>OX422209.1:758946624-761509124 GCA_949130495.1 Sambucus nigra | reverse complement strand
TTTCTAAAGCATGTAATTGCAAAATAGCAAAAACACCGTTCCCCAACAAAGCAGAGTGTAATTTTAAAAAAATTGATCATAATCTCCAATGTTTATCGGACAATTCTACCTGTTTAAGGACAAAAATATCAACTATGCTATTACTAATACATAACTTAGCATATTAGTAATCGAGAATAATTAGTCGTGTAAAGTATAGTGAAAATATACATGTAAGTGTACACTACTATCCATGCTATCAGCAGTCATAACTTTATTCCAAGTTTGCTCATATCACATTCCCATGGCATGTTTTTACATTTTTATTAAGGTATACCACAGGCTAATGTATCACGAATATATATTGTGTGTAGTAGACACTGCATATTGTACCTAGGAAACATAATTTGTATGGAATGAAAAATAAAATTAGGAACCCAATAGGAATTGAACTTTCCACCTTGCTTAAGAGATAACAAACAATTTAACAATATTTGAAGAGATCAAATTAATGTCTTTATTACCGATTTAATAAAATGTTGTGAAGTATAAGAAATTTGATGTATATTTATGGACATTACCAATCTAAAATTATTGAGAAAATATATGTGCTCATTAGGTGTGAAAAAACAACCACCATAATCTAGTATTAAAAGTTGAATTTGTTTCTAAATCAACATATTTAGCTATGACGTAAGATGTTATCTTATTGCGTACTTTTTCACCCCAAACACACATTTCCCTTCGGTCCAATAAAGTGAGTATTAGTTTTAAATTGCTATGTCTTTGCTAGTGGAATGTTAAAATAAAAGTCAAATTAAATAATTCACACAAATATAAGTAAATAATTCGTACTTTCAAAATTAAACCCATGTAACCCAGTAATTCGTACTTTCCATCACAAATATAAGTAAATAATTCCATGTCAAATTAAACCCATGTAATTCGCATAATATTTGTGATGGAAAAGGTTACATGGGTTTAACATTATAAGTGACATTTTTAATTGTGCTCACTCAGTCTGATCCAAGGAGTTTTTGTTTATCATTAACCCCTCTAGAAAGTATTGACATGTATTTTGAAAAGTTAATTTGAGGACCAAGTGCCAAATAATGAATATTATGGGGAGCAGACTACTAAACCACAAATAAATAGGGCCAAAATAAAATAAACCTAAAAAACATTATTGATCTTTGTATCGATCTTTTGCTTATTTTACTTCCTCGTCGGGGGGTTAGGTCATGGATGGTGGATAGATATTTAGTGTCAAAGGTATCAGGAATTTATATTTGTTACTTATCGGAATTTTTTCTCCAAAAAATACTATTATTTGATGATATTTGAGTGGCTTGGGTGGAAAATGTTCATCAAATTTTCAAATCCTTTGAGTTTTGCCAGCATTTCAGTCTTACTATTCATAAGGTAAGAAACTCCAATAATGCCTTTAAGAAAAGGTGTGGGCAAAACTGACATAAAATGTCTTGGCATAAATAAATAAAATTATATAACAAAATAATAAAGCATAAAATATGAGATTTAAACTATCCGTAAAATCATGAAGACCAATGCATAAAAGGATGCAACCCTTAATTTTTTACATCGCTATTAAACTTAGTAGGATCATAAAATATGAGATTAACTGAATTAAATCATTAAGACATTTTATCATAGATATTTTATCATAAAATAAACATGGATTTATTTTATGTTAAGATTTTACAGAAATAGTAGCATAATAAACCCGGTGTACCCATGTTTCACCTAACCCAGTTAACCCAAAGATGTCTTATCCCAATACCATAATTCAAATGCGACAGCAACAACTTCAAGATTCTGGGTTTTTGTTACAAACCCAAGTCGACCCACAGCACTAAGACTAAAGCATCAAAATAAATAAAAAAAAACATAGATAACAAAAAAACAATGTATAAATATAAGTATGCAAAAGCCTTAAGAAGAACAAGTAAACATCTAAGAAACACCATATACAAACCAAAAAAAAATAGGCCTCAACAATAAAAAACCCACCATTTTCTCTCTCTCTTACTTACCCATTCTAAACCGTCTCAATAATACCTCCATGTTACATTCGTATTTCATAATACCCTTTCTTCTTCACAACCAAGTCGTTTCAAAAGCGCTTTCTTCTTTACAACCTAATCATTTCGAACAAACTACGGTTAATATAAATACCAAACCCACTTTGAAAGATAAAAATCTGTTTATTCTACAGATATCAATTACAAAAGTAAACATAGACAAATATCTGCAATTGTAGAACATGCAATGATATATGGTGGGTCGTGAGACTCGACCGTGTCTCAATAACCATAAAGAATGAGAAGTGAGATATGCTAAAAATAACATCTCTCTATCTTTAACCGTAAATGCCGCATCATGAGGCTCGACCAAACAGTCCCCTTTAGCCTTTCCCTATTGCAAATGCACGGGAGGGCCAATCCGGCGAGTTTCGTACACAGCAGATTTCATCTACGACATTTTCTCCATCGCGACCATCGTTACTTTACCACCATTGGATTTTATCATCGATCTAATTTCTTGAGCTAATGAGTTTGCGAATAACACCATTGGATTTCTCCATCGCGCCCAAATGAGTTTAAGCAAGTGACGAATAACATATTGTGGTAAGCCTCGTCTTTTGGGTCGCCCAATTTCTCTACTTCGTCTTTCCCATGGGTTTGAGATATATAGATAAAATGAATGGTTGTGTAAGAGAATCCACAATGGTGGAAGGTTTGGACAAAAAAAATGGTAAAGTTACAAATTTGTAGGCGTGCAATGGGGATTGGTAAGTGCCAAAACAGGAGAGAGGAATGGTAAGGGATTTGTAAATTTACCGGTTGACTACTGAATCAGTAAAACCTTCTTACGAACTTCTGAAGTTCGTAGGAACTTCCTACGAACTTCTTTTGTTCGTAGGAAGTTCCTACGAACTTCAAAAGTTCGTAAGAATTGCTACGAAGAAAAGAAGTTCGTAGGAAACCCTTTTTACCACAGTGAAAACTAACACCGTTTGGGAGGGATTTCTTTATAAATAGCACACTTACTTCTTCCATTTCTTTATCACACCCCTCTATCCTTCTTCCATTTTGTTATTTTCATTATAAATATATTATATTTTTATTAAAAATGTGTCTTCTTCTCAACCAATTATTTTTGGTACATCTCGACAACCTAATATGACTCCTTTTGAGGATGAAATATTATGTACTATTTATGCAAAATATACAGCTCGAAGTATTGAAGGAAACTCAATATCATCGGGCACATTTTGGGACACTGTGAAAGATGAGTATAACGGCACGCATGGAATTAAAATTACTCGTACGAGATCCATGCTATCAACACGTTATAATCATATATCGCATCAAATAATGCTATAAATTGCAAAGCTTTCTCACCAAAAGAATAATATGGGAAGCGGGATGAACGAATTCCAAGCGGTTACTAATGCACGCGACGCGTACGGCGCCGAAACCAACAAACATTTTACGTTCGATAACTGCTATCAAATTTTAAAAGATTTGCCAAAATTTGACTTGGAAAATACAGCGGGGAACAACGACAACCCTACACCTGTTCGCGAAGATGATACTCCGGGGGTACGAGACGTACCGGATAGACCCCCAGGTAGGAAGGGTGAGAAACAACGTGCACGTCAACGAGCGCGTTCTGACAGCTTGGATTGCAACACGGCAGTACTCAAGCATTGCGAATACTTCAATGCAATGTTTAAAAGCAAGCAATAGTGGAAGAATAATCGCGCCCTTAAATTTGACTCTCAAATGGATGCGTTCATTCAGATGAAGCGAGCTGATCAACTCACCAAAAAGCAGGATCAACTCGTGCGCCTAGGTCGAGAGAAATCGTACATCATGGAGCTGGATATGACCCATATGAATGAAATACAAAAGCAGTTTCATTTTAAAAGGTTCAATGACCTAACAACGATGGTTGTTGCGACCGAAGCTGCGATATCTGAGTTGCAATCGAACTCCGCCGATTCGTCTGGTCCAAGCGGTTCAATTAATGATTAGTAGTGTTTTTAAATGATGTATTGAACCCTCATGATTGTAATTCATTTTTTTTCGGTATAAGGAGAGTGATTCACTATCCATCTTAATAAATGAAATGCCACCCTTAAATAGATGAAATGTGAGTATTGTTTAATAATTTTTCGCTTATATAATATTGTCGGTTAAACCATTATTTTATATAAAATAACAGGTATCTGATCACTACGACAATCCTACAAATACAAATTGAAAATGGAACAAACATAACATTTAACCACGGTTAAAATAAAAAATACAATAAATTCATCAACCGACCATTTCATCACCGTGGGTGTTCCAAATGTGCTCTACCAAATCATTTCGTAACTGTTGATGTTTAGTTACGTCTCTTATCTTAGCATCCCGTATGAGGTAGTCGTAGAAATTAGTTTGGCCCCTCATAATTACAGGTGTTTCATCATTTTGTTCGTACTCATTTTGCCATGGACAATCTCTGCGTTCATCGTCAATAATCATATTATGCATTATAATGCACGATTTCATAATGGTTGATAGTGACGCCCTATTCCATAATTTACAAGGTTCCCGAACAAAAGAGAATCGAGCTTGTAATACACCAAACGCACGTTGTACATCTTTTCTACACGCTTCTTGTTACTTGCAAAAAAAATTCTATTTTTGTGTAATACCATTTTGGTTCCTAAATGTTTTTACTATTGAAGCGTACGGAGGGTAAATGCCATCTCCAAGGTAGTAGTCCATGTCGTAAGAATTTTCGTTAACATTGTAATTAACGGGAGTTGCCGTCCCATTGCGTAATTCTTGAAAGACATTAGATCGGTGCAAGACATTCAAATCATTGCAAGAACCAGGCGCCCCAAAGAATGATTTCCAAATCCAAAGATCGTAGGAGGCAACCGCTTCAAGGATTATAGTTGGTGACTCTTTACGACCACTATATTGAGCGTGCCATGTTTTTGGACAATTTTTCCAACGCCAATGCATGCAATCTATGCTCCCTAGCATTCCTGGGAAACCTCTATTTGCATTTTGTTCGAGTAACCTTGTAACGTCGCCTTGTGTCGGATTTCTACCGTACTGGGGACCGGAAATTCGTACAATTGCCTCTGTAAATCTAATAACAGTTTCTAATAGAGTGGTTTCACTCATAGCGTACTGCTCAGACCACACGTCATGGGAACCCCCATTAGCTAACAGTCAAATTGCCCCCAACACTTTCTGATGAGAGCTCAAACCTTGACGACCGCAAGCATCATTCTTCTGAACAAAGTAGTTATCATAATGGCAAATAGATTCAAGGATGCGATTGAAAACACTATACCGCATCCTGAATCTCCTTCGGAAAAAATACTCGTTGTATACCTTATCTTCCCCAAAATAATCTTCCCATAGTGTTGCATGTCCCCTTTCTCTCCTACGATTCACTCGATGCCTCGTTTCGAGTTCTTTCCCATCGCGAATTATATTTTTTTCAGCACACCACCGGGTAATCTCCATCATAATAATCATTTCCTCGTCTGAATCATCGGATGATCCACCGTCATTAAATTGTGCATATTGTAGCATAAGATTTCGGCCCTCATCGCTAGAACTGGAGGAGTCCATGATATAATATGGTTACAAATTAATTTAGGTGTAGATGAAAAATTATACTCTACCTGTATAGTTTTACGATACACAGGTATTTATAAGTTAAGATGTAGACGAGTAAATTATACTCTACCTGTATGATATGTGTTCCTTAACAATTATTATAAATATTTTTTATCATTGTAAAATAAATATCTCTGTCCTTCCGTAAAAATTATACTGTATGATATTGGTAAGTGTGCTCATGATTGATATTGGTATGTGTGTTAATTTAGAAAGTTACCTTGTACAGGTTCTTCAGGCAATTAATAAGTGACAATTGAAAAAGTTACCTTATACAGCTTTATGTGTGGCTTGGTATGTGTGCCTTTATATAGTTTTACTTCTACATTGGATATGTCTGCCTTAACAATTATTATAAATATTTTTTATCATTGTAAAATAAATATCTCTATCCTTCCGTAAAAATTATACTGTATGATATTGGTAAGTGTGCTCATGATTGATATTGGTATGTGTGTTAATTTAGAAAGTTACCTTGTACAGGTTCTTCAGGCAATCAATAAGTGACAATTTAGAAAGTTACCTTATACAGCTTTATGTGTGGCTTGGTATGTGTGCCTTTATATAGTTTTACTTCTACCTTGGATATGTCTGCCTTAACAATTATTATAAATATTTTTTATCATTATAAAATAAATATCTCTGTCCTTCCATAAAAATTATACTGTATGATATTGGTAAGTGTGCTCATGATTGATATTGGTATGTGTGTTAATTTAGAAAGTTACCTTGTACAGGTTCTTCAGTCAATCAATAAGTGACAATTTAGAAAGTTACCTTGTACAGCTTTATGTGTGGCTTGGTATGTGTGCCTTTATATAGTTTTACTTCTACATTAGATATGTCTGCCTTAACAATTATTATAAATATTTTTTATCATTGTAAAATAAATATCTCTGTCCTTCCGTAAAAATTATACTGTATGATATTGGTAAGTGTGCTACTGATTGATATTGGTATGTGTGTTAATTTATAAAGTTACCTGGTAGAGGTTTTTCAGGCAATCAATAAGTGACAATTTAGAAAGTTACCTTGTACAGCTTTATGTGTCGCTTGGTATGTGTGCCTTTATATAGTTTTACTTCTACATTGGATATGTCTGCCTTAACAATTATTATAAATATTTTTTATCATTGTAAAATAAATATCTCTGTCCTTCCGTAAAAATTATACTGTATGATATTAGTAAGTGTGCTACTGATTGATATTGGTATGTGTGTTAATTTATGAAGTTACCTTGTAGAGGTTCTTCAGGCAATCAATAAGTGACAATTTAGAAAGTTACCTTGTATAACTTTATGTGTGGCTTGGTATGTGTGCCTTTAAAATTACCTATAAATAAATTAGAAGGATTGCAACAATTATTTATCTACCATTGTCTTATATTTCAAAAATGACTTCATCTCCCTACTATTCATCCATTTATAATGGCTCTTACACAGATATTGTTGGTAACGATTGGTATGGGAAAAAAATAATTTTCCAAACATATCCAATTGATACTTCTCGACGTTTTCTCAATGACTTTGGTCATATATTCATAATCTCTCCCAATTCGGAACCTGAAGACGGAGTTGTGTATCCGTGGGAACACCTCACATGGCTAGATAAATATAATGAAAGGTGTGACCTGGAGGTGCTTTGCCATTACCATCACATATCCGTGCCAAAAAATCGGGCTGCTGCACTTTGGCCAATATCGTATCCCGAAGAAGCGGATATGTTTTGTCTTGATTTATTGGAGGAAGAGATATGGCAGATGGAGAGGCGACTACAACGTTATCACAAAGCACAACGCACGATGCTATCAGGTCATCACATTCAAGAACAATTAATTAACATATATAACGACTCTACGTTGGCATCAGATAACGATATTTCAGATTACACGAGTTACGGTTATGATTACTTTTCGGAATGCATATATGAAAATGATGGGGCAGAGTACGAACCAAATATATCAAACTACAACGAAGAATATGTTGATTCAGATACGCAACGATCTTACTTACCTAAATGTTTAGTGCGCAATGGGAAACCATATTGTTGTACTTCTATTAGGTTCGACCTAATCGTTTGAATCATATTGTTGTACTTCTCCTTTTAATCATTTTGATCGTGTATTATTTTTTTTACTACTTAAGTCAATAATAAAAAATGATATCAGAGCAATCGCAATAAATATGAGACATCATAACATTTATCATCACAACTACATTGAGACAACAATAAGAAAATTTATTCTTAACATTTTTCAATTGTACATTATATATCACTGGCGCCCCGGGTCGAACTCAAAATCAGCACCTAAATCTGCATGTGAACCCGTGTAAGGGTCAGACCCAAATAAATTACCCCAACCTTGTTGGGCCTCATATGTCGGGACCGGGTCAGAGGGTGGGGCTGGTGTGTAAATGCTCGAACGACTAGAACTAGTACCACCCTCCTCAAACCCTCGACTAGGCATAGTAAAACGTGCTAGTCTACGCTCCAACTCATCAATGCGATCATCACGTGCTTTGAGTTGATCCTCTCGCTGACGTGTCTCGTGTAATATTAAATGGCGTATACCTCGAATGTTATCTGCTGCCTCGACGTAGGATTGACGCCATTCTAACTGCGTCAAAGATTGAGCTGGAGGTGCGTTGGTTGAAAACTCAGGTCTCGGCACATCTATAGTATATGAAGCCCCCTCCGGTAGGCCTACGTCAACCGTCCAATTCTGCCTCGGTGGTTGGATGTGCGTAGAACCACCCACAGATAACTGTGTCTCATACACATGCGGATCATTAGTCGGTGTTGGTGCTTGCGGGATTCGCAACGTCGAAGGTGCCACTGAACCAACTCCAATCAAATCTACATTAACATATCTGGCAATCGGCGATAGTATTGGCCCGAGTGCTACTGCCTTCCAATATGCATTATACTCTTCTTGTGACACATCTCTTATGTATTGATTTGCGATAGGCCAATTTTGGACGGCAGCTGCTTAGAAATCATTTTCTGAGGCAGAACACAAACTTGATGGTGGGTTGTCTGCGATACATATCCTCCCAGTCAATTTCCGGATGGCCCGATCACCCAAGTACCAAAAACCCTTAAATAGAGGATCCCAAAAAATAATCCGTAACCCCGATATCTCTCGAGCATATAAGATGACATCAGAGTCACGGTAGGCAGAAGTCTCGTATGGCTGCCATATAATGGACTCGGGTGACCACATCTCAAGCTGATGTTGACTGCTTGAGATGTTAAATCGCTGTGCTCCCTTTACTTTCTTTCTATTCCCCTTCGACCAACAAAAAATGCAGGGCCACACCTCAATAGACGGATCAACGAGAATAGGACATGCCGTGGCCATGTACTCGTGATGTAAATACTGTAAAAATTTTCAATAAATTTAATTCGTTAGAATAAGTTGAACGTATATTGTAATGAAACATAAATTTTAATAAATAAGATGAAACGATAATATACCTCGAGTATTTGCCACATGCATTCAACACTAGTCAACGATCGTCGACTGGCTTTGTCCAAAGACCATAAAATACGGGCATAAATAGCCGAACCCCAGTCGTATGTGCCTATGGCATGAATATCCTCAAGATAATGTAAATAACCGAGGTCGGCAGTGGAGTGAGCATTTGGAAAAAATACACTCCCCAATACATAAAACCAAAATGCCCGAGCTATGATTGGGGACATATAATCTGGTAACGGTTCAACCTTGACAAAATTTTCTATGTATTTTTTTAGGTCAGAAACTGGAATTCCCGCACCAGTAAATCTCTGTATATGAATTTCTGGAAAAAATTCATTTATGGTATTAACAAAATTTGTATATTGTTCAATTCGTACATTTTCAATCCGTCGTCCTTGTCCAATTGGAATGCCTGCACAAAGGTTAAAATTTTGTCATATATTTAAATAACTATGAATATGAAAACCATAATAAATATTTCAAACAATCATTTATGAATTTAAGTACAACTATTTATTATCACATATTGAAACATTAAGTGAATATGAATAATTATTTTCATATATTGACACAATCGGAGTGCGGGAACATTTTCATCATTTTTTTGTCGTATATTGAAATAATTATGAATGTAATTACCTAAAAATATATTTCAAACATTTAATTATGACTTTAAGTACAACATATTATTTTCACATTTTGAAACGATTATGATGCCGGTACACGAAGATTAAAATTTTGTCATATATTTAAATAACTATGATGAATATGAAAACCATAATATATATTTCAAACAATCATTTATGAATTTAAGTACAACTATTTATTTTCACATATTGAAACATTAAGTGAATATGAATAATTATTTTCATATATTGACATAATCGGAATGCGGGTACATTTTTCAATTTATTTGTCGTATATTGAAATAATTATGAATATAATTATGTAAAAATATATTTCAAACATTTAATTATGAATTTAAGTACAACATATTATTTTCACATTTTTAAACAATTATGAATATAAGTAGAACGAAATAAGCCATAAGTTATTACCAGAAAGCATTGTGAAGTCCAGCGGAGTGAACGCAAGCTCGACATATGGTAGCTGGAAGGTATGCGTCGTGTCCCACCAACGTTCGATCATCGCCGTGACAATACATTGATCGGAATTGGGCATCACCATAGAAAAGAAATTCGACATAAAACCGACACTGTCGAAAATTGTTTTGATATCGGGCTTTCTCTCTTGAATCAATTTGTACAATTTCATTGGCCCCGCCCAATTCCCCCGAAATTCGAATTTGTTTCCGTTTATTATCGGAGTTTCGCCGTCCGACGCGTGTGATACTCCGTCGTAAATACGGGTATAGTTGTTAATTGCGGGATTCGACGGTTGAGTCGGCGCGAAAGAATCGGGAATTGCCGTTGAAGTCGACCCGTGTTTTTTCGATTTCCCGATATTAATATATTTCTTCCATTTTTTTCCTAATTCCATCGTGTTGACAAGATCTGATTGGGAGGATTTTCTATATCTGGATTGGGTATCTAAATTGGGACTGATTTGGACTAAATTGAAACTGATTTTGTATAAAAAAAATTGGACTGAATTATGAATACTAGACTGTTGCGTATGAAAATGGAGAGGCAGAAAAAATAAATGAAGATGAAGAAGAAAAGAAAGAAGATCAAGAGGTTAAATACACTGATGCAGAGAAGAAAGGAGAATAATGAAGAATACTGGAGATGAATGAAGAACGAAGGAGAAGCTTCTCAATATATAAACGGAGGAATGTTACCATTTAAATTAGACCATTAGGTTCTTACGAACTTCTATACCTCGTAAGAACTTCTTACAGACTTTAGATGTTCGTAAGAAGTTCCTACGAACTATAGAAGTTCGTAGGAACTCCCCCACTGTTTGTTGCCCATTTGGGCAAAAGGTAAATCACACCCACGCGCCTCACGCCTACCTTTCGCCGTATCACACCATTACGGATGCTCTAAGAGGGGTGGGCGAGAGATGGGACGTGGGGAGAGGCTCGAGGTAATCATAGGTTGGTCGATTTAAAGCTTTGGTTAACCATTAGTTGTACGTTATAGCACATATAGGTATTGGGTTTCCCAATGAAACAATTTTATCCGTCCATTCTTATTTATCCCTGAACCATCATATTCGTTAAGTCCCTTCGGTTTTGATGATTTCACCCATGAGTAATTCTACCTTTCCCGCATGGGGACCGCCTGGGAACCGCATCCAGCAACTTTTTTTTCTTTATTCTTTTGTGTTTAACCATTGATATAAAAACAGTTTTTTATATAAAAAAAAAAAAAAGTTTTTCATATAGAAAAACAGTTTTTTATATAAAAAAAAAAAAATCATATAGAAAAACAGTTTTTTCCATTAATATAAAAAAACAATTTTTTTTATTGAAAGTAATTTTTTTATTAAAGTTAATATTTTTTTTATAAATAAAAAAAAATATATGTTTTTGACATGATATCGCAATTGATAAGTGACGTTGGCGCGGACCCATAAAATATCGCGATTAATTAGTGCCGCAGGCGCGGACCCACATTCAACAAATGATTTGAATTTAGGAATGTGGATTCGCGTCAGCGGTACTAATTAATCGCGATATTTTTTAATAAAATATCGCGATTAATTAGTACTGCTGGCGCGGACCCACAATCAACAAATGATGTTGACTCGAAAATGTAGGTCCGTGCTAGCGGCACTAATTAATCGCGTTATTTTTTCACAAAAAAATATCGCAATTAATTAGTGTCGCTGGCGCGGACCCACATTCAACAAATAATTTGAATCCGGGAATGTGGGTCCGCGCCAGCGGTACTAATTAATGGCGATATTTTTTAATAAAATATCGCGATTAATTAGTACCGCTGGCGCGGACCCACAATCAACAAATGATGTAGACTCGAAAATGTGGGTCCGCGTCAGCGGCACTAATTAATCGCGATATCTTATTAAAAAATATCACAATTAATTAGTGTCGCTGGCGCAGACCCACATTCAACAAATAATAAAATATCGCGATTAATTAGTACCGCTGGCGCGAACCAACATTTCCGGATTCAAATCATTTGTTGAATGTGGGTCCGCGCCAGCGGCACTAATTAATCGCGATATTCTTTTATGAAAAAATATCGCGATTAATTAGTGCCGCTGGCGCGGACCCACATTTCTGAGTCTACATCATTTGTTGAATGTGGATCCGCGACAGCGGCACTAATTAATCGCGATATTTTATGGGTCCGCGCCAACGTCACTTATCAATTGCGATATCATGTCAAAAACATAATTTTTTTTATTTATAAAAAAAATATTAACTTTAATAAAAAAATTACTTTCAATAAAAAAATTTGTTTTTTTATATTAATGGAAAAAACTGTTTTTCTATATGAAAAACTTTTTTTTTATATAAAAAACTGTTTTTATATCAATGGTTAAACACAAACGAATAAAGAAAAAAAAAAGTTGCTGGATGCGGTTCCCAGGCGGTCCCCATGCGGGCAAGGTAGAATTACTCTTTCACCCATAGCTCATTGTACCTATTAGATTTAGGTTTAATAATTACCTACATGTAGGGATGGTTGTTTAAGAGGGTGTGGGCAAGAGATGGGAAATGGAGATAGGCTCGAGGTCCATTTTTGCCAATTCATAATCTCATTTTATGATATGGGATAATGGGAGACTGTCAAATTTCAACAGGAGCATAAATCTCAAATGTTGGTTTGTTTGGAATAGTAAAGCACAGGTCTCTCATATTATATAGATATTGATATAGATATAAATATAGATATAGGATCAAATATCAAAAAGTTTTTCAAATATTTTTTAATACACATTTAGTTCAAGACTTTTATTTTGTACCAAAAAGTCCCTCAAACACCCATTTAACTAATATTCTCTTGTTTTAAAGGTCCGCACCAGAGGCATGGTGAAGGACTTTTTGGAGCAAAATAAAAATACTTGGACTAAACATATTTTTAAAAATGTTCGAGGGACTATTTGGTTTATATATATATATATATAACCAATAATTAATCAGGAAAATATAGATTAACTAGGTAGTGGATATAGGTATTAGTATTAGGGGTGGTTATAGACCATACAGTTTTGATAAAAAATGTGAAATTGGTTTACTAGTTTTCATTACCAGAAATTGAAAGCACCGAAAAGTTTATGATTGGTTTTGATTTATATATTTAGAAAATCGATTTAGTGAAATTACCATACCAAATTAAAATATTGAAATTTTTATCCAAAAAGTTGATTTAATATGCCAAAAATACCAATTTATATTATATTTGTTAATTTATATCAGGTATTGGACTCATTTATGACAACTTTATATTAAAATTCCTCTTAGCCGTGAATTTTCTCTCGCATAAAAAACTTGAAGTTAACTTCCTCTTTCGTTTGGGTAAGTGGGTTATATTTTTCACTCTTACAAAGTATATGTAGTAGATTTTAAACTTAAGAATACATGCTTATTTTTTTGCTTCATCTCCCGTACAAGCTCCTTTTAATTCTTATGTGAGGAATATGCACCCCTAGGTTATTTGATGTTCTATGGTTATGGTGTAAAATTATGCATATTATTTGATAGTTTATGTGTTAGTTTAGTTATTGTATTTGGAAATTGAAAATATCGAATAATTTAACAATACAAAAAGTAAATAATTGGCAAAATATAGAAAACTGAATCTAAAAATACTATAAACAAATTGAACTTTCGGAAAGCAAAAATAAGGCAAAATTATTGGATTTAAACCCATTTGATATGAATACATCTTGAATTTATTAATTCTAAATTAACTAATTCATGTAATCAAGCCATCTACACAATCAAACGGACCTATATCAACACATTTTTAATTCTTTGCAGATTAATCACAAAAGGGTCATATTTTTGTAACCGATTAAGCTAACGGGACGGGTATGAGTTTAGGGATTTTTTTATATGAACCTGAAAGCATCACAAACATTATCCAACACGACTCCCTGACAAATCTATCTCTATCTTCTCAACTTCAAGATCTAACGACCACTACGCCAAAATTGTCGCCTCCTATTACTCGCACCAAAATATTTAGAGGTCGTCGGGTTGTCCACAAAATTATAAATTAGGCCCTTTAAAATGGGCTTATTTATGAATTCTTTTATTATTACTGCTTGGTAGTGAGAATGAACAAATTGAAAAATGAGTAATCCTACGCGTCCCAAAACATCCCCAAAATGCATTAAGAGTCCGTTTGATACACATTGGGTAAAAGTGTTGGCATGACAAAATTTGTCGGGACAAATTTTGCCTAGGTAAATTTTGCCTAGACAAATATTTTTTTTTCACATTAGGCTATCAAACACCAAATGAGGTAAAAACAAGTTTTTTAGGCAAAACATTTTAATAACACATTTTTCGTCCATATTAACATATATAATAATAAAAAATATGTTTTTTTTTAATTTTCATCCCAAGTTTTATTTAATAAAAAAACAGTTTTTTTTCTTTTTTACTTCCTGTTTTTATTTATTAAAAAACTAACAGGCTATATATAAAAAAAAAGTTTTATACGCCAAAACTATTTATTAAAAACAGTTTTTACATTAAAACAGTTTTTAATTTTTACATTAAAACAGTTTTTATATTAAAACAGTTTTTACATTAACACAGTTTTTTATTTTTTTTTACATTAAAACATTTTTTATATTAAAATAATTTTTTGCATTCAAACAGTTTTTACATTAAAACATTTTTTAATTTTTTATATTAAAACAATTTTTACATTAAAACAGTTTTTATGAAAAAACAGTTTTTACATTAAAATAATTTTTTACATTAACACAGTTTTTACATTAAAACAAATTTTTATATTAAAACAGTTTTCACATCAAAACAATTTTTAATTTTTTACATTAAAACATTTTTTACATTAAAACAAATTTTTACATTAAAACAATTTTTTACATAAAAACGTTTTTTACGAAAAAATAGTTTTTACATTAAAACAGATTTTAATTTAAAACAGTTTTTTTAACTATTTAAAACAATTTTTAAAAAATTCATAACAATTTTAAAAATATTCATAACAGTTTTTTTAATTATTTAAAAGAGTTTTTAAATTATTTTTTAAAATATTAAAAGCGTTTAAGAAGTTAGCAAATTTATTGGCAAATATTTCTCACCCATATAACAAAAGCAAAATTTGCCAACATGTTATGCATCGGATGTGTTGTACATTGGCAAATAGCTTGTAGGCAAATTTTGTTATCAAACACACCAAATTGTAGGCGAATGTCATATTTGCCAACTTATTTGCCATTTGTCATGGCAAATAATGCTATCAAACGGACCCTAAGTGCTTGTACCTTATGTGGGTCCCACTTAAAAAGACTTAATGCACTTTGGGGAATATTTGGGGGAATAATTTTGGGTACATCAGTTTCCTTAAAAAATCATTCTAAGTTGATTCATATAAGATTAAATTAGCTTATTTCACCAAAAAAAAGTGAAATTCTCAATTTATAAAGTGTCTGTTTGGTTACGTAAATTGTTTAATTATAAAAATTAGTCAATTTAAAATTAATAAATTGTGGATGTATTCATTTGAAATAAGTTTAAATACAATTTGTGCAGTGTTTGGAAAAGCAAAAAAAAATATGGATCCCTCTCTATAATCACCTGTGACAATACACTCCCATCATGTTAAAGCTATATAAGCTATAATTATTGTTCACAAATGGCTAAAAAACTTTCATATCAGACACAATTATTGGTGACTGGTATATTCCCACGACAAGTTCATAATGCAATGAATACATTTGCAAAATATCTAAAAGTGTCTGCTACACAATTAATGGTGGACCACAGGGAAAGTTCCATCATATTTACTTCACTAACCTAATGACAAAACCACACCAAAAGCATTCAATTCAAATTCAAGGTGCTGACACAATTTAAGCTTTCAAATTTAGTGGTACAGTATGTGGTGATTGGTGTCCTTATTATGGTGTCCAGCTGTGATTCGTGGTGGTTTATGTGGTGGCTTGTTATGGTGGTGGGGTCGGGTTGTTATTGGAAGGACAATTTTTGTATGTATATATCTTTTAAATTATTTTTAATTTTAAAATGTCAAAATTTAATTTTTGAATTATTATTTTGATATTTCCACGTGCTATAAAACTATTGGTTTGTATTTAAATGGCCTTTTTTGTCTTTTTCAATTTTTTGATAGAATTATAATGGAATTGTATAAAGTGTCAAAATTTAAACATTTAAGAGGAATACTGCCCGAGTTTTTGTTTTTAATTTGGAAAGGCAACATGTAAACCCGAAAGTTTAATATAATTTACCCTATTTGAATTAAACTTATACAAATCACACCTTTGATCACCATCTATGAAGCATGGGCATGGATATGGGTGTCGTGTCTGACACGACACAGACACCCTAACACAACAAATCTAAAAAAATTAGGATACGACAAGACATAGACACGACAAAAAATAAATATATTTAAACTTATACACACACACACACTTATATATATATATATATATATATATATATATATATATATATATAGGGAGAGAGAGAGAGAGAGAGAGAGAGAGAGAGAGAGTGCGTGCTCAAATAGCGAAATTTTTAACGGATCCTATAAACGACATTATTTTGCATTAAAATGAACATGTTTTTTCTTGTTCTTCATTTTAATGAAAAATTACATTTTTGAGGAATCCAATTTAAAGTCCGCTATTCGAGTCTGCATCCGATTAGTTTTGTGTATATACATATAGTTGTCAAACGAATTTAACAAAATTAACTGGTTAAATATTTCATAATAACAGTTAAACCGTAAATTAAAACTATGCATGGAAATGTGACACCCCGCCCAATTAAATATAGGGTGATCAGTCCTCTACCAATTTAAAACAGGATATTCAGTTGGTTCATTCTCAGCATCACTGTCGAAAAACTTTTTAACATATTAATCACCTAATATAAAATTAAGCTAGGTCTCAAAACATTTCCAATTTAATAAAACCAAGTAAATCCATTTTCATTCAGTCTTAAAATATAAACCATTCACCACACATGGGAATGTAATAAATACGGGACATGAATCAAATACTGAAATACATAAGACTGGATAAAACCTCCCAGTTCAAAACTCCAACTACAACATAAACTGAATACAATATCTCAGATGAAGAACTAGAAGAGGGCGACAAATGCCCTAAACAAGAAGTCTAGATGAAACTGAATGGAAAGGATAGATGCGTCTACTGCAAGGACCTATAGCTTCCACAACAGCTGCAGCACGTCAAGCAATCCAAATCTCTAAATCTGATACTCCTGTGGCTGAGCACCTGATATAATACATATATATAGCAAAAGAGAGAAGAGATACAAGAAACGGGTCAGAGCCCGATGTGTAAAAATGATTTAGGAAGTATTTAAAACTGGTTCTTAAAACAAGTCTTATACGCATGTTAGTTATCGAACTCTCACATGAGTTTCTCACCTCTCGTCTATTGTGCACGCCTAACGTACCTCTAATCTCCCCTAGTTATACCTCCCAGTCTAACTAGTCAGAAAACATACTAATACTAACTATGCTCATTAGTAGTATTCCCGTATCGCCCATACGATACGCTATTCAGACAGTTTATCTCACGTACTAATTTTCATTATTCATCGTTTAAATGGTTAATCTTTTATTCACTAAGATTATCTTACTTCTCATTTTCATTTTATCTACTAGTTTCACAAAGTAGAAAGTTACCCAAGTACACTCATACATATATATAGTCTTACCATCCCTATATATATACACTAATCATGCACTCTTAGGTTAATACCACTTGGTGCAATGTAATGATTATTATTACCAAATCTACTAATTTCACACAGTAGCAATATTCACAAGTCCATATATATATATATACTAATCCTGCAGCCCCGGCTAAGACCCATTAGTGCACATATCCAGAAAATCATGCATCCCCGGGTTATCACCCATTAATGCACCTATCAATAATAATTCAGCACCCCCGGGTTATCACCCATTAGTGCGCCTAACAATAGAATATTGCATCCCCGGGTTAGCACCCATTAATGTACTTATCAATAATAATCCAGCACCCTCGGGTTATCACCCATTAGTGCGCCTAATAATAATCATCCTTGTACCCTCGGGTTATCACCCATTAGTACACTTAACAATAGAATTTTTGCACCCCCGAGTAGTAGTGGCAAAATGTGGCCCAAATAATAAAACAGTTCATATTAGCCCAAGTATCTAAATATGGGGCCCATATTTAAAAGTTGTGAGTTAAATATGGCGCCCATATTTCAAAGCTATGAGTTAAATATGGGGCCCATATTTCAAAGCAAGAAATCAAATATGGAGCCCAGTTTTAAAAGATACATATCAAATATAATACTCATTTTAAAAAGTTATGAGTAAAATATAAGTTTTTTTTATATATACCTCGAATTGTAATACTTAATTTAGTAGAAAAATAATGGGTTGGACCAACCCATATTTGGTCCATCCATATTTAGCCCAGCCCACATTTAACCCAACCCATATTTGGCCCAACCATTAGTGCTCTTAACAATAATATCACATAATTGGCATACACACATCATATTATAATTTATAGGTATTTCTCAAACCAACATATATACTCTTTATACGTATTTTAACCTCATCACTACGTATAGTATAAATATTTATATTACTATCTCTCTCGTAATCTCCAAGGTATAATCTCTCTCTATACCGAAATAATTAAAGTATTTATTCTCACATACTTTCCCGAAATTCCATCTTATTTAAATTTACTATTTGGCAGTTTCTCTCACTCCAATAAACCGGTAAACTCAAAACTAGACTTTGAGAAAAATTCCCAAAAATTCCCTCTGTCGCTCTAACCAGAAAGGTTGTCGTTTGAACGACTTCCACGTGTCATTCGAGCGACTTCGCGCGAGATACATTCTCGCTCGAACGACTTCGCGCAAGATCCCCATCTCGTTTGAACCACTTCGCGCGACTTCGCGCGAGATTGCACTGTTCGTGTTCTTCACCAAATCTCAGTGTTTTCCCTCCATTTTTGAACCTAAAAACCTCTAAGATTCAATTCCCAACGACTCATCATCAATACCCATCAACACCTAACATGTTATAAATCATTCCTAACCTTCTAGGATCATTAATTCGTCATGAATCATCGTAAATATATAAAATCCCCAAATCAATTCATATGAACCCTAGTTTCCAAATTTTCAATTAAAGAACCCAATCAACCCAGATTCGTTCATCAATATATACTCAAATTTCGTGATTAATGCTCTACATACATGAAGGAATTCCAACCACTAATTAAACCAATCCTTAATCATAATTTAAATCTCCAATTTTCACCCAATTAACATGCAAATCATGATTAATTCCACTTATACTAACATGAGCATGATTATTGCTAAAAGAAAGCAAGTAATAAACACTTGCCTCGAATATGACGGTTTGATCCATTGGTGATGTTAGTATATACGCATTCCTCTCTTCGCGATCTACGCGTTGCTGGTCACGGTTGTGCAAGGTGATGTCAAATGAGTCTTCTCTCTTGGAATTTGGTATTCCCTCACACCTTCCATGGCCGTTCTAACTTCCTGTCACTTCTTAACCCTAATGGACTTTCCTTAGCTGATATAATAAATCCCAATTTTCGTCCATTAATTAAACCCAAAAATACAATTTACCATAATGCCCTCTCGGGACGCCGGTTAGGCCTAAAATCGTCGCGGGACCCAAACTAAACACTCGGGTATACTATTTTGACTATCTTGACCCTCCCGGACTCAATGGCGCAACTCGAAATGACCATACGAGTTAATAAAAATAAATTCTATTTTTATCTCAATTAATTAGTTCCAACACGACTCACACGCGCATCAGACTTAAATTATCAAACTGTCGTATTTCTCACTTTCGACAATTTATCAAATATCATAATTCCATATTACATATCACATAGTAATATTCAATAATTCTCAACAATAAGTATTAACCCTTGGCACGCTAGTTAATAATTATTTTAATTCGGATTAATAACAAATTAATTTCTCACGTTTTAATTTAATTAATCCAACAAACTAATTTATCGCATATTTATTCCCATAATTATAATTAATCACATAATTATTTAAATCGTCAAAAATACGGGGTGTTACAGGAAATCAATTCAGAGACTAACTTTATTCATTTTAAAATTTTCTTCTCACTATGTATAAATTTCAAAAATATTTACTTTTTACATGATGACACTAAAATTTATTAAAGTTAATTAGTTTTTGGCGCCCAGGCGTGTCCACAGAGTGTCTTAGTTGTGTATGTGAAGTGTTCGTTGTGACACCCCGCCTAATTAAATATCGGGTGATCAGTCCTTTTTTAAATTAAATCAGAATATCCAGTTAGTTCACTCTCAACAATTATTGTCGAAAACAATTTCTTTATTAATTCACCTAATAATTAATTAAGTTCGTGACAAAACTTTTCCATTTTTAATTTAATTAAATCCATTCCACAATACGAAATAATAATAATAATCAACATCACATCACAATTGAACTACATATAATGAGAATAAATGTGACTAGAATAACTCTCGAGTTAAAATATATCATTACCACCAAATAAAACTGATATCCACAATATAGACATAAATAATTATAACCTCTCGAATAGAAAATGAAATAGCTAGAATCCTGGGCAATATGCCCTAAATGAAAGTAAACTCTACAGATGTATGAATCAATATAATGGAAGCATCTAAGCAAAGTATTCATCCCCATTAGCAGTTATAACCCGTCGAGACATCCGTATTCTATGACGGCATCCCTGATACTGGACACCTGATGTACAAGATACAATAGAGAAGAGAATATTCAAGGAAACAGGTCAGAGTCCGATTGTAAAAGATTTTTAAAAATATCAAGTTCTTAACAAATGCAATTAAGCAATTATTATGTACATGTTAGCTTCTCGGGCTCTCGCTTGAGAATTCTCATATCTCCTCTAGTGTGCACGCCTAACGCACCTTATTATCTCCCTAATCAGGGTTTTCTATTATAGTTCTACCCAATATCATTTCTCCGTATTTCCCACAATATGTATGATAATTAAAAATGTTAATTTCTCTTTAATATGAACTTTCACATCTTTAGGATTAAGTATTCACTTTCTTAATTCAATCATATTTCATTACTCATTTTTATGTACAATTTCACACATTAGATTATATCACCGTACATATATTTTAATTTACAATTCTACACAGTAGATTAATAGGGGTGGCAAATCGGGTTATTGGGTCGGGTTCAGGACTAACTCGACACGACACGAAATATATTTTAGGGACACGAACACGACACGACCCGATGTCGTGTTATTTTTCCACAACCCGAACACGACCCGCTAATAACACGACACGACACAATTTATAATTTTGACCTCATTAAACCCGATTAACATGACACGATTGGCACAACATGCTTGACACGGCATGACCCGATTGGCACGACATGATTTATAGCAAATTTTTTCTATTCATCTTTCCAAGTGCATAAAAAAAATTAATCACATCACAATTGAATTCCCATGACAGATTTTTATCAACTAAAATAATCACAAAAATAAACCCGTAATATAAATCACACCACTGATATAAACCCCTAAAACCATCACAAACCACTTATATAAATCACACCATCTAAAAAAAATCACAAAAAATAAACAATATGAAAAACCAATATGAAATAAACCTAATAAAATATTTTTATCTACTATGTGAAATAAATAATATGAAATAAACCTAACAATCTGAAGCGCTGAAATGGAGACTGGGCATAAATAGTGGCCGAAGTGGTCGCCGAACAGAAGAGAATAGTCGCCGAACAAAAATCATGTCTGAAATGGTCGCCGGACAAAAATAGTGGTCGAAATCGTGGCCAAAATGATTGATGGACAGAAATCGTGGCGGAAATGATCGCTGAAATGGGTGCCGATTGATTTCCTCTCCGGATAAAATGGGCGCTGCTGACAGAGGGTGGGTTGGGGCGCTATCGTGCTCATGTGGTTTGTGCGCTGAAAGAGGGTGGGTAAAGTTTAGGGGTGAAATGAGGAAATGAAGTGTGTTTGTGGTTAGGGTAGAGTTTGTTTTGTGATGAAGGTTGTGTGGCCTGTTAATAGATCTGTGGGTTGGTATTTTTGTAAAAGCCTATGATTTTTTTAATGGGTTAATAACGGGTATATATAGGATATTAATGGGGTAATAACGGGTCAATAATGGGTTTTTAATCGGGTTCATAATGGGTCTTAATGAGTTCATTATCGTGTCTTTAACGAGTTCAATTTGGGTCAATTTCATGGCCAAAATTAAACGCGAACACGACACGACACGACACGATAGCGGGTCCAATAAACCAGACCCGAACACGATAAGTCGTGTCAATTTCGTGCTAATTTCGTTTCGTGTCATTTCGTGTTGTCGTGTCATTTCTGAAATTGCCACCCCTAAGATTACATCACAGTATATATTTTAATCTACAATTTCACACGGTAGATTACATCACAGTGTGCATGCATACTCTGATATCATGCCCTGATATATCTTTCGTCGTGTAAGGTGTTATCAGTTCGACGTCTCTCACGAACCATAAATGACATAACACACGTATTGGAGGCGAGCATACTCCCCAGCCAAACGGGTCACGCACATACCTACGTTCTCATTCAATCGTTAAAATTATCATTCACACTGATAGCACGTGTCCAAGGTCCTATGCTCAGGGTACGAATCTCAAATCCCCTCAAATGGGCTCATCAGAATAAGATCGTTCACAATGTGAAATCTACACCCTGATAGCAAGCAGCGTAGGTATGTCATACAGACATTAAAAAATAATAATATAGTAATTCACACCACCTATATATAATAACAATAGGTCACACGCACAACCCATATAAATATTTCCATACATAGTATATTTATCTCTCATATCCTATGTATTTACTGATTATGACTTTACTTATTAAAGTATATTCCCGAGCATCTCTCATCACTCGAAGTGTAATCATTTATTTCTCATCTAATTTCAGTAGGTAAACATCCACGCCCTACTAGTCCATGTCATCACAACTCCTAATTTTCTATAAATTAAAATTACCTTCAATTAGGTTTATTTCTCGATAATCCTTAATTCAATCTTAACCCTTTATTTCATCTTTTATGGTTAATCCCATATAAGCCTAAGGTTATTCAGGTAATTAATGACCCTCTTACTACTGGTACTAAGCTTAAGTCATCCTTTATCCAATTTAAACCTCAATTTCTATAATTTTTCACCGTAATTCATTTAATTAACACTCATTAATTTCCCCCATTCAATCTCACACCTAATAATATTTTTTTGGGTCTTAAGTATATCCTACTGCCCTTCACTAAGTCCTATTATGTTCAATTAATAAACAATAAAGTTTTTTAATGTTGGGATTTAATCAAAAATTTAAAAATGAAGCAATTCACATTTCCAGGGGAAGTCGATCGATCAATGATTTTGATCGATCGATTGATCAGATATTTGCCCAGATTTTGGCATAAGTTTACCTATAGGTTTTAACACATTCAATCCTCAAAACCTCTACCAAGTGATCCCAAACTCCTTATAATTCATCCCAAATGATATATCAAGGTGTATAAACGATTTCTAACATTTAAGCAACATAAAATCATCAAGAAGTTTGGATTAACGCATATTATTTCCCTTAAAAATTAAGAAACCTCTTATTTTTTCATTTCTCCAAAATAACTTATAAATGCCATATTTTCTTCACCAAATGATTCCAAATTTCGTGGATTAAAATATATATTCAAAAAAGAGAATAATACTGCATAATTCTCATTTCAAGGAATCAATTAAAATCACCATAATTTATCTTTGAATCATGTAACGTTTCATAATTTCATAACTATCCTAACATGGACAATATACATGCTAAGTTTGCAAATGTTAAATCATTTGCCTTCAGTTTTTAGGTCTGAACCGTTGGGGACAATAAATCTATCGGTGTTCCTCTCTTTTCCGTCCAACTTCCTGTAACACCCTATATTTTTAATGACTATTAAAATGGAATTAATTAGAATTAGTTGTGGGATAATAGAAGATTAATCCGGATTTAAATATTACTCGAGAATAAAGTAATATGTGATTTATGTTGAATATTTAGTGTGATTAAACGTAATATATATGATTATGACTTTACATATGATTAGGATTTTATAAAATTATCACGAGTGATGAATACGATAACTACGGTAATTAAGTCGGGACGCGCGTGTGAGTCGAGTCGGGACTATTTTTAAATGGAATGAAAAGTAAATTGTTTTTATGTCATGTGAATGGTCATTTTGACTACGTCAAAGTGTCCGGAAGGGTTTAAATAGTAAAAAAAGTGTACCTTGGAGATTACTTTGGGTCTCGGGGCAATTTGGAACCAAACAGACATCCCGGAGGGGTATTTTGGTAATTTTCCAAATTAGGTGAATAGTACACACGAAATTTTATATAAGTGTAGAGGTGGTGGGATTTAGGTTCATTCACCAAAAATCAAAAGAAAAAGGCTTATGGAAAAGGGAGAGACTTCTCTCGGAAAGGAAGAGACTTCTCAAGGAAAACAAAAGGCCAAGAGTCATCCTGCACCACCACCACCGTCGGAAGTTGGCCGAAAAATGGAGGAATACTAGTAAAATTATCTTCCCCAATGGTTCAGACCTATGAATTAGAGGCAAGTGATTAACTATTGCAAATTTTAGCATGTATATTGTCCATGTTAGGCTGTTTAGAAAATTCTGAAAAGTTATATGAATTAAGGGTTCGTTTGATAGAAAAGTGGGAAAATATAAATGATTCCAAGTCATTTGATTCTAGAGCAAATAATTCCAAGGCAAATGAATATTTTTCAACTTGTGTATGCTTGATACAAGTTGGAAATCAACAATTTTCCACATATTCTATCAAACACAAAAGTTAGAAAATAGATGTAAATGTGGAAAATTTGTTTACGGAAGATTATATATATATATATATATATATATATATATATATATATATATATATATATATATATATATATATATATATTCAATATATTATAATATATATTATTTAATATATATTATAATATATATTGAATGTATAATATATATATATACTAATTATTGAATATAATATATATTGAATATATAATAATATATATAATATATTGAATATATTATATAATATATATTCAATATATACATTATTATCGATATACAATATTATATATAATATATTCAATGTATATATAATAATGTATATATAATATTATATATAATATATTCGATAATTATATATTGAATATATAATATATTCGATAATAATGTATATATTGAATATATTATATATAATAATGAATATTGAAATATTGATATATTATATATTGAATATATTATTATATTGAATTGAATATATAATATATTCAATTTATTTATATATACATATATATATATATATATATATAATAAGGAGGAATGGTATTTTTACTGTTCAATAAGAAGATAACATAATTTGTGGTTAGGATGGAGTCAACTTTGAAGATTTATGACAATCCAAGGGCTTACAATGAGTGATATATTCGTAATTTATATGTTCAAATGGGGTAATTGTACACACCAACACATGCTAACTGCTCAGTGAATTGCTGACAACATATCTCCTCTCTCTTCCTTTAATTTGAATTTCAGCCCCAAACATTAATTTCTTCCGCACACAAAGTACGAGCCAACAACTTTTCAAGCACAGGCACAACCCAAACATTACCTCCTCTCTTTCCCACGTGGACCGGAAACGAACGCCTCAGATTGACTTGGTGAAGTGAAAAGGCACCTTTACTTTTATACCTCATTTTTCCTCTTTTGCGTTTTCCTATTTTCTCCCCTCTTTATTTCGTTTCCCACCCTTTATTCCGTTCCCCCCATTCACTTTATTTCAAAAAGAAGGGTAATATCGTAAGTACAACCCTCTGTAACACTGCTTTCCTTGAGCCAAGAGCCAACGTGATTTCCAACTGAAGTGCAGACCCTTTTTACTCTTTTTGGTACTTTCAAACCCACTATCTTACTCAATCACTCTCTTAATCCCTCCTTTATCTCCTATCCTATCCCACTTACTTGGCCATATTTTTGGTACTTTCCAACGTGATTATGTTGGGACGGTCCTATCTCTCTCTCTCTATTTTACTAATGTTTCTCCAAATCTATGGGTTTACCTCTTTCTTTTACTAGAACTCCATGGATTTGAAATAGTGGAACTCCATTTTTTTTCTGAGAGAGGTTCAAAGTTATCTATATTTTTAAAATTATGTAGTTCTCTTCCAGTTTTAACACCTAAGGTTTTTAACCCTAGGTTATTTGAGTCGGAATAATAACCATACCATATCTCTCTCACTCTATTTTAATAGTTATACCATTTCGTGTTTAATATCTTTTTCTTTGTGTTTTGTTGTTTATCTATTATTTTATAGGTGAAACAGAGGATCATGGTTCTTTTTGGCATTTTTTTGCGGGGTTTTGGATCTTTCAAGCTTGGTTCTGTTTTACAATGGATATTTGGTGATTTAAATACTCATTTTAAAACACCATTTAAAAAGGTTATTCTCTCTCGCTCTCTCTCGCTCCATAGAGTCTCTAATCCCTAATTTCTTGCTCTCATACAGATTTCTTAAAATTAGGGGATCTGAAGCGCGTTTTTTTACCTTTTATTTTACTGATTTATGATGAACAAAGGTAAGCATTTATAATCTTCACTAAAGGGATCTATATCCCACTTTTTTTAATCTGTTATATCCATGGACTTGAATTATATCTGTATGGTCTTACTTTTTTCCAGGAATAGAACGATCCGGCAAAGTCCATGGAGAATCCGAGTCTGCGACGGCTTCTGATGAGGTGTCCAAACAGTCTCAACCCCCAACACCACCAGCGAGTGACTCCTTGACAGATCTAAAAATAATATCCTGCTCAATGCAGTAGTTGTTTTTCTCTACCTCGCCTATGAGTACAAATTTCTCTCTCCTAATTTTTGTAAACTCTCAAAGCTTCGTTTATTGGGGTTGAATGGCACAAGATGGTCCCAGTGGCTCATTACTTTCTCATATTGGTGGACGTAATGAGAAAAGTGAGTTTTATTAGTTCATTTGTATTTTGTATGTTGAATGAGAATATTTATACTGCCTGGGTCTTGAGAATTTATAAGGGAATTTTTTGGTATGCAGGTTAGTTTCTTTCTCTCTCCCTCCGATAGTGCCATACAGTTGTTCAACTTGGTTAGGATGGATGGGTCTATAATCCTCAGGCCTGGACTCTTTTTTCACAACGAATGAGTTTTATGGGTCTCTGCCGAATGGTACACCACAAAGGTACTGCCATCGAAGGATTTATGAGTTTGAGCGTGTATATGCAGTGGCTTCGGTACTTTCTTGGTGCACATGCATCTGGGTTTTTTTTTCCATTTTATGGGCACAACTATATGTTTTGATGAGATTTCTTATTATATCTTTGTTTGAGGTTTGTATTTTATCATATTTTACTATATTGGTTGACTGAGATATGGATTTTGTGCATCTGTATCGTCCATTTCTTTCAGTTGGATGTATTCATTTTTTTCAATCGTCATTGTAAAGTGGGTTCAATAATAGGGGATTGACTTATTATTTAAGTTTGGTTGAAAAAAGAGCAGTGATACTCTTATCGGGTGGTAGTATTGGTACGACATTATTTAATTGTACATATGCGGGACCTATAACATTTTTTGGTGGGACTCACACTATAGTACAACCAAATCAAACAGTATTGTTACTAAATCGATACTACGATCCAGTGTGTATAACATTTTCCTTGAAAAAATATTCTTCGTGTACTAATTATTTTTTGCTATTTATCAGTGGACATTTGTCTAAAATAACAGAATTAAAATGTTCTATAATTCTTCCCACTCAAAATGTTCTATCGAGGGACAAAGATTTCGTTTTTTTAGGAGGTTTTTGCTGTGAGGGTGTGGGAAGTTAGTGTGGGTTCATATTTGTGACAACAAGACTCATAATTTGGTATTACTCACATCAAATCTTCCTCTTATTTTTTTTTGTCCAAATTTTAACATGTATATGTTTTATTTTTCTATGGCAATATGCTCATACGGTAGTATATTTTGGGGTGACAAATTTTTGATGAGTTTTGGGTTCATGGGGTTTTAAATAAGGGCTTCGAAAGGCTTAAATTTAGGATGCTTTTGATTTATTTGCTCATATCATTATGTCTCAGGCATCAAAGACTATAAATTTAATATCGAGAATAAGGTGTTTAGTTTGAGAGACAAGCAAGGCTTTTTTTGTCAACAAATCTCATGTGTCTCATGTATGATCTAGCCAATTTCTTCTGTGATAAATGGATAAATGCTCGGGACTTTTATTTATTTTTTTCCTTAAAAAAGTATTTGGGGGGTTACTTTCATAATATGTTCTTTAAAAAAGGCACCAAAAATGAAGCCTATGCCCGATCTTTTTTTTTGGGGAAAAATAAACTTATGCATGATCATGTAGTCCAATAATTATTATTGAACACCATAATTTAAGAAACACTTAAAAAAATTTGAACTAATTAATTATTATAGCCATTTTTTTGTTTGAAAACTACTTGACTAGCTTATAAAATTTTGCATTTCTAATATTTAGAAGTCATAAATTTTTAAAAATTTAAATTGAATCACAAATAAAAAAAAATCTCCCAAAAAATGTTCATTTAAAAATATGGTTATTAACTTGGCAGGTTTGCCACTACAATTGTGTTGACTCATGTATTCAATCGTGTAAAAAAATTATGGGTTGACTATTAAATATCATGAATAGAAGTTTCGATTATGTACGTGAGAGAGAAGATAAGTTTATCATGTGGATGATGAACGCGCTGAAGATTATGTTTTAGACGAGTCTTACTCTGACTCTTGATTTTCATATATTCGTCGCAAGCACACCAACATTTTGTGTTGCGATTGGTTAGTGTCGTTATTAACTAATTACGATACGCCATGTCAGTGTGTCGCGGATGACATGAAATCACGAATCGGGCTAGAATTATTGTTTCGAGATTCTTATTTTTATTCTCCCATGAATCATAGTTTTGAATATAGGATATTATGGCTATTTTTTTAAAAATAACACTTTTGTTCTGTTGGGAATGAAATTTTTTTCAGTTTGCGATTACGTACTTTGGAAATTTTCACCGTGCCTTCAGGCACGGGCATTTAGCTAGTGTGTGTATATATATATATATATATATATATATATATATATATATTATTAATATTATTTTTCTGGATATATATAGACACACATTACAAAATATGTAAATATATACAATCATGAAATATATAATATATACGAAAATAAATATATTAATAGATGAAATATATATTTGTATATTTATATATTTATAAAATATATAGAGTTTAAAAAAAATTGGTTTTGAGTGATTTCCCACCCAAAGGTGGCAAACAAAATCGTGACCCCCCCCCCCCCCCCCCCAATAATTGAATTCCACTCAAAGGTGGCAAATTGTGCTTAAGGGGTATTGTACCTGAAAAACAAATTTCAAGACAAATTAAGGCTATCAAAGAGCCTAAAAACTATAAAATTTCAAAATTTTCCAACTTTTGAGAATTTGCCTTGAAATTTTTGTGCTATCAAACGGACCCTAAGATGATTTTTTATGAATACTTGAAATGAAAATTGTGTAGGATTTATCTCTTTCTGATTCTAGAATCCACTCCATGAAATATTTGAATTATTTGGTGAAGAAATCTGGTATTTACATGTTTAATTGATGATAAAGTAAAAAAAAACTAGAATTCTTGAGATTGGATATGGAATCTAGGTATATTATTACATGTTGATGATGTTTAATTGATTTGGATACGTTACAACTTGCCCATATATGTTAGTATATGATCTGGTTACAAGAATATAAATTTGAAGATGTTTAAATATGATTTTGAAGATTAAAAAGTATGAAACCCGTAACTGTTAAGGAAAATCAGGGCAAATATCTGATCGATCGATCGACAGACCGATCAACCGATCGATCGATAAACTCCTCTGAAAAATGTGATTTGTTTTCCTTTTAAGTTTTGATTAAATCCTAACTGTGGTGACAATTATTATGGTGATAATTATTATGCAACACAAATAAATATGAAAGAGGTAACCACCAAGAAAAGACAAATAAAAGGCCAATCACACAACAACGGGAGTACGTGGTTCAGCAAAGAAGTGCCTACGTCCACGGTGGTTCAGTCAGTGTTATTTCTCTATATTCTGAAGAATAAGTACAGAGAATACAACTTGTCCTCTGCCCCGGACTTAGGGTTTTATTTATACATGTATGTGTTGGAGTAGTGGGGGTGATGGGTTCCTCCTTATTAGCCATCTCCCCTACATGGAATCGTGTTTCCCCACAACTTCTCTTCATGGGATCGTGGGATAATTGGATTAATACGAAGGTGATAGGCCTGGGCTTTTTGCCGCTAGGGAGAGGCTACTCGTCCAGGCCTATGGTGCTAAATTCAGGGTACCCACAATTGCCCCTAAATTTGTTGGGCCATCTTTACAGGTCCAATGAATTTAAATAATCAGCTATTATGGTTGATTTCTTCGAAAACTGTGAAGTTACTTTGGCGGCACCCGCTTCGCTATCCGTGCGCTATGATTAGACTTGAAGGCTCGTTGGAATAAGGCGCATTTCTTTTTGTCGCTTCAGGCTTTTCCAGCAATCTTCCATCTTCTGAGAGCTCTTGCGCTTAGTACCTTCTGTTTTCGATTTCAACTTTCGTTGCTTCTTCGCCATTTGACCTGATCTTCTGTCTTGTAAGTCTCTCGTGCTTTTTGCATTTTCTCTTTGGTTTGTAGTTTTTCTTGTATTTTTCCAATGGCGAAGATTGGAAATAGGCCAGTGGTTGAGTTTAGAAAATTTTATAGTATTCCTGAGTGGGTAGAGATTGAGTGTTGTGCCTCGCCTCCTAGGAGCGTTAGGGATATAGAGGATGCACATTGGATTCACGTCCTGTTGCTCTCCCAGGGGGAACTTACCTTCCCTCCCAATGATCTGTTTCTGCACTTCTTTAGCTACTTCAGTATTGTGCCTGCACAATGTTCGCCTAACGTATGGAAAATAGTGAACGGCGTGCATAGGATAAATCACTTGTATGGCACAAAGTTAGGGCTTGCCGAGGTCTATTTTTGTTACTCCTTTTCTCGAACGAGTTCAGGTGTTCTGTAACTTAAGGCTAGGAGCCCTGATAGGGTATTGGTAGTAAATCTACCTGATTCCCATAAGGACTACTGGCAAGAATGTTTTCTTGTCAGGAATTGGCAACTTTCCCCCCAATTTGAAGGGTCGAGGTCTGAGAGGTTCACTGTTCCTTTTTATGGGGAAGAATATATAGGTAGATGCCAGATTATTATTTCAACCTTTGTCGACTTTGTGATTTTTCTAACTTCTCCTTGATTTTTCTTTTACAGCGAAGATAAAGAACTTGGAGCCTACTCTCAGCGAGGTTCGTATCTCGGAACTGGTGAAAGCTTGGAACATCAGGGAACCCTTGGGTGACGGCGAGCATCCTAGGTCTGCTGCTTTTCTGCTTGAATACAAGAACACAGGCTCCAGCTTCATAGCCCGACCTGTGGATACTGTTCCGGACTTTGACTCTTCCGAAGAGATTTCTGCTGAGCCCATCCAATTGGACGAAGAAGAGAGCAGCTCGGAGAGTGAGCCTGCAGGTGTTGTGAGTAATTTGGGTGGAGGCAGTGCTAATAGTAGCAGTTCTTCGAGTACTACCAGCAGTTCAGGTGAAGAAATGCCTCCCATGAAGAATTTAATCCGAGATGATGATGATGATGATGATGATGATGATGATGTGCTTCTTGCACAGAGGTCAAAGAAATCGAAGACTGTCTCCGGGGCCATAGCTACTGGTTCTCGGCCTTCCTCTCAAGAGCAAGAGAAGAAGAAGATAGAGGAGGAGCAGGCGAGGGAGAGGGAGAAGAAAAAGGAAGAGGAGAGGAAGAAGGTGGAAGAGAGAAAGAGGAGGGAGAAAGAAAAGGAGGAGGAGGAGAGGAGGAAGATGGAACTGAGGACCAAAACTGGTCAAGCCTTGGTCCCAGTATCTTCTTTGCCTGAGGGGGCTTCGGTGGCCACCTCTCCTCAGCTCGCCCCTGCGCTGCTTGAGAGGGCAGTCCTCCCTGCAGATCGTGAGAGGGCGTCAAGGTCCGATCAACTGGCTTTGCAAGCTAGCTAGAGGCTTGCCTTGGTAAGGTTCCTTTTCTAATTCTCAACTTCTTTTAACCCGTTTTGATGGTTTCTTCTTTCTGATCCTTCCCTTGTTCTTTGCAGTTTGTGACTGACTTTGCTGTGCTCTATCGCTCTCGCGACGAGCTGTTGAGAAGGAACAGCGAGCTAGAGCAGTAGAAGTCTACTCTGGTGGCCAGGGGTTCTCAGCTGGAGGCCGATCTGAAGGCTGTTGATGCGGCTCGAGCTTCATCTGCCTCGGCCCTTGCTAATTCTACTCGCGAGAGAGATAATGCTGTCAGGGAGCTCGGCGAGCTGAGGAAGTCGTATGATCAGGTCTGCTCGAGCAAGCTGGACTTTGTGGAGAAGAACAGGGTTCTTGCCGAGCAGTTGGAGGCGGAGAAAGCCCAGGCAGCCACTCTTAAAGAAGATTCATACAATTCTGGCTGGGCTGTTGCGTATGAAGACGTCGAGGTTCAGATAGGCTATATTAGCCGTCTGAACTTCAAGAAAGGGTGGAACAAGGCCCTCGTGGCCGCTGGGGTGGATGTTGCATCCCCACTCTTTGACGAGCATGATCCAGGGCCAAAGCCAGTCGTGGATGAGGACCCAGCCCCAACTGCTGAAGGCACCAATCCTGTTTCTCGGGCGACTCCTTCTGATGCTCCCTTGGTCGAGGAGGCAGTGGATACCCTTGCAGAGGGTAATGCCCCTGCTGATGCTGATAAAGACAAGGGTCCATCCACCGAGGTTGCTAAGTGATAGGGATTCTTTGTAACTTTTTCCTTTTTTGATCTGATGTAACCTCGCTCATTATCAATGAAAAGACTTTATTTTTGTTTATGCTGATCCCTTTCTTTTCTCTTTCTTTTACTTGTAGTTGGTTGATGTGGATGACTATATTCATGTTACCTCCCAATTAGGTAGGACTCTGGGTCCTAATGCAAGCCCTGCAGTTCGCCAGGCTTTTGCTAGGCTTTGCAGGTTTGCTAAGTCAAGGAACCAGAAATATAAGGATCAGTCCGAGCTGGTGGCCAAATTGAAGGACAGGCTCCAGGAAATGGAAGAGATAGGAGCTTCAGTGTAAGAAAAAGTTAGCGAGCTGAGAGCAAAGTTACTGGAGGCCACCGAGATCAATCAAGTCGTGGAGTTTCTTCAGCGGGAGAATGACGACCTGAGGCGGGAGGTCTCGAAGCTTAAGGAGCATTCGCCGAGCACCGCTTCGGCAGTCCTACAAGGCTCTTCCTCATCGCGAGATGCTCGGCCTCCCCTCCCGCGTGCTGGTAGGAGTACGCAGGGTAGGAGTAGGGAAGTTGAGGAGCAGCGTGAGAGGGAAATGGAGGAGCTGCGCGGCGATGTCCGGTGAGCTTACGTAACTGCTGCTGGGCTCCAGGGGGATGTCACCCGACTGCGGCATCTATTCAAGAAGGGCCCTCGCCAAGTGTGGACTGATGGCTATGATCAGGGCTGGTTGGATGCTCCCACAAGATTATCAGAGTTCGAGGAGCTTTCCTTCATCGGGGGGTGGTTGAGTGCTCTCAAAGAGCTGCAGGTCCCGAGCAACTCGATATTGTGGTACCGGCACGAGGTGTCTCCCTCTACTCTAATGCCCAATCCATTCAGGCGAGATGATCGATGGATTCCCATCGATTCTATTCCCCGGTGACTACTGGAGTTGGACGCGAATGAGGTTGTTGAGGAGTTCGATCCTGCTCCTGATGACGGGAGGAGAGCTAAGGTCGCTGACTACCTTGCTCGGAGTCTTCCACCTTCTTGATATTTTGTTTTTTAATAATTGTAAATGCTTTGGGCGAGCTTTTTCCGACTAAACATGTACTATTATTGTTTGTAAATATAAAAAATTAATGGAAAGTTTGAGTTTTGGGCGATTTTGCCGACTAAACGTGTTTATCCAATCTTTGTTATATTTTTACAGCTTCATAATCTTTATCTTGTCATGTGAGTGTCCGCCCAGTCCAGTATTAAGAATACCATTGTGCCCTTTCTTTACCTTTTAGGTCGTGTCGTCACACTCCCTTAGGTCTAAGTGGGGCAATTGGCGAGGACACACCTGTTATTGGATGTCTTCATCCGGTCAGGATTTTGTTTAACCAAAGTAGGTTTGATGCCTAAGAATGCTCTGTAGGGCTTCATATATTGCCATGGGCAATGCTAAGAGGTCTTTCGTGCTTCATGACGATGACCTGAGGAGGGGTGTTCCCCTGCTATGTCAACCATTATACCTGTGATTTGAAAAGGATGTGCAATAAGATATAATTGTTACTTTTTAGAGAGTGATCAACTGAGAGATTTTCATTGGCGAATAGAGAAATAAACTGTCTTTTTCCCATAATGAGTACAATAAAAGATCTAACAATAGAACTCCTAAAAGTAAAATTTCTTGAAATTGGCTGCGTTCCATGCTCATGGTATCTCTCTGCCCTCCATCGTTTTCAAATGATAGGCACCTTGCAGATCGTCTCTAATTATCTCATAAGGTCCTTCCCAGTTCGGGCCGAGTTTACCGTCTGATGGCTTCACTGTGTTGCCCAGGACCTTTCTTAGGACATAGTTCCCAACTTCGAATTTCCTCGGATTGACCTTTTTGTTGTAGTGCTTCGCGAGCTGTTGCTGATAGCTCGCTAGTTTTACTAGGGCAAGTTCCCTGCGCTCGTCGGTCAAGTCGAGTTCAGCGAGCAAAGCCTGATCGTTCTGACCCTGCTCGAAAAGGTCGGATCTCATTGTAGGCAATCCTGCTTCTAATGGGATGACCGCTTCCATACCATATGCTAGTGAGAATGGCGTTTGACCTGTGGCTCGCCTAGGAGTCGTTCTGTACGCCCACAGGACATGTGGTAGCTCGGTTGTCCACGCGCCTTTTGCTCGCTCTAACCGCTTCTTCAACCCAGCGATCACTGTTTTGTTAGAGGCCTCAGCTTATCCGTTGCTTTGAGGATAAGCTACCGAGCTGAAGTGGTGCCTGATCCCGTGTTGGTCACAGAAGTTCTGAAAGGGGCCACTCTCGAACTATGTTCCATTGTCAGTGATGATGGTTCTGGGGATCCCGAATCGAGTGATTATATTTCTCCATATGAACTTCATCATGTCAGCATCTCGGATGTTCACCAGTGGTTCTGCCTCGATCCACTTGGTAAAGTAATCAGTTGCGACCAACAGGTATTTGCGATTGCTGGCAGCGGTGGGCAGTGGTCCCACGATGTCCATTCCCCACTGGGCGAAAGGCCAGGGGCTGGTCAGGGATTTTAATTCGCTGGCAGGCTGGTGGACCATGGGAGCGTGAAGCTGGCATTTTAGGCATCTGCGGACATATACTGCGGAGTCCCTTTGCATATATGGCCACCAGTAACCTTCCTTCATTGCTCGAAAGGCTAGAGACCTTCCTCCGATGTGACTCCCGCAGATTCCTTTGTGAAGATCGTGAAGCACTGTCTTGACATCGCCTGGGTGGACGCATCTAAGGTAGGGGCCGGAGAAAGATCTTTTATACAAGTCGCCTCCCGTGGATAAGTGAAAGCGGGCAGCTTTGACTCTTATCTGGTGGGCAGTCTTCTTATCCTCTGGGAGCGTTCCGTTCTTCAAATAGTCTCTTAAGGGATCCATCCAGCTAGGGGCTGGTTCCAATTGGAGTATTTGTTTCGCTTTTGTCAGCTCGCAGTTGGGGTGAATTCTCGGGCAGCTAAGGAAATCGATAGGGATTATCCTTTTAAGGCTGGAATCAACTGCCGAGCTTAGGGCTGCCAAGGCGTCAGCGTGACTGTTCTGCCCCCTGGGAAACTGTTGGATGTTGATTTCTTCAAAGTTCGTCATTAAGTTTCTTACTAAGGAGAGGTAGGTTGCCATCCTCCCATCCTTCGCGTTGTAGTCTCCACTTATCTGATTGGAAACTAGTTGCGAGTCTCCGAATACCTGTAAATGTTTTGCTCCTAGAGTTTGCGCCCTTTGGAGACCTGCAATTAAGGCTTCGTATTCTTCTTCGTTGTTGGAGGCTGCAAATCCCAGCCTGATTCCTTGCTCGAGGACTGCATTTTCTGGGGTGATGAGAATAATTCCTACTCCTGCCCCCTTTGAGTTAGAAGCTCCATCAACGAATAGCTTTCAGCTTCCCCCTGTAGCCTGGCTGTTTTGTTCTGTTGGCTTAGGCTGGTCCAAGGGTTCTTCGCCTGTGAATTCAGCTATGAAGTCAGCAAGGATTTGACCCTTGATAGCTGTCCTTGGTTGAAATTGGATGTCAAACCGGCCGAGCTCGACTGACCATTTAGACAGTCTGCCCGACAAATCCGCCTTCCTTAGGACAGCCTTGAGGGGGTGTGATGTAAGGACAATGATCGTGTGAGCTTCGAAGTAATGCTTCAGTTTCCTCGAGGACATTACTAGGGCGAATGCGAGCTTTTCCAATGGTAGGTAGCGCTGCTTGGCGTCTAGTAAGGTTTTGCTCGCGTAATAGACTAGATGTTGGATCCCTGTAACTTCACACATTAGCGCTGAGCTGATAGTATGGCTGGATACAGAGAGGTAGAGGTACAAAGGGTCCATTTGCTGTGGTATGACAAGCAGTGGTGGGGAGCTTAGGTAGTACTTGAGCTCGTCTAATGCTTACGAGAAACCTGGGTTCCATTCTACTATTTTGCTGCCTTTTAGGAGTTGGAAGAAGGGCTTGCATCTCTCGGAGGATTTAGAAATGAAACGGTTTAGAGCAGCGAGCATTCCGGTGAGCTTCTGTACATCGCGGATTGTGCGAGGAGGTTGCACTCTTTTGATTGCATCAATCTGGTCCGGATTAGCCTCTATGCCACGCTTGCTGACCAAATACCCAAGAAACTTTCCTGACTGGACACCGAAGGAACACTTGCTCGCGTTGATTTTCATTCGGTACTTCCTGAGGATTTCGAAGGTATTTGACAGGTCCGAGAGGTGATTTTCCTTGTCATTGCTTTTGACGAGCATGTCGTCGATATAGACCTCCATCGTGTCTCCCATCTGATTCTTGAACATTTTAGTAACCAGCCGCTGATAGGTTGCCCCTGTATTTTTTGGCCCAAAAGGCATGACCTTGTAACAGTATAAACCAACCGTCGTGATAAACGCCATTTTATCCTGATCTGGTGCATACAGGGGAATCTGGTGATAGCCTGAGTATGCATCCACGAAACTCATTCGCTCGTGAGCTGCAGTGGCGTCTACTAGTTGGTCTATTTTCGGAAGAGGGAAGCTATCCTTGGGGCAGGCTTTGTTGAGGTCAGTGAAGTCTATGCAAACTCTCCACTTCCCGTTGCTTTTTGGAACTACCACTGGGTTGGATAACCATTTGGGGAATTGCACTTCCCGTATGGATCCTGCATCCAGCAGTTTTTTGACTTCTTGTTCTATTGCTTTGGCTTTCTCGGGAGCAGTTCGTCGTGCCTTCTGTGCTATCGACTTGAATATGGGATTGACGTGCAACCGATGGCAGACCATATTGGGATCGATTCCTGGCAGCTCATAGGGTTCCCAAGCGAAAACATCTATGTTGCTTCTGAGTAAGGTTAACAAATCCTTTCGCTCTTGGTCAGTGAGTGAGGTCCCGATCAGGAAGACTCTGCTGTTGTCGCCTTCTCTAGCAATTACTTCTACCAGGTCCTCTACAACACGCTCGGAGGGGAGGAGCCTGGTCTCTTCCACTCCGTGCCTTCCATATTTTAATTGCTATTTGGAAGGGATTGCACCTTCCTCCACTTTCTCGCTGGTTTGAACGTCTTTTTTCTCTGGCTTTGGTCGGATGGCCGCTATGAAGCACTTTCTCGCCATCGCCTGGTCGCCATGTATCTCCATCACTCCCCGCTCGGTGACATATTTGAGTTTCTGGTGGTAGGTCGAGGAGACTGCCTTTATTGCATGAAGTCATCCCCTGCCGAGGATGGCTTGATACGGTGAATCGATGTCGACCACCAAGAATTCGATCATTTTCGAAATATTTCCAGCGAGCACTGGTAGTACTATCTTGCCCAGAGGCATGGTCATTTTTCCAGCGAAGCCGACCAGAGGAACAGTGGTTCCCTTCAGGTCGGCGATGTTCAACTTCAATTTTCTGAACAGGTCGATGTACAATACTTCGGATGAGCTTACTTGATCGACGAGCAGCCTGTCGATATCAAAGTTAGCTATCCTGAGTGTAATGACTAAGGCATTGTGATGTGGGGTCCTCGCTCCCACAAGATCTTCATCCGTGAAAATGATATGCTTGTTGTAGTTGATGTCCTCTGCTCGCAGGCATTTTCCTGCCTGTGATTTTGCTGGATCAATTTGAAAAGCTTGCATTACTGCTGTCAGCTTCTTTACCTCCATCCGAGCTGAGTTGCCCTGGATTTGCTTAACATCGGATACTCCATGGATTACTGCGAATTCGTGTCCGGTGTCATCTTCTAATACGTTGTCGGGTTTTGCCTCCTTGTGGACAGTCACTCTCTCTACCTTCCTTTCCATAAAGTCATTTAAATGTACGGATTGGGCCAACTCCTCGAGGTGGGACTTAATAGCCTTGCAGTGCTCGGTCTTATGTCCTCCCTCTTTGTGGAAGGTGCATCTCAGCGCATTGTTTCTTTTCGATGGGTCTCCTCCCATTTTCCGGGGCCATTTGATGAACGGCTCATCCTTGATCTTAGCGAGAATTTTGTAAATTGGTTCTTTGAAGACGGTGTTGACCGCCTGGAACGAGCTGTTCTTGGGGCCATTCTTGCTCCCATTCTTTCCTCCTTTTTTCTGGTTATCAACTTTCTCACTTCCCTTCGTGGCGAGCTTGGCTCGACCGTTTTCACCTACGTTAAGGCGGGTGACATCTTCCACCTTTGCGTATTTCTCAATCCGGGCCATCAGGTCATCAATGGTGGTTGCTTCCTTCTTTGTCAAGGACTGGTAAAGGAGGGAAGAGCTAGGTAGCCCAATTTTGAATGAAGCCACTGCCACCTCTTCCGCGCAGTCGGCGACTTCGTTGAATAACTCCCAGTACCTCTTTGCGTAGTCTCGAAGTGTCTCCTGAGGAGTTTTCTTCATTGTCAATAGAGCATCCATCCTTTTGGGATGGGAGCTGCTGGTGATGAACCGGGCCGTAAAGAGCTCGGCCAGGGATTTGAAATTTCTGATGGATCGGTGAGGGAGTTTCTCGAACCATTTTTGGGCCACGTCATGAAGGCTCGAGGGAAAAATACGGCACATCAGTGCATCTCGATGATTCCAGAGGGTCATAGCCTGCCGGTACTTCCTGACATGATCAATGGGATCAGTCTTCCCGTCGTAAATCTTGAACCTTGGAATAGCAAACTTTTTGGGAGCTTCTTCTTCTTCAATTTCCCTCGTGAAGGGCGATTTCATCTGGGTCTTGAGGGCTCTCCTGGCGAGTTCTCTGGTTGACCTGGTGCCGCGGTGAGTTGGATGTTGGTCCATTTCTCTGCGGACTAGGTTTCGTATGTTGTCGTCGCTGCGAGCAGGGCTTTGATAGCGGCGAGCTTTTCTCAGTTGCTCGCGGAGGTCGTCGTTTGAGTCGCCACCTTCGAACCCTTGATATTGCCGCCTAGGGCTCCTTCCTCGGCTGCGAGATTTGCTCGCCTGAGGGCTAGGAGTGCGATAGGGGCGTCTCCTGTTATCAGGACGTAGTTCTTTTTCCAGTTTTTCCAGTCTTCTTTTCAGGCGAGCATTCTCAGCCCCATACTTGCGAGAAGACTCCCTCTGCTCGTGGAGCCTTGCTTCGTATGCATCGATCAATCTGGATATCTGAGTGGACCTTGCTGGTCCTTGACTTTCTTCAGAGGCTGGCCTTTCTAAGCGAGCCCCTTGATCTGAACGTCGGACTTCAGACCTAATCCTGCGAGGAGCGGGTGGCTCCTGAATATCTCCTGCTTGAGGAGCGTTGCTGCTGTGACCAGACATCTTAGATTTTTTCTCGGTGTGGGATCTTCTCAGGGAAAGATAAACGTTTCCCACAGACGGCGCCAATTGTGGTGACAATTATTATAGTGACAATTATTATGCAACACAAATAAATATGAAAGAGGTAACCACCAAGAAAAGACAAATAGAAGGCCAATCACACAACAACGGGAGTACGTGGTTCAGCAAAGAAGTGCCTACGTCCACGGTGGTTCAGTCAGTGTTATTTCTCTATATTCTGAAGAATAAGTACAGAGAATACAACTTGTCCTCTGCCCCGGACTTAGGGTTTTATTTATACATGTATGTGTTGGAGTAGTGGGGGTGATGGGTTCCTCCGTAATAGCCATCTCCCCTACATGGAATCGTGTTTCCCCATAACTTCTCTTCATGGGATCGTGGGGTAATTGGATTAATACGAAGGTGATGGGCCTGGGCTTTGGGCCGCTAGGGAGAGGCTACTCGTCCAGGCCTATGGTGCTAAATTCAGGGTACCCACACTAACTTTAAGAAATCTTTGGTGTTGATTAATTGAACATAATGGGACCTGGGGAAGGGCAGTAGGATATACTTAAGACCCGGGAAGTATTATTATGTATAGGATTTAATGGGGAAATGTACGAGTGTTAACCGAGTGAGTTACGATTGAAAATTATATAAATTACAGTTTAAATCGGATAAAGGATAACTTAAGGTTAGTATCAATAGTAAGAGGGTCATTAATTATCAGAATAACCTTTGGCTTATATGGAATTAATCCTAAAAGATGGAATGAAGGGGTTATCGAGAAATAAACCTAATTAATGATAATTTTAATCCATGCAAATTCGGGAGTTGTGATGACATGGACTAGTAGGGCGTGGATGTTACCTACTGAATTTATATGAGAAATAAAAGATTACCCTTCGAGTAATGAGAGAACATCGGGAATATAATTTGAGAAGTAAAGTCATAATCTGTAAAAACGTAGGATATTAGAGATAAATATACTACGTATGGAAATATTTATATGGGTTGTGTGTGTGCCTTATTATTATTATACATAGGTGGGGTGAATACCAATATTATTATTTATTATGTGTATGACATTATTTTGCTGCTTCCTATCGGGGAGGAGGTTTTGCATTGTGGATGATCTTATTCTGATGAGCCCATTTGGGGAATTTTATATTCATACCCTGAGCATAGGACCTTGGACACGTGTTATCGGTGTGAATGATAGTTTCGATGGTTGAATGGGAATGTAGGTATGTGTGTGACCCATTTTACTGGGGAGTATGATCGCCCCCAATATGTGTGTTACGTTATTTATGGTTTGTTAGTGACGCCGAACCAATAGGCCTTTATATATAGAGAGATGTATCAAGACATGATAACAGAGTATGCATGCACCGTAGCTGTGTCTGGGAGGTGTCATTTTAGTATATATAATAATGTGATGAATATATATACTGTAATGTAATCTACTGTGTGAGTATTGTTGATTAAAATTTATATTGTGATGAAATCTAGTGTGTGAAATTGTGGATAAAAATGATTAATGAGATCTGATTGAATTATGTAAGTGAATACTTCATCTTAAAGCTGTGAAAACCTAGTTCATATTAAAGAGAAATGAACATGTTTAATTATCATATGTATCATGTGGGAAATACGGGGAAATGATATGGGATAGAATCATAATTGAAAACCTTAATTTGGGAGATGATAAGGCATGTTAGGCGTGCACACTAGATGAGATGTGAGAATTCTCAAGCGAGAGCCCGAGATGCTAACATGTACATAATATTTGATTAATTGCACTTGTTAAGCACTTGCTATTTTAATAATCTTTTACAATCAGGCTTTGACATATTTCCTTGCATATTTTCTTATCAATTGTATCTTGTATATCAGTTGTCTAGTATCAGGGATGACGGCATAGAATATGGATGTCTCGACGGGTTATAGCTACTAATAGAGATGCAGACTTTGTTAGACGCTTCCATTCTGTTGATTCACACATCTATAGTATTTATTTTCATTTGGGGCATGTCGCCCAGGATTTTAGCTATTTCATTTATATTTATGATATTGTAATTACTTAAGTCAGTATTGTCGATATCAGTTTTGGTTTGTCGAAAATGAGATATTTTAATTGGAGAGTTATTCCAATCACATTTATTCTTGTTATATGTTGCTCAGTTGTGATATGATGTTGATTATTATTATTATTATTATTATTATTATTATTATTATTATTATTATTATGTACTATGGAATGGTTTTAATTAAATAAAAAATGTAAAAATTTTGACACTAGCTTAATTACTTGTTAGGTGAATTAATAAAGAAATTATTTTTTCACATTGATTCTTAGAATGAACCAACTTGATATTCTGATTTAATTTAATAAAAGACTGATCACCCGATATTTAATTAAGAGGGTGCCACAGGTGGTATCAGAGCATCAGGTTCTAGTGTCCTTAGGATCTATACGGCTTTTTATGTTTTAGCATAGCGTTCTTTGATGTAGATCCCTATTATTAGGATGATGTATTCCTCTGTGTATTATGACGTACGTGCTTCTGCCAGGAAATATAAGTGATGTAATTCTTATACGATCTCGATCGGGCATCGATGACTAGCGAGGGTCATTATACGGACAATAGGAGGACGACTCAGCCAAAGATATAGAGTGTTTTGGAAAATGGTGTTTGAGATAGAACTTACCAAAATTGTTATTCGAGCTGAGGACAATAAAGAAGACGTTCGGGAGATGTATTTTCCCAAGCACCATCATGGATAACGTTTTTGCCATTCCAAACCCACCCAGCACTATTAGTGAAGGGTGAGGGAGTCGGAAGGACTTTTGTTAAGGAAGAAATCCAAAGGCAATTATGTAGTGTGAAGTGTAGTAACACCTAAGATTTGAAAATTTTGGGCGAAATTTTTGCTCATATGAGCAATCTAAATTGATGAGATTTAGACATCTCATATAAAGAAGCATGTGTGAAGCTAAAACGAGAAATGTGGGTATGGCTCGATCATGAAATCTCTCATATGTGGTTTTAGAAGGGATGTGAAAGAATCTCGAAACTTATCTCATATGGGCAAGAAAGAAAACCCAACGCGAGATAGAAGTAAACTAGCTAATGAAATATTTACCCAACGAAAAAGGGGTATATCGAAGATAAGAAGAGTTCATTGTTATGAAATGACTCATGAGTTAAATACTCAAGTGCGGGTGAGAAATATGATGAAGACGACTAGGGTCAATGTCGTCAAGAAATTTGTAACCGCTTTCAAAAGAAGGGGAACCCGGAGAGTTGGGAAAACCTAGTTGAATGGCAAGATTGAATTCAATGGTGATAATGAAACATTACCAAAAGGTATACCCAGTAGGGGGCCTATTTAAATCCTTACTAAGTATCGATGAATTCAGCCAAGACTAGTGAGGTCGGCAACGTGTTCCATAGGACCAGTAGAGCCAAAGGAACAACGGAGATAGCAATCGGGAGTAAATATTGCCAGGTCCGAGAGAAGGACATTCCAAAATGGCTAATGGGACCAGTGCTTAGAAATTATCCCACTTGTAAAGAGTGATAATACCAGTGTTGAATGTGTCCATGTTGAGAAGTGCGATCGATAATATTGGTAATGGTAAACCATGCCAGTTTGGCATAACAACTGGAGGAGTGAGATTTTCAGTGGAGGAATCGGGTCAAGAGAATTGGGCCTAGGAATTTACAACCCGAGAGTGGTAGGTTTAGGCAGGACCAGTGGAGTCTTCGATAATAGTAGCATACCGTATTTCAGGGTCAACGAGGCCCAGGAAGTAAAAGGGAGGCCAGTAAAGCCATAAGTGAGACCTAAATATTTTGGACCAACGTTTCAGTGATGGGCGTGTAAACCGCTGACCAGAATAATTTGCCCACTATGAGAAGGGGGCAACAATCGGATGAAATCCTGGATGTATAACGATTACAGATGCTCATGGGTCGTGTTGGCATCTACATGATGGGACCCTACAATTAGACGCGACTGGTGAAGGTTTGTTTCATCCTTGTGAATAAAGGATTAATTCAAGTGACATGGGTGTATCACAATATATATGTATGAATTATTAACACTAAAATTTGCGTGCGAGTTGAGTTTAGTGGGTACATTAGTTTTAATAGTCGTATTACAAATGTATCTATCATTGATAATAGGGATTTTTGATGTCACTCGTGAGGGAGCCAGGTGAGCACTATGAGCATATTTAATCGTTATAATTTACTACTACTTTGAGTTAGCAGGTAGAGCATATTATGGTAATGTGTAGTGATTAATTATCAAATGTTTTAACAATATTAGATTGAGTGATAAGACTATCATGTTGGATATTCTGATTGAGTAACTTTACTTTTGTGAGGCGCCACTTGAAATAGGGTTGGGCCTATATATATATATATATATATATATATATATATATATATATATATATATATATATATATATATATATATATATATGAAAATTTCATGATATCGTAGATTTTAGTGAGTATGTTGTCTAGTTATATGTAATCCTGGTGCATAGGGATTTAATTACTGATGTGATTCAGGATACACTGTGTTCTTTATCGAACAGAGAGATATAACTCGTTAAATATATAGAACCGAGAACTTGAGATAGGGAGAGAGTCATGTTTCATGCTATTTCTAAGGGACATAAGTAGATTTTTATGTCAACATATGGAGATTGTGGGAAGGTACATATTATACACTCAGGGCCTTATGGATCTCGACAACCGATTATGTTAGGTAGTAGTGTATCGAGGGGTTCCTTATTTAGATTTCGCTTTGTGAGACATCCCGCGCATTAAACTAGCAAACGTTGGGAGTTGGAGCGAAGTTTGGTCGATAGTACATGGGTTTTGTACTTTGGTCATTGTACATTTACAAGAATATAACTGACAGTTGATAATTACACTATGACTTAAGGCTGGTAACCTAGTCCTAGTATCATTATGAATAGAATAACGATGCCACTGAAAGAGTGATTAAGTTATGACTAGTGGGGTGGTTAAGTGTACTCCTACCATATCAACATGCCAAGTGCGCAAGAATTGATTTAAGAGGAGTACATGTCAATGGAGAAATAATGTGTGAGACATAAGGTGTATGGGTGCCCTAGGTAATTGAATCAGGCAGTGGATTATGATTGTCAAGTGAATTCGACAACATTTAACCGGGTAAGTCTAAGCTTATTCCGTAAGATCTGGCGGAGGCCTACGTTTCACGAGAAACTTATTTTTAGAGTAGGGAAGGACTTGTGACACGCGTTGTGACAAAATCACATGGATCACGGTTAGAGATACATTCGGGAGAACATCAAATGTATCAGGTTATAAATATCAGTGGTGATGGGATTTAATGAAGAGGAATATTGCTAAATTCTTTTTGTAGTTTGGTAAAGAGTGAACCATCCGAAATCGGTAGGGGTTTCTTAACCTGTAGAATGGGAAAGTATTCTAAGAATTTTTATCACAAAGGTAACAACTTCCTAAAGGGGTTACGATCCTATATGGGTGATAGTGGATCGGTTGATCGAAGTAGATCAATTTATGCTAATTAGGGCTAATCATACTACGGGAAAGTAAGCGCAGATCTTTATAGCCAAGATAGTAAGGTTACATGGGTTACCGCTTAATATTGGGTCCGATCGGGACAAGATCTTGTCTCCTGATTTTGGGAGATTTTTCACGATGCCATGGGGATCGAGTTGTGAATGGGTACAACCTATCATCCGTAGATGAATGGGAAAAATAATCGGACTAATTAGATGTTGAAGAATAAATTATACGTGTACCCTTTATTAGTAGGGGAGGACGACAGCAGTCCCTTCCACTAGTGGAATTTGTGTACAATAATTCATATACGTTCACTTTTGGGCATGGTACTAGTTGAGATATGGCACGCTAAGCCTTATTGTTCTCTTGCTTTTTAGTTAAAGGTGGGGGACCAGGTACTATTGCGAAGATCAGAGATGAGATGATACTTATAGTATATAATGTGTGTAAAATATATACTGCGTAAATAACCTACTTGTGTGCGATCGTCGTGAGACGAGTTTGCATGTATCTAAAGAATGATTAATCTACTAAAGTGCGACTAGTAGAAACTTAGATAGTAAATATCTAAAATAAACCTTAAGTCGTGACACTTAAACGGTAAGATTTGGGCAAGAACCTACGTGACAGGGTAACCTCGAGTTTAAAACGAATATATATGAGGTGTTCATTATTAAGGGTATTGATAGCGCATTGTATGGGCAGTACAGAGTAGTTTACTTGTGAGCGCAAGGTTTCTATGCGCAAGATATAGCCAATTTGTTCTTATCGGGGATACTTTTTCTGAATTTCAGGACGAAGTTCCGTTGTAAGGGGGAAGTAAGTAACACCCCGTATTTATAGTGACTGTTAAAATGGGATTAATTAGAATTAATTATGGCATAATTGAAGATTAATCCGAATTTAAATATTACTCGAGAATAAAGTAATATGTGATTTATGTAAAATATTACTTGTGATTAAAAGTAATATATATGATTATGACTTTACATATGATTATGATTTTATAAAAATATCGCGAGTGATGAATACAATAATTACAGTAATTAAGTCGGGACTAACGTGTGAGTTGTGTCAGGACTATATCTAAATGACATGAAAAGTAAATAATTTCATGTCATCCAAATGGTCATTTTGACTATGCCAAAGTGTCCGGAATGGTTTAAATAGTCTAAAAAGCCTACCTGGGGGATTAATTTGGGTCTTAGGGTAATTTGGAACCAAACAGACACCCTTGAGGGGTATTTTGGTCTTTTTCCAAATTGGGTGAATAGTACCCACGAAATTTTGGTAATATTGTATATGTGTAGAGGTGGTGGGATTTAGGTTCATTCACCAAAAATCAAAAGAAAAAGGCTTAGGGGAGAGGGAGAGACTTCTCTGGGAAAGGAAAAGACTTCTCAAGGAAACCAAAAGGCTAAGGGTCATCCTGCACCACCACTGCCATCGGAAGTTGGCCAAAAAATGGAGGAACACCAGTAAAATAATCTTCACCAATGGTTCATACCTACGAATTAGAGGCAAGTGATTAACAACTGTAAATTTTATCATGTATATTGTCTATGTTAGGCTGTTTAGAAAATTCTGAAAAGTTATATGAATTAAAATGATTTTTGATGAATCCTTGAAATGAGAATTGTGTATGACTGATCTCTTTCTGAGTTTAGAATAAACTCCATGAAATATGTGAATTATTTGGTAAATAAATCTGGGATTTACATGTTTAATTGATGATAAAGTTTAAAAACTAGAATTCTTGAGATTGAATATGGAATCTGGGTATATTTATACATATTAATGATGTTAAATTGATTTGGATACATTAGAACTTGCCCATATATGTTAGTATATGATCTGGGTTACATGAATATAAATTCGGAGATGTTTAAATATGATTTTGGTGATTAAAAAGTATGAAACCCGTAACTGTAAAGGAAAATCTGGGCAAATATCTTATCGATCGATCGACCGACTCCTCTGAAAATTGTGATTTGTTTTCCTTTTAAGTTTTGATTAAATCCCAACTTTGAGAAATCTTTGGTGTTGATTAATCGAACATAATAAAACTTAGGTAAGGGCAGTAGGATATACTTAAGACCCGGGTAGTATTATTGTGTATGGGATTTAATGGGGAAATTTACGAGTGTTAACCGAATGAGTTACGATTGAAAATTATATAAATTAGAGTTTAAATCGGATACATGATAACTTAAGGTTAGTACCAGTAGTAAGAGGTTCATTAATTACCATAATATCCTTATGCTTATATGGGATTCACCCTAAGAGATGGAATGAAAGGTTAAGATTGAATTAGGGGTTATCGAGAAATAAACTTAATTAACGATAATTTTAATTCATGGAAATTCAGGAGTTGTCATGGCATGGACTAGTAGGGCGTGGATGTTACCTTCTGAATTTATATAAGAAATAAAAAATTACCCTTCGAGTAATGAGAGAAGCTCGAGAATATAATTTGAGAAGTAAAGTCATAATCTATAAAAACGTAGGATATTATAGATAAATATACTACATATGAAAATATTTATATGGGTTGTGCGTGTGCCCTATTGTTATTATATATAGGTGGGGTGAATACTTATATTATCATTTATTGTGTGTATAATATACCTTTGCGGTTTTCTATCGATATGGAGGTTTCGCGTTGTGGACGATCTTATCCTGATGAGCCCATTTGGGGATTTTAGATTTATACCCTGAGCATGGGACCTTGGACACGTGCTATTAATGTGAATGATAGTTTCGACGGTCTAATAGGAACGTAGGTATGTGCGTGACCCATTTGGATGGGGAGTATGTGTGAGTATTGTAGATTAAAATTTATACTGTGATGAAATCTACTGTGTGAAATTGTAGATAAAAATAAATAATGAGATCTGATTGAATTATGTAAGTGAATACTTCATCTTAAACCTGTGAATGACTAGTTCATATTAAAGAGAAATAAACATGTTTAATTATCATACGTATTATGAGGGAAATACGGAGAAATGATATGGGATAGAATCATAATTGAAAACCTTCATTTGAAAGATGATAAGGTACGTTAGGCGTGCACACTAGATGAGAGGTGAGAATTCCCAAACGAGAGCCCGAGAAGATAAAATGTACATAATAAGTGATTAATTGCACTTGTTAAGCACTTGATATTTTAAAAATCTTTTACAATCAGGCTCTGACCCGTTTCCTTGCATATTCTCTTCTCTATTGTATCTTGTACATCAGGTGTCCAGTATCAAGGATGCTAGTATAGAATATGGATGTCTCGACGGGTTATAACTGCTAATGGAGATGCAGACTTTGTTAGACGCCTTCATTCTATTGATTCGCACATCTGTAGTATATATTTTCATTTGGGGCATGTTGCCCAGGATTTTAGTTATTTCATTTCTATTTATGATATTGTAATTACTTATGTTATTATTATCGATATCATTTTTTGTTTATTGGTAATGAGGTATTTTAACTGGAGAGTTATTCCAGTCCCATTTACTCTTGTTATGTGTAGATCAGTTGTGATGTGATGTTGATTATAAATATTATGTATTGTGGAATGGTTTCAATTAAATAAAAGATGGAAATTTTTTTACACTAGCTTAATTATTTGTTAGGTGAATTAATAAAGAAATTGTTTTTCGACAGTGATGTTGAGAGTGAACCAACTGGATATTCTGATTTAATTTAATAAAGGACTGATCACTAGTATTTAATTAGATAGGGTGTCACACTTTCGGCGGTGGTGGTGGTGCAGGACGACTCTTGACCTTTTGATTTCCTTCCCAGAGAAGTCTCTCACTCCCCCAAGTCTTTCCCTCTAATTTTTTGTGAATGAATCTAAATCCTACCACCATTACACTTACATAATATTACTCAATTTTCGTGGGTACTATTCACCCATTTTGGAAAATGACCAAAGTATCCCTATGGGGTGCCTGTTTGGTTCCAAATTATCCCGAGACCCAAACTAATCCCCCATGTAGACTTTTACAACTATTTAAACCCTTTCGATCACTTTGGCACGGTCAAACCGACCATTTGGATGACATAAAAATAATTTACTTTTCATTCCACTTAATTATAGTCCCGACACGACTCACACACGAGTCCCAACTTTATTTACCATAATTATCGTATTCATATCTCGGGACAATTTATAAAATCATAATCATATATAAATGTAACACCCCGTAAATTAGAGGACATTTAATTAAATAATATTTTGGGAGGAAAATAATTTATTTTATTTGGAGGAATTAAATTCATGATTTGAGAATTTTTAAATTTGAGGAATTTATTAATTTGGCAAGTTAAGGTTTAAATATTTTAGACTATTTTAAGTTGTCTTTTGATTTTTTAAATTTGGAAGATGTTATAAATTAATTTGAATGGCAATTCAGAGTGCACGGTTGAGTCCGGATGGGTCAAAATAGTCTGAAATAAGTGGCCATATGTATATATTGGGTTTCGGGACTTAATTAGACATAATTGAGCTCCAAATAAAGAGTTTGGGCCCTTTTAGGAGGCCCATAGGCCCAAAAACGGGATTAGAGGTTTTAAGCCTAATTGTGTAAGGGTGAGGCAACTTAAAGTCATTTTAGAAGACTGAAATTATGGAGAGCTTAATAGGAGAGCCATTAGAAGAGAATTAGGGGATTTTGGGAGATTGCTTCAAGAACAAGAGGAGATCCTTGAATTCAATCCAACATCTTCATTCAAAGGCTTTGATCTACAAATTAAGGCAAGTGGTTTAATTTGCAATTGTTAATTGGCATTTACCAATTCATATTAAAGGAGGTGGGAATCAATTAATTTGTTAGGGTTTGTGTTCATGAGAAATTGGGGATTTCTTTAATTGGGAATTATAAATCTGTAGAGGTGTTAAGATTGAGAGGCAAGGGAGAATTCAGTAATTTTTCAAAAGGGTCAGACATGGCCGAATGGGAAGGAAATTTGATGGAATTCATAAACTTAATAACCAATGAGAGGGATATAAAGATTCAAGTAGGGTTTGTAAGTTAATATTAGACCCGTGGGTAGAATGTATAAGCATGTATAGGAGATCTGGCTAGGATGACTGGTGTCGTTGTTGTCAAGGTTGTATATTTACATTTGTATAAAGGCTCTCGAACTAGGGGAGCAAAGAAGTTGGAGAATCTATCAAAAGAGTAAGACTGTATTTTTGTGCTCATGAGGCATGAAGGGAAGGGATGCCCAGTAAAGACTCGAACTAATGATCGAGATCAATGAAATCTCTACCGAGTGATGGTGGGTTTACTTAGGGCCATCAAGGCCAACAACCAGTCTATTCGATCAGTGGATCCAAAGGGATAATTGGGGTAGCATCAGGGTCAAGACTACCAAGTTCGTAAAAAGGACAACCACGACATGGCTGGTGGGGCTAGAGAAAGGGGAAAGACACAGAGAGGTGTCTTATGTATAAAAGAGTAGAAATGCATGGATGGATTTTGTCTGCAGCAAGGCAGGGGACAAGATCTAAATGCCTAGTAGGGGCATCTGTTAGAGAAGTTTTTGGTTTGGTTAGGATGCGGGTGTTATGTCTAATAACCATTGAGCTGGCAGTGTAAGGGGCAACTGAAACTATGAGTTTTATTCTGAGATGATGCGAGTGGGTCACGGTAATGTATTGATACTAGATTAGAGTGAGAAATAGATTTAGGGGAGGTATCGTTAATATAATGTAACAACCCGTACATTTGGGGATAATTAAATTCCATAATTGGGTGAAAATGGGAAATTTGGGGAATTTCTTGGAATAGTAATTTTCGGGATTTTCAAGGATAACATGATGGTCGATGGGTGATATATTTACTTTTGGGATTAAGTAAGTATGTCAGAGTATTTTAATTATATGTCGTCGTTGAGTAAAGCGATAATTGAGATGTATTGGGTTAAATTAGTGAGTTGCAGTCAAGTGCCTCAGATGGAGATTTCGATGCGCGGTGAGTCTCGAAATGGCCGAGATAGTCATAAAAGAGTGTCCGTCGGTCAAAATTGAGTTTTAAGAATTTTTGGGCTATTAGGAACTCGTAATTGAGTAAACGAGTCATTTTTGGGGTTTAAAGGGATAAACACTTATTTCTCCCTATATAAGGAGGGAGAGGGAAAGAAAAAGAGAAAGAAAAGAGAGAAGAGAGAGATGAAGGAAGAAAAAGGAGAGGAAAGGGAGATTCCGGACAACCTCCACAGGATTCGACTCGGGATCGTCGGATATTATCCACGAGGCAAGTATTTACTTACTTCATTTATTTTTTAGCATAAATTCTCATATCATAATTGGTAAATAACAAACCCTAAAGATTTTGGGTTGGGTTTTCGTGGATTAAACGGGTTTTTGGGAATTAAAATGAGTAAACCCCGAATATTTTCTAATTCGAGAAACTTAGAAATTCGTAGAAATTAACGGTTGATTTTGGGTTATAGGATGATTAGAAGTTATTTCCATGGTGTATATATAGTTGGGTGTTGTTGTAGGTCGGTAGAATAACGAACGAAAAGCTTGGAGGTTCGTTAATGGCCGAAACAACTTCTCGGAGAAGAAGTTGTCCGAGGCGATCGATCGATCGAAGGTAGGGGATCGATCGATCGACCATCAATCGATCGAGGGCCATGGGTCGATCGATCGACCCTTCAGGAATTTTGACAACTCTTCGTAGTGTTAATTGGATGGGATAAACTACAATTTTAATTTGATTCGAGGTTATTTATGTGAGGAAATAAGGAATCTTTTAGGAGTAATTAGTCCTCTAATTGAGGGAATTTATGAGGGCTAAGTGAGGGTTTTTAATGTGTAACCCTAAAATTATATATTCAAGGAAAATAGATAAATTGAGAAATTAGAAGGTTGGGGTTCCTAAAATAGGGTGGGGACCTCGAAATGATTATTTGGACAAGATGTAGTCCTTGGGTTCGTGGAAATGGAATCCACAACCTAATTAATTTAAGGGTGTTTGGGGACGAATATCAATTGGGATAGTTTCAGTGGCCACTTTGGCCTATATAATTATACGTGTGGGAAAACATAATTATGTTGATTATGGTTGAGTGAATCCTATCAGATTATTAGGATGAATTGGAGAATATACTTATTTAGTTTATGTAAATTGTTATATTTGGAGATATCCAATAAATCCTTAAATGGGAATAAGGTATTTATTATTTATCAAAGTGAGGGAATACTTTGGAATTACAGGCATCGCTATGTGTGATTGGCAATTATGGTCGTTTATATATATATTCGAGGAGAAATATATAGTATATATACTATGTGATCAAAGTATATATGGAATATGATACAGATATGTAGATATATATATGTGAAGCATACCCCCTCGAATTCTATCATTGGGAAGTTGCGCGATGAGGGTGAGCACCCAGGCTCGAGGAGCAGGGTGTGGATATTCCCCAGGTCATAGTCGTCCATTGTGTTATTATGTGATATACATTATTTTTGGAATGAGACGTGGTGGGTATGTTTCGTCTCATTGCCAGTTAGGAACTATAACCGCTTGCGAGACGTTGTGATATTTTTTACCACGAAGTAGGTGTCGTTTAGTCTTACCGGTGGTTCCCAGTATGCTACGTGAGACGGGCACTGGAAGATGATAGCATTGAGAGACCGCATCCTCGAGTGATAACTCAGTGGGATGGTTATTATACTGGTATATAGTATATTACTTGTACATGAGAACAAGGTAATATATATCTCTATGAGAGTAAAGAGATAATAATGAAAAATTTAAATTCTCAGTCCGGGAGATATATCCGGATGTGAAATATAAAAATGAATATAGAGTAAACCTCAGTCCGGGAGATATTATCCGGATGTATATTGTAAGATGTATATAAGAATGATTATAATATGTATATTATTATCTAAGTATATTTATATATTCGTTTTGTACTACGGGCCTAATGGATCTCTACTATTAACCATGCCAAGTAGTAGTGTATCGCGGAGGTTACTTGTTTGGATTTCTCTTCGCGAGACCCCCCCCCCCCCCCCCCGCATGAACTTAGCGCAGTGTTGAGAATGGAGAGAAGTTTTTCCCTGAGTACTCGGTTGTTGGGGTTTCTAGCAGACGGGTGAATTAGATTAGTTAGGCGGGGTAGATTAACTAGGATGTTTTAAACGAGTACGTTAGGTGTGCACTATTAGAAGAGGGGTGAGGGTATCTCATGGGAGTGCGATACCAATTTAAATATGAGATAAAACATATTTTTAAAAATAAAGCATCTATGCACTTGCAAAATATTTTTCACAACTCGGGCTCTGACCCGTTTATTTACTTTTCCTCTCTTTTGCTATATCTATATATATATTATAGGTGTCCAGACACAGGGACGCCTGGATGACACTTCTTTCGAGTCAGACGTGTGCTGCAGCAGCTGTGGATGCATGTAGGTTCTCGATAGACGTTTCTACCCTTGTACTCTAGATAGGAGGTACTGTATAAACATTCGGGCTGAAAACCCAACTGCATTTATTTATTCTTTTCCCGCCTTTTTGTGCGGATTCGATTTGGTTGTATTAAATTTGAACCGAGTGTTCGGTTATTTTATCTCTTCCCATTTTTATTTATATATACTGTGCGGATGTTTTAATTGTGTAGTTGTTTAAAAAGATTAGTTAAATAAAATTTTGACGCCAGCCTAATAGGTTATTAGTAATTAAATTGGTTTTCAACAGTGATGCTGAGAATGATCCATATGCGACTCCTATTTTAATTTAATATAGGAGTGATCGCCCGGTATTTTATTAGGCGGGTTGTCACATATAACTAGTATGTGTATTTTTACCATGGAGTAGCAGGGTAATCTTCGGTTCCACCTGAAAGAAATGGGGGGGTACATCGAGACGATGTATATTTTTAAGGACTAGATCCTTTGAGAGGTGATATTCGAGGTATGATATTATCCTGGGTACGGACGAGTTCGCTATGGTGGGTGATCATAGCAAGGATATCATGTCTGTTGCTTCAGTAACGGATGTATATCTTTCTTGAGATGTGTAACACCCCGTATTTTTGAGGATTTAAATAATTATGTGATTTATTATTATTGTTGGATTAATTAAAATTAAAATGTGAGAATTAATTATTAATCCGAATTAAAATTGAATATTTACCAGCGTGATGAGAAGTTAGTAATTATTAATATTACTGTGAGAATAATTAATATGGAATGACGATTTTATATAACTTGTCGTCAGAGAGAAATACGACAGTTTGGTATATTAAGTCGGGATGCACATGTGAGTCGTGTCAGGACTAATTAAGTGGAATGAAAAGGTAAATTATTTTAAGTAACTCGTATGATCATTTCGAGTGTGCCATTGAGTCCGGAGGGGTCGAGATAGTCAGAAAACTCTACCTAGGCATTTTATTTGGACTAGGGGATATTTTTAGGCCAAGCCGGCACTCGGTAGGGGTAGTTTTGTAATTTGGATTTTTGAAGAAATTAAATGGATGAAAATTGGAGAAATATTATATCAGCTAATTGGGGATAATTAGGGTGAGGATAAACCAAAATCAAGAGAGAGCCACAGTGGGTGAGGGAGAGCAAATTCCAAAGGAGGAGAGTCGATTTACACTACCTTGCACAACCACCACCACCATCATGTAGATCAAAATGCGAGGAACGCATCCATACCAACAACACCAATGGATCAGGTCTTCGAAATAGAGGCAAGTGTTTATTACTTGCTTTTCTTTAGCAATAACCATTTTCATGTTAGTGTAGGGATGAAACACCAACATATTGTTCATAATATTGATGAAAATTAGATATTGGATATACACGATTTTAATTTGAGATTAAATTAGGTTGAACCCTTTGTGTATGTAGATTTGAAATCACGTTTTGATGACTTTATGTGATGAACGAATCTGGGAATCATACGTTCTTGAATGAAAATTGGAAGAACTAGGGTTTGTGTAATTAAATTGGGGATTTCATAATTCATTAACGATTTGTAATGATTTAATGATTCTAGGTTGTTAGAATTCATTTACAAATGTTTGGATTTGATTTGGGACTGATTGATTGGAGTTTGGGATGATATTTTAGAGGTTTTAGGGTTGAAAAATGGTGAAAAAAGAGGTTGTCTAAGGTTGAAGATGAAACAACCCAGGTCGCGAAATATCGCGCGAAGTCGTTCGCGCGAGATAGGGTTGTCGCGCAAAGTCATTTGAGCGACACGTGGCAGTCGTTCGAGTGAGATCTTCTCTGGTTCGAGCGAGATTTCTAATTTTTAGAGAATTTCCTATTTTGCCCCTATTTGGGTAAACAGTTAATTTGATTGAGGAAAATTAGTGTTCGATGAATCCAAAATAGTACAAAATTATTGGGAGTTGTTTAGGTGTAATGATTCAAATATTTGGGACGGTGAGTTACCTGGGAGATCACGATAAAGAGATAATCGTAATCGTAAATGCGTCGGGAGTATTAAGTGATAAATACCTACGATATTAGTTATAAAGATATGGAACTTATAAGAATAAATTAGTGGTTACATTTGGGACTTCTTATAATTTTGTATTAAGGATTTTCGGGTGACATGTTATCCTTATATATATATTACGAGAGAGGGAATCTCGTAATTTAAAAATACATTAATAGTATTTAGTAATGGTAATACTACGTATGGAATATGACATTTGGTTTGTGTGTATACCGTTTGATTTGATGGGTTGTGTGTATACCTATATTTGATATATTATGTGTATGACATACCTAGCTGCTTGTTATCGAGGGGAGGTTGTGTAGATACGGTCTTATTCTGGGTGATCTTCGGGTGGATATTTGACTTGTATCTCAGAACATAGTACTGTGAAGACTTATTTGTGAGTTGATAAGTCAGCTGACTATGGGAGCGTAGGTATGTGCGTGACCCATAGGTATGTGAACTATGTTCGCTGCCAGTATGTGTGATTTTTTTATATGGTTCGTGGGATATTTTCGAACCGTTAGTCCTTGTTTGAGTACGAGATATACCGGGACATGATAGTAGAGTATGCAATGCACTACAAGTGTATCCTTGGGGTGCTGTGTTAGTATATATATAATAGTGGTGGATATATATGTATACTTGTGTTATACTTGCAATGTGATAATTGTAGGCTATTAAGATTGTGTTAATACATATATATATAATAGTGAAGGATATATATGTATTCTTATGGTATATCTACAAGGAGATAATTGTAGACTATTAAGGTAGTGAAATCTTCAATAACGTAAGTAATGAACACTTAACTTTAGTGTGATAACACTTATTTAAAATGATAAATATTGAGATCAAATACGGAATACTACTACAAGGGGTAACTAGAAGGATAAGCCTTTTCCCTAGTTAGAAGTATGTCATATGGTTAGGTTGGATTAGATGTACATTAGGCGTGCACACTAGTTGAGAGGTGAGAATCTCATGTGAGAGTTCGAACTAACATGCATATAATACTTGCTTTAATGCAGTTTTAAATACTTGCTATAAATCTTTTTTAAGACATCGGGCTATGACCGTCTCTTGCATCTCTTCTCTCTTTTGCTATATATATATATATATATATATATATATATATATATATATATTAGCACATGTGCCCATCCATAGGGACACCGGTTCTAGATACTTGGATGGTTTGCCAAGCTGCAGCTGTTGTGGAAGTTGCGGGTCATTGATATTAAACGCTTCTCTCATTTCATTCAGTTCCTAGTTTAGATATTTCAGTTAGGGCATGTGTCGTCCATTCTCATTAGCGGGGTTATACTCAGTTACTTTGTAGTTATTTTCAGTTGGATTGAGTATTTATTATGGTTTGGTTTGTGACTTTGAACTGGAAGGTTTTATCCAATCTTAATTATTCAGTATTTGATTCAGTTAGTATTCATTTCTGGTGTATGGTTTATAATTAAATGTTTAGAAATTAATTGAAGTAATTGGTTTCAAGTTGAATTGGAAAATGTTTTGACACTAGCTTAATTAAATGTTAAGTAATTAATTGGATTTATGTTTTTGACAGTGATGCTAAGAATGAACCAACCGAACATTCTGTTATAAATTTTATAAAGGACTGATCACCCGATATTTAATTAGGTGGGGTGTCACAAGATGTCTCACCTGAAAGAGGGTTGACCCCGCGAAAATAACTTGTGAAGTAGACTTCAAAGGGTAAAGTTGTCTAGTTATATTGGATTTCGGTGCGTAAGGACTCCTACTGATGAGATTCAAGATATGTTGGGTTGCCGTGGAGCGGAGAGATTTAGCTCATTACTAATATTTAGCACTGAGGTCTTAGTGATAGTACGAGCGTAGTAGTATATGACTCCTTTAGACACCCAGGAGTCCATGATAGACTTGTGAGTATAGGGGCAAAGGTTTGAGAGTCCCGGGAGTGAGTGGTTAAAGTCTATAATAAAAACAATAAAGTCAACAGGACTCAACACTAGTAAAAGCCTACACTGTAGTCATACAGTGTAGCAATCCCAACACTCTCAACCCCATCAAGACAACACTCCTAAACTGTAGTCAAGGACTACAGTTTAGAAACCAAATCAAAATACCACACTGTTATCTCTCGTTCTACCCATATGGAGCCGTCGTCACAGTTTTTGGCATGTAAAAAAAGGGTCACCACTCCCCTTTTCTACGTCAGTTAGTAGTGCCAGATCGTCGTCCAGCCTTATACATCTGACAGTGTCCACCTTCTTGTACTCATTCAACCCTGTTCTTCGCTTGTCTTATTTCCTTTTTGTTTACAAGACAAGCTTGAAGGTCACTATATTTTGTAATCCGCCCTAGACTCCAATTTAGAAAATCTAGGGACAACTCTCCTGGGATCCAGGAAAAGCACAGCAGCTCCTTTCATCAGACAAATAGCAGGTCCCGAATAGGTCGAGCGATTTCGAACACCACTTATGCATTTGACAACATGCTCTCAAGGTCCTTCTTCAACTCAAGTAAGTTGGTAGTAAATTGCACTTGAAACTGTTTCTTTTTTAAAACCCGGGAATCTCAACTTTTTTTGTTATCAAACCTGGGAATCTCAACTTTTCTTTTATCCGATCGGAGAATCTCTTTCCTATTTTTATGATTAACAGATCGGGATTAATGAACTTACAGTTGAGGAAATCAAGGACTGACGATGCTGAGGAATAGTGCATTAGGAAAAATTCTTTTGGGGCTTTGCTAGGAAGTGTTATATGCATAAGCCTTAATAAAATGTCAAAAGTGTGAAGACGTCATTGGATTATAGGTCATCGAATTTAATGTTAGTTAGTGAAAATGTGGAGGAAATATGTTGAGCAGAGATCCACTAAGAGATAGGGCTAGTGGAGCTAAAAGGTGATGCGAAAGAAACACTGTGAAGCTTTGCACCACAAGTTGATAGGTGAGGTAATATCGGGAAGAATTTAATAGTTATGAGTAAAGTCATCAAAATATTTGGAGGTTATAGCCACACCAAGAATGCGGGGGCCGAAATTGAGACAAATATGGTTATGTAAGTGATGATCGGAGGTTTGTGCAATTATGCACGAGATATAGGGTGTATGGGCACCCTGGGAGGAGACAGAGTCTCTAGTGTGTATATACTTAGTATATTCAGGGAGAAGACACAAAGGCGATGATGTTGGGTACATTCCAGGAGAATGGGAATAAGATGTTCCATGGATTATGAAACGTTGAAGTGTGGGGGTGTGTTTGTAAGTGACATTGAGTGCATCACAACTTATGATTTATTACCACTAGGATGCGCGAGTGAGACGAATATTAGTGGATGTGTTGGCTGAAATAGCCATAGTGTATATATGTAAGTACCGTGGGATAGTGGGTTATTTGGTGTTAACCAAAAAAGAGTGGAAGGTACACTAGGAGGAAGTTTGCATTGTACGAGAGATTTTTACTTTCGAGAATTATGGGAGTAGTGTGGATGTTTTTCCAAGTTTCAACTGCGTAGCTATAGTTTGGGACTATAATGGATAGTTGTGGTAAGATTGAATGTTCGCAGTATCGGGGTATGAATTATCATTGCTAGGTTTTAACTGAGATAAGGTCTAGCGCATATATACGGTTATGTATGTTAAATGTGTTGCATATTAATGTATTAATGTTGTTAATTTAAATCCCGGAGAGTAGGGACGATAGTGGAGTAATTTAGGTTGGGTTGAATTATTGTCGTGTGGAGAGATATAGTTCGGGATTTATTTTCATGCAAGCAAACAAGTGATAGTAAGGGCACGGTAGTGTATGTTGTCTTTTGTAGCATAAAATGTGGATGTGTATACTTTTATGTCGAGAGACGGGTATTTGGGGGTATGTGATATGGACTAAAGGCCTAACAGATCTCAATGACCAATAATGTTAGGTAGTGTATCAGGGGGTTCCTTATTTGGATTTTGTGATATGCCCCACGCATGAAACTTAGCGTAACATTGGAAGCGGGGATATGTTTGGTCATTAGTACATGAGTTGGGTACCTCGGTTATCGTTCATGTATGTCGTTATAACTGTGAGATGGAAGTTATATTACAATTTCAAGCTAGAAGAAGTCGGGTATTATTTGTGCGGTTGAGCACGAGTACGGGGTGTATGGGCACCCTGGTTAATTAATCTGATTGCTACAAATAATTCGCAATTAGAATTGGGAGAGATGGGTATAGGATCTTAAGGGTAGGCGACTTTGGAGCTAGTCGAGACTCGGAGTACTAGGCTTATCCAAATTTCGAGGACAAAATTTCATTGTAAGGGGGGGAGTATGTGACACCCCGTAAATTCGAGGACAATTAATTAAATAATATTTTAGGAGGAAAATAATTATTTTATTTGGAGGAATTAAATTCATGATTTGAGAATTTTTAAATTTGAGGAATTTATTAGTTTGGCGAATTAAGGATTAAATATATTAGACTATTTTATGTCGCCTTTTGAGATCTTAAATTTGGAAGATGTTATAAATTAATTCGGATGGCAATTCAGAGCGCACGGTTGAGTCTAGATGGATCAAAATAGTCTGAAATGAGTGGCCATATGTATATATTGGGTTTCGAAACTTAATTAGACATAATTGATATCCAAATAAAGAGTTTGGTCCCTTTTAGGAGGCCCAAAAACGGGATTAGAGTTTTTAACCCTAATTGTGTAAGGGTGAGGCAACTTAAAGTCATTTTAAAAGATTAAAATTGTGGAGAGATTAAGAGGAGAGTCATTAGAAGGGAATTCAGGGATTTGGGGAGATTGCTTCAAGAACAAGAGGAGATCCTTGAATTCAATCCAACATTTTCATCCAAAGGCTTTGATCTTCAAATTAAGGCAAGTGGTTTAATTTTCAATCATTAATTTGCATTTACCTATTCATATTAAAGGAGGTGGGAATCAATTAATATGTTAGGGTTTGTGTTCATAAGAAATTGGGATTTCTTTTATTGGGAATTATAAATCTGTAGAGGTGTTAAGATTTGATTATTTTTATGCCCTAATTGATGAAATTGTTGGGGTTAGATTGAATATGATATAAGTATGGATTTAGTATGAATCTGGGGAAGTTTTAATGAAGAAATCTGTACAGAATGAAGGTTTTAAACATTTTAATGGCGAACTGGGTTTTCTGGGAAGATTAGAGAAGGAGATGATGCCAGGGTCCATTCGAACGACCTGATATCTCATTCAAACGAGAGTCATTGTCATTCGTACCACATAACTGGTCGTTTGAACGACCTATTAAACCCTGTAAGATTTCCTTGTTCCCCTAATTCAAACATGTTATGTGTTTTGAGATACACAATTTCTGCATTGGGTGAATGCTGCAATTTTGGTTATGATATAGGGTTTTAATTTGTGAATGTTTACCCTCGAATTAATTAGAGGATTAATTAATTTGAAGAATAAAGGTTCATGATTGAGTGATTCAAAACCTTGTTAATTAAATGGGTAGTCTTAATTGAATTAAATTAAATGGTGGGTTGAAAATATTGAATTTCGGGCCGAGAGAGAGAGAGTCCGGGTATAATTGGTAGGGTGACACCAAGGTAATGAAAATTAATTAGCGTATAATTAATTGAAATGCAGTCGAACCATAAACGTTCATGTTTTAGGCTTGTGTATGGGCATAGTACATCGGTAGCCTGGATTTCTATATATATATACGGTGATGTGTAGTATATATATATGATTTATAAATATTTATGTGAATAATATTTATAGTAAAGCATACCTATTCTAGTGCTATCAGGGGAGGTTGCACGATGTGGTTGAATCCCCTGGCTAGCGAATGGAGGGAGATTATAGTCCCCAGGTCATATCGTTCGGTTCAGGAGTGCGACGTATGGTGTCTGATTCGATCTCACTACCGTGGGAAACTATGATCACCTCCACAGCGTTTGTTTATTTTTCTAAAATGGAGAACTAACCGTATCAGGGTTTCGGGTGGATGAGAACACTCGATTATGATAGCATCTAGAGAACACCCGATGAGTGCCTACTTGGGGGATAGTATATATATCTACGACTTGTATGTGTGAATGTTGTAGGACGAGTACGTATATATGGTATAATTATATACAGGATAATATAGGATGAGAATTGTATTAATTATATAACTTGCGAACGGTTAAATGGTATCAAATAGGCCTGTCAATGGGTTGGGTCTGGACCCGAATCCGACCCGGACCCGATCCGTATAATAGGGTATGAGCATATATTTTTGGACCCGAGACCCGAAGACTCGAAAACTCGAAGAATCGTTTATTACACGGGTAGGGTCTGGATCTTATACAAAACGCGGACCCGAAGACCCGATTTGTACATTATTATATATATATATATATATATATATATATATATATATATATATATATATATATACACACACACACTAACTATAAATTTATATATATTTATATTTATCTTATCAATATAACATGTAAGTATTATATATAAAAATATAATATATATTTTATTTATACTAATCATATACTATAATACATTACAAAATATTTTAATCTAAGATTAAAAAATAAAGAAAAGGGATAAAATAAAAATAAATATAAAATAAATGTATATATCTGGCCAGACCTAGACCCGGGCCCGAACCCGAAGACCCGTTGGATCCAGATCTGGATCCAATATTGTAGATCTAATGAAGACCCGGACCCGAACCCGAACTGATGAAGACCCGATTAAATGTATCTGGATCTCCTTAAACCCGATCTGGCTCCAACTCGTTGATAGGCCTAGAATCAAATGAGAATTGAATTAAATAAGTTAGTGTGATTAATGACTTTTCTAGTGTATGCTAAACTCATTAGGGATAGAGTAGTGGGGGAGTAGTGGAATTTATATGAAAAGACTAGTTACGGGGTGGTTAGCTAGATGGTTTAGGTATAGTACGTTAGGCGTGCACATTACTGGAGGGGTGAGGTGTGCTCAAGAGAGTGTACGACACTAACGTATATATGAAGAGCATACTTGCATTTTAATTTTTTGCATTTAAATTCACTTGCTAAATATTTTCTAAATATTTTGGGTTCTAACCCTTGCTATAAAATATTCTCAAAACCTTTTAGGTGTCCAGCCACAAGGACGCCAAAATCGTTATATTCTTGATTTTCGCAGCTGCAGCACATGTGGATGTTGCAGGACTTTGACTTAGCCATTTCAGTCATTTCATTCCTAGAGTAGGATGCAGTCAGTATTCCATTGGGGGCATATAGCCCTAGTTATTTCATTTTATTTCAGTTAGATGATGCATTCAGTTATTCCTCTGGTGTTTTATATTTGGTATTTTATTTGTAGCAGGTGGTTGTCTCGGCAAGGATTACATTTATTCCATTTTTAGCATTGTTCGATTCAGTGATTGTATGATGGTAAGTTATATATTCTTGAACATGTTATTGTTGGGATGTTAAATAAAAAGATAAAATTTGGCACCATGTCTTTTAAATACTAGGTGGTTAGTAAGTTTTAAAAATATTTCGACAGTGATGTTAAGAATGAACCAGATGAGATTCCTGTTTAATTTGATATATGACTGATCACCCGATATTTTATTAGGCGAGGTGTCACCGTAAAGTCATAATCATATATATTACTTTTAATTGCCAAGAATATTCAACATAAATCACATATTACTTTATTCTCAAATAATATTTAAATTCGGATTAATTTTCAATTATCCCACAATTAATTCTAATTAATCCCATTTTAAAAGTCATTAAAAATACGGGGTGTTACATATTTCCCCCCTTGCAACGGAATTTCATCCCGAAATTCAGAAAAATATTCCAGATAAGAACAACTTTGGCTATATGTTGCTCATCGCATCCTCGCACTCACAAGTAAACTCCTCCGTACCGCCTATACAGTACGCTGTTGATTACCCTTAATAATGAACACCTCACTTATGTTCTTTTTTTATACCCCGGGTTACCCTGTCACGTAGGTTATTACCCAAGCCTTACCGTTTAAGTTTCACAACTTAAACTTATTTTAGATATTCATTATCTAACCTTCTACTATTCGCAACTTAGTAGATTAATCATTCTTTAGATACATAATATCTCGTCTCGCGACAATTCACGCAAGTAGGTTATTTTTGTGGTATATATTTCTCACACAATATATACTGTAAATGTCAACTCATCTCTGATATTCGTGATAGTATGTGATCCCCCACCTTTTACTAACAAGCAGGAGAACAACAAGGCTTACTGTACCATACTTTTACTGTAACTATGCCCAAAAGTGAACTTGTAGGATTTATTTCTCACAAACTCCACTAGTGGAAGTTACTACTCCCGTCCTCCCCTAAGATTCAAGGTTACACATATAATTTATCCTCCAACATCTTATTAGTTTTCTTTCTCTGCCCATTAGTCTGCGGATGATAGGACGTACCCAATCACGACTCGATACCTATGGCCCCGTGAAAACTCTTCCAAAATCTAAAGACAAAGATCTTGTCCTAAACGGACATGATATCAAACAGTACCCCATGTAACCTCACTATCTCGACTATAAATATCTGTGTATATTATCCCATAGTATGATCAGTCATAACTTGGCATAACGTGAGCTACTTCAGTCTACTGATCCACTATCACCCATATAGGATCGTAACCCCTCTAGGAAGTGGTTACCTTCGTGATAAAATCCTTGGGAATGCTCTCCCATTACTACTTAGGAATCTCTAATGATTGAAGAAACCCCTGCTGGTTTCAAATGGTCCACCCTTTTACTAAAATACAGGTGACCCATTGCAAAACGAATTTAGTAATATTTCTCTTCATTAAATCCTATCACCACTGTCATTTATAACATGATACATCGTATATGCTACCAAATGTACCTTTAACCGTGATCCATGTGACTTTGCCTCACCGCGTGTCGTAAGTTCTTCCCTCGCTTTAAAAATTCAATTTCTCTTGAAACGTAGGCCTCTGCCAAATCTTACGGAATAATCTTTGACTTACCCGACTAAATGTTGTCGAATTCACACGATAATCATAATCTACTACCTGATACAATACTTTCAATTATCTAGGGTGCCCATACACCCTATATCTCGTACATTATTGCACAAACGACATATACTCCCCTGAAATCAATTCTCGCACACTCGATATGCTGATCTATTCATAATGTAACTATTTTGTACTGGTTTCCCATTGGGACTAGGCAAATCTACCATCCTTAAGTCATAGTAAAATTATCAACTCTCAGTTTATTTTCATATATGTATAATAACCAAGGTACGAAACCCACGTACTATGGACAAAACTTCTCTCCAACTCCCGATGTTTGCTAGTTTCATGCGTGGGATATCTCGCAAAGAGAAATCCAAAAAAGGAAACCACCCTACACTACTACCTAACATAATTGGTTGTCGAGATCCGTAAGGCCCTCAATCCATAATATATACTTTCCCATAATCTCTGTATTAACATAAAAATCTACTTATGACCTTTAGAAATAACATGAAACATGGCGCTCTCCCTATCTCAAGTTCTCGGTGCTATATATTTAACGAGTTATATCTCTCTCTTCGATAAAGAACACAATGTATCCTGAATCACGTCAATAATTAAATCCCTACGCACCAGGATTACATATAACTAGATAAAATACTCAATGAAATCTAAGTTACCATGAAATTTTCATATATACATATATATAGGCCCAACCCTATTTCAGGTGGTGCCTCACAAAAGTAAAATTACTCACCCAGAATATCCATTACGGTAGTCTTATCACTTAATTTAATGTCGTTCAAACATTCGATAATTAATCATTACACATTACCATAATATGCTCTACTTGCTAACTCAAAGTAATAGTAAATTATAGCGATTCAATATTCTCGTAGTGCCCACCCGGCTCCCTCACGGGCGACATCAAAAAGCCATGTTATCAACAATAATTACATTTGTAATCCGATTGTTAAAACTAACGTACCCACTAAACTCGACTCACACGCGAATTTTACTGTTAAACAATATATATATATATATATATATATATTGTGACACACCCATATCACTTGAATTAATCCATTACTCACAAGGAGGAAACAAAACTTCACCAGTCTCGCCTAATCGTAGGGTCCCAGCACGTAGCTGCCAACATGATCCATGAGCATTTGCAATCGTTATACATATAGGATTTCATCCAATAGTTGCCCCCTCCTTGCAATGGGTAAATTATTCTGTTCTGCGGCTTACACACCCATCACTGAAACGTTGGCCCAAGATCTCTAAGCCTTACTTATGGCTTTACTGGCCTTCCTTTTACTTCCTCGGCTTCGTCGACCCTGAAATTCGGTATGCTACTGTTACCAAGGACTCCACTGGTTCTGGATAAACCCACCACTCTAGGGCTGTAAATTTTTTGTCCCAATTCTCTTGACCTAATTCCTCCATTGAAAATCTCACTCCTCCAGTTGTTATGCCTAAATGGCATGGTTTACCATTTTCAATAATATCAGTCTCACTTCTCTATGTGGACTTATTCAACCCTGGTAGTCCCACTCTATCTACACATAGGGAAATTTCCTGAGCCATTTCTCCATCACTAGTTCCACTGACCATTTTGGAATGTCTTCTTCTCGGATTGAGCAATCTTAGCTCCCAATTTCTATTTTTGTTGTTCCTTTGGCTCTACTAGTCCTATGAAACACATGGTCGACCTCGTGGTCTTAGTTGAATTCATCACTTCTTAGTAAGGATTTGAATAGGTCCCCTACTGGGTATACCTTCCAGTAATGTTTCATTATCACTGTTGAATTCAAACTTGCCATTCGGCTAGGTTTTCCCAACCCTTCGGTCTCCCCTTCTTTTGGACGCGATGACAAATTTCTTAACGACATTGACCCTAGTCATCTTCATCATATTTCTCACCCGCACTTGAGTACTTAACTCATGAGTCCTTTCACAATAATAAACTCTTCTGATCTTTGATATACCCCTTCGTCACTAGATAAGGAGTTAGTTAAGCAAGTTGACCGCTCTCTCACGTTGGGCTTTCTTTCTTGCCCATATGAAATAAGTTTTGAAATTATTTCACATCCCTATGGAAACTACAGATGGACGATTTCACGATCGAACCATACCTAAATTTCTCATTTTAGCTTCACACATGCTTCTTTATATGATATATCTAACTCTCATCACTTTATATTGCTCCCCTGAGAAAGAAAGTTCACTTGAATTTTTCAAGTCCTGGGTGTTACTACACTTCACCCTACATAATTGCCTTTTGATTTCTTCCTTCACAAAATTCCTTCCGACTCCCCCACTGTTCACTGACAGTTCTGGGTAAGTTTGGAATGGCACATATGTCATCAAAGATAGTGCTTGGGAAACTATAGCTCCCGAACATCTTCTTTAGTGTTTTCAACCCAAACAATAATTTTGATGGGTTCTATATTAACCACCACTTCCTAATCACTCTATATATTTGGTTGATTCCTCAACATGCTTTCCTTCTAACGACCCTCGCTAGTCATCCTACAGTGTTGGGTGCACGATGCCCGACCGAACTCATATAAGAATTCATCACTTATATTTCCTGGTAGGAGAACGTAAGTCATAATATGCAGAGGAATGTAACATCCTAATTATAGGGCTCTACATCAAAGAACACTACGCTGAAACGTAGAAAGTCGTACAGATCCTGAGGACACTAGAAACTGATGCTCTGATACCACCTGTGACACCCCACTTAATTAAATATCAGGTGATCAGTCCTTTATTAAATTAAATCAGAATATCCAGTTCGTTTATTCTCAGCATCACTGTCGAAAATAATTTTTTATATTAATTCACTTAATAATTAATTAAACTCATGACAAAACTTTTCCACTTTTAATTTAATTAAATCCATTCCACAATACGAAATAATAATAATCAACGTCACATCACAACTGAACTACATATAACAAGAATAAATGTGACTGGAATAACTCTCCAGTTAAAATATATCATTACCACCAAATAAAACTGATATCCACAATATTGACATAAATAATTACAACCTCTAGAATAGAAATGAAATAATTGGAATCCTGGGTGACATGCCCTAAATAAAAGTAAACACTACAGATGTATGAATCTATATAATGGAAGCATATAAACAAAGTCTGCATCCCCAATAGCATCTATAACCCGTCGAGACATCCGTATTCTCTGCCGACATCCCTGATACTGGACACCTGGTGTACAAGATATAATAGAGAAGAGAATATACAAGGAAACTAGTCAGATCCCGATTGTAAAGGTTTTTAAAAATAGCAAGTGCTTAACAAATTCAATTAAGCAATTATTATGTACATGTTAGCTTTTCACGTTCTCGCTTGAGAATTATCACCTCTCCTCTAGTGTGCATGCCTAACGTACCTTATTATCTCCATAATCAATGTTTTCAATTATAATTCTACCCAATATCATTTCCCCGTATTTCCCACGCAATACTTATGATAATTAAACATGTTCATTTCTCTTTAATATGAACTTTCATAGCTTTAGGATTAAGTATTCATTTACTTAATTCAATTAGATTTCATTACTCATTTTTATTTATAATTTCACACAGTAGATTATATCACCTTACATATATTTTAATCTACAATTTTGCACAGTAGATTACATCACAGTATATATATTTTAATCTACAATTTCACACAATATATTACATCACACTATATATGTTCATCACATTATTATATATACTAATATGACACCTCCCAGGCACATCTGTGGTTCATGCATACTCTGCTATCATGTCCTGATACAGCTCTCGTTGTATAAAGGACTATCGGTTTGGCGTCTCTCACGAACTATAAATAACATAACACATATTTTTTAGGCGAGCATACTCCCCAGCCAAATAGGTCATGCACATACCTACATTCCCATTCAACCATCGAAACTATCATTCACACCGATAGCACGTGTCCAAGGTCCTATGCTCAGGGTACGAATCTTAAATCCCCCCAAATGGGCTCATGAGGATAAGATCGTCCACAACGCGAAACCTCCACCCGAATAATAAGCAGCGTAGGTATGTCATACACACAATAAATAATAATATATATATTCACCCCACCTATATAGAATGACAATAGGGCACACGCACAACCCATATACATAGTATATTTATCTCTCATATCCTATATATTTACAGATTATGACTTTACTTCTTAAAGTATATTCCCGAGCTTCTCTCATCACTGAAGGGTAATCATTTATTTCTCATATAATTTCAGTATGTAAACATCCATGCCCTACTAGTCCATGTCATCATAACTCCTGAATTTCTATGAACTAAAACTATCTTTAATTAGGTTTATTTATCGATAATCCCTAATTCAATCTTAACCCTTTTATTTCATCTCTTAAGGTTAATCCCATATAAGCCTAAGGTTATTACGGTAATTAATGACCCTCTTGCTGCTGGTACTAACCTTAAGTCATCCTTTATCCAATTTAAACCTCAATTTATATAATTTTTCATCGTAATTCATTTAATTAACACTCGTTAATTTCCCCCATTCAATCCCACATCTAATAATATTTTTTCGAGTGTTAAGTATATCCTACTTCCCTTCACTAAGTCCCATTATGTTCGATTAATCAACACTAAAGATTTCTAAAGTTGGGATTTAATCAAAAATTTAAAAAGGACACAATTCACATTTCGAGGGGAAGTCGATCGATCGACAATTTTGATCGATCGATCGATCAGATATTTTCCCAGATTTCTGCATAAGTTTACCTACGGGTTTTAACACATTCAATCCTCAAAACCTCTACCAAATTATCCAAAACTCCTTATAATTCATCCCAAATTACATATGAAGGTGTATAAACGATTTCTAACATTTAAACAACATAAAATCATCAAGAAGTTTGGATTAACGCATATTATTTCCCTTAAAAATGAAGAAACCTCTTATTTTATCTTTTCTCCAAGAACAACTTATAGATCCGAGATTTTCTTCACCAAATGATTCCAAATTTCGTGGATTAAAATATACATTTGAAAAAGATATTAATCCTACATAATTCTCATTTCAAGGAATCAATTAAAATCACCATAATTTATCTTTGAATCATGCAACTTTTCAGAATTTCATAACTATCCTAACATGGACAATATGCATGCTAAGTTTGTAAAAGTTAAATCACTTTCCTTTCGTTTGTAGGTCTGAACCGTTGGGACGATAACTTTATCGGTGTTTCTCCCTTTTTCGGCCAACTTTCGACGGTTGTGGTGGTGCAGGATGACTATTGACCTTTTGGTTTCCTAGATAAGTATCTTCATTTCCCAGAGAAGTTTCTTACTCCCCCCTAAGTCTTTCCCTCTAATTTTTGGTTTAATGAATCTAAATCCTACCACCTTTACACTTATATAATATTACTCAATGTAAGGACATATTTTTATAAGTCCGTTAACAATTTATTATGTCGTATACCGCTACACCGTAGAAGAGCATTCAAGAGCAATCTACATCAAGACGGATTCGAATTAATCAAGTTCTTCATCAAAAAGACTCCGCGAAGTTTACTTTGGTAAGCTTTTATTTTAATTACCTTAACTTTTCACTTAGATCTTTTGGGATATTTTTACAAAATATTTTCGAAGTGTTGGAGCGGACTTTTTCGTCAAAATTTGAGAATGAGTATTTTTTCTAAATATTGGAGAGGACATTAAAAAATTAATTTTTTGCACAACAGCCATTCAAACGACATAGCACTGTTAATTTAAATCGGTATCACACACCGCATTTTTTACGGCTTTACAAATTGGTATCAGAGCGGGTTACGCTAATTTATCGCGTGATCCTGATTTTTCAAGGATTTGTTTTTTTATACAATTTGACTTCTCACGTCGTCAAATTGGTATCAGAGCGGGTTGCGCTAATTTATCGCGTATTCCTATTTTTCGCATAATTTGTGTGATATTGATTTTTTTTTGAAAAATCAGTTTTATGAAAAATCGTAATTTTTATGATGGAGCACTTATGTAATCGGATGCCCCCCTCGGATGACACGAGTCAAAGTTTTAATGATTTAAATAGTTTGAATTTGACGTTTGCTAAAAGAATTTATTTTTTGGAAAAAGAAAATTCTCATTTTAAATCCGCGTTAAATCTTTTGCAAACGGTTCAAAATCAAAGAGATTTTTATCGTGAGAAACTTGTTTCCTTGGACCATGACTTTGTTGCTTTAAAATTGTCAAAGAAGGAGAGTGATGATAGGGTCCTATTTTTAGAAAAGGACTTAGAGGACCTTAAAAATTCGATGGTTTGTGTTTGTGCCAAAGATGACAAAAATATTTTAGTTTGTGGCACGTGAAGAGACTCCTAGGGAAAAGTTTGCTTTGATTGAGGGAGAGAGAGATACACTTTTAGGAATTGTTGAAAAATTGATAAAGGTGTCCCTTAAATTGGAAGAGTCTAATTCTTTGTCGGAGTAAAAAATTTTGAAGTTAAAAAATGATTTGACAGACTCGAGTAGGTTTGATAATGATGGTAGTGGCTCATCTTATTCTCATGCTTCTAGTGCTAAAGTCAAAACCATTATTTTTTTTAGAGGGTCAACCGTTCCCAAGGACATTAGAAAAGGTCAACCCATAGGTGTGGTTCCACACGTTTACACATGTTCATATTGTGGTAGGAAATATCACCTTAGGCATTTTTGTTTTGATCTTGAAAAATGTCCTAGGAATTTTATGTCTAGTGTTCCCGTGGTTCCCAAATCCCCCACACGAAGTTTCACATCTATTTGGGTTAGAAAATCACTTTTAGAGGCACTAGATTTTAGACAAGTTGATTCCTGTTTGCTTGCACATGATTCTTCTCTTGCCATATCATATAGATGATTGTGTTCGCATGTTTGTCATACACTAATTGTAGTTTCATGATATATATTTGCTAGTGTGTTGACATGTACTTTTTGTATAAATTTTTTCTTTTGAAATTTTTTGAAAAATACAAAAAGATTTTATTTTGATAAAAATTTTGAAAAATCAAAAAAGATTTTTGTATTTTGTTTGCACCGTTTATGGATGGACACTTAGGATCACCGAGTCACAACATCATTCCATTTTTCATGTGACTATTTGATAGTGTTTTGAGACAATAGGTCAATTCATCCATGTGCTTTATAATGTTTGGAGTCATTAAGATGTAATTAAGTGTTACTACTTACATGTTTGACTCATGATTTTCTTTATTGCACACATGCACGAATTTGTTTGATTATTGTGCTTGTCTCATCACATGTTGGTTGGGTGTTTTCACTTAAATCCTGTCCTTAAAACGAACCAAGCGAGATAAAACTTGATAAGAAAGTTGTGCATGTAAGAGTCGTTTGTGAGTTTGCATGCTTTGTTTGAAAACGGTGAAGGGCTACGAAAGATTATTATTTATCCTTTGCGATTAAGCAGCCGTTTAAATTGGACCTAAAAAAATTGAGGAATTTTATTATCCGGGGTCCAAAGAGGTTTAAAAGAGCCCGAAAAAAATTTGAAGGGAATAAAAAGAAATTCATTCCAGTTAGGTTTTTTCACCAATTCTCCAAATTTGAGAATTTAGTTTAACACCGCTAAAAGAAAATATATATGAGGGAGTTTATTTGGAGTTTTTAAAACGTGTTTGCACGTCCTTGAAAGTCTTGAAAAAGCGCTAAATAGTTTTGGACGTTATTGGTGTGGAAATCACTTTGACTTTGATTTGTTGATTTGTATAAGACGATGTCATCTAAATTCAACAAGTTTTACACCTAAAGATACTTTTGATGTTCATTCCTTAGGAGTACACGTATACGTATGCATCGTGCACATATGATCGATTGAGTTTATTTACCTATCAAATATGTTCACACCCATACATTCCATTTTCATGACTTGGTTGTTTTAGTTTAAATCCATTGTGTGATTTTTGGTATGTTATTTTTGTATGAAAATTTTAAAAAATAAAAAAGAGTTTGTGAATTTTTTTTGAGACATACCTTTGCATGCATGTAGCTTGATCCTTGTTTGCTATGCAATTTATGGTGACACTCCATGTTTTGATTTTTTCTTCTTATTTGTCTATTTGGGGACATCATAAAAAGGGGGAGAAAGAATTATCATGTTATGGGGGAGTTTTTGCATTATGGGGGAGATTTGATTTATTAATAATTTATTCTTATATCATTTCAAACTCGATGCATCACGAAGGTTTTTTCTTTATCTCATGTGTGTAGGTACAAAGATTGAAGATCATTATTGTTGATACCAAATTTAATCTGCTGACATGGACCAATTAAATGAAGACACATGGCGATCTACATGGCAACAACAAACACTTCCGAGGAACCCACGCGCTCCGAGGAACAAGACTACAACGAGGAAGACTATTTCCCCGAGGAACACTGCTTCCCCGAGGAACTCACACGCTCCGAGGAACAAAACCTCTCCGAGGAACTCTTGAGTACCGAGAAGCTTAGGCGGTCCGAGCAACTCAAGCGGTCCGAGCTGCACCTCGAACAAAGCATTAATAGCTGGATAACCAATAGTTTGATTGTTCATTAAATGCTTATCATTCAGACGCACACGCTTAAGGGGCATTGAATGTATTACCCTTTCATATGTACATCATTTAATGTATTACCTTTTCACTTTACAGCCTCAAGGCTATAAATACATTGTACATTCCTCATTGTAAGGACCCCCGAATCCAGACCGAAATTTCTTGATAGAACTTGTAATCGAGAATTCCCAAAACACTCAGCAATAAAACAACAGTGGACGTAGGTCATTCTTATAAGGCTGAACCACTTTAAAATTATTTGTCTCATTTATTTATCTGTGATTGAATAATTAGAGTGATATATTTTTTTACATCAACAGATTGGCGCAGTCTGTGGGAACGACTGGTAATATCATTTTTCACCAAAAATAATCCATTACAAATGGATGATATTCCAGAATCCAGCAATCGAAATGCTGGAACCCCTCCAAATCCATCTGCTCTGCTAAATATTCCAGATCTGGCTGGAATAATGACAAATCTGGCTCAGGGCTAGACTGTCATGCAAGAAACAATGCGACAACTCATTCAAACCCTCCATGGCGGTGCACCATCCTCACGTACTAAGCATACCAATTCATATCGCAATGAAGAATCTGAAGATTTTTCTTATCAACCTGGACGAACTTCGTCAGTGCGAGCCACAGATACTGAACAACGTGTCACTCTCTCTCCAGAAAGGACTAGTGCGCTAGAGAGGTTAAGCAGGGTATCACCTTTTGATCGATTAGGACTTGGAAGGAATAGAAGTCCTCCTAAAGTCATATCGAGGAGTTTTCGACGACCATCAAATTTAAGGGAAGGATCTGCCCAATCGCGACCAGCTGCTCGTCAAGATAGATCCCATGAACAGCTGCTTGTCAAGATAGATCCCAAGAAGCCACTTCAACGCGATCAGCTGCTCGAACCAATAGGCCTGAGGAAGGGAATGATGAATGGAAAGGCTCTATTCAGAGGCTGAAGCGTAGATTAGGGGAAATGGCTAAGGCCAAGAACCCTCTACAACGAACCTTTATTCGAGGAACACCTTTTGTCCAGTCCATTGTAGATTTCCCAACACCATCAAAGTTCAAAGCACTTGTTGTGACTCCCAAGTATGATGGAAATATGATCCTGTCCTTCATATAGAATAGTATCAGGCTACAACCGACATCTACGTTGTTCCAGATGAGATGAGATGCAGGGCATTCTCTGGAACTCTTACCGGATCTGCTCAAATATGGTATAATAATCTTCCTCGGGGTGAGATTTTAACCTTTCTTCAACTGGACGAGTTATTCATTGGGAATTTCTATTTTGGGGAAAAGCCAGTCAAACGAGTAGCACACTTGTTAAGTGTTAGACAAAAAGATGGCGAGAGTACCAGAGATTATATAACTCGTTTTAACAACGAGAAACTAGAAGTCATTGATTATGAGGAGAAGACAGCGATTACCGCCTTGATGAGTGGATTACTTCCGAACAAGTTGTACTACACTTTGGCCAAAGATCCACCTAGAACCATGTCAGACCTGATGGGAAAAGCGTCCAAGATTATGAATGCCGAGGAGGCTATGTCTGCGAAGAAGAACATGGATGCTAAAGAAACCAAGGTCGAAGGTGATAAAGCTAAGAAGAAAGAGCATAAGAACAATGTCAATGACAAACATTCAAAAAGTAGGTCGGTATGGGATGTGATGAAGAAATACGATAATTATACTCCTTTGAAGAAGGATATCAACCATGTTCTAGAGGAAATAAAAAACAACAAGGAACTAAACTGGCCAGAGAAAATGAAGGCAGATCCTGACAAGAGGAATAAGGAGAAGTATTACGAGTATCATAAAGATCATGGCCATATGACCAAGAACTGCATAGCTCTTCAGAATGAGATCGAAACACTCATCCGACGAGGAAAGCTGTCAAAGTATGTTGATCGTGGAAACGAAAGAAGAAACAACGACCGAGCAAGAGAGAGGTCTAGATCTCCTCGTTGAGTAGAGGAGAACAAGAAAAGAAACCATGAAGTTAATCCAGAAGACGACCCCGATCTTCCCAAGAGACCAAGGCAACCAGAACGAGAGGTATTTTCAATACGCTTTGGGTCATTTAACTGTAATGTTATAACAGGTGGAGATGCAGGAGGAGGAGACCTTACTGCAGAGAGAAAAGCTTACCTCGGTGAGGCTCAAGCTTGCTCGTACATTCAGCGAATAAATCTAGCTGAGGAGGACCGCCCGAGAAAGGTGAACAAAGAGAAATTGGTCATTGGTTTCTCAAAGATTGACCTCGCAAGAGTTTTGTATCCTCATGATGACCCATTGGTGATCAAAATGAGGATGAAGGAGGTTATGATTTCAAGAGTACTGGTCGACAATGGTATCTCGGCAGACATCATGTTCTACTCATGCTTCGATAGTTTAAATCTAAAGCTATCTCAACTGGAGCCTTATCATAGACCCCTCATCGGTTTTACTGGCGAGAAAGTATTTCCACTTGGGACGATCAAGTTGGATATATTCATTGGTACGTGGCCTGCTTGTCGGACAGAAAGAATATGTTTCTTCGTGATGGATAAGAATGTCCAATCATCGTACAATATCATCATGGGAAGAGTAGGATTGAAGAAGTTCAAGGTTGTACCATCTACAGTGCATCAGTGCCTAAAATTTCCAACAAACTTTGGAGTAGGAGTTGTGAAAGGTGATCAGAAAGTAGCTCGGGAATGCTATTATTCATCCGCCGAGCAAGAAGAATTGGAGGAATCAAAGAAAAAGACTACTACCTATCAAGTGGATGAAGGTCCAGAAATTGAAACATTGGATCCTCGAGATGAGTCGCAACTCGCGAAGGGTCAAGTGGTGGAAGCTACTGAAAACATCATTCTGGACGACGAACACCCTGAGCGAACTACTCAAGTAGGTTCGTCGTTGGAAGCCTCATTAAAACAGGAATTGATAACTTTCCTTAGAAGAAGAAGACAAACTTTTGCATGGAGTCATGAAGATATGCCTGGGATAGACCCAAACTTCTTGTGTCACGAGCTCAATGTGAATAAGGAGATCAAGCCTGTGAAGCAGAGAAGAAGAGTATTCAGTCCCGAGAAGAATCAAGCTATACAAGAGGAAGTCGAGAAGCTCCAGAAAGCTTGTTTCATTGAAGATGTTAAATATCCAGACTGGTTAGCCAATGTGGTGATGGTAAAGAAGAAAAACAACAAGTGGAGGATGTGTGTAGACTTCACCGACCTCAACAAAGCATGCCCACAGGATCACATTCCACTGCCCCGAATTGATCAACTGGTGGATGCTACCTCGGGACACGAGTTGCTGAGCTTCATGGATGCTTATACTGGTTACAATCAGATCAAAATGAAACCTAAAGACAGGGAAAGTACTTCTTTCATTACCCCTAGGGGAACTTATTGTTATAATGTTATGCCTTTTGGTTTGAAAAATGCAAGTGCGACATATCAGCGGCTGATGAACAAGGTTTTTGCTGAACAAATCAGTTGCAATATGGAAGTCTATGTTGATGACATGCTGGCAAAGAGTAAGAAAGTTGTCGATCATCTAGTTGACTTAAGCCAGACTTTTGATCAACTGGATAAATATCAAATGAAGCTGAACCCGATGAAGTGCATATTTGGAGTACGAGAAGGCATGTTTCTCGGGTACATTGTCAATCAACGAGGAATTGAAGCAAATCCTGAAAAGATCAAAGCTCTATTAGGGTTGCGATCTCCAACGACGAAGAAGGAAGTACAGAGTCTCACAGGACGAGTAGCAGCACTCAACAGATTTGTGTCACGAGCAACTGATAGATGTCTCCCATTCTTCAAGACACTCAGAAAGACTTTTGAGTGGAATGATGAATGTGAGAAAGTTTTTCAAGACTTGAAGAAATACTTGGGAGCACCTCCACTGTTGTCCAGGCCGGTGATGGGAGAAAAATTGTACTTGTATTTAGCAATATCGAAGAATGCACTTAGCTCGGCGTTGATCAGAGTGGAGAATGGAGTATAAAAACCAATTTATTATACAAGGCCTTCCGAGGAGCAGAGATCAGATATCCAAAGCTGGGAAAATTAGCACTGGCGCTGATTGAAGCAAGTAGAAGAATGAGGCTCTACTTCCAGGCTCATACCATAGTAGTATATACCGATATGCCATTGAGGCAAGCCCTTCATAAACCAGAAAAATCAGGGAGATTGATGTACTGGGCAATAGAACTCGATGAATATGATATAGTTTATGAACCCAGATCATCATTAAAAGGGCAAGCTGTGGCAGATTTTATAGCAGAGTTCACCTATCCTGATACCCCCGAGGAGCAAAAGTTGCTCGCTGATCAACCTGTGGATGTTACAGGATCAACAAACACAAGCTCATACCAACTCCGATTGGTAAAAGGGAGAGTTGATGTTACAAGATCATCAAATTCGAGCTCAGGCCAATTTTGATTGGTAAAAGGGCAAGAAGAGATGATCGACGAAGAGAAAGAAATATTCGGGGAGGATGAAAGGAAGCAGCAAATATTTGTGGATGTTACAAGATCATCAAATTCGAGCTCAGACCAATTCCGATTGGTAAAGGGCAAGAAGAGATGATCGACGAAGAGAAAGAAAAATCTGGGGAGGATGAAAGGAAGCAGCAAATATTTGTTGATGTTACGAGATCATCAAATTTGATCTCAGACCAATTTTAATTGGTAAAAGGGCAAGAAGAGATGATCGACGAAGAGAAAGAAATATCCGGGGAAGATGAAAAGAAGCAGCAAATATTTGTGGATGTTACAAGATCATCAAATTCGAGCTCAGACCAATTCCGATTGGTAAAGGGCAAGAAGAGATGATCGACGAAGAGAAAGAAAAATCCGGGGAGGATGAAAGGAAGCAGCAAATATTTGTGGATGTTATGAGATCATCAAATTTGAGCTCAGACCAATTCTGATTGGTAAAAGGGCAAGAAGAGATGATCGACGAAGAGAAAGAAAAATCTGGGGAGGATGAAAGGAAGCACCAAATATTTCACTGAGGAACTCTGACAGAGCAGAAATTTGAAGACGAGTTACCTATATGGAGGCTATATGTAGATGGTTCATCTTGCACTACAGGATGTGGCGTGGGGATAGTTTTGAGCACTCCGGACGAGCTCGACATGGAATACGCCCTGCGTTTCCAATTCAAAGCTTCCAACAATGAGGCTGAGTATGAGGCCATGATTGCAGGACTTAGTTTGGCAAAAATTATGGAGGCGCAACAGGTCATTATTTTTAGTGATTCTCAATTGATCGTAAACCAAATGATGGGAGTATATGCAGTTAGAGGAGAATTAATGATCAGATATCATGCAAAGGCAAAAGAGCTGATGTCAGAATTTATCGCTATTCAGCTGGTTAGAATACCAAGAATGGAGAATGCGAGAGCAGACGCCCTAGCTCGACTAGCATCAGCTACTCGCATCGAGCTACGATGAACAATCCCAATTAAAGTGTTAACTGGTCGGAGTATAGATGAAGATCTGACGATGAACTTTATCACCCTTGATTTAGGACCATCTTGGATGGATCCCATCAGGGCGTATATCGAGGAGGGAGAATTGCCAATTGACAAGCTCGCAGCCAAGAAATTGAAGTTTAAAGCTGCTCGGTATGTATTCTGTATAGACGAGGAATTATGGCAGGTTTGTAGAGATGTGTACATCCCTCCGGGGTGAAAAAATTGATTGAAGAGATCCATGAAGGGTCCTGTGGAGCACATGTAGCAGGTCGGACGCTTTTGCAAAGGGTGATAATGCAGGGATACTACTGGCCGACGATGAGAGCTGATTGTATAGCCTATGCCAAGAAATGTGACAAGTGCCAGCACTTTTCCTCCATCCGAAGAACTCCACAAGCATTGTTGACACCTATCACTTCTCCCTGGCCATTTTCCATGTGGGGGATAGATTTGGTTGGGCCACTGCCAACGACCAGAGGAAGGTTCAAATACCTCGTCGTCGTAGTGGATTATTTTACTAAGTGGGTAGAAGCTGAGCCACTAATTGATATGACGTACGAGAAGGTGTACCAATTTGTTTGGAAGAACATCATTTGCCGATATGGTCTTCCTCATGCTTTCATCACAGACCATGGAACATAATTTGATAATGAGGAGTTCGTTGCCTATTATCATCAGTCAAATATATTGAAGGTCCACTCAGCACCAGGCCATCCTCAAAGCAATGGACAAATTGAAGTGACAAACAGAACACTCCTAAATGGCTTGAAGAAAAGATTGGATGATGCAAAAGCAAACTGGATCAATGAGTTATAATCAGTACTGTGGGCTTACCAAACTACTCCCCGAGCAGCAACTAGAGAATCACCATATATGCTGGCGTTTGGAAGTGAAGCTGTTATACCTCACTACACCAAAATGGGCAAATTGTCACCTTTCAGCCGGCCAGCCTTGTCAAGGTCATTGACCGTGACAAAAAAACACGCGTTTTATGTCACGGTCATTGACCTTGACACGACCGTGACAACGAATTGTCACGGTCATTGACCGTGACAATTATTTAAATTCTTGTCACGGTCAAAGACCTTGACACGACCGTGACAATCTTCGCAGCAAAAACCCTATCCCCCTTCTTTTTTCCCTCCCGCGCCGTTCCCTCCATTTCTCTCTCTCTCTCTCTCTCTCTCTCTCTCTCGACGCTGCTCTCTCTCTCTCTCTACTTTCAGGTCCATTTTCTCTCTCTCTCTCTCTTTCATTTATATATATATTTGTGTGTATATTTGTGTGTATGTGTATATATATATGTGTGTATGTGTGTGCGTGGAGGGGGGCAGGGGGTGGGGGGTGGGGCGAGGTGGGGCAGGGTGGGGGAGGGGGTGGGGGTGGTGGAGGGGGGCAGAGGGTGGGGCAGGGTGGGGCGGGGTGGGGTGGGGCGGGGTGGGGCAGGGTGGGGGAGGGGGTGGTGGAGGGTGGGGTGGGGTGTGTGTGTGTGTGTGTGTGTGTGTGGTGGTGTGTGGTGGGGGAGGGGGTGGGGTGGGGTGGGGTGGGGTGTGTGTGTGTGTGTGTGGTGGTGTGTGGTGGGGGAGGGGGTGGTGGAGGGGTGGGGCAGGGGGTGGTTAGGGGTGGGGTGTGTGTGTGTGTGTGGTGGTGTGTGGTGGGGGAGGGGGTGGGGTGGGGTGGGGTGGGGTGGGGTGTGTGTGTGTGTGTGTGGTGAAAATTAAAAAACAAAATTTAGAAAATACCCTTTTGCTATTTTCTGAAAAACTTAATTATAACACGGAAATCTTTTAATACAGTATTTAAAAATCAGGTGTGCCAAACGTAAATTTTTATCAGAATTGTATTTAAACACAGAAAACCAAAGAGGCCCTAAATCTCATATATGAGGGTGAGAGTTTTGGAGTGGTTTACTTGTATGATATATGTACATTAGAGAAAATATTTATCAAACATTACTATACTGTAGTGAGTATGAAATTGACATTTTCTTTTGAAATTCGCTACATGGACAAATGTGCAATTACTTACTAAATTAATAAATAACTGACCCAAATTAAAATATATTTTTTTAAATTCAAATGAACCTAATGAGAAATGTAAGCAACACGTTGGTTGGTGTGTGGGGTTCACATGAAGTCTACTAAAAATATCACTCAATGCATTGTTAAATTTCATTGGGTCTATTTTTTGGGGTTCATTTTTTTGGTATACCTAATATTACTCTTTTCAAATATACATTATAGAAGTTTAAACGAAAAATTTACCAAAAATCGCAGATATTGTATAAAATTCGCACATACCTTATAAAATTAATATATAACTTACTAAATTTGGACATAAACTTTATGTACTTCACATATACCTTAATAAAATTAGCAATTACTTAATGAAATTCATCAATACCTCACCAAATTAGTAAGTAATGTCACATACACACTTAGCAAAATTGGTAAATCCCTTGTAGCCTTCTAATATCCACCCCTCCACCCCCACCCCACCACAAAAATAAATCAATTATGGACATAATGTTTACATTGTAAATGTTGTGGTAGTAAACTAAAATCATGCTTCTTGTAATAGTTTTAATTATGAACTTATTTATTTGATAAAGTCAATTTTCATTATAGACATATTGTTTGCATTATTTTATAATTTTTATAGTTCAATTTATATGAAAAATCGATGTACCATGGCCAGACGCTCCAACATAAATAGAGATAAACAAATAGATATCGAAAGATAGAGACAACCCATCAATAGTAAACTTAATGGTAACTTTATAAAACAAACTCTGCTCGCCAAATAATTATAAATTCTAAACATTAGGGAGAGTTTCACATACGCGTATTTCCCGATGTGTTTGTATAATAATAATATAAGATAATTGCTCAAAATAAATATTAAATAATAATTACTAAGATATCAATTCAAATAAAGTCTTAATAACCTAACCAAAAGAAATAAAATAAAATATCAAATAAATTATCATCCACCTCATAGACATTCCCTACCAATCATTTTAAGATAATTTTATCCTTATAATTGGTTAACGTTTTATGAATATGGGTCCGCGCCAGCGATTTTATTCAAAAATAGGGACTAAAATCATAAATAAAATGTTTGTTGTCCTATTTTCAAAATACATATTACAATAAATCCTAAATTTACAAACCCCTAAAGATAAATACCTTTGATTGCAAAGCATGCACTTGTATTATTATTATACAACATGTATTATTTCGACGTGTAATTTGGAAATGCTTGTTTTTCTTTCTAGAGACCCGTGTCGTCAAAACTTGGTAGTGTTCGAGTGTGTTTTTATCACTAAATTATTATTTCACTAACAAATACTCCTTATATCCTAGATTAAGAGTCCATATTTAATTTTTGTACTTACTAATAATACACTTAATCAATGGCTAGGATTAACCCTTATTCACTATTATGAAATTTGGTTAATTGATTATTTAAAAAAAAAAAGCAAAAGTAGACTAACATATATACACAACACTAAAAGTAGACATCAATTTTATAAATAATTGATATTTTCATTCAAAATATGTGTGTGTGCGTGTGTGTGTGTGTGTGCGTGTGTGTGTGTGCGTGTGGCGGGGGTGGGGGTGGGGTGGGGTGGGTAGGGGTGGTGTGTGTGTGTGTGTGTGTGTGCGTGTGGCGGGGGTGGTATTGACGGAACTTACACATACGTTATAATATAGACGAAACATTTTTTTATCTGTACTAATAACATTTTTTTTATCTGTACTAATAACATTTTTTTTACAGCAAAAATGTCTCCTTCAGATGTTAGGGCGAAGATGATGATGTTGTTTATGATGATGTCGTCGTCTGGGTTCGGTGGTAGCGGAGGCGACGAGGGCTCCTCCGCCCCTAGGCTCCCCAAATATGGAAAATTTGGGATTACCGTCGAAAACAAGTCGGAGCTTTTAGCGAGATCCCTCGAGCTGCTAAAGACGGTCATCGGCCCGGGGTTTATGAGTTGGAAGGAGGTGCCATATGAGCTCAAGTTAGCTGTTTGGGCGGCACTACAGGTAATATTTATATGAATATTTCAATTTCAATTTCAATTTATATTTATATTTATATTTATATTTATATTTATATTTATATTTATATTTATATTTATATTTATTCGCAACTAACATTGTATTTGTTGGACATGAACAATTCAACTTGGATCCAAAGCTACGCGATTCCGTCTTCGAGCAGTTGAGGGAGCAACACAAGACGTGGAAAAAAAATATGCGGACACGGTACTTTGGAAAAACACGAGAGACCATTTTACAATGGCGCGGATCCGTCCCGCCCAAGGAGCCGATCTCATTGGCACAATGGCAAAAGTTCATTGACAATGAGATCGAGGATCGACAATTGGCATCTCGCCAATCGGGGAGGGAAAATCGGGCTAAAAAGACGGACGTGCACTACTCCGGCCGAACCTCTTACGCTGAGGTGGAGCATAGGATGAAGGTAATATTTAATTTATCTATAACTACAGAAATATATTATTGGATATTATTTTACTTTGCGGGGCCGATACTAATTTTACTTTACTTTATTTTATTTCAAGGGGTAGGGAGTGGGCCAGGGGGTAAGCCACATAGGCTCGATACTTATGTGGCTCTTCGGACGAAGAAGGGGAAGGATAAGGAGGTGTCCCCGAGCGTCGCGGCCACGATTGTAAGTAATCCGACAGTTTAATTATTGTTAATTACGTTATAATTTTTTAGTTTACTTATTTTACTAATCATGTGCTTTTTGTCGTTTCAGGCAAAGCTTAAGGAAGTGCATGAGTCGCAGTCTGATGCCGACAAGGCATCTTTGTCCACAGACGCACTCAGCCAAGTGCTTGGCTCTGATCGCAAGGGGAGGACAAGGGGAGTGAGCTCGCGGGTGGCCAAATCTAGGATCATCGGATTGGAGACGAGCGACACCGGGTTGGCTCGAACGGTGGATTCACACGACGCGAAGCTGTCCCGTTTGGAGGCGACGGTCCAAGATATGTACGCATTCATGAAGCGTACGTTGGGTGGAGACCGTAAAGAGAAAGGGAAAGGGAAAGGGAAGGAGAAGGCGGTGGAGGAGGAGGTGCGGGAGGACGAGGAGGTGCGGGAGGATGAGGCGCATGATGACGAGGATGTGGACCTCGCTGCTTCATCACCGACACGTTCGTACTTCGACGATCCACTTCCCTATTTGACGCCCTCCAACAGACCATTATCGACGATTGGTTGGCCGAGCGTGTTCATATTGGACATATTTGATGGCCAGCGGATAGGGCGGGGGTTGAGGGACCCGGATATCATCGAGGGTGGAATAGTCCATGCACGTGTGCTTCAAGGGATGGAGTCCAGGGTGCTCGTCACGCATGTCATACCCGGGAAGGAGAACTCCCTACTGTGGTTGCATGAACAATGCGGCACGACATATATTAGTGGGTGCGTCAATTCGTATGTCGTGTGGCCTACTCACCTCCTCACATTTACCCAAGACATGTAGTAACATTATTTTTAAGTTTGTCCATTTTAATTATATTTGGATTATATCGTCATGCATATTATTTTTACTTTGAAAATTTGGATTATACTGTCATGAATATATATTTGCATTATCTTTAGTTTGTGTTGGATATATGATGTTTGGAACAGGTACAACGTTGTTATAACAGGTACAAATATACTGCTGGGCAGTGGCGGTGGCCATACTGCCCAGCAGATTTTTTTTAAATTCTGCCCAGAATTGTCACGGTCATTGACCGTAACAAGTCCTTGACAACATTTGTCACGGGCTTGTCACGGTCAATGACCGTGACAATTTTTTTAAAAAGGGTCGCGGCTTAGTCACGGTTTTAAACCATGACAAACGTGTCAAGGTCAATGACCGTGACACGACCGTGACACAAAACGCGAGTTTTGTGTCAAGGTCAATGATCGTGACACGACCATGACAAAAAAAGTTGTCTCGCCTCGAAATGTCACGGTCATTGACCTTGACAAGGTGAATTTGTCAAGGTCAATGACCTTGACAAATGGGCAGATTTGGTGTAGTGCCTGCCGAGTTGGGCCTACCAACACACAGGGTTCTGAATTTCAATTCCCCTGTCAGTGACTTAATGAGAAGATTGGATTTAGACATGCTCGAGGAAGTTAGAGAAGAAGCAGCCATTAGAAATGCTGCTTACCAGCAGCGAACAACTTTGTTCTACAATAAGAGGGTGAAGAAGTGCAACCTGAAAGAAGGAGACTATGTGCTGAAGAAAGTAATTCAAAAGCACAATAAGCTGGAGGCAAAATGGCATGGACCATACCGAGTTACAGAAGTTGTTCGACCAGGAACTTATCGAATAGCAACTTTAGAAGGCGAGGAGTTTAAGAATGCCTGGAATGCAGAGCACCTGCGCAAATATTATCAGTGATGAATAAAATGAAGATATTCTGCCGAATTCTTTCTTTTTATTAAAAGTTTTTCGGGGAATAGTGCTACACACTACTCGGGGCAAAACTCGGCAAAGCTCAGACTACTCAAATTTTTTCTCGAAAATGCCAACTAAGGTTGGTCGAGAAACTTATATTCCTCCGGGAAGTAAAGCTACCAATATTCCTCCGGGAAGTAAAGCTACCTATATTCCTCCGGGAAGTAAAGCTACCAATATTCCTCCGAGAAGTAAAGCTACCAATATTCCTCCGGGAAGTAAAGCTACCTATATTCCTCCGGGAAGTAAAGCTACCTGTATTCCTCCGGGAAGTAAAGCTACTTGTATTCCTCCGGGAAGTAAACCTTTAAAACTATATGTTCCTCGGGAAATAAAAAAAAGTATTCCTAAAACTATGTGCCAATTTATGTTGGTTAGGAAGTTAATATATTCTCGAAAATGACAACTAAGGTTGGTCGGGAGCTACAACTATTCCAAAAATACTAACTATAGCTGGTCGGGGATAAAAACCCACTAACTGTAGTTGGTCGACGAGGAAAATTTATCGACCTTGGTTAGTCGGACACATTTTATGAAAATGAAAAAATCTACCAAGTATAGCTGGTCGGGGATAAAAACCCACTAACTCTAGTTGGTCGATGAGGAAAATTTACCGACCTTGGTTAGTCGGACACATTTTATGAAAATGAAAAAATCTACCAAGTATGGCTGGTTGAGGATAAAAACTCACTAATCGTAGTTGGTCGACAAGTAAAATTTAACGACCTTTGTTGGTCGGAAACATTTTAAACATTTTTTATACTCGTAACTTTATTGCTAAGTTGGTCGAGAAACAAAACTTTATTATTAAGTGACCGAGCAACATTTTTTATACTCGTAACTTTATTATTAAGTTGGTCGAGAAACAAAACTTCATTTTCGATAAATGACTACCACAAATTCACACTACTCGACAATAAGTTGGTCGACAAACTACACAATATTATTATCTTTATAACAGTTTGTTATCTTTTTTAACATATATACATGCACAGATATACAAGACAATAGCAATTAAGATTTGCAAACAAAAATGAAAGTCTTTCATTGAATTCAAAATAAATTACATTGATAATGAAATGAAAGTTACATTGATATTGAAATGTTTACTAACTATTACATCAAAATTCCTATTCTACTAGTCTTTTCCCCTCTGCTTTTGACACAGGTTCCTCGCCAGTAGGCGGATCATTTAAAGCCAGAGGAGAATTTATAAAATTGAGATCCTTCAACATCCTGACATTTATCACGGATGGTCGATCTAAGAGGTGCTCGGGACGAGATATCTCGTCTTTTGAATGGAGATTGTAGTCACCGATATACTTTGAAATCAAGCTCCGAGGAATGGCCCATGTAGGGATCCAACTCATATCCAATTTATATGGTGGCACAGGTAAGTCGAGCAGTCCCGGATCATGGTAGTCCCACAGGTAATGACCCTGTTCGAGTTGCAGCACACCTAAGGCATTCAGCCAGCCTTGCTTGTAGCCCTCATTATTGGCATTCGGGATACGATCGTCCAAGTGGTATAGTGCTTCGTTGTATCCAGAACTCCTTGGGATGTTTGTGGAACTGATATGTTAGTCTGTCTAGCTGCTCGTGGAGATTTTTTATGAAGATCTATTTGTTCTCCAAGGTAGACTTCTGCGTGGAGAGCTGCTCTTCCAGGTCTCTGATCTTTTTTGGCATTTCAGCCAACGCCTGGTTCTTCGCCATTAACTGGAAGACCTGGTTCTCTAGGGCAGAATGAGTCCTTTATTCCTCGATAGGAATCCGAGCTGCTCTTGCTCGTCCTCGAGGTGCTCTTGCTCGTCCCCGAGAAGAAGAAGAAGGGCCAGACCTTTTTAACGTTTCCAACTTGTCCCTCAAGTTGGTGTTCTCGACCTCCAAGAACGAAAATCCCTCATCAGTCACTGGGATCAAGGCTTTTGAAGTGGAGGCTGCAGACTTCAATTGTGACAGCTCCCTTTGCAGGTTGTTGTTTTCTTGCTCCAGTAACTCGGTAATCTGTCTACTTTCCTCGACCTCACCCCTCAAGGTTCTCTCCCTCACATCGTACCCAGCAAAAAGCTTCTCGTAGCCCTCGTCGGCAATAATCTGCTGGTAGTTCTTCTCGTAACCCTCATGCAACAGGGCAGTGGATTCTTTGTATTGTTGCTGAAGGTCTTCGAGGGTGCCTTGGAGATCCTCGATCATATCATAATAGGCCACATTATTGGCCACTGCTCGATCAAGAAGACACTTCAGATATTGGTATGCTTCAACTGCCTGTTCTGAAGCATCTTGGCCGAGGATGTCGACAACTTGTGTTGCACTCAGGTCTGTGTGACCAGCCTTAAAGTATTCATTGCATTGTCGCAGCAACTTTGTATTATGGGCAGATAACAATTCCATCCTGGCCAGAAACTAGCAGAGAAAGAAAGAGCAATCATCAATAAAAAGTACAAGCAGAGTATGAATAGAAGATAGACAACAATATGTAAGAAAGTCTAAGTTTTATTATATCATAGTTTAGAGTTACAAGTTCTGGGTTACATTTGATAAAAGAAAAATAAAATGTAAAGATAAACCCGAACAACTCTACACCTTTTTCTTGTCTCCCAAAACCTTCTCGGTAGGCTGGGACGAGGAAGTAGGTTGCTCGGAGAGAATGGATAGTTGCTCGGGGAGCACTGGTAATTGCTCGGAGGAGGTAACGATTTGCTGAACTTCCTCGGTAGCAGGCTGAATGGCTGGGGGATGATCTCCCATCACCATAGAAGACTCTTCGGAGGCAGCTTCGTCCTCTTCTAAGTCTTCAGGAGTTGGAGGGGGACCAGGGATGTGTTGCTGAAAGAGCTCGGAATTTTCATCCACTTTTATCTCCTGAAGAGCCGCAACCCATCCATCCCTAAAGTATTTGAGGCTACCATAGTCCACTTGCGACACCATGGCAGCCAATCCCTTGTTCCACCCCTTGTCCCAACCAGCGCTGAAGGACTTCTTCACAGCCAGTTTCCTTTTTAACTTTTCCGAGGAAAGTTTCTCGGACAGTAGGTCATCAGCAGCTTTCAGTTTTTTCTCAGCCTCCTCCTTCTGCCGATTTACCTCCCGAAGTTGAGACAACTCCTCTTCAGCAATCCTGAGCTTATCCCCAAGCTCCCCAGCAGTTTTGAGCTTCTCTTCAAGCTCTTTATTCTTCTTCTCCAGACTATTCACTTTTTTCTCCAACTCCTTGGAGACATCAACAGCTCGAGTTTTCTCCTGCTCGGTGGAGGCAAGCTTCTTCTCCCAAACAGCCTTGTCAGTAGCATATGTCTCCCAAACATCCTTATCAGTAGCATATGTCATAGCTTCCTCTAGAGCTCCCTCCACACTGGACGAGGAGCATGAAGCTTTAATTGCTTCATCCTTCTTCAGAATTATATTAAAGCAGCTCGTCAACTGTGAAAGTAAAAAGAAAGCAAGTCAGAAACAGAAATGACAAAGGAAATATGAAAAATTCAAAGTAAGAAGACTTACAGAAGTAAGATGGCGAGCAGCTAACGAAGTGACCATGTCCCGAGTAAGGTTTTCTTTAGTATCTTGGACCTCGGTAATGATCCAAGACTTTACCGAGCTCATGTCAGAGCTCGGAGGAACAAAAGTGGGAACCCCAGTCCCAGTAGTTGGGGGCTGAGTAATGGTGTCAGCCAAATTGACCGAGGATCTTTTCTTCAGCCTCCTCGGGGGAACAGGAACAGATTCAACCAAGGAAGAACCCTTGGTCGGTGATATTACAATCACCTCTCCAGGAGCAGCAGACCTGCTCGGAGCCACTGCGGGCTTCTCGACAACCTTCACAACAGCAACCGAGGAAGGTGCATCATTCTTCTTTGTCCCCTCCCCTGGGACATCAACTTTACTTCTTTTTGCATCTCCATAACCAGAGGCAGGCTTCTCGAAGAGAGTGGGAGGTCTTCTTCTCTTCATCCTTTCGCTTAAAGGGACGTGAGATTCAGGCGAGGAGCTGGTGGAAGCTGGTACTGGCTCTGCGTCACTTATTATTGGACGAGCAGTAAAAGAGGTTGTGTAGCTCTTGTACTGAAGCAGATATGAGGCTGATCTAATGTGCTCGTCGGCAACACTCTGATGCAGGCTCCAGATAAGTTTCAAGTGTCTTATGTTAACGTCTACTTCCTTTGGATACTTTCTTTTGCTATCAACTGCAAATAAACAAACATTAAAACATCAGTGACACATTTTATCAAACATAAAGGAAGCATAATTTCAAAATAAATAAAATGAAATAAGAATAACCTATCCCATTGCCATAGGGAGGGCATTTGGGACCCTGATAAAGGAGCATGTTGCCAATTTTTTATGACAACCCCGTGCTCAAAATAATCCCTATTGGCATCAGGGAGATTGACTACTAAGGCCCTATTTAACATTCTAGTTTTTAAATAAAAGGTGTTATCACCAACTGCCCATCTATAACAAAACATAATCTCAGGAATTCCTATGCGAGTTCCATGGATTTGATTTAATCTATGCACCCCATTAACTATTCTCCAAGTGTTGGGGGCTATTCTTGCAGGAACAAAGTCAAAGTACTGACAGAATTCCAGACACAAGGGATTTGGTGGAAAAGAAAATCCACACTCAGCAATAAAGAGACTGGGGAACCAATGTCCCTCAGCCAAACGAAAATAATCAGAAGGCTTAGAAAGCTCTTCCAAAACAACCCAGGAGGGAATGGAAAAATCAAAGCGAAATTTATCAAGAGGTTCAACAGGTTAAACCATGGTGAATAAAACGAACGATGAAAAAGATGAACGCACAAGGGAGTAGAAGACAATGGAAAATTCGAAGGTACAAATTTGAAAAGGTAGAAGACGATGGGATTGTTTGTGACGCTTAAATACCTTACCTTGGGAAAAGGAAAAAGTAATGATTACAAAAAGAAACGATTACGCTATCGGCGGCTAAAAGGATAAAAAGTACGCGGAGATCGAGGCGGTCATAAAAAATTTAAAAAGCCTGATTCTACGAATTTGGAAGGAGAAATAAATACAAGGGAAACACTCCTAAAAATCAGGAAGACCATTTAAAGCTACCATATTCCGAGAAAGAATGTTCCATACTCCTCAAATTTCGAACTATGAAACATTGGGGTCTTCTGTTGATACCAAATTTAATCTGCTGACATGGCCCAATTAAATGAAGACACGTGGCGATCTACATGGCAATAACAAACACTTCCGAGGAACCCACGCGTTCCGAGGAACAAGACTACAACGAGGAAGACTATTACCCCGAGGAACACTGCTTCCCCGAGGAACTCACACGCTCCGAGGAACTCTTGAGTACCGAGAAGCTTAGGCGGTCCGAGCAACTCAGGCGGTCCGAGCTACACCTCGAACAAAGCATTAATAGCTGGATAACCAACAGTTTGACTGTTCATTAAATGCTTATCATTCATACGCACACGCTTAAGGGGCATTGAATGTATTACCCTTTCATATGTACATCATTTAATGTATTACCCTTTCACTTTACAGCCTCAAGGATATAAATACATTGTACAATCCTCATTGTAAGGACCCCCGAATCCAGACCGGAATTTCTTGATAGAACTTGTAATCGAGAATTCCCAAAACACTCAGCAATAAAACAACAGTGGACGTAGGCCATTCTTATAAGGCTGAACCACTTTAAAATTCTTTGTCTCATTTATTTATCTGTGATTGAATAATTAGAGTGATCTAATTTTTTACATCAACAATTATGTTGCACATCCTGATGAGAAAAGCTTTGAGATTTGACGAAGATGTTTTGAGAACAGTTTGAGAACTTACAAACTTGCAAATTTATTCATGGGAGGGTAGATTTGTATAGGCATTTTGGTTTTTGATAATTCGGATATTATTATGTATGTACCGGCATAGACATAGGGGGGAGATTTGTAAGGACATATTTTTATAAGTCCGTTAACAATTTATTATGTCGTATACCGCTACATCGTCGAAGAGCATTCAAGAGCAATCTACATCAAGACAGATCCGAATTAATCAAGTTCTTCATCAAAAAGATTCCGCGAAGTTTACTTTGGTAAGGTTTTGTTTTAAATACCTTAACTTCTCACTGTTCACTTGATATTTTTATAAAATATTTTTTAAGTGTTGGACCGGACTTTTTCGTCAAAATTTGAGAATGAGTATTTTTCTAAATATTGGAGCGGACATTAAAATAATAATTTTTTGCACAACAGTTGTTAAAACGACATAGCACTGTCGTTCGAACGAGATAGCATGTCGCGCGATCTCGTTCGAGCGACAGTTGTCCTTCGTTCGAGCGACATGTTGATCTCGTTCAAAAGAGCTCTAATACCGAGGTGGCGCATTTTTCAATAAATACTCATTAAATGGTTTCGTTTTCATTAAGAAGTCCCAGCATTTTACAGAACAGAAAAACTGCGAAAGCAGAATTCTTTTGGCTTCCTCCTTTTATGGTTTAATTCCTTTTTGTCTTCAATTCAAGAAACTCCCATATGCTTTAGTGAATTGTTTTGGTGTTCAAGAACACATCTTTGCTGTTGTTTACCTTTGTAGGGAGAACTCTACAAGCGGAGAGCTACGTGCTATTGTGGAGGGATTCCTTATAAAGTTCACACTTGTGGAGAAGTCGTTTTCTTCTTTATTCCTGACCATCTGGAGTTCTTACGGGAGATTCCAGCTAACGATATTTCTAGGCGTTGCTTTGAAGGTTTGACGAAGACACCGTGCGTTACACTTGTGGACGATTATCAGGTTGTATGTAAGTCAATTGTCTTGTAAATTCTTCAAAGTTCTAGAAATAAAAGGTTTTGCCTTGTGGGGATTTTTCCTTAAATTTGTGTCGCATGCTTTATTTGTTTATGGTTTGACAAACGAACACATTTAGATGCATGTTTAGGGGTGAATTACTTTGATTAAAAAATAGACTCCAATTAAATAAGGTTTACTTGAAAACTTGCGAATTAATTTAAATCGGTATCACACACCGCATTTTTTATAGCTTTACACTCAATTTTCGTGGGTACTATTCACCCATTTTGAAAAATGACCAAAATTCCCCCGGAGGTGTCTGTTTGGTTCCAAATTGTCCTGAAACCCAAAGTAATCCCCCAAGTAGACTTTTTTAACTTTTTAAACCCTTCCAGACACTTTAGCACAGTCAAAACGATCATTTGGATGTCATAAAAATAATTTACTTTTCATTCCATTTAATTATAGTCTCGACATGACTCACACGCGCATCCTAACTTTATTTAACATAATTGTCGTATTCATATCTCGTGACAATTTATAAAATAATAATCATTTGTAAAGTCATAATCATATATATTCTTCTAATTGCCAAGTAATATTCAACATAAATCAAATATTACTTTATTCTCAAATAATATTTAAATCCAGATTAATTTTCAATTATCCCTCAATTAATTTTAATTAATCCCATTTTAAAAGTCATTAAAAATACGGGGTATTACATCCGCCTCCTTTAAAATTCAAATAAGTCAGACACGCCACGTAGAGTATCGGACACGTGTCCGTAAAGTGTCGTACATGTGTCGGAGTGTCCAGAATGTCCAACACGAATAGGTCACCTCCGTAGAAGTGTCCGCGCTTCATAAATCACCATATAGGCTGACAATGTGTAGAATTTCCACTTGTGGTGCGCAAAAACCATTGCTGTAGTGCAAACTTCAGCACGGCTCATGAATTGGCTATAATTATTGTTTACAAAATCCCAACAATGAATATTATAAAATGATCAAAAAACTTTTGCTCAAGAAGGCGAACACAATTAATGGTGGGACATAAGTAAAATTTCATCTTTTTTTTTTCTTGACTAGCTTGATGGCAAAACTATACCAAAAGCTCTGCCACGTTCTTCTTTTTTCCAAGACATTCTCCTAAATTTGAAAGAAATATCTCTCATTTAAGAATATACAAAAAATATGGCTGACGTTCTCCATAAAGTTTTCGAGAGAGAATTTAAGAAGGTGGACTCAGTTAAACAAAAATACGCACAATAACGCGAATAAAAACACAATTGACATGACAAAAAAAGATAACACGACTCATAATTTTTCCACAAACATGGCGTGACACGATTCATGTAAAAAAGACCCGATACGAACGAACACGACTCAAACACAACATATCATATTAATTTCAGGTCGTTTTATGTTGTATTTATATGTCGTTTTTAAAATTGTCACTCATACATTACGAGTCAATAAAGTTTTCACCACGGTTTGCTAAATGATCCTCATACATCAAACATAACTAATGGTATAAGTAAAAGTAAGAGTATCCAAAAACTTCTTAATTTTTTAATTTCCAGATTAAATTTGAATTGAAATTAATTCTGAATTTGAATTTTCTCGACCCAATTTCCCCAAAAATCTATTTTTTTTTTTTACCGAAATTATACCATTCCAAAATTTTGTAATATATGTCAACTGGGAATTTTCGACATAACTTTTCCAGTTTTCCATTTCTCAGTTTTTATCAAAGTTTTAATATATTGGGACATATACCAAATAGTCCCTCAAACATTTTTTAATACTCATTTAGTCCAAGCCTTTTTATTTTGCCTCAAAAAGTCCTTTGCCACATATTTTGGAAAGGGAGTGCCGCTGGCGCGGACCTCTAAAAATAAGAGAATATTGAGTGCTTGAGGGACTAAATGGGTTAAACTAAAAATATGTATCCTTTTAAAAAAATATATATTTATAGTAGGGACTATTAAATAATTGACCCTAATATTATATGATTTTTTTTGTTTTGGCGAAAAATTGAATCTCTGGAGAAAAAAAATCAGATTTTTGGGAAAATTAGTATATATCTCCGGGAGTCTCTCTCATCAACCAACACAATGAAGGTTTTTCCCACCGCAAGTTCGTAATACATTTGCAGAATGGTCAAATGACCTTGCTGAAGAGGCAATTAATGGTGGGGCATAGCAAAAATTCAATCTTTTCTACTTCACTAGCCTTATGACAAAACTACACCACAAGCTGCCCCTCTGCCTTCTTTTTTTCACCAACCCATTATTCTGAATCTGAAAGAAGCATTCAAATTTGAGGATAATCTCCTCTCCAAGCATCTTTTTTTCATTTAAGAAAACACAAAACAAGATGGCTGAAATTCTCCTTCAAGTTGTAGCAGATACAGTATTCAAGAAGGTGGACTCACTTATTACTGAACAAATCAGCCTGGCGTTGGGTTTCAAGAAACAACTAACTAGCCTCCAGAGATCATTAACCATGATTCGGGCTGTGTTACGTGATGCTGAGAGAAGACAATCAAGGGATGAGGGTGTTCAAGAATGGTTGAAGAGGCTTAAGGATGTAGCGTATGAAGCTGATGACGTGTTGGATGAGTTTGCTTACGAAGTTCTTCGACGCAAGGTGGAGATCAGAAATCAAATGAGGAGGAAGGTATTCTTTTTATTTTCATCCTCTAACCCAACTGTGTTTCGTCTTAAAATGGTTAATAAGATCAAGGACATTAATACATCCTTAAAGAAGATTAACAAAGAAGCAAATGAATTTGGACTCCAAAGGGGAGGTGTAGGTATAGTTCTTCCACAAGTTACCTTGAATCGTGAGAGTGACTCATTCGTTGACACTTCAGAAGTTACAGGAAGGGAGCATGAAGCATCAAAAATAGTGGAAATGATGATTAATTTTGGTGGTCAAGAAGCTCTTTCGGTTATCTCCATAGTGGGAATGGGCGGCCTTGGTAAAACAACTTTGGCTAAGTTGATATGCAAAGATGAGCGAATAAATATGCATTTCCATGTCAAAATTTGGGTATCTGTATCTGATAATTTCGACACCAAGAGGCTTTTAATAGAGATCCTAGAATCTCTCAAAGGAAATAAGTATGAGGTGCAAAGCAGGGATGTCATACTTCGAGAACTTGAAAAAGAGTTGGGAGAGAAGAAATATCTTTTGATACTTGATGATGTCTGGAATGAAGACCCCATTGAGTGGGAGAATTTTAGAAGTTGTTTATTGGGAGTAAATAAAGCCAAAGGAAACAACATACTTGTCACCACCCGTAAGCAAGGGGTGGCATCCATCATGAGGACACGCCAAACACATTATTTGAAAGAACTATCAGAAGATGAGTGTTGGTCAATAATCAAACATAAAGCATTTGCAACGGGAGGAGCACACATGACTCCTGAATTGGAGACCATAGGAATTGAGATTGCAAGAAAGTGTCGCGGGGTGCCATTAGTGGCAACGGTCGTAGGGGGAATGATGTTTACTAAGAAGGAAAGACATGAGTGGTTGGCGGTCCAAAGTAGTCGAGTTTGGGGTTCATATACTAATGAAAGGGGGGTCTTAGATTTACTAAAGTTCAGTTATGATAATCTGCCACATCCATCCCTGAAGCAATGTTTTGCATATTGTTCAATTTTCTCAAAGGATTGCTTTTTAGAAAGAAAGAGACTAATCCAACTATGGATGGCTGTTGGATTCCTTCAATCGGATGAAAGGAGTAACAAGTTAATGGAGGATATAGGTAGTGAGTATTTTAATGTTATGTTACGGAATTCCTTGTTCCAAGATGTACAAAAGGATCATTATGATAATATTAGTGGTTGTCAGATGCATGATCTTGTGCACGATCTTGCACTACATATTTCAAAGTTTGAAAGCTATAGTTCGGAGGATTCTAAAGTGGGCGTCATCCCTCATGTTCGACACCTAGCATTGTATTCGCTGGAAAAAACAATAAACGAAATGTTAAAAGACAAGGCTGGATATCTGCACACATTATTCTTAAAGAGTGGTATGCCTGAGAATATGGCAGACTTTAAATGCTTGCGTGTTCTGAATTTTGGTGGATTTGAGATAAAAGAGTTGTCAAATTCAATTGGCACACTAATACACTTGAGGTATCTCGAATTGTCGGGCACAAGAATAGAAGTTTTACCCGTATCCATTTGCAAGCTTTACAATTTGCAAACTTTACGACTCGGTGGGTGCAAATCTTTAAAGGAGCTTCCAAATAATTTGAGTAATTTGATAAGTATGAGACACCTCCATCTGAATACATATAATCATCACTTCAAGATTCCAGCTGGTATTGGGCGGCTGGTTTGCCTTCAAACGCTATCATTCTTTAGTGTAGTGCAAGTCAAGGGTCATCAACTTAATGAGCTGGGTTTTTTGAAACACCTCAGGGGCGAGCTAGAGATACGAAACCTCGAAGAAGTAAGTAGCAGAGAGGAAGCTCAAAGAGCAGATTTAATTGGAAAGACAAATCTGTACAAGCTGAGCTTTGTGTGGAGTGATAACAGAGAAGGCAGGTTTAACGATGAGGACGTTTTGGTAGGCCTCAAGCCTCACCCGAATCTGAAAAGTCTTACCGTTTCAAACTTCTTGGGTGATAAGTTCCCAACATGGATGATGAAAATGGCTCTGAACATTGATGGTAAGGGTGATTGGTTGCCTCTTAACAGTTTGATGGAGATAAACTTAGAAGGTTGCAAAAGATGTGAGCATATCCCAATGCTTGGCCAACTACCAAATCTTCGATATCTTGAGTTAAGGGGAATGAATAACGTGAGACGAATAGATTTGTCATTCTACGGTCATCGTAATGATTCTCCCAACAAGACTTGTACTAAAGAGACCTCAGCATCATTTCCAGCGTTAATCGAATTCACTCTATATGACATGCTTAATCTGGAGGAATGGATGTTAGCAGAAGATGATTGTGTGGTGTTTCCTCGCCTTGAGGAGTTGACAATCTGGATCTGCCCCAAATTGATTGCATTTCCGAGTCGTTTTCCATGTCTCAAGAAATTGTGGGTTAATGGTTTGGATGAATTGACCACCATGCGGGGCTTCTGCGGCAGCTTACTTCAAGAGCTGAAGATATGGAACTGCAAGAATCTGAGTAATTTGCCTGATGGTCTCCACACCCTTTTGTTTCTCAACAGGTTGGATATTATGGGCTGCGAGAATCTCAAATCCATTGCAAGCATTCAAGGCCTCATATCCCTTCAAGAGTTGAGTATTTCAGAGTGTGAAGGATTAACATGTCTTCCAAGTAGGCTACTACAATCATGCACCTCTCTCCAGGCATTGAGGATATATAAATGCAGGAATCTCATCTCTGTACCTGAGTTAACGACATGTTGTTCTCTCTCTTCTTTGTTCATAAGAGAGTGCGAAAAATTGAGTTGTTTGCCGGAGGGATTAGGTTGCCTTACTCGCTTGAAGATCTTGGAGATTGGTCCCTTGTCAGATGATGCCGCTTCATTGTGGGGTCTCAATGGTATACAACAACACTTTACTGCCTTGACAAGCTTGGTGCTACGTGGATATGGGGCGGAAGCTTTGCCAGACTGCTTTAGCAACTTGTCATCTCTTAGAAGGCTTTATCTATACAACTGTGAGAGACTAAAATGTCTGCCATCCAGAGAACCCCTTGCCAAACTTACTCACGTGGATATCAACAACTGTCCTAATTTTTCATGGTAGACTTCTCTGATATGTCTAAGTGAGTTTCTCTTCTTCATTTTTCAGTTTTATTTATATGTATATTAATACACACTCTCTTATTTGCACAGGTAAAGTGTTTGAAGAATTGACACACAAAAAAATTGCTGCTCAATGGTAATTCAATTACTTTCTATTATTTTCTCCTTTCTAATTAAATTACATTCTTAGCAGCTAGCTGCCCTTCATTTCTAGAAATATTTCATTTATGCAATGTTTATACAGCTACAGTACATTTAACATGTGATGTGACAATGCGAGAGTTTCTTTCATATATTCTTCTATATTTCTAGGGATTGTTATTTTGTAGTTAATGAGTTTCATATTATTTGAATGCCTGACTCTTCTCCCATTTATAACGTGTAACCTGTTTCAGACCCGGTAAACCGTTTGGACTTGCAAATCGATATGGGAGTTGAGGCTTGCTAGGGATAGATACAACTCGGCATACGGTGCGTAACTTTAATGTGTCTGATGGGTCCATCCAATTATGACTCAGGAACGTTAAACCTGATAACTTCATTTTGTGTTAACAGGTCGTGCCCACCTTCTATAGAGGTGGGCAGGGTTCAAAAAATGATACGGATACTTTCACACACAGGCAGATTTAAAATGGGACTACCCCCAATTGCTCATCTCATCTATTTCATTTTTTAAAAAGGATACCTACTAAGATATGTGCCTTTATTTGGAAGTTTGACTATCATTGTTGCATTTTTAGGGACAGAAGCTACCTCTCGATGCTTTTCTTTACTTGGGATAGCAAGGATGGAAATCTGGGTGGTGTGGCTGAAAGTCTTTGTCAACTATGTTGGATGGTTGTGTTTGATGTATAGTATGACGACTTCATATGATTAATTCCAGTTAAGGACTTGTTATAGTTTATGCTTGTTTTATTTATGTTCATTGTGCTTTGACTTAAACATATGTTGTTCGCGGATTTCGTTTATTTAATATTTGTTAGGAACTTGTTATTGACTATGATTGCTATGTTATTAATAACTGATTTCTTTTTGCTTGATTAGGTAAAACCTTTTTTAACTCTGCCGATGCAAATATATATTTTGCATTGCCGGTCCCAAGCCCGGATAAAGGAGGAGGGAAAAAGGTTTATATTATACCCATGTCACTGAAACATCCCTCCTTTTGTTTTTGTTTTTGTTTTTGTTTTCAGTTTTATGCACAACAAACTTCTATTTTTGTGCATAATAATGTATATATACTTGCTCCGTTGATCCTCGAGTTCATTACTTGACAATGGAGATGCTTAGAAAATCAACACTTGAAATAAAATAACAATCTCAATGACGAATTGGCAGCCCATATGGCTTGTTGACAAAATAATGCTGTCTGCCCACATGTTCAGAACCTAGAAGTCTCTTCCATTATCTTACTGTGTTCTTTATTCACACATAGGTTGATCTCTCCCGTATGTGCATGTATTTTGGCCTTCCTCTACAGAACTATATGTGGGAAATCATGATACTTCTCTTGTAGTTTCTACTTAAAATTATATTTTATTACAAGCTGATATAGAAGGTTGGATGAATCGAGGGAGGATTTCAACCGGAGTGGGGAGGGTCAGGTAGAGCTGTATTTGTCGAGGCAAGGTTTAACTGGAGTCAACAGAGATTGATGCTGTGAGGGCGAAGCACAAATCACTCGGTGCCTCTTGTTGCGCGAAGGTGAACGTCGCGGTGGACGCAATAAAAGAAAGAAATTATGACTTCACCAAACACTTCGGCCTAATCATCCCACTTTTTTCCTCAGTCCCATTGGTAATCAACTTTTTTTTTTTAATTTTCTTTCTTTTTAGCTAAAAGATGACGCTTGTTGTTTGGCAAGAAAGAAAAATAAAGATCAAATTAAGTTATTTAATGGATGGATCAGTTCAGCAACACCCAAAGTTCACCATAACTTGGCCACAGGTTTGAATGATAAGCCTATAACTTGGCCCTCTTTTAAATGCAGACTGGTGGTTTCTTTTAGACAATCATTCATCCTATAATGGGCCTAAAAGTATGCTCATTATAGTATTGAAGCTCTCCTCTTTTTATTCATATTCTAAAGAAATCAGGACCATTGCTTTCAGTTATACCAATTGAATGGGTATCAGAGAGCAGCAAAAAATAAGGACGCATACAAGTCATGGGGTATAGACGTGGTTTCAACATGACAGCATGCTATGACGAGTGTTGGTGACAAATCGCTAGGCATGACGCAATAATCGACAAACTGAAATCATTATATGAGTTGACCGAACACGATTACCAGGTTTGTTTAGGATAATTACGTTGATCGTTTTTTCCTCTTCTAATTTTTGGTTACGTTAAAATGGTTTATCTTATTTCTGCAGATTTCAATTTATATTGTTACTACTAAATTTGTTGCTCATAAGTATGTTGATTGCCGATTAACAAAAGTTATCCTTATACTGGGAAAAAAATCATCTTAAATAAATGATTATTTCTACTTGTCCAGTTTTTGATCCAACAGATCAATACAAGTGTATTTCCAATCAAATCATGGTTTTACCATACTATTATTCCCTCCATTCAATTTGAGCTTAGGAAGTTTGGGTACAAAGCAAGATATTCGTGATTGCGTCATTGCAATTTGAAATTGATTGGAGAAGTTAGGATTTAGGCCTAAGGTAGATATATACCGTCATTTTAATTTGAAGTTCTTTCTCTAAAATGCACTTAGCTGAGTAGGGATGTGTCTGAGTCACGGTTAGTTGAACAGGAGAATGGAAACGTTCATCCACAAGTTCAACAACATGCGGTTATAGAGACGAGTCCAATTAGAGTTTCTTAGAATAATATTAATCACAAAATTTAAACTCTTAATTACCATTACTTACTACCTACTAATAGTAAACAAGTAGTAGTACTGTTAGTAAGATTTCTTACTCAATGCACAAGGATTTAAAAGTGTCTGGGAGACAAAATGTTAGGCAAAAATTACTTTAACTACTATAAGACCTCTGTCTACAAACAATTTGAACAATTCATTAACAGAGTATGATTGAGAAGAAGATCAAATGAAATAGAATCAAACATTTAAACTATTGGCAAATGTTGTATTAATGGAGACAATTAGATCACAACTAAAAGTAGAGTTGGTATTTCTTTATTGGTAGAGATGAGTGTTGAACGAATGCAATTTTGCATTCGATATGATTTGAGACCGTGTTAACTTAATATTATCATATTTTTCACCGAGCTTAGGCATTTACCCAAATGGGAGGTTTATTGGCCACTTCTCTGTTTTACATAGTAGCCAAACTATAAAGGTAGATTGATCAAATTATATCAGCCATTGCTCATCATTTTTTATGTTTCGTATCGATTCGCCTCACATATGTCTTGTTTGATATTTCTATGAAGTGCGTGATAAATATGAAAACAACCATTAATGAGCCTTTTAAAATTCTGGATGTTTTGAGTTCGGGTTTTCAATGTTGTTACTTGATTTAAGATATTTAAAAGAACAGAAAAATGAAAATAAATTGCAAGCTTGTATAGACCCTAGATGTTGTCTCAAATGGATTGAATCGTTCTCCTAGTAATGAAATAAGGCCGATAAAGTATCTACCACCGAGCTTACTTGAAAAATAGCCAAGGTGGTATGTTGTCTGAACGGCCCATAGATCGTTCTAACAACTTATGGGATTAATATGCCATCAAATGACACGTAGCTAGGGATTGCGTAAAGGGATCCCTTCCGAAAATTCTCTTTTAACTAAGAAATAAGACTCCTTTTGAAAATTAAACTCAAACTCACTCCTAATTCAATCCAAACCCAAATTCATTCCCAATTCAATCCAAACTCAAATTCACCCTAACCAACCCAAATTCAAGTAATTCCACCACAATTAAAGATTCCAAATTAAGCGTTCTAAATTTAATTGAAATTCCCAATTTACAAACGAATTCTATCATTCTTTTAAATACTAATAAGAAAATTAAATATCAACTAAATAAACCTAATTGGTCTTTGAATTTCAATTAGATTCCAATCAAAGTAAATTTTGATTTATCATTTCTTAGTGTAATCCCAAATACATTTCATCTCATCATTTCATAATTTTTGCAATTCTTGGCATAGCACTTTTCTATCTTAAACTTATCCTACCTAATTAAATCTTAGTCAAGTATAATTTAACTTTAATTTTGCAAATTGATCTCAAGTCTGTTTTGATCAAAATAATAAATCCTCCAATAGCTGAATGATCATAATTACTTCAATAAGCAAATGATAATCACCCAATATAATATTGAAATAAACAAATCAAAGCACCAGTCGTTTCAGAAAACATTTTTCTGGTTTATGTTAGGTTATTTGACGGCACTCTGAAATTTGTACAGTTATTATGCAAAGGAACTGACAATCTCAAACTTTGGCATGCTTCCTGAATGCCACCTTGCCGAAAACAGGGCATACAAAAAAATTATGTTCAGAAAATAATAAGACCGAACCTAAAAAACAGGTGAAAAACAATAGAGCATGAGCGCGGGATGAATGGGGGTGATAGTGGAGGGCTGTTTTACTTGTTTGTGTAAGAAATTAGACCTGGCTCACGAAGCAAATCGACCAAAAAAGTATATGTTAATGGGGAAATTAGACCTGGCATACGACACAAATCGATAAAAAAAAGTCTCTGTTAATGGGGAAATTAGACCGGCACACGACACAAATTGATAAAAAAAAAAACTATCTGTTAATGGGGCGACCCTTAATGAGTTTCGGGCAATCCGTTAGACATAATAACACAAGTAGGTGATACGGAACTAACCATAGGCGTAATGAACATGTTATATATAGTGAATACATGATATAAACAAGAAATAAGCCCGATAAGATGACACGAACTATACATGGCACTTAACAATTAGGGTATGAGTTGGGTGGTTTTTGACCCAAGCGCGATATGATACAACCCATTTCCTTGTTTAATGTAAATTGAGGAGACAACTGAAGAATAACAAGATTTTAATCTAATTATTGTATATCCAAAGGAATCATCAATGAATTAACAGCCGAGTCGAAGAGGTTGTTAGTAAATAATGAAGATTCCACTATTTTGCCTAATACTTTGTATTTTTACCCTTGTTGCCATCCGTGATAAAAGAATGGATTCAGAACTTATCTTATGTGATGTATCATGTTGACTAAGGAATCTTCAACAAGGATAATTCCAGGGGTGATGATCCTTTTTCTGGGTCGAGTACCATTTTGGGCAATTTCTATGGCTTGTAGTCATGCAAGAAGATAATTAAAGAGATGTAAAGTTGTACATAAAATAAATTTACTAAATCTCAAAATTGAGAAATAATTTAGTACAGTTCATCTGCAGCAGGGTTTAACTTACAGGCTTTCAGCTCAATGGTTTTGTTATAAACTGAACTGCGTAATGCATTATTTTAAGATAAAAACTACTTATTCTCCTCAAACTTTGAACTAAAATAACCTTAATAATTTTCATTTCTTGGATTGAGGTTCTCAACTCATTTCTGATGGACTGTTAGTTGCAGAAGATATTCCTAAAAAAAGTGCTTCCTAAATGAAAACACTAAAAAATCTCTTTCGGTAGAATAGAGGGCAATCAGAATTAAATGAAAACACAAAAAAATCTCCAAGTGTTATAAATAAAATGAAAGGATATATAACACCAGTGACTTGTATAAGTAGAAGAACAAGAGTGCCCGCATTAAGAATGTGTAAAGCCAATAAACTTAAAGTCTACAAGGAGATCAAATGAAAAAAAGGGAAAATATTGAAGGCACCCACCAAATCTTTCACTTTACCCATTTAAAGCCTGGGAGACGTATTTATTTTGACGGCGCCTCAAAAACAGATGAGAAAGGACGTCCAACAAGACCTCCCTTAGGATGTTTTTGCAGATTCCAAAAATTCCATGGTGGATCAGGACGAGAATGAATTCGGGAATCCAGGACATTCTCATCCTAGAGTTTATGCTCTCCTCTGTTATAGAGAGAGGTGAGTCGAGGGTAGCCTCCCGTTAAACCGATTTCTCGGAGTCATCTCATCTTAAAACAAATTTTGGGACTAAAAGTAGGTTGATATGCATAATTTGGTGGGTGATATCATTATGTGTAACTTAGTATTTCGTGGGTCCTTGGGCGTGTAAAAAACGTACGAGTGCTAGAGCAGACATGTTATACAATTAATGTAAAAATCTTGTGTCAGGACATAAGAAAGGTTTATGATAGAAGAAAAACATTAAGAAAAATGTAACTGTAAAAAATCTAGAGGGAAAACTACAATTATCATTACCTTCCTCTATTGTTAACTGGATTGCTCTTTTCTCCAACTCAACTGGATGTCTGTTAAGGTTAGCTGGAGATAAAGGTAGAATTAATGCTAAAGATTCCATAAAAACAAAAGCAAGCCGGAGATAACGCATATTATTCTCCTGAATCTTAGTTTTAGGTATTTCACACTGACAAAAATACCGAGATTGACAATATTCAGAATAGTCGTCCGTGTTGTCCTGAATTTTTCCTTTGCTTTGTTCAGATTCAAATTTTCTAGGGGCATCATGAGATGGTTGCCATTTTTACCATTATTGCTAAATAGCTGAGGGCATCTTTGGTTTGAAGGGTACTTGAGTATAAGTCTCTTAGTGCTACACACCTTAATAACATAAAAAAAAGAGTCTCCTCTAAAAAAAGGTGAACTTTTTTTACCATTTCAAATTAAGCTCCTGTTATCATTTTGAACATATCTCAACACAAACTTTTTGTTGACCATGGCCAAAAATTCATATGAGGTTTCTAGAAATGAAGTTATTTCTTTTCTAAACCAATGGTAAATAGCCCAAGGAGGATAGTGATACACTAGTGTCTTAGTCCATCCAATATTCAGAACTTGATTCAATATATATTATTGTTCCAATTTGAATTAGTCACTCGCAAACCTTGGTTGTAGTTATATTATCCTTCAATAATGAGAGCCAAATATAGAACCATCTTTAACCATTCCCTTTTATGCCTTGTTGCTAATGTCAATATTCAAATTCCAAATTTACTTTAGGCCTATATTTTGTCGCATTTTTTTCAAATAATTCATCACTTGGTAAGTTGAGAACACCAAAAACTGTTGACTGATGGAGGTTTAGAGGCGGGAAACCAATATCAAAGATTTTCACCTGTTCATTTTCCAATTTTCCATCATGCTCAACCTGGTTATATTTGGTAAAATCTGGAGCTCTTTAACTGCATTTGAGCAACAATATGTTTAGCATTGTTGTGTACAAGTTAAATGATATATTTTGTTAGATTGAGATTGTACCCTCCTATGAATAGGATGCTCAACCCATTGCACAACTTAAATTAAGTTTGCCTCGTTAACAAAATCCACATTTTGTCATTCAATACACTTTCTTGTTTGATGTAATAATCTGAAATACAAGAGAATATCCCTTCAAGTATGTCCTCAATGATATTGATATTGTTATATTTGATCTCCTTCAAGTGCTAAGTATTATTTTTTCATGAAACCATATTTACAGCATCCTAAAATTAATATTATTATAGCTCAACACGACTCAACACTCAAAACAATCAAAGTAATTACAAAATGGATTGATTCACTCTGCATTTACATACATCAAGTTTAGTTTAATTTATTGTAACCATGTATCATAATCTAATAGATATCCAAAAAGTGGTACATTAAACAATAGAGTGACAATTCTCTGTGATCGAGAAAAGTGTGATTAATGACCAATTATTCAACCAACACTTCTCATATGCCTTTCAAAATGTTAAAACATGGTAGTTAGTTCTTATACATGATTTTTTTTAATATTTCATCCTTTTGATGAAACTAAATGTAAATAATTTCATGAAAAAATAATAGTTAGCATTTAAAGTAGAAGCCAAGAACATATCCTTATTACATATATTCAAATATACATGAGAACAAAAATCCTCTAGCGCACTGCTTAATTTAACTTATTCAAATGAATTGGTTATGAAAAGTGGACTGGGAAGCACTAAAATAAATAAATAAACAGTGGATGGATCAAATTGAGACTCGATTAAAATTATGAACTTAGTCATGGTTTTACAAACATCCCAAGTTTATTGCAATTTTCTGGTAAATTGAATCATTATACTACCCTCTCAATGTTCAACCAAATATGGAGAGTGAAATTAAAAGGGGCATCCACCCTTTACTTTCAATGGTATAATAAATTTGAGTTAGAGATGTAGATCTTCAACACCCCAACCCCCCACCCACCCCAACCCGCCTCCCATCCTAGCACTTCTCTTTAATAATCCAACTTCTGTATATTGATCTTATTATTTCTGTGAATTTAATCTAAAGAATCCTATTTTTACCCCCTCCCCCCCCCCCCCCCCCCCTCCACACACACACACACATAACACACTAAAACTAGATTTTTTATATTGTGAAGAAAATGCAACCAAAATTGTAGCCATTTTGAAAGTAATTGTTTTTTACAAGTGTGTTTGAATTTTTAAATATGTGCTACATGGCATGATAGCATTATGCAGGAATGCATAAGGGATATATTTCTACAGAATAATTTACGATGTTCCTGTTGGAAAATTGGAATATAAATGGGTATTTAAAGCTGTCCAGATTTTTCTGGACAGATTTTTGAGCAACTTTGAGCTCAAATTTAGGTGGGACCCACACTACGGAAATTGTGGGACCATATACGAACGCGTTCACCTCCGCAAGGAGATTAACGTAGTATATTCATATGTCCAATTTCAATAAGTTATGAATGATAATTATGTCCCCAAAGTGACTCACAAAGCAATGAAAGTTAATGAATTGGGTGTGTTTTAACTCTTGTCCCACATTGGAAGAGTAGTGGAATTTTGATGAGTTAATAACACCCCAAGTATGGACTAAGGCTTGGATGCCTTGGGGGTATCCCAACTCTTTGAAGGGGAGATGACCTAAGCTATGCTCGGGTTGACTTTCGGTCAAAAGTCCACACGCGCGCGCGCGCGCGTCCGTCCGTCCGGCCGGCTCGGCTCGGCTCGGTTCGGTTCGGGCTTGGGCTTGGGCTTATAAAAATTCTTAAATTTTTGGGCCGAATCTAATTAACTTTCTGGGCTTTAATTAATTAATTACGGAATTAATTAATCTTTAATTAACTGATAATCAGTTAATTTCAAGAGTCAGCAGTTAACCAAATTAACTGCTTTGACAGTTAATTTCGGTTTTGACTGTTCCCAACAGTCAAGACATTTACTATAAATAAAATGTTACCCCCTCAGTTTTAACTACTGAAAAATTCCGAAATTGCTACTGCATTATTTCCTCTGCCCAGAAAATTATTTTCTTCATTTCTGCATTGCATGTTCTTGGTTCTGTTGAGTACAAACACAGAAATTGTGTTCGCTGGGATTATTCATTGCTGTGCTGCTTGATTAAATCCGAAAATCCGTTCTATCTTGGGAGGCAATTATTCATTAAACTCAAGCACGTTGGAGGAATAATTTTGTCTTAAGGAGACTGTTGAACAGGGCTCGGATTTCTTTCTAATTATTATTAATATTTCTGCAAATTCTAGTAAGTATTTCATTTCTATTATTCTGTTTCTATTCTGTCATTATTTTAATTGTTCATAATTCTGTACAATTGTTATTTATAAATAGTAGACATAACAATCTTAAGACAAAATTAATTAGTTCTACTGTTTTTTGTGTACAGAATTTTTTTTATTACAGAAATTTATTTGTTTGAAATAAAATCTGTTTTGACAGAAAATTGAATTAATTTACTGCTTTATTGTAGAAATTAGTAAAACAGTTTTAATATAGAAATTAGTTTCTATACTGTTTTTATATTCTGTTTTAGAAAATAAAATTTTATTTGTGTACTCTTGTTAAAATCTGTTTATCTAAAATTTTTTTTTATCTTAAATTATAATTCTGTTTTGTACGGAATTCTTTTTATTATTAAAAATTAGTGTGACACAGATTTTATAATTTAATTCTGTTTTGTACGGAATTCTGTTTATATTTCACTTTTATTCTGAATTTATTTGAATTCTTTTGGAATTCATTTATTGTGAATCATATTTGGAGGAAATTGTTGCACAGAATTTTGTATTCTGTTTTGATTAATTCATTATATATGAATTTTATCATTGATAAAAATTCTGTTTTTGTAACAGAAATGGAATCGCAAAGTACGAACACTACTCCTACGAAACTGATTGTCACCAACACAAGTGTGACTGCACCCGTATCTATGCCACACGGGGAGAAACCTGAAAAGTTCATTGGGGCTGACTTCAAACGTTGGCAAGGACAAATGTACTTCTATCTCACTACCTGCCAACTGGGCAGGTTTGTATATGAAGATTGCCCCTCTATTCAAGAGGGAGATGATGCTGAAAAGGTTGCTGCTGTCGATGCTTGGAAGCACTCGGACTACCTATGCCGAAATTATATTTTGGCCTACTTGGACAAGACTTTGTACCATGTCTATTGCACTATCAAAACTTCCAAGGAATTATGGAATTCTTTGGAAAAGAAGTATAAAACTGAAGATGCTGGGATGAAGAAATTTATCGTTGGGCGTTTTCTGGACTTCAAAATGGTTGATTCTAAATCTGTGATCTCGCAAGTGCAAGAATTCCAAGTGATCCTCCACGACATTCATGCTGAAGGAATGTCAATCAGTGAAACTTTCCAAGTTGCTGCAATTGTTGAAAAGTTGCCACCTTCTTGGACTTTGTTCAAAAACTATCTCAAGCACAAGCGTAAGGAGATGAATGTGGAGGAGTTGGTGGTCCGGCTAAGAATCGAAGAAGACAACCGTGAATCTCAAAAGAAAAGTGGGAAGAATCCGATGGAAACAAAGGTCCATGTCGTTGAAGGTCCTAAAAAGAACAAACGAAAATATGATGGGGAAGGCACTTCTAAACATAACAAGAAAAAGTTCAAAGGCAAATGCTACAATTGTGGTAAACCGGGACACCGCTCAAGTGAGTGTCGTAAGCCTAAGAAGCAAAATAAAAATAACTCTCAAGCAAATGTGACTGAGGGTGACCATATCACCAATGATTTGGCGGATATGAATCTTTCTGCCGTTGTCTCTGAATGTAACTTGGTTGGAAATACCAAGGAATGGTGGGTGGACACTGGAGCCACACGACATATTTGTGCAAACAAATGGATGTTCTCCACCTATAAGCCTTTGGAAAATGAGGAGAACCTTTTTATGGGAAATTCTTCCACTTCTAAGGTGGTGGGACAAGGAAAGATTGCTTTGAAAATGACTTCTGGAAAGGAACTTACTCTCAACAATGTTCTTCACGTGCCTGATATCCGAAAGAATCTGATTTCGGGATCTCTCCTTACTAAGAATGGTTTCAAGCTTGTGTTTGTGTCGGATCGCTTTGTGTTGTCTAAAAATGACATGTATGTAGGAAAGGGCTACCTAAATGAGGGGCTCTTTAAATTGAATGTTCTTACTGTAACCCCTAAAACATCTGTTTCTATGAATGAAGTTGCTAGTTCTTCTTATTTGATTGAGTCATCTAATATTTGGCATGCTAGATTGGGACATGTTAATTTTGATACATTGCGTAGATTAATTAACTTGGATTTTTTGCCAAAATTCAATATAGATAAAAATCATAAATGTGAAATTTGTGTGGAATCTAAATTAGCTAGATTACCTTTCCATTCTATTGAAAGGATAACTGAACCTTTAGATTTAATTCACACCGATATTTGTGATTTAAAATTTGTTCAAACTAGAGGTGGGAAAAAGTATTTTATTACTTTTATTGACGATTGCACAAAATATTGCTATGTATATTTGTTACATAGTAAAGATGAGGCTATTAATGCATTTAAACAATATAAAAATGAAGTTGAGAATCAATTAAGCAAAACGATAAAGGCTATTAGAAGTGATAGAGGAGGTGAATATGAATATCCATTTGAGGAATTTTGTTCTGAAAATGGGATTATTCATCAAACAACCGCTCCTTATTCTCCTCAATCGAATGGTGTTGCTGAACGCAAAAACCGTACTTTGAAAGAAATGATGAACTCAATGTTATTAAGTTCAGGAGCTCCACAAAATTTGTGGGGGGAAGCCTTACTTTCTGCTAATTACATTCTCAATAAAGTACCTCACAAAAAGACTCACAAGACACCTTATGAATTATGGAAAGGTCGAAAACCTTCCTATAAATATTTACGAGTGTGGGGGTGCTTAGCCAAAGTGATGGTTCCTAAACCTAAAAAGGTAAGAATAGGGCCAAAAACCGTGGATTGTGTATTCATCGGTTATGCTACTAATAGCAGTGCATATCGATTTCTAGTTTGTAAATCTGAGATTTCGGACATTCATGTAAATACGGTTATTGAATCGAGGGATGCTTCATTTTTTGAAAATGAATTCCCGTATAGCATGACCCGAGAATCTGGTCCTCCTAAAAGGACATATCAAGCTACTACAAGTGGTACTCATCAACCTATTGAATCAATAGAGGATGAACCAAGACGTAGTAAAAGAGCAAAAACCTCGACTTCTTTTGGTTCGGATTTTCTAACATATTTGTTAGAAAATGAACCTCAATCGTATAAAGAAGCTATATCCTTACCCGATGCTTCCAATTGGAAAGAAGCAATTAATAGTGAAATTGAATCCATATTACAAAATCATACATGGGAACTAGTGGATCTTCCACCAGGTTCAAAACCGTTAGGTTATAAATGGATCTTCAAAAAGAAATTGAAGGCCGATGGATCAATTGATAAATATAAAGCTAGACTTGTAGCTAAAGGCTATAGGCAAAAGGAAGGGTTGGATTACTTTGACACATATTCACCGGTAACAAGAATAACGTCCATTCGGATGTTAATAGCAATAGCTGCTATTAATGGACTTGAAATACATCAAATGGATGTAAAAACTGCATTCTTAAACGGTGAACTAGACGAGGAAATTTATATGGAGCAACCTGAAGGGTTCAAAGCTCCCGGACAAGAAGGAAAAGTATGTAAGCTTGTTAAATCACTATATGGATTAAAACAAGCACCTAAACAATGGCATGAAAAATTTGATAATGCAATGTTATCAAATGGTTTCAAAATTAATGAATGCGATAAATGTGTTTACTTTAAATACATTCATAATGGATATGTCATTGTATGCCTCTATGTTGATGATATGCTTATCATGGGTAGTAACTTGGAAATTGTCAAAACTACAAAACAAATGTTGAGTAGTAGATTTGACATGAAAGATATGGGAATCGCCGATGTTATATTAGGAATTAAAATTTCTAGAACATCGGATGGACTTATATTATCTCAATCTCATTACATTGAGAAAGTTCTTGAAAAATTCAAGAAGTATGATATTAGTCCTACCAAGACACCTGTAGATATAAATTTACATCTAGCAAGAAATAATGGTGAAAGCATATCTCAACTAGAATATTCTCGTATTATCGGCAGTTTAATGTATGTCATGAACTGTACGCGACCGGACATAGCATACTCAATAAGTAAGCTAAGTCGATTTACGAGTAATCCAGGAAGAGATCACTGGAAAGCAATATTGAGAGTTTTGGGTTATTTAAAATATACTCAAAACTATGGATTGCATTACTCAAAATATCCAGCTGTTCTTGAAGGACATTGCGATGCAAATTGGATATCTGATACAAAAGACTCTAAGTCTACGAGTGGGTATGTGTTTACCCTCGGAGGTGCAGCCGTATCTTGGAAATCCTCAAAACAAACGTGCATTGCTAGATCAACAATGGAATCTGAATTCATTGCACTAGACAAAGCTGGAGAAGAAGCTGAATGGCTTCGAAATTTCTTAGAGGATGTTCCAAATTGGTCTAAACCTGTGCCCGCAATATGTATACATTGCGATAGCCAATCAGCGATTGGAAGAGCACAAAATCACATGTATAACGGAAAGTCACGACATATTCGTCGTAGACACAATACCGTTAGACAACTTCTCTCAAACGGAATTATCACAATTGACTATGTAAAGTCAAAAGATAATATATCGGATCCACTAACGAAAGGTTTAAACCGAGAGCAAGTTGAAAGATCATCGAGAGGAATGGGTCTAAAGCCTATAAATAAATAAGAATCAATATAGTGGCAACCCAACCTAGCTGACTGGAGATCCCAAGATCTAGGTTCAATGGGCAAACCGAACTACGTTGTATTCAGTAAGCACTGGAGGATATTTAATCCTATCCATTCCAAAGATGAGACAGTGCATATCTGCCGCGATATTAGGATAAGTTATGCTTTTAATGACATCTATATCTTAGTACGTCTAAGTGGGGTATTGCAGAATACTCTTTATGGAAGTCACCTACGTAAGTAAGAAGGGGGCCACTTCTATGAGAATAATGAAAGGCATATTCTCTAAAATACTTACGGAACCAAGTGGTGTTCACGGCCAAAATGAACACAAACGTGAGAACCAACTGTGTTGAAGAATTGTTGTGTGAATACTGTTGTCTAGGTTTACAAAAACGGTTGACGGTTCAAGGACGTGAAGTCTACTGATTAACCAAGTAAATCCGATAGTATATCACTAAGGAAAGTTCAAGGCCACTAGGCTACTTCTCCCGATGCAATAAGTCTTCAGTTTTACTCAACCTGTGTCTGCATCTGCATCAGCATCTGTTTTGTTTTATTTATAGCGATATATCATTCATGTGGGGGATTGTTGGAAAATTGGAATATAAATGGGTATTTAAAGCTGTCCAGATTTTTCTGGACAGATTTTTGAGCAACTTTGAGCTCAAATTTAGGTGGGACCCACACTACGGAAATTGTGGGACCATATACGAACGCGTTCACCTCCGCAAGGAGATTAACGTAGTATATTCATATGTCCAATTTCAATAAGTTATGAATGATAATTATGTCCCCAAAGTGACTCACAAAGCAATGAAAGTTAATGAATTGGGTGTGTTTTAACTCTTGTCCCACATTGGAAGAGTAGTGGAATTTTGATGAGTTAATAACACCCCAAGTATGGACTAAGGCTTGGATGCCTTGGGGGTATCCCAACTCTTTGAAGGGGAGATGACCTAAGCTATGCTCGGGTTGACTTTCGGTCAAAAGTCCACACGCGCGCGCGCGCGCGTCCGTCCGTCCGGCCGGCTCGGCTCGGCTCGGTTCGGTTCGGGCTTGGGCTTGGGCTTATAAAAATTCTTAAATTTTTGGGCCGAATCTAATTAACTTTCTGGGCTTTAATTAATTAATTACGGAATTAATTAATCTTTAATTAACTGATAATCAGTTAATTTCAAGAGTCAGCAGTTAACCAAATTAACTGCTTTGACAGTTAATTTCGGTTTTGACTGTTCCCAACAGTCAAGACATTTACTATAAATAAAATGTTACCCCCTCAGTTTTAACTACTGAAAAATTCCGAAATTGCTACTGCATTATTTCCTCTGCCCAGAAAATTATTTTCTTCATTTCTGCATTGCATGTTCTTGGTTCTGTTGAGTACAAACACAGAAATTGTGTTCGCTGGGATTATTCATTGCTGTGCTGCTTGATTAAATCCGAAAATCCGTTCTATCTTGGGAGGCAATTATTCATTAAACTCAAGCACGTTGGAGGAATAATTTTGTCTTAAGGAGACTGTTGAACAGGGCTCGGATTTCTTTCTAATTATTATTAATATTTCTGCAAATTCTAGTAAGTATTTCATTTCTATTATTCTGTTTCTATTCTGTCATTATTTTAATTGTTCATAATTCTGTACAATTGTTATTTATAAATAGTAGACATAACAGTTCCTTACTAAGATTGATGCAACTGATCTTCCTTAGTATTAACCAAACTGAACCAGTGAATTCCCATGGTCCTCATAATGAGGGATGGAAAGTTTATCAACGTCAAAAATTGGATTCACCCAAGTTCTGATCTCAGGGGAGTGTTTATCTTGTTTATTTTGTATTATTGGCATTTGAGTTACAAGCTTCATCACTGATCTTATCTTAATAGCTTTACTGCTTTTATAGTCTGTTACATGCTTATGACATTCAAATGCTGGATATTTTAGTCCAGATATGAAGTTCATTCTTAATCTCCACATAAAAGTTTAGAACTTTTAGTGAATCAGTTTACCCAAATGATTTATTGTCCAAAGATGATGAAAGGTGCTCTCGGACAAAATCCCAAGCTGACTTCGAAGAAAATTCACCAGTTTTAACGGTACCAACTTGTCGTTAATATGACAAATCTGCTAGTCCACTAGATTCTCAAATTGCACTTTTTTTTCAATCCATGGGATAATCCCAGCCACTATGTATTGTGTTATATACTCCTTATGAGTGGCGGAGCCAGGAATTAAAGATGGCCTAGACACAAAAGGAAATTTCCGGGGTTTCGGAGGCGGGAGCCCCCAAAAAAAAATTGAGGACTGCTTATAATAATCTTTTGAATGCATAGAAAATTACATATTAATAAATGAATTACAATTATTTCAAAAATTAAACATCATTACAAAACGAGTCTAATATAAGTTCATACAAAAATAGATAGTTGTCATTAATTTAATGGATAAGCATTAATTTCAACAACTCCATACCCAAAAATTAATTAATACAAATCAATAACAACAACATTTATAATAATATTAAAAGGGGTAAAGCGAAAAATAAGCATATTTTCAGCATTTTAACAAACCCTAACAATGAATATTTGTTACACAAAATTTCAACAAATCCTAACAAACCCTAACAATAGATGTTTGCTAAAAAAAAGAGAAAAAGTAAGAGGAAGTACAAAGATATAATAAACCTTAGATAAAATGGAGAGAGGTTGAAGAACAAACCTTTATTTAATGTGAAAATTTAACTCAAATATGCGTATATATTAAATAAATAAAAAAAGAGTTTCACCGGAGCTGGCCTGGGCCTGTGCCCAAGTCAGCTGCAAAGTGGCTCCGCCACTGCTCCTTATGTCCCGAAATATTGGTCTTGTTTTCTGTTTTAGTCTGTCCTAATTTAATAGTCTTGTTTCAAAAAGTGAGAAAATTTTCAGTGAGATTACAAAGTCACTCCTCCGAACAATACCTATGAGAGAACAATGATCCAAACACATATTAGGAAAATAAAACTTCTCTTAAAAATGGTCGACTTCAAAACAGCAACTACAAATTTGTTTTCATAAATCTGGACCACGGAAAGTGTTCTGTTTGATATTTCCAGAACATTTTCACCGCCAGCAGCTTTAACCACATCTTCCCCAGAGTGAAACCCCATACCTCCCTCATTACTAGGCATTAGAAATTATCCCAGAAAAATAGCTACACTGATTCTGGAAAACTGCTGGAAGCATTTTCTAATGGTTTAAATCGTTAGAAATCATTTAAGAGAACAGCTAAATTGCATGTGAATCAGAGATCAAATGGTACAACCATTTTTACATAGAAAGTGACTTTGCAATACAATCTGAAATTGTCTATAATTTAGATTCATAGTAATCAATTAAACACACGTCAAATCACAGAAAAATGAGACCAAATAAAGGTGTCACAATGCAGGCTTTCAAGTAATGCTCATGTTTGGGAACCACCCACGGTCTTAACAGCCACGATGTTTATGTTTAGATGGAAGAAAGCTGACTTGAGAAAGGCTTATCATTTTTTAAGGCACATTCTTCTATGGAGAACCTGTAAATCCATAAAAAGGCATATTAACAACGATATGTTGTTTCCTATAATCAATACACAACATTACGGCAGTGATTCAGTTGCGGCGGTGGAGGACAAAAAGAGGTATAATAGTCTTTATTTTCAATAATTGAACACGTTTTCTTGAGCCGCTGGTTGTGGCATCAGTGGTAGAGGAAAGGAAGAGATATAGAATGGTCTTTATATTCAATAAGTGAACGCATTTTTCAATTCTTTAAAAATGAAATGAAAATTTGATATTGAAAACAGAATGATTTCAACCTTCATGATGGCCTTTTGCATCTCCTCTTATAGCAAAAGTGTCTAGCAGCATACAATTATGATACCCAAAATCATGATCTCAAAAAAAAAAACATAACGTATAATATCGCAGTCCTCTGTTGTTTGACTTATTAATAATATCCACTTTTTTCATTCAATACACTTTCTTGTTTGATGTAATAATTATGAAATACAAGAGAATATCCCTTCAAGTATGTTCTTAATGATACTGATATTGTTATAATAGATCTCCTTCAAGTGTTAAGTATTATTTTCTCATCAAACTATATACATAGCACCCTAAAATTAATATTGTCACAACTCAACATGATTCAATACTCAAAACAACCAATGTAATTACAAAAGCGATTCAATTTGCACTGGAATCGTCTTACATACATTCACGTTCAGTTTATTTTATTGTAACCATAAAAAAGTGTGATTACTTACCAATTAATCAACTAACACTTCTCACGTGCCTTTCAAAATGTTATAACATGGTAGTTAGTTCTTATACATGAATATTTTTTAATATCTCATCCTTTTGATGAAACAAAATGTAAATAGTTTCATGAAAATTTCTACTTAGCATTTAAAGGAGAAACCAAGAACAGATCTTTAATACATATATTCAAATATATATGAGAACAAAAATCCTCTAGTGCACGCTTAATTTAAATTATTCAAATGAATTGCATTTGAAAAATGTACCGATAAACACTCAAATAAATAAATAAACATTTGATGGACCAAATTGAGAGTCAATTGAAAATACCCTAAGTTTATTGCAATTTTCTAGTAAATTGAATCATTATATTATCCTCTCAATGTTCAACCAAATATGGAGAGTGAAATTAAAAGTGGCATCCACCCTTTACTTTCAATGGTCTAATAAATTTGAGTTAAGAGATGTAGATCTCCACCACCACCACCACCCTAACCCGCCACCCATCCAGGCGCTTCTCTCTAATAATCTAACTTCAAAATATTGATCTATTTTTTCTGTGAATTTAATCTAAATAATCCTCTTTTTACCCCTCTCTCTCTCTCTCTCTCTCATACTAAATTTAGATTTTTTGTATTGTGCAGAAAATGCAACCGAAATTGTAGCCATTTTGGAAATAATTGTTTTTTAAGTGTGTTTGAATTTTTAAATGTGTGCTACATGGCATGATAGCATGATGCAAGAATGCATAAAGGTTATATTTCTACATAATCATTTATGATGTTCCTTACTAAGGTTGATGCAATTGATCTTCCTTAGTATTAACCAAACTTAACCAGTAAATTCCCACGGTCCTCGTAATGAGGGATGAAAAGTTTATCAAAGTAAAAAATTGGATCCACCCAAGTATTCTGATCGCATGGGGTTGTTTATCTTGTTTATTTTGTATAATTGGAATTTGAGTTACAATCTTCATCACTGATCTTATCTTAATAGCTTTAGTGGCTTTATAGTCTATTACATGATTATGACATTGAAATGCTGGATATTTGAGTCCAGAAATGAAGTTCATTCTTAATCTCCACATAAAAGTTACCTTTTAGTGAATCAGTTTACCCAAATGATTTGTTGTCCAAAGATGATGAAAGGTGCTCTTGGACAAAAACCCAAGCTGACTTGGAAGAAAATTCACCAGTTTTAACGTTATCAACTTGTCGTTAATATGACAAATCTGCTACTCCACTAGATTCTCAAATTGCACTATTTTTCCAATCAATGGGATAATCCCAGCCACTATGTATTGTGTCATACTACTTCCGTCCCAAATTATCAGTCTTGTTCTCTGTTTTAGTCTGTCCCAAAATAACTTGTTTCAAAAAGTGACATAAAAATTTAGGTAAGATTACAAAGTCACTCCTCCGAACAATATCTACGAGAGAACAATGATCCAAACACATATCTTGCATTCAAAGGTATTCCTCATTTTTAGAAAAACAAATTAGGAAAATAAAACTTCTCTTATAAATGGTTGACTTCGAAACAGCAACTACAAATTTGTTTTTCATAAATCTGGACAGCAGAAAGTGTTCTGTTTGATATTTCCAGAACATTTTCACCACCAGCAGCTTTAACCACATCTTCCCTAGAGTGAAACCCCATACCTCCCTCTTCACAAGGCATTAGAAAATTATCCCAGAAAATTAGCTACAGTGATTCTGAAAAACTGCTGAAAGTATTTTCTATTGTTTTAAAACCATTAGAAATCATTTAAGAAAATAGCTACAATGCATGTGAATCATAGATCAAATGGTACAACCATCTTTACATAGAAAATACAATCTATAATTGTGATTCACTGAAATTGTCAATAATTTAGATTCTGAGTAATCAATTAAACGCACGTCAAATCACAGAAATATAAGACCAAATAAAGGTGTCACAATACAGGCATTCAAGTAATGCTCATGTTTGGGAACCACCCACGATCTTAACAAACACGATGTTTCCCCAAGTTTTAGATGGAAAAAAGCTGACTTGAGAAAAGCTTGTCATTTTTTAAGGCACTTTCTTCTATGGAGGACCTGCAAATCCATAAAAAGGCATATTAACGATTTGCTGTTTCCTATAATCAATACACAACATTACGGCAGTGATTCAGTTGTGGCGGTGGAGGACAAAAAGAGGTATATTAGTCTTTATTTTCAATAAGTGAACACGTTTTCTCGAGCTGGTGGTTGTGGCGTCAACGGTAAAGGAAAGGAAGAGATATAGAACGGTCTCTATTTTCAGTAAGTGAAAGCATTTTCCAATTCTTTAAAATAGTCAATAAAAAATGAAAAATAAAACCAGAGGCGAAAATTTGATATTGAAAACAGAATGATTTCAACCTACATGATGGCCTTTTGCATCTCCTCTTGAAGCAAAAGTGCCATACAATTATAATACCCAAAATCATGATCTCAAAAAAAAAATTAACGCATAATATCGCAGTCCTCTATTGTAGATTGCTTTCTCTATTGCATTGCGATGCAAAAGTATCAAAAAGGAAAATAATATCCTGGGAACAGAGACATATTAACTAATACCCCTCCTCTTTAAAAACATGACCATCAGATTTCTATAATACCTTTTATGGTGCGTTTGGTTACAAAGTTGGTAAAAGGTTGAAAAAACAATTTTCATTTCTACGATGAGTTGGGGAAAAAGAAAAAAAAATGAGTGGCTTGGAGAGGCTCTCTCGCACGTGTCACATTTAAGAATACTGTTCAGTTATATTTGCAATCAAGCACCAAAAAATTTTAATATGCATAAAAATAAGTATTTTCAATGGAAAAAAATGCAACATCAGTCAAACACACTTTTCGTGTAAAAAGTAGAAGATAAGAATTCTTACCAATATAGGGATTACCAACTAAATTAAGGCAATATGTATGATGGATAAGCACCATATTTCAATGCAAAGGGCGTATAGAGAAGATTGATCCGCAACTTCTCCAGATTTAGTGAGTCCAAGTTCAGTTGCATGGATCCCAGATGCATTTGCACCCTTTATGTCATGGTGGAGAGTCTCACACAGCAATACAATCTGAAGCATCAACACCAACAGTAGCCATGGCTGATTTATAAATAATATGGTACAATCATTAATCGTGTAACAAAATCTAGGACAGAGTGCAAATAATTGAATATAACAGATAATTTGATGTTGTGGACACTTTACTCAAACCGTATCATCCGCATTTATAACGTCCCATCTTGCATCCATGGCCTTGGATAAATTATAGATAATTTGATAGAAACAATGAAACATAATGTAAATATATAACCAATTAACAGGGAAAGAGGGCAAAAAAGTGTATATAACAGATAAATACGCAATTGGTTGTTTTTTTCCTTTTTCTTTTTTTGACAAATATATAAAACAAACTATGAGCACTTTAATACCCATTGGTAGAAATTGAAGGGCTAAAACCCTGTTCGTGTTTGAGAAGAAGTTCACATGATCAACTGCTTTATGTTGATTTAAAACTCGTGAAGGTACGAAACTGTCTTACCTATTTAGGTTGTTGATCACACAAACACACCAATAAGCAAATAAATATTAGAGTCCAATTTTTTTACCATCACTTAATAAGGTTTAACATGAATCTTGCATAATATCAGCTGAAGCATCAAAAAACTATGGGACTAAAGGACAAGAACACAGTGTAACTTATATTAACTAGTAAACAGATATTATGTGTCAATAGGTATTAGAACTAAATCCAACTCACAACAACTAATAAACAGATATTATGTGCACATGTAGTAAAATCTGCATATCTCGAGTGCACATGTGCATAAATTTAGATATGTCGGAGTAGAGAAAGCCTCGGAAGACTGAAATCATTTGATGGAAAAAATTTACTAATCTGATTGCACTGCTTCATCGGGCTTGCCCATCCATTTGACTTCACCGCCAAAAAATTTTATATGTGGCTGCCAATGTAGCTAGAAATTGAAAAAACAGAGGAATACAATATATATCACAGAAACTATAATGGGCAATTTACAATTAGGTCCCTTGGTAACAATTTTTAAACATTTAAGGACAATTTACAATTAAGTCCACTTTTTATGCCACCAGCGTGGACTTTTGCAAGAAGATAATTAGTGGACCTAAGTGTTTAAAATTTGTCAAAATTCCTTTAGTGTTTAAAATTTGTTTGTGAGGGACCCAAGAGTACTTTCTCCAACTATAATTAACATACATGGAAAATCTATAAAAATAAAAAATAAAAAAAGATATAGAAAACTGGATAGCATTCATACATATAGTACCCCTGAAATTATGTCTACGAAGAATAAAAATGTGTTGGAAAGAAAATTCACTAAATTAATCTTGGTGGCTGATAAGAGAACCCCCAAACTTACTCCCTAACACCAACTGCCTATTTTTCTTTTAAGGATTTGGCTCCTTAAATCATAGAAAAATAAATAAAAGTGTTGATGTTTTTTCAAACAGTTAGTTGTTCTAATATAATCACAATCATTCATATTTAATAAAGGGTTGTGATTCATAGAACTCGACCCTCTAGAGTTATCCCACAACTCTAAATAAGCCCAATCCATTATTTAAACAAAATGTACAATCAGTTTTAAACACAAGACTTCAACTAACATCCAGCCTTCCTCCCCTTTTTAGTAATTACCTCGATTAGGAGCCTTTGAGAGGAAGACTTGTAAAAGGTATACAATTTTCCTGTCCACCCCCCCCCCCCCCCCTCTCTTCCCTTTTACCATACAACGTGATAGATTGAGAGATTGTTCTTATCATTTCAACTGCGTGTATACATCACCTGCCCTAAAACCTCATAGTTGTTACCAACATCAATAAGTGGAACACTTGGGTGGGTATAGAAGGATACTGCGGTCATGGATCCAATGGACCCATATTCATGGGTAAGATGCAAAAGAACATTGGAGGAACGCGAATTAAACCCTTATCTAGACTCCACACTCCCTTAAACTAAACTCTCTCTTTCGAAACCTTTTCAAAAGATTCATTAAGCTGATTTCCTATTATATAATTAACTGTGGACTCAGCTTCTGCTATTCTAGCAATACTCTTCAATTTTTTATACTAATAATAATCATCTATATTCAGATTCATCAACAGAAAAAGAGAAAGTGGGAGAGAAGGTTAGAAAGATTGAAGAGGGTTCTTCTGGCAGTACGTACAGAAGACCTACATCAATTGGGACTTTCAGATGTGACGAGGCAAAATCAAAGAAAGCAATGAGATGACGTGAATCCAAAAAAATAATCCAAAAATTCCAAATATTTATTTCCCCCTTCCAATTGAACCAACAGTAGATCTTGGGTTAAAAAATGCTAGTTCTTACAGTTTAGCAGTGTGAGAGAATTAGAAGGTGCTGTATGCATTATCTCCCTCCCGCCATATATACACACACACGACTTCATTCCACACAACACTGTTAACCCGTCCCATTTCTCCATCTTTTTTTAGAAGTAAAACTTGTAACATTAAAGTCTCCCTCTATCCACCATTTTATCCCGCATATCCCATATAACCCTGTTAATTCCTCACAAAACGCATTCCTACCTCTATGTGTACAAGTCATACACCCCAGAGAACCACCAAGCATCCCCTGTTGAGGGGTGAATCCTGATTCCTATGTAACAATGAGAACTCTCTTAAAAGGACCCAGTTATCTTAAGAATTCTCACGCCCACATAATAATAATTATTCCTCCTGACCTACCCACAGACAATTTATAAAAAAAATCCTTAATTTTGATAGATGCAACTAGATTCTCCCTACCCTTGCCTTTTTAGGTCATTCTGCCTCAGGTCCTTCATACACTTGCGTTCGAGAGGAAGTACAGTGCAAAAGTTCATTCAAGTCCGGGTCCTTCGGATAAAAATTCCACTAGGTGTGGAATAGCTCAAAGTGTAAACTCTAAGATGAAAATTAACTACTTAAAATGAATTTAACTAAACCAATTTATATACGGATACATAAAAGCGAGTTCATTGAATTTCTAAGTCAATCTGCTGAAAACTTTACAATCAATTATTAATCTCCAAGTCAATTTGCTGAAAATTTTACAATCAATTTTTTCTGAGAAAATGTAAAATTCTCACCCACTTTTCCTGAGCAATTACTCAATAAAACACTTAGAAATTTGCATTTGGCGCCAAACAAAGAAAACTCCCACTTTTCTTATACACAAGTAACACAAGACCAAAACACACAGATATATGATATATCTATTATACACATTTCTATGTACATTACAAGAGTAAAATCAAAGATCATCATGAAAAATTAAGTGTGGAAAATATTGCTACTCATGAAGGAACAGAGCCATTGGAAATACATTGCAAATTTAAAAACAAATCAGAATGAACGGTATGTTGATGGCAACTCCAGTGAAGAAATCTGGTGACAAAAATTTGAAGAACTCAGTTTGTTCTCTTTTGATCAAGCCCTAACAAACAGTCTATTCACGGTGTGTCGGTCGGAGGTGGTAGACGTTGAACCAAATCCGACGTCGGTGGGCGTTTTGGTCATAAATTTCTAACTGAAATGTGATGGAAATGGGCCGTATTTCAGAGTTTTATTAGTCATTTTATTTTATTTTGTAATTTCTTTTATTTTGTTATTGTATTTTCCATTATTTTTTTGTTGTTGTATTTAGAGGTAAGGAGTAGTAATAGCATTTTCGTAATTAGGGTCTTAGCTTGGATCCTAAGCTTCTCCTCCCCTTTAAATACCCACTTGTAAGTCTCATTTGAGGTAGGCTTAAATTTTGGAAATAGAAAAGAGTATCTCTCTCTAAAGGTGTGTTAGATATTTTTAGGAGACTTTTGACGTGTAGTTTTTACGTCAAATTGGTATCAGAGCGAGTGAGGCTCCAACATTGATGTTTGTGTATCGGTGTTTCTTTTATCAATTCGTGCACTACTCTTCAATGGTTCCAAGAAGATCCGAACAATAATCGAGGAGATTCAAAGACGAACGAGAGAGTGGGTACAATCATAACAAATCTATACCCATTTCCAAAACCCTAGCCCTAACCCTAGAAATCTCAACCCTCAACTTCTACCCTCATTAAAACCTAACCCCCACCGGTAAGCCACCACCTCCGCCATTTCCCCCAACCACCTTAGCACCTCCACCGGGGTTATATTTGGTGAAAACCCAGCCCTACCAGCCCCCCCCCCTCCTCCTCTGCCTTAACCCTCCCTGCCTACTTACAGCCCTCCCGCCCATTGTCGACCACCTTCCACTGCTCTCGGAACCTCAAACTAACCCCACCCCAACTGCCCTGCCCCAAAACCCTAGTTCCGTTCATGCTTACCCACCCCCAAACCCAGAAATCTCCCTACTCCGACTCGTTTCTAACCCGAGCATCACCTCTGTTGCCGCCGGCAACCCTACAACCCAAACCCGCCCCACTTGAACTCCTTCCGACCAGTCCCCCTAGTGGTCCGCCCCAAAAAAGAGCCCCGAATGGTTTTCCCCTGCTTCCGCACTTAACCCAAGCGCCGCCGAAACACCCCAAGCCCTATCGGAACCCAATAACCATAAACCCGTTGACTCAACCTCTTGCCCCGCCCTATTTTGGCCTTCTGGGTTCTCTGCCTTACTCGGAGGTCCTCCCATGCCCAACCCGACTCAGTTCCCACCCCTAACCACCCGTTTTTCCAATCCCAAACATCAAAAAAATTATGTTTCCGCCCCGATATACCCTCGAGGCTCAATTCAAGATTGTCGGCTACTAGTTCAAGATTGGTTGCTTCTCCCAATCATTCTCCCTCCCTCAATCCTCCAATCAGGTCAAATCAACGGTAAAAACTCCCCTCCAAAGCCGGTTGATTGCTAGAAAGACCGAAACGACGAAATTGGGTTGTGTATTGGGGATTTTTTTTACCTTTTTCATGTAGATGGATGGGTGACTCGCATGCACTTTCGCGAGGTGATGTATTTGGTGGTGGGTATGTGGATCGATTTGTGGTAGCTTTTGATCGAGGAAATTTTTCGCGGCGTAGTATTATGGAGGTTCATCGCGAGAATCTCGGGTCGCGATTTTGTTGGTCGGCCACATTTGGATTGTGTTACTATCCTCCCAGGATTTACTGCAAGCCGGTACAAGGGGCTTTTCGAGAACGGCTCTTCTTCCTAGTGAGGAGCTCTTTGATGGTTGCGTTGCTTTCTTACCGTTCATCTCCTACGCTCGAAGACGAGCTTTTCGAAGTCGGGGAGAGTGATGGAAATGGGCCATATTTTAGGGTTTCTTTTGTAATTTCTTTTATTTTGTTATTGTATTTTCCTTTATTTTTTTGTTGTTGTATTTAGAGGTAAGAAGTAGTAATGACATTTTTGTAATTAGAGCCTTAACTTGAAGCCTAAGCTACTTCACCCCTTTAAATACCCACTTGTAAGCCTCATTTGAGGTAGGCTTGAATTTTGAAAATAGAAAAGAGTATTTCTCTCTCTAAAGGTGCGTGTTACATATTTTTTGGAGTCTTTTGACGTGTAGTTTACGTCAAAATGAGCAAAGGACCTCTTCGAAAAATTGAACTCAATGAACTGCTCTTCTAAATTAGAAATTTTTGAAATTGGGCCTCAAAGCCAAAAGTTTTTAAGGGTCACAACCACAATTTCCTTACATTGTTTCTTTATAAACTACCAGGTCTGGATTTTCATTATTCAAGATGTTTTTCATAGTTTTTTCTTTTGTTTTGTCCCCTTAATACCTCCCATTCCAAGATAAATCATCATATATAACTAGAAGTGGGCCTCTCATATGGTCTTGCTATTGTTCCTTTAAAATTACTATCAAAATTCATGTTTTTTAGTTACCTATTTTTTTCTCAGATTTTATTTTTAATCTTCCTCATGTTTACCCCAATTTTAAGGTTTAGGTTTTGAAGATTTATCATATTTCTCCCAACCTCGCCTACTAATTCCATGTCTGTCCACTCATTCCTCCCTTCGGATTCGTCTGAAATCCTCATTTCCATCACGAACCCCTATAGTCCTCTCTCACAGGCCTCCACAAGTTGGTTTAATAATAATATTTCAACCCCCAAAGTAAACTCCTTTTGGTCACCCTTTGGATTCTCTAGATCTCAATTGTAAGGCCTATTTTTATTTCTAAAGGAAAGCTAAAGGGTATGTCCTATGGGGAGCAATTTCAATAAAATTTTAGAAATACTAGATCCCCCGAGTCATCAAATAAAATAAAATAATACTTTAAAAATCAAAAACTTCATTGCATCTTTTTTACTTCTTATGACAAGCTTTCGAGTGGTTATTAACCCAATTGTATCGCAAGAAGATTTCAAATCCATTTAGGTTCCACATATAGCTAACTTAACATCTGGATTATAGTAGTGATATTGTGCCTTTAATGTTGTGTCAACTTCCATGATGCTATCTGGTGAGTGATATTAGAGCCAAATTCTTTAAAAAAAATAGAGAGGAGATATTACAACCCCTGCAGACGTAGATGACGATTAAACATTGAAGATGATTTGGGTGAAATGAAAAAGTAAAGAGCTGTTACCGTTAATCAAATTCCGCATGTGCATTAATTTGACTAGCATATGGTTTTTTGACATAGTAATTAGACTTAACTACATAATATTGTATCTTATACAAGACTCGTATGCAACAATACTAATTTTTGTTGATATCTCATAGTACATCACGATACGGTGGTCTTTAACTGTGAATTTGATGTCACAAATTTGAATATGATGTGAATCGAGGACATAATTGTCATTTTTGGATTATTTTTGGGCACAATAGTATTTTACTTTCTTTTATTATTTTTCTTTATTTTTATTAAAGCATTTTCTCTTGTTTTGTTTTAGTATTTAAGGACTAGGAGTAGTAATGTCATTTTTGTAATTGGTGCCTTAGCTTGGAACCTAAACTACTTCTCCCTTTAAATACCCCCTTTAGCCATGGTTGAGAAACAAACCCTAGTTACCCAAGACCTCACCCAAAAATTTGAAGCCCTACTTCAAACCCTAAAAAACCCGACCCAACCTCCCCAACAAGTGTCGTCGCCCTCCCCCTACCCCTCCGCCCCATCTCAGTCCCCCCATCCCACCCTCCCGGCCCGGCCCCGTCGCAGCCCCCGAAGCCCAAAACCCCTGCCGAAATTTCAGCAGTAGGTGCCCCGACCCAGAAACCCACCTCCTCCGGCCCTACTCTGACCCCGGACACCCCTCGGCGCCCCCCTCCCCCCCCGAACCCCGCATCCCTTCCCTTGCCCTCCCAACCCATTTCCATTGGTTCCCCTACCCGCCCAATCCATCCCGGCCCATCAAACCCTTACCCGCTCCCTGTCGACACCCATGGACCACTCGCCCACTCCGGACGGCACCCCCTACCCCATTCCGGCCTTCACCCGCCACAAACCTTTGACCCGTTTACCTCTTACCAAACCCGATTGACTTCCACCAACTCATTGTTCCCCCACAACGATGCCGAAACCCTTCCCAGACCAATCCCACACCCACCCGACCCACGACATGACCCTCATTCTTTTCTGGGTCTCATGCCTACCTTATACCACCATCCAACCACTTATTTACACCCCTCGACCCGATTTATAACCCGATCCCCACGGTGCATTTGATTACCCCGGAGCCCTCAACCACCTTCGTGGAACTCTAATCACCCCTTACCCCCACCTTCACGCCATGCACCCTCGCACCACGCCCTCTCACTATTACATTCGGGTTCCTCCTCATCCTCCTCCGAGTTTGGGGATAACCACCCCAATATTTTGGATTGGATACCTCCACCCCCACCTGATGCTCCTCGCCACGCTTCATTTCAAGACCGACGCTATTTTATTGCAGCGAGCTTGGCCATTTGATAGGTGCTTGGCCCCACTACCCCAGCACGGTCAGCCTCTTCATCCACCGCCTGCACAGATACCTCCCCCTCCTCCTGTTGGTGTTGTTCAACTTGTGCCAGGTGACGTGATGGGTCTCGATGCTCATCAGGACGAGGATCCCCTATCTGTAGCCCTTCAGTTGCTCTCCCGAAGCCTCCACGGGGATATCCGCATTGACAAGCCCATGCTTTATGGACGGTTCTCTCCAGATGCCATGATCGACTGGTTAGCTTCGATGGAGACAATTTTTTAGTACAAGCGGGGCCAAGGCCGCTCCTGTGTCCTCGTTGCAGCCACCAAGTTTTAGGGTTTTACCCAAGTTTGGTGAAACGACCTCTGCTATTGCCACACGGCGGCCGGGTTGCCTCCTATTCAGACTTGGACTGAGCTGAAGGCCGCTCTCCAGGCGTCCTTCATTCCACCAACCTACGAGCGCGACCTCTTCGCTCGCGTTCAATCTCTCAAGCAGGACACCTTATTGGTAGTGGAGTATACATAGCAGTTTCAGCTTCTATGCACCAGATTCGCCTACCCGAGACAGAGGATCCGCGGATCAGCCGCTATATATTGGGTTTACAGCCACATATTCAACACGATCTTGGTCTAAGAGAAATACCGACCTTCCTGAAGGCGGTCGAGTACGCAGCCAAGGTTGAGGCATACCACACGACGCCCACAGCTCTCCCGACCCCACGGGCTCTACCTGCACCGATTTCCGCCCCGGTTCATCTTGTGGTATCTTCAGTTCCTACTCCCGCTACCCCTACTCCACCACCAGGACCTCCTACCTTTTGGTGCTACAACTGTGGCACTGTTGGCCACCGAGCCTCTGATTGCTCTCTCCCACAACGCTACGCATTATTGGCAATGGATCATCCACCTGACTATTTAGACGCGTCCGAGGAGCTTCCCCAACATGCCTTGATTACAGTTTTGCATGGTGATTCAGTTGGTCTTTCCCTTTGAGTTCGAGGACAAACTCTTTTTCAAGGAGGCGAGATTGATGTGAATCGAGATCATAATTGCTATTTTTGGATTATTTTTGGGCATAATAGTATTTTACTTTCTTTTGTTATTTTTCTTTATTTTTATTAAAGCATTTTCTCTTGTTTTGTTTTAGTATTTAAAGGCTAGGAGTAGTAATGGCATTTTTGTAATTAGTGCCTTAGCTTGGAGCCTAAGCTACTTCTTCCTTTAAATACCCCCTTGTAGCCACATTTGAGGTAGATCTTTGATTTTGAATATAGAAAAGAGTATTTCTCTCTCTAAAAGTGTATTAGAATTTTTAGGAGCCTTTTGACGGGTGGTTTACGTCGGAATAATTCTGGCATTTTTACAGTTTTGCGTATCTAATACTCTGCTATGTTTCGTATCACAATTTTGGAATTGTAAATAGTGTGAATATATCATAATCTTCCTAATCGTGTGATTAACCAAGAGATGACCCATAACCTTATCTAACTCCTAGTCCCGTGATTAACCAAGTCTAGAGGAGTGAATAATACTAACGGAAATAGGCCCTTTTTAGGGATTATTTGTCATTTTTTTTCTTTTGTATTTTCTATTATTTTTATAGAGGTAAGGAGTAGTAATGGCATTTTTGTAATTAGGACTTTAGTTTAGAGTCTAAGCTACTACTCCCCTTTAAATACCCCCTCGTAAGCCTCATTTGAGGGAGACTTAAAATTTTGAATTTGAAAAGAGTATTTCTCTCTCTAAAGTGGTGCTTTGATATTTTTAGGAGCCTTTTGACGGGTGGTTTACGTCAAATTGGTATCAGAGCGGGTGAAGCTCCACATTGGTGTTAGTGTATCGAGGTATTTTTTGTTTATCAAAATCGTTCACTACTCTTCAAAACAACAAGATGAGAATCGGGAGTAAAGGCAACAAATTGCGGAGTTGCAACAACAAATAGACAAACTCTTTGCTAATCTAGGGGTAAACCTAACCCTCTAACCCCCATGGCTGCTCCAACCCAAGAAGAACCACAAACCCTAAAGTCCCCCCTTTCTAACCCTAACCCTAACCCTAGCTTCCGTCCCGTTGCCTCAGCCTTACCCCACCACCATGGGACCCCAAAAACCCTCTACTCCACCCCATACCCAGCCCTACCTGCTGCCCCAACCAAAAAAAAACTAATCGCGACCCTAACCCTTGCCGCCCAGCCCCCCGTACCCCCCGGAAAACCCCCATCCCACTGGACAAAAAAACACTGCCGACAACCCCCAGCCCCAAATTGATCCCATAAACCTAGGGTTTTGCCTGAGCCTACTCGGAAGGCTTCCCTACCCAACCCCAAACCCTTCTACCCACTTCCAAACATTGGTTTTTGACTTCGGTGAAATTTTCTAGGGCTTGATTGGGTGAAGTAAAGACCAAGATTTGTGGGATGTGCATTCAAGTTTCAAGAATTATTTTGGGTCCCCAAAATTTTTTTTTTTTACTCAATTTTTCAAATTTCCTCACGAATCCCCAAATTTTAAATGCTCGAGGACGAGCTTAGTTTTAAGAGGGGGAGAATGATGGAAATAGGCCCTTTTTAGGGATTATTTGTCATTTTTTTTCTTTTGTATTTTCCATTATTTTTATTTAGAGGTAAGGAGTAGTAATGGCATTTTTGTAATTAGGGCTTTAGTTTAGAGCGTAAGCTACTCCTCCCCTTTAAATACCCCCTTGTAAGCCTCATTTGAGGGAGACTTAAATTTTAAATTAGAAAAGAGTGTTTCTCTCTCTAAAGTGGTGTGTCGATATTTTTAGGAGCCTTTTGACGGGTGGTTTACGTCAAATATACTCAATCATGGGCATTCATTTATAATAAGACTAAAGGGTTGATTAAATTATGTTAAGAAAACAAAAGGGAAAAAATAGAAATCAAGAATAAGTGTCTATTTGGCCTTTCTCCACTTGTAAGAAGAGAGGTTCCGTATATGTTTGAAAAAGGATTAGGAAAGACAACAAAATTCCACATTATAATAGTATATTTAAAGGAAAAGCCCGTGAAAATATGAAAATGAACTACCAAATATTTAAACAAAATAAGCCTATAATTAAACTTAGAAATACTTGTCCGCCGGTCTCCAAAAAAAATGTACATTATAACATACCTCCAAAGATATAGCACCTCGGTCATTCCAGGCCATGTAAATGCAGGACCTTCCTAATCTTGCAACCAAGCATCATCTCTCCTGTTCAGGGTAAATACCAAGTGTTTACATGCAAGTATAAGTCGAAATAATAGAAATGTAACAATCAATTACAACATAAATTTCTCTGACATTATACAAACAACCACATAAAGGAGATACCCAAAATTCATGACATGAATTTTTTCACAATCATACAAGTCATGTAATAAATTACAAAGATTATGACATATATGAGCATGTCACGCCATCACAACCACATTGTGACACGAGTCTGGTACTCGTATCGAATACTAGACTAGACTAAAATAATTAAGCTCTTAACTTGAGAATGTGAAAGAACTAGTGTAAAATATCGATACACGTGATATTGCACATTAATCCAAAGTTGCCAACCTCAACAAATAGTTGAAAACATCTTCAATTGGTCAATGTGCAGAAAGGCCAAAAAAGAAGAGGTGCCAATATACAACATATACATCTTAGCCCTCATCTATACATTTTCAGTCATAACTTTAGGGGAAAAGAATAAAGTATTGGAGGAAACATGGCAAGATGAAACCGAGTACAAAAATAAGGCCCTCATCTACGAAGAATAAACATGTATTTGCAAAGAAAAATAGGGAGAGAGAGAGAGAGAGAGAGAGGAAAAAATATTGGAAAAAGGTCCGAGCAAACCAAGTAATGAGCATGAACAAGATTTAAAGAATAATGACAGGATTGTTGAGAACTCTGTACAACCAAGTTATGAGTATGAACAGCATTTAATGATATGTAATTTTTCCTATAATGTGTTTTTTACGTAATGTCATATATTTTTTATTATGTTTTTAATCCGTGTTCAAAATATTTTTTTATTATGTAATTTCTGTTGAACATTATTAAAAAACAAACACACAACACTACACATGGGGTGCCCTCGTACTATGAGTGGCAATTCTTTACACGACATGAGGTTATTGGGTTTAGTCTTAACATATTTGGATCATTAACGGGATGACTGGATGGGCATGATTATACAAATGGGTGGCACGAACCCGTTATAAATGAAATGAACCCGTTATAAACGACACGAACCCACAAAAAGTAACGAATACACGACACAAACCCGACATCATGACACAAACCGAATTTACACAACTATAAATGGGTCGGGTTTAAGTGATGCCAATCTAAAGCACAAAACCGATAAGACGCAACACGATCCATTATTGGGCCTACTTTGTATGTAACCATAATGGCATTGATCATGCCATTTCGCACGAAATTTAAATACAAAAATGCTCAAAAAGTCAACGCATTTTACATGTACATCAACCTTTTTTTCCTTCGAATCATGTTTTCCAATACGTAATATATTCAACAACATGGAGCTTCTAATACACTAAGAAAATTGGGAGAGATTTCCACTTATTCGAATGAAATAAATTTTAAAGTAAATTAAAGAAAATAAACAAATTCATATCACTATATTAGCTTAACATTGGGTTTTGATATGCTAGTGCTACTATGTAGCCTAATTTTAGCATAAAAACAATTAAATGGAAAAAACAATATTATTGATAAAATAATATCAACATTTTAAATCGTGATCTTATATAAAGTGGGTGAGATGTCAAATATTCAGTGAACTCTGATTTATTGGCGACCGTGGTGGGTAAATGCTTGGTTTAAATTTGATAATTATGTGTGCACAACCAATATGATATCGAATGTAGTTTTCCATGTTTTGTTGGTTTAAATTTGATAATGATGTGTGCACGACCAATATGATATCGAATGTAGTTTTTCATGTTTTGTCTTTTCATATCAAATGCAGTTACAGATTAACATCAATATTTTTAGTCCATAATTTTCAAATATTTTTTTTACTTTATTCCAATTCAGTATTTACATATATCCCTTACATTTTCATTAATTAGACTTGTCCCCCACTGGGTATGTGCTTCATCCCACTAGAACCTTACATGCTATCTGTTGTATGACTAGGGATTAAGTATGAATTATAAGTGTAGGGAATGAGTGTAAATAAAGTGAAAGAAACTTTCAAATATATGGTATTCCACTTTTCAAGGTGTTGATGCGTCAATTCTCCACTAATGATGGCTCCTGCGAAAAGAGAGGGATCAAATCAAAGATTCTTCAATTTTTCCTTTGTTGTTGATGCGCGTCTTGATAAGTTACTAATAATTACCATTTTGGCACCATAGGTCACTAACTTTTCTACTATTACCCAAACAAGTAACTTCAACAATATCAAGAACTCTTGATGCACTCAATTGCAAAGACAGCGAATAATTGGACCAATTGACAAAGCTTGCTGACATGTCAAAGGTAGCAGATGAATACATACATGTCAAAGCTAACACATGATCGTTAAATGTAACAGACCCTTAACTAAAAAAGTTACTAAACTCAAAGTGAATAAAAAAGAAAAAGGTGCCAAACTCAAAACAGGGTAATTATGGACGTATTAAAGTCGGAAAAAAAAAACTACATTTTAGCATACCTCCAAAGATATAGCACCTCGGTCATTGCAGGTCATGTGAATGCAGGACCTTCCTACTCTCGCAAACCAAGCATCATCTCTCCTATGCAGAGTATGTGCAAGGTGTTTTCATGCAATGATAAGTGAAAGTAATGATAATGTAACACTCGATTGCAACATAAGTCTCACTAACATTATACAAGCCACCAATTAAAGGAGAAGCCCAAATTTGATGGCAAGAGTTTTTTCACAATCATACAATTCATATAACAGCTTACTAAGATTCTGACATTAATGAGCATGTCTCGTCATCACAGCTATATTGTAAACATGAGTGTGGGGGACTCATAAAATACTAAAGTGGCCTAAGATAATTAAAACTCTTGTGAATGTGAAAAAATCACTATATTCTGTGGGTCATTTAAAATATTGATAGACGAGATATTTCCCCTTAATGCAAAGTAGCCAACCTCAACTAATAGTTGAACAAATCTTCAATTGGTCAATGGGCAGAAAGGCCAAAAAGGAAGAGAAGACAAAATACGATATATACATCATAGTCCTCATCTTTCCGTTTTTAATCATAACTTTATGGGAAAATGATAAAATATTCAAGGAAAAAAGGCAAAGATGAAACCGAGTACAAATATATGACTTGAGAAATGAACCAAAGAAAAAACGTGTACGGACAAAGGAAAAATCAAGAGAGAGATGAGAAAATATTGGGAAACAATCCGAGTAAACCACGTTATGAGCATCGGGGACGAAGCTAGCCCATTTCACCCCTCCAACTATCAAAGTTTTTAAATAATGCCCCTTATAATTTTTATAGTTTACAATTGAGTCTTTTTTTAAACAAATTTACCAATACAATATGGAATGTAGAAAAATATTTTAGTATACAATGTAGCTCCCAATAAATAATAAAATCATAACATTCATAATATAGTTAATTTTGTAATGTAACTTTCATAATAACACATTTATCTATTGAGTTAATTACTTTTTAACCTGAATTAACTATTTTTTAACCAAATTAATTGTAGAAAAATTATCTTGGCCCCCCTTAACACATATTCCTGGCTTCGCCACTGATGGGCATGGACATGATTTAAAGAATAACAGGTTTGGGTCGTTAACGGACTGACTCGGTAGACACGATTATATAAATGGGTTACACAAACCCGCTAAAGGTAACGAATACATAACACTGACTCGATATGACACAAAACCGACTATACCCGGCTATAAATGGGTCAAGTTTCGGTGATGTCAATCTAAACACGAAACCGATAAGACACAACACAATTTGGTGCCCTTTGGTGTTAGATGTACATCCACTTTGCCTTTTCCCTGGAGATGCTCTTAAGGATATGCATATCCATAACAACATGGAGCTTCTGTTTCACTAAGAAATTGGCAGAGATTTCCACTTATTCAATTAATATATTTCTAAAGTAAATTAAAGACAAACAGAAATGCATATCACTATATTAGCTATAACTTGGGTTTTGACATAGTGGTACTACTTTGTAGAATGAATTTAGCATAAGAAACAATCAAACGGCAAAAGCAATATAAGTGGTGCACATATGATCAACATTTTAAATCGTGATCTAAATAAACTCGCTGGGATGTTAAAAATTCGATAAATTCTTATTTATTGACGGGAATGGTAGGGGCATAATTTAAATTTGATAACATTTTTTGCACAACTAAAATGGTTTTGAATGTTGCTACAAGTTGACACAAGTTATTTTAGTCTACAATTTTGAAATGTTTTTTTTACTTTACTCCTGAGATAATTCGGTATTTTGACATGCCCCCTGCACATTCCTTAATCAGACTTGCACCCCAGCACGTACATTAACCCACTTGTACCTCATGCAGGTATGACAAGGGTTAAGTCTATTTTATAAATGTAGGGGTTAGTCCAGGTAACAAATTATCTCAGAGGGTAAATGAAAAAAAGAACTTTCATATATATGATGCTCAGCATTCAAGGTGCTGATGTGTCAATTCTCCACTGGTGTTGGGTCCTACAAAGAGGGAGGGATCAAATCCAAGACACTTCAATTTTTCCATGGTAGTTGATGTAGGTCTTGATGACTTACTAATAAGCATCGTCTTGGCACCATTGGTAACCAAATTTTCTACTGATACACAACCAGGAAACTTTAACAATATCAAGGAATTATTGATGAACTCAACCTTTCGACCACTGGCCTCCCCCGAAGTTGTTTGTCTTTAAGTTAACGTTGATGGGGCATTTAAAGCGAAAATAGAAGTTACTACTATTGGTAGAGGATTATGCATGATTACAGAAGTAAAACTTTCCTGGGTTATAGGAAAAAAAATAGTTGTCCGTGAAGCTTGAGCCATGATGCAGAATTTTAATATTTAACATGCCATCATAGAAAGTGACTGGTTTAATAAAATGTGTCCCAAAAAGAACGCTCCTACTTGGGAAGTGAGCTTTGTGTACGTGATATTCAAATGCTAGATGAGAGATGTGATATCCATTTCTGCTGAACTAAAACATATAATTGGACCAATTGACCAATCTTACTAACATGTCAATGCTAGCAGATGAAAACATATATGTCAAAATTGCACCAGGCGAGGGTTGTTTCCCATTGTGAAAAACTCCAAACTGAACTAGAACCAGGACGTAATACCTCGTACTTTTATAATTACTTAATTTCCGTGTGCTCATAATTATTAATTTAATTCGGGAAAATTAAATTGGATTTCGATAAATATTAAGTAGCGAGATAAAGGATTAATATTTATTAGTATTATTTTTTACTTGCGTGTGAGAAGTAAATAGATATAAGATTTACTATATGTCACATATGAGTGAAAGCGACGGTTTATTATTAGATGTCGATACATCGGTGGGTCTGTATAATTTATGGACGACGCGTACAATACGCACGTGTCGTTTCAGGTTAATGAGATTCTAGCATAATTGTAGTTGGGTGACTCAGATGACCTTTTTGAGTGCACCGGTGATCCTGGAAGGGTCGAAATAATTCAGAATAGGTACTCGAGTGTTATGATTGTATTCTGAGGGCTTTTTAGACATAAAAGGACCCGTATAAGGGTAGGATGGTCTTTTTACACCTAGGGTTAAATGAAAAAACGGGATTAGGGTGAATTAAGGAGATATTTAAAGGTAGGGAATGTGGATGGCAGCCCACCTTTGACATTCTACATAATTGAGTTAGAGCGAAAGTTCAAGAGAAGAGAAACGAGGAAGAAAATGAGAGAGTCTTGGAGAAGAGAAGAGAGGGACTCATCTCCGAATTCAACTCATCATCAACATAGAGAACTTCGGATCTAAATCCACAAAAGCAAGTAGTTACTTGCTTTAAATTGTACGTTCATGTAGTTAATCACTTTCATATTTAATTAGTATAACAATCTAGGATTTAAAGATGAAAGGTTGAAACTTTGATTTAATTGATTAAGAGATGTAGGTTGAAACCAATCTCTGATTTGAATTGATTATTAGTTAATGTTGATCATATAGGAATTTCGAAATTTAATCTGGGTTTACGATGATGAACATGTAGAACAATGATAGGATGTTTGAATTGATGAAAGCTCAAATTGGGAAAATTTTGGGTTTGATAAATTGAAAGTTTGATTAAGAATCTGTAACACCCCGTAATTTTGAGGAATAAATATTTAATTATTTTGGGAGTTATAAAAATATTTATATTGGAGAAACTTAAATTTATGATTTGGAGAATTTATTTGAGTGGGAAGAATTATTTATAATTGGCGACTTTAAGTTTCATTGTCCAAATTAATGTGTCGCATTTTGAGGTCGAAATTTGGAAATGTCAAAAAGTATTTCGGATGACAATTCCGAGTGCGTGGTTGAGTCCGGATGGGTCGAGATAGTCAGAAAAGAGTAACCGGGGGTAGTAATTCGGTCTCGGGGTATTTTTGGGCGTAGCCGCGCCCACATAGGGGTGAAAATGAGGCGAGCCGAGCCGAGTTTAAGATGGCTCAAGCTTGGTTTGTAAATGTAAACGAGCCTAAAAATATGTTCAAGCTCGGTTCATTTATCCTGCGATCCAAGCTCGAACGAGCTTCTAAGCAAGCGAATACGAGCCGAGCTCGAGTAGCTTGGTTATTTTACACTAGTTTAATATGGATATCGATGATCGAGCCAAATCCGAGTCGAGCTCAATAAGATAACGAGCTTAAATTTTTGTTCAAGCTTGGCTCATTTATTTTACGAGCTAGTCTCGAACGAACTTTTTTCCAAACGAACACGATCCGAGCTCGAGTAGCTTGATTCATTTTACAACCCTACGCCCACAGGGGGTGAGTTGGGCCATTTTAATTAGGCCCTGATGGCCAAAAACGGGATTAAGGGTTTTTAACCTAATTGAGAGACTAGGGAATGGCAATCAACATAACTCTAAACCTAGATTTTGAGAGAGGCACAGAGGAAATCAAATCAGGAGCAATTGGGAACCTTTTTGGGAACAAATTAAGGGGCAAAAGTGAGGGTTCGTCATCAAACCATTCCCTACAACGGATCAGACTCTACGAACGATTTCAGGCAAGTGGTTAACTTGCTGTAATGATAGATTTATGATATCCAATTCATATTTTAGTGATGTGTAAACTAAAATTCGTTTTTGGGTATAAATTGGTGAAAATGGGGTTTTGTTAATGGAATACTTGGCTGAGATTCAAAGTAAGAAATAGGTGTATTATATATCTCTGAGTATAGATATCTGTTTTAAATGAGAAACCGGGTTATAAAATGGTGGAATTTAAATCTGGAAATTGGAATTGTAGCACAAAGTTAATGGAGATTTATGGAAAAACCCATTTCGGAAATTATGAGATAAGTGGAGAAATTGATTATCTCAAGGCCCCTATGATGTGTAGGATGTACATTAACCATGTTTATGTGGTGGGGTAATGTGATTTGAAGTTTAAATTAAGGTTTACAAACCTTGGATTTCGTTAATGGTGGAATTCAGTGGGGAAGAAGAGCTGCCCAGGTATGATCGATCGATCGATCGACGATGGGAAAACTTACCTTGTAATATTTTTAGATTTTTGGGTATAATTTTAATTGGTGAAAAATTATAGAGAAATTAATAGCTAGGGGCTCAAAAGATAGCTATTAGGAATGCGCAATCTAAGTTAAGAGTTGAGACTTAAAGTGAGAATTTTGGGTGAAACATATTCAATTTAATTATGGACCAAGTGGGCGAGTCCAGGTATGTTGGTAATTATATGTAAATATAATTGGGAAATTTGAGGGAGATGAATGTGTGACACATTGTGGGCGAATATGTGGGAATGAAATTCTGAGATGTAAAAATGGACCAAGTGAGCGAGTCCAGGTATGTTGGTTAAGTGACACCAAAGTATTAAATTAATTATTGAGAGAGTAATTAATTTAGAGTCGGAACATAGACTCGGGAAATATTAAGTTACGCGCCAAGTGAGCGAGTATGGGTATAATGGTTGGGCGATGCCAAGTAATAAAATTAATTGAGGTGCTAATTAATTAAATTAGAGTCGGACCACAGACTCGGATAGGTATAAAATCAATAGGTGTGTTAATTAATTTAATTAGTGTCGGATTGTAGACTCGGGAAGGTAATAAATTAATTAATGCGTAATTAATTAAATGAGAGTCGGACCACAAACTCAGCTTAGTATTAATTAATTAATGTGTAAATTAATTAAATGAGAGTCGGACCACAGACTCAGCTTAGTATTAATTAATTAATGTGTAATTAATTAAATGAGAGTCGGACCACAGACTCAGCTTAGTGTTTATTTAATTAATGTGTAGATTAATTAAATGAGAATCGGAACACAGACTCGACTTAGTATTAATTAATGTGTAAATTAATTAAATTAGAGTCAGATTGCAGACTTGGGAAGGTATTAAATTAATAGGTGTGTTAATTAACTTAATTAGAGTCGGACGATAGACTCGAGGAGGTAATAAGTTAATTGAGGTGTGAATTAAATATATTAGAGTCGGACCATAGACTCGGGAAGATGATAATTATTAAGTGAGAAAATTAATTAAGTGAGTCGAGACATAGACTCAGAAAGTTTCAGGCTAGTTTTACGGATTTTTGAGTACACGGTAAAGTCAGGATTTATAGTATATATATGTGTGTATATATTGTGTGTGCTATTAAATATCAGTGATTAGATATTTATTTAATTTATATACTCTAGTGCTATCAAGGGAGGTTGCGCGATGTGGGTGAATCCCCTAGCTTGAGGAGTAGGGTGAGTATATCCCCAGGTCATAGCGTCCGGTATATGGGTGAGGGGATTATCTCACTTTCAGGGAAGGAATATGACCGCCTCCATTTCGTTTATGTTTTAGGCCAGGTTGGTGAGCGATTCCAACTTGGGTAACTAGGTTATGTGAGCACACCTAGTGAGATAGCACTTTAGAGGGAATCATCCGGCGAGGGTATACTCGGAGGGATGGATATACGTATGTTATATGCGTGGATGTTTTAGTAAAGGTACGTATATAATGGTATTAAATATTATATGCGGGTAATAATACAATGTGTGATGTATTTACTTTATATGACTTGTGACACAATTATATGCTATTAGTTAAGAAGGAATTAATTAAGTTAATTGGTGAGACAACTTATAATTCATGAATAATTATACTCGGGTTAGAGTAGTATAGCAAGGGAAGGTTATACCAGGACTAGTAGGACGGGGTAGTACAACTAGGTGGAGTTAAGGTAACCGTTAGGTGTGCACAATAGTAGAGGGGTGAGAATGTCCTCAAGGGAGTGCGACACTAACTTAAATATGAAGCGCATTCATGCATTTTAAATTACTGCAGTTAATTCACTTGCTAAATATTTTCAAAATGTTTTGGGTTCTAACCCTTGCTATAAAACTATTTTCAAAACCTTTTAGGTGTCCAGCCACAGAGACGCCAGGATTGATATTCTATTCTAGGGACACGGAACTGCGGCATATGTGGATGCTAGCAGGAGTTTGGATTAGACGCATCGTTCATTTGGAATCATGTATCAGTTTCAGTTTTATTTAGGGCTTGTCGCCCAGACTTCTCAGTATAGTTTTCAGATGTACTTATTCAGGTGTTGGATGTTTGTATTGGATTTCACTTTGGTGGCCGATGGTTTATTCGGCAAATTGTTTCATTAATTATTCAGTTGAGTTTTATTCAGTTGTGTGAATTGTTTATATTTATTTCCGCATGTACTGTTTTGTTTAATTAAAAAAAAAGCTAAAAATTGGCACCAGCTTTTGGAATACTAGGTGATTAGTAAGTTTTAAAAAGTTTTCGACAAGTGATGCTAAGGATGAACCAACTGGGATTCCTGTTTTAATTTGGTATAGGACTGATCACCCGGTATTTTATTAGGCGGGGTGTCACAGATGGTATCAGAGCATCAAGTTCTAGTGTCCTTAGGATCTGTGCGGCTTTTCACGTTTCGACTTAGCAATCTTTGATATAGAGCCCTATCATAGGATTGTTGTATTCTTATACGTATGCGCATTTACGTTCTTCTGCCAAATTTATATTTGAGAGTGAACTCATACGATTCGATTCTCATTCCAGATGCCGCCCAGGAGAGGGAGCAGCTAGGGCAGCAGGGGGAGATGAGACTAGGGAGGCTCATCAGGAGCAAGAGTTACCGCAGCAACTACCAGGAATGATTTCGGCAGCGCGGGTAACTGAATTGGTGGCCCAGGCAGTTGAAGCGACGATGATCGCAATGGCAAGGTACTTGCCACGAAATCAGCCACAAGTATTAGTGGCGCCAGATGTTCAGGCTCACGCGGGGCTGTCTGGGTGGCAGCAAGTACGAGAGGTTTTTTTTCAAGAGTGGGCATCCACCAGAGTTACGAGGGGGTTCAGATGTAGTGCTAGCGTCTCAGTGGAAGAGAGATATCCAGCGTCACCTACGCATGGTAGATTGCGATGAGGTGCGGAAGCAAATGCTAGCCACTTTTAGTTTAGTGGGAGCAGCACTACAGTGGTGGGAGTCGATCACCACAGTTGAGGAAAGGGATACGCTAGCTATTGCAGAGTTTTGGGTGTGATTCGATCGCAAGTATTTTCCTCTAGCGGTTGAGACCGAAATGAGGAGAAAATTTAGAGAGGTGACTCGGGGAGACCGTTCAGTGGTCGATTACGAGGAAGAATTTACTCGATTGGCAAATTTGGTACCGGATGAGGTAAGCGATGAAGAGAGAAAGAAAGCAAGGTTTATGGATGGGTTAGTCTGGAAAATCAGACAACATTTTATTGGTAATCCCGCATTAGTAGTTATTACTGATGTCGTTAACACAATACTCCTGCACTGTCAGGAATATCGCTTCCACGTGAAAGGAAGCAAGAGGGGAGTGGAAACCAGCCAGTCGGATGAAGCAGGAGGGAACAGTACCAGTGGGGTATCCCAGCAGCAGACAGGGGAGATCAGGGGAAGAATTTCCGGCAGGGCATGCTAAACGATTTAGCGCTGGAGGCTATCGGCAGGATGGCCAGGAATTCCAACAAGGTCGGCATGGAAGGGATCAGTGGCAGGGTGAATGTATTAGAAGGTGTTTCGTTTGTGGGGAAGCGGGACACATGAAGAGAGCTTGTCTTAAGCGAGGCAAGGGTCAACTACAGGACGAGGTCCTGGATGTACAGCCACTACAGCAAGTCATGGGTGTATTCGGGCAGGGAGAAATGCTCCAAAACCCGAGGATCAGTCGTTGCAGCTGGAGTATGGAGGTAATTATTTTACCCTATGGGCATGGGGTATGTTTTGAGTGACAAGAAGGATGTCACAATATGACTTATTTTTCACTAGAGTTCGCGGGTGAGTTGAATTTAGTGGGTGCGTTGGTTGTAGCAGCCATAGTATGTGGTTAGAATTATGTTCGAGCAAAGCGGGATAGCTCAGGGTTATTTTGCGCAAGGACTAGTGATCATAAGGGCGCGGTATTTTATGTTGTCTTTGGTAGCATGAGGGTAAGCGTATATACTTTTGTGTTAAGAAACAAGTATTTAGGGGTACGTGCTATGGACTGAGGGTCTAACGGATCTCAACGACCGACAATGTTAGGTAGTAGTGTATCGGGGGGGTTCCTTGTTTGGATTTCGCTTTGCGAGACATCCCACGCATGAAACTTAGCGCAACATTGGAAAGTGGGGAGATGTTTGGTCGTTAGTACATGAGTTGGGTACCCCGGGCAGTATATATATATGTAATATGACTACGGGTTGGGAGTTATATTACGGGTTACGACTAGCATAGTTGGGTAACTTTCGTGCGGTAAAGCACGGGGATAGGGTGTATGGGCACCTGGGTTAATTAAGGCAAATTTTGTGTGGATAAGCACAGGTATAGGGTGTATGGGCGCACTGGTTAATTTAAATGCATACTTGTGTAACTTATGGTTAGAGGCGGATGGGATAGATATAGCGGGCTTAGAGGCACATAACTAGAGAGTGATATGCGAAGCTTGGAACATTACGCTCATTTTAATTTCGAGGACGAAATTCCTTTGTAAGGGGGGAAGTATGTAATACCCCGTAATTTTGAGGAATAAATATTTAATTATTTTGGGAGTTATAAAAATATTTAAATTGGAGAAACTTAAATTTATGATTTAGAGAATTTATTTGAGTGGGAAGAATTATTTATAATTGGCGACTTTAAGTTTAATTGTCCGAATTAACGAATGTCGCATTTTGAGATCGAAATTTGAAAATGACAAGAAGTATTTCGGATGACAATTCCGAGTGCGCGGTTGCGTCCGGATGGGTCGAGATAGTCAGAAAAGAGTACTCGAGGGTAGTAATTGGGTCTCAGGGTATTTTTGGGCGTAGCCGGGCTCACACGGGGTGAGTTGGGTCATTTTAATTTGGCCGGACGGCCAAAAACGGGATTAAGGGTTTTTAACCTAATTGAGAGACTAGGGAATGGCAGTCAACATAACTTTAAACCTAGGGTTTGAGAGAGGCACAGAGGAAATCAAATCAAGAGCAATTGGGAACCTTTTTGGGAACAAATTAAGGGGCAAAAGTGAGGGTTCGTCATCAAACCATTCCCTACAACGGATCAGACTCTACGAACGATTTCAGGCAAGTGGTTAACTTGCTGTAATGATAGATTTATGATATCCAATTCATATTTAGTGATGTGACTAAAATTCGTTTTTGGGTATAAATGGGTGAAAACGGGATTTTGTTCATGGAATACTTGGCTGAGATTCAAAGTAAGAAATAGGTGTATGTATTATATATCTCTGAGTATAGTTATCTGTTTTAAATGAGAAACCAGATTATAAAATGGTGGAATTTAAATCTAGAAATTGGAATTGTAGCACAAAGTTAATGGAGATTTATGGAAAAACCCATTTTGGAAATTATGAGATAAGTGGAGAAATTGATTATCTCAAGGCCCCTATGATGTGTAGGATGTGAATTAACCATGTTTATGTGGTGGGGTAATGTGATTTGAGGTTTAAATTAAGGTTTACAAACCTTGGATTTCGTTAATGGTGGAATTCAGTGGGGAAGAAGAGCTGCCCAGGTATGATCGATCGATCGATCGAGGGCCATCGATCGATTGACGATGGGAAAACTTACCTTGTAATATTTTTAGATTTTTGGGTATAATTTTAATTGGTGAAAAATTATAGAGAAATTAATAGCTAGGGGCTCAAAAGATAGCTATTAGGAATGCGCAATCTAAGTTAAGAGTTGAGACTTAAAGTGAGAATTTTGGGTGAAACATATTCAATTTAATTATGGACCAAGTGGGCGAGTCCGGGTATGTTGGTAATTATAGGTAAATATAATTGGAAAATTTGAGAGAGATGAAAGCGTGACACATTGTGGGCGAATATGTGGGAATGAATTCTGAGATGTAAAAATTGACCAAGTGAGCGAGTCCGGGTATGTTGGTTAAGTGACACCAAAGTATTAAATTAATTATTGAGAGAGTAATTAATTTAGAGTCGGAACATAGACTCGAAAAATATTAAGTTACGGGCAAGTGAGCGAGTCCGGGTATAATGGTTGGGCGATGCCAAGTAATAAAATTAATTGAGGTGCTAATTAATTAAATTAGAGTCGGACCACAGACTCGGATAGGTATAAAATTAATAGGTGTGTTAATTAATTTAATTAGTGTCTGATTGTAGACTCGGGAAGGTAATAAATTAATTAAAGTGTAATTAATTAAATGAGAGTCAGACCACAGACTCAGCTTAGTATTAATTAATTAATGTGTAAATTAATTAAATGAGAGTCGGACCACAGACTCAGCTTAGTATTAATTAATTAATGTGTAATTAATTAAATGAGAGTCGGGCCACAGACTCGACTTAGTGTTTATTTAATTAATGTGTAGATTAATTAAATGAGAGTCGGACCACAGACTCAGTTTAGTGTTTATTTAATTAATGTGTAGATTAATTAAATGAGAGTCGGACCACAGACTCAGCTTAGTGTTTATTTAATTAATGTGTAAATTAATTAAATTAGAGTCGGACCACAGACTCGGATTAATATTAAATTAATTGATGTGTTAATTAAATAAATTAGAGTCAGATTACAGACTTGGGAAGGTATTAAATTAATAGGTGTGTTAATTAATTTAATTAGAGTCAGACGATAGACTCGGGGAGGTAATAAGTTAATCGAGGTGTGAATTAAATATATTAGAGTCGGACCATAGACTCGGGAAGATGATAATTATTAAGTGCGAAAATTAATTGAGTCGGGACAGACTCAGAAAGTTTCAGGCTAGTGTTACGGATTTTTGAGTACACGGTAAAGCCGGGGTTTAGAGTATATATATACGGTGTAGTGATAGTATAAAAAAATATATATGTGTATATATTGTGTGCGCTATTAAATTTCAGTGATTAGATATTTATTTAATTTATATACTCTGGTGCTATCAAGGGAGGTTGAGCAAGGTGGGTGAATCCCCTAGCTTGAGGAGTAGGGTGAGTATATCCCCAGGTCATAGCGTCCGGTATATGGGTGAGGGGATTATCTCACTTTCAGGGAAGGAATATGACCGCCTCCATTTCGTTTATGTTTTAGGCCAGGTTGGTGAGCGATTCCAACTTGGGTAACTAGGTTATGTGAGCACACCTAGTGAGATAGCACTTTAGAGGGAATCATCCGGCGAGGGTATACTCGGAGGGATGGACATACGTATGTTATATGCGTGGATGTTTTAGTAAAGGTACGCATATAATGGTATTAAAAATTATATGCGGGTAATAATACAGTGTGATGTATTTACTTTATATAACTTGTGACACAGTTATATGCTATTAGTTAAGAAGGAATTAATTAAGTTAATTGGTGAGACAACTTATAATTCATGAATGATTATACTCGGGTTAGAGTAGTATGGCAAGGGAAGGTTATACCAGGACTAGTTGGACGGGCTAGTACAACTAGGTGGGGTTAAGGTAACCGTTAGGTGTGCGCAATAGTAGAGGGGTGAGAATGTCCTCAAGGGAGTGCGACACTAACTTAAATATGAAGCGCATTCATGCATTTTAAATTACTGCAGTTAATTCACTTGCTAAATATTTTCAAAATGTTTTGGGTTCTAACTCTTGCTATAAAACTATTTTCAAAACCTTTTAGGTGTCCAGCCACAGGGACGCCAGGATTGATATTCTATTCCAGGGACACGGAACTGCGGCATATGTGGATGCTAGCAGGAGTTTGGATTAGACGCATCGTTCATTTCTTCCTAGAGTAGGAATCATGTATCAGTTTCAGTTTTATTTAGGGCTTGTAGCCCAGACTTCTCAGTACAGTTTTCAGATGTACTTATTTAGGTGTTGGATGTTTGTATTGGATTTCACTTTGGTGGCCAATGGTTTATTCGGCAAATTGTTTAATTAATTATTCAGTTGAGTTTTATTCAGTTGTGTGAATTGTTTATATTTATTTCCGCATGTACTGTTTTGTTTAATTAAAAAAAAAGTTAAAAATTGGCACCAGCTTTTGGAATACTAGGTGGTTAGTAAGTTTTAAAAAGTTTTCGACGGTGATGCTAAGGATGAACCAACTTGGATTCCTGTTTTAATTTGGTATAGGACTAATCACCCGGTATTTTATTAGGCGGGGTGTCACTGAATCCTAGGGTTTTGATATGGGATTCAGGTTTAATTATGTGTTAGAATACTTCTGGGATGTTAGTATAATGATGAAGGAGGTTAATTTTATGTTTGGGGTGGTTTGGGACCTCCATTGGAGGGTTTGGAGGTGGAAAACCCCAAGGAAGAAGATGACAGACAATCCAGTAAACCGAACCGTTTCGTTGAGGGAGCGGGAGCGAACCAGTTCGATTTGCTGGCTAGCCCAGTTTTTGTTCATGTGCTGTTTTGACCCGTTAGAGCTTGGAGAATGATCGTAGGGGCTTCCGGGGTAGTGTGGGATTACTGGGGAATGCTTTTCAAGGTTTAGTAGGTGTGATAGGCCAACGAATAGCTAAGGTCGGATGAGGAGAACCGGGAATTCAAGTGAGTGAACATTTAGATATTTAATACGGGAAGTTGATTCGAACTTCGAGATTGGGAGACTAGTGCGCTGTGGGATATGCGTACGAGCTCGGTACCTTATATATATATATATATATATATATACTAGGGTGACTTGTATATATATGTATGTGTATTCTACTTATTTATATTGAACATACCTACTCGGTAGTGCTATCGTAGGAGGTTGCGCATAGTGGGCAGTCCACCCCGGCGTTGACCAGCAGGAGTCGAATTAATTCCCCGGGTCATAGGATTGTTGCATGGCCACTATCCATGTTTGAGGATAGGTATTAGTTTGGAGACCAGTTGGGTGCGATATGGTATGGTTGCGACCCCGGGACGTATGTCTATGACCGCTTCCATTGTATGTGTTTACATTTGGGTTCGGTAGTGAGATTCTGACCCAGTGGCTTAGTGTGATGTGTGATGCGTGATGCATGATGCCTAGAGCCTAATAGCACAGGAGGGATGTATTCGCGAGGTTCATGCTCTGAGCTAAGTAAGTGCTTTAATGCTTCTCATTTATCACCATCTCCGGCTAGACCAAAAACTTCATCATCACTCCCATAAGTGCCCTAGAAGTGTCTGCGGAGTGTCTGACTTTTTCAAATGCCAAATCAGTTTAACACACCTCTTGGTGTGTCGGAGGAGTGTCGTACGGATGTCGTGTCCGCGTGAGTGTCCGACATGGGTACGCCACCTCCGATGAAGTGTCCATGGTTCATAGCTTGCAGTTGTAGAATGAGAAACTCACCAACTCAAAGATTAAAGCATGGTTTGCATAACCACCTCTTCTTCCTTTCCTCGGCAAGTCAAACTTCTCGAAAATCGCATCAGAAATGAGCCCAAGAATCATTGCACATATAAGCATCACACCAAAACTAATCATAACTGAAAACTATCCTCAGCCCGAGTCTTTCAAAGTTAACACAGTTACCCGAGTCAGCAACATACGTCCAAGATAACCAAAGGCAATCCGCTAAACTATTATCTATCACACCAAATAGTATCGATCCAACAAAAAAGATAAATAATAGAGTTGCAACTAACAATGCCAATGGCCTAGCATACATGCAAATTGATGAAAGCATATCCTCTTGATAAGCTAGCTGTTAAAAATACTTTTTCATCGATAAATCTAACGATCTTCTGGAATTTGAGATGTAGTCGAAATATATGAAAAAAATAAAAAGGGAGGATAGCAACTTGAGTGAGACAATCTTCAGAAGTTCAAAAAATTACACTTTAACAACTGACTCCTTGGCCTGATTCCCTCAAATTTAAAGGATAACGATAGAAAGGAAGATTACCATTTTAACAAGTTTTCCACCAATTTTTAGAAGTTTCAAACTTACATTTCGACCCTAAACTTTTTACAACTTTTATCAAGACCCTTAACCTTTTCCTAAATTATATTTCAGTCTCATAATTTTCTATAAATTACATTTTGGCCTTGAAAATTTTGAGAATTCTGGCACCTGGACTTTCTATAAGTTATATTTTGGCCCCTTGATTTTATGTCAATTACATTTGGATCTTGAACTTTCCATAATTACAATATAAGCCTGAACTTTGTGTAAATTACATTTGACACCCAAATTTTCTATAAACTACATTTTGAAAACAACAATTTATTTCTACCAAATGAACGCAATTTCTAGTTTTCTAAAAGATTCTATGGAAAATGAAAATTAGAAATGGAGATGAAAATTGGAAATATAAAACATAAAATAATTTTCCACAACTAAACGGGCCTTATTTTCTATACTATTTATACTATGGTTTTCTTTATGATTTTTTTCTTTTTTAATAAACTGGTTCATTATAGAGAACTAGTTGGACCGAGCCAAACTGGATGACAAGAAACAAATATCAGTTTGGAGATGATAAAGACAACATTGGGAGTATTTTTTTAGCCATCGAATCCCAATCACCTTCTGATTAAAGAATCTCAAATATGATAGTTAAATTGGGTTTATTCGTGCTAAAATTATATTGGAGTTATTATTTAATCACTTATACCACCTGATGATCTTGTGTAGGCCTTAAATATCCTATTACGTTTAACTAAGTATGTCACTGTAGAGCGATAACCCGTCCACTTTAGAATCCCATACCAAAATTTCCCCTCTCCCCACTAGATTTCTCTATGGATGAGAGGCTTCTAGCCTTTTGTGCAAGTGTGGTTCTCCTCTGTTTAGGATTTTGTAAATAAACCTCTTCAAACACACATTCTCTCACTGTTTCTCTATCATCCTCTTCTCTTTATATTGTCCTACGTTTCTCTTTAGGATTCCTAAATCTTGTGATGGAAAATGATTCTTTAGGCATGATCCAACTACTCAACCCCAGCTCAGTCCAATGTTTAAAATCACGCAATGCATATGCCTCGAGGCAAATCACAAAAAAATCTCTCTTAGACTTAATACCCAAGAGTTAATAATTAGGCTTATGCCTCACAAGATTGAGGCGCACCGCCTCAAGGCAGTTTGAGGCGAGGTAGGTCTGTATTTGTTCTTGTTTTGTATACAAAGAGACGAAGGTAAGTCTAAGTAAAAGACCAAAAATCATTATTACCAAACCCTAGTTGTGTCGGCAATTCTCAACCTCCTCTCTCTCGATCAAGGTTAGGTCTCTATCTTTATCTCATCACTATTTATCTTCTTTCCTCTCCCAATCGAGTCCAAATTTGTTGACCCTATTTAAGGAGGGTTAACATAACCCCATAATATGATTGGTTAAAACATGGACAACTCTTTAAAAACTGTGGGGTCCATTGTTGAGTCATTTGTTTTTCAACCAATCACATTGGAGGCTCATGTTAACCATCATGTGGGTAAGGTCAATAAATTTGTACTCCTCTCGATTCTCTCTCTGTTGATCTTCTCTAGTCACTTGAGTAAAGCGATTGATCCTTATATCATAATAGCACCAACATGAGCTTATTTTTTGTGTTACTATGGATATTTGTATTATAGGCAAAACTGGCCCGTAATTGCCAAAATCAACCACATCAGCCCAAATTTGTACTTACGGGGGCCAGTATTGTTAAACACAACAAAATGGGGTCCATAGGAAAAAAGAATCAAATACAGGTTCACTCTCTGAGCCCGTTTTCTACTCCAAAGCTAAACCTCAAAACATGGACGAACATATCCCTAATTGAACCCTCCAAACAACTTGTCTCGGAGAGACGAACATGTGTATATTTGTTGGTTGTGATGAGCATTGTGCGATGAAGACCAAGACGATGTCGTTGGGTGCCGATTTCCAGAGCTTCGAAAAGGTAGCTTAAATAAACCTAACACTTTACCCTCTTCATCTATAGCTTCTTTTACTCAAACTTCACTAGCTTCAGCGAGTTCAAGAACTTTGGGTTGGAAAAGAAAAACAAAAAAATGGGTTGCCCAACGCCAAAGCCACCCACATGTTATCTCAACCCAAATTTGGCGTGCCCAAATCATGCCCAACGCAGATTAAGCCCGTCCAAACTCACCCAAACCCGCCTAGGTCAGCACTAGATCTCTCTTTTGTATTCTCTCCCAGAGAATGTAAGAGAGGTGCACATATTTTAGTTGCCTTTGTGACTCAATCCCATTCATGGCTCTCCAAACTCTTGTATTTGGATCAGGCTTAAGGCCTTTTTGAATTAATCTTCTTCTATATATATATATATGAGAGAGGTTCTTAAGGGAGCCAAAATAAAGAACTTTTTAATGAACCTAAAAAGAAATTAAAAAATAACCCTTAATTCCTTGTTGTAATTGGTCCGCACTAGCGGCAACGGACACGCATGTTTTTTAATATACACACACACATGGCAAACCTTACCCCCCACCCCACCCCATCCCATCCCATCCAACCCACTCCCCTTAAACCTATCTCCGACCCTTACACAGGCAGTTATAACCCACCTTTAAACCCATCTCCGATCCTTACACCTTCGATCCAACCCATATATCCATGTCAGCAGCAAACCCATCTCTTTAAACCGCCCATAACTGAACTGCCATATACCTGGTTTGACCCGATTCAAACCTCCGACCACCTTGTATCTCCCCCCATCCAGATTGAACCCGACCCGACTACCAAACCCAGCAAAACGAACTCAGATCATACTTAACCCAGACACAAATCCCGTTTCATACCCGACCCTGCCTAATCCAAAACCCGAACACACACCAGCTTGACCCATAAACAAAAAACCGAACCAAATTGATTGGGTTATTAAAAAATAACCAAATTGTGACGCGTCACAAGGAATTAAGGGTTATTTTTTAATGTCTTATTAGGTTCATTAAAACGTTCATTATTTTGGTTCACTTAAGAACCTCTCATATATATATATCACGGTGGAAAGACCTATTAGAGTTACTTTGTCAAAGACACCAAGCAATTAGTGATGATAAATTTTCTCAAAGTTCAAAGCAAAACAAGATATGAAGGTTTATATACTCCTAAATAACTTTGTAAAAGCCAAAAATGCCATTTCAATGTGTAGCTGTGAAATTGAAGAGACCTTGATTATTTTAAATCAGGTAACAATCAATAGAATCAAGTTTAGCAACAACAATTATAACAATCCTACATTTTGCTTTTTGAAAATAACAAGAAAAAAACTTCGTATAGCAATACATTAGCCCAAGTTTATAGCAATACAAAGTTGAGCTTCAATTCAGTGTGTGTGTGTGTGTGTGTGTGTGTGAGAGAGAGAGAGAGAGATTACAGCAAATGAAAAGGCCATTTGGCACAGAATCTTCAAATGGAAACTGAGAAAAAACAGTAAGATTTTTCCTAATCGGCGTTTTCTCAACTGAAATGGTGTCACATTTATTCGAAACGGGACTGGTGACGGTCGATACAGCGTCGTAATCCGGCATAGTTAGGTTCACGATGAGGGACCGAGATAGAAAATGACGTGGGATTGTTGGGAGTCTAGGGTAAATAGAGACCTTGTGAATGTGACCCTTTCATTTGGTCATATTGCCAACTACATGTTTGTATTTGGTTTCAAATTGTTGTTCGAGTAGAGTTATTTGGGAAAAATAGGATTACACCAGTCAAAATGAGTCATGAGATGACATTATTAGATAATGAATGGACCCCTTAGGGATTTTGAATTATATTAATATCAACTCGATAAAACACGATAGTTAATGGGTCGGGTTAGCATTGACCCCCTTTATTCGCTAATACCCGTTAAGATTCATTAATTTAAATAAATAAAAAATATTGTTAGGTCTTTCAAATAGTTTTTCTAACTTAGAGTTAATTTATTCATAATGAAATTTTCTTAAATAGAGCTTTAGTAATGTGAAGAAATTAATAGGTCTAATAGTGTTTAATATTGGACTAATGTATAAACTCGCAGATAATTCAAAATTATTTATTACCTTAATGGGTAATAACGGTGAACACGACACAACGCGTTAAGGCCGCAGGTCGAATTTGAATATGATTTTTTCACACGATAAAATAATCAATCTTCCAAATAATCACCTGAACGCGGAAGACCGACATGAACACGACTCGACGACACCCGTTGTCAATTCTAATGCGGACATGGTTGAAATTAGTTGACAAGACCCTGTGGTTTAGCCCCATCCCACACCTAACATAGTGAGTTTGGGAACAATCTCTTGTATTTGGATCAAGCTTAATGCAATTTTATTGAATCTTCTTCGTGAAAAAATATGCCTCGACGGAATGGCCTATTAGAGTAATTTTGTCAAAGACACCAGCCAATTACTGATGATAAAAAAATACCCAAAATTGAAAGCAAAACGTGATATGAAGGATCATTTATTTACACCTAAAAAAGTTGCACATCCGCTAGCGAAAATGTCATTTCAATGTGTAGGTGAGAAATTGAATACACCTTGGGTTTATGAAATGAGTTGATGTCAAAACTTCCCAATAAGCGTTAAATAGGGCACAAGCAATGCTAACAAGCAATTCAAACAAGTTCAGATACAACAATTCAAACAATCCCACATTTTGCTTTTTGGAAAGAAAAAAACGACAAAGAGCAATACAAAGTTGATCTTCTGCTATAACAATTCAATTTTAACCTCATTTGACCTCATTATAGCAATACAAAGTTGAACAGTGTGTGTGTGTGTGTGTGTGTGAGAGAGAGAGAGAGAGAAACTCACGGCAACTGAATCTTCAACCGGAAAACGGTAAACTACGGTCGATACGGCATCGTCATCAGGCATCGTTGGGTTCACGATGAGGGATCGAGCTAGAAAACGACGTCGGATTGCTGGGAGCGTAGGGTAAATAGAGAACTTCTAGGTTTGTGACCCTTCCTTGTTTGGTCATATTAACACCTTAGGCTTGTATTTGGTTTCCAATTGGGGGTTCAAGTAGAATGATGGGGGAAAATTCACTAAGACGTCGCAATTTTATACACGATAACTCATTTATGATAATAACTCGAAATTATTCGAACTTGACACGATTAATTTGTATAAATTTAAGAGTATTCAAAATTTATATTGAAATAAAAATTAATGTGACCCGAAAATGACATGAATAATCCGAATTGTCACCCCAGTCACGGTTGGTAAGGAGGACATGATTGGAATTAGTGGGTGTCAATTTTCATTGAACCCCTTGGATTTTAGCCGGAGGAATATTTTTTGGTCCAAATTCCACACGTTGCTATTACTAATTTGTATTTTTTTTAAATCGAAGGGTGTAAGGAGTTGTCAAAGAGATGGAATCTTCGCGAACAACAAGAAGGGTAAACAAATTTTATGTCCACAATTAATTTTTTTTTTAACGAAATCAATGCAATTTTCGCTAGTTCACCAATCATCATCATCAATATGGAGCGTGTATATTACATTACTAGCATGTGCCCCGCGCGATGCGCGGGTGATATTTTCAGTACGACATTTTTTAAAAGGAGCAATAAAATTTTACTATACTAACAAAAAATAATTATTTCATTATTTTTAGGGTCAATTATTAAATAGTCCCTACTATAAATATATATTTTTTAAAAAGGACACATATTTTTAGTTTAACCCATTTAGTCCCTCAAGCACTCAATATCCTCTTATTTTTAGAGGTCCGCGCCAGCGGCACTCCCTCTCCAGAATATGTGGCAAAGGACTTTTTGAGGCAAAATAAAAAAGTTTGGACTAAATGGGTATTAAAAAATGTCCGAGGGACTATTTGGTATATGTCCCTTATTTTTAATTGTCCTATGAATTCACATATTATTTGTATAACGGGAAGTTGATTTGCGAAATTATATCGTCTTCACTGTATTGGCTTAAGAGAAACCCAAAACATAGTTGTTATTCCAATTTAAAAATATCTTCAACATTCAACTTGTCAAATTTTTCTTTTTGAAAAAAATGTAAGAACAAAAAGGATCATTGTTGTTTACCAATCCCAAAGTAGTGTCAATCACTTAGGGTCCATTTGATTAAAAAGCGGGTAAAAGTGGAGATGGCAAAAAATTTCATGGGTAAACTTTGCCTTGCCAAATTTTACCTAGTTTTCTCACATGACGCTATCAAACAACCAATAGGCGAAATTAAAGTCAATCCAATTAGTATATTTAAATATTTTTTTAAAAACATTTTTAACAATTTATCACATTTTTATAAAACAGTTTTTAAAACATTTCTAAAATAGTTTTTATAAAACAGTTTTTATAAAATATTATTAAAACAGTTTTATAAAACATTTTTTTAAAAACAATTTTTACAATAATCGAAACAGGTTTTTAATTATTCAAAACAAATTTTAAACCATTTAAAACAATGTTTTTAACAGTTTAAAACAATTTTTTCATAAAACTATTTTATAAAATATTTTTTTATTAAAACAGTTTTTTATCAGCTTTAAAACATTATTAAAACAATTTTAGAACAGTTTTTTAACAGTTCTTAAAACAATTTTAATTTTTTTTTCATAAAACAATTTTTTTAACAGTTTAAAAAAAAGTTTTTAAAATATTTTAGTATAAAAATAAAAAATAAAAACACTTGTAAGAAGTGACAAATTTGTTTGGCATATATTTCTCACACAATTTTTTTTGTGACAAAAAAAATTGTGTGAGAAATATTTGTCAACATTTATGGTAATTGTATGCATAGAAGGTGTTGTGCATTGGCAAATAGCTTGTAGGCAAAATTTTGTATCACACAAATCAAATTGATAAATTATAGGCAAATACTCCATTTACCAACTTATTTGTCATTTTTCATGACAAATACAGTTATGAAACGGTCCCTTAATGTCAATTGTCAAACGTAATACTCATCAACCACATTTTAGTAATAAGTAAACTAAATAATAAAATATTTAAACAACCCATCAAAAGTTCATAAATCACAATCTTTTACCTTGAAACAATAGCAGTTAATCACTTCCATATACCTCTCACATTCAACATATACATCCGCAGAAAAAAAAAAAAAAAAAACATTTAAAGGAGGTAATTAATTAGAATTGGACCCCAACCCTAACAATTGCCCAATCTCATGAACCACAACAGATTCCAAATCCACGGCAGACATAACCACCGATGAATTTAATATACTCATGTTAATAACCCAATCCTCATCGCTATAAAAAATGTAACATCCCACTTGGCGGTGAAAAATCATGAGCTAAAATCCCAAAAGCTCCGTCAAACGACGTACCACCGTCGTGGTCACTAGCGAAAAATCTGATTTTTATGTCGGCAGTTGATAACGACAATGTTTCGGTGAATGTTAATGGTGTTACCTCCGTCCATCGATTAAAAGCGTGGGAGAAAACGGATTTCACGGTGTTAGATATTTCATTTTTGGGTAAGTAAGAGTATATTAAATCGATTTTTCAATCTGAAATTCGTTGATCTTGATAAAGGGTAATTGGATGGAGAAAATCTCTTTCGATTTTAAGATCTCTTAACATATTTTTTGTGATCTTTGGTGTTTGGGTTTTAAGGTGGGGAGAGAGAAAATTAAGGTGATGGGTGTGGAAGCTTCTTTGTTAAATAAGGGAGGAGAGAGAAAGAGGCGTTGGAAGCCTTGAGATTACAAATGGGGTTTTGAGAGTTTGGGGGAGTTTTCTGACCTCCGATGATGGTACAAATTTGGAGATAAAGAAAATGGGTTTGGTGTTTTTTGTCGGCCAAATGGGTGGTAACAATATTTGCATATGGTGTAAGCAAAGGCCATGGAAGGGGAGGAGTTTGAGGAGAGATTTAAGTAGAGAAGATATCAAGGGAGCTGTAATTTAATAATGCCTATATGACCTTTCAGTAGAGATGGGAGAATTAACGATTAAATTTATTTCGAGTTCTCCTCATTGTGTGTAAGAGAGACGAAAGGACCTTAGGTGGGATAAGATTATATGGACAGTCAAGAGTTTTTCTTCAGAAGTGTAGAGTTAGGTTTACTCAGACGTGTGGGTTTCATATGATGGAGAGCCTCTTTATTCGAGTGTAGATGCATTAATGGATATTAATACCTCTAATACTATTGTATTAGAGGTATAAATAGCTGTGGCACCCCGACTAATTAAATACCGGATATCTACTCCTTTATGAAATTAATTCAGAATATCAAATTGGTTCAGTCTTAGCATCACTGTCGAAAAAATATTTAATTTTATTACTAGCCACCTAATATTAAAAAGAGAGATGCTAAATTTTATTAAATTATATTAACATGCAACCAATTAAGTTATTAAATAATGATACTACAATCACATCATAGTCACAACAGAATATAAATGGAATAATAAATGAGTCTGGAGTAACACTCCTCTGAATAATACAAATACTGAATAAAACCAAATACAAAGTCTGAATAATTAATTAATTAACTCCAAAACTAAAATGAAACTGAGTATGATAAAGCTGTCTCTAAAAGAAAAGGGGCGACATGCCCTAACAAATGAATGAATCTGAAATAGAATCAATGTAGAATGCGGAGGCGTCTACTATCGAGGTCTTGTAACTTCCACAGCAGCTACAGCACGTCACTGAAATGGAACTCCTAAGCTTGGCGTCCCTGTGGCTGGGCACCTAAAAGGTTTTTCAAAAAATAGATTTGGAAGCAAACGGGTCAGAGCCCGATGTGAAAACGGTTTAAAAATATTGCAAGTGTTTAATTGCATTAAACAATGAATATTAAATACATGTTAGTTACGTGCTCTCACATGAGTTTCTCACCTCTCAACTAATGTGCACGCCTAACGTATATCCATGACCCGTCCTAGATATGCCGTTATTAACTAGTCTATATCGCAACCTGTCCTCACATTATAATATAAGGGTTTGTTCAAGACATTCTAATCTAGCTTGTGTGTATCTACCTTTTTATTTCTCATATCAATTTATATTAAATCTTATATGAAATTCTCATTTTTAACTCTACTAAAAATGTCACAAGTATTCACATTCACACATTAGCAAAGCGTCTGTTAGAATCACCAGTATATTAATCTCAACATAAATATATAATAAGGGCACCCCTAGGCTAAGCTGCGGTGCACACATACTCTGCTATCAAATCCCGGTAGATCACGTACATAAGGACCACATATTTTGAATCTCTCAGGAACCGTTTCTATAAGCAAAATCACACATATTGGAGGCGAACAAAGTTCACATATCCATGGGTCACACACATACCTACGCTCTCATGGTCAGCTGACTTATTAACTCACAAATAAATCATTCACAACCCTATATCCTTAAGGTACCAATCTAAATCTCCCCGTAGGCACACAAAGACTAGATGGCCCTATTCCGAAAGCCGACCTCCCGTGATAGCAAGTATGGTAGGTATGTCATACACATATAAATCCATATACTAAGCATTCACACAACTTAGATAATTTATGACATTATTAAAGGTATGTTCTCAATCCCCATACCGTTTCTCCAATTAGTACATTTTTATACTTCCGGATAATTATGTAATATAGTTCACCGACACATCTCACGTCGTAGTTTCAAGTACTTAAAACCTAACCCAAAAAGGTTACTAAGTCTCCTATTATTCCCCACACTTTAATCCAATACTCTTAAGGTCCATATTTCTGCCACTAACCTTATATTATCAACTATATAGATTTAAGTTATTCAATTGCGGTCTTTAATAGTACCTCACTCGTCGAACCTTATTAGGTTTAACTTAAATCCCAAATTTAATTTTTAATAACAATCCTGGTCTCATATACACGCCTAATGGTCTTCCTCAAATCCAAAAGTGTTCACAAGGGCCCCACCAATCACTCTCTAGGATCGAAATTGTTAAAATTCAACAAGGGGAAAAACATAACAATTTCTGAGGAGGTCGATCGATCGAACTTGAATGTCGATCGATCGACCTATGAATGTCGATTGATCGATCGCACCAGGTGAAGCTACGGACTGCTTCGTTTTTCAGTCCCAGATTTGTCCCAAAACTTCATTACAAGGTATGAAATTCTAAACTAAGGATATAGGATCATTATACAACCTAAATACATTATTTTTAACGTTCCAAAACTATTAAATCATCAACGATTAGCCTTATATGGATCAAATATTCATAGAAATCCTAGTTTCCTATTTTCTTCAAGAACCATGATATTTCTCTTCTTTAATCCGTTTTTAATTCATCAAGGGTTATGTTTTGGTTATTGAATTTCGTCCAGAACTAACCTACATGCAATTCCTATCCAAGATTTAGAGTTCTACACCAAAATTCATGAGTTTTCATCATCTTTCAAGGCTATTAACAATTTCTACACTAACATGGAAGGAGTATTCGCTGAAAATTCATGGAATCAAATCACTTGCCTTAAGATTGATGTTCAGATCCGTTGATAATGTCCAAGGGCTGGTTCTTTCCTTCTTTCCGATCACAATTCCGTCGAAAGTGGACTTCTCCTCTATCTCACGTAGCCCACTATTTGCTTTTTGGCTGATAATGGCCCTCCCAATAATAATTAAATAAACCCTAAAATTCGTGGGTCTTATTTCCTTAAATTTTAAAGTGATTAAATACCCTCCCGGTTTGTCGATTTGACCTAAAAATGCCTCGAGACCCAAACTAAACCCCCGGCTAGTGTTTTCTGACTATCTCGACCCCTCCGGACACGTTGGCGCACTCAAAATGACCATACAGTTGATAAAATTATAATTTACTTTTTTAATCTAATTAAATTGATTTCTGACGCGACTGACACGCGCGTCCCAACTTAATTTTTCCAACTGTCGTATTTATGACTCGCGATAATTTTAATAATTTTTATAGTCATAAATTACCATATATACTCAGTAATACTCAATATTATCATCATGATCAAATACCAACTCACGTCTCGCTAGTATTTAAATCCAGATTAATTTCCAATTAATTATCATTTAATTTAATTAATCCCATTAGATAAAATCAGTAAAATTACGGGGGATTACAATAGCATGTAGCCCACGCGTTGCGCGGGTGCATATTAAAATTTCTTTAAAATGTATCACTCATTTGTAAACTAATCTAATAAAGAACCAACTATGAAGAAACGTTGCAAACCTTAGGGGCGAATAATTTATAAATTTAAATACATAGTGATCAATCTTAATAATTAAATAATGTACTGAAAATTGCAAATGAGTATAATAAATAAAATAAATTGTATACTTTATACAATTAGTTGTATATTTATATAATGAATGAAGAGAGGAAGGGTATGAAAAAGTTGGCACAATACTCTTGAGGTTAAAGCACATTATATCGAAAATAAATTTCAAACTGTCACGTCCACCTCCGTTATATGATGTTCAAGAATTATTTTACAAAATTGATCCGATTGAATTGCCTCTTTTAAATATAAAATTCCTTTTAAGTCAGAATCAATAAGTCGGCATTTATAATGTGGCAATTTATAGTCTCTTGATTATTTGGCATATTATTGGTAGCTTATTTTTTTTTATTTGAAAACGAAAATTCAATTTAACATAAACTTCAAAAGGTATTATCTTTAAGAGATAATTTTTGTACATTTGAACATAAATACATATGCATAGTAAGAACATAAATACATATGTCGTCAACAGAAAGAAACCTAAAGTTGCAAAAATGACCAATGAAGAAACAAACGGAGTGACTATCTCCGTTAAAAATAAAAGCCAAGAGACCCCACTAACACGACGACCCAATATATCAAATTGGTATCACATTGCTTTTATTTTGTTGATGAATCATTATTGGAAGGGTCGTTGAGAGAGAAAGAAGAGAGTTTTAGTTCAAGTTACAAACCCAAGCTATGATGCACTCCTCATCCTTGTTCAGTAAAGTGTAGTCCGCCGGTAAGTGTCCCACTTATTTCGTCAAGCTCTACTGCCTTTCTCTCCTCTTCTAAGATTCGACCACCTCATTGAATCTCATCATCAACAATACAACTTGTATGTTAAAGTAATGGTTGTGCCTGAATCTGAAGGTGAGACCCACCTCTGATATCATCACCATCTTTAAAAGTCCTCATCGAAACTTTGTCGATCTCCGTCTCCCTTTGAGATAATTGATTGAGCAACACCTTCTTTATGTGGGTTCGAACTTGGCTGACAGCAATGTTAACCACACCAATGCTTAGATCCACGAAGGTTAGGCCTTGCGTCCATTGACAATGAACAAAACCACGTCGTCTAAGGTTGCGTTTGTTTTTTCATCTGAATCTGAAGTCTGAATCTGAAATCTGAAGACTGAATCTGAAGTCTGAAATCTGAATCTGAAAAATATGTTTGTTTTTATATCTGAATATAGCTCTGAATGAATGTATTTAGACTGATTCAGACTTCAGATTCAGACTTCAGACGTAACTTTACCTCTTAATCATTAAGAGCCAAATATAACCGTTAACCTCTTAATCATTTAAAAAAACAAACATTTTTTGGTACCTCTTAAATCTGAATGGTTCATATTCAGACTTAAGAGGTAAAAACAAACGGGACCTAAATTGACGACGTCGCCGGATGCCAAGGAAATAGTCAAAATGGGCATATATTCAACTGAGCTTTCATCTCCGATTCAAAATCAGATTCATATTCTTCTTCATACGAACTTTTATCATCTTCTCCCATATTTTCATAATCATCATCTTCCATGTGTTTAAATACATGAGATGAGTATGTTAGGTGTTGCGAGTAAGGATCAAGCATGGTTGGGGAATTGGGATTTGCAATAGAAGGATTATAACCACTTTATTGGTTGGTTCCGAGTCCGACCCCTAATGTGGGTTGATAAGGGTTCTTGAGATCATTGTGGGCATTCGATGTTCTTGGATTTGGAGAAATTAGAGTTTGTAATGGTTTGCAACAGCTGGCTTTTTTTTGTTGATGAATCATTATGGAAAGGTCGTTGAGAGAGAGAAGAGAACTCATAAATTATAATGACGATTGCATTCAGTAGATGAAGAGAACCCATTAAGGAGAGAAATCGTTGGGGCTGATTAATGAGAGAAATTGTGGGGTTGTTGGCTATTTTTTAGGTTGTTGGCTTAATATCAACTTGTTGGGTAGATGAAGAGAACCCATTAAGGAGAGAAATCGTTGGGGCTGATTAAGGAGAGAAGTTATTGGGGTCGTTCGCCTAATACCAACTTGTTGGGTGTAGTCATTAAAAACCTATAGAGTGTTCTTATTGACAAATGTAATATATGATCCTCATTAAACACTATTTCTATTGCTTTAGAGGTATAATATAGATATAAATGACAATTTCCCTCTAAAATTAAGTGGGAGAAATCACAATATATAACGAAATCATAAATAAACTCAATAACAATATATGTTGGCATCATTTCTGCATGTTCGGGTTCAAAGGGTTGCCAAATACGCAAAGATAAAGTTGCCAATGGGCTACCTCTATCGTCTCTCATAATCACACCACTCCCGTGCCTTTTGAATTAATAAAGGTGGCTGCATCAAAATCCACTTTAATCTGGCCTGGTTCTGAACACGACCAATAATCACCCTCTATTTTGTTATGACTATTATCTTTTAGCCACACTACATAGAACACAGATAACCAATAAGAGAATTTGGAAATCAAGCCATAAGCATTACCCCCGCATTCACCGTGGAAAATTTTGTTTCTATTGGTCCATACTGACCATAAAGCCCAAGACACAAAATCAAAATGATCATTTTTAAGGTGTTTGCTAAGAAGAGGATCCAACTTCCTATTTCATCATTAAATACTCAAATAAATCTGAAATCAACTCGCTAAATTTGAGCACTTCAACTTCTAAAGGACAAATTTTGAACACACAAAGCTGAATCACAATCGTTTTCACAGACACAATATGACTAGTAACGAGCTTTCATTTTTTATCTTTCAAAATTTTCCCTGATGGAGAGAGAATTTTGGTAAAAAGTTGAAAAATAAAGTGCTTAATTTTGTTCGACAGGAAACCTGCCAAATAAAATTCTAATTGTGGGGGCTAGCTGATGATGAAGGTTTAGAAAACATTTGTTCACCTTTGACTCGCCTAATATGCTAGGCAACCCGGTAGTCACTTTTTATAGAAAATTTATCATTCTTTTCAAAAGTCCAAATATCTTTGTCTTTTGATAACGGTCCATTAAGTGGAATCATTTGAATGTCATTTATTTCCTAAGAGAAAAAAAATTTGAACGTGAGAATGAGGTCACGTTGACCCGAAAGTGGGTCAATGAGATCTTTTACAAATTTTATATGTTTATGAGTCGGTTCGAGAAAGATTTGAAAGTATGAGGTTTGGGGATCAATTTATCCTCCCAGTTTTTTATATTCTCCCCATTTCTCACTCTCCACATCATTCATCTATCTAAGATAGCTCTAGCCTCTCAAATGCTACTCCAAATGTAAGAAGAGTTGTTTATTTTGCCTCCCAAAAGAACTCGTAGAGAAATATTTGTCTTTTAAGATCCGACGAGCTACAGAGTAGAGATTTTATGAATTCTCCACCCTTATTTTTCAATAAGGGCAAGGTTAAAATCTTCGAGGTCACTAAATCCTATCCATCCCTCTCTTTTGGACTTGCATAGATTTTCTCAACTTTTCCAGCACATTCCTTTATCTTTTTTCCTAGTAGACCACTAAAAATTTCTCATGAGAAATTTACGATCCTCACACACGTAGTCCGGGATTTTAAAGTAACTCGTAGTAAAGGGGGGCAAGCTTGGCTTACCGGCTCGCTTTTGATAGTATGACCTTTTTCACCCTCTAACTTTTTGCCACACCCTCTCTCTTAACCCTGCAAAAATCTCTTTTTTTACTTTCTAACAACCGACTGTAAACCCAAATATTTATCATATCTATCAACCTCCCGAATACCCGAAGCCTCACTTAGGATATGTAATACTTTGTATCTTTGGGAGTATTTTATTTCCACGTGTGCATTTAATTATTAATTTAATTATAAAATCAATTTAGTTTGGATAAATATTAATTAGCGAGTTGAGGATTAATATTTATGATTAAAATTATTTACTTGTGTGTAATAAGTAAATAACTATGTGAATTATTATATTATCGTTAGAGAGTTAAAACGACGGATTCAAATCGTTTAAGGGCGACACGTATTGTACGCACGTGTCTAACCCGATTAATGAAATGGTGGAACATTTTTAGTTCAGTGACTCGGATGACCTTTTTTAGTACAACGGTGATCCAGAATGAGTCGAAATAGTCCAGAATAGATACTCAGGGGTTATAGTTGGGTTCCAAGGGCTTTTTAGACCTAGAATGGCCCTTATAGGGGTATAATCATCATTTTACCCTTAGGGTTTAACACAAATACGAAATTAAGGTTTAATTATGAGGAATTTAAGGTTTAGTGGGGGTGGGTAGAAGCCTCATTTAACCTCTTCTTAGTGGGTATTAAGGGAGATAAGAGAAAAGAAGAGGGAGAAAGCTTGGAGAAAAAAGGAAGGACCATCTCCGAAAGCAATCCATCTAGAACATGTCAAGCTTCGAAATTTAATACTTAAAAGAAAGTGTTTACTTGCTTTAGATTTCGTTTCTACTGTTAATTATATTCATAATCAGTTAATGATTAATCTGGAAATTTAGGATGTAATCATAGGGAATAATTTAGAGGACTTGATTTGTGATTAACATGTTAATGTGAGTGAGAATTAATATGAAAGAAATTCGTGATTTAAATATGAAAATGTGAATATGAGAATGATGAACATTGATAGGGTGTTGGATCATTGGGTTTTAAAGGTTTATAAATTCTTGATTGAATGAATTGAATTAACGAGTAGGAATATTTAGGATTAAACGTTGAATTTAGGTTTAGATCGGGCTTAAAATACATCTGGAATGTTCATATGTGTATGTGGCATCTTAATTTATTATTTTGGGAGGCTTGGGACCTCCATTGATGGGTTTGGGAGGTGAAATCTCGAGGTTGAGGACGAAGGGAAACCCAACTAACTGAACTGATTCGCTGGGGGAGAGAATCGATTCACCAAACAGAATTGGTTCGATCTTTCAGCCAACAGGTTCGATTTTTTAGCATGTACCAATTTTTATTTTGCATTATTTAGACTCGTTAGTGTTGGGTAAATTTGCATATAGGTTTTTGGGGTAGATTGGGATTTCCTTGCAACATCATCAGGGGATGGTGCGTGTTTTAGGCCAACTGTTAGATGGGTTCGAGTGAGATGAATCAGATTTCAAGTGAGTGAACACTTAATTAGGAAATTGAAAAGTCGGTTCGAACTTCGCGATTGATAGACTAGTACGCTATGGGATTTTCGTACATAGTCGATACTATATATATATATATATATATATATATATATAATTGTTGTGTATTTGTTTGAAACATACCTACTCGGCAATGCTATCATTATGAGGTTGCCCGTAGTGGGCAGTCCACCCTGGCGTTGACTGCCAGGTGTTGGATTGATTCCCCATTCCATAGTACTGTTGCATGGCCACTATCCATGTGTGAGGATATGTATTCGTTTGGAGATCGATTAGGTACAATGTGATATGGTTGTGACCCTCTAACGTATGTTATGACCGCTTCCACTGTTTGTGTTTACAATTTAGGATCGGTGGTGAGATTCCGACCTGGTGGCCCAGGTTAGTGCGTGGTATGTCTAGAGCCTGATAGCACATGAGGGATGTATCCCCGAGGTCCTACCCTGGGGACACGATTTATGCGTATATAACGAGGGATATATATATATATATATATATATATATATATATATATATATATATATATATATATATATATATATTTTACTAACGTATAGTAGTCTTCTTGTTATATTTATAGAATCAGTTAACCTTTGTTTTTCAGTTTGCATAAAGTTAAAATCGTCCTTGTTCGCTTAATATTCCTAATTTGATTTCTAAAGATAAAACAATTTTTTCTTGTTGTTCAATTACGTAAATAGTGCTGTTGACTAAATGATATTCTTCGAATTTTAAAATAATTCTTAAAAAGTTATATTGGGTTTTGATTATATTTCTTCTGTGTTCGATTTCGTTTCTTAATATTTGTTTTTTAGTTAGCATTAAAGTTTTAGAATCTACCCTTTTCTATTAATACTGCAAGTTGATTTTCTTTTGCTAATTGTCTTTCTTGATTATATTCTATTATATATATTGTTCTTTCTATTAAGTCGTAACGTTTAAATTCAACTATATGTTTTAAATAGTTTCTTAGATTTTTAACTGTAATTCTACTGTGTTCTATTGAATTTCTAAGTTGTTGTTTTTCCGTCCACATATACTAAAATATTAAATGATTTTACTATACAATCAAATTCTGCTTTAAAATTTATTTTATAGTGATTAAATACTTTTCCCATAAATAAAGTATGTACTAAGAGATTATTATAATTTCCAGTCATATATATATATATATATATATATATATATATATATATATATATATATATATATATATATATATATATATATATATATACGGATGTGTATAGGAGATAGTGTGTGAATATCTAATAATAGCATGTGTGTAGGTATGTAATATCTGTATTAAAATATACCTAGTGAAGGTAGTGCATATTGGCTAATAGTGATTATTAGCGGGATAGGATATAATAGTTGTTATTTTCCTAGTTAGACTCGGTAGCATGACTAGGATAATGAAAAAAGAATTAGGTGCTCACTGTAGATGAGAGGCAAGGAAAGGTCTCATGTGAATGCATCTTAAGAGTTAATTTTGAAGGTAATACACTGCACCTTTACATTTAAAGCATTTAAATAATTATAAATATTTTTAAATGTTTTTTGGGCTTTGACCCTCTATCAAATATGTTTTTAAAACCCTTGTCATTCAGTAACAGGGACCGCAAGGTTAGTCTCTTCATCATATCGTTGTGTGCAGTAGCTATGCATGTTGCGAGATTTGATTGTAGCCTCCTCAGTTCTAATTATCTAGATATGATTCAGTTTTCAGTATTTTGTTTTGGGCGTGTAGGGCTTTACTTTTGAGTCAGATATTTTCCCCTATTTCTCAGTAGTATGTTTATATTGGTTTTATTTATATATTTGTTACGACATTGATTCTAATAATGAAATCATATTGAATTTCTATGTAATTTTGATAACGGCATGATCAACCGATATTAGATTAGGCGGGATATCACAGTAGGTATCAGAGCATCTGGTTCTAGCGTCCTTTAGGATCTGTGCGGACTAACTATGTTGTTATGGTTGCATTCCTTTGATGTAGAGCCATATGTGTTAGCACTACTGTTTTCATGTTATGCATTTTCATTCTTCTGCTACTGTTATATTATTTAAGTGGAATCTCATACAATTTCGGTTTGGTTTTATATTCCAAAAAGCAAGAGAGGGAGACTAGCAAATGCATCAAGAAACGCCACAAAGAGGGAGGCTCAGCCGAAGCTGTAGGCCACCTAGGGGACTGTGAATGCAACATATGTCTCAGTCATTATAGTGCAGGCAATTAATGTTGCCATAACAGCCATGGCATAACACATGCCTCTGCCCACCCATAACCACCGGTGGAAGTAAGTACCGGTATAGACTCACACACCGTCGTTCGCGTGGGAATGAGTTAAGGAGGGCTTCCATAAGGTCCATCCACAAGAGTTTCAGGGGAGTGAAGATGTAGTTGCAACGAGCCAATAAAATAAGGATATCTAGAGGCATCTTTGAATGGTTGAGTTCAGCGACACTCGAAAGAAAGTACTAGCTGCTTTTAAGCTAGTTGGGACAGCTTTGTAGTGGTGGAAGTCAATCACCATGCCAGAGGAGGGGGATACTATGATTATTCAGAAGTTTTGGGTGCATTTTTACCACAAGTTCTTTCCGTCAGCTGTGAGGACTGAAATAAGGAGGAGATTCTTAGACCTCACACAGAAGGGTCAGATAGTGGTCGAGTATGAGGAGGAGTTCACTTATTTGGCAAACTTTATGCCATACAAGGTGAACAAGGATGAGAAAATAATCTTGAAGTTTATGGACGGGCTCACGTGAAGGATCTGTCAGTGTCTGTTGGGTAACCCGAAATTAAGGACTTACAATGATGTCATTAATGTTGCATTGCTACATTGCTATGATCATCACTTCCATCGAAGGGGAGTAAAGAGGTCAGGAGAGTCAATTCAATAGGGCTATGATGGGGCAGCGGGGCACTACAATAGCAGGGTAGGTAGCAGGAGTGCGGTTCCCAATAGGGGAACTCAACTAAGAGGTTCATGTCGAATAATGGTGTGTACATGAAGGACCATTTGGGCTAATAATGTGCTTCTTAGGGCCAGGGGAGCCAGAATGAATGCCACCAGGGTTAGTGATATGGGCAACCTTATTAGGGCCAGCAGGGCGAGAGGCCAAAAAACATTACAAGGAGGTGTTTCATATATGGAGAGCAAGACCACATACGGCGTGCTTGCCCAAATAGGGAAGCAGTAGGACGCCCAGTAGAGGCAGAAACCACCATAACTATTGGCCACACCAGTAGTTCCAGTAGAGCCACCTCAAAAGAAAAAGTTACAGTTTGGGCATGCCCATAACGTTCGTGGGCCAGCTCTGCCAGCAATTGAGGGTATATTTCCTATTCATGGGAACACATGATGAGTATTGTTTAACACGGGAGCATCACACTCTTTTATTAGTACTATATTCGCGTAGGATACGGATTTAGTGGATACAACGTCTGATAGTATTATGATCGTAGATTCACTATTAGGTAGCAGGGCTTTCATCCGTTCCATGTGTAGGGGAGTTGGTGCGGACATTGTGAGGTTATGTTTGGTAGCGGATTTGCTCATTTTAGAGATGTATGAGTTTGACGTTATATTATGAATGGACTGGATAGCAACGTATAGCGATGATGGACCGTTATCTGACGCCCCGTCTAATTAAATACCGCGTGATCAGTCATTTATCAAATTAAATCAAAATATTCAGTTGGTTCAGAAAATGCATCACTGTCGAAAACTGTTATTTAAAAAAATATATATTATATTACTAACCACCTAATATTTAAAAAGGGTTAATGCCCAAATTTTAGCTTTATAATTTATATAAAACCAAACTAACGAATAACTAAATATTCACCATTCCAAAGCAATCTCATATAACAGGGAAACATAATTGAAATAATAAAGTAAACACTTCCAGCCTAAATATCAAATACAATAATCCAACACAGTAATCCAACAAATGAAAGGAATAAATTGATAAATCCAAGATCTCCGAATGTCTAAATAGGAGAGGGACAACATGTCTTAAATGAAAAAAACAACTCTAAATAAAGGAGTGATAATCATGGAGGCGTATACTACCGAGGTCCTGTAACTTCCACAGCAGCTACATCACGTTAAATGAATGAAACTCCTATGCCTGGTGTCCCTGTGACGGGGCACCTAAATAATTTGACAAGAGAAAAGAGATTTTGCAAGAAACGGGCCAGAGCCCGAATGTAAATAACTTAAAGATTTTAGCAAGTATTTAAAAATTGTAGTAAATCAAATAATACATGAGCATGTTAGCTTTTCAAACTCTCACTTGAGATTCTCACCTCTTAACTAAGGTGCGCGCCTAACGCACCTCTAAACCCATTCCAATTATTTATCCCCTAATTAGATTGTAGACATAATACTTCTACTCACTATCCAATACCAACCCGCATCCCCCATGTATTACCATAATAAATGTTTTCATGACTAATTACTCAAATTTTGGGAAGTATTTATACACCACGTCAAGTGTTCACTTTCTTAAGTTATTTAGAAATTTCCATTATTTTGGTAATCCATATACTTTCATACAGGAAGTAACATCACAGGTGTATATATATATACAAGGCACCTATAGACTCACATGCTGTGCCCTCATACTTTGCTATCATGTCCCGGTACATCTAGCACTAAATAAGGACAATGGGTTCGAAATCTCCCACGAACCATAAGTTTACAAATCACACATATTGGAGGCGAACATAGTTCCAAGCCTATGGGCTACCCACATACCTATGCACCCATATGACCCTCAACACAATCATTCTCAGATAGCCCGTACCTAGGTTCCATGATCTGAGGTACCAGTCAGTATCCCCTGAAGGTCACTCAAGATAGGACTTCCCCCCTTTACAACCTCCCGTGATAGCAAGTATGGTAGGTATGTCATACACAGAATAAATATCATTATAGGTATACACACAATCCATCAAGATCATTAGGTATACCCATAACCTGAATATTTAATTTATATGTAGTATTGCTCTCATTACTACTTGCATTACACGCACTAAATTAAGACTACTCTCTCGCTCGTAACTTAGAGATAATTCATCACCCCAATTGTCATAAAATATCATACCCATTTTGTTGTCCAAAAATTCTATCCTAATTTTACTGCTAATCATCACTTCAAATAAACCTGCCACCTAGATTTAAAACAGAAGAAAATTTTCCAGAACCGGACCCGTCGTTTGAACCAGATGCTATCTCATTTGAACGACATAGCATGTCGTTAGAATGATATCTCGTTCGAACCAGACTCAATCTCGTTCGAACGAGATAGAGTTGTATCATCCCCATTCTGCACCTGCTACGTTTTTCATCCATAAACAGTTCTAAAACCTCAATAAATCAGTCCCAAACTCATTCCATTCCTCATTCTCCCACATCAAAGGATGATCTCTAACATCTAAAACACATCAAATTCAAGATTAATTAAACCATAAACCAAAAATCCCCAAATTTCAAATTCATAAAATCCTAGTTCATAAAATTCCCAATTAACCCTATTTAATACCAGATTTACTCAGCAATTATCAAGATAAATTCGTAGTTAATTCCCAAATGACATGGACCATTCAACTTGGTATCAAATTAACCCTAATACATCTTTTAAATCATGAATTCTTCATAAAATTACATGCAATTTAGGGGGGTTTCATTACCTACACTAATATGAACACATTTAATGCTAAAAGAGCAAGATTTAAACACTTGCATTACGAAATACAGTCTGATCCTTTGGTGTTGTTAGTATGGTGGTGACCCACGCTCTTTGATTTATGCGATGGTGGTCACGGTGGTGGAAAAAGTTCAATAGTGGTGACTCTTCCTTAGAACTTGTCTTCCTCCTTCCCCTTTTTGGTCTCTCTATGTGTCTAACTTTTACTCATGGCAGATAACCTAATCTAACCCACGTAGGAGACCTTTGATTTCTCTAATTTTCATCCTTTATTTTACCCCCAAAATATAATTTACCAAAATGCCCTTTCGGGATGACGATTTGGCCTAAAATTGCCCCGAAACTCAAACTAAACCCCCGGGTAGACTTTTATGACTATCTCTACCCTTTCGGACTCAACGGAGCACTCGAAACGACCACATGAGTGGCTTATAATTTTTTTACTTTTTATTCCATTAATTTAGTCCTGACTCGCGCATCCCGACTTAATTTTCATAATTGTCGTATTTTTCACTCCCGACAGCTCTAATATTTTCGTAATCATATATACCTTTACTCACACTAATATTCAACATAATTCTTGCCAATAAATACTAACTCTCATCACATTTGTAATTATTTATTAAATCTGGATTAATTAAAAATTAAAATTTCCCATTTAAATTAAATAATTCCAATCCAACCCTCTTTTTAAATCCATAATTGAATTAAAATCTCTCAAAAATACGGGGTATTACACGTTATAGTAGGACTATCGTGTTTTCTATTCTAGGGAAGGATATATTTCTTGTGTCATTGACTCGTCCCGATGGAGGGTTGAGCACGCATTTATATTACATCGAGGAGGAGATTTCAGAGGGTATTCTCTTCTTGTTAGATTCGATTCCTGTGGTTAGGGACTTTGCTGATGTATTTCAGGAGATATCTGGGTTATCACCGAATTGGGAGAATGAATTTGTTATAGACATAGTGTTGGGAACTAAGGCAATAGCGCGTGTGCCGTATCGTATGGCTCCTTTACAGATGTGGAAAATAAAATATCAGATTCAACAGCTTTTGGTATAGAATTTTATCTGTAGGAGTACCTTACCTTGGGTTCCTCCAATATGTTTGTGTAGAAGAAAGATGGGTCGTTTAGGTTGTGTATCGACTATTGGGAGTTGAATAGGGTCGCAATTCTGAACAAGTATTCATTACCGTGTATCGATGACTTATTCGATTAGTTAAGAAGATCATCCTACTTCTCGAAGATTGCGATTAGGGTACCATAAATTATGTATCAGGGAGCGAGATGTCCCTAAGACTGCATTTTTTACGAGATATGGGTTTTATAAGTTCAGCCGTTAGGGCTAACCAACACAGTAGCAGTTTTCATGAATCTCATGAATGAAGTGTTCAGGAATTCTTAGATCAGTTTGTCATTGTCTTCATAGATAACATCTTGATTTATTCTCGAACAAAGGGCGAGCGTACAAAGCATTTTTAGTTGTTCTTTAGACTTTTCAAAACCATCAGTTGTATGTCAAGTTCGAGAAATATGGATTCTTGTTGCGGGAGGTCCACACCACTTCCTCATCGCTGATACCATACTCGGATCCACCAAAATCCCTATATCGGAGACTATATGTGAAGTTTGAGAAATGTGGATTCTTGTTGCGGGAGGTGCAATTCTTCGGTCATATAGTCTCCGATAGAGGGATTTCGGTGGATCCGTGTATGGTGTCAGTGATGAGGAAGTGGTGCCAACCCTCGATACATAGGGAGGTTTATAGTTTTATATAGGTTACTACTATTAGTTTAGCCGAGGGTTTTCGAAGATTACGGGTCCCTTGACGAATTTGACTTGTTAGGGCGCACCTTTTATTTGGGATGACCACTATTAGTTAGCTTTTGATGAGATAAAGACAAGTTGACTTCAACACTAGTGTTCGCATTGCCTAGGGGAGGAGTGGTGTACTTTATTTTTACTGATGCATCCTTACTGGGACTTGGGGGAGTTTAATAGTAGGAGGAGCATGCTATAGCTTTTGCTTATCTCGAGTTTAAGACCCATGAGAAGAAATATACCCTTCACGATTTTGAGTTAGAAGTAGTTGTTTTTTACTTAAGGATTTAGAGGTATTATTTATTGGGGGAGAAGTTTCGATTGTTCATGGACCATACGTCACTGCAATTTTTTTTACTCGGAGGGAGCTGAATATGAGGCAGCATAGGTGGCTTGAATTCATGAAAGATTACCAGTTCGACATTCAGCACCATCGATAAAGGCTAACACAGTGTCAAATGCATTGAGCCGCAAGCCTACGAGGCAGTTGGCGATAGTGTGGAAGGCAAAATGGGATAAGCTTCGTTAGGAGGAGGAGGTATTGAGGGCTTATGTAGAAGTGATGACAGTCACACCCAAGATCATTTTGAGGGTTATGAAGGCACGAGTAGGGGGGTCTTTGTATTAGGAAAAGGTATGAAAGTTACTAGCAGAAGGAACATAGGGGTCATAGGGTTATCGACATCACAGAGGGGTCATGGTTTCATCTGGGTAATTATGGAAAATTTGACTAGGGTAGATCATTTCTAACCTTCTCGGGTGGACTACATGACAGGGAAGTATGCCAAACTTGTCATTATAGAGATAGCGAGAGTGCAAGGAGTGTTGCTCAATATTGTTTCGAATCGAAACAAGATCTTTGTGTCCTATTTCTAACAAATTTTTCAGGAGGCGATGGAAACGAAATTGCATTTGAGCACGAAGTATCTAATAACCTACCATAAATAGGCCTTTAGATACCTTAAAAACCCAATAATTCCAAAAAAACTCAAAACTTTTACCAAATTACCAAGATGCCCCTAAAAGAAGAATTAGGTTGACTTATACTCACCTATCTCAATTTGAGCCCAACTTTCACTCAAAGTTTGACCTAATGACTTATATTTTATAAGAATATCATAAACTAATCCATTATGTTTGAAAATTTTCACATAAGCCCCTAAACTTTTGTAAAATAACTTTAAAGCCTTAGAATATAAACAAAAACTATACAAGGACCCAAATAAAAACCTAAACTTAATTATCATTTCCCCCCTATTGACATGGGACCAGTTGGAATGCCAATATGGCATTTTCCATGTGGGTTACCCAAGGTACCCATTTAACCTCCACATAAGCAATAGTGGAACTTATGCAATCTGAACCCATTTACCATGGGATCCAAACAGGGTGATGTAATATACCTTTTTATTCTGAATTTAAAAATTGAATTTTTTGAAAAAAAATCAGATTTTTTTATTGGAGACGCGCCGTTACGCACCGGGTCAAACTCTAAACGTGCCTGATTTGACTCTCACTCGCATTTGAGAGTCATTAGGGTTTTGATAACCTTCGATATGTTGACATTAGGGTTTTGATACTTTTACCTCATATTTGAGAAGTTTTAGGAATCCACTTGACTTTGTCCCTGAATGAAAATTGTATAATTTTTGAAGAGGAATCCAACCATATAAGTTTCAAAGATTTTGGTGGGCTAAATCGAGTAATTCAATCTCGATAAAAATGGCAAAATTTTGACTGAACATAAGTAACTGAAAGTTATGATTCTTATTTCGGCATTATAAGGGTGTTGTTCTATATGGGATATGCAAACAAATAGGCCTGGTTTGAGGGATTTTGGTGGAGTAAAAGTCTTTAATTTGTCTTATGAAAATTCCAGGTCCGAAAACTTCAACTTCAACTTCAATTTAAGGAATTAAAATTTGTTCTTGGTTCAATTAAACATTGCACCTAAGTTCCTAATAACCTAAGCTCAAGTTACCTCACTTTGAAACTGGTTCAATGTCAAAAAATTAGAATACACCATTGAAGCTCAAGCTTCAATGGAGTTTTTCTAGTTTTTGAGTTATTTCAGTGCTTCCACACGTTAACATTGACATGTAAACACATAATTCTATTCTATAGAAGTGCAGAAACATAAACAAATTGAAAGAACAAACATTCGTTCATAAAATGATAGCAATTCAAAAACTCTCAAAATTTTACTTTGAAATTGCACTCAGTTGGGATGGGTTTTTACTGAGGTGAATGAGGCATTATATAGGGTTTGAGGAGAGGATTTGATTGGTGTCTTTGGAGGTGAAGTTTGGATTGAGATTGCACAAGTTCCACCATTGCTTATATGGAGGGTGTAACACCCCATATTTTTCAGCGTTATATATTTAATTAATTCGAATAATTTAAATTACTTGTGTGTCGTAATTTAATTAAATTAATTATTATGAATTTATTTAAATATTAATCGTAAGAGTAAATGGTTAATATTTATGGAATATAAATTACTAAGTAAATAGTAATAATTTATTTATGTCAGAGCGAGTGATAGTGACGTGGTATTATTTTATCTCAGCCACGAGTCGGGCATAGACTATATTGAGGTCAAGATAGGAATTTTCAGTAAAGTAATTCGGATGACCATTCTGAATACACGGTTGATTCCGGATAGGCCGAGATTGTGACAACTCGAATATAATTATGATAAATTATGTTTAAATCATGATTAGCTTATGTGATATGGGTAAGATGTTATTAGTATATATAACGTTAAGTCATTATGTTTAGTCTAATCCTACCTTTATAAATCATGAAATATTGGATTAGTTACAAATATAAAATTTTGAAGTTTTCGATAGGAATGTTCATGTTTGAAACTAGTTTTGACCTTTATAACATAATAATTGACTTGAGGCGAAAACTAAATAGTTGTAGACACGTGAGTTAGGGTTGTAACACAATAAATGGTGTGTGAAACAGAGGTCCGAGTAAGAAGTTATACCGAAATTACTAACCAAGGGAAAATCTGGCCATCCGTTTAAATGGTAATTTGTCCTTTATACCCAACAAGCGTTTTAAATTGATTGGATGGAGGTGTAGGCTGGTTTGGCCGACCTTATACCTTTGAAATAACCTTCCCCTTCAGCCAAAAATAGCCATGAAAGAGTTTACCTTGAGGAAAGAGAATTAGAAATTTAGGAAGAAAAAATTAGAAGAAAAATCGGAGAAAATTGTGGGAAATTACGAAAAAGTCCTCAAGGTAATTCTATATGTAAATCTTGTTATTTTTCTTGTATTACTGATTGAATTGGTACAAATCATAGACTGTTTATATAAATTTCATGCCTTTGTTTATATGTATAAATAGATGCAAGTTTACGCAAAAATTGAATATGTAAACCCTTAGAATTGCTTCGTTTAAAAACCATGTTTATTCAAACTTCCATATCTTTTTGTATACTTACTGGAAATGATTGATTCCAATTGGATATTAAAATAGACTCATATATGTATAGCATATCCAAAAATTATATAAAAATACCAAGAAATGAATCTTGGGTGATGGTTTGAATTTCGGGTATGAAATCTGCCTCAAGGGTGAAATTATGCACGCCATGTGTTCGATGTTTTGCTTGACATAGAAAATGAACCTTAAAAATTAGGAAAATTTAATTTTATATTATTCACTATGTTTACTGATATTGCGCAAAATATCATATAAATTTATGATGTGTAAAAATTATGAAAATTCCTGAAAGTTGATTGAACAATAGAGGGGCCTATAGGGCAGATTTACGATGTAGTAAAGCAATGGGCCTATCTTGCTCTAGGAAACTTGAAATGGCGCACCGTCTTGTGTATTGGAATCCTAATGTGATAAGGATTTAATTATCAAGAAGAAATGAATGTATGTTTGGTCTATGATTTGGATATGTCTGTCACACCCCGCCTAATTCTGGCATCGGCCGCCACCAAAACTAAGTCGGACGTGAGTAAATAAAATACCATTCTTAGCATGAGAAAGATATGAGACATAAATAAACCAGTCCATAAGATATATAATTGAATCAATCTCAAATGATCATAAACAACTAAGCGATAAAAGATCCATCACATGCTAACTCCAAAAAAAAAATCCAATCTCCAATAATGATTAAATAAAATATGAATAATCCCAACAGAAATCCTCTAAACAACTTTGGAACCGAATGGCCCAATAAAACTCCAATGAAGTCTCATAATACGATTGAAAAAGAAAGTCTAACTAAACTATGCCATAAAGTAAATAACTCCAGCTGCACCTCCAATGATAACTCCGATAAACTTATGCAGCTTCTCCAAATTAAATCCTGAAAAAGATTAGTCAACGCATGGGTCAGAGCCAAAGCCCTGAGCAAGAATAGACACTACTCCCCTCAAATAGGATCCTTGAATCCAGACAGTAGAATTATACGCAATAAATATCACAATAGAATATTTTATATTAAACGAGATAATTAAACGCGATAATTATAATCTACTAACTACCCGCAAAAATCCCCATTTATAAAGGCACACCAATTTGATTTTAAATTCCCAAGTCCCACGATGTTAATTTAATTAAATTAACCAACTTTTATTATAGTTCTCACTTTTTATTAAAGTGTCACACTTCCCCTTGTCAATCGTCCTCTGACCCGTTTACTGTCGGCCCCGACACATGACAAGGTTCCCTTTGTCAATCGTCCTCTGACCCGTTTACTGTCGGCCCCGACACATGACAAGGTTCCACACACGACACGACATAAATCGTCCTATGACCCGTTTAAACTGTCGGCCCCGACACATTATGTCGCCACAAATTTTAATACCCGTTTTTATCTTAGGCATTAATTCTCAAGTTCTCAATTTATAATCACCCCACCCTTTTAATCGATGTGAGATCCTCAAAATAGCCCTTAGTCCCATAACTAAGGGTCCCCAAGTTATCAATACGTCCTAGCCTATGTATAGGATGAATTTTTAACTTAAATTTTGAACTAGTCTCATGCTTAGGCTAGCGTAACGACGATAAAGTACTAAAAATCAGCCTACCCCCAAGATGATAAAAATGCGATAATCTATCCTCACTAGTCCCATACCTAGAAGGCGTAAATAATCAAAAGGCATACCCACTAGTCCCATACCTAGAAGGCATTCTAAAATATAGGGAGATCAATAATACCCAACAACCCGTCGTCACAAAGGCAACATCATAATACCAACAAGTCACACAAACAAGCATAATTAAGCAATATATAAAACTAGGCATGATAGTCCAATTCAATTAAATATTTAATTTAATTATCACCTCGTCAACAATACCCAATTAATCTCATTTAATTATTTTAAATTAAATATACTAAGTTTTCATCATATATTAATCAAAACCAAATTTTGTTATCTCTACATGTATTACATGAGTTATACGCACCCAAAAATTATTTATTTTAAAACTAGGGTTTTTCTACATGCAACCCACACCAATAAAACCCAAAATCACTCATGAATCCTACGTACCCAAAGGGTTATGAATATTATTCAGATTAAAAGATTTAATAAAAACAACCCCATAATTAGTGTCCACTTTTCCTAATTGAGTCACTACTTTATTTTAAGAAAACATGTAATTAAGTGTTTAGGCGACACTTAAAACGCATAATACTAAAGGAAAGGAATAGAGTATGCCTATAAAGATCGTGTTGAAAATCTGATAAAAAATCTGGATTCCTCTCGAAAAATTAGCAAAAAAAGTTCTTGAACGATCTTGATTAAACCCCAATTAAGCCTTCAAAAACTTGTACCAAAACTTGTGACAAAAACTTGATTTTGTTGAAGGTTGATGATTATGAGTGAGAGGAAAAATATTTGGAAGTGTTCTCTGGTGAAAAACTGGAGAAAAAGTGATTATGAGAAGTCCCCCTACGGATTAACAAGGTTATATAGTGATTAGGAGTCCTAATCCTACACAAACTCTAAAACCAGCTTACAGCGCACGTTTTCTGGGAGGGTCGATCGATCTACCCCCAGGGGTCGATCGATCGATCACCCCGAAAAACTGACAGTTTGCCCAAAAAATCCCTATAAGGAAAAATATTATAAAATCAATATAAAATCCGTTTTAACTCCGATTTTAATTCCACTTGAAGTTTTATTCTTATAAAATCATAACCAACATATTTAGCCAATAAAAATTATTAAATTCAAAAATTTATTTTTCTCAAAAATTCCAATTAATTAATTAAAATAATAAATAAAAACACGGGGTGTTACAATGTCAAATATATTAACATGAATTTGGATGGAACTTTATTTGTGATAAATGATTTGAATGGAATCATATGATGCTTATGGATTGAGTTATGTTTAAGTAATTCTTTGGATTGTTAATATTCTTATGATGATACTAATATTGTAAGAATGATAGGGAGGGAAGAAGAGCTGATTGAACAAATACCGAACAAAGGCAAGGGAAAAGCCAGTTAAATTGCCAAGTGAGTGTACTTATGATTGTTTCATATATACAGATATATGAATATAGCTCTAAGAGCAGGATTTTTTTGAATACTTCGGTATTCAGAATTTGTTTGGATATTCAAATATCCAGGATTATTTGGGTCTTATGATCCAAGATTTTTTATTGCTAATGGGAAGAATTATTTAGATCTTATGATCCAGGATTTGTTATTGCCGATGAGCAGGATTGTTCAGATTTATATCCACAGATTCGATATAGAATTGTTATTCCATTGCAGGGAAGGAGTACCTCACTAAACTTAATGATTACGGTTTATATTTTATCAATTTCAGGTTTGTATGCTGCCAGCTAGGATACCATATGACCGGTAACTTTTAGAGTTGCACCGTTGGAAAGAGCTGGGGTTTAAATATGGGGATTTGATCATTGTCACACTGAAGATTTTAATATACTCACACATTATATATATTGAGTTAGTATGGATTGAGTTGATGATTGTGATATTTTATCATAGCTAATCATAGTATTGTATGTTCGCTTAATTATGACTCTGATATAGATTTCGTTATGGTACAAAATAATATTATGTTCATTATGCACATTATGCAGGAAAATATTTATAAATGATTTATATTTCCAATGGGCTTAAGATTATGATCTAATTATTCTAAAAATAAATTATTAGTATGGATATTGGGTTTGGGGTGTGACATTGATAGTCGAAAAGAGTACCCGAGGGTAGTAATTGGGTCTCGGGGCATTTTTAGGCATGACTGGGCCCACATTAGGGTGTTTGGGACATTTTAACTTAGCCCAAAAGCATAATTTCGGGATTAGTATAATAAAACCTAAGTTAGAGAGTTTGTACAAGTCACAACTCAAAAGCAAAACCCTAGTTCTGCGGAGAAGAAAAGAGGGAGACTTTGGGGAGCCGAACTAAAGGAGTTTGAGTGCGTTCTTCGTGGAATCACAATCTACACCAAAGGAATTCAAACCCTACGAACTAGAAAAAGGCAAGTGGTTAACTTGCTTTTAATTTAAATTTTAGTCTTCAATTCATATCATAGTGGGTGTGATAAAATCCATTATTTTTGGGTTAGGTTGACACATAAATTGGGTTTTCAAATTCATGGAGTACTACGTGTATAAATTTTTGAGGAAAAGTGATATCTCAAAGAGTACTGTTGGGGAATTACGATTTGTGATTTGAACCCTGAAATTTATCACCTTATATTGATGATCAGTGAAATAACATTTAGATGGAGGTTTTAAAATCTTGTGTAATTAGGTTTATGAAATTTGGGATAAATCTATGTACTATAAATAAGTAGAGATCAGAGAATAAATTTTGTATCTGTATTGTTGGTTGATAATGGATTCTAGGTTTAAATCTATTAAGAATTGTTTGATTATAAGGGAATTACATTAAAGAAATATGGGTAAAAGGAGCTTGAGTTTTTATCCACGGTGGACGGATCGTAGCAAGAAGATGAAGGAAGGAAAACCCAGGGCGTCGTTCGCGTGACCCTAGGTCTCATTCACTCGACATCACCTGTCGTTCGAACGACAAGGTGAGTCGTTCAAGAGACGTGGGAAAGCCAGACGCAGTTTGGCTTGTTTTCTGTTGGGTCGAAGATTTTTTTTTGTGATTCAAAAGGAGTTATTCAATAGGGATTTATATTCTTTCGTATTTAGGGATTTAAAAATGGGATGAGTATAAATAATTATATAGAGATAAAAAAATGAAACCTAGATTATGGAATTTAGGGGTATAAATTTTAAAGTATTAATTACGGGTCGAGGGAATGTGTCAAGTATTAATTACGGGCCGAGGAAATGTGTTCGGGTATTTTGGTTGAGTGACACCATTTTAATAAATTAACTAATGTGCAAATTAATTAAGTTAGAGTCGGGAAATTGACTCGAATATTTTAGGCTAGTGCCACGGGATTTAGGCATGGATTAGTCGTGTTTAAAGTAATTATATATATACGAAAAGTGTGATAGTGTGTATATATATACACTATTATATTTATATATTATTGTGTGCTCTTTTAATATTAGTGTAGAAATCTCTATATACTATAAAATGCAAAATAAGGCATTTATGAGCATTTAAGACTGCTCCTCATTGAGAGTGTCCATGTGTCACTCTATTCTATATAATGATATAAAAACTATAGACCCAAATCATAAAAGGATGACACATGACTATCATAAATGCAACTTCCTAAATTCACGTGGCTTTCATTATTAATTATACTTCAAAGCTTTCCCTCCACAAAAAAAGCCTTCTACTTCTTCACATCTTTTTCAATAAATAAAAAATGGAACCCAATTATCTCTTCAATATCTACACGCCACCTCCTCTCATTAAATACATCATTACCCTTCTCTCTTCCCAATTATCTCTTCAACCTTCCACCATTTCCCTCTTAAAAATTCCATCCGTCATTACCTCTCCCTCATTCTTTCTATTAACCATTTCTCTATACCCTGATGAAAGAGGACTCTTCCCCATATATTCTTAAATATGCAATTCATAACAGTGGATTTCTTTTTGATGTCATGTTGGACACCAAGAGTCCAGAGATACTATCTGATTTCTTGAAGGAAAGGAGTCCCATCCATCTCAAACAGGGCCAAGAAATCATCATCTCCACTGACTACACTATGAAGGGTGATGAGAACACGATATCAATGAGTTATAAGAATCTGGCTGACGACGGTAAGCCATGAAGTTTGATTCTTTTTATTTTTTTGCAAGGACTTATTAAAGCATTTTTTGGTATCAGATCATGTAAAGCTAATACCATTCTAAACCTTCAAATCATATTCTTAATAAATAAATTAAAAAACTAATTTTAAATAGTAAAATTGATTTTTATCTTAGAAATAATTAATTAATTTAATTCAAAGTAATTTTTTAATATTATTTATCACTTTCACAAATTCGATTCCTCTTAGTTTCTGCATATGGCCTCTCATGAAGAGGAGGTTTGATTCAATGTTATGTTAGATGAGTCAATATTTTTCATTTATCCCTTTAGAGTTTAACCACGTTACAAAGTCTACAGACTTTATTATTAGTCCGTCTAACCAATTTGGCTACACTTGAATTGTTGTCCTTCAGTTTTCCATAAGGCTTTAAACTTTTACTTTATTAGTTCCAATTGGACGATGGGATTGATCATAGTCTATTGTTATCCTTAATGAAATTGTTTTAGTGTGGATGCAATGTTCCCAACCACTACTTGATTGCTATTATAACTTGCACACTTTTTCAAATTTCCTTCTGATGCAAAAACACATCCATTCCTCCCCTCTATGTTCATTATTCATTCTCTTGAAAGTCCCAACAAAAAAATAGTGTTCCTTACCAATGAAAATTAGTTAGATTATAGCAGGTGGATGTATTTAAATACGTCTTACCACTCTCTTCTTTAGACCCTTTGAGGACTCTCTCTCTCTCTCATAACTCCAACATACCTTAAATCACCAACATATGCCTTCCCTGTTGAGCTCAACGAAGATGATCAATACTTGAGTCCAATTCCTTATGTCTCTTCATCTTCTTCTATCTCATGTTATGTTTTTGGTAACTCAAGTACCCAGGATCACAGTTGATTTTATCATGGGGAGATACAACCACCACAAAATCCACAACAGGTACATAATACAACAGTTTTTTGTCTTGATTTTTTTTTTTCATTAGATTTTCATTATGGGTAGTGATAAATGGACTGAAACTTTGTCACAAAGTTATTAATGTGATGTTTTAGAACTAAGACACAACAGCTATAAAAAGCAAAGAACAAAACAAACATAATCACTTCTTTTGTTTCATTATCCAATGAATACTACAAATGGAAAAGGTTGGATTCATTGTTGTTATTAAGAACAAAAAAAAGTATCAGCTCATAATTACTGTTAAGAATATAATGGGAACCCATCTTCAATGCACCTCCTATATGATATGATAATAAATCAGACTTTCTTGAGATACTAAGCATGTGCACCCAATTTTTGTGTGGTTGTAAGTAATTTAAGTTAGAATAAAATAACTATTAATAAAATTCTGAAATAAAGTTTCTTTATTATTTATATTTGGTATTATATTTTTTGATAGTTAGGTCCGTACCTGCTCAAGTAGGTAAAGACGAGTGGGGGCACTGAGGGGTTTATAAAGGTAGTTCAATGTGAGTAAATGTGTGTGTGAGGATGGTTTATGTGGGTTAGGGTGTTTTTGGGTGTACATATATTATAAGAGATGATGTTTAGCAAAATTGATTGTAGGTGGTGTTATTGAAGGAGTCTAACAAAACTATAATAGATATTTTTTTAACTAAACATCAGCAACAGCTATTTAGGAATAATGGATATTTTTATCTAAACATCCTCACACCTGTTGGCTATATATAATACAAAATATAGCCTTTTTTTATTTAATATCATAGCTTATTTTGTTTAATATATCTTAAGTCTCTATAATTAGAGATAATCAATAGGTATGTGTTTCCATGTCTTCATCTAAGATTATCTTTGTTCCTATCTGTTTGGGCTCGTGGTTTGAAACAACATTACTCCTTTTACGGAATTGGTATAAAGGAGTGTTATGACTTCCGAAGGTAACTTCCATAATTCTTATTTTATGTCAGGATTTTTTCTTTGATTGGTAAATGAGGTTGCATGGTGAAACCCACAAGGCACTACCATATATGGCCCAAGTTCAAGCAAGATTACAATTTGGAATTTTATTTTAGGTAATATTGTTTACTTTACATTTAAAATGGAGTTTTTGGTGAGGGTATTTTGATGGTTTGGTTTTCTCCCTGTTATCTTATTTGAAAATTATCATGTCGGTTCTAAAACGGTTTTGTCATGTCGATTCTAAAACGGTTTTATTATTTTTATGGAATTTTGAGGGTATTTTGATGGTTTGGTGAGGGTATTTTGATGAGATTCATTTTGTATTATTATATAGTTAATAATTGATCAAGATTAACCCGTCTCCTAGATTCACATTATGATTGTGTTAATATGTTATAGCTTAAGTGAGTTTTATTATATTGTTCTATAATAGACTTTGAGCAATAAAATGTATAAATTTAATTTAAATGCTTTAGAAATTCCATATCCCTTTTATTAAATTCTTACAAACTTCTTAGTTTTTTATCATGTGTAATATTTATAAAAGTGGTAGAAAACAAATTTCCTATTCAATTAATCTGTGATAACATATATAATAATATTTATTTATTTAATCAATACATCTTAGTTATTTTAGTGGGAATCAATTCAAAGGTTGAATGGTAATTATCACTTTATATTTTATCATTGCATTTTATGTTTTATTATATAAAAAAATTTAATCCTCCATAATTAAGATTTTACTTTGGACCAACCAAAAAGAATGATAAGGGCATGGGGTGTTTGAAAGTATCTTTTATATATATAATATATATATATATATATATATATATATATATATATATATATATATATATATATAATTTGGTACATGGACTTCTTTAGGTCATGTTAGGATTTTTGTCATATAAAACTTTAAAATAAAAATAACTTTTCAATTTAGTAAAACGACTAAAATGTCTTTAGCATTAATTTTTTATATTTTATTTTGTTTTAAAATAAACTTTGTTCCAAATAACTGCTTACAATTGTAAACCATTATAAACCAGAATTGTATAAATTCAATTTGCGTACTTATGTATTACGCTCGCGCATCGCGCGGGTTTACAACTAGTTTTTTATAATTACATACCCCTCTAGTGCTATCATAGGAGGATGCGCGATGTGGGTGAATCCCGTGGCTAGTGAATGCAGGGCGAGTATAATCCTCAGGTCATAGCGTCCATTATTTTATATTGCAATTCTTTTTAAGATGAGGTGCTTTGGGTATGATTTGTCCTCACTCTCGAGGAACTATAACCCCCTTCACTACGCTTATTATTTACTTCCTGATTCGGTGGGATTGAGCCGTCTCGAGGTATCCGGGTGGGACTGAGTATATCCGGGGTGATAGCATTTTAGAGAAAACACACGGTGACTTATTACTCGTTAGGATGGATAGTATATACAACATGTGTGAGAATGTGTAGTATATTTAGTATGTATATAATAGTGTAGATAACTATATACGGGTGAAATACCTGGAGTTAAATGGTATTGTTTATATAACTGGTGAAATTGTTATATAGTTGTTGAAATATGAGAAATTAAGTTAATATGAGAAATAACTTATAAATTATTGGTAAAAGTTACTCGGGCTAGAGTAAGGCTTCAGGTAGTGATTATAACAAGGCTAGTTAGACGGGGTAGTGTAACTGGGAGAGTTATAAGGAAAAGCGGTAGGTGTGCACAATAGTTGAGCGGTGAATATTATCTCGAGTGAGTGCGACACTAGCTTAAATATGATAAGACTCATGCATTTTAATTACTGCAAACTTAATCACTTGCTAAATATTTTCAAAATGATTTGGCTTCTAACCCTTGTTGTAAATATTTTTAAAAACCTTTTAGGTGTTCAGCCACAGGGACGCCAGACTTGAGATTTTATTCCAGGGATACGCAGCTTCGACATACGTGGATGTATGTAGGATTTGGATTAAAAGCATCATTTCTTTATTCCTATATTAGGGATCTCATTTTATTTACAGTTCCATTTAGGGTGCGTTACCCATTTACTTTAAGGTTCAGTTTTGAATTATTTATTTACTTGTTGGATTATTATGTTGGATTTGGATTTATAGCCGATGGTTTATTCATCCAATCTTTTAGTTATTTATTCAATATTGTTCTAGACTCAGTGATTGAGTGTATGTATTAATTTATTTTTATTCCGCGTGTATTTGTCTGTTTAATAAAAAGAATAAAATTTGGCACCAGCTTTTTGAATACTAGGTGGTTACTAAGTTTAAAAAGTTTTCGACTGTGATGCTAAGAATGAACCAAATGAGAAACCTCTTTTGATTTAATAAAGGATTGATCATCCGGTATATAATTAGGCGGGTGTCACAGATGGTATCAAAGCCTCAGGTTCTAGTGTCCATAGGATCTGTAGGGCTTATTATGATTTCTACGTATTGTTCTTTGTTATAGAGCCCTATTATTAGGTATGTTGTTTTTATCTTTGCATGATAGAAAGATTTTTTATAATGTGTACATATATAATTCGATATGTTTTCATATGCCACCGAGGAGAGAGCGAGCAACTAGGACAGAGGCCAAGGATGAGGAAAGGGAGGCTCACCAGGAGCCACGGGTAGCGCATCCATAACCACCACCGGAGATGACCTCGATTGCTTAGGTTGAAGAGATAGTGGCCCAGGCGGTCAACGCAGCTATGACAGTTTGGTCGGTCATTTCCTATAGCCACAGTCGCATCAGCTAGTGGCACCAATGATCCAGGCACAGGCAGGGCCATCTACTTAGCACAACATTTGATAGGCATTTCAAAAGGGCCACCCGCCCAAGTTTCAGAGTAGCTCTTATGTGGTTTAGGCATGTTAGTGAAAGAAGAACATACAATGCTATATGCGCATGGTGGACTGTAGTGAGGCACAAAAGCAGATGCTAGCTACTTTCAGACTTACTGGATCGACATAAAGTGGTGGGAGTCTGTTACCACTGTCGAGGATAGAGATATAATGATGATTTATGATGTATACATTCGGTTTGACCGTAAGTATTTCCCTACAGTAGTGGAGGCCAAGATGCGGAAGAAGTTCAGCGAGGTGACCCAGGGTGATCACTCTGTGGCGGAGTATGAAGAGGAGTTCACCCATTTGGCAAATTTTATGCCAGATGAGGTGAGCAATGAGGAGAGGAAGCAAGCAAGATTTATTGATAGTCTAGCCTGGAGGATCAGACATCACTTATCGACAATCCAATATTAGTGACATATACTGATGTCATCAATGCAACATTACTGCACTACCAGGATTATCACTTCCATAAGAAGGGAAGCAAGAGGGAAGGTAAGCCCAGCTAGCAAGGCAAGGTATGTGGGGTAATTATTAACGGGGCACAATAGCAAGTTAGTAGACAGTAGGGGCTGAACTCCTGACAGGGGGATCTGCTAAGAGATTCAAATCTTGAGGTTTTAGACCGGATGGTCAGGGATTCAGGCAGGGCCAGTAGGGTCCTAATCAGCAGCATCAGGTTCTTCAAGGCTAAGGGAACAGCGGGGGTGGCCAGTAGGGCTGAGGCTACTAGGGCCAGCATCAGGGACAACCTCGTCTATGTTAGTAGGGCCAGGGCCAGGGGGTAATGTTTCGTATGTGGCCAGCCTGGGCATGTGAAGAAAGGATGTCCACAGAGAGCTATGAGATAGCAACAGGGGGACCAATAGGGGTAGTAGGCACAGAGGCCTCTAGTAGCACCAGCACCACCAGCCCCGTAGTCAAAGGGACAAGTGAAGTACGGACGTGTGTATAACGTCCGGGATATGCATATGCCATTAACACCTTAGGCATCGCCAGCAGTTGAGGTTACGTTTCCTATTCATGGCCATGAGGGTAGGATTCTTTTTTATACAAGCGCATCGCACTCCTTTATTGCTACTAGATTTGCATGAGCAACTGATCTTTTAGAGACAGCTCGCACATGCCTTATGTGTGTAAAGTCACCGTTGGGTAGTGGGTCACTTATACACTCAGTATGTAGAGGTGTGGATATTATTATTGTGCGCCTCAGCTTAGCAGCGAACCTTCTGGTTTTAGAGATGGAGGGATACAATGTTATTCTAGGTATGGATTGACTGGAAGGATATAGGGCGATAGTAGACTGTTACGAGAGGACCATAGTGTTCTCCATTCCGAGTTAGGAGATGTTCTTGGTGGCAATGCCTCTTCTTGAGGGAGGGTCGCACACCCACTTATACTATATTGAGTAGGAGACCTCATAAGAGATAGTGATTCTGATAGACTCGATTCCAGTAGTGAGAGATTTTGATGATGTAATCCAGGAGATATCGAGGTTACCACTCAGTTGAGAGATAGATTTTATAATCGACCTAACACCGGGTACGAGGCTGATGGCACGAGCACCGTAACGTATGGCCCCACAAGAGATGCGAGAGTTGAGGGAGAAAATCCAGTAGCTTTTGGGGCAGGGTTATTCGGTGGAGTACATCATCATGGGGTGCACCGGTGTTGTTTGTGAAGAAGAGGGACGGTTCGCTTCGCTTATGCATAGACTATAGGGAGATGAATAAGGTCATGATATGAAATAAGTATCTATTACAGAGAATCGATGACCTGTTTGATCAGTTGAGAGGGGTTGCGTACTTCTCAAATATTAATTTACGATGAAGATATCACCAGCTATGTATTCGAGAGGAGGATGTTCCCAAGACCACTTTCTTATCACGGTATGGGTCGTACGAGTTCAGGGTGATGCCGTTTGGGCTCACTAATACGCCAGTAGTGTTCGTGGATCTCATGAATTGGGTATTCAGGGAGTTCTAAGACCAGTTCGTGATCGTGTTTATAGACAACATTTTGGTTTACTCTCGTACGGAGGAGGAGTACATGAAGCATTTGTGTAGGGTCTTACAGACACTCTGGGACCATTAGTTGTATACCAAATGTAGGAAATATGGATTTTGGCTATGGGAGGTATAATGTCTTGGCCATATCGTGTCTGATAAGGGTATTACGGTGGATCTAAGTAAGGTATCGGCGGTGAGGGAGTGGGGACAACCCACGACACTGACAAAGATTTACATCTTTTTATGGTTAGACGGGTATTATCGTCGCTTTATTAAGGGATTTTTTAAGATTGGGGGTCCATTGATGAACCTGACTCACAAGGGGGTACCATTTGTGTGGAGTGACCACTGCCAGCTAACCTTTGATGAGCCGAAGGATAATTTAACATCAATGCCAGTACTTCCATTTCCTAGGAGTGGAATGGAGTATCGGGTCTACACGGATGCATCCTTGTTGGGACTTGGGGGTGTATTACAACAAGTGGAGAGGGCCATAGCTTATGCGTCTCGAAAGCTTAAGCCGCGTAAGAAGAATTACCCCACCCATGATCTTGAATTAATAGCGGTAGTATTTGCACTGAGGATATGGAGGCACTATCTATTGGGGGAGAAGTTTACATTATTCACGGATCATAAGTCACTTTAGTATCTCTTCATACAAAAGGATCTGAATATGAGGTAGAGGCGTTGGATAGAATTCATGAAGGACTACCAGTTTAATATATAGTATCGTCCTGGTAAGGCTAACGTGGTCGCAAACACATTGACCTGGAGACCCATTGGGGAGTTGGCCAAGGCTCAGAGGGCGAAGTGGAGTGAGCTTCGACATGATGATGAGACTACCCGAGCATGAATGTCAGTGTTAGCTATCACTCTCGAGATTGTCATGCGGGTAGTGAAAGCATAGGCGGAGGATCAGTACTGTCAAGACAGAGTATGGTAGTTATTAACTGAGGGTGCAGAGTCTCACTCGATCAGCTCAGAGGGAGGCATGCATTTTAATGGGAGATTATTTTTGCCTGAGGATGAGGATTTGAGGCATGCGGTGATGACTGAGTCCCATGGTCAGAGATTTTCAGTACATTCTGGTGGGGATAAGATGTACCAGGACACGAGAAGATAATTTTGGTGGTCAGGGATGAAGCGAGACATAACAGAGTTTGTCTCCAAGTGTGTTACGTGTCAGTTGGTTAAGGTAGACCACCAGAGGCCTTCGAGGATGCTACAACCACCGGAGATTACTGTGTGGAAAAGGGAGAGCATTTCGATGGACTTTATTTTGGGAATGCCAACATCATAGAGAGGTCATGACTCCATTTGGGTGATAGTGGATCATTTGACCAAGGTGGCCCATTTCTTAACGGTCTGTAGCGATTTTGAGATGATGTAGTACGTGTAGCTATTTATTGCAGAGATAGTTAGGCTGCACGGGGTATCAATTTACATTATCTCTGATAAAGACAAGATCTTTGTGTCTCACTTCTGGCAGATCTTTCAGGAGGCCATGGGCACAGACTTGCGATTGAGTACCGCATATCATCCGCAAATAGATGGACATACTGAGAGGGTCAATCATATGCTTGAGGATATGTTGATGATGTGCATTTTGGATTTCGAAGGAGTGTGGGAGTGATATCTTCCATTGGTAGAGTTTGCGTACAATAACTCTTACCAGTTTACTATTAGCATGGCATTGTTCGAGGCACTTTATGGGAGGCCTTGTCGTTCACCCGCCTGCTGGTTAGAGGCGAGGGACAACAAGTTATTGGGGCCAGAGATAATACAGGAGACCACTGACAATATTGAGTTGATTCAGGGACGTATTTATATAGCATATGACAGGAAGAAGAGTTATGCCGATGCAGATCAGAGGCACGTTGAGCTAGAGGTTAGGGACCAGGTGTTGGTTATGGTGTCTCCTATGAAGGGGGTCATGAGGTTCGGCAAGAAAGGGAAGCTAGCACTGAGATATGCGGGACCATTCCCTATTATTGAGAGAGTGGGGCTAGTGTCATATAGACTGGGTTTATCGGAGCATCTTCAGTGGATACATGACGTGTTTTACGTGGCTTCGCTGAAGAAATATCGAAGGAGCGAGAGAGCTCTTTGACACGTTTAACTTGATGAGATTGATTTAAAGCCAAATATATCGTATGAGGAGATACCCGTGGCTATTCTGGATTGTAGTGAGCGTAAGTTGTGGTCTAAGGTGGTACCACTAGTCAGAGTTCAGTGGGGACATCACAGTGCTGATGAGTCGACATGGGAGCGGGAGGATGACATGCGAGAGCAGTATCCAGAGTTATTCACAGCAGGTATTACCTAATTTCGGTAACTAAATTCCCTTGTAAGGGGGAAGTATGTAACACCCCGTATTTTTAAGCATTATATATTTAAATAATTTGGAAAATTAGAATTACTTGTGTGTCTTAATTTAATTGAAACAATTATTGTGAATTTATTTAAATACTAATCTAAAGAGTAAATGGTTAATATTTATGGAATATAAATTACTAAGTGAATACTAATAATTTATTTACGTCAAAGCTAGTGATAGTGACGTGGTATTCTTTTATCTCAACCAGGAGTCGGGCATAAACTATATTGAGGTCAAAATAGGATTTTTTAGTAAAGTAATTCGAACGATAATTCTGAGTGCACGGTTGATTCCGGATAGGCCGAGATAGTTGAAAACGAGTACCCACGGGTAGTAATTGGGTCTCAGGGAATTTTTAATCATGGTTGGGCCCACACGGGGGTGCTTGGTCCATTTTAACTTGGCCCACAAGCATAATTTAGGGATTAACATAATAAAACCTAAGTTAGATAGTTTCTGGCACTCACAACTCAAAGCAAAACCCTAGTTCTGTAAAGAAGAAAAGAGGGAGAAAGTAGGGAGACTTTGGGGAGCCAAATCAAAGGAGTTTGAGTCCATTCTTCGTGGAATAACCATCTACACCAAAGGAATTCAGACCCTACGAACTATAAAAGACAAGTTGTTAACTTGCTTTTAATTTAAATTGCGGTCTTCAATTCATATCATAACGGGTGTGATAAAATCCATTATTTTTGGGTTGGGTTGACACATAAATTGGGTTTTAAAATTTATGGAGTATTACGTGTATAATTTTTTAAGGAAAAGTGATATCTCAAAGAGTATTTGTGGGGAATTAAGATTTGTGATTTGAAACTAGAAACTTATTTCCTTGTATTGATGATTAGGGAAATCAAATTTAGATGGAGGTATTATAAATCTTGTGTAATTAGGTTTATGAAATTTGGGATAAATCTATGTACTATAAATAAGTAGAGATTGGAGAATAAATTTTGTATCTATATTGTTGGTTGATAATGGATTCGGGTTTTAAATCTATTAAGAATTGTTTGAATATTAAGGGAATCACAGTAAAGAAATCTGGATGAAAGTAGGTTGAGTTTTTATCTATGGCGGAATGATCGTAGCAAGAAGACGAAGGAAGGAAAACCCAGGGCGTTGTTCGAGTGATCCCGGGTCTCGTTCGCGTGATATCACCTGTCATTCGAATGACAGGGTGAGTCATCGAGCGACGTGGGAAAGTCAGGCGCAATTTGGCTTATTTTCTGTTGGGCCGGAGATTTTTTTTGGTGATTCAAAAAGAGTTATTCAGTTGGGATTTATATTCTTTAATATTTAGGGATTTAAAAATGGGATGAGTATAAATAATTATGTAGAGATAAAAGAGTGAAACCTAGATTATGAAATTTGGGGCTATAAATTTTAAAGTATCAATTACGGGCCGATGGAATGTTTCGGGGCATTTTGGTTGAGTGACACCATTTTAATAAATGAATTAATGTGCAAATTAACTAAATTAGAGTCGGAAAATTGACTAGGATATTTTAGGCTAGTGCTAGGGGAGTTAGGCACGGATTAGTCGTGTTTGAAGTAATTATATCTACAAGGAAATCGTGATAGTGTGTGTGTGTGAGAGTGTATATATATATATTGTGTGCTCTTAGAATATCAGTGTAGATATTTTTTATAATTACATACCCCTCTAGTTCTATCATAGGAGATTGTGCGATATTGGTGAATCCCCTGGCTAGTGAATGCAGGGCGAGTATTATCCCTAGGTCATAACGTCCATTATTTTACGTTGCGATTCTTTTTGAGGTGAGGCGCTTTGGTTATGATTTGTCCTCACTCTCAGAGAACTATGACCGCCTACACGATGCCTATTATTTACATCCTAATTCAGCGGGATTGATCCGCCTCGGGGTATTCGGGTGGGGCTGAGTATATTCGGGGTGAGAGAATTTTAGACAAAACATCCAGTGAGTTATTACTCAGGAGGATGGATAGTATATAAAACATGTGTATGAATGTGTAGTGTATTTAATACGTATATAATAGTGTATATAATTATATACGAGTGAAATACCTAGAGTGAAATGGTATTGTTTATATAACTGGTGAAATTGTTATATAGTTATTTAAAAATGAGAAATTAAATTAATATGAGAAATAACTTATAAATTATTGGTAAAAGTTACTCGGGCTAGAGTAAATCTTCAGGCAGTGGTTATAACAAGGCTAATTAGATTTGGTAGTGTGACTAGGAGAGTTATAAGGAAAAGAGGTAGGTGTGCACAATAGTTGAGGGGTGAGTGTTATCTCAAGTGAGTGCGACACTAGATTAAATATGAAAAGCATTCATACATTTTAATTAGTTCAAAATTAATCACTTGTTACATATTTTCCAAATGTTTTTGGTTCTAAACCTTGATGTAAATATTTTTAAAAAACTTTCAGGTGTCCAGCCACAGGGACGCCGGACTTGAGATTATATTCCAGGTATACGCAGGTACTGCATATGTGGATGCATGCAGGATTTGGATTAGACGCATCATTTATTCATCCCTAGATTAGGGATTTCATTTCAGTTACAGTTCCATTTAGGGAGTGTTGCCCATTTACTTTAAGATTCAGTTTTGAATTATTTATTTATTCGTTGGATTATTATGTTGGATTTTGATTTATTGCCGAAGGTTTATTCGGCCAGTCTTTTAGTTATTTATTCAGTATTGTTCTAGACTCAGTGATTGTGTGTATGAATTAATTTATTTTTATTATGCATGTATTTGTCTGTTTAATAAAAATAATAAAATTTGGCATCGGCTTTTTAAATACTAGGTGGTTAGTAAGTTTTAAAAAGTTTTCGAAAGTGATGTTAAGAATGAACCAAATGAGAAACCTCTTTTAATTTAATAAAGGACTGATCACCTGATATATAATTAGGCGGGTTGTCACAGAAGGTAAATGGGCACCTTAGGTAACCCATACGACACATGCCATATTGGTAGTCCAGCTGGTCCCATGTCAAAAAGGGAAAAAGGGTAATTAAGTTTTGGTTTTGATTTGTGTCCTTGGATAGTTTTTGTCTATATTCAAAGTCTTTAAAGTTATTTTACAAAAGTGTAGGGGTTATGTGAAATTTCTCAAATTTAATGGATTGGTTTAGGATATTGCTATAAAACATAAGCCATTAGGTCAAACTTTGAATGAAAGTTGGGTTCAAATTGAGGGAATTTTGTTAATTTGGTAAAAGTTGGTTTATTTAGAATTATTGGGTTTTAAGGGGTCTAAAGACCTATTTACGATGAATTATTACAATCGGAGAGTCAATATATATGACAAACTCCACCTTGGCGATCTGAATGATCCAACCAAAACCTCAGAATGCAAACCAATGAACTTACTTGAAGATCACCCCGAAATCTACCAAGATCAATGCGGCTCCACCTAACTGAGGAGCCTCTCCTCGAATTTCAACAACAAGTGAGATTTAGAAGACTTAGGCAAATCTTAAACTTCTCCGTAGTCACAAGTTTGGTGAGAAAATCTGTTACGTTCTTATCTATATGCACCTTCTCAATCAAAACTTCGACATAATTAACCCAATCCCGAACTTTATGACACCTCACATCAATATGCTTTGTGCGGGCATGACAAACTTTATTCTTTGCCAAATGCAAAACACTTTGACTATCACAATGAATGCGAACACTCTCTTACTTCATCCCTAATTCACTCACCAAACTTTTTAACCAAACCGCCTCCTTTGATGCTTCTGTAAGTGTCATATACTCTCTTACTTCATCCCCAATGCACTTATTATTTGTAACATGGATCTCTAAGATATTGGCGCACTAGCAATAGTGAATCCATACCCCGATGTAGATATAAGTTTATCAAGATCCTTTAGGTAATCAGTATCCAAGTACACCGTAACAAACTCGACCCCTTTCTTCTGCTCAAACACAATGCTCGTAGACTTGGTTCCCTTCAAATATCAAAGAATCCATTTCACCACTTCCCAATGTTTTTTTCCCGGATTCGACATGTACTTACTAACGGCAACCACAACTTGGGATATATCTGGACTCGTGTAAACCATAGCATGCATAAGTCACCCCACGACACAAGAATACGATGTTGAAGCCATCTCATCTAACTCATCATCTGTAGAGGGACACTGCTTTGTGGACAAAGAAAAATGTGTATCTAACGGTGTAGAAGTGGCTTTGGCATCCAACATGCCAAATTTCCCGATGACATGCGAAGTATAATTTTTTCGAGATAACCAAAAATTGCCAACGTTTTTATCTCATATAATATCCATACTAAGAATCTTTTGCACCACATGAAGATCCTTCATGTCAAACAACCAACTCAATTTCACCTTGAGCTTTGTTGTCCGTGACATGTCCCAACACGCAATGAGCATGTCATCCACATAAAGCATTAACAAAATAAACGAACCATCCTCAAGAACCCTGAAATACGTACAAAGGTTGTGATCACACCTCATGTAACCAATCCCTAACATAAAGGTTTTGAATTATAGGTACCATTATCGTGGTGACTATTTAAGCCCATGTAATCACTTCTTAAGTCGGCACACATAATCTTCCTTTACCTCTCCCTTGAACCCCTCGATTTGCAGCATGTAAATAAGATCCTTCAAATAAACGTGAAGAAAAACCATTTTCATATCTATTTTCTCCAATTCCATATCAAATTGAGCTACCATTGCCAATAACACCCGTATTGAAGTATGCCTCACCACTGGGAAAAATATCTTATCATAGTCAATCCCCTTCTTTTGAAAAAAACCCTTCGCTACTAGCCTTACCATGTACTTCAGTTCTTCTATTTTTTTATTTCCTCTTTCTTCCTATACACACACTTAGAGTCAACGATGTGTCGCCCCTTAGGGTTAATACTAACTCCCTCACGGAGTTCCTTCTTAGATATTCCATATCTTTTGACATAGTACCCATATAACTCACCTTAATATCACAATTAATGGCCTCTTTGTATGTCGTTGGATTACCCTCACTAGAAATGAGAGTGTAATTGACCTCGTCCCGACCAAGCCTCGATGGTTGCTTGATCTCTCTATGAACTTCGTCACATGTTATGGATGGTAATTGTTCCACCTCAACCAATTCATCTTCCAAATCATCCTCATTAAGCTCCACCTAAACTGTGTCATCACCCTATTCAGAATCGCTTGAACCACTAGTAGATGCACCTATCGATGGTTGATGATCTTGAAAATAACGAAGGAATCTCAACGGTTCTAACACCATTATCATCAGAAACCTCTAGGAACTCCTTGACCTTCAATATAGACATCTCATCAAACCTCACATCTTGACTAACAACTAACTTCCTCGTAGATCGATCCTAAAGCTTGAATCCTTTCACCCATTTTCCATAGCCTAGGAAAATACACTAGTTAGTTCTCGGGTCATTTTTTGTCCTCTCGCCACTAGGAATATGAGCATACCCCAGACATCCGAACACCCTCAAATTAGAATAGTCTACCTTATGCCACGACCATACTTCCTTCGAACACTTCAAACTAAGAGTCGAATCACCAAATTCACGGCGTGATTAAGAGCCGCTACCCAAAACGATTTCAATAACCCGACATGAAACCTCATGCACCTTGCCCTTTCCATAACGGTGCAGTTTATCCTCTTCGCCACCCCATTTTGTTATGGAGTCTTCTTAATGGTAAAGTTCCTTATGATACCAACATTTTTACAATATTTGAGAAACCAACCATTTCTATACTCACCCCCGTTGCCGTTCCTCACTTCCCCATTTAATTCTCCACAATGGCATTCCACTCCTTGAACTTCTCAAAAACCTTCGATTTTTCCTCCAAGTATTAAACCTACCCTTTTTGTGAATAATCATCTACGAAAGTCATAAAGTATCTAAAGACACTTATAGAAACAACATCCTTAGACCCACACACATTGGAATGAATACAGTTAAGAGTTTATTTGCTCTTGTTTATAGATATAGTGAATTTTAACTTGAGTTTTATTCCCCATCAAACAATACTTGCAAAAATCGAGCTTGCATGCACGAAACCCCTTAAACAACTTCCGTTGATGAAGTTCTTCCATGCCCCGTTGGCTCATGTGACCAAGTCTCATGAGCCACCATTATAGCTCATCGATATTTTTCTCCCTATAGACTACTGCTCCACCCACTACTGTATTTTCCTTTAATCTATGAAGTTTGTTAGATAACTTTGTGCCGTGAAAAATAACCATCGATCCCCTCTTCACCTTTAAAGCCCCACCATCGGCTTGAATGACACATATTTTGAATCGAGTGTGCCTAAGGAAATCAAGTTCTTTTTAAGTGCCGAAGCCTACCGAACTTCACCTAAGGTTCGAACAACCCCATCCCACATCTTTATGTTCACCAACCCGATTCTCACTACTTTTCATGTTGGGTTGTTTCCCATGAGAATCTCATCACCGGTATTGGACTTGTAATCCTTAAACCATTCCCACTTTAGACTCATGTGGTATGACTATCTTAAATCTAGAATCCAACCATCAATATGATCGACAGAGAAATAAATAAGGACTTCTTCACCTTCCTCTTGAGTAGTAGCACCGGCCACGTCCTTAGTAGCGTCTCCTTTCTTAGCATCCTTCTTACACTCTGAACAATTTTTTTTAAAGTTACCCTTTTTATGGAACTAGAAGCACTCAACCATGCTAATGTATTGAGATTGAGACCTTTGTGAGACCCAGTTATTTACACACCGAGACTTCGACCTTCCTCTTCATCCACCACTACCAACCTTGGTTTCCAAGTCTTCACCTTGAGAAGATGAATTTCCTCCACTGTTACCATTTTACTTCTTCATATACACATGATAAATGATGTCATGCATTACATCATTGAACTTGAGAGTAGTATTCCTAATAACAAGTGTGGTGATGAAGTTCTCATATGAATCGGACAACGAAGCAAGCCATAACAATGCTCGATCCTCCTTGATAAATTAAAAATCAATTCGGTTCAAATCTTTTATCAAAGCATTGAAGATATTTGTATGCTTCATCATATCACCTCCATTCTTCATTTCTAATTTGAAGATCATCTTCTTTAGAACGAATTTATTTGACGAATACTTGCCCATATAAATCTCCTCCAATGATCCCACATGCCCCTTGGTCGTAGTTTATGATATCACGTGATTGAGCACTGTAATACCCAATATTTTTCTATAATAAATGAAACTATATTTTTGGAATAAAATAAAATTCATGGAAATTAAATTAAATTGATGAATTTAATTTAATAATTTCAAACAAGTAATTCGTTATTATGTCATAATCACGGGTGATTGATTTTTATGTTAATAATTACAATGGAAAATAATTGCATGGGTAGTAGATAATTAATGTATGATATGTACTGAATTATAAATATAATTATGGATAAAAATAATTGGGACACATTCCAGGAAGTTATATGGGCTCGTTTAGATGTTTTAAACCCTTAGAAATGGTCACGGGATATGGGTATATAAGTTGGGGACTTTCGAGCTAGTTTAATTATGGGCTGGGTCCATTTAGGGGTCCAAAATTGGGAAAATAAGCCAAACTCGGGATTTGGGACTAATAAAAGATTAAGGAGAATATTAACACTCCCCACACTTAATCAAATACATAACCCTAACAACCCCACCTCAAGAGAGAAGAGAACAGAGGCCAAAAAGGAGAAGGAACAAGGAATTGAAAGGGAAATTCACCAACCGCGTATTCAGATAAGGCAAGAATTTTCTTTCTTAATTTAACGTTCATTGTGCTTCTTAATTCATCGTAGCAAACCCCATGTGATATATGTGTTTTAGTTCGTAATTTAGTGATTTAATATTAGGGATTAATCTTATGCATGTAGAGGATTAATTGGAATGTAGGTTGTTAACCCAAAAATCTAGGATAATCAAAAACTTGAATTGGATGATAGATGCCTTAAGGTTTCTTGGGATAAATTTGGAGAATTGGATTCACATGTAGAAGTTTTTGATCCATGTCTATGATCTAGAAATTAGTGACATTGAACCCATGATATATGCACCAAAATCTGATTTGTACATATTTGATATGGTGGTAGAAAATTTGGGCCAAGGGTCTTGATTTACTCATATACATTCTGTGATTTAGGGGAAGAAATTGATGTTAATATAAGAAATCAATGGCTCTAAGATGAGTAACTAAGTAGTAGGGAACTATTCATATGATTATATCAAGGAATTAATAATTAAATGTAGCAGATCTGGGCTTCTGCCCAGGTCCGAATCGATTCGGCCAAGAGGAGAATCAATTCGGACCCTAGGGCAGGTTGATTTAGGACCGGGGTTAGTTCCGGGGTATTTTTAGAAGTCTATACGAGCTAGTGGGATGGTGTTTGGGTTGACGATGAATTTATTAAAAATGCAAACGTGGCACATATATTAATTGGGAAATTATATTTAACTAGATGGTTAAATAACCTTTTAGAGAAAAAGGAATTAATAATTAACTAGATGGTCAATTATCAATGGGTGAATAATTGTGGGCATCATGTGGGATACTTTAGGTAATTATATAGTAATTACCTGCGCATATTATATGGGAATAATAATAATATGCATTTATATTTATCTATGCGGACATACCAATGTTCGTGGACGGTCCTATCGATTTGGGATTACGCGCGTTCGGGACTGTAGCACACGTCGGCACAGGTGGGCTAGACATCGTGTAGGTCATTATTATGGGTACTACGTAGCATCACCACCTAGAGAGGTAGGTGTAGATGCTGGGATCCTTTGTCACCACTGGGTATAGTGTAGGGACCACCCACTTTTGTGTGTATTGTGATGTCTGATTGGATGGAGACTCCTTCGGACTTACCGATAGAGCACGAATGGGACACCACTGGTAAATGCCTTTGAATGTCACATATATAAAACTACATATATATATATATATATATATATATATATATATATATATATATATATATATATATATATATATATATATATATGTTACCCTAACTAAATGATATTGGTAAATTTGTCTAAGAACATAGACAATAAATTACAAACCTATACTATGTTGTGCATAATAGATGTTTATGTCACCTTCACGAGATATATGTGAGGTTGGGATACCTTAAACATTGATAATTGAATGTAGATGGTTTCGTTTAGCAATTGTCTATAGCTAATGCATTTGATATCAAATTGGTACAATTGTCATTTATTATTTCGGGACTTACTGGGATACGGGTAATATCATACTTAGATGAGGGGTGAGATGTTAATCGTATGTGAGTGACGATGGATAATATTTACTTTGAATTGACTGTAATTATTGCACTTTAAATTAAATAAGTTAATTCTTGCAACTCTAGGGCGCTGACCCAAATTTAAATGTTTTCTCCCCTTAGGTGCTCCTAGACAGGGATAGTAGGACTGTTAACGTATCAGCCTTGCGGTCTCCTTTTGCTCATCAGACTTTCCAGACTTATTGATTCTAGTTTAGGTGCTATTCAACTTCAGTTTATTTATATCATTTGGGATATTTGTATGGGAATAAATCTGGGATTTATTTAATTCATGTAGGTTTGAGATATTTACTTTTATGTTGAATTTATCATACGCTTGGTGTTTGATTGGATTTTATTATCGTTGGAATATTAATTTAAACTCAATTACATTTTATCAATAAATGCTTTATATGATATTGGTGTTAAGAATGGTATTAATTGACAAAAAAGCCCCATGTTTGGCATATCGTGTCTGGCCAACCTTTACGTGAGAATATGGGGGTTGTTACAAGCACCTCATCCATGATATACATTTCAATTGAATAAATCTCCCTTTGATCAATATCACTCCATTCGGCTTCGGCCATATCCACCGAAAGTTGTTCTGTACCCAACAATGCTATGACTAATCATTGTTGAACAAGAACACCTTGCATCCTTCTTTTACACAAGGAAAAATTAATTTTGTCTTTGAAAGGTTTTATCTCAAACTTCATTGAGCCTCCAGATCGATAACTAGGATCCCATTTCTTAGAGCCTCAGCTTATAGAAGTTGATTCCAGAGTACGCGAAACCTCTTTCACCATTTGGAATAAATTCTAGAACTTATGCTAATATCACTCAAATTTATTCAAGTCGAGCCAAAATACCGAGCAAACCAAGCAACTTAAGATATGATACCACTTATTGCATGAAAGTAAGCCTATTCTAAGAAACTAAGAGGGTACAACTCACTTCGAAATGTTATCAAACACTTGGTCTCCAAAAAGCACCCAAAATCTTGTTTCGAAAATAAACAAGGTGTGCAAAACTCAAATGAATCCAACCAAGCATCAACGTGTAGGATAACTAGAACATGCAAGCAATCAAAGCAAATAAAAGATAATAATATAATACGGTTCACCCAAACTAGGGCTACATCCATAATGGTAGGATCTTTTCTATCTTTGATAAATGGAGGAACCACAAGGTTACACACTCACACACCTTATCCCTCCAGGAAATTCAATTACAACCAACTTGCAAGAACTAATCTTCAAACATAAAGATCTCAATCACTTTTCACTTCGAAAACTCATAAAATTCCGAACTCTCCTAAAAAATAGAAAATATGCTTGTATTTATAGTTTTTTCCCAAAGTGGAAATTTTCTAAATATAAAAAAAAATTGTTTCTCTCCCAAAACAGTTGTGAACCAATAGGAAGACATTGGAGAGCCAATATACACCACACCAATGTGTTTTTTGTATTTTCATCGTGCACTTATCTTGAGATTCAAGTGAAGGATCTTGCTCAGTCATTGTGGTGGTGGAGTTGGCCTTCAACTGGCCACTTTGGAGTCACTTTACCCTATCGCTGGTTTTAGGTTGACTAAGAAATTCTCGTGGTTTTAGGTTGACTAAAAAATTCTCGAATTGGGACTACATGGAAACCAACATAAACTGAGCTGAAAAATTGGTATGAAGGAAACATCTTGTTTTGTTTTGATGATAAAGTGGCATTTAGTTTGCTATTTCTACAATTCCAATAAAAACCAACAAAATCGATCCAATTCTAGCAGCATGAGATACTATATTATCTTTGAGGGTATGTGCATGTGTGCACACCCCTATTATTTCACCCTGCTAATTGGAAAAATAATATATTTTTTGTAAGTCAAATCCCGATGTTTATTTTATTTTAATAAGAGTTTTTTTGTTCAAAACATTAATATTATCCTTTTATGTTGCATATGAGTTTTGTTTTTCAATACTAATGCTATTGTATTTTTGAATTTTGGACCATGGACGTCGTCGGAGTGCGAATGAAAGTTTGCACTCAATTTTCAAGTGTACCCTATAGCTTGTTTTGCGCGTTGCTAGAAGGAAACCCCCAATTGGCATTCCTCCCAGTGCAAAACTTGTACTAAAAATAGGAAAATCATATGTACCCCAAACAATTTTCCAAAGTGCATAATTAAGTGCTTGTATTTTGTATGGGCTCCGCTGCAATGTACAAAATTTTAATAAAGTTTAGGGGATTTGTTTGGGGTACACATCATTTACTCCTAAGTATATTATCAAAATTTCTAAAAAATCAAAAGCCACATGAATTACATTTTGTTCACCACAAACTGACATGTCTAAAAAAATTAGCTAAGCAATATTTAGTATAGTAAAAATTTGAGTTTCCACTAAAATTATTGTCAAATCCACCCTCCCCATCCCCTACCCCCCCCCCCCCCCCCAAAAAAAAAAATAAAAATAAAAATTGAGCGACATTGTATGTAATCCAAAGTTATTTTTTGTGAAAAAAGAATTAATAAACATCACTAATGTAAATGTAGTGTAAACTAATACATGCAATCTAAAAAAATATCACATGTTACCAAATATTTAATGTTGTTTAAAGGGCCTTAGTTTTTGAGCTAATTTTCAAGAAATGCAAAACTTAAGGGCATGTTTGATTGCAAACTTGAAAAATAGTTCACTTCAATAAGAAGTTGAAAAATGAGCAGAAAAATATATGAGTTTTTGGTCTTACTTTTTTTTCATGGAAACCAATTCTTTAGGGGTGGATAAGAAATATTTTCCAATAAAAATGAGATTTGAGATGGAACATTTGTTACGTGAATCAGTGTTGTTCTTTAAAGTATTTATAATCAAGGTACTACAAGGGCAAACCACGACTCCAAACAACTATTTTTCGTGGAAACATTTTCCATGTCAATCAAACACGGCCTAAGTTATCGAATAAAACCCAACTTACTTTACGTTTGGTCAATCAAAAGAAGATTGGTATACCACAAAATAAAGGTAACTTTATTGTAACATAATTCTCCTTTCTAAACACTTTAATCTTTTTTTTATGAATTTCCATGAAGGAGCATAAATCTATATCATACCTATAATACGATAGTCTTAGATGACCCTTTAATACTTACTATCTTTCTCTCTTATCTTGAACATTGTGTTTTTTGAAACCAAATAAATCAAAAATCTTTTTGAAACAAAAAGAATGAATAAATTAAAGGTCTCTTGAAAATTAAAAGATTATCCATTCTAGAGTCCATTGATTAATCTCTCGATCCAACCTAATCTAGATTAAATTAATTTATTTTCTTCATTCTCCACTCAAATTACATTACACGATGTGATTAACACTACTACATCTATATAACGTTTTTATTTCTAGAAAAAGTTTTAAAAATTTCAAATTGTTTTTATATAAATAAAAAAAGTTTTGGGTTATAAAAACATTTTTAACGTTGTATTTATAGAAAACAACATTAATTTTTTATTTATAAATGACAAAAAGTTTTTTAAACTAAAAACAAATAAAAATATGTATAATTTTTTTATATATATAATACATACAATTTTTTTTGAAGTTTTTATTTATAAAAAAAGTTTTCAAAATTTCAAAATTATTTTTTTATATAAATAAAAAAGTTTTTTTTGTTAAAAAAGCATTTTTAACGTTTTATTACTGAAAAACTTTAAGTTTTGTATCTATAAATTACATATAGTTTTTTAAACTATAAACAAATAAACATATGTATAATTTTTTTATATAAAATACGTACACTTGTTTTGAAGTTTTTATTTATAAAAAATATTTTTTATGTAATAAAAACATTTAAAAATAATAGGAATTTTTTATTTATGTTAAAAATAACTTTTTATAAGGGTTTTAAAATAAGATATTGAATTATGATATATACTAATTTTTATAATTATCATTATATTTGTATGCTAGTTTTATATATAAGAGGAAACACTTCACTCTTAATACACCTAATTTATTATGTCAATAAATTATTACTACACACAATGAATAGGGTGTATATGCCAAATGGATTGTGTTTTTATTTGACAATATATTATGGGAATAGATTTTCCAACTTTCTTTGTGTTTGACTACCTAAATTTTCCATTTTATTTTTTAGGATTTTTCCAACCAAAGAAAATAATTATAAGGTGGATAACACAACAACCTCATCCTATGACCTGTTAACTTATCCATCACATAATTTTTTTGATCAAATAGGGTAATTTAGCTTACCAATTAGGGATGCTCATAGGTTACTTTATTGTACTCTCTCCCACCCCTATCCTAACTTTTCTGACGAGTTGTTAAATTACTTTAATGCATTCTCCCTCTTCTATTGCATGGCATATGAAAAGTTTATCATCATATCTCATTTACTTAATTGGAAAATAATAAGTTACATACATTGGGCAACTAAGAAGAGCAATATTAAAAAATGAGTTTAGCAAAGGTGTGAATGTTAAGATGAAACTGTGGTTAAATTAGATTGGATAAAATTATAAATAAACATATTTATGAAATATTGAAGTAGCTCATATACAAGATAATATTAGAGAAATTTATATGTTTTAAACACGCCACACATGCCAATAAGTGAACTTGTAAGGAATATTAATTTTGTTAATATCGACAAAACAATTGGGGAAGATGAGGCCTATATTGACCCTGTGAGATATTGTTAAGAATGACATATAAGTTTGTGGTTTAAACTAGAATATTGTGCTAAACAAAGCGCGTGAAAATATGATTCATGTCACCGATCCCAAATAATTGGGAAAAGATTTTATTGTGTTGAATCAGTGTACAACCCCCATTTTCTCACGTAAAGGCTAGCCAGGATCGATACGCCGAATATGGGGCTTATCTACAGTTTATACCATTCTTAGAACTGAAGAAATGAAAATTTTCTTTATTTATATCAAAATCCACAATGAATACTACATCTAAATAAAAGTGATTCAACTCATGAATAATAAAAACTAAATCATCATACAATGTCCATAATGTAAATCTAAGTACAATTGATATATATATATATATATATAAACGCTTGGGTTTATGCCTGTACAAATACCAGTATGAAATAAAATGACAAAAAGATGAAGTACAACCTATACTAGAATCAATGGAGCGAAATTCGCTACGTCCAATGCAACTGCAAGTCTGATCCATCGTCAGTCCTGCTATCCCTGTCATTAAGAATACCTTGTGGGAAAACATTTATAATTTACCAGTAAATATGCAATTTGTTACTAACTTATACTTCATGTCTCCCCATCGACGCTCACATGTAATGAGTACCTCATCTCTCATCTAGAAGCAGTCATACTCGCATCCTTAATTAAAAAAAATGCCAATTGTAACTTCCATTATTTAATCAGTCATGTAAGGAATAATCCATTCAGTTTTGTAATAACTAAAAGGGGGTACCCATGTCTGACACCCCAATTCCCCGATTAGATTTCATAATATAAATTTCACAGTTTATATAAACTAGGTTCATATTCTCACGTCATAATAATCTATAACTCTAGTCTATCTCTTCAGACCATTTAATAATTTAATGCATATTCCTTGTCGTTTATCCCGTTAGACTTTAAGTTTCATTCTCTTAGAATACCAAATCATTATTCTCATTTATAATTTGCTACCCTATTATTCGTTAGGACTCATCTTCCTAATTAATTATCCACATCATTTTATTAGCCCAACCTTGTTATCATTAAATATTGTCTACATATTTATGCGACACACAAAGGCATCTACCGTGGGTGTCTCATTCATGCTCTATCAACAAGTCCGGAGGAATTCCTTATCCTAAGCGGACATCACAAAACACACACAAGTTGGGGCGATCCCCACGCAGGATACTTGTACACGACCCATACCCAGCGGTGATACAGGACCGATTTGCGCCAACACCTATATCTCATGGGTGGAGCCTCCACGTAGTACCTATGTGACCTACACATCGTCAAGCCAACCTATGCCGATGTGTAGTACGCGGTTCGAACATGCAAACCCCCAAGCCGATAGGATAGTCCACTGGTATATTTACACAAATATATATTAGTACATATTATCATCCAATATGTATAAGTAGTTACTCTATAACTACTTTAATCCAAGAATATCTTAATCCGTATAAATTACAGCCTTCTTGGCTTAACCATAACATTTTAGTCAATTATTCCATAACTCATTTTAAGTCGTTATCTTACGACTACTTCCTGATTAAATACATAAAAATCCTTTTTGGACTTAAATCACATTTGCTTCATAATTTATTACTCTTTAAATACATAGGCATAATTATTTCCAAACTAACATTTCCAAAACATTATAGGTATAGTTATTCCCCAACTACCCTTACCCACACATTTAATAATCATAGCATGTTGTCCTCTTGACTCAAACTTTAATCATTTCGGATTAATAATAATTATTCGCTTCTTGTTACCTTTTCAATAAGGTTTATATGTACATATATAAGGAGTCAACTAGAGTGAATAAGGGCTATATGTACATATATAAGAAATCCACTAATATGGATAAGTAATAATCTCAGTTAACCACTATCACAACCGGCGTTAACCATTTAGACTTAGCCCCTAGGCTTAGGATACATTCCTAATTAACATCGTTATACGGTAATCATTTGAGGAAATTAATTATTAATTTTAACCTCAGACATTCGACTTATCTCAAATAAGTATTTCTTTTTATTCCAACTCTCCCCGAATTAATCACAATATTTTCATCATATTTTTTAGGGCCTTATCCACTATGTGCCCTTACAAAAAAATCTCGAAATCATCTTGGTACATCCGGACCTTTTATGTATTTATCTCATATAACTCTATTCAAGAATCCCGTGTAAATAATCTTGTTCATACGGTCTCGCACACCCTTTTGTAGAAAAATTATAACTAATTAAAAAATAGAAAAATACACGGTGGGCGCCCTTGAGATCGTAACGCAAAAATTTATCTCCAAGACCTAAAACCTAGGGTCATTCAAACGACACACCAATCTCGTTCGAACGATTTACACCTTCTTGAGGTTCAAAACCTTTTAAAATAACCTCGTAGTTCATCATCCAAGTATAGAACAACAATCACAATCAATCAATCGAGACAACCTCCAACAGAAGAATAACCTAAAAATAACATTTAATAAAATTTACCCCACGTATCTACCCAGATTTTTAAAATGCAGTTTTGAGGCATTTCAGAGACGCTTTTTGAGGAAACATATCAAAGAACAAAATGCAGAAAACATGATGTTCTACGAGGCATCGTTGACGGAATAGCCATTTTTGAAACCAAAGCAGCGAAAAATAATTTTTAAGATGACGGTTTAAGTTTTAAATGATTCCTAATTCACTGAATTTCACAGACTTCTCAATTTCAAGAAGTTGTTCTACAATTCAATCCCTAGAATGATGTTATTGCACATGTATCTAGTTGGAGGGTTCTACAACGTATCTTCTACAATTAACCTTCTATTTAAACCACATGAATACATAGTTGATACAAGCAGTTTGTAATACCCCGTATTTCTATGGCTTTTAAATTTAGGGATTTATTAAATTTAATTGAGATAGATTAATTTAATATTAATCTAGAAATTTGTTTTAAATATTTACTAGCGTGACGAGAGTTAGTAATTATTGAAAATATATTGATTTGTTAAATACTACTTATTGAGTAAAGTAATATGTAGAATTGAATTTATTAAAATTGTCACGAGGGGATAATATGACAATTATGGAAACTAAGTCAGGACGTGCCTGTGTCGTGTCGGGAATAAGTGAATAAATTATAAATCGCCCGTATGGTCATTTTGGGTGCGCCGACTCGTCCGGAAGGATCGAGATAGTAAAAAAAGTTTACCCGGGGGTTTAGTTTGGATCTCGGGGAGTTTTTATGCCTAATTAGCATCCCGGGACGGTGTAATAGTCATTTTGTATTTTTGGGTAATTAAACCAACGAATTTACCTAAGATATATCAGCCATTTGAGTTAGGCTATTAAGGTTAACAATCATAGAAATTAAGAACGGCCATTAGAGAAGAAGGTAGAAAGCTTTTCAAGTAATCAAAGGCAAATAACTCACTCGTTTGCACCGCCACCACCACCAAAACGTAGATCGCATGACGAGGAACACAACCATATAGTTTTCATCAACAAATCAGACCCTTGTATTTCCAGGCAAGTATCTATCTTGCTTTTCTCATAGTTAATGTTTCACCCATGTTAGATTAGGATTGTTAAACCGATGTTTCATGGAAGAATTTAATGATTTAGAGAACGTAATCACATGTTTTAGAGGAAATAAATATATTCTGTAAATCTCAATCATATGTAGAAGATTACCCGCGAAATTGGATTGATTTAGAAGTGAGAAATCTGGAAAAAGAATTAGAACAATGGAAGTTTAGTGTAAAATTAGGGTTCTTGATAATTAAGACAAATTGGCCCTTTAATTCAATTCCGTTGCTGAATTTGTACATAATGCACATAGGAAATCATATATATATATATATATATATATATATATATAGAACCAGTAGTAATCTTGTTTGGGAGTTTGGGAATCATTAATGGCATTTTGGAGAAAATTATTGGATGAAACCTGTAGGACGAACTTGTAGATTCTGGGCAAGAATTGCTTGATCGATAGATCGACCAAGAGCATCGATCGATCGACCCCCTTTCCTCGATCGATCGAACCCTCCTGGAAAAATTGCATATTTTCCCCCTTTTGGTTAATCCGGTTAAAATACGTAGGAACCCTTGATTTTTATTTATAGAGTGTAATGGGTTATGAGGAGGACCAGTAGGGTCTAAATAGACCATGTTGAGTGAAATTTAATATCGGATGAAATTGTGGGTTAACGAGGAGTTTAGTCACATTGGAAATTATGCGTACGTTCACTAGAGAATTGAGAGACTCGTGAAAGACATAGACCAGAAGGTTAAAGAGGGTATACCTACTGAAATTATATTTAGTAAGAGAGTACTTAGAGAGATGAGAAGTAATTGTGAAATGGGTAGAATTGAAAATAAAAGAGATGAATCCTTTATGCGAGATAATTGAGTAAAATTGTAATAATTGTGGTTAATAATAATTATGGGTCGTGAGCAAACCCTATTGGAAAAATGTGTATCTATATATGGCCATGTGACTGTGTACATATATTAAATACTTTATCTATGTATAATCATACCCGAGCTACTTGCTATCATGGAGGTTTTCACACCGGGACAGTCTTATCTCGATTGGACCTTTATGGAGGATATTGACTCGTACCCTAAAAGATAGTATCCTCAATACAGGCTATTTGACTGATAGTCAGATAGTCCTAAGAGACGTGAGGGTATGTGCTGACCTTTTAGGACTAGGAACTATGCTTTGCCTCCATTTTTATGTGTGTTGTGTTAATACAGTTCGAGAGTGATTCTGAGCTAGTATTTCCCATAGTACGAGATATACGGTAACTTGATAGCAGAGTATGCCATCACCATAGATTTTATGTGGGGTGCCCTTAGTATATATATTATATGTGTGACTAATATATATACGTGTATCTATATGGGAACTTTTTACTGTGCGTATCAGTAGTTAAGTAATGAATAAATGCTTCAACTTTATTATAAGTATTCGGGAACTTTATAACGGTACTGAGTTGTTCTAAATAGCATAAGAAATCTTGAAGAGATTGATTTTCTAAACTAAATATCATAACCTTGTTATTTCTTGAGATAAAACTTTATGGAGAATAAGTGAGATAGACTTATGAGGTTTAGTAGTACGGTAGGCGTGCACACTAGATGAGGGGTGAGAATTCTCAAGAGAGTGTCGCATACTAACATGGTTATTGCATTAGTCGATAAGCATTTTAAATACTTGCTAAATTATTTTTAAAAACTGTTTTACACTCGAGCTCTGACCCGTTTCTTATTTTTTTTCTCTCTCTTGTATAAATTTATGTATGTATTACAGGTACCCAGCCACACGGGCATCATGCATAGGTTCTTTAGATTGGACGTGCTGCAGCTTATGTGGGAGTTGCAGGCCTTTGTTTTAGACGACCTCTTCATTGATTCAGTTCTTGTTTTAGTTCGTCATAGTTAGGGCATGTGTCGCCCGATTTCCTATGCCGTTTGGTTTTGTCAGAGATTTATGTTTATTTATATTTTCCAGTATTTAGTACTCCTTGGGAGTTAACTCTTGCCATGATGATTTCATTTATGATTCTTTGACTTGGTTTGGTTAATCTAGATGGATTAATTCTTTTGTGTTGATTTCTATCCGTAGCACTTATGTGATTCTTAGACTAATGATTATTTAAAAAGGTTTTCAAGTTGGAATTTAAAAATGGAAATAAGACTTTAAATTGTTTTGACACTTAACTTAATTATTTAAGGTGTTTAATTTGGAAATTTTATTTTGTGACAGTGATGCTAAGAATGAACCAACCGTTCACCTTGATTTTAATCTAATAAAGGACTAAACACCCAGTATTTAATTAGGCGGGGTATTACAGGTGGCGTCAGAGCATCAACTTCTAGTGTCCTTAGGATCTTTGCGGCTTATTATTCTTCCAGCGTTACTTTGTTTGATTTAGTGCCATAATATTAGGTATGTTGTATTCATCTTTATGCGTTGGGAATTCGTGCTTCTGCGATTTGTTCATGTGAATGATGAACTCATCCAGATTATTTAAATTTGCAGATGGCTCGTCAGGAAGAACAAGCTAATGCCGTTGGGGGAGTCAATGGTCATGGTCAGCTCACACCTCAGGTGTCTCTAGAGAGGGTGTTAATTTCCAAATTGTGAGGTATTGTGGCACAGGCAGTTACCACTGCGGCCTTACAGTACCAAGATCGCATCATGCAACTTATAGGCGAAAAAAGATCTAGAGAGAATAGTTAATGTGACACGACTAGAATTAATAATTGTGCGAAGACACCAAAATAGCAACAACAAGCTACTCAAGATTGTAAAAGCCACGAAGGTAATAAATTATGCATGGAAACCCAAAAGCGTCAGGGCCAATAATGCTGGGGTCAGTGTGAAGTCATAAAGAGGTGTTTCAAATATGGAATGGACGATTATGGACGTCGAACTTATCCAGATCAGACTGGAAAGGAACTCCGAACCAACCAGTGAGAACTTTCAGGACTCCATTATAAGTGTGTACAAACGGGTCACAAGTGGAGGGACTATCCTTAACCAGATGTTGTTTTTCATCAAGATGATCAACAATGTCAACAAGGCCAAGGAAAAGGTGAAATTGGACAATCGAACCAAAATCAACAAAGCTGTACAGTGAAACAGTTTAGGGGTAGATGCTTCAATTGTGGCAGGATGGGTCATAGGAGGCAGGATTTCCTAAATAAGGGTAAGATGCCCCAGCAGCAGGGGCAGAAACAGTACGAATGTGCATACAACGTCCAACATACTGAAATTTAGTAGCCACCCTCAGCCATTGAGGGTACATTTCATCTTCCTAGTACTATGGGACACATTTTATTCAATACTGGGGCGTCACACTGCTTCATACTTACTCACTTTGCATTGGCCTTAGGATTTTTAGACACTCAGAGAGTACGGTGTCATGCGTAGACTCACCATTGGGAAAGAGTCATTAATTTTCTTTATATGCCGGGGTGTAGGTATATAGATTGGTAGTTTGATTTTACCTACAAACGTGCTAGTTTTAGATATGCGTGAGCATGATATCATTATTGGCATGGATTGGCTTGCTTCTTACAGAGCCATGATAGATTTTTTCGGTAGGAGTATTATCCTTGCCATTCCGGGGCAGGAGATGTTTTGGGTGGCGATGCGTCCCCCAGAGGGAGGATTTTCCACCCATTTGTATTACATAGAGGAGGATACCTCTAAGGAGATTATAATTTCCCCTAGATTCGATTCCTACCGTTTGTGAGTTTTTAGATGTATTCCTAGATATACCGTGCCTACCCCTAGGCGAGAGATAGATTTTGTCATAGACTTGACGCTGAGCACTAGGTTGATAACACGTGCCCCGTACCGTATGGCCCCAACAGAGATGAGGGAGTTACGAGATCAGATAGAGAAGCGGTTAGGCCAGGGCTTCATTCATAGAAGCACCTCGCCTTGGGGCGCTCCGGTATTATTTATGAATAAAAGAAATGGTTCACCGAGGTTATGCGTGGATTATCGAGAGTTGAACAAGGTCACGATACAGAAAAAAATATCCGTTGTCCAAATAGATGACCTATTCAACCAGCTGCGCGGAGCAACTTTCTTTTTGAAGATAGATTTGAGATCGGGATACCATTAGCTACGGATTAGGGAGCAGGATGAAAGGGTGTATTAATAGTGGTATATACTTTATCGAGATTACTCGTTTTAGTGATGTGATATATGAGTATGATATTATCTTGGTTAAAACTTGATAGTAATGGTTAGTATAATAGTAGGCAGTTATTGCAAGGCTATCGGAGTGGTTGCCTTAGTTTAACATGATTTGTTATGGCGAGGCCTCACCTGCGAGAGGGTCAGACTCGCACTTATATTATTTATTTTAGAGACTTCGAAGGGGATAATGGTCTCAAGATATTCGATCCCGGTGTAGGTAGGGACTTTATTATTATGATTCAGTATGTATGGGTTTACTGTTGAGCGAAAAGATTTAACTCATTATTATGTTTAGCACTCAGGACTTGGTGTATCGGGGGGTTCCTTGTTTGGATTTCGCTTTGCGAGACATCCCACGCATGAAACTTAGCGTAAGGTTGGAAGTAGGGATATGTTTGGTCATTAGTGCATGATATCGGTACCTCGGTTGTTATAGGAACAAGTAATTATAACTAAAAGTTGGAAGTTACGATTTAAGGCCAGTGGAGCCGGTTATGTGATAAGAAAGCATTAAAAGTTTTGTTTCATCACCACGAATTGAAGGATGGAACGATGATAAGGAGGATTTAAAATTACAATTTCTAGGATGATTGAGAATACCCAAGTGTTGTAACCGCATTCTGAGCACAAGGGAAATAAAGAATTGGGTGTTATATGTGGAGCATATGCAATGCTTACACTAATATGCACGATTTATAGGGTGTGGGCATCCTGGGTAGCTGATGTTAGGATCGTTCGGGTTGAAGGGACATGGGAATAGATGTGTGGAACATATGCTTATTGGAATAACATAATGAGGTGGAAGTGGTAGAGTGGATTAAGCATCGCGTGAAGAATGATAATCTATATATACATGTGCGATCGGAGTAACACACCCGAATTTGTTTGGAAGGTTGTGGGAACCCATTTAAAGGGATTATTCCTTGAGAAGGGTAGAAATGAACTATTATGGAGGATACTCGGAGCGGAGTTGTAATTAGTCAAATGTCGAGAGCGACTTGCGCGTTCAAAGGGTAAAGATGTTAGTAAGGTATAAAAGGTCCAGAAGTGCACATCATGGAGAAAAGTGCACGGGCTGAAACTTTCGGTATACGTCGAGGAAAGAAGGGGAGTATTAAGTTTCACTTAATGTGAGACATTACAAGTATAATTCAATATTGAGCAGGACGTAGCGAGTAGTGTCCGCGATCACCACTCATAGTTAAAAATCGGTTGGAACAAGAGGAACAACCAGAGAATTTTTTAGCAAGTCAAAAATTCCTATAATGGAAGAGGCCGGTAAAGTCGGTAAAGTTTCTTGGATGAGTTGCCAACCTCAAGGTAAGATCAAGGGTTCCTTCGAGCGTGTGGAACAAGTTGCCCAAGAAGGAAGTGATTGACATTCTTGTGGGGTGATTTACAATATTAGCTAATGTGCCCCAGTCTTCCTTTGAAAGGAAGGATCGCGCCGGTACGTGGTCCTACATGGTAATTTTTCTGAATTAGGATGAGATTTTTTAATCCCACCATCAATATGGGATTTTTGGAAGCAACGGGGATAACATTACGTTTCGTTGTGAGTAGGATGTATCAACCATAACCGGGGAGTAGGCGAACGAAGATTAACGATTAGGGGAGCCGCGTGAAAGTAATTTTGGAATCTTGGTGATCATTTCATTTCCACAACAATGGTAGCTAGCAAGTGAAGTATAGTACGGTAGAGTTACTTGGAAGCGCTCGTACCTATTTATTGTGGACAAAATGCTTAATGAAGTTTTGGTGGAAAAACCTTAACTTTTTTCCCTCGTGTTGTTTAGAGGTGAGCGGATAATCATAAGTTTGGATTAGTCGAGTTAGATCCGATGACTAAAGTGGAATAACCACATATTGTCTGAGGTAAACTTTTATCTGTCGTACAAGTTATGTCGCCGAAAATCGAGATTCTAAGAACTGACGAGAGTGGTCTGATGTTCATATAGTTACTCTGAGAATGGAAATTTTGTGTTTAGCAAAACACGAGCAGTTGACACGTAGTGAGGTGTGACCTTCTAATAATATTGAAATAATGAGAGTCAATGATGTATAGGTTCATTTTATGCGAATGTTGTCGGATAGGAGCACAATGTGAAGTGCCACTAATGAGAGCGTTAAACAAGCTTGCTGTGAGACGGGGGCTATAGTGATTGAGCGCCTTACTATGTAGATAGTTTGCGTACTGATAAGGTATCCAGAATTATTTTACCAGGTAGCCCTTATTTTTCGAATTTCGGGACGAAATTCCGTTATTAGGGGGGAAGTATGTAATACCCCGTATTTTCATGGCTTTTAAATTTAGGGATTTATTAAATTTAATTGAGATAGATTAATTTAATATTAATCCAGAAGTTTGTTTTAAATATTTACTAGCGTGATGAGAGTTAGTAATTATTAGAAATTTGTTGATTTGTTAAATATTACTTATTGAGTAAAGTAATATGTAGAATTGAATTTATTCAAATTGTCACGAGGGAATAATATGACAATTATGGAAATTAAGTCAGAACGCGCCCGTGTCGTGTCGGGAATAAATGATTATTATTATAAGTGAATAGATTATAAATCGCCCGTATGGTCATTTCAAGTGCGCCAACTTGTCCGGAAGGATCGAGATAGTCAGAAAAGTTTACCCGGGGGTTTAGTTTGGGTCTCAGGGAGTTTTTAGGCCTAATTGGCATCCCGAGAGGGTGTAATAGTCTTTTTGTATTTTTGGGTAATTAAACCCACGAATTCCCCTAAGATATACCAGCCATTTGAGTTAGGCTATTAGGGTTAACAATCATAGAACTTAAGAACGACCATTAGAGAAGAAGGTAGAAAGCTTTTCAAGAAATACAAGGCCAAGAACTCACTCGTTTGCACCGCCACCACCACCAAAACGTAGATCGCATGACGAGGAACGCAACCATATCTTTTTCATCAACAAATCAGACCCTTGTATTTCCAGGCAAGTATCTATCTTGTTTTTCTTATAGTTAATGTTTCACCCATGTTAGATTAGGATTGTTAAACCTATGTTTCAGGGAAGAATTTAATGATTTAGAGAATGTAATCACATGTTTTAGAGGAAATAAATATATTCTGGAAATCTCAATCATATGTAGAGAATTACCCACGAAATTGGATTGATTTAGAAGTGAGAAATCTGGAAAAAGAATTAGAACAATGGAAGTTTAGTGTAAAATTAGGGTTCTTGATAATTAAGACAAATTAGCCCTTGAATTCAATTCCGTTGATGAATTTGTACTGACGCACATAGGAAATCACACATATATATATATATATAGAACCAGTGGTAATCTTGTTTAGGAGTTTGGGAATCATTAATGGAGTTTTGGAGAAAATTATTGGATGAAACCCGTAGGAAGAACTTGCAGATTCTAGGCAAGAACTGCTTGATCGATCGATCGATCAAGAGCATCGATTGATCAACCCCCTTTCCTCGATCGATCAATCCCTCCTGGAAAAACTGCATATTTTCCCCTTTTTGGTTAATCCTGTTAAAATATGTAGGAACCCTTGATTTTTATTTATAGAGTGTAATGGGTTATGAGGAGGACCAGTAGGGTCTAAATAGACCCCGTTTAGTGAAATTTAATATGGGATGAAATTGTGGGTTAACGGGGAGTTTAGTCACATTAGAAATTGTGCGTGTGTTCACTAGAGAATTGAGAGACTCGTGAAAGACTTACACCAGAAGGTTAGAGATGGTGTACCTACTAAAATTATATTTAGTAAGAGAGTACTTCGAGAGATGAGAAGTAATTGTGAAATGTGTATAATTCAAAATAAAAGAGATTAATCCTTTATGCGAGATAATTGAGTAAAATTGTACTAAGTATGGGTAATAATAATTATGGGCCGTGAGCGAACCCTATTGGAAAAATGTGTATCTATATATGGCCGTGTGACTGTGTACATATATTAAATACTTTATCTATGTATAATCATACCCGAGCTACTTGCTACCACGGAGGTTTTCGCGTCGGGACAGTCTTATCTCAATTGGACCTTTATGAGGGATATTGACTCGTACCCTAGAAGATAATATCCTTGATACAGGCTATCTGAGTGATAGTCAAATAGTCCTAAGAGACATGAGGGTATGTGCTGACCTCTTAGGACCGGGGACTATGCTTCGCCTCCATTTGTATGTGTTTTGTGTTAATACAGTTCGAGAGTGATTCCGAACTAGTATTTTCCCTAGTACGAGATATACGAGGACTTAATAGCAGAGTATGCCAGCACTATAGATTTTATGTGGGGTGCCGTTAGTATATATATTATATATGCGTGACTAATATATATACATATATCTATATGGGAACTTTCTACTATGCGTCTAAGTAGTTAAGTAATGAATAAATGTTTCAACTTTATTATAAGTATTCGGGAACTTTATAACGTTCTGAGTAGTTCTAAATAGCGTAAGAAATCTTGAAGAGATTGATTTTCTAAACTAAATATCATAACCTTGTTATTTCTCGAGATAAAACTTTATGGAGAATAAATGAGATAGACTTATGAGGTTTAGTAGTACGGTAGGCGTGCACACTAGATGAGAGGTGAGAATTCTCAAGAGAGTGTCGCATACTAACATGGTTATTGCATTAGCCGGCAAGCATTTTAAATACTTGCTAAATTATTTTTAAAAACTATTTTACACTCGGGCTCTGACTCGTTTCCTGTTTCTTTTTCTCTCTCTTGTATATATATGTATGTATTACAGTTTCCCAGCCACAGGGGCGTCATGCATAGGTTCTTTGGATTGGACGTACTGCAGCTTATGTGGGAGTTGCAGGCCTTTGTTTTATACGACCTCTTCATTGATTCAGTTATTGTTTTAGTTCTTCATAGTTAGGGCATGTGTCGCCCGATTTCCTATTCTGTTTGGTTTTGTTAGAGATTTATGTTTATTTATATTTTCCAGTATTTAGTACTCCTTGGGAGTTAACTCTTGTCAGGATGATTTCATGTATGTTTATTTGACTTGGTTTGGTTAATCTAGATGGATTAATTCTTTTGTGTTGATTTTTATCCGTAGCACCTATGTGATTCTTAGACATATGATTATTTAAAGAGGTTTTCATGTTGGAATTTAAAAATAAAAATAAGACTTTAAATTGTTTTGACACTTAGTCTAATTATTTAGGGTGTTTAATTTGGAAATTTTATTTTGCGACAGTGATGCTAAGAATGAACCAACCTTTCACCTTGATTTTAATCTAATAAACGACTAATCATCCGGTCTTTAATTAGGCGGGGTGTTACAGGGTTACGGATCTAAACATGGGTTACACACTTATCATCAATTTCTACACAATTCAAAAGGTCTCTAAAGATGTAGTCCCAACACATGATTAAACCTTATTCTCAGCATGATATCAACATTAATATAAGATTAGTACAACTTGAATAAGAATGGTAAGAGAATCCTTGCCTGAAATTTGTAGAGAAGCCTCTCTTCCTCCTCCTAGGGTGATCCTTCCTCTTTCTCCTGGGTGGTTGTGGCTAGGGTTCTTGGATGTAACTCCTATTGGGTGGTTTAACTCTAATTAAATATGGTTAATTTTCAATTCCCTAGTTGGACAGTCTCAACTTTGGACCCCCAAATGAGCCCAAATACATAATCTAATTAGCCCGATAACTGCCCAACTCATATATATATATATTTCCCGGGACCATTCCTAAGGATCTAAAATGCCCAAATGATCTCGTAATACCTCTCAAAGTGTGTCCCGAATATTTTTATCCAAAAATATATTTTAATTGTGACGTGACACATGTAATTACTTTTTTTACTCAATATAAAATCCCTTTTTAGATTTATCCCAAATTATTAAAGTCCAAATTCTAAAATATATAAATAATACTGAGTCTAACTACTCACAACCCAGATTAACTAATTTCACCGAATTAATTTAATCATTATTAAATTTTATTTTATTCTAAAATTATACGGGGTATTACTATCAGTCTTTATTTTCCTATTATAAGGCCTTAATTTTTTTTAACAAAAAAAACTATAGTTAATTGGATTATCAACATAAGTCTTAACATCTTAAGTTTCGTTAACTACGACGTAATGAACAATATGTTCTCTTTCTCTCTCCCCCTACACAAAGCATAAAAATATAGGGGTCAATTGTCTCAATGAAAAATTATAATTATAAGATAATAGAAAAATAGAGAATATATCTAAGTTACAAAAGCTCCTTACCAACATAAAAAACTTAGGAATATACTAAAGTTATTAAAGGTAGCAACATTTTTTGTTTAAAATATATTAAAGTTACTCACTAAAGGAAAAGAAACATAGAGGATATATTAAAGTTTATTGATGTCTTTATAATGGTGTGTCCCTCTCTCTCCTGCATTATATGCTCATGAAATTTGCAAATTATAAAAGAAAGTTTGGTTTTGAAAAGATATCATGGGAAAATTCTTTTGTTTAACTATTACTTAATATCTATTATTGAAATTCAAGTACGAAAAACATGCGAGGTGCTAGTTTTATTTATTTACATAAACAGGAAGCTATAAAGTTATCCATATATGCGTGTCGTGTACTTATTTGGAACCGCATAAATATAATACACCCTTTCATCACGTATCAAATAATTAAATTATGTGAGTTCATTCTCTAAGATATTTTTTATATAATTTTTTTTGTCTATGTAACGTATCAAAAACTACATTAAAAATACACAATAAATTGAAATGTCATGTAGTTTTAAGATCATTATGAGAATTCGTTCATATTTATAAATATGTGATCTCACTCTTTGTTACATAATTTATTTAACATCGTTCTTTATTTTTTTCTAATTTTTGTTGGTTCGGTTTTCTTATAGAGCTTATATATTAGCATTTTTATACATATGCTTACATATATATTTTTTTATAAGTTTAGTGGTGCATTTGAACATTAGAGTACACATGCCCGCCCTTGCATCCTCATTTTCCCTATTTTGAGGCCTTTATTTTTTTTAAACAAAAAAAAATATTTAATTGAAATATAATCACAAGTCTTAACATCTTAAATTTCGTTAACCACAACCTCATGAAATATAGTTTTTTTCTCTCCCCCACATAGCCATATCATAAAAATTAGGGTCAATTGATTAAATGAAAAATTATATTTGTAGCTAAAAGAAAATTAGATAATATATTAAAGTTCCTTACTAATGGAAATGAAACAAGATATATTAAAGCTTATTGAGGTCTTTATCATGGTGTGTCCCTCTCTCTCACACATTACATGCTCATGAAATTTGCAAACTATAGAAGAAAGCATTTGATTATGAAAAATATCGTGCGAAAATTATTTTGTTTATTACTTTTTATCATTCAAATATGAAAAATATGCGATGTACTAGTTTTATCATCTTACATAAATGGAAAGGCATGGAATTATCCCTATAATCATGTTGCATGCTTATTTGACACCACATAAATACAAGACAACCTCTCATGGCATATCAAAGAATTAAATTATGTGGGTTCATTCTACAAGATATTTTCAATATAAAATTTTTGGTTCATGTAACCTATCAAAAACTACTTTATAAATTTGAAATTTCATGTAGTTTTAAGATCATCAAGAAAATCCATTCATATTTATTAGCACGTGATCTCACTCTTTGTTACGTAATTTTTTTACACCGTTCATTATATTTTTATTTTCTTATTTTAATGGGTTCGTTTTTCTTATAGCCATTAAATATTGGCATTTTTATACATGTGCTTACATATATATTTTTTGTATAAGTTTAGTGGTGTAGTTGAACATCAGAGTACACATAGCCTCGCCCTTGCATCCTCTGCATGTGTAGTTATTTTGCATTGAACACATGGTATACAACATAACAAATGGGAGAAAAATGTCAAATGACCCTAAAAGTATTACTCACTCCATCCCAAATCAGTAATCCATAGTTTTATTTTGTATATTGTTAAAAATCAACATCAACTACTCTACGAGAGTGTTAAATAATTTCATCCCATAGGAGCCTCCTAAATTTGGGTGAAGTGGAGAAATTAGTGGAAGTTAGGTTGCATAATGGGAAACTTAGATGGATGAAATTAATTTGTTTTTTTAATATTTGTGTGATTTTTATTAAAAGTGTGTTTGTTTATTTAACCACAATGTGTGGTGTTAATTGTATTTCCTTTACTATAAACACTCCCCTTCATCAATGTTTGTAATCATCCCCCAAAATCCAAGTAATATGCACTTAAGGCTTTAGTTGAGTTTTCTTTTTATTGTTTCTCTTCGTGGTGCGTGCTTATCTTTTGAGTAAGTTTCTTCTTCTTGTGAATATTAGAGTTTGTCTACTCTAATTTTTAACAATCGGTATCAGAACGGGACGATAGGATACCGGTATTTTTGGAGTGAGTTTTCTTGAGTAGTGAAAAGTTCATATTCTGTAAGTTTGTATCTTAAAATCAAGCTTGTTCGATATTATCAAAATTTTACTGACACGATGGGTGATATTCAAGTAGTTGGAAGAATCGAGAAGCTCAATAATCTAAATTTACAACACGCGGGTGATTTGTATAACATCTTATATGAAAGCCAAGACCTTTGGGAGGTCGTTGATGGTGGTGACGTTACATAATCGGAGGCAGAAGACGCTAATGGCACTTAGCGAAAATGGAACATTAAAGCAGGAAAAGAGATGTTTGTCTACAGGAATATTGATTTTTCCCAGCACAAATTAAATGTCGAGAAAAGCACTAAAAATACCGGTAACACTTTTTGCGACACTTTTGGCGGCATTTCCACAAGTACGGTAATAGCCAATGTGGTAAAAGAACAACGACATTTTAAAAAATGCCGCGAAAAGTTAGCATCACTTTTGACGGCATTTCCATAAGTGCGGTAGCCAATGTGGTAAAAGAACAACGACATTTTAAAAAATGCCCCAAAAAATTAGCGACATTTTAAAGCATTTATATTAATGCTAGTAATAACCTTTTAGCGGCATTAAAAAAATGTTTATAATAACCTTTTGCAAAACCTATTAAATGTTCAACACACTTTTAGTGGCACTAAAAAAATGCCGAGAATGATAATAGCGGCATTAAACAAAATCTTAATATTATTTTGCAATATATGGGTGGGAACAAGTGTTAAAAAAATCATTTATTACAAGTATCGTATTTATGTGCAAATACATTACCATAACATTAAATTAAGAGGGCGGTAATCAAATTAAAATGTCATTAAATTAAAACCAATACCTTATGACTGGATTGAGAGAGTTTTCAAGATGATACGCCTTTTACTAAGAGGCTTCTTCCTCATGGAGATTGGATAATCTCATCAAGGAATCTTGGCATGTCGTTGCGACACTATTCTGGGACAGTTCATAGATGGCCTTGCAAATTTTCTAATGATCAATTGAAGTTTCAAAGTGCTATTGAAGCTGAAGTAAAAATGGGTAGAGCCTTATCTACCAAATGTATCTCGTAGAAATCCTAAAAAGAGTGAGAATTCTCGAATTAACTCCAAGATAATTCCTATTGTGGTCAAAGATGACACTCTTCAAGTCGCCAATTCAATGACTATAGAGAATGATATTGAATCGAATGGCATTAATGAAGATAATATATATCTTTTCCCGGCATTAAGTAAAGATTAGTACACTTTAAAATATAATCTTAGGGCTCCTTCCTGTAGATCTATACCTCGTGGATGTTCGTAGTAATTTTATATATCTATTCACATGTATTTGAGTTATGAAATTCTTTTATTCTAAAAAAACGTAGTTTATGTAAAGTTTTTTCACTTACACACCTTCCCCTTAACGCGCTGTTTTGATTTTAAGTTATTTGATTCTTTTATGATCTCAATTTGAGCAATGTCTTTGTATAACATTCTCATCTTTCATTGCAGGACCACTAGTGTGACAACATTCGTTTAGGAAGACTAATGCGAAGTATTAAACTGGTCTATGTTTGAAATATTCATAATGATATGTAAAATTCAATTTCAAATACTCCATCATGGGTAAGATTACTTTTGTTAGCATTATGATTTTAGATGTATAAATATGAAATACATGTAATCTACTACGATTATCAAAAGCTCGTGCCTCGCGCGAGGTTGAAAACTAATTTGGTTAAACTTTAGCAGCCTGCATTGACTAGAATTGCAACAAACCGTACCCATGGTCTTGAATTCTATGGAGAACCCTCCATTATGTGTTTGACAGAATGGTGAGTGGATGCGAAAGGATTATATACCATATATTCATAATATAAAAGATACGATAAATTCATATAATTGAAAAATGTCGCAATAATAGTTATTATGTCATCTAAAGCACTTGATATTCATAATTAAAAAGAGATGAATGGAAAAAGAGTTTGAGGGTTGGAGTTGTGGGGTTGGAAAATCCTATCAAGAATTTCTACTCCCGAATATTAATATTCAATGACCTACAACATGAACTTACACATTTGAGATCAAATAATTAAATAGAAATGCCTTGAAAAATTCAATAGGGTTCATTAGTATTACAAGCTACCACAAAGTTATTCCCTGTCAATTATACATGATAACGTCAATAAATACAGAAGATACTCATATTGAAACTAAGGGTGAAAATATGGTTTACTCATGTCATTATTGTGTTTTTTGGTTTGGATTTGAGTACTAATTTTTTTAATGATGAATTTAAAATCAACTTTTTTATTAATTGTGCCACCCTATGGTATCATAATAATATTGGATAAAAAGTATCATCACATCAAACACTGTCACCCCTTAAATAAGACAATCGATGCTATCAAACTATTATGCACGGATAAAAATGGTAAATGAATCTGAATCGCACCCAAAACGAGTGCAATTCTCCCCCGATTCTCCTCTGATTCGTACTCATCGCAAGTACAATTTTTTTAATTACACTTAATAACGGATCCTTTATTTATTCTATAAGAATCCTAATTTTTTGAAGCTCAAACAACCTTGGTCGTATTTTTTGGATCAACGTCTTTTTATATGAGGATATATATTCGAGATTGTTTGGAACTTTGATAAGGAGAGGGGATGAGAGTTGGCCTTAGATAATGAGAGATTCAAGATTCGACGTTTCAACATCTTCTGGCCTTGAGCAGTAAAACTAAATAATAATTCCAAAATGCTTTATATAAGTGACATTCGAAATTTTTTATACGTGTCTATACGATAGATGATATTATTAAGTATTGGGAATGCAAATCTTTTTCGCAAATGATACTATCACTAACATCCTTTTTGTTATGGTCAATTATACTTATGTTGTAGACAATTGAACATACTTATTAATTCGTACAAAAACCTATTGTATCATCTACAGAAAATAAAGAAACAATGTAAAATATTTTTGTGTTATAGATTTATTTCTCAACGCACCTGAAACCTAATTTTTTAAAGATTTTTCGAATCGATGCACCCACGTCATGCTGCGCCCACATATGTGCTTCATAGCTGTAAAAAAGTCATATTTATCAGATGGGAATCTAATTGCCTTCGTTCTTCATAAACGGATGGTGGAAACAAGGATATGATCACATTTATATACATACAATTTGTATTTAGTAAGAAATACACTTTACGATCATCTCACATACATGTAGGGTTGTAAACAAACCAAGCTATTCGAGCTCGACTCCTGTTCGTTCGGATAAAAGATCGTTCGAGCTCGGCTCATAAGGTACACAAACCAAGCTTGAACAAAATTTTAAGCTCGTTACCTTATTGATCTTGACTCAAATTCGGCTCGATTACAAATAATCATACGATGATAGCGTAAAAAATTCAAGCTACTCGAGCTCGGCTCGTGTTCGTTCAGACTAAAGCTCATTTGAGCTCGGCTCGTAAAGTAAAGAAACCAAATTTGAGCACATTTTTAAGCTCGTTAATCTTTTCAAAACAAGCTTGAGCATCCTACTGTTTGGCTCGACTCATCTCGTTTACACCCTTACATCCATGTGTGGAACCTAAAAAGTTAATAAATACAATAAGTTGACACAAAATTAGTAAAAAATTATAAGCTAATGAATATAAAAAATATCATTGAGGAAATAAAGAATTTAAAAATACTTTCATTTGTACCTCTTCACATAAAATTTACAATTGACTAGGGTTGAATGCACCACAAAAATTTCTCCCAAACACCATAGAATGCAAGAAAAGCATTGTACATCAAGTAGGTTTAGGTTTAAAAGACAATACAATGGTTTTGGGAGAAATTTTTGGGTTGCCTTAAACACCACCCTTTACAATTGTGACAAATTTCACCCATCTCCTTCAAGTGCTTTTTTTAATAATTGAAGTCCGTAAAAACCATTTTGTAGACTTGATCCATTAAAACCAACAAGAGAACCGTTCTATAAAACATGATCCCTCGCAACACTTGATGTCTTATCATCTTTTTTTCTCTTAGTTAGCAAGGAGATATATCTTAAAACATCACTAAAAAGGGAGAAACAAAATCTTGAATTTAGTCTTGAAGGGTCTTACCAAGAAGTGGATTGAAAAAGGAAGAACATGGCTGAATAAACTGAAAATGGTGTATTTATCAAATAAAAATCACATGCTTTAAACTTGAGAAACAACTCATATTTTCAGAATCTCACCAATCTTATGTATATTTATTGACATATACACAAAATTTCAATACACAATCTCAGCCCTAGAAGAATAAATTGACATTAAGAAAAAAATTGGATATTATCTCACAAAATAAACACGAAAAAAAATTATAATGCAAGTACAAGTAAACTGGTAAAGCAAAGGAAATAATCTTTTGTTTTCAATAGTGAAAAGAAATTTATATGTTCGACAGATACACACAGCATACATAAATAGAATTGACGAAAATATTGAAACAAATATAATTAGAAACACAAATAAAATAAAACAACAAGAATGACATCTAAATTCAATCAACCAGTGATAAATTTAATCTATATATTTTTTTAATCATGGATCGCACCATAATAAGGGAGAGAGAGGAGGAAGTGAGACCTCAACGAGCTTCATCTTACTACCAGTGACATGCTGCAGATATCTACCGGGGACAAACCCATCGATTTTAGAGAATATCAGAGATCGCACCATAATCATGGATCGAAATTAGGGAGGGCGAAAAAAGCGCAGGATAGGGAAAAAATAGGGCGCTTCATTTTCACGAAATATTATTATCGTGTTATCCAAACTACACCGTTTCACTTATGTTTTCTTGAAAAGTTTATAAAATATGGCAAATTTCTCGGCATTTTATAATAATTCTCGCATATTACCAGCACTTAAATAAAAACTCCATAAATTTTCAGCACTTGATAAAAAATGCCGAAAAATGTATTTTTCACAGCACTTTTGAAAAATGCTGCAAAATAATTTTCGTGAAAAGTCCTTTTTCTTGTAGTGACCATATTTGAAGAACAAATGTTAGATCACATCCAGGATGCAAAACAACCAAAAAAGCATGGCACACTTTCGCTACACTCTTTTCAAAGAAGAACGATACAAGACTATAACTTCTCGTAATGAGCTGCTATCAATGGCGCAACACGACATGACTATCAGCAAGTACTTTCACAAGGTGAAGACGATATGCCACGAAATTTCAAATTTAGATCCAACAGATGCTATTGGTGAAACCAGGATAAAAAGAATAATTATTCATATTTTGAGGTCCGAATACCAAAGTTTTGTTACTGGTGTACAAGGATGGCCGACTCAACCATCACTTGTTGAGTTTGAAAATTTTCTTTCCAGTTAAGAAGCTATGGCTAAGAAAATGGGAGGAGTCTCGCTGAAGGGTGGGGAGAAAGAACTCTACACCAACAAAAACAAAAGCAACTTCAAGTAGTATGCCGAAGGAAGATCTAAAAAGTATGGTGTTAAGGAAAAATGTCATGAATAAGAGGGAGGTTATCGTATAAAGGGAGCTTCAATAAATCATGGCAACAATAGTCAATCCAAGCAAAATAGAAAAAAATTGGGCAAATGTTACAGTTGCGACAAGAAGGGCCTCATGGTGAAAAATTATTGGTTCAACAAAAGGCCCACTGAGAGCAATGTTTCTACTTCCAATCCAAATAAGATAATTGAAGACGATTGGAATGCCGAAGCATCCCTCGCTATAGAGGAAGAGGAGTTAACGCTTAAAGTAATAATGCATAAATGAATTAACTACGAGAATGATTGGATCGTCGACTTTGCTACTCAAATCACATGGCAGGAGGTAAACATAAGCTACAAAACTCGATTGATTCCAAGGGAGGCCATGTGGTGGTGACAACTAACAAATCAAAGTTACCGATAGCCGACATCGGTAAAACAGTAATTATTCCTCGATATAGTCCTAATTATATGCCTCTTAAAGACATCTACCATGATCCAGGCATGAAGAAAAATATTCTTTCAGTGATTCCATTGACATCGTTAGGCCACTATATCTTATTCGATCCACAATATGTGAAGGTATATCAAGACCTAAAGATCTCAGGGATGCCGTGTAATACCCCGTATTTTTATGCTATATTTAATTTGGGGATTTATTTAATAAAAATCCGGAAATTAATTATGTTATAATTATTAACGTGACTAGAGTTAGTAATTATAAGAAACTTGATGAATATTACTAATGAGCATAGTAATATATTATATTGGTTATATTGAATGTCATAAGTAAATTAAATGACTATTTCGGAAATTTAAGTCGGGACGTGCCCGTGTCACGTCAGGACTAATTATGTTAATTAAAAAGGGAATATTTTATAAGTTGTCCGTATGGTCATTTTGAGTGCGCCAACGCGTCCGGAAGGGTCGAGATAGTCAGAAAAGTGTACCCGGGGGTTTAGTTCGGGCCTCGGGGTGTTTTTAGGCCTAATTAGTGACCCGGGAGGGCATTTTGGTCATTTTACAAAATAGGGTAATTAAACCCACGAATTTCAGCCATCCTTAGCAGCCATTTAAGTCAGACTTTTAGGGTTAGAACATTCAGAACCCTAGAACGGCCATTGGAGAAGAGATGAGAGAGCTCTCAAGGTGATTCAAGGCCCAAAACACCACCGATTGCACCGCCGTCACCACCAACGCGTAGATCGCGAGGAGGAGAACGCAACCACACCAATATCAGCAGGAAACCAGACCTCTGAAATCCCAGGCAAGTGTTTAACTTGCGTATTTTCGTTGGTGCAATAATCATATTAATGTAGGAATGATTAGGAGTATAATTAAAGGAAGAAAACCCCAATTTTTGATAGGGATTTGCATGTAGAAATCGTTATAACCATATTCTGAAAATAATATGTGAAGTAGATGATCAACCCACGAATTTGTGATGTTATGTTAGAAGGAAATTCTGGAGAAAACTGATTAGAACAAAAGTTAAGAAAACTTAGGGTTCTTGATGATTAGATGAGATTTTAGGTTGTTTAATCATGTTTAATGATGGTTATATGCATGCTTAACGTTAGAAACATCTGGAAATATATTACCATGATTGTAGTACAAGTTTTGGGACGATTAGTGTTGGAAATTATGGATTTGAATGAAGAATATTAGTCAAACCCGTAACTGCACTTCTGCAGAAATCGAAATACCTGTTTGATCGATCGATCGAACCTAGAGCGTCGATCGATCGAAGGTTCGATCGATCGAGCCCCAGACGTCGATCGATCGACCCCTCCTGGCAAACTCTTTTTCCTCTTGTTTAATTAGTTGAATTAATTTACCGTGGAATATTTCTTGGGCGTTATAAATAAAATGTTTTGGGATATAGAAGAGACCAGTAGGACATATGATTAAGTGTTGAGAACTTTATTATGAAATGATAATTGGGTCTAAGGGATAATTAATTAAGGAACGACGAACTGCGTATTTCAAGTGAGAGATTACAACGAATACCTACGATAGTGAATAGACGTCTACCTACTGAATTTGTTACTTGGATGGATAAAATCCACGAGTGTCACGTAATTAGTGAGAAAACCCTCCGAGTTAAGGTTAGAGACAAAACCTTATACGAACTCTTAAAAATGTAAAATTAAGGAAAAATGTTGTAATTATGGGTAAGGAGAGTGACCTATATTAATATGATGAAATCGGTATATTTATATGAATGTGTGTACATATATTATATACATGTGAAAAACGTACCCGCGCTACTTGCTATCCCTGAGGTTACCGCGCTGGGACGATCGTATCCTGTGTTGCTTTATGGGGATATTGAATCGTACCCTAGAAGATAGAGATCCTAGGTACGGGCTATTAAACTGATAGTCGGACGGTCCTAAGAGACGTGTGGGTATGTACTGAGCTCTTGGACTTGGAATCTATGCTTCGCCTCAACGTTGTTTTGTATATGTTATTACAGTTCGAGAGTGATTCCGAACTTGTATTTCCCTTTTATGTGAGCGATACGGGGATTGGATAGCAGAGTATGCCCGCACCGTAGTTTAGTTGGGGTGCCATTATATATATATTTTATGCGAGTAGTTAATATATATATGAGGTTATAAACTTTGAACTGCCTTCCGTGATTTGATAAGTAGAACATGGTTGTTGACTCAAATTATTAAATACTTGTTTTTGTGAAAATATGAAAAGGTACGGGGAAATCTTATAATTTAATGAAGCTAAAACGAGAGGAATACTACATATTGAAAGTAACCTTTTTATAACATTGTTATCATTCAGTTTTTGAAAACTTTTGAGTAAGTTAAGATAAACGAACCATTGGGAAGGCTAGTACGATAGGAGTGCACATTAGAAGAGAGGTGAGTATTTCTCAAGAGAGAGACGAACTAATATGATGTTGCATTGGCCTGTATCAAATTAAATACTTGCTTAACGTATTCTAAAATCAAACACACTTTCGGGCCCTGACCCGTTTTTTTTTTTTTTTTTCTCTCTCTCTTGTATATATATGTATATTTTTCAGGTGCCCAGCCACAGGGGCGTCTTGCTTAGGATTCTTTGAGAAGAACGAGCTGCAGCTTAGGTGGGAGTTGCAGGTCCCTTGAGTAGACGGCTTCTGTCATTGACTCCACTCCTATTATTCTCATCTATGGGGCACGTGTCGCCCTTTTTATCATTTCATTTATTGTTGGGGATTTTTATATTTCAGTTATTCCAGTATTGTTTATGGGATTTGTTTCAGGATGGTTTATGATTTTTGCTTTATATTATTGACATTCGATTGGTGAATGTATGGTTTTATTTAGATTTCGTGGTGTGATTCTATAATGTAGAAATGTTGTTTTGATATTAATAAAATCTTTTCTTTAATTAAAATTTGAAAGTTTGTATGAAAAAAAAATGTTTTGATACTTAGCTTAATTATTTAGGGTGTTAAATTGGAAAAATTATTTTTATCGACAGTGATGCTGAGAATGAACCAACTGTTTACCTTGATTTAATTTAATAAAGGAGTGATCGCCCGGTATTTAATTAGGCGGGGTGTCACAGGCCGATAATAGAGGGATGAAGGTTAGAGTCAGTCTATGTAATGCCAGCATAATCTGCATATGTGGACAAAACAAGGAGGAATGAGATAACATATTTATGGAATATAAGATTGGGTCACGTTAGCTATCACAAGCTAAGCTGATGATGAAGTCAATGCTCAAGGCTCTTCCTTAGCTTGATATGAGAACATACACGGTCTATGTGGGAAGTTAGTATGGTAAGGTGCATTAATTATTATACAAAGATTTGAAGTTCAAAGCAAAAGATCCATTAGAATTAGTTCACTCTGGTGTGTTTTGACCTGTCAAACAAAAATCAATTAGTGGAATGAGGTGGTTGGTGACCTTCATTGATGACTTCTCCAGGTATACGTGCATTTTCCTTATTAAAAAAATCTGGCACATTTTCCAAGTTTAAAGAGTGAAGAGAAATGGTTGAAGCATAAGTGGGAAAGAAGATTATTTGTCTATGCACAAATAATGGAGGATAACCCTTAATTTCTTGTTGTAATTGGTCCGCGCTAGCGGCAATGGACACGCATGTTTTTTAATATACACACACACATGACAAACCTTACCCCTACCCCACCCCATCGCACCCACCCCCTTTAAACCTATCTCCGACCCTTACACAGCCAGTTACAACCCACCTATAAACCTATCTCTGATCCTTACACCTTCGATCCAACCCATATATCAATGTTAGCAGCAAACCCATATATCCATGTCACATTTATTCGAAATGACACTGGTGACGGTCGATACAGCGTCGTAATCTGGCATAGTTAGATTCACGATGAGGCACCGAGACAAAAAACGACGTGGGATTGTTGGGAGTCTAGGGTAAATAGAGACCTTGTGAATGTGACCCTTTCATTTGGTCATATTGCCAACTACATGTTTGTATTTGGTTTCAAATTGTTGTTCGAGTAGAGTTATTTGGGAAAAATAGGATTACATCAGTCAAAATGAGTCATGACATGACAATATTATATAATGAATGGAACCCTTAAAGATTTTGAATTATATTAATATCAACTCGATAAAACACGATAATTAATGGGTCGGGTTAGCATTGACCCCCTTTATTCGCTAATACCCGTTAAGATTCATTAATTTAAAGAAAAAAAATATTGTTAGGTCTTTCAAATAGTTTTTCTAACTTAGAGTTAATTTATTCATAATGAAATTTTCTTAAATAGAGCTTTAGTAATGTGAAGAAAAATTAATAGGTCTAATGGTGCTTAATATTGGACTAATGTATAAACTCGCAAATTCAAAATTATTTTTTACTTTAATGGGTAATAACGGTGAACACGACACAACGCGTTAAGATAGCAGGTTGAATTTGAATATGATTTTTTCACACGATAAAATAACCAATCTTCCAAATAATCACCTGAACACGGAAAGACCGACATGAACACGACTCGACGACACCCGTTGTCAATTCTAATAAGGAGGACATGGTTGAAATTAGTTGACAAGACCCTGTGGTTTAGCCCCATCCCACACCTAACATCGTGATTTTGGGAACAGTCGGATCAAGTTTAGTGCAATTTTATACGAATCTTCTTCGTGAAAAAATATGTCTCGACGGAATGGATTATTAAAGTAATTTTGTCAAAGATACCAGCCAATTACTGATGATAAAAAAATACCCAAAATTGAAAGAAAAACATGATATGAAGGATGATTTATTTATACCTAAAAAATTTGCACATCCGCTAGCGAAAATGTCATTTCAATGTGTACGTGAGAAATTGAATACACACCTTGGGTTTATGAAATGAGTTGATGTCAAAAATTCCCAATGAGAGTTCAATAGGTCACAAGCAATGCTAACAAGCAATTCAAACAAGTTCAGATACAACAATTCAAACAATCCCACATTTTGCTTTTTGGAAAGAAAAAACAACAAAGAGTAATACAAAGTTGATCTTCTGCTATAAAAATTCAATTTTAACCTCATTTGACCTCATTATAATAATATAAAGTTGAACAGTGTGTGTGTGTGAGCGCGCGCGCGCGCGAGAGAGAGAGAGATAAACTCACGGCAACTGAATCTTCAATCGAAAACCGATAAACTACGATTGATACGACATCGTCATCAGGAATAGTTGGGTTCACAATGAGGGATCGAGCTAGAAAACGACGTCAGATTGCTGGGAGCGTAGGGTAAATAGAGAACTTCTAGGTTTGTGACCCTTCCTTGTTTGGTCATATTAACACCTGAGGCTTGTATTTGGTTTCCAATTGGGGGTTCAAGTAGAATGATTGGGGAAAATGCACTCAAGCGCCGATAATTTTTGACACGATAACTTGTTTATGGTAATAATATGAAATGACCCGAACTTGACACGATTAACTTGTATAGATTTAAGAGTACCCAAAACTTATACTCAAATAAAAATCAACGTGATCCGAAAATGACACGAGTAACACGAATTGCCACCGAGGTCATATGATTGGAATTAGTGGGTGTCAATTACCGAATGGTAGTTTCATCGAACCCCTTGGATTATAACCCGAGGAATAATTTTTGGTTCAAATTCCACACGTTTCTATTACTAATTTGTATTTTTTTTAAATCGAAGGGTTTAAGGAAGTTGTTAAAGAGATGGAGTCTTCGAGAACAACAAGAAGGGTTAACAAATTTTATGTCCACAATTAGTTCTTTTTTTAACGAAATCAATGCAATTTTCGCTAGTTCACCAATCATCGTCATCAATATGGAGCGTGTATATTACATTACTAGCATGTGCTCCGCGCGATGCGAGGGTGTAGATTTCCAGTACGACATTTTTCAAAAGGAGCAATAAAATTTTACTATACTAACAAAAAATAATTGTTTCATTATTTTTAATTGTCCTATGAATTCACATATTATTTGCATAACGAGAAGTTGATTTGCGAAATTATATCGTCTTCACTGTATTGGCTTAAGAGAAACCCAAAACGTAGTTGTTATTCCAATTTAAAAATGTCTTCAACATTCAACTTGTCAAATTTTTCTTTCTGAAAAAAATGTAAGAACAAAAAGGATCATTGTTGTTTACCAATCCCAAAGTAGTGCCAATCACTTTGGGTCCATTTGATTCAAAAGTGGGCAAAAGTGGGGATGGCAAAAAATTTCATGGGTATACTTTGCCTTGCCGAATTTTACCTAGTTTTCTCACATGACGCTATCAAACAACCAATAGGCGAAATTAAAGTCAATCCATTAGTATATTTAAATATTTTTTTAAACATTTTTTAAAAACATTTTTAACAATTTATCACATTATTATAAAAAAGTTTTTAAGACATTTCTAAAATAGTTTTTATAAAACCTTATTAAAACGGTTTTTTTACAACAGTTTTATAAAACACTTTTTTAAAAACAATTTTTACAATAATCGAAACAGTTTTTTAATTATTCAAAACAAATTTTAAACCATTTAAAACAATGTTTTTAACAGTTTAAAACAATTTTTTCATAAAACTATTTTATAAAATATATTTTTTATTTAAAACAGTTTTTTATCAGCTTTAAAACACCATTAAAACAATTTTAGAACAGTGCTTAAAACAATTTTAAAGTTTTTTTATAAAACAGTTTATAAAAAAGTTTTTAAAATATTTTAGTATAAAAATAAAAAATAAAAACACTTGTAAGAAGTGACAAATTTGTTTGGCATATATTTTTCACACAATTTTTTTGGTGACAAAAAAAATTGTGTGAGAAATATTTGTCAACATTTGAGGTAATTGTATGCATAAAAGGTGTTGTGCATTGGCAAATAGTTTGTAGGCAAAATTTTGTATCACACAAATCAAATTGACAAATTATTGGCAAATACTCCATTTACCAACTTATTTGTCATTTTTCATGACAAATACAGTTATGAAACGGTCCCTTAATGTCAATTGTCTAACAAAATATTCATCGACCATATTTTAGTAATAAGTAAACTAAATAATAAAATATTTAAACAACCCATCAAAAGTTCATAAATGACAATCTTTTACCTTGAAACAATAGCAATTAATCACTTCCATATACCTCTCATATTCAACACATACATCCACAGTAAAAAAAAATAAAAACAACATTAAAAGGACGTAATAAATTAGAATTGGACCCCAACCCCAACAAATGCCCAATCTCATGAACCATAACAGATTCCAAATCCACGCCAGATATAACCACCGACGAATTTAATATACTCCTGTTAATAAACCAATCCTCATCGCCATAAAAATGTTACATCCCACTTGGCGGCGAAAAAGCATGAGCTAAAATCCCCAAAGCTCTGTCAAACGACGTACCGTCGCCGTGGTTACCAGCGAAAAATCTAATTTTTATGTCGGCAGTTGATAACGACAATGTTTCGGTGAATGTTAATGGTGTTACCTCCGTCCATCGTTTAAAAGCGTGGGAGAAAACGGATTTCACGGTGTTAGATATTTGGTTTTCGGGTAAGTAAGAGTATGTCAAATCGGTTTTTCAATCTGAAATTCGTTGATCTTGATAGAGGGTAATTGGATGGAGAAAATCTCGTTCAATTTTAAGATATCTTGACATATTTTTTGTGATCTTTGGTGTTTGGGTTTTAAGGTGGGGAGAGAGAAAATTAAGGTGATGGGTGTGGAAGCTTCTTGGTTAAATAAGAGAGGAGAGAGAAAGAGACGTTTGAAGTCTTGAGATTACAAATGGGTTTTTGAGAGTTTGGGGGAGTTTTCTGACCTCCGATGATGGTACAAATTTGGAGATAAAGAAAATGGGTTTGGTGTTATGGTTGTCTAGATGTGTGGACCCCAAAGAAGCCAAAAGAAGACTGGTAGAAGTCCACAAAGACAATTATGAGACTACATAGATTCCTCTATATAGAAGGGTGCAGCGAGTGGGTTACTTCTGGCCTTCGATGAGACAAGATGCGACAGTATTATAAAGGGATTACGAAAAATGCTGGCTATTTTACCAAGCAGCAGAGTGCAATTTCATCGATCCACCTCAAGACTGGAGATGGTCATACATGGATTTATTAATAGACGGGGTGATTCTAGGAGACAAGGAAGATTCCACAAATCTCAAAAGACGAGCTCTTAGATACTGTTCAAGAAGGGTAGTTATATGGAAGGGGTTATCATGATAGGGCCCTAAGGTATATCTGGGGGAAGAAGGAGAACAGGTGCTGAAGCAGGCCCATGAGGCAGGTCACATTAGAAGAGCAAAGCTTTACGATCAACTCATGAACTTGGGGTAATTTTGTCCTACCATGGAAAAGGATTCGGCGGAGTTTGTTCAGAAATGAAAGGCTTGCTAGCTGCATGTGAATATGATGATGCCCACTCGGTGGACCTGCACTCCCTTTTTACTCCCTTCCCATTTTACACATAGGCGTTCGATCTAGTAAGGGTTATAAACCCCTCCTAGCGGAAGCCATTCTTTTGAAAAGATCCACAACAAGGGTAATTACCTGATTCATGAAGGAGAACATCATTTTCCATTTTAGTATCTCGAAGGTCTTCCTCTCAGACAATGGCACTCCCTTTGTAAACAACGAAGTAAGTTTCCTTACAGATAAGAATTCCATTATTCACCATAAGTCAACTGTTATGTACCCAAAGTGCAATGGGCAAGCAGAGGATACCAACAATAATTTGGTGAACATCTTGTCAAAAATGCTAGAAGACTTCCCAAGTACATGGGATGATAAAATACGTGAGGTCTTATGGGCTTATTGAACAACCAAGAGAAAGACCATAGGTTATACCCCTTTCTCTTTGGTTTTTGGGGTTGAGAATATTTTACTAATGGAGCTTGAGGTACCTTCCGATCGATATAACTTGATAAGTTCTATGCTTCCCAACAGTCACCACGTGTAGGTCGAGGTGCTGTAAGAACATAGAAATAATGTGGTAAGGCACTTTAAGATGTACCAAAAGTAATTGTCTAGATCCTACGACCAACTTGTGAGGCTGAGGAAGTTCAAAAAAGGTGATTTGGTACTAAAATCTTGCACGAGGCACATAAGAGGGCTTTCATTACCAAAGTTTGAAGCAAACTGGTAAGGGCCCTACATTGCCCGAGCATCCCACGACTCAGGCTATTACAAGGTATCAAAGGTGGAAGATGATGTTGCTTTCAAATTGAACAACAAATGCATCAAAATCTACCATGTCTAAAGTCATTTGTTAGTTTATTTCCAACCCACGGATTTGATTAAGTTATGATTTTTTTACTAACACTTATTCGGGAGAATGTTCCCCACAGTGATTGGTTGTTTATCTTATATGGGAATATAAAGAATTGGTTTGCATTGAAAATAATGGCTTATCTTCTTGTTTCCTTGCACAATATAATGAATGTTATATACGTAAGTCATCTAATGCAACACTTAACCAAAGTAGACAAAAGGGAAACCAAGTTCAAGACAATCTACTCCAAACCAAGATAGAAATACTGTGTAGCATCCGATAAAAGTTCCAAGCCAATACAAACACAAAAAAGGGGAAATAAAGAAGAATAACTAATTATTGAAGGCATCCATTAAAAACCACAAATTTTCTGTGCTTAAATGGCGGTGTTGATGATGGGGTAATAGCTAATCAAGGTTACTCTGGTCAGCAATTATGTCAGCCAAGTCCTTCTGGTGACACTCTTTTCTCTGCTGAATATCATCTAGCTTAGCCTCTACCTGAATAAGAGCCTCACAAGTGGCTTCAACTTTTTGCTCAGAACGAACTAAGCCAGCCTCCAAACAAACCATATCCTCTGAGATGGCCACTTGGGAATAATGAGAAGTTTGCATCCGAACATAGAGGGCAGGCATATTAGCATTTTTAAAGTTAAGTAGCAACTTGACCAACCAAGACAAGGAGAACCCGTCGTTGATAAGAAGATTGATTTTGCCCAATAAAAACTTGATCGTATCAGAGCTCAAAGACTCCAAAGGAGTGTTGAGGAATTCTTCTAAAACAGTGGCTAAGTTGACCAATTTACCAGCCATCATCACAGGTATAGGTTGAACACTGTGGGGGGCAAAGGTTGAAAGAAACCAGTCTAAGAGTTCAATCAAAGTGTGAGGACTACCCATCAGGATACGGGGTAAATCTGGCAAAGATTGCCTCATAACTACTTCGGGAGAGGCCTTCAAAAGATGCACACTGAAAACACTATCGTTGGCAAAAGGGCATCGAGTGAGCAAAGCACTATCACTTTCTTATAACCTGGAAGCAACTATTTTGGGCACCTCATGAATGGTTGGAGCGACTGTATGAACCTACAAACTAAGGTCCTTGTCCATTGCTGCCAAACAAGCCACTATCGTTGCTTGTGTAATCTCATGCGTAACACCTTCGACTTCTAGATCACGCGCAGCGGACTTCTCAACTTCAACCTGAAATGTAAGAAATTATCAAGTCAAAGAAATATACAAACTTACTTACAAGCTACATTAAAGTCCTCCATTACAAGGCCTGCCTAAACCTCGGTTATGGAAGATTTAAAGTCCTAAATTATGGGAGATTTAAAGTCCAATATGACTCAGTCCTTCTGACCCTGGGTTATGGGAGATTTAAAGTCCAATATGACTTGGCCTGTCTGACCCTCGATTATGGGAGATTAAAATTCCAATACGACTTAGCCCGCCTGACCCTCGATTATGGGAGATTTAAAGTTCAATATGACTTGGCCCTCCTGATCCTCGGTTATGGGAGATTCAAAGTCCTATTTATTAGGAAATTCTAATAACATTTACATGCAGGAGTTATACAAAAGAAGAGGTGATACCATACCTATGGCTGATGATCATCAGCAAATTGCATGGTGGCCATTTGCACCATATCTTCCTCCTTATGAAAACCTCTTGAAGCTGATACATGATGTTGCTCTAAAGGAACAATAAAAGCACCTCCAACTTCTCTAACTCCTTCTTGCCCACCTCATACCTGACTAGTAGCAATAACCTCTGTTCCCTATGGGTTGAGGATTTAAGGCCCAAAGATAGTAACCAAGACATGGTCATTCGCGTGAGGAGGGGCCAGTGGGGTAGTTTACTTGGGGAGTGAAACTTGTGAAGAGAAATAAAGAATTAGATGAGCACAATAAGAATATAGAAGAAGGAGTTCAGAAATAAAAAGAAAAGAGTTTACCATAACAGATGGTACAATAACCATAGGGGACTTTCCAACACTCGAATTGACAACACCTTCATCTTAAACACCAACCTAATTACATAAGAAGGAAGAGTCAGGAAAATAGCCACTAATGGACTGAATAGAATAAAGAGAATTATCTGCCCCTATGGGGAAATTTTTAGTTACCTGAGAGGTTATAGGGGAAACTATCTTCTTTGGCAAGGCTTCCTTCGATACAGGTAGAACTCCAGTTGCCTCCACTTATGGACCCTCAAGATCACCACCAACTTCAACACCCTCGTGAAAGTCGACTCGAACATCAACCTGAAGACGGGGGAACATGAGTCAATATTATAAGGAAAAAGGAGGAAAAGTTAGAAGTAAAAAAATGGAAAATAACAGACATACCTCTTCCTCAAGAACATCTTCCAAAACATCATAGTCATGAGGAGGTGAAGAAGTCATGGAGGAAGAACCATCCTTCGCAACCTACGCCTTAGAATAAGGAGAGAGTCTCTCTCCTCCTCCTCCTCCTCCTCTTCCTCTTCATCCTCTTCCTTGTCTCATTCCTCTTCCTCTTCCTCTTCATCATCATCACTTACCACTTCTTCACTAACAGCTACCTCTTTTTTAGACTGCTCCTCATCACTTGTCTAACTTACCTCATGTAACATAACTTTAATAGGACTAGCCAAATTTCTTTTCTTGCTACCTTCAGTAGTTGGGGCCGTATAAGAAAACCCTCTAGAGGCCATCTGGGTTGACATAAAAGCTCTATCTTCCTCAAAAAAATTCTTCCAAGTATGTCTAAGCTGATGAAACATCTGGTTAACTTGCTAAGCAACCTTGGAATCAGGGGTTAAGTTTGGAGAGACTTCTTGGGTAACATTGAGCTTTTTTTAGGGAACTTTTTATTGGCCCTCACATCTTCCCCAATCAAAGCGATATGATGGGTGTCATGCCTTTTAACTGACCTCGAGGGACTAGGGGTAATAGCAGTAACATCTACCTGAACTAACAGTTGAGGCCTTTTTTTCCTTTTTACTATAACTTGCTCCACAGGAGCCAATGGAGGCAATTCAGAAGGGATGGCACTATTAGTGGTACTCAGAGAAAATAGGGAACCAGTGGTAGTGAAGTTCCTCAATCCTAGCTCTGCAGGAGGAAATCTTTCAATATCAGAGTAACGGGGTTCTTTGAGAAGATTTCTCTGAAAGCGGCCCAATTGATTTTGCCAAAACACCGTCAAATATATAGTAGATCTTCCTCCTCGAGCTTGCTGGATTAGGATAACAAGATTGGCAGCATAGTTTGAACAAAGGCTAACAACGATCAGGAAGTTATTAAAGGCGAAAAAGAAATTGGTAGGCTTCTCGTGGGTGAAGTGACTCAGCATGGGGTTACCTTAGTCATAAACGAAATGCATGGCCACTCGGTTTGGGAAGTAGATTGAATAAAAGTAGGACCACTCAGTATGAAGGCAGGTAGGAAGGAATCAACAACAGACAAATGCTGTTTGTAGGGAAATTCCTGTCCATTAACTCCTCGATGGGGTAACAAGACGTTCCTCATCCCAAAAAAGTGGTTTGTAAAAAAATGGCCCACCCCAACATCAGGGCGAGGGGCAAACTTCTCAACTTTATCAAGTAAAGAAACAAAGGGCTTATTGGACCTTTTATGGTTCTAGCAATAGATTCGGGGGACCTTAATAGGATGAGAACTAGGGAAATTACTAGCTGGGGCATACTATGGGAAATGAGCATTGAGAAAGGTTGTCAGCAGCACATGATTGGCGTAGTTCGAGACATCAAACCTGTCGATGTTTTGGGCAAAATCAGCCTTCACACGATCCAACCATGTGTATACTGAGCCAAGGGTGATTGATGCTAAAGAGAATTTGATGCACTGGCCATACGGAGAACCATGTTGATTAAATCTTTCCTGGGGCAGTCATGAGGCTTACTCGAAAGAAATATCTTTGACAAGACAACCCAAATATAGTCTGCCAGTTTATTCTTCAGATTAAAGCCTTTCCCAACTGGAGCATACTCGAACACCTGTTTCTCCTTTGGATTCTTCTTAGTCACCTCACGATCCTTGATCACATACTTATACTCAATAAAATAAAAATAGTAGATTACCTCTAAATATGTGCACTTGTTATAAGTCACCATGCAATCCTTTACTACTGCCTCTAACTCCGCCCGAGTAGCTTTCTTAGCTCTCGAGATATACTCCTCGAAGAAGGTATCAAAGCCTATCGCTTCTAAACCCAGAAGCTCACAGACATCCTTGAGAGTGATGATAAATTCACCCCAAGAAGAAACAAACATGTGGGATCGATGGCTCCACCAATACATAAGCAACTAAAGAATGTTGTTGTTCTTTACAAGGGTGAGGTCACCCATCCAGCAGGTGGAAGATAAGACAAATAAGGCCAACTGCACAGGGTATTTGGCGTGGATATAGTCGGTCCAGGGATCCAGACCTTCGCAAGGGCATAAGGTGGATTCAAACTTCACCTTTGAAAAAGGATAATTTCCCCACTCAATATAAAAGCAAGTTACAGTGGCGGTGGGGATATAGGCAATGTCTTCGGCACTGTCAGTATCATCCTTCAGTAAATTTGCTAGATCCACCAGCACAAGGTCACCCGAAAAATACTCAGGTAGTGTCCATAAACGGTCAAACTCACCAAAATAAGGCTCACACCGGTAGTGTCCTTACTGGTGTTGACATGCTTGGGTAAGGGGGAAATTCCCCTTGTGGATGGAGTTTTCTTCACTATGGGTGCCATGGATAGAGAAAAAAGGAAAGGGAAGAAGAGAGAACAACTATGTTTAGAATGAAGATAGAAGGAGATCCTTGAAATCTCTCTCTTAAAGAAGACGATTGCAAATGAACCCAATGTAATACCCCATATTTTTTTATGATTTTATTTTAATTATGGAATTAGGATTAATTAACCTGAATGAAGAAATTTATTTTATAATTATTCCATATTTTATTATAATAATTACTAGCGTGACGAGAGTTAGTATTTATTGGCGATAATTATGTTGAATATGGCATAGAGAGTAAAGTAATATACGAATACAAAAATATTATTATGTCCGGGAGTGAAAAATACGGCAGTTGCAAAACACTTAGTTGGGACGCGGGTGTGAGTCGTGTCGATATTACTTTATTGGGTTAAAAAAGATAATTTATTTTTAAGTAACTCAAATGGCCGTTTTGAGTGCGTCAGTGTGTTCGGAAGGGTCGAAATAGTCAGAAAACACTACTCGGATGTTTTATTTGGATTCTGGGGCAAGTTAGGCCAAACCGACACCCCATAGGGGTATTTTGGTCTTTTGAGATTTTTAGGAATTAAAATTGACGAAAGTAGGAAATTAAAAAGAGAACGAACGTGGACATTAGGTTATCTGACAGTTTCCAAACTTACGTGAGAGAGAGAGAGTGAACCAAAGAGGGAGAAGAAGAACCCCATAGGTGCTTTGGGCTAAGGATTTAAGTTCTTCCACCAAAAACCACACCAACGCGTAGATCACGAAGAGAGGATCACCCCCATACCAAATTCATTCAGCGATTCAGAAGATCATAAAAAGGTAAGTGTTTAATCTTGCTTGATTTTAAGAGCATATGATGTCCATGTTAGATCAATTAAGGTTTTAATCATGATATTATGCATCTGAGACTAGGGAATTAATTTTAAATTGGGAGTATAGGTTTCCATGTAGATGAATCACCATGTTTTAAGAATGATAAATCTGGAATTATAGGTTAAAATCATAAAATTTAAATTGGGGGTTTGATTACTATTAATGGTGGGTTTTTAATTATGGAATTTTTAGATGTTTGAGGAATTGGTTTAATCCATATGATTTCTTTAGGAATTGATGCTGAAAACATGTGGGAAATTACTCTATGATAACTAGGAATAGTTTAGAATTGTTGTTTGAGGGTTAGAATAAGTTTTGGGCGTATTGTATGATGAAAAAGTTGGGAAAAATGCAGAATTGAGGGGACAGGGACGATCTCGGAAATTTTGTTCGAAGCCCTACCCCGGTCGTTCGAATGACATCGTTCAAATGAGATTTCCAACGAGACTTCCAACGATATTTTTGATTTCTTTCGAAGTGAGAATGTCGTTCAAAATTCCTCATTCGAACGAGAATTCGACCTTCAAACGAGATTCCATAATGCTTATTTATGGCCCGAATAAGTTAAAATCCTTCCAAGTTGGTCCAAGTGAGAGAAATTTACCCACGCTAACATCGAGTGACTTAAACTCCTAGTTAGAGGTGAGATGAAAGTGTCACTGCTCTAGGAATATAGAGGGATAATAGTGCCTTAAAGAGAATGTACTTGTTAGAGAGATAAGTTGTATGGTTGAAACATTATGAGTAGTGGAGACGATAACGCTACATATAAACTCGGGGATTTGGTTACGTGAATTCCTATTGTATATAATATAAGTTGTGTGTATACTTATTGATTGAACTATTATGTGTATAATGTACCTACGCTGCTTGCTATCGAGCGGCGGTTGCGAGTTGTGGACAATCATTCCTCGAGGAGCCTTCGGGTGGGATATTGGTTTGTACCACTAGAGCATTGAACCTAAGTACGGGCTATCTATGAGAACAATAGTGATGACGGTCATATGGGTGCGTAGGTATGTGCGTAGCCCATCGGCTTGGGACTATGTTTGCCTCCAATATATGTGTTTTGTTTTGATGGTTTGCGAGAGATTGAACCTTTAATCATTTATGTAATGAGCGATGCAACGGGACATGATATAAGAGTATCCAAGCACCGCAACTGTGTCTCAGGGTGCATATATATATATATATACTTGTGATGATATCCACTGTGTGAATTATGTATGTACGATTAATAATATAATCTGAAATGAATTAAGTAGCGAACACTTAATTATATTAAACTAAAAGTGCCCTTTTATGCTAAAGAGAGATTGATTATATATATTATATTGCGAGGGAAATACATGGGAGCGATATTGGGCTAGGAGTAGATATTAGTCAGGAAGGACTAGTGAGTATGGGAATAGGAACTAGTAGGATTGGAAAGTACGCTAGATGTCCACATTAGATGAAAGGTGAGCAGTGAGTACGATAATCTAACATGAATAATGTATGTGCTATTAACTCATTTTAAGCACTTGATAATTTTTAAACTTTTTTCCACTCGGGCTCTGACCCGTTTTCTGCAAATCTCTTTCTCTTGTCAAATTATTTTAGGTGCCCAACCACAGGGACACCAGGCTTAGGAGTTCCATTCATTCGACGAGCTGTAGCTGCTGTGGAGGTTACAGGATGTTGGTAGTAGACGCCTATATGTCTATCATTCCTCACTTTTGAGCTATTTTCATCAGTTGGTCATGTATCCCTTTTCTATTGAGATGTTTAGAGATTGTGGATTTAGTTACTTACTCTTTGAAGTTCTTGGATTTATTCAGGTGGACTATTGTATTTGACTTTTAACTCGAAGTGTTTACTCCATTCCTTTTTATTATGTCAGTTATTTCATTTCTTATGAGATTGGATTGAATGGCGAATGTTTAGTTATTTCCTTAAATGGTTTTATATTAATTGAGAAGACAAAATTTTGACATCAACCTTTTTAAATATTAGATGGTTAGTTTTAATAATAAAGTTTTCGATAATGATGCATAATTTCAACCAACTGGATATTCAGATTTAATTAATAAAGGACTGATCACTCGGTATTTAATTAGGCGGAGTGTCACAGGTGGTATCAGAGCATCAGGTTCTAGAGTCCTTAGGATATGTAAGGCTTACTATGTTTTCAGCGCCGCTATCTTTGATGTACAACCATATATTTAGGATTGTTGTATTCATTAATTACGCATTTTACGTCTTCAACTATTTGAGCTATTTACTGTGGACTTATAAACTTCTCTCTCATTTCAGCTGCCTCCCAGGTGTGCATAACGAGCTAATAGGGATGCCCAGCCTGAGCCTCAACCAGCTCCGGCCCAGGGTACGATGAATGCTACAGAAGTTATCGCTATTGTAGCATAGGCGGTGAATGCAGCATTAGCCGTGGTACAGTAGGCTACACCAACGTCACCAGTAGTGGCTCCAGCACCAGTTCACGCTTTCTCTTCTGCTTGGGAGCGTGTCAGAGATGCCTTTCAGAAGGCACACCCTCCAGAGTTTGCTGGGAGTTCAGATGTAGTAAAGGAAGCCAATGGAAGAAGGATATATAGAGACATCTGAGGATGTATGAGTGCACAGCGGTGCAAAAGCAGATTTTGGCTACCTTTAAGTTGGTGGGGGAAGTGTTACAATGGTAGGAGTCCATCACCACTGCGGAGGAGAGAGACATCATTACTATCCGAGAGTTCTGGGTGCGATTTGACAATAAGTACTTCCCTTCTGCAGTGCCGATCGAGATGAGAAGGAAGCCCCGCAGCAGTAGCAGCATTAGGGGGCTCGTCAGGAGCCCCAGTGACCGTTATTTCCAGTCGCCCTCCCAGCACCAGCCCAGATTATAGCTTTGCCAGCCATTCCAGTAGTTCCAGTACAGTAGGGTCAGTTACAGTATAGGCGTGTCTACAGCATCCATTAGGCCCCAGTTCATCAGGCGCCGCCCGCTGTTGAGGATAAGTTTCCTATCCATGGGACTATGGGGCATATTTTGTTTGACACAAGGGCATCACACTGCTTTATAGCTACTAGTTTTGCACGGGCCACAGGGTTGTTAAACACAACATAGAGTACCGTGACTTGTGTAGACTCACCGCTAGGGAATGGGTAATTGATTTTCTTTATATGCTGGGACTATTTCCTAGCTGACCCATATCTCTTCTCTACAAACAACACTGGAGCAGTTGTTGGGACAGAGATTCATTCATAGGAGTACCTCACCTTGGGGTGCTCCAGTGTTGTTTGTAGAGAAGAGATATGGGTCGTTGAGAGTGTATGTGGATTACCGAGAGTTGAATAAAGTCATGATACGGAATAAGTATCCGTTGCTCCGAATCGATGAATTTTTCCACCAATTGAGAGGAGTTACTTTCTTCTCAAAGATATATTTGAGATTGGTCTATCACCATCTAAGGATTAGGGAACAGGATGTATCGAAGACTAATTTCCTAACGAGATATGGGTCCTACAAGTTTCGGGTGATGCCATTTGGACTGACGAATGCTCCAGCCGTTTTCATGGACTTAATGAACAGGGTGTTCAGATAGTTCTTAGATCAGTTTGTCATCGTCTTCATTTATGACATTCTGATTTATTCCCGGACTGAGGGGGAGCATGCCTAACATCTAAGGATGGTTTTACAGACTCTATGTGAGCACGAGTTATATGCGAAATATGAGAAGTATGGGTTCTAGCTGAGAGAGGTCCAGTTTTTGGGGAACATAATTTTTGAGGAGGGGATATCGGTAGATCCGAGAAAGGTGCAGTGGTGAGGGAGTAGGGACATCCCATGACATTGAGTGAAGTATGTAGTTTCTTGGGGTTGGTGGATACTACAGGAGGTTTATTTGGGGATTCTCGAAGATAGAGGGTCCATTTTATAAATTTGACTCATAAGGGGGTGCCGTTTATATAGGACGATGCCTGCCAGTTGGCTTTTGATGAGGTGAAGGACAAGCTGACTTCAGCACCATTCCTAGCCCTACTCAGGCCAGGGATGGAATACTTAGTTTACACTGATGCATCCTTATCAGGACTTGGGGGTGTGCTTCAGCAGGAGGATAAGGTGATTGTTTATGCTTCCCGTAAGCTTAAGCCTCACGAGATGAATTATCCCACCCATGACTTGGAGTTAGCGAAAGTCGTGTTTGGATTGCGGATATGGAGGAATTATCTCTTAGGGGATAAATTTTGCATTTTCACGGATCACAAATCCCTATAGTATCTGTTCACGCAATGGGAGCCGAATATGCGTCAGCTGAGGTGGCTTGAATTTATGAAGGAGTACCAGTTCGACATCCATTACCATTCCGAAAAGGATAACGTGGTAGCAGACGCGCTGAGCCGTAGGCTAGCAGGCGAGGTGGCCGAGGTGTGGAAGGCGAAATGGAAAGAAATTGAGCATCAGAATGCAGTTGCCCACTCATTCATGCTGGTGATGATGGTTCCAGTTGAGATAGTTACCAGGGTGATACAGGCTCAGGCAGTGGATTCCTTCTATTAGGATCGAATTATCCAGCTTCTAGCCAAGGGAGAAGAGTCTTTATCCGTGAGCCCAGATGAGGTTTTACGCTTTAATGGCAGACTAGTAGTCCCAGAGGGGAAGGAGTTACGGTATGCAGTGATGATAGAGTCTCACGGTTCATGGTTTGTAGTATATCCCTGAGCGGATAAGATGTACGAGGATATGAGGCGATATTATTAGTGGAGCGGAATGAAGAAGGACATCGTTGAGTTTGTTTCAAGGTGTGCCACTTTTTAGTTGGTGAAGACAGACCATCAGAGATTGGGAGGACTACTACAGCCGTTAGAGATCCCTATGTGGAAATAAGAGAGCATTTTTATGGATTTCATTACAGGGCTACCTACATCGCAGAGAGGTCACGATTCCATATGGGTGATTGTGGATCGATTGACCAAAGTAGCTCATTTTCTTCCAGTTCAGACAGACTACACTACGGGGCAGTATGCTCAGATCTTCATTATCGAGATAGTGAGACTCCATTGGGTGCCCCTTGATATTGTGTCTGAACGGGATAAGATTTTTGTGTCTAGATTTTGGGAGAGTTTCCATCAGGCTATGGGCACGGAAAAAAATAGAGTGAACAAACCAGATCTTGGAGGATATGTTGTGGATGTGTGTCCTGGATTTTGGCGGGGGATAAGAGTAGTACCTTTCACTGGTGGAGTTTGCTTATAATTACTCCTACCAGTTTACTATTATCATGGCTCTGTTTGAGACATTATATGGCAGACCTTATCGTTCTCCAGCATGCTGGCTTGAGGTGGGGGACACTAAGTTACTTGGGCCGGAGGTGATTCAAGACACCTCGTTTAAGATTGAGTTGATACGGAGTCGCATTCGGGTTGCTCAGGATAAGCAGAAGAGTTACGTCGATGCCAAGAGGTTATTCAGGGAATTCAATGTGGGGGATCAGGTGTTGTTAATAGTATCTCCTATGAATTGGGTAATGTGGTTTGGGACGAAAGGGAAGTTGGCGCCGAGATATGTTGGGCCATTCCCTATTATTGAGCGGATTGGGCCAGTAGCTTATCGACTTGGGTTACCGAAGCACTTGCATAGGATTCATGACGTGTTCCACATCTCTTCCCTGAGGAGATACCTTTAGGATGATTTGTCCCACACCCATATTTCACTGGAGGAGATTGATCTTTAGCCTGATAGTTCCTACGAGGAGGGACCAACGGATATTCTAGACCGTAGTGAAAGGAAACTGAGGTCAAAGGTAGTGTCGTTAGTACGAGTGCAGTGGCGGCATCATAATGTAGAGGAGTCTACCTGGGAGTATGAGGATGACATGCGGGATAAATATCCAGAGTTATTCCTACCATGTACACCTTTATTTGGTTCTTTTCCGAATTTCGGGACAGAATTCTGTTATTAGGGGGAAATATATAATAGCCCGTATTTTTGTGGGATTTTATTTTAATTATGGAATTAGTATTAATTAACTTAAATGGAGAAATTTATTTTATAATTAATCCATATTTTATTGTAATAATTACTAGCGTGACGAGAGTTAGTATTTATTGGCGATAATTATGTTGAATATTACTTAGCGAGTAAAGTAATATACGAATACGAAAATATTATTATGGTCCTGAGTGAAAAATACGGCAATTGCAATACACTTAGTTGGGACGCAAGCTTGAGTCGTGTTGGTATTACTTTATTGGGATAAAAAAGATAATTTATTTTTAAGTAACTCGGATGGCCGTTTTGAGTGTGCCAGTGTGTTCGGAATGGTGGAAATAGTAAAAAAAACACTACTTGGGTGTTTTATTTTGATTCCGGGGCAAGTTAGGCCAAACTGACACCCCAGAGGGGTATTTTAGTCTTTTGAGATTTTTGGGAATTAAAATGGACGAAAATAGGAAATTAAAAAGAGAAAGAACATGGGCATTAGGTTATTTTGCAGTTTCCAAACTTACGTGAGAGGGAGAGAACCAAAGAGGGAGAATAAGAACTCCATAGGTGCTTTGGGCTAAGGATTCAAGTTATTCCACCAGAAACTACACCAACGCGTAGATCGCGAAGAGAGGATAATCCCCATATCAAATTCATTCAACGATTCCAAAGTTCACAAAAAGGCAAGTTTTTAGTCTTGCTTGTTCTTAAGAGCACATGATGTCCCTGTTAGACCAATTGGGGTTTTAATCATGATATTATGCATCTGAGAATGAATTGGGAATTAATTTTGAATTGGGAGTATAGGTTTGCATGTAGATGAATCAACATGTTCTAAGAATGATAAATCTTGAATTATAGGTTAAAATCATGAAATTTAAATTGGGGGTTTGATTCTTATTAATGGTGGGTTTATGATTATGGATTTTTTAGATGTTTGAGGATTTGGTTTAAATCCCTATGATTAATTTAGGAATTGATGCTGAAAACATGTGGGAAATTACTCTATGATAACTAGGAATAATTTAGAATCATTGTTTGAGGGTTAGAACAAATTTTGGGTGCATTGTATGATGAAAAAGTTAGGAAAAATGCCGAATTGAGAGGATAGGGACGATCTCAGAAATCTCGTTCGAAGACCTGCCCAGGTCGTTCTAATGAGACTTCCAACGATATTTTTGAGTTCGTTCGAAGTGAGAATCTCATTCGAACGACCTCGTTCGAAGTGAGAATCTCATTCGAATGACCTCGTTCGAACGAGAATCTTAAAATTCAAACGAGATTCCAGAATGATTATTTATGGCCCAGATAGGTTAAAATCCTTATAGGTTGGTCCAAGTAAGAGAAATTGACCTACACTAACAAAGAGTGAGTTAAACTCCTAGTTAGTGGTGAGATAAAAGCATGACTACTCTAGGGATATAGCAGGATAATAGTGCCTTAAAGGGAATGTACTTGTTAGAGAGATATGTTGTATGGTTGAAACATTTCGAGTAGTGTAGACGATAATGCTACATATAAACTCAGGGATTTGGGTTATGTGAATTCCTATTGTATATAATATAAGTTGTTTGTATACTTATTGATTGAACTATTATGTGTATAATATACCAACGTTGCTTGATATCAAGCAGAGGTTGCGCGTTGTGGACAATTATGCCTTGAGGAGCCTTTGGGTGGGATATTGGTTTCTACCACTAAAGCATATAACCTAGGTACGAGCTATCTGTGAGAACGATAGTGATGATAGTCGTATGGGTGCGTAGGTATGTGCGTAGCCCATCGGCTTGGGACTATAGTCGCCTCTAATATATGTGTTTTGTTTTGATGGTTTGTGAGAGATTTAACCTTTAGTCCTTTATGCAATGAGCGATGCAACGGGACATGATAGCAGAGTATGCAGGCACCACAGCTGTGTCTTGGGGTGAAGTATTGTATATATATAAGATAGAGGTACTTATGATGATATCTACTATGTGTATTATGTAGGTAGGATTAATAATAAAATCTGAAATGAATTAAGTAGGGAACACTTAATTATATTAAACTGAAAGTGCCCTTTTATGCTAAAGAGAGACTGATTATATATATTATATTGCGAGTGAAATACATGGGAACGATATTGGGCAAGGAGTAGATATTAGTCAAGAAGGACTATTCACTATGGGAATAGGAACTAGTAGGATTGGAAAGTATGCTAGATGTGCACATTAGATGAGAGGTGAGCATCTCAAGTGAGTACGATATTCTAACACGAATCATATATGTGCTAATAACTCATTTTAAGTACTTGCTGATTTTTAAACTGTTTTCAACTCGGGCTCTGACCCATTTTCTGCAAATCTCTTTTTCTTGTCAAATTATTTTTGGTGCCCAGCCACAGGGACACCATGCTTAGGAATTCCATTCATTCGACGAGCTGTAGCTGTTGTGGAGGTTACAAGACTTTGGTTATAGACGCCTCTATGTCTATCATTCCTTACTTTTGAGCTATTTTCATCAGTTGGGCATGTTTCCCTTTTCTATTAAGAGGTTTAGAGACTGTGGATTGAGTTACTTACTCTTTGCAGTTCTTGGATTTATTCAGTTGGACTATTGTATTTGACTGGAAGTGTTTACTCCGATCCCTTTTATTATGTCAGTTATTTCATTTCTTATGAGATTGGATTGAATGGTGAATGTTTAGTTATTTCCTTAAATGGTTTTACGTTAATTGAAAATATAAAATTTTGATATCAACCTTTTTAAGTATTAGGTGGTTAGTTTTAATAATAAAGTTTTTGACAGCGATGCATAATCTGAACCAACTGGATATTCTGATTCAATTAATAAAGGACTGATCACCCGATATTTAATTAGGCGAGTTATCACACCTAAGGGTAAAGGTTTGGAAAATTCCTAGTATGCCTTTTTATAGGGTCAACACAAGATGCAACAGACGGCAAAATAATAACACCTTGGGAATTTTAGTGACGATCAGGTTGCCCCCATGTCCCGTATGCGCGCATAGGGACATGAATCCATAATCCACAGTGATGATGCTTCAAGAAGCAAAGCGCGAATGCCCCTTGCGTGAGGAAAATGCACTAACCCCAAGGACGTCACATGTAAAGCAAAAAAAAGCAAGCGTCAATCACATTAAATATAATACGATCAAAGTAATAATGAGGCATGCATAGAGTTGGGGTAGATGAAGCGTTTTGGGAGAAATTTAATAAAAATCTCTTCACTTCCCCCAAGGAAACTGTCACGCGCATTCATAACGTCCCGTGAAGAAATGACTCTATAAAAAACACTCCAAGGCATTTAAAAGAAGAAGTAGTTCAAGCAAACACTTCTCTTTAATGAATTGCTTGATACTTATTATGATATGATTATTTGCCTATGGATATTGCCTCTCTTTGCAGAAAATTTTGATGATCAACCAAGTATTTCATACATATATTACTTCATGTAATAAACAAATATCTATACGAAGGGGAAAACGTAGGGGGTCCTCACCAAAGGTTAATTAACTGAGTTGATCCTATACTTAGCAACTAAAATAGGAGAATGAAGATGTAACACCCCGTAATTTTGAGGATTAAATATTTAATTATCTTTGGGAGTGATAAAAATATTTAAATTGGAGAAACTTAAATTCATGAGTTGGAGAATTTATTTGAGTGATCCGAATTAATTATAATTGACGATTTTTAAGTTTAATGGTTAAAAATCTCGTGTGTCACATTTTGAAGTCGGAATTTGGAAATTTCAAAAAGTATGTCGGATAGCAATTGTGAGTGCGCGGTTGCGTCCGGATAGGTCGGGATAGTCAGAAAAGAGTAGCCGGGGGTAGTAATTGGGTCTCGGGGTATTTTTGGGCATAACCGGGCCCACACGGGGTGAGTTGGGCCTTTTTAATTAGGCCCACATGGCTAAAAACGGGAATTGGTATTTTTAACCTAATTGGGAGATTAAGGAATGGCAGCCAATATAACTCTAAACCTAGGGTTTGAGAGGGGATTTGGGGGAAAGCAAATCAAGAGCAAATTGGAGGTTATTGGAGCCAAATTAAGGGACATCAACAACGGATCAGACCCTACGAACAATTCCAGGCAAGTGATTAACTGTTGCGATTTCTAAATTTATGATAATCAATTCATATCATAGTGATGTGTAAGCCAAAATTCGTTTTGGGGATAAATGGGTACAAAATGGGGTTTTTGTTCGTGAAACTATTGAATGAGATTCATAGTATAAATTGTTGTGTTGAACATATCTGAGTATGAATGAATTTTAATGGAAAACCCATTTCGAAAATTGTGAGATAAGTTGAGAAATTTATATACTAGAGGGTGTATATGATGTATAGGATCAAAGTTCATATATTTATGTGATGGGATGACTTGATCAGGGGCTGAAATTAAGGTTTACAAACCTTGAATTTTCATTAATGGTGTAATGCAGCGGGGAAGAAGAGCTGCCCAGGGATGATCGATCGATCGATCGGGGGCCATTGATCGATCGACGGTCACAGAAACTTGACAGTTCGGCCAGTTTGTTTATGAAGAGGATTTTATTTAATATTTAATCCCTTGATTTTATTTAGTGATAAATTCATATGGACACATATTTTCTTAACAATTATAGGGTGATATAATTGGGTTTAGGAGGGTGCGAACGGTATGACATGAGATGAACAAATTTGATGAAATAATTCATAATTATTGATATTGGGCCGAGGAATAATATTCGGGTATTATAGTTGGGTGGCACTACATTATTAAAGGAATTTAGGTGAAATATTTAATTATGGACCAAGTGGGCGAGTCCGGGTATGCTAATAATTATAGGTAAATATAATTGGGGAAATTATGGAGATGAATGTGTGACACATTGTGGGCGAATATGTGAGAATGAAATTATGAGATGTATAATGGACCAAGTGAGCGAGTCCGGGTATGTTGGTTAAGTGAAACCAAAGTATTAAATTAATTATTGAGAGAGGGTAATTAATTTGGAGTCAGAATATAGACTCGGAAAATATTAAGGTATGGGCCAAGTGAGCGAGTCTGGGGATAATGGATGTGTGACACCAAGTTATTAAATTAATAAGGGTGATAATTAATTTTATTAGAGTCGGACCACACACTCGAATTTGTGTTGATTAATTAATGTGTAAATTAATTAAATAAGGATCGGATTGTAGACTCGGGTAATTATTAAATTAACGGGTGTAGTAATTAATTTATTAAGAGTCGGATGGTAGACTTGGGTAATTATTAAATTAATAAGTGTGATAATTAATTTAATTAGAGTCGGATTATAGACTCGGGTAGGATTAAATTAATAAGTGTAATAATTAATTTAATTAGAGTCAGATTGTAGACTCGGGTAGGATTAAATTAATAGGTGTGATAATTAATTTAATTAGAGTCGGATTGTAAACTCGGGTAGGATTAAATTAATAGGTGTGAAAATTAATTTAAGTAGAGTCGGATTGTAGACTCGGGGAGGTGTTAAAATAAAAGGTGTGTTAGTTAATTTAATTAGATTCGGGTGATAGACTCGGGAAGGTATTAAATTAATAAGGGTGTTAATTAATTTAATTGGAGTCGGACCATAGACTCGGGGAAAGTGTTATATAAATTGACGTGTGAGTTAAATATATTAGAGTCGGACCATAGACTCGGGAAGAAGAGAAATTATTAAGTGAGAAAATTAATTATGTTGAGTCGAGCCACAGACTCAGGAAATTGCAGGCAGTGTACGGGATATTAGTACACGGTAAAGACGGGGTTTATAATATATGTGTACGGCGTAGTGATAGTATATATATGTGTGTATATATTGTGTGTGATATTAAATTATAGGCAGTGTGCGGGATTTGGAGTACACGGTAAAGCTGGGGTTATATTATATATATACGTGTAGCGATAGTATATATATACGTGTATATATTGTGTATGATATTAAATATCAGTGAGTAGATATTTATTTAATTTATATACTCTAGTGCTATCAAGGGAGGTTGCGCGATGTGGGTGAATCCCCTAGCTTGAGGAGTAGGGTGAGTATATCCCCATGTCATAGCGTCCGGTATATATGGGTGAGGGATATATCTCACTTTCAGGGAAGGAATATGACCGCCTCCACTTCGTTTATGTTTTGGTCCAGGTTGGCGAGCGATTCCAACTTGGGTAACTAGGTTATGTGAGAACACTTAGTGAGATAACACTTTAGAGGGAGTCATCCGGCGAGGGTATAATCGGAGGGATGAATATACGTATGTTATATGTGTGGATGTTTTAGTAAAGGTACGTATATAATGGTATTCAATATTATATGCGGGTAATAATACAGTGTGTGATGTATTTACTTTATATAACTTGTGACACGGTTATATGCTAATATTTAAGAGGAATTAATTAAGTTAATTGTGAGATAGCTTATAATTCAAGAATCATTATACTCGGGTTAGAGTAGTATGGAAAGGGATGGTTATTCCAGGACTAGTTGAACGGGGTAGTACAACTAGGTGGGGTTAAGGTAACCGGTAGGTATGCACAATAGTGGAGGGGTGAGAATGTCCACAAGGGAGTGCGACACTAACTTAAATATGAAGCGCATTCATGCATTTTAAATTACTGCAGTTAATTCACTTGCTAAATATTTTCAAAATGTTTTGGGTTCTAACCCTTGCTGTAAAACTATTTTCAAAACCTTTTAGGTGTCCAGCCACAGGGACACCAGGATTGATATTCTATTCCAGGAACACGGAGCTCCGGCATATGTGGATGCTATCAGGAGTTTGGAATTAGACGCATCATTCATTCATTCCTAGAGTAGGAATCTTGTATCAATTTCAGTTTTATTTAGGGCTTGTCGCCCAGACTTCTCGGTACACTTTTCAGGTGTAATTTATTCAGGTGTTGAATATTTGTATTGGATTATTTCTTGGTGGCCGGTGATTTATTTGGCAAGTTGTATAATTAATGATTTAGTTTATTTACATTCAGTTGTGTGAATGGTTTATTTTTAATTCCGCATGTACTGTTTTGTTTAATCAAAAAGTTAAAAATTGGCACTAGCTTTTGGAATATTAGGTGGTTAGTAAGTTTTAAAAAGTTTTCGACAGTGATGCTAAGGATGATCCAACTGGGATTCCTGTTTTAATTTGGTATAGGACTGATCACCCGGTATTTTATTAGGCGGGGTGTCACAGAAGACCTTTCGAAGGAACTCCCACGAAGACCCGTCACATAAACTCTTCGAAGGACCCCTCTCGAAGACCAAAGTTATTCCAAGAACAACATTTTATAATAAAAAGAAGAGAGTATTATATCATATACGCTATTTATTGAACAAGTTTACTTTGTGATATGGGCGAGGTTGTTTGGTACCCTCGAGGGACCATACCTGACAGGGCATGGGAGAGCTCACATGCTCTATCGAATGAACTCCTCTTGGGACCTCACAGGAACATGGTTCAGAGGATTGGGAGCAAGGAAACGTTGGGAAAGCAATAATCAACCCTCTTGTCACACTTTGGCAGAACTTCACCCAGCATAAATGGTTCCTCGAGAAACTTCCAGACGAACTACAATAACCTCATCATAATCGAGGGAACTTCCTCGAGGGACCCAGACCTGATATCTTTTTATTGGGAGATAGTTTCTAGCCAACAAACAATATACTTGGTATTCGATCCACCTCCGGCTGGGATACCATAACTTCATCACACTATAGAGAACCTACTCAAGGGACTTCGATCTCATGCAACATCTCTTTAATTGATGTGACCACACTCCTAGTGGGGATTAATGTTCACCTACTTTATTATGACATGATGGGTGGCATTTAGGGACTCAAAATTACAACACTCAAGTGAGTTTATTCATAAGATGGTAGGCTTAGTTAACTAAATCTGATTTCATAGTCGTTCTAAGGTACGTCTTTGAGCTGCCACGTCACGTCCTCATTTAATGCCACCATACTTATAACCAGGTGAGCAATTTCCTACCAAAATACAACCCATGCATTTAATGAAATATCTTTAGCATTAAATGCCATAGTATTTCTACTTTTATGACAAATCAAATCACATTTAATACCAGCAAGGTTACTCGATTAACCTTGCCTTGATATAAATAGATCAACCAAACAGTGTACAAGGACGAAAATTTGAACCTAGAATTTCTGTTAGATTTTACTCATACACGGGAGCTCTTGTGAGAACAATAATTTCCAGAACATTCCTTTTACTTTCACGAACAACGCTATTAATGAGCATTGACTGGGCTAAAAGTTCTACCTTTCCTTTATTGTGATGAGAGTGCTTGCTCTTTCTCCCTCTGACCAAGTCACCAGTTTGGTCCATTTATTCATTATACTATCAATGCTTTTATCATGTAAAGATCACATTTAATGATATCTTGAGTATTGAATATTATTTCTATCCTCATGTATTGTCATTGTTTATATAGTCTTGAGCACTGATCACGATCTTAATAAGGGGTTACACCTCATTTGACACTAATATTATCTCATGAACCCACATCTTACACATCTCATCGTATATTCCTGAGTATTTCCCACTACTCTAAGCTTCCCAAATACCCCTTAAGTTATTTCAGTAGTTACCACACTCGTACCCTACTGGTCTCAGTCATAGGTTACCTCAAAATCCCCGTGACTCGATCACATTCCCACGAATTCACTTCCATTACCAATTATGCCTAATTAACCTTATCCCTAAATTCTCCTCATATGACTAAATCTCAACCCTAACATTGGCCTACTGGTAATCAAAATATCTCCCATTATATTTTAAAGTTACCTCAAACGTTAACCTGATCGCCCCCCACGAGTTCTAAGTAAAAAGGGAAAAAATTGTCAAAATCTAGGAAACCTAATTGATTCGGCCTTGGCATGAATCGATTCGGCTACGGATCCAAATCGATTATCTGTAGCAGGTCTCATCTCCATCCTTTTAACAGTTACGATTTTCATGAATTTCAACCCTCCAAACCTCCATAATTCAATCCTAAACTCCCAACCAAGTATACTAGTCCCTATAATAACATTTATAAAGGATTTCTAACGTAATCAAAACATCAAAATATCAAGGAGGGTCAATTAAATTTAATTAATCCTTCACTTTAATTCCAAAACCCTAGGTTATTCTTGTTATTCAAGAACATCTACAAAAATTCATATTTTCCCAAGTTTTAATTTCCAAACACCCAGATTTGTGCTACATACAAAAATGAAGTTTATCTATCATGATTACTACCCAAGAACATGAATTAAATCCCCATTCTAAATCCCATAATTATATATTCATAAAATTGTTCAATCCTACAGTAACATGGATGGTATATGTACTCAAAAATTACAAGATAAATACTTGCCTCGAATTGTAGGTCTGTTTTTCTGCAGAAAAGTGGCGAGGTTCCCTTCACTTCCTCCCGATCTACACTCCGGTGGTGGTTGTGGTGCGAAAATGGTTTGGGAACCATTGAAACTGCTCTCCTTCCTCCTCTAGTGGTCTCTCTCTGATTTCCTCACGTCTAACCCTAGCACCCTTAACCTACCTGATGATATAACTCTAACAAAGTCGTAGGTCCCTTTACTTTAAAAAATCATAAGACTAAAATACCATTTTGGGGTGCCGTTTTGGCCTAAAAATTCTCGGGACCCAATCCAAACCCCTAAGAGCACTTTTCTGACTATTTCGACCCTTCCAGAAACACTAGCGTACTCAAAATGACCATTTGAATTACCCATAATTAAATCATCTTTTATCTCATAAATTTAAGTCCCGACACGACTGACACGTGCATCTCGACTAAATTACCTTAACTACCGTATTTCTCACTCTTGACAATCATAAGGCATTATTATTAATTTATTACTCACTCACTAAGTAATACTCAATGTATTTCATACAAATAAATATTAACCCTTGTCTCATTAATTAATATTTATTTTAGACAGGATTAATTTCCTATTAATTTCCCATTTTAATTTAATTAATCCCAATATAAAATCATTAAAATATGGGGTGTCACATACTTCCCTCTAATAACATAAGTTCACCCCGAAATTTGAAAAAAGAATAACTTGTATGAATAACTCTGGATATTTGTCGCGCATCTCATCTTCTCACTCCCAAGTAGACTCATCGTCATTATGATGCCTCCACTGAACATGTACTAGTGGAACTACCTTCGATCTCAGGATGTACTAATACTATTGTCTCATATCCTAGTGCATCTTATCCTCTATGGATATACCGCAAATCGTGATCCATGCGACTCTATCATCATCGCATGTCGCAGGTCCTCCCGCTCAGGGACAATCAATCTGTCGTTGAAGCGTAAGCCTCCCTATGAACTCACGGAGTAATACTCTACTCCGCCAGCTAAAAGCTATCAAATCTTGTCTTAACAAAATGAATCCGCTGCCTGGGCATGTACCACCCTCATGACAATCTGGGGTGTGATGGTCATAGTTGACATGAATGATCTGGAAACTGAAGTCTAGTGTCAGAGCTCCTTCCAATTGGCCTTTTAAACTTTTGCCACATCTCCCACTGTCCTATGGATCAATGCACCTAAAACCACATTAGCCTTCCTGAAATGGTACTAGATGTTGAACTCATAATCCTTCACAAATTCCAGTCATCTATGCTGATGCATATTCAGCTCTCTCTGAGTGAGCAAATATTGTAGTGAGTTATCATCTATGACTAGGTGAAACTTCTCCCCTAGTAGGTAATGTCTCCAAATCCATATTTCAAATACAATTGCCTCTAACTCCAAGTAGTGGGTGGGGTAATTCCTCTCGTGAGGCTTAAAATTACGAGAAGCATAAGTTATAGCCTAGTCCTCCTACTGTAGCACACCCCCAAGTCCCTATAGGGATGCGTCAGTAAAATGAGATACTCCACTCTCGTTCTGGGCAGTACGAGTACTGGTGTTAAATTCAACTTGTCCTTTAGTTCATCGAACGATAACTGATAAGCATCATCCCAGATAAAGGGTACCCTTTGCGAGTCAAGTTGGTCAAAGGACCCTCAATCTTTGAAAAACCATGAATAAATCGTCGGTAGTACCTGGCTAACCCCGAGAAATTGCGTACCTCCATCAGTGTCGTGGGTTGTCCCCACTCCCTCACCGCTGACACCTTACTCAGATCCACTGATATCCTCATGTCAAATACAATATGACCCAAGAATTGTATCTCACATAGCTAAAATCTTGATTTGTCATATTTAGCGTACAACTGGTGCTTGCATTATGTCTGTAAGACCCTACGCAGATGCTATGCATGCTTCTCCTCAGTCCGAGAATAAATCAGGATGTCATCAATAAAGACAATGACAAACTGATCCAAGAACTCCCTGAACACCTTATTCATCAAGTCCATGAACACCACTGGCATGTTAGTTAGTCCATATGGCATAACTCGAAACTCATAAGACCCATAACTCTTTAGAAAGGCAGTTTTAGATACATCGTGCTCATGGATGCGCAACTGGTGGTACCCTGATCTCAAATATATCGTAGAAAAGTAGGTGGATCCTCTTAACTGGTCTAATAAGTCATCGATTTAGTGCAACGGATATTTATTCCGTATCGTAACTTTATTCAACTCTCGGTAATCTACACATAGGCGTAGAGATTCATCTTTATTCTTCATAAACAGCACTGGGGCACCCCAAGGTGAAGTACTCCTACAGATGAAACCCTGTCCCAAAAGTTGCTCCATCTGATCTCGTAGCTCCCTCATATCCATAGGAGTGAAAGAGTGGTCCTACAGGAGTGTGTTTCAAATCACCGATTTTCAACAAAAATTATCCAACTCTTAATTAGCACCAAACCAAGTTGTGAAAAACCAATTTTTACTTTCAACCAATTTTATCTTGATTAATCCCAAACATGCATCTAGTGGTTAAAACAAGTAAAGTAAAGTAAAGTAAAGAATACTCACAAAGCCGGATGTATGAGGAAAAAACTTAAAAACGGGAAAACAACCTCGGACGGCTCAAGCCAGACAATCACTATGAACAATGGTTTTACAAAGACAGATTAGTCCTACTCAATGACTCGATCCCCACGGGTCTTGACGCTCCTTCTGATCTTCTACCGTTCTTCAATAGTGCCCACGCAGAAATTCCGTCTTTCACGATACCTGTCCACAACACACGTGTCCACGTATGTCTCGGTGTCCACCGATATGACTTGATACATCTACGATGTTGAACAAGAAGTAGTTATCTTTTCTTCACCGCAAACCATCAATCACAAGTGTTCAATGATGAACAAACTCAACTTTGGTGAAACAAGATCATGTAAGCATATAAGAATGATAACTCAGATCTTTGCAAACTCTAAGGATGTGTTTAAGCTTTTTAAACCTTAGAAAATATGTGCAAACAAGTTTCGGGTTCGTAAACTATTTTCCATAATGCACACTTACGAAACTTCGATGAAAACATGCTTTAAATAGGATTTAAATGCCGCCTCGAAAACTGTGTCACTCGAACGACAAGGCCACGTCATTCGCGCGACATAGGTATCTCGTTCGAACGAGATCTTATGTCGTTTAAACGATAGCGTGAAAGTTTGACTTTTTGACTTTATGTTTAAAACGTCTCTTCTAAAAGAGATCCAACTAAGTCAAACTCGTTTTCGAGCTTATTAGAATAAAACGAAGTGTAAACCATTTAAAACACTATAAAACATTTTTCTTTATAAAAATTACATCCTTATCTTATATAAAACCAATTTCGAGCACCATTAATTATACGCATTCATACCTGTGTAACCTCAGAATGCAATTATCTTGAAGATGAATAAACTTGCACCAATTAAACTTCGACATGATTTATTTTTTGAAGCTTTGCCGCAATGTCTTCAATTTCTTCAATACTTCATAGACCAAGTGGGATCGTGACAAAATAAAATCTCCCAATGACATATTACAAACACAGTTTTGTTCACGGAATTAAGTCAAAATAATACAGGGACTCAATTAGAAAATTATGTCCTTACAAATCTCCCCCTTTGACTATTCCGGGACAAAACTAAACCAGTGAAATGCCTAAGCCGGGCCGTCAAGCCGTATGATGCCTAAATTTCATCCCATAAATCCAAAGACAAAAATTACAGGACACGGACTAGAATATGTAGCACCGGCAAGCATGAACTCTCTCAATGTGATGTAGACTTGAAATCTCAAATCGCTAGAGCATACCTACACACATGAAGCAGACAAATAAATACCCAGTAAAGTATAGAGGAAAAAATGATACCAATCAATTTATATTTCCAAATGATACCAATATGAATAAATAAAAAACATGCTCAAATCTCCCCTTACATCACATACATATCTCCCCCTTTTTGTCTCGAATAGACAATCTGGTGAAAAGATAAAGCAATCCACGTATCTAGCATGAGAATATAAATCAATTTGAAATTGCTAGATTATCATGAAACAACCAGCTAAATATGATTAAGTAATGATAAATCAATAGCCAGTAAACCAAGGAATCACACAAAGAGAACAGCAATCTAATCAGGTGTGATAAACGGACTATATGCAAAGTACCAATTTTGAAGATAATAGAACCTGCATATAAACCAGTTAGTCCAGAATGCTTCCAGCAGTACCAAAAATATATCAAATTAAACCAGTGGACTGCAAGCCAATCAGAAGCAAGAAATTAGGCTGTCATTCGAACGAGCCAGGGACATCGCTCAAACGAGATGAGGACATCACTCGAACGAAGAACAAATGTCGTTCGCACGACATGGATATATCGTCTGAAGGACTTCTCGCGACCTGCCAAATTTTTCCAGATTTCCAAAAATATGTTATATTTTTGCCCAGTGAAAAAATTTCCATAAAAAAATTCTAGGAAGGGCCTGACAGCAGCAAAACAGTGCTAAAACAGTAGGTTTTTAACACAAAATGCAAAAAACTCATAAAAACTAAAAAAGTGAGTTATATGCAAACATAGTACCGATGTGCTCAAACATGGACATGGAATGAATTGGCGTGAAACTAACAACAAATTAGTCACAATTCCAACACATCGAAAAGATCAAAAAGCTGTAATTGATAGTGATAAGTCATCAAACTTTATCATAGCCATATGACAATAAAAGTGTGAGCTTAATGAACTAAACATACTACATGCACACAAATCCAGAATTTTGACGATTCTACAAACAATAGTGTCAAATTGCAATGTTTCAACATTAGGATTAGATGTGTAAACCCGTTTAAATTTTCTCCAACCAAATACCCTCATGTAAACATACTTTTCAAGTTTTCTTGAGGTTTCTAGCATTCTCAACTTGGAGAAAATCTTATTGGACCTTTTATTAGCATTTTGCTTTTTCTTTTGGGCTCTTTTAAACGGTGGCTTTCACGACGAGTTAATTTTGAACTCTAGCAGCCCTTTCCCGTGAATCACTCATCATTTTTTAATTCAAATCCTCTCGGTAAACGGTTCTTACATGCACACTTATCCTTAAGTCTACTTACGCATAGATGATAAGATTGAGATAACAACGCCTCACCAAATTCAATTATGCAAGAGAAGTCAAACATCCATATAAACTCGTGCATGTGTGCAATGTTGGCATATGTACAAAGTCGAATCAAAATGCATATCAACTTCAAATCAACCCCCTATAAACAATGGCTAAGATCATTCTAAGCATCGATAATAATGACCAAATGTCCTATCCATGTGGATAATGAAATGATGGGGGGGGGGGGGGGTCCAAGCACACCAATATGCCACATCAGACATGTAAACTCAAAAATAAAAACTGAAAATCTTTTTGTCTTTTCAAACATATTTTGACTCAAAGAAAAAAAAATCTTTTTTGATTTTCAAAAGTTTTCTCAAAAGAAAAATCTTTTTTTTATTTTTTCAAAAATGACTAAATTAAATGAAAAACTATAATATAGAGAGATAAACATGTCATTATACTAGCAATGAATATATCATGAAACAAACTAGTATATGACAAACATGGCAACACTATCATCCTTTAGATTTAGCACGGGAAGAATAAAGTGCACCCAAAAGAGAATCATGAAGTTTAATTCCTAAAGCCACTAAATCCGATTTTCGAACCCAAGTAGGTGTAACATGACACATGGGGGTTTGGGGAACCGGGGTAACTTGATTCCTAAACTTCCTAGGAGCTTGTCTAAGGTCGTAACAATAATGCCTAAGGTGACCTTTCCTACCACAAAACGTGCAAGTGTAGTGACGGTGGGAATGATTACCTATATGTGGACCTTTTCTAACCTTCCAAGTCTTTCTAACACGTGCGGGGGGAATGGGAACAACTCTCTCACCAAAACCTATGCCTCCCCTATCTCCCTTAATTTGGACGGTGCCTAAGATCTTATCTAACTTCTCTGACCTATCCTCCAAATCAAACTTAACTCTAGACTAGTCTCTCAAACTCTTCTCCAACTCACTAATCCTAGACTCGAGCAAATGCCTAGATTCCTCAAACTCTAAAATCTCCTTTTTCAAAGACTCCATCAAACCACGGAGATTATCTCTCTCTTTATCCACAAAATATAGTTTCTTCCTAAACATCTTCTCTCGTGCCCTAAGATCCTCAATCAAACTATCATTATTTTCTATGGCACGCTCATTCAACTTAGCTTGCGATTTTGCATTTTCCTTTTTCACCTTCACGGTTTCGACGTACAAATCATTAAATGCAACTTGCAATTCTTTCACATCGACCTCCTCTTCCTCACTCTCTTCACCCTTAATAACATGGGATTCACTCAAAACCTCCTCAGAAGTATCATTCACATGAGAATTGTCATCGCTCACATGATGTGCCATAAATGCAACGAAGTTACGATTAATGGGGGAACTCTCTCCCTCTTCCGGATCACTATCACTTAAGGTGGAATTATATACAACGGATTGCTTGCCCTATTTCTTAAGTCTAGTGGGACACTCCTTAACTTTGTGACCATACCCCTCACACCCCAAACACCTATCTGACTCATCTCTCTTAGGCTTATAAAACTTATCCTTAGAGGTGGAATCTACTTTGTTGTTCTTGAATTTTTGAAATTTCTTGGCACTTTCGATTGCTTTTGAAAATTAATAAATTTTTTAAATTTCTTTGCCAACAAAGAAACATCCTCAAAATCGAAATCGGAATCGGAATCCGAAACTTTAATTTACTCCTTCTAGGTTTTCAAAGCAATACCCTTTTCTTTCTTAGGCACTTGCCTGGAGGTAATCATGTCGATTTCATAGGTTTGTAAGTCACCTACAATCTCTTCTAGTTTCGTCGACTCTAACTTACCCAAGGAGTTTAAAATGGTCACTTTCGCATCAAAACTACTAGGCAACGACCTAAGGATTTTCTTAATGATACGGTTATCAGGAATTTTCTCACCTAGGATAAACGATGAGTTGACAATATTGGACAACCTAGCATACAACTCATCAAAAGTCTCAATCTCTAACATCCTAATGGTCTCAACTATGTAGTGTGATTTTGAAGTTTTGGCTCCCTAACCGTGATAGTGCCCTCGTGAGTGAGTGCCAAAATATCCCAAGCCTCTTTTGATATTTCACAAGTCATAATTCTATTATATTCTTCTGGTGTGACATGTAAAGAAATAACGAGCAAACCCTTAGAATTATATTGTGAAAGTCTATGTTCAGTTTCGGTCCATGACTCGTCAGGCTTTAAACTAGTAATCTCACCTACAACAGTGATAGGGGGTGTCCAACCTTTCTCAACAGCTAACCACACACGCTCATCAATGGATTTTAATGCACTTTTGATTTTCATCTTCCAATAGTGTAATTAATGCCATAAAAAATAGGAGTTCGAGAAAATTCGTTATTTCTAAAATTCATCTTTGAAAACACTCGGGATCACAAAACAAATAAATTATATTTTTTAGCTCTGATACCAATTTGAAAGAGTGGTCCTACACGAGTGTGTTTCAAATCACCAATTTTCAACAAAAATTATCCAACTCTTAATTAGCACCAAACCAAGTTATGAAAAACCAATTTTTACTTTAAACCAGTTTTATCTTTATTAATACTAAACATGCATCTAGTGATTAAAGAAAGTAAAGTAAAGAAAAGAATACTCACAACAACGGATGTAAGAGGAAAAAACCCAAAAATGGGAAAACAACCTCGAACGGCCCAAGCTAGATAATCACTATGAACAATGGTTTTACAAAGACAGATTAGTCTTACTCAATGACTCGATCCCCACGAGTCTTGACACTCCTTCATATCTTCTACCGTTCTTCAATAGTGCCCACGCATAAATTTTGTCTTCCATGAAACCTGTCCACAGCACACGCATCCACGTATGTCTCAGTGTCCACCGATATGACTTGATACATCTACGATGTCGAACAAGAAGTCCTTCTCTTTTCTTCACCGCAAACCAACAATCACAAGTGTTCAATGATGAATAAACTGAACTTTGGTGCAGCAAGATCATGTAAGCATATAAGAATGATAACTAGGATCTTTGCAAACTCTAAGGATGTGTTTAGGCTTTTTAAACCTTAGAAAATATGTGCAAATAAGTTGATGGTTCCTAAATTGTTTTCCAGAATGCACACTTACGAAATTTCGATGAAAACACGCTTTAAATAGGATTTAAACGCCACCTTAAAAGCTGTGTCTCTCGAACGATAAGGCCACATCATTTGCGTGACATAGGTATCTCGTTCGAACGAGATCTTATGTCGTTTGAACAATAGAGCGAAAGTTTGACTTTTTGACTTTATGTTTAAAACGTCTCTTCCAAAAGAGATCCAAATAAGTCAAACTCCTTTTCAAGCTTATCAGAATAAAACGAAGTGTAAAGCATTAAAAAGAATATAAAGCATTTTTCTTTATAAAAATTACATCCTTATGTTATATAAAACTAATTTCGAGCACCATTAATTATACGCGTTCATACCTGTGTGATCTCAGAATGGAATTATCTTGAAGATGAATAAACTTGCACCAATTAAACTTTGGCATAACACAGGTATGAATGCGTAATGCTCCGACATATCAAACACAAGCATATCAGCGGGCAAAACAAGTCTCCCAATATTTATACTCACACCCCAAAAAATAAAGAAGATAAGTGTCCTGCTACCCAATGGCGAGTCTACGCGCGTGACTGTACTATCGATCGTGTCTAATAACCCTGTGGCTCGCGCAAATCTAATGGCTATAGATGAGCGTGAAGCCCAGTGTCAAATAAAATACACCATGAAGTACCATGTATAATAAACATACCCTCAACTATGGGTAGTGCCTGTGGAACTTCGTCCCGATGGACATTGTGCACACGTCCGTATTATAATTGCCCATGCCATGGCAGGGTTGTTGGGATGACTGGTACAGCTAGCAAGGCTGGTGCTAGAGCTGGAGCTGGAAGGGCGGCAGGAAAAATTAGCTTCTGGGGCTCCTGGCGAGCGCCCTATTGCTGCGAAACCCTGCCCCTATTAGGGAAATCCTAATGTTTGTTACCATTCTTGCCACATGTGGAGCATCTACCAGTGAAATTTCCCCCCTCTCTGGCCCTATTGGCCGCTACCACCTCTCCCTTGGCCCTGTTGTCCCTGTTGAAAATGCTCGTGGCCCTAATGGCCATGCCTGAATCCACCCAACCCCTACTTGAAATCTCCTGATCAAAAACACTTAGAAGATTCCCCTTAATGGGAACCCTGCTCACCTTATCTTGTCTGAGTTTGAGTCAATTGTGCCCCACTAGCACTGCTACCCCCTGTCCTGCCCTGCTGGATGGACTCTCTTGTTCGCTTACTTCCTTTCACGTGGAAGCGATGGTCCTGAAAAATACAATAAAGTGGCATTCAAAACATCTGTATATGTCTTCAGAGGGGGTTTACCCAAAAAATGTTACCGGATTATCCAACTAAGACCATTAACAAAGATTTATATCCTTTTATCCTATGTGCTCACCTAATTTGGTATAAAATTATCCAACCTAGTGAATTCCTCCTCATATACATCCATTGTCCTTCCCTCCTGGGAGATGTATAATAACTTTCTCCTCATCTCTGTCTGAATGGTGGATTGAAAGTACTTGTGGTCAAACCACTCCCAAAACTCCTGAATAGGCATTCTATCCCTATCCTGTATAGTGGTAACAGACTCCCACCACTGCAAGGTTACCCCTACTAGCTTAAATGTAGATAGTATTTGTCTCTGCGTATCAGTGAACTTATACATTCGTAAATGCCGTTGGATGTCCTTCCATTGGCAAACAACAACGACATCTGAGCTCCCCTAAAAATCGAGAGGATAAGCCTTCTAAAAGGCATCCCTCACTCTCTCACAAGCAGAAGGAAAAATGTGTGTATGGTTTGGTGCCATAACCTACAGCTGAGGCTGCACCTGTGGCGCTTGTTGAGAAAATGTAGTCAAGGCTGTGTTAACCGCCTGTGCAATAATAGAGAAAACCTCAGCAGCATTCATAGTCCCCGGTGCTTGAGCTGGCTGTGGTTCGGGCTGTGCACCTCTGGGGGCTCGTGGTTCACGTGGGTGGCATCTGAAATGGATAAGAATTTATATAAGCTCACAGTTCAATATATCTCAAAATAGCTGAAGATGTAAATGCATAATCATGAATGCAACAATCCTAATAGTAGGGCTCTATAGCAAAGAATGCTACACTGGAAATGTGACAAGTTCCTACAGTGCCTAAGGACACTATAACCTAATGCTTTGATACCATCTGTGACACCCCACCTATTACAATCCTGGGTGATCAGTCCATTGTTAAATTAAACAGGAATAATTAATGGTTTCATTCTTAGCATCACCGTTGAAACACAATTATATTACTAATACCCTAATGGCCCGGTGTCAAAATTTTAATATTTTTATTTACATGCAATAATATAAACTAATAAACCACATTCACCATTCTAGTAAACAAAGTAATAAATGATAAAGCAACTAACTGAATAAACATGTCTGGAGTAAACACTCCAGAAAGAAATCCACATACAAGTCTATAAGTAAAAACCAAATCCAATGACTGGAAATAAAATGGAAATATATTATCTCTGAAATAGAGACTATCTAAAGATGGGCAACATGCCCGACTGAGATAAACAAATGAGAATATGAACTGATAAAAGTAGTAACGTCTACTACCAAGGTCCTGCAACGTCTATAGCAGCTGCATCATGTCAAATACGAATGGACTCCTAAGCTTGGTATCCCTATGGCTGGACACCTAAAAGGATTTTACAAAAATAGTTTTGAAACGGGTTAGAGCCCAAAAACATGTGAAAAATATTTGCAAGTATTACAATGCAGTAAGAGTAGATATTGCATACATGTTAACTTCACGTGCCCTTGCTTGAGATTCTCACCTCTCAACAAGTGTGCACGCTTAACGTACTCTACTAAACCATCCTAATTACTCTACCAAGCCTAACTGGTTTCAATTAAGTCACTTCCTACATACTAACTCATTTTACTCACCCGTATTGCCCATATAATACGTTACCAAATTTCCAAACCCGTTAGCCAGTTAAAATTACTAATTAAGTATTAAGTTTCCACCTACTTGGCTTACTTTAGATATCACTATCTATATTATCTAACAATGCACACATAGTAGAATAACACACACACACACACACACACACACACACACACACACACATACACACATATATATATATATATATATACACACATACCACTCTTGTCATATATACGAATACGAAATCCTTAGGCTGAGTCCTGTGATGCGTGCAAACTCTGCTATCGAGTCTTGGTACTTCACGTACTAAGTAAAGGACTTCCGGTTCAAAATAACTCTCGAACTATAAATTTATGATTCACACAATTCGGGCTACGTACACACCTAACGCACCCAAATGACCGATTACAGTATCATGCACACAAGTAGTGCTCAACCCTAAGTTCCATGTTCTGGGCATAAGTCTAAGAATCCCCACAATGGCCTCATTAGGATAAGACTATCCACGACTCGGAACCTCCCGTGATAGCAGGTAGCATAGGTATGTTCACATACATAAGAAGTCACACAATAGGTATTCACAAAACCTATATATATCATCAGTATATGTATACACACAACCTATAATATATAACCCGTACGCAATATATAACTCTCGAATTTCTTACGTATTATCAATGTACTATTATACATCTAATTGTATATTCCCGAGTACTTTCCACTACTCTAAGGTTACCAAATACCCCTTAAGTTATTTCAGTAGTTACCACACTCATGCCCTACTGGTCTAAGTCATAGGTTCCCTCAAAATCCCTGTTACTCGATCACATTCCCCCGATTTCACATCCATTACCAATTATGACCAAATAACCCTAGCCCTAAATTCTCCTCATATGACTAAGTCTCAACCCTAACATTGGCCTACTGGTAATCAAAATATCTCCCATTATATTTTAAAGTTACCTCAAAAGTTCACCCAATTGTCCCCCACGAGTTTTAAGCAAAAAAGGAGAAAAAATTCAAAATATGGGAAACTGAATCGATTCGGCCCTGGACCGAATCCATTCTCTATCCAAATCGATTCGGCCAAGGAGCCAAATCGATTTCCTATAGTAGGTCTCATCTCCTTCCTTTTAATCTTTACGGTTTTCACGAATTTTAACCCTCCAAAACTCCATAATCCAGTCCCAAACTCCCAACCAAGTTTATTAGTACCTATAATAACATGTATAAAGGATTTATAACGTAATCAAAACATCAAAATGCCAAGGAGGGTCAATTAAATCGAATTAATCCTTCACTTTAATTCCAAAACCCAGGGTTATTCATTTTATTCAAGAACATAACAAAAACTCACATTTTCCCAAGTTTTAACTTCCCAACACCCAGATTCGTGCTACATACATAAATGAAGTTTATCAATCATTATTTCTACCTAAGAACATGAATTAAATCCCCATTCTAAAGCCCATAATTATATGTTCATGAAATTGTTCAATCCTACACTAACATGGATAGTATATGTACTAAAAAATTGCAAGATAAATACTTGCCTCGAATTATAGGTCTGTTTTCTGCAGAAAAGTGGTGGGGTTGCCTTGCTCTCCTCCCGATATACACTTTGGTGGTGGTGGTGGTGCAAAAATGGTATGGCAAGCCTTGAAACTCCTTTGCTTCCACCTTCAGTACTCTCTCTCTCTCTCTCTCTGATTTCCTAACTTATAACCCTAGCACCCTCAACCTACCTGATGATATAACTCTAGCAAACTCGTAAGTCCCTTTACTTTAAAAATCCATAAGACCAAAATACCCCCATGGGGTGCCGGTTTAACCTAAAAATGCCCCGGGACCCAATTCAAGCCGCCAAGAAAACTTTTCTAACTATTTCGACCCTTCCAGACACATTGCGCACTCAAAATGACCATTTGGATTACCCAGAATTAAATCACCTTTTATCTCATAAATTTAAGTCCCAACACGACTGACATGCATGCCCCGACTAAATTACCGTAATTGACATATTTCTCACTCATGACAATCATAATGCATTCTTATTAATTTATTATCCATTTATTAAGTAATACTGAGTGTAATTCATACAAATAAATATTAACCATTGTCTCGCTAATTAATATTTATTTAAACCAGATTTATTTCCTATTAATTTCCCATTTTAATTTAATTAATCCCAATATAAAATCATTAAAAATAAGGTGTGTTACATACTTCCCCCACAATAACGAAATTTCGTCCCGAAATTCGGAAAAAGAAGACCTGATACAAATAACTCTGGATATTTGTCACGCATCTCATCCTCTCGCTCCCAAGTAGACTCATCGGTATTATGGTGTCCCCACTGTACACGTACAAGTGGAACTACCTTCGACCTTTGGATGTACCAATACTAAGTATGCTAATTTTCTGACATTAGGATCCTAGCTAGGTTAATGTTTACGTGGAATGTGTTTTTTTAGTTACTTTGCATTCTTTCCTGCATTTTAAATGTAATTATTGCAAAATTATTCGAATGACCATAACTTAAAGAATGGAGTATACATGACAGTACTTTTAAGATGTCGTTCCTGGAGTATCACAAATGTAGTTTGGTGTTTCTCCATCATCAAGGTTGTTGTTTGTGAGTTTCTTATGGTGGTGACAGATCTTAAATTTACTTTTGTGTTTCATTTTTTCCCTTTATGTATATCAAATGAACTAAATAACTCTAAAATATTCTTAATAAAATAAGATATGTTAGATAGTGTTATCCTAGATCATAACCCGAGAGAGGGGGGGGGGGGGGGGGGGGGGAGAATAATTAGGTTTATAGCAAAGTCTTTACGAATATCCCAATTTAAAAATTAGTTTTACTTTATTGGCAACTTGTGAAATATAAACTAAACAAACAATTATAATATGCACAATATTAAAGAGAGATGAGGGAAGAGCGATATGCAAACCAACAAACACATGATTATAGTGAAAATGATGTTGATTTAAATGAATGTCATAATCCTACCCAAGGATATAGTTATGTACGGACTGACTTTTAGTCCATGAACAATTTGGGTTAATACCAAAATTTCAATAATTACATCTGGTTTTATTTGGGCCCAAATTATTTGAGGAAATTATTTTGGGGCTAAAATTAAATGCCGTATATATTCAAAGTATTTGTGGATTTGGTTTGGTTTGGGCGTTGGAAATTCTTCCCGGTGGTGCATAGGTTTATTTATCAGTCATGCGACCTCAGCATCATTATCAAGCTTTAAAGCTCGAGGTCGAGATTCTCCAAATAGGGTAAGAATGATGTATGCGTGATTTAGTAGCCCCCCTTGGGGTTCCAGCTGTGTTCTAGGTAGAGGGGAGAAAAAGATTTATTTAAGTTAGTTTGTTTCCTTTTTAATTAAATAAATTAGTTAGGGATTGGTGTGCTTCTCCATAATTTTAGGAATATATATATTTTAATTTATTTGTTTCCTTAATTAAGTAAGATTCTTGCTTCCCAAGAATTCCTAGGTTATAAATAAGAGTCTCAGGTGTTGTTTATTTTTACCTCTTAAGTCTGAATCTGAACCATTCAGACTTAAGAGGTACCCAAAAGTGTTTGTGTTTTTAAATGATTAAGAGGCTAACGACTATATTTGGCTTTTAATAATTAAGAGGTAGAGTTATATCTGAAGTCTGAATCTGAAATCCGAATCAGTCTAAATACATTCATTCAGACGTAAAAATAAACATATTTTTCAGATTCAGATTTCAGACTTTAGATTCAGTCTTCAGTCTTTAGATTTCAGATTTAGACTTTAGATTTATATGAAAAAGCAAAGGCAACCTCAGTCTCTCTTTCTATTCTTTATTAAACTCTTCATTTCTCTCCTATAGAGAGCTTGTTGTGTGGTGGTTCTCTGTTGCATTTATTTCGCATCGAGTTGTCGTTTACTAATTACTATTAGTTTTCATCATCGAGAATCTTTTGTGAGGCCACATGCTGTCAGCATTATACATCTATGAAACATAGATTGACCATGGTTCCTTTCCCACTTGGACAAGTTGATTCATCTTAAATGATTATTACTTTTCAATTAATAATATATTTTCTATGAGATCATTGTCTCTAATAATTTGACTGTTTCTGGTTGTGTTGGAAATTTAACAATTGAAGTTTCCAGTGGGTTTAACCGTTTAGTGAGCCTTTTTTGGGGGGTGATCAATTTTATTGGTGTCGATTGAAGATATTTTCTTATTACTCTGTTTGTGTTCCTTGGTGCACAATATGACAATATCATGGGTGAGGGTTCATTTGTGGTATTTCGTCTAGTTCTTTCTGCAGTGGCATGTTCTAATTAGATTTTAACAGTATAAAGAGAAGGGCATAGCTTATAAGTCTGTTGTGTTTTTGTAATCGACAGCTGAGTTAGAGGGTTTTCATTATCTTTAAAATTGTATCATGAATGAAGCATTTTTTTGTTTGTATAATAAATTGTTAGTTTCATAAACTGGTGGCCAATTGAGATCCACATTTCTTGTATTTTCTTTCTAATGAACATTTTCGCTCGATTTTTTTTGTTGCTGGTGTCATGGTAAAGGTTGATGTTATTTAGCTATTGTATTTTTTATGTACATATTTAAGTAATTGAACCCAGATTGCAAAATGTTTGCTTTTGTGTGAGGTATATTGACATAGGCCTTGGTAAATGCAGAAGGAAAGATGGAGTTTCTAGTATCTGAATCTTGGATTGTAAGTTCAAAATGTTGTGTATTTTTTACGTTCAATATAAGAAGCTGTATAGTTTTGGAGGAATATAAAATCAATATGTTATTGCCTTACTGTTTGAGCTGTGGATTCATCCATGTCAATCTAACCTTATTACCTTATATTACAGCCATATATCTTCAATATTTTCGCTTCCTTCCAATTTGGATTTTCTTAATGTAATTTAATTTTGTAGGAGCGTTTTGAACTGATAACATTTTGCCTTTTATAACTGCAACTTTCAATCAGGTCTTCAATTGAGTTTGGCTACTTAAAGGCCATGGTGAAAGATAGATTAGATGCTATTAGCCTTCTTGTTCCTTTTTCCTGGAGGTTCTCATTCTCACTACTTTCTTCCTAATTTCTTCTACTATCTAATTCTTGCAAGATCCTTTTCATTAAAAAATTATTCTCAGTGATCATGATTTTTGCATTCTATCTATAAATATTAAGCTCTGTATCAAGAGGAAGTATGGTGTTCCCAGCTTATCACAATTAGCTCTATAAAATCTCTCTAAAAGGTGTTGTGGAAATGTATCTAATAGTTATGATGTGGTCATTGCGTTATTAGTGGTTGAAGATTTGTCTTGTCCGAATTCTATTGCGATGAGCTATATTCTCCGTGGTTGAGTCTTGTTTTATTGGGTTACTAATATTTGTTTTCATTGTTTCATTATCTTCAGGTTCAGCTGCAGTTGTAACTGTTAATTTTAAGTTCCTTAATTCTTAGTGTGGGGTATTGATGTAATTGTTACATATGAATGTTCTCACGTTTTGTTGAAACTTTTGGTAGATAATAAGTAAGAGTATTTCCAATGGAATAACTTAAAATATGATTCTAATCAAATTTAACAACATCAGTTAAAAAGAGTTCTACAATGGAATAATTGAACTTTAACTATTTTATAGCCAATAATTAAATTGGCTATCTCAATAATCAAAAGTAGCAATATTTTTCTGATAATCAAAATATTGGACCCCACACTTTATTAATTAACCGTCTCCCGAGAAACTTTTGCTTCAATCTTTGATTCACAGTGATACAACGTACCAAAAATTATATAAATTATTATGTAAAGTTTCTCATTTATTTACTAGTTGAACAAGCTCCATATCGAAATATTTTAGATATATGTAAACAAAAACTGTAGTTGCCCAACCGAAACCTGACGTCATCGGTATCTGCATTTACCCCCATTTAAATCTGCAGTTACCTTAATTTTGATTATTGCACGAATAAACCATTGGAATGGATGCTGTTGCTAACTTTTGCAACCCATTAAAAGACTAATCAAAAGCTGATGTGTCACTTTTTGATTATGAAGACTTAATTATTCTACTCGAGATACTCTAATACTAGACAAACCGCCAAACTAAACCGCATTTGAACCGCATGAGGACGTGGCATTCCATTAACTTCCATTTGCTTGATGTTTTCTGAACTCATAAAAAGGGACCCACTAAGTGTAAGAGCTATCTGATACCTTCTTTCATTCACAACAATTCATAGGGTTTCTTTTCCATATATTTACAAGGAAAAAAAACCATTTTTTACTCATAATCACTTAATTATTTAAAAAACATAACGAAACGTCTGGATAATAAAATACGACATGATATAAAATCTATTTTATTTATATAACTTGAATACGACTTAATTAGAAATAATGTAACACAAAATTTAATTTTCTTACCTAACATGAACACGATCCAAATAAAACAATTTCTTGATATCCATGACACGATTTTTTTAGGGGACTTGACAAATATATCCCCTTTAAATAAGACATTTACTCATTGATTCTAACAAAATGTTTATTTTTTTAAATATTTATAAAAACCAGTTAATATTTATCAAAACTAGTATATGTGTGTGTGTGTGTGTGTGTGTGTGTGTGTCTATATATATATATATATATATATATATATATATATACTGCACTTTTTTTATCTTTTTAGTTTGTTTCTATATGGCTTTCCAGAATTAAAGTACATGTTTTTCTAAGATTTTTTTTTATTAATCTTCACTTTCAAACTTATAAAATGATGTTTAATGTTTAAATAGATTTGGATTTACTTTTTATACAAATGCAATAATTTATTTAATAGAGAATTAAGCTCAAGGTCATGTTACATCACATATTTGGATTTATAGGACACTTCTTTTCAGGTTTATAAATATAGTTCCTGTGGTACAATAAAATTTATTTGTGTGGTCCCCTTAGAGTTAAGAGTACACAAAACAAGTAATTTTCTTTGTTTTAGTTAAAGATTTATTTATTTTTATACACTTACTCATACTCATTTAAAACTCATTCTAAAAATAAACACATAACCCCACCTCCACCCCACCCCACCCACCGAAATCCTCGTCGAAACGCCGAAATCCTCACCGAATTATTTCTATCTCTCTTTTTCGATTTCTTTAATTTTTTGTTCGCGTCAGCGGCACCATTGCCGGCACTGAAGAAGAAGGTTTTTCACTGGAAAAATGGAGTTTTCTCCAGGAAAAATGGAGTTTTTGCCGGGAAAAATGGAAGTTTTAGTGAAATGGTAAATTTATTTGTTTTGATTTGTTTTGTTAAAAAATATTGAATATGTGTATTGTTGGATAGATCTCACATGTCGAATATGGTAATTGTTAACGCCAAAAATTACCCATCTACGTTGACCAATAAGAAATGGACACATGTCATCCTATATGGAAATATTCATACTTGCTCGGCATAGAAGACACTTGGTCGTCTCCCGAGGAGAGTTGGTCGGCTTACCCGCCGACCAACCCTAAAGAAGACGAATCATGCAGAAGATCAAAAGCCATTCGAGAAGACTCACCAACAGTTAATGAGCCCTAGAAGGCCAACAGTCATATGTATTATAAATATATGTAAATGTTTGAATATATAAAGACATTCCATCTATTGGACTCCCATAACTATAAATACATCCTCTCCCTAACTAAAGGGGCAAGCAACTAACTAATTCATCCTTAACAAATAATTCATTCCATTTTCTACCTCTCTTTCAACACATTTCTCTCTCTCTACACCATGTTGTGCTATTATAAACCATTGGGAATAAAATAACAGTGGACGTAGGATTTTTTCAACAGCCGAACCAATTTAAAAACCTTTAACTCTTATGTGTTTGATGTTATCACCTTTTCATCTTCAATCGTCATCTTCATACCTTCATTTTATCTGTTGTTGATGCCTATAAGATAACATGGATGCTATTTCTAGTCATCAACAGATTGGCATCGTCTGTGAGAATTCGACACAAGAATTCTTTCCTTATTATTCGAAGAGACGAAGATCATCATCAAAAGCTAAGTCTTTCTATCTTTTTATGTGAACGATTATATATTATACCTATATTATTTCATTCAATCATGGATCTATATTCAAGAACTGCATATCTTTGAGAATTCATATAACACTATTATATAGAATGATTTGCCATATTATATGCAACCTGAAATTCAGGGATGTTAACCACACCGTTTTATTTGTATGGGTGAATTATACATTCAAATTTTATTCACCTATAGATCTAGACAATCATGTCAAATTTTGGTAATTTTCATTGTTGATTTTGATCCGAGTTTCGAAAGATTTTCAATGACTATTCAAATTTCCATCATATGTCTCTATTTTTAGAAAAGTTAAAGTCAAGAATAATTTTCTCTCTCCCAGAAATGACCCAGATCTACTTAAAAGTTCTCATCAATTTGATTTATTTGAGAATATATATATATATATATATATATATATATATATATATATATATATATATATATATATATATATATATTGTATTCAATTTCTACAAATCTTTGTTTCTCTGGTTTGAAGCAATTTTCCAGACAAACCCCTTCATAGAAAGGGGTAAGAATTCAAAACGATTATTTCTTCTCCATAATATTGACCATATCTTTACATATAGATTTGGTAATTTTAATTTATTAGTTCTCTCTTATATATGATTATGATTGATTTAGTAGTTTAATAAATTTATTCTTACACTTGATGCTGAATTTATCACTGGATGTCAAAATTAAACTTAAGACAACCCAATATATATGGGTGTGATAAAGCTTCTTCTTAAACAAACATGGGAAAATAAATTTGATAGAAGTCCAAGCATCTGATTTTTTACGAATCGTCTCTCAAAAATCTTGAGTTAGTCTATTATTGCAACCAATTTAGTTCAGAATTGAAAGTCCGGAGATCCCCTTATCCAGCTGAACAATACCAACAATAGATCTCAGCCCGGAGCGGCTCCTAGCCGACCCGCGGTTCCCATATGACTTGCAATCATGATTCCTTTACTAATTGATACTCGCGTGAAGAAGTTCAAATTGTCAACAAAGAAAAACAATAGACAAAAAAGAATAGTAGAGAGCACCCATTACAATAAAATTCGAGCTCAGACCATTGGGAGCAAGCCAAATGAATGAGATACAAAAATCATCACCGGAACATCATTCTTGGTCGGAGGTCATTATACAAAAATGAAAATACGTCAGTCATCCCCGAGAAACATGTTTGGACCAATATCAATGATCGGAGGCAAAATACTGATTAAAAATTCATTGATCGACAGAGCTAGACAATTGATTGGACGCACCTATTCTTGCTCGACGACACTGGACAACTCATATTTATTGGTCGGTTAAAGATATTATGCAGCTTGAGGAGTTCCCGAGCTCCTATTTGTTGATCGACGACATTTATTTATACTCGGAGGTATCTATTCTTGGTCGGCTACTGTCAGCAACAATCATTCTTGGTCGCAGTGGCGGATGCACATGGGGACCAAGGGTGGCCTTGACCAGGTTCAATATAGGTTTTTTTGGTAAAATTTAAAATTTTAAGGTATAACTCTAATTATATTCAAAACTGAGGGTGTAAGATTGGCAAATTTCTGTAATTTGTGTCCCAAACATATATGCCAAAAAAACTCAAAATAAACTCGAAACATATAATTTGTAGTCAATTTGGATGAACTATAATTTGTATAAAACTCGAAATAAAGTTATAATTTGTATAAAACTCGAAATAATCCAAAAAAATCATCTCAGGGGCTCCCGCCCCCGAACCACTGGCACCACTCGAAACTTTGGCCCCGGTTGACCAAAGATCCTTGATCTGCCACTGCTTGGTCGGAGGCATATATAGTCTTGATCGGCGACCACCGAATGTAAAATATTGGTCGACGATTGCCGGCTCAGATTTTTATAATGTTTTTCACTGATCGACATCGAGGTTGGGACACATGAGTTCTTTTAAATCAACATTTGTACAGATTGAGGGGTCCTGATCTCCTACATGTTGGCCGACAAAATTAATTGTTGATCGGAGGCAGGCTTCACGCAGGTTGAAAGGCTTCCCAACCACATGTAACTGATCAGTGATAAGAACAGTGAAAATTTCTTTTGACACGGATTCAATTGAGGCAAAACGGGTTTTAATAATCCACTTTTGTCAAAATAAAACCCTTTGCTGTTAAAAATTTATTAAAAATTTTTGGTTTATTACACCAACTTTGCTGTTAAAAAGCTTATTAAAAAATATTTGTTTTTATATCAAACTTCTACTCTTCACAACTTCATGTGAAAATTCAATTTTTTCAAATCAACTTATATTTGATCACCTGCTGGATTTCAAATAATTCTCCAAAATTTTTAGAATAATCAATTAGTATTAATATCCTGTATATATTAGACATAAATCTGCTCACGTGAGACGTAGTCGGCATAAAATTTATTATTTCATATTCTGAAATTTTTATTGCCTAAGGTTTGAGTAGACACACATCATATATTCTTTGGTTGAACTCATGATAATGATTATTTGATTTATCTTCCATAGATTTGGGGGCAAATTTATTAAATTCCATAGGAACAAGATTCAGTCCCGACGAACGCTTGGCCACAATATTATGCTCTGGGAAATATTATTATTGCTCAATATTATAGAATTTTGCCTCGACAGATCGGCTAGGCACTATTAATTCTATTATTGCTCTAATATATGCTCAAGCACGAATCATTCTTTATATCTTTCGGATGCATATTCTATATTCATCTCAGCATGGAGCTCGGCAAAATGTTTATTGTCTTATATTCAGTCCTCAAGAGATCTGGAACATTTATTATATTTCACCCCCAACGAGCAGTTGGTCGCGATTCTCGGCAAAATATTTATTATCATACATTCAGCTCCGAGGAGATCTGCAGCAATCATTATATTTTATCTCCAACGAATAGTTGGTCAGGAAAATTCTTTGTTCTCTCTCTCTATATATATATATTCAACAAACCAACAAAATGTTGGTCGACATCAGCATCCACCAACAAAATGCTTGCCGGCATCAGCAACCACAAGCAAAGCGTATGTCAGTATTAATAAAGACACTAACAAAGTTGGTTGTCAACACATAAATACCATGCAAGGCAAAATTTTAAGTCCCAAATGCTTGGTTAATGAAGACCCGGATGATAAATGTTCATCTAAACTGGGCTAAAAGATGGACAAATGTTCTACTTATGCCTGGGAACCAAGGTAACTAATGCAATTACCTTAAAATTTAGGTATATTAGTAGAACCACGGTGATGCATTGGTAATTGGTATGATACTTAGGATAATCCTAAGGGTATCAATAGAACCGGTGAAAAACTACAGATTGACAAATTGTCGATCCAAAATTAGAGGTTGACAAATCGTCGATCCATTCATAGACAGAGATTGACAGAAGTTAATCCATCCACATATAAAGATTGACAAGAAAAATTAATAAAATTTCATTCATTCATTTAAATAATTACATATTGTATCATGCTTGTTACTAACAATGCAGGATCAATCGACCCCCTCTCTTATTATTTATCTGGATTTCTCATTAAGCCCGAGAGGTTGTCCGCACCCTTATTATTTATCTGGATTTCTCATTAAGCCAGGCAGATGGTTGACATTCTTATTATTTATTTGGATTTTTTAGCGCTTTTATTATGGATATGGATTTTTCACTAGCATGGATATTCGATGCAAATTATATAGTATGCTCAATCATGCTCATTATTGGATCATTTTATTAAGTCATAATGAATGTTCGGGCATCATTATTATTATTCAGTCTCCTAAGCCCAACTAGGGGCTCCACATGTCAAATACATCGATCAATGGCACATATCAGAATCAGATTCCTTATTGGACTATATGTTAAAAGTAGTTTTGCTCAACTAAAATTACTTGGTCGGCAAGATCATCCAACTATTTCTATGGCTACATCAGGACAATATGGAAACGCAAACATGCAAAGCTCTTGGGAAGTCATTTCAAGGAACATTTCCTTGGCCTTATCTTTTCTAGCAAGACCAGCATACTTTAAGGCTAAAAAAGTATTCAGAGTTCATACTCCGCAGAATTAATTATTCATTCAGTGTTACAGTCTGATAACATCATGCAGTATCAGTCGAGCATCAGATTCAGCTCCAAATCATAATAGAATAAGACATATAACTAGACAATCATCATCCAGGAGCTATTATGCATATGCTATTTAAGTTCAGGAGTCAGATTCAACATCTACAGCACTAGGATCTCCATTACTGTTGTCCCGACCAATACTGAAGAAGAAGTTGTACTTATATGTAAATGTTTCAGAGTCCCTTACTAGCTCGTCACTAATCATATTGAAGGATTGGGATCAAAATCTAGCATGTTACATCAGCAAAGCCTTCAAAGGAGAATAAATCAGAAAAATCAAATATGTACAGTCAACACTCAGCTGGTCGACTAACTAGTTGACCAACCCACTTGAAGATTATGACAAGCCACAAGCTGCAAACTATGACATTATTGCATCCAAATTCCCAGGGGTGATACACATCACATGTTCGCTTGTCGAGCAGAGTTCCTCAAAAGAAAGATTAGCTCTAACGCAACCATCCATCAGCCTGCATCATCCATCGACCAGGAGATAGGCCATTCATATGTTAAACAAATCAAGAGGGAAGATCAATAACCTCATTATGAACAAGCACCGAGCAACGTTTCACAATAAATACTCAATCCTCTCAGTAAAACATCAAATATGGAGCATTAGGGGCTTCTCTTGACGCTAAATATTATCCATCTACGTGGACCAATAAGAAATGGACACATGTTATTCTACATGACAATATTCATACTTGCTTAGCATAAAAGACACTTGGTCGTCTCTCGAGGATAGTTGGTCAGCACCTGAGGAGAGTTGGCCGGTGTAACGGCCGATCAACCTAAAGAAGACGAACCATATAGAAGATCAAAAGCCATTAGAGAAGACTCACCAATAGTCATTGAACCCTAGAATTCCAACAGTCATATTTATTATAAATATATGTAAATGTCTGAATATATAAAGACATTCCATCTGTTGGAGTCCCATCACTATAAATACAGCCCCTACCTAGCTAAAGGGGCAATCAACTAACTAATTCATCCTTAGAAAGCAAGTCATTCCATCTTTCTACCTCTCTCTCAACACACTTCTCTCTATCTACACAATGTTGTGCTATTATAAATCTCTGGGAATAAAATAATAGTGGATAGAGTTAAATAGGAATGAAGTACGTAACCTACCACCGCCATAGGCGAAGCAGAATCATTTATCGATCATGGCATATGAAGGGATAAACCTAACCGAGATGCTTTGCCACCAAAAAACTGGACATATGATGATGGCAAATGTGGGGGGGGGGGGATAGACCTCCTAATGCCAATATGGGAACAAGAGTCTCAAATTCAAACAAGGATTGGAAATATTAAAACAATCAAGATAGGAGGCAACCCAAAATTAGGTCTTTCATGATTTGCGAAGGGGAACATTGGGCTAGGTATTGTCCAAAGAAAAAGTCCCTTAACTACATTATGGCTAGGTATGAGTCTACCTAAGAATTGCAAAAACAACATGATCATGAAGAAAAATAAGTTATGGGTTCACTCATGGTTCTAAATGACATGAATGCTAAAGTAGAGATCGGGGCACCTAAGTGTCAAAATAATGGACTTATATATGTGGATGATACCATCATTGGACATCCTATATGAGAACTGGTTGACACGGGTGCAACGCATAACATTATCTCTACCAAGGAAGCCATGAGGTTAGGCCTCAAGGTAAATAAGGAAGGAGGAAAAGTAAAGTCGATAAACGTTGCGGCCAAGCCCATACATGGGGAAGCAAACGGTGTATCCACAAGTCTTGCAAGTTGGTATGGAATGGTCAACTACACAGTGGATCCCATGGATGATTTTAAGGTTATCCTAGGCATGACATTCTTAAGGATGGAAAATGCCTCAGTGTTATCGAGTGGTTCATCAATATGCCTCATGGGGAATAGGACTCCTTGCATAGTTCCCACATAAATAGGAAGCACCAGTGGGGCAAATACTATATCGTCCATGCAGGTTTTAGAGGATGCGTTCAATGGCAAGGCAAAAAGAAATGCAGAAGACACCGAGGACCAAGACGCACGACATAGGTGCAACAAGGGGACTGCACGAATTTGGCGGGGGAGGATGTCACGTACCGGGCATTTTCTATAATTTTCTAGCTTAAAAGCTCCATCCCTACACCATTTATCTCTAAAACATTATATAGTTATCTAGTATTATCTAGTTTTGTCTTGTGTATTATGGAGTATTTTAGGATTTTTTAGAATAGTCTAGAGGATACTTGTATTGTATGGAATATTTTAGAATAGTAAGGAAGTGTGTAAATCTTCTGGAATAATCCCTTAAGGAGGTGGGGACATTCTGGAGGATTAATCTTGCCCATTCATGTATTTTGATCTCCATCGTCCATTAAGGATGTGGGATGCCTATAAATAGGTGGGGATCTCATTTGGCCAAACCATTCAAGCAAAGCATCGTAATCTCTTATCAAGTAATACAAATACTTTCCTTTGTGTTCTACTTATTCGATTATTCTCCCTTCTCTAGTACTTGTGTTACAACTTTGCTAGATTGCTAGGCTTACTTGGTTAACTCATCAGTCATTAGAGTGCTAAGTGCCGCACGGAGGAGTAGTTAAAGTCTAACCCCATGCAAACAGAGACTAAATTTATAAATTTATGTGGTGTGTCCTATTTTTATACACTTTTCGATTGGAATGGACTGGACTTTTCCCCAAAAGTCTTTATTTAAATGTTATACTAGTTTAAATGAATTTTTGACTTGGGGTACAAAAACTTAATTGTTTGATGATATTGTGGATGTGTCAAAGTGATAATAAGAGAGAAAAGGCATCCCATGGGTTTGAATGCCACATGGGAAAATACGATTTAGAGGCGGTCTATTTAGAATCACTCGGTAGATAATTATTTCTGGTACTGGGAGGAGGATGTTATAGTTTGACCGAGCCTATACAACTCACCTTATTTTTATATAAAGTGTTTTTTTGTCAGTAACTTGTCTCAAAGTTACCAGAAGACCTCATTATGGGAATTTGGCATCCAATCGAACTTCTGATAGGGTGGAGTAAGACCTAGTGATGGTCAAGTTGTCAAACATGAATATGTATTGTTCCATCAAAATCCAATAGACAACCTCCTACTAAAAAATATAACTACAAACAATTGTAATGAAACATAGTATCGATGTATTGTTCCATTAAAATCCAACAAGCAGCCTCCTACTAAAAAAATAACTACAAACAATTGTAATGAAACATGGTAGATATGTATTGTTCCATCAAAATCTAATAGACAACCTCCTAAGGAGGGATGATAGACCCTTCGACCCCAAATATAACTGACAAGTTAGAATTTTCCACCTCAACTGGTAGCTCATAGGAGCCGTCATCAAGCAGAATTGGACCAACCAATCTATGACCAAAAATATAATATAGACTCCACCTGAATAGAAGCTTAACCACCCTATCAACCTGCAATAGTCCTCTCTTCAACAGGTCCATTACCCTCTTGGGTCTTCCTGCCATAGATATGGATTCTCCTAATTGATTTGTGATGCGTACCACAAATCAACAATTGAGGCACTACACATAACACGAAAGGGGGAAAATAATTAGGTCAACATTAAATCCAACTATTGATTACATACGAGCCAATTTTTCTTTAAAAATCAAATGATACTCTTAATTTGAGATGAAAGAGGTAAAAAAAACTTTAGATAATTAACAAAATATATTAGTACCTTGTCAGATGCATGCCAAGCCTCATTGCCACACATGTATGTAGCATCAGATTTTAGGAGACTCCATCAGATAATTCAATCACACTAGGAGAAAACGAACTTTCAAATACAAGGTAAATAATTTATTAGGGTACTCATAAAAATATTATTAGGACACAAGAAAGGATAAAGGAGGAAATTAAGTAATCAAGAAAAATACCCATATGACATAAGAAATCTTGGGGTTATTCCAACCCCACTATGGTTCGAGATTGATCGAATATCGAAACTCACGCACACTAACGTGCACATCAAGTATATGGGTTTGAACCATGTTTGATTTCCTATATAGAATAGTAAAATGAGAGATACAATTTGAAGTTTTTTTTACAAAGCCTCTCAATTTCATAATACAGTACAATTTAACACAATTTGTGTGTTTCACTTCTATCCAAAATAAAAAACAATATCAAATGCTAACATCTGGAATTGAATGACATTTTCACGCACGCATTATATGCAATGTGAAAAAATTCACTTAAATTTTATTTTTAGAATGAAAATCACTTTAGCCTAGTAGCCAATAAAAAGAATGAAACGATGGGGGGTGGGTATTATCCAATTATTTCTCAAAGAATTGTATTCCTTGGGGGTGATCAAGAGAGAGAGAGAGAGAGAGAGAGAGAGAGAGAGAGAGAATTGACATATTCGTGGGAGATAGATTTGTTGGGGAAGTTAGATGCATTGACATATTCGTGGGAGATTAAAATTTGTAATCGTGCCATGACATAAACACAAAACATTGTGGATTTTATCTTATTTTAAGTTGGATTTTTATATCATTTTGTTATGGATCATTAATTGTATTTTTCATCTATCTGTATGATTGTTTGAGATTGTCTTTGGTTTACTTTCACGGAATGTATCACTATACCCAAGCTTGATACTATTGCCCCTAAATTTTGTTAGTGGTTGCTATGTTGTGTCTTTGTTTGTTCCTTTTCTATTGTAACATGTAAGCATTTACCCTATATATTTATCATTTTTTTTTATCCTAATACTCATAATTTGTTATTTTTTTTTAGTTTTTAATGGGATATTAATTATTTATGGGGAATTCTTTTACTTTTTCGGTAACTAATTGGGCACTATTTCATTCTATTATTAGGTCCATCTTTTTCACTGTTATATTTTTAATGCCTTTTGGTATTATTATATTTTACTATTCATTCATTATGTTTTCCTCCACTTCAGGCCAAGGAGGTCATTATACCCCCAACAAAGCGAGTAGCAATAATTTAAATGATATGGAGGAAACATTTATAATTTTTTTCAAAAAACATTATATATGAATTATGATAACGAAATTGGATTGCAACACAACATAAATTTTGTTTGAAATTATGGCCATTTTTTAAAAATTACGTTTTATTTTGTTGGCGAACGAATTTTTTTCCGTTTTGCAATTATGTATTTTGGAAATTTTCGCCGTTTTGCGATTAAGTACTTTAGAATTTTTCGTCGTGCCTTCAGGCACGGTCATACCCTAGTGTATATATATATATATTTGATTGTTGTGTATTTGTTTGGAACATACCTACTTGGTAGTGCTATCGTTAGGAGGTTACGCACAGTAGGAAGTCCACCCTGGCATTCCCTGGGTCATATTACCGTTACATGGCCACTATCCATGTGTGAGGATAGGTGTTGGTTTGGAGACCGATTAGGTGTGATGTGGTATGTTTACGAACCCTAGATATATGTTTATAATCGCCTTCGTTGTTTGTGTTTTCATTTTGGGTTCGGTGGTGAGATTCCGAACTAGTGGCCTAGTCGTGGTACATGGTATACCCGGAGCCTAATAGCACACGAGGGATGTATCCGCGACTTCCATGCTCTGGGGATGGGGTATATACAAATATAGTGAGTGATATATATATATATATATATATATATGTATGTGTATATGAGATCTAAGTGAACATATATTTATAGAACATGTGTAGCTGTGTAATTAATTATGAAATTATACCTAGTGAGGGTAGTGTATATAGCTTATCATGATTATTAGCGGGTGTGACACCCTGCCTAATTAAATGCCGGGTGATAAGTCCTTTTATTAAACGAAAAGAGGTTCTCATTTGGTTCATTCTTAGCATCACTGTCGAATACATATTAATTACTAACCACCTATTAGTTAATTAAGCCAGTGTCAAAATTCTTATCTTTCATTAAATAATTTAATATTATTTACTGGAAACTAAATTAGACAGTCACACAATTTAATATAGTCTCAACCATCACAATAAAATAAATAAATAAAAATTTTCTTGCCGAATAAACCATCGGCTAAGAAAATCCCAAACAAAAGCAATGAATCCAACCCATAATAAATAGCCTGAACTGAATAACTGAAAGTAACATCTAAATGGGGAAACATTCCCAACTGGACTACTAAAATGAGATCCTACACTAGAAATGAATTGATGGATGTGTCTAGTCAAATCCTGTAAGCCTCCACAGCGCTACAGCTACTCGTCCTTGGAACAAATAATCAAGCCTGACATCCCTGTGGCTGGACACCTAAAAGGTTTTAGAATTTTTTTTATAGCAAGGTTTAGAACCCAAAACATTTTGAAAATATTTAGCAAGTATTTATCATAAATGAAAATCAGTTACTGATTACACATGTTAGGTTCATGTAAACTCTCTTGAGTATCCTCACCTCTCTTGAGATCCTACACTAACGTTCTCTACTTAGCCCACCAAGTAATACTACCCAAGCTAACTAGACATAAGTATCTATCTGGACTATCGACATCTATAAGTTCCCGTAACGCCCATACAGTACGGTATCTAAGTTAGCATCTCTTATATGTTATTTAATATCATAGGTAACATTCTACATCTATTACCATTTAATCATTCAATTAAGTTTCACTGTTTAATTTATTAATTGTGTGCTCACTAGCATTTTGTCTACTATCACACGTAAGTAGAATCATTCAAACGGTCATATATATTTATCTCACTATTATATATATCTACGATGTCTCTCAAAAGGACCCCCGTATAAATAGGAATACTCTACTATCAGTTAATGTACCTCTCATACCAGAATAAGGACTATTGGTTTGGTATGTCTCTTCAAGACCAAAATCAAATAACAAGAAATGGAGGCAAAATATAGTTCTAAGCCTTTGGGATATGCACATATTTAACGTACCCAAACGACACGCTGGTTCCACTAATACACGACATATAGTGCGCCGCCCTAAGTTCTACATTCAGGGGCATAAATCCAGACCTCCCTGAAATCGGCAAGGTAGGATCATCCACTACGCAGTACCTCTGTGATAGAAGGTAGCGTAGGTATGTTCACGCAAAACATCAATTATATAATAGGTACACCCATTACCTATATATATATATAAATGCATATTTAGTAGGTATTCACACAACCTAAACATCATCATTCGTACGTAGTATATATCACTCGAATACTCACCATACCTTCAATTTATGATTATTCTCACCATCGCATTTATTTGAGTATTATTCTCTACTCTAAGGGCCCTAGTTACCCCTTATTTAGCTTCAGTAGTTAAGTCTTCCTTACCCTACTGGTCTATATAAGAAGCTCACCCACACTTTTTCGTAATTTTATTCTCATTCTCATGAATTAATTGCGTACAAATTAAGCCCATTTAATCATCACATTAATCCCCTCAATAAGTCTAAACCCATACCTATCATATGCCTGCTGTAATATAATAAGTTCCTCATTATATTATAACAAAATCCCAAAAGTTTCCCCGATAACAATTTAGGAGTTCTAGGCTTAAAAAGATAAATTTCACATTTTCTAGGAAACCGAATCGATTCTCCAGGAGGCCGAATCGATTCGCCTCTGGGATGAATCAATTCAAAATTCTGCAGATTCACCTTCTTCCTTATTAAAATGCATTTTTTATCATTAACACCTATATAACTTACATGTTTCTCAATCAAACTTGAAACCAATTGTCCCAAACCTTTTTTACATGTATTAGGACTGTTTCTAACAAAATTTTAACATCAAATCATTAAGATTTCTATCCAAGAACGGATTAAATCATCCAATCCTTAAAAATCCTAGGTTTCAATATTCTCCATTAATATTCAACACAAACCCAGATTAAATTCTTGATCATTAACACATAACCTCTGATTCTTTATCCTCAACAGATGTTAAATCATACTACATGTCATTCCTACCCAAACATGCATTTTAATCATTATTCTTCCAAGAATATTAATATAATCCATTTATTTTGAAGCCCTAATAACATGGGTATTATAACTTCAAAAGGATTTAAAATAAACACTTGCCTTTGATCAGTAGGGTTTGATTTCATGGTTAAGATGATGGATTGATGGTCTCCTCTTCCATTCCTCATTCCAAGCTTGTTTATGGTGAAAGAACACACTATAGTTCTCCAAGGACTCTTCCAAAACCTCAAAGAATTCCCTCATTTTCTTCTCTAATGGTCTCCCTTTGTATTATAACCTCTTGACCCTAGCCGCTTCTATCTATCGTCTGATATAAGATTGGGAAATTGGTAGCTCCCTCTACCCTAGGTTACCAAAAGACTTAAATTCCCTCATACGATCTCGGTTTAGTCTAAAATGCCCCGGGATCCAAACAATACCCCTAGGTATACTATTTTGACTATTTCTTCCCTTTCGGAATCATCCGTGACCTCTTATTCGTCATTCGAGTCACTCTACACAAATATACTATCTCAACCTCAATTAGTCTACACGTGACTCCCGATCGAGGTAAAATCCAATTACGCTAATATCAGTCGTTATGATGCGTAATAACTTCTACACATCATTAACTATTCACACAGTAAATATAATTCATAATATAAATCTTTATCTCTATCTCAATTAATATTAAATAATCACATTATCATTCAATTCAATTAAATTACGTCTTTCATGTAATTTAAAATAAAACGAATTAATTATTGAATTAATTAAATTTCAAATGCGCAGAAATATGAGGTATTGCATACTTCCCCCTTTACAAAGAATTCCGTCCCTAAAATTAGGACATACCTCTCGTGAATAACTCTGGATACTGCTCTCTCATGTCATCCTCCCTCTCCCAGGTAGACTCATCAACACTGTGGTGCACCCACTGAACTCTGACTAATTGTACCACCTTAGACCATAGTTTATGTTCAATACGATCCAGAATAGCTACGGGCATCTCCTCGTATGATACGTCTGGCTACAAATCAATATCCTTAAGTGGAACGTGCCAGAAAGGTCTCTCGCTCCTCCTATACTTCTTTTGCGATGACACATGGAACACGTTGTGTATCTGCAAAGATTCTCTGGCAAACCCAGTCTATATGCCACTGGTCCCACTCTCTCAATAATCGTAAAAGGTCCCACATATCTCGATGCTAGCTTTCCCTTTTTGCCGAACCTCATAATACCCTTCATGGGAGACACCTGAACCAATACCTGGTCGCCAAACTTTAACTCACGTGTCTCTGGTTCGCATCAGCATAACTCTTCTCCCTGTCCTGAGCTATCCGAATACGTCTTTGAATTAGCTCAATCTTAGTAGTCGTATCCTGTATCATCTCTGGTCCCATAACTTCTTTCCCCCCACTTCTAACCAGCAAGCGGGCGAATGACAAGGTCTCCCATATAGTGCCTCAAATGGTGCCATGCTGATAGTAAATTGGTAAGGGTTATTATACACAAACTTTACCAATGGAAGGCATCGCTCCTATCCTCCCCTGAAATCTAGGATGCGCATCCTTAACATATCCTCCAGCATCTGATTAATCCTCTCAATCTGCCCGTATGTCTATGAAAGATAAGCGGTACTCAACCGCAAGTCTGTGCCCATGGCCTCATGCATCTTAACTATATCCAAAATGAATAGTCGTGCATACTGCATCGTCTCAAAATTGGTGCGAACCGATAAGAAATAGGCCACATTGGTCAACATATCCACTATCACCCAAATGGAATCGTAACCCCTCAGCGATGTAGGCAACCCTATAATAAAATCCATCGAAATGATCTCCCACTTCCACACAGGAATCTCCAATGGTTGTAGCATCCCTAAAGGCCTCTAATGGTCAACTTTCATAAGCTAATAAGTAACATACTTTGAGACAAACTATGCTATGTCTTGCTTTATCCTTGACCACCAACACTTCCTCCTCATGTATTGGTACATCTTATAGCCGTCGAGACCTCCCTTAAACCTCGACCCATGTGACTCCGTCATTACTGCATACCTTAATTCCTCATCCCCAGGCACTACAAGTCTCTCGTTAAAACATAAACCTCCCTCTAAGATGATTGAGTAAGACTCTGCACTCTCAGCTAATAACTGTCGTACCCTGTCCTTACAGAAATGATACTCTGCATGTGCTTTCACTACCTGCATCACAATCTTAAGAGTGATATCTAAAGCTGCCATACACGCTCTGGCGATCTCATTGTTATATTGAAGCTCACTCCACTTCGCTTCCCAGACCTCTTCTAACTCTCCAGTGGGTCATCAGCTCAACACATCTGCTACTATGTTAGCTTTCCTAGGGTGATACTGTATATCAAATTGATAGTCCTTCGCGAATTCTATCCACTACCGATACCTCATGTTCAGATCCTTTTATGTGAAGAGATACTCAAGTTACTTATGATCCGTGAAGAATTTAAACTGCTCCCCAAAAAGATAATGTCTCCATATCCTCAAAGAAAACACAAACCCTGCCAACTTAAGGTCGTGTGTGGGGTAACTCTTCTCATGGGGCTTAATCTTTTTGGACTCATAATCTATATCCCTCCCCTCCTGCTGTAACACCCTCCAAGTCCCTGCAAGGATGCATCAGTGTGGACCCGTTACTCCACCCCACCCCTAGGCAATGTAAGTACTAGCGATGACGTCAAATTGTCCTTCAGCTCATCGAAGGTTAGCTGACAGTGATCACTCCACACAAATAATACGCCCTTGTCACTCAAATTCGTCAATGAACCCGCACTTCGAGAACCCCTTAATGAAGTGGTAAGAATACCCACCCAACCCCAAAAAGATGCAAATCTCTATCGGTGTCATGGGTTACCCCCGATCCCTCACCGTCGATACCTTACTAAGATCCAGTGCAATAGCCCTATCAGATACGACGTGAATAAGAAACTGAACGTACCGTAGCCAAAACCCACACTTCCTAAACTTGGCATACAGTTGGTGGTCCCGAAGTGTCTGTAATAACCTATAGAAATTCTTCGAGTACTCCTTCTCAGTACGAGAGTAATCTAGAATGTCATCAATAAACATGATCACGAACTGGTCCAAAAACTCCCTGAGCACCCTATTCATAAGATCCATGAACACTGCTGGCACATTGGTGAGCCCAAACGGCATCACCCTGAACTCATATGACCCATACCGCGACATGAAAGCGGTCTTGTGCACATCCTCCTACCTAATGCGCAACTGGTGATATCCCAATCTCAAGTCAATCTTAGAGAAGTATGCAGCCCCTCTCAACTAGTCAAATAGGTCATCGATCCTCGACAACAGATACTTATTTCGTATCGTGACCTGGTTCAGCTCCCTGTAATCAACACACAAGCAAAGCAAACCATCCCTCTTCTTCACAAATAGTACCAGTGCACCCCACGACAATGTACTTGCCAAATGAAACCATAACCCAAGAGCTACTGATTCTGCTCTTTTAACTCTCGCATCTCTGATAGGGGCCATACGGTAATGTTCTCTCGTAATCGATCTCGTACCCGGTGCTAAGTCGATAACAAACTCAATTTCCCAGATGGATGGTAACTCGAGTATCTCCTAAAATACATCCTCGAAATCTCTCATAACTGGTATCGGGTCTAATGGAATCACTACCTCTTGTGTGGTCTCCTCCTCAATGTAGTATAAGTGGGTGTGAGATCCCACCTTAGGAAGAGGCATTTCCATAAGGAACATATCCTACCTCGTAATGGAAAACAAAATGGTCCTCTCACAATAATCTACCATCGCCCAATAACCTGTAAACCAATCCATACCCAGAATCACATCATAACCCTCCATATCTAACACAAGAAGGTCTGCCACTAAGCTCAGCCTCCCTATAACGATATCGTCTCCTCTACAAATCGAGTGTATCAGTGACCCACTACCCATCCGTGACTCTACACGCATAAGGAGAGAAACGGAGGTCTCTAATAAATCACCAACTCTAGGAAATATGGTCATAATAAATGAATACGATGCCCCAGTATAAAAAAGGATCCTACCCTCAATCCTGTGAATAAGAAATGAAAAAAATCTCTCCTCTTGTGACCCTACTGGCCACAAATGAAGCATTGCCCTGGGAGCTCTCTCTGTCTTTGGAATTGCAGGCCCTAGCCCTACTGGCCCTACTGTTGGTCATGATGGCCTCCCCCTAGTTCCTTTGGCCCTGAGGAACCTACTGCTAATTTAGGCTCTGCTCACCTTACCTGGAACTTTGCTCCTCTGATAGGTACCTTCCTGATCTAAATCTTTTGGCAGAGTTCCCTCGCAGGGAATTCCGCCCTTGTTAACTGGTTATCTGCTATTGCGGTGCTCCGTTGGCACCACTCCTATTTGCCTTACCCTGATGGCTAGGATCGCCTCCTCTATTGCTTCCCTTCATGTGGAAGTGATGATCCTGATAGTGTATTAATGCTTTATTGATGATATCAGTATATGTCACTAATGCGGGGTGGTAACCAATCAAGTGTTGCCTGATCCTCCAGGCTAAACCGTCCATAGACTTTATTTTCTTCTGTTTCTCATTGCTGACCTCATCTGTCATAAAGTTAGCCAAATGGGTGAATTCCTCCTTGTAATTAACCACCGAGCGGTCACCCTGAATAAGTTTCCTAAACTTCTTCCTTATCTCTTACTCAACCGCTGACGAAAAGTACTTACAATCAAACAACTCCCAAAAATAAGTAATAGTCATTATGTACCTCTCCTTAGTGGTAGTCACCGACTCTCACCACTGTAAGGCCACTCCTATCAGTCTAAAAGTATCCAATAACTATTTATGCATCTCTGTAAACTCTACCATGCATAGGTGGCACTGTATATCTTTCTTCCATTGACACTCCTCAATTACATCGGTGCTACCCTGAAACTCGGATGGGTGGCCCTTCTGGAAAGTATCCTTGACTCTATGCCAAGTATATTGCCCTTGCTGGTCCTGGATTGGTAGTGCCACTGGCGACAGTGCTTGGGGCTGAGGGAAGTGAGCTACCATGGCTATCATAGCTGCATTGACTGCTTGGGCCACTATCTCGGCAACATGTGTAGTCGAAATCATATCTGGTGGTGGCGGTACCTGTGGCTCCTGTTGAGCCTCCCTCAACCCGTCCCTGGCCTCTGCCCTCTCCGATGGCTCTCTCCTTAATGGAATCTGAAAATAGATCGAATTATATGAGTTCATAGCGAATACAATATGAAATAGCATAAGTACGTAAATCTCAGATAAGTTATCAAGAATGAAACAATCCTAATAATAGGGCTCTATGTCAAATAAGGCTACGCTGAAATCGTAGTAAGCCATACAGATCCTATGGACACTAGAGCCTGATGCTCTGATACCATCTCTAACACCCTGCCTAATTAAATACTGGGTGATTAGTCCTTTAATAAATTAAAAGAGGCTCTCATTTGGTCCATTCTCAGCATCACAGTTGAATACATATTAATTACTAATCACCTATTAGTTAATTAAGTCGGTGTCAAAATTCTTATCTTTTATTAAACAATTTAATATTAATTGTTGGAAACTAAAGTAGACATTCACACAATTTAATATAGTCTCAACCATCACAATGAAATAAATAAATAAAAAGTGTCTTGCCGAATAAAGCACCAGCTAAGAAAATCTCAAACCAAAATAATGTATCCAACCCATAATAAATAGCCTAAGTACAAGTCTGAACAGAATAACTGAAAGTAAACTCTAAATGGGGCAACATGCCCAACTATAATACTAAAATGATATCCTACACTAGAAATGAAATGATAGATGCATCAAGTCAAATCCTGTAAGCCTCCACAGTGCTACATCTACGCGTCTCTGGAATAAATAATCAAGTCTATCATCCCTATGGCTGGACACCTAAAAGGTTTTAGAATTTTTTTAGATCAAGGGTTAGAACCAAAAACATTTTGAAAATATTTAGCAAGTATTTATCACAATTGAAAATCAGTTTTCGATTACACTTGTTAGGTTCAAGTACACTCTCTTGAGTATCCTCGCCTCTCAACTATTGTTCATGCCTAGCGTTCTCTACTTAGCCCACCTAGCCATACTACCCAAGCTAACTAGACATAAGTGTCTATCTAGATTATCGACATCTATAAGTCCCCGTACCGCCTATAAAATATGCTATATGAGTTAGCATATCTCGTATGTCATTAATATCATAGGTAACATTCAACATCTATTACCAATTAATAATTCAATTAAGTTTCACTACTTAATTTATTATTTGTGTGATCACTAGTGTGGGTACCCATTTTTGTCAATTGGATCCCGTAAAAGTAGCTGGGCAAAGCCTAAATAAGAATAAAGAGCACCAACCCAAATTATGAGCTTCAAGTGACGCTTATAATAGATAGATGAGACTAATTCCATCCCCAAAATCTCGAATGAGATATTCAAGGGATACTGGGTTAACGTGTTTCCTGCCAACACTTCCTCTATCTTTTGAACTGAATATATATTGTACCCCTGGCCTGGGGCATAAGGGCATATGAGAAAAACCATTTCGAGAGTTACTTAATAAGAACTGTAGACCTCTCCGTGGACGTAGGCAATTTGTTGAACCATTTATATTCTTGTGTTTTGTGATTGTGATTGTTGTTGTTTCTTTCGTCTTGGTGGTTGTTTTCCTTTACAAATTGTTTTTGTTGAGATTTTTTTCACCATAATTGGCGCCGTCTGTGGGAACGATTATTTTTCCCTAAGAAAACCTTCACCAAAAATAACCAGCAATGTTTGATCATAGCAACAATGCTCCTCAAGCAGGGGATATTTAAGTGTAGCCTATCCCTCCAAGGGTAAGGTCTGAAATTCGTCATTCAAACCCAAAGCTTCTCCAAGAGAGGCAAGTCTCCAAAAAAAGTCAGGGACCACCCAGGTCCACGATTTCCAAGTAATAGACACCTATGAGGCCAGGCTCCAAGAGAAGGAGGAGGCCACTTGGAAGTAGGAAGCTGAGAATGCTCGCCTCAAAAGGCGACTAGAAACGATGGTGAGGTAAATCCACCATAGCACGAGGCGACCCACAATCAGACTCCTAGCCATCAGGCGAGTAAGTCTCGCAACTGAGGAATGAGCCCAAGGCGCGGGTCATAAAGAACTGAGCGACACAAGTAAGATGATGACCGTTCTGAGCAACTGCTACCATATCGCCACTACAGGAGTCCTATTCAAAGGAATAATGATATACGAAGTTTGGTCTGGAGGGAGATGGGCCAACACCTAGCTCATCGTGGTGCCAGATTAACAAGAGAGTTAGCTAGGCGAGCCATCAAGACCCAAATGAAGTCCCCTTTTTTAAGGGCGATAGAAGAAGAAGAAGCACCAAAGAAGTTCACAATGCCCAGGTTTAAGATTTACGATGGCAAGATTGATTCCATCGACCATGTCAGGCAATATAGGCAAAATATAACCCTTTGGAGCCATAAGATGCACTTATGTGCTGAACTTTTTCGTCGAGCTTACACGATGTGGCCCAGAAGATGTTCAAAAAGCTACCTCACAGATCCATCAAAACTTCGAGACTCTGACCTAGCTATTCACATCTCGCTTCATTACAAGTAGCTCTCATTCTAAGAGGATGGATGCTTTGTTGACAATGAAGAACATCAGGATAACCTTAGAGACTACCCGAAGAGATACTGGGAAATATTCAATGAGGTCGATGATTACTCGGAGCAGGTCACCGTAGCATCCTTCAAAATAGTCATGCCTAGCTCCTGCCTCCTTCATCAGTCCCTAACTAAGAATGAGGTCATAACCATCAATGACTTGATGGCTCGCATTGAGAAATATGCTAAATTCGAGGATGAGACCCATCTTAATGCATGGGAAATGGTCACGCCAAAGTTGGAAAAGGGGATGAGAATAGTGAACCGCAGAAGAAAGGGAACAAGAACAGGGGCAAGAATGGCTCCAAGAATGGAAACTAGAACGATGACTCAAAGGAATTCCGGGATGTAAACACAGTCTTCAAGGAGCCGATCTACAAGATTCTTGCAAAGATCAAGGAGGAGCCATTTATTAAATGGCCAAAAACGATGGGTGGAAACCTTTCTAAACAGAATAATTCATTAAGGTGCGCATTCTACAAGGAGTGTGGACACAAAACTCAACACTGTAAAGCCCTGAAGTCCCACCTCAAAGAGTTGACCCAAGCCGAGCACCTAAATGAGTATATAGAAAAGAAAGCAGAGAAGGTAGCTGCAAATGGCGATCAAAGGCCCGATAATGTTCTCGAGGAGGACATCGACCATGAGTTCATAGTAATTTATGGGGCATCAGACCTCAAGAAGATCAAAGCAAATGCAGCTCTGATGGAAGTAAATAAGCTTACTACAGTAATGCAAGCCTTTCAGATCAACCCAACCAAGACCTAGGTGGGGAAGCGTCGACGTCTGGAGGACGTTGACTACAACAAGCATATTGTGTTCAGAGATGAAGATTTGGTGGGAATGAGAACTCCACATCATGAAGCACTGGTCATTACACTCAGGATATCCAATTAGGATGTCGACATGGTACTCATTGACCAAGGCATCTCATCCGAAGTAATTTACCTTGAATTATTCAGGAAGTTAAAGTTGAGCATAAACGACCTAAAGGAAGCCACTGTTCCGTTGGTCAGCTTCGCTGGAAAGATAACCACCCCATTGGGAAAGATCGTCCCGCAAGTGAGGGCGGGAAAATATATAAAAAATGATTGAATTTCTTGTTGTTGATATTAAATCACCGTAACAAGCCATCATCTCCAAGATATGGATCCATGCGGTGAAGGTCGTCCCATCGACCTATCATTAGAGTTGAAGTGTATAATCGAACGAAGAGTAGTTGATATCCATGGAGATTAGGGTATGGCAAGTAAGTGCTTCATTGTGGCCATACGCCCCAAATAGGAGAAAAATGTGGAAGAAGCAAAGAGCAAAGAAGAAGCCATAGAGGGGTTAATGCCCTCCAAATAGAAGTTAAGGTATGTCTAACCAGGAGTGGAAGAGGCCAGGATCCTCCCATCTGAAAGGGTCATTGAAGACCTGGAAGAAGTTACAGTCGGGAGTAGATCGACTAAGAAGAACTTTCTGATTGGGACCTCCCTGATCGATCGCGAGAAGAAATAATTAGTCAACCTCCTGTAGAGAAATTTGGATGTTTTTGCTTGGGAGCCTTACGAGTTTACTGAGATTAATCCCAGTATTGCTTGCCACTGATTGCACGTGGACCCAGCCTTCAAGCCAGTTACATATAAGGCTCACCGAATAGCCCCGGAGAAGGCTAAAGTAGTAGAAAAGGAAGTCGAGAAGCTACTGGATGCAGGATCCGTACGGGAAGCTCAGTTCCCTAAATGGTTATCCAATCCAGTAGTAGTTCCTAAGACCAACGAAAAGTGGAGAGTTTGTATTGCACTACACCAAAACAGGAGATTTGTAAGTGTTTTGAACACTTACAAATGCGATTTGCAAGTGTTTAAAACACTTACAAATTGGCGCGTTGCAAAAAAATTATAAGTGTTCAAAACCGTTGCAAATATCATTTGTAAGTGTTCATTGGGAACACATATCCGTTTCGGGCAACCGTTACAAAAAACTTTGTAAGTGTTTTGAACACTTACATATTAAACTTTTGCAAGTGTTTTAAACACTTACAAATTTTTTATTTGCAAGTGTTTAGAACACTTGGAAAAGAATATATATATATATATATATATATATTTTGTAACGGTTCAAAACACTTACAAATATAATTATGAAGGAAAACAATGTTCATTTTGTAAGTGTTATGAACACTTACATAAATTAAAATATTAAAAAAATAAAAATTATCCACCACATACCACCAACCTCACATATAACAAACAATAAGAACGACTAAAAATATAAAAATTATATCCAAACACTTTCATACAATACTTAATGATATGTTCGACATAAACAAACACTCTCATCAAGAGAGGAAACAAGAACCAAAGGTATATATTGAGTATTCTCCTTAACGAACTTCATACATCTAGTTATTGTATCCAAATACACTTGTGACACAACCCTATTAGTATGGCAAGGAAATCGTATCGATAAGAGCATTGTCACTAGTTCCCTCAAGAGACCATTACCAGTACTCACCGCCTCATCGCCAAATGGCTCTTCAAGTGCATAAAAAACGAAATCAAAGCTTCTACCACTTCATAATTCCAATCGGCAGAAGATGAAATAACACAACTCATGAGAGTCTGATAAAAACCTGAGTAACATCACGAAAGTCAAATTTAGCAACAGTTTTATGTGATTGTGGACATAAAAAAATAAGTGACTCTTAAAAGGCAAGCACACGGGTCCAAGGAAAAACATTAAAACTAAAGGAGATAAACAAATAAGTGACTCTTAAAAGGCAAGCTTTTATAGCATTTATCATTACGGATACTATAGTTGTGGTGTGCTCTAGTTGTGTTGTATTCATTTACTTCGTCCTGGGATATGTTAAAGAAGAGTGTAAACTTCTAAGCACATAGTCTTTGCCACCACCCTGGTTATTACCGCAGTGGCATCAATGATGGTTGCTTTCATTAATGGAATATACGCTTTTTTAGAGCATTCACAAGGCATTGCAATTATTGTATGTGTTTTAGGTTGTTTATCCTTTCTAATTTATTTTACATAAGGGATATCTATAGTCAACATTTATCCTACCAAGCGTTTCAGTAATTTTAGGCGCACAAAATCCACACAAAAAGTTGATAACAAAATAATGTGGCAGGAAATTTAATTAGACAACTCCATTTTCTACTAATTAGTTTTAGTGATGTGACACCTTTGCTCCGTTTATTTTCACTTATGTAGGTCGTCACATCCTACTTTTGTATGATTATTATATTATGATCTTATTATATGATCTTTTACATCACATACCACTTACAAAACATGATGTGGACCCTTGCTCCATTTATTTTCACTTATGTAGGTCCTCACATACTACTTTTGTCAGATATTTTTTTAATTTGCTTATTTCATTCACTTCTAATTAAAAGCAATACAAAGAATACCTGAGTTATGTAAACCACGAGTACTGACTCATGGATGTAGGATACGACAACATTATGTAGAAATGACTACACAAAGCTTTGGTTAATGCCCGGTCCATGTTCTATGTCGATTATTAGGAATAGATTTAAGACTAGTATGCAAATTGTAGTCAATGTATACGCTAAGAATTTCAGTTAATTGTGTAAAAGTCAAATCCCCCATCCCACCCCACGCCACCACCACCACCACACTTTTCTGGAAATTTGAGATACACCCTCGTAAGCATCTCTAAAGCACATAAAAGACATTTATAAAGTGACATTTCCTGAGTTTTAACAATGCTTTGGAGGTGTATTTCAATTTTATTAAAGAAGTGGGTGGGTGGGTGGGTGAACACAGAAGTCAGAACAAAAGCCCACGATGTAATTCTTTATCATTCTTCTCAACGACAACAACGATAATTTTATTATCTTCTAGTGTTTTTCAAAAAGTTCTTTGCAAACACAAGGAAAAGAAAAGCCTACTGTTAAATCTAAGTAAAGCAATAAGAAAGTTGAGGAGTACAAAATAGCAAAAATTGGCACTTGGGGAAGGAGGTGAAATGGGTTTGGGCAGTGCGTGTTTTTTTATTTGCGGGTGCTATGGCTAGTGGTGAGGTGGAAGGTGACAACCAGTGAGTGTGGTGGAATGTTTGGGGGTTAGTGTTTTGTCAGGTTAGTGTGTTTATGATACGAAAAATATGAAGAAGATGGCAAGAATTTTATTAAAAAATTGATTGTTTTTAGACAATTCTCACCCAAGATATTATTCTTATGGAGTTCCACATGAAGAAAAAAATACTACCTATTCAAAAACCATAAAAAAGTAATTCACCATATCTCTTCGAAGTGGAGAATTCTTTCACAACAGAACCGCTTTGACCACTTTTCATGAGCCGCAACGTCATCCCTGATTAGGAAAAGAGAAATTAATATATCCTAAAAATTTACAAAGATAAATTTCATTGGTTCAGGTCATGTCATCATACTTGTGGGTGTGAAACATGTACCGAGATCCACCCAACATCTCAATGTTACGTGTAAGTTTCTCCGTGTATCGAGGACTGCAAAATAATACGATAGACATTTTGTTTATGTCAAACTCATCTCTACCAAACATTTCAGTACAAGAAAACACCATCTTCCATTGAACTTCACTCAAATTCCTAAGTCCTTTTTACTTAAATGACCAGATTTAGTGTAAGAGTTAAAGATACCATCAATGTGGTGAATTTAGAAAACTTTAAGTCACCTGTCTACAAGAATATTTCCTTCAGGATGAATAATCAAATAAGTAGTTGCTCCATAGGAATTCTCAGAGTGATAATAACATTGATATACTCCCTGAAAACATTTCTTAATAAGTCAAATAAAGCATATAGTTTAATTAACTTCTAACGGAACCATGATGCGCGGTATGGAGGTGTCCCTAGAATATTTTCAAATAACCTAAAAACATTTTTAGGCTATTTATAGGGGTTATTTAGCATTTGGTCTATTAGTGTTAACATGTGTAATCTTATCATTTGTTGACCGACCTAACTTCACTATTATATCAAGAGAGGAAGCAATCTGCAATAAACGGAAACATATAAACTCACTTTCTCGATGTTCTCTCTAATGGCATACTTGCATTCACATTGGCAAAATTTCTGTAATATCAGCACCACTAAAGCGTTGATTGTACTTAGCAAGAGCCCTCAGGTCCACATCTTTCAAAATAGGAGATTTCCTCAGACATGACTTGCAAATCTAAAATCAGGAATCCTCATCTGGCAGAGGGATGTAAATTGATTGATCGAGATGACCAAGATGCAAAAGTGTAGGATCAATAATGTCAGGTCTGTTAGTAGCCCCCATAATGAAAACTATTTTCTTGGCCGACATTCCATCCATTTCAGTCAGCAGCACCAACTGCATCCCCGACACTGCTTCCCCTCTGCATAATATAACAAAAAAACAATTTAATTCAGGATCAACGAAACAATATTTTGGGGTCCTTTTGATTTCCGTTTAAACTTCAACGTTATGACCCCATGTTTTCGAAAATTGAGACATAACATTGAGAGTGTTGCTAAAATTCAATCACTATTTGAAGGTATTTTATGACACTGAGTTTTAGCCACACTTTTGGGGGGTTATCTCAGTTTTTAAAAGGCAAGGGTGTAACACAAAAGTTGGAATAAAGTGGAGGTGAAAGTCAAAATTAACCCTTTTTCAACAAAAAGAGGAAGAAAATAGGTAATCACATTTGAAAGCCATTATACAATGCTGAGTAGCAATTATGTCTAGTTCATCAAAGAATAAGATGCACGGAGCAGACCCACAATCTTTGTCGAATATTTCTCATACGTTGGCTTCGCTCTCTCCAAACCACATAGTAAGTAATTCAGGACCCTTGATACTGATGAAATTTGCTTGGCATTCATTGGCAATAGCCTTGGCCAGCAAAGTTTTACCACATCAGGGGGCCATAGAAGAGAACTCCGTTCTAGGGGGATATACCAAACTTTTCAGGATGCTTCACAGGATATTGCACAGTCTGCATAATAAATTGATATTTGGTAAACAAACTGAAAAAAAAATAACAGAATTGGTGAAAATATATGTTAATACATTCCAGGAACTCTAACTACCTCTTGAATCTCCCTCTTAACATTTTTGAGGCCTCCAATATCTTCCCAACTGACATTGGGCAATTCAACAACCTAATTCATAAGAACAGTCATAATGAGGATCCAAAAGACATAATGGTCATCAGTGACTGGAAAAAGGAGGGCATGTTAAACCTTTATATATGAAGAGGAAAAAATAAAATAAGCAAACAACACAGCTAAACACTATATCAAGATCCTTTAAAATATAGATCACAATAAAAAAATCTACTTACTAATTCATGCAGAGCAGAGGGATTGTTTCCATTCACGAAACTAGAGCAGAGGTCAATGTTAAATTCAAAGATTACGGAGAAATTGAAAAATCAAATAGTCTAAAACAAGTATGACAAAATATGGGTATATATCATATGACATAAATAAAAGTATGAACGACAAATGGAGAGGTACAGTTTGCTCACCGAGAATTAAAGTAACATCAGCAAGTTCCATTAATTTAAACATATGGTTAAATTATATGGAATAGGGACTGTACTAACCCTATGGCACATGATTGACATCTGATGCAAGCTCGGTTCACCATTAAAAGGATCAATGTACCCATCTTCTAGATGACGATCAACTATGCAACCGAATTTGAGCTCATTAATACGACACTTCCTTATAGCGGGGTTCATCAATGCCCTGCAGTATATAAAATTATTATTCTAAAAAACAAAAAGTACACCGGAATATGGACAAATAATGATGAATAATATTATCATTTGATGAACCATATTCTAATAAACTTTGCACCAGGTTATTTATTAAGCCTGCTACAGACACACTGCCTCAGCTTCTCTATATGGTCTGGCAGCTTGCATATGTAATGGCACTGTGCGTACATCCCTGTACCAATTGAGAATCGTAAACAAACAATATCTGTTACTTATCAATATGTGCGTGTCTGTGAAATTTGTCTACATTTAATTTTACATATCCCTATACACTATATAATAGTTGATATATATATATATATATATATATTAAGCCCATTATGGTCACACTGCTTTAGCTTCTCTATTTGGCCTGACAACTTGCATATGTAATGGCACTCCACGTACATCACTGTACCAATTGAGAATCGTAAACAAACAGTATCTGTTACTTATCAATATGTGTGTGTGTGTGTGAAATTTGTTTACATTTAATTTTACATATACCTATATATATATATATATATATATATATATAATACAATATGCTACACATGCATATATATATCCAATTATTCACACCCACACACATGGTATCTGTCACCTACCAATTGACCTACATGTAGACATCCATGATACTGAAGTTAAACCCGAAATAATTAAATTTAATATTACTCAAACGACAAAAATTAATTCTCTGAGCGAAGTAATGGTAACAAGGTAATTTAAATCAATGCCAAGGTAAAAAAATAATGATCTCAAACATGATTTTATATACAATACAGATATGAAGCATACATGTATATATATATATAATATCTGACTACAAAACCTACAAAACCTACAAATCCAACAACATCACAACAAAATTGAACTAATGATCTGATCTAAAACCATAGATTAAACATCATCCATAAAAGGTAACTTAAATCAACGCGAAATAGGTTTGCGATACACTTCTGAGAAAACGAAGAAAAATGAAGAACAATGGAGCGATGGAGTATAATCGTGGAGGGATGGAGTTTGAACAGGTTTGCGATTTCGTGAATAGTCGAGGGAGGAATAATTGAGAGAGAGCGGGGATTGAAAATTAGGTTAGAGAGGGAAATATTATTACCCTTTTAGGGATTATGTTACACTTTTTAAGTTTGGGGAAATAAAATTATAGATATAGCAACGGTTTTGAACACTTATAAATTTTGTAAGTGTTCAAAACCGTTGTTAATTTTGTAAGTGCTATAAACACTTACAAATTAAATATAATATTAGTTGCAAAAAATTCATTATGGTGTAGTGTTGGCTTCACCGACCTCAACAGGGCCTATCCCAAACATAGTTTCCCTTTTCCAAAGATCGTTCAACTGGTTGATGCTACAGCAGCCCATGAAAGAATGATATTCTTAGATGCATATTCTGGATACCACTAGATCCCCCTTCACATGCCGAATCAAGATAAGACCTCCTTTATAACCACTGTCGGTTTATATTGTTATAAATTTATGCATTTCATCCTTAAGAATGCGGTAGGGACTTATTAGCGGCTAGTCACAAAGATGTTTAAAGATCAGATGAGGGATACCATGGAGGTTTACATCGATGACATGATCGTTAAGATAAATCTCAAGGATGACCACCTCTCTGACCTAGAAAGGACCTTCGAAATCCTCAGGAAGTAACAAATGAAACTTAATGCAAGTAAGTGTTCTTTTGGTGTGTAGTCCAGAAAATTCCTTGGATACTTGGCTTGCAAGAGAGGAATAGAAGAAAATCCTCACCAAATCGAAGCTATCAATAGAGCTCAGCCCCCTCAAATAGTAAGAGATGTATAGAAGCTCACAAGAATGCTCGATGCGCTCAATCGGTTCATTTCTAAGTCTTCAGAGCGATGTCAACCATTTTTTCTGTTATTGAAGAGAAATAAAGGCATGGTATGGAACGAGGACTACTCGAGGGCCTTAGAAGAACTCAAGGCCTACCTCAGTAAGCCCCCTTTGCTCATGATTCCTAGAGAGATGATACTTTATACCTTGGGCGATCCTGAGTATCTTGAGGAGGCACTCGAGATCCCACCCCAACTAACTCTCATTACTAGATGGTGACACGGAAGGCCTTTCCCTTTGAGTTCGAGGACGAACTCTTTCAAGGGAGGAGAGTGATGTGAATAAGGGCCTTTTCGTCATTTTGTCATTTTTAGTATTTCTTTTATTTTTAGTATTCATTGTATTTTTCTTTTTGTTTAGTATTTAGAGGAAGGAAGGCTATTTGGCGTTAAGGTCATAATTGTAATTAAATACTTAGCTTAGTGGCCAAGAAACCTCCTCCCTTTAAATACATCTTTTGTAGACTCATTTGGGTCATTCTACCATTTTTAGATTTTGATATTAGAGAGAGTTTGGATGAGAGTTATTTTCTTCTTGCTTCCATTTGACGTCTTTTTACATCAAAAATACATTATATAGAGGGTCAATTTCTTTTCAAAAAGTAGTAGAACTCGTGTATCGACGTGGTGAATTGACTAGGTGAGTCGTCAAGTTTTCAGTCATTTCGGTAGTAAACTCAGCATGTCGCAGCGTGTTAAGTTTGTTTAGTTTAAGCTGAATGTCTAAGGTTCATGAGTTCATAGTTAGAAAAATTCAACATTTTCAGAATTAAGTCCCCAAGCCAATTAGCAGTCCTAAACCTGATCAGGCTTCCATTACCCACTACCCATTGAGCATAAAACTTAAGTACAGAAAAAGCATACTTTAAACCTGAACAAAGAGAACTAATCTTGTAACTCACCTTTTCACCCAGGGGATTCCAGAATAAATTTAAGTAGACCACAAAGAGCCCCATTTACATATATTCCAGGTCTATCTCTTTAAATCATAACTATTAAGAACTCATAATTACCCGATACCAATACCTCCTTCCTCATAAGACACACATAAAGGCGTCTATGAAATTTTATTATTTTCGTGACACTAATGCAGCAAGACCAAACAAAAAATCTGATTATACCACTGTGTTCAGATTTCAGAAGTCTCTTCTATTATCCCATTGTGTTATATTATAACAAATAGTTGTTGGTTTCTAGTGTATATGCAGATATCTTTGTATTCCTCTACATAATTATAGGTAGAAAGTCATGACATTGTACTATTCTACCTTAAATTCTGTTTTCACCACAGTAATCAACTTATCATTTTTCTTTCTTTTTAGCTAAAAGATGACACATACTGTTTAGAAAGAAAGAAAAAGAAGTATCATTTTAAGATTTTAAACGGATAAGTTTGTTAACAACACTCAAAGTTCGTTTCAACTTGGCCACATATCTGAATGTTATGCTTCTAACTTGGCCCTTCTTATTGCAGAATGACAGTTTATTTAAGACAGGCAAATAGGCATTCATAGGTTTATATGTTGTAGTTAATGTTGCAACTTTACCCTTGAAATTGTGTCATGAGATGAGAAAAGTTGAACATTTTGATCTTGCCTCATATCTGCTGTACAGGTATGCCGTTTCATTAAATGTTGAAAAGTGCTTTTCAATAGTATTGTAAAGCCCAATATTTTGATTACTACTAGGCATGAAACCATAATGAATGGTTAGCACTAGTCTGTAGTTGAGTTACTTATTTGTCTTTTTCTGTTCCATTTTAGAAGGTTGTATAGAGAACTTGTCTACAGAGATCAGGCCTATCATTTGTCAAACCTCTTGAATCTATATTAATACTTTGAAAACTGAATTCATAGTGTAAAATTCAATTATATGTGATTCTCGCCTAAGGAAGGAGTGCCAGACGATATCGATTTCAGCTTAGAACTATTCATGATTGGAGGATGATAATCTCAGTATAATGGAATAACATTCAGTCTCATTGCGATTTAAAATTGATTGGAGAAATCAGGGATTTAGGCCTAAGGTAGATAAATATTCATCATTTTAATTTCACTTTCTCTCTCTCAATTGTTACAAAGACAGTTGTCCCATCAGTTTTTCCTAGAAAATGGTTAATCTTTGAATTTAAATTTCAGTACCATTTGATCTCAATGCGATTTGAAATTGATTGGAGAAATCAAGGATTTAGGTTCGAGGTATATAAATACTCATCATTTTATTATTAAATTCTCTTTCTAAATTGTAATGTCGGCATGCGGTTACAAAGACGAGTGTCCAATCAATTTTTCCTAGAAAATGGTTAATTTTTTATTTTAAATTTTCAGTACCGTTACTTACTACTTACTAATAGTAAATAGTAATACAACTACAAAATGATGTAAACACAACCCCACAAATAAAAATAATCAACGATATCTCTAAACTAATTCTCATATATTCATAGTAATTGTGTAGAACAAAATGAGGGAGTATAAAAGGTCTTTATAAGGCCCCAATACTTGGTAGGAAAATAAAGTATGATATCTTTTGTTATGTCGTAGGTCTAGTGACCTAAGCCAAGACATCACTATCCTAACTAACATGTTCTATAATATTCCAACGAAATACTCATTTATTATAATAATAAAAATACAGTAAAAGAAACAATAATTAAAAATAAAAATACCTCTCATATGTGGCTCGATTCCACACGTGCGCTACGTTCCGACAAACATCACTTCTAACTCACTGCACATGGGGTTTGAAATGCCTTGGAGATAAAATATTAGGCAAAAATTAGTACCATTCCATTAAGACCCCCATTTTAAAACAACTCACTAACAGAGCTTGAGCACAACATTAAAGCGAATAGCATTAAACCTTTAAATAATAATAAAATTTTAAAAAGAAATTGTCATTAAAAATATAAATATCTGTCATCCATGGATCAATTCCATGCGTGCGAAATGCACCTGCACACATCATTTCTAACTCACTGCACAAGGGTTTTGAAATTAGACTAACCCAAATTCTGCCAACTCTGATACATAAATAAGATCTAATTTGGTCTATTTGCATTTTGAGTTGGCCTAATTTCCTGGAAAAGGCCAATCTTGTAGGTTTAGTGCATTTTTTTAGTTGGCTACATATTCCAAGTTAGATTTCTTGCAATTTCAGTTGATATCAATTCATACCATTTTAGTGAGAAAAGAAAATCATGAATTTTTTACATCAAACTTCTGGTGATGCATCTTACTGGTGGTTAGAACAAACAAGTATTCATCTGTTTTGGTGGGAAAAAATTGATAGATCGTTGCAATTTATTTGTTTCTCGTCTCCTTTTACTTTGTTATTGTCTTCATCAATTTGGTCTTCCACGTTAGATAAATTTCCTTCACATCTACTTCATATGAAATTATGGGGCCAAACTAAATGTGAACTAAACCGCAAAGAATCCACATTTTGTTATCCTCTAATTAATGCTATCATTCCGTTTTGCTGGAGAACAATACTGACTAAAGAAATGAATTTCTGAGTCATAGGTTGAATCTTTACTCACCCCATGCATGATTGCTATCAAATTTTCCAACTAGGAAAACCTTCACTTGCATATATCCTTTTGTTGCAAAAAAAGACATGAAATATCTAATTTTTTTGTATATGCTATGTTGTTTTAGGTACTGGATGCCTTTTTAGCATCTGGTTCAGAGTTGTGGATGTTTAATGAAGTTCCTGAAAAGGAGAGGGAAAAGAAGCTAATTATTAGTGCCTAAACATCAACCAATTGGTGAATATATCACAGTTTTTTTTAAAAAAGAAATGGCCAAACGAACAAATTAACAAATTTTAAACTGGAAATCCCCTTGAAAAACCACGGATGGCTTTTCTTGTTACATAAGAGAAAATTAAAAATAAAAATAAAGAAACATATTAGTTTTACTCAGGGATGGAATCAGGAGAGGGCTGGGGGGGGGGGGGGGGGGCAGCAACCCGTCTCAGCAAAAGGAAAAAAAATAGTGTTAATTTTTCTCAGCCCTCCCCAAACTTTTAAAGTATTAGGTAATATTTTATTAAAGTTTTAAATTAAGGGGCCTCCCATGTAAATACCCTAAAGATTAAAACAAACTCAAAACATATAAGTCATCATTACCCACACACGGTTTTCTCAAAACTTAAAATAGGATCCTCCCTCCTAAGTCCTTTCAAAATATTTCAAAACTCCACATTTTTCTCATCTCTCCTCTCACCTCTAGCTAGCCGGCCGCCCCTCTCACCACCGCTGCGCCGCCGACCACATCTCAGACGAAATCTGGTACCGGCTCATCTTCTCTTCTCTCCTCTAATGCCCGCATCTTCACAATGAAGGAAGACTTCACTTGGTTGGTAATTTTTCATACTTCTATTCTATTCTATGTCTCCAAAGGTTGAAATATAATATTATTTCATTATCTCACTTGGTAATTTTTAATTAGGATTTTTTATCAAGGTAATTTTTAATTAGGGCTTTTATGAAGAAAGAATAAAAACATATTTGGTAATTTTTAATTAGGACTTTTATCAAGGTAATTTTTAATTAGGATTTCGTTGGATATTTGGTGAATACTAAAAAATATTTAATTATATTTAAGTAATTATTTGGTGAATACGAAAAATTACCCCGAAAAAATTTGGCTCGGGAGCTCCCGCACCCAAACTCTCGAAAATCAACTTTAAGATAGCCCGTCCCGGCGTAAAATCCTACCTCCGCTAGTGGTTTTACTCCCACGTAGTGAAGAAGTAAAAACAAGCTTGAACAAAACATAAAAAAAGATTAACTTTTAGCTTGGGGCTGTTGTTTGTTGTTTGGGGAAAACCTTGGTAGCCATAATCCGCAACTGATTTGCATTTTCAGTGAAGTTTGCCCTTTCTAAAGGTTCTGCTGACCAGCACTTCTCCATTAGTGATCTCCATTCTGGGTCACACGATTCGGGTACAGGGGGGTGCAATGTGTTGCTCACAATACCACCAATTTTAGCCCCGTGAAATAAGTCTGCATATGGCTCATCCCCAGTAAGAAGCTCCCACAATACCAACTGAAGATTAAAGTCTGACATTTCACCTTTGATAACCCCAAATCACCAACCTTGCATATTGGGCGGTGTGGATCACGAAGATTGACAAGTAAATTGTCACTTTTCAAGTCGAAGTGCACTATATTCTTCCCATGCAAATACTCCATTCCGAAGGCCACATCCATGGCAATTATGAGCCGCTTACGCTTACCAAGTAAAACATTCACACAGTTTATATATACAAAATCTGAAATGAAATAAAATAACCGAATACTCGATTTAACATAATACATCCAAATCAAATGCCGCACGCAAAGGCGGTAAAAGAATAAATGAATGCAGTTGGGATATCGCCCCGAATATTTCTACAATACCTCCTATCTAGATCTCAAGGATAGAAGCATCTACAGTAAACCTGCATGCATCCACAGCTGCTACAGCAAACGTCTGACTCGAAAGAATCATCATCCAGGCGTCCCTGTGACTGGACACCTAATATATATACATATATAGCAAGAGATGGAAAAAATAGAGAAACGGGTTAGAGCCCGAGTTTTTGAAAATATTTTAGCAAGTGATTAAATGCCATATTTTAAAATATGAAATCTCTCATATTTAAATTGGTATCGCACTCCCATGAGATACACCTCACACCTCTTCTAATAGTGCACACCTATCGAATACCTTTTGAACAACCTAGATAAGCTACCCTGCCTAACTAATATGTTTCACCCATCTTATAAAAGTCCTCATAACCCGAGTACTAAGGACTAAACTTCTCCCCATTCTCAACACAGCGCTACGTTTTGTGCATCGGGTGTCTCGCAAAGCGAAATCCAAACAAGGAACCCCCCGATACACTACTACCTGGCAATGTTGATCGTCGAGATTCATTAGGCCCTCAGCACATAACGCATATATAAAAACTCGTATATATATATAGTTCTCACTAAAACCTATGATTTATATTCATATAAGTCCAGATATAAATCTATCGGAAGGGGAATAACACCTTATTATTCTTCTCACTTTATATAGGTTTACTTTATATAATATCTTATCTTCATATACAAGCAATATACTATACGCAACAAATATAATTATACCTATCACAATCATAAGTATAATAACCATCCCACCGAGCTATAACTCGAGGATGCAATCTCATAGTGCCTATCCGAATCCGGGTTTACTCACTCAATCACGGTACCAAGCCAGGCTCACTCATGGTCATGGTAAAAATACACAACGGTGGAGGCGGTCATGTTCCCTCTTGAAAGTGGAATACAAACATCTCACTCGTATATGGGACGATATGACCTGGGGATATACTCTCCCTGCTCCTCAAGCCAGGGGATTCACCCACATCGCACAACCTCCCTTGATCGCACTAGAGAAAATATAATCTGGTTGTCCAACCCTACCCCCGGGGAAGCCTGTGGAACCAGCCTCTAAGATACAAATGTACCAATTACACACAGATATATTTATTTCCGTATCATCACATATATATACTGTAACACTCTGCCCGCCCGGGGAGAGCGAACAGAGCGCTAATGGGATAAAATAAATCCAAATTCAGAAATCACAAGATATAGAGCATCTAAGTCCCACAATAACAAAAGAGAAACTACAAATCTCAATTTCTTCAAAGAAATACCAAGTCTCTCGAATTACATACAACAACTAACTCGAAAATAAAATACAAATCTCCAAAGCTCTATACATCAAAATAATACAAATCTTTCCCAAACAATCCTCGCTAAAATCAATCTCTATAGCGCCCCAAAATCCGCGCTAACCTGCCACTAAAAAAAATATGGGGAAGTACACAATACGACAAGAAAGATGCTCAACAAATATATGTTAGCGATGAATAAAACGTAACAACACGAGTACGAATATTCAAATCAAAATGCAAATCTCAAAGCATTGATCAATATAATTTCTCAACAATACATCAATGGGTAACCAGGCCTCACCCCATTCGCATATGCTTTATCAAGCCATATCCCGTAAATAGGTATTTTGGCGGGTTCAAAACATCCGTGCCATATTAAAATCTCATGACAACGTGCTCAATAACAATATAATGATACCACATGAATCAAAATAACTTCAACAATTATTTTTCAGATTTTAATGAATTTATCAATTCAAATATGAGTTCAATTAACAAGAATTCAAAGAGAATGACACTCGCGAGATTTAAGGAGCATATTGTGTAAAACCCCATACCTCAAACCATGATGAGAAACCAATGATCACATCCTCAAGATCAACACAAAAGATCTATAAAAGCTCCTCCAAGAACCTCCAACAAAATAGCCCCAAGAACACCTCTAATCTAAGGTTGGAACTCATAAATCTCAAGGGCCAATGTGTATATAAAAAGAAGAGGAATATAAAATATATTTGCTGCCAAAATTTGTGCCAAAAGTATGTTAAAAGGGTTGCCCACGACTCCCTTTTATAATGCAAAGAAATGAAGAGTTGGAATCCAAAAGACTCCTTTAAATAAGGCAAAGAAATGAAGAGTTGGAAGTCAAAATAACTTTTGAAAATTACTTAATGTTTGCCGACTTAGAATTCCAAGAGTTAAAAACATTTAAAAATCATTTTAAAATCCGTTTTTAACTCCGATTTCGAAACCGTTAGAAATTCTCGCCTTTAAAAATAATAACCAACATATTTGAGCAACAAAAATAATTTTATCAAAAACTTTATTTTCCTCCATTTTCCAGAAATTAATTAAAATAGCCCAAAATTACGCGAGTTGTTACATATACTTTAACAACTTCCGGATGTATATTATATCACTTCTCAATATATATATATGACTATAATTGCCAAACTCTCACAGCGATAACCAATAACCCCGAATGACCCCATTCGTAACAGTATATAAGTATTCGCACACTTACAATACTAAAATTATAAGTATTCTCTTACTTAATATATAACTCGCACCTTAATCACTTTTAAGATTTTAAATATAATCCCGAATATACCAATTCGTAATAATCAAATAAGTACACTATCGACTTATTTGGTCCCATAGGTATCGCATCCTCCAACAATAGTCGTTAATAGACGTATATGATAACCGCTCAATCATCTTTCGCCTATATCCTAAATTCTATCATAGTCGCCTCGTAGTATTTACTCAAACATAATCGGCATATAATTACATTTTCTATATGCACAATTTTCTATATATAATCGCCCGCCAAAATACCACCCCGGGTGTTACTCGTCCCAAACACCCTAAATTAGTCAGTCCTAAATTTTACTTTCAACCAACCCAAGGTATACTTCTCACTCAAATAATAATTTAGAGGGCCCCACACTATTTTTAGGAACCCCAAATATTTAACTCCACAAACTATTTTCCTCAAAACTACACAATTAGTGCCACACAATTATTGCACCCTCCTAAACCCAATTAACTCCCTTAAATGGCTAGGAATAATTTCCCCTAGTTGGATATTTATCTCCTCAAATAAATAAGCTAGAAATCATTAATTTAGGAATTTATCCCATTTAAACTAAACAAGCCAAAACTGTCAAAATTCCTGTAGGGTCGATCGATCGACCCCTGGTCGTCGATCAATCGATCGATCAGATCAACTTTTTCTCCGAGACTCTGTTTCGGCCATTAACATACCCCCAAGCTTTTATTTCTTCTCCCAATCTTATTCAATCATAACCAACTATATATATTCAAGGAAAATAAGTTCTAATCATCCTAGAACCAAGAATCAACAACTAATTTCTAGAAATCCCAATGTTTCCCTAATTTGAGATTTTATCCGATTCCAATCGTTCAACTTCCGAAACACCCGTTTTTATTCACGAAAAACCAACCCAAAAATCTTTATAGTTTTACACACCACTAAAATACGAGAAATAAACACACTAAATCATTAAAGCAAGTTAAACACTTGCCTCGTGGATAAAATCCGACGATCTCGAGTCGAATCCCGCGGAGTTTGGCCCAGAAATCCCTTTTCTTCTTCCTCTCTTCCTTCCTTTCGTCTCTTATTTCTTTTTCTCTCTTGTCTTTCATCTCTCTCTCTCTCTCTCTCTCTCTCTCTCTCTCTCTCTCTCTCTCTCTCTCTCTCTCTCTCTCTCTCTCTTGTGCCTTTATAAGAGAGAATAAGGGTTTATCCCTTACAAACCCAAAAATGACTCGTTTACTCAATTGCGAGTCCCTACTAGTCCAAAAGTCCCCGAAACCTAAACACTGCTCTCGGATACTCTATTCTGACTATCTCGGCCATTCCGAAACCAACTGTGCACTCGAAATCTCCATCCTAGTCACTTAACTAAAATTCACTAATTAAACCCAACACATCTCAATATGCGTGTTTTCCAAATAAAACATTATCCTTCGTCGCTTTAACCAACTGCGACATGTAATAAAAATAATCCAACTCATATACTTAGTCTCGTAAGAAGATATAACCCATGCAAATATTAATCCGACACTTGCAAACTAATATTTACTACTCACTTTAAATTCCCAATTTATCAAATTATACTCATAAATTCCCAAAATTACTATTCACAAGAATTCCTCAAATTTCCAAATTACACCCATTTATGTAATTTAAATATCCGTAAAAGTACGGGGTATTACAGGGTGTTTGTACCTCACCTTTTAATTTTTCTTTAAATTTACACTCTTGTTTGGCTTTGGTTTCCATAGCACCGAGAAGCACTGATTTCCGAAGCACAGAGAGGTAGCTTCTCATAGGGCTCTTGGATAAGGGAAATGTATCAGGCTTCAGGCTTCAGATAATTCAGTTATAATCAGTGAGATTCTAATATAAACTGAGTTTTTTCTTTTCTTTTTTTGAATATTTCAGTGAGAAAAATAAAAGGATGGGTTAATGGAGGAACCCAAAGCCTTTGTTTTTCAGATGGATTTGCAACTGACCCTTTATTCATCACCAAACAGTTTATTCATACATAAAAACCAAGTTAAAAAATATCAAGAAAGTGACTTAACAACCTAAGCAAATAAATAGGAAGAAGTAACCAAAGAGCAAATAAAAAGGAACCTATACGGCTATACCTATTAAAAGACTCCACTACAGTCACCTACGGAAAGTAAACATCAACTTTTACTAACCCACTACCTGCTCCACTTTTGTAACAGATTCTGGATCCAAGGGAATAAACTATTGTTTGTGTTAAAGATCAGTGATTATGTTCAATCAAATGAGGATACTAGCCACGGTTGTTGAGGACCACTAGATAAATGTTGTACTTGAAAACCCTTCTTCAGAAAAGGTAAAGTTTTCTATTTGCTGATTGTGTATAAATGAAATAAATAGTTAATAGATGTGGTTGCGATGTATCATTTCCTTATTGATTATCTATAATTGGGTATAATTGGTGGTCCCAACCAACATCTGACTGATTATTGACGCACAAAAATGGGGATTCCCAATCAGTTAAGGACAAGATGACATGCTTCTTAAGAGGATTTATATTTGTATTCAAAGGGAATAAAAATTGAAACTTCAATATTTCTAGTTTGTTCAATACTACTGGATGGGAAGAGAAGGCGCTAAAATGTGATTACCAACCAATTATAAAATAATATCATAAAAGCGTACCACATTGATGAAAAATGCTTAGAATATTGCGCATACATTTGTAAACTAAATTAATCTATTTTTTCCCTAGGAGACATAAAATATTATTGATAGAAAGTGAAGTGTATATCTTCGGGTGACAAGATGCCCCACCTACTTGTAATAAGAAAAATCCAATGGGAAAAGATAAAACTCTACCACAACAAGTTTAGAGCTACCATCCAATTAGATTGTATATGTTGAAAGGTATGTCAGAGAAGGGGTTTGACAAAGAAGCCTATAAAGAAATCGAGAATCTACTTTTTCCCCGTACAAACTCCACATTCCCTACCATTTTTTCCCATCAGAAAATTCCAAGATATAGCGTGTACTATTTATTACATTCAGAGCAACCAACTATATGAAGTGATATAATATGCATGGTTCAAAGTATCGGCCGAGTTGACTCGATATCGGCCGAGTTGACTCGGAATCAGAGGGTACCGATACGATACCGAGAGGCGTTTAAAAAAAACATTGAATCGTGTTGTCTCGCCGAGATATCGGTCGAGACAACCGATTTCGAGACGCGTCGCCGTGATATCGGCTGAGACAGCCGCGATATCGGCCAAGACAACCGATTCAATTTTTTTTACAAACTGTTAAATGTTATAAAAATGTTACAAACTGTTAAATGTTATAAAAATGCTATTTTTTTAGTTGTTATAAAAATGTTACAAAAAAATGTTATAAAACTATAAAAATGTTGTTTTTTTTTAAATGTTACAAAAAAATGTTATAAACTATAAAAGTGTTATTTTTTTAAATGTTATAAAAATGTTACAAAAAAATGCTATAAAACTGTTAAATGTTATTTTTTTTAAATGTTATAAAATTGTTACAAAAAAATGTTATAAAACTATGAAAATGTTATTTTTTTAAAATGTTATAAAAAAATGTTATAAAACCGTTAAATGTTATAAAAATGGTACAAAAAAATGTTATAAAACTATAAAAATGTTATTTTTTTTAAATGTTATAAAAGTGTTACAAAAAATTGTTATAAAACTATAAAAATGTTACAAAAATGTTATAAAACTATAAAAATGTTATTTTTTTAAATGTTATAAAAATGTTACAAAAAAATGTTATAAAACTATAAAAATGTTATTTTTTTGAACAATATGGTGGGTCTTCAACTGATAGTTCTGGGTATAGAGGTTTTGAATATTATCATCATGGTAGTCAATCGTGAGATCGCCAACCACAATTTTCAAATTATAGATCATCTAGTCAGTCATCTGAGCAGCAATATGGTTCATATTTCTTTCCTTACCCTACTTAAAGAAATTACCCCTATCCCCTATGATCGATATCGCAAATAAATAAGGAGATGAAAATGACAAAACATTGTAATCATTTCTATTTATCTTCCATGTAAATTTTTTATCAAGTTTTATGTGCCATTTGATTGTAGTATTGGTTTACTATGCAATATTGAATCTGATAACTCTGCCGCGCTTTAGTATAACCAATTATACAATGCAATACATATTGAATGATGGGTTTGAATGTATCTCATTGGTCAACTTTGTTAATCTTATTTTTATTAAAATTTTCTACATTTTTTCTGGAATTTTTTGCGCTCTCTAAATAGTGTATCTTTGCGTATCGCCTGATACTGCGACCGAGTTGAAAATCGAGTGTCCGATACCGGGACTTTGAACCATGATAATATGAAAACAGTCCATCCTTAGGTTAAATAACTCTTCAAATTTATTATAATAATTGCCTTTGTGAAAGAGTTGCCTTTATTTATGATGATCTGAAAAAAACATATTTTTGACGTAAATGATGTCAAAATGGGAGCAAGAAGAAGATAACTCTCGTCTCAACTCTCTCTAATCAATATCTCAAAAAATGGAAGAATGCCTCGAATGAGGCTACAAATGGGTATTTATAGGAAGGAGGTTTCTTTGACTCTAAGCTATCAATCTAATTACAATTATGTCCCTAGATGCCAATAACCTTCATTCTTCTAAATACTAAACAAAAGAAAAATACAATACAATGCAATACTAAAATAAAGAAAAGACTCAAAAAAGACTAAAAATGACAATAAGGCCCTTGTTCACATCACTCTCCTCCCTTGAAAGAGTTCATCCTCGAACTATCAAAGGGGAAAGACTTCAATATAACCATCGAGGATAGTAATGAGAGAATGCTGGGGTTGAACATCCGTCGTCTCCTCAAGATACTTAGGGTCGCCAGAAGCTAGGAGAGTGCGACGTTGTGGAAGGGAGAAATCTGATGTTATATGGCCAATCACTTTACAATAGTAACACTTGAATGTTACAGGGCTAGTGGGTGCAGGAGGTGGAACTGTGGATGTCGGGACAGCTGAAGTAGGCGGGGCCACTGGAGCACTAGAAATCACGATGCTGGAGAAGCTCGAGTGGAGCAGCCATGGGGTGGAGGGGCAGTCTGATGGAATGACTCAACAACCGCTCGAGGTGGCCATCGAACAACGGGACATCCACCTGAATATCTCCGTGCATACTCCTCGATAATAACTGAAGGGCAAAGTGTGTAATGGCATCACCACCCTATAGGGCCAAGGCATCCTCATCTAGGCCATCATTGCCTAGCGAAGGCTCATCATGCTGTGCTCTCTGTCTCCGAGGCAGTGGATGAGGAGGATCAGGAGTTAGTGGGGGTGCCTGGAAACCGACTGGTGGTAGAGGAATATAAGGTGGAATGGCCTCCCGTGGTGGGGAAGGAGGTGGAATAGGGACCAATGGCTGGCGGTAGGGGCAGTTCTCCATCTGGTGCCCCTTCTGGTAGCACAAAAAACAATGTCGCTTCAAGAGAGGCACACACAGGGTGACCTTCGGGCCCAAAGAATCAAAAGGGGACACATGGATGCGCCACTCAGTGGAAGGGGGAGGCTCGATCTCTGTAGCGAAATGGGGTCGGGGTGATGGGGGCCCGTCATGTGACGGTAGGCTAATCCATTCCAGTACTCTATCATGTGAGTTAACGGGCGCTGCATGGATGGAACGTGTATCCCACACAGAATGGGGGTGGGGTACATGTGTTCGGGGGCTGGTGGGTAAGCGTGGGGAAGGCAATATGGGGTGGGTGAGGGTTATTAGTAGTAGGTGGAGACGGGGGCATGGAGGGAAGATGATGAGGTTTGAGGTGTTTTTGTGGGTGACAGCGAGGATAAATGGAGATGTGGTGTAGGGGGTGGTCATGTTGAAGGGTGGTGGGGTAAGTGTGGTGGTTTTGCGGAGGTAAATAGGGTGGGACAAGAATGCGAGGTGGGGGAAGGTGTGGGGATGGAAAATGGTGGAGGAGAAGTAGGTGATTCTTGCGAATTTTAGAAGGTGAGTGTATTTGAAGTGTGTGTGGGTTGAAATTCTAGGGTTTGTTGTTCAATAACGTGTATGGTGGGTGGAACAAAATGAACACATCTTGGAGAAGAAGTCATCGGAAAAAGGACCGGAATGAGTCGTGGTCATCGAAAGACCTTCAGGAGGGATATTCGGCCGCCGCTGGCTTCGGCCCAGGGTGGTTGGCTCGTCGGACACTGTCGGTACTTGATTTTGGTTGGGTTGTTGATGTACTGGGTTCATCCGGCTTCGGAGGAGGTAACCAGTGGTCAAAAATTGATTTTCGGTGGACTGGAGAGGAACAAGGTTCGGGACTGACTGATTTTGGGTCGGGGAAGGTGCGGAGTGGGGTTTCGATGATGGGTGGGGCTGGTTCGGGAAGTGGCGAGTGTTCTAGGAGTTTTTTTTGGTTGTTCGGTCAGCGGGTTGTGGTGGTGCCTTCTTGAATGTATATGGGGCTTGGGTTATTAGATTTTTTTTTTTGAGGTAATGAGGTTGAATGGGCCGAATTTGGGGAGCTAGGGTTAGGGTTTTGAGATGGTACCAGAGCGGTGTGAGGGCGGCCAGTGGTGGTTATTGGTGGAGGAATACGCGCATAGATTTCATCCATCCGGGCCATCAATCGGTTGATAGCCTCCATGAGATGATCGTTAGAAGTTTCCACGGAGGTGTTCATATTTCTTGGACCCACTTTGATGTTGTTTACGAGTTTTTATTTTTTTACAACAACAACAACAACGGGTAGAACCAACTAGGCTCTGATACCAATTGACGTAAATGATATCCAATGGGAGCAAGAAGAAGATAACTCTCGTCTTAACTCTCTCTAATCAATATCTCAAAAAATGGAAGAATGTCTCAAATGAGGATACAAATGGGTATTTATAGGAAGGAGGTTGTTTAGGCTCTAAGATATCAATCTAATTACAATTATGCCCCTAGATGCCAATAACCTTCCTTTCTCTAAATACTAAACAAAAGAAAAATACAATGCAATACTAAAATAAAGGAAAGACTAAAAAAGGCCTTATTCACATCATATTTCTACAAGGCTACTAATAGATGAGAAAATAACCATATTTATGCTGCCTCAAACTGTGTGGAGCTGGTGGAGAGATGTGCTTCCTTTGGTCGAGGTTTACACCATCCGCTGGGGTGGTTAAATAGACATCCTCCATCCTTTTCCCCGACAGGATACTCTATGTCAATTGCTTGACACTTTCCTGTATAGCTTCTTGGCCCTTGGTCAAGCTCATCAATATCCCCTGTAGGTTGATCATGCCTATAGGGGTTAGAGGGTGAAGCTTCCCCTACAACCCTGCTACTTTTTGGGTTCTCGCTCATTTGCAAAAATGGTATGTGTGGGGAGAAAAAAGGGTTGCGCGTTGATGGAAAATGGGTGTTTACACCGCTAGAATCAACGAAACAACGGAAATAGAACGTAGATATGGAATTTAGGAGTTTTAGGAGAAAATATCAGTGAGAAGCAACTGCAGGCCTGTAAATACATTCCCACAAATGATGCCAATCTGTTGACGCCTAAAACTGTTATATGGGTTTATATCTTAGCTTAATATACAAGTTCCATGAGATTCTTATTAGATCTGGAATAATAGGGAATAGATGAGAGAAAAGAGAGAATGAAAATAAGTTGATGTGGTTCAGCCGAATGCGGTGCCTACCTCCATAAATGTAGCGATTATATGTATTGGATTCACTGGGTACCAGCCATTAGGGGTGGCAATTCGGGTCAACGAGTCGTGTTTCGGCCCTACACGACACGACACGACAAGATTTTTTCGAACACGAACACGACACGACATGAATTCGTGTTTTTTTTAGTTGACATGAACACGACCCGAATAAAAAATGACACTGCACGACACGAATACAATAATTTTTTAAATTTCACGCCTAAAAAACACGATAACACGACACGACACGACATGACTCATAATTCAGACACGAACACGACACGACTTCGGGTAAAAAAAAACACGACACGAACACGATATATCGTGTTAATTTCAGGTCAATTTCGTGTCGTTCCATGTCATTTTTTCGTGTCGTTTCTAAAATTGTAATATTACAAGTTTATTTCTCTCTTTAGAATTGGGCAGCATCCTGTTAGTTTGAAGCTCTCGATCCCCTTTACTGGAGGGTTGTGCGTGAGATTTATGTCTGACATGTGTGTCCCTAGAGAGAGAATATAGTGGAGACAAAAAGAATGTTGGGTGACAGGTGGCCAGCCTTTACAGATTAGGCAGGTACACCTTTTTACATACTTTATGGAAAAATGTGGTGGGTACACATTGCCCATCAATAATGGGGAATAATTATCTCTAGATTCCTCATGCTTGTCTGTTGAGTGCTGCTGACATTACCCCCTTAGAAAGTATCCACCTGTGTAGTTGAGTGTTGATGCCCCGTGGCTTGGCCAAGCTGAGTTGGCTGCCTGTCCCATTCTGGGGCCGATCAGAATTAACTGGACGACCATAATAGGTACCTGAGCCGAAACATTATATTCCCACAAGAGACATTTGGTGAACTTATGTACAGTCTTTCGAGCACTCCATATTTATGGTATAACAATTGATGGCACTTGTCGCACCCAATCCAGTAATTTTGACCATTATCATAATTTTCTAGAAGTGGATGAGTTGGTGCTGAATTAACCAAAGGTTGATTATTGTAGCATTTGCTGGTGGTACTCCTTCGGTTGTGTGGAAGAGACAAGTTTGTTGACGAGATTATGCGATCATATTTTTTAGCTTACCAGGCATCGAACGGTTGTTGTTTTGTTACAGCTCTTGCTGATTATTTGTAAGCCACTAATACTGTATGAGAAACACTCGAAACTTGCAAAGGGAACGCGACTCTAATATCACTTCGTGTATTAACACAATAAAAAGTGAGTACAACTCTCAACCTTTATGTTGAATCTCTTCGTGTATCACATTTGTATTAATGATAGTAATTCCTATTACAAGAGAGGCTGGTTACATATTTATAGTTGTGTATTAGATAAAATTAACTTAATAATGAAATTAATAAAGAAAGAATCGTAATGAGAGCTAATGTACTAAAAAAAAGGAAAATGATAAAAAAAATATTATCCTCTATTTTCCCATGACTCGTGCCTCTAGGGGGACCTTGTACGTCATGAACAAATTATATAGTAATAGAGAAAATTATTATATGTTTTTTTAAAACTTTCTTTAGATGGGCTGCACAAGGGCTAATCCCAATGGTTGTGAGAAACACATGTTGCTAAAACGTTATGCAATAAATCCCTATTTATATTCAATAAATGACCTCAAATAACAATCCTTCTTCCAACTCCTTGGAGTTCGGTAATTGATTCATGTTTTGCTAGTCCTCTGCATAGGGATGTATCTTCTTTTAAATTACATGATATCTTACCATTTACATCCATTCCAATTTAGCTATACCCAGGGGAGGAGGCACACTGTGCCGAGGGGGTGCGACCGCACCTACTGAATTCCTGATTTTTTTTTATATATAACTATGTGTAATAACTTAAATGTTAAGGTTAAAAGTTGTAATTTCTGAAACTTAAGTCCATCCTTACAAACCAGCCGGCCCTAACAGATAAGTCCATTCCTTACAAACCAAAGCCAAGTTTTAAGTTTGAGATAAGTTTCTCCATTCAAGATTTATACTTCTGTTAGAACCAAAGCCATTACCGTCGGCCCCCGCCACTGTTGGTAAGCCTCTTTTATACTTCTTTATCTTTTTATAGTTTTTATATTTTCTCTCCATTCAATATTTGTTGAACTGTTAAATTAATTCTGATTTAATTATGTTATTGAGCTGTTAAAATAACACTGAATTAATTCAAGTTTTTATATGCCCAATATAGTTAAGGGGGTTTTGGGAAAAGGTCCTTATAATGCTCAAAGTGTATAAAAATAGAACACTTCATATAATTTCATAAATTTAGTCCCTGTACTAAAAATACCATGAAAAATAGTGAAAAGTAGTGCTGCTGGCGCGGACCAAAAAAATAAATGCAATTGTACCACAAGGACTAGATTTATAAATGCTATTGTACCACATGGACTAGATTTATAAACTTAAAAAGCATTGTTCTAAAAATCGAAATATAGGAAGGAACATGATCTTTACCTTAATTCTCTATATAGTTAAAATAAAAATTCTCTAAGTCACAATCCTGGCTCCGCCACTGGCTATACCTCTTCACATTTTACTGTCAATAGTGATCACACATCATTGTTCCTTACATGTGCACTTATTGGTTTACTTTTTATATTATATTCCACAATTAAATGAATAAAATTGACCAATAAATTTTTATTAACTAAACAATGGTCGAAACACAAGATTAAGTTTGAAACACCAGTAATGGATTGCAACACAATAGTAACAGGTTTATAGGATTCACTAATACTCAACTAAACTATGCATTTTTTTGGAGTTTTGACACAACTACATCTTATATGACATTCTCATCCTATAATTATTGTTTTGAAATGTGAACTTCGAGTTCAGATCTAGTTCATTATACAACACATCATTTGACTTATCAGGGGGATGAGATGTTCATAAGGCAAGCAGATCTTCACGTTCGTGAGCCAAGGAGCTTAGTTTGTATGAAGTAGGATTACGTGCATGCCAAAGATTGTGATTGGGTACCATGTAGCCAATGCAGAGAACTACTATCAGACCCAGTCAGACTAGCAATAGCTGAAAAGGAATGATAGATTGACTTGAGCATAATTTTCTCACACTAAGCATGCCTTTTCTTGAATGGGGATGCAATCCTGAAAATCTAGACACAAATCTAGACGGGATAAGAGTTATATACATACAAGAATCCCTGACAAAAAGTACGCACAAGTTAATACCCAAAATGATGTGCCATTGACTTGGTCAATGGGTCTTATTTGTAACTGGGCTTAAATATTACGCTTGCAATTATGGAGTAAATATTGAGTGTAACAGTTATAAACCAGAGATGGTGTAAAGAATATTAAGAAAAGCTTTTGATATATGAAAGGCTGACCACAAAAAATACTGTCATGCCATAAATGTAACTCAATATTCTTTTAATAAGACTGGAAAATGAAACCAATGAGACATAATTTTGTGTACTAACGTTTTGTAACTTGTTTATAGCTCATATTTATCCTCTTATAGCCTTTGCTCAGCTCAATGATAGAAAATTGTCCCTTTTAATTCTAGCAATGCAGATGGAGTTCAGATGTAAATAAAAAAATTGCTGGTTTTGGTGGTCATTTAAGTGGACATTATTAAATTATACTGATATTTTCCAACTTCACATCGTGCAATCAATTTTATTTGTAATGATTATGAACAAAACTTTAGGATGCGTTTTTTAAATTATATCAAAAGGCATCTTCGTTTCAGTGTTTGCAGAACTTTCCTAAATACCGAATAACTCGGAGTAGTAATGCTCTTTAGCGGACTTAGAAAAATTTGAAATACTATTTGACTCTAAATATACGATTCAAAAAATAACCTTGTCTATTTTAACAAAGAATATCCCTAAACAAATTTTTATATTTTCCCAATTTTCTCTCTACATATACATGTGTGTGTAGTATAGACACAATTGCGCAGCTAAGTAGACTAGGTTGAACATAAAAAACATTCAAATAACAATAAAGTTGACACGGGCAAGTATGAGAGTTCAGTCTAAACTATGTCTACATCCATGATGGGATAATCAATTCACAATAATTATGTATGTGTCACTTTTACGATTACTATCGTGAATGACTTAAAAAAATTACTCTCAACTCTATTGATCTCTACATCTCTATATACGTTACAAACCCCGACGTGCATCGGTTTGGAGAACAACCCAGCTTGATCACTTGTGCTATTTTTTCCTTGTGTTGCTTCAAAGCGAATGTTAAGTTAACATTGCATGAAAAGAAATTAGGAAATATACATTTATTGTTAGGTTAAGCAGAAATTGGAAATGGCAACAAATAACATCCCCCATGTACCCACAAACAGGAAGCAATCAAGTCTGCCAAAAATGGCAACAAACAACATCCCTCACGTACCCATGATTTTTCCTAGCAGGAATAAACTATGCAGTAAAAGTCACACATGATATAAACCATCAACGAATTCCCTGTGTCGAGGCCCCTTTCAATCTCAGGTTCATGTTGAGTAGTAGTCAACCCCAACCACTCCTTAGACCTAAGAATTCTTAGATATAAACCATGTAATAAGAGCCACACATGTCATTTCAGGTTAATGTTGAGTAGTAGACAACCCTAACCCAACTCGCGTAAATAATTTTGTCAAAGTGTTGACTCTTTACTGAACCTGTTTATTAATGATGTTGTGTTTGGGTCGACATTCTTAACCCGTGAACCAATGATTTAGGACTAGGACTGATTCTCATGATTTAGAATACTACTCATAAGCTGTCAATAAAAGTACATTAACTCTAAATATTAGTAAACTATGTAACATATCATCTAATGTTAAAGTGTTAAATACTAGTAAACATACTTAAACAAGGATTACCCATTATCCATGATGGGTACAGAATGTAAGTTTGCACCAAACTCTTGTATAGACTATATGCACTAATTGTAACTTTACTCCTTAAAAGTAATCTGTTACACTTAAACATCGGGTCAGGTAAGTGAATGTGAGCCCCCTCCACTACCATTGTCCTTCCCAAATAAGTCTAGTTTGGCATAAATTTCCTTCCTGCCACCAGCCTAAATGCCTAACTGGTGGATCTGTGGTATCACATCATGAATAATGGGGGATCCATGATGAAATAATCAATTAGTTCGCGTATATATGTATGATGAATTTGTTAGATTGCTACTGAAACAGAATAACTATTGATTAAATAAGAGAGAAACTATGACCCCAAATGAAAATACCGTTTTCAGATAACCAGCTGAACTGTGAAAACGTTGCAAATAACCTTTATAATGTGGGTTCAGAATTGCAAAAAGAATGATTTGAAGAATTTTCGGCAAAATTGACAGTTTGACAAATAATTCCAGCTAGTGTGATAGTTCAGGATATTTACTTAACTTCACACTTATTAAAACTAGAATACCCTTAATTGAAGAAAACAGTTGAAAAGTTGTGGAAGGTGGAGGAAAAGCTGATGAGGAAGGCCCCATATGCGATGATGTGACCCTGTTGTGATGGACCGAGAGGTTAGCAGCCATGTTCTTGAGTATCACCGCAATAAGATACAAGGTGATGTTTCGAGATCATGGATAATGGGGAATCCATGATGAAATGAACCTTTATATATGGTGTAGTTGGAAACAATACACTGTATGAACATACATCTGATAACAAAAGCAACTTGTATCTCTCATGGATTTCTCCATTTCAGGGATCCCATGAATCCTATTTTCTGAGGCCCAGGAAGATTTGTTGCTTAAAAAGTAACCAAAATGGAACCACTCCATTCACCTAGAATTATTATTGGAGTCAAATAGCTCAACCAAAGATAATCCTCAAGCTTCAGTAAGTTACATTATTCTCTTCACGGGGGATAAATTTTATAGGTTGAATTCTTGGACTTTTCAACTAAAGATTCCACTTTAAATTAATATACCATATTTTACGATAATTAAATTTTATTATTGATCGTTAATTACGTCAATGTCAATATTTCCTTACAATATTTGATAGTTTTTAATTTGGAAAATGAGGGAGTATCAAACAGTCATGGTGACAATCAAAGATTATTCAAGGCTTTTTTCTTCTATGGACCATTTCTCAAGCAAGAAATTGTCCAATCTGCAGGAAACATGTTCGTCCCTACTTCTTCAATTTATGGTAATAATGTCTTTGAAGAAGATTATCTTCAGCTGGTATTAAAAGGAGTGCTTATGCAAGAGGAAAGAGTGGAGAAATTCCCCTATTTATTATGTCTTTCTTTACAATTGCCACACTAAAGCATACAAACAGCAGTTGACAGAAAAAAGATAAGACATTTTCTCACAACACACTGTAGCACAACAACAGAACCTAAATAGAAATAAATATCACTCTATGATGTTTATAAAAATTAAATTAATGCCACTCACCATCTAAATTTTAGAAATCCACTTCAGCATTATAATTTTAGCTTTCACCAATTATCCAAAGTTACTAATTTCAAACCAAATGAAGTATTATTTTCCAGCTTTCCCAACAGGGGAAAAGGGACAATAACCTATATGAGAAACATAGGTATAGTTCCAAATCTGGTCTAACATCTATTTCTTAATCAGCATTCAGAAGGCTTTATATCTACTTTACCCATAATTAGAGATACATGAGCATCCCGCCAAACAAAAGGCTAATAAGAATTAACAGAATGATTTGTTTTTATATATATAAATATTTTGTGCTGATCTCCTTTGTTATTATTTTATTTAATTATTAATTTTGTTTCTATTATAATTTATTCAAGAAAGCTGGGTGGGGGCGGGGGATCTTTTGTAAAGTTGAAATTGTTTAACAAAAAGGGTCCTTAAGGGAAAAAGTGCTTATGATTCAGTGATTTTACATAATGATTGTCCTTGCTAGAATTTACTTTTTAATTTTATTCCTAGCAACGAGAGTCAAACCCTAATCACTCCCTTTTTTTCTCAAATGCCATGTCATCAAGCTTTTACCATTGAGTAATTCTACCTACACCATCATTTGAACCAAATTGAAACCAAATAATTATGTGGCAATCATAAGTTTTGTTTGACTGCATAAAAAATAGATAAATAGTAGGGTCACAAACAATTTGTGGGTGAAAAATACACATCTGGTTCAAAATAGTGGGCTAAATAAAGTTTTCCTTTACCATTGTGCTTAAGTGGCCTTTGCCATGGCCCTCCTCAACTTTATTGAAAATTTATCATGTTTTTATCAAATACTGCTATTAGTTCACATTAAAGTAAAAAATGTGATGATGTTTTGATTTAACCCTATCAGCAATTCAAAATTTGAGAATCTCCTTATTTCATTATCATTTGACTTTCCCCCTCATTTGAAAGAATTAAACGTTACCCATTTCTCAAAATTTGAAGACAATTAGGTTCAGGAGGGACTTAAGTTCTCATATGATGGATTGATTCCTTGTGAACTTTATCCACTCAAACTATTAAACTAAAAGATAATGCATGACAGAACTTCCATATATTTGTGTTTTGATTTCTTGGGTGTTTGTACACTTGCACACAGTTGGCAAAAAGGATCAAAACCATAAACATTTGGGTGGGCTTAGCTAGGTGAGAAGGTAGCAGTAAAAAAAGTATTTTGTTTTTTCCCGGCCTAGCTATAACGAAAGAAGTAAATTTGACTTGTTAATTGAGCTGATGTGACTTTATATTTACAATAACTCATACCGTGAAAGTGACAAAGGAAATAGAATTATCAGTGAGCCGCAATGCCGAAACGCATCTTTTGCTAGCCACTCCAAACAGGACAAGGTACATTAAGTAAATTAGATAATGCAAGACCAGTTATTCCTAACAAACATGTGTAATATTAAATTTTAGATTTGGAAGATAAAAAAATTCTACTAAACTATGAAAGAAAAAAGTTATTCCTACACCTGTGAAGAACACCGGACCGTATTTTTGCAAACCAGAAGCGTACCTGTGTACATAAGAGAGTATCTATAAAAAAAGGGAAAAATCTAATGGGGAATATTGAAGTACAAAATTAGAAAAATTGGAGAAGAAAAAATTACATAGCCATTTGGCGTTGCATCATTTCACCATCCACGTAAATGCTCGTACACAGTCCAATCCTGGGAACCTTCCTTAAGTATCCAGAGACTAGATATACATAGGATCTGAGAGGCAATAGGTTCCAAAACCACTTGGGCAAGGCTCTCAACCCAAATAATCAACTTAGTGTTAAGTGTGTTAGAGCAGTGAGATGAAAAATCTGGTCTGAGATAGATTCCCATATAATACTCCCCCCTCTAATTAGAAAGGATGGCTTAAGGTTTTGAATGACTTTAAGAGTGAGGAATGAAGTGAGCTCCTGTGAGAAGGGACCAATATCTTAGGTATATAAGTGGGTAAGGAAACTTAAACCCTTCAGAAAACAATTCAATTTACTACAAGGATTTGGTATTAACAATGAGATAGAATAACTTTTGATGCAACTCTGTTAAGGAGAGGCAATTCCTGCAATATGTTATGCTCATGTTTAGAGAGAGGTGCAGGATTGTGGTAATACACTCTGCAAACTAATCAATTCTGGGCAGTATGAAATTTATAGTACTCTAAGTAAGCTATCGAAACATCTGTACATACATGTGCCAACATGGGGCAAGTGATTATCTTCAGGTTCTTGAGAGATTTATTGGTCTGCAACAGCCCATCCAATAAAGAAGTGAACTCTGTCACCTAGTGAATTTCAAATTACATTGCACAGGGTGAACAACCACTGGTTTGAAATCCAGACCCACACATTGAGCCAGAGGTTGCATTTTATTAGTAACAAATTCATGAAGTGGTATAAGTTTTCTTTCCCGAAGCATATACTTTGTAATTTTCTTTTAATAGTAAAATTATGGTTTCGAGCTTGGATGCATAGTGGCCAAATCGTGATTCATATTGTGAATTGTTACTATATTTTTTAAACCATCACTCATATTTGTTGTTAATGTTTCTAAGTAATAAAGAATACTAAATTTATTGAAAACTATGTTGCTAAATGTAACATGTCATAAGTAATACATGATTTCCTTACTTATATGAATGCATAGATTAATCTGAGGTGATGGTCAAAATTACATCCATCTCTTTTTAGTTTAAATATTGTTAATTATTAGGTTCAAGAAAGTGTCTTAATCCATTAGATAAGGAAATTTTATGCCTTTGCATCACCAATTTCATTCTTATAACAAACATAGTGACACGGTGTTACAAAAGTATAGCCATAAAAGAACTTGTGACTATTTATGAAATTATAATATATAGGTTCAAGAAATTAAACTAAAGGTTTTGTATGTAAGACACTTTTCATTCATTTCGCAGATATATGAAACCAAGTATAATTGAATTTTGTACAATATTAATTCGGTTCTCAAAGGATTATTTTATAATAGATTTCAGTTCCTTATTCTTATATCATATCTCCACTGTTTCTCTAACCACATTTGGATGGCAGAAATAATGTCAAATCAAAATGACATTCAGATATTAAAAATCCTACATTTGTAGTGTGTTTTTGAGGAGGAGAATAATAATTATGCTAGGGGGTATAAAGAATGAGTTGCCATAGTTTTTTAAGGCGAAACATGTCCGTGAAACTACAGGTAGAGCTTATTGAATAATTAAGTACTTTTTTTTTTTAGTTTCTTTAGTATAATTCAATAACTGATAGGCGCATGCCTATCAGTTATTGAATTTGCCTTGTCTTATCGGAGGTCAGGTACTATCCTTGCTCCTTGCTTCATGTTGAGCTTAGCACCTTTCTCTACATGTTTATGCATATGATAATATATGAGTTAAAAAATGAGGGAATAATAATACAATGAAACTATGATTTTTATTGGAAATAGAGAATGTTTTTTTGGAAGTGCGCTAGAATTGTTCTGTTGGGTCGAAAACTGGACAAGTAGAAATAATCATATAGTAAAGATGATATTTATTTACAGTTATAAGGATTATTTTTGTTAAGCGACAGTCAGGATACTTATTAGTAACAAATTTAATACCATAAAAAGAAATTGAAATATGCAGAAACACAGAAGCCATATTAAATTAACTAAAAATTAGAAGAGGAAAAAATGACCTAGGTAATTCTGCCAAACAAACCTAGTAATTGTGTTCGGTCACCTCATATAATGATTTGAGTCTGTTGATTATTGCATCATTCCTAGTGACTTGTCACCAACACTCTTCATATCACGCTTTTGTATGAAACCACGTCTATACCCCATGACTAGTGAGAATATATAATTTAAACTCGAAGAGAAGTATCATCATTTTTTCGCAATAATTCTGTAGAGGAAGGCCAAAAACATACACATACAGGAGAAACCAACGCAAGTGAGAAAAAAAAGCACAATAAGATAATGGAAGAGACTTCTAAGTTCTGAATATGTGGGCAGCATCATTAGACTATAAACGAGCCATATGGGCAGCTATTTCCACCATTGAGATTATTATTTAAAATGTTTATTTTCCATGCATCTCCCTTTTCAAGTAATGAACTTGTGGATCAACACGGCAAATATATATACATTATTATACATAAAAACAGAAACAGAAAAAAAAGAGGGGGATGTTTCGATGACATGGGGATTAATGTAAACCTATTCCCCTCCTCCTTTATCCGGGATTGGGACCGGCAATGCAAAATATATCTTTGCATCGGCGGAGTTAAAAAAGGTTTTACCTACTCTAGCACAAAGAAATCAGTTATTAGTAACATAACAAGAATAGTCAATAACAAGTCCCTAACAAATATTAAATACATGAAATCCACGAACAACGTATGTTTAAGTCAAAGCACAATGAACATAAATAAAACAAGCATAAACTTCAGGAATTAATAATATGAAGTCATCAGACTATACATGAACACAACCATCCAACATAGTTGACAAAGCCTTTCGACCACACCACCCAGATTCCAGTACTAAGATCTTCGAGCTTCTCAGCACATCCTTGTTTTCCCAAGTAAAGAAAAGCATCAAGGGGCAGCGTCTGTCCATAAAAAGGCAACAATGATAGTCAAACTTCCAAATAAAGGCACATTTCATAGTACGTATCCGTTTCTTAAAGGATTAATTACCAAAAAGTCCGTCAAATATTTTTTAATAAACATTTAGTCCAAGCCTTTTTATTTTGTTCCCAAAAGTCCCTCAAACACCCATTTAATCAATATTCTCACCTCCCCCCCCCCCCCCCTCTCCACTGCCGGAGCCCCGGGGACCCTCACCGGAGCTCCTTGTTTTGAGTATTTTTATGTGGTGAGGGACTTTTTGAAACAAAATAAAAAGTGTTGGACTAAACGTGTATTAAAAAATGTTCGAGGGACTATTTGGTATATGCCCCCTTTTAAAATGAGATAGATGAGATGCACAATTGGGTGTAGTCCTCCCAGTTTAAATCAGCCTCAAAAGGGTGTGAAGTATCCATAGCATTTTTGGAACCCTGCTTAGCTCTATAGAAGGTGGGTAGTAGGGGTGACAATTCGACACGACCTGTTAACACAAAATAAAGTTTTCAGCTATAGGAGCAAGTTTAACGTTATTGGGTCATAATCGGATGGACCCATCAGACTCGTTAAAGTTATAAGTCGTATGATGGGTTATATCTATCCACATCGATTTGCGGGTTTAAACGGCTTACCAGGTCGTAAACAAGTTAGGGCTATAAACGGGTGAAGAGTTGGACATACAAATAATATGAAGTTCATCAACTACAAAATAACTATCCATAGAAAAATAGAAGAAAATATGAAAGCAGCTCTCGCATTGTCACGCCACATTATATATTATCTGTAGCTAGAAATACTAAACCGTATAAGCATTGAATAAATGAAATGTCTCTAAAAACAAAGGACAACTAGCTGCTAAGAATGTAACATCTCAAATTGAGACAATTTTAAATGTTGGAAATTCTTTCAACAGAAAGGAGAAAATAATAAAAAGTAATTTAATTACCAATGAGGAATGTTGTTTTTGTGTGACATTTCATCAAACTTGTTACCTGCGCAAATAAGAGAGGGTGTGTTACATCTCTCTCTCTCTCTCTCTATATATATATATATATATACTAGTTGTGCCCACGTGCGTTGCACGTGTGACATTTTCCATATATAAATATTCCACTGTAAATCTGTGAAGGACAAAGTAATAAAAATACTTGCAACGTATTATGTAGAATCTGTTTTGTTAGAATATAACATAAAGTACATAGTACGAAGCATCAATCATTACCTCAAAAACCAAACCTCCATTCAACTATAAATTATACAAGATATTCGTGTGAATACTCTAAATCTATCACAAACGAACTCAGAACTCCATACTCAAAAGCAGGGAGAAATACACACAAACATGTATGTATATATAATCCGAATAAATATATCACAATGAAATTAGCTTGAAATGATTTATAGGGAAATATCATTTAAAAAAAGAAGTTAGAAAAAGCTTCAGCAAGCAAATTCCAAATCGCAATTATTGAAAGATGTCATGTGATAAAAACAGTGTGTAATCCTAAAAACTGAAAATTTAATGCTTAAATATGTTGCTTTTGACGTTTGTTAGGATTCAAAGGTTCTTCTTCCTCGTCAACTTTATGAGCGACGAACATGAATGACATCATCCGAAGAACCTTTGTAGAACATTTTTGTTCCGTTACATAATCCAATTGATGGATTTATATTGCGTAGGAGAATGATTGGCCAATTATGTTTAAGTTTCAATGCCTGTGGTGGCAACCCATTCGGCATCAAAGAATTTAAAAATTCTTCTTGGTAATAGTTGTGCATGTCATCCTCAACTTCATCAAAGCTATTGAATGTCTTCAATCCTCCGGGGAACATATCAATCATCATATAATTTAGTGAGTCTACATGCTCGTTTGTTATTGCAAGAATTGCTCGATCTGTCAAGAAGTTTGGCGAGTTGGCATTTATATTTAATGATGGGGAGATAATGTCAATAAGAGACTGTTCGGGGCCCTCATCATGTGTTGATCCTTCCATTCCATTGCCAATTCTTAGAAGGAAATCGCTAACTGAGGAATTGATACCCAAATGTTTAATTACTTAATCATCACTATGAAGTTAAACATGACATTAGTTCTTTTTAGTCATTACATTTACATAATATGATGGATGGATTATCAGTCTAAACATATCAATACAACAACTTTCAAAGATAAATTACGTGAGACAGAGAAACTGCATTCATGTTCATTGAATAGAAATTACAAAACAACAAAGAGAATCCATCTGGTTAATAAGTATGGACAAACCTAAGTTTTCAAGAAATTAAAATAATTTACTCAACAATAAGATGAATTGAAAACAACAATTGTAAATTAATTTTAAAAAACAAAAAAAAGTTATGGTACTTGAATAAGTGCAATGTATTCCATAAGTATCCATAAACCATGAACTAATAAGTGACACTCAGTACTAAATATTAAGAGGAGGGAAGAACAAACTAAAATTCTTTGAACACTATGTATCTAAAGATGATAAAGATATAGTTTAGAGTGTGTTTGAGTTGACAAAGATAGTTCAACCAAAGCATGTAAATGCAGCTTCAGTAAGGTAATTTGGACTCATTTTGCTCACTTATTTGGTTGTTCTTGGAAGTTATGTTTTTCTTAGTTGGGGAGTTACATCCTGAACCGACGTAAGATTTAATAAGAAGAATATATGTATGTAGAGAGACAAAATGAATACATTGAACCATACAGTGTGAAAAAATTCAAACACAGAGGAAATTGGAATTAAATTAGATTATAAAAACACTAATAATAAAAAGATTTGAGATTTTGAATTCTCAAACCAAGAAATCTAACATCATGTTATCTATTTTAAATAAATAGAAAATGAAAAATATTCCTTTTATTCCTCTTCATTGAAGATTTTACCTAAACATGTTATGTGTAATCTGAAAGAGAACATTAAACTTAAACAAAGAGTAACAATAGCTACTTAATAAATATTATTACTTTATAACACAACTATACACCAAATTACAAATTAATTATGGAGTTAAGTTTATATCAAACAGGAAGCATGTAGGAGTTTGTGTTTGGTACATTTGATCAAACATAACATACACACATGATATATATAACATAAACCTAAGACATATACAATAAGATAGTAAGAAGAGCGAACTGAACATCATTATCTATCAAATAATAACAATAAAAATGTCAATTGAAATCCGTTTAAAGCATATGACAGGTTAATACCTCCAGAAGAAATAACTCACAAGCAATCCTCAAAATTTTCTCCTCGACAAACCATAATGAGACATTTAGAATCCCTACAACTGCAACAATGGTACTGCAAAAACTCTGGTAAAAATACCTCTTCCGAGTGGTTGAGACGATTTATGTGGCTCATCAAATGGGTAAAAAATAAGGGGATGTTAATATGGAGTATAAAATTTGTTTGTGCTTAGATCTGGGAAAGACAATTTTCTCAGGCTTAATAATAACTCTAGAATTAAGGATTTGTTACCCAACAAAAGCCCCTAGAGATTTGAAAATAAACCAATCTTTTGTTGAATTGGCCCTATAACCCCACAAAGCCAATAGAGGTAAATTTTGGCATTTTGAAATTTCCCTAGGTTATTATCCTCTGAAATTATTTTCCGACGGGTCCAGAGTTTGTAAAGTGAAATTTTCCGTGAGTGACACTATGCTACCTAATCTGTTCTCCGATTCCCAAAACTCTTTCAGCTTCTCAAATTCAAACCTTAAATCTACGCTCAATTTGTTAGCGCTCAGATCAACATACTGAATATTAGAGTATACATCAAAGGAATTTCCTGTCTCACCAGTTAAATTTTTACTCCAAATATTCACAACAACCAAGTTGTCATAAATTCTAGGAAAATGTACTGAATTCCACCATGAATTATATTAATGAGAGATGCTAAGCTCAATAGTAAACCAACTTAGAAGACAACACATTATTATATTATGCATCCACTAAGGTTGATTTCGCTGAAAGAATCCTATATTTTCTCGCTAAAATTCCAGTTACAGCAGCAATTACTGTTTTTGCTTAGTCATTCATCCGTCCTTACTCCTCTGTGCTAGCCAGCTGATAGGTAGCCTGTCATGCATGTGGGTGATATTAACTGATGACTAAATCCTATTTAGGACTCGAATGCCTTCGTGGTATGACTAAATCCGCATGTGAGACTTTGTCTTCGGATGCTTTTTCTGTTGGACCGCGGCCGTAGAGTGGTACTAAGGTTTATTCTGTAATTTCAGCCTTGCACGCAAGGGATTGAGGCTATTGGTGATCTTGGATTTCAGCAGATACAATTGGGTAATGAATCCATTTGTAAATACAAGGGCAACAATAGAGGCGGTTACAAGGTCTTCAACCATGTCTAGGGAGATGTTACCGTCGAAATCACCGGTCGCATTATTTTTCATTTAGTTGGTGGATTATTTTCTAACGCTTTCGACTTGATATTGGTCTACTTTTCTACCGTACCAAAGAAATAAGATTCTCATAATTGACTTTATTAATTGGGTACCTAACCACCTGTCTCTTTTTCTTACTACCATAAAAAATTAAAATATTATTCACCATTTTTATAACTTACCAATCAGATGTACCCTACACTAATCACGTGGGAAAAAAATCTTCTCTCTGATGTAGGCGAAAGACGATAGTATTTTGTCAAGTGCTAAATTTTCAGGATTAAATAAATGGGACAATATGTGCCACCATCATCATTATACTCAATAATTTAGGACGTACCCTATAAAACTAATGCCAAACCCATCCCCATTCTCTCTATATACATATCCATTTAGACTCCCATATATATGAATCCAACAATTATGACATAATGAAAATTATTTGAAAAATTTAGGTTAAAATAATATATATTCGGCTAATATAAAAATAAATTATGTATCAATACGTAAGTTTGTGCGTGAATGTCATTTTAAACTTAGTGGTCCCAAGATTTCACTCACTTAGTACCCAATCGCTCCAAAAAGCCCACTAAATAATGAATCATCTGAGTCTGTGATTATTTTGGTTCATAGGTTGTTTCATTTATCATGATATAGTTTAATACGTATATTGCAATGACGTAATTTTGTTTATCCAAACAATTATGTTCTTTATTATTTTATAAAAATTTGGGTGTCTACTTGGTTCTACTCTATAATTTGTTATACAGGCATAGTTTGTAAATACACCCCTTTTACAGAACTATATCATCTGCATTTCTTTCAGTATTAGGTACCATGTATGTATACATTTGTATTTTATAATTTGCAAATCGGATACCCAAAACAGAAAACGGAGATAGAAAAGTTTAAAAAAAAGACATAGATGAATATTATCAAACACATGATATGCAATGGATTTCATTCATGCTAACAAAATTTAATTGTCCGACACTCATAAAACAATAATACATAATTGGATCAAAGCATATACTTTAACCATATATATAATCATTTATTTATTTTACAAAAAGGTATTTGAGATTATAAAATTGTTAGGGAAAGAATGATTATCATCACGGTTATGACGGGCCTTACTTTTTCATTTTTGTTAACATAAGATAATCTTATATAGATCACTTTCTAAATGATAAGTAAAATAACAATGATACATTAATCAATTGCAATTACCTTGTAAAACAAAGTGAGATTCCTTCACTATAAGATGGATAATCCAAGCTTTGACCACAAATATTGACAATATCCTAAAAACTTTCAAAGGAAATATATGACCATTTCGAATATAAATTATAGAAAATATTTTCAATGTGGTATTAACGGGTATAGCTAACCACGCCCCAAATAATCTTAAAATACTCCAAATACTTTTTGATAGACAAACTTGCCCTTTGCTCTAAAGATGAAATAAATACCTTTTTATTTATTAATTTTTTTTCAATAAAGGATACTATTTTAAAATGTTTTTTTTTTAATATTTTTAATTTTTTAAAATTAAAAAATAACTGTTTCTTATCAAAATTGTTATGATAGTTTTAAAAACCTTTTTTATTTAAAAAGCTATTATGATAATTTTAAAAAAGTTTTATTTTTACGATGGATTTAAAAACTGTTTTTTTTTTCAAAAAAAATATTTTTTACATAAAATTGGGAAAAAAAATTAACAAATAAAAAAACTGTTCTTTATATTGAACACTGTTTTTTATATTTTTAAAGTAAGACGATCACAACCCAAATAAAACACGACGTGACATGGAGTCGTATTTTTTTTATACTGGTGGCGAGGACCATTATTTATTATTTCAAAAATAGTCTTTTTACTATTTAAAAAAAATGGTCCGCGCCAGCGGTACGCATAGGCGGGGACCATTTTTTTAGTATCTTGGTAGTTTTAAGCCATTTTTTATGTGCCTAAAGATTTTATTTTACAAAAATTGTTTTAAGTAAAATCCAAGTATGAGAGTGTTTTAAGAAAATTGTTACAAAAAATCTAATAGTTACAAAAATTATTTTACAAAAATAAAAAGTCAGTAGTTCCAAAACAATAACTATTAGAATCTTAATTTTTTTAAATAAAATCATTAGACACTTAAAAAATTGTTTAAAACTGTTTATTTAAAACTATTTTTTTGTACATTTTATTTAAAATATTTTATAGTACGGGACCAAAATAAATTTAACACGGCATGGCACGACACACCTCGAAATCTTAATTTTACGTAAAATGAATATGACACATATGAAAGTGACATGACACGACACAAAATCTATTTTTTTACGAAATGCGAACACGACCCACTTGTCGTGTTGCATTTTAAGTGATTTGTGTTAGTATTTGGTAAAAAATGAGATTTCGTGTTGTGTCATATTACTTTTATAGGTGAATAAGATTTTGAGGGGTGTCGTGTCATTTTTATTTTGGTTGGGTTCGTGTTTGGTAAAAAAAATAGCGTATATTGTGGCGTGACACTTTTACTAGGGTCGTGTTCGTGTTTTGTAAAAAAATAATATTTCATGTTGTGTCATGCCACTTTTATTAGGATCGTGTTCATGTTTGGTTAAAAAAAAATTATCGTGTCGTGTTGTGTCGAGTTGCTTTTATTTGAGTCGTGTTCGGTAATAAAAACAATTTTCAATTTAAAAAATAGTTTTTTATTTGTTAATCTTTTTCCCAATTTTATGTAAAAAACATATTTAACAAAAACAGTTTTTAAATCTATCTTAAAAAAAACTTCTATAAAATTATCATAACAATTTTCTTTAAATAAAAAAAGGGTTTTTAAAACTATCATAACAGTTTTTTAACTGTTTTTATAAAAAAAACATTTATTTTTTAATTTTAAATTTTAAAAAATATTTTAAAAAACAGTTTAAAATACTGTTTTTTATTGAAAAAAATTAACAAATAAAAAAATATTTGTTTGATTTTTAGAGCAAAAGGTAAGTTTGTCTTCTAAAAAGTAATTGGAGTTTTTTAAGAATTTTTAGAATCTTTAAGAAATAAACATGAATACAAATATGTCCACTGAGAAATACATATGAATGCATAAAAAATAATAATCTAATAAGGTGTGAACTTGATAATTCCTTAACTTAAAAAATATATATAATTTTTCTGAAATTAACATTGAATTTAGAATTATTATAAAACATGAATAGAACAATAATAAAATTGAAAATACAAAATCGGAGCACAAAAGAGAGACAACATTCATGAATGAGATAGATATAATTACAAAAATTATGTATTTGCTTTTAAATTAACAAATGCATACTTTTGATGGCAAATGAAAAAAGAGTAAAAAATTAAAGAGAAAATTAGGAGTATTGACCTTGTTTTTTTGGACGAGAAATAATAGCAATGAAGAAACTATGCAATATGAATCTGATGGGAAGATGAAGGAACTTGGGAAGCTGACTTTTGATTTCTGGGATTTCAAGACGAATGTATTTGGAAGTTTTGTTAGATGAATGTATTAGGAGAGAGAACGTATCAAGTTAACATTCATGGAATGATTTTAATTTAATGAATGTGTGACACTAATATTAAGGGTATGATAGGAAATGTTAATTTAATGAGGGCAGTTTAGTACTTTGAGATTTGAAGAGGAACTTCCCTCTTTTTAAGTAGTAGATATATATATATATATATATATATATATATATATACCTTGACACCAAAGAAGAGTTCGACCCAATGCTTTATTTCTGTCCTAGTTGATCCTGATTCGACATTAGAAGTATATTGATTTTTCCCCAATAACCGAATACTTTTGTCTGTAACTACTGCATATTTGATTCCATCCATATATATATATATATATATATATATATATAACACTGAAAAATAGTAAATAAAAATAGGGAAAATACTCTTAGGTCCCTCACAAACAAAATTTAGACACTAAAGGAATTTTGACAAATTTTGAACACTTAGTTCCACTAATTCTCTTTTGGTAGAAGTCCACGCTAGTGGCATAACAAGTGGATCTAATAGTAAATTGTCCTTAAATGTTTAAAAATTATCAACAAGGGACCTAATTGTAAATTGCCCAATAAAAATATACAAGCATAGTTAAAATAGGGAAAATTGAAGAAGATAACTCACTTAGAAACATTAGAGTTGTATATCATCTCCGGTGATTGAATTACCATTGAGCAACACTTTTTTTTGCGTGTGACAATTCTTCAAACACTTTACCTGCGCAAATAAGAGAGTGTGTATTAACATACATACATATATATATATATATATATATATATATATATATATATATATATATATATATATATATATATATATAAGTAAAGAATAGTGAAGCAAATATATGAGTATAGTTAGAAGAAACTCACTTAGAAAATATCAGACTACAGTGACTAGAGCATATGGGGCAATCTCAGACCATATTTCCTTTAATAGAGAACAGTTGTTGATATACACGTAAGTTAGTTTGGCAAGGGGTTCTCTGGCCGATAGACATTTTAGTCTCTCACAGTTGTATAGCAGTAGGCTTCTAAGAGACGACAAGTTACTAAAGCAGTCTCGCAAAGCTTCCGCCCCATATCCACTCAGATCCAACCATGTTATGGCAGTAAAGTGTTGTTGTATACCATTGAGACCCGAGAATGAAATCACATCATCTGACAAGGGACCAATAGTCAATCTGTCCAATCGAGTAAGGCATACGTTCAAGCGAGATCCTTAAACGAGGTCCATAATAAGACAAAAGTAAGATCTTTAGTAATATTCTATTTTTAGACCCCAATACCTTTAGATAATAATTTTGCATTTTAAGCTTTAAGACCTTAAAAATTGCATTTTAAGCTTTAAGACTTTAGAAATAGAAACTCACCAAATTCCTACCAAAACCCTAATTCTGGTATCAGGGCCATAAGACGTTCCTTTTAGACTAAAAGTAAAAAGACTTTAATGCCCTTGGGATTTATCCCTTGCATTTACCAAGATATTTTTGGAACCAACCCAGACTACCAACCTATACCCATAACTGATTTAGGCTCAGAAGGTTGTTTAACCACACACATAGACGGTTGTTCACACAGTGAACATATCCCAGCCAAACACGCAGACAGTAGACAAGTTGCTGCTATTAATAGCATAATAGACCAAAATAAGTGTATACTGCTTATATTAAGACAATTAATAAAAGACACTCAAATCTTAGAAATAGAGATAAAAAATATCTCTAAAAACTACTAGAAATAGATAACCAAATCCCAATAGACTTAGTCCATATTTTACAAGAAATAAATATTAAGACTAATCATATAGAAGTACTTAACAAAGACATCTAAGAAATTAAAACCTTAATTAAAAATCAAGACAGTGAGTTAATTAAACTTACTAAAGAACAAGCTAAGCTTATCCCTAGACTAGATAGTTATCTTCCTAATGGAGATAGTTTGATCAAACTGGAATGAGGTACCTAGAGACCTCTCCATTCAGACTTTATCAGAATTTTATCAAAGAATTTTAGAAAAGATAAATGATGATAGATTTTATTATAAGATAAATGAAAATGAGATTGTCAACCCGGCTAAAGCAATTAGACTTACATTAGAAAGATTGAATTTAATTTCTACATCAATAGCAGCTACCCAAGACTATAACAGTATCTTTGTTAAAGACTTGCATTTAGATTTAAAAGCTAAGACAGAAGGATTAACCACCTCCTATACAGACTCTGTTAAATTTCAACAGAATTTTGCAAATTACCGTAATAATAGGGAAAGACATAACCTATCCAAAATGGATAGTTTTGTTAATGAACTTAGACTAGACATGGCCCAAGTAGAAGAAAAATACAAAGAAATTATAAATGGAATTAAGGCTATATATAATAAGCCTTCCCAAGCAGAATTAGACTCTCCTTTTATTCTAACTCGGTTGGATAAAATTGAAAAGACTGTAGAAGCCATAGAAATTAGATCTATGCTATAACAAGAAAAAGACAATGAAGTAAAAGACTATATTACTAATATTGGTAAAACAATTGTTAATTATCTAGCTAGACATAGTGAAGAAACTTCTAAGAAGACTAGAAAAGAGAATAAGAATTTTAAAGAAGAAATCCTTAATCAGATAAAAAGACAAAAAGATTATTTAGACTTCTTAGAAATAATTGAAAAAAGACTTGAACAAAAATAGGTAACCACCTGTAAATTTAGAGAATCCCCTCTTATAGAAACTAGAGAAAGAAATACCATAGGTAGACGAGTCATAAATGACGGATTAGATAAGACTAGTAAGATAGTTAGCTCTATCCCAAATATTGGACAAAGTAATCATATGCTTCAAAGACATAAAGATTCATCCTCCGATGTTAGGACATGGTGGAAAGAAAGAAATTTCACCAATCCTCTCCAATGGAAAGAATGGGGTGAAGTTGACAGGTGGTATACTGCCTACCACAAAGAAGACCTGATAATCCAAGATGATGAGCCATTCAACGGAAGGCTCAAGAAAGAATCCAAAGAAATGGTAGAGATAGATTTTCCAACCAGCCTTAGAACTGTAGGCCTCATTGATGAATTTTTCAATAATTCCCTACCAAACCAAGACAAGGAAGAAAAAGACACGGATGAGACAAACACGGTCCCCTCGTTAGTAGAAGAATTATTAAAAACAGAAGATGCCTTGCACTAGACCTATGCATAAGAAGACTCCATTAGTTAGACTAATGATGCTCTTGCAGAATAAAGCAGCTCATACCTGCCCCATACGGACCCAGACATCCTCCTTTCTTAAAGATAAAGGAAGAAGGTGGAAGACGTTAGGTGTAAAATAATTGCAAAATGACAAGCTTGCTTTTAAAAAGTAGAAAGGTGAAGACTCGAAAGATTCCAAGACTGCAGACTTTTTAATAATTATGTTTTAAACCGAATATCTTTTGGTAGCCGGTTACCAGTTGATTGTAGTGCCCTTGTGCTATAAAAGGGAGCGTCCAACTTAGTTCTAGATATCAGTGGTAGGAGTTAGAGTGTGAGATATTGCTAGACTTCCAGTGTTAGAGAGATAGTATGTTTGTAGTAAGTAATATGTATATGAATGAGTAAACCTCTCGTAGTTAGGGGAGAGGGGAGAGTTGTATCTACTTATTCTATACAATAAAAGTATTTTCTTTTTCAGAAATCTCTTATATTGAGTATTTATTATTTTCCAATTTGTCTCCAACTTTCTGTTCATAGAGGACTATTGTGTGGAACCTCTAGTGTAGCACACAAGGTGTTATACTTGTGAACCGCCATCAGGTGCCGATTTGTCGTGAGCCGTTAGCCAGGTGGGCGTTAGGCGTGAAGGCATACAGGCAGGAAACGGGTCAACCACCAAAATATTAGATTAAGGTGCGACACATAAAGAGAGAGTTGTAGGAGACCGAGACCGGAGAAGAATAGTAACAAGGCTGAAGAGACAAAGGGAAGGAGATAAAGATATTGCAGACCAGAAGGAAGGTATAACTCGAACCAAACCCTTAACTATTTTTACATATTATTTTTTTAAAAAGAATCTTATATGAGCTTACAAATCACTAAAGACTTTTTAGAATTTGTTAATCAAACAAGTTTAGACTTAACTAGAGAAATTCAAGACTGGACTTTTACAGACACTAAAGATAAAGAACTAATAGAATCTGCTTTAGTATACGCAGGGGGTACTTTTAAATATATATACCAAATCATTGAGTGGCTAGGAAGAGAAGTACCTAGAATAGAAATAATTAGAACAGGGATCCGTAATCTCTTTAGACAAAAATTAAGAACTGAAGATTTTGCAGAAGAACTATCAAGACCTGAAAAATATCAAGAATACACTAGGATACTTGAAGACATCATAGACATACTAAAATTTATTAGACGAAAAAGGTTAGCCGAAACAAAGGCTACTTTAATTAGAGCCGGAGGAATCCGCCCTCTCCTTAAAAATGTAGAGATAGCTGCCCCTAGAACATACCGTAGATTTTTGTCATCTTATGGTGATAATAATTTAGACGAATTTATAGATAACGATATAATTGATATTATTAATCAAATATATAAAGAATCTAGACAGATAAACCCACGATACCGTATAAGGTATTTAAGACTAGAATAGTTTCCATCAAAACCTCTTTCAATTTCTAGACTTCCTGAAGAAATTATTTATATAGATAATCCTCGCTATTCAGAACTCCAATACGATGGTGACGGAAGAAGCCTGAGAAGTAGCAGTAGTCCTGAAACTTCTACAATTAAACTTCCAGATTAATTAAGCGTTAAAATAAGCTTAAAAGACTTTAGAAATCATTGGGGTAGAAAATTCTATTCCCTAAAACTTTGGAAAAAGACAAAAACATATAAAGACAAAAGTGATCCCTAGGTAAGTTTTGGACTGTAGCTAGTCCGCATACTTAGTTCGCAAACTAGGTCCGCACTAGATCCACTCTCATATTTCATATATGTATATATTATAATTCATATATTTTCATATATGTATATATTTTATGTATTAATATATTTCTTATATTTATATATTTTGTATATTTCATATATTTCATATGCTTTCATACATTTTGTATATTTACTATATTTTTCATTTTTTAAAATATTTTTTATATTTGATATATTTTGTATTATGTGTACATATTTATTATATATAAATTGTATATTTTATAAATTTCATATATGTATATATTTCGTATATTTCATATATTTTGATATATGTATATATTTCATATATTGACATATTTTGTACATTTATATATTTCATATATTTCATATATTTTACGTATATTTAATATATTTCATTTATTTCATATATTTTCATAAATGTCGTATATTTAGTCTACTTTTTTAAAAATATTTTATATTTTTCGTATACATTTTTAAATATTACATATATTTCGTATATTTCATATTTTTTTTGCATATTTCTTATATGTATATATTTATTGTATTTAATTTTTATATTTCATATATTTCTTATATGTATATATTTCGTATATGTGTGCATATATATTCTTGAAATAATATTAAAAAAACAAATATATATATATATATATATATATATATATAAACAAATTGTCCACATTTATTTCTATTTTTCACCTTTTGTGTATATATATATATATATATATATATATATATATATATATATATATAAACAAATTGTCCACATTTATTTCTATTTTTCACCTTTTGTGTTTGATACAAATTGTGAAAAACTGATGATTTTTCAACTTGTATTAAAGAAACACATGTTGAAAAATACTTATTTATCTTGGAATTAATTCTTGTAATCAATTGCTCGGAAATCATTTGCATGTTCCCACTTTTGTATCAAACAAGGTCTTATTAGAATCTAGTGCTTTATTCTACACTTTGGCGAACTTTATGAGGGCTAATAACGTGTGTGAGAGAAAGAGATGTCATAACAATGACATATATTTAACTTTAGTATTGTTAATACAAAAATTAGTCAGTTGACGTGGACCAATTATGTGGAGACGCGTGTTATACTTCGTGGGAAAATATATATATTCACCGAGCAACTCAGCATACCGAGTAACACAACTTGACGAGCTACTCAACGTGTAGAGCATCTAGTCAAGAAGATCAAACGACAAAAACAGATTCAATGAACAGTCTTATTATGAAGAGATGTATATGCCTATTAACAAACGGCTTATTGTCTATTCATATTAACAGCCCAAGGGCTATAAATACATTGTAATCCCCTCCATAACGGGGTAATTGATAATTGATCATTTGCGATTATCATTAATATTAGGGCAAAACACCCAGCAATACAAGACAGTGGACGTAGGTCATTTTCATCAGGGCTGAACCACTTTAAAAATCCTTTGTCTTATTTCTTTATTCATATTTATTTGTGATTAATTAATTAGATCAAATCTAGCTTTTCACATCAACGGATTGGCACCGTCTGTGGGAACCACTATACGTAGCGTTTTTCACTAAACAATTCATCATACATGGCTGAGATCCCAGAATCTAGCAATAGGAATAATGACGGAATTCCTCCCAACCAGTATGCTCCTCCAAATATCCATGATCGCACAGGAATAGTGGCAAATTTAGCCACGGGGCAAACAGCCATGCAGGAGACCATGCGACAACTCATTCAAACTGTCCAAAATGTAACGCCTGCCCGGTCAGGCCAGCGAAGTGTTCGGAGAAACACGTACTTTTCGTCTTCACGATCCAGGCGTACTTTATTCCCTCAAGCTTCCCAGTCCAAACATATCGAATCCCATCATACGGAGAGGTCTGGCGATTCTTCTTTTTGGCCTGGCCGGACATCTTTTATAAGGGTTATGGACTCTGAAGAAAATAGTACTCTGACTCCAGAATGAATAAATGCTCTGGAGAGGTTGAGTAGAGTCTCCTCCTTTGACCGTTTGGTCCCCAGGAGGAATAAAAACCCTCCTTGAATTGTGTCAAGAAATTCTCAACGACCAAATGATCTAAGGGAAGGTTCTGCCCAATCACGCCCTGCAGCTCGTATAGAAAGATCCCAAGAGGAGAGTTCGGTACGATCCGTCGCTCGGATGAATAGATCAAAGGCTGGAAATGATGCATGGAAGGGCTCCATTCAGAGGTTGGAAGACAGGTGAGGGGAAATGGCTAAGGCCAAAAACCCTCTCCAAAGAACCTTTATCAAGGGATCTCTATTTGTACAATCAATCGTGGACTTTCTCACACCCTAAAAGTTTAAGGCTCCTGTAATTACTCCGAAGTACGATGGAAAGACTAATCCTATTCTCCACGTAGAACAGTACCAAGCTGTAGCAGATATTTATGCGGTCCCAGATGAGATGAGGTGTAGGGCATTCTCAGGAACTATCACTGATTCAACTCAAATATGGTATAATAGTCTTCCTCGGGTGCAGATTGCAACCATCCATCAACTGGAGAAGCTCTTTATAGGAAACTTTTATTTTGGTGCAAACCCAATCAAGAGGGTAGTACATCTTTTGAGTGTAAGACAGAAGGCAAGGGAAAGCACTTGGAACTACATCACTCATTTTAATAATGAGAAATTGGAGGTTATCACAGCTCTCATGAGTGGTCTTCTACCAAACAAATTATACTACACTTTGTCCAAGGATCCCCATAAGTCCATGGTAAAGTTGATGGCCAAAGCATCCAAGATTATGAATGCCGAAGAAGCTATGGCTACGAAGAAGAATGCGGAAGCCAAAGTAGAGACTAAAGCTGAAGGCAGGTCGGAGAAAAAAGATCACAAGCATAATGGTGGGAGCAAGCAGTCTAAAGGTAAGGAAGCACTAGACAACATGAGGAAGTATGGAAACTATACTCCCTTGAAAATATATATAAATCATGTTCTGGAAGAGATCAAGAATAAGGAAGAGCTAAATTGGCCAGAAAAACTGAGAACAACCCCTGAAAAGAGAGACAAGTCCAAGTACTGTGAGTTCCATAAAGATCATGGTCATACGACTAAGCAGTGTATAGCTCCAGAATGAGATAGAAGCACTCATCAAACGAGGAAAATTGAACAAGTTCATTGATCGCCAGAATGATGGGAAAATCAACAGGTGGTCAAGACAAAGGTCCAAGTCCCCTCGTCGACCAAGGGATTATAAGAAGATAAATCATGAGGATGATCCAGAGGATGACCCTGACCTCCCAAAGAAGCCCAAAAAGCCAGAACGTGAGGTATTTTCAATCCGTTTTGGTTCATTTAACTGTAATATAATAACTGGTGGAGATGCAGGAGGTAGTGATCATACTACTGAGAGGAAAGCTTACCTCAATGAGGCTCAAGCTTGTTCCTATATACAGCGGATAAATTTGGTGGAAGAGGATTGTCCGAGGAAGGTTAATAGGGATAAACTGGTCCTTGGTTTCTCCAAAAATGATCTGGAAGGTGTCTTGTACCCTCACGATGACCCTCTCGTAATTAAGATGGGGATGGAGGATGTAATCATCTCAAGATTATTGGTGGAAAATGGTAGCTTGGCAGACATCATGTTCTACCCGCGCTTTGATAGCTTGAATTTGAAACTTACCCAGCTGGAACCATATCATAGGCCACTCATATTAGTTTCTCTGGTGAAAAAGTTTTTCCAGTTGGGACGATCAAGTTGGATATACTGATTGGGACATGGCCTACTTGTAGATCTAAAAAGGTAAGCTTTTTTGTGATGGATAAAAATATCCAGTCAGCCTACAATATAATAATAGGAAGAGTGGGCGTGAAAAGGTTTGAAGCAGTGTCATCCATGGTACACCAATGCTTAAAGTTCCCAACCAACTTTGGTGTGTGACTTGTGAAGGGCGATCAGAAGGTAGCTCTAAAATGTTACTATTTATCTCCGAACAAGAAGAGTTGGAGGACACCAGGAAAAAAACCACCACTTACCAAGTGGATGAGTCTGAAGAGCCAGAGATTGAAACACTAGACCCCAGAGACGAATCAGAGCTCGTGAAGGGTCAAGTTATGGAAGCAACGGAGAGCATTGTCCTGGATGACGAGTAACCCGAATGAACAAATCAGATTGGTGCTTCACTTAATCCAGTAATAAAGTAAGAGTTGGTGGAATTTGTAAGGCATAAAAAGCAAGCTTTCGCATGGAGTCATGAAGATATATCGGGGATAGACCCAACTTTCTTGTGCCACGAACTCAATGTTAATAAGGAGATCAAATTGGTAAAGCAGTGAGGAAGTGACTTTAGACCAAAGAAGAATCAAGATATTCAAGAGGAAGTAGAGAAACTGCAAAAGGCCTCTTTTATTGGGGATGTCAAATACCCTGATTGGTTAGCCAATGTGGTGATAGTAAAAAAGAAGAACAATAAATGGAGGATGAGCATGGATTTCACATATCTAAACAAAGCCTGCCCAAAATATCACTTCCCTCTGTCCAAAATATATCAGCTGGTAGATGCTACTTCAGGACATGAATTATTGAGCTTCACGGATTCTTATTCCTAGTACAACCAAATTAAGATGAAACCAGAAGACAGGGAGAGTACCTCTTTTATTAACCTAAGCTGAACATACAGTTATAATGTTATGCCCTTTGGTCTTAAAAATACAGGTGCTACGTACCAGAGGCTAATGAATAAGGTGTTCACAGAACAGATCGACAAAAACATGAAGGTTTATGTTGATGACATGCTGACGAAGAGCAAGAAATCCGCTGACCATATAGCTGACCTGTGCCAAACAATTGACCAGTTGGAGAAGTATCAAATGAAGCTGAACCCGACCAAGTGCATCTTTGGCGTACAAGAAGGCATGTTCCTTGGTTATATTGTGAACCACCGAGGGATTGAAGAAAATTCAGACAAAATAAAGGCCTTGCTAGAATTATGATCTCCGACCACCAAGAAGGAGGTACACAGCATTACGGGGTGAGTAGCGGCTCTCAACAGGTTTGTCTCCCGAGCAACTGATATATGTCTTCCATTCTTTAAGGTGCTCAGAAAGACCTTTGAATGGAATTACGAGTGTGAGAAGGCATTCATGGAGCTAAATAAATACCTGGGGAAACCTCCTCTACTGTCTAGGTTAGTGTTGGGAGAAAAGTTATACTTGTACCTGGCTATCTCAGAAAATGCAGTCAGCTTAGCTTTGAATTGAATAGATGGTGGTGTAAAAAAACCAGTCTATTACACAAGCAAGGCATTCAGAGGAGCAGAGATCAGATATCCAAAATTGGAGAAGTTGGCATTGGCATTAATCGAGGCAAGCAGGAGAATGAAGCCTTATTTTTAAGCCCATACAATAGTGGTATATACTGACATGCCACTTCGATAGGCTTTACATAAGCCAGAAAAATCTGGATAATTAATGTATTGGGCGATGGAGTTAGGTGAATATGATCTTATCTATGAACCAAGGTCTTCTCTCAAAGGATAGGCAATAGTAGATTTCATCACTGAATTCACTTACCCAGATACCTCTGACCAACAGGGGCCTAAAGGAGAATAACTTATGAATGGTGGAGGATCATCAGAAATCGTCCCCGATCAACTCCCAACAGTAGACACGCTGAAAGGAGTAGTAACCGAACAATAAAAATTCTCTGATAACAGCCCAGAGTTGAAGGCAGATGAAAAGAAGCATCATATATTCCATCAGGGAATTCTGTCAGACAAAGGGTTTGATAAGGATATCCTTATATGGAATTTGTATGTTGATAGTTCTTCGTGCACAACAGGTTGCGGAGCTGGAATAATTCTTACTAGTCCGGATGGAATAGACATAGAATACGCTATGCGCTCCCAGTTCAAAGATTCCAATAATAAAGCTTAATATGAAGTTGTAATTGTGGGACTCAGTTTAGCTAAATTATTGAATGGAGAGCAAATTACGGTGTTTAGTGATTCACAACTAGTGGTAAACCAGATGCTCGGGCTATACGCGACAAAGGGAGAATCCATGATGAGGTATTTAAATAAGGATATGGAAGTTATATCTAACTTAGAAGTTGTCCAAATGGTTAGAATACCAAGATTAGAGAATGCGCGAGCCGATGCACTTGCTCGTTTGGCCTGAGCCACTCGTACCGAGATATGACGAACAATTCCCATTGAAATATTGGCAGATAGAAGCATTGGTGAAGACTTTTTAGTAAGGTTTATCACTCTTGACATGGGACCTTCCTGGATGGATCCCATTAGGGCGTATATCGAAAAAGGCATTCTACCAACCGAGTAACTCGCAGTGAAGAGGTTGAAGTTTAAAGCTGCCAGATATGTCTTAAATAATGGTGTTTTGTACAGAAGAGGTATCATAGCAGGATTATAAAGATGTGTTCATCCATAATAGGTTAAAGATATGGTAGAAGAAGTTCATGAAGGCTCTTGTGGAGCCCATGTGGTAGGTCGGACTCTTTTGCAGAGAATAACTACAAAGGGATACTATTGGCCGATAATGCATGCTGATTGTGCAGATTATGCCAAGAAATGTGACAAGTGTCAGAGTTTTTCTTCCTTACGAAGAACTCCCCAAGCATTGTTAACACCAATCACTTCACCCTGGCCATTTTCCATGTGGGGAATGGATTTAGTTGGGCCTCTGCCAACCATAAAAGGAAGGTTCAAATACTTGGTGGTTGTTGTCAACTATTTTACTAAATGGGTGGAGGTTGAACCTCTCATTAATATGTCCTATGAGAAGGTCTACCAATTCGTCTGGAAGAATATTATTTGCAAATATGGTCTGCCACATGCCTTTATCACCGATCATGGTACCCAATTTGATAATGAGGAGTTCGTTGTGTATTGTCAACAGTCCAATATTCAAAAGATTCATTCTGCACCAGGACATCCCCAGAGCAACGGGAAAACAGAGGTAACCAATAAAACTCTATTGAACGGGTTAAAGAAACGGTTGGATGATGCGAAAGGAAATTGGATTAACGAGCTGCATTCTCTGTTGTGGTCTTATCGAACAACTCCCCGAACAGCCACTGGGGAATATCCCTACATGTTGTCTTTTGGCAGTGAAGCCGTCATACCCATTGAGTTAGGATTACCTACTCATAGGGTTCTTAATTTCAATTCCCCAGTAAGTTATTTGGTGAGACGCCTGGACCTAGACATGCGCAAAAAAGTTAGAGAAGACGCAACAATTCGAAATGCAGCTTACCAGCAAGGAACCGCGATGTTCTACAATAAAAGGGTCAAGAAGGTTGATCTCAAGAAGGGGGATTATTTGCGCAAGAAGGTGATTCAAAGGCATAACAAGTTAGAAGCTAATTGGTATGGTCCATATCATGTAACTGTTGTTGTTCGACCTGACACCTACAGAATAGAAACCCTAGAGGTGGAAGAATTAAAAAATGCTTGGAATGCAGAGCATCTGCGAAAATACTATCGATAATGTAGCCTCACATATACATGTATTCTATTGCTTCAGTATGAATGAAAATGATTTTTCCCATTCTTCTTTTGAGTTAATTTTTTTGGAGTATTAGTGCTACACACCACACTTAAATTTCGCAACAAGCAAATTTCAGCCAACAATGTTGGTTGGCATATCAGTAACCACCAACTAAGGTTGGTCGGTAACCAACAATGTTGGTCGGCATATCAGTAACCACCAACTAAGGTTGGTCGACAATCAACAACCACCAACTAAGGTTGGCCGGCAACCAACAATGTTGGTCGACATATCAGTAACCACCAACTAAGGTTGGTCGGCAACCAACAATGTTGGCACAACAATCATACACGGAAAGGCCTGTTTGATTATGGGTGACCTCAAGGGGCATATAAAACTAACCAATAATATTGGCATAACAATCATACAAGGTAAAGCCTGTTTGATTATGGGTAACCTGAAGGGGCATCCAAAACTAGGCAAGAAGATTGGTGACCTCAAGGGGAATCCACTGTCTAGGCACCAAGGCAATCTAGATAAGATTGTTAGAACTAAGCAGAAACATGGGATAAAAATTATCCTATTGCTTGGGCAAATATGGGTGATAAGTCACTACAACTAGGAAAACACATGGGGAAAAGCTCATTTGTCTAGGCAATTAAATCAACAAAGGACGAACTGTCTAGTTACATAAAACATTCAGCAAAGAGCAACATTATTATAGTTAACCTCACAAAGGCTGACATGATAAATTAATTAATTTATTTCCAAAGGAATAAAATTACAAAAAACATGCTTTTTCTGTTAACAAAGTACAAATATCCTATTCTATTGGTTTCTTTCCTTTCAATTTTGGTACATGGTCCATCCCAGCTGGGGGATCGTCTAAAGCAAAAAGATATTCAATAAAGTTCAAATCTTGAAGCATCCTAGTGTTGCTCGAAATTGGGCACTCAAGTAGATGAGGAGGTCGGGATATCTCAAAGTTTTCATGAAAATTGTAATCACCAAGCTACTTGGAGATCAAACACCGAGGGATGGAGCGAGCTGAAATCCAGCTAACATCCAAGTTGAAAGGAGGAATTGGTAGATCAAGAAATCCAGGTTCATACCCATCCCACATGGTATTTCCTTTCTCAAAACGCATCACACCTAGAGCATTCAACCACCCCTGCTTTTATCCCTCATTATTTGATTGTTTTACCCGAGCATCAAGATAACATAAAGCTTCATTATATCCTTCCATAAAAAATTCTCGAGGTTGCTTGTGGAATTGATATGTCAATCTCTCAACATTTTAGTGGGGCTTCTTCACAACACTTTCTTTACTCTCCAAGGCAGAACTTTGTTTGGAAAGTTGCTCAGTAAGACTTTGGATTTTCTGGGACATCTCAGCTAAGGCTTGATTTTTTGCCATAAGATGAACGACTTGATTTTTTATAGCTAGTTGGGTCATTATCTCTTCAATATCGATCCGAACAGCTCTTGCTCGGCCACGGGTGGAAGATCTTGTTCTGCTATGACTGGAAGATGTAGGTCTGGCTCGTTTCAAAGCCTCTAACTCTTCTCCCAATGTAACATTTTTAGTTTCAAAAAATGAAAAGCCCTAATAATTGATTGGGACCAGAGCTCCAGAGGAAGATGGATATTTTACTTGTTTCAATTCTTCTCTCAAAGCAATATTTTCCTCCTCCAGCAGCTTGGCAATCCTTCTGTGCTCTTCAACCTCAATTTTTAACACACTTTCTCTCATCTTATGAGCTGAGATAAATTTGTCATAGCCCCGATCAGAACTTAAATATTGGTACTTTTTCTCGTAACCTTCATGAAGAAGAGCATTGGTTTCTTTGTGTTGAAGTTCTTCGATCACTCCTTGGAGATCTTCCATTATTTCATAATAAGATATGTTATTCGCCACAACTCGGTCAAGCAGACATTTTAAAATACTGATAAGCATCAATTTCTCGTTCTGAGGCATCAGATCTAAGAATATCAATTATTTACGCTTCAGTAAAGTCTGCATGACCACACTTTGAAGTAATCATTATATTTCTTCATCAACTCTGTATCATGAGCTGACAGGAGTTCCATCCTAGCAATAAACTAGCAAGGAAAGATAGAAACATATCAATAATTATAAGATTATATTGAGCAAGTAAAGGATAAAAATTCAGAATAAGTAACGAATCCCATTTTATTGATCACCAAAGGGGAAAGTACAACCAAAGTTACAATGAAAGGGAAAAATAGAAAAATAACATAATTGAAGAGCCGAACAACTCTACACCTTCTCTTTATTTCCTACAACATCTTCAGTCGATTTGGATGAAGGGGTTGGTTGACCGGAGGGCAGTTGGCATTGCTCGGTAAAAGTTGTTGCCTATTGAAATTGCTAGGAAGATTGAAGAAGGGTAGTAACAGGTGTTTATTCTGCTATCATCATAAAATATTCATCAGATGCAGTTTCATCTTCCTCTTCTTCTTCAATAGTGGGAGGAAGGCCATAAGTGTGTTTCTGAAATAGTTCAGAATAATCAGCAACACTCAACTCTTTCAAAGCTGCAACCTATCCATCTCTGAAGTATATCAAACTTACATACACCATTTGGGAAGAGATATCAGTCAAAGCTTTATTCCATCCTTTGTCCCAGCCAGAGCTAATGGACTTCTTCGCAACAACTTTTCTCTTCACCATCTTCGAGGAAGTTTTTTCCCTTAAAAGCTCCTCGGTAGACTTCACCTTCTCCTCAAGGTCATTCTTACACCGTTCAGCATTTTTAAGACTGCCTTCAAGGTCTTTCTTAAGTCGTTCTGCCTCTTTAAGCTTGCCCTCAACTTCCACCTTACTGGAAATGACAACTTTTAATTTTTCTTCCAACTCTTTAGAGGCATTTATAGCCTGATTTCAAGCTGTATTATCTTTTGCCGAGCTGTAATCGCCTCTTCCCGAGATATTTTAGTAGATCAGATTTTATTTTCCCAGGAAACCTTATGCTCCCTGTACTTCTATCCAGAATCCATCAAAGACTTGGACAACCCAGCAAGTGCTTCCTCTACCCCACTAGATGAGGTTGAAGCTTTTATGGCTTCATTCTTCTCTACGATATTATCGAAGTAGTCCAAAAATGATAAGAAAAAGAAAGGCACGAATCAGAGTATGAACATGGCAATGAAAAATTAGAAAGATAAATATAATTGTGGGTACCCGAATTTGCCATCACAGGCCCAGACGAGTAGCCTAATAGAAACGGCCCAAAGTCTGGGCCCCTCGTATATCAACTAAATTCAGTTAGGACTTAGTCCACTCCTAAAATCTCATAAAGAGATATTATAGGAATAGAAGATGGACGTGGGGGAGTCCAACACCCCCACTCCCCACGAACAAACATGTATATAATAAACCCTAAGCCAGGGGTAGAAGGCACGATTATATTTTCTGAAAGCACTCCCCGGAGTACATCGAAATCATACTGACTCCACCACCGTGGACGTAGGCATTCTCGTTGAACCATGTATATACTGTGGTATGTGATTGGCATCTTTTATATTCTTTTCATGCTTTGGTGATTACGCTTTTCTTATTTATTTGTGTTGAATATAAGAGTCACCACAATTGGCACCGTCTGTGGGAATGTTCGTCTCCCTTAAGAAAGCTCTCACCAATAAAGAAACTAAAATGTCTGGTCACAATAGCAACGCCCCTCAGGCAGGGGATATTCAAGAACAACCTGCCCCTCGCAGGATTAGATTTGAAGTTTGGCATTCAGATCAGAAGGGTCTCCCGGAGAGGCCAGCCTCAGAGGAGAGCCAAGGACCAGCGAGGTCCACACAAATCTCCAGATTGCTTGATGCCTACAAGGCAAGGCTCCAAGAGCAGAGGGAGTCTGCTCGCAAGCAAGAGGCTGAGAATGCTCACCTAAAAAGGAAATTAGAAATGATGGAAAAAGAGCTCCATCGCAACACTAGGCGACGTCCATATCGCACTCCTAGCCCTCAGGCGAGTAAGTCTCGCAGCCGAGGAAGGATCCCCAGATGCGGATCCCAAAGAAGTGAGAAACTAGAGTCAGATAATAACTTACTCAAGCAATAACGACCAACTCGCCGTCATTGGATCCCTACTCGAGCTGATGAAGAAATACGAAATTTAGTCTGGAAGGAAATGGACTAGCACCCCCCTCATCGAGGTGCCAGATCAATCAGGGAGCTTGCTAGATGAACTCTCAAGACCCAGATGAAATCCCCTTTCTCAAGGGAAATAGAAGAAGGGTAAGCCCCCAAGAAATTTTCTATTTCAAGATTCAAGATCTATGACGGAAAAACTAACCCTATTGATCACGTTAGGTAGTACAGGTAGGCCATGACTCTCTGGAACCACCGGGATGCACTGATGTGTCGGATTTTTCCCTCGAGTCTACATGATGTGGCCCAAAAATTATTCGAGAGACTCCCTCACAGGTCTATCAGGAGTTTTGAGTCCCTGGACGAGATCTTTACGGTTCACTTCATTACTAGTAGCTCCCATCCCAAAAGGATGGATGCTTTACTAACAATGAAAAAGACGCCTCAAGAAAGCCTTCGGGACTATGAAAAAAGGTACTTTGAGTTATTCAACGAGGTTGAGGACTGCTCGGAATAGGTAGCGATGGCCTTGTTCAAAATAGGCCTACCCAGCTCTTGCCTCCTGCACCAATCCCTGACGAAGAAGGGAGACACAACCATCGATGACCTGATGGCTCGCATCGAGAAGTATGGCAAGGTGGAAGATGTGACCCGGCTCAGTACAAGGGAGAATGGCGAAACTAAGCTTGCTGCCAAGGGCAATGACAAGGTTGAAAACCAGAATAAAGGGGGTAAGAATAGGGGCAAAAATGGCTCCAAGACTGGACGAAAGAACGATGCTTCTAAAGAATTTCAGGCAGTGAACACTGTCTTCAAAGAACCAATTTACAAGATCCTGGCAAAGATCAAAGACGAGCCATTTGTTAAGTGGCCCAAAAAATGGGAGGAGATCCCTAAAAAAGAAACAACGCACTGAGATATGCTTTTCATTAGGAAGGAGGACATAAGACTGAGCATTGCAAAGCTCTTAAGTCTCACCTCGAAGAACTGGCCCAAACTGGGCACTTGAACGAGTCTATGGAGAAGAAGGCAGAGAAAGTCGTTGCCAATGGAGACACAAAGCCCGACAACATACTCGAGGATGATGCTGGCCATAAATTCGCAGTAATTCATGAGGCATCTGATATGAAGCAGATTCAAGGGAATTCATCTCGGATGCAGGTAAAAAATCTTACAGCGGTAATGCAAGATTTTCAGATTGATCTAGCAAAGACACAATCAGAAAAGTGTCGGCGAGTAGGGGACGTCGATTATAGCAAACATATCATTTTCACAGAGGAAGATTTGGTGGGAGTAAGAACCTCACATCATGACGCATTGATCATTACGCTCAGGATTGCCAACTATGACGTCGACAAGTTGGTCATCGACTAGGGAAGCTCGTCCGAGGTAATGTAGCTCGACCTTTTCAGAAAATTGAAGCTAAGTGTCACCGACCTGAAAGAAGCCACTATCCCTCTAGTCGGATTTGCTGGAAAGTGACTATTCCATTGGGAAAGATCGTGCTGCCAGTAAGGGCAGAAAGTGTCTCCAAAATGATCGAGTTTCTAGTAGTTGACATCGACTCGCCATATCAATCTATCCTTAGCAGGGGTGGCTACTTTAAATGAAGGCAGTCCCTTCGACCTACCATTAGAAACTCAAATACATAACTGAGCGAGGAGTAATGGAAATTCACGGGGATCAGGCGATGGCAAGGAGGTGCTTCATAGCAGCCATTCGCCCAAAACCAGAGAAGAAGGTTGAGAAGGCCAAGGAGAAGGTCGAGGAGCAAGAAGGTTTGGTACCTTCAAAATAGCAATTAAAATATAAACAGACGGGAGTGGAGGAGACCAGGCTCCCCCCTACGAACGGGTAGTTCAAAACCTGGAAGAAATCGCAGTTGGTGGGGACAAGAAAGATAGGATGTTTTTAGTTGGAGCTTCTCTCAAAGATCAAGAAAAAAAGGAACTGACAGTATTGTTAAAAGGTAACCTCGACATTTTCGTGAGGGAACCATACGAGCTGCCTTCCATTGACCCCAGTATGGTTTACCATCGGTTACACGTCGACCCCACTTTCAGACCTATCAGGCAGAAAGAACGACGAACCACGCCAGAGAAGGCTAAAGCCATAGAGAAAGAAGTTAAAAAACTACTGGATGCAGGATCCATAAGGGAAGTTCAATTCCCTAAATCGTTATCCAGCCCAGTAGTAGTTCCAAAGAGCAATGGTAAATGGAGAGTATGCATTGACTTCACTGACCTTAGCAGGGAATGCCCTAAGGACAGTTTCCCTCTTCCAAAAATCGACCAGTTGGTACACGCCATAGCAGCTCACGAGAGAATGAGTTTTGTGGACACATATTCAGGGTATCATCAGATCCACCTGCATGCACCAGACCAAAATAAGACAACATTCATCACTACTGTCGAATTATACTACTACAGAGTTATGCCCTTTGAGCTCAAGAATGCAGGAGCAACTTACCAGAGGCTAGTCACTAGGATGTTCAAAGACCAAATAGGAAATACCATGGAGGTCTACATCGACGATATGCTATTCAAAAGCAAATGCAAAGAGGACCATCTCTCAATCCTATCAAATACCTTCTAGATCCTCAGAAAATATCGAATGAAACTCAACACGAACAAATGTTCTTTCGGTGTCCAGTCAGAAAAATTCCTCAGATATTTGGTTAGCAAGAGAGGCATTGAGGCCAACCCGGATCAGATCGATGCAATCAATAGGGTACAACCACCTCGCACGATACGGGACGTGCAAAAGCTCACAGGCATGCTTACCGCTTTAAACCATTTCATTTCAAAGTCCTCTGAGAAGTGCAAATCATTCTTCTAGCTCTTGAAAGGAAACAAAATAGTTGAGTGGAATCAAGATTGCTCAAAAGCATTGGAGGAGCTCAAGGCCTATTTTAGCAAGTTACCTTTGCTCGTCATACCTCAGGAAGATAATCCCCTCTACATATACCTCGCCGTCTCCAGCCATGCCATCAGTTTTGCACTAGTGTACGAGGAGGCAGGAATTCACCATCCAGTATACTACGCGAGCAAAACCTTTTGGATGCTGAGTAGCGGTACCTCCCACTGGAAAATCTCGCCTTTGCACTCGTAACAGCTTCGAGCAAGCTAAAATACTATTTCGAAGCTCACACTATCGTCGTCCTTACATCACACTCCCTTAGAGCGGTCCTGCAAAAAGTGGATCTGTCTGGCAGACTGTCCAAATGGTCAGTCGAACTCGAACGATTTGATATCCAATTTCAACCCAGGAATGCAATCAAAGGATAAGTCCTCGTCGTTGCAAAATTCATAGGCGACCAACCTCAACCCACAAAGAAAATGGAAGATGACCCACCAGTAGGAGTCTGGCAACTATTTGTTGATGGAGCCTCCAACTCAAAGGGAGCAGGAGTAGGTATTGTTCTTGTTACTCCAGAAAACACAATCCTCGAGCAAGAGACGAAATGATGGAAGCCTACCTCACCTTAACAAAGAAGCTAATGACCAACTTTGAGGAAGTCAGTGTCCAACAGTTTCCTCGATGATAGAACAGCCACGCCAATGCCCTGGCAGCCCTAAGTTCTGCAATCGATTCCAACTTAAAGAGAATGATCCCCATTGACTTCCTCACCGGTCCAAGCATTAACCAAAGCGACGAGCTGCCAAATGTGGAACATATGCTCTAGATCTAGTTAGCACCCAGTTGGATGGACCTTTTGAGAGACTACTCTAAAGATGGTGCACTTCCAGATGACAAAAAGTCTGCTCATCAGATAAGCGTCAAAGTTGCTTGCTTTCACTTATCTCCTGAGGGTAAACTATACAAAAGATCATTCATCGGCCCTTACCTTTAATGTATCCACTCGAAGGACGTCGAGCAAGTATTTTACGAGCTTCACAAAGGAATCTATGGAATCCATATTAGAGGGAGGTCACTAGCTGTCCGAGCAATGAAGGAAGGATAATGGTGGCCATATATGCAAAGAGATTCGAAAGTGTATGATCGCAAATGTGAGAAATGTCAACTACATGCTCCTATGGTCCACCAACCCGCCAGCGACCTAAGATCACTAACCAGCCCATGGCCCTTCACTCAGTGGGGAATGGATATCGTAGGCCCTCTCCCTACTGCCGCCGATAATCGCAAGTATCTGTTGGTTGCAACAGCTTACTTCACCAAATGGATCGAGGCAGAACCACTGGCGAACATCAGAGATGAAGATATGATGAGATTCATATGGAGAAACATAATTACCCATTTCAGAATACCTAGAACCATCATTACTGATAACGGAACATAGTTCGAAAGTGGCCCTTTCCAAAAATTCTGCAGAAAACACGGGATCAGGCACTATTTCAGCTCGGTGGCCTACCCCAGAGCAATGGCCAAGCCGGGGATTATAATAAAATGGTTATTGATGGGCTGAAGAAACATTTAGAGCGAGCCAAGGGAGCATGGATGAACGAGCTGCCACATATTTTGTGGGCTTACCGCACTACCCCACGGTGAGCAATTAGGGAAACCCCATTCTCACTAATGTATGGAATGAAAGCAATCATCCCCTTGTAAGATGGTCTACCAACAATGAGAACCACCCTTGTCGACCAAGGCCAGAATGATGCAGCATTACTCACTAAACTTGACCTAGCTGACGAACGCAAAGAGCTAGCCCTAGTAAAGCTGGCAAGCTATCAACAACAGCTCGCGAAATACTATAACCAAAAGGTCAATCCAAAGACATTCCAAGTTGGGGACTACATCCTAAGGAAAGTCCTTGGCAGTGCAATAAAATCGTCAGACAACAAACTAGGGCCGAACTAGGAGGGACCATTCAAGATAACAAGAGATGATATACAAGGAGCCTATCACTTAAAAACGCTGGAGGGCAAAGAAATACCCAGAGCATGGAACGAAATCAACCTAAATAAATTATATTTCTAGTTTTTTCTTGGGTCTTTTATCAAATTTTTGGAATAGGCAAATCATTTTTTATTTACTCGTGAATTAATGAAAGATGTTTGGCAGTTGCATTTTATAAAGTGTTAATTCTGTATTGAGAACTTTATAACTTGCACACCCTTTCCAAGTAGCAGGCACCTTACTTAAAGAATAAAAGCAGGGTATCACCCTCCTCAGGTATTCGTTATGAAACACGAATAACCTCCTAGCATTGCCCCGATAATATATGAAGCCCTACCGGGAATCCTTAGGTAATTAGACCAACAACGAATTGGTCACCAAACTATGTTTGGATCAAAAAACCTGCTCGGATAGAACATCTAACGCCAGGCGTGTCCTCGCCATTGCCACACTTAGGCCTAAGGGAGTGTGACGACACGACCTAAAAGATAAAGTGAGGCAAAATGGTATCTTATAAGCATACTGGACTGGGAGGACACTTATTCAACACTGTAACCCTTCCAATCTAGTCGGCCATCAGGGGCCCAAGATAATTAAGTGAGAGATAAATGATGAACACATGTTTAGTTGGTGAGATCGCCCAAAATATAGATATTATATTACTCCATCACATTTACAACAAGAATGTAAAACCCGTGTTTAGTCGGCAAGATCGCCCAAAGCATCAATATTACATTACTTCATTACATATATACAAAGAGTTACAGTTAGTAAAATCCTAATGAGGCTGAGGCCTCTGAACAAGATTGTGGCCTCTGAACAAGATTGTCAGCCACTTGTGCTCTTCGGCCATCGTCCGGATGAGGAGCCAATTCCTGCTCAACCTCATTGACGGTTGGCTCTAACAGCTTCCCGGGGATAGCATCAATAGGGATCCATTGGTCATACCTCCTGAAAGGATTAGGCCTCAAAGTTGAAGGAGAGATCTCATGACGGTACTAGAGTACTGAGTTCCTCGGGACCCGTATCTCCCTAAGGGAGCTAAACTATCCCCCAATAAAGGCCAGCTCTTCGAACTCAGTCAACCTCGTTGGATCATCTGTCCAACCTTGATCGTAACCATCAGCCCACACTCGTCAAAGTTCTTTCTTGAATAGATACCTCAATCGTGTGACATCCTTTGGAAGCCCGATAGTAATTATGTATGCTCGATGGACGTCTTCTCGAACTCGTCAATCTCCCTAGCTTGACCCCCTACATCAGGACCATCTCATGGAGATATTGATGAGGTAGGACCTCACAAAACTGAGGGAGAACCGCTCAGCTCTCTTCTAGTTCACGAAACAGCTGATGAAGAGGAACCTCATAAAACACGAGGTGCGATGCTTGGTGCATGCTACCTGAGCCGCGACACCTCTCTCCTAAGAGTCTCATTTTCCTGCTGTAGAACTTTGTTCGACTTGGTTAATTTCAGTGGAATCAAGGAGTTTAGCTCTCAGTTTATTTACTTCCTCTTGGATAGAGGTGCCAACTTCTTCCATCACCTGAAGTCTATCCTTCAGTTTGGCAATGAGCTCGGACTGGTCCTTAAAGCTCTTATTTCTCGACCTGAGAGACTTGTAAATCGTAACAAAGGCTTGGCGAACTTGAATGCTCGTATTAGGACCAAGGATCCTTCCAAGTTGAGAGGTGGAAGGTATATACTCATCTACATCTATTAACTACAAGCCATAGAGAGTAGTAAAGAATAAAATAAATCAGTACGTTGAAGGAAAAAGTCTTTTCATTTCATTCTAACATAAAGGATCAAAGTACATTGGGAATCAGAAAGGAACATTACAAACAAATCAAAAATATAAATAAAGTCCTAAGAGCAGGCTAGTGAGCGACCTCAATCTGTTCAGAGGTAGACGACTGTTTTCCTTTGTCGATAACACTGATAGCACCTCCCTCAGATGGGGAAACTGTTGTTCTTTGAGCAGGAGGAGCATCAACAGGTGCAGTCTAAGAAGCAGGGACTATGCCTTCAGTGGCTGGGGAAGGCACATCATCCACAACGAGCTTTGGGTCTGGGTCATGCTCATCAAATAAGGGTGAGTCAGTATCCACCCCAGTAGCAAGAAGAGCCTTGTTCCAACCCTTACTGAAGTTCAGCTATCTAATGTTGCCAATCTGAACATCGGCATCTTCATACCCAACCATCATTGTAAGATCTCTCCTTCAAAACATCTACCTCAAACTCCATCTTCTTCAGCTTCTCTGCCAGTACCTTATTCTTTTCCACTATAGTGAGATTGCTAGTGCAGACCAGGTCATTAGACTGGCTCAGCTCGTTCAGCTCTTTTATCTTCACCTCCTTCGCTCTATTGGCTTCGACAAGAGCAAGATCGGAGGACTACTGGGCCTCATTAGTAGCCTTTAATCTGGCCTCCAACTCGGTATTCCTCCCCTTGTGTCTTTCCTAATCATCCTGTACGGTACAGGACAACGAAGTCAGTCACAAACTGCAAGGAAAAGGAATATTGAGCGGGAGGTTGCAATAACAGAAAAGCATTAAATTGTGATCATAAAGGAAAGAAGAAGACTTACTAAAGCTAGCTTCTGGCTCGCCTCCAGAGCTAGCTGATCAGCTCCCATCGCCTTTTGACGATCAAGAAGTAAAATTACTCGCTCGAGAAATGTAGGAGCCAATTGAGGAGAGAGGGCAACAGATGCCCCCTCTGGCAAAGCAGACATGAGCACTAAAGCATGCCCAGCCTTCGTCCTTGACTCCTCTTTCTTTCTCTCCTCTTTTCTATCCTTTTTTCTTTCTCAGCTCTCCTCCTGTCCTCAACTTTCCTCCACTCCTCCACCTTTTTCCCCTCTTCCTTTCTCTTTCTCTCTTTCTCTCTCAATAGATCATCCTCCTTCCTTTTCTTCTCCTGCTCATAAGCAATAGACTGAAAACCAGTGGCAACAGCCCCATTGTCAGACTTTTACTTCTTCGACCGCTGAGCGAGAAGCACATCATCTTGATCGTCATCATCACGAATGAGGTTCCTCCTGGGGGAGCCATTTCCTTACTAGAACTGCTAGATGTACTTGAATATTCTTAAGCCTTAGAGACCTCATTCGAGTTGGAAGACTCTTCACCACTAGAGCTCGCCTCATTGGAACCACCTTCAGCACCCCCTCTGATATCACTTTTAGAGCTTCTCTCTTCCTTGTACAACTGGATGAGATCAGCAGCAGCTTCTTCAATAATACCTAAGTCAAGAATGCTGTCCATAGGCCTCGCAATGAAACTAGACCCAATGTTCTTGTACTAAAAAAAAGCAGCTGATCGGGGATGTTCACCATTAGACAAAGACTCCATGATATTCCAAGCTTTAATCATCTCAGCAGCTCGAACCTCACTAAGGGCAGGTTCCAAGTTCTTTGTCCTCGCTGAAAAGAAAATAAAAAAATATCAGAAAAATCAAACATTAACTGGAAGACCAATGAACAGAGAGAATATTACCTATGTACTCCTCCCCATAAAAGGGGATTGTGAATCTATCAGACCTCGCCCCCTCAGTATGGTGGGAGAACTACCAATTCCTAGTAAAAAAACCCTCTTGCCAGTAATCCTTATGGGAATTAGGTAGATTGACTACCAATACCCTATCAGGACTCCTGGCCTTGAGGTAAAGAAGGCCAGATCTAGTTCGAGAGAAAGAATAGCAAAAATAGATTTCAGTGAGCCCTAAATTGGTGCCATAGAGTTGGTTTATTCTATGAACCCCATTGACTATCTTCCATACATTTGGCAAACACTGTTCAGGGATGATGTTGAAATAACTAAAGAAATGCAAAAACAAGTTGTTTGGAGGAAAAGTAAGACCCCCTTGGGAAAGCAACATGACGTGAATCCAATGGGAGCCCTCTATCTCTCTAACATTCTTAGGGATAAAGACGCACTCAATCTCTACCCATTCTGGTATATTATAAAACTTCCTAAACTCAGGCACTGATCTATTACCAATCTTCGTCATTTGTAAACCCTAGATTACAAATTCGAAGAAAACTCAATAGAGAAAGCACAAAGAGATAGCAAAGGGGACTTACGAGATGAAAGTTTGGCTTGGACAATGCAAGATCACAAGCCCAGACGATGAGGGAAATTGAAAGCAAAGAAAATGAGGACCTGGAGAAGAGGGAGCAACGACTAAAGCTTGCAAAAGATGAGAAAATGTTAAGAAGCTTGAAACAAAAATATGAAAATGCCACTCTAAATGACTTCTTAAATGTTTTCAATCATGATGCACAAGATACGAAGTAGGCTGCCGCCAAAATCAAGTAGAAAGCTCCAATATTGGAAAAAGTTACACAATTTACAAAAGAGCCATTATGACAAATCATTTAAATTTATTGAGCCCAAATTGTGGCCTAACAACTTTAGGGGCAATTGTGGGTACCCGAATTTGCCATCACAGGCCCAGACGAGTAGCCTAATAGAAACGGCCCAAAGTCTGGGCCCCTCGTATATCAACTAAATTCAGTTAGGACTTAGTCCACTCCTAAAATCTCATAGAGAGATATTCTAGGAATAGAAGATGGACATGGGGGAGTCCAATACCCCCACTCCACGAGAACAAACATGTATATAATAAACCCTAAGCCTGGGGTAGAAGGCATGATTGTATTCTCTGAAAACACTCCCCGGAGTACATAGAAATAATACTGACTGCACCACCGTGGACGTAGGCATTCTCGCTGAACTACGTATATACTGTGTTGTGTGATTAACATCTTTTACATTCTTTACATGCTTTGGTGATTATGCTTTTCTTATTTATTTGCGTTGAATATAAGAGTTACCACAATAATGATAACCTATTGAGGCAAGAAGTTGAGCCGCCACATCGACAACCTTATCCCGAGGAGTTGAAGTTTCCGCAGCTCGACAATCAGGGAGAGTCCCTGACTTGAACAATTTTTTGGCAAAGCCAAGGGTAAGAACAACCGGAGAACTACCTCCCAAATAATAAATCCCAACTCCAGTAGGTTGTGTAATAGAATCCAATGGCCTTTCAGTAAGACCCCTCTTCAACCTTCTCAAAGGAGCACCTTCAATCACAGGTGCTGCCTCTTCTTCAATCAGAGGTTCTCCCTCTTTTGAGACAACAACTTCAATCAAAGGTTCTGCCTCTTTAGGGGAAACATGGGGATTCTTGCTGATATCTTTAGCACGAGGAATAACATCATTCTTCTTAGTTCTGTCAGTTGGAACGTCATCCTTTTTTGTCTTCGCCCCTTCATTACCAGGAGCAAATTTGGTAAAGAACTCAGGTACCCTCCTCTTATTCATCATCAAATTAGCAATAAAGGTACCCAAATCAGAAGAAGATTCTCCTACAGTTGCTGATGCCGGTAATTGATCAAGATCAATTACCACAGGACGAGCGAGAGGTCGAGCAATAAAAGACGAGGTGGTATTCTTATATCTCAACAAATAAGAAGCAGACCTCACGTGCTCCCCAGAAATGGATTGATGCAAATCCCAAATAAGTGTTAATTTTTTTATATTTATGTCACTCTCTTTTGGAGGTTTCCTTTTGCTATCAACTGCAAAACAAAAATGTACATATGTCAGTGATGCATTTTATTGAACAAAATTAGAGCTAAATTAAAAAATTAAAAACAGCCTATCCTATTGCCATAAAGTGGACATCTGGGACCTTGGTATACATCATTTCCTTCTAACGGGAGGTGTTGCTAATTTTTCATCACAACCTCATGATCAAAATAGTCCCTATTGGCATCGGGGAGATTGACCACTAAAGCTCTATTTGAAAACCTAATTTTTAAATAAAAAGTTGTGTCACTGGTAACCCATTTATAACAATACATAATTTCAGGAATTCTTAAGTGAGTTCCATGTATTTGGTTCAACCTATGTACGCCATTAACTACCCTCCATGTATTTGGAGCTACTCGTGCAGGAACAATATCGAAATATTCGCAAAACTCTCAAACACAGGGGATTAGGCGGGAGAAAAACCACATTCTGCTACAAAAATGGAGGGAAACCAGTGTCCCTCAGCTAAAGAAAATAAATCAGAAGGGCAAGGAGGTTCCTCTAGAGTAACCCAGGATGGAGTTGCAAAATCAGCCCAAACTTATCCAATGATTCGACAAGATAAACCATGGTGGCTAAAGCAAAGAAAAAAGAAGGAAGAAGTTCTTACAGAACACTGAGAAATCTGCTAAGGCGGGTGATCGAAAGAACGAAAATACAAGGATAGAGCGAGAAAACAAAGAGTTTAGAAGTCTGGAAGTAAAAAGTAGAAGATGATTTGATTCTATCTCTTTTAAATGGCCTGCATCGGGAAGTGACAAAATAAATGATTATTAGAAAAGACAATTGCATTTTTGGCGATTAAATGATGAAAAAGACGCAAATATCCAAGCGTCTATCGAAGAATCAAAATATTTACAAGTTTGCCATTTCGCGCTCAAATGACAAGTCTAAAAGGAAAATTTCCTAAGTATTGGAGATCTGTAATCTAACAAGACTGGGTAAAACATGTCCAAGCAACTCTTGAGCATAATGTTCCACACTCTAATATCAAACCTCAATTGTGTAACATTGGGGGCTTCTGTTGATATAAAAATTAGTCAGTTGACGTGGGCCAATTATATGGAGATACGTGTCATACTACATGGAAAAATATATATATTCATCGAGCAACTCACAGTACCGAGCTACACAACTTGATGAGCTACTCAACGTGCAAAGCATCTAGTCAAGAAGATCAAGCGACAAAAACAGATTCAATGAAGAGTATTATTATGAACAGATGTATATGTCTATTAACAAATAGCTTATTGTCTATTCATATTAACATCCCAAGGGCTATAAATACATTGTAATCCCCTCCATAATGGGGTAATTGATAATTGATCATTTGCGATCATCATCAAGATTAAGGAAAAATAACCAGCAATATAAGATAGTGGACGTAGGCCATTTTCATCATATCTGAACCACTTTAAAAATCCTTTGTCTTATTTATTTATTTATATTTATCTATGATTAATTAATTAGATCAAATCTAGTTTTTTACATCAACAAGTATATTATATGTGTTTTGTTTCTTTGTTATGGAACTTTAGTATATTTTTAACCAAAAAGGAAAAACATTAGGTTTACTAACTTCAAAATAAATTCTCTAATTTTCTTCATTAGTTGCAAACATTAATACATTCTCTATATTTGCTATTATTTTACAATTAGTATATTTTACACAACATACCTTTTGTGTCTGAGAAGTGTGTGTGCGCGCGTGTGCTTGTGTGTGTGTGTGTGTGTGTGTGAGAGAGAGAGAGAGAGTGAGAGAGAATTCGAGGATTATATTTTCTACTTATTGGTTGCCAAATGTTATGTCCCATGCAACATGGATGAAACTTACACTTTTCCATTTAAGTAAATAAAATAATGTTCTAAACTTTGCCAAGCAATTCGTACCATAATTCGTAATTGACCCGGTTTCAATACCCAAAGTATTTAATTGTACAAAACCAATTTCATAGTGACCCATACACGAACAAAGTTTATAAGTTCAGTTGACACCCACTAGCATCTAACAAATCTGAAAAATTTAACAAAACCAAAATAGAAGACAATATATTTTGTTTAGCTTTAGTCTCGTCTCCTAAGATATGTTAGGCTCTCATCTCATACATTTTTAAAATTGTAGTAAGTCCTATAACTACTCATAACTACTCTGTAATCGTCCCTCTTCTTTTTTTTTATAAAGAATGACACTTGTACCATAGTGGTTAGAATATGACCAATAACTAAAAAATAAAAACACGAGAGTGGCTACAAATAAATCTAAAAAATTGGACTAAATACTTAAGATCCCAAGACAATATTTTGATACAAAACTAAATTAAAATTTATTGGCATTAAAATCGAGTTGAACAAAAAAATGAATCATCAATCTCATAATTCATGTTGTCGTAAATGAAAATATCCAAACAAATCGCGTCGAAATTAAAATTGGAAGGAAAAATAGAAACCTTGATCTGAAGAAAAGGGTCGAATTAAAATTGATTTTTACAATTGAAATTGAAATCGATTTGAAAGAAAAAAAAATCAATCGTTAATCTAAAACCCATCGACATTGAAATCGGAATCGATATTCTCAAGAATTTCATAGTGCAAACAATCATAACATTAGTTTTCAACTGTGGAGCCCTAAATCTGAAACGAACCAAAATCAAGGAACAAATCTCAATTTAAATTAAAGAAACCACACACAAAATCAAACATTTGGTGTTGCATACTGAAGTGTCGCACCCTTATTCGCTCGTGTCTGGACCCAACAAAAATGTAGTCCGGGCACAAGTCAATGCGGGTGAAACATGCCACTGACATGTAGCACCAAATGGGTGAACTTTATGTGTCGACCTAGGATGATTCTTTGTATTTTTTATGTTTTTCTAGATCGTTTTTAGTTTTTTACTAAATTTTCTTATATTCTAATATTTTTGTCGTTTTGGTATTGTTTAATATTTTTTCCTTTTAGAATATTTTAATAAACTTTTTCATCTTATTTTCTTTAGATAATACTTTTTGGAATATAAAAATTAATATGTATTTTGTAGCTTTTCTTTATTTTTTAATTTTGAATGTTTTTTCCACATGACATTACTCAATCAGGTAGCTTAAAAGTTTTTGCCATGCCATCATATAACAACTCATATTTCAATCAAGCTTTGTAACGGGGTTAGTCCCAATGTTTCAATTGTGTGACTTAATGAACTTTAGGGGTTATTTGGGAGCCTCAATTTCATGGCTTGGAATTGCACTTGAAAAATATTTAGTTCAAATTTTGAAAATTTTGAACTGAAAAATTAAAATTCCAATTCCAAGCCATGGAATTGGGGTTCCCAAATTCCCTCTTAGAGTTTAAAATGCAATATTAAAATATCAAGGGGGAGATTGCAAATGACCTTTAACTTCAGGGTATATTTTAAACGATATTGTTGTTTTATTGACATTGTGCAAGCCCCATATTATAATTGTAATACTTCTTAGCCCCCATATCAAACGTTTTAAAATCATTACGACTCCTTGCATAAATAAATTTAAGAGAAAATTTGAAGTAATTCGCAAGCAAGAAAGAATCTAGTGGCCAAATTAACCTTGTTTATTTATTCTCCCTGCAAGCGCACATTATTCATTCGAAAAAAATAAAAATCTACAAAAATACTTTTTATTTGTTAGGATGTATAGATCTTAACCACCCATTTTTACAATACTAAGGATTTTTTTTGTTATACTAAAAAATAAAGCTAAAGAAGTTGTTTTAAGTTTAAGTACACATTTAGTCAACTATAAAAAAATTGGCAATTCATTCATTATAAATAGTTATGGGAACTAAAAGAAAGAAAATATGAAATGCATCAATTTATATAATAATTTGGGCTTTGGAATGAAGTTATTGACTCTAAGATATAATATATTTCTTAAAAAAATACTAAATCTCATCTTTGTTTTTATTATTTTTTAATATTTGAATCTTTTTTAATGTACTCCTAAAATAAATAAAAAATAGTGTACATATAATAATTCAACATTTTGCGAAAGTAGTTTCTTATGACTTTAAGTAAAAATTATACTTGTTTTTGCAGTCTTTATCCATGAAGATTGATTTATTTTACTTGCGAACGTTTTGTATCGAGTGAACTAAAAAAGAAGAAGAAAATTTCTAATATGAGTTGTAATCGTTTGTTATTATGCCATTTGACAATGTTTCGCTTGACGTGTGCAACACAATTTTTAAACACTATAATAAGAATGTAGACAAATGAATAGAATGAAACAATGCAACAAAAAAAGTTGGTATGGATTTCTACACATAGTTCCTAGTTTAAGCCCTTCATTGGAGCGAAGGGCTGGCTTGCTAGTACTTGAGTCATTTTTTGGACCAGAGTGTTTTATGTTTGATAAGTTGACAATGGCTTCCAAGAAATGGTTGAATTTGTTATAGTGAAGAAGTTGCAGTGTGCTCCAGCGAAGGACCCAGCTGAGCTAATAAAGGGTTTTAGTAAGGGAATTTTGGGTATTTCATCCCTTAAGGATTCCTTTTATAAATATCAAGTCATAGGTCATTTTACTTAAGTTTATTAAGCATTTATTCATCATCGATTGCTCTTGTATACACATTGAGATGGACAATGAGGCTTGAGATAAGCTGTAAATCATTTTGAAATAATCAAATAAAGGAAGCCATCATCATATGTGAACACAACCAAATTAGTGAGTCACGTACATCTTGTTTTGTTCTTTATTAGTGTATTATTTATCTTTACTCTCTCGTTACTTTGCATTTATATTTTATTTTCTATTGGTAACTCTTAAGTTTCTTCCTTCTTGGATCTTGGGTATGCATGAATCTAAAAGACATACTAATCTGCTGAGTGAGTATCTGCACTAGTACTATTTAGTTTAAGAGATTTAGCTTAAAGGATCTTTTGGTTTGCGTTATTCCAATGTGTTCGATAGGATTCCTAAGTCGGATTTTAGTCATATCCCGGATGTTTCTTATTTCATAATCGTTTTGGAGATTAGAGAATGGATACATCAAAGGTTGCAAAGATGTTGATAATGAAATTTGACTTAAAGAAGTTAGATAGTAAAACCATTAATTTTGACACGCAAAAATATCGCATGTGAGATTTTTTAATCCAGCAAGGTTTACATAAGGCGTTATAGGGCATTGTGACTAAAATCGTCTATATGTCGGAAGATGACGGGAAGGAATACGACTTGCAAGAATGTATCACTATCCGAATACATCTCGTGCAAAATGTGGAATATTATGTGATTATGAGGAATCGACAGAGAAAATATGGTAGAATTTGGAAGATAAATACATGAAGAGGAGAATAGAGAATCGTCTCTATCTCAAGAAGAATTTGTTTCTATTTAATTATATTGAAGGTATATTGATGTCTGAATATCTTTATGAGTTCAATAAAATTATCTTCGATTTATCAAAATTAGATGTTGATATTGGTGATCAAGATAAGGTTTTTACTTAAAATTAACTTCCGGATTCATATGATCAATTTCCTTTAATATATGGGAAGAATGAGGTGAAGTTTAATCATGTATCTTTGTCATTGTTGAGAAGTAAAAGTGGAAGAAGATAAGAATTATTCTTTGTTAGATGCACTAGTTGTGTGGGGGTAATGACCAAGGTGAGAAGTAAAGGTAGAAGAGGAAGTTCTAGGTTCTGCTACTTTAGAGGACAATAAATTTGGGAGCATGGTGATTGTTTCTTCATGTGAAATATCTTCGAATGAGTGGATTTTGGAATCAGGGTGATCTTACCACATGTGTCTGGATAAATATTTATTTCATACCTTTAAAAAGGTGGATGGAATGAAAGTATTTATAGGTAATGACCATGTTTGTTGATAAAAGGTTATTGACATAATCAAATTGAACATGCCTAATGGAGTGGCTCGTATTCTTATAAATGTTATATATGTCTTAGATTTGAAGAAGAATTTTATTTCTTTTGGTGGTTTATATTACAACGGGTGCAAGATTGTACTTGAGGGTGGATTGTTAAAGGCTGTTATGGGTGCCTTGGTAGTTATGACGGGAAATAAATAGGTAAACCTATTTTATTTTAGGGAACATGATAACATGTCCTGCCTCGACCGTTAATCATAAATTACAGGCAAAGACAGATTCCTCTAGGCTTTGGCATATGCATTTAGGACATGACAAGGAGAAGGCCATAACCGTGGTATGTAAGAAAGGGTTTCTAAAGGGTGAGAAGAGTTTCAAGTTGGGATCTTATGGGTGTTATGTGCTTGTGAAGCAAACTAGGGTCAAGTTTGGTATGTTGATTCATTGCATTAAGGTCATACTTGATTACATTCAAGTGGACGTTTGGAGTCCTTCTAAAACACCATATTTGGGAGGTAGTCACTATTTTGTGACATTTATAAATGACTAATCTTGGAGTAGTTGGGTTTATACAATGTTGAATAAGGGTAAAGCCTTTGGGGTGTTTCTTACATGGACGGTGTAATAGCCAATTTTTTAAGTAGACAATTAAATGATTTAATAATAATTTATTTTTTATTATGAATTTATGAATCAGATCGATTAATAATGAAAGAAATTTTATTGAATGATCCAATGATGAATTTATAGAATTTTCAGACACTTATTATAAATTAAATTTGGTCAAATGTCCCTTTTTAATTGATGATTTACTTGTGGGAATTAAAACGTTTAGGTAAGGGTAGTTTGGTCTATTGACATATCTTAGTGGCTAAGTTAGGGTTTGAGGAGAACCATTTGTGTGTAGTATAGTGTAAGATTTGTTGTCGTGCAAATGAGGAGAGGGAGAGAGATTGGCGGCTGACCCTAAGAGGGGATTCGTGATCGGGGCAAACCCCACTGCAACAGTGGCCCAAGGCCCCACAATTGCGACTAGAGATGGTTTACAGCCCAGGTGTGAGGTTTGTTGCCTTGCCCTTTTTATTTTCTTAAACCCACGATATTTCATTTTGGTAATTCATTTTACTCTCAAATCAAAACCCTCAACCCTTATTTATCTTCATCCCTAACCTCACAAACCCTAAACCCCATTAAAGTACAACCTTCAAACTTCCATTTCATGACCTTAAGCATGGAATTTTGGAATTCTTCAAAAGGCTAAGTTGCTCATATTTATGAGTAAATTGAGGAACTTAAGTCAAATGTCAAAAATGGTTAGAAAGAAAGAATACTACACCTTTCCCCTTTAGTGTTTTATGACTTATATATATTACCTAAACAATGATTATTATTCACTATAAGTGATTAGAGGTTTAATTAGGGCAAGGTAAACCTAATAAAGTTCCTATTCATGTTATTTGATATTGAAATTGGTGAAACCCCTATTATAATAGGAATACTTATAAAATATTTATGTGAATTAAATGATGTGATTAAGAAAAGTAATATGGTAAATGGAAAATAATTGATTTACATGCCATATAAACTTGAGAATTGATATATAAGTTATGTGTATACTTGTCCCTTGATATTTTATTCATGGGAAAATATTATGATCCCCACTTGAAATGTGTATGAATCATTGATGTATGAAATAGAAATTGTAACCATGGAAATCAAGATCATTCGTATGGGAATTACCAATAATTAAATATGTTCATAAAATAATATGTTATTTGAGATTTTGAATTGTGTATGTTTATTGAGAGGATTATTATTTAAGCCCTATTTTGTTGGTGTTGGGATTTGTATGATTTAATAATTGTTTTTGGTGAAGAATGTATTGTGTGAGTTATTGACTATGCTTCTGAGGGTTATTGTAATGCCCGAGGCCTTACCCTATGATGATGCAGGGTTAATTCTCTTAAACTTATGCGATAATAGTTTAACTAATCTTACATAGGGCAATATTACTAGGTCGTGATGTCTAAGTACACCTAGGCATCATCAATATAATCACTCATCATAAATAATCATACATGAAGTAGTGGGATAAATCGCAAAATTAAACAACCATAGTCCCCCATACATGCATTAGAAAATCACTGAGTTCGATATAACAATGTTTACAAATTAAAATGTCTTAATGAAGTACTTTTACTATAACTAGATGTGGAACTGAACACATCTACTCTTTAACTCTAACGCATCTTCTCTTTGCAGCCTCTTTTCCCCAGGAAGTCATGAAATAAAAGGACGAGCTCAAATAATACGGTAAGGGTTAAATCAAATGTCCTCAACCTAACCTCAAAAAATTAGTACTCAAAAATATGCTAACAGAAGTACGAACTAAGATATAAACAAGAGAATATATGACAAGTTTAGATAAAAGGAGAGGTACCCATTTCATCATATCCCAACTTCAACCTCAAAAGCATAAAATGAAATATTGTTTAAGAGATCAACCTCCCTAGATAAAAAATTCTGATATTCCAAGGCTCAATCTCCATTGGTTTACCAGCCTTAGACTTCCACCAAATCTAGTCTCCCTTGGTTAGCCACATATTGTCATGTTCACAGCCTTTAGTTTGACCTTGGATAGACTTCTCACTTAATAGACTTACTCTGAGTTTCTTTTAACTCAGTCGTGCCGCATGCAACAACCTCCTCTCCTATCCATATCTAGGATTAGAGATCCACGGTGTTTTATTATACCCACATCCTTGGTCGAGCTCTGCCAAGGTGCAATCCCCATAACTATCCTAGGATTAATCTCCCGAGGAATAGTTGTCAAACCACAAACACAAAGAAAGAGGCCTCTTCAAACATAATGCCTCGGCATAGAGCATCAATGTCACAACCCCGACATTAGAATCCAATGAAACACATAACAAGTTTAGGCACAATGGTATACTGCCTATGCTCGCAGACTCAAAGAAGGAGTTAGAAATCCTGATCTTCAAACAACAAGGGATATTTCATTAAAATGAAATATTTATCCCTAAAACGATTCATAACCTAATGTCACAGAGATTTACAAGAAAATATCTAATAAACCTTCTTAGGAACACATGAACGATTCCCAAACAATTTTAATTTTAACTTATTAGCACCCAAACCCCACTCTACTCAAGCGAAATGCTATCCATATAATATGAACATTGGATGAATAGTAAAAAACCATGGCTATTTACCCATAAATTCATATTAACACAAGAGGCCTCATCTCAGTCAACGAAAACATAAAAAATGGGGTTTATACGAAAGAAGAAAAGGGTGAAGGTGGAATACCTTACCAAAGGACTTAGTTCGAAGATTTTCCTTCTTTGACAACTCTCCTACGCCTATGAACACTACGAATCTTCGGCCTTAAATTGACAGCACCTCTATTTTCCCTCAAATTCTCGCTTTCTCTCTAATGTGTTGGTAATGGTTTATAGTAGCTTTGGGGAATGGATCGTGTGTGTGTTATTTATAAAAAGTGAGGGGAAACCTAGGGTTTTCAATTATTCTAATACTTTTTCCCAAAAAGCCATTTCTAAAAGGCTTCTAGAAGGTCTAAATATTTTTAATAAATAACCTGATTGGGCCATGTCATTAATCCACATTTTGAGTTTTTTCTTTACCTCTGAGGTGTAAAATCCACGACCTCAAAACATAGGCCACAACCTAAGGATTTAAATGGGGGATCTTGTAACCATCCGCAACCTTACCTTCACTTTCGTGATCCACAAGGTTCATGTCATTACTTTGGATAGAACTTTCACAAAGTGCTGTAACCTTTTATGGTTTAGGTCATTGCAGTTATAATTATTGCCTTTGTGATGCCTTTGAATGCTGAGGATGTATTAGTGGTATTATTAATGTTGGTATTATTGAATGGGACTTAGTTTGGTTGGATGATATTTGTTGGTGGTGAGATTTTGATCAGTAGTTAATGAAAATTCTGAATGTGGTTTATATTATTTATTATACATAATTATAAATGTGGTGGATGATCTTATCTTACGAGGATTGTATTTTGGGAGCCATGACACTTGGGTTTACATGTTAAATTTGGGGTTAACATACGGGTTACGTACACGTGGGTTTTGAAATGAATGAAGGGAATGATGTTTGAGAATACTTGTTTTAGAATAAAGTGTTGACTTGAGCGTTTAATCACTATATAGATTCTTAAGATAAATGGTGTTTAAAGAAAGGTATGGATGAGATGGGTGTGGGATTTAAGAGTGATTCAGAATCTCGCGAGTATGATGAATTTTTCAAGCTTAGGCCATGTAGTGAGATGCATTGGTAATCATTGAGTGAGCTATGCGATTCATATGAGTTTCGTGTTTATATTTAATGATTTTAAGGTAGCAGCTATAAAATATTAATTTAGTGTTTTCTCACTCTTAACAACTACCTAATCTTGTAAGGGAAAATTTTCTAATATTACCCCTAGATTCAAGGACTTGTCCGTAGCATCTAGATTCCATTAGATATGGCATATCCCTCTACACATGTTTATGGCATAGCACGTCTACACGATCATACATGACGTCAAAGATCTGAATTCATGTCAATGTGAACCACTACCGCTTCATCATGCTCCACGTTTATCTTCAACCGTACTCCACATCTTTACGTAATAATGGTATATTCTATGTTTTGGAGTAATTGGATTTTCACATTTTATTTGGGAGTTATTTTATTTAAAACGAGGATGGATTTTTCATTTAAAAATATTTTTTCACCTAGCATCATTATAACAAGATCCATATCTCGCTTAAACTACACAACTATCTCGTTTGATGTTTCATGAGACGGCCTTTATCAAACGAACATTAAACGAAGGTTTTTGTTTGGCATACTTAGAATCTCGTTCTAACGAGAAGTCTTTCTCGTTCGAACGAGATTCGAAAGTCGTTTGAGCGACACAACACCGCCTCGATTTTTATATTCGCCTATAAATTCCTGCATTTTGTAGGGTTTTTGCAAGACTTTTAAAACTCCATTTTCAGCAAAGCTGTTGCACAAAGTCTCAATTTTAAAAAGGCTAAACCCCCTTTTGATTCACACAAAACCTCCTAAATACTTTTGTGAATCTCTTTATAACCTTCAAACACCTCATACCGAAGTTACACCTGTGAAGAAGGAGTCTTCACTGCTGACCTTGTGGCTCTCATGGGAACCACTGCTGAGGAAGATGAAAGGCACCTACGTGGATTCGTCTGAAACATTATCGTTCACTTATAATTTTGTAATTTATGATTTAAAAATCATATAAGTGAAATAAGAAGAGGTTTTACCCCAAAGGGGATTTTTCGTATAATCCTGTTTTACTCGCTTTGAATGCATGCTTGAATGATTTATTTCTTTCAATCAATTAATTGCATATTCTAGGGTTCAAAGTATTTAAAACTTGTTTTAATTGACATATAATTAAATAAGTTAAGACCATTGGACTGTGGCGCACTCTGAAATTGATATTAGAGCCACTTACATAACGTTTTCGTGTAATTGTCTTTGTAGCAAAAAAATTCTGTGACATCAATTTTTTGAAAAAACTAAAGTCATGGATAACTTATATAATAGGATGTCAGTCTTTGATGGCTCAAAATATGCATATTGGAAAACCCAAATGAGGTATACTTTACAATCTATTGATGAAAGAGTCTGGATTATTTGTGAGAGGTGGACTCCACCCACTGTCATGGTTGGTAATGAAATCAACCCTAAACCTATGACTTTATGGGATAAGGAAGAATTTAAATGGAGTAATTTTAATTCACGAGGCATAAGTGAAATTTCTGGCACCATCACACTTGACGAGTTTTGTCGCATAATGACGCGCATCAGGTTAAAAGAGGCATGGGATGTCTTATAACTTACATATGAGAGAACTAACGTTCTTAAAGAATCTAAATTGAAAAATCTCACCACCCAGTTTGAAAATCTTAAAATGGTTGAGTCTGATACGTTTGATGAATTTTATACCAGAGTGTTGGACATAGCCAATCCATGTTTTCATCTTAGTGGGAAAATTCATGGTTCTCGAATTGTTAAAAAGATCCTAAGATCACTCCCTATCCGTTTTATCCCGAAGGTCACTGTGCTAAACTCATTAGGGATCTTAGAGACACTTAGGTTAGAAGAACATGGAGGATACCTTCAAACTTAAAAAATCGATATGTTCTCGAAAACGGTTAAACCAAAAGAAAAAAGGATATTACTTAAAGCCCAGTCCAGGAAGAGAGATGAAACATTTAGAAAGAGAGAGGAGGCTTCATCCGATTCCAAGTACAATATAGACTTAGATGATTTAGCCATCTTTGCTAAGAATTTAAAGAATTTTCTCAAATTTAAAAATAATGGGTCATCTAATGATAAAAAGAACTTTGAGAAAAATAAAATGGGAAGAAAATTTCAAAAAGATAAAAAAAGATGTCCCTAAGAGAGGTGTTATGAGTGTGATGGGAGAGGTCACAAATCCTATGAGGTCCCCAATAGGTTAAAGCATCAAGGCAAGGGAAAATCTGCCTTAAATGTCACCCTTGGTGATGAGAGCGAGGCCGAGTCGACGGATTCAAGAAAAGAATAATTTCATGGATGCAACTTCACCGCATTCATGGATAGCCATGTGAGTACATCTAGTTATCCTCATGACGATGATGATGCTACTTCACAAGGACACCTCGACGGTGAGATTGACCTAAGTGAGGGTGAGGAGGATGAAGTTAGTGAGAGCAAGAGTGGCCTCCAGCGCGCATACGTCGAGTTCTTTTAAAATGAAAAAATAAAACAAAGAACTAGCAATGAAGAACATAGCGCTAGAAACGGTGTTAGGAGAGACAAAAGAGAGTGAGTCCTCCGTGAGAGAGTCTTTGAGAGAAAGAGAGATAGTTTTTGGAGAGAGAGAGAGAGAGAGAGAGAGAGAGAGAGAGAGAGTTTGAGAAAGAAAAGGAGACTTAACCAAACAAGTGGCTAGTCTTACGAGAGATCTCCTTGCATCCATGGATACTTGTAAGAAACTTTACGCCCTTGTATCCTAACTCAATAAAGATCTCAAGAGATCTTGGGTGGTCAAAGTGAAAATCGAGGACACATCGAAGTAGGTTGGTAAGATTTTCCTAGGCCTGACTTTAGGCACCATCGAGATGCTAGAAATAGGTTATGATGGTGAATCCACTTTTTGCACCACACCTGTGCCTGTTCCCGAGTTTATGATGGACCCTCATGGCCCTCGACCAATACCGCCTAGAAAAGTTCTACCAAGAAAAACAAACAAAGGTAGGCCTAAAAATGTATATTTCTGCATATATTGCAAGAAAAAGAGCCACCTTAAAGGTTTTTTGCTATAGTTTAGGTTGGACTCGACGTACACATACTCCATCGCACCACTTTAGTGATTTTTATAGCCTGAGAGATAAGGTTAAGTATATAGTCGCCACTTCTCATAGTTTGATGGAAGAATTCCAACAAATGTCTTTACCGTTAGTGGATACTTCTAACATCACGACTAGAACTAACAACAATAAGGGTAAACAAAAGGTCACCATATCTTGGGTGCCTAAGCATGAAGAGAAAGTCCTAGTTTTTCATATTTCTCTTAAGGCTCATAATACCTCCCAATGGTATTTTGACAGTGGTTTCTCTAGACATATAACTGGTGACTTCTCATTTTTTACCTCACTTGTGGATCGCAAGGATGGTAAAGTCACATTTGGAGATGGGAATAAATCTAACATAATAGGATGTGGTACGGTAGAGATACTGGGTTTTCCTAGGCTAGATGATGTTTTGTACGTCAAGGGGGTTGAAAGAAAACCTCATCAGCATTAGCCAGCTGTGTGAGGTAGACTTTACTATAAAGTTTGATCGGAATGAGTGTAATGTTTTTTATTAAGCCGATAAAATTTTATTGCAAGGGGTGAGGACAAAAGATAACTGTTATGGGATTGTGACCAAGTCCTTATTTATGTGCAACAACGCCATAATCTTTTTCATGGATTTCTGGCATCAACGTCTAGGTCATGTCAAATTTATAGATTTGGAGCATTTAGCTAAGAAAGATCTAGTATGTGGCTTACCGTCTATTAGAAAGAAAACTTCCACGATTTATGTTCCTTACCTGTAAGGAAAACAAGTAAGGAGTCCACATCGGAAATTTAATTCCATTACCACCACACGTGTGCTTGAGTTGATACATGGAATTCAATTTTTGACTCGGACCCAGACTTAGATCTTATGGGTCCGAATCGCACTGAGAGTCTTGGTGGTAGGAGGCATATCCTCGTGATGGTAGATGATTTCTCTCGTTATTCCATTGTTAAATTCTTGATAGAGAAATCCGATGTTGTAGAGTTTCTAATAACCAAGTGTTGTGTCCTACAAAATCAACACGATATCACCATCAATAGGATGCGTAGTGACAACGACATGGAATTTAAAGAGGCACATGTGGATAGATATTATGATAACATTGGGATTAAACACGAATTTCGGCCATGAAACTCCTTAACAAAATGGGGTTATTGAGAGGAAGAATTAGACGATTCAAGAGATAGCTAGATCCATGATCCTTGGTCAAAAAGTGCCTTGACATTTTTGGACAGAGCCAGTGTCTATCGCATGCCACACAATGAATAGGGTATATCTTTATCCACATACACTTCGAATTCTTTATGAGTTGTGGATAGGGAAGAAGCCCAACCTTTCGTACTTTCGTGTCTTTGGGAGTAAATTCTACATCCTGAAGGATAGATAGCTATTAGGACAGTTCAACTCCCGGAGTGATGAGGGAATTCTGTTAGGATATTCATTGATGAGTAGAGCATAATGAGTTTTTAACCTGAGCACCTCTAAGGTTATGGAATCAATAAACTTCACTGTTAAAGATGACGAGCCTTCGACATTTTTTCATCCTATGCCTATGTGTGAGGATGATTTACCCCTTGGTGATGATCCCATCATTCTTCCTACACCTAGGGTGGACCCTATTTTTATTTTAGGGAACACACCCTCTTGGGTTCACAAGAGTCATGACCCTACCACCATTTTAGGAGATCCTTCTTTAGGTGTCAAAACTTACACTCAGCTTGAGAATGTTGTTAGCTATCTGTTTTAAACATCTAAAGCCGAGCCCAAGAACTTTAAAGAAGCACTCAAAGATGAACATTGGATATCAACTATGCATGGCGAGTTTCTTCAGATTAAAAAGAATGATGTTTGGTAACTTGCCCCCTGACCTAGTGAGACAAATGTGATAGATACCAAATGGATCTTCAAGAATAAGATGGATAAGAATGGTACCATAATCCATAATAAGTCTAGGTTGTTGGTAAAGGCTACATAAAGATTGATAGTGTAGACTTTGAGGAGACATCTGCTCCTGTTGCATGGCTTGAGTTCGTCCTCTTACTACTCGTCATCGCATGTCATATGTACTTCAAGTTATATCAAATGGATATCAAGAGTGCCTTCCTGAATGGCATTCTATAGAATGAGGTTTACGTGGAATAACCAAATAGGTTTGAAGACCCTAAGAACCCATGACACATCTATTATCTGTGAAAATATCTATGTGATTTGAAGCAAGCACCCCATCCTCGTGAGTGGGATTCTCTCATACGACATTTGGTATTCCTTTCATATCACTGAATGTTTATCCGCCTATTCGGATGCCGATTAGGATGAGGATGTAAATGGATATAGGATCACTTCGGTTAGGTGTTCATATTTTTGGAGTGCTCTTGTCTCTTAGTTGAGTAAGAACCTGAACTCCATGTCTTTGTCCACTGCGAAGGATAAGTACATCACCGCCGGGAGTTGTTGCATGCAACTTTTATGGATGAAGAAAATGTTGGAGGATTATGGGATTTCATAGGACACCATGATGATTTCCAGTGATAACATGAGTGAGATTCACTTATCCCAAAATTCTGTCCATCATTCGCGCCCAAAGAACATTAGGATACGCGAGCACTTTATTCGAGCCCTAGTTAAGGATAAGGTCTTATCCTTGAGCTTTATGACCACCGACCAACAGTTAGCCGATATTTTTATGAATCCTTTAGATGCCCTTAGATTAGAGAGCCTTAGGAAGTCTTTAGGTATTTGCACAGTTTATTGAGGGTTGGTTCCTTTATCTAGCATAGGACGACTGTTTATGATCACATTCTTCATCCTTATTGCTAGATTGTATTATTTGTATTATTCTTGTATTATATTTTTTTCTTCATATTTGTAGGGGGGTTGAAGGTAATCTTGAGATTAGAGATAATCCCTCCATTAATAACAATGTTTGGGATTAAGGTAGTGATGCAGCTCAAATGATGCAGCTCAAGCGATGCAGCTCAATAAGGCAGCGATGTAGCCCAAAGTGATGCAACTCAATAAGGAAGCTCAAGCGAGGTAGTTCAACGTGGTAGCCCAGAAGGACCTTCCAACGAAGAGGTTGACCGAGAGAGCTCACCCTTTAGTTATATTGTTTTACTTAGCCTTATTGTATCTCTTTGTTTATATTGACCATGAGCTATAATGACTGTAATGATGTAATGATTATAATGGCATTCAATGTGAGGTTGAACGATACTCGCGAGAGACCAGGCTTGGCAGGGTCTGGGAGAACTTTCATGCTCTATCGAATTACTTCACCGTGGGAACTTCGGAGTGACTTGGTTTGGAGGATTGATAAGTGAGGCACCGTTAGGGCTTGTCCTGACCATCCTAGATACACCTGGTAAAACACCAAAAGACCCTGACCGTGGAACCTTGGGCGGGGCAACTTTGAGTTCCATCGGGCGCTGAGTTGTGAACCAAACAACCCTCTACTTAATGTCACATCTACTTTAGGTGATGCCACTAGCTAGCTAGATAATGTCAAATCTGCACTTGAGTAAACCACCGTGGTATTTGGGGTTATCAAACAGTTGGTAAGCCAATCTGTGACAACAACCCCCTGACATGCAGTGGTTAGGAAAAAGGGATGTCTTGGCATTTAATGTTTATGACGTGGTGCTAACTAGTGCATCAGGAATTTAATGTTTATGACATAAAGTGTGAGGGGTGTCTTTTAACATTTATTAATGACTGAGTTACCTCGGGAGTGGTGAGGGGGGCTATTTAAGGACTCTAACCCCCTCTGGGGAGAGGATGCTCTTTTTGAGAGTTCTGAAGTTATTGACTAGAAAAAAATATACATCAGAGAGAGATTTACTACAAACCAGAGAGTTCATTCACCCACCATTGCCATTTATTACGAAGTGTTAATACTTGACAGAGATATTTTGAGGGTGTTTGGTGTATTTGACTGCCTGCCAAGGTATATCTAGGATGCTTACTTCTCTCTCCCCTTAAAGAAGTTACTTTTGAGTTTCATTATTATTCTTTGAGTTATACACGAGAGTTCTTGTGAGTTTAAACTGAGTTCATCTTCACTAACTTGTGATTGCGTGTCTTGTAATTAATCAATAGTGCTGCTGGGTAACTTATTATTACTGTACTCAAAAGGAGTCACGCCTCCATCCAATCTAAACTACCCGCTTACAATATTTTAGAAAAATCCAAAAATATTTTCGATTTTAAGAAAAACGAAAAATGAAAAATGATTTTATCCTAGATAAATTTTTTTGAAAAACACAAAAAAATTGTAGTTTGTTTACACCTTATATGGATGGACATTTAGGATTGCCAAGTCATAATATCATTCCATTATCCACGTGATTTTTGATAGTTTTTTGAAACACAATAGCATTTAACCCATGTGCTTTATAATGTATTGGAGTTATTGAGTTTTGATTAGTTGATATCTTTCTACATGTTTGGCTCGTTACCTCCTTTCATGCACATACGCACGGATTTATTTATCTATTGCACTTGTCTGTCGCTTGTTGGTTAAGGTGTTTTCATCTCAATCTTACCTATAAAAGAAATATCCTTAATGTGAGATAAAAGATTGTATTTGTAAAAACCATTTCCTGGATTTAATTTTTTTTCTAAAAAATTAATATATATTATGCAATGGAAAAGGGCTTTGCGTGAAAATCCACCATTTTCTATTTAAAAGAACCCAAAAAGATTAAAGGCACATAAAAACAGAAGTGCCGAGCCATTTTAATTGATCATTGATGCTTCACTTCTAAAATAGCATTAATTTCTTCAGAACTTCTTTGAGTGTATTTCCATATGATGAGAGGATTTTGAGGGAGTTAAAGTAGAAGATCAATAGGTTTGCACATATCATAAAATCTCTAAAAACTTGTACTAGTTTTGGGCGCTATTAGTGTGCAAATAATTTTAGACTTTGATTTCTTGAATAAATTGAGGCAATTGCATATGAATTCAACATTTTTAATCCTAAGGACAACTTTAAGTTCATTCGTTAGGAGTATCCAATATCCATTGTGCACATATTTTATGATTGTTTGAGTTGATTTTTCTATTAAATTTGTTCTCACCCATTCATTATTCTTTCCCGACTTGGTTATCTTAGTGTTAGTTCATGGTGTGTAATGTATTTGTATTTCTTATACTTGAGAAAATTTTAAAAATTCAAAAATAGTTGGTTTAATTTGTAACATACCCGATTTACTGCTTATGTTTCTTTTTCTTGTTTAATTCGGACATCATAAAAAGGGGAAGAATGAATTATGGGGGAGTAGGAGTTTGATGATTTATAAGTTTGATGATTTATATGCTGCTTATCATTTTATATCAAAATCTTTGCGCGTCACGAGTATTTTCTTCTTGTCTCATGTGTGTAGGTACTTCTGAAAATCCCATTGATATTACACTCAATGAAGACAAAGTACCCAAAGATAAAAGGAAGGTGAAGATTTGAAGATTCTGATTTTGAAGATGTTGAAGCTTTTCAAAGACCGACATATTTTGGGAAGGTATTAGAATATTGTATATGAATTTGTTTCATAATTCGTATTTTTTATGTTTGTACTGGCATAGTCATAGGGGGAGATTTGTAAGGGAATTTTTTTAACATTGCCCCTAGATTCTAGAACTTGTCCATAGTATCTAGATTCCATTAGATATGGCATATCCCGCTACACATGTTTATGGCATAGCATGTCTGTACGACCATACACGACGTCAAGGACCCGAATTCATATTAACGTGCACCACTACCACTTCATCATGCTCCACGTTTATATTCAACCTTACTCTATGTCTTCATGTAAATATGGTATATTCTATGTTTTGGAGTACTTGGATTTTCGCATTTTATTTGGGAGTTATTTTATTTAAAACGAGGCTGAATTTTTCATTTAAAAATAATTGTTTGCCTAATGTCATTCTAATGAGATCTATTTCTCATTTGAACAAGACATATATCTCGTTTGATGTTTTGTGAGATGGACTTTATTAAATGAACATCGAAGGAAGGTTTTTGTTTGGCATCATTAGAAGCTCGTTTGAAGATCGTTCTAACGAGAAGTCTTTCTCGTTCGAATGAGATTCGAAATTCGTTCGAACGACACAATGCCGCCTTGATTTTCATGTCCGCCTATAAATTCCTGCATTTTGTAGGGTTTTTGCTAGACTTTTAAAACTTCATTTTCAACAGAACTGCTACACAAAGTCTCAATTTTAAAAAGATGAAACACCCTTTTGATTCACAAAAAACCTCCCAAATACTTTTGTGAATCTCTTTGTAACCCTCAGACACCTCACACCGAAGTTACACTTGTGAAGAAGGAGTCTTCACTGTTAACCTTGTGGATCTCGTGGGAACCACTGCTGAGGAAGACAAAAGGCGCCTGTGGGGATTCATTTGAAACATTATCGTTCACTTGTAATTTTGTAAGTTATGATTTACAAATCGTATAAGTGAAATAAGAAGAGGTTTTTCCCCGAAGGAGATTTTTCCTGTAATCTCGTTTTACTCGCTTTGAATGCATGCTTAGATGATTTATTGCTTTCAATCACTTAGTTGCATATTCTAGGGTTTAAAGGATTGAAACTTGTATGGATTGACATCTAATTAAATAAGTTAAGACCATTGGACTATAGCGCACTCTCAAATCTAGGAAAAAAAGTATCTAGGTTTCTTTCTTTGGACTTCATTTATGAGTCATCTCACACACGGAGTCCAAAGAAGGTACGAGTTTTTGTTTAGTAAGTATTGAAAGTAATTTAGTGGATAGCATGTGCATAGTGATTATGTGATTATTAAGATGTGTGGATGGGGAGTAGAATGTATTTGTGAGAATTAAGATGTAAAAGAAACTGAGAAGTTCGTTGAGAGGAATGAAGGGAATTGTTTATGATGAAAACCCATTAGGACTATATTTTAGTGTATGTGTGATGATCGAGAAAGGTGCACGGGGCTGTCGAATGTTGGGTCGGTAATTCTTTGATCTTATCGACTTTCCTAATTTAGACAATAGTGTAACATGAAGGTTTCTCATTTGGATTTCATTTATGAGACATCCTATGCATGCAATCTATATAAAGTTAGGAGCTGTAATAATATTAATGAATAAATATATCTTGACCAATCCCAAGTTAAAGTATAACAATTGTGTGCCGAGAGGTAACACTATTATATTAGAGTGCTCAAGGAGTATTGATGGTTGTGGATTTTTCGTGTATTATAGGAGTTGTGGAATCTAGCCATGCGAATACACGTTGGTGACATGATAAGTAATGGGATATTTGTGCATCACGTGGTATGGTGGAAATTCGGCACTGCGTAATAGGGTGGCGATAATTTTTCGATACTATGAAGAAGGTGGCTATGGTTGGTGTGACAATTATTTATGGAGTACGGTTTGATATGGACTTTTGGTGTGTCACATAGAAATTTGTCACTGCGTATCAGAGTGACGACAAGTTTTTCGATAGTGTGAAGGTGGCTACAATTGTGTGACGGTTCTTTTGGGGAGTACCATAAATTTATTGAAATGGTCGTGGAAAAGGGGAACATGTCGTTTATGTTGTAATTAATTAATAGGTTAACTAATGGATGTATTTAATGAGTTAATTGAATATATTGTGATACTTGGGTACGCGAGGGAGGCCAAATAATTAGAATGAAGTTAATTAGATAAAAATAACATAAATGAAATAAGAAAGAGATAAGCAATTAGTGTTTCATTGAACATGATATTGATATGGTCACTTGGCTAGAATTGAAATGAAATATGAAATGATGTGAATAACTAAAAGTGAAATAATAAAATTAACAGAATATGAAACAGGAAAGTGAATAAAAGTCTTGTAACAATATTCATAAGTTGAATATTATGGGTTGATTTAGTATTGGTTGATAAACCGATAGTTTCTTGAGACATTCCTTTATAAAGAGACGTTATTAGTATTGAATAATGAGTAAATATTTGTGAATGACTCGATATATACATGGTTCATTGTTATACCTCGTTTAGTAACTGGATAGTTCTTTATACTCATGATATTATGAATCATCTATAAAACATGTTATTATTTATATAGTTGACCTATTATATTATCTGGTGAACATTGTTAAAGATTCGAGATTAAATTTTTATTTTTTATATAAAATATTCTAAATTTGATTATTATTGTGATTTAAAAAAAATTACTTTGGTGTTTATTTCATTTGGTACTATTGATTGGCTTATGTTACCCTATTGAGGAGACGTTGCCAGTATTCTTGCAGTGGGCTCTGGCCCGCTGTGTTGACTAACCTCTCAGGATAGGTTTTAGATTTTAGGAGTGAACTTGGATCTGGGATAGTAGGTTGGACATTGGTGATTTACATTTTGTATCTCTTAGTTTCCTTTCTGTTGTGCAATACATATGAGATAACTTTTGTATATGAGTCGTTTGTGACTCCACAGTTGTATTTGGGATTTTTTAAATTGAGACTTTTTTATTATGTATGACTACTGGAGAATGTTATAGTTGAACTTTCATTGGTGACCATTCATATTGTTATCTCTCGCATCTCATTGTTGTAAAAAGTTTTAAATGTCTCATTTTTTTATCACATGCTAAGAATGATATTTAAAATTATATCAATTTGTATATTTTACTAACCGAGATTGATAAACTCTAATGTTAAAATATGTGAGTTGTTACAAAAGATTAATATCTAGAATCATAATGGTAGGAAGATCAAGGTGCTTAGGTTGAATAATGGTTGTGAGTAACAATATGATCCATACTTTAAATATTGTTAAAATTAGGCTAATGTTTGAAATTTTATGGTTCGAAAAACAAAGCAAAAAAATGGAGTAGTGGAGCGAATGAACCTTACCTTACCTAAATATGTTAGGTGTATATTATCTAATACGGACTTGCCAAATAATTTTTTGGGGAGGCTTTATCTTGTGAATGTTTCACTTTTAATCATTTATCATCTATCATAATTGACTGTAAGACTCCTATGGAGGCTCTACCGGGTTCACATCCTACTTATGAGACTGGGCATATATGTGGGTGATCGACTTATTTTCATATTAGTGAGGGAAAATGATCCTAGAGCTCAAAAGGACTATTTCATGGGTTCAAGTAGTGGGGTTAATGGATATAATTATTGTCTAGAACAGACAATAAGATGTTGGTAATTGGGAATGAAACTTTTGAAGAGGAGTTTGTGCTCAAAATGGAAAAGCTATAGAAAAAGAATTATCTTAAGGGTAATGAGAGTGAAAAGGTTCAAGTGAATGCAACTACTTCGATTGAGTCTTTAAGTTCAGAAGAAGTGGAGATACCAGATAAAGGACCTAATCAATAATGATAAAAATAACCAACTTTGGCTATCGAAAGAAAACGATGGGTTTGAAAACCGATAAGGAGATATGGCTTCGATGACAACACGGTTTCATATGCATTTTTGGTTTATGGGGATGAATCGTTTATGTACCTTGAGTCTATGAGTGATACTCATTGTAATGAGTGGAAGGTGTCAATGGGTAAGGATATTGATTCTTTTCACAAGAACCAAACTAGCGAACTTATGAAAATGCATAAGGGGAACAAGATTATTGGAAATGAAAATGGGCCTTGCGCCACCTCCCTATACCCGCACATTTATCTCTTTCAATTCTTGTAGCTGTTTGTGAAATTTTGAAAATAAAAATACTTAAAATGCATACCAAATTGATCATTTTTAAAATAAATGCCATTTATAATAAACCAATTAACTTGTGAAAACTTAAAACGACATTTGTAAATAAATAACCAATTCGCAATTGTCATAAAAATACAAAGATTATTTTCTCATTAATAATAAAAGTCATTTTTACAAATTTGTAGCGAAAAAAATATATACAAATATCTATTTTTACAATAAATTTAAGAAATAAAACTTTTTTCTTATAAATTGTAATCCCTGTATTTCTGCGTATTTGAAATTTTAATCAATTCAATATTTAATTTGTTTATTTTAAATTACACGAGTGACGTAATTTAATAAAATTAAATGATAATGTGTTCATCAATTATTATCCGAGAGAGAGAGAGAGAGAAAGGTAATGATTAATATTATGAATTAAATTTACTAAGTGGATAGTAAATAATTTATGGGAATTATTACACGTAATAGCGAGCGATATTGGCGTAATTAGAATTATGTCAACCGAGAGTCACGTGTAGACTAATTTGAGGTGAAGTTGGGGTAATTATTTAGAGTGACTGTAACACCCCCTCTAATTAAATACCGGTTATCTACTCCTTTATTAAATTAAAACATAATATCAAGTTGGTTCAGTCTTAGCATCACTGTCGAAAAATAATTAATTAATTACTAGACACCTAATATTTAAAAAGAGAGATGCTAAATTTTATTAATTAAGTTAACAAATAACCAAGAACTAAATCATTAACCATTAATCTCATAATAATCTCAAATGAATAACCAACGAAAATGAAATCAACAGAGTCTGGAGTAAACAGTCCAAAAATAAAAATATGCCAGAGTAAATAAAGTCCCAATACAAGAGTCTGAATAAATAAACCAATAACCGAAGTAATGAAAGTCTACAACTACAACTTCTAAATAAGAATGGGCGACTTGCCTTCACTGATACAAATGACTCTGAAGGAGTCAAGGATAAATATTAAGGCGTCTACTACTAAGATCCTGTAGCTTCCACAGCAGCTACAACACGTCATCAGAATGGAACTCCTATGCTTAGCTTCCCTGTGGCTGGGCACCTAAAATATTTTTACAAAACAAAAATAGATTTGGAGGAAAACGGGTCAGAGCCCGATGTGAAAATAGTTTAAAGTTTAACAAGTGTTTAAATTACAATTAAACAACACATATTATAAACACATTAGTTGCGCACTCTCACATGAGTTTCTTACCTCTCAACTACTGCGCACACCTAACGAATGCCTTTAACCCATCCTAGTTATGCCTCTATCTAACTAGTTTGTACCACTACTGCTTTTGCATTCTACCATAGGATGTCTACTCTTAATATTCAAACAAGTTGTGTTCAGACCCCATATTCACATTCATTAAATTACTTATCTCAAGTGTTAATTAAATTCTCATTCTTAACCCATTCAAATATCTTAGCTTATTCACATCTACTAAGAAACAAAGAACCAGTCATAAGTACATAAGTATAGCACTCTCAGTACATAAATACATATATGGCACCCCTAGGCTAAGCTGCGGTGCACGCATACTTTGCTATCAAATCCATGTACATCACGCACGTAAGGATCACGTGTTCCGAATCACTTAGGAACTGTCTAAATACAAATCACACATATTGGAGGCGAACATAGTTCACATACCCATGGGTCACGCACATACCTACGCTCCCATGGTCAGATGACTTATCCACTCACAAATAAGTCATTTACAGTCTTATGCCCTTAAGGTACCAGTCTAAATCCCCCTAAGCACACAAGGATAAGAGGGTCCTTTTCTATACAAAAATAAACTCTCGTGATAGAAAGTAAGGTAGGTATGTCATACACATAAGAAATCCATATACTAGGCATTCACACAGCCTAAGTAGTCATATTACAATATGAGTATTCACACATTCCATCTAGTAAGTCTCGTACATAATAAGTTTAACCCGACATTAAATGAAGTACACATTTAACTTGATAACTCTCTCGTCATATCAATTTGAGTACCTAAACCTATCCCCAAAGGTTACTAGGTCTCTTAATAATTTCTAATGTTAGCTCAGCAATTATAAAATCACTCTACTAATGTTCATACCCCTAAATTTTCTTTTATTCCACTTTCAGTCACAAAATTGAAAGATCTCAAACCGTCCTCACTCGGTAACCATTCGTAATTATATCACTCAATCCCATAAGTTAAACCCTTTTTAAAAAATAACTAAGACCCTACTGACCTTATCTAAGTTCCACAATATTATATTAAGCACCCTAAGAATCAACCTCAGTTTTAGGATTTTCATTAAACCTTAAAAGGAAACAATTGACAAAAATCAACAGGGGTCGATCGATCGAAGAAAAGGGATCGATCAATTGATCGTCGATTGATCGACATTCTTGAGTCGATCTATCGATCAAGCTGGTATTTTCCAAGAATTGCTTAAACAGTTGCGGGATTCTTCTTTTTACACATTAATTTCTTCATTTTAACGTCCAAAACTCAAAACCAAGTATAATAATCATCATACCAACATGTTTACATAATTTCTAACATTATTAGAATCATTAAATCATCCTCAATCAACAGTTTCTTGGATCAAAAGTCATAATTTTTCCTCGAACCCTAGTTCTTCCTAATTTCTTCAAGAACATCATAAATTCTGATTCAATTTCATAATTTCCTACACATGAAACATGACTTCGTGTCTAATATCCGTCCAGAAGCTTTAAATACATGCAACCCTACCCGGATTCAATCTTTAATGCTCCAATTTTTCAATTTATTTCATTGTTCATGATAAATCTTCAAATCTAAACTATCATGTAAAATATATGCTTTGAATCTTCGCAAGATAAATCACTTGCATGTAAAATACCGATTCTGATCCGTTGATGACGTTATTGGTTGGTTCCCCCTCTCTTTCCGATCACAAATTCGGTGGTGGTGGTGGACTGTGGTGGTTTTGCCCATGGATGCCCTTGGACTTCTCCTCTTTTCCTCTCTAATTGTCGTTATAATCTATAGTTGTGAAAAAACTAAGGAACTCAAGAGTTGGATGATAAATATCTCCTCATTTTCGTGGGTCACTATTTACCAAAAATAAAAATGACTAAAATACCCTCCCGGGTTGTTAGTTAGGCGTAAAAATGCCTCGGGACCCAAACTAAACCCTCGGCTAGTGTTTTCTGACTATCTCAACCCTTCCGAACACGTTGGCGCACTCAAAATTCTCATATGGACGATATAAAATAATATGATTGTAAATCCATTAAATTAGGTCCTAACACGACTGACACGCGCATCTTAACTTAATTACCGAAACTGCCGTATTTTCAACTCACGACATACAACAATCACATATTACCATAATCAATCGGTAATATTAAACAACATTATAATAACCAAATTTTAACTCTCATCTCGCTAGCATTTAAATCTGGATTAATTTCCAATTAATTATCCCAAATTCTCATAATTCAAGGCAATTGAATTTATTAAATCACATAATTAAAAGCCATAAAAATACGGGGTATTACATACTTCCCCCTAATAACCGAATTTTGTCCGAAATTCGGAAAATAGGCATACCTGGAAAAATTAGGTATCCTCTATCACTCAAAACAAAATTCAAAGTAAGGCTCAATCACTAGAGCCCTCGCTTCACAACAAGCTTGTTGAACACCCTTGACGCTTTATCAGTTATAGGGTTATACCTCAAAGAACGGACCTCGCATTCTGCTCTTACTAAACAACACTCGAATAAGAATAGCTTATACAACATTGTCCGCATTATCTCAATATTATTGTGAGTTCTCACCTCACTACATATCAACTCCGGAGTTTATCTAGACACAAAACTCCCATCCTGGGAGAAACCATAGAACATATGACTACTCCTGTCTATTTTTTGAGTCTCTGTTCTCGGCGTTGTGACTTTTACACAAGGGAAAGCCACTCATGACTGTTGGTGGTTACCCCATTTTAGTCATCGGACTCTAACTCCTTACTGATCCAAAACTCCGATAGTTCATTCACCTTTAAACATCCGTAGAAAGAATGATAAAGTTTATCCACATAAAACCTCAATAATCACCCTATCGCCTATAAATAGATACGGGTGCTTTCACCCAATTCTACCATTAGGTAAATTCTTCTCCCCATTACCACGCTATACCTCACTTACTAGCTATACCCGTTTTGGAAATGAAATGATCGCAATGAATCGAAAACTGCTTTCATAATGTTCCACCGGTCATCAATCACCTTGCGCCTACTCCTCGCGCTATAGGCGATACAACCTTCTCCGAACAAAACGTTATCTCTACTACCTCCGGATACCCCACGTTGAAGGTGGATTTTGGGGATCTCATCCTAGTTATGATTAATACTGCGTAGGACCACGTACAGGCGTGTTCACTATCTAATAGTGTAAATCACCCAAGGATATAATAATTTCTCTCCTTCTGGACAACCTGTCCCACATATTCGAAGGAACTCGTTAATTATCTATAAGTTGGCAACCCCTCAAGGAAATTTTCCAACTTAACTCTTCCATCTCTGGAATCGTCGGCTTGACACAAAATTATCTGGTTGATCATCTTACCACAAACGATCATCTTACTATGCCCCTTTAAATGCCGACTTTCACGTATACTTCTTCCCGTTAAGTGATACTTACTAACCTCCTTCTTGCGTTGACGTATACCAAAAATTTTGACCGGCGCAACTTTTCACCACATTGTGCACAACTGGACTCTTATACTTTATCAACATCCTCACTCTATTTACGCGTAAGCCACCCTTAACATTTGATTGGGTGGAACTCCTCTCCAAATTGTCCATAATAGTTAGATATTTGCCTTCTCAAGTGATACCCCCTTATTAAATGGCTTTCTACTGCCTTTTCACCAAATTCGGACGTGCTACTCTGATTGCACAAAAATCAATAGATTGTCGTCTTTCTCACGACGCTTAATTCACTCTACCACTTCCATTTCGTCATATTAATACCACAAGTAATAATTTCACCCATTTATGCCTCTTCTTCCGGCGATTAACACATAAGTAAACCAGGGTGTCTACACCCCTTATAACCCATACATACGATTTTAAACATCATATATGCTCCATACTTACTCCAAACTCTTTTATTGCCCCTGCATTTGTAATGTGGCTATACTATTTGGGCGTTCTCAATCACCCCCGAATTTTAAAATCCTAAATTCTCCTTAACCTCATTGCATCCTTCAATCCGCCAGATTAAAACAAAATTATCAGTACTTCCTCACCACACCACTGGCTCTACTGGACTTATATCGTAATTTACCCCTTTAACTTCCAATTATAACTATATACTTCCATAACGATCGATGTATCCAAATCATGGAAGAATGGCCAAACATCTCCTTACTACCAACCTTACGCTAAGTTTCATGCGTGGGATGTCTCGCAAAGAGAAATCCAAACAAGGAACCCCCCTGATACACTACTCCCTAGCATTGTCGATCATCGGGATTTGTTAGGCCCTCGGTCGATAACATGTACCCATATATTCTCGTCTCTTGCCCACAAAGTTACATTTCCTTTCACAAAATTCTTAAACAAGGAACTTCTTCCGAAAGACACTGTCTCTTAATATTAATGGTAATTACATTCCATAAACATCCTGTAAATATAATCGGGGATCTCGAAATCCCATCCCCAGACATACAACTATGAGTATTAACTCCCACGTCTCTAAAGGGTGTTAAAACAATGCATTCTTCTTATTACTATATCCGGAGCGTTAATTATTATAACTAGCTAAATCTTTCCGCTGAACAGTAAACCAAATACACTCCGATTTATATCAATAGAGTCCCTACACATGCCGGGAACAAATATTCGAGGCTATTATACTTTTTGAAGTTTCAACAATACCTATTTGCATATATACAAATATATAAACGTAAGCTCGGCCCTCTCGCAGATGGGGTCCTTCCAGAACAAAATATTATACACCAAGGTAGTAACTCCGATAGACATGCAATAACTGCACACTATTGGTCTAACCATTATTATTAAACCACAATCAGGGTAATATCATACTCGTATAACACATCACTAAAATGAGTAATTTCAATAAAGTATATACCTTTATCAATATACGCATTCATCCTCAGCGGATAACACTAAAGGTAATCCCATTATACCAAGGAGAAATATTCGCACAAATAATAACATTGTCGAGATACTCACTAAGCTCCACTCTCAAGCGAAAAATAGTAATAATAATAAATGTAGCAACTCGTCCCTGACACATACAATACGTATCATCATCTGAGGATATAACTCATACTCCTACCTCGCCAATCGCCCTGGCTGCTTAAATGGTTCCTGGACTCAACACACCTGTCCTTACTGAGCCGAAAATTTCAATAACTATTTCCCTTGCTAGGCAACATACTCTTATCCCTATACTTGCTTCGGGAAACATTTATAACGTACGGGTCTCGCTCCCCACAAAATACCACTACATATACTCCACTTATCTTCGGTCATATTGACCATGTTAGGGTTATCTTACCCTCGGTAGTTGGTAGTCTCGACTCTAATGACTATCTTTTTTGTTCCCTTAGCTTTGATGGCCCTAAGGAACACGCTACTGATTTCAACATCTTTTAGTGAAATCAACATCGCTTGGTAACAATTCATCTATCCGAATCATTTTAATGGGTTCCCTGATGGGTCTCCCCCTTGTAGTGCTTCTTTAACACCATTTCCCCCAGTCTTACTCTATATAAATTCCTCGATTCTTATATTTCCCCACCCAAGGAATCATTTACCTCCATATCAACACAGCGCGACATTATTACCATCTACATTGACCGTCCAAGCATAATTCCTCACAAGTGCTAACAATTCTTCTTGCATGTAAATTTTCCTTTTTAATGTCCTCTTCTCCATTTCACCTACTTCACCCGATGTAAGGTTCGCTAAATAATGAAATTTCTCCTCTCAAAGTGACCTCTGTCCGACCCTTTTATATGAGTTCAGAATAACATTCGCATCTCACTCTGAGCTAATGAAGGAATTTATGGTCAAACCATACTTATGCGCCTTCTCTCGATGACACATTCCACTTCTAATTGTGGTAGTTGCCTCTCATAATTGTAACTCTGCTCTTACGAGCTAAGAAAAATTTTACCTTAAATTCTCATTCCCGATTAGTCATATTCAAACATATGCCCGTGCCATTTGGATATTGTTCCTTTGTTGGCTAACGCACGCCATCTCCGTATTTTTAGTATTTCCATTGCTGGTTCTTTTCAGTGTTTCATTTGACTCTCTCCCAACCCAACCTTGCTGGGTGATTTTAATTTGACCTCACTTTCTACTATAGTTGTACCTGGAAGTCATAAGTCGCGCCTTAGCCATCTTTATCGTCCTGGACTTCCGTGCCATAATATGGGTGACTTCAACTACTGTCATCCTTCTTTAATAAATCAAGTAATCTCAACTGATCTTTTCCTCCTCCAGTCCACCCAATTATCTTCACCTGACGTACTTCATTGTTCGACAAACGAACACAACCGAATGCAAATAAGATTCACTATCATATACATTATAGCAGGAGAACAGAATCATACCAAAGAAATCAATAGTCCTAAACGTAGGGCTCTATATCAAAGAAAGCTACGCTGGAAGCATAATAAGCCGCACAGATCCTAAAGGACACTAGAACCTGATGCTCTGATACCACCTGTAACACCCTGTCTAATTAAATATCGGGTAGCTACTCCTTTATTAAATTAAAATAGAATATCAAGTTGGTTCAGTCTTAACATCACTGTCAAAAACATTTAATTAATTACTAGCCACCTAATATTTAAAAAGAGAGATGCCAAATTTATTAATTAAGTTAACAAATAAACAAGAACTAAATGATTAACCATTAATCTCATAAACAATCTCATATGAATAACCAACGAAAATGAAATCAACTTAGTCTAGAGTAAACACTGCAATAATAAAAATATGCCGGAGTAAATAAAGTACCAATACAAGAGTCTGAATAAATAAACCAATGACCGAAGTAATGAAAGTCTGCAACTACAACTTCTAAATAAGAATGGGCGACATGCCCTAACTGATACAAATGACTCTGAAGGAATCAAGGATAAATATGAAGGCGTCTACTACCAAGATCCTGTAGCTTTCACAGCAGCTTCAGCACGTCATCAGAATGGAACTCCTATGCTTGGCGTCTTTGTGGATGGGCACCTAAAATATTTTTACAAAACAAAAATATATTTGGAGGAAAACGGGTCAGACCCCGATGTGAAAATAGTTTAAAGTTTAGCAAGTGTTTAAATTACAATTAAACAACACATATTATAAACATGCTAGTTGCGCACTCTCACATGAGTTTCTTACCTCTCAACTACTGTGCACGCCTAACGAATGCCTTTAACCCATCCTAGTTATGCCGCTATCTAACTAGTTTGTACCACTACTGCTTTCGCATTCTACAATATGATGTCTACTCTTAATATTCAAACAAGTTATGTTCAGACGCCATATTCACATTCATTAAATTACTTATCTCAAGTGTTAATTAAATTCTCACTCTTAACCCATTCAAATATCTTAGCTTAATAACATCTACTAAGTAACAATGAACCAGTCACAAGTACATAAGTATAGCACTCTCAGTACATAAATGCATATATGGCACCCCTAGGCTAAGCTGCGGTGCACGCATACTCTGCTATCAAATCCATGTACATCACGCACGTAAGGATTTCGTGTTCTGAATCACTAAGGAACCGTCTAAATACAAATCACACATATCGGAGGCGAACATAGTTCACATACCCATGGGTCACGCACATACCTACGTTCCCATGGTCAGCTGACTTATCCACTCACAAATAATTCATTCACAGTCCTATGTCCTTAAGGTACCAGTCTAAATCCCCCCAAAGCACATAAGGATAAGAGGGTCCTTTTCCATAAAATAATAACCTCTCGTGATAGCAAGTATGGTAGGTATGTCATATACATAAGAAATCCATATACTAGGCATTCACACAACGTAAGTAATCATATTACTATATGAGTATTCACACATTCCATCTATTAAGCCTCGTACATAATAAGTTTAACCCGACATTTAACGAAGTACACATTTAACTTGATAACTCTCTCGTAATACCAATTTGAGTACCTAAACCTATCCCAAAAGGTTACTAGGTCTCCTAATAGTTTCTAATGTTATCTCAGTAATTATAAAATCACTCTACTACTATTCATACCCCTAAAATTTCTTTCATTCCACTTTCAGTCCCAAAATCAAAAGATCTTAAAATGTCCTCACTCGGTAACCATTCGTAATTATATCGCTCAATCCCATAAGTTATAACCGTTTCCGAAAATAACGAAGACCCTACTGACCTTATATAAGTTACACAATATTATATTAATCACCCTAAGAATCAACCTCAACTTTAGGATTTTCATTAAACCTTAAAAGGAAACAATTGACAAAAATCAGCAGGGGTAGATCGATCGAAGAGAAGGGATCGATCGATCGATACATTCTTGAGTCGATCGATCGATCAAGCAGGTATTTGCCCATAATTGCTTAAACAGTTACGAGATTCCTCTTTTTACACCTCAATTTCTTCATTTTAATGTCCAAAACTCACAACCAAGTATACTAATCATCATGCCAACATATTTACATAATTTCTAACATTATTAGAATCATTAAATCATCCTCAATCAATAGTTTCTTGGATCAAAAGTCATAATTTTTCCTCTAATCCTAGTTCTTCCTAATTTCTTCAATAACATCATAAATTCTGATTCAATTTCGTAATTTACTACACATGAAACATGACTTCGTGTCTAATAGCTGTCCAGAAGCTTTAGCTACATGTAACCCTTCCCGGAGTCAATATTTAATGCTCCAATTTTTCAATGTATTTCATTGTTCATGATAAATCTTCAAATCTAAACTATCATGTAAAATATATGCTTTGAATCTTTGTAAGATAAATCACTTGCCTGTAAAATACTGATTCTGATTCGTTGATGACGTTATTGGTTGGTTTCCCCTCTCTTTTCGGTCACAAATTCGGTGGTGTGTGGTGGTTTTGGCCATGAAAGCCCTTGGACTTGTCCTCTCTTCCTCTATAACTGTTGTTAAGATCTATGGTTGTGAAAAACCTAAGGAACTCAAGTGTTGGCTGATAAATATCTCCTCATTTTCGTGGGTCACTATTCACCAAAAACAAAAATGACTAAAATACCCTCCCGAGTTGCCGGTTAGGTGTAAAAATGCCCCGGAACCCAAACTAAACCCTCGGCTAGTGTTTTATGGCTATTTCGACCCTTTCGGACATGTTGGTGCACTCAAAATGCTCATATGGATGATATAAAAATAATATGCTTTTAAATCCATTAAATATGACTGACACGCGCGTCCCAACTTAATTACCGAAACTGTCGTATTTTTAACTCCCGACATACAATAATCACATATTACCATAATCACTCTGTAATATTCAACAACATTATAATAACCAAATACTAACTCTCGTCTCACTAGCATTTAAATCTGAATTAATTTCCAATTAATTATCCCAAATTAATTATAATAATTCTCATAATTGAAGGCAATTTAATTTATTAAATCACATAATTAAAAGCCATAAAAATATGGGGTATTACAGTGACTAGGATGATGATTTTGAGGTCGCGGATGATTCTGAAAGGGTCAAAATAGATGGAATAGTATATTCGAGGGTATAGTTTGTACCCCAGGGCATTTTTAGACTAAATCGAGACCGTATTGGGGTATTTTAGTCTTTCGGTACTCTAGGGTAGAGGAAGCTACGAATTTCCCAACCTTATATCAGATTTTATAGAAGGGTTTAGGGTTAAGAGTGTTGAAAACAAATAAAGACCATTAGATAAGAAAATAAGAGAATTCTTGGAGGTTTTGAAGAGTTCTTGAAGAATTAAAGTGTGTTCTTGTACTAGAAATAACTTGGGAGTGAGGATTGGAAGAGGAGATCATCAATCCCTCATCTCAACCACAAAATCAGACCCTACTGATCAAGGCAAGTGTTTATTGAAAATTATTTTGAGGTTATAATGCCCATGTTGTGAGGGTTTCATTATAGTTTGATTAAATTGATATTCTTAGAAGAAAAGAATAATTTCAGTGCATGTTTGGGTAGGAATTGCATGTAGTATGATTGGACATTTGTAGAGGATAAGAAATCAGAGGATTTAATTTATATCGATTGTTAATGGAGAATATTAAAACCTAGGGATCTTGAGGATTAGATGATAAAATCTGTTCTTGAATGAAAATCGTAATGTTTTGATGCTAAAATTACGTTAGAAGTCATCCAAACACTTTTAGAAAAGGTTTGGGACAATTGGTTTTGAATATAGTGAAGAACCATGAGGGTTGTGTAAAAAGAAAATGGTGAAAAATGCATGAAACCAACGAACAAGATGAACAGTGGCATTTCGAAATGATTTGGCCCAAGGGTGAATTAATTCGAAAAGAGAATCGATTCGGATTCGATTTCCCAGAAAATGTGAAATTTCCCTATTTTTAAGCCTAGAACTCCGAAATTGTTATCGAGAATCTTTTGGGATGCTGTTAAAATATAATAGGGAACTTATTATATTGCAGTAGGCTTATGACAGTGTTATGAGCTTAGACTTATTGAGAGGATTAAAACGATAATTAAACGGGATTAAATGGTAACATGTCGAGAGAACGAGAATGAAATTATGGGAAAGCAAGAGTGAGATCATTGTATAGACCAGTAGGGTAAGAAAGACTTAACTACTAAAATAACATAAGGGTAACTAGGGCCCTTAGAGTAGATAATAATACTCAATTGAATGTGATAGTGAGAATAATTTTAAATTGAAAGTACAGTGAGTACTCGACTGATATATACTACATATGAATGATGATGATTAGGTTGTATGAGTACCTACTGAATATGTGTATATATAGGTTGTGAGTGGACTACTGCTATGTGGTAACAAAACTACGCTTCTTGCTTTCACGGAGGTTCTCGCGCAGTGAGTGATCCCACCTTACCGATTCCAGGGAGGTCTGGATTTGTGCCCTAGAACATAGAACTTAGGGCGGCTCACTATGTGTCGGGTATTAGTGGGACCGGCATGTTATTTGGGTATATTAGGTGTGTACATAGCCCAATGGCTTAGAACTATGTTCGCTTCCATTAATTGTTGTCTGATTTTGGGTTAGAGGTGAATTACCAATCCGATAGTTCCTATTTAGTACGAGAGGTACTTGGGCTGATAGCAGAGTATGCCTATTTCATGGTGGTAATTTTGAGACACGCTGTGCTTATATATGTTAGTGAGATATATATATATATATATTTATATATAATTGTGTAAATATTCTACTTACGTGTGTCAATAGACAGTTAAAGAGTATATTTCTAAAGAAATAAATTAAGTAGTGAAACTTAATCGAATGACTAAAATGGTAAAGTGTAGAAAGTTACCAATGATATTCACAACATACGAGAAATGTTAATTCGAATAGTGTACTACACGGGCGGTACAGGGACTTATAGATGTTGTTAGTCCGTATGGATACTTATGTCTAGTTATCCTGGGTAGTGCAGCTAAGTGGGATAAGTAGAGAACGTTAAGTGTACAATAGTGGAGAGGTGCGAAAACTCAAGAGAGTGTACATGAACCTAACATGTGTAATCTATAACTGATTTTTAAACTATGAAAAATATTTGCTTAATGTTTTTAAAATGTTTTGAGTTCTAACCCTTGCTGTAAAAAAATATTTTCAAAACCTTGTAGGTGTCCATCCATCGGGATGCTATGTGTAATCCAACTCCTGCATGGATTAGACGCATCATTTCTTCCTTCCAAGTGTAGGATCTCTTTGCAGTATTTTAGTATTTCATTTGGGCATGTTACCCCATTTAGACTTTACTTTCAGTTTTCAGTTCAAGCTTGTATTTAGACTAGTTATTATTAGTTGGATTGATATTTGGACTTGGGATTTATAGCCGACGGTTTATTCGGCAAGACTTTATTTATTTATTAACTTGAGGTTTTTTGGACTCTAGTATGGTGTGAATGTTTTAATTCAGTTTCTATATATTATTATTTATCTATTTAATGCAAGATAAAATTTGGCACCGAATTAATTAACTAATAGGTGATTATTAATTAATTTGGTTTTCGACAGTGATGCTAAGAATGAATCAATTAGGAAATCTTATTTTCATTTAATAAATGACTGGTATTTAGTTAGGTAGGGTGTCACAGATGGTATCAGAGCATCAGGTTCTAGTGTTCATAGGATCTGTACAACTTACTACGATTTCAGCATAACATTCTTTTTATATAGAGCCTCATTGTTAGGACTGTTACTTTAATCTTCACGTATATGAGATTTACATTCTTCTTCCATTCTATTTGTATTAACTGTGAAACCCATACAATTCGATCTATTTTCAGATGCCATCGAGAAGAGAGAGAGCATAGAGGGCAGGGCTTGGGAAGTGTTGAGGGAGGGTCAACAGGAGCCATAGGTACCGCCACCAGAACCACCATCGGAGATGATTTTAGCTGCATAGATTTCCGAGATAGTGGCCTAGGTAGTCAATGAGGCTATGGTAGCCATGGAAGCCTACTTCCCTTAACCCCAGGCACCGCTGCCAGTGGTACCCATGATTCAAGCCCATCCAGGACCATCTACATGGCAAAGATTTATAGAGACATTTCAGAAGGGCCATCCGCTTGAGTTTCAAGGTAACTTCGATGTAATTGCGATATGCCAATGGAAAAAGAATATTCAGTACCATCTGAGCATGGTAGACTGTAGTAAGATGTAAAGACAGATGTTAGCTACTTTCAGACTGGACGGAGCGACCTTATAGTGGTGGGAGTTAGTGACCACCACTGAGGAGAGAGATATGATGACAGTTACCGAGTTCTGGGTGCGGTTCAACCATAAATACTTTTCACTTGCAGTCCAGTCAGAGACAAGGAAGAAGTTTGAGGAAGTAACACAAGGTGACTGCTCGATAGTTGAGTATGAGGAGGAGTTCACCTGCCTAGATAATTTTAAGCTAGATAAGGTGAACAATGAGGAGTGGAAGAAAGCAAAGTTTATGGACAGTTTAGCCAAATGATCAGGCAACACTTAATTGGTAGCCCCGTATTACTGACATATACTGATGTCGTCAATGAAGCATTACTACACTGTCAGGATCATCACTTTCATATGAAGAGAAGTAAGAAAGGAAGTGAGCCTAGCTAGTGGAGCATCACAGTAACTAAAAAGTAGTCAACAGGGGCAAGATTCTTGGCAGGGGAACTCTACTAAGAGATTTAGATGTTGCTGGTACCGATTAAAGGGGCAGGATTATAGGCATGGTCTGCAGGGCCAAAATTAGTAGCAGGTTGCTCAAGTTCATAAGGGAAAAGGGAACTAGGGGAAGGATAGCAAGGTCGAGGCCATCAGGGCCAACAGCAGGGCCAACAACGTCAAAGCTAGAGGCAGAAGGAGTTACCAGGGCAATGATTCATTTGTGTCCAGCAGGGTCACAAGAGGAGAGATTAGCCATAGTAGGGAAGGGTAGGGAACGGCACAGCAGTAGAGACAACAGGCTTCGTCACTTTTAGCAGCACCGGCACCACTAACCCCTTAGTAGAAGTAGGGACAGATGCATTACGGGCATGTGTATAACGTTTGAAACATATCCATACCACCAGTACGACCAGCACCACTGATCGTAGAGGGTACGTTTCCTATTCATAAACTTGAGGGTATGATTCTTTTTTATACTGGGGCATCACATTCGTTTATTAAGACCATATTTTCCAGAGCTGTCGATGTATTAGAGACCGTCAGTAGTCTCCTTATGTGTGTAGAGTCACCGATGGGTAGTGGGTCCCTGATACACTTGATTTATAGAGGAGTCAATATCGTTATAGGGAGATTGAGCTTATAAATATACCTTCTTATGGTAGATATGGATGGTTACAATGTAATTCTGGGTATGTATTAGTTGACAGGTTATAGGGTGATGGTAGATTGCTATGAGAGGACCATTGTATTCTCCATTCCAGGACATGAGATGTTACGATTGGCGATGTGTGTCTTCCTGAGGGAGGATCGATCACTTATTTATATTATATTGAGGAGGAAACCTCAAAGGATATAGTTATTCCGTTAGACTTGATTCCAGTTGTGAGGGATTTCATGGACATATTCCAAGAGATACCAGGATTACCACCCCGTGGGAAGATCGAGTTTGTTATCGATTAAACACCGAGTTCGAGACTGATTACCTGAGCACCTTACCTCATGGCCTCTTTAGAGATGCATGAGTTGAGAGAGCAGATTCAATAACTCTTGGGTCAGGTTCTTATTTGGCTGAGCACATCGCCGTGGGGTGCGTCGGTGTTATTTATGAAGAAGAGGAATGGTTCGCTTCGCTTGTGTGTAGAATACAAGGAGCTGAATAAGGTCACGATGCGAAATAAGTATCCATTGCTGATAATCGATGATCTATTGACCAGTTGAGGGGAGCCGCGTACTTGTCCAAGATTGATTTGAGATCGGGGTATCACTATTTGCGCATTCGAGAAGAGGACATTCCTAAGGCCATTTTCCTATCACGGTACGGGTCGTACGTGTTCAGGGTAATGCCATTTGAGATCACCAATGTGCCGGTAGTGTTAATGGACCTCATAAACAAATTATTCAGGGAGTTCCTCGACCAGTTCATGATCATGTTCATAAACGACATTCTAGTTTACTCTCGTACTGAAGAGGAGCACGCAGAGCACCTGACATGGTTCTGCAGACATTACAGGAACACCATCTGTATTCCAAATTCAGGGAGTGTGAATTTTGGATATAGGAGGTATAGATTCTTGGCCACATCGTGTCCTACATGGGCATTGCTGTTGATCCGAGTAAGGTATCGACGATGTGGGAGTGGGGATAGCCCACGACACCAACTGAGATTCGCATATTTTTAAGGTTGATTGAGTATTATTTTCGCTTTATTAAAGGGTTCTCAAAGATTATGGGTCCATTGATGAATCAGACTCGCAAAGGGGTTCCCTTTGTGTAGAATGACTAATTTTGGTTAGCCTTCGATGAGCTGAAGGAAAAATTGACATCAACACTTGTACTTTCATTGTCTTGGAGTGGAGTGGAGTACCGAGTCTGTACTGATCCATCCTTGCAGGGACTTGGGGGTGTATTATAGTAGGATGAGAGGTCTATATATTATGCATCTCGAAAGCTTAAGACCCATGAGAGGAATTACCCCACTCATGACCCTAAATTAGCAGCGGTCTTTTTGCTTTGAGGATAGAGAAACACCATCTTCTAGGGGAAAAGTTTACTTTATTCATGGATCATAAGTCACTTCAGTATCTCTTCACACAGAATGATCTGAATATGAGGCATATGCGGTGGCTAGAATTCATACAGGACTACCAGTTTGATATACAATATCAATGTGGGAAGGCTAACATAGTAGTAGACGCAATGAGCTGACGACCCACTGGAGAGTTAACAGAGGTCTGTAAAGCGAAGTGGAGTGAGCTTTGACATGACGATGAGATCGCCAGAGCATGTATGGAAGTGTTAGCTATCACTCCGTAGATTGTGATGCGGGTAGTGAAAGCATAGGCAGATGATCATTTCTGTCAGTACAGGGTACGATAGTTGGTAGCCAAGGGTGAATAATCATACTCGATCAGCTCAGAGGGAGGTATACGTTTTAAGGGGAGACTTGTAGTGCTCGAGGATTAGGACTTGAGGAACGCAGTGAAGATGGAATCACATAGTTTAAGATTTGTGGTACATCCCAGTGGGGATAAGATGTACCAGGACATGATGAGGCACTATTGGTGGTTAGGGATAGAGCAATACATAGCAGAGTTTGTCTCGAAGTTTGTTACTTGTTAGTTAGTTATGGTAGATCACTAGAGGCCTTCAAGGATACTATAGCCACTTGAGATTCCCATATGGAAGTGGGAGAGCATTTTTATGGATTTTATTATAGGATTATCGACATCACAGAGGGCTCATGATTCCATTTGGGTGATAGTGTACCGGTTGACAAAATGGCGCATTTTCTTCCAGTTCGCATTGACTACGAGACAAGTCAATATACGTAGAGTTTCCAGGAGGCCATGGGAACAAAGTTACGGATCAGTATCGCTTATCATCCATAGATAGACAGGAAGACATAGAGTGTTAATCAAATGCTAGAGGACATGTTGAGGATGTGCATTCTGGATTTTGGGAGAGGATGGGAGAGATACCTTCCATTGGTAGAGTTTGCGTATAACAAATCTTACCAATTTACCATCGACATGGCACCATTTGAGGCACTTTATGGGAGGCCTTGTCGTTCACCTGCTTACTGGTTAAAGGTGGTGATAATAAGTTATTGGGCCAAAGATGATATAAGAGACGACTGCGAAGATCGACCTGATTCAGGGGCATATTCGAATAGCTTAGGATAGGCAGAAGAGTTATGATGATCAGAGACACATTGAGTTAGAGGTTGACGACCAGGTGTTGATTTGGGTGTCTCCCATAAAGAGGGTCATGAGATTCGACAAGAAGGGAAAGCTAGTACTGAGATATGTGGGGCCTTTCCCTATCATTGATAGAGTGGGACGAGTGGCATATATACTGGGTTTATCGGAGCACCTTCAGCGGATACACGATGTGTTCCATGTGGCATCACTGCAGAAGTACATGAGGATAGATAGAGCTTTTTAGCACGTTCCACTTGAGGATATTGATTTGCAGCCAGACGTCTCGTATGAGGAGAGACTCGTGGCTATTCTAGATCGTAGTGAGCGTAAGTTGCAATCTAAGGTGGTGCCACTAGTTAGAGTTCAGTGGGGACACCACAGTGTTAACGTGTCGACTTAGGAGCGGGAGGCTGACATGCGAGAGTAGTATCTAGATTTATTTACCGCATGTATGATCGAATTTCGAGGATGAAATTACTTTGTAAGGGGGAAGTATGTGATCCCCGTATTTTTGTGTATTTGAAATTTAATTAATTCAGTATTTAATTCATTTATTTTAGATTACACGAGTGACATAATTTAATTGAATTAAATGATAATGTGTTCATAAAATATTAATAGAGAGAGATATATAATGATTAATATTATGAATTAAATTTACTAAGTGGATAGTAAATAATTTATGGGAATTATTACGCGTAATAGCGAGTGATATTGGCGTAATTGGAACTATCTCAACCGGGAGTCACGTGTAGACTAATTTGAGGTGGAGATGGGATAATTATGTAGAGTGACTCGGATGATGATTTTGAGGTCACTGATGATTCTGAAAGGGTCGAAATAGTGAGAATAATATACCCGAGGGTATAGTTTGAACCTCGGGGCATTTTTAGACTAAACCGGGATGTATGGGGGTATTTTAGTCTTTTGATAGCCTAGGGTAGAGGAAGCTACGAATTTTCCAACCTTATATCAGATGTTGGATAGAAGGGGTTAGGGTTAAGAGTGTTGAAAATAAAGGGAGGCCATTAGAGAAGAAAATGAGAGAATTCTTGGAGGTTTTGAAGAGTTCTTGAAGAATTAAAGTGTGTTCTTGTACCACAAATAACTTAGGAGTGAGGATTGGAAGAGGAGATCATCAATCCATCATCTCAACCACGAAATCAGACCCTACTAATCAAGGCAAGTGTTTATTAGAAATTATTTTGAGGTTATAATGCCCATGTTGTGAGGGTTTCATTATAGTTTGATTAAATTGATATTCTCGGAAGAAAAGAATAATTTAAATTCATGTTTGGGTAGGAATTGCATGTAGTATGATTGAACATCTGTAGAGGATAAGAAATCAGATATTTAATGTTAATAATCACGGATTTAATCTAGGTTTGTGTTGATTATTAATGGATAATATTAAAACCTAGGGTTCATGAGGATTAGATGATTCAATCCGTTCTTGAATGAAAATTGTAATGTTTTGATGTTAAAATTATGTTAGAAATCATCCTAACACTTACAGAAAAGGTTTGGGACACTTGGTTTTTAATTTGGTGAAGAGCCATGAGAGTTGTGTAAGACGAAAATGGTGAAAAACGCATGAAACCAAAGAAGAAGACAAACATTGGCATTTCGAATCAATTCGGCCCAAGGGCATATCGATTCGGAAAGCGAATCAATTTGGTCTCCTGGTGAATCGATTAAGTTTCCCAAAAAATGTGAAATTTTCCTTTTTTAAGCCTAGAACTCCTAAATTGTTATAGAGAATCTTTTGGGATTTTGTTAAAATATAATGGGGGACTTATTATATTGCAGTAGGCATATGATAGTGTTATGGGCTTAGACTTATTGAGAAGATTAAAGTGATAATTAAACGGGATTAAATGATAACGTGATTTAATTCGAGAGAATGAGAATGAAATTATGGGAAAACGTGAGTGAGATCAATGTATAGACCAGTAGGGTAAGGAAGACTTAACTACTGAAATAACATAAGGGGTGAATAGGTCCCTTAGAGTAGAGAATAGTACTCAATTGAATTCGATAGTGAGATTAATTGTAAATTGAAAGTACGGTGAGTATTCGATTGATATATACTACATACGAATGATGATGATTACGTTGTGTGAATACATACTAAATATGTGTATATATAGGTTGTGAGTGTACCTATTATATGAATAAGGTTGTGTGTTAACATACCTACGATACTTGCTATCACGAAGGTTCTTGCGCAGTGGCTGATCCCACCTTGTCGATTCTAGGGAGGTCTGGATTTGTGCCCCAGAACATAGAACTTAGGCCGTCTCACTATGTGTCGGGTATTAGTGGGATCGACGTGTCATTTGGGTATGTTAGGTATGTACGTAGCCCAAAGGCTTAGAACTATGTTCGCCTCCATTGCATTTTGTCTGATTTTGGGTTCGAGGAGACTTACCGATAGTCCCTATTTAATACGAGAGGTACTTGGATTGATAGCAGAGTATGCCTATTTCACGGTGGTCATTTTGAGATACACCGTGCTTATATATATATATATATACTTGTGTAAATATTCTACTTATGTGTGTCAGTAGATAGTTAAGAGTATGTTTCTAAAGAAAGGAATTAAGTAGTGAAACTTATCGAATGACTAAAATGGTAAAGTGGAGAAAGTTACCAATGATATTCATAACATACGAGAAATGTTAATTCAGATAGCGTACTGTATGGGGACTTATAGACGTCGTTAGTCCAGATGGATAATTATGTCTAGTTAGCTTGGGTGGTGCAGCTAGATGGGCTAAGTAGAGAACGCTAGGCGTGCACAATAGTTGAGAGGTGAGGAAACTCAAGGGAGTATACGTGAACCTAACCTGTGTAATCTATAACTGATTTTTAAATTGTGATAAATACTTTCTAAATGTTTTCAAAATGTTTTGGGTTCTAACCCTTGTTGTAATTTTTTTTTTCCAAAACCTTTTAGGTGTCCATCCACAGGGACGCGATACTTGATATTCTATTATAGAGATACGCAGCTGCAACACATGTGGATGCATGCAGGAGTTAGATTTGATGCATCAGTTCTTCCTTCCTAGTGTAGGATCTCTTAGTAGTATTTCAGTATTTCATTTGGGCGTGTTGCCCAATTTAGAGTTTACTTTCAGTTTTTAGTTCACGCTTGTATTCAGACTAGTTATTATTGGTTGGATTGATATTTACACTTAGGAGTTGTAGTCGACGATTTATTCAGTATGATTTTATTTATTTATTTACTTGAGGTTTTTTGGACTCTAGTATGGTGTGAATGTTTTAATTCAGTTTCCGCATATTATTATTTATCTGTTTTATGCAAGATTAAATTTGTCTCCAGAGTAATTAAGTAATAGGTGATTAGTAATTAATTTGGTTTTCGAGAGTGATGCTAAGAATGAACCAATTTGGAAATCCTTTTTTAATTTAATAAAGGACTGATCACCCCGTATTTAATTAGGTGGGGTGTCACATAAATAAAATAAAGTACATTGAGATTCTACAATGTCCCATGTGTCTCAAATAATCCAAATATCTTTATCCTGAAATAGAAATATAAAACTATGGGGGGTGAGCGAAAAACGCAGAAGCTCGTATAACGACTCCAAGTGCACTAAACATAATCGTGTGTACACATATATCAAGTGTATGCAATATGAAACTCATTATAAGATCCCAAATAACAATAATTAATTTTTTTACTTACAACGTCTCTACACAAATTCCGAGCCCATATAGTAAATTTTCGCTTCATTTCTCGTGAGACGGTGTGAACTCTCATCATAATTTTCTGTCAATTATCATTTGAACAATCAATGATCCAAAAGTAAGAAACATACTTACGAAGGCACAATGTGAAAATCCTCCTCATCTCCCTATCACAACAATCTTGGCATAACCATTAAACCTGGCATAACTGCCCAATCAGACCTATTCACCCGATAAGAGACGAATCTGTAGCCCGAAAGCACACCCCGTATCATGGGTTATTTAGCTAAGGGATGCCTATGCATTCTCCAATAATTTCAACAATTAAAAATAATCACTCTTCCAATAATCAACATATAAATCAATTTCTACAATTTGAGTATAAATTGTTTACCAAATTATAATCCCAAGCATGCTATAAATCAATTATATTTACCTTAACCCCACTACACGACATGAAAACAAAGCACATAACATGTGTGAATTTAAATGAATATTCATATACAAAGTTATCAAATATAAAATACACAATAAGCATGTACCACGTATACAAACATGGGTGAATATGAGTAGTTTGCAAATAAACCATGGAAGAACGAACTTTCCTAAACTATAAAAAATTAAAAAAGACGAATCAAAGCGAAAAAAATCTTCCAAATATTTACTTGTAATCAATTATCATCATATTCTTCATCTTAATACGATAATAAACAATTCCATTTCTTGTCTAAAGATATCTTCCAAGTTCTTATTTTCTCTCTAAATTCTTTAGAATTCTCTCACTAAAAGGTGTCTAAAGTCCGCAAACCCTAACACAATTATATATATAAATAGGTAGGTTAACAATAACCCTAAAACCTATTCAAACATATTATGACTTGGTACCTACACTTTCTCCCTTTAATTTCCCATTTAACACTCCAAATCCCCATAAAATGCCACATTAAGTGGGCTAACAACTCATCAACCAACTGATATTATTCCTAACTTAATTTTTATCATTTTAATCAAAATAAACTTTAAAATTCATTAAAAAATCGAACCAATATGATTCTCATCATCTTTCTTACTTAATTTCTCTTAATTTCGTTAAACTAACACAATAACCCTTATTCATGACAAAACAACTAATATTGATTTATTTTCTCAGTTTATTATTAAAAATAACTTATAATATATCAAAACTATATTATGTAGCATTGCCAATATCAAGAAGTAAAAATAAATAATGATGTCCATGTATTTTAATGTGTCACATGTTAACTAGTTTAAAAACTAGTCAAATAAAAATTATCTAAATTTCATAGACATGCTACTTAATTAAAATATGTTCATAATTTTTTTTACTTAATTCAATTTATTATTATATGATATAAATATTTCTCTTAAAATTACGGGGTATTACAAATTCTGTAATATCCCACCTTGCCACCATCGATATTGTCTCGAATTTAACCTCCGCTTATAACTATATGGGATTTTATTCCATCTCACATTCATAAACTGGTGTCAGTGGGGTTTGAACCACTTACATGTGCATCATCAATCACATGCCTTTCTAGTGGAGCTAAACGGTCTCGGTGTTAGAAGAGTGCATATCTGCATATATGAACCATTATTTTCCCTCACCCAGACGATGTGGGATGTAGCTCTCTAGATACAAAAGTAGCCATGAAACCAATCTGTTATAATCCACCCCCTTAGGGAGCCCAACATCCTCGTTGGAATGAAATCAACTATTACCCAACACGTTGGCACACTTATTCTGGTTGGGTACTAGCTTTGATACCATTATGTAATACCCCACTGACACCAGTTTATGGATTTGGAGCTAATAAAACCCCATACTTCTTTGAGTGGTGGTTAAATAGGGGACAATATCAATGGTGGAAGAGTGGAGTATTAGAGCTTGCATGGTCCATCTTAGATACATTACAAAGATTTCTCTAGTTCTTCGATGTGATCCACAATGTGAGATTAATAAACTACAAATCATTATGGAGACGGGTCATGATGCTCATCCAAGACAGACTGTTATAAATGGTATATCACTTTTCCATTTGGCAACACAACTTTCCTACAACTTTGCTCAGGTTTAGTCATTGCCTTACATTTTCTCTTATTATTTTTTTCTCCTTCCCTATTCATTACCTTTGGTCCTAGTCTATCATGGACTAGGCCTGTCAACGGGTCAGCTCTGGGCCGGATCTAGGGAGATCCAGATCCATTTAGTAGGCACTTAATTGATTTTGGATCCAGATCAGGTCTTAATTGGATCTAGATCCAGATCTGTATCAGATCGGATCAGATCGGGTCCGGGTTTGGGTCTGGTCATATAGATACATTTATTTTTATTTTATCCCCTTTTTATTTTTAATCTTAGATTAAAATATTTTGTAATGTATTACAGTATATGATTAGTATAAATAAAACATATATTTCTTATATGTATTATATACATAAATATATAATTTTATTAATAATACTTATATATATATATATATATATATAATGTACAAGGCAGGTCAGGTCTTCAGGTCTGGGTTTTGTATAGGATCCAGATCCTATACGTGTAATAAACGGGATGACATGTCTTCTGGTCTTCGGGTCTGAGTTCCAAAAAATATGTGCAGACCCTATTTTAAGTACCGGAGTCAGTTCAGGTCCTAGCCTAGACCCGATCCGTTAATAGGCCTATCATGGACTGACTCCTTCATAAATGTATATGGGTTTATTGCTTGTGGTGAAATTTTTTTCCAAGAAAGAATACGAGCTTTCTTTCCTCATCCCATCTTGTGTAAAACTCCACATCTACCATATGATCCTCTTCTATTGAAAAAGGCTTCTCCGTGGCCTTTATGATGAATTTCGTTCCTCAAATGTTGGCTTTAGCGCATTAATGAATTAGGGAAGGTACAATGTTATGAGTACGCATCCAAACTCTCACGATTAATAGTTGGTATCTCATCTCCATGTTGATGACATGCAACTTAATATGGGGAGTGAACTTTTTCCATCTTTATCCATGCATTAACATATCCAATGCATTTCAGTTCGCCATTATCAAGACTTGATATTACAAATGATATTGTCACGATCTTTTCTTCCACGATGCCAACTTCATATAAAGTATTAATAGACATGATATTGTTCAAGGAACCACCATTCATTAATGCTTTAGGAAAACATACCCCATTTAACTGAGTTATAACATATATTAGTCTATTGTAGATGAAAGTCACTTCCTTTTCTACCTAAGAACATACCACTTCAGAATTATGTCTTTTGACGAGTCTTCCAATAGGCCGTCGCCAATTCATGGTGGAGTCCCCTCTTTCTTGTATGGCTTCTAAAACCTTATGTGTGATCTTAAATTGATTTCATTCTTATACACCGAGTTTATCAAAAAACCATTGATATTTAGAGATCTTTGTAATATAAATATACTTAGAATATAATTCCACCTTGTAGTGCCTCTAATGCCCCCCTTGATTGAGATCAAAGTATGCAATTGCCAAAACAGACCCTTTGAGTTTTTAAAAGAGCACTACTCCAAAACAGTCTATTAGTAACGGTACTGTAGTGTTACAAAAATAATTACTAAAACTAAATTACCGTTAGAAAAAAGGCATGGGGAAGCAAAATACTAACACTTTTTTACCAGTACTAAATTATGTGTTACTAACACATCCCTACCATTACTAAAGTGTAACAAATTAATTCAAATCCTAATGGACTTTTACCATTACAAATATTTCAAAACACATTTCTAACACAAGATTTTGTAACATTTAGTAGCAGTATTGGTCTGTTACTAATATTAAAGATTTTTAAAAAAAATAATATATATTTTCTTATAACCACAATAATCAGTAAAACCCAATAAAAGATGACAGCAGGCAACATTTTATCATCCACGTACCCATATATACAAAAGGGACACCTCATATCTCCATCTCTAGTTGAACTGTCCGCAAAATCTATAAAGGAAATAAAAAATGGGAATCAGAAGTACGTGAAATAGCGTACACTGGATCCATAGGCATGCATACCCGAAAGTAGAAGAAATGTACAATGGTACATAACCATTTATCGTAGTATATACAAAAAGAATATTATTCTACACACACACACACACACACACACACACACACACACACACACACACACACACACACATATATATATATATATATATATATATATATATATATTGAAAGTTGGAAAAGACCACCCACCCTCTAGAGAATAGATGACCACTTACAAAATTTAGGGTAAACAAATCGCAACCAACCTGTTAGGATCTATCCCCCTCAAATACTAATATTTTCCACTACACTTAATAGGTTCCGTAAAATACTTTCTACCACACCTATTTATATCTCGCTGTTACTCTCTTACGACATGTTACAAGCCTCGTAAAAACCCATTTTCACAAAACTTAAGAAGTAGTACGGTATTTTATCATTTAATGTTTCACATAGACTGCATCACATCTAAACATACGACCACAACCAAAATATATTAAAATACATTAAATCGGACTAAAAGAGTTCCCCCTTTCATAACCATAATATTGATTTCCAATACCCAAAAAAATTCCATTAAAAAATAAATTATTTATTACAGTCTTGATATAAATGTGAAAGTTTTAAAACTAATCTTTAGCATAATCCTCTCCACATAGTCTTCAACATATTTATCTTTGAAGTCTTCAACCTATTCATCTCATAAATACTCTTTGGAATTCCTCTAAAAATTATCTTCAGCTTTTTTTTTTTCCAAAAAAGAGCAACTGCAAAACACTACCATCTTAGTAAATGCATATGCATATAAGTTGAAAGACACAGTTGCTCCCATATCTTAAATCTTGTAGTTATCATGAGCTCTAAGTCTAATAAAGCACAACACAATGGTAGGACTCAAGTTTAGGAAAAATAAGTAAAAACACATAACATTAGCTGCCATTGGGGTTCTATAATAATTGTATATGTGCTTCTATCCACATATATTTGTATTCCTTGACAAATCCATCAAATTCAAACAACTACAAAAGTACAAATAGTGACCAATCCCCCAACCAGTAGAGAGGGATGTTCTTCTGTCAAACCTGAAAGGCATGTTTAAATTGTTACGGTATATTTACTCTTTGTGCACTAAAATCAAGTATGTTTTTCTAAAGTAATGAATTGATTAATTTATATTAGAAAAAATGACAATACTTCATTTCAATAAAAATAATGATGGAAAAAAATCAATGAGGATTTCATTTCACAATGAACATTCCAAGGATTTTAACAAGTTTTTACTTCTGTTTAAAGTTAAAAAAAATCGACAAAACATTAAGATTAAATTAAAAAGGCATAAAATGAAAATGTGACAGGTGACAAGTGTTTACCAATGACATAGCTCTATATTTATAACAACATGGATATAAAATGAACAGTACATGAATACTCCTATAGAGTGTTGGAGTAGCTCTGTGAGTTTGTTATTTCTATAGGGCACATGTGCATTCTTTTGAGTAAGGGAAGCTATCACATCAGACTAGATACATTCGTTAAGAGTTCATACATATATAAAACAATCATTTTTTTCATATTCACATTTTTCACTTCATACTCTTAAATCAGATTCAGACAAACAAACAAACGCACTTTAAATTTAATCTATAATAGGCACTGTGAACAAAAACCAATCAAGATGAAAAATTAATCATAAAAGATTTCCATAAGTACCTATAATAATGACTACTATAGTTATTGAATGTTGTTGCACTAACTGTACGATTCCTATGTCCTAGATTCATTAGTTCCATAACATTAGGTGGTGATGCCACACGGACGAGGCATGCATCTGCTACATTGAGTCCCGTTTGAGCATTGTTGCCAATTTCTTGTGTTAAAAAGTTAAGGAAGTCTTTGAGAGTTTAAATAATTATATAATGTCATTTTATGTAAATTGAAAATATTAAAAAGTATCATTTCTCACACTCTTTTATAAAAAAAGAATATATTGGAATGCCAAACTGAATTATATTCCTCACATAATCATGTGGGATAAAAAGAAAAAAAAATAGAAGAAGGATTTCTTTTGTTAAGACCGTTGGCAGCTAGAAGATCCCTAACTTGATCGTTGTAAATATCAATAGTATAGAAAGAAACATCATATTTAAAAGTGTCATTTCTTTGTCCTTTTAGAAGAAACAAATCGTTCAATGCTCGCAGTTAAGTTTGTGAGTGTCTTCTATAAGATTTCTAGGTCCAGTCTGTATACAAAAACAAGAAAACAACATTTGTTATTGGCAAATATACTGCTTGACCATATGCAACTATACGAACATTGAAACCATCAAGAACATATTTAATCAACAGTTGGGTATTTGAAAAAACCTCCAATGAAATAATAATATGAAGAAAAAAAAGTTAAGGATGCCCAAAACAGAGCAAAATTTCTATAATTTTTGAATTGCGCATTCCATAATGAGTTGTTGTCTTTGAAAAAAATAGGTTTAGGACAGTAATCATAGAGGCTCTCTAGATCTTTAACGTGCTCTACAAGTTGTAAATAGATATAAGTTAGATTAAATTCAATATCTACAAGTTACTTTATAGTCATCACCTACATATCATGTGATTAACCCAAGATATTGAACAAATGCCAGTCAAGTCCTCTATAATTTTTTATTTTCTTAGTCCTTCAAGCATCGATTGATTTTTCTCATAGGAAAAATAATCGATGCTTATTTCAAAATCTTCCCCTTCATGTTCTTAAGAGGTTATTTCATCTGCTTGCACCATTGCAGAGAACAAACGAGATTTCATAAATAAGAACACGTTTTCGAAATGTATAGGCAATAATTTTTACATATAAACTTTTAAGAAATTTCAGCAAGTGAATTGAGCATGTATTTGTTCTCATCATCACTTGAGTATTCATCGGTAGGAACATTTACATCGACCTTTTTTCTTACCCAAATGTGTATGGGGAAATTGATGAATTCAGAATATCTCTTCACCAATTCCTATATATATATACCAGGATAGAAAGAGGTCATTTGACACTGCTAGTTAAATAAGTCAGGTCAGTGTTGACTAACACTTAACTTGAATCTAAATGACATGACAGAAAAGTCAGGTCATTTGACACTACTCTGTCAGAATTATGGCTTTCCCATTCAACAACATATATGGCATGTAGAATCAACAAATAACAAACAACATAACAAGCAAAGCAACTAGAAATTATTTTATCTATAAATCATTCTTACCCACCTTTAATTTTAACTCAACCAAGTTTTCCCCATCTTCATTTCAGAGATGCAGTTCAATTTCAGTTCCACGCCCAAGAGGTTCATTACACGAAACCTCAGAAATTGCAAAAGCCCCACAGGCCATTGACTCCCATACATACCTGGATGTGAGAGAAAATTGAGCAATTGCCAATGTTTTAATATGGTTCTACAATAAAGAAAACTTAAGGTGATGAACTTATTCATACACCAATAGGGTTCAATAAGCCAAACTGTTTATGATCATTGTGGTTGCTAATGACTTCTACATAGTCAGTAACAAGTTATACTGAATAAAACCCCACTACATAATAATAAAAGCAGGTAGACATAAGTGCACGTGAATAAGTGGAGATTCACTGAAAAAATGCTGATCCAGTCTCGACATGAATCACCTCCATGCTCGTAGGATTGGATCTCCCACGGTTGATTGAAAGATTCATAAAGTTTTGAGATCTTCCGTTGTAAGGAGAAATCAAAATCTAATTAGACACTGTAGAGGTTAAGAATTATAGTTAATTGGGGATTATAATACTATAATTTAATCGAGTACTTTGAAAACTACAGTTCTCTTCCGTCATCCTTTTTTCAACTATTGTACATCGTAATATATCTCTAAACTTCAACCAACTTCATATATTACATTTCTCCCTTTTCCATCAAAAGTTGCACCATAAAACAATATACAGATATATTGAATTTTTAACATAATCTTAATCTATTAAGAGGATGTCTAACATAAATTATTTTTGAGTCACTATATTAGTGTTCATACCCTATATTTAACCAAAACTCTTATAACTCAGTTTGGCCCATTAGGATCATTAAAAAAAGAAATTAAAAAATTAATCACATAAGGAAAGAAACATAGATGAAAATTAAAAAATACAAGTTAAAAAACATATAAAATCACAACAAAATGGATATAAAGAAACATCTATTTGATGTAACATAAAAGAAAATAATTATTGAAAAAAGATATTGATTAAGATATACCTCTGTGAGTAGAACGGGGCACATAGCGCAAGCCATGGACTTGAAGTCTAGTTTTGATCACATCTAGTGGGCACATAAAAGTTGCAGCTATGGCACCTGCACCACAGACACTTAAGCATATAAAATCATTTGATAACAATTGAATATTATAATAATATAATGTGAAATGAAAGTAAACCCCATTTGAATATCAAATGAAAGTAAACCCTATTTGAATATCAAATGAAATGAAAGTAAATCCTATTTGAATATATAATAATATTATGTGAAATGAAAGTAAACCCTATTTGAATATCAAATGAAAGTAAACACTATCGTAACTGATGCAGAACTCTGAAGCTTACAATAGCTTGAACTTGGCTTGTTAGTTGATATCATACATACACAAATAGATAGTAAGTTGTTAATTTTGCCATATCTTTAAAGAAAACAAATGGAGGTAAAATCCTATTTGACATTTAATCCTTGAACGATGGCAAAAACCTCAATAATTGGTTATCAAAATATCTTCTTATAAAAAAGTAGTACCATAAATATCGATTTCTCTATATTTAATTCCAAATAGTCATCAAGTTATACAGACAAAGAATGAAAAACACAAAAATATGATGTAAACGTACAAATACATACATGAAATGGAATTTATATATGTATATATATGTATATCTATAAACAAATATGTGAATAGAAATCGATTTCATATGTGTATAAGAATAAAATCTATATGCAACTGAAAAAACCAAGAGAATAAGGATTCTTGAGAGAGGAGGGAAATTTAATATGCATACCTGATTACGAATTTTTGAGAAGTGGATTTGGATTCCATGAAGGGTTATCATGAGTTTCTAGATAAACCGATAGAAGAGGGAAAATCTAGTGATTTTTTGTTTGGAGAGATGGGACGAAAAAGGTATGTTCGTGCTTCTCCTTTTTTATGGAGTGTTATAAAGATTGATACATTTTTTATTTTTCACTTTTTAAAATTTTAAACTAAATTAGTAAAGGAAATTTTAGATTGGTAACGGTAAATTACCATAAGAAATTACTAATGATAGGATAATGTTAGCAATTCAAAAATTAATCTATTACTAAAAGCTTGTTTTAGTATTGTGGAGGTTAGCACAAACCTTGTCAAATGTTTCTTTGCTTTCTCTGAAGTCAACCTCATTATCTTAGGGATCATGAGCCAAAACAAAGTTTATCATCCCATATTCACGAGTTAACAGAGAATATTCATTTATGATCCTCATTGGAGAAACTTGGAGATCCACCGCCTCCAGGGTAACCCGCAAAGTCCTATCCACCTCAATTTACACTCCATCGCAGTCCAACTCTAGAAGTTGCTGCACGTCTAACGGAGTCACCATCATCTCCCCGAAACCAAAATGAAAGGTGTGGGTGGTGTCCCACTACCTCTCCCCCAGAGGAAAAAGAACAGCCATGGAATGAGGCGTCTCATCCAGAGAAGACGCCAGATTCCCAAAATCGGCTGATATACCATCTAACACACCACAGGCGAAAGGTGATCCCAAATGTCCCTAAGACCCATCGTCGCTCAAGCACGAAGAGTCGACATAAAAACTTCAGATTATCAAAAGAAAAAAAAAGTCCTTGTCAAAATTCAAGAAAAAAGGAAATATCACCAAAGAATGCCAAAAGTCGTCAATACTTACATAGCTGCTAGGGTTCAACGCCTTAGAAGAACGATGATGTGATGACTCATGCAAAAGGGTCCGCTCATCCTCCACTATCTCGAAAGAGCCAAGGAAATTTTCGCTGGCCAGTGTAAGGAGCCCTAGCCCTCCATTACAAGTTAGCCAAATCAACAACATTGAGCCACGCCATGTGGTTATTCTACTTGATAAATCATCCATATCTTCATTTTAGAATGCTAAAACAATTTGCAGAAGGTAATTGCAGAAGAAGACAAGTCAGAAAGATGTGAAAAATGAAGAGAACCCCCCCTTTTTATAGGAGACTAAGGGGAATGTCAATCGACATCTCTCTGCCACCCATCGATCGACACTATCCCTCTACCTAGTGAGATACCCTAAAAGACCGTTCTACTACCATTTGGCACCCCTGAAACCATGCGAGTCGGTACCCTCTCTGAAATTTCGTACAAAAATGCCAGAAAATCCTGAAAAATACCCAAAATATTCCTAAAAATACCAAATGGATTTTAGAACATTTTTTTCACCAAGAAAAACATTTTTACCGTACTCAACTCCCCATCAAAAGTCTTACTTCCTAAGAGGAGTTCCCGAAATCAATTAGACATACCCCCAACATAATAAGGAAACATCCAAATCCACGGATTAATTCCTTTTACCTAGTGAAAAAAAATCAAATGCTCCCGTAAAATCTCAAGTGGAATAATAAGATACATGTACCCAGTTATCATTCACCTAGTAGAGTCTCCCATATTAGTCCAAGAACGCTACTACTTAAGCCCTCAGAACTGGCTTTGACCCAAAGAATTGATCATCTCTATCCTAAGCCCGTGAAATTGGCTCTAACCCACAGAATTGTTCATATCTATCTTAAGCTTGCAGAATTTTCTTTGACCTGCATAATGGGTCATCTCTATCATAAGCCCCCAAAATTAGCTTTGACCCACAAAATTAGCCATCTCTACCTAAGTCCACAGAATTGGCTTTGACCTGCGAAATTTGTCATCTCTATCATAAGACCATAAAATTGGCTTTGATCCGCAGAATTGGTCATCTTTAACTAAGCCCGATGAATTGATTTTGACCCACAAAATTGGTCATATCTACCTAAGCTCGCATAATTGGGTTTGACTCGTACAATTGGTCATCTCTATCTTGAGCCCGTATAATTGGATTTGACCCGTAGAATTGGTCATCTTTACCTTAGCCAACAGGATTGGCTTTGACCCGCAGAATTGGTCATCTCTATCTTAATCCCGCAAAACTGCCTTCGCCCCTTAGAATTGGTTGCTCTCTACTTTCGGTCCTCATAATTGACCTCGGTCCTCAGAATCGTCCATCCCCAGGATTACCTTTGGTCCTCATAATTTACCTTGACCCCGATCCTAAGAATTGTCCATCCCCATGATCACCTTAGGTCCTCAGAATCGACCTCGATCCTCTGAATTGATCATCCTCATCCCTAAGGTCCATAGAATTGACCTTTTTCCAAAACATTATGTGGTGTCTATTCGATGACTTTCACTTGTTCCAAGCTCATTCGTCAAGAGGATCTGTAGACACCACGTTCTAAGACCTCCCAATCCTCTCCTTAGGTTTCTAAAACATCCTCATTTCACTACAAATCCTAGGTCATACTCTAAGTACCGATTTAGAGGACATCTGGCGCACTCGGCCCCCGTTTGACTCCAATCAACTTCATCGTCAGAGCGAAATCTCTTTGAATATTCGAAGGGCTATGAATCCTCTTTATAATGGTCCACCTCGTGATCGGATCGGCATAACGGTTCGGACGAATGAACCATTTTACTACCAAAAATTAATTCGGAGGCCACCAGGCACTCTCGGACCCCGATTTGATGCCAAATCAACTTCATCATCGGAGAGAAATATCTTTGAATCTTTGAAGGGTACTGAAATCCCTTTCCAACGGTCCTCCCCGTGTGTGAAATGAACGTTCGAACGAATGATCAGTTTTCCCCTAAAAATCGATCTGGATGCCACCGGATGCTTCCGGGTTCTATTTGACTAAGATCAACTCTTCAGCTCAAATGATAGTAAATCAATCTCTCAAGGTCACTGAATACCCTATCCAATGGTCAGCCTCGTGTGCGATTCTAACTAATAGTGCGGGCGAACAATTCATTTTACTCCAAGAGGTCTCTGGGCACTTCTGGGACTCGGTAGAACCCAGTGAAGGTATTTGTAATGTAAAAGTAAATATCCTAACCTTTCCAACGGTCTTCCCCTTGCGCTATTCTGACTTACCATGCAGATGAACGAATCGATTCCGTATGGTGATCTGTCGTCTAAAGGATAAACGTGCGCTTTCGAGCCACATTTGACCCAAAGTCAACTCATAAACCCAGGAGAATTTTAAAGGACTCTTGAAGGTCTCTGAACTACCTTTCTAACTGTAAGCCCTGTACGCGATTAGGATCAACGGATTGCATTCCACGGCCATTTTCCTGAAAAAATCTGCACGAGACTGCCAATTGGCAGGTCCATTTTCCTGCCTATCGGCAGTGTGTTTAGGTCGCCTACCGATAGGCATGGATAGGGAAATGTCGATCGGCACTACCCCGCACCCTATAAATAGAGTGCATGAATTCACTTCCAAGACACACCACATATCCATAAGAATCAATGATCTCAGCAACATTCTCTTGAAATCAGCGAAGTTTCTCCATGTGAAGTTCCATTCAAGCTTACATTCCCATCCTTTTTATACCCAATTTGGAAAAATCACCTTCTCTCTCATCTAATCTTCATCTCACATTCAACAAAGTTCATCCAAGATCAAAGATCAAGATTCAAAGAAGGTCTAAATCCTTTCCCTTTCTCTTTAAATTCCTTATTTTTGCATTAGATACATTAGGTTCATAATCTAAATTTACTTTAGTTCATACACATTAACATCTTACATTTTTTATTAGTATATTGCACATACTTTATTTTCTATAAAAATCCCAATCAAACAAAAAGAGGGTTACGCCCATAAATTCAGAACAAAATTATCCATTACACTTTTTCAAAACTAAAACCCTTTTTCTACACGCACATATAATAAAATACAATTTTCATCAATGGGATAAACCTCACCCTTATTACTCATGCAAACTACGAGGACTTTGATGCCTTTATAGGCTACGTAGGCGTCTCGGATTAAAATCCGAGACTTGAGTCCAAATTTCCAATTTTCCCATCTCCCCATTTTCCAAATTTACCAAATTCCCCATTTCCATATTTATCATATTCTTGAATTATTATACATACTATGTTTGTGATTATTATCATAATTTCATCCAACACATACTATCGTTTCATCATAACAATCAATATCGCGATAAACGCATAAATCATATTTTTTATATAATATTTTGGGACATTCCTATGGATGACCTCACTCTACCTTTTCCAGGGTATGAGCTGAATGATTCCGATCTCCGTTATATATACACGCACACACACTTCACAGAGAAATAAAGGAAAACAATAACATAAGTCCATGAGTGACTGAAAGGGCGGGATGGGTGCCTAAACACCTTCCCATTCCGTAACTTATCCCCCAAACCCCTTGAACTATTGGTTTTGTATACATCAGTTTGTCTTTGATGTTGCTCTCTCGAGGTGGCGGCATGTTCTTTTGCTTGTTTTGTACAAAATAAGTTGGCGACTCCATATCTTTACATTCACCCCACACTGACGATGACCAAAGCGATCCTAAGTAGGGCACGAGACTTTTAATCCCCTTTCCTTCTATCCATTCCCTTTGTGAATCCATAGGAGGGAGAAAAGGGGGGGCAATCTCGATCGGGATGGCCACATTATCAAAAGATTAAAAACAAGTCATACCCTAAGTCATGGTACTGCCATGGTGTACCTAAAATCATGATTTATTATGTTCAAATGAAGAGAAATGGTGTTGCTGCCAAATTTTTTATTGTGTCACTGCATTTTAGGGACGGTTTTAGTCATCCCAAAAGACATGGTCAGTGCTAAAAATGTTTATATTATTGTATATCCATATTTTAAAACTTGACCCTTATATTGTATTCCATGTTTAAAAATGAATCTTAAAAGTTCATTCAATATCAACCATAATATTAACAAATGTACAAGTTATGACAAATAAATATCGAGAACAATAGTTGCTTACCTATTCGAGCCCACTTGAGCCCGCTCGTTGCTTACCTATTCGAGTGAACCTTCTTTAGTCATTTGATCTACCTCAATACTTCATATCTAACGGTGTTACTCCCGATCTTGATAAGGGGTTACGCCTCACATAATACTAATAATATTTGAAGAACCCGCATCTTACATTTGGTGACTCCGCTGGGGAGGTATTCTCTTTTGAAAATATGCCAGAGGATAACACCATTAGAAACATTGATTTCGACGCCATACAGCGTGAAGAAGAGGCAAATAACATTGTGTTGCCTGAAGCAGGGAGAACGACAAGGATAGAGCCTAGCGCACCTGGCGTTGGTATCACGGAGACGGTGGTCGCGCATGGGGAAATAGGCCAGACACAGATGCATGGGTTGATGGGGCTATTCGCAGAGTTCATTAAGACTCCGACAACCCAAGCAATGTTGGGATCCCCCATGGGGGTGAGTTCATTTACCACACCGCCAGCCAATATACCAGCTCCAACTGTTACTGGAGTGGTGGCAGTGCCTGCCTCTGTTAACACCTTCCCCATGGCTCCACCACCCTCCTCAGGCGGTGCATGTCTTATCATGGTCCCACCTGTGACAATGGAACCGATGTTGCAAAATGGGGGAGTAACTCTAGCTGCTCCAGCTGTCACGATAAGTCAAGGAGTAGGTGCGCCAACCTCAATAGCCCTAGTGACAACAATGCTATCGTCAGCTAGCCCCTCGCCAGCCAGCTTAGAAGATATGAAGAAAGAGTTATTAAAGTTCATAGCTGTGTCTCAGGGGGAGAACAACTCCATATACAATGACTTTCATACTCCCTACCGAGAGGAGTATAATAACGAACCCTACCCAGTGGGTTATATTCCCCTAATCTTTGAAAAGTACATAGGGAAAGGTGCGAATCCCAAAGAACATGTGAAGAGGTTCATCGAGAATCTAGGGGCCAATTGCAATGACAAAAAGTTAAGGCTAAGGTAGTTCTCAAAATCCCTGACAGAGAAAGCCTACATGGGTTATTCACACCTACCCCAGGTAATGTAAGTTCTTAGGAGGAATTACATGTTTTGTTTATGCAAAAGGTTTTCTTGGCTGAGGACGAGATCACACTCACCTAGATCGCGTGTGAGAAACAGAAGCCAGGAGAGGACGTTGTGGCCTATATTAGAAGGTTTCACGAGCGCTCCCTAGATGTGAGGGAGGAGACGCGATATGACAGGATTTTACAAGTATGTGCAAAAGGCTTGCTACCCGAATACATATATCACCTGATTAATTAGACAATAAAAGGTACATTTACAGCCTTTTTGAAGGCAACAAGGAATATCACATTAGTGGTGAAACCCATAGTACCACCTCTCGCTTTGCCTAGTTTGCTGATGAGGCCAACAGTTACCTCGGGGAGGGGAATACCCTCGAGGATTAACTACACAGATGATGGGGGTAGAGAAGTAGGTAATGGCGGTCGAGGAGGTAGAAAAGGTAGAAATAATAAGAGAATATTTGAAGACGAGGAGGATCCTCCGGAGCTACCTTACACGGTGGAGCAAGCTTTGAACCTATACGATCTCATGGTCCGGGATAAAGTTTGTAGTCCAATTAATGTCCACACTGTGCCACTCACTCGAAAAGACAAAGAGAAACCCCATTATTGCACGCTCCATAATAGGGTAAATCATCCTACTAAGGTGTGTTTTTCATTAAAAAGGTTGATTGACCGCCATGTGAAGAACGAAGATATAAAGTTTTTGCAGACCAATGTAAACAACAACCCTTTACCCCCTCATGGGGCCCATATGGCTAGCCCCTTTGATGAGGAGGCCGAACTGTCAATGATGGAGAAGTGGCTCCGAGGGAATGGCTTCGAGGGCCGATGGGGTAGTGTCTTCGAGGATTCTCTCGAAGAATGCACTTTCGAGTTAGCTTGCATGCATTTAGATAATGATATTGAAGATGGAGAGGACTAAGGAGGAGAAACATTCGATGCTGTTGAGATGCTCAGCAGAAAGATGGGATCCTGCTCTCTGGGGGAGGTCAACGCAGTGATAGCATATGATGAGGCTTCATATAGAGACGTGGAAGAAGTTTATGAGCTCGAGGATGATCGAACGGATCCATGGATTGAGTGTGCATCTGTGTCTCACTCGCTAATGTTTGGATAGTTTTTTAACCAGGTTGGACTTCCTGAAGATTCTCGATTGGAAGTTACGAGGACCATTCTAGAGATTGCAAAGAAAAATATGGCCCCACACTTGAAATGGAAGGGGCCTATGACTAAATTGGTGAATAGATATCTCTCAAAAATCACATTCTCGAAGGCGGATAGGATGATCAGGTATCCACACAATAGAATTTTATATGTTACTGCATCGGTGAACGACTATGTTTTCTCACGAGTATTGTTAGATGGAGGGGCATCCATCAACATAATGCTTGTGGGATCCTTCTATGCCACCGAGCTGTCGGAGACCAGGATAGTGCTCCATTTGGTAATATCGAGTTATGACAATCAGTCCTCTAAGTCAGTGGGCTACATCAATGTGGGCATTACGATGGGGAACATCACTTCCCATATTAAATTCCACATCATGAATTGCGAGACATCATATCAATTGTTGGTAGGTAGGGTATGGATGCACAACCATGGGTTGGTACCCTCCACCTATCACCAATGCACTAAGACAAACATAAAGGGTAAGGAGGTGGTGATACGAGTTACCAAGAAACGTTTTGTAAAGGAAGAGGCCCATATGGTGGACGTAGATTTCTATACTGATCTGGCAGAAGAAGCAACTATGGTGATAAGATATACTGGGGGGATAAGGATCCGGTCAACTCAAGAGAGGGTGCAGGCACTTGCTCGAACGATTGTGACTTATGAAGAAGAACGTGATCTGGGGGTAGTAAGGCCCCCCAGCCTGTCAAGACAGCTTCGTGATCGGATGACCCCATGAATTGATCCCATTGAGCACCAAATGCAGACACAAAGCATTCTTAGTAGGTGAACGGTGAAATAAGTGGATGAGAATTGAAAAACGATACCTTTCCAAAGAGATGCGGCCTGACGGTTCAAGCGGGTGGTTTTGCCTAATGACATAATTATTTATAAATTATGAAGGCGTGGGCGGGCAACCGAGAGACTGGATGATGAAGCTGACCTGGTGTATGAATGCTTTCTAGTGGATAAATAGGGGTAATGTCTAGTAATTGATAATTCTGGGATTTATGAGTTTGTAGTGGAAGTGGAGGAAGAGTCAGAATGCATGAAAGATGGCCCTAGGCCACAGATTCAAGAATTAGAAAAAATCAATTTGGCAAGGGAAGGTGGGGATCTGAACCCCATATTTATTTCGAAGGACTTGGAAGGATCCCCTCGAGAGGGGTTAATCAAACTCCTAGTTGAGTTCAAAGATGTCTTCGCATGGAAGTATATCGAGATGTCGGGGGTTGACGCAGAGGTACGTTGCCATAGATTGAATGTCTTGCCCTCAGCAATCCTAGTGAAATAGGCCACTCAAACATACAAAGCAGAGTTAGATTTGAAGATCAAGGAAGAGGTGGAAAATTTGCTCACGAAGGGGTTTATAGTGCCAATACAACACCCGATATGGTTGCCCATTATTGTACCTGTGGGAAAGAAAGTCAAAAGCCAAATCAAGATATGTGTAGGTTTCAGAGATCTGAACTGGGTGTGCCCGAAGGATGAATTCCCACTGCCCTCCATTGACAACTTGATCGACGCAATAGCGGGTTATGAGATTTACAACTTCATGGACGGGTATGTGGGCTATAATCAGATAAAAATGGATTCAGCTGACGAGGAGAAGACTGCCTTTCAAACACCCCTGGGCAATTTCATGTACACGATCATGCCCTTTGGATTGAAGAACGCAGGAGCCACCTACCAGAGGACAATGATGGCCATATTCCTCGAACTTTTTCACAAGACTGTGGAATTTTATGTTGATAACTTGTTAATTAAGTCCAAGAAGGAAGAATCCCACCTAGACGACTTTAAGAGGGTATTCACTCGCTGTAGGAAGTATAAGTTAAAGATGAACCCTCTCAAATGCGCCTTCGGAGTAACGAGCAGGAAATTCTTGGGGTTTGTGGTAAATTTCCAGGGGGTACAAATGGACTTGGATAAATGACAAGCCATCCTTGATATGCCAAGACCAAAATCAGTGAAAGAGATAAAGAGTTTCCTTGTCAAGGTGTCCTACTTAAGGCGGTTTGTCCCGGGGCTGGCTAAGGTAACACATCCCTTGATGGAGCTAGTGAGGAAGGGCGTGAAGTTTTTATGGGAAGTAATGCATTAAGAAGCCATAGACAAGCTGAACGCACTCCTTAATTCTCCTTAGACGAAGACTCTCCCGAAGGTAGGTACCCCTTTACGTTTATATTTCACATCAACAGAACAGTCTATGGGGGCTTTGTTGGCCCAAAAGAGCGAAGGCATTTAAAAACCTATTTATTATCGAAGTAGAATTATACATGGGCCAGAAGCCAGATACACTAGCATTGAGAGGCATTTTTTAGACCTCATATTTATGGCACATAAACTTAGGCACTACCTGCTATCATTCACAGTTAATATCATAACTAGATGTGACCCCATAAAGTTTTTGCCTGCTAGAATTATATTGATAGGTAGGGCAACTAGATCATTCTTAATCCTCTCAGAGTATGATCTGAAGTGCGTGGTCCCTTGGGCCATCAAAAGTCAGGAATATGCAAATCTATTAGCCATTTTCCCATTTGGAAGGTTTGAGATGCCTATTGAAGAGCTCTCGGGTGATGACCTCCAGGACAATTTTGTAGCAGCTAGCCTAGACGAATGGAGTATGGAGTTCAACGGCTCTTCAGTTGAGAAAAAAATAGGAGCGGGAGTCATTTTGTGAAGAGGCAATGAAGAGATTTTCTTATCATTCAAATTGGGGTTCGAATGCTCAAATAATGAAGCTGAGTATGAGGCATTGGTCCTTGGGTTACTCAAAGTGCTTAGGAGGGGCATTCAGGTTCTAACAATTAAAGGGGATTAAATCTTGGTGGTGAAGCAAGTTATGGGTGAGTTTGCATTGAAGCACATGAGTTTGGTGCCTTATCGCACGATCATCCAGCGATTGCTGGGCTAGTTTGAGCTAGTGAAGATAAAAAGCCACCCCCGAATGATGAACAGGCATGCAGATGCGTATGCCCACATCGCGTAAAAGATTTCCTTTAATGGATAATCAATCGTGGTTCAGATCATAAAGAGAACTCCCCCTCGACTGTATCTGAGATGCTTCCCTCAGAAGACAAAAATGACTGGAGAGGAGAAATCATAAAGCAATTAGAGAGAGGTAAATGACCACTTATCTTGGCTAACTTATCACAATACTTTATTTCCAAGGGCAATTTATATTTCAGAAATAAGGGAGGTTGGCTGTCCAGGTGTGTGGACCCTGAAGAGGCTAAGAGAAGATTGATCGAAATACATGAGAATAGCTGTGAGACTATCGATATCCCTCTATACAGAAGGATACAACGAGCGGGGTACTACTGGCCCGCGATGAGACAAGAATCCGTCGCAGTACAAAGAGAGTACTCGAAGTATTGCCTTTTTATATCAAGTGGCAGAATGCAACTTCATTGACCAACCTCAAGACTAGAGACAACCCTACATGGACTTCTTAATAAACAGAGTAATGCCAACAGATAAAGAGGATGCTATAAAGATAAAGAGGCAAGCACCAAGGTACTTCGTGCAAGATGGGAAGCTATACCGATGAGGCTATCATGACAGGCCCCTTAGGTTCATAAGAAGTGAAGAGGTGTTGAAGCAAGCTAACGAGCCAGGCCACATTAGGGGAGCTAAACTTTACAATCATCTAATGACCTTGTGATATTACTAGCCTTCGATAGAGAAAGACTCAACTGACTTTATTAGAGAGTGAAAAGCCTTCCAACTACACGGGAATATGATCCATGCCCCTTCAGTGGACCTGCACTCTTTATCTACACCATTCCCATTCCATACTTGGGCCTTTAACTTGGTCAAAGCCATCAACCCTTCATCACGAGGAAATATATGGATTTTAGTAGCCACAAAATGTTTCACGAAGTGGGTGGAGGCTGTATCGCTCAAGAAAGCCACTGTGGGGGTAGTAGCTTGATTTATGAAGGAATATATTGTTTGTCTCTTTGGCATCCCAAAGGTGTTTCAATCGAATAATAGTACTCCTTTTATGAACAACAAAGTGCGTTTGCTCACAAAAAGTACTCCATCATCCATCACAGGTCAACAGTGGCCTACTCGAAGTGCAATGGGCAAATAGAAGCTACCAACAAGACATTGGGGAATATTTTAGCAAAGATGCTAGAGGACTTCCCTGGAACGTGGGACGATAAGATCCCCAAAGTTCTATGGGCCTATCGAGCGACAAAGAGAAAGCTAACATGGTACAAACCATTCTCCCTAGTATTTGGGGTAGAAGCTGTGCTTCCAGTCGAACTCGAGGTACCTTCAACTCGTTACAACCTACGTAGTGATATGCTCCCTCACAGCCGCCATGTACAACTAGAAGCCTTGGAAGAACATAGAGATAATTCTGCGAGACACTTTGAGATATATAGGAAGAAATTATCCAGATCTTATGACCAATTGGTGAGGCCAAGGAAGTTCAAGGAAGGATACCTGGTTCTAAAAGCATGCACGAGACACATAAGAGGTTTGTCGCTGCAAAAGTTCGAGGCAAACTAGGAAGGGACTTATATCGTCCGAGTAGCCCACGATTCGGGCTACTGCGAGATATCTAAGCTGGAAGATAATGTGACTTTAAAATTAAACAATAAGTGGCTGAAGATTTATTACCTCTGAATGTATGTACTATCACTCCTGTTCAAATAACTTATTTTTTTGTGTTTAAACCATAGATGTGTTCTTTAAAGCAATTGGGCTCGCCCATTTAATATAGTCAAAAGCAAAATTCAGGGCGTATATGCTAGATCAATATTTTATTTTCACAAGTTCATGGATTTACCCCTTTTACTATATATGATCTACTTAGCTTTGATGTGTAAGCATAGACAATATTAAATTTCAATGACAGGAAAGAAAAGAAACACCAAAATTGCAAACGTTTCTTTATTTCAAATAAACGATAACATTGTGGTTACAACCAAGTTAGAAAAATTCAAAAGTTCACTGAAAAGGGGCAAGACCAATAAAAGAAAAATTGGTTAATGAATCTAGGGGTCGTCCATTATAAAGAGAAGATTCTCTGAACCAGTGATGCGGGGGAAGATTCTGCTCAAGCTGGCTCTTCTCTGTAACAAGGCTAGCTAGATTCTTCTGGCTAATTTCTCGGGTCTGGTAGATGGTTTGTAACTTATGCCCTTTTTTCACAAACTGTGCCATTTCACTAGCAATCGTCTCGCGAGCCTCTTTCATTGCTTGCTCAGTTACCAGCAACTGGGATTCCAGACCCACAAGTTCTTTAGAGATAACCACCTGCTCGTGATGGGAATTCTGAGGGCGGTCATATACACTGGGAAGATCACTCTTCTTGTAACTCCGCAGAAGCTCCACCAACTATGTCATGGAAAAACCATCATTGGTTAACACGTTAACTCTACCTAATAAAGCTTTGATAGTGTCAGTACTAAGGGACATAAGGGGGGTGCTGAGAATTTCCTCTAATACCATCGCGAGCCTAAGAAATCGGCAAGCCATCATCCCAGGTATTGGCTGCAGACAACAAACAGTAAAAGTCAAAGGAAAGCGAGCCAATAATTTCACAATCAACAAACAGGGACCCTTAGTCAAAACAAAGGGGAAATTAGCCAAAGTTTGCCGCACAGCCACCTCGGGGGCTGCCTCAGGCGGAGGAATACTGAAAATGCTGTCACTGGCAGATGGTCGTCGAGTATGCGAAGCACTATCACTCGCTTGTACTTGAGGAGCGCGTGGTGCATAAGTATCACCATGTACACGGGCCCCGCCCGAAGAAGTAGCTGGAGCTACTATCGATGCTTGAACTAACTCTTTAACAACAGGCTCCACTTCAAGCCTATAAGCTGCTAGCTAATCGACCTCCACCTGAAATGAAACAAACAGTTGAAGTTAGCAATAAAGATAAAGAAAAACATGATTGAAAACACCATGCTAACTTAGAAATTTATTCCTATAAGACTAGGCCTGCCTGACCCTCGGTTATGGGAGATTTATGCCTATAAGACTAGGCCCGCCTGACCCTCGGTTATGGGAGATTTATGCCTATAAGACGAGGTCCCCCTGACCTTCGATTATGATAGATTTATGCCAATAATACTAAGTCCACTTGACCCTTGATTATGGGAGATTTATGCCTATAAGACTAAGCCCGCCCAACCCTCGATTATGGGAGGTTTATGCCTATAAGACTAGGTCCGCCTGACCCTCGGTTATGGGAGATTTATGCCTATAAGACTAGGCTCTCCCGACCCTCAGTTATGGGAGATTTATGAAATATAAAGTCCTACATTGCTAGGCCCGCCTAACCCTCGGTTATGGGAGATTTTGATTTTAAAACTAATACATTTATTGCAGAAGATAGAGAGTGGAAATAACTTAGGGCATCGCTCTTCTGCAAATTTATGAGTGGCTATTTGGACCACGTCCTCCTTTTCAATTACCCCGGAAGCTACCAATGGGGGATGACTCTGGGGAAATCACATTCTCCCCAACCTCGGCAACCTGCTGCTTCACCGCATCAACAACATGCTTTGGCTTACCCTCTCATTGGGTAACCGTAGATGGCTCAATACCTTATGGGTTTGAAATAGAAGGCCCAAATAAAGTAATAAGCATATGATTATTTGAAGGTGGAGGTGCCACATAGTTGGTCAAAACGGGTGTGGGAACCTAAGGAAGGAAGAAAGTCAAAAATTGAACTAGTAAATCAAGGGAGCAATAAAAGGGAGAGATAAGTGCAGAAAATAAAGGCTTACCAAAGGTGTCGGAGTTACAAAAATAACAGTCATAGGCACAACTTCAACAACTTTCATAGAAGGCACCTCCATCTTGAGGCCAGCCTACTCGCGAAAAAAGAGGGATCAGGAGAATGGCTGCTACTAGAATCTGACAAAGTATCAAATATAACTTCCCTTAGGGGTAAATGGGAGATTATCTATGAAGTAGTAGGGGCATCTCTCTCGACGGGACGATTATCTCCATCTCCATCGTGCATATCTCCTCGCGCATCAACCTGAAAAAGGGTCATGGGAGTATCAGTATCAAAAGAAGAACAGGAAGAAGATATTTACAGTGAGAAATATTAAGAGTCTTACTGCTCCTCCTAGCACATCCTCTAAAATCTCTTACTCTTGAGGATGCGAGGCAGGTTTTGAGGGAGAAACCATCCTCCTCAACTTATGCCGTCGCACCAATGCAGTTTCTTCTTATTCTTCTTCCTCCTTTTCTCCCTCTTATCTATATTCTTCACCTTCTTCTTCCTCATCATCATCATTATCATCATCATTATGAACATCACTACCAGACACATGTTCCTCAGCCAACTCCTCCTCGCTGGACTCGCTCGACTCCTCAATTACAATCTTGAGGGGGCTAACGATTTTCCTCTTCCTACTACCCCCAACAGATTGGGGGTCATAAGAAAACCACAAGCAGACATCTCGACTGACATGAAATCTCTGTTCTCTTCACTAAAATGTTCCCAAGTTTGGCAAAGACAATCCACCATCTGTCTCACCACTTCGGAAATATTTGGGTCAGGAGTAGAGGCTACTAGAGGTTGTGGAATGGTTTTAAGCTTCTTCAAGGGCACCTTTCGAGTGTCCCTAACTGCTATGCCCGTTGAGGAAGTGTTAGGAGATTTGGTCCCTCCAACCAGCCTCGAAGGACCAGGGGAAACATCGGTTAGAAGAATGGAAAGCCGAGTTGTTTTCTTTCTCTTCACAACTACCTAATCCACAGGCGCTAGGGGAGGCCGCTTGGGGGGGGGGGGGGGGGGGCATTAGTGATGGATGTACTAAGGGGAAAAATAGAAGATTGGGTGGTGTAGTTTCTCAAATCCAACTTAGTGGGTGGAAATCCCTCAACTTTTGGAAAATGGGGTTCCTTAAGAAGGTTGGTTTGAAAGAGAACCAATTGATTCTGCCAGAACACATTGATGTACATCGCTGATCTTCCTCCTCGAACTCTTTTGTTCGGGAGCACAGGGTTAGTAGGATAATGAGCACACAGATTGACAATAGTAGACATGAGGAAATTGAAACAAGCAAACGAAAAATTAGTGGGCTTCTCTTTGGTGAAATGGATCAATAGGGGGCCCCTTGATCATAGCCAAACTGCATGGCTACCTGATGGGGGCTATATAAAGAGTAAAATGACGACCGTTCAGTATATGAAGGCAAATATGAAGGAATCAACAATAGGGGGACACTGTACCTCTTAGAAATTTTGGGCATGGGCTTCTTTAATAAGAGAAATGGGACACTTCTCTTCACCAAAGAAATTATTTGTAAAGAATTGGCTTACCCCAACACAAGGGCGAGGATTGAATCGCTCAGCTCAATCAATGAGCGCGATCAGAGTTTGTACACACTCTTATTCTTCCAACAGTAAATATGCGGGACTCTCACATCCTGTGAACCGGGTAAATGGACAACGGGGGCATAATACGAGAAATGAGTGTAGAGAAACACCGTCAAAATAATATTGCTTGCATAGTTAGACACATCTGTAACACCCCGCCTAATTAAATACTGGGTGGCCAGTCCCATACCAAATTAAAATAGAATATACAGTTGGCTCATTCTTAGCAACACTGTCAAAAACATTTACAAATCACCCAATATCCAATTAAGCAGGTGTTAAAAAATTTCCAAATTTTAATTTCAACAAAATCATTTTTAGTTTACGAATAACACTACACATCTTATTCTACAACACTAATAACCTAACAAATAACACAAAAGAATTTAAATGCAATTGGAATAAACATTCCCGAATAATAATCCAATACAGTAATCCCAACAATAATAAATGTATCAAAATGACACAAGTACAAGACCATTTGACTCAGATAGAAAGGAGATAACTGAAGTCCTTTGGGCGACATGCCCTAAATAAAATAACACTATGAATAAAATGAAGATAGGCATCTAATAAATACTCCATAGCTCCATAGCTTGTCATAATCCTCTAAAGTTGGCGTCCCTGCTGCTGGACACCTAATAAGAAGGTACAATAGAAAAGAGAATATGCAAGGAAACGGGTCAAAACCCAATGTGAAAATAATTTTGAAACCAACAAGTATTTAACAAGTGAAATAAAGAATTTATTATGTACATGTTAGTATCCAGACTCTCACTTGATATTCTCACCTCTCATCTAGAGTGCACGCTTAATGTTTCCTATTAACCTCCTAGTTAATGGTTACTCCTAACTCGTTTCCAAAATATGATTCTATCCCATATCATAACCCCGTATGTCCCATACAATACGTAATATAGTCATTCATATACGTTTCTCATTAATATGAATAAAGCTTTTCCAATATACATTCATTAACTTAATTCAATTCTTTTTCTCTATTCACCATCATCTACAATTATCACACAGTAGATTGATCTAACCACTATATACATTCATTTAATTCATTATATATATACATATATAATACGACACCCTGAGACACAGCTGCGGTGCATGCATTACTCTGCTATCACGTCCCAGTATCGCTGGTCACCGAATAGGGGACTAAAGGTTCGGTAAGGATTCCTCAAACCACAAACATCAACACAAAAATTGGAGGTGAACATTGTCTTCATACCCACGGGTCACGCACATACCTACGTTCCCATAGTTAGCGGACTTATTAACTTACCGGTAAGTCTTTCATAGTCCTATGTTCTCGAGCGACAAATCAAAAATCCCATAGATTCATCAGGATATGACTGCCCTCACGCGCAAACCTCCCCATCGATAGCAAGTAAGCTAGGTATGTTATACACATAATTTAACAATCAATAAAATAGGTATTATCATCTACTTATATAAATATAATATCAACCAGGTACTCACACTACCCTAAGATAGTTCCCGTACGTAGCATTATAACTCTTAAATCCTACGTATTAAAATATTATGACTTTCCTTCTTTACATTAGTTATTCTCGAGTCTCACTCATTACTCAAGGTTTAAATAGATTTTTGCTCAATATATTTATTCAGTAAGAAATCAATAATATCCTTTTGGTCCATATCGTCTTATCTCCCGAATTACTACGAACTAAACTCTCCCTTAATTAGGGTTACAACCGATAGTTTCTAATCTCTTATAAACACATATTATATCACTTAGGATTCTTGTAAACTTAAGGCTACCCAGGTGGTTTATTAAATTTCCCTTACTGGCCTATCCTTAATCCTCATGCATAAAAATTATAATCCAACACATGAATCTAGCAACCAAAATTTCTTCCAATTTAATTATCAAAATTCTAATCAATTAAATCCCAATCACATTAATTCTATTCTTCTCTAGGGCTTACTGATCTTCCCTAAGTCCCATTATAATCACCAAAGATTTACAAAAGGTTTGGGATAAGAACAAGAATTAAAAAAAACATCACAATTTCTGGGGAGGTCGATCAATCGAAGGCGGGGGGTCAATCGATCGATCGCCTAGATATCAACCCAGTTTTCTGCATTTCTTTTACTACGGGTTTCATCACTTTTGATCATTCAAACCTTCATATTAACAACCCAAATTCCTTATAATCCTTACTAAATGATATGGAAACATATGTAAATGATTTCTAATGCTCTAAACATCCTAGAATCATCAAGAGTTTGAATTAAAAGCATATATTTATCCTTTTTTTTTTCCAGAAAATTATGTACATGATATCTTCAAGAACACACCAATGATTCTCAGATTTTCTTCAATAACTTAATGATTATTTCTTGGTTTACTATCTACCTACAACATGGGTTTGATTCCTATATATTTCCATTTTCCAGAAATCAATCAACAACTCTATCTTTATCTTCCAAACATGTAAAATCTCATCTTTTCAATAACTATCCTAACATGGACAAGATACTAACTAGATTGCAATTATCAAATACTTGCCTCTAATAAAGATCTGATCCTTTAGGGTTGTATAACACAGGTGGTTCTCCCCTTCTCCGGTCAACTTCCGGTGGTGGTTAGTGGTGGTGACCTTTGGCCCTTGGTTCTCCTCCTTACCAAGAAATCTTCTCTTCTCCCAAGCACCCTTTCATTCTCTCTCAAAAGGTGACCTCTCAATATTGTATAGAAAAGATGAATGAACCTACGTACAACTAATCTCCAAATATTTATAATAATACAAAATCCAAAATCACTATTCATCCCCCTGTAAAAATGACCAAAATGCCCTTTTTGGGTGTCTTTTCATTTCCAAATGACCCAAGACCCAAAACCAACATCCAAATAGACTTTTCTGACTATTTCAACCCTTACGGATGCAACGAAGCAGTCGAAATGACTATAAAGTTGATGTAAAAACAAGTTTCTTATTTAATCTCACAATTTGTCCCGACACGTCCCATACCGCGTTCGACTAAAAATTCAAATTACTGAATTAATAACTCACAGTAATATCAATAATCATCACATTCATATATTACCTAAATATCTTTAAGTAATATATAGAAACATTCATTTTAATATCCATAATTTGGATAAAACCCAAATGAATTAATTTATAATAAAATCCAATTAATCCCTTAATTTAAAATATAACACATTTTAAAAGTCATTAAAATTACAGGGTATTACAACATTGAACCTACCAATGCTTCGAGTAGATTCTGTAGACACACAATCTAACCAAGTGTATAGAGACCCCAGAACAATGACAGCGAGGGGGATCTTTATGACACATGCCATTCGAATGGCCATGTTGATCAGGTCCTTATAAGGACAGTCGTGGGGCTTACCTTAAAGGTATACCTTCGACAAAATTATCCATATGTACCCCGCCAACTCAATTTTAGACTCATAGCCTTTCCCAGTTGTAGGATGCTCAAAAACTTCTTTCCCTTTAGAAGCCTCACGGGCTCTGATGACAGCCTTCTCTTCAATAAAATAAAAGTAGTGGATGACCTCAGAGTAGGTGTGCTTGTTATACGTGACCATACAATCCTTCACAATGGCTTCCAACTCACTCCTTAGAGTTTTATCTTCACCAGAGATAGCCTCTTTGAAGAAGGTGTCAAATCCAACTACTTCAAGTCCCAAAGTTCGCGGACATCCTCCAGGGTAACAGTAAACTCACCCCAAGTAGCCACTAAGGTGTGTGACCTATGGCTCCACCTAGACACAAACAGTTGTAAAATGGTGTTGTTCTTAGCCAAAGTAAGATAACCCAACCACATAGAACAATATAATCCTACGAGGGCCAGTTGAACAAAGTACTTTGTATGGATATACTCCGTCCAAGGACCTAACCCTTCACTGGAACATGAGGATGCCTCAAATTCCACCTTGGAATAAGGGAAATCACCATGATCTATACAAAAATGGGTAACAGTGGTGGTAGGGATATAAGCGAAGTCTTCAGCATTTTCACCTTTTCCCATCATCAAGTTTGGCTCCTCAGTTGGCACTAAATCACCGGGAAACCGCTCGGCCGTTGCCCAAAAATGTTTATTTTCCCCAAAGTAAGGGGAACGATATTATCATGCCTACTGAGTCTAATGTGCCTGAGTAGAAGGAGAGGCACCCCTGAAGGAAAGAGTTCTCTTTACTAGTGCCATAGCAGAAGAGAGAAAGGAGAGTAGAAAGTAATGGGAAAAACGGGGTTAAGAAGTTGAAGAAGGTAAGAATTCCTTTGATAAACTCTCACAAAAAATCTTGAACTTAGGAAGTTAAACCCAAAGGTGAATTTGAACTAAAGGTGCATCCCCTTTTATAGGGGCAACACGCATTCAAAAAGACGACAGAAAAGTGACATTTGGAAAAGTGTAATGATCGTGTTTCAGAGTTATGTGGCTGGCGTGTTGGCCAATGCGCATGGTCACGGAATACTAAAGGTTTTTATGATGATGATTCGAGGAATGATGCATCGAATGGTTGCATCGTCTTCACGCGCTTGCCCTGGAACTTCCACGTGTGACGCACTGAAATGCGAACGACAGCTATATTTAATGAGGCATGCCTGGGGGTCTTGTCTACCTGGGGGAATGAAGAGCTTTGGGGGAAATTTGAATAAATATCTTCATTGTTACCAAGAAGGAAAATCATAGATAAGCGAAAGTTTCATACAGATATTTCTTTATGTAATAAAAACATATCTCTATGAAGGGGCAAATGTGAAGGGGTGTTCCCCCAGATGGATGATTAACTTAGCTAAGTGAATTGATCGTTTATAGAGAAAGATACCCCATAAATACGCTTTGAAGATTCTCCATGCAAGTAGCTCACAGGACCCACCTCGAGGACTCTTCACAAGCAAGTAGCTTGCGGTGCTCTACCTCGAAGACCCTCCAACCAACCTGGCTCAAAAGACCTAACTCGAAGAACAACGGTTACCCGAATGATAGTAGTTTGTGATAAGAATGTTGTATTATGTACTTTATCTTATGAATGTATATATGGAGTGAGGTCTCTTGGTACCAACGAGGGACCATGCCTAGTAGGGCATGGGAGAGCTTTCATGCTCTATCAAGCAATCTCCTTTTGGGAATTTTGCAAGGACATGGTTTGGAGGATTGAGAACAAGGTAACATTGGGAATTATTACCAACCCTCTTGGCACACTTGGATAAAACTTCACCCAGGATAAATGTCACTCGAGCCCACTCATTGCTTACCTATTCGAGTGAACCTCCTTGAGTAATTTGATCTCCCTCAATACTTATCCCCTCGAGGTCACCTATTTGAGGTACCTCAGGTGCCAGCCCGTGTGTCTGATGTGACTAGATACCAAACAATATCCACTGTTTGAACCACTTCCTGATGTCATGACTCCTGACATTTAGGAACTCAAGAATACAACACTCAAGTGCCTTTATCCTTAGGATGGCAGGTCTGGTTCAATAAATCTGACTGTATAGCCATCCTAGAGTAAGCCTCAAGCTCACAAGTCATATCCTTCATTAATTACTTCAATACTTCCAGCCAATAGAATGCTTTTCTGCCAAACTATCAGATCCCATGCATTAAATAGAGTATCTCATGCATTTAATGCACCAAACCGGAGGGATCGAGTGCATGCCAACTCAAGCAACCTCTCCCCCATATAAATAAGACCAACTGAACAAATCAAAGATAGAGGATCCAGAACCTGAAATTTTTGCCCAAATTCCCTCATACCAGAGAACCCTCGCGAAGAGTATTAACTCCTACACACATTCAATGCACCCAATATTGGGCATTAACTAAGCTTGAATTTCCTGCCTTATCTTTATTGTGCCTAGAGTGCTTGTTCTTTCTCCCTCCGACCATGCTACCTGCTGGTCCCATTCATTTATTGTGTTTTCCCTATGCTACTCATGTCAATATGTTCTTTAATGCAACTTTGAATATTGAATCTCTCTGTCTATAATTTGCCTGTGGCTCTGACCCATACTTCATATCTAACGGTGTTACTCCCGATTTTGATAAGAGGTTACGCCTCACTTAATACTAACGGTATTTAAGGAACCCACATCTTACAATATCAATGAAGTACATAAAATTGATTTATTCATATTGAAGGTTCTCAACATAGCATCTCCTAAAAGTAAAACAAATGGTCTAAAACATAATCTATATGATCCAGACCATAATAATTCCTAAAAATATCATACAACCAATTCGAAAACATAATAAACAAAAAAATAACCACCTAACTTATAAATGTACAAAATACAATTTGGTGGAATTTTTCAATAAAGTCATATATCTGGCCAATACCTATTCCAAATGATATCCATATTGAACCAAAATGATGTCCATACATGTGAAAAAGAAAATACACATACGTTATTCAAATATTCAACTACGGTAATCTGTATATCATCATGTTAACTAGTTTTAAATCAATTGTTCTTTTTTATAAATCGGTAGAGTTCCCTATGTTTATTCATGAAAATTGTGGGGTCCAAACCATATTTAAGCCCAATTTTGACCTATCCGAGCAGGCCCAATAAGGTACCTTGCCAATCCAAACCAATCATTTAATAAAATAGATTGGCACAAGCATTTATCACGTGGATAAATATGAAGTAGTTATCATTTAATGAGATCATATCGGTTACCTATAATCTTGGACATGATAATCAAGAATCACCATGTGAGCCAATAACAAGCCAAGGGAGTTCCTTGAAAAATTCAACTGGTTTAGTTTTATAAGACTACAAATATATAGCCCATGCCCAAGGGCTAAGACTGATGTAATTTTCAAACTTTGAGATATGTTAATAATAACTTAATGACCTCTCCGTGGACGTATGCAATTTTTCGAACTACGTATATTTGTGTCTTGTGTGACATTCGCAGGTTCTTTTATTAATTGTTTTCTAGAATTTATTAATTGTACTCACAGTTGATGCCGTCTGATGGAAACGATTTCCTTTCTACAAAATCAATCTCTATAAAAGAATAGCTATAATATCTCACCACCCAAAAAGTGCACCCGACCTGTTGACTTGTGAGCTAGCCTAGATCCACTTAGGGACAAGCGCCAAGATAGGAACCCAAGATTTCATCAAGAGAAATAGATTTTTGAGGTAGCCTAAATCAACCCGAAACTCACAGTTGGTCGACGCATATGAAGCAAGGCTTCAATAACATGAGGAGGCAACTCGCCTCCAAATTGAGGATAATTCCTGCCTCAAGTGGCGACCAGCAAAAATGGAGAGAGAACACCACTAGGAAAAATGGAAACATTGTGGTCGTACTCCTATTCCTCAGTAAAGAAAGATTCGTAGTCATGGAAAGAGAACCAGGTGGGACCAAGAGCGTTCAGAACATAGAAGTAACCCAGGAAGGCGCCGTCGAGATAATGAGCACTATAGGGATGACATAAGGAGTTTGGTACGTGTAAAAGTGGTTATCGCTTAAAAAGCTCTGATACTAATTTGTAAATGCGCTATTTGCAGTGTTATATTGATTTAAGCTAAATTCGCAAATTCCAATTTTAAAATTATTTAATTAGACTCAATTTTTATCAAACCCTAAAACATTCTTCTAGGTGGGTAAATCAAACAATCACAAATAAATTGCTACCACACAGATTTCACTATGTAAAACTAAATCACAACTTACATATACAATGAAATCTGCAATGAATATCACGTAAATATTCACATAGACACTCCGCCTAGAGTCAAGAATGGATCAACCGCAATGAACCGACAAGAACACACACCCCTTGAATCAGCCAGGAACACCCACAAGTACTCCCCATGACACGCAGTCTTTAGTCGTAGATTTACCCTTTTTACCAGAGAAGCTTCAACAAGATTGAATCTCGGGTTCAAAAAATAATTCACTAAATATTGCGATTTTTATTAATTAAAAACAAATGGTTAAACCCTAAAATGAAGAAGACAAACTAGTTCTGCAGTTTGTAGTTTACGTGTATCGAAAATCATCAGGTTTTCTTAACGAAAAATGACTCATTTAACACACTATTTACAAAACACTTGAGTCGGTGACTTCACTCAAATGAGATTGTGATATCGCTCAAACGAGATAAAATGTCACTGGAATGACATCGCGCGACATTGCATTGTCGCTTGAATGACATTGGCTTGTCGCTCGAATGACCAGAACGTCAAAATATCTTTTTATAAAAATCAATCTCAACACTTAGAAAAAATTATTTTGACGAAAAACAACGCCTCAGGTGTTTAAAAACATTTTAGTAAAATTATCCTAACACTTTAAATGAACTGTAAAGGGACTTAAACACAACCTTACCCAAATTTATCTCGCAGATACTTTTCTGTTGAAGAATGTTTATATTCGGATCCATATTGATGCATGATTGAACTTGAACAAATCTTCGATGGATGTAGCGGTGTATGACATACTCTAAAGTAAACAGGACTATGTAAAACATGTCCTTACAAATCTCCCCCTATTTCTAGACCGGTACAAATAAAGAAATCGGAATTATAAAAAAATGCCTATACAAATCTAGTACCCTCCCATAAACCCAAAACTAATAAGGTACTAAAAATGCCAGTCTTAAATTTTCTTCAAAAATCTTCAACTTCAAATCTTCAAATATATTTTCTTTTATTTGTCATCATCACGATGTGCAAAAATAATAATCTTCAAATTTTTACCTACACACACGAGACAAGAAACAAATACCTTCGTGACGTATTGAGTTTCAAATTATATAACATAAATAAAAACAAATATCAAATTTCAATTCTCCCCCATAATTAACCCCCCCCCCATTGAATCATAATTCGTTTCCCCCTTTTTATTTGTCCGAAATAGACAAGAAAATGAATAAACAAAAATAAACATGGAGTGTCACGATATGCAAAGAAAACAACAACGATCATCAAGGATATAATTGAAAGCTTCCACCAAATATTTTTTATTTTTCAATTATTTTCAACCAAAAATGCAAAAAAAATAATTTTACAAAAATCACACACCATGAATTTACACTAAGATAACCAAATCGTGAAAACATAATGAATGGGTGTGAAAAAATTCAATATGAAAATAAATGCAACCAATCATAAAATATGTGCACGATGAATACGGATACTCCTAACGAATGATCTCAAAATCGTCCTTAGGTGTCAAAATATGTGAATTTATATGACATCGACTCAATCTAATCGACACATCAAATTCTAAAATGATTTCTACACCAATAACGTCTAAAGTTATGTAATGTTTTTTCATGACTTTGTCAGGACGTGCAAACCCGTTGATATTTTTCCAACCAGTCTCCCTCATAAATAATAATGAATTTATTTTTCTTTTGAGGTGATTTGAAACCTAATGGCCCTTTTTTGGCATATTAATCTTTTTATTGCCTTTAAATTTTTTGGGCTCTTTTCAAATGGTGACTTTCACGAAGTTATTATTATTCTCTCGCAACCCTTTCCATGATCACTCATCATATTTTTTATATTAAAAAATTCCTCAGGAACAACGGTTCTTACATGCACTACTTTCATTGTCTAGTTTTATCGCATTTGGTTCGTTTTAAAGACAGGATTGAGATGGAAACACTTCGACCAACATGTGATAGACATGTAAAATAATCAAACAAATTCGTGCAAGTGTGCATTGAAGGAGACTAAGAGTGAGAAATGAAGGTAGTAATCTCAAATTACATCTTAATTACTCCAATTATTATAAAGCACAAAAATGAAATGATGATGCATATCAAAACATTATCAAATAGTCACATGGATATGGAATGAAATTGTGACTTTGTTCATCCTAAATGTCCATCCATAAACAGTGTAAACAAAATACGAAATTTGTTTTTGTCTTTTTCCAAAAAATTTATCAAAATAAAATCTTTTTGGCTTTTTTATTTTTTTCTCAAAAAATAGACAATCTTTTTGTATTTTTCCAAAGTTTTTCAAAAAAAAAAATCTAATAAAAAAAGTACACGTGTCATAACACTTGCAAAAATATATCATGAAGTGCAAATAATGTATGATAAACAAAATCATGCGAGCAATCATCGATATGAAATAGCATGTGATGCATCATGTGATATCATGCGAGACTCAACCACTCTAGCATTTAGAGTCTCTAAAAGAAATTTCCTAACCCAAATCGGTGTGCACCTAATTCGAGGAGTTATGGGAACTGATGGGACACTATCCTTAAACTTTCTAGGACCTCTTCCAAGATCAATACAAAAATGCCTAAGGTAACCTTCCCTACAACAATGTGAACATGTGAAAACTCGAGGAAAGTTACGTATGGGTTGACCTTTTCTAACATCCATGGATGTGGTTGACCCTTTAAACAAACAATGGTCTTGTCTTTGACACTCGAAACATGAGAATAAGATGAGCCATTACCATCATAACACAAACTACTCGAGTCTTTGAAATCATTTTTCAACTTCAAAATTTTTTACTCAAGCAAAGAATTAGACTCTTCCAATTTTCGGGACTCTTTCTTCATATATTCAATCATTACTAGAAAGTTATCTCTCTCCCCTCAATAAGTGCAAACTTTTCCCTAAGAGTATTCTCACATGCCTTATAATCAACAATCTAAATACTATCCTCTTTGGTACAAACACAAACCCTAGAATTTTTAAAGGTGGTGATCACTTAAAAAGCTCTGATACTGATTTGTAAATGCGCTACTTGCAGTGTTATATCGGTTTAAGACAAATTCACAAATTATAATTTTAAACTTATTTAATTAGAATCAATTTTTATAGAACCCTAAAACATTCATCTACGTGGGTAAATTAAACCATCACAAATAAATTGCTGACACACAAATTTCAAGAAAAAACCCAAAAGGGAAAACCTTTTTATTTCACTATGCAAAGGTAAATCACAACTTACATACACAATGAAATATGTAATGAATATTAAGCAGATACTCACATAGACCTGCAACCTAGAGTTAGCAATGGATCAGTCGCAGCGAACCCATAAGAACACGCAGCTCTGAATCAGCCAGGAATACCCACAAGTACTCTCTATGACATACAACCTTCAGTTGTAGATTTACCCTCTCTACAAGAGAAACTTCAACAAAATTGAATCTTGGGTTCCAAAAAAAATTCACTAAATTATTGGGATTTTTGTGAATAGAAAAACAAAATGGATAAACCCTAAAATGAAGAAGATAAACTAGTTCTGCAGTTTGCAGTTTACGTGTATAAAAAATCGCAAGGTCTTCTTAACGAAAAAATACTCATTTAACGCGCTATTTATAAAAAAAACTTGAGTCAGTGACTTCTCAAACTAGATCTGTAAATCGCTTGAATGAGATAAAATATCACTGGACGATATTGCGTGACATTGCATTGTCGCTCAAATGACCAGAACGTCAAAATATCTTTTTATAAAACTCCGCCTCAACAGTTTAGGAAAAATTCTTTTGACGAAAAATAATGCCTCAGGTATTTAGAAACAGTTTAGTAAAATTATCCTAACACTTTAAATGAATCTTAAAGGGACTTAAACACAACCTTACCAAATTTTATCCCGCAGAGGGTTTTCTGTTGAAGAATGTTGATATTCGGATCAGTCTTGATGCATGATTGAACTTGAATAAATCTTTGACAATTATAACGGTATACGACATACTCTAAAGTAAACAGGACTGTGTAAAATATGTCCTTATAGTACAAAAAGAAATGGACCAACACCTATATCATCGAGGATCCAGATACACAAAAGTGATAGCAATGATAACTGTAATTACCCTTAAGGTCCATTGAGGAGGAGGAGCCCTCGAAGAAGTTTGCAATACCCAGGTTCAAGACTTGTGATGGAAAAACAGACCCTATTGATCATGTTTGGCAATACATGAAGGCCATGACCTTATGGAGTCACAGCGATGTCGTGATGTGTCGTATTTTTCCTTCTAGCTTGGGCGATGTCTCCCAAAAGTGTTTCAGAGGCTACCTCACAGATCTTTTAAGCACTTTAAGGCCCTTATCAAGGCCTTCACTGCTTGTTTCATAACTAGAAGCTCTGATCCTAAGAGTATGGAATCAATGCTCAAAATGAGGAAGAAGCCACACGAGACTCTACACGTGTATACCAAGCGTTATTAATAAGTGTTCAATGAAGTGGAAGACTACTCGGAGTAGGTTATTATGGCATATTTTAAACTCGATTTACCCATACTTCCATGCTGCACCATTCTCTTACCAAGAAGGAGGCTGATTCCATTAGCGATCTTATATTTCGTATTAAGAAGTATGACAAAATGGAGGATGTATTCTATACCAGCCACACAGAAATGGGTAGCACTAAAATGAACAAAGGCAATGGAAAAGAAAATAATCCCTAGAAGGGCAACAAGAAGCATAATGGTGCCACGAACTAAGGCAAAGAGGATTCATCCAAAGCTTTCCAGGCCATCAACATGGTTTTTAAAGAAATAATTTATAAGATCCCAGGGAATATCAAAGATTAATAGTTTCTTAGGTAGACGAAGAAGATGGGAAGTAATCTGATTATGAGGAACAACACGCTTAGATGTGCATTCCATGAGGAAAATGGACATTAGAATGAGAACTGCAAGGCACTAAAATCTCACTTAGAAGAATTGGTTCAGTCAGGTCATTTAAATATCTACATAAATAGGAAGTATGATTAGGTCTTCACCAATGGTGACTAAAACCCATACAACATCTTAGACGATGAGGCAAGACTTGAGTTTGCAATAATACATGGGGAATCTAACCTTAAGCAGATCCAGGAAAATAAAGTTTGAATGTAACTCAAGAAGGTCATAGACGTGATGAAGGACTTCCAGATAGATCATGCTAAGATCCAAGCTAGTAAGCATAGGTGATCATAGGACGTGTATAATAACAAGCACATTGTGTTTACGGAGGAAGAATTGGTCGGGTTAAGAACCCCATACCATGACACGCTGGTAATAACTTTCAGGATTATAAACTGAGATGTGGACAAGTTACTTGTGGACTAGGGGATCTCATCAGAGGTAATGTACTTGGAGCTCTTCCACAAGCTTAAGCTTAAAATGTTTGACTTGAAGGAAACGACTGTCTCTTTGGTCGTCTTCATATGAAAAATGACCATGTTATTAGGGAAAGTGGTCCTTCCAATAAGGGCATGGAATATTTCAAAGCTCATTGAGTTCCTGATGGTATATATTGATTTTTACTATCACGCCATTCTCGACAGAGGGTGGTTTCATGCCATGAGAGCTATCCCTTTAACCTACCACCAAAAACCTCAAGTGTATCATAGATCGGGGCATAGTGAAGATAAGAGGATAACAAGCCATTGCTCATAGATGTTACATCACCACCAATAGGACCAAGCATGAAAAATAAAGAGGTTCTTTAGGAAACTCACCTAGTTGGGGCTACTCCTCCAAAATAAAAATTAAGTCATGACCGACCAGGGGTGGAGGAGACCATGATCCACCCTGATGATAAGGTCATTAAAAAATATAAGGAGGTTATTTTTTATGAAAGTCGACCAGAGAGGAAGTTCCTGATCAATACAAAACTGGTCGACCACGAAATAAGGGAGATGGTCATTTTTCTAAAGCACGACCTAGATGTATTTGCATGGGAGCCGTACGATATGCTGGGGATTGATCACATTATCACCTGTACCTATCTCCACGTAGTTCTAACATTTAATCTATTCGCATAAAAGGCTCATCGAATAACACCGAAAAAGGCAAACGTGGTTGAAAAAGAGGTAGGGAAACTTCTGGAGGTAAGGTCCATTAGAGAAGTTCACTTCTCGAAGTGGATCTTGAATTCAGTTGTAGTTCGTAAAAGCGACGGTAGCTGGAGACTCTATATAGACTTCACCAATCTCAACAGAGCTCGCCCTAAGGATAGTTTCCCCTACCAATGATAGATCAACTAGTCAAGACCACTGCATCCCACGAGCGAATGAGTTTTCTAGACGCTTATTTGGGGAATCACCATATTCCTCTATTCGGACCTAATCTGGACAGGACTTCATTTATTATGCCATTGGGTTTGTATTTTTATAAGGTCTTGCTTTTTAGCCTTAAAAATGTTGAAGCCAAGTACCATAGACTGGTCATAAAGATGTTCAAATGAAAAAAAGGGGAAACAGTGGTAGTATACATCAATGATATGATCTCCAAAAGTAAAAGCAAAAGAGATAATCTTGGAGACTTAGCCAATACCTTCTAAATCCTCAGATGCTACCGAATGAAGCTCAATGCAAGCAAATGCTCGTTAGGGGTCCAGTCAGGAAAATTTCTAGGTTACTTGGTCTGCAAAAGTGGAATTTAGGAAAATCATGATCAAATTGAGGTTATTAACATTGTCAAGCTGCCTTGGACATTACATAAGATCTAAAATCTCACTGGGATGCTGACATCACTTAATTGCTTCATCTTGAAGTCATCTGAATGTTACCGACCATTCTTTCAACTTCTCAAAAAAGAGAAAGGTCTTATATGGAATGATGAATGCTTAAGTTATCTTGAAGAAATCAAGTTCTACCTGAGCAACATTTATTATTGGAAATCCTCAATAAAGGGGATCCCATTTACCTATTCCTTGTAGCTTCAAGCCACGCGATCAGTTCGACCTTGGTCTGCAAAAAAGAGGCATGACAGTTTCTCATTTATTATTCTAGTAAGATGCCCTTGGTGTCCAAGTAACGCTACATACTGTTGGAAAATTTATCTTACGCACTGGTGATAGATTCTCGGAAGCACAAGCACTCTTTTAAGGTCTAATCCATCACTATTATCATATCATTCCCCCTTAATGAAATCCTTCACAGAGTTGACCCTTCTGGATGCATGTCAAAGTGGTTGATAGAACTTAGGAGATTCGACATCCATTTTTAACCAAGGATAGCAATCAAGGGGAAGATTTTGGTCGACTTCATAGTAGAGTTTATAGGGGAAGCCCCTACTGACCAATAGATGGTTGAGCAATCAAGAGATCGCAAGCATGAACACTCTAAGAGATGGAAATTATACGTGAATGGTGCCTCAAACTCCAAGGGGAAGGAGTAGGAATCGTCCTTATAACCCCAGAGGGGTCATTGATCGAGCAAGGGATCAAGTTAGGATTTAAATAATCAAACAATGAATTGGGTACGGAGCACTTATAGCCAGAGTGCTCAGGGAACGCTTATTGGGGGCAAAATAACTTGAAGTGTATTATGATTTGAAAATGGTGTCAAACCAAGTCAGCAGGGACTTCAACGCCATGGATGAGAAAATGGTAGCCTATCTCACAGTGGCGTATGAGATAATTTCAAGGTTCAAGGAAGTCGATGTTAAATAGTTCCCCTAGAGGTAAAATAGTCATACAAATTCCTTAACATCCCTAAGCTCAACAGTTGACTCCAATCTTAGGAGAACAATTGAAGTGTTATTCTTCTCCAAACCCAAGATTGAAAAAGAGACGACATTCGAGCGCATTCTTTCCATTAAAAAGGGTCTAAGATGGATGGATCCAATCATCGCATACTTACAAAATAATATATTTCCAATCGATAATAAATAGACTCATTAAGGTAAGGTAAAAATTTCTTTCTTATACCTGGTTACTAAGGGAAAACTTTACAAAAGGTCTTTTACAAGCCCCTACCTTCAATGCATACACATAAAGGACTCCGACCAAGTCCTATACAAAATTCACGATGGTATTTATGAAAGCCACGCAAGTGGAAGGTCTTTGGCATTTAGAGCAATCAAAGAAGGATACTAGTGGACAGACATGCAGAAAGATGCATGTATTTATGCTTGGAATTATGATAAGTGCCAAAAATTCTTCCCCATGCTCCATGAATCGACCAGCGACCTAAGGCCATTGACCAGTCCTTGGTGGTTCACACAATGATGGATGTATATCACAGGGCCAATACCTACTACGCTAGGGAATCGTAAGTACTTGTTGGTTGGCACAAACTATTTTCAATATATGGATTGAGGCAGAACCACTAGGAAATATTAGAGATGGCGACATGATCAGGTTCATATGGAGAAACATTATTACTCTCTTTAGGGCGTCTAGGGCCATCATAACAGATAACGATAGACAATTTGAGAGTGGACGTTTTCAAAGCTTCTGTTATGAGCACGGAAGCAAGCACCACTTCAGCTCTGTGGCATGTCCCCAAAGTAATGTCCAAGCATAGGCCTCCAACAAGACAATGCTTGATGGATTAAAGAAAAAGGATGGAAAGATCAAAGGGCGTTTAGGTGGATGAGCTCCCTCATGTTCTTTGGGCATATATCACCATGTCAAGAATATCTACTGAGGAAACACCCTTCTCCCTCACATATAAAATGGAAACCGTAATTCCACTCGAAGCAGCCTTCCGACTATGAGAACAAACCTTGTCGAGCAAAGGTTGAATAATGAAGTCCTTCACGTTAAACTTAACCTAGATTATAAACGAAGAGAATAAGAAATGATCAAGCTGGCCTCCTACCAATAACGGTAGGCAAAACAATATAACATAGGGGTCACTTCGAGGGAATTCTAGGTCGGGGATTATATCCGTAAGAAGGTCTCCAATCGTGCTAAAAGACCGTCAGATGGAAAGTTAAGACCCAATTGTCCGTTTAAAGTAATCAGAGATGATTTGTAAGGAGCCTATGTCTTGGAAGTAATGGAGGGAAGAGAGATACCCCAAGCATGCAATGCGGCCAACCTCAACAAGTTTTACTTCTAGTTTTATTTTTAGCACCTTAGTTTTATTTGCATTTTTTTTTCAATCTCACATTGCTCAAACTATAATATTCAAGTTATGAATAAAGGCCTTTTTCATTCGTTCAATTTCTTATCTTCTCAATTTCTTTACTTTGTTCCCAAGTAACAACCTCAAAATTGGCATTAATCTTCTTAAGTGTCGAGCAGGCTTTAACTTAAGTACGATGGCCATATTTCTTATTACAACTAAAGTCAAAGTCTTGTGGTTTTTGTCACCACCAACACAAACGACCTAAAAAATTACGTAGGAAATTGAAAGCCCTATGGGGGATACCTAGGAAAAAACAACAACTTAGTTTGGTCTAAAAAGATCCTAAATGGGTGGACTTCCCATACACTAGGTGCATTTTTTCCATTGTATGTTCTAAGCCTAAAGTAGTGTGACGAAATTGCCTAAAAGGTAAGATAAACAAATATAACACATACTTGGCATAATGGAATGGAAAAATGTGCAAAATTTGGTATTAATTTAACTATACGTCAATGCTCGATTACATGTTATAAAGGGATACTAGTTACAAAAGCTACTACAAATAATATAAAATTACTACAACTGTTTATGGTCGGGTAGCCAGAAAGTATACGATCATCCTCCTTCGACTATCATTAGGATCTGGTCGATATTCATCATCACGATCGTGACCTCCCAAGTTGTAAGAACATATTTTCTATCATTGCTCAATATCTTAGGTTTACATATTTGTTTGTCATATCCCGTTACAATTCGACTCGAGCTGTCACAAAGAACCGAATCTTTAACATCTCCACTTCAAGATGATCTCCACCTTATGAAGGTATAAATTATTTAGGAGTTCGAATTTATTTTCATTTATATTTGGAGATGTAATTTTATAAAAATCGAGGTATTTTTTATTATTTTAAAATTTTCAAAGTTCGCTAACACCGTTCAAACAAGTTTGAACAATATGTCACTTTCATTCGAAGCTCATTTGATCTTTATATCCAATGTGCATCTAACAAGGGAATACTATTTGGCATCTTTTGTAGCTCATTTTATGCTTGTTGAAACGAGATAGCTATGTCATTCGAACGAACATGCTTTCGTTCAAACGAGATGCTATTCTCGTTCAAACGAGCCTTATTTTCATTCGAATGAGTGATGCCACCTTAAAATTTGATCCACCATATAAATACTTATTTTGTAAAAATTTTAAAAGAGACTTTTGTTAAAACGATTTTTGCATACCTGTTATAAAAGCCCTCGTCTCTTTTAGGCCTAAAAACCTTTTGATTCACAAAATCATCATTCCAAATATACTTGTGAATCTATTTGAAATCCAACATAGTTTCATACTGGATATAACCTTGTGCAGAGATCATCTTCACTACTGACCTTGTGAACCTTGGAGGGGATCACTGCCGAAGGAAGACAAAGGCAGATTAGTGGATACCGACTGCCACCAGTGGATTGCTTTGAAGCTGAGTAGTTTTCTTTAGATAAATTTTATAAGTAAGTTTCCTTGTAAAAATATCTAAAGTGATGAAATTTTTTTTTCCCTTTTTAGGTTTTTGTCCTCATGTTTGTTTGCTCTTGCACGCGCAGTTAATTTTTTGTGTTTGGAACGATCATCACATGCAAATCTAAATTAATTAGAATTTGGTAATAATTTGGATTTGTGCTCGGTGGACATTTAATTATGTAAATTATTCCATTAAGATCTCAAGCGCACTATCAAATTGGTATCCTATCCAATGACACAAAATTACTATGTGATCTTTTTCCGCAAACTTATTTTTTCTTTGATATCAGTTTTTTTTTGAAAAATTGTTGATCTTTGAAAAATCAAATTTTAATGGAGAAATTTTATAATTGAGAGCCCATATTTGATGGTACCAACTATGCATATTGGAAAGGTAGGATGAGGTCTACTTTAAAATCCATAGATGAGCGAGTTTGGTTAGTTTGTGAAGGAGGTTGGACTCCTCCCACTGTCAATGTTGATCATGTTGTTGTCCCTAAACCTGTTTCTTCATGGACTGATGAGGAATTTAAGTGGAGTAATTTTAACTCTCGTGGACTTAGTCGTATTTCTAAATTCGTCACCCCTGAGGAGTCTCATCGCATCATGACGTGCACTACGTTTAAGAAATCTTGGGATATCTTCCAGCTCACACACAAGGGAACCAATGTTGTAAATGCATTTAAGCTTGGAAATTTGACCACCCATTTTAAGACCATTACCATGCTAGAGTCTGAGTCATTCGATGAGTTTTATGTTCATTTACCGAACATTTTTAATTTTAGTTTTAATTTGGGTGAGAAAATTCCAGAGATGGGAGTTGTGAAAAAGATTTTGAGGTCACTCCCTGCCAGCTTTATTCTTAAGGTCACCATGCTTAATTAATTTGGGATCCTATATACTTTTAGGCTAGAAGAACTTGTAGGAGATCTTCAAATGTATAAGATAAATATGTTCCTTAAACTATTATACCTAAGGAATTATGGATTTCTTTAAAGTCTCAAACTAAGAAAAAGAAGAAAGAAAAAGTTTGTGAGTCTAAATATGAGGTTGTGTTTATTTTGATGACTTGGCCCTATTTGCAATTTTTTTTAAAAAGTTTCTCAAATTTTCCAAAGAAACGATTTTTGAGAAAAATAAAAATAAAAATGAGGAAACAAACGGGGGAGAGTAATATGAAGAGATTAGATGTTATGAATGCGAAGGAAAATGGCACACAGGGCACATGAATGTCCCACTAGGCTAAAGAAAAAGGGCAAGAGAGGGAGAATCACAACATGAACTGTGCATTGCGTTCATGGCTAGTCACGTTAGCATTTCGAGTTTGTCCCATGTCGATGAGGGCATATTTAAACTTGAAAGCTTCAATGATGTTTCGATTCATTCGGGAGATAGTGAGTGTGAGGATGAGATTTTAAATAAGGGGGAAGGTGGTCTCCAAAAGGATTTTAGTGGTCTTTACACCGGGACTTTGAAAACTAAGAAGCTAAATAAATTTTTTTCTCTTAGGGTGTTAGATTTGGACAAGGAGGCGAAAGTTTTGAGAAAGTGTGAGGCGTCGATTAGTCAACTCGTGAAGGTGAAGATTTATTTATGTGATGAGTTTATCATTTTAGGTCAGGAAAAGATCGATTTGAACAACACCGTGGCTAGTATTATGGGAGATATTCAATCTTTATTAGAGACTCATGAGAAACTTGAAGCCCATATATCCCAACTCGAAAGCGATCTCGAACGTTCCCGAGAGGTCAAGGTCACATTAGAGGACATATCTAAAAAGGTAGTAAAGATGACGTCGAGAAGTAATGAATAGGTTAGGATGGTGAATCCACTTCCCATGCCGTACCCGAGATTGTTCTCAAGTTTGTGTTAGATCATTAAAGCCCTCAAACGAACCCACCCAATATAGCTCGTCCCAGAAGTTTTGGGGAAGGTGGACCCAAGCCCGTGTATGTTTGTTCTAATTACAAATAAAGAGGTCACCTTAGATACTATTGCTTTAAGCTAGGGAGAGTGTCTTATAGGTATGTTCTATGGTTTGCTCACACATGAGTTCCCGCACGCACTCCTACACATGTAACTCCACATGCTTCTGCACATCACATGAGATATTTTTATAGTTTTCGATAGGAAGTTAAGTATTTAGTCAAGACTTAACAAAATTTGATGGAGGTTTTTCATAGGATGTCATCTCTTTTGGAGAGCTCCTTTGGGCCTAATGATTGAGGTTGAGACCTGTTACTAGCATATGATGCTTTTTATGTTCATATCTTACATGCCTATTCCTAGATTGTACTATCATTGTACTTATATTTTTTTTAAATCCAAAAAGAGTTTTGTTAAAAGTTTTTGAAAAATACAAAAAGATTTCCAGTTTTTAAGAAAGTATGAAAATGACAAAAAGATTTTATTTAGAAAATTTTCTTAAAAAATCCAAAAAGAGTTTTGTATTTTTTACACCTTATGTGGATGAACATTAAGGATGTCAGAGTCACCCATTCATTCCATATCCACGTGGCTATTTTGTAGTGTTTTGAGACGTGACATCATTGCATTTATGTGCTTTATAATGTGTGGAGTTATTAAGGTGTGATTTGATGATAGCTTGCTATATGTTTTACTCCTTATCTCCTTTCATGCACACGATCACGTGCTTATTTAAGTATTGCACTTTCCTTTCACATGTCGATCATAGTGTTTTCATCTCAATTTTTCTTTAAAAAAGAACCAACTGTGAAAAACAAGATAATAAAAAGTTGTGCATGTAAGAACCATTGCTCGAATTTAAAAATCATTTTTCAATAAATTTATTATATATTAAGCAATGGAATCGGGTTGCGAAAGACAATGACTTTGCATAAAAATCTACCATTTTCAATGAAAAGAGCCTAAAAGATTAAAGACACATAAAAACGTAAGTGCCAGGCCATTTTCTTGAACATTGATGCTTCACTACAAACGAGCATTAATTTCTTCAAAATAATTGAGAGTAAAATTTCTATATGTGAGATTTTAAGGGCGTTTAGTCGAAGATCAATGGGTTTGCACATTCTGTAAAAATCTCGAAAAGACATTACATAGTTTTGGTGTCATTGGTGTGAAAATCACCTACGGTCTTGATTTGTTAATTAGGTTAAGTCAATTTCTCATAAGTTCACCATTTTTACACCTAAGGTAGTCTTTGAGATATTTTCTTAGTAGTGTCTCAATCCTTCATGCACATGTGCTATGTTTGTCTATATTGATTAACCTATGGGATATATTCACGCCCCTACATTCCATTTCCATGATTCGGGTATTTTTGTCTTTTTCCATGGGGTGTTGTATTTGTATAATTTTTTACTTGAAAAATTAAAAATTTTCAAAAATAGTTTATGGAGCCTTTGAAATTATCATTCCATGTTCGTCATTCATATATTTTTGTGATGATATATTCTAATTATTAATGATGTTCTCCATATTTCATGCTTAGTTTCTACTACTTTGTCTATTTCAGACAAAAAAGGGGAGAGCAAATATGGGGGAGTTTGATTTATTTTTAGATTTACATGTGCTTTATTATATATTTAAAACTCTATGCATCACGGGTATTGTTCTTGTTTTATGTGTGTAGCTTCCTTTGAGCACTGAGTAGAATATTAGAAGATCAAGAAAAATATGGAGATTGAAGACAATATGTCCGTGAACCAATCCATTTTGTAGGGTTTGGGAGGGTAATAGGATATTTTTTCCATCTTACGAGATTTATAATGTTATTTTGATATCGATTTTATTTTTGTACCAGAATAGCCAAAGGGGGAGATTTGTAAGAGCATATTTTCTATCATTGATCACTATCATAGGATTCAATGTTTATTTGGCCTATCCCGTTACCATTCGACTCGAGCTGTCACAAAGAACCGAATCTCAAACATCTCAAACTTTAAGATGATCTCCACATTATGAAGGTATAAATTATTTAGGAGTTTGAATTTATTTTCATTTATATTGGGAAATGTAATTTTTATAAAAATTGAGGCATTTTGTATTATTTAAAAAATTTCAAAGTTTGCTGACCTCGTTTTGAACGAGGGGACACTTTCATTCAAAGCTCATTTGATCTCTACATCTAACATGCATCTAACGAGGGCGTATTGAAGCTTGTTCGAACGATATAGCTATGTTGTTCGAACAAACATGCTTTCATTCAAACGAGAAGATATTCTCCTTTGAACGAGACCTGTTTTGTTTGAACGAGTGATACCACCTCGAAATTTAGGCCTTCATATAAATACCTATTTTGTCAAGTTTTTAAAGGAGACTTTTGTTAAAGCTCTTTTTTGCATATCTGTTACAAAAGTCCTCATCGGTTTTGGGCCTAAAAACTTTTTGATTCATAAAATCATCATTCCCAATATACTTGTGAATCTATTTGAAACCCTACATTGTTTCGTATTGGATATAACCTCGTGGAGAGATCATATTTACTGTTGACCTTGTGAACCTTGGAGTGGATCACTATTGAAGGAAGACAAAGGCTGATCGGTGGATACTGAGAGGGTGGACCACCACTTGTGGACTTCTCTGGAGCAGAGTAGTTTTCTTTAGATAAGTTTTGTAAGCAAGTTGCCTTGTAAAATCGTCTAAAGTACTGAAAAAGTTTTTACCCTTTTTAAGTTTTTTTCCTCATATTTGTTTGTTCTTGCATGCATAGTTAATTTTTTGTGTTTGGAACGATCATCACATGCAAACTTAGATCAATCATATAAAAATTTGGTAATAATTTGGATTTGTGTTCGGTGGACATTTAATTGTATAAATTATTCCATTAAGATTGCAAGCGTACTCTCACAAGTAGTTCTTAGCAAGTTGGAAAGGAATGGTGTCCAGAGGTATCCGCTTCTCATCACATCCACAAGGAGGTTGCATATATATCGGGCAATCAACATGGTACATATACCAACCATGCTTTACTACCTTAAGGGCATTCAACCAACCATGCTTATAGCTACGTCCTGAGCCTCTTGTAGCCTTACTGGGGCATCCTACCATCCATTGCCGTAGTCTGATGACCAGGATATTCGAGGTACTATTCTTATAAAGTATCAAAGCTTCTTCACGTTATGACTAAGTCCCATCACCATAATGTGAGATCTTTGCAAATTTCCCTCATAGTTTGCAAGCTTCTTCTTGAGATCATCATTCTCAGACTGAACTAGGGATCCGACCTAACCTATAGCCTTTGCCTCAGCAAGTTAGGCTTGTAAATCAGTTATTTCCTTTTGCATAAATGAGCCCATGTCTTCCAAGTCTTTTAAATCATCCTTTAGCTTAGCTACTAAGAATGATTGATCCTTATAATCCTTGGTTATCTTCTTTAAGGCCTTACGGACAAACAAAAATGCTCGGTGACTCGAGCACTTGCGTTATCACCAAGCAAGTCATCAAGGTTTCCAATAAAGGAGAGAATCTCCTCAACAACAGGCTACAGAAAAAAAAGCACAAAAGTGGAAGCTTCAGTTAAGGAATTTAAACACATGACGGTTATAAAAATGTTTTCTTATTCATATAAAACAAAGTGGGTTGGTGATGATATGAGAAATCGTCCATAAGTCATTCCCATATCAGCATATCAACTATAAAGTAGAAATAAAACATGTAAAAAGATAGAACAGATGATATAGAGTGGTTCGGCTATTAAAATAAACCTACTCCCACTTTATATTCCTACTCTCATTATATATGCGTTGTAGTATAAGTTTACAATGCTGTAATAGGTGTACAAGATAGACGAGAGAGAAGAATACATGTCAGTAATGGTTCTGGGCGAGCTAGAGAAATGACAGTGGAGTAGCCCCCAAGCTGTATTGGGGGTGTGTAGAGTTCGGCAGGGCTTCACCAAGCGTAAAAGTCAAAAATAGAACTGGAACCCCCCATCTTGAGGTATGGAGGTATGTGTGTTGTATCATATGCCCTAATAACGTGACAAATATATAGTATAGTGCAACTGTGAATGAGAGGGATGCGACCATCTAGGTGGACACTTGAAGGTTGCATCCTGTCATAGCATAAGACTGCATCCTATCATAGTATAAGGCTGCATCCTGTATATGAGTGACTGGATATACACGACTTTCGTGGCTTGTTTGATCCCAAGGCAGTGGCCTATTGCTAGCGAGTCTGTGGCACCAGGTGCTATATTGGCCATATCAATAAGCCCCCAAGCTGTAGTGCCAAGAGGTGGCGATTGGGGCTGCGGTTGAGTAATCTTCTCTTCTACTCACAAGTTGCTGCGATAATTTAAATGTGACGCTTTGTCTTCCCGTGGCCTCTTATATAAATGGATCCGGACGTGGACTTCATTATGTTTCCAAAACTTTGAGAGAAAATCGAAAGTGGAACTCTGTTAGTCTTCCCTTTGAACTTTACGACGATCTTTAGGAGATGATTAGTGGCTGTTAGAGGCTGAGCAACTGATTTCTTGCAATTCTCAGGTAATTTTCAATTCAAAAACCCCTCAATACCATATGTTATTCTTGTTTTGGTTGTTGTTCTTGATTTCTTCCTCATATTCATACTGAATTGAACTTTATTTGAATCCGCTGTCTTGGCTGAATCATAACAAATAACTAATTCTGAATCGAATCGGTTGAATTATTGAAATGAACTGCTAAATCCTAATGATTGTTCGAATCTCTTGAGTTTGTGTAGGATCTAAGGTTCGAACTGAAGTTGTTGGCTTAGGGCTTAGGTTTTTAAGCCTTTTCATTTCTTCTTGTAAATAAAACATGGATTTTATATAGTAAGAACGTACCACATACCAAACATGTTCTTGTTGTTCTTCCTTCTCATGAGTAAACCTTTCGAATTCTAGGTATTCAATCTTTTGGTTAGATAATTTTCATTATTAAGATGTTTGTGGATCTGGCCATGACATGTAGCGTAGTCTTCTACTACTTTGTTGTGGCATCATGTCAGTACTTGTATGATAAAAATTCCCTTTTTCCCTTAGGTTTTAGCCTTAAGATACATGTCTGCAACCCTTTTGCCACTGTACTAAAGGACTGCGACATATAAGAATATCCCTAATATGTCCTTTCCTAATAACATGCCGCGAAATTAGATTGATCTTTAGGATTCTAAGGCTGACACAATGTAGTTAGCTGTAATTGTTAAAACTTTCATTTTAGATTTCAAAACCTGTTATGTTGTTCCTATTGTGGCTTCTAAGAGGAATCTCTGACCATATTAGTTTCGGCACCTAATAACGGATTCTTTTTGGTTTTTAGGTCTTGCTGTAGCCATATGAGTTGGAATTCTGATGAATTTCTGAAGGACTTCTGGAACTCACATTTTGGGTTTTCTCCTCCCGAAATTTAGTGCATCCTCTAAAGACATTTAGGCCTTGCCTTCTCAAAAATTGCCCAAATTACGTTATTCTAGACTCTAACTCCGTGGACTTTGCTTATAGGGAAAATATTGAGGCTGTGACAATGGAAGAGGAAACAAACTCTAGTAACAACCCTATTAAGGCCATGGATGCACCTGCAGGCCCATCTAATAGAGTATAGAGCCCCCCTGTAGCCTTAAATGTTCGCAGCATTATGAATGAGGAATGGGTCAACCAAGTTGCTGAGGCATTTGAATTTCCAGATAATGTGATTTTCTTAGTACCTTCCACAGAACAGATGCCATGCTCCGTGATTACTGATGTGGTCTGCTTTCCTCTCCGTGCTTTTGTATATGGGCTGCGGCTGCCTGTGCCCATCCCAATTAGGAGGATACTCAGTGTAATAAAGTTATCCCCAAACCAATTGGATCCTAATGGTTGGAGGGAAGTTCTTGCATCTGTAGTTCTTTGTAAGGAAAAGTTCAATAGGGATATAACTCCCGCGGAGTTCTTCCACTTTTATTGACCAAAGGAGAACTCTGTAAAATTTTCTTGGTATTATTACTTTTCCCTTCGTAATAATGAATAGACCTTATATACCAGAAGACCCTATAGTGTAAAGAACTGGAAGGGAAAATATTTTTATGTTTCTAGAGAAGAGTGGGGGATCCACCCAGATGAGTCAGAGAAAGAGAAATCACATAGGATGATTCGACATTGGAGACGACCATCCAAGCTAGGTATATAAGGCCACAACCTTTCAGAACTTATCGCGTCTTGTTCTATAATTTTCATTTTCCTTATATCTTTTATTGTGTTACACTAATATTGACCTCTTATACAACTCTTGATAATTTACACCTCAGTGAGTCGTAGGAGAGAAGAGTAAGAAGATGCAACCATTAGTGCTAAGAATAAAAACTTCAGCACTTTATTGACTTCTGCTTCTATTTTTTAGGGAGGCTACTTCCCCAACAAAATTTTTGACAAAAGTGATGGCTACGGAAGGTAACAACCCTTTATCTTTAATCAGGCTGCGACAGTTACCCTTAAATCTTTAATATTTAATTTTTACCTTGTTGCCTTTTCAGGTGAGGAGATAAACAGAGAGCTCTTGGCACCTTAATTGGCTGAGATGGATGAGGACGTTGAGACCTTGAACAACGCTTCCAAAAAAGGAAGAAAGAGGAAAATGGCCAAGGGCAAGCAACCTGTCGCGGCCACTGAAGAGCACCAATAAATTCCTACTGTAACTGTGCAAGTGGAGGAGGTTTCTTCCCAAGAAAGGACTGAGGGTCAATTTGATGACGATATTGGAAATCATGTGGATGCGGAGGGCCTGATACCCATAGAATCCGAACTAAAAGGCGATCGCGACATTTCTCAAGCTACCACCTCCAATTCTCCCCTTTCGCCAGTAATAATGGTCGTTAATGCCAACTTGGAACCTCCCTAAAATCATGCTAGTGTTGGCCCTGATAGCCATCCACGACACCAACTATGAAGAACAAATCCTCAGTATTCTTAGGACATAAATTCTAGGGCAGTCCATAAGATGCGAAAGGTAGCTAATAACATGGACATGGACTATCTGGTGGATGAGGACCATGAGCACTTGGAGGAATATACCCTCCACAGCCTGCTGAGTGTAAATGCAACTTTCCTTTCCAATATTATTCTTTTTATAACTCATATTTTGTTTCTAACCTTCACTTTTTTCATAGGCCGTGAATGTTGTGATGTCCCAGAGGCTCAAGTATGAAGGGTTGTACAAGCTAAAGGAGGCTGCGGAGAGGGTGCATGCAAGTGACCTGGAGAATGCCAGGAATTCTTCATTTGAGGTAAGGAAACAATCTGCTACCATGGCACTCCAGGCATCCCAAATGGACCTTAAAGTTGCTGTCAAGGCCAAGGATGATGTTGAGGGCAAGTTGATAATGACCGTGACATCTCTCCAGGCAGAACAAACCAAGGATGTGAAAGCCTCACATTGTGTCGCCAGTCTTGAGGTCCAGTTGAAGGAGCTTCAAGAAAAACAGAGTCAAAAGGATACTGAGCATGCCCCAGCCATCAAGAAGATGGATAACTCTCACTTTGTATCCCTCAATAATGTTGTAAATGTTGTTGTGGCCGACTATAAAAAATTAAGGGATTTCTTCCTCACCAATAATAAGGCATATATCCACGGCAATCAAGAATTGAGGTACACGATCAGTAAAAACTTTCCAGATACCAAGGACCAAATCATGTCTTGGAATATGGGTGACACTGAACACAGTGCCTACGTGGCTTAGATCAGGGCAGTGGCTGAAGAAAGAGTAAGGAATGAGTTAGAGGAGGCTAAGGGAGAAGATGATGAAATAGAGACTGCTGCAGAGGGTGAAGAGGGAGACAAAAATGATGATGCAGCCTTATAGGCTTGTAACAACTCTTGTAATTTTTTAACTGCGTCTATACAGGGTTGCATCCCTTTATGTTTTGAACTTATTCCTAAGTGGGACTGCGCCCTTTTTAACATTTTCCGTAGCTAAGGCTATGAAAGTTTTGATCATTTCTTCCTCATTGTCTACATGTTTTATATTCCTTCATCTTTTTGCTTCAATACCTGAATGAATGCTTCATCTCTTTATATATTTGATTACTTTAATGAATAACTTGCAACAATGCTCTTAAATAATGATAATGCAGACATACATCCGCGACAACACCTTATATAGGACTCCTTGAAATAAGCTGTGACCTGTTCTTTTTTGCCTTGAGATTTTTCATATTTTTCATTCAATGTTTGTGGCTATTATCCCCCAAGCCGCGATGCCAAATGAAAACAGCTTTGGGGCTACGGCTTAACTTCACTATCTTCTTGGTTAACTTATCCACAATTTTTCCAAGTCTTGGGTTGCAGCTAGTTTGCTAGCTTGCCGCGGTATTTGAGTTATCACTTCTTTGGACTTTGCACTGTGCTGCAGCCATCTATTACTTGTGGTTTTCACATACTTCAGGATGCTAGCACCATAACACCTTTTATGCTGTAGCCTCTTCTTGAACTTTGTAGGACTTTGGTAATTATTGTAACTTTTAGCAGTAGGTCATACTTTTACTCTTGTAGCAATAGTAGATACTTAGATCTTTGGCCCACTTTTCTTGAATGGATAACTATAGAGAACCAGATATTTTCAAGCCTCCCCAGGCTGGGTTCATTATTAATCCACACAAAGCTAATATATGGGACATTTGTAGGCTTCCCCAGGCTAGGTATTATGAGGCTTCCCCGAGTAAATTGAAGCACTTCAAAAGCTAAGAATGGGTTATTTTTAGGCCTTCCCGAGCTAGGTCTTATGAATCTTCCCCAAGCTAATGTATGGGACATTTTTAGGCCTGCCCATGATAGATATTATGAATCTTCCCCAAGATAATGTTTGGGACATTTTCAGGCCTCCCCAAGCTAGGTATTATGAAGCTTCCCTAAGCTAATGACGCATCTCGAAAGATTAGAGGGGGAAATTTTAGCCCTTAAAGTTGATAGAAGCATATACCGAAAGACAGTCGACCTTATAAATATGAGAATATGTCCTTGCATCACGAGTGGCGTTATAATACAACTAAAGTTGTCATTGTATAACCATTGGACCATTCTCAAAATAAATAATCTTCAGAGATAATTCACAATATTTCCCTTGAAATATGTTTTAAGATGAAGGTCATTTATAAGATTTCTATAATTGGGAAAGCAAGAGACCAAATATGACTAAATCTGTTCTTCATATATATATATATATATATATATATATATATATATATATATATATATATATATATATATATATATATATATATATATATATATATATATATATATATATATATATATATATATATATATATATGATTTTGTAAAACAAAACACAATGCATGAGTAAAAGCTATAGTTTAAGTAATTTTATTAACAAGAAGTGGAGACAAGGGTAGAAATGAAAAATGTGGCCTTTTAGTCAACGACTACACCCCTTAGGCATCTTTTAGGAATCACTGCAGCATTCTCTGCCTTATAAGCCTTTCAATCTCATCCTTTAAGGCATGTCACTGTTCAGTGTGGTGGCCATGGGCTTGGTGAAATTTGTACCATTTGTCTTTGTCCCTTTTGTGAATTGGAGTATTTAACTTCTCTGTCCACCAGAGCAACTTGTCTTATTTTATGAACTCGAAGATATCTTCAATCTCATAGACCAATGGGGGTGTAGGTCTCAAAGCCTTTCTCTCCCTTCTACACCTTCCTCTTTTGGTTATTGTCTGTTTCTTCTGGGGTTGTGTCTTCTGTGGCCGCGACAGTGATGGTTGGAATAGCAAACCTTGGTGCCGCTGCCTCTAACATAAGTAACCTATGGGTCAGAAAGTTAGCATGAGTCTGGAGTGAAGCATAGCTGTCATACACGTGGTTGAGGTGGTTGTAAAATTGCACAATCTCTTCCTTCCTCTCTGCACTTTGATTGGATTCTCCTTCCATTTATGCTTTGTTAGTCTTTAAAAATATATATATATATATATACATACATACATATATTCTGAGACAAAACTAACAGGAGTGAAATGTGTATGAAATATAAAGAAATTAACCAGGTATAGTAAGGGTGTAGGCAGCGACAATATGCCGACCTACACTTATATGCCAACCTACACTTATATGCCGCGGCACATTGATCACATAGAGTCAATGCCGCGGCCTTTCCAAGGGAATTTAGCGGAGTTGATTTTGAGGATAGTTGTACCATATCCTCTCCCAGGTGATGAAATGAAGTAGTATTGTATGTTCCATAAGCGCTGCGTAACTTCGGCAAATTCTTACCAGGCCGCATCCTTTTTCCTGTTTCGTGATGTGACTCTAATGACCCTCAATCTGTGTTTAAACCATATAACAATCACGAAAAATAAGCCTACCAGGGGTCTACCAGGGATATATCAGTCTTCAAGTGCTCCAAAAATGGCACAATCATGGTAAAAATTCCTAGATCATAGGTTGAGAAAGTAGCAAATGAGCAAATATAACTCATCCCTAGTTACCCACCTTTGCGAGGCTGTTGCCTTTTGTATTTCTTAGCACTATCTAAGTGAGGTAACATCATTGGGGTAATGTAAAATAAATCTAAGGTAAACAAAAGGAGACCCACAAACAAATTTGAAAAATATGCAATACCCATTTAAGGGTGTGTATACAAAATACGAGCTCACTAACCAAAATTCACCCATTACATGATGACCGAAAAGATCCTCGCGAATGAAATAAGGTGTTAAGAACCCAAAGTATAGGAAATCAAGATTGAAATATCTCGATTTCCCACAGACGACGTCAAAATGGTGATACGAGAAATCATCCATAAGTCATTCCTATATCAACATATCAAGTATAGAGTAGAAATAAAGCATGTAAAAAGATAGAACACAAGATATGTAGTGGTTCAGCTATTAAAATGAGCCTATGTCAACTTTTTTGCTCGACTCTCATTATATATGCGTTATAGTACAAGTTTACGATGCCGTAATAGGCGTATCAGATAGACGAGAGAGAAGAATACATGTCAGTAATGGTTCCGGGTGAGCTGGAGAGATGACTGTGGAGTAGCCCCTAAGCTGTATTGGGGGTATGTAGAGAGTTCGACAGGGCTTCGCCAAGCGTAAAAGTCAAAACCAGAAATGGAACCCCCATCTTGGGGTGTGGACCTCTATTTATAGGAGGTATCTGTGCTGTGTCACGTGCCCCGAGAATGTGACAAATATATAGTATAGTGCAGTAGTGAACGAGAGGGATGCGACCATCTAGGTAGATACTTGAAGGCTGCATCCTGTCATAGCATAAGGCTGCATCCTGTATATGAGGGATTGGATATACATGACTTCCGCAGCTTGTTTGATCCCAAGGCACCGACCTATTTCTAGTGAGTCCGTGACACCTGGTGCTATATTGGCCATATTAGTTGAGCCCTTACAATCCAATCAAAAAAGGAAAGAAAAAGTACAAGACAAACCTAATCTACAAGGCCTCATTTCTTCACATTTTCCTCGGTCTCGAGCGCCTTGCCCTGGGTCACCACATCTTTAGTCTAGTTAGTTAAGACATTGGTAAAATCTTCCTCATCAACCTTTAGTGGATATCCAGGTCGGTTCTCTCCAAAGAGATCCGAGTCAGCAGGAACCTGGGTCTTCATCAACCTGCATCCCAACCCTTCTTCAAGTTAGCATTCTGAATATATGCCAACTAGACCTTAGCATTAGTGTAGGCTTCTCCCTAGACTTTCTCAAAACTATCATCCTTGGTTGGAGGGAACTTGACTGTCTCTTTCACCAATCGATCCCTCTCTTCTTTAAGTTAACAGTTTTTAACTTTAAGATTCTCATTATCGATCTTCAATAAGCTTATAACATAATTGGTGGACTTATTATCCCTCTCATAGATCTTTTGGGTCTTAGCCATGGCCTCTTGGTTCTTCTACAAAGTAATATTAAGCTCATCGTTGATTTTAGACTGGTCCTAATGACCATTCAAGAGTTGGGCAAACTCTGCTGCAAACTACAAACAGAAATGCAAGTCAATTACCATATAAACTTATTCGAAAATAATAATAACAGATGAAAAAGATAACAAAAGCAAAGTAAAGGAAAATTTCTTACCATTGACAGAGTTTGGGAAGCACGGAGTGAAATCTGGTCAGGAGCCAATAACTTGAGCTGATCGCGATGAGCCGCGAGCACGACCCCCCTCAACAGACTATGGGACAAAGAGGGATTTTGGGCCACAAACATAGTCTGGGAGGACATGGAAGGGGGAACGTAGTTCCTCTTGGAAGTAGGGGGACATGGGGGTCATGACCTTCTTCTTCTCCTTAATGACTAAACTTCGGTCATCGTCCTTGTGGCCTTCAGATTCAGTCCTCTTTTAAAACTTTGACTTGAGGGAGAGCGAGACATCATCATCATAATGTTTGATCAAGTGCACTCTCTGTAAGAGCAAAATTTATAATTGCTCATATTTTATTTTATTTTGTTTTGGTGTATCCTGTTACACAAACACATCACCAACATAACTTCTCAGTACTCTAAGACTATGTTTAAGACCATCGTAGTTTTGAAGATTTGGTCATCTCAATAAACATGGAAGAAGTATGTGATCGTGGTTGGTAATTTTTTTTTATATAATTTCTTGGGTTTGGTTATCATTTATGAGGTTATTTTCATGTAAAGGTATTTGATTTTTTTATAAGAAAAATAGCTAGAAAATCGATGTCTCGTTCAAAAATGTTTGGCTGTCGATTGAACAAAATATGAAGGTCGTTTGAAGTCGTTCTCTCACACCCTTGTTTTTGGTATGAATGTAAATGAAAGTATATATAAAGCAATGAATTAAAGTTAAAGAGGAAAACATAACTATATTCATTAAAATGTCACACATATTGTATTATCACCGAAGGGGCGAGTTACATCTATTGTAAACACAAAATATAAAGTAGATAATATAAAAGTCCCACTCATTGCTCTCATTTGACTTAGTCTCCGTCTAAACAGTTATATACGCAAACAGGTGACTTGTGTGCCACAAAAGGGGAAAAGATACTATGCCATTTTTCCTGGCCCATCTGGAGGAAAAAGGAATTAGTACAAATATGCTAAGCATGCCTTACAATTTTATAACAATTATTTGTATGGATGGAACATGGAGTGTGTATAGAAATTCAGAGGTTTGTATACTTTCCATAAGAAAGTCAAAGAGTTTAAAATTGATGATCCCATACTTATTAGATTTTAAAGTGGGTATATAATTAAATAATCCATCAGTAAAACCACATAATAAATAATCCAAAACCTTTAGAAAATAATTGGCTAGACACATAATTAAAGTGACACCCATATGTATGTAGCTAAACTCCGACTCTCAATTATCTAAGACACTAGACCAAGTAGAATTTTTTTTGGGAACACATCAGTCTACTTCCTAGTTATTACTAATGCTTTTTTCAAATAAATAATAATGCACAAAAGTGTAAGGTGAACTGCATCGTTATAACGAATTATTATGATCTCAGTTATTAGATGAGAAGGGTTCAAATTTGATCCAATGATTATAATTATAACAATATATGAGTATGGTAAAATCTACACATACTTATAATCAATTAGGGTTATCATATAATGATATCGATAGCAGTTAAAGAATTGCGCAAACTTTACTATTAAAGAGGTAAAAATACCTACTTGAACAAAATTTTCAATGACTTAAAGATCAAAAGAGGATGTCAGGAGGAGATGGTACTTGAGTATCTATATACAAATGTTTGGGTAAATAAGTATTGTTTGAATTGAGGTTTTTTTTTGCCAATTGATAATAAAAACTGTGTATTTTAAAGTTTAAGGGGTTAAATAGTAATTAATTTGGGACTTTCAAATCTTAGGCTTAGCGTCATATTAGAAATTTTTTGTGGAAGACTTTTTGATATAAAATACATTAAAGTATTTATAGAAGAAGTTTGGGGTTAAAATTCATAAGTTGATAAGTCAATAGGGGTCTATTCGTAATTATGGAAAATATTTCAAACCTAAAACCCTAATTTTTTTGTAATTTTAGCTAGATTTGGTCGGACACAGCCTCACCTATACCATTTTGACCAGAAAAATTAAATAAGAATATGGAATGTTTTTTTATAATTGTTTGATTGGCCACGCACCTGGTTAATGCTTTTGGTTGAAAAGTTCATCTTCAACCTCTCGATGGTTGACTTAGGGCTTGGAAAACTTTGACCTTGAATAAATCGTGTTTTGCTAACCCAATTAAAATGATTTCTAAACTAAACCAACCTAATTTTCCACAAGGAATCCAAAAAAATAAGTTTTTTTTGGATTGAGGTTCAGTATACATCGAGTTACAAGACTGTGTGCTTTTTAGAAATTTTGACCAAATCGAAGCTTTTCTGAGTATGGCAGGGGTTCTTATGGACATGGTTGTGGTACTACAATCTTAAGGAAGAGTTTGGTTTTGATTTCAAGGTTTGAGGTGGTTTGTGTGAAGAAAATTTGAAGTTTTTAGTTTTATGAAACAAAAAACATCTTCGAGCAATTGAGGCTTAAAGTTTAAATTCGTGGAATTGACCATTACACTAGAGTTCCTAAGCTCATAAGGAATCATTTCCTATCTTTAAAACTAATTTACTATCAAGAAATAAAAGCTCACTATAAAAGCTCAAGCTTTAATGGAGGGTTTTTCGAGTTTCTTCAAACAAGGACTATTTTTCACGTAAACTTCCTACTGTTTTGATAGATATAGACATAATATCAACACAAAAAATGTTTGGCATTCAAAGAATGAAATATAAAGAATGAAATGATAGGATACCTAGTTTGGAGGAAAATTTCGAGTTTTGTGTAGACTGAAGTGGTGGGTTTTGGAGGTTAGATTTGTGGGCAATCTATAGTGTAGAAAAAGGAGGTGTGATTAGTGTGGTTCAGAGGTGGACTCCTCGAGACTTCAAGAAGATAAATGTATCAAACCTTGTTCCTCACTTGTTTGCATGGTCATAGCATGTGATTTTTGGATTCATTAGCTTAGGTGAAGGCTGATGTGGGGAGGGGGGATTGTGAAAATATCAAATATTTAGGTTTTAGTCCTTGGTTAATAAGGTATATACTTATATAGCTTCAAAAATGTAATTTTGGTAAAGTTTAGGGGCATATTTGTAATTTTAGGAAAATACAGGGGATAAAATTTTAATTTCTAGTTAGTTAAAGTCTAAAGGCTTGATTTTATATAATGTTTGGGTGTATGGGTTAAGTATAAGTCAAGTTATGGTAGTTTGAAATATTTAGGGTCTATTTTACAATTATTAAAACTTCAAGGGTAATTGGTTAATTTAAAAAAATTGTAGATTTTGTAGATTAGTTTTATCCTTTTATTGGATAATTTTGAGTTTATATACTCTAAGAAGGATTGGGAATTAGGGTATCCTGATTCAAAGTACGGATATTATAATCTACATACCTAAAAAAGAAATTTATCCTCGAATTTACCTTGGAAGAGATCAGGATATTGGTCTTTCATAGCTTGTTCTAGTTCCAATGTGGCTTCTTGCTGATTTTGATATTCCCAAAGTACTTTGACTAAGTGGATTTCCTTATTTCTGAGAATTTTTACTCGACAATCCAAAATTTGAATAGGTAGTACTTCAAATTCATGATTTGATTGGATATGAATTTATTTCCATGTAATACTATGGGATGGATAAGAAATATATTGATGTAACTGGGATACATGGAATACATTATGAATATTGGATAATTCCAATGGTAATTCTAATTGATATGTTATTAGGCCAATATGTTTAGAAATTGTGAAAGGTCTAATCTATCCTGGGGATAATTTTCCTTTCGTTCTAAAGCGTAAAATCCCTTTTCGTGGAGAAACTTTAAAAAATACTTGGTCATTAATTTGAAATTCGAAGGGCTTCTAGCACTGGTCTACATAACTTTTCTGATGATCTTGGGTTGACTTTAATCTCTCTCAAATTTGTTATATTTTATCAGTGGTTTCTTCGATTATTTCGGGACCAAGTTGCTTAATACTTCCAGGTTCTATCCAACAGGCAGGTGAACGACAAGGTCTTACATATAAATATTCAAATGGGGAGGCTTTTATACTTGATTGATAAATGTTGTTATAAGAAAACTCAACAAGGGGTAAATGTTCATTCCAATTGTCAGTCATATTAAACGAACAAGTTCATAACATATCTTTTAACATTTGAATTGTATTTTCAGATTGTCAATCTGTTTGAGGATGAAATGCGATACTCAAATGAAGTTTAGTACCCATTGAGATTTGAAGTTCTTGCCAAAACTTTCCTACAAAATGAGAATCTCTGTCTCACATGATGGGTAAAGAAATTCCATGCAGTCTGATAATTTCTCGAACGTATAATTTATTGAGCTTTTGAAAAGAACCGATGATTTTCACTTGCAAAAAATGAGCAGATTTGGTAAGTTGGTATACTATTAACCAAATGGAATTATATCCTCTAGATGTTCGAGGTATTCCACTAATAAAATCCATTGTAATATGATCCCATTTCCACTCGATAATTGGTAAAGGTTAAAGAAATCCACCAAGATACAAGTGTTCTATCTTTACATGTTGACACGTAGGACATTTGTTTACAAAATTCTCAATATCATATCTTATATTTGGTCACCAATATTGTTTCTTTATGGCATGGTACATTTTGGAGGTTACGGGATGAATCATAAGTTTAGAATGATGGGCTTCTTGCAATACTTTTTCTCGAAGAAATAAATTATAGGGTACATTCAACATATTTCTAAATTGTAAGCTTGTTTGCTTTTTATATGAGAAGTCGTGATTTTTATAGTGAAGATGTTGAACAAAAGTGGATTGGGACTGTTGGGCTAAGATTTTCTTTCTTAAATCTGGATATGCAATTATGTTGGATATTTTTTAGAAAGGGGTCATCAATTGAAGATCATATTACTCTATGGTAGCAGCAATATCGTAAGAAATCAAAGTTTGAAGTCTTCTTACTGGATTACGACTTAAAGCGTCCGCTACCACATTTCCTTTTCCTTAATGGTAGTTTAATTTAAATCGATAATCTTACAAAAATTCCATCCAACGTCGTTGTCTTAAATTTAAATCTTTTTGAGTGAAGATGCATTTTAAATTGTTGTGATCATGAAATACTTGAAATTATTCACCATAAAGGTAACAACGCCAAATTTTCAAAGTGAAAACTATGACCTCTAACTCAAGATCCCGGACTGGATAATTACATTCATGAGTTTTGAGTTGTCGTGATCCATACTCTACTACTTTCTCACCTTGCATTAAAACACATCCTAAACCTTGAAATGAGGCGTCGGTACATACATCATAGCTTACATCACTAGAAGGAATAGTAAGGATATGAGCGATTGTTAATTTGTCCTTCAAAATTTGGAATGCTTGATTACATTCATTAGTCAATACAAATGGCATTTCCTTCCTAGTTAGCTTTAAGAGGGGAAGAGAAATGCGAGAAAATCCTTCCACAAAGCGACGATAATACCCAACTAATCCTAGAAAACTTTTTATCTCGGCTAAATTTGTAGGATTTTTCCATTCCAAAATGGCTGGAATTTTGGCAAGATCGGCTTGGATTCCATTTTCTGAAATCACATGTCCTCGATATTTATTTCCTTCATTGAAAAATCACTGTTTTTCTTAGAATATAACCTATGGTTTCTTAGAGTGCCAAATATTGTCTCTAGGTGTTGGGCATGCTCTTTTGGATTTTAGGAATAAACAAAAACATCATAAAATTAGCTAAGAAAATGTCTAAAGATTATATGCAAAAGAACCATAAAAGTTGCGGGTGCATTGGTTAATATAAGATATTACGATAAATTCGAAATGTCCATAATGAGTTTGAAAAGAAAGCTTTGAAATATCTTATTCTCTTACTCACAATTAATGGTAACTAGATCCTAAGTCTATTTTAGAAAAGATCCTAGCTCCTCAAAGTTGATTAAACGGATCTCTAATTTGGGGTAGAGGATACTTTTTCTTAATAGTCACTGAGTTTAGTTTACGACAATCTATGCATAACCTAAAGCTTCCGGTAACACCCCTCCCACCCGGGGAGAGCGAACGGAGCGCTACTTACGATAAAACTAACTAGATCCACAATATAACAAGCTATAGAGCATCTAAAAACCCACAATAAAACAAGAGAAACCACTAATCTCAATTCTACAAATTAAATGCAATAATTCTCTCGAAATAATACAACTATCTATCTCGAAAATAAAATAAATCTCCAATGCTCTATACATCAAAATAAATACAAATCTTCTCTCTCGAATATTCTTCCCAAAATAATCCACGCTAAAATCAATCTTCATAGCGCCCCAAATCTGCGCTAACCGGCCACTAAAAGAAAATATGAGGAAGTACACAATACGACAAGAAAGATTCTCAACAAATATATTGGCGATGAATAAATCATAACAATACGAATACGGATATTCGAATCAAATGCGAATCTCAATAGAATTATATCAATGTAATTTCCTAACATCACATTAATCCGAGTCAGCTGGCCTCACCATACCGCGCTATTATTTATCAAGTAGCCGAAACAGGAATCTTGGCGGGTGCCCAACATCAGTGCTACATTAAAATCTCATGACAACATGCTTAACACAATAAGAATACCACATGAATCAAAATCATATTATAACAAATATTTCTAAATTTCCAAATGAATTTAGTAATTCAAAAATGAGTCAATAATAACATGAAATCAAAGGGAATAACACTCGTGAGATTAAAGAGCATATTGTGCAAAAGCCCATACTTTAAACCACCATAAAGAACCAACATAATTCTGCCCAGAAAATTCAGGTTACTCCATCAAAATCATCTCCCAAGAATCATCAAATCATCTCCAAGAGTTAACACCAAAAAAGCATCAAGAACACCTCTTAAACCTAGGGTTGAAGGCATAAATTAAAGGGCTAAGTGTATATAAAAAGAAGAGGAATAAAAAAATATGTTTGCTGTATATTTTTGTGACAAAAGTTATATCTCAAATGGTCACCCACGATTCGTTTAAATAAGGAAAAACATAAGAGTTTAAACCAAAAACAACTCAAAGAAAAACTTGAAGCGCACGATTTCTGCTGGGGTCGATCGATCGACCCCTAGCATCGATCGATCGATTGCCCAGATATGCTGACAGTTTGGCTTAAAAATGTTAAAAAGGGATAAACCTCAAAAATCATTTTAAAATCCGTTTTAACTCCGATTTCGAAACCGTTTGAAATTCTCGTTTTTAAAAATAAAATCCAACATATTTGAGCCATAATTTTTTTTTTATCAAAAACTTTATTTTTCCTCTTTATTTTGAAAATACCAAAAAAATTAAGCGAATTGTTACACCTCTCCATTAACAATGTAATTTCGCCCTCGAAATTTACCGAATGCCTAACTCTAAAAAATTAGGCCAACAATCTCCCCAAAAAAAATCTCGTCATCAAAAATCCCAATATCTCACATCTAATCTCGGAACCTATCAGGAAACGATCATCTAAAATTTCTATCTCCAAATATGCACTACAAAATGCAACAGACCCAAAACCCAAGACCCGAGGGTGGTCGTATACCTATGCTCTGATACCATTCTGTAACATCCCGCCTGCCCGGGGAGAGCGAACGGATCGCTACTTACGATAAAACTGACCAAATCCACAATATAACAAGGTATAGAGCATCTAAAAACCCACAATAAAACAAGAGAAACCATTAATCTCAATTCTTCAAATTAAGTACAACAATTCTCTCGAAATAATACAACTATCTATCTCGAAAATAAAATAAATCGCCAATGCTCTATACATCAAAATAAGTACAAATCTTCTCTCTCGAATATTCTTTCCAAAATAATGCACCCTAAAATCAATCTCCATAGCGCCCCAAATCCTCGCTAACCTTCCACTAAAAGAAAATATGGGGAAGTCCACAATACGATAGGAAAGATGCTTAACAAATATATTAATAGTGAATAAAGCTTAACAATACGAGTACAAATATTTAAATCAAATGTGAATCTCAATAGCATTATATCAATATAATTTCTCAACAACACATTAATCCGAGTCACGAGGCCTCAACATACCGCGCCATACTTTATCAGGTAGTCGAAATAGGAATCTTAGCAGGTACCATACAGCAGTGCCATATTAAAATATCATGATAACAAGCTCAACACAATAACAATACCACACGAATCAAAATCATATTCCAACAAATATTTCCAGATTTCCAAATGAATTTAGTAACTAAAGTATGAGTCAATAATCACATGAAATCAAAGGGAATAACACTCGCGAGATTAAGGAGCGTATTGTGTAAAACCCCATACCTTAAACCACCATAAGGAACCAACATAATTCTGCCCAGAAAAGTCAGATTACTCCATCAAAATCATCTCCCAAGAATCATCAAATCATCTCCAAGAATTAACACCAAAATAGCCCCAAGAATACCTCCAAAAAATAGGTTTGAATGCATAAATTAAAGGGGCTAAGTGTATATAAAAAGAAGAAGAATTAAAAATATGTTTGCTGCATATTTTCGTGCCAAAAGTTGTATCTCAAATGGTCACCCACGACCCCTTTAAATAAGGCAAAAGATAAGAGTTTAAACCAAAACCCACTCTAAAAAAAAACTTGCAGCGCACGATTTCTGTTGGGGTCGATCGATCAACCCATTGCGTCGGTCGATCGATCGGCCAGATATGCTGATAGTTCGGCTTAAAAATGTTAAAAAGGGATAAACCTCAAAAATCATTTTAAAATCCACTTTAACTCGGATTTCGAAACCGTTTGAAATTATCGTTTTTAAAAATAAAATCCAACATATTTGATCCATAAAAATAATTTTATCAAAAACCTTATTTTTCCTCTATATTTTGAAAATACCCGCAAAATTTCACGGGTTGTTTCACTTCCCCACTAATAATGGAATTTCTCCCTGAAAATTCGCCGAATGCCTAACTCTCAAAAATCAAGCCAACAATCTCCAAAAAAAAAACCCATCACCAAAAATCCCAATATCTCACATCTAATCTCGAAATCTATCACGAAATGATTGTCTAAAATTTCTATATCCAAATATACTCGACAAAATGCAACAGACCCAAAACTCAAGACCCGATGGTGGTCGTACACCTAAGCTCTGATACCATTCTGTAACATCCCGTCCGCCCGGAGAGAGTGAATGGAGCCCTAGTTGCGATAAAACTAACCAAATCCACAATATAACAAGGTATAGAGCATCTAAAAATCCATAATAAAACAAGAGAAACCACTAATCTCAATTCTTCAAATTAAATACAACAATTCTCTCGAAATAATACAACTATCTATTTCGAAAATAAAATAAAATAAATCACCAATGCTCTATACTTCAAAATAAATACAACTCTTCTCACTTGAATATTCTTCCCAAAATAATCCACTCTAAAATTAATCTCCATAGCCTCCCAAATTTGCGCTAACCTACCACAAAAAGAAAATATAGGAAAGTACACAATACGATCGGAAAGATGCTCAACAAATATATTAGCGGTAAATTAAGTGTAACAATATGAGTACGAATATTCAAATCAAATGTGAATCACAATAAAATTATATCAATATAATTTCTCAACAACACATTAATCCGAGTCACCAGGCCTTACCATATCGTGTCATACTTTATTAAGTAGCCGGAACAGGAATCTTGGCGTCAATGCCATATTAAAATCTCATGACAAAATGCTCAACAAAATAATAATACCACATGAATCAAAATCATGTTCCAACAAATATTTCTAGATTTCCAAATGAATTTAGTAATTCAAATATGAGTCAATGATCACATGAAATCAAAGGGAATAACACTTGCGAGATTAAGGAGCATATTGTGTAAAACCCCATATGTAATGAGCCCATTTTCTTATGCCAATATATAATTGTCTTCTTTCAATTTCGTCATACTTACTATCTGATAATGATATATTATTACATATATGATATTCCGAGTTCTTAATTTGACAAATCCTATTTTTTCAATTTGAAGAATCAAAGGTAAAATGGGTCAGATTGAGATTTTATGGCACATCCTAAGCTAAGTGATAAGTTTTGGGGTAGAAAATACAATTTTATGAAACTTTAGGGACTTGGTTTTAATAAAGAAAGTTTCAGGGACCAAAATGAAAAATAAAAAAGGGGCCTTTTCGTAAATAAAATATTTTCAGGGACCTAAAAGAAATATTGAAAATATATGGTGTGAAATTACCAAAATGCCCTTCAGGTCCGAAATGACCCTTATACCCTTAATACCTATCCTCGACACCTCGTGCTCGGTTTTGAACATATCCACCATACACGTGTCGTCGTTAGAGGAGAAGCCAAAACACGTGTCGCAGACCGGTGAAATAAGACTGCAAGACGCCTCCGTTACGCGACACGTCAACGCTGACTCCCATTGTAAAAGCTTGGTCAGCATGGACACGTGTCAACCCCGGGATATCTTTGGAAAACTATAAATAGGGCCTTTGGGGATCATTTGAAACTCACACCAATTCCTTGAGAATTATAGAAAGAAATAGTGAGAGAAAGTGTGAGAAAGTTTAAGAAGAAGTTCTTAGGGATATTCATCTTAAGGTAATCTTAATGTTATAATGCATCTTTATAGTTTTAATTTATTATTTTATAGCTTTACTTAGTAGTTATGCTGGTAAAATACAATAAAGAATTCACTAATCAAAACTTAAAATTTAGAACAAATCCAAGTTAATTTTATAAACTTGTTTGAAATTATACGCTTTTAAAAATAATTGCTCGTTATTATGGAATCCGATTTAAGTAATTCCAAAGTCAGGCCCGGTGAAGTTCTGTCTAGATGAGATGGTATTTAAGTGGTGCCCCTGTGACCCTCCATCTCTACTGGGAATGAATCCGGAAATGTTCTGTCTAGATGAGATGGTATTTAAGTGGTGCCCCTGTGACCCTCCATCTCTACTGGGAACCGACAGATGAGGAAAGACTATGAATTGAATTCTTCAATTATGATCAATGAGTTTTAAAAGTTAACAAATAGAGATTCAGTAACCCCTTAAAAGAGGAAGTTATTATTAAAGTATAGTATAAACTGGACCTTAGAACGTGTACTTAAATCTTTATCAGATTAACGTGTGATCGAAGACTCAATACCAGTAAATTTCACCTCCATTTTGGGTGAGTACTCTGACATTCCTTGTGTATTTTGATTATATGATATTATCCAAACAATATATATTTTTTGAACTGCTTTTATTCTCAAAATTCATGTGATACCGATGATTGATTCATTTGTGATATGTTTATATTTGTCCATATAAACATACCGATTAAAATGATTATTGAAAAGGATATTGAATATTGAAAATCTGATTCGGCCTAAGGGACCTCTTTACTGACTAACCTTCCCAGCTGGGTTATCGCTGGTGTGCCCTAAATAAGGCGTTGTGACGAACATGTTCGATTGACCCTCAACTACCGGGGTATAATACGGTAGAAGAATACGGTATTAGAGTGTACTTGGCCATTAAAATGATATGATTGAAAGAAAAAGATATCACATTTGATTTGTTGCATTCTTCTTATTCTGAGCTATCCAATTGTGATATATATAATTTCATTTCAAAATTATATCTATTTACTGCAAGTTCCTCTCCATATATGTATATGCCTTCTCTTTTGACTTGAATAGGTATCTATTTTCTGAAAACCCTGGAATGTCTGGAGATTGAACCTCATTCGGCTTTTAGCTGATGTTGTATAAATAAACATTTTTCAGGAAACGTTTAGGCTCACGGACGGAACGAAAATGGACTATTTTGAAGATTTAGCTTTTAGAGCTCTTTTTGTAAAACGTTTATTTAGAGCATGTCTGGCTCTCTTGTAATAAGGTTTAAATTTTCTCTTAAGTTGTGACTCGTTGTTACTTTTAATATATATGAAGTTTCCTTTAGAAAGCTCTGATGACGTAATTCCTTTACTTTCAGTATTTTACGATTCATAACCATGTGATAATATTTCCGTTGCATTTATTTAAGGAAATAATTAAATCGGAATATTTGTTGCCTTGGTGGCATGTCAAGACACTTGTTCCCTAATACTATTTTGGGTCGGGGTCGTGACAGAGGTGGTATCAGAGCATAGGTTATGAACCCGTAGACTACTGAACATAAGTTTCGAACGTTATCGATTTTAAGTCTCCATACACAGGTTATAGGATTAAATATCCGACTTATGTGATAACCCTCCATATTTCTTATAGTCTATATATAATTATTTATATATCATCGTTCTTCTAAAATGCAATCTTGGGCTAGTATAATACATCTTACGTTTGGCCATGACTGTAGAAAATGACCAAGGCAAGATCAACTCCAAGGACTAGTGGTTCGAGTATGGAAGGGATGGAAGGTGCATACAAGGCAATTGAAAGTTTAGCAAGAATTGTGGAGCATCAGGTGAATAATGGAGCACCAAGCAATCTTGAACTAAGTAGTTGTACTATTGAACTGTTCAAGAAGTTGAATCCTCCGTCTTTTAAAGGGACTCCTAACCCCACTGAATCAGAAAATTGGGTGATGCAAATGGAAAAGATGTTCGATGTTCTTAAGTGTACAGATGAACAACGAGTTTTATTTGGAACATTCATGTTAGAAGGTGAAGCCGAACATTGGTGGAGAATGACTAAGAGAATGCATAGGGAAAGGAATAATCCCATAGGTTGGAATGACTTCTTAGTGACCTTCTACGAGAAATACTTTCCCGAAATGGTGCAAGACCAAAAAGCAGCTGACTTCATGGGTCTGGTTCAAGGAAATATGACGGTTAGTCAATATGAGGCAAAGTTTACTGAGTTATCCCGTTTCGCACCACATGTTGTGATAACCGATGTTTTAAGAGCCAAGAAGTTTGAACGTGGGTTAAGGTTGAATATTTGTAGCCGAATTTCCATCCTAAAGTTGACAGCATATAATGACGTGGTGGCTAGGGCAACAATAGCTGAGAAGGATAGTGAAGAATATAATCAGGTTAGAGAGGGGAAGAGGAAGTTTGGAGAACAAAGAGGAAGGAACCCCAATAACAAACCCTTTAGGACTATACCTAATATAGGGCAACCTTTAGTAAAAAAAACCTCTAATGTTGATAAATGCCAACGTTGTGCTAATATTCATAGAGGGCGTCCGTGTTACCTGGAGACGGGGAGTTGCTTTGGGTGTGGCCAAAAGGGGCATAAAATGCGAGATTGTCCTAACAAAGGGAAGGCGGCAACAAAGACTTCTAATGACAATAAGGATCAGGGCAGACAAGGTAGAGTCTTTAATCTTTATGATGCAAAGGCTTCTAATTCAGTAGTGTCAGGTACACTTTCTATATGTGCACAACCTTTTCAAGTTTTAATTGATCCTGGTTCTACCCATTCATTTGTGTCTGTGCATTTTGTTAATCGCTTTCCTAATATTCCTGAATCCTTGAATCATATCATACACGTTTCTACTCCTTCGGGTGAGTTATTGACGGGAACATTAGTATATAAGTCTTGCCCTATAAATGTCAGTAGTCATAAACTATTCGCTGATTTGATAGTTTTAGACATAAGAGATTTTGAAGTCATTTTGGGGATGGATTGGTTAGCATCATATCATGCTAGGGTGGATTATTTTGAGAAGAGAGTTATTTTCCAAATTCCTAACCAACCAGAATTCAGTTTTGAAGGAACTAGCATCTTATCTCCCATGCGTATTATCTCTGCAATGCAAGCTTGTAGTTTTCTTAAAAAGGGATGTCAAGGATTCCTTTCCAGTGTTATTGATTTGCAAACAAAAGAGCCTAGTTTAGAAGATATTCCTATAGCTAGGCTTTTTCCAGATGTTTTTCCAGATGATTTGCCCACTCTACCTCCTAGTAGAGAAGTAGAATTTACCATTGACCTTGTTCCTGGAACCACACCAATCTCAAAACCACCTTATCACATGGAACCTTTAGAGTTAAGGGAATTAAAAGTTCAATTATAAGATCTATTAGACAAGGGTTTTATTAGACCAAGTATATCCCCTTGGGGTGCTCTAGTGTTATTTGTTAAAAAGAAGGATGGAACGATGAGGTTATGTATAGATTATCGTGAACTAAATAAGGTGACCATTAAGAATAAATATCCCTTACCTCGTATAGATGATTTGTTTGACCAACTGCAAGGTGCACAAGTATTTTCGAAGATTGACCTTAGGTCAGGCTATCACCAATTGAAGATTAAGGAAGAGGATATTTCGAAATCAACTTTTCGTACTAGATATGGTCACTATGAATTTCTTGTGATGCCATTTGGATTAACTAATGCACCAGCCGCTTTTATGGATATGATGAATAGAGTGTTTAGGAAATATCTGGATCAGTGTGTGGTTGTTTTCATTGATGACATCCTTATTTATTCCAAAGGTATTGAAGAACACGAGAAGCATTTGGAGATAGTATTACAAATCCTTAGGAAAGAGAAATTGTATGCAAAATTAAAGAAGTGTGAATTTTGGTTGCCTAGTGTTTCTTTTCTAGGACATGTCATATCCAAGGAGGGAGTGTCGGTTGATCCTCAAAAGATCGAGGCTATACTAGATTGGCCAAGACCAACTAATGTAACGGAGATTCGTAGTTTCCTAGGATTAGCAGGTTATTATCGAAGATTTGTTGAAGGATTTTCTAGTATTGCCAAACCTCTGTCTAGGTTAACACAAAAGACGGTGAAATATGAATGGTCTGAGGAAGTTGAGAATAGTTTTCGAGAACTTAAGAATCGACTAGTAACTGCCCCAATTTTGACTATTCCTTCCGGTACAAGAGGATTTGTGATTTATAGTGATGCTTCTAAAAATGGTTTGGGATGTGTGCTAATGCAAAATGGAAAAGTAGTAGCTTATGCCTCGAGACAGTTAAAACCCCATGAGGAAAATTATCCAACCCATGACTTAGAATTAGCAGCGTTTATTTTTGCTCTTAAGATTTGGAGACATTATTTGTATGGTGAGACTTGTAAGATTTATACCGATCATAAAAGTTTGAAATATATCTTTAATCAGAAGGAATTAAACATGAGACAAAGGAGGTGGTTAGAATTGATGAAGGATTATGATGTAAATATTCACTATCACCCGGGGAAAGCTAATATAGTTGCCGACGCGTTGAGTAGAAAGTCTACACCAAATTTAGCATGTCTTATTACCAGCCAAGAAGCTCTATTGAAAGATTTGAGAAGTATGGAAATAGATGTACGTATTTATGGAGAAGGAGGAATAATCGTAAACTTACAAATACAACCCACGTTGATGGAAAGAATTAAAGTTGCACAAGTAAATGACCCACAATTGAGGAGGATTAAAGAAGAGGTTATTGAAGGAAATAGAATTGAATTTGCGATACGAGATGATATATTAAGGTTTGGAAATAGAGTCTGTATACCTGGTGATGCTCAACTAAAGAGGCAGATTTTGGAGGAAGGTCATTACTCGAGATTCACAGTTCATCCTAGAAATACCAAGATGTACAGAGATCTCCGAGAAGTGTTTTGGTGGAATAACATGAAAAGGGAGATAGCAGAGTTTGTATCTCAGTGTTTGATCTGTCAACAAGTAAAAGCTGAACATCAGAAACCATCAGGACTATTACAACCTTTACCAATCCCTGAGTGGAAGTTGGAACATATTACCATGGATTTTGTGACAGGGCTACCAAGGGGTTCCAATGGTAATGATTCCATTTGGGTAATTATTGATAGGTTAACTAAATCTGCTCATTTTCTTGCCATTAAGATTACCCATTCCTTAGAAAAGCTAGCTAAATTGTATATACGAGAAATTATTAAGCTTCATAGAACCCCAGTTTCAATTATTTCTGATCGTGACCCTAGATTCGTGTCTCGCTTTTGGAAAAGCCTACAAGTAGCCATGGGAACAAAATTGAATTTCAGCACCGCTTTTTATCCTCAAACAGACGGACAATCAGAGAGAACCATCCAAACCTTAGAGGATATGCTTAGGGCATGTGTACTTGATTTGAAGGGGAATTGGGACAATCATTTACCGTTAGTGGAATTTGCATATAATAATAGCTATCAAACAAGTATTCCAATGGCTCCGTATGAGTCACTCTATGGTAGAAGGTGTCGTTCTCCTGCATGTTGGGTAGAAGTTGGAGAAAGAAAATTATTGGGACCAGAATTGATTCAGGTCACAATAGAGAAAGTGAAATTGATACAAGACCGACTTCAAATCGTTCAAAGCCGTCAAAAGAGTTATGCTGACAATCGGCATCGACCGTTAGAATTCCAAAGAGGAGACTATGTTTTCTTACGAGTATCACCAACAAAGGGAGTAATCCGATTTGGGAAGAAAGGAAAGTTGAGTCCAAGATACATAGGACCTTTTGAAATCCTTGAAAGGATAGGTGTTGTTGCGTATCGAATAGCCTTACCCCCTGAACTCTCGAGTGTGCATAATGTGTTTCATGTTTCAATGATGAAGAAATACATCCCTGATCCAGCACATATCTTAATTCACGAGCCTCTTCAAGTTAGAGAAGATTTGACATACATTGAGCATCCAGTGGAAATCTTGGACCATAAAGATCAAATATTACGAACCAAGGTTATTCCACTAGTCAAAGTGTTATGGAAGAATCATTCTGTTGAAGAAGCAACATGGGAGCGGGAAGATGAAATAAAAGAGAGATATCCATACCTTTTTGGAAATTAATGTAAGTAAAGTTTGGGGACCAAACTTTTTATAAGGAGGGTCGGATGTAATGACCCCATTTTCTTATGCCAATATATAATTGTCTTCTTTCAATTTCGTCATACTTACTATCTAATAATGATATATTATTACATATATGATATTTCGAGTTCTTAATTTAACAAATCCCATTTTTTCAATTTGAAGAATCAAAGGTAAAATGGGTCAGATTGAGATTTTATGGCACATCCTAAGCTAAGTGATAAGTTTTGGGGTAGAAAATACAATTTTATGAAACTTTAGGGACTTGGTTTTAATAAAGAAAGTTTCAGGGACCAAAATGAAAAATAAAAAGGGGCCTTTTCGTAAATAAAATATTTTCAGGGACCTAAAAGAAATATTGAAAATATATGGTGTGAAATTACCAAAATGCCCTTCAGGTCCGAAATGACCCTTATACCCTTAATACCTATCCTCGACACCTCGTGCTCGGTTTTGAACGTATCCACCATACACGTGTCGTCGTTAGAGGAGAAGCCAAAACACGTGTCGCAGACCGGTGAAATAAGACTGCAAGACGCCTCTGTTACGCGACACATCAACGCTGACTCCCATTGAAAAAGCTTGGTCAGCATGGACACGTGTCAACCACGGGATATCTTTGGAAAACTATAAATAGGGCCTTTGGGGGATCATTTGAAACTCACACCAATTCCTTGAGAATTATAGAAAGAAATAGTGAGAGAAAGTGTGAGAAAGTTTAAGAAGAAGTTCTTAGGGATATTCATCTTAAGGTAATCTTAATGTTATAATGCATCTTTATAGTTTTAATTTATTGTTTTATAGCTTTACTTAGTAGTTATGCTGGTAAAATACAATAAAGAATTCACTAATCAAAACTTAAAATTTAGAACAAATCCAAGTTAATTTTATAAACTTGTTTGAAATTATACGCTTTTAAAAATAATTGCTCGTTATTATGGAATCCAATTTAAGTAATTCCAAAGTCAGGCCCGGTGAAGTTCTGTCTAGATGAGATGGTATTTAAGTGGTGCCCCTGTGACCCTCCATCTCTACTGGGAATGAATCCAGAAATGTTCTGTCTAGATGAGATGGTATTTAAGTGGTGCCCCTGTGACCCTCCATCTCTACTGGGAACCGACAGATGAGGAAAGACTATGAATTGAATTCTTCAATTACGATCAATGAGTTTTAAAAGTTAACAAATAGAGATTCAGTAACCCCTTAAAAGAGGAAGTTATTATTAAAGTATAGTATAAACTGGACCTTAGAACGTGTACTTAAATCTTTATCAGATTAACGTGTGATCGAAGACTCAATACCAGTAAATTTCACCTCCATTTTGGGTGAGTACTCTGACATTCCTTGTGTATTTTGATTATATGATATTATCCAAACAATATATATTTTTTGAACTGCTTTTATTCTCAAAATTCATGTGATACCGATGATTGATTCATTTGTGATATGTTTATATTTGTCCATATAAACATACCGATTAAAATGATTATTGAAAAGGATATTGAATATTGAAAATCTGATTCGGCCTAAGGGACCTCTTTACTGACTGACCTTCCCAGCTGGGTTATCGCTGGTGTGCCCTAAATAAGGCGTTGTGACGAACATGCTCGATTGACCCTCAACTACCGGGGTATAATACGGTAGAAGAATACGGTATTAGAGTGTACTTGGCCATTAAAATGATATGATTGAAAGAAAAAGATATCACATTTGATTTGTTGCATTCTTCTTATTCTGAGCTATCCAATTGTGATATATATAATTTCATTTCAAAATTATATCTATTTACTACAAGTTCCTCTCCATATATGTATATGCCTTCTCTTTTGACTTGAATAGGTATCTATTTTCTGAAAACCCTGGAATGTCTGGAGATTGAACCTCATTCGGCTTTTAGCTGATGTTGTATAAATAAACATTTTTCAGGAAACGTTTAGGCTCACGGACGGAACGAAAATGGACTATTTTGAAGATTTAGCTTTTAGAGATCTTTTTGTAAAACGTTTATTTAGAGCATGTCTGGCTCTCTTGTAATAAGGTTTAAATTTTCTCTTAAGTTATAACTCGTTGTTACTTTTAATATATATGAAGTTTCCTTTAGAAAGCTCTAATGACGTAATTCCTTACTTTCAGTATTTTACGATTCATAACCATGTGATAATATTTCCGTGGCATTTATTTAAGGAAACAATTAAATCGGAATATTTGTTGCCTTGGTGGCATGTCAAGACACTTGTTCCCTAATACTATTTTGGGTCGGGGTCGTGACACCATACCTTAAACCACGATAAGGAACCAACATAATTCTGCCCAGAAAAGTCAGATTACTCCATCAAAATAATCTCCCAAGAATCATCAAATCATCTCCAAGAGTTGACACCAAAATGGTCCCAAGAACACCTCCTAAAACTAGGTTTGAATGCATAAATTAAGGGGGCTAAGTGTATATAAAAAGAAGAGGAATTAAAAATCTGTTTATTGCATATTTTTGTGCCAAAAGTTGTATCTCAAATGGTCACCCACGACCCCTTTAAATAAGGCAAAAGATAAGAGTTTAAACCAAAACCAACTCTAAAAAACAACTTGCAGTGCACGATTTTTAATGCGATCGATCGATCGACCATCGATCCCCTAGGTATGCTGACAGTTCGGCATAAAAATGTTAAAAAGCAATAAACCTCAAAAATCATTTTAAAATACGTTTTACCTCCGATTTCGAAACCATTTGAAATTCTCATTTTTAAAAATAAAATCCAACATATTTTGGCCATAAATTTTTTTTTTATCAAAAACTTTATCTTTTCTCTCTATTTTGAAAATACCAAAAAAATTACGCGGGTTGTTACACTTCCCCACTAATAATGTAATTTCGCCCTAGAAATTCGCCGAATGCCTAACTCTAAAAAATTAGGCCAATAATCTCCAAAAAAAAAAAATCTTGTCACCAAAAATCACAATATCTCACATGTAATCTCGAAACCTATCATGAAACGATTATCTAAAATTTTTATCTACAAATATGTGCTACAAAATGAAACAAGCCCAAAACTCAAGACCCGAGGGTGGTCGTATACCTAAGCTCTGATACCATTCTGTAACACCCGACCCGCCCGAAGAGAGCGAACGGAGCGCTACTTGCGATAAAACTAACAAAATCCACAATATAATAAGGTATAGGGCATCTAAAAACCCACAATAAAATAAGCGAAATCATTAATCTCAATTTTTTGAATTAAATACAACAATTCTCTCGAAATAATACAACTATCTATCTCGAAAATAAAATAAATCGCTAAGGCTCTATACATCAAAATAAGTACAAATCTTCTCTCTCGAATATTCTTCCCAAAATAATCCACGCTAAAATCAATCTCTATAGCACCCCAAATCAGCGCTAACTTGCCACTAAAAGAAAATACGGGGAAGTACACAATACGATAGGAAAGATGCTTATCAAATATGTTAGCGGTGAATAAAGCGTAACAATACGAGTATGAATATTCAAATCAAATGTGAATCTCAATAGTATTATATCAATACAATTTCTCAACAACACATTAATCCGAGTCACGAGGCCTCACCATACCGCGCCATACTTTATCAAGTAGCCGAAACATGAATCTTAGCGGGTACCCTACATCAGTGCCATATTAAAATCTTATGATAACAAGCTCAACACAATAACAATACCACATGAATCAAAATCATATTCCAACAAATATTTCCAGATTTCCAAATGAATTTACTAATTCAAATATGAGTCAATAATCACATGAAATCAAAGGGAATAACACTCGCGAGATTAAGGAGCATATTGTGTAAAACCCCATACCTTAAACCACCATAAGGAACCAACATAACTCAGCACAGAAAAGTCAGATTACTCCATCAAAATAATCTCCCAAGAATCATCAAATCATCTCCAAGAGTTGACACCAAAACGGCCCCAAGAACACCTCCTAAAACTAGGTTTGAATGCATAAATTAAAGGGGCTAAGTGTATATAAAAAGAAGAGGAATTAAAAATTTGTTTATTGCATATTTTTGCGCCAAAAGTTGTATCTTAAATGGTCACCCACGACCCCTTTAAATAAGGCAAAAGATAAGAGTTTAAGCCAAAACCAACTCTAAAAAACAACTTGCAGTGCACGATTTTTCATGCGATCGATCGATCGACCGTCGATCCCCTAGGTATGCCGACAGTTCGGCATAAAAATGTTAAAAAGTAGTAAACCTCAAAAATCATTTTAAAATCCGTTTTACCTCCGATTTCGAAACCATTTGAAATTCTCATTTTTAAAAATAAAATCCAACATATTTTGGCCATAATTTATTTTTTTTATCAAAAACTTTATCTTTTCTCTATATTTTGAAAATACCAAAAAAATTACACGGATTGTTACACTTCCCCACTAACAATGTAATTTCGCCCTAGAAATTCGCCGAATGCCTAACTCTAAAAAATTAGGCCAATAATCTCCAAAAAAAAAAAATCTTGTCACCAAAAATCACAATATCTCACATGTAATCTCTGAACCTATCATGAAACGATTATCTAAAATTTTTATCTCCAAATATGTGCTACAAAATGCAACAAGCCCAAAACTCAAGACCCGAGGGTGGTCGTATACCTAAGCTCTGATACCATTCTGTAACACCCGACCCACCCGAAGAGAACGAACGGAGCGCTACTTGCGATAAAACTAACCAAATCCACAATATAATAAGGTATAGGGCATCTAAAAACCCACAATAAAATAAGAGAAATCACTAATATCAATTATTTGAATTAAATACATCAATTCTCTCGAAATAATACAACTATCTATCTCGAAAATAAAATAAATTGCTAAGGCTCTATACATCAAAATAAGTACAAATCTTCTCCCTAGAATATTCTTCCCAAAATAATCCACGCTAAAATCAATCTCTATAGCGCCCCAAATCCGCGCTAACTTGCCACTAAAAGAAAATACGGGGAAGTACACAATACGATAGGAAAGATGCTTAACAAATATGTTAGCGGTGAATAAAGCGTAACCATACGAGTATGAATATTCAAATCAAATGTGAATCTCAATAGTATTATATCAATATAATTTCTCAACAACACATTAATCCGAGTCACGAGGCCTCACCATACCGCGCCATACTTTATCAAGTAGCCGAAACATGAATCTTAGCGGGTACCCTACATCAGTGCCATATTAAAATCTTATGATAACAAGCTCAACACAATAACAATACCACATGAATCAAAATCATATTCCAACAAATATTTCCAGATTTCCAAATGAATTTAGTAATTCAAATATGAGTCAATAATCACATGAAATCAAAGGGAATAACACTCGCGAGATTAAGGAGCATATTGTGTAAAACCCCATACCTTAAACCACCATAAGGAACCAACATAATTCAGCACAGAAAAGTCAGATTACTCCATCAAAATAATCTCCCAAGAATCATCAAATCATCTCCAAGAGTTGACACCAAAATGGTCCCAAGAACACCTCCTAAAACTAGGTTTGAATGCATAAATTAAGGGGGCTAAGTGTATATAAAAAGAAGAGGAATTAAAAATCTGTTTATTGCATATTTTTGTGCCAAAAGTTGTATCTCAAATGGTCACCCACGACCCCTTTAAATAAGGCAAAAGATAAGAGTTTAAACCAAAACCAACTCTAAAACACAACTTGCAGTGCACAATTTTTAATGCGATCGATCGATCGACCATCGATCCCCTAGGTATGCTGACAGTTTGGCATAAAAATGTTAAAAAGCAATAAACCTCAAAAATCATTTTAAAATACGTTTTACCTCCGATTTCGAAACCATTTGAAATTCTCATTTTTAAAAATAAAATCCATCATATTTTGGCCATAATTTTTTTTTTATCAAAAACTTTATCTTTTCACTCTATTTTGAAAATACCAAAAAAATTACGCGGGTTGTTACACTTCCCCACTAATAATTTAAATTCACCCTAGAAATTCGCCGAATGCCTAACTCTAAAAAATTAGGCCAATAATCTCCAAAAAAAAAAATCTTGTCACCAAAAATCACAATATCTCACATGTAATCTCGAAACCTATCATGAAACGATTATCTAAAATTTTTATCTCCAAATATGTGCTAAAAAATGTAACAAGCCCAAAACTCAAGACCCGAGGGTGGTCGTATACCTAAGCTCTGATACCATTCTGTAACACCCGACCCGCCCGAAGAGAGCGAACGGAGCGCTACTTGCGATAAAACTAACAAAATCCACAATATAATAAGGTATAGGGCATCTAAAAACCCACAATAAAATAAGAGAAATCACTAATCTCAATTTTTTGAATTAAATACAACAATTCTCTCGAAATAATACAACTATCTATCTCGAAAATAAAATAAATCGCTAAGGCTCTATACATCAAAATAAGTACAAATGTTCTCTCTCGAATATTCTTCCCAAAATAATCCACACTAAAATCAATCTCTATAGCGCCCCAAATCCGCGCTACCTTGTCACTAAAAGAAAATACGGGGACGTACACAATACGATAGGAAAGATGCTTATCAAATATGTTAGCGGTGAATAAAGCGTAACAATACGAGTATGAATATTGAAATCAAATGTGAATCTCAATAGTATTATATCAATATAATTTCTCAACAACACATTAATTCGAGTCACGAGGCCTCACCATACCACGCCATACTTCATCAAGTAGCCGAAACATGAATCTTAGCGGGTACCCTACATAAGTGCCATATTAAAATCTTATGATAACAAGCTCAACACAATAACAATACCACATGAATCAAAATCATATTCCAACAAATATTACCAGATTTCCAAATGAATTTAGTAATTCAAATATGAGTCAATAATCCCATGAAATCAAAGGGAATAACACTCGCGAGATGAAGGAGCATATTGTGTAAAACACCATACCTTAAACCACCATAAGGAACCAACATAATTCAGCACAGAAAAGTCAGATTACTCCATCAAAATAATCTCCCAAGAATCATCAAATCATCTCCAAGAGTTGACACCAAAACGGCCCCAAGAACACCTCCTAAAACTAGGTTTGAATGCATAAATTAAAGGGGCTAAGTGTATATAAAAAGAAGAGGAATTAAAAATTTGTTTATTGCATATTTTTGTGCCAAAAGTTGTATCTCAAATGGTCACCCACGACCCCTTTAAATAAGGCAAAAGATAAGAGTTTAAACCAAAACCAACTCTAAAAAACAACTTGCAGTGCACGATTTTTAATGCGATCGATCGATCGACCGTCGATCCCCTAGGTATGCCGACAGTTCGGCATAAACATGTTAAAAAGTAGTAAACCTCAAAAATCATTTTAAAATCCGTTTTACCTCCGATTTCGAAACCATTTGAAATTATCATTTTTAAAAATAAAATCCAACATATTTTGGCCATAAATTTTTTTTTTATCAAAAACTTTATCTTTTCTCTATATTTTGAAAATACCAAAAAAATTACGGGGGTTGTTACACTTCCCCACTAACAATGTAATTTCGCCCTAGAAATTCGCCGAATGCCTAACTCTAAAAAATTAGGCCAATAATCTCCAAAAAAAAAAAATCTTGTCACCAAAAATCACAATATCTCACATGTAATCTCGAAACCTATCATGAAACGATTATCTAAAATTTTTATCTCCAAATATGTGCTACAAAATGCAACAAGCCCAAAACTCAAGACCCGAGGGTGGTCGTATACCTAAGCTCTGATATCATTCGGTAACACCCGACCCGCCCGAAGAGAACGAACGGAGCGCTACTTGCGATAAAACTAACCAAATCCATAATATAATAAGGTATAGGGCATCTAAAAACCCACAATAAAATAAGAGAAATCACTAATCTCAATTTTTTGAATTAAATACAACAATTCTCTCGAAATAATACAACTATCTATCTCGAAAATAAAATAAATCGCTAAGGCTCTATACATCAAAATAAGTACAAATCTTCTCTCTCGAATATTCTTCCCAAAATAATCCACGCTAAAATCAATCTCTATAGCGCCCCAAATCCGCGCTAACTTGCCACTAAAAGAAAATACGGGGAAGTACACAATACGATAGGAAAGATGCTTAACAAATATGTTAGCGGTGAATAAAGCGTAACAATACGAGTATGAATATTCAAATCAAATGTGAATCTCAATAGTATTATATCAATATAATTTCTCAAAAACACATTAATCCGAGTCACGAGGCCTCACCATACCGCGCCATACTTTATCAAGTAGCCGAAACATGAATCTTAGCGGGTACACTACATCAGTGCCATATTAAAATCTTATGATAACAAGCTCAACACAATAACAATACCACATGAATCAAAATCATATTCCAACAAATATTTCCAGATTTCCAAATGAATTTACTAATTCAAATATGAGTCAATAATCACATGAAATCAAAGGGAATAACACTCGCGAGATTAAGGAGCATATTGTGTAAAACCCCATACCTTAAACCACCATAAGGAACCAACATAATTCAGCACAGAAAAGTCAGATTACTCCATCAAAATAATCTCCCAAGAATCATCAAATCATCTCCAAGAGTTGACACCAAAACGGCCCCAAGAACACCTCCTAAAACTAGGTTTGAACGCATAAATTAAAGGGGCTAAGTGTATATAAAAAGAAGAGGAATTAAATATTTGTTTATTGCATATTTTTGTGCCAAAAGTTGTATCTCAAATGGTCACCCACGACCCCTTTAAATAAGGCAAAAGATAAGAGTTTAAACCAAAACCAACTCTAAAAAAAACTTGCAGTGCACGATTTTTAATGCGATCGATCGATCGACCATCGATCCCCTAGGTATGCTGACAGTTCGGCATAAAAATGTTAAAAAACAATAAACCTCAAAAATCATTTTAAAATCCATTTTACCTCCGATTTCGAAACCATTTGAAATTCTCTTTTTTTTTTAATAAAATCCAACATATTTTAGCCATAAATTTTTTTTTAATCAAAAAACTTTATCTTTTCTCTATATTTTGAAAATACCCAAAAAATTACGCGGGTTGTTACACTTACCCACTAACAATGTAATTTCGGCCTAGAAATTCGCCGAATGCCTAACTCTAAAAAATCAGGCCAACAATCTCCAAAAAAAAATATTGTCACCAAAAAATCACAATATCTCACATCTACTCTCGAAACCTATCATGAAACGATTATCTAAAATTTCTATCTCCAAATATGTGCTACAAAATGAAACAAGCCCAAACCCCAAGACCCGAGGGTGGTCGTATACCTAAGCTCTGATACCATTCTATAACACCCCACCCCGCCCGAAGAGAGTGAACGGAATGCTACTTGAGATAAAACTAACCAAATACACAATATAATAAGGTATAGGGCATCTAAAAACCCACAATAAAATAAGAGATATCACTAATATCAATTATTTGAATTAAATACAACAATTCTCTCGAAATAATACAACTATCTATCTCGAAAATAAAATAATCGCTAAGGCTCTATACATCAAAATAAGTACAAATCTTCTCTCTCGAATATTCTTCCCAAAATAATTAACGCTAAAATCAATCTCTATAGCGCCCCAAATCCGCGCTAACTTGCCACTAAAAGAAAATATGGGGAAGTACACAATACGATAGGAAAGATGCTTAAAAAATATGTTAGCGGTGAATAAAGCGTAACAATACGAGTACGAATATTCAAATCAAATGTGAATCTCAATAGTATTATATCAATATAATTTCTCAAACAACACATTAATTTGAGTCACGAGGCCTCACCATATACCGCGCCATACTTTATCAAGTAGCCGAAACATGAATCTTAGCGGGTACCCTACATCAGTGCCATATTAAAATCTTATGATAAAAAGCTCAACACAATAACAATACCACATGAATCAAAATCATATTCCAACAAATATTTCCAGATTTCCAAATGAATTTAGTAATTCAAATATGAGTCAATAATCACATGAAATCAAAGGGAATAACACTCGCGAGATTAAGGAGAATATTGTGTAAAACCCCATACCTTAAACCACCATAAGGAACCAACATAATTCAGCACAGAAAAGTCAGATTACTCCATCAAAATAATCTCCCGAGAATCATCAAATCATCTCCAAGAGTTGACATCAAAACGGCCCCAAGAACACCTCCTAAAACTAGGTTTGAATGCATAAATTAAAGGGGCTAAGTGTATATAAAAAGAAGAGGAATTAAAAATCTGTTATTGCATATTTTTTGTGCCAAAAGTTGTATCTCAAATGGTCACCCACGACCCCTTTAAATAAGGCAAAATATAAGAGTTTAAACCAAAACCAACTCTAAAACACAACTTGCAGTGCACGATTTTTAATGCGATCGATCGATCGACCATCGATCCCCTAGGTATGTTGACAGTTTGGCATAAAAATGTTAAAAAGCAATAAACCTCAAAAATCATTTTAAAATACGTGTTACCTCTGATTTCGAAACCATTTGAAATTCTCATTTTTAAAATAAAATCCATCATATTTTGGCCATAAATTTTTTTTTTATCAAAAACTTTATCTTTTCACTCTATTTTGAAAATACCAAAAAAATTACGCGGGTTGTTACACTTCCCCACTAATAATTTAAATTCACCCTAGAAATTCGCCGAATGCCTAACTCTAAAAAATTAGGCCAATAATCTCCAAAAAAAAAAAAAATCTTGTCACCACACAATATCTCACATCTAATCTCGAAACCTATCATGAAACGATTATCTAAAATTTCTATCTCCAAATATGTGCTACAAAATGAAACAAGGCCAAACCCCAAGACCCGAGGGTGGTCGTATACCTAAGCTCTGATACCATTCTATAACACCCCACCCGCCCGAAGAGAGCGAACGGAGTGCTACTTGAGATAAAACTAACCAAATACACAATATAATAAGGTATAGGGCATCTAAAAACCCACAATAAAATAAGAGAAATCACTAATCTCAATTTTTTGAATTAAATACAAAAATTCTCTCGAAATAATACAACTATCTATCTCGAAAATAAAATAAATCGCTAAGGCTCTATACATCAAAATAAGTACAAATCTTCTCTCTCGAATATTCTTCCCAAAATAATTAACGCTAAAATCAATCTCTATAGCGCCCCAACTCCGCGCTAACTTGCCACTAAAAGAAAATATGGGGAAGTACACAATACGATAGGAAAGATGCTTAACAAATATGTTAGCGGTGAATAAAGCGTAACAATACGAGTACGAATATTCAAATCAAATGTGAATCTCAATAGTATTATATCAATATAATTTCTCAACAACACATTAATCTGAGTCACGAGGCCTCACCATATCGCGCCATACTTTATCAAGTAGCCGAAACATGAATCTTAGCGGGTACCCTACATCAGTGCCATATTAAAATCTTATGATAAAAAGCTCAACACAATAACAATACCACATGAATCAAAATCATATTCCAACAAATATTTCCAGATTTCCAAATGAATTTAGTAATTCAAATATGAGTCAATAATCACATGAAATCAAAGGGAATAACACTCGCGAGATTAAGGAGCATATTGTGTAAAACCCCATACCTTAAACCACCATAAGGAACCAACATAATTCAGCACAGAAAAGTCAGATTACTCCATCAAAATAATCTCCCAAGAATCATCAAATCATCTCCAAGAGTTGACACCAAAACGGCCCTAAGAACACCTCCTAAAACTAGGTTTCAATGCATAAATTAAAGGGGCTAAGTGTATATAAAAAGAAGAGGAATTAAAAATTTGTTTATTGCATATTTTTGTGCCAAAAGTTGTATCTCAAATGGTCACCCACGACCCCTTGAAATAAGGCAAAAGATAAGAGTTTAAACCAAAACCAACTCTAAAAAAAAACTTGGAGTGCACGATTTTTAATGCGATCGATCGATCGACCATCGATCTCCTAGGTATGCTGACAGTTCGGCATAAAAATGTTAAAAAGGAATAAACCTCAAAAATCATTTTAAAATCCATTTTACCTCCGATTTCGAAACCATTTGAAATTCTCTTTTTTTAAAATAAAATACAACATATTTTAGCCATAAATTTTTTTTTATCAAAAACTTTATCTTTTCTCTATATTTTGAAAATACCCAAAAAATTACGCGGGTTGTTACACTTACCCACCAACAATGGAATTTCGGCTTTGAAATTCGCCGAATGCCCAACTATAAAAAATCAGGCCAACAATCTCCAAAAAACAAATATTGTCACCAAAAATCACAATATCTCACATCTAATCTCGAAACCTATCATGAAACGATTATCTAAAATTTCTATCTCCAAATATGTGCTACAAAATGAAACAAGCCCAAACCCCAAGACCCGAGGGTGGTCGTATACCGAAGCTCTGATACCATTCTATAACACCCCACCCGCCCGAAGAGAGCGAACGGAGTTCTACTTGAGATAAAACTAACCAAATACACAATATAATAAGGTATAGGGCATCTAAAAACCCACAATAAGATAAGAGAAACCACTAATATCAATTTTTTGAATTAAATACAACAATTCTCTCGAAATAATACAACTACCTATCTCGAAAATAAAATAAATCGCTAAGGCTCTATACATCAAAATAAATACAAATCTTCTCTCTCGAATATTCTTACCAAAATAATCCACGCTAAAATAGATATCCATAGTGCCCCAAAGCCGTGCTAACCTTCCACTAAAAGAAAATATGGGGAAGCACACAATACGACAGGAAAGATGCTCAATAAATTTGTTAGCGGTGAATAAAGCGTAATAATACAATTACAAATATTCAAATCAAATGTGAATCTCAATAGAATTATATGAATATAATTTCTCAACAACACATTAATCTGAGTAACCAGGCCTCACCATACTGCACCATACTTTATCAAGTAGCTGGAACAGGAATCTTAGCAGTTGCCCTACATCAGTACCGTATTAAAATCTAATGACAACATGCTCAACACAATAATTATACCATATGAATCAAAATCATATTCCAACAAATATTTCCAGATTCCCAAATGAATTTAGTAATTCAAATATGAGTCAATAATCACATGAAATCAAAGGGAATAACACTTGCGAGATTAAGGAGCATATTGTGTAAAACCCCATACCTTAAACCACCATAAGGAACCAACATAATTCTGCCTAGAAAAGTTAGATTACTCCATCAAAATCATCTCCCAAGAATTATCAAATCATCTCCAAGAGTTAACACCAAAACATCCCCAAGAACACCTCCTAAAACTAGGTTTGAATGCATAAATTAAAGGGGCTAAGTGTATATAAAAAGAAGAGGAATTAAAAATATGTTTCTGCATATTTTTGTGCTAAAAGTTGTATCTCAAATGGTCACCCACGATCCCTTTAAATAGGGCAAAAAATAAGAGTTTAAACCAAAACCAACTTTAAAAAAAACTTGTAGCGCACGATTTCTGTTGGGGTCGATCGATCGACCCCTGGCGTCGATCGATCGATCACCCAGGTATGTTGACAATTCGGCTTAAAAATGCTAAAAAAGGGATAAACCTCAAAAATCATTTTGAAATCTGTTTTTACTCCGATTTCGAAACCATTTGAAATGCTCGTTTTTAAAAACAAAATCCAACATATTAGAACCATTAAAATAATTTTATCAAAAACTTTATTTTTCCTCTATATTTTGAAAATACCCTAAAAATTACGCGGGTTGCTACACTTCCATCATGTTTCTTGACAAATAATATAGCATCTCCCTAAGGAGATGAACATAAGAGAATAAATCCATTTTCAAAAAGATCATCTAGTTGAGTATGGAGTTCTCGAAGTTCTAAAGGAGCCATTCGATATGAAGGTATCGAAATAGGGATAGTATTATGATAAAGATTTATAATAAACTTTATTTCTCGTGAAAGGGGTATAACTAGTCATTCTTTTGGGAACAAAATCTTTGAATTGTTCCAAAATTCTAGGAATTAAAGGCGAGGAATTTTGAATTTGAAAATTTGATGGTTCAGACGGACTCGATCCTTGAAATAAAAAGAAATAAATTATTTTGTTTAGAAAATAAATTTTCTTAGCATGACAATCAATAGAATCGTGATGTCTTGACAGAACATCCATCCCTATAATAATATCGAAATCGCAATATCTAAAATTATCAAGTTAACGAAAAGTGTACCTAAACCTAGCTGAATTTTATAATTTCTATAACCTTGGGTAGGTTTATTGATTTCACCCATTGGTAATTCAATATCCAATGGAACAGTTAAAGATGTAGATAGTAATTGTAATAGTTAAGCTAGTTTCAGACTAATAATAGAATGTGTTGAACCTGAATCAAATAAAATATGTGCAAGAAGATGATGAAAAAGTATTGTACCTTCTATCACATCATGGGAGTTTCGTGTAGGCAATATAGAACAATTCTTTCCACGGCTAGGAACTGACACAATTTTCTTAGCAGGATTTGTCTTGGGTTTGTTTTGGATAGGAGAAGGATTTGGATTTTGTGGGGGATTATCTAACTGATGACGGATTGGAGGAGGTCTCAATTTAGGAGACTGTAGCCGAATATGTCATAGTTCTTGACATTCATGCCAATGAATCAATGAATGGGTGGTTTTATGGAAAATCTAGGAATAAGCTTTTCCATTTGGATTTGGATAGGGTTGATCTGAGGTCCTAATAACATAATTATTTCTAGTAACGGGGGGAAAAGATCGTACCACAATGGAACAATTTCGTTCTACAATTACTGCAACGTCTATAAGTTAAGAATACTCTTGAATCTGTAAAGGGGATTTAGAAGCCTTGATCCTTGAATGTAGTCCTCTTTCAATTTTCTTCCATTTCTTAATCTCAGTATCCACATATTCAATCGTGTAATGGGACTGGTCGCTAAATTTGGCTTCATAATGAGCTACGAACATATTTGATTGTTGTAATTTTAAGAAATCTAGAATTGGTTGATCTCATTCAGCTTTGGGAAAATACTCTTTGAAGAAGATTTCTTCAAATTGCTCCCAAGTAAAATTGACAGCATTCTGGTTACGTGCACTATTTTCTCCCAGAAATCAATTTAACCTTTGAACATATAGGCTGCTAAAGTTACTCAAAGATTGACATATATACCTACTCCATTCAGAATTTTCACAATCTAACGCATCCATTGCTCAGCTTCACTAGCACCTGGCTTTCAAGAAACAAAAGAGGTCGTTGTCTCAAAAACTCCTTTAGAGCATTCATTCTTAAGATTTCTTCTAAGATTTCCTTTGGAGTTGGGCAAGGATTTGTTGTTGTCGGACTACATATGTTAATTCCTGAAGACATCTTATGATTCCTTCAGTGTGAGTCTGTTCAGTTTCAGTTCCAGTGGAGGTAATTCGAGTACTAACCATCCTAAAATGTGATAGAACACTCACAATAATTGATAAGAACATAAAATAGGAATATATCACAAACATGCTTATATTATACAAAGATAAAGTTATACGGTATAATAGGGTCGTATTTCACATTATTACCTATTCTACATAAGTTAAAATTAGTCAACCTCCTAAATAGTAGTAGGTCACACCATATATCGTACTTTATTTTGTTATGTTACAACAGGAGGGAAAGTATTCTTGATTTTAGATTTTTCTTAAGCAGGAACAACAACATCAATCTCAGAAGATTTATAATTCAAAACATCAAAATAGTCATCAGGCTCGGATGGATCATCATCGGTAGAATCACTTGTATATGAAGACAAACCAAAGAAAAAAATCACTATTTGATGTAGCATCGGGATAAGGTGTTGGAGATGGTGATCTATAGCAAGATTGGTTGATTAATAGAGTATAACCAGATCATCCACATAATCAATTATTTTTCTTATGACTTACACTTCTCCTAAAACTCTATTTGTTAGCACTAGTTGATTTACATTACTGCTCGAGTCTCCCCAGTCCTCATCCACCATGTGAATTATCTCTTTCAGTCGTGCAAGGGCTTCTTCTCTGACATTAGTTTCCCAACGATTGGTCGATAATGTCCAAACTAAATAAAAGAGAGTCCCACGTATTCATGCTGCAAAATGGAATTTACTATATAATATTGATAAAAGAAGTTACGAAAAGATAAAATAACTAACATCTTGTAAATTTTCCCATATAGAATGCTTGCCCGATGATATGTTAATTTTAAAATAGGCTCTGATACCAACTTCTCACACCCTTCTTTTTAGTATGAATATACAAGAGAGTATATATAAAGCAATGAAATAAAGTTAAAGCGAAAAACATAACGTTTTTCATTAAAATGTCACGCATAATGTAATACTACTGTAGGGGTGAGTTACATCTTATTTTCCACACAAAATAGAAAGTAGATAATATAAAAGTGTCACTTCTTTCTCACATCTGGTTTAGTCTCCATCCAAACAGTTACATACGCAAACAGGTGACTTGTGTGTGTCACAAAAGGGGAAGAGAGACTAGCCTCTTTTTCCTAGGTCACCTTGAGGAAAAAAATATTAGGACAAATATGTTAAACATGCTATACCAATTTCATAACAATTATCTATATGGATGGAAGGTGGAGTGTGTATAGAAATTCAGATGTCTGTATACTTTACATAAGAATGTCAAAGAGTTTAAAATTAATAATCCCATACTTATCATATTTCAAAGTGGGTATAAAATTAAATAAGCCACCACTAAAACCAAATAATAAGTAATCCAACACCCTTGAAAAATAATTGGCTAGGCACACAATTAAAGTGACACTCATACGCATGTATCTAAACTCCAACTCTCAATCATCTGAGACCCTAGGCCAAAATAGAAATTTATGTGTGATAACAAAACAGTCTACTTCGTAGTTATTATTGATGCTATTTTCAAATAAATAAAAATGCACAAAAGTGTAAGGTGAACTAAATCGTTACAACGAATTGTTATGATATCCGTTATTAGATGAGAAGGGTTCAAATTTGATCCAATTATCATAATTAAAAGAATCAGTGATATAATAATTATGCGTATTGTAATTTTCACACGTACTTAGAATCAATTAGGGATATCATGGAATGATATCAATAGCAGTTAAACAATGACGCTAAATTTACTATTAAAGGGATAAAAAAAACCCTACTTAAACAGAGTTTTGAACGACTTAAAGATCAAATGAGGATTTTGGGAGGAGTTGGTACTTGAGTATCTGTTTTCAAATGTTTGGGTAAATAGGCATTGTTGGAATTGAAGTTGGTTTTGGACAATTTACACACAAAAAACTTTGTATTTTAAAGTTTAAGGGGTTAAATTGTAATTAATTTGGGACTTCAAAATCTTAGGCTTAGGGTCAAATTCAAAATTTGATCTAGAAGACTTTTTGAATCAAAATACATTAAAGTATCTATTAAAAAAGTTTGGGGATAAAATTCATAGTTAAAAAAGTCAAGAGGGGTCAATTTGTAATTTAGGGACAATATTTCAAACATAAAACCCTAATTTTTCATAATTTTGAGTAGGTTTGACCAAACACAGACTTACCATGTACCATTTTGACTAGAAAAATAAAATAAAAATCAGAATTTTTTGATTGGCCACACATCCTCACTCGTTTGGTTAATGCTTTTGGTTGAAAAGCTCATCTTCAACCTTTCGATGGTTGACTTAGGATTTGAAAAATTTTGACTTTGAATAACTCTTGTTTTGCTAACCCAATTAACATGATTTTTGAAAGAACCCAACCTAATTTTTCACAAGGAATCCAAAAATGTAAGTTTTATGGATTGGGGTTTAGTATACATCAAGTTACAACAATGTGTGTTATTTAGAAATTTTAGCCAAACGTTCGAAACTTTTCTGAGTATGCCAGGGGTTCTTATGGACATGGTTGTGTTTATGCTATCTTAAGGAATGTTTTGGCTTTAATTTCAAGATTTGAGGTGGTCTGTGTGAAGAGAATTCAAAGTTTTTAGTTTTCTGAAACATAAAACATCTTGGAACAATTGAGTCTTAAAGTTTAAATTCGTGGGAATTGACCATTGCACTAGAGTTCCTAAGCTCATAAGGAATCATTTACTTCCTTCAAAACTAATTTATATTCGAGAAATCCATTAAAGCTCAAGATTTATTGGAGTTTTTTTTTAGTTTCTTCAAACAAGGACTATTTTTCACGTAAACTTCTTACTGTTTTGATTTATATATACATAATATCAACACAGAAAACGCTTGGCATTGAAGGAATGAAATATAATGCATGAAATGATATGATGACTAGTTTGGAGAAAATATTCAAGTTGTGTGTCGACTGAAGTGGTGGGTTTTGGAGGTTCTGTTCATGGGCAATTTATAGGGTAGAAGAATGAGGTGTGATTGATCTATTTTAGAGGTGGATTCCTCGAGGTTTCAAGAAGATAAATGTATCAACCCTTGTTCCTCACATGTTTACGAGGTCGTACCAAGTGAGTTTTGGACTCATTAGCTTAGGTGGACGTTGATGTGGGGAGGGGGATTGTGAAAATATTAAATATTTAGGTTTTAGTCCTTGGTTGATAGCGTATATACCTATATAGCTTCAAAAGAGTAATTTTGTAAAGCTTAGGGGCATATTTTTAATTTTAGGAAAATATAGGGGCTTAAATTGTATTTTCTAGTCAATTAAATTCTAAAAGCTCAATTTTTTTTTATAAATTTTGGATATAGGGGTTAAGTATAAGTCAAGTTATGGTAGTTTGATATATTCAGGGTTTATTTTGCAATTATTAAAACTTCAAGGGTACTTGCTTAATTTGGCAAAATTTTCGATTTTGTCGAGTAATTTTATCCTTATTTGGGATACTGTTGAGTTTATATATTCTAGGAGGGATAAAATGAGAATTAGGTTACCTTGATTCAAAGTACGGATATTACACGTTCGAACGAGATACTAATGTGGCATTTTCCTTCGTTTGCTGGAATGTCATTCGAATACTTCGTTCGAAGTCGTTCTAACGAGGTACATGGTGTCATTCGAACAACATCCCGTTTCGTTTGAATGACCGGGAAAATTTACGTTTTGTAAAGATTATCTTCCTAATATCTTTTATGTTTATCCTTTTTATTAACCCTTATTATAAAAGCGCTGAACGAGATCAAATAACTTACGAACTGTTTTCCAAAAAGAAAAACACCCTTTGAGTTCTCTTTTGGGATCAAAACACCTCATATCATATTCCTCATCCCCGAGAATTATTAAAGATCACTTTTATCAATCACAAGAAGGTTTTGTTATTGATACACCTTTATAGAGACTTTCTCTACGACTGAAATAGACAAGGTTTCACACCTGAAGAAGACGAGGCTAATCTGTGGATACAGAGGGTAGATTACTACTTGTGGACGACTCTGGAGTTGATTTATATATGTTGAAATTTTAAATATCTATGCATTTAACTTAGCATAGCTAAGTGTTTTTTAATTCGTTTGTAATTAAAAACTCTCAATAGTGTTGAATGAATTTTTTTTACCCTCCATAGGGATTTTTCATCATCTTGATTGTTTTTGCATGTTTGGACTGAAAATTACAAATTGCAATTTGAACACAACTCACTTTCACACCATAATTAATTCAAGATTAAAATTTAATTATGGAAACCTCGATAGTGAGTCTATTAATTCCGAAGAGAGTGAAGATGACGTTGTTTTAAGTGAGAGCGAGGAGTGACCTTCATCCCGCCTATGCCAATATGTATGCTAAGTCCTTTCAAACTAATAAAAAGAATAAAGGTTTCTCTATAAGAGTTTTAGCCTTAGAGAAGGAGTTAAGAGAGAGAGAGAGAGAGAGAGAGAGTCATCAATGAGAGGATCCTTAGGAGAGAGTTTGTTTAGTTGAGAGAGATAATGGGGATTTAACCAACAAGATATCTAGTCTTATGAGAGATCTCCGGGCATTAGTGGAGACTCGTGAGAAACTTGAACCCCTTGTATCCTAACTCGAGAAATATCTCAAAAAGAGCTCGGGAGGTCAAGGTAACTATCGAGGATAAATTGAATAAGGTAGGATAGATATTCCTTGGCCCGCTTTAAGTTTTGGAGAGAGGCATGTAATCAGTTATGACAGTGCATCCACTTCCCATACCGCACCAGAACCAGTTCCTAAATTTGTGGTTAATCCTTATGTCCCTCAACCTAAACCATAAAAGAGAGTTCAACCTAAGAAAGCGACCCTAGGTAAGCCCAAACAAGTATATGTTTACACCTTTTGCAAGAGGAGAGGTTACCTTAGAGAGTTTTTCTATAAACCAGGTAGAACTAGGGGTACACGTACTCCCGTGCATTGCTTTAGCAACTTTTCTAGCCTTAGAGAGCAAGTTAAGTTCCTAGTCGATACTCCAAAAATCATAATGCAAGAATTTCAACATATGTCTTTGCCGATTGAGAACGCTTCCAATGCTTTGACTAGAGCCAACAACGACAAGGGCAAAAAACGGTTACCTACACTTGGGTATCTAAGTAAGACGTCAAAGACCTTGTTGTGCATGTTGCTCTCAAGGTTAAAAATACTTCCCAATGGTATTTTGATAGTTGGTGCTCTAGGCACATGACGGGGGACATTTCATATTTACCCACCTTGAGGATCGTGAGGAAGGTAAAGTCACTTTTGGAGATAGGAGTAGGTTTCGCATTTTAGGACATGAATGTGTAGAGATACCTAGATTTACTAAGATAGACATTGTGTTTTATGTAAAAAGGGTTGAAAGAGAACCCAATTAGCATAAGCCAACTGTACGACACAAGCTTTGTAATAAAGTTTGACCGGTCTGAATGTAATGTTTATGACCAATCCGGTGAACTTTTACTACAAGGTATGAGGACCGAAGATAATTGTTATGGGATTGTGCCCAAGTCCTCCTTTGTGTGCAACAGTTCCATGATCTCCACTATGGACCTTTGGCATCAATGGGTAGGTCATGTTAACTTTAGAGATATTTAGAGATTAGGGAAAAAGAACCTAGTTCGTGGATTACCATCATGAGGGAAACCAACTTCCTCGGTCCGTGGACCTTTCCTATAAGGAAAACAAATTCGAAATCCCCATCAAACGTTGAATACCATTACGACCTCTCATGTTCACTACACCAAAAAATTAATCTGGCACACTTGTACAAGGAGAATCTAGTATGGTTTTAAACTGTGCCAGAATCTGGCATGGTTTTGTTACAATTTGGCTCAGCTTTAAATCGTGCCAAAATCAGGCACTAATTTAAGCCGTACCAAAACCCTGTAAAATTATAAAGGTTTATAAAAAAAACAAAATACTAAAAATTAATTTGAGTTTCATTTGGAGCCGTCATGACTTTCATTCCCACTCACTCCTCCTCTCACTCTCTGTAAAACAATTCCCTTTACGCAAACCCATCAATTTTTGTCCTAAAATCGCAATGGTTTATCAACACACTCTGTCTTCTCCTCGAACCCATTTGATGTGCCAAAGCATGGTTGGTCCTCAAATTCGACACCTTTTTCAAGTCAACCTCAGTCAGTCTCGTCTCCCTTTCCTTTTTATTATCTCTTAGATCTGTTATTGTTTATGATATGTTCATTTTTTTTGTTCGATTTCATTTTCATGGCTAAATAGGATGTCATTTGTGCACTATTAATTTTCAAACGCTTACTGTTCATTTCTCTATGTTTATACGGTATCATAACTAGAAGTATAAGATGCAGTTTTCTTTGGAAGCACTAAAGGATATACTGTAAGGTTGGAGATTCTTGAGAAGGTGATAACTTTAGTTAAGATTTGGGGTATTTCATTTTCCCCTATTTTAGTAGTCATTTTTATTTCCTCTACGTTTGGAAAAAACATGAGTTACACCTTAAATAACTATTTGACTTTTTTTATATTTCTTAACTTAAAATTTGAAGTTTTATCCACCCTGGCTTGGTCCAGTGGTAAGGATGGGCTTCACTCTGACCATAGGTCATGAGTTCGATCCCTCCCCACGGATACCTACCCCTGTTGGAGGGCTTCCTCAGGGCTGTGTGGTTAGGCGCACGGTCGTGGGTTCGATCCCCCGCAGGGTTTACCAGTATTTAAGCGGGGCTCGTGTGTGAGGTGGACATGCGCAGTGCCCCCCCTGTTTAGCTTGCACGAGGGAGTCCAAAGGGCTCGTTCGTGTGGAGGTTCAGGGTTATCAAAAAAAAAAAAAAAAAAAAAAAAAAAAAAATTTGAAGTTATTTTTATTTACAGGTTATGATGTTGGGTAGGTTTGATATAAACGTTTTTTGTAATTTATTTTATGTTAATGTCAAATATTGGGTATATATTCAATTACAAAAAGAATCTATGACTGTGTACGAAAAAATGTTTTTTTGAATATTTTATTCAAATATCAAAATTCTTTGGAACAATCTCAGAATTAATTATGAGAAATTAAAAATGGATTGATTTTTTTTATTAGTTTTCTTTTTATAGCTACTTGTATATCTACGTGCATGATATATACACATACCTAGATATCTATATGTATATATACACATATATATAGGTTATTATTGTTTGTTTAATTTTCTTATACGTATAATTATTTACTAGATTGTTTATAGAGTTTCTAATATTCTTATAATTATTGACATTATGTTATGGATATTTATGGGATTTATGAGCTTATAATTATTGACATTAGGTTATTGTTGTTTATAGAATTTTCTTATATGCTTCTAATTACAGAGATGCTAGTATCAAATGTATCATGTGTTAAGTTGCTTATTAATTAGGACTGTTTTGCTGGATAAATAAAATGGTCCATCTCCCCAGCTTTGATTTTGAAGAAACAGTAAATATAGGTGCAACTCATTGTTGTGTGGAATAATATTTTTTATAACTGGAACTGGGGTCTCATTTTACTGTATAAATTTATTGCTTTTCTCAAAATCAAAGGTTAGCACCATGTCTTAAATTGGTCTAAGCTGTCTGGTTACATGAGCTTAACAGAACTGACTAAGTCCCTTCCATGGAAGCAGATGAAGATGATGGTAACTTTGATTTCATTATCTGTAACATATAGAGTATACTATTATTATTAGGAAGAAAAACTCAGTCAAAGTGTATATGTGTGTTAGCATATTATTGTCCCTGATCATCGTGTATATTTAAGCAGGAGGTGTTTATTTTTTTTAAAAACATGGCTTGTTTGGTATAATATGATTCCCTTACATGATTAATCCTGTGGTTGTTTTAGAATATCAAGGCACTAAACTAAATTGGTTCTTATTGAGATTTGAGTGTTGAACTCAATCCAACCTGTACATCTTCACCTCTAGTATACATCACATATGAATCCAAAATATGACGCACGTAGGTTCACCTTTTCCACATTTTTACTACCCCATGACAAATTTCTTCATCTCTTATTCTGTAATTATAGCAAGGGTGTTCATTCAATTCCTAGAGTGAATATAAAATTCCATGTTAGTATACGTCTTCACCTGTGTGGAAAATAACCATTCAATTTAGTCAAAACTGGTCAGCAGTAGGTAACGGTGACATGCTAATATGTAATAAAAAATGTTCACCACTTACACGTCTTCATCTATAGATTGCTGTAATTACCGTCTTTGTTGTCAATAATTATTTCTTGTGGAACCCTTCAATGATTAATGTTCTTTGGTATTAGCAAACATTACAAATAAGTGCCCAAGTGAATGAATGGCAAACTAAGAAAATATGATTTGTTTTGCTGAGCAAAGTGAGTTAAACCGTAAACTTGTTATTAATAGAGTTTTTCTCATTTTTACTTATTTTTCAATAAGGATTTGTATAAGTTATTAACTTGATGTTTGTCTCGATTTATCTTCAACAGAGCAAAGATTGAGGCCAGTTCTTAGCTTAGCTCAATCCTTAAACGCATCATTAATAAACCTGGGGTTCGCGGTTATAATTTCTACTTAAATCATAACAATATGCTTTTCGTCTTGTAAATCTGAAGCCAAGTGATTCACTAAGTTCACTGGGATTGATCATTTACTCATTGAGTTAACTGGAAGATTCAAATACCTTTGCAACTGTGAGCTCTCTGTATGCATATAAGGTTCGTGATTTTCAAGTTTGTGTTTTATGTATTTGATGGAGATTTGTCATTGCAGATAAGGTTCCATGAAGATAAATAAATATGTATAATATACGTGAATGCGAGAACAAGAAATACATTGATGGAAATTATAGAAAGGTAGCTCCTTTAAGGCCATATTTGCCCAATTCTTGATATGGTGTGAATTATAACATCATTTCTGATTCTCTGTTCAGTTATTCGTCATTGGTGCCTCTACCTGAGATGAATTTTTTTTCTTATCTATTACTATTAATATAGTGATGGGAGAGCATAAAAACGTGATTTTTCAGGTCAGATGAAGTGAGGTCGGGTGATGGAGGCACATGGTGCAAAGAGGATTAAATTTTAATAAGGATAATGCATAGATTTTGGAGAACACATTTCTTTACCGTTTGATCACCTCATCTGATCATTAAGGTAATTCAACAAAAACGTTCCCAATGTGGATTTTATATTCTTAGCACGTTATGATTCAACATAAACTACACTAAGATATTAAGTCACTAGGCGATAACAATTTTAATATAATTGATACATTTTTGGACTTTTAAGGATTTAACTTAAATGTTGCACTGTCTTTGTAAAATTTACAAGCAATGCTTATTAGTTGTTACGTAGTAATTTACACATATACTTGGATGTTATTTTCTTCCATATGTATAATGGGGATTCAAGCAACGGTCATCATATCACTGATGTAATGTCATGCAAGCTGGTTCTTGGAAAATTGAATAGTTTCAAGGGGGATATACTCCGTATGAATCCAGTTACCATCTGATTCCCTCATTCTATTAATCACCAATCTCTGATTTTTAATTATGGTGGTATCATGATAAAATTTGGTATTTCTTTCATCATATTTTAGCCATTTCTTCCTAGATTTTTGTCTCCGATAGTCTCTTCCATAGTCAATGCCCTATTAATGTTAGAATTGGCCATTTGAACAACATGCTTATTGGTTTCACTTGGATCTGCATCATAGGTGTTCTACTTGATAATAACCTCATCTTCTGCATTCTTAATAGTTTGGAAAATGTTTCCAAAAATTTTCTTATTCCATTTCTTTAAGAATAACTTAATTCCTTATTCAATTACTTTTTTATCATGACATTATATATTTTAAAGACTTTCATAGTGATGTTATGATTTTTTCTATGACATTCACAATGCCATTATATTTTTTTGCCCAAGTATTTAAGGGTTGGAAATATGTGTTAATAGAAAAATGAAATATATGGTTACAAAAAAAACAAATATGGAATGTTAAAGTTTAAAAATTAAAATTGAAATCTATAATCTTAAGTATAGTACCTGGTTTTTGTCATATTTGGTAATAGGCTTTGGAACCAAGGGTAAATTGGGAAGGAAAACATCTAGGATTACAATTGAAAAGTTTGATGGCTTAAATCTCAGTACGCTAACAATGGTGGCCAAAGTCAAAATTACCCTTAAAAGGAATTTTTTGAATTAAAATGAAGTAAAAATAAATGAATTATTTAACTCTTGCAGGTGACACTTGAAGAAGTGTTAGAAAAAGTTGTGCTTATGGTTAAGAAATTCTCAAAGAATTACCTGTACAAATGTGATCAGTTAAAATCTATTCATCGAGATCTTCTTGCACAACGTATACGCAATGAGCTGATAGCAAAGGAATATCTATAGGTCCCTTAAATTTAAAAACAACAAAACTTTTGCTTGTGCGGAATTGCAATTAAGGATGAACGAAAACCGACTTTCTCTTTTTGAAAAACTCTTTTCCAATTTTATCAAACCAAGTTGTGACACAAATTAGCTTAACCAGATTTTATATTGTTTAACCCTAAGCATGCAACTAGTTATTAAAGCAAGTAAAATAAAGTAAAACAATACTCACAACGCCGATGTACGAGGAAACCCAATTGGGAAAAAACCTCGGATGGCCCAGGCCAGACAATCACTATGACAATGAATTTACAAAGTCACACAGTAGTCTTATACAACAACTCGATCCCCATGATACTTGACACTCCTCTGATCATCTACTAATTTTCACAGTGCCCATGCAGAAAGTAAACTTCTCCCATGATATTCGTCCACAGCAGTCGCCACCATGAATGCCTCGGTGTCCACCTATACGGTCTTGTGTCATCTACGATGTTGAACACGAAAGTAACCTTCTTTGCTTCTCCACCGAAAAACCAACAATGTTCAAGTGTTGAACAAACCCAACTTAGTGCATCAAATATCACATAAACATATGGTAATGAAAACTTAAATCTTTGTAAACTCTAAGGATGTTTTTAAGCTTTGAAACCTTAGAAAACAATTGCAGAAACACGTACTGTTTGAAATCTGTTTACGTTCTGCACACACTTTGAGAAAACCGGAACACACCTTTATTTAAAAGATTTTAAGGCGGTGTCAGATCTCGTTTGAGCGAGACACTGTGTCGTTCAAATGACATCAGGTCTCGTTCGAACGACATCAAGTGTCATTTGAACGACGTCGGTATATTAAAGTTTTAATTATACCATCTTTGAAAATAGAGTTTTACTTAAAACCAACTCTTATCCAACTCTCATCCGTCCATATCCGATAAAAATGAAGTGTAAACATTTTAAAACATTTTCTTAAAATTAACATCCTTACTTTTATAAAATAAAATTCCAAATTTCATGAACATAATGCATTCATACATGTGTGATCTCGAAATGCAATTAAACCTTGAAGACGAGAAATTTCACCGATTAAATTTCGGCTTGATTAATTCTTTGCAGCTTTGCCACATAGTCTTCAATTAATCTTTCACAAGTCATCGTCTCGTAGTGGATCGGACAATAAAAAACTACCTATGACTCAAACATGTTTTTCTCCGAGAATAAGTCAATAATACATTAAGACTCAATTGGAAATTTGGTCCTTACAAATATCCCCCTTTGATTATTCCGGGACAAAACCAACAGTGAAATGCCTAAGTCAGGCCGTCAAGCCGTATGACGAATAAATCCCATCCCATAAAACTCAAAGTACAATAACATCATCAGTACATGATAAGACTTATAAAAGATGGACCAATAAAATGAAACTGTCTCTGAATGTCTGAATGTGATGTAGACTTGAAATCATCAATCTCTTGAACACACCTACACACATAAAACAAACAAATACCCAGTGAAGTATAGAGGAACAAATTATAAAAATCATAATGCAAAATCAAATCCGAATAATTTTTTATGTGAGTAAAACATTATACCAATTTGTGCAAATGTGACAAGCATATAAATTAGGATATCAAGTCAAACACTCAATCTCACAAAACTCCCTGTACATCACATACATCTCTCCCCCTTTTGTCTCGAATAGACAATCCAGTGAAAAGAGAAACAAATCTAGCAAAATATAATACCAATATGATTCAATCAACAATGAAGAATCGCTAGATAAATAGGAAACAACAAGCTAAATAAGATCAATAAATGTCAAATCAGTAGCAAGCAAATAATAAATCACACAAAAATATATCAATCTAAACAGGTGTGATTAAACAAATTAATGTCGTAAAAGATCTAATCTCTAAAAGAAGACTGCATAAACATTAAGTCCAGAAACAACCCAGTACTAAAATATGAACAGTAGGCAATAGGGGCCTGAAACAAAAATCAACCAGAAAAAGTCAAAACTAGTCAAGCAGGCTATCGTTCGAACGAGCCAGGGATGTCGTTTGAACGAAATGCGACATCGCTCAAACGAAATAGAATGTTGTTAGAACGACATGATTAAAATCTAATAGTATCCCCAGAAAGTTAAATAGTGTTGCCGAGTGATGAAATTTCCTAAAACTTCTAACTGAAAAGGGCTCAAAACTGCGAAGCAATAGCAAAACAGTAGTAAAACTAGGAAAAATCAAAATAAATAAGATTAACATGCTAACGTAGAACCTATGTGCATAAACATGAACATGGAATGTATGGGCATGAACTACAACAAATAAATCACAATTATAACTCATCAAAACGATCAAGAAGCTAAATTGATAGCAATCAATCATCAAACTTTATCAAAGCCATATGTGATAATTAAAGTGTGAGCATAATGAACAAACTTCATGCACAAGAATCAGGAATTTTGACGATTCTACAAATATTAGCGTCATGACACGAATTTTCAACCTTACGATTCTTTGTGCAAACCCGTTTAAATTTTTATCCATCCAAACACCCTCAAATATATCATATTTTTCTTTTGAATGAACATGGCCCATTTTTGGCATATGATTAATTTTTTTGGGCTCTTTTAAACGGTGGCTTTCACGACGAGTCAATTTTGCACTCTCGCAGCCTTTTCCATGAACTCTCATCATTTTTTCAATTACAATCCTCACGATAAATGGATATTACATGCACACTCCCTCCTTAAATCTACTTACGCATAGATGGCAAGATTGAGATAAGAACGTCTCACCAAACTCAAATATTCAAGAGTAGTCAAACATCCATATAAACTCATTCTTGTGTGCAATCATGACATATAAACAAAGTTGAATCGAAACGCATATCAACTTCGAAACAACCCCATAATACAATTGTTAAGATGATTCTAAGCATAAAAAATAATAACCAAGTGCCCTTGCCACATGGATAATGGAAGGAAGGGGGTCCAAGCACACCAATATGCCACATCAAACATGTTAACTCACGACACAAAAAGAAAATCGAAAATCTTTTTGGCTTTTTCAAAATTATTTTACTCAAATAAAAGCAAAATCATTTTATGTTTTTCTTAAAAAATTTCAAAACCAAAAATCTTTTTGTATGTTTCGAAAAGTTTTTCAAAACTAAAAATCGTTTTGTATTTTTCAAATGAGATGGAATAAATAAAAAATATAATACAAAATGATAAACATGTCATAATACTAACAAAGTATATATGATGAAAGCAAAGACTAGCATATGACAAACATGAACATGCAATCAACCGTAAGAAGTAGCAAATGATGAATCATGTGCATGCATTTGAGAATCAACCAACGAAGCACTTAGCATATCCAAATGGACTTCCTAACCCAAACCGATGTATACCTAACAAAACGATTTTTGGGAACCAATGGGACACTACTTTTAAACTTCCTAGGGTCTTTTCTAAGATAAAAACAAAACCTCTTAAGGTGATCTTTCCTACCACAATGCGAACATGTGAAAACACGACAAGGAACGGGACCTTTAGGTTGACCTTTTCTAACACCCTCGGATGTGGTAGACTCTCTAAAACAAACTATGGTTTTGACTTTGACATTTGAACCACTAGAACAAGATAAGCCAATACCATAACTACTTGAGTTATTTAAATCATTTTTTAACTTCACAACTTTTGACTCAAGCAAACGATTAAACTCCTCAAACTTTTGGGACTCCTTCTTTATATTTTCAATTACCCCTAGAAGGTTATCTTGCTCCCCATCAATACGAGAAAACTTATCCCCTAGAGTCTTCTCACGTGCCTTAAATTCAATAATCAAACTATTTTCATTAATGGCACAAAAACTTGAATTTTTCAAATTCTCTAACTCTTTCTCTAAAACAAGGATTCTATCATCGCTCTCCTTTTGGAAAACTTTTAAAGATTCAAAATTATTATATAAATCTCCAAACTTCTCACGAATCATATCTCTTTGAATTTAAAACGTTTACAAATATTCAATCATATTTTTAAAACGAGAATTTTCTTCCTCTAAAACTTTAATTCATTTTGCGTACTTTAAATTTAACAGATTTAATTTATTAGAACTTTGAGAATCCATCGAGAGATAAACAAGCAATCACCCCAAAAAGCAAAAAGGGACCCAAAATAATAAAATAGTGCAACGGGTTGTGATACAAATTTATAGACATGAGTATACAAAAGGTATCAGACGAAAACAAGAAAAATATGGATCACTCAATAGATTAGATAAACCTGCTCTGGTACCACTTTGTAGGTCCCTTAAATTTAAAAACAACAAAACTTTTGCTAGTGCGGAATTTCAATTAAGCATGATTGTAAACCAAGTTTCTCTTTTTGAAAACCACTTTTTCAATTTTGTCAAACTAAGTTGTAACACAAATTAACTTAACCAGATTTTATCTTGTTTAACCCTAAGCATGCAACTAGTGATTAAAGCAAGTAAAATAAAGTAAAGAAATACTCAAAACGCCTATGTACGAGGAAACCCAATCGAGAAAAAACCTCGGACGACCTAGGCTAGATAATCACTATGATAATGGATTTACAACGTCAGACGTTAGTCTTATACAATGAATCGATCCCCACGAGACTTGACGCTCCTCTGATCTTCTACCAATATTCACATTGCCCACTCAAAAAGTAACCTTCTCCCACGATACTCATCCACAGCAGTCACCACCATGAAGGCCTCGGTGTCCACCTATATGACCTTGTGTCATCTACGATGTTAAACACGAAATTAACCTTGTTCGCTTCTCCACTGCAAAACCAGCAATGTTCAAGTGTTGAACAAACCCAACTTGGTGCAGCAAAGATCAAATAAACATATGGTAATGAAAACTCAGATCTTTGTAAACTCTAAGGATGTTTTTAAGATTTGAAACCTTAGAAAACAATTACAGAAACATATAATGTTTCAAATATGTTTACGTTCTACACACACTTTGAGAAAACTGGAACACAGCTTCATTTAAAATATTATAAGGCGGTGTCAGATCTCATTTGAGCGAGACACTGTGTTGTTCAAATGGCATTAGGTCACGTTTGAACGACATCAAGTGTCGTTTGAACGACGTCATCAAATTAGAGTTTTAATTATACCATCTTTGAAAACAAAGTTTTACTTAAAAATAACTCTTATCCAAATCTCATCCATCCATATCTGATAAAAACGAAGTGTAAATATTTAAAACATTTTAAAACATATTCTTAAAAGTAACATCCTTATTTTTCTAAAATAAAATTTCGAATTTCATTAACATAATGCATTCATACCTGTGTGATCTCAGAATGCAATTAAACCTTGAGGACGAGAAATTACACAATTAAACTTTGGCATGATTAATTCCTTGTAGCTTTGTCGCAACATCTTCAATTAATCTTTGAAAAGTCATAGTCTCGTAGTGGATCAGACAATAAAAACTTACCTATGACTCAAATGTGTTTTGTTCCGACAATAAGTCAAAATTATATTAAGACTCAATTGGAAATTTGGTCCTTACAATATCTTTCATTACTGGTAGTGCTGTTGTGTGTTTTTTATTTTACATTGTCGTTCTTACCATTTTTTCATCTGAAATGTTGCAATAGTTTTGTAAGTTCTGTCATCAAGTATTGTAGAAGAGCTAATGATATTATTATTGGGAAAAAATAAGATTCCTTATGATTTTTTTTATATCCTATATTTATAGTGGTCATTTTGTTAAGGTCTATGAAACTCCTGCTCGATTAGCAATTGAAGTTGGAGACTTGTTAGAATATAATCAAGTAAGTCCTTACGATAGTTGAAAAAATACTTTACTTGCACCTTTTTGTGGTTAATGATAAGTATTAATGGGACACAATTTTGTGTTCTTATCTTACTAATGGGTCTACCAAAGGTAATGTTTGTACGATGTATGTATAACCATAATGAATATATATTATGTGTAGTTATTGTTATACTTTCCCCAATGTTTAGTTGGCCTCAGGGATGAATCCCACATCCACGAGGCGAACATCATTTAATGCTTCTCTAAATTCAACAACATCACTTCTATCATTTAATATTCCCATTTTTTCTTATGATGATAAAACCACATTAATGTCCCCACCAACAAGACATGACAAGTCCATATTGGTATCCAAATTATATAATTCAGTCCAAAGATCCTTTATCTTAAATTTAGCGAATTTAGCAAATATTACTATTATAAAAATTGGGGAAGCAATAATAGTGGAGCTAAGTTCCACAGTCAAATGTTGCATATGATCTTTTATGCATCTAACCTGTAAAAAAATCATTCTAAAAAATCTAAATTTTTCCACAGCAATTATGCATGACATGATCAAAATTTAGTTTTCTCTTAATGACTTCAGCGTTATAATCATCAATCACGGGCTCAAAAATAACGAGGAAAGAAATATGATATTACGTAATTGTTTTAGTCCTCTAATGGTATAAGCATTTCATGCACCCCTGACATTCTGATTGAGACGTTTAATCATTGGGATTTGGAGGATAAGGTCTCTTTGAGAGTGCTTCTTAGCGCTCTTTTGATTCATGTATTATTGGACACCTGGTTGGAATGTTTATCCCAATTTCCTAAATCCCTCCTCCTGATGATAAGGGAGATTCAGAGCTTCTGTCATGGGAGAATGGTCAGGCCTTTCCATGTACGTCCTATCCACTAATTGAGCAATGGGAGTGTTTAGGATTCTTATTTTAGATTTATCTGAGGTACCATTTCCTTCATAAATAAAATAGTTGATTTAGTAGTGTCGAGGCCATTAGTTCTATCTATACAATTATCATATTTAGTTTTTTAAAAGGAAATTTTTATACAATGAAGAAGCCGTTAGACCAATAGCAGCTAGTCCCGAAATAACCCCGTAAGAGGCACGTACACCTCGCACGGGACCAATGTAAGTCATAGGAACTAACCATTTGAAAATATCTAGAGTTTGGCTTAAAAATAGGCCATTAGATGATGAAAACCCAAATCAGGCCTCAATTGGCCCCGTAAGAGGCCACTAACACCTCACACGGGACCAATGTAACTCCAAGAAATTGACCACATAGTCATGGGACTCCCGGTTTGAGAATATGATGATAATTTGAAAATATCTAGATTAGGCTTAAAAACAAGTTGTTAAAGGGTGAAAACCCAAACCAATCCCCAAACTGCCTCGTAAGAGCCATGAACACCTCACACGGGACCAATATAATTTGTAAAAACTGACTGCGTAGTCACGGGTCTCTCGGTTTGAGAATATGACAATAATTTAAAAATATATAGATTAGGCTTAAAAACATGCCGATAGAGGGTGAAAACCTAAACAATCCCTCAAACGTTCTCGTAAGAGGCACTAACACCTTGCACGAGACTAAATGTAACTCATACGAACTAACCGTATAGTCACAGGTCTCCCGATTTGTGAACGTGATGATAATTTGAAAATATCTAGATTAGGGTTAAAAAAAGCCATTAAAGGGTGAAAGCTCAAACCATCCCCAAACGGCCCGTAAGAGGTATGAACACCTCGCACATGACTAATGTAACTTGTAAGAACTGACCATGTAGTCACGGGTCTCCCAATTTGAGAATATGAAGATAATTTGAAAATATCTAGATTAGGCTTAAAAACAAGTCATTAGAGGGTGAAAAGATAACCCAACCCTCAAATGGTCCCATAGGAGGCACTAAAACTTCTCACAGGACCAATATAACTCGTAGGAACTGATCGCATAGTCATGGATCTATTGATTTGAGAATATGAAGATAATTAGAAAATACCTATTTAGACTTAAAAACATGTCATTAGAGGGTGAAAACCCAAACCATCCTTCAAACGGTCTCCTAAGAGTCACTAACACCTCGCATGTGACCAATGTAACTCGTAGGAACTGATAGCGTAGTCACGGGTCTTTAGATTTGAGAATATGATGATAGTTTGAAAATATCTAGATTGGGCTTAAAAATAAGTCGTTAAAGGGTGAAAACCCAAACCAGCCCCCCCAAACGATCCCATAAGAGGCATGAACACCTCGCACGACACTAATGTAACTTGTTGAAACTGGTCGCGTAGTCACGGGTCTCCTGATTTGAGAATATGATGATAATTTAAAAATATCTAGATTAGTCTTAAAAATATGATGTGAGATGGTGAAAACGAAAACCAACCCTCAAACGATCCCGTAAGAGGTACTAGCATCTCACATGTGACCAATGTAACTCATAGGAACTGACCGTATAGTCACGATTCTCCCGATTTGAGAAAATGGTGATAATTTGAAATATCTAGATTAGGTTTAAAAATAAGTCGTTAAAGGGTTAAATCCCAAACCAACCCCCAAACGGCCCCGTAGGCGGCATGAACACCTTGCACGAGACCAATTTAACTCATAAGAACTGACGACATAGTCACTGGACTCCTAGTTTGATAATATGTTGATAATTTGAAAATATGTAGATTGAGCTTAAACGCATGCCATTAGAGGGTGAAAACCCAAACCAACCCTCAAACGGTCCCGTAAGGGGCACTAACTCCTCGTAAGAGACCAATGTAACTCGTAGGACTGACCAACTAGTCATGGGTCTCTTAGTTTGAGAATGTGATGATAATTTTAAAATATGTAGATTAGGCATAAAAAATGCTGTTAGACGATAAAAACCCAAACTAGCCCTCAAACGATCCTGTAAGAGGCACTAAGCCTTGCACTGGACTAATGTAACTTATAGGAACTGACCGCATAGTTACGGGTCTCCCGATTTGAGAATATAAAGATAATTTGAAAATATCTAGATTAGGCTTAAAAATAAGCTATCAAAGGGTGAAAACTCAAACCAACCCCCAAACGGCCCCGTGTGCCATGAACACCTCGCACGGGACCAATGTAACTTATAGGAATTGATCGCGTACTCACGGGTCTCCCAGTTGGAGAATATGACGATAATTTGAAAATATCTAGATTAGGCTTAAAAAATACCGTTAGAGGGTGAAAACTCAAACCTTCACCCAAACGGCCCCGTAAGAGGTACTAACACCTCGTATGGGACCAATGTAACTTGTAGGAACTGACCACGTAGTCAGGAGACTTTCAGTTTGAGAATATGATGATAATTGTAACTCGTATATGAAAATTTTTAGCTTGAATGCGATTTTTTTTTAAATTACTTGGTTACTAATATCATCTCTTTGTTGTATCCTATTTTTTTGCAGGATAACATTTTATCGTTCTCTTTTATCCACATGGAACATACAAAGAAGTCAATGGTTTATAACAAGAGGATTATTCATTTAATGTCATTAATATTTAGGATTCTATTTTTTATGTGTTATGGTTGTGCTGACTTTTGTAGTTTTGTTGTTAACATTTATGGCTGTGTGAGCTTTTGTAATTTTATTGTTATATTTTATGGCCTTGTAGGCTTTAAATTATTTAGGTTTTATATTAGCAGGTTTTAGAATGTCCAGAAACTAGGGGAAATTATGCCCATTTTTTTGGCCTGTGAACTATTAAGGCTTGTAATATTTTGAAGTTTGTATATACATTAGTTTAACAACAACGTGTGGGATTCACAATTTGTGAATCTTCTTGATTTTTTCGCAAATAATAAATATTTTTCCTACTAGATTTGTAATTTGCTAATTTTCCTGATTTGTTTTCAAATAATAACTCTTTATTATTAATTGAAAAATCTGGTACGATTTAAAACCGTAACAAATTGTAAAATTTGAGTACGCTTATAAAACAACCTGGCACATTTTATAACCGTGCCAAAAGAGTGCAAGAAAATGGAAATCTGGCACGATTTTAAATCGTGCCAAAAGCGTGTTAGATTCAATATTTGGCAAGGTTTAAAAGCGTGCCAAAAACTGCCAAATTAAAATCTGGCACGGCTTGAAAGCATGCCAAATTGGGCAATCTAGCAAGGTTTTAAATTGTGCTAAAAAATTTGGCACCCCATATTGTATCTAGCGTGGTTTTAAACCATGCGAGATTATTGTTTTTGTTGTAGTGGGTTTGGACTTAATTCACTTGAATCTTATGGGTCCTACTTGCTCGGAGAGCTTAGGTGGTAAGAGATACATTCTCATGATGGTCGATGACTTTCCTTAGTATTCTAGCATAGGATTACTTAGAGAAAAGTCTGATGCGGTTGAGTTCCTTACAACTAATTCTTATGTCCTGCAAAACCAACACAGTGTCACTAATAATCAGATGCGTAGTGACAATGACGCTGAATTTAAAGAAGCTTAGGTAGATAGCTATTATGATGGAGATGACATCAAACATTAATTTTTTTCCATTTGTACTCCTAAAAAATAGTATTATTGAGAGTAAGAACCGGACGATACAAAATATGGGTAGATCCCTAATTCTTGGGAGAAACATGCCTAGACATTTTTGGGCAGAGGCGGTGAGTACCGCATGCCATACGGTGAATAGGGTATATCTTCATCCGCACATAATTCACACGCCTTATGAGTTGTGGACAGAGAAGAAGCCCAACCTATCTGATTTTTTTATCTTTGGGAGTACTTGCTACATATTGCGAGATATATATAACCTATTAAATTTTGACTCCCGGAGCGATGAGGGGATATTTTTATGATATTCATCAACTAGTAGGGCTTAAAGGCTTTTTAACCTTGCAAGCTCTAAGGTTATGGAGTTAATAAGCATCAAGATTAAAAATCACGAGCCATAGGTGTTTGTTGCTCATATCCCCCCAGTGTGAGGATGATTCACCCTCGGTGATGATCCCATCCTTCCTCATGCTACCACGGTGGACCATATTCAAAATTTAGGGGAGACACCATCTTGGGTTCATAAGAGTCATAACTCTCTCTCTATACTTGGTGATCTCACACTAGGTGTCAAGACTCATGCTCAACTAGAAAATTTGGTTAGCTATCTATGCTACACCTCCTTAATCGAGCCCAATAATGTGAAATAAGAACCTAAGGATGAGCATTTGATATCCGCCATGAAAGATGAGTTGCTTCAGTTTCGCAAGAACGATGTCTGAGAGTTAATCCACCGACCTAACGAGTCTAATGTGATAGGTACCAAGTGGATTTATAAGCATAAAATGGATGAAAATGGTACCATAGTTCGCAATAAGGCTAGGTTGGTCGCTCAAGGCTACACACAGATTAAGGGTATAGATTTTAACGATACATTCGCTCATGTTGATAGGCTTGAGTCTGTCTGCTTACTACTCACCATAGCATGTCATCTGCGCTTCAAGTTATATCAGATGGATGTCAACAGACCCTTTCTGAATGGCATTATACGGGAGGTGGTTTACGTGAAACAACTAAAAGTATTTGAAGACCATAAGAACTCGGGACACGTTTATTATCGTAAGAAGGCCTTGTTTAGTTTGAAGCAAGCACCCCGTGCTTGGTACGAGAGGCTCACTTCCTATCTCTTAGCTCATGGCTTCAAGAGAGGGGGAGTGGATAAGACACTATTTGTGAGGCGAGAGAGTGGTGTTGTTTTGGTTGCCCAAGTCCATATGGACCACATAGTATTTGTTTCTGCGTTCTCACTCCATGCTAACACATTTGGGGAAGAAATGAAGAGTAAGCTTGGGATGAGCATGGTAGGTGAGCTTACGTTCTTCCTAGGTCTCCAGATTCGTCAGCTTGAGGATGGGATATTCAAATATCAATCACTTATTCGCACTTAAATGCATCATCAAATACGTGAGTGGAATTCTTTTATACAATATTTGGTATTCCTTTGATACCGATGACTAATTGTCTGCCTATTCGGATTCCGATTGGGCTGGGGATTTTGATGGTTGTAGAAGCACTTCGGGTAAGTGTTTCTATTTTGGGAGTGCTCTTGTCTATTAGTTTAGCAAGAAGAAAAACTCATTATCTTTTTCCACGACGGAGGATGAGTATATTGCCGCTGGGAGTTGTTGCACGCAACTCATATGGACGAAGCAAATGTTGGAAGATTATAGAATTTCACAAGGCACGGTGACTATTTCTTGTGATAATACGAGTGTAATCCATATTTCCTGTAACCATGTCCAACATTTGTGCATAAAGCACATTAGGATACGTGAGTATTTTATACATGACGTAGTTGAGGAAAAGGTTGTGTCCTTGAGCTTTGTGAGCACCTAGCGTCAGTTAGATGATATATTCACAAAACCTTTATATGTACTTCAATTTGAGGATCTTAAGATATCTTTAGGCATTCTCACCGTTGACTGTGTTCGGGTACTTTTTCTAGTGTAAGATGCTTATCATGTTCACATCTTATATTCCTATTGCTATATTGTATTATGATGGTATATTTATATTTTTTCTTTTGATATATTTCTCTGAAAAAATTCAAAAAGAGTTTTTTTCCTGGAAATTTTTAAAAAATCCAAAAAGATTTTCGGTTTGAGAAAAAAGTTAAAAAAGTAAAAAAAAATATATATTTTTGATAATTTTTTTTTTGAAAAAGATAAAACTGTTTTTGAATTTTTTTTCACCATATGTGGATGTACATTTAAGAGTCCGGATGACAAATTCATTCCATGTGACTTTTTCATAGTGTTTTGACATATGACGTTGTTTCAGTAGTGTGCTTAATAATCTGTGGAGTCATTAAGTTTATCTTTGATGACTACTTTTTTGAATGTTTGACTCCTTGTAACCTTTAATCCACACTTGCACGAAATTGTTTGAACATTGAACCTACTTGTCACGTGTCGAATACGATGTTCTCATCTCAATTTTACTTTAAAATGAACCAAATGTAAAAACGAGATATAAAGTTGTGCTTGTAAGAACCATTGCCCAGATTTCATTTCTAATTTTGAAAAATATTGTTAAATCTTAAGCAATGGAAAGGGGCTACGAAAGATAAAAATATTATTTGCGTTACAATCCGTCATTTGCATAAAAGAGCCTAAAATGATTAGAGGCAAATAAAAACAGAAATGTCAGACCAATTTTGGATTCATTGATGATTCACTACACATGAGTATTAATTTCTTCAAAGCTCATTGAGAATTTATCGTCATATACGTGAGATGTTAAGGGAGTAAAAGTTTAAGATCAATGGGTTTGCACAACTAAAATTTCTCGAAAAACATTACACTATTTGGCGTCATTGGTGTGAGAATCATTTATGTTCATGGCTTGTTGATTAGGTTAATTCAAGTTCACACGAGTTCACAATTTTTACACCTAATGTAGACTTTGAGATCTTTCTTTAGAAGTGTCTCAAAACATCATGCACATGTGTTATGACTATCTATGTTGATTAACCTATGGAAAATATTCACACCCTAACATTTCACATTCACGATTCGGGTATTTTAGTATTATTCCATGATGTGTTGTATTTGAACTATTTATACACCTTTTATTATAAAATGAATGTTTAAAAAAAAAAAATTAGTTTCCTTTAAATATTATTATCAACCATGACTAATTGATTATTCATGTGATGATATCTTACTTGTTCTTGTGATGCTTATACTTCATGACTAGTTTCGACTCCTTTGTCTATTATGACCAAAAATGGGGAGAACAAAACAAATTCAGGGGGAGAGTTTTTATTTTTTGTTTAAAACTCTATGCATCACAGTATTGTTTTTTGTCTCATGTGTTTAGGACGTTCCGCTTGGATGATGATCATTTGGACCCACACAGGATGAAGATAATGTTTGCCAAGGGAAAGATCGAGTACCATTTTGAAGACATGCATAAAACTTTGCACTCTATTTTCATTTGTAATTTTGGGAGGGTAGTTATTGTATTAAGCCATAGGATTCAATTAGACTTAGGTTTGTGTTTTGTATCGAAATAGCCAAAGGGGAAGATTTTTAAGATCAAAATTTATAATTGCTCGTATTTTATTTTATTTTGTTTTGGCGTATCTCGTTACACAAACACGTCACCGACACAATTTCTCGGTACTCGAAGACTTTGTTGAAGAGTGTCATAGTTTGGAAGATTTTGTAACAACTCTCACCCAAATGTAGAATTTATCCCTTTAAAACTCCTAAATTTCTAAGGAACACCGAGACTTTTCTAAAATTACCAAAATATCCCTAAAATAAAGAATCAGGCTGGTATATACTTTACCATACTAATTTAATCATAACATGAATCAAAACTTTAATAAAATTACCTATATTTAGTAGGAAAACAAGGAACCAAACCCCTAGGTTTAATAAATTACACTCAAACCCCTAAAACTTTCAAAGAAATAACATATAAGACCTAAAACATAAACTAAAACCACCCAAGGACAAAAACTTAAAAACCAAACTTATTTCCACTTTCTACCCTGCTCATGTGGGACTAGCTGGCTTCCATGTGGGCAGTGTAACACATGTTGTACCCATGGTACCCATTTAACCCCACATTAACTTTGATTGAAACTTGAACAAATTCAGGTTAAAAATCACTTCTCTTTCAACTAATGAATCATTCTCCACGAACCCTATAATAGGCACTAGTTACCCTTGAGAAAACTCACCCCAACTCAAAGAAATTCCAAAGTAAAATTTGAGCTTCTACGTGTCTTTGTCATTTTAGTATGAATTATATTTTATTTCATTTAGTTATATTTCTACACTTATATAGAGTAAATATTTGTAGTTACGTGAGAGTTCTAACATGTATATGCACTGAACAAGCTTAAAAACCATTAAACTCCATTGAAGCTTGAGCTACAATAATGATTTATGCTTCCATGAATTTGAACCAATTTTAAAGTGAGGAAACTTAATCTTTGGTCCTCTGTAACCTAGGTGCAATGTTTAGTTTAACCAAAATCAAGTTTTAATGCCCCAAATTGAAGTTTGAAAAATTCGAGCCTGAGATTTTTAGAATATAAATTCAGAAGTTATAATCCACCAAAATTCTTCAAACTAGGATCCTTTGATTGAATTTTCAACATAGAATGCAACCATTACTATGTCAAAATCCAAATCATAGCTTTCAACTACTTATTCTGAGGTCAAATTAATGCCATTTTTACATAAATCCAATAGCTCAAACTATCCCACCAAAATCCTTGAAACTTATATGATTGGATTCACCTTCAAAAAACACACAACTTTCATTCAGGAACTAACTTGAATGGTATTCTAAAACATTTAAAACATAGGGTCAAAGATTCTTTTTTCTTGCGAGTAGGGGTAAAACCAGATGTGTATAAGGTTTGACCCAGCGCGTCAGGGCGTGTCCCCAATAAATAAAATCTGATTTTTTTCCAAAAAATCTATTTTTATATCCTGAACAAATTGGTATAATAAATCACCCTATTTGGATATGTAGAACGCACAATCTCGATAAACTAGGTTTAGGGTTTATAATATTAATGTTCACTTTGTACATAACCCCCTGACCAGTTTTCCAAGTCTTTCAAAACACCCCCAAACTTTTTCATAAATTCCTTATGTCAAATATAGCAATTTTTTCTCTTTATGCTAAACCCAAAACCCAATGGAAATTAAGAAAAATATTATACTTTAACTTTTACAAATTATACAATTATACTTTTGTCCCTGAATAAGTCATTTCATGTTTCACTCCACTGCATTCCATAAGCATCATTTTGTAAACCTATACCACCTACTTATATTCCCCCTAGTTTCAGACTATCCAGTCAACTACCGTGAGTTTGAAGCACACAATCGCAACCCGTATTTTCAAAGTAGGTGATTCTATTTTCAGTATTACACAATTGAGCCAACGTCTTTTTAAATTATTGTATCACTCTGTGATAACTTTAATGTCGTGTTTATAATTACGAACTCTTTTGTATAGTTCATAATTACCGCGCATATTGACTCTCTCGATACTTCAGTTATACTTGAAACCCGATAAACCGCTACAACCTACGAATTTAGTAAGAGCCACCAAATTCACCCTTTAAACTTAATTGCATTACACCCTACAATTTATGCCCTTATCAGTGAAAACCTAGTAGTATACCTTATGATTCAGGAAATAGATCCCGATATACCACACCAATTTTAATTGTCCTGTAGTACTTAGATGGTGAGTGCCTAGTTTATATTCTGCTACATACGTAAGAGTCCTACTCTAGCTAAGTGTGCCAAGACATTTTATTATTCCTAAATTATTTGGGATTGCCAGTACAACGATTTTGGACGATATTCTAATGGTATTGCTACATAATTGAAGCCTTTTAACCGATAATTTATGTGTTATCTCTTTATATTCTGATCCTTTATCTGGGTAACTCGATATACCACCTATCTAGTTACGCTTCACCATATTATTCTTTTACATATCATTTGACTCCAGTATACCCCTATCAGCTCTATAATACTTCATCTCATTTCTCATTTTTATATCTAAAATATTAATCCCAGACACACACTGACAAAAACATTTTTCTAACATGTTGGATAGAAATACAATTATCTACTTGGCATGTCTGCTTAATTATTTTTCTTCAAGATGGATGATGAACTCGAAAAAGGTGAAATATCACTAGCACCTATGGGCTTTTACTCAATTTTATCCCCGAAAATATTATCATTAACATACATGCGAGCGGTAGTAGACAAGGATGGTAGTCCCAACTGGAATATCTATACGATTACTTCTCATCTCCTATGATTACCTACTATTATTTATAACTTTTCCAATTATGAATGGCATGTATGAATAATGTTTTTTTCTTTATATAGACTCGTTTATGTTATGAGATGCCTAATATCTCCGTCTTAAATAAAGACAATTCAAATCATGCTTTTTCATTAAGTTATTCATTGTAATCATTAAAGTATAGAATCACAGATGAGGCATATTTGGCCATCTCAACAAACATAGAAGAAGTATGTGATCTTGGTTGGTAAAAGGTTATTTATAATTTCAGGGGTTTGGTTATCTTTAATGAGGTTATTTTTATGTAAAGGTATTTGAAATTTTTATAAGAAAAATAACCTGAAAATTGACGTCTCATTCGAATGAGTTTGGTTGTCATTCGAATGAAATATGAAAGTCCTTCGAATGAGATACTAACGGGGCATTTTACTTCGTCCGTTAGAATATAGTTAGAAGACTTCGTTCGAAGTCATCCTAATGAGGTATAGGGCGTTGTTCGAACGATCAGGTAATTTTTTTAAGGATTAGCTTCCCAATATCTTTTGTGTTTATCCTTTTATGAACCCTTCCTATAAAAAGGCTGAACGAGATCAAATAAGTTAATAAATCTTTTCCAAAAATAAAAAACCTTTTGAGTTCTCTTTTGCAATTAAAACAAATCATGATATGCCCAAATATGACTTCGTCCCCACAAGAGGACTTCTCGGCCATAGCCGAGACACGCATATAAGTGTTCTTCATGGGCCAACTTCGACGACTATGGTCTCGTCTCGAACATTAGGCTGAGACCTACATATGACCCAGGCTACGTAACTCATCTCATACTCTTATAGGTCGAGAATTATCAAGGGCATAGACAGACATCAGACTCGTCTTGACCAGATACCACCATCATCCGAGACCATTATTCCATATTTGCTCATACAGTTGCACCATTGGAGGTGTCGTACTCGTCCAGAATGACACTCCACAGCGGGATACATTTAACACTTGGTAAAGATCATGATATGGAGCACTCGTGGGAGAGTGCGCGTGGGCTGCGAGCCCCACGTCGATAAAATCGTTGCAATAGAATCTCCCTGAGGTGTGATGGATATTTCATCATTATAATCTACTCGTGACAACAACGGGTGGATGCTCGTTATTAGATGCCACATACTACAAATTCCTGGTGCTTGCATGGGGTGCACACTGTTCCACCCCAGCACTATATATGCTTGCCTCCTTCTACCTTGAGGAGGACCTTAATTCAAAACCATAATAAAACCCTGCTGAAATTGTAGTATAGTGAGAGCAAGTTGAGTGTATTATAATTCAAGGCAATTAGAGCCTAGTTTGATGGAAGCATTCACTCACCTGCACAGTAGAGTAGGCCTAGATAGGCTAAATCACTTATATATTATCTTTCTCCTCTTTGCCTAACCTCCTTCTCAATTTTTATTGTTAAATTCTTACCATTTTTACACATTTGAGATCTTACTGGATTGATCTTACAATCATTTACTAGGTGGTACCAGATTTGGCACCATCAGTTGGCATCGTTTGTGGGGAGATAGATTATCATCTTCTTCCTTTCATTTGAAGTAACTTCTCACTAGATTCTCTCGTGGTTGTTTGGCTCTGCTCTTAGCTAGACTTAAACCACCATTGAAAGAGCTCTGGTTTGAGTGACTCAAGTTTTTATACAGCTCATCCAACTTTCTTCCAGTACATATCTTCTTCTTTTTAGTCATTGAAACTCAATGGAATCTGACTTTCCATCAGGGGGTGGCCCAAGTTCCACTCAAGCACCGCCCAATCCGAGATAGCAGAAGTAGTAGCGGAACTGTGCTCATTGGCAGTGAGTGAAGATAAGATGAAGGAGCAGCTAACTATCTTCATCTAGAATTCCATGCCCAGGCCCACTGTCATGACGATAGAGATGATAACTCCGGCCACCAGAGAGGGAGTACATAAGGCGATAGAGGGACCACCCTCGGACCCATAAAAGGATGCACAGCCTCAACAGAGCTGGAAAGATGTTACTGACCCAGGAATCAATGCAAAGGGAGATAGGGTCAGGAATATCAGGAATATGAAGGTAATGAGTATGTTGATGACGAAGTAGAGTGTTGGGAACCATATAAAATTTTGAGAGATACTGTGCGTCCTATCCAGTCTAGTAGAGGAAATACAACAAGGTCAAATAGAGAGGAACAATCTCATCCCTCAGCATTTGATAGGCTCAATAGGGGTTTTGCATTTGACACACTTGGCCTAGTCGGTGATCTCTGAGTCCGACTGTCTAGGTCTTGCAGCACGGCAGGATTATGAAAAAATGAAGGGTCCACTGATAGACGACCCTCTCATGGCCGAGACGAGGAGAAATGAGAAGTTAATAGCCGTTATATAATGACTGGTAGAGAACCCGTCCAGCTCCAACACAAGAGGAAGGGGCTAGAGATAATGTCGCTCTAGTCGAGGTAGATAATGCCATAGTTCCTTTTACTGACAAACTATGGAATAACTCCATTCAAAATCTAGAGGATAAGATTAGATATTTGTTGAAGATCCGAGACCCTATGCAGAGGGTTTATATGGAGGGATCGCCATTTATTTCTAAAATTTTAAGCTATCCTACCCCGTCTATGTTTAAGGCGTTGGTGGTGACACCGAAATATGATGGGAGTACCAATCTAGTCCACCATGTTGAGATATATAAATCTGTTGTAGACATCTTCTCGGTCTCAGATGAGATGAGGAATAAAGCATTATCAAGCACATTGATCGATGTTTCTCATGTCTGGTATAATTCTCTCTCGATAAATTCAATAGAGAACTTCAAGTAGCTGGCAAAAAGACTCATTCATAACTTTTATTTTACGGTTAAGCCGAGAAAAAAGAGCACTCACTTTCTATATGTAAAGCAGGGGAAGAATGATTCACTACGGGATTACATAGCACACTTAGATAAGGAGATACTGGAGGTGGAAGACTACGATGAGAATATAGAAATGATTTCCTTGATGGGTGGTCTGCAAAAAGGAAAGATTTTGCAGAAATTGGCCGAGGACCCTCCAAAGCCCATGGAAGAACTCCTAGCTATGGTTGGGAGAGTCATGAATGATGAGGAAGACATGGTGGTCAAAGGAGAGGATGAAAAGGGAGCCATTGGGATTAAATCCTAAGAATATAAGGGCAAAGTAAATAAGAAGATGTCGACGGATGATAAATTCTCTAACTACACGCCATTGACTATTAGCCCTGAAATGATCCTGAATGAAATCAAGAACACCAGGTCCTTAAGATGGCCTGGGATACTCAAAGCCCCTCTTCATAATAGGGATAAAATCAAATGGTGTGAATTTCACCAAGACTACGGCTATACCACTTACCGATGCTTCGTTCTAAAGGATGAGATCGAAAAGATGTTGAAGTAAGGGAAGTTGAGAAAATATGTGGATACAGGTAATTCGAAGGGTGGCCGAGATGACACCAAAAAAAAGAGGAATGACAAGTGCAGGGATGATACCCCAGGAAAAAGAGACAACGATGCCTTTGATGATGATGAGGTTGACCTAGATCTCCCACCTTCATTCACTGATCCCAAAAGTAGGCTTCATACCATTTTTCTTAGGGTAAAAATAATATGGGGAGGATCAGCTGGTGTTGGAAAAGATATTATTGATAGGAAGGCTCACATGAAAGAAGTCAAAGCTCTCCCAAAACTCGAAGTGGTGCACTCGACAACAGTTGGCTCGAATTCGGGTAAAAGAACGAAAGTAAATATAAACACTCTCATAATTGTCTTTTCAAGGTTGGATTTCAATGGGATCCTATCCACGCATGATGACCCTATAGTGATCACCATTAGAGTACATGAGTATAAGGTCCCTAGGATACTGGTCGAAGGTGGCAGTTCCACCGATGTGATGTTCTGGGACTGTTATAAGGGCCTAGGATTGAGTAAGAAGAGACCCATATCACCAACCTCTGAGTGGTTTTAGTGGATAGAAAGTAAAACCCCTAGGAATTTACAAAATGTATGTCAGAATGGGAAACACTTGGATGAAATTTCTCAAAAGGAAAATTAGTTTCTTTATCATGGACGAGAACGTCTATTCTACCTATAATATAATTATGGGGCGAGTAGCCCTCAAAGAGTTTCAGGCCGTGCCCTCAAAAGTTCACCAAATGAGAAAATTCTCGACTCCTTATGTAATAGGGGAAGTTCAGGGTGACCAGGTCGAGGTATGTGAATGATACCTTAATTAGATCAAGGAGCGAGAGTCTCATAAGAGGGCCACCACTACTTACAACATAGACACTGTCGACAACAGAGACGAGAAAAGGTTAAAAAAGGTGAAGCTACTAAGGAGGTAGAATCCATCATCCTCAATGAGGATGAGACAGAAAAAACTATCCAAGTCAACAAGGCCCTAAAGAAAGAGATCAAAGAAGAGTTGATTAAATTACTAACGGAGAGACAAAGAATTTTTACTTAGAGTCACGAAGATATGCCGAGAATTGATCCGGATGTCCTCTGCCACAAGCTAAACGTGGTCGAGGGGGAAAAGGCAGCCAGACAAAGGTGAATGGTATACTCTAGAGAGGAGTATGAAGTTACCAGATATGAGGTGAAGAAGTTGGAGAAAGCCGACTTCATTAGAAAGGTTATCTACCTAGAATGGTTAACCAATGTTGTCATCGTGCTGAAGCCCATCGAAAAGTGGAGGATGTTCATTGATTTCATAAACTTTAATAAGGCATGCTCTAAAGACATCTTTCCCCTACCGAGAATAGATCAAATGGTTGATTCCACAACTAGACATTAATTAGTTAGTTTTATCGACACCTACTCAAGCTATAATTAGATATTCATGGACCCGTCCGACGCTGAGAAAACCTCATTCAATATGGATAAAGGTGCATACTGTTATAAAGTAATGGCCTTCGGCCTCAAGAATGTCGGAGCTACATACTAGAGGCTAGTAAACAAAATGTATGAGGATCAGATAGGTGATACCATAAAGGTGTACGTTGATGTCATTCTTACTAAAAGCCTCAAGGCCAAAATGTATGTGGCCGACCTAGACTCAACTTTCAACGCGATGGACAAATATCGAATGAAGCTGAATCCTTCAAAGTGTGTCTTCAGAGTCGGAGCAGGCAAATTTTAGGGTTTTATTATCAATCAATGAGGAATAGAATATAACCCCCCCAAAATCAAATTTTTGATGGATATGAAGACTCCAAATACCATAAAAGAAGTCCAGTGGTTGACCGAACGAGTGGCAACGTTGAATAGGTTCGTATTTGGGGATATAGACAAGTGTCTCCCCTTCTTTAAGGTATTGAGGAAAGCCTTAGAGTGGAACAAAGAGTGTGAGAAGGACTTTTAGGAGTTGAAGGTCTACCTCAGCTCCCCACTCTTGTTATCAAGACCTGTTCAAGGAGAAAAATTATATTTGTACCTGGTCATGTGTGAGTCAGCCATCAACGCAGCAATTGTGAGAGATGATGAGGGTGGCCAGAAGCTAGTTTATTTTAACAGTAAGGCTCTTCAAGGGGCTGAGCAGAGGTATCCAAAAATGGAAAAAATGGCTTATGCACTCATACATGCATCCAGGTAGATGAAACCCTACTTTCAGGCCCATACCATAGTTATCCTAACAGACTCTCCTCTTAGGCAGGTAATCTATAGACCCGAGAAATTAGGTAGGTTGATGGCCTGTTCCATAGAGTTTGGAGATTTTGACACCGCCTATCAGCCAAGGACAGCTATCATGGGGTAGGCTTTAGCTAATTTTGTAGTTGAGTTCACATGGAAGGAGGCCAATACAAAGAAAACTATTGATCCAGCAAAGGATCCAGAAATAGAAACTCCTAAATCGGCTGAGGCTGAGATAAGTACGACCAGGAAAATTATGACTGAGAACGAAGAAGAAAAAATCGTGTTGAAGAATGGAGCATTGGAAGAGGGCAACTTCTCTAAAAAAGGTACTGTGTGGAGCCTCTTTGTTGACGGTTCTTCCTGTATGGCAGGAAGTGGAGCCGACCTGATAGTGTTGACCCCAGATAGAACTGATATAGAGTATGCTTTGAGATTCAAGTTCAAGGCATCCAATAATGATTCTGAGTACAAGATCCTTCTTTCATGTCTCTCACATGGCAGAGCACTGAATGTAAGTATGTTGTTAGTTCACAGTGATTCCAGACTGGTAGTAAACTAAATTATAGGAGTGTACGAGGGTAAAGATGAAAGCACGACCAAGTATCTATCCAGGGTAAAAGAAATGATGAAGAATTTCAATGAGATAAAACTCAAAAGTATCCCCCGATTGGACAATGGCCGAGCCGATGACTTAGCGAGATTAACGTCATCAACCAAAATCGAGATTAGAAGGACGGCACCTATCGAGATTCTACATCGGCCGACCATCAAAGATGAAAAAATACTGTTGAGTTCTGCTTAAGCCTTGAGATAGGAGAATATTGGATGAACCCTCTCATCCGATATATAAGGGATGGTGAACTACCAGACTCAAAATTGGAAAGGAACAAGTTGAGGAATAAGGTAGTTAAGTTCTCAGTCACTGGAATGTTTTATACAAGAAAGGATTCATCCTCCCTCTACTCTAATGTGTCCATCTGATAGAGGTGGAATACATCTTGAAAGATATACATGAAGATTCTTGCCCCATCCATGTAGGAGGAAGATCTTTGGTAAAGAGAGTGGTCACCAAGGGGTATTAGTGGTCGACCATAGCTTAGGATGCGGCTAGTTATGTCAAGAAATGTGATAAGTGTCAAAGGTTTGCCAGCATCCATCACCATCCTCATCAACCTCTAACGTCTATTATCTCTCCATGTCCATTTTCTATTTGGGGAATTGATTTATTAGGACCCTTGCCAAAAGCAACTGACAGCTACAGGTATCTCATAGTGGCTATCGATTATTTCTCAAAATGGGTTGAGACAGAGGCCATGATAACCATAATCGAGATGAAAACCTTCAAATTTATTTGGAGGAACATCATTTATAGATATAGTATACCTCATACTCTGATCTTGGACAGTGAAAAATGTTCAAAAACTCATCTTTAGAGGCCTATTGTAAGAGGGTCGGCATCAAGCAGTTTTACTCAGCTCCAGGTCGACCTCGGGAAAATGGCTAAACGAAGGTGACCAATAGAAGCATATTGGATTAGATCAAGAATAAATTAGGAGATACAAAGGTTCTTTGGACCGAAGAAGAGCATGCGGTCCTGTGGGCTTACAAGACGACATAGAGAACTCCGACAGGAGAGACCCCTTTCATACTTGCCTATGGCTCATAGGTAGTAATCCCTATAGAAATTTATCTATTAAGCCGTAGAGTTCAGAACTATGACCTAAAATAAAATACCAAAGAGAGGAGGTTGGATATGGACCTCATTGAAGATAGGAGAGAAGACGCAGAGGTTAAGCAGGCTTCCTACAAATAAATAACTGCAAAATTCTATAACAAAAGAGTGAAGGCTAGGCCATTAGCCGTGGGAGACTTAGTTTTGAAGAAGGCTTAGCAAAAGGCGAATAAAATTCATCCTAATTGGCAAGTGATAAGCCGGGTTTTCCCGCGGTGCGAGAGTCACCTACGCGCCGATCGTTTTATATTCGGCTCACCAACTCTATACAAAAACCTAAACTATGACTACACTCTTTTAAGGGAGTATAACAACCAGTCCGGGTATCGAATCCACAAAGACAAGTTGCTAGAATTTACTTGATTTAATATTCCTAAAATAAAAGTGTAAAAGGTAATTTGTTAACTAAAAAGAAATAAAAGATAAACTAGGCATGAGTGTATTTAAACTAAATTAATAAAGAGAATAAAAACTATAGGTTGCGTCGAATATCCCTCACCCCGAGTTAATTAGTATAAAATGGATACATGGGTTGATGAGTTATTAAGAATGCGTCTCGTTTCAACAGTTAATTAAATCAAGAGTTGCCACACCCCTAAATTTGCATAAAAGTCGAATAGGATTTTGGCATCAACAAATATCCCAAAAATTACGCACGCAAGGTCTTAAGCACGAAGCATACATGATATACCCCCTCAAATCCCCTAGGCGTAATGAATATGACAACCCACTCGAAATAGACTTGTAAAACTGCATCACCAAAGCAAAGCAACATGTCAACCTTAGGTGAGTTCAATCCGACACAACCTAATTTATCCTAACTACAAAGCATGGTAAAAATCATGAATTAAATCTACACTAGAAAGCAATAAATGGAAAGTAAGTAAATAAAGAAATAAACCTAAATTAGATAGCAAGAAAAGAACAACACAAAGCTTAAACAAAGAAACAACAATTAATAACAATGGAGGAGATAATGAATAGTGCTTACATTACCCAAATGGGTGCAAACCATAGGAAGAGAAGCTCCACCCAACAATCCCCTATCTCTAACCTAATATGAAAAATATGAAGTCTAAAAAAAGATCTCCCACTTACTACAATTCTTTTACCCCAAAACACCCCACCAAAATCCACTTAAAAATAGAGATTTGCGGACTTTCTGCCGAATCGATTCGCACCCTACGAATCGATTCGCACCTGACAGTGCTGAATTCTCAGTTTTGTCCAACTTTACGGAAAATGACGTAACTTCTTCATTATAACTCGGAATTAGGCACGGTCGGAGGCTACGCGAAGATAACTTAGAGTGATACAAATCCAAGAAGACGTTAGGCTAAAAAATAATATTAAATGACTAAAATGCCCTTCAATGTGCCCTTGAGTGTGAATTTAAAGTAAAAACCATCCAAAAATTCCATAACTCCTTCGATACAACTTGGATCCATGCACCGTCGGTGGCCACGTGAAGAGAAATCAAAGGGCTTCAACTTTCGTGAATAGCTCGGGATTCAAACCCGAATGCTGAAATTACTAAAATGCCCCCGAAGCTGCAATAGACGAAGAAAGTTTTCCGGAAAGCGTCCAAACTTCATACTAAGCATCGAAACACCTACAAAAGCTTAATTAACCTCTGAAAAGCATGTACATATTGAAATCCTAGGTTTTATGGTTAACGAGCATAAGTAAAGGGATTAAGATACCCAAGGGGGCTAATAAGGAGTAGGTTAACGGGTGAAATACACAATATTTGCGTCGTATCACACCCCCTAACTTACACATTGCTAGTCACTAGCAATGAAATAAGAAACAACAAGAACTACAAGTAAACCAAAAGCAGGATAGAAGTACAAAATGGGATAAAAAAACAATAAAAAGATAAGGCCACTTTCGCGGACGAACGATTGCATTTAGCATATGCAATAAGTCGTTAAACCCCTAGGTTACCCTAATGGATGAGTGTCGTCTCGTTAGGGTTTTCAGGGATGAAAACCACAAACATCAAATGGTTTCCTCAAAATATGCCCAACCCAACATGCGACAAACTCAACAATAATGAAAAAGATTTCAAACACATTATTAGCATATTGAATAAATTGATACAAAAGTCCGAATCATTAACATTACAGAATGCACCTCATATAATTGAAACCTTAAAATGTGGGAGGGGAGAGAGAACATGAAAAGTGTGATTTGGAAAAAACTTAAATAAATCGGATACTAAAAGTTAAAGCAAGCATATATCCAATCCTCACGGGCATTACGCTCATCAAGTTAATTCACTCGAAACAGCTAGGTAACACACGGAACATGCGAGTATAAATAGTAGATGTAAATGGAAACTAGGCCGCACACATGTCACAAATGAAGAACGCTATATATAAACTGAAAAACCGTAATGTCAATGAAAGGATACCGCACATTAAAAGAGGCGAAATGCATTTTCATAGACTTTTGAATTACATGTACCTAAGATCACATAGGACTTTAATAGGGTTATGATGTAGGTATGGCTAGGGTGCGAAATGAATGAATGTATGTACGAATTCAAAGTGTTCGGAATGAAAACTCGGGATAATGGGAAAATGCGGGCAATATCAAAATTAGAAAACAAGTTCCAAAAAGTCATTAGATATATCACCGGGGAGAGTAAATAAAGCTTATTCGAACTATATACAACATTTACAACTTTCTCTTTCTTTTTCTTTTTCTTTTCTTCTTTTTCTTTTGTGTTCTTCTGCTTTTTGCTTTCTCTTTTTCTCTCACTTTTTCACTACTTTTTTTCTTTACTTTTCAAACTCTCATATGCCTAAATTGCAACCGACTTCATAACAACAACATTCAATCCCACGTAACAATCCAAACAAAGGTATGGAAAGTGTATGTATGGGCTAAAACTCCAATTCAGAGTTGGTTATGGAAATGGGGTTATGAAAAGAAAGGCTGCATTTAGGCTCAAAGGGGTTAACGAGGGTAAACATATAAGGGTGAGGTCAAGGTCAATATGGGTGATATAACAAAGAGGGCCTATGATCATTTCCAAAAGTTTACGCAATTCTCGAATCAAAACAATATATAAAAATCATGATCAAGTAACACATTTCAAGTATGAACTCAATTAAGGAACGATCAAATGAAAGAACAGTGAGATTACCAACGAAATCAACGTTTTCAATGAGAAAAGAATAGTGTATACACTCACAAATGATGAAAGGTGCAAAGCTTACTCGGTGTAAGTATATACAATACAACAAAAGATTACCGAGTTATAAAAATCTTAAACCAAATCAATAAGGCAAGAAAAGTGCATGTTCTGATGGGATTAAAGTTTAATTCATGAAGTTATTCATAATATCAATAAGTGAGACTAAAGACTAACAACTTCTAAAATCGAGAACATGCATCATTGGGTTGTCAATTGGATCGGGCAATTATTAAAATTTATCATCGAAAAAAAGGAAAAAATCCCCAAAAAGGAGAAAAAAGAAAGAAAATGTTTTTGAAAATTTTCAATTTTTCTAAAAAAAGCATACTAAGTAACTAACATGTGAGCAAAAATATGGACTAAAAATGAAATGGATAGAATATCCCACACCGCCTAACTTAAAACCTGACATTGTCCTCAATGTAAATTAAGAACCAAGTTAAAGAGAGGAAAGAGCGATATTACCCAAAATTGGAGCGATCCCCATAAGAACAAGTCCAAAGAATCTAAAAAACAAGTTAGTACCGAGCATAGAAAAAACAAATAATAAAAAGTTAACTAATTACACTAAACTAAATTAAAAAGGAAAGAAAAAATAAAAAGAAAGAAAGATAACTATATACAACCTACTATTTTGGCTTCACACTAACTTTACACTAGAAGTCTAAATAGGTGAGGGTCCACCATGAAAATGATTTGACTTTGGAGGATAACCGGTGTACCCTCACATACAATCATGCCTTCCAAAAAATATGAATTCCATTTGAAAAACGGAAGGCATGTGTAAGGCGTAAGAAAGTTTTGGAGGGGCTATGGGGGATTTGGATTGAACGGGTGACAAGAACATGTAGGGACCGAGAAAAACAAAATTCCCTCCCAAAGATTTAGCAGGCGGAATGGGAGGTGGCGCACATGAGGGAAAAGATGCCTTCATGGAAAGCAACTCGAGCAAGTACTCCTCGTCGGTGAAAGGATTGAACGTTTTAAAGTTCGGCACCGATTAATCGGGTACTTGTGATGGTGTGGTAGTGGAGAATGAAAATGGGGAGGAAAGAAATTCAAATTCAAGAGATGAGTTATCATAACTCAAAGTTGGAATTTCAATGAAACTTTTTTCTTTGGGATCCAAAGAAGAAATCATCTCATTGCAAATGGATAGTACATCCATTTCATCCTGGCTTTCATTCTCAATTACAAGATGGGCCAAGTGACGAATGGTTTGTTTCAAAGTAGGCACAAAAACCTCACTTGGTTCAAAATATTCCTCGACTTCAAAAGTCTCAGAAGAGAAATCGTCGTCGGATTCGAATAATAAATCAATGTCTTCCTCCCAACAACAATTTTCTTCCTGATAACGTTCTTCATACCTCTCGTTCTCAAGCATAAGCAAACCCTCGCCTAAAGTCATAGGTCGAGGTGCGGATGCATGAAAATAAGGAGTTTGAAAATCATTAGCGGCACTAAAGTTAAACTCATTATTATAGGAATTTTGAAAACTATTGCAATTCATTACAAAATTCTTATTATAAGGGTGTAGAGGCCCAAAATCATTATCATCATCATCAAAATTCCAATAACCCAGGTTTTGACTTTCGTAATACTCGCCCAAAGTCATTTTAGATGTTTCAATTTTTTGGGATTCTAAGTATTGACTAAAAGTCAAAGGTTTGCGAGAATTCTGAGAATTATCATAATGATTACCAAAAGAATTGGAATAAGACATTATTACCCCAAAAATGGCTCGAAGTTGCAAATTCCACAAAGTAGATGCGCGCGGGAGATTCAAGCATTTCTAAGCGCTCAAATGTGGAAGTCCTACAAATATGTTAGGTAAAAAAAATACAAATAGAAAGAAACTACTATGAAATACTAAATCAAATAAAATCTAAAACAAACTCATCCCCGACAACGGCGCCATTTGATAGGTCGGGTTTTGTCGCGGCGCGAGAATCACCTACACGTCGATCATTTTATATTCGGCTCACTAACTCTATAGAAAAACCTAAAATATGACTACACTCTTTTAAGGGAGTATAACGGCCAGTTCGGGTATCGAATCCACAAAGACAAGCTGCTAGAATTTACTTGGTTTAATATTCCTAAAATAAAAGTGTAAAAGGTAATTTGTTAACTAAAAAGAAATAAAAGATAAACTAGGCACGAGTGTATTTAAACTAAATTAATAAAGAGAATAAAAACTATAGGTTGCATCGAATATCCCTCACCCCGAGTTAATTAGTATAAAATGGTTACATGGGTCGACGAGTTATTAAGACTGCGTCTCGTTTCGACAGTTAATTAAATCAAGAGTTGTCACACCCCTAAATTTGCATAAAAGTCGAATAGAATTTTGGCGTCAACAAATACCCCAGAAATTATGCACGCAAGGTCCTAAGCACGGAGCATACATGATATACCCCGTCAAATCCCCTAGGCGTAATGATAAGGACAACCCACTCGAAATAGACTCGTAAAGCTCCATCACCAAAGCAAAGAAACATGTCAACCTTAGGTGAGTTCAATCCAACATAACCTAATTTTGCGTAGCTACAAAGCATGGTAAAAATTATGAATTAAATCTACACTAGAAAGTAATAAATGGAAAGAAAGTAAATAAAGCAATAAACCTAAATTAGAAAGAAAGAAATGAACAAGACAAATCTTAAACAAAGAAACAACAATTAATAACAATGGAAGAGATAATGAATAGTGCTTACAATACCCAAATGGGTGCAAACCATAGGAAGAGAAGCTCCACCCAACAATCCCTTATCTCTAACCTAAAATGAAATATATGAAGTCTAAAAAAAGATATCCCACTGAATAAAATTCTTTTACCCCAAAATACCTCACCAAAATCCACTTAAAAATAGAGATTTGCGGATTTTCAGCAGAATCGTTTCGCACCCTACGAATCGATTCGCACCTGATAGTGCTGAATTCTCAGCTTTGTCCAACTTTACGAAAAATGACGTAACTTCTTCGTTATAACTCGGAATTAGGTATGGTTAGAGGCTAAGCGAAGATAACTCAGAGGGATACAACATCCAAGAAGACATTAGGATAAAAAACTAAAATATGAAATGACTAAAATGCCCTTGAATGTGCCCTTGAGTGTGAATTTGAAGTAAAAACCATCCAAAAATGCCATAACTCCTTCGATACAACTCGGATCCATGCACCGTCGATGGCCACGTGAAGAGAAATCAAAGGTATTCAACATCCGTGAAGAGATCGGGATTCAAACCCGAATGCTGTAGTTACTAAAATGCCCCCAAAGCTGCAATAGTCGACGAAAGTTTTCCGAAAAGCGTCCAAACTTCATACTAAGCATCGAAACACCTACTAAAGCTCAATTAACCCCTAAAAAGCATGTACATATAGAAATTTGAGGTTGTCTGGTTAACGAACATAAGCATAGGGATTAAGATACCCAAGGGGGCTAATAAGGCGTATGTTAACGGGTGAAATACGCAATATTTGCGTCGTATCATCATGGTCCCTCAGGGTAACAGAAGAGGTAGTTCCTCGAACGTATCATATTGAGAATTTGGAGGGAGAGCCATTCTCCAATACTTGGAATGCTGATAATCTAAAGAAGAATTATCAGTAGGACATTATAAAGAGTTTTCTTTTATCATTGTACATTATACGAGAAGAAAAGTTGTGAATGAAATATTACGAGTGTTCTTTCCTATTCTTGTTGTATAAGTGATTCAAATTGTATGTTTCATTTCATCCTAAGTTATGGAACATCGCTCATGTGATGAAGTACTGTTAGCTAACTCTTGGTGACATGACATCCGGATGGGGCTAACCTCGTCTATGGATTCTCAATAACACTGAGAGGGAGGAGTAATATGATGACATCATTAAATTGGTGAAAAACTCTCTCGATCGAGATGATAGTGTAGGACGAGATGTCTCATCCATACACTCTTAAAATGATGAGAGGGAACGTGATTAAACACCATAATTTGGTGAATTAAAGTTCAAAAATCATTTCATTATGGTTTACCTTAAAATCATTAAATTGGTGAAAAACTCCCTCAACCGAGACGATAGTGTCGGATGAGATGTCTCGTCCATACACTCCCAAAACGACGAGAGGGGACATGATTAAACACCATAATTTGGTGAAAAACTCTATAGATTGAGACGAAAGTGTAGGATAAGATGTCTCATCCATACACTCTCAAAATAATGAGAGGAGACATGATTAAACACTATAATTTGGTGAATTCAAATTCAAAACCCATTTCATTATGGTTTACCTTAACATCATTAAATTGGTGAAAAACTTCGACCGAGATGATAGTGTAGGACTAGATGTCTCGTCCATACACTCTAAAAAAGACAAGAGGGGACTTATGATTAAACACCATAATTTGGTGAATTCAAATTCTAGAAATCATTTACTTAGTTACACTTATCTCATCTAAGGATGAAATGAGATTTGAGAACAATATTATTAACTGGTGATCTGAGATTAGAAACCATTTCATTATGGGTACTTGTTAAACATCAGTAGCTTTTTCCAAATAAACAAATAGTGCGTACCTAAGATAAGAAAATATGACATAACAAGAGGAGATGATAGAAACGAAAAATGAAAGCATTTGTCATTCAGATATCTAACCAAAATTTTCTCACAAAAAGGTATTTAAGGAGTATACAGACAAAAGTAAATCATCAGAATCCAAACAAGGGTTACATTAGTTAAAGAGCATACATGGCCACAAGCGGCCACACAAACAAATTAATGATCTCAACGTGTCTCCTGAGTAATGGTCTCCTCAGGAAGTAGGACAGTGTTATTATTCGAGATTTGAGTAATGACCTCATTCTCGTTATCACTGTCACCAACCAAGTTCAATTACACCTGCTCAAATGTCTTGGCCACGGGCTGTTCGGTGACTTCAACAAGGGTTTTCTTAACATTTTCGACATCGGCCAGTGTTGTACCGAGCATGTCATCAGAGAAGTCCAGACCTTAAAATAGAGAGGAACATAGGGTCCCAACCTCAGCCTGTTTCATCTCGGCCCAGCGACAAACCTTCTTCACTCCCCTTTCAAGATATTCAAATTCATAGCATCCAAATTCCTTAGAGGCCTTGAAATCAGCTACGACCTAAACCATAACAACATCTAAAGCAACCTGAACTATTGCATTAATATCGGCCTGCCTCTTCTTAACCATATCTTTTAAGACATTGGCGCAATCATTTTTCAATCGAGTGATCTTATTTGAGTGCTCTCGATCAGTTATCTCATGATCACGAGCTTTCTTGGCCAAATCCTCCCTCGGGCCCTTTTTCGTGGCCTCATTATATTTTCCTTTCTGAAGTATGGGAAACTTCATCTCAATCCAATCCCCCAAACGATAGAAGGTGAAGAAGTTGGATCCGCGAACAAAACAAACCAGTTAAAGTGATTTCCTTTTATGTATGTGGAAGCGTTGAATGATGATGGTTCAACTTTAATACCAACAAATTTTTAATCTCTTAAAAAAAAATTAAACTTAAATCCAAGTGAAGTAAAATTAAACAAGTAGGATATTCACTTAAACCGATTCATTAATCCAAGTCCTAGAATTTGCCTAAGTCATGATTATTATTTAGGAGTTAGGCCAAACCGATTTGAGCAAAATGACTTGAATTAAACAAATTTACCCAATATTTAATATAGCACCAAATTAACTTGAGTGTGATAATTTAAACCGAATTTTATCTTGAAATTATCCTAAGCATGCGTTCTAAGTTATGAAGCAAGATAAAATAAACAATGTCACACTACGCCGCGATGTACGAGGAAAAACCCAAGACGGGAAAAAACCTCGGACGGCCCTAGCCACAAGTCCACTGGATATGGATTTTACAAATACAAGACAAAAGACTTACTTCCTCAACTCGAACCCTCTCAAGCCTTGATGCTTCTTCTTGTAGACACCTCTTCCTAGCGGACAACCACGGAGCTCCACCGCGATCTCGGAATCCACCGATGGGACTTTATTTGGTCACCGTCACCCGTACACAAAGCCTTTCTCCGTGTGGGTAAAATCGCATGAAACCACTTCTTCTTTGATGGATGTAGAAGCAAACCAAAACTTCTCTTCTTCAATTTGGTAGAGACAAACCGGTGCCAAAACTCCAAGCAATTTGATATGTAAATAAGAACTTGGACTAAACACAATTGGGTGTAAACTAGAGTGTGAAGGATTTTCTCTTTGAAAAATAACACTCAAAACATGAACATTTTCCTAAAACATTTTTGCTCTCAAACACTCTCTAAGAGATGGAAATATTTTGGAAAAGTTATGAAAATGTTGGTTTGGAAAATGTGATTCCCGCACATTATTAAGTCTGAAAAAGTTGGTTGAAAACCAAGTGGGGAAAATGGGTAAAAACTGCCAAAAACTGCCTAAAAACTGTTCCCACCTAGCAGTTCGTTCGAACGACATTTCGTTCGAACGAGACTTCTAACGACACACCAGTATGGACTTCGTTAGAATCTCGTTCGAAACCTCGTTAGAACGAACAATCTCGTTCGAACGACATTTCGAACGACGGACCAGTTTAGACTCGTTGGCAAAATTGTTCGAACGAAACCTGGTTCGAACGAAAAACTCGTTCGAACGACATTTCGAACGACTTCCAGAATTTTTTACAAAATTCGATTTTTGGCCCAGAAACTTTATATACTTTATTTTTAAAGTTCAAATTAAATTTTTCTGAAAGTAAAACACAGTTTTAATTAAACATAACACCCAATAAACTTTGTTCCAAGCTCCTATATAAATATAATTGCATTCATACCTTGGGAGCATGGAACCATAGTTGATGACGTAGAAACGAGGCACGCAAACCGGCACATTTGATGAAGCTTTATATTCTTTTCCGCTACGTCTTCAACAAACACTTCATAGGCTTGAGAGTATTACAATGACATACCATCCTATGAATAAATGTTTTTGTCCGAAATTGAGCCAACACAATACATGGACTCAATTGGAAATTTGTGTCCTTACAAATCTCCCCCTTTGGGTATTCCGGGACAAAAACCAAAACAAAGAATCCTAAAGGGCCGTCAAGCTCACTAGACTCAAAACATAACATAATATAACCCACTCAAACTTGACTCAACCCAAGGATTAAACACTTTGCCTTTTAAAGATGCCGCTTTAGAAGAATACCTGCACACTTAAGCAAACTCATCAAATGCATAGGGAATATCAAATATTAAAATGCAATTAATTAAAATATTCCCCCTAAATTAATTCTCCCCTTTATCAAAACACATGACCTACTTAGAAAGACGTCTCCCCCTAAGATAAATCTCCCCCAAACTAAGATACGATAATAATAGGATTAGATACCATTTCTACCATTTCTCCCCCATCATCATTCAACCCCTTTTTGTTCAGGAATAGACAAAGGCTACAGAATCAAAACATAAAAGTATGTTGAAGCTTAGAGTGATAAGACATGAAAGCATTTGGGCAACAAAATTAAAGCAAAGACAAACAAATATCATATATATATATATATATATATATATATATATATATATATATATATATATATATATATATATAAACTAGAAATATACCAATGAAGCACTTGCATATATATATAGAGATATAAACACACATATAACACAAAATACAATAAGTTTGCACACTCGTATGGAAAAAATGTGTCATATGGAAACGGAAGTGTAGGGGTGTGAACAAGTAACGATTAAATTTAGACCCAAACACTTAATAAACGTTCACGGAGTTCTCATTTGATTGCAAACTTCATCACATTGAAATATAACCTCATGTGACAATATAGATTGAACTCAATGAACAAACATACACAATGCATATAAGCCTAGCATATTGATGATTCTACAAACCAATAGAGTCATGACATGTAATACGCAACTAGGATAAACGGACATTGTGCAAACCGTTGATATACCATCCAATCTTCCTCATTAACTATATATATTCTTTTTCTTTTGAATGAATATATCAAACAAACATAGGCCTTGGCAATTGTATTATTTTTAATGCCATATTTTCTGTTTTTAGGCCTTTAGACCACGTATTTCTTTTAGGTCCATTCAAACGGTGGCTTACTATCGCAAAGGATCACTTAGTCCTTTCGGAGCCCTTCCCCGTGCACATTTTATTTATCATGTTTTCATTTTTTCACACAAATCTCACATGCAACGGATTTTGACATGCACTAGTCCTCCTAAGTCACAAATATGTAGATGACAAGATTGGTAGGAGAACATCTCACATAGCTCAAATATACATATGAAGTTACAATTTCAAAAGAGCTCGTGCATGTGTGAATAGAGGCATATAACAATAGAATCCATTTAAACAACACAAAATCCAACTACTCCATATAAAACATGGTAAAGAACATTTTAAGGATTGAAAATATAGACCAAAAGTTCTAGCCACGTGGGAGCGTAAAAGATGGGATTCAAACACAAGTATATGCCACATAAAGTGTGTCAAACTAAAATACACAAAAAAAAAATCTTTTTGAGTTTTTAACATTTTTAACCAAAAATAAATATATATACTCAAAAGGATAAACAAAAATGATTTGAATCTTTCAGTAAGCTTAAATTACCAAGAGATAAAATTCAAATGATAAACAAAAATCTTTTTGTATTTTTCATTTAATGCACAAAAAAAATGAAGGAAATATAATACAAAAGATAAACAAAAATCATAATACTAGCATGTGATAAACATGGAGCATAGAATAGAAAATGATTAAACAAGCATACATTTAGCATGTGAATATAGCATGAAGTACAAAAGCTAAAGTATGCAAACACTAACACATTCATCCTTTGGATTTAGCAAGTGAGGAAGCATGTGAAAGTAAATGAGAATCAAAAACCCTATTTTGCAAGGCAGCCAAGTCGGATTTCCTAACCCAAATTAATGAAGACTGACTATCTTGGGGTGTAGGATCTTTAACTATCGTGGTTACTTTACTATGGGATTTTCTAGGAATTCGTTTAAGATCAAAACAAAATTTCCTAAGATGACCTTTTCGACCACAATGTGTACAAGAATAAAAATGTCGAAAAGATTTACCTAAGAAGTGATCTTTAAATGGATTCCTAGTAGATTCTCCTAAAACATTGGTCTCGGCTTTAGGGATAAAATCATTACAAGAATTGAAGCCTAAACCACAAGTGTCATTTTTAATTTGGACCGTTCCTAACATTTTATCTAGTTTTTCCGAACGACACTCCAAATCAAATTTGACATTACTAGAATCTATTAATTTATATTCCAATTCTAAAATGTTAGATTCTAGTAAAACATTTCTCTCTTCAAAAGCAAGAAGCTCATTTTTCAAGGATTCCATTAAACCCCTAAGGCTATCTCTCTCGCCTTCTAAATATTCTAGCTTCTCTTGAAGAGTCCTCTCACATGTCCTAAGGTCTTCTATTAAGGCACTATCATCAATGACCTTGACACTCTCTCTTAAACTCGCTTCTAATTTCAAATTAGCCCTTTCAATTTAATAGATTCATTATATAGTTCTTGAAAAGCATTTTGAAGTTCACTCACATCAACAAAAATAAGGGAATAAAAAACTTTGACCTTGGAAGTGTCATGTGTTAAGGTTTCATCAATCGATGAGTTCTCACTATCACTCACATGACTAGCCATAAAAGCCACAAAAATTTTCGTTGTGGGGGAATCGGGCTTCTCTTCCGTATCACTGTCACTAAGGGTCGCATTATATGAAATGGGTCGCTTACCCTCTTTCCTTAGTTTAATGGGGCACTCAAAAGCCCTATGGCCATAACCTTCACAACCAAAACACTTGTTAGACTCGTCCCTATCTAAATCTTCATTTCTAGGTTTAGGGATCTTTTTGGCTTTAGAAATCTTCTTGCTTTTATCATGTTTAGAAGATTCAAATTTCTTAAAATCATTTTTAAATTTATCTTTGTTAATTTTAAGAAATTTTCTAAATTTACGAGCAAATAAAGCCATGTCATCCGAGTCACTATCACTCTCGCTCTCTACTACTTGTTTGACCTCTTTTCGGGCTTTTAAAGAAACTCCCTTTTCGATTTTCTTTTCAGGTTTAGAGGGAAACATATCCAGTTCATAGGTTTGTAAATCACCTACAAGCTCTTCTAATTTCGTAGAGGCTAAAGTGGGTAAAGAATTTAAAACGGTCACCTTTGGAATAAATCTATCGGGTAGGGACCTTAAAATTTTCTTTACTACACGGTCGTCGGGTATTTTCTCTCCCAAGTTAAACGATGAATTAACAATATTCGAAAGTCTAGCATAAAATTCATCAAAAGTTTCTTTTTCATTTATTTTGATAGTTTCAAATTGAGTGGTGAGGTTTTGGAGTTTTGAAGATTTAACGACACTCGTTCCTTCATGAGTTAATTGTAAAATATCCCAAGCTTCTTTAGCGGTTTCACATGTCATAATACGTCGGAATTCGTCCGGTGTGACAGCGCTAAACAAGGCATTTAAACCTCGGGAATTGAAATTAGCAAGTTTAAACTCATTTTCAGTCCATCTATCGACAGGTTTGAGAACACGTTCATTTTCAACTAAATGAGTTGGTAGGGACCACCCGTTAACAACAGACATCCAAACTCTTTCGTTGATAGACTTTAGTGCCGATCTCATACGCGCTTTCCAATACGCGTTGTTTGAACCATCAAAAATAGGAAATTTTGAAAATGGGGAAAAATCCATTTTAGCCAAAAATTATTTAAGGATCTTTAACGAAATAACTTATCGTTTTTCGCTCTGATACCAATTTGAAGAAGTTGGATCCGCGAACAAAACAAACCAGTTAAAGTGATTTCCTTTTATGTATGTGGAAGCGTTGAATGATGATGGTTCAACTTTAATACCAACAAATTTTTAATCTCTTAAAAAAAAATTAAACTTAAATCCAAGTGAAGTAAAATTAAACAAGTAGGATATTCACTTAAACCGATTCATTAATCCAAGTCCTAGAATTTGCCTAAGTCATGATTATTATTTAGGAGTTAGGCCAAACCGATTTGAGCAAAATGACTTGAATTAAACAAATTTACCCAATATTTAATATAGCACCAAATTAACTTGAGTGTGATAATTTAAACCGAATTTTATCTTGAAATTATCCTAAGCATGCGTTCTAAGTTATGAAGCAAGATAAAATAAACAATGTCACACTACGCCGCGATGTAAGAGGAAAAACCCAAGACGGGAAAAAACCTCGGACGGCCCTAGCCACAAGTCCACTGGATATGGATTTTACAAATACAAGACAAAAGACTTACTTCCTCAACTCGAACCCTCTCAAGCCTTGATGCTTCTTCTTGTAGACACCTCTTCCTAGCGGACAACCACGGAGCTCCACCGCGATCTCGGAATCCACCGATGGGACTTTATTTGGTCACCGTCACCCGTACACAAAGCCTTTCTCCGTGTGGGTAAAATCGCATGAAACCACTTCTTCTTTGATGGATGTAGAAGCAAACCAAAACTTCTCTTCTTCAATTTGGTAGAGACAAACCGGTGCCAAAACTCCAAGCAATTTGATATGTAAATAAGAACTTGGACTAAACACAATTGGGTGTAAACTAGAGTGTGAAGGATTTTCTCTTTGAAAAATAACACTCAAAACATGAACATTTTCCTAAAACATTTTTGCTCTCAAACACTCTCTAAGAGATGGAAATATTTTGGAAAAGTTATGAAAATGTTGGTTTGGAAAATGTGTAAATATTTTGGAAAAGTTAAGTCTGAGAAAGTTGGTTGAAAACCAAGTGGGGGAAATGGGTAAAAACTGCCAAAAACTGCCTAAAAACTGTTCCCGCCAGCAGTTCGTTCGAACGACATTTCGTTCGAACGAACTCTCGTTCGAACGAGACTTCTAACGACACACCAGCATGGACTTCGTTAGAATCTCGTTCGAAACCTCGTTAGAACGAACAATCTCGTTCGAACGACATTTCGAACGACGGACCAGTTTAGACTCGTTGGCAAAATTGTTCGAACGAAACCTGGTTCGAACGAAAAATTCGTTCGAACGACATTTCGAACGACTTCCAGAATTTTTTACAAAATTTGATTTTTGGCCCAGAAACTTTATATACTTTATTTTTAAAGTTCAAATTAATTTTTTCTGAAAGTAAAACACAGTTTTAATTAAACCTAACACCCAATAAACTTTGTTCCAAGCTCCTATATAAATATAATTGCATTCATACCTGGGGAGCATGGAACCATAGTTGATGACGTAGAAACGAGGCACGCAAACCGGCACATTTGATGAAGCTTTATATTCTTTGCCGCTACGTCTTCAACAAACACTTCATAGGCTTGAGAGTATTACAATGACATACTATCCTATGAATAAATGTTTTTTTCCGGAATTGAGCCAACACAATACATGGACTCAATTGGAAATTTGTGTCCTTACAGAAGGCAAGCAGAGACTATGAAAATATGAAGAATCAAGTTAGTACAAGACAACATGACGCGACTTAGAATGTGTCTCTAATGTGCGTTCACTCTAGGCTCAAGTGCAAGCCTGTCGCATTAGTAATAAACCCGATAAGTCGGGATCGTATCCACAGGGCAAAAGGACAACAGAGTTGTGACGATGGGAAAAGACGGAGGAACCCTAACTCTGACTCTAAAAAGAAAAGGAGAAAATGATTAAACTAAATGCAATTATGAAATTGGGAAAAGATGCAATTACACTAATTTACCTAAAATGCTAATGGAAAGATGATTTTAAATTTTTATTTAAATGATGAGAAAAATAGGACGGGAATACAATCCCCCAACCCTAGTGAATCGCAGTTATAATATTAATCATAAATTTAAATGATTAAATTGACCTGGAATTTAGTACTCCCAAGCATTACGTATACGAGGTTCAAGCCCGCGTAATACTTAATCTGAGGACGAGTAAATCGGTATCGTGATAGTAACACTCGAATTGCATTCTAAATCATCACGGTTACCCAGAGGCAAAAGAGATATAAAGACCTACAATTGTTATGTTACTACGCAATACGGTCGTATTCAATCACTAAATTCAGAGGATTAATGTTATACGCTTACAATTAACACATCAGGCTAGGTTCATTTACCCCGACCTTAGAAAATCTAGCCTAGCATGATGAAAGTGATGAAAATAGTAATTGATGTGCAGGGATCCATAATTAATCTAACGAAACTTGTGAATTCATGTAGAATGAAATTGAAAAGAAGAAATAACTCACTAATCTCACCCAAGAAGTAATTGCAGCAATGAATAAAACTAGTAATCACACAATCTCTGAATAAATCTTCAATCTTTGAATTAAAATTGGTAAATGTAGCTAAACTAGGGATTCTGGATAAAAGGGAGGAAAACTAACTATTATGCTCTCTAAAAATCCGTGTCAAATAACAATAATAAATCGAGTTTTTATACCCTCCAAAAATTGAGGAATTTCAGCTGCACTAGGATTCTTTGGAAGAGGATTAGATTTGCAAATCTCGATACTCGGACCGGTCCGGGCCTTAGGCGAACCGGTCTGCCTCTTGAAGGGGATCGGTTCTTTTTATTTAAGGGCGGACCGGTCCTGGGGCGGAGCGATTCTTTTTATTTTTACCTTCTTCGGTTTGATTGTGATCCGGGGTCTTCTGGAGTTTGGCGAAGCAGACTGGTCCGAGGTAGGGGCGGACCGGTCTGCCTATTTGACTTTTTTGCTCCACTTTGACTTCTTATATCTTTTGTTTCGGGACTCCTATTGAGGTACCATTTCTTCCTATGTGCTCGTGAATGAGATATCTTCAACTTCTCTTTAGGTACCTCATACGAATTCCGAGTGGAAATTACGCTTTTGCCCTTTTGACTTTCCTTCTTTCTTCCTTGATCCTTCTGGTTTCCTTCTTCTGTTTCTTGACATTAAATACCTGTAAAATCACTACGAAATACCAGAAATACGGTATACTCATTAGTATCAGTCAGTAGCAAGATTATGAGATAAAGTCAACTCAATTACGTTGTTTGAGGTGCTAAAAGTAACTAAATTAAGGGATAAATTAGGAAGAATTTATGCCTAATCAAACCCTCCTAACTTAGAACTTTGCGCGTCCCGAGCAATGTAAAAGAATCCTAGCAAGGCTCAATTCTTGAAAATATTTTATTGGGATAAAATACCTTTTTCGCGGGTAAGTGATTGCATTTAGCATATGCAACAAGCCTTTAAACCCCTAGGTCACCCTAGTAGGACGAGTTGTGTCTCGTGAGGGTTTGCAGAGAATATACCCATAAAATTCAACTCAAGGAAAATTCAAAATATGAAAAAATTGTTCAATTCAAACTTTTCTACAAAAATAGTCATCATCAAGTCATATTTACAAGTCTCAAACTGTAGTGTGTGTGTGCGAAGCCGGAAATATAACCACCAATTTTCACCGATTGATCGTTACGTTACTTATCCGAAAATTCATTTTGATTTCAAATTCTCACGGAATGCTCTCACAAACGAATCACTTGGAATGTGGCTATTCTCTCGGTATGGGTGATATAAAGAGTAGATATAATGGACGCCAAATCACGCACACAATTAGAAAGACGGAAATTGCATGGTAAAAGGAGCTCATCAGCGGATTACGATTTTTAAAAACGGGAACATTGCCTCTTTTTCGCGCATTCAATCTGTTTTATTATCTTTTGGTGTATTAGCTCTCCACGCGGTAACCAATTTTCGCAATTTAGACTCGATTAAGAATTTTTCGGGTTTTGAGGTGTATGGGGTAAAATGACAATTGTCGGGAGGGTTGAAATTGGAAAAGTCATTTATGACGTCCATTTGTGCTTTTTTCGGGCTATTGCCCATTTTTTCTTCTTTTTCTCTATTTTTTCTGTTTTTCACTTCTTTTCTTTTCTAACTATTTTTGTTGAGCATATTTATTTTTTTCTTGCCCCTTTACATGCACTTTTCAGACTTTAATTTCTGAAATTTTCCATTTTTCACAATTCCGGGCTATTTGTTTTTTTTTTCGGTTGTCAAACGAAAAGAGAAATTATATTCGGCTCAATTTGGGTTGCAAAAGGGGTGATTTTTCGCATCTTTTTCTGGCCAATATTTTTGGGTGGCAAACGAGGGCCTACTTCATTATCCAAAATACCAATTACGTTACCATATGCATTTCGAGATGAATTTATGTTTAGAGATTAATTTGGCACGTTTTTCAAAGCAATATTATGCACATTTTTCAAAACCGATCAAAATGAAAGGATTGAGATCCTCGACAACTTTTTAAGCACTGAAAAGAACTTTGAGTTAACAATTAACTCGGATTGATTTAAAAACTCGCAAAAAGTGATAGGCTCGAATCTCACCGGGTTTATTAATCTCCACACTTGTTCGTTAAGTCGTCAATTTTCGCTGAATTTCCATCTTTAGTCAATTTCAGCTTTTTGCATGTTGAATTTTTACAATTTGAGACTTTAAACCGACTTTTAATGATATTTTTGAAAATTTTGAATTCCAATTTTTATTTATTTTGAACAAAAATATTTTTGGATTTTTCAAAATTTTGTGATTTTTTTGGGAAATTTCTGGGCATTTTTGAAAATTTGTGAAGTTTTAGAAATACGCACTTGTGACCCCCCCTAACTTAGACTTTTGCATTGTCCTCAAGCAAAAAGGACTAAAATCTAAATAAGGCAGAATAATAAGTGCGATAAATAAAACAAACAAATGGCGAAAATGCATAAAGACACTAAATAACCCGAACACATGACTCAATAGTAGAATAAAAATCACCCCATAAACGTCGGGGGTGCGACGATTTCATCTCTCCACAAACTCACCCGACCCCTCTCACAGGGTTCGATGCTCTCCTCGTTTCTCCCGTCCTAGGACTATAATCCAATAATCGGAACAAATTGGGACCTCGCCCATAGATAAAAGATAGATTGGGAGACTCATCGTGACTATTTGGAAAGGGATCCTCGTGATACTGACTCAAAGCGTGGTCTGCGTGTGCTGACTCGGAGGGAACATCTAGGTTTCTTTCAATATTTAAGATGCATGAGTCGGGATCTAAGTAGGATGAAACACAACTTTTCTCCTCACTCGCCTTCGGGACCTCTAGTGGTATGGGTGGATGGTTACAAAGAAGGAGTTCATCGATTTTATCATCCCATTCGCTTTCTTCTAGGTGACTACATGAATCCAATAGAGTTTGGACTTCGTCGTTAAGGCTCTCATCCACCGGACCAAATTCTTTTTCAAATTATTCCATGCTTATGTCCCCTAGCTCTCTCTCTCGAGTAGTTTCCACATTCTTCCTTCCTTGCACGATCTCTAACTCCACCATTTTTCTCTCTTCTAACCCATTTCCCTCACTCTCAATCGCGGTCACTACACACTTCTCCCCCGCTTTTCTCTCATCATCACAACTATCTGTATTGCTCGATGACATAAGGCATACCCCTAATGGATCTCTCTTGTGGACCCCCTCATTCTCGTGGTTCGATACTAAACAAGACCCTAGGATATCTCCACAATAATTATCCTCGACATACTCCTCTACAATCTCATCTATGAAGCTCACCGCCTGAAGATCATCTTCTTCCCCCGTATGTTGGGCTATGTGGAAGATGTTGGTCTCTAAGGTCATGTTCCCAAAGGTGAGCTGCATCCGCTCATTCCGAGTATTGATGATTGCGTTCGCCGTAGCTAAGAACGGAGCCCAAGAATGATGGGAACATGGTTGCTCAAGTTGAAGGAGGGTTCCGTGTCCCAAATGACAAAATCTACCGGGAAGTAGAAAGTGTCAATATACCTCTTGGGATCTTCATGGTTCGATCCGCTAATTGGAGAGTGACCTTTGTGGGCTTGAGGTCGCCCAAATCAAGTTGCCTCTAGACGGACTAAGGGAGGATATTGACACTTGCTCCCAAGTCAAGTAAGGCCTTCTCGAATTTATTTTCTCCAATGATGCAGGAAATGGTGGGTGCACCAGGATCTTTAAATTTGGGCGGGAGATCATTTAGTAGAATGGAGATCACGTTCTGGGCTAGAAAGACCTTCTTCTTTACCTTCATCTTTCTTTTTACCGTCAACAAGTCTTTGATGACTTTAGCATAAGATGGAATTTTCTTAATGGCATCAAGGAAAGGTAAATTCAGCTTTACTTGCTTCAGCACTTCTAGCACGTCCTCACGTGGGTTTCCTTTATGGGAAGAAATCAACCTTTGAGGAAACGGTGCCATGGAGGGTGGTTTCACGATTACCTTGGGCTCACTAGTGTCTTCTTTGTCACTCTCATTTAAGGGGACATCTTCGGCCTTTTTCGTTCTGGGCGAAATATCCTTATCTTTTGTTGTGTCGTGTGGGGGAGGAGATAAATCAATGACTCTCCCACCACGAAAAGTGTTCACAGCTTGACATTGCTCCTAATGTTCAGTAGAGGTGGAGCTAACACTAGTTTAACCTTGGGGAGGTCTTTGGCCCTGGGCAGGAAACTTGCCCTTCTCTTGGACACTCAATGAGGATTGGATCTTTGACAGACTTGCATTTATGTCGCCAATTAGACGATCATATTTAGCATTGGTTGCAGTCTGACTAGTGATGAATTGATTCATAGTATCCTCGAGGGTCCTCCACGGTGGCGGGATATATGCTCCTTGAGGTGGTGGTGCTTGCATATGTCCTTGCATATGTGGATCTTGTTGAAAGTGTTGTGGTGGAGGTGGGACAACATATGAAGGAGGGTTCATTGCGAAATGTTGTTTCCCATAGCTAAAACCAGGATGGTTTTTCCATGAAGCGTTGCAAGAATTTCCGTGCGGTGCACTGAAATTACCTTTAAATCCCCCTACCCCACTAACTTGCTCCTGAAGCATTACTTTGTAGGCGGGTATAGTCGGGCATTCCTCACTTGAATGTCTCGCCTCAAAAATGACACACACCTTTTCAACGGGGTTTGGTATGGATCCAGTTGGTCCTCTTCCACATATCCCACGTAGGTCTCGCACTTCCTTCTCAAGTATATCGATTCGACTATCCGCTATAGAATTCTTTTCTACATGAAATAAGACAGACGCCGATGGAGTGGTGGTCACTTGACGATTTCAATTTTGAGCATTAGGGTCAGATGTATCCCATGATTGGGTAGTCTCGGCGACATACCTCAGGTGAAGCTCAGCATCGTGGGCGTCTAAGTCGACAAACGAACCACTACCCATGGTTTCAACGACTTTCTTGGAGTTAAGGTTCAGCCCATTATAGATAAAAGAAATGATTTGCGATGCATCAAATCCATGATGGGGGCATGAAGTAACTAACTCATTGAAATGCTCATAACATCGATGAAATGGCTCATTTTCAGATTGTCTGAACGCTTGGAATTGAGCCTTTATGGAAATTGTTCGATGTAGCGGGAAGAATTTCTTGAGAAATCTAGATTGAAATTCGTTCCAAGATGGAATCGAGCTGGGAGGCAAAGACCATATCCAGTTCTTAGATTTATCTTTGATCAAGAAGGGGAAGAGTTTGAGGCGGATCACCTCTTGTGTGCAAGTTTGATCATTGAGTGTATCGCGCACATCCTCAAATTCCCTAATGTGGAGATATGGCTTTTCAGAATCCATACCATGGTAATGGGGTAACATCTGGATCATCCCATTTTTGAAACAAAATTGCCCAGCATTATACGGGAGTATAATGCATCTCGGAGTGACAGTGCGCTCGGGATATAAGAATTCTCTCAGCGGGCGGTATGGGGGCTCTTCCTCTCCGGCTGCTGCACTACCGTGTTGCGACATCTCTCTTTCTTAACGACTCGGTGCTCTCACTTGTTGTGCTTGAAGTTTGCTCGGAGGTGTGTCCTAAGAAGGAAAACGGAGTGTTGTTTGAGATTGAGTGTGACAGTGTGGGAGGGGGAATCCAGAACTGTGGGGCTTTAGGAGTGTGAGGGCTATCGGGGTTGTACTCAATGATTGGATTTTCGTGAATGATGGTTGGAGTATTATGGGGTGTGGGAGTGAGTTCAGAATTTTGCATTAATGGCTTATGAGATATGATGGTGAATCTTTTTGTGCTTTTTGATTTTTTTTTATTTTTTTTATTTTTTTGGATTTTTGGTCAAAACTTTGGATTGACTCGATCTAATCCTAAGCCTACCTAATTCCCCGGCATTAGCGCCAAAAACTATACGCGAATCAGAATGTGTCTCTAATGTGCGTTCACTCTAGGCTCAAATTCAAGCCTATCGCGTTAGTAATAAACCCGGTAAGTCGGGATCGTATCCACAGGGAAAAAGCACAATGGAGTTGTGACGATGGGAAAAGACGGAGGAACCCTAACTCTGACTCTAAAAAGAAAAAGAGAAAATGATTTGGTTTTGAGAATGATTAAACTAAATGCAATTATGAAATTAGGAAAAGATGCAATTACACTAATTTACCTAAAATGCAAATGGAAAGATGATTTGAAACTTTTGTTTAAATGATGAGAAAAATAGGACGGGAATACAATCCCCCAACCCTAGTGAATCGCAGTTATAATATTAATCGTAAATTTAAATGATTAAATTGACCCGAAATTTAGTACTCACAAGCATTACGTATATGAGGTTCAAGCCCGCGTCATACTTAATCTGAGGAAGAGTAAATCGGTATCGCGATAGTAACACTCGAATTGCATTCTAAATCACCACGGTTACCTAGAGGCAAACGAGATATAAAGACCTACAATTGTTATGTTCCTACGCGATACAGTCCTATTCAATCACTAAATTCAGAGGATTAATGTTATACGCTTACAATTAACACATCAGGCTAGGTTCATGTACCCCGGCCTTAGAAAATCTAGCCTAGCATGATGAAAGTGATGAAAATAGTGATTGATGTGCAGGGATCCATAATTAATCTAAGGAAACTTGTGAATTCATATAGAATGAAATTGAAAAGAAGAAATAACTCACTAATCTCACCCAAGAAGTAATTGCAGCAATGAATAAAACTAGTAATCACACAATCTCTGAATAAATCTTCAATTTTTGAATTAAAATTGGTAAATGTAGCTAAACTAGGGTTTTGGGAAAAAAGGGAGGAAAACTAATTATTATTCTCTCTAAAAATCCGTGTCAAATAACAATAATAAATCGGGTTTTTGTACCCTCCAAAAATTAAGGAATTTCAGCTGCACTAGGATTCTTTGGAAGAGGATCAGATTTGCAAATCTCGATACCCGGACCGGTCCGGGCCTTAGGCGGACCGGTCTGCCTCTTGAAGCGGATCGAATCTTTTTATTTTAGGGCGGACTGGTTCAGGGGTGGAGTGATTCTTTTTATTTTTACCTTCTTCGGTTTGCTTGTGATCCGGGGTCTTCTGGAGTTTGGCAAAGCGGACCGGTCCGGGGTAGGGGCGGACCGGTCTGCCTATTTGACTTTTTGCTCCACTTTGACTACTCATATCTTTTGTTTCGGGACCCCGATTGAGGTTCCGTTTCTTCCTATGTGCTCGTGAATGAGATATCTTCAACTTCTCTTTAGGTACCTCATCCGAATTCCAAGTGGAAATTACGATTTTTCACTTTTGACTTTCCTTCTTTCTTCTTTGATTATTCTGGTTTCCTTCTTCCCTTTCTTGACATCAAATACCTGTAAAATCACTACGGAATACCAAAAACTCAGTGTACTCATTAGGATCAGTCAGTAGCAAGATTATGAGATAAAGTCAACTCAATTACGTTGTTCAAGGTGCTAAAAGTAACTAAATCAAGGGATAAATTTGGAAGAATTTATGCCTAATCACAACACTTGAAAATTAAAAACTACAAAAGTTCAGGAAATTACCTGAATGGCCCTATGGAGACCAAATTTAGTGACGAGGGATGAGTTCATAGAGAAAAGGAAGAGCTTATTAGCATTTGATATCAAGGAGTATATGGAGTCAATTAACTTCTTAGCACTCCCAATCAAACTATCATCATTAAGATTTAATTGGGCTAGACGAGCGACTAGGGTGTCATCGGTAGAGATGGGTATATCCCTATCGATCCCTCTTTCCAAGAGACTTTGTTTTTGTTGGCGGTGGATAATAGTGTTATCCACCCGCTCTTTCCTTTTCCTTGTATCATCGACTCAGCGAAGGCCACCAACAGTTGTCTTCTTCGTCTGGCCACACAGGGTTGTTTATTCCTTCCCAAATTTATTGACCATGTTGGAAACATTAGGGGCCACTATCTTCCAAATTTCCTTAGGTGTACCTCTTGGACGATCTGCAAAAATTCAAAGTTTAATATCATGAGTGTCAAAACCCAAACTATAATTAAAGACGAGGTTACAATCTAAAATGAAAAATAAACTTATGGATCTCTGTAAGAAGAACAATGTCCAGTCCCATCTCGGCAAGGATGTCAGGGGACCACCACCCTCACCTTGGACTCTAATCATCTTGATCTTCTCCTGGTCATCTAGGCTTAAGCCTGGGTCAAACTTCGTAGCCATGGACATTTTACCCCATTTCTGGGGGATCCTCAGCTCGGAGGAAGAACATACATAGTTTATGGGAAATTCCCATGCGCCGGATACAAAGAAATATCTCGAATTCCAATCATGATTTGATGTTAAGTTGATGAAGATAACTTTATTTATCGGCTTCCTAGCCATAAAGTGTTAGTAGCCAGGCTGATCCCTTATGCAAGACACATTATAGTATACATTGAACACACTAACTGGAAGCTCAGTGCCATGACAGAACTTATAGAGCAGAATAAAGGCAAGAAAATTTCTCCAAGAGTTCGAAAAAAGTTGAGCAGGAGATATGTCCAAATTGTCAAGGATGGAACGTACGACAGGATGTATAGGAAGATGAAAGTTGAGTTTGAATGTCTACTCATACACCACAATCTCATCTGGTCGGCCGCTAAAACCTTTCTCAGACTCATCAGGAACCCTCATCATGATCCTAGAGTTTATTTCATACATTTTCCTCTAATATAAGAGGTGAGAATCACTAACAGTTCTCTGAAATGTTTGAGCATAAGTGGTATCCAATGGTTCCCCAGTCTTATCTCCTGAGTTTACGACATTGGCGGTCGGTACCCACTTGGAAATTTATCTTGAAATTCCCCCTCGATCATGGTCGAGATGGGGATAATTGTTTGAATTAGGGGATGTGCAATGATAACTCTCATCCCCTCAGGGCCGGAGTCATTAGCAGTAAGGTCTTCCTTATCAGACTGAGTGCTCCTAGTGTCAATCGTACGAGAGTCGTTGGAAAGTAAACCTACCTCATCGGAGTTAGTGGCTTCCGTGTTGGCAGTATGAGAGGTAGGCACCCTTATGGCATGGGTAAAAGAGTTGGATTTATCTAAGACCCTATCCGAGACACTATATGAATAAGGACTGTAACCTTCTGAGGATGAGATGTCAATGGCATTATCACTCACCGATGAGTTCGCACTCATCGTATCTCCACTTATTACAATCGTTAGGGTATGAGTTGTGGAAGGATACCCTCATCTCTCAATTATAGGAGGACGGGACATTGGAGGATTGTATCATATATCAACTATAGGAGGATGGATGATAGTAAGGGGAACTAGTAATATTTAACGCAAAGGAAATTACTCGGCCTGACATATAGCCTCGACTTCGACCTCGTGGTGTCGAATCTCACAGAAGAGCCTCTCCCTAAGGTCTAGGAATTGGTCGATTAGTTCATATAGTTTCCTTAAAATCCAGAGGATGAGTTTCAACTTGAAGATTTGAAAGAACTAAAAAATGCAAACAACTTGTAAGTTTGTGTTAACCAAAAGATCAAACTTGGGAAATGAAGGGTTTACACCATGAAGAGTCCAAGAACAAGAAAGGATTCAACCGGAGAGGATGACTAGGAAAAAATCCAGTAACCTTTTGTGAGCAAAAAAGGAGGCAAAAAAGTGGGCTAAGGGACCCTATAACACCCCTACTAATAGAGTCACCACAAACTACCCTAAAATTAGCCTAAAGTCACCAGGGGCAGCTTCCAAAGAACTTAAGAGTTGCCGCAAAATAAAAATGCAAAAAATACCTAAAAATTAATGGAAAAAACTTAGAGAAGGAGAGAGGGAAGAGTACCTAGGAAATTTGGTTCCAGAGAAACCAAGAGGAACCTTAAAATTTGGATAGAAAATTCTTGAACAAGGAGAGAGAAAATAACTGGTTCTAGAGAGAGAGATCAAAGGCGCAATTGAAGAAAGAGAAAAGGAAGTGTTTGATTTTTTAAACCATTGAAATCATTTGGCAAAAATTACCAAAAGGGTCATCATTTCAGCGCTAGATCCAAAATGTTTCAGTCGTCGCTTATGCTTAGGAGAGACGCCACCCAATGGGAACTGAGACATGTGTCGCTTCTAATCCACAAATGCACAAATCAAGTGCCAAGTGTTATTTCCTCACTTCCATCAGTCATAAGTTCGTGTCTGATAAGTCAGAGACGTCTTATCATCATATGCGATGCAATATTTTTACCCCCTAGTCTCCTATCTGCAGCGAACATAAAGGGCTAGATGTGATTGATATGCCAAAATATGACATTATCCCCAGAAGAGGACTTCTCAGCCATAGCCGAGACACGTATACAAGCGTTCTGCATGGGCCAACTTCGGTGACCTTCATATTGTCTTGACCATTAGGCTGAGACGTTTATATCAACCAGGCTATGTAACTTGTCTCATACTTTTGTAGATCGAGACTTATCAAGGGCACAAACACACATCAGACTCATCTCGGCCAGATACCACTATTAGGCGAGACCATTATTCCATATTTGCTCATATAACTGCACCATTGGAGGTGTTATACACGTCCAGGTCGACACCCCCACAACGGATACATTTAGCACTTGGTAGAGCGTGTGATATGGAGCACGTGTGGGAGAGTGTGCATGGGTTATAAGCCCCACGTGGATAAAATCGTTGCAACAGCATCTACCTCACATGTATGGGATATTTCATCATTATTATGTACTCGTGACAATAATAGGTGGCCGCTCATTATTGGATGCCACATACTACATATGACGGTACCACCCCAGCACTATATACGCTTGCCTCCTTTTTCCTTGAGGAGAACCTTAATTCAAAACCTTAATGAAACCCTACTAAAATTGCAGTATAGAGAGAGAGAAACCTAAGTGTATTGTAATTCAAGGCCATTAGAGCCTATTTAATAGTAAACATTCACTCACTTGCATAGTGAAGTAGGACTAGATAGGCTGAACCACTTATATACTCTCATTATCCTATTTGCCTCACCTTCTTCTCCACTTTTATTGTTTAATTCTTACTATTGTTACACATTTGAGATCTTACTTGATTGAGCTTACAATCATTTACAAGGTGGTACCAGATTTGGTACCATCAAATCATATTATATTCCTTACCCCGAGAATTATGCAAGATTACTTTTATCAATCACACAAAGGTTTATTATTAATACACCTTCGTAGAGACTTTTCTCTACGGCTGAAATTGTGGAACAAGATTTCATGGTTGAAGAAGACGAGGCTGATCGATGGATATTGAGAGTAAATCTCTACCTACGGAGGACTCTGGATTTGAGTTGTATCTATTGAAGTTTTGATGATTTATGCATTTAACTTAGTGTAGCCAAGTGTCTTGTAAGTCATTTGTAATTTAAAACTCTCAATAGTGCTGAATGAAAAGGTTTTTCCCTTCATATGGATTTTCCTCATCTTGATTGTTTTGCATGCTTGGATTGAAAATTGCAAATTAGAATTTGGACACAACTCGCATGCACACCATAATTAATTGTAGATTAAAATTTGATTAAAAAATGAATTGTGTGTATGTGGAATTGAATCATACAAATATATCCATTAGGTCCCTTTCACTTTCACTCTCTTCAAGGGAGGTTCAATTGAATCCTCTTCATCAGCGAGGATGGAGTTTACATCGAGATATTCAAAGGAGGATGACATCGAAGACTCCTCGTCTGGAATAGGGACTTATGGGATGTTATCTACTCGATGAGAAGTAAAATTGATAGTAGCATTGGTGTACTCTAATAAAAATGAAGTCGATCGTGTATGATCACCACTAGCAAGATACTACCTTGCTCTCCAAGTTTTCAAAATCTCATTCCCATTTATATGGTTCACAGAGGGTTCATTTTTCTTCCCATGATCTTCTTAGAAATATAACAAGAAGAATTATTAGGAAGATAATTTCATAATGCAAGAAACAAAGAGAAGATAAGAAAATGATAAGCAAGCATTAACCTATGTCACCCCCTAGCTGGGTACAAAAACTAAGTGTATTCTTCACCCTCGGAGAGAGGTGGATTTTGCCAAGTTTTGGCAATGAAGACCTGATCCAAATATCCCTTTTTGGAATTAAGGAGGTTGACAATGAGGACTCTGTTGGCCTTTCTCTCCTTTAAATACACAAGTCCGTCATTGGTATGAGACCAACAATACCATTATCTGATTTCTGGGATACCAAGGTTAGTCCCATATATCTTATTAATTTTCTATACCCCATTAATAATACGCCATGTATTGGTGTCACATTGAGCTGGGACTACCCCAAAGTACTCATATAATTATAAGAAGAGAGGGTTTAGGGGGAAGGTACATCCCTCTTGGAGCATAGCCAGGGTGTGAATCAAGTGCCCCCTTCCACGACAATAGAGTTTTTATGCATGGGGGGAACATTCAATTGTAACCCATGAAGTAATGGTATAAGTATTCCTAAAATCTTCTAAATTTTTACCATGAAGGGTATTCACCACTTTCGAAGAAATAAAGTACAACAACTGATGAAAATAGAAAAAATGGAGGGGAAGGAAGCTATGAAGATAAAGACACGATAAGAGGTGAAAAGGACTTACAAAGTATATGAACACTAACTGGGAAGATTTGAGGTCTTTCTAGTAGAGGAGGGGAAGCAAAGTGACGGTTTGATTTAGTGTGTGGAAATAAATAATGTTTGAGAAAAGTGTACCATAATCATATAGAACAAAGATCGAAATGGGATTTTGGTGCTTCATTTCTCCTTAAGACTAGCGTACCCTTGTAAGTTGCCACGTATTTACAAAATTTACCTGTCGGTGAAATTCGTCAAAATTGGATCAGTTTAATGGACCTCTAGCAAATGTAAAATTCTTTGAAGTAATTTTGGACTAAATTTGGCCAGTAATTCTAGGGGAAATTATGGGGTCCAAACCATAATTAAGCCCAATTTTGTCCTATCCGATCAAGACCAATAACATACTATGCCAGTCTAATCCAATCCCTCAATAAAAGACATTGGTACAAGAATTTATCATGTGGATAAATACGAAGTAGTCATCATTATATGAGCTCATATCGATTACCTATAATATCGAACGAGATAATCAACAATCACCACGTGAGCCAATATCAAGACAAGGGAGTTCTTTGAACAATTCAACTTCTTTAGTTTTATAAGATTATAAAGACAACCCACACCCTAGGGCCAAGGGGGATGTAATTTTCGAACTTTGAGAGATAGTAATAATAACTCAGTGACCTCTCCATGGACGTTGGAAATTTGTTGAAATGCGTATATTTATGTGTTGTGTGAAATTCACATTTTCTTTCATTAATTGTTTCATACAATGTATTAATTGTTATTAATTGCACTCACAAAAACCAACCTATTTTAACAATAAAAATCAATTTAACAACAATAACAAAAGACACAAATGGGCACATAAATTATTTTCATAAACATAAATATTCACCGGCTTGCACGACCTAGATTAATATCAAACTATTAATAAGGAGTTATAATTGTTAATAAAATACCTAAGAAAGTGAATCATTCGGTACGAGGAAGCCAACTTGCAGCATCAAATTGAGAAAAACTCTTTTGTCTTGTTGATTTTGTCATTCATATTGAACCATATGATGTTCGGACACATGGAAGAGAAAATAAATAAAATTTAGTCCAATATTAAAGTATCGTAATCCATATATCATCATGTTAACTATTTTTAAATCACTTGCTATTTTTAGAAAATTTCAACCGAGTTCCCTTTGTTTATTCATGCATTCCAACTTATTTTAACATTAAAACTCTACTCAACAACAAGAACAGAATCCATAAATTAATTTCATCAACATAAGTATTAATCGGCCAGCATGACCTAGCTTAATCTCAAATTATCAATAAAAGAATTATAATTGTTAGGAAAATACCTAAGCAAGTGCAATAATTTATTATAATAAATGATTTATAGAATATTTCCATTTAATTTCTATTCTATGGCCTAATAACAATATAAAAGTTACAACATATTCAACTAAACTAAGGATGTTGCCCCAACTTTGAACTATGTTAAAGCTATATGATGTCTCTCTTTCATAGGGCTTAACATTTATCCCAAAATAATAAATTGACGGCCCGTTTGGTTTGTATATGTGGCCACCCTCCTATTTTAATACCAGGTGTCCAATCCTCTACTAATATAAAAACAGGAATCTCAGTATGATTTCATTCTCAACATCGCAATCGCAACAAGCAATAATAATATAATGAATAAAAACAATACACTGAAATGAATAGAAAAATCACCATGTATAGATAAATAATAAAAGTGAACCAAATAAACCAACGGGCACCAAAAAGTAACAATCTAACTGAATCCAACTGATAAATGAAATATTGAAATAATATTGTGATAATAATATAAAATCATATCCATCTACGTGCAACACGCCCAAACTAAAAACTGAAATGAATGATCCTATCTATATATAATAAACTAACGCGTATAAATCAAGTCTTGTAGCGTCCACAGCTACTGTAAAGGCAAGAATGGATTTATCCCTGCAGTCCCGGCTGCAGTTGCTACAAACCTAGTTTGAAAAATAAAAATAAGGAAAAAAAATTACCCGCAGGTCAAAGCCCAAAAAGTAGAAAATATTTTGCAAGTAATTAATTGTTTTAAATCGATTAAAACTTGTAGTGTATTACTTTCATAATTAACCGGTCTCACTTACATGAGATAAAACCTCACCCCTTATCTACAGTGCACACTTAACGCGTTCATTTTATTAGTTAGGCCCAATTGAGACTGTCCGACCAAGTAGTTTAATTGAGCTAATAAAATGAACGCGTTAATGTACTTTTCTTGAATAGTCCTTTATTTTGTATGAGAAGCATGTCCTTTATTTTGTATCATTTATATTAATACAGTTCGCACTAGCGGAACCATTTCCACGAATGATACAAAATAAAGGTCTATTCAAGAAAAGTACATTCAGGTCATAACACTAGATACATGAAACTCATAACAAAAGTACATGCATCAAAACATTAGGTACATGTGTATTGGTTTTTGTTGGGACTTGAAATTATTAGTTAGTCCCAATTGAGACTGTCCGACCAAGCCCAGTAGTATGAGAAGCATGCCCGGCCCAATTCCTCAAAGAAGTTAGCATACATATTTGTCACGTAGATAAACACGAGCACTTATTATGTAAACCCCGGATTATGATCATCTCAATTAAAATCAAATTATAATTTCCTTTTATGTATATAACACAAGATGCGGAAGCGTTAGGAGGATGGTTCAACTAAAACAAACAAATACCAAATTTTATTTTTCTTAAAATTAAACCTAGTGAAATTAACTTAAACACACAAATGTTAAATTTCACTTAAACCAATGTTAATTAATCCAAGCCCTAGAATTTGCCTAAGTTATAATTTTCAATATTTCGAAGCTAGGCGAAACCAATTTTAGCAAATGACTTGAATTAACTAACTTTACCCAATATTTAATTTAAGTCCAAATTAAATTAAGTGTGATAATTTAAACCGAATTTTATCTTGAATTATCCTAAGCATGCGTTCTAGATTATTATGCAAGATAAAATAAATCAATCACACTATGCCGCGATGTACGAGGAAAAACCCAAGAGGGGAAACAACCTCGAACGACCCTAGCCACAAATTCACTAGATACAGAATTACAAGTACAAGACAAAAGACTTACAACACATGACTCGATCCCTCTCAAGTCTCGACGCTTCTTCTTGTAGACACCTCTTCCTAGCGAATAACCATGGAACACTACCGCGGTCTCGGAATCCACCGATAGGACTCTATATGGTCACCGTCACCCGAACATTAAGCCTTTCTCCAAGCGGGTCAAACAAAGTAAACAACTTCTCTTCAATTCGGTGTAGAAAAAATTGGTGCCAAACTCCAAGCAAGATATATGTATATGACAACTTGGAATAAACTCATTGGGGTGTAAACACTAGAGTGATGGATATTTTTTTCTAAAAATCTCACTCAAAACTAGAACATTTTCCTTAAAACAATTTTCTCTCAAACTCTCTCTAAGAGAAGAAATTAGAATGGAAAAGTTATGGAAATGTTAAGGAAAAGTTGAGTTGGAAAATGTTCTTCCCGCACATAATAAAGTCTAAAAAAGTTGGTTAAAAACTAAGTGGGGAAGTGGGTAAAAAACTGCCAAAAACTGTTCCCGCCTGGCATCTCGTTCGAACGACATTTCGTTAGAACGAACAATCTCGTTCGAACGAGTCTTCTAACGACGCTCCAGTATGGACACGTTAGAAACTCGTTGGAAATATCGTTAGAACGAACAATCTCGTTCGAACGACATTTCGAACGAAGGACCAGTATACCTTAGTGGGAAGTCATTGGCAAACTCGTTCGAACGACATCTGGTTCGAACGAAAATCTCGTTCGAACGACATATCGAACGAAATCCCAGAAAGTTTGGAAAATTCGATTTTTAGCCCATAAAACTTTATAAACTTATTTTAAAGTTCTAATTAATTCTTTCTGAAAATAAAACACAGTTTTTTATAAAACCTAACACCCAATAAACAAGTTCCAAGCTCCTATATATATAATATTGCATTCATACCTTGGGAGCATGGAACTATGGTTGATGACGTAGAAACGAGGCACGCAAACCGGCATAGTTGATGATGCTTTATACTCTTTGCCTCTACGTCTTCAACAAACACTTCATAGGCCTGAGAATATTACAATGAAACAATATCCTATGAATAAATGTTTTTGTCCGGAATTGAGCCAAAACTATATATGGACTCAATTGGAAATTTGTGTCCTTACAAATCTCCCTCTTTGGCTATTTCGGGACAAAAACCAAACAAAAATCCTAAAGGGCCGTCAATCTCTACTAGAATAAAAAACATAACCCACCCAACTTGACTCAACCCAAGGATCAAACGCTTTGCCATAGAAAGATGCCGCTTTAGAAGAATTCCTGCACACTTAAGCAAACTCATCAAATGCATAGGGAATATCAAAGTATAAGCAATTAAAATAAATACTCCCCCAAAATTAATTCTCCCCTTTATCAAAACAAATGACATACTTAGAAAGACGTCTCCCCCTAAGATAAATCTCCCCCAAACTAAGATACGATAATAATAGGATTAGATACCATTTCTCCCCCTATCATTTTCTCCCCTTTTTTGTTCAGTAATAGACAAAGGCTTTAAAGAATCAAAACATAAAAACATGTTGAAGCTTAACGTGATAAGACATGAAAGCATATGGGCAACAAAAGCAAGTCAAATACAAAAAACAAAATATCATATATATATGTACTATGAATATATCAAGAATGCACACACACATATGTATAGATATAAGCACAAATGACACACACAACATATAATAGGAGTCTTTCACACTCGTATGGTAAAAATGTTTCATATGGAAACGGAAGTGTAGGGGTGTGAACTAGCAACAATTAAATTTAGACCCAAACACTTAATAAATGTTCACGCAGTTCTCATTTGATTGCAAACTTCTTCACATCTAAATATAACCTCATGTGACAAAATAGATTGAACTCAATGAACAAACATACACAATGCATACAATCCTAGCATATTGATGATTATACAAACCAATAGAGTCATGACATGAAATACGCAACTAGGATAAACGGACATTGTGCAAACCGTTGATATACCATCCAATATCCCTCAATATGCATTTATATTAGTTTTGAATGAATATATCAATCAAACATAGGCCTTGGCAATTTATTTTCTCTTTAATGCCATAAATTATGTTTTTAGGCCTTTGGACCATGTATTTCTTTTAGGTCCATTTCAAACGGTGGCTTACAATCGCAAAGGATCACTTAGTCCTTTCGGAGCCCTTCCCCGTGCACATTTAAATTTATCATGTTTTTCATTTTTCACACAAATATCACATGCAACGGATTTTGACATGCACTAGTCCTCCTAAGTCACAAATATGTAGATGACAAGATTGGAAGGAGAACACCTCACATAGCTCAAATATACATATGAAGTTAAAAATTCAATGAAGCTCGTGCATGTGTGAATAGAGGCATATAAAAATAGAATTCATTTAAACAACACAAAATCCAACTACTCCATAAAAAATATGGTAAAGAACATTTTAAGGTTTGACAATCTAAACCAAAAGTTCTAGCCACGTGGGAGCGTAAATGATGGAATTCAAACACAAGTATATTCCACTTAAAGTGTGTCAAACTAAAATACACACAAAAAAAATCTTTTTGAGTTTTTTAACATTTTTAACCAAAAATAAATATATATATATATACTCAAAAGGATAAACAAAAATCATTTGTATTTTTCATTAAGCGTAAATGAAACAAATAAAAACACAAATGATAAACAAAAATATTTTTGTATTTTTCATTTAATGCAAACAAAATGAAGGGAATATAATACAAAAGATAAACAAAAATCATAATTCTAGCATGTGATAAACAAGGAGCATAGACTAGAAAATGATAAAACAAGCATACATTCAACATGTGAATATAGCATGAAGTACAAGAGCTAAAGTATTCAAACCATACTAACACATTCAACCTTTAAATTTAGCAAGAGAGGTTTCATGTGAGAGTAAATGAGAATCAACAAATCTTGTATCTAGCGCGTTTAAAAGTGATTTCCTAACCCATATAGATTTATATTTAAAATGATGGGGATTGGGAGATAATGAAATGCTAGATAAAGATTTCCTTGGACTTCTTTTAAGATCAAAACAATATGACCTAAGGTGACCTTTCCTACCACAATGCAAGCATGTGTAAACACGAGGAATGTTAACTAAGGTGTGATCTTTTCGAAAGTCTTTGGATAAAATTGATCCTCTAAAACAAACTATCGTTTTAGCTTTATCAATGGAAGTATTTGAACAACATATGCTAGAACCATTTAAACTACTACTAGAGTCTTGTAAATCGTTTTTCATTTTAACATTTCGGACTCAAGTAATAAATTAGACTCGTCAAATTTACGGGACTCCTTCTTTAAATTTTCTATAATTCCTAGAAGTTTAACACGCTCCCCCTCAATGTGAGCAAACTTGTCCCTAAGAGTCTTTTCACGACTTTCACTCTCTTTCTTGGACTTTTCTAAAATATCAAAATTTGAATATGATTCCATGAGTTTTTCACGAAAAATATCTTTTTGAGATAGAGAGATTTGCAAAGACTCACTGTGATCTTTAAAACAAGAATTTTCATTTTCAAAAAATTTAATTCTTTTTACAAATCTCAAATTTAATTCCTTTAAATTTTCGTTACATTTATTAAGCCCATTTAATTCCTCTCGAAAATTAAAATTTTCATTTTCATTAAAATTGGACAAATTTTCATTAAGACGTCCCATCGAGATATATAAAACAAAAATTGAGAGCGAGTCAACTTTGAACCACCTAAAAAGGTAAGGAAACACAAAAGCCAAAAAATGGATCTTTAACGCAATAACTTAGCGCTCCGGCTCTGATACCAATTTGTAAACCCCGGATTTTGATCATCTCAATTAAAATCAAATTATAATTTCCTTTTATGTATATAACACAAGATGCGGGAGCGTTAGGATGATGGTTCAACTAAAACAAACAAATACCAAATTTTAATTTTCTTAAAATTAAACCTAGTGAAATTAACTTAAACACACAAATGTTAAATTTTACTTAAACCAATGTTAATTAATCCAAGCCCTAGAATTTGCCTAAGTCATAATTTTCAATATTTCGAAGTTAGGCCAAACCAATTTTAGCAAATGACTTGAATTAACTAACTTTACCCAATATTTAATTTAAGTCCAAATTAAATTAAGTGTGATAATTTAAACCGAATTTTCTCTTGAACTATCCTAAGCATGCGTTCTAGATTATTATGCAAGATAAAATAAATCAATCACACTACGCCGCGATGTACGAGGAAAAACCCAAGACGAGAAACAACCTCGGACGGCCCTAGCCACAAATTCACTAGATACGGAATTACAAGTACAAGACAAAAGACTTACAACACATGACTCGATCCCTCTCAAGTCTCGACGCTTCTTCTTGTAGACACCTCTTCCTAGAGAATAACCTTGGAACACTACCGCGGTCTCGGAATCCACCGATAGGACTTTATATGGTCACCGTCACCCGAACATGAAGCCTTTCTCCAAGCGGGTCAAACAAAGTAAACAACTTTTCTTCAATTTGGTGTAGAAAAAACCGGTGCCAAACTCCAAGCAAGATATGTGTATATGACAACTTGGAATAAACTCATTGGGGTGTAAACACTAGAGTGATGGATATTTTTTTCTAAAAATCTCACTCAAAACTAGAACATTTTCCTTAAAACAATTTGCTCTCAAACTCTCTCTAAGAGAAGAAATTAGAATGGAAAAGTTATGGAAATGTTAAGGAAAAGTTGAGTTGGAAAATGTTCTTCCCGCACATAATAAAGTTTAAAAAAGTTGGTTAAAAACTAAGTGGGGAAGTGGGTAAAAAACTGCCAAAAAACTGCAAAAAACTGTTCCCGCCTGGCATCTCGTTCGAACGACATTTCGTTCGAACGAAATCTCGTTCGAACGAGTCTTCTAACGACGCTCCAGTATGGACTCATTAGAAACTCGTTGGAAATCTCGTTAGAACGAACAATCTCGTTCGAACGACATTTCGAACGACGGACCAATATACCTTAGTGGGAAGTCATTGGCAAACTCGTTCGAACGACATCGGGTTTGAACAAAAATCTCGTTCGAACGACATATCGAACGAACTCCCAGAAAGTTTGGAAAATTCAATTTTTAGCCCAGAAAACTTTATAAACTTATTTTAAAGTTCTAATTAATTCTTTCTGAAAATAAAACACAGTTTTTTATAAAACCTAACACCCAATAAACAAGTTCCAAGCTCCTATATATATATAATATTGCATTCATACCTTGGGAGCATGGAACTATGGTTGATGACGTAGAAACGAGGCATGCAACCCGGCATAGTTGATCATGCTTTATACTCTTTGACGCTACGTCTTCAACAAACACTTCATAGGCTTGAAAATATTACAATGAAATACTATCCTATGAATAAATGTTTTTTTCCGAAATTGAGCCAAAACTATATATGGACTCAATTGGAAATTTGCGTCCTTACATATTATGTTCATATTGATAAGCTCAAGTTAGTTACCTATAATCTCGGACGAGATATTCAGGAGTAACCACACTATGCAATAACAAGCTTGGAGAGTTCCTTAAATAAATCAACCACTACGATTTTACACCACTATAAATACAGCCCACACCCTAGGGCCAAAGGGATGTAATTTCAAAACTTTGAGTGAACTTAATAAATTATAGTGACCTCTTCGTGGATGTAGTCAATTTTTCGAACCATGTATATTATTGTGTCGTGTGATTGACATCTTATATTCAATATTTCATTACTTTTTGGAATCCGTTTTACTGTGACTAATTTGTACTCACGATTGGCTCCATCCGTGGGAAAGATTTTCCTTTCCACGAAAGCAATATTCATAAAGAACAACTACGATGTCTCAATAACCAAACATTGCACGTTAGCTCAGAGACGTGCTAGCTGATTTGGTTCCACTGAGAATCAAGTATGAGGTTCACCAAGATAGGAATCTAAGGTTCTGACCATAATGATAGCCTTATGAGGAAAGCCACGGGCAGCCTAGGTCTTCTTAGATCTATCGCCTGGTTAACACCTACGAAGCAATGCTTTAGCAACATGTCGAATTAGCTTGCCTCCAAGTTGAAGAAAATTCTCACATCCAACGGTGCCTAAAAAAGATGGAGAAAAATATGTCAGAACCGAAAGCACTGACCTTGAACTCCTAGTCCTCAAGTGAACAAGACTCGCAGTTGAGGAAGGAGTACGAGGAGCGACCAATATCATTCAGGGCATGAAATTTATCAAGGCAGGTGAAGCACCTTATACCTTTGACTTGCTTAATTCTACATTGTATAAGTGCTCAACTAATTTGGAAATATTGACAAAATTTGTAGTCTATCCTAGAATCCAAAAAGCCTCAGAACCTATCTCTCTAATCCCCTTCAATGATCTATGAAGATACTAAATGAATCACACTACACACAATTAGAAGTGCATACATGTGTTCATATTGCCTAAAATTGAGTGTGTGTTTAATTCCCCTTGAAATAAAGCTTTAATAATTTTTTGGGAATTTTTAAATCATTTTAAATAATTTAAAACATTTTTTTAAATATTTTTTAACAAATGTTTTTATTAATAAAATTAGTTTATAAAGTTTTTGGGGTTAATATAATATTTTGGGAATCTTTTCTTTCACTGCATTGTTTGGTTGGGTACGATCTCAAAGCGCTAGAGACTTCAGGGTGAGATTTTGTAATTACTTTGACACGCGTGTGAGAGCCTATTAACAGCCAACACTTGTCATCCTCCGGGCTTATGTATTTGTGCTTCTTATGTGAGAGGGATGGATGCATTATTGTTGATCGTTGGATCATTTCTTATCAAGGGCCTGCTGCGTTCTTGGTTAATCCCAGTTCTTACATATGAACCAATCACAATGTTTTTAAACCACAGCTTCTCTATAATCGTTGGATCAAGTCAAAACCCTTGTAGACTTAATCTTAGCCTTTGATTTGCCTCGATCATCCAGAACCTTCCCCAGGCACTATATATACCCTTCCCTTCTCTGCCTTACAGAACTTTTGGTCATTCGTCTTCTGTGAGAGAAAAAAATAAGAGAGAGAAGAGAGAAGTGAGAGAAGAGAGAAGTGAGAGAAGAAAGAAAAAGAATAGAGAGAGAGAAAGAGAAACAGTTAGCCATAAACAAACCCTAACCCTAAACACTTCGTCTCTGAAACAAACCTTCATCAAAACCTTACCCCAAACACAACCTGAGTGTTTGAGAAAGAGAGAGAGATTGGTTTGTTCATTTTGTTGCTGTAACCTCGTGATTTCTGATCTTATACACAACTTAAACGTTAGAGTAAGGATCTAGTTTCTTTCTCCATAGAAATATTAGATCTGTCTCTGCATGTTATATTTTTCACTAGATCTGCATATTTTCAACTTGGTTTAAGAAAATCATTTCCGTTCTGGTTTGAAAAATGTTTTATAGATTCTGTTTTTACAAAACTTAACCTGACCTAGTTGGATTCGCACTTGGAGGGTTTTCAATCTCCTAAATATTTTCAAAAGAGATTGAGAAAGGTCTTGACCGATTTCTTAAGCAAGATCTCCGTGGAATCTGGGTTATATTGAAAGGTCAAAAGGTTTTTGGTTTTGTAAGAAAGAAAAATAACAAACTCACTGCATATAGACTTTATATGTAATTTGTATAGGACCGTTTGTAAATCTAAGTGTGTGTGAGTCCATGCATGTGAATAGGAATCACTACACAAACACTTAACACACTACTACACTGGAAGTGTTGTGTTTAAGATCTGAGATAATTGAGTCGACGTAAAGAAGCTAAAGCAAAGGAAGTTAGAAAACTAGAGAAACATCAACAACAAATCAGATCTATCAGAAGTTAGAAGGAGCCAAGTGGGGTATATTCCTAAACTTAGTATAGGTTGATTTGTGTCCTTGCATGTTGTGTTGTTTGTAACTGATTTTTGTTATTAGTGGATTTTAGTTTTTGTGACTTAGAATTCACCGTGGATGTTTCCTCTGTTGGGAGAGGTTTTACCACGTTAAAAATCATTGTGTTGATTATCTTCATCTACTCACCTCATTCTTTAAGTGTGCTGAATTTTTGAAACTGTCTTAGTTTTAAAACTGATTACACAATCTTAATTAATCTCGAACATAAGTTTCTTTGCAAACAAATCTTGTTTATGAATTTTGTTTTCAAGAAAAGGGTTTCTCCAACAAACATTCGGAGTTGCTTATATAGTTTAACCTTTTGCTAAACGGCATTAGCAACGTTTTTCAATTGGTATCAGAGCCCTGTTAACTTTTTATTTCAAAGATCTTGTGTTTCTGAAATCGTTTTCTGAAAAATCTAACTATGGACGAGAATAATGAAAGGTTTGGTAATCTGTCCAGACCTCCTCTCTTTGATGGAAACAACTTTGCTTACTGGAAAGTAAGGATGGTTGCCTTCATCCAAGGGACTTTAGGAGATGATGTCTGGGATATTATTGAAAATGGATACACTTATCCTACAAAACCATCCACTGAAGGAAGTGATGAGAGGGTAAAGAAAATCTTGAATGAATTTACCCAAGAAGAGAAAACCATTTCTCGAAATAACAATAAAGGCAAGAATGCCATTTTTATGTCCATTAATGAGTATGAGTTCAAAAGAATCTCATCTTGTGCCACTTCTAAGGAAGCATGGGACACATTAATCACTGCACATGAAGGAGACTCAAGAGTCAAAGCTGCTAAAACCCAAATGCTTATCCAGCAGTACAACTCTTTGATCATGTCTGATTCTGAATCGTTTGATGATTTCTACATGAACTTAACTGATATAGTCACTAAGTTGCATGCTAATGGTATTACTTATGATAGAAATGAAATTGTTTCTAAAATACTAAGGTCATTACCACAAAAGTTTGACAGTAAGAGGTATGCTATTGAAGAAATGAATGATCAAAACCTTACTCCTGAGTTACTCAGTAGCAAACTTAGAACAGTGGAAATGGAATTAGACTTTAAGAAACAATTGAATCATTCTCAAAGAAAACAACCTAACTCTAACTTGAGTTTTGCCTCTAAGATACCTAAGCTTGAGTCCAATTTGACCAATTATGACTCTGATGAGGAGTGTGATATAGATAAACTAGATAATCAGATTGCCTTAATGTCTAAACAATTTAAGAAAATTGTCAAATTTCGAAACAAACAGGCAACTAAGCAAGGCAAGCCTAATTATCCTACTCTGTCTAATCCAAAACCTCATGATAGAGGCTTTGACAAACATCCTAAGGACAACAACTCCAGACCCACTAGAGACCTTAAAAAGATTGAATGTTTTAGATGTGGGAAACTAGGTCACATTGTTCACGATTGCAGAGTTAATCTGAATAAAGCCAACACACACAATAGAGCCAATGTCTGTAAAACTTGGAATGATTCAAGTGACTCTGATGAAGAGGAACTTGAGTCATCTAATGAACTTGACCCTTGCATGTCTTTTTATGCTAAGATCATTTACAATGATGATACTCAAAAGTGTGATGATGATGCTCCTACTTCTGCCTGTGTGAATACTGCCTTGATTGGCCTAGATGCTCTATTGTCTGAAAATGTTGCTAGTTCTAGTTACGTGTGTGTGAGTCAAAGTGATCTCGATAATGACGATGCAAATGGGTGCGTGAGTACTAAAATTGAATCGTTAGGGGTCACTACACACACACTTCACTTAGCGACTCAGACACAGATGACCTCCCTGATATCCATACCTTGTACGCTAAGACTCTTAAAAAAGGCACTAGATTGGAGAAGACTGTTGGAGACCTTACTAAGAAATTAGATGATCTAAGTCTTATAGTGAAGTTAAATGCTGAAGAGTACACTAACCAGTGTCTATCTCATCAATCTGAAATTGAAACTTTTGATCAAAAATTAAAAGAGTTGACTTAAACTAATGAAATTCTGGAAATAAAATATAAGGGAACTTTATTAGAATTGGAGGAAGCGAAAACAAAGATAGCCACTGTTTTCAAAAAGTTTTCTAAGTTTGAAAACAATTCAAATTGCTTTACTGACTTTGTTGTTGACTCCAAGACCAATTCTGATGATAGAACCGGTATTGGATTTTGCCCTAAGAACAAATCACAAACTATTAAACTTGAACCTATTAAGTTTGTGTCTGGAGGCAAAAGACCAATGGAAACATGTCCAGACTTTCATTTGATTAAAAATGAATTTGATCAAAAGCAACAAGAGAAAGACATTGGAGAGTCTAGTAATTCTAAGGCTGAGACTACACTTAAGACTAAATACGTCTGTCCTTTGATCAGAAAGGCTGAGTCTACCTATAAGACCATACCTCCTAGGAATAGGACTTCTGAACAGAATGCTGTCAAACTTATCTTTAGAAGTTTTCCTAAGGAAATTCATCCCTCAAGCAATCAATATTGCTCTTACTGTGACATTTATGGTCACTCCTTTGAAGGTTGTTATGCTAGGCGTCTAAACACCCCTGTGTACAACACTTCTGTCTATAAGAACTTTAACTATTCTAGGCAAAGTCGAAACAACTATGTCCTTCCAAGACAACCTGATAAGAACTCTATCTACAGAAATAGAAAGACCAAAACTAAGAGTTCATTTAAGAGAAAAGCTCCTAGAAACTTTCCTAAACCAAAAGCTCAAATTTTTCACAATAATCAGTTTGCTGCTCCAAATGTCTTTCGACAAAAAGCTGTATCTCGAAAATTTTATCAAATGAGGGCAAACTTACGCAAAATTAAAACTAGAGCTATTTGGGTTAGAAAAGAGGATCTTTTACCCCAAATGAAGTGTAACATTGTCATCACTGCTTTAAAAGCTGAACACACTTCATCTGGTTGGTACTTAGATTCAGGATGTTCCAAACATATGACAGGAGATGAAACAAAACTTCTAAACAAAACCAGATTTGCTGGTGGGAAAGTAGTTTTTGGTGATGGTGTCTCATCTCAGATCATAGGTAAAGGAACCCTAAAAGAAGAAGGAATGCCTGTTCTTGAAAATGTTCTATTAGTTAAAGGTCTTAAAGCCAACCTCCTAAGTATATAACAATTTTATGACTCTGACCATACTGTCACCTTTTCAAAGAACAATTGTAAAATTTTAAATGATAAAGGTGAATGCATTATTACAGGATTTAGAACACCTGACAATTGTTATACTGTCAAGACTAGTTCTGAAACCTGTAACATTGTCAGAATGGATGACAATGAGATCTGGCATAATCGTATGGGTCACTTAAGTTATGATATCCTTGGTAGATTGTCTAGTCAAGAGATAGTTAGAGGTATTCCTAAAATTAAACCTATTTCAAGTGTTGTCTGTGGTCATTGCCAGGAAGGAAAAATAGTTAAGACTTCGCATAAAAAGGTTAAAGACATCCTCACCTCTAGACCTTTAGATCTCATCCATATGGACCTTATTGGTCCCTCTAGAACTGTTAGTCTTTGTGGACACAGTTATATCCTTGTCATGGTTGATGATTTTACACGATTCACTTGGGTTGCTTTCTTGAAACATAAATCTGACACGTTTCAGAATTTTTTGGAAATTCTTTTAAGAATTGAAAATGAAAAGGACACTCAAGTCAATCGTATTCGTAGTGATAGAGGGGGAGAGTTCATAGATACAGGAATAGTTGAATATTGTGACTACAACGGTTACAAACATGAATTTAGTGCTCCTAAAACTCCTCAGCAGAATGGTGTTCCTGAAAGGAAAAACCGAACTCTTCAAGAGATGGCACGTGTCATGTTGCATGCTAAATCCCTACCTAAATACTTTTGGGTAGAATCCATTAGAACTGCCTGTCACATCACTAATAGGGTCTATCTTAGGAAAAACTCTAAACAAACCTCTTATGAGTTGTGGTACGGTAAGAAGCCTAATCTGAAATACCTAAGAACCTTTGGAAGTCAGTGTTATATCTGTAAAGATAGAGAACACCTGTCTAAATTCGAAACTCGTGGTGATAAAGCCATCTTCTTAGGATACTCACCAAATAGTCGTGCATATCGTATATATAATCTGCGTACTAAGACTCTTATGGAATCGATAAATGTAATTGTAAGTGACACTATTGTCGAAAATAAGATATCTGAATCACCTATTGTGGTTGAATCTGAAAATGATTCCAAAACTGATTCACCAGAAATAGATGACTCGTTACCTATTGAGAGTCCAGAAGTACCTGGCTGGGTCTCTAAAGATCATCCCATTGACAACGTGGTCGGTAATCCTAATGAGCCAGTTCGTACTAGATCCCAGTTAAGAAATTATGCTAATTATGCATGTTTCGTCTCCCTTGTGGAACCAAAAAATGTTAATGAAGCATTGAATGACACACACTGGATTTCTGCTATGCAGGAAGAACTTTTACAATTTGTCATTCACGATGTCTGGTATCTTGTACCTCGGCCTCAAAATAAAAATGTTATTGGAACACGTTGGATTTTCAAGAACAAATCTGATGAAAATGGGGTAATCCTTAGAAACAAAGCTAGACTAGTTGCTCAAGGCTACTCTCAAATAGAAGGAATATATTTCAGCGAGACTTTTGCCCCTGTCACTCGTCTTGAATCTGTTCGACTTCTTTTCGCCATAGCATGTTACTTAAAATTCACACTTTATCAAATGGACGTCAAATCTGCTTTCCTAAATGGAATTCTATCCGAAGAAACATATGTAGAACAACCCAAAGGGTTCATTGACCCTAAGCACCCTAAACATGTCTTTCGTCTAAAAAAGGCTTTGTATGGCTTAAAACAAGCTCCTAGAGCTTGGTATGAACGCCTTTCCAACTTTTTGTTGGATAAGGGTTTTAAGAGAGGAGGAAATGACCAGACTCTCTTTGTCAAACATTTTGATAAAAACATTATTATAGCCCAAGTCTATGTAGACGACATCATTTTCGGGTCAACTTCAAACTCTGAAGTTAAATCCTTTTCTACTAGTATGCATAAGGAATTTCATATGTCCCTTATGGGGGAGCTACAGCTTTTCTTAGGATTTCAAGTAAAACAGAATTCTGATGGTCTTTTTGTATCTCAAACTAAGTATGCCTTAGACCTTGTTAAGAAATTTGGTTTAGAGAATGCCAAAGTCGCCAAAACGCCTATGAGTACTACTGTTAAATTATGTAAAGATGAAAATGGTAAGTCAGTTGATTCCACTCTATACCGTAGTATGATTGGTAGCCTACTCTATCTAACTGCATCACGACCAGACATAATGTATGATGTATGTCTGTGTGCTCGTTACCAGAATAACCCTAAAGAGAGCCATTTATTGAGCGTAAAATGTATAATAAAGTACATAAAAGGCACTCTCAACCTTGGACTTAGGTATACTAAGGATACCTGTAGCACCATCATAGGTTATACTGATGCTGATTGGGCCGGTTGTACAGATGATAGTAAAAGTACATCAGGTGCCTGTTATTATGTCGGCAATAATTTAGTTGGTTGGAGTAGCAAAAAACAGAATTGCACATCTTTGTCTACGGCTGAGTCCGAATATATAGCAGCAGGAAGTTGTTGTGCTCAATTGTTATGGATCAAACAGATGTTGAGTGATTATGGGATTAAAGAAGAACAATTACAATTGTATTGTGACAATCAAAGCGCCATTAACATATCTAAGAACCCCGTTCAACACTCGCGAACTAAACATATTAAAATCAGGCATCATTTTATTCGTGAACTTGTTGAAACTAAGGAATTAGAAATTCATTACCTGCCTACTGATCTGCAACTTGCAGACATGTTCACTAAACCTTTGGACTATAACAGATTTTTGTATTTGCGTAATTCTATAGGCATGGTATGCGCTGATTAAACTCTTAAATCTTTAAGTTTTACCCTTTGTCCATTTGAGACAAAATGGGGGAGAAATTTGAGTTTTATGAAATTCATTTTTGTTCACATTTCATCTAAACTGCTTGATCTTAGTGTGTATATTTACAGGAATCTCTTCTTCTGATTGTCTACCGTTTCTAGGGTACAAATTTGTAAATAGTTGAGTAATGTAATTTTTGAACTTCTAGGAATTGGGTAGATAGAATCTTTTGTATAGGACTAGGTTTTTTTTTTTTTTGTTCCCTACGAGTTTTAAGCTAACTCAAAGGAGATTTTGTCTCATATTTCCAAAGGGGGAGATTGAAGCACCTTATACCTTTGACTTACTTAAGTCTACATTGTATAAGTGCTCAACTAATTTGGAAATATTGACAAAATTTGTAGTCTATCCTAGAATCCAAAAAGCCTCAGAACCTATCTCTCTAATCCCCTTCAATGATCTATGAAGATACTAAATGAATCACACTACACACAATTAGAAGTGCATACATGTGTTCATATTGCCTAAAATTGAGTGTGTGTTTAATTCCCCTTGAAATAAAGCTTTAATATTTTTTTGGGAATTTTTAAATCATTTTAAATAATTTAAAACATTTTTTAAAATATTTTTTAACAAATGTTTTTATTAATAAAATTGGTTTATAAAGTTTTTGGGGTTAATATAATATTGTGGGAATCTTTTCTTTCACTGCATTGTTTGGTTGGGTACGATCTCAAAGCGCTAGAGACTTCAGGGTGAGATTTTGTAATTACTTTGACGCGCGTGTGAGAGCCTATTAACAGCCAACACTTGTCATCCTCCGAGCTTATGTATTTGTGCTTCTTATGTGAGAGGGATGGATTCATTATTGTTGATCGTTGGATCATTTCTTATCAAGGGCCTGCATGCGTTCTTGGTTAATCCCAGTGCTTACATATGAACCAATCACAATGTTTTTAAACCACAGCTTCTCTATAATCGTTGGATCAAGTCAAAACCCTTGTAGACTTAATCTTAGCCTTTGATTTGCCTCGATCATCTAGAACCTTCCCCAAGCACTATATATACCCTTCCCTTCTCTGCCTTACAGAACTTTTGGTCATTCGTCTTCTGTGAGAGAAAAAAATAAGAGAGAGAAGAGAGAAGTGAGAGAAGAAAGAAAACGAATAGAGAGGGAGAAAGAGAAACAGTTAGCCATAAAAAAACCTTAACCCTAAACACTTCGTCTCTGAAACAAACCTTCATCAAAACCTTACCCCAAACACAACCTGAGTGTTTGAGAAAGAGAGAGAGATTGGTTTGTTCATTTTGTTGCTGTAACCTCGTGATTTCTGATCTTATACACAACTTAAACGTTAGAGTAAGGATCTAGTTTCTTTCTCCATAGAAATATTAGATCTGTCTCTGCATGTTATATTTTTCACTAGATCTGCATATTTTCAACTTGGTTTAAGAAAATCATTTCCGTTCTAGTTTGAAAAATGTTTTATAGTTTCTGTTTTTACAAAACTTAACCTGACCTAGTTGGATTCGCACTTGGAGGGTTTTCAATCTCCTAAATATTTTCAAAAGAGATTGAGAAAGGTCATGACCGATTTCTTAAGCAAGATCTCCGTGGAATCTGGGTTATATTGAAAGGTCAAAAGGTTTTTGGTTTTGTAAGAAAGAAAAATAACAAACTCACTGCATATAGACTTTATATGTAATTTGTATAGGACCGTTTGTAAATCTAAGTGTGTGTGAGTCCATGCATGTGAATAGGAATCACTACACAAACACTTAACACACTACTACACTGGAAGTGTTGTGTTTAAGATCTGAGATCATTGAGTCGACGTAAAGAAGCTAAAGCAAAGGAAGTTAGCAAACTGGAGAAACATCAACAACAAATCAGATCTATCAGAAGTTAGAAGGAGCCAAGTGGGGTATATTCCTAAACTTAGTATAGGTTGATTTGTGTGCTTTCATGTTGTGTTGTTTGTAACTGATTTTTGTTTTTGTGACTTAGAAGTCACCGTGGATGTTTCCTCTGTTGGGAGAGGTTTTACCACGTTAAAAATCATTGTGTTGATTATCTTCATCTACTCACCTCATTCTTTAAGTGTGCTGAATTTTTGAAACTGTCTTAGTTTTAAAACTGATTACACAATCTTAATTAATCTCGAACATGAGTTTCTTTGCAAACAAATCTTGTTTATGAATTTTGTTTTCAAGAAAAGGGTTTCTCCAACAAACATTCGGAGTTTCTTATATAGTTTAACCTTGTGTTAAACGTCATTAGCAACGTTTTTCAGCAGGCACCACAAGGTTGACGAGAGCCACAAAGATGACATAAGGAGTTTAGTTCAAAGGGAAATTAACCAACACCCCGCTCATAGGGGGCAGGTTAACCAAGGAACTAGCCAGGAGAACCCTCATCACCCAAATAAAATCTCCATTCTCAAAAACCATTTAAGAGGATAAACCTTATAATAAGTTTGTAATCCTTAGGTTTAAGGTCTATGATGGCAACACTGATCCTATTGATCATATTCAGCATTATAGGCAGACTATGACTTTATGGAGTCATAACAATAGACTGATGTGTTGTATTTTTCCTCCAGCTTGGGCAATGTTGCCCATAAATGGTTCAAAAAGCTCCCTCACAGGTCCATAAAGAGTTTCAAGGTGCTCTTCTAATCCTTCATTGCCTGGTTTATCACCAGTAACTTTCATCTTAAAAGAACGGACTCGCAACTCACGATGAAAAATAAGCCACCAGAGCCCCTGCGCAAATACGCCAAATGCTATTGGGATGTCTTCAATGAGATAGAAGATTGCTCATAGCAAGTTTCCATAGCATCATTTACAATAGTTCTACCCCCACGTCAATTATGTATCAATCCCATACTAAGAAGGAAGCTGAAACCATTAGCGACCTCATATCACGCATTGAGAAATATGCCAAGGTGAAGGACATGGTGCACACTAGTCAAGCTGAGACTTATCGCACCCATGGCAAATAAAGGGAAGACAAGGAGAACACAGCCAAAAAGGGGAACAAAAAGTAGAATGGTGCCAAGAATAGGGCATAACTGATTCCTCTAAAGATTTTTAAGCTGTCAACTGTGACACCCTGACTAATTAAACACCGGGTAGCTACTCCTTTATAAAATTAATTCAAAATGCCAAGTTGGCTCAGTTAATAGCATCACTGTCGAAAACGTTTTATTATTACTAACCACCTAGTATTTAAAAAGTAAGTGCCAAATTTTATTAAATTTGATTAACATGCAACAAGAGTAATGAATAACTAAATAACACCATTCACCATACTGAAGTAAAACGAATAACCATCACAAAATGTAAATAAACTCGGGAGGAAAAACTCCTCAATACAAATCCCACAACTGATAAGTAAACTGAAATAAATAACTAAAACTGAATACTGAGCAATACATGCTAGAGTCTGAAAACTGAAATGTAAAAATGTCTAATAGAATTGGGCAACATGCCCTACAACTGATAGATGCTGAGACTGGAATCCAAATGAGAGAAGCGTCTACATGCAAATCCCTGTAGCTTCCACAAACAGCTACAGCTCGTCACCTGAATGAGAATCCTATGCTTGGTGTCCTTGTGGCTGGGCACCTAAAAAGGTTTTACAAGAAAAAGAGATTTGAAAAGCAAACGGGTCAGAGCCCGAATGTGTTATATTTTAAAAACCTGCAAGTGCTTTAAAAACATTTAAAACATTAAATGCAAAGTACATGTTAGGACGTGCACTCACATTATATTCTCACCTCTCGTCTAACTGTGCACTCCTAACGCAAATACCCATCTATAACTACCCGTACTACTAGCTAAGTGACAACATAACTAGCTAGACTGCCAAAGGTTCTATCCATTTTACTCGGTTAATTTAACATAACAACGCTCGTAATATAATAGGGGTTTAACGTAAACTCAGTTACTAACTATGCCATTGATATAACTATCAGCTAACTCATTATATATCTCGAAACAATACCGTAATATTTTTACAACATTAACATGAGGATTCCCATTAATATAATGTATATTATTCACATCATAAATATACGATACAAGCACCCCGCAATCTAAGCTATGGTGCACACATACTCTGCTATCCATCCCGGTACATCACGTACATAAGGATTACATATTCCGAATCTCTCAGGAATAGTTTACTGATAACAACATCACAAATAATGGAGGCGAACACAGTCACCATCACATGGGTCACGCACATACCTACGCTCCCATGGTCATGCAGACTTATTAATATCACAATAAGTCCTTCTATGATCTATGTTCATCAAGGTACCAGTCTAAATCCCCCCCGTAGGCACACAAGGATTAGAGGGTCCTAAGAGAACGCAAACCTCCCCCGTGATAGCAAGTATGGTAGGTATGTTATACACATAAACTATATACTAAGCATTCACACATCTTAGATATCACCATATTAATAAGGTATTTTCTTCATCATTATACCATTATTCCAAACTTATATAATTCAAGTAATCCGATAGTTTATAATTTAAATAGTCGACACGTCTCACGTCGTAATTCCTTAAACTTAAAACCTATCTCGAATAGACTACTAAGTTCCCATAATTCTCACATATGATATCTTTATGCCTAAGGTCTTTACTTCTGCCCCAAACCTTATTTCATCAACTTATTCAAATTTTACACTATTAACCTAAACGTTATCTCGCTTCACGAATTTCAATAATCTAGAATAATTCCTCGAATTGCATTCTAATTAAAGTCCACTATAATAATAATCACACCTACTGGTCTCCTTAAGGTTGAGGGTATTCATAAGTTCTCCAAACATATTCTCCGAGGGTTTCCACCATTAAAATCAAATTAAGGAAAATTTTACTCATTCTGGGAAGGTCGATCGATCGACCTATGAATATCGATCGATCGACCTATGAATATCGATCGATCGATCTAGTCGATCGATCGACTGATGAATGTCGATCGATCGATCGAACAGGTATGGCTACGGACTGCTTCGTTCTGCAGATTTGAAAACGTCCCAAAACTTATTTCTAACGTGTGATTCTCAAATATAACGTTATAGTAATGTCATATAACAATCCTACAATATTACTAACGTCCATAAATCAATATTTCAACAACTATAGGCTACATATGGATCAATCTTCATCAAAAACCTAGTTTTTCTGATTTTTCTCAAGAACAGTCATGAACCTCATCTTAAATCCGTTTTTGGTATTACAAAAGGCAGTAATTCACATAATATGATCGTCCAGTAACATTCTACATGCAACCTATATCCCAAAATTCAAACTAATAACTCCAATCTTATGGGTTTTTTCATTATCTTCCAAGAACATACAAAATTTATGAATAATCTAACATGGAAGAAGCATTCTCTGAAATTTAAATGGAATAAATCACTTGCCTTGGTTTGATTTCGGATTTGGTGTTGATTTGGTGAAGAATCTCTGCAGAATTCCTCTCTCTCTCTCCTTCTCCAAGCTTTCTTCTCCAAAAGATGGCTATGGTGGCTAGGGTTTGCTTTGGGAGAGTTGGAAGACTAAATGATAACCTACGTAGCTTATGGGGTTAATAAAGGTTGGTTGGGTCAATCCTTATCAGATTACAACTCTCAATTTTTCGTCACTTTTAATTACCCAAACATACCAAATTACTAAAATACCCTTTAAGTTGCCGGTATGGCCTAAAAATACCCCGGGACCCAAACTATACCCCCGGCTAGTGTTTTCTGACTATCTCGACCCTTCCGGACGCGTTGACGCACTCAAAACGACCATACGGATTATAAATTTTAAATTCACTATTATCAAAATAATATACCGTGACGCGGCGGTCCCACGCGTCTCAACAAAATTTCTAAAATGCCGTATATAAATCTCACGACAATTTTTTTTTAATACCAGATACATATATAATCATATATGCACATAATCAAATACCAATTCGCATCACATTAGTATTTTTAACCCGGATTAATTTCCAATTAATACCCAATTTAATTAATTAATCCCAAAAATAAATATAGCCAAAAGTACGGGGTATTACATACTTCCCCCCTAATAACTGAATTTCGTCCCGAAATTCGAAACTAGAAAGTATCTGCTAAAAACAGTTCTGGATAACGCTTTCGCATTTCATCCTCGCGCTCCCATGTGGACTCCTCGACATTGTGATGTCGCCACTGAACACGCACTAACGGGACTATCTTTGACCGCAGTTTCCTCTCGCTTCGGTCCAAAATAGCAATTGGCCCCTCCTCGTAGGAGCTATCCGGCTGGAGATCGATGTCCTCCACAGCAATGTGAGAATGAGCCAAATCATCTCTAAGGTATTTCCTCAGCGAGGAAATATGGAACACATCGTGAATCCGATGCAAATGCTCCGGTAACCCGAGTCTATACGCAACCGGTCCGATCCGCTCAATAATAGGAAACGGCCCCACATACCTCGGTGCCAACTTCCCCCTCTTCCCGAATCGCATAATCCTCTTCATAGGAGATACCTTGAGTAAAACCTGGTCCCCCACTTGGAACTCTCTGAAAAATCTCTTTGCGTCAGCATAACTTTTCTGCCTGTCTTGAGCTACCCGAATGCGACTCCGAATCAACTCAATCCTTGCCGAAGTGTCCTGAATTACTTCTGGCCCAAGTAGTTTGTTGTCCCCCACCTCCAACCAACATGCTGGGGAACGACAAGGTCTACCGTACAATGCCTCAAACGGAGCCATGCCAATCGTGAACTGATAGGAGTTGTTGTAAGCAATCTCCACCAGTGGAAGGTACTGCTCCCATCCACCCCCAAAGTCAATAATGCACATGCGTAGCATGTCTTCCAATATCTGATTGGTGCGCTCGGTCTGCCCATCAGTCTGCGGGTGATAAGCCGTACTCAACCGCAATTCCGTGCCCATTGCCTCCTGGAAACTCTCCCAAAACCTCGAAACAAATATCTTGTCTCTGTCAGACACGATATTCAGGGGCACACCGTGAAGTCTCACAATCTCTGAAATGAAAAGCTGGGCATACTGTCCCGTAGTGTAGTCAGTCCTTACAGGTAAGAAGTGAGCGACCTTGGACAACCTGTCCACAATTACCCAAACGGAGTCGTGACCCTTCTGCGACGTAGGCAACCCCGTGACAAAATCCATGGATATGCTCTCCCACATCCACACCGGAACCTCCAATGGCTGTAGCAATCCTGCTGGTCTCTGATGATCCACTTTTACGAGCTGACAAGTGGCGCATTTCGAGACAAACTCAGTGATATCTCTCTTCATACCGCTCCACCAATACTGCCGCCTCATGTCTTGGTACATTTTGTCCCCTTCGGGATGTACCGCGAACCGTGAGCCGTGCGACTCAGCCATAACATCGTGCCGCAATTCTTCCCCTTCCGGAACTACCAATCTCCCATTGAAGCGCAATCCCCCGTCTGAGCTAACGGTATAGGACTCGGCTCCCTCTGCAAGTAATCGAACTATCTGCTCCTGACAGAACGAGTCATCGGCCTGTGCCCGTACTACCTTCGTGACAATCTGCGGTGTAACGGTCATCACAGACATGAAAGATCGGGCCACTGCATCCTGGTGTCCCAATTCCTTCCACTTAGCTTTCCACACCTCTGCCACCTCATCTGCTGGTCTGCGGCTCAACGCGTCTGCTACCACGTTAGCCTTACCCGGGTGGTACTGGATGTCGAACTGGTAGTCCTTCACAAATTCAAGCCACCTACGCTGCCGCATATTCAATTCCTTCTGCGTGAACAGATACTGTAGTGACTTGTGATCCGTGAACAGCTGAAACTTCTCCCCCAAAAGATAGTGCCTCCAAATCCGTAAGGCAAATACCACTGCTGCCAACTCCAAATCATGCGTGGGGTAATTCTTCTCATGAGGCTTAAGCTTACGGGAAGCATAAGCTATGGCCTGTCTCTCCTGCTGTAATACACCTCCCAATCCTTGCAAAGACGCATCAGTGTAAACTAAATATTCAACTCCCGGTCTCGGCAATGCTAACACAGGTGCTGAGGTCAATTTGTCCTTCAATTCATCGAATGCCAACTGACAGGCATCACTCCAGATATATGGCACACCTTTACGAGTAAGATGTGTCAAGGGGCCCGCTATCTCCGAGAAACCCCGAATAAACCTCCTGTAGTATCCTGCTAAGCCCAAGAAACTACGAATCTCTGTTGGTGTCGTGGGCTGTCCCCACTCCCTCACCGCTGACACCTTCCCCGGATCAACTGATATTCCCTGGTCGAAAATAATGTGACCCAAGAACTGGACTTCCTTCAGCCAAAACCCGCACTTCTCATATTTTGCATACAGCTCGTTCTGACGAAGTGTCTGCAAAACTTGCCTCAAATGCTCGGCGTTCTCCTCCTCTGTCTGAGAGTAAACCAGGATATCATCAATGAAGACAATGACAAACTGGTCTAGGAAATCCCTGAACACTCTGTTCATCAAGTCCATAAACACTGCTGGAGCGTTGGTCAAGCCGAAAGGCATAACCCGAAACTCATAAGAACCATATCTCGATAAGAACGCAGTCTTCGAGACATCCTCCTCCCTGATACGCAACTGATGGTATCCCGATCTCAAATCAATCTTCGAGAAGAAAGAAGCTCCTCTCAACTGGTCGAATAAGTCATCGATTCGAGGCAACGGATACTTATTCCGTATCGTGACCTTATTCAACTCTCGGTAGTCCACGCACAATCTCAGTGAACCATCTCTCTTCTTCACAAACAAAACTGGAGCGCCCCAAGGTGAGGTACTCCTACGAATAAAGCCCTGCCCTAACAGTTGCTCTATCTGATCCCGTAACTCTCGCATTTCAGCCGGAGCCATACGGTACGGTGCACGTGCTATAGGTCTCGTACCCGGTAGCAAGTCTATAACGAAGTCTATCTCTCGACTGGGTGGTAAGCCTGGTATCTCCTGAAACACATCTGAATACTCCCTGACAACCGGGATCGAATCTAAAGGAATAACAACCTCCCTAGAGGTATCCTCCTCAATGTAATACAGATGAGCGGTCGATCCTCCGTCTGGGAGAGGCATCGCCACTATAAACATCTCTTGCCCCGGAATGGCAAAAACAATGCTCCCGCTGAAGCAATCAATCATGGCCCTATATGATACGAGCCAATCCATACCGATGATCACATCGTGAACATGCATGTCTAACACTAACATGTCCGCAGGTAATACCAAACCACCAACCTCTACTCCCACTCCCCGGCATATAAAGAAAATAAGTGACCCACTCCCCAATGGTGAGTCGACACACGTCACTGTGCTCTCTGCCGTAGCTAACAATACTAAAGCTTTTGCGAAGTGTGTAGCAATAAAACAGTGTGTAGCACCCGTATCAAATAACACCCGACCCATAGTGCCATGGATAGGAAACGTACCCTCGATCGCGGGCGGTGCCTGTGGAACTGCAGCCTGGTGAACGTTATAGACACGTCCATACTGTAGCTGCCCCTGCTGAGGTGGGACTGCTGGAATGGGTGGCAATGCTGCCATCTGTGGCGGTGCAGGAAGAGCGGCGGGAAACATAGGTCTCTGTGGCTCCTGGCGAGCACCCTGCTGCTGCTGTGGGGCCCTGCCCCTATCAGGACAATCCTGCTTCTTATGTCCAGTCTTGCCACAAGTGAAACACTTCCCTAGGAAATTCCCTCCCCTCTGCCCCTGCTGTCCCCGGCCCTGGTGGCCGTTACCATTCCTCCCTTGGCCCTGCTGGCCCTGATGGAACTGCTGCCCATTCTGTCCCTGCTGGCCCTGATGGCCGTTTGGACCCTGATGGCCCTGGCGGAAACCTCCCTGTCCCTGCCTGTAGTTCCCTGACCGGAACCTCTTATTGTCCCCCTGCTGGGTACCCTGCTCAGTCTGTCTCTGCCCCTGACCGGTCTGTGCCCCGCTGGCACCATGTCCTCCAGTCCTGCCCTGATGGCTAGACTCCCCTGACCGCTTGCCCTCGTCCATATGAAAACGGTGGTCCTGGCAGTGCAATAGCGCAGCGGTAACCACATCAGAATACGTGGCCAACGATAGGTTCCCTAGCAGATGCTGACGGATCCTCCAATTCAACCCATCAATGAACTTATCTATCTTCTTCTTCTCTGTTGGAATCTCGTCTGGAACGATATTCAACAGGTTAGTGAACTCGGCCTCATACTCGGCCACTGTCTTGCTCTCCTGCCTCAGACTCATAAGTTTCCTCCTCATCTCTGTATGAACTGCGGATGGAAAGTACTTGCGGTCAAACCGCACCCAGAACTCCTGAATGGTGAGGGTATCTCTCTCCTCCGCGGTGGTGATAGACTCCCACCACTGTAGTGCAGATCCCACTAGCTTGAAAGTAGCTAGTACCTGTTTCTGAACATCTGTGCACTCATGCATCCTCAAATGCCTCTGCATGTCCTTCCTCCATTGGCTCGAGACAACCACATCTGAGCTTCCTGCAAACTCTGGCGGATGCGCTTTCTTAAAAGCGTCACGTACACGCTCCCAAGCAGACGGGAATGCATTAACCTGTGCTGGCGCGGCAACCGGCGCCTGAGGCGGTGCCTGCTGAATCACGGCAATCGCGGCATTTACCGCTTGAGCTACTATAGCTGCAACCTCAGTGGCGTTCAACATGCCCTGAACTGGAGCGGGCTGGGGTTTGGGCATTGCATTCCTGGGAACTCGTCGTGCACGTCGTGGAGGCATCTGAAATAAGAACAAATTTTATAAGTCTACAGATAAACTTCAAAATAGCTGAAGAACGAAACGTACACACAAAAAGAGTACAACAGTCCTAAAATATAGGGCTCTATATCAAAGAAAACGTAGCGGAAACATAATAGCCGTACAGATCCTAAAGGACACTAGAACCTGATGCTCTGATACCACCTGTGACACCCCGACTAATTAAACACCGGGTAGCTGCTCCTTTATAAAATTAATTCAAAATGCCAAGTTGGCTCAGTTAATAGCATCACTGTCGAAAACGTTTTATTATTACTAACCACCTAGTATTTAAAAACTAAGTGCCAAATTTTATTAAATCTGATTAACATGCAACAAGAGTAATGAATAACTAAATAACACCATTCACCATACTGAAGTAAAACGAATAACCATCACAAAATGTAAATAAACTCGGGAGGAAAAACTCCTCAATACAAATCCCACAACTGATAAGTAAACTGAAATAAATAACTAAAACTGAATACTGAGCAATACATGCTAGAGTCTGAAAACTGAAATGTAAAAATGTCTAATAGAATTGGGCAACATGCCCTACAACTGATAGATGCTGAGACTGGAATCCAAATGAGAGAAGCGTCTACATGCAAATCCCTGTAGCTTCCACAAACAGCTACAGCTCGTCACCTGAATGATAATCCTATGCTTGGTGTCCTTGTGGCTGGGCACCTAAAAAGGTTTTACAAGAAAAAGAGATTTGAAAAGCAAACGGGTCAGAGCCCGAATGTGTTATATTTTAAAAACCTGCAAGTGCTTTAAAAACATTTAAAACATTAAATGCAAAGTACATGTTAGGACGTGCACTCACATTATATTCTCACCTCTCGTCTAACTGTGCACTCCTAACGCAAATACCCATCTATAACTACCCGTACTACTAGCTAAGTGACAACATAACTAGCTAGACTGCCAAAGGTTCTATCCATTTTACTCGGTTAATTTAATATAACAACGCTCGTAATATAATAGGGGTTTAACGTAAACTCAGTTACTAACTATGCCATTGATATAACTATCAGCTAACTCATTATATATCTCGAAACAATACCGTAATATTTTTACAACATTAACATGAGGATTCCCATTAATATAATGTATATTATTCACATCATAAATATACGATACAAGCACCCCGCAATCTAAGCTATGGTTCACACATACTCTGCTATCCATCCCGGTACATCACGTACATAAGGATTACATATTCCGAATCTCTCAGGAATAGTTTACTGATAACAACATCACAAATAATGGAGGCGAACACAGTCACCATCACATGGGTCACGCACATACCTACGCTCCCATGGTCATGCAGACTTATTAATATCACAATAAGTCCTTCTATGATCTATGTTCATCAAGGTACCAGTCTAAATCCCCCCCGTAGGCACACAAGGATTAGAGGGTCCTAAGCGAACGCAAACCTCCCCCGTGATAGCAAGTATGGTAGGTATGTTATACACATAAACTATATACTAAGCATTCACACATCTTAGATATCACCATATTAATAAGGTATTTTCTTCATCATTATACCATTATTCCAAACTTATATAATTCAAGTAATCCGATAGTTTATAATTTAAATAGTCGACACGTCTCACGTCGTAATTCCTTAAACTTAAAACCTATCTCGAATAGACTACTAAGTTCCCATAATTCTCACATATGATATCTTTATGCCTAAGGTCTTTACTTCTGCCCCAAACCTTATTTCATCAACTTATTCAAATTTTACACTATTAACCTAAACGTTATCTCGCTTCACGAATTTCAATAATCTAGAATAATTCCTCGAATTGCATTCTAATTAAAGTCCACTATAATAATAATCACACCTACTGGTCTCCTTAAGGTTGAGGGTATTCATAAGTTCTCCAAACATATTCTCCGAGGGTTTCCACCATTAAAATCAAATTAAGGAAAATTTTACTCATTCTGGGAAGGTCGATCGATCGACCTATGAATATCGATCGATCGATCTAGTCGATCGATCGACTGATGAATGTCGATCGATCGATCGAACAGGTATGGCTACGAACTGCTTCGTTCTGCAGATTTGAAAACGTCCCAAAACTTATTTCTAACGTGTGATTCTCAAATATAACGTTATAGTAATGTCATATAACAATCCTACAATATTACTAACGTCCATAAATCAATATTTCAACAACTATAGGCTACATATGGATCAATCTTCATCAAAAACCTAGTTTTTCTGATTTTTCTCAAGAACAGTCATGAACCTCATCTTCAATCCGTTTTTGGTATTACAAAAGGCAGTAATTCACATAATATGATCGTCCAGTAACATTCTACATGCAACCTATATACCAAAATTCAAACTAATAACTCCAATCTTATGGGTTTTTTCATTATCTTCCAAGAACATACAAAATTTATGAATAATCTAACATGGAAGAAGCATTCTCTGAAATTTAAATGGAATAAATCACTTGCCTTGGTTTGATTTCGGATTTGGTGTTGATTTGGTGAAGAATCTCTGCAGAATTCCTCTCTCTCTCTCCTTCTCCAAGCTTTCTTCTCCAAAAGATGGCTATGGTGGCTAGGGTTTGCTTTGGGAGAGTTGGAAGACTAAATGATAACCTACGTAGCTTATGGGGTTAATAAAGGTTGGTTGGGTCAATCCTTATCAGATTACAACTCTCAATTTTTCGTCACTTTTAATTACCCAAAAATACCAAATTACTAAAATACCCTTTAAGTTGCTGGTATGGCCTAAAAATACCCCGGGACCCAAACTATACCCCCGGCTAGTGTTTTCTGACTATCTCGACCCTTCCGGACGCGTTGACGCACTCAAAACGACCATACGGATTATAAATTTTAAATTCACTATTATCAAAATAATATACCGTGACGCGGCGGTCCCACGCGTCTCAACAAAATTTTTAAAATGTCGTATATAAATCTCACGATAAATTTTTTTTAATACCAGATACATATATAATCATATATGCACATAATCAAATACCAATTCGCATCACATTAGTATTTTTAACCCGGATTAATTTCCAATTAATACCCAATTTAATTAATTAATCCCAAAAATAAATATAGCCAAAAGTACGGGGTATTACATCAACACAGTTTTCAAGGAGCTGATTTATAAGATTATGGAAAAACTCAAAGATCAATAGTTCGCCAAGCGGCCTAAGAAGATCATTGGTGATCCGACCAAGAGTAACAACACGCTTCAATGCGTATTCCATAAATAAAATAAAAATGCAAGGACCTCAAAGATCATCTAGAGGAGTTAGCCCAATCTCGGTATCTGAACGAGTTTATTGAGAAGAAGTATGACTATGACGCAACTAATGGCGACCAGAAACCAGACAATGCTCTTGATGATGACAAGGGGAATGAGTTCACATCATTCTTAGAGCGCTCGACCTTAAGAAGATCGAAGGGAATTCTACTCGAATGGAACTCAAGAAAGTTATAGCTTTGATTGAAGATTTCCATATTGATCTTGCTAAAAGCCAGGATGGAAAGCATCGTCGACCATAGGACGTTGACTACAATAATAACATTGTATTATAGAGGAAGACTTGGATGGGGTACAAACCCAACACCACAACGCGCTAGTAATCACTTACAGAATCACAATTTGGGATGTGTACAAGTTACTAATGGAACAGGGGAGCTCTTCAGATGTGATGTATCTGGAGCTCTTCTAAAAATTCAAGCTTAAGATATCAGACCTCAAGGAGGAAATCGTCCATCCAGTCGGATTTTCAAGAAAGATGATGATGTCATTGGGGAAAGTGGGACTTCCATTAAGGTTAGGAAATATCATGAAAATCATAGAGTTTTTAGTGGTCGATACGGAGTCACCTTACCACGCCAACTTAAGTAGGGGTGGCTTCACGGTATGGGGTTTATCCCCTCCACCTACCGCCAAAAGCTCAAGTGCATCGTGGACAAAGGAATAATGGATATCAGAGGCGACCAAGAAACTGCTCAGAAGTGCTTCATAGCCTCCTTTAGGCCTAAGCAGGAAAAGAAGAAAGAGAAATAAGTTATTTCGGAGACAGCCAAGGATGGGGATACTCCATCCAAATAGTAACTACGATACGGACGACCAGGGGTGGAAGAGATGAGGATCTACCCAACTGACAATGTCATTGAAAACTTGGAGAAAATTATCTTTGACAAATCCAAGACAGAGAGAAAGTTCTTAATCGGGACAAGCATGAGTAGCCTTAAAAGGAAGGAATTGATCGCCTTCCAGAAATAGAGATTGCATGTGTTCTCATGGGAACCATACGATATGCCAAGGATCGACCCTATAGTTATATGTCATCAACTTTATGTAGATCCAATGTTTAAGTTGATCATATAAAAGGCTCACTGAACTGCCTCAAAAAAGCAAAGTCTGTGGAGAAGGAAGTAGGGAGACTTTTGGAGGTAAGGTCCATCGCAGAATTTCAATTCCCAAAGTGGCTCTCAAATCCAGTTACAGTCCTAAAGAACTATGGGGTCTATAGAGTCTTCGTATATTTCACCAACCACAACAGGGCATGTCCTAAGGACAGATTCCCCCAACTAAAGATAGACCAGCTAGTTGACGCCACGACAACTCATGAACGGATAAGTTTCCTAGATGCTTATTCAGGGTACCATAAGACTCCTCTATTTGGCCCTCACAGAGATAATACTTCATTTATAATGCCAGTTGGTATGTATTGTTAAAAGTTCATAACATTTGGCCTTAAGAATGCAAGAGCTACATATCATAGGTTAGTCACCAAGATGTTCCAACACCAGATGAGAGAGATCTTGAATGTGTACATTGACGATATGTTCATCAAGAGCAGGAATAAGAGCAACCATCCCTAAGAACTGGCTAACACTTTTGAAATCCTCAAGCTCTATCGAATGAAACTTAACACAGGCAAGTGCTCATTTAGGGTCCAGTTAGGAAAATTTATTGGTGATCAAGAGGGGTATTGAGTCTAATCGGTTCAAATAGAATCGATTAGTAAGATCCAGCCTCCAAAGACATTACGCGAGATCTAAAGCCTCAGTGAAATGCTCCTGGTACTCAATCACTTCATTTCTAAGTCGTTTGAGTGCTATCGACTATTTTTCCAGCTACTCAAGAAGGAGAAAGGCCTCACCTAGGATGAGGAGTGATCCAAGGCCCTATAGGAGATCAAATCCTACCCCAATAAACATCCACTACTGTAGATCCTCGATCAGGAGGATCCTATTTACCTTTATCTCACAGTATCAACCCACCCAGTCAGCTCGGCCTTGGTATGCGAAAGAGAGGCAAATCGATTTCCAATTTACTATGCTAACAAAATTCTCTTGGATGCCGAGAAACGTTACTTACTTTTGGAGAAACTTATTTATGCACTGGTGAACACTTTACGCAAGTTAAAACATCACTTTGAAGCCCATTCCATCACCATGATCACTTCCTTCCCTCTTAAATTTTTCCTTTGCAAGGTTGACCTTTCTGGACAAATGTCAAAGTGGTTATACAGCTTGGGAGATTTGATATTCACTTCCAACCAAGGACAACAATCAAAGTGAAGGTTTTGTTCAACTTCATCGCATAATTTAATGTAGAGGGTCCCACTGACCAGCAGCTGACCAATCAATCAAAGTTACATAAACATGCCCAGGGAGAAAGTTAGACGATGTATATTGATGGAACCTCCAATTCAAAGGGGGAAGACCTAGGAATTGTCCTTTTGACTCCATAGAATGCTATGATCGAGCAAGGAATCAGATTGGGATTTGATGCCTCCAATAACGAGGATGATTATGATGTGCTCATCGTCAAACTTCACAATGCATGTTTCCTCTAGGCAAGAAGATTCAATGTTTATTGCGACTCCAAATTGGTGTCCAATCAAGTCATTGGGGATTTCAATGTCAAAGATGACAGGATGACAACCTACCTCACAGTTGTGCATGAGTTAATTACGAAATTTGGCGAAGTCCACGTTAAGCAGTTCCCCTAGGAGTACAACAGTCATGCCAATGCTCTAGCAACACTGAGCTCAAAAGTGGACTTAGGTCTCAAGAGAACCCACTACACCCAAAAAGGAGATTTGTAACTATTATTAGCAGTTACAAATGACCTTTATAACTTCTCTTTATCGTGACGATTTATGGGGTCAAAAAACAATAATTGTCACTCCTAACAGCAGTCATAATTTTTTATAACCCATATGGTGGTTATAACTGGTGACCCCAATTTGAAACTGTTGTTTGTAACTATTGTCAATAGTTACGAATTTAATATTTGTAACTGCTGTCAGCAGTTACCAATCTAATATTTATAACTATTGTTAGCAGTTACGAATCTAATAATTGTAACTGCTATCAGCGGTTACAAAATTAGCAGTAGTGTCAAATTTGTTACTGCTATCAGCACTTACAAAACTTGAATTTGTTAAATTTGGTTTGAGATATTATAAATATCTTTATATTTTCACAAAATGATGAAATGATGAGAGTAGAATAAATATTATGAACATGTAACAAGTCTAAAAAATCTGACTACATTTCATTTATATTTCTGATATTCAAAATATTGGGTACACATAAAACTTGTTTAAATTTAATTTAGCATAAAAAAATTAACTAAAAAATAATGACACAACACTTCGATAACATGAAATGTCAAGAACATGTTACAAATCATTATAAACATAGACCAAGTATCACCACGTGGTGGATATGCTTCATAAAGTTTGGGTATATAAACTGTGGGGGGTATTGATGCGATGACATCCTCCCTCGCGTATATGGAGTACTGTAGGCCCCTTTTTCTATGCAGAAAGTGTTTTTAAGGATGAAAAATCAATTTTCATTTTAAGAAAAAAAATCAATTTATAATTTGCACCAAGATGTGAACCAATTTTAACTTAACCAAACTTTATCTTGATTAATCATAAACAAGCATCGAGTGATTAAAGCAAATAAAGTAAGGAAAAGAATGATCACAACGCCAAATGTACGAGGAAACCACAACAGGAAAAAAACTCGGATGATCTAAGCCAGACAATCACTATGACGTGGAATTATAAGGAGCAGACACAAGCCTTACTCAATGACTTGATCCCCACAAGTCTTGACGCTCTTCTGATCTTGAACCACTCCTCCACAGTACCCACGTAGAAAGTCCTTCTTCCATGATGCTCGTCCACAACACACGCATCCACATTTGTCTCAAAGTCCACCGATATGGATTTGTGTCGTCTACGATGTTGAACACGAACTCCGTCGCTTCTTCACCACAAAAACCAATGTTTAAGTGTATAAAAAACTCTTCTTGGTACCAACAAAGATCACTATAGCATACAGTAATGAAAGCTCGGATCTTTGAAACTCTAGGGGTGTTTTAGACTTAGAAAACCTTAGAAAACTTTGTGCAGAAAGAGTATTGGTTCGTAAGCTGTATTTTAGACTGGATAGCCTTTCGAAACTCTGAGAAAACAAGCCTTAAATAATTTTTTTAAGTCGGTGTCTCGCTTGAACGACATACCTATATTTCTCGAACGATTGCTGTTGTCGTTTGAATGACTGACACGTGTGGTTGATTTTAACACAACTCTAAACCATATTTATCTCAGAATAAACGAATTGTAAATGTTTTCAAACTCTTTTAAAAATAATTTAAAATAATTTCTTTAATAAAATAACATCCTTTAGGCATTCATCTCTGAGTGATATCGGAATGCAATTAAACTTGAAGACGAAATATGCACCATAAATCGACACGATAAATCCTTGATGCTTTTACCGCAACGTCTTCAATAAAATTCAATACATCATAGTATGTGTGGGATCGTGCTAATAAAAATACGACATATGTCTCAAACGTGTTTTGTTCCGGGAATAAGTCAGATAAACATATAATGGACTCAATTGGAAATTTTGTCCTTACAAATCCTCCCCTTTGACTATTTCGGGACAAAACCAACATTTAAATGCCTTAGTCGGGTCGTCAAGCCGTATGACACCAAATCCCATCCCATAAACCCAAAATAAAAAATTACAGTACAAGACAAGTAAATGATGGTCTGGTAAGCATGGACTGTCTGAACGTGATATAGACTTGAAATCGAATCTCTTTAAGCATACTTAGACACATGAAATAGGCTAATACCTAGTGAAGTATGGAGGAACAAATGATATAAAAACCAATATGAAAAAATCAAATCCAAATCATTTGTTATGTGAGCAAAGCATGATATCAATTTGTAAACAACATTAAAATGAGGATACCAATTTGTACCAATGAAAAACAACATGATACCAACATGTGTAAACTAACCAATATAACAATTCAAGCATATGATCACAAATATGATACCAAAAGGTAATGCAACAAATGTATCTGCTCATCAAACAAACTCTCCCCCTACATCACATACATCTATCCCCCTTTTTGTCTCGAATAGATAACCGAGTGAAAAGATACCAATTTAGCGATATATCTAGATTAAGAATAATCAATGAAATATATCTAGATAATCATGCAAACAACCAACTAATAATTATCAAAAATATCAAATCCATAACTAGCAAATAGTAAGCACACAACATGAATCAAATCGAAAAATCAGGTGTGATTAACCATCCATAATGTAATAAAAGGTGTAACCAGTATGAATCTGCATATAAACTGTCCAGAAGCAACCCAGCAGTACCAAAAGTTTGGCAAAAGGGACCAAGGTGCTGAAACAAAAGGAAAAAATATCTAGAGAGTCACTCGAACGAAACAGCCTTATCATTCGAACGACATAGGCTTCTCACGAGATGGCGTCGCGCGACATTTGTTTCTTGATCGAGCGATAAAATCAAACTCTCACATTCAGTTCTAAAAATGAAACAGTTTCATCCAATGAAAAATTTTCTTGAAAACACTAACTGTAAGTGGCAGAAAATTGCAAAACAATAGTAAAATAGTAGCGAAAACAAAAAAATAATACGAGTTACAAGTTAACATAGTACCGATGTGCTCAAACATGAACATTGAATGTATGGACATGAACTACAACAAATGAATCACAATTCCAACACATCGAAATGATAAATAAGCTCTATTTGATAACTATAAATCACTAAACTTTATTTTAGTCATATGTGATAATTAAATTGTGAGATAAATGAGCTAAACATTCAAACACGCACACAAATTCAGAATATTGACGATTCTACAAACCATAGTGTCACGACACGATTTTTCAACGTTAGGATTCATGGTGCAAACCCGATTAAATTATCCATCCAAACTCCCTCAAATATATCATACGTTTTCTTTTAGAATTAACATAAACTAATTGTCCCATATTTTGGCATATGATTATTTTTATTACCTTGATTTTCTCTTTGGCTCTTTTAAACGGTGGCTTTCACGATGACTCAATTTTGCACTATCGCACCCCTTTCCCGTGAACACTTATCATTTTTTTATTACTATCCTCACGGTAAATGGTTCTTACATGCACACCTCCTCCTTAAGTCTACTTATGCACAGATGACAAAATTGAGATAAGAACGTCTCCCCCAACTCAAATATGCATGAGATGTCAAACATCCATATAAACTCGTGCATGTGAGCAAAGACGGCATATATACAAAGTCGAAACAAAATGCATATCAAATTCGAAATAACCCCATTATACAATGGTTAAGATCATTCTAAGCATTAATAATTAGGATAAAATTTCCTAGCCACATGGATAACGAAAGGAAGGGGGTCCAAGTATACCAATATGCCACTTCAAACATGAAAACTCACGGCACAAAAAAATAAAAATCTTTTTGGATTTTCAACATATTTTGACTCAAATAAATGCAAAATCTTTTTTGAATTTTTTCTAAAATATTTAAAACCAAAATATCTTTTTGTAGTTTTCAAATAAGACTCAATAAATGACAAAAATAATGCAAAATGATTCAAACGTCATAATACTAGCAAAATATAAATCATGATGTAAAGGCTAGTGTATGACAAACATGACAACACAATCATACATTAGATCTAGCATGGTAAGAATCAAGTGAAACAAAATGAGAACCATGAAGTTTTAGTCCTAAAGCCTCTATGTCTGATTTCCTAACCCAAGTAGGTGTGACATGATGCAATGTGTGCAAGTGTAAAGACGGTGGGAATGATTACCAAAATGTCGACCTCTCCTCACGTTCTTAGTGGGCTCTCTCACACGGTTGGTTTTGGATTTGGGAATAGGAACAACTCTATCATCGTAGCCTATACCAAACTTATCATCTTTGACTTGGACAGTGCCTAATATCCTATCCAACTTTTTCGACCTAGATTAAAAGTCAAACTTAACCCTACTCGAGTCATTCAACTTCTCTTCTAACTCAAAAATTCTAGACTCGAGCATATGCCTAGACTCCTCAAACTCTAGAATCTCCTTTTTCAAAGTCTCCATCAAATCACGAAGACTATCTCTCTCTTTTTCAATGTACCCTAGATTCTACCTAAGCTTCTTCTCCCGTGCCCTAAGATGCTCAATCAAAACAGCATTATCTTCTATGGCATGCTAATGTACCTTAGTTTGTAATTAGTAATTTTCCTTTTTCACCTTTACCCCTTCGGTATACAATTCATTAATTGCACTTTGAAACTCTTTCACATCAACCTCCTCTTCCTCACTCGCTTCACCATCACTCCCTTGGGATCCAACCACCTCGAAAGTGTCATGTACATGAGAATCTTCATGAGGAGATTTATCGTCGTCGCTCACATGACATGCCAAGAAAGCAACAAACTTTCTCTCATTGGGGGAACTCGCTCCCTCTTCCGAATCACTATCACTTAAGGATTCACTATAAGCTTTCGATTTATTGCCCTCTTTCTTAAGTCTAGTGGGACACTCGGCAACTTTGTGACCATAACCCTCACACCCAAAACACCTATCCGACTCAACCCTATTAAATTTCTCACTCTTATCCTTAGGGTGGACTATACCATGTTGTTCTTGAATTTCTTAATCTTTTTGGCATCTTTTGATTGCTTTTTAAATTTAAGAAACTTTTTGAGCTTCTTTATTAACAAGGCGACATCCTTAATATTAGAATCGGAATCGAAATCATCATCTGAAACTTAAGTCTTATCCTTCCGAGCTTTCAAAGCAATGCCCTTTTCTTTCTTTGGCACTTACTTTGAGGTAAACATATCGAGTTCATAAGTTTATAGGTCACCTAAAATATCTTCAAGTTTCTTTGATTCAAGCATACCTAAGGAGTTTAAAACGGTTCCATTTACATCAAACCTACTCGACAAAGACCTCAAAATTTTCTTTATCACACGGTTGTCGGGAATATTCTCTCCTAAGTTGAACGATGAGTTGACAATAGTAGATGACCTAGCATAAAACTCATCAAACGATTCACTTTCCAACATCTTAATCGTCTCAAATAGTGTAGTGAGGTTTTGTAACTTAGACGCCCAAACCATGCTAGTGTCCTCGTGAGTAAGTGCAAGTGCATCCCAAGCCTCTTTTGAAGTTTCACAAGTCATAATTCTATTATACTCTTCAGGTGTGACATGTGAGGAAATGACGTGCATACCATTAGAGTTGTAAAGTGCAAGTCTATGTTTGACTTCGGTCCATGACTCAACATATTTCAAACAAGTGACCTCACCCTCTCATGTGGCTGGTAGAGACCAACCCTTTTCAACTGCTAACAACACACGCACATTAATGGATTTTAAAGAACTTCTCATTCGCATTTTCCAAAAAGCATAATTTGTGCCATAAAAAATAGAAGCACGAAAACTTTCAAAACCAACAAAATTCATCCTAAAAAACACAAAGGATCAACACAATAAAAATATGTTTCTTGCTCTGATGCCAATTTGTAAGCCCCTTTTTCTATGCGGAATGTTTTTATAAGGATGCCAAAACAATTTTCATTTTAAGCAAAATCTTTTTCCAATTTATAATTCGCACCAAGTTGTGGACCAATTTTAACATAACCAAATTTTATCTTGCTTAATCCTAAACATGCATATAGTTATTAAAGAAAATGAAGTAGGGAAAAGAATGATCACAAAGCCGGATGTACGAGGAAACCACGACGGGACGACCCAACCCAGACAATCACTATGATGTGGAATTATAAGGAACAGACACAAGCCTTACTCAACGACTCGATCCCCACGAGACTTGACACTCTTTTGAACTTCAACCACACCTCCACATTTCCCACACATAAAGTCCTTCTTCCACGATGCTTGTCCACAACACACGCGTACACGTATGTCTCAGTGTCAACCGATATGGATTTCTATCATCTACGATGTTGAAAACAAACTCCTTCACTTCTTCACCGCAAAACCCAATGTTCATGTGTAGAACAAACTCTTCTTGGTGCCAACAAAAATCACTATAGCATATAGTAATGAAAGTTCGGATCTTTGAAACTCTAAGGATGTTTTATACTTAGAAAACCATAGAAAACTTCGTGAAAAAAGCGTATTGGTTCGTAAACTGTATTTTAGACCGGACACCCTTTCGAAACTGTGAGAAAACACACTTAAAATAATTTTTTTAAGTCGGTGTCTTGCTCGAACGACATACCAATGTCACTCGAACGACTGCTATGGTCGTTTGAATAACTGGCACGTGTGTTTGATTTTAACACAACTCTAAACCATCTTTATCTCAGAATAAACGAAGTGTAAACGTTTTCAAACTCTTTTAAAAACAACTTAAAATAATTTCATTAATAAAATAACATCCATAAATATTTTAAAATAAATTCTGAGACCCATTAAAATTATGCATTCATACCTGACTGATCTCGGACTGCAATTAAACTTGAAGATGAAATATGCACCATAAACCAGCATGATAAATCCTTAAAGCTTTTGTCTCAACGTCTTAAATAAACATCAATACGTCATAGTATGTGTGGGATTGTGACAGTAAAAAAATGACCTATGACTTAAAGGTGTTTTGTTCCCGAAATAAGTCAAATAAACATACAACGGACTCAATTGAAAATTTTATCCTTACAAATCTCCCCCTTTGACTATTCTGGGACAAAACCAACAGTGAAATGCCTAAGTCAGTTTGTCAAGCCTTATGATGCCTAAATTTCATCCCATAAACCCAATATAAAAAATTACAGGACAAAACAAGTAAATGATGGTCCATAAGCATGAATTGTCTGAATATGATGTATACTTGAAATCGAATCTCTTTAAGCATACTTACACACATGAAAAAGACAAATACCCAGTGAAGTATGGAGGAACAAATGATATAAAAACCAATATGAAAAAATCAATTCCAAATCATTTGTTATGTGAGAAAAGCATGATATCAATTTGTAAACAACATTTAAATGAGGATACCAATTTGTACCAACGCAAAACAATATGATCCCAATATGTATAAACTAACCAATATAATCACTAAAGCATATGATCATAAATATGATACCAAAAATTAATGCAACAAATCTATTTGCTCATCAAACAAACTCTCCCCCTACATCACATACATATATCCCCCTTTTTGTCTTGAATAGACAACCCGATGAAAAGATACCAATTTAGAGATATATCTAGCTCAAGAATAAACAATGAAATATATCTAGATAATCATGCAAACGATCATCTAATAATGATTAGAAATATCAAATTCGTAGCTAGCAAACAGTAAGCACACAACATGAATCAAACAGATAAATCAAGTGTGATTAACCATTCATAATGCAATAAAAGGTGTAACCAGTATGAATGTTCATATTTACTGTCCACAAGCAACCAAGAAGTACAGAAAATTTGGCAAAAAGAACCAGGGTACTGAAACAGAAGGAAAAAAATTCATAGGGTTGCTCGAACGAAACAACCTTGTCGTTTGAATGACTTATGCTCCTCGCGAGATGGCTTCGTGCGACATTTGTTTCTCGCTCGAACGAGAAAATTAAACTCTCACATCCAGTTCTAAAAATTAAACAGTTTTTCCCAATGAAATTTTTTTTTAAAAAAACTAACTGGAAGTGGCAAGAAATTGCAAAACAGTTGCGAAAACAACAAAAACAACATGAGTTATAATCTAACATAGTACCGTTGTGCTCAAACATGAACTTGGAATGTATGGGCATGAACTACAGCAAATGAATCACAATTTTAACACATCAATATGATCAAGAATCTCTAATTGATAACTATAAATCATCAAACTTTATTTTAGTGATATGTGATAATTAAAGTGCGAGTTAAATTTACTAGACAATCAAACATGCACACAAATATAGAATATTAATGATTCTACAAACATTAGCATCATGAAACAATTTTTCAATGTTAGAATTTGTGGTGCAAACCCGTTTAAATTATCCATCCAAAATCCCTCAAATATATCATATTTTTTCTTTTGGAATGAAAATAAACTAATTGGCCCAGATTTTGGCATATGATTATTTTTATTGCCTTGATTTTCTTTTGGGCTCTTTTAAATGGTAGCTTTAACGACGAGTCAATTTTACACTATCGCAGTCCTTCCCCATGAACACCCATTGTGGGTACCTCGATTTGTCACCACGGGCCCAGACGAGTAGCCCAATATAGGCCCAAAGTGTACCAATTCGGTCACAACTCAGTCAAGTCCCTAAAATCTCGCATGCAGGTATTCTAGGGGTTATGGACTGGCGTGGGGGAGCCAAACACCCCCAATACCCGAGAACAAACAAGTATATAACAAACCCTAATCCTGGGGCAAATGGCACGTATTTTATTTCCTATAAAACACTCCCCGGAGTATAGAAAAATAATACTAAGAGCACCACCGTGGACGTAGGCATTCTTGCTAAACCACGTAAATATTGTGTTGTGTGATTTAGCATTCTTTATTTGCTTTGGTGATTATCTTTTCTTATTCATTTGGGTTGAACTTAATTGTCACCACAATTGGCATTGTGTGTGGGAAAGATCGTCTTTCTTTAAGAAATCCCTCACTAACAAAGAATCTGGAATGTCTGGTCACAGCAGCAATGCCCCTTAAGAAGGGGATATCCAAGAGCAGCCTGCCCCTCACAGGATCAGATCTGAAGTTCGACGTTCAGATCAAAGGGCTCGCCCAAAATGGCAAGCCTCAGAAAAAAGTCAGGGACCAGCTAGGTCCACACAAATCTCCAGGTTGATCGATGCTTATGAGGCAAGGCTCCAAGAGCAAGGGGAGGCCACTCGCAAGCAATAGGCTGAGAATGCTCACTTTAAAAGGAGATTAGAAAGGATGGAGAAAGAACTCCATCGCATCACTAGGCGGCGTTCATACCGCACTCCTAGCCCTCAGGCGAGCAAGTCTCGCAACCAAGGAAGGAGCCCTAAACACGGATCCCAAAGAAGTGAGAAGCATAAGTCTGATGATGATTTACTCGAGAAACAACGACCAGTTCGCCATTATAGGAGCCCAGCTCGAGTTGATAAGGATATACAAAATTTGGTCCGAAGGGAAATACACCAGCACCCAGCGCATCGGGGTGCTAGATCGACCATAGAGCTTTCTCGGTGAGCTCTAAGGACCTCGATGAAATCCCCTTTCTCAAGGGAAATAGAAGAAGAAGCCCCCAAGAAGTTCACAATTCCGAGATTCAAGATCTATGATGGAAAGACTGACCCTATCACTTATGTTAGGCAGTACAGGCAGGACATGACTCTTTGGAACCACAGGGATGCACTAATGTGCCAGATTTTTCCCTCGAGCCTATATGATGTGTCCCTTGAGTGGTTTAAGAGGCTTCCTCACAGGTCCATCAGGATCTTTGTGTCCCTGTTCAAGCTCTTCATGGATCTTTTTATTACCAGAAGCTCCCATCCAAAGAGGATGGATTCTTTGCTAACAATAAAGAAGACGCCTCATGAGAGCCTCCAGGACTACGCAAAGAGGTACTGGGAGTTGTTCAATGAGGTCGAGAACTGCTCAAACAGGTAGCAGTGGCCTCTTTTAATATTGACCTACCCAGCTCTTACCTTTTGTACCAATCCTTGACAAAGAAGGAGGCCATAATCATCGATGACCTGATGTCTCGCATCCAGAAGTATGCTAAAGTTGAGGATATGACCCGCCTCAGTGCAGGGGAGAATGTCTGAGCTAAGTTCGCTGCCAAGGGTAACGATAAGGTCAAAAACCAGAAGAAATGAGGTAAAAATGGGGAAAGGGTGGCTATAAGAATGGAGGCAAGAATGATGCTTTGAAAGCATTTCAGGCAGTAAAAACTGTCTTCAAAGAACCAAGATACAAGATCCTAGCAAAAATTAAAGATGAGCCATTTTCTAAGTGGCCCAGAAAGATGGGAGGAGATCCCTAAAAGAGAAATAACGTGCTGAGATGTGCTTTTCACAAGGATGGAGGACATAAGACTGAGCATTGCAAGGCTCTTAAGTCTCACCTTGAAGAGTTGTCCCAGATGGAGCACCTGAACGAGTTTGTAGAGAAGAAGGCAGAGAAAGTTACTGCCAACAGAGACACAAGGCCTGACAACGTGCTCGAGGATGATGCTGGCCATGAATTTGCAGTGATTCATGGGGCATCCTATCTAAAGCAGATTCAAACGAATTCAGCCTGGATGGAAGTAAAAAAGCTTACTATAGTAACGTAAGCTTTTTAGATCAATCCAGCAAAGACTAAGTCTGGAAAGCATCGACAAACAGATGACGTCGATTATAGCAAACACATCGTATTCACAGATGAAGATCTGGTGGGGGTAAAAATCTCGCATCATGACGCCTTGATCATTACGCTTAGGATAGACAACTATGACATCGACAAGTTGCTCGTCGACCAGGGAAGCTCATCCGAGGTAATGTACCTTGACATATTTAGGAAATTGATGTTAGCATTTCCGACATGAAGGAAGCCATTGTCCCTCTAGTTGGCTTTGCTAGAAAAGTAACTATTCTATTGGGAAAGATCGTGCTGCTGGTGAGGGCAAGAAGTGTCTCCAAGATGATCGAGTTTTTGATAGTCGACATTGACTTTCCATACCAAGCTATCCTCGACAGAGGGTGGATACATACAATGAGGGCAGTCCCCTCGACCTACCATTAGAAACTCAAGTACGTGACTAAGTGAGGAGTGATGGAGATCCACGAAGATCAAGCGATGGCAAGAAGGTGCTTCATATCATCCATCCGCCCATAACTAGAGAATAAGGTCGAGAAGGTAAAAGAGAAAGTCGAGGAGCAAGAAGTTTGATACCTTCGAAATAGCAGCTAAAGTGTGGAAGACTCGGAGTGGAGGAGACCAGGCTCCTCCCCTCTGAGCAGGTCGTTGAAAACCTAGAAGAAGTCACAGCCGGTGGTAACAAAAAAGACAGGAGTTTCTTGATTAGGACATCTCTCACAGATCAAGAAAAGAAAGAATTGATGGTGCTATTAAGGAGTAACCTATATGTTTTCACGTGGGAACCGTACGAGCTACCTGGAATTGATCACAGTGTGGTTTGTCATCGGTTGCACATCGACCCCACTTTCAGGCCTATTGCATAAAAGGCACAGCAAACTGCACCCGAGAAGGCCAAGGCTGTAGAAAAGGAAAAAAAAGGTACTGGATGCATGATCCATATGGGAAGTTTAATTCCCTAAATGGATGTCCAACCCAGTAGTGGTTCCGAAGAACAATGGAAAATGGAGAGTTTGTATCAACTTCACTGACCTTAACAGGGCATGCCCTAAGGACAGTTTCCCCCTCCCAAAGATCGACCAATTGGTGGACGCTACAGCAGCTCGCAAAAGAATGAGTTTTCTAGACGCATATTTGGGTTATCACCAGATTCCACTATATGCACCAGACCAAGATAAGACCGCGTTCATTACCACCGTCGGATTATACTCTTATAAATTTATGACCTTTGGGCTCAAGAATGTCGGAGAAACTTACCAGCGGCTAGTCACCAAGATGTTCAAAGACTAAATGGGAGATACCATGGAAGTCTACATTGATGATATGCTCGTCAAGAGTAATCACAAAGAGGACCATCTCTCAAACCTATCAAGGACCTTCAAAATCCTCAATAAATAACGAATAAAACTTAACGCGAGCAAGTGTTCTTTTGATGTCCAGTCAGAAAAATTCCTCGGGTACTTGATTAGCAGGAGAGGCATTGAAACCAACCCAGACCAGATCGATGCAATCAATAAGGTACAACCTCCCTGCACAATAAGAGACGTGCAGAAGCTCACAGGCATGCTCACCGCCTTGAATAGGTTCATCTCGAAGTCCTCCAAAAAGTGACAGCCATTTTTCTAGCTATTGAAAAGAAGCAAAATGGTAGAATAGAACCAAGATTTCACAAGAGCATTGGAAGAGCTCAAATCTTATCTCAACACACCACCCTTTCTCGTAATACCTCAAGAGAATGATTCCCTGTACTTATACCTTTCCAACTGCAATCACGCCTTCAGTTCTGCACTGGTATGCGAAAAGATAAGAATCTAAAACCCAGTCTACTATGAGAGCAAGACCCTATTGGATGCCGAGCAGTGGTTCCTGCCACTGGAGAAGCTTTCCTTTGCACTAGTGGTATCATCGAGGAAACTGAAGCATTACTTCGAAGCTCACATTATCATCGTCCTTACATCACACCCGCTGAAAGAAGTACTGCAGGAGGCGGATCTATCGAGAAGACTGTCGAAATGGTCAGTTGAGCTCGGATGATTTGACATCCAATTTCAACTAAGGAATGCAATCAAAGGGCGGGTCCTCGGTGACTTTATCGAGGATTTTACAGGCTAACAGCCTTGCGACCAACCTTAGTCCATGGACCAGAGGGAAATCACTCAATAGGAGGTGTCTGGCGACTATTTGTTGATAGAGCCTCCAACTCAAAGGGGCAGGAGTAGGCATTGTGCTCGTTACCCCAGAAGATATAATTCTCGAGCAGGGGATCAGACTTGGATTTAAAGCCTCCAACAACGAGGCAGAATACGAGGCTTTGTTAGCAGGCATGTAGAAGGCACAGGCATTGGGTGTAAAATAGCTACAGCTGTTCGACAACTCATAATTGGTCTCCAATGAGATAAGCGGGGACTTCAACGTGAGGGATGAAAGAATGGCAGCCTACCTCGCCTTAGCAAAAAAGTTAATGTCCAACTTTGAGGAAGTTAGTGTCCAATAGTTTCCCAGAGGATAAAATATACATGCAAACACCCTAACAACCTTAAGTTTAGAAATCGACTCCGACTTAAAGAGAATAATCCCTATAGACTTCCTTACCCAACCGAGCAACATCTAGAGCGAACAGCTGCCAGACATGGGCCGCATCCTTCAGATTGAATTAGTACCCAGTTGGATGGACCCCCTGAGGGACAATTTGAAGGATGGTGAACTACTAGATAATAAAAAGGCCGCTCATCATATAAGAGTCAAAGCTGCCCACTTTTACTTATCTCCTGAGGTCAAGCTATATAAGAGATCATTCAGCGGCCCTTAGCTCTAATATGTTCACCCAAAGGACGTCGAGCAAGTGCTACGCGAGCCCCACGAAGGAACCTATGAGAGCCATATTAGAGGAAGATCGCTAGCTTACCGAGCAATAAAGGAAGGTTATTGGTGGCTATACATGGAGAGAGATTATGGAGTATATGCTTGTAAGTGCAAAAAATTTTAGCTACATGCTCCTATGGTCCACTAACCTGCCAGGGACCTAAGATCACTTACCAGCCCTTCGCCTTTCACCTAATGGGGAATGGACATCATGGGCCCTCTACCTACCGCTGTCCGTAATCGCAAGTATCTTGTAGTCTCCATAGACTATTTCACTAAATGGATAGAGGCAGAGACATTGGCAAACATCAGGGACGCAAATATGATGAGATTCATATGGAAAAACATAATCACCCCCTTTGGAATCCTCAGAACCCTCATCACTAATAACGGAATGCAGTTCGAAAGCGGCCCCTTCCAGAGTTTTTGCAATGACCACGGGATCAGGCACCATTTTAGCTCGATTGCCTACCCCTAGAGCAACGGCCAAGCTGAAGCTTCCAACAAAATAGTGATCGGTGGATTGAAGAAATGACTTGAGCGATCCAAAGGTGCATGGGTGAGTGAGATGCCACACATTCTGTGGGATTACCGTACTACCCCACAACGAGCAACTGGGGAAACCCCATTCGCACTAACATATGGAATGGAAGCAATCATCCCTCTAGAAGCTATCCTCCTAACCATGAGATTTACCTTGGTCAACCAGGGCCATAATGAAGCAACATTACTTGCTGAACTTGACCTAGATGACGAACGCAGAGAACTAGCCCTAGTAAGACTAGCGAGCTGTCAACAGCGGCTCGAAAAACACTATAACAAAAAGGTCAATCCAAGGACATTTTAGATTAGGGACTACGTACTAAGGAAAGTTCTTGGCAGTGTAGTAAAACTGTATGATGGCAAGCTGGGTCCAAACTGGGAGGGACCATTCAAGGTGACAAGGGACGACCTACAAGGAGCCTATCACTTAGAAATGCTGGAGGGCAGAGAGATACCCCGAGCATGGAACGCAGCCAACCAGAAAAAATTCTATTTCTAGTTTTTCATTCATCTTTTATCGCATTTTTGGAATTGGCAACTCATTTTTTATTGCTTGTGATTAATAAAAGATTATCTGGCAGTGACATTCTATGAAGTGTTAATTTTGTATTATGAACTTTATAACTTGCACACCTTTTCCAAGCGATAGGCACATTACTTAATATGCAAAACAAAGGAATGACCCTGCTCAAGTTTTCGTTATGAAACACGAATAACCTCTTAGCATTGCCCCTGTTAATATATAAAGCCCTACAGGGGGCCCTTATGCAGCTCGGACAAATTGAATTGGTCGCCAAATAGTGTTTGGCTCAAAAAACCTGATCGGATAGAACATCCAACACTAGGTGTGTCCTCGTTATTGCCATACTTAGGCCTAAGGGAGTGTGACGACATGACTTAAAAGGTAAAGTGGGGAAGAATGGTATTCATAAGCATACTGGACTAGGAGGATACTCTCACGACAAAATAACTCTACCCACATCAAATCTAGTCGGCTACGAAGAGCCCAAGATAATCAAACGAAAAATTAATGAAATAAAAATACACAACACATGTTTAGTCGACAAAATGCCCAAAATATAAATATTTTATTACTTCGTTACATTTACAAAAAGTTACATTGAAGTAAGAAAATCTTAATGAGGATTAGGCCTCTGAGTAAGATAATCAGCCACTTGCGATCTTCGGTCGTCTTCCGAATGAGGGGATAATTCTTCCTCAACTTTATTCGCATCTGTCTCTAATAGCTACCTGGGGATAACATCCATAGGGACCCACTGTTCGTCCCTCCTGAAAATATTAGGCCTCAGAGTTGAAGGAGAAATCTCATGATGATACCAGAGTACTGAGTTCCTGGGGACCTACAGCTCCCTGAGGGTGCTCAACCATCCCCTAAGGATAGCTCTTCAAACTCTGTTTACCTCGTCAGAGCATCTGTCCAACCTTGGTCATAACCATCAGCCCACACTCGCTGAGGTCTTTTCTTGAACAGATGCCTCAGCCATGTGACATCTCTTTGAAGCCCAACAACAATCACGTATGCTTGGCGAACATCTTCTCTAAGCTCATCCATCTCCCTAACTAGAACCCCTACATTTGTACCAACTCACAGACCAGCCGATGAGGTAGAACCTCGTAAAACATGAGGGGCAATACTCATCCTTATGCCAGCTCGCGGAACAGCCGATGAAGAGGAACCTCATAAAACTTGAGGTGCGATGCTCGGTGCATGCTCCCAGAGTCGCGACACCTCCCTCCTCAGAGTCTCGTTCTCCTATTGAAGAACTTCTCCAATTTGATTTATTTTGGAGGCATCTAGAAGCTTATCTCTCAAAGTGTTTACTTCTTCTTGGACAGAGGCACCAACTTCTTCTATCTCCTGAAGTCTATCCTTTAGTTTAGCGATAAGCTCAGAATGGTCTTTAAAGCTCTTATTCCTCGACCTGAAAGACTTGCAAATCCTAATGAAGGCTTGGCGAACCTGACTGCTAGCATTAGGATAAAGGATCCTTCCCAGTTGAGAGGTGGCAGGTATATACTCATCTACATTAATCAACTACAAGCCATACAAGCATTAAAGAGTAAAAGAATCAGTACGCAGAAGGGAAAGTATTTTCATTTCATTCAAATAAAGAGGTCCAATTACATCGGTAATTAAAAAGAGCAGTACAAATAAAGCAAAAAATATAAAATAAGTCCAAAGAACAAGCTAGTTAGCAACCTCAGTTTGTTCAGAGGTCGCTGGTTACTTTCCCTTGTCGATAGTAGCAGGAGCACCTCCCTCATATAGAGAAACTACTATTCCCTAAACGAAAGAAGTATCAGCAGGAATGGTAAGAGATGCATGAACACCACTATCAATGGTCGGAGCATGTGCATCATCCATAATGGGCTTCGGATCTGGATCATGCTCATCAAATAAGGAAGAATCGATGTCCACTCTAGCAGCCAAAAGAGCCTTATTCCAGCCCTTCTTAAAGTTTAACTGGCTGATGTAGCCAATCTGAACATCGATATCTTCATACGTAGAGACCCAACCGACATGGTAAGAACTCTCCTTAAGGGTGGAAGCCTCAGACTTCACCTTCTCCACCTTCATCGCTAGCATTTTATTTTCTTTCACCACAGCAAACTTGCTCGTGCAGACCAGGTCGTAGGACTGCCTCAACTCATTGAGTTCCTTGGTTACCACCTCCTTCGCTCTGTTGGCTTCAGCAAGGGCAAGATCGGAGAACTTTTGGGCCTCATTTGTATCCTTCAAGCTGGCCTCCGGCTAGATATTCTTCCCCTTCATCCCAATATTCTGCTATTCCAAATCAGCCTTCCCCCCACCAGCTCGTCGCGAGTATGATAGAGGATGGCAAAATTATTCACAAATTGCAAAGAAGAGAAACATTAAACAAAATATTGCAAGCATGGAGAAGAACTAAACGTAATCTTATAAACACAAAGGAGAAAAAGTAAACTTACTAAGGCTAGCCTCTGACTCCCCTCCAGATCTAACTAGTTAGTCCCCATCGCCTTTTGACGATCAGTAGGTAAAATTGCTCTTTTGAGCAGTGAAGGGGCCAACTGAGGAGAGAGGGAAATAGATTCCCCCTTAGGCAAAGCAGACACGAGCACCAGAGCTTGCCCTGCCTTCGTCCTCATCTCCTCTCTCCTTTTCTCCTCTTCTCTCTCCTTCTTCTCCCTCTCAGCTCTCCTCCTCTCCTCAACCTTCTTACTCTCTTCCACATTTTTCTTCTCCTCTTCCTTATTTCTCTCCCTCTCTCTCTCTCAACTACTCTTCCTCCGGCCTCTTTTTTTCCTACTCATTGGCAGTAGGCTGAGAACCAGTGGCAACTTCCCCACTGCCAGACTTCTGCCTCTTCAACCTCCTAGAAAGAAGCACATCATCATCATCATCATCATCTTCTCGAATCAAATTGTTCCTTAGAGGAACCATATCTTCGTCCCTTGGAAGACTCTCGAGCTTCTAATCCTTCACCACTAGAGCTCTCCTCACTGGAACCACCTTCTACACCATCCCCGTTATCACTTTCGCTATCCTCACCAGAGCTGCTCTCTTCCTCGTCCAATTGGATAGGATCTGAATCAACTTCTTTAGTGATGTCTAGCTCAGGGATTCTATATACAGGTCGCGCAATAAAGCTAGACCCAACGTTCTTGTACTCCAAGAGAAAAGTCACTGATTGAGGATGTTCACCGTCAACCAAGAAATACCTGATATTCCAGGCCTTGACCAACTCAGCAGTTCGAACCTCACTGATAGAAGGTTCCAAGTTCTTTATCCTCACTGAAAATAAAGACAGAAGAAAATCATATAAATCATACATTAACAAGTAGATCGAGGAGCAGAGAAAAAATTAAGCCTACCTATGAACTCCTCCCCATAAAAGGGGATCGTGAACCTGTCAGACCTCGATCCCTCAGTATGGGGAGGAAATTGCTAATTTCTAGCAAGAAAACCCTCTTACCAGTAATCCTTGTGGGAAGCAGGTAGATTTACTACCAATACCCTATCAGGACTCCTAGCCTTGAGGTAAAGAAGACCAAAACTTATTCGTGAGAAAGAATTACAGAAGCATATCTCAGCAAGCCCTAAATTGGTGCCATAGAGCTAGTTTATTCTATAGACACCATTAATAATCTTCCAGACGTTTGGCAAACACTGTGCGAGGACAGTATTAAAATAACCAAAGAAATGAAAAAATAAATTGCTTGGAGGAAAAGTGAGACCCCCTTGGGAAAGTAAAAGAATGTGAATCTAGTGAGTATCCTCTATTTCTCTAACATTTTTAGGGATAGAAGCGCACTCAATGTCTACCCAATCTGGGATGTTATAATACTTCCTAAATTCAATTACTGACCTATTGCCTATTTTCGCCATTTACAAAACCTAACTACAAATGCGAAGAAATGTCAACAGAAAAAGCAAAAGAGAAAAGCAAGAGGGACTTACGAAGTGAAAACTTATCTTGGGATGATGCAAAGTCACAAGCATTGATGATGAATAATAGTGAAGTTGGGGGACGAAGACTTGTGAATGAGAAGCACAACAGCTGGAGCTTAGAGAGGGAGAGAAAATATGAGAAAGCTTGAAACGACAACAAGGAAACACTTCTCCAAGGGACTTTTAAACGTTTACAATCATAGCGCATGGAGCACGAAGTGGGTTGCCAACTAAGTCAATTTAGAAGAAGCGCTTCAATCTTGGGAAAAGTTGCACAATTTACAAGATAGCCATTATGATAAATCATTTAAAATTATTGATCCCAAATTATGTCCCAACAACTTTAAGGGCAATTGTGGGTACTGATGATACGAGAAATCGGCCATAAGGCGTTCTCATACTAGCCAGTCAAGAATAAAGTGTGTGTGTTAAACAAGTAAAGCAAGGAAATAGAGAGAAGACAAGATATAGAGTGGTTTAGCCTTTAAAATAGGCCTACATCCACTGTGTTGCTCCGTTCTCATTATATGGTTGTATTATACAATATAATCATTCCCAAAGAGGCGTACAAGTATGAGAATAAAGGAGAGTACATGATAGTATTGGAGATTTCAGTGAGCCCGGGAGGTGGTTGTGATGCAGATTTGTGTCTCCAAGAGGTATGTTGAGGTCACGTAGAGAGAATCTGTATTGCAGTGCCAGCCCCTGAGGGGTATGGAATCGATCGGTCCCCCCCTTCTAGGAGTGGTCTCTATTTATGAGGAAATGTGTTGAGTCACATACCTTAAGCATGTGGCGTATACTAAGTCTGCAGCAGTTGTGGATGAAGGGAGGTGCAGCCTGCCATGGATGAGGGGTGTCACCCACCATACGGTGGAGTGCCGTGGCCTATAATGGATAGGGATGAACCCTATGATATCTAGTCCTGAAGGGATGCCGTGCCAAGTGAGTTCTGGCCGCGCCCTGAATGAGGTCTGGCCGCGGCCTGTATGACCTATGCGAACTGGAGAAGAATACATTCAACGGCAGGGTGCTATATTTGTACTATCAATAAGCCCTCAAGACGTAGTGCCAAGGGAGATCAATTGGGACTGCGGCTCAGTATCCTAGGTGCCGCGGTGCTTCCAAAGCGACGATTCGTCTTCCGCGCTCCCTTAAATAAATTATTTTTGGCCGTAGACTTTAGTACGTTTCCAAAACTTTTGAGAGCACATCGAGAGAGAAACTCTTCTTTTTCTTCCCTGCATATTCTGGCAACCTTCTGAGGCGGTGTGTGGCGGTTCGAAGCGGTTTGTAGCTGATCATTGCGAGTTTCTTCATTTCCAGGTGATTTTTCAACCACTATACTTTCGTAAAAGCCATTTACAGTTTTCTTCCCTTTTGATATGATTTTGCTTTTTCTGGTTCATTTGCTAGAAATCTAAGGTTTTGTTTGTTAGTTTTGCCCTTTCTCACATATGCTACATATGAAATACATACAACTGTTCTTGGTGTTCATAATCGAACTCTACGTATTCTGTGAGTTTGATCCTAAAAATGATTAGAATTTAGATAATCAACTGTTTAGGATAGAGGCCGCGACCTGGTAGGATTTCAATAATCATTCCCGTGAACTGGTTCAATCTTTATCTGGGTCATACCGTGCCAAATGGCCGTGGTCCCTTAAATCATCATCCGCGGCATCAAATCACCACCCTCGTAGTTTTGAACATCCTTCAAGTTTTCATGAACCCAATACATATCCATGTTAAATAACTGTAACTGATACTAGAGCACATCGAATTCTAACTTCTACTAGAGCACATCGAATTCTCTCTGTAAATTTAGGAATGGTCGTGGCCAGGAATCTCTCTAAGCAATTCTATCTTATTACTGCGGCAGCCTATGATCCTCTGCTGATATGGAGGTGGCCGCGGCTTGTTGGGACAGTACGATCCCATAAGTAATAAGGTTTGCCCATTAATAACTGTGTTAGGGAAATAATGCTCTTAATAACTTAAAAATACCCTTCTGCGGCTTCTTGAAGTCTTACAAACCATACTGGCTACGGCGCCTAACTGCGAACTCTGCTTTTCAGGTACTGCTGCAGCCATATGAGCTTTGACCCAGACGAGTTCCTGAGAGGCTTTTGGGCAAAGCATTTTGGGACCTCTCTCCCCGAGCTTACTTCCGTGCCCCCTCTAAGATCAATAGGGCCTTGCAAACTAAAAGATTGCCCAAACTGCGTGACACTTGACTCAGACTCCGCGGACTCTGCATCTGGGAAGGATTTCCAATCTCCGCCGATGGAAGAGGAAGCCAACTCAAGTACTCACCTGATAGGTTTTGGAGATAGTGCCGCATCTGCTAGAAATAACCCAGGAGGTATATCTGGGAGGGCTAAGAGACTCTTGGCCGCGCTTGATATCCGCGGCTCGATGACCCAAGATTGGATTGAGCAGGTGGCTGAGGCCTTCAAATTTCCAGAAAATTTGACGTGCTCAACCCCTGCCGCGAACCAAAGACCGCGCACAGTTCTATCCGATGATGGAATTTGGTTCCCTCTGCATGCCTTCATTTATGGGATGCGGCTGCCTGTTCCAGTTCCTATCCGTCGCCTTTTTCAGGCAATGAACCTAGCCCCAGCATAGTTGGACCCTAATGGCTGGAGAGCCATTCTCACTGCAGTTGTCCTTTGGGAGAATTTGTTCAAAAAGGACATCACTCCTGCTGAGTTCTTTCACTTCTACTGCCCAAAGGAGAACTCAGTAAAGTTCGCAGGCTACTATTACCTTTCTAGCCGTGGCAGGGATGAGACCCTTTACACTGGGAGACCGACCAGTGTGAAAAATTGGAAGGGGAAATATTTCTTCATCTCTGACGAAGGCTGGGAGATACACCCCGATGAGAATGAGAGAGAGAGGACATACAGAATGCCGCGGCAGTGGGGGTCTCCCTCAAAATTAGGTAATAAGACTGTAGCCGCGTCCTTTAATTTCGCATGTATAACTTCCACTAACCTTTGAATTGTTTTTTCTTTCTGCAGCCCTTGACAATCTGCACTTGAACAAACGACAGGAAAAAAGAGTTGCCGAGGCCGCGGAAGTTCCTGCTGAACACAAGAAGTTCGGCACACTTGTAACGTCGGCAACCATATTTGAAGCGGGATTTTTCCCAAACAAATCCATTCCTCGATAAATGGGCGCAGAGGGTAATTAACTGCACCATAATTTTTACTCCGCGGTCATTTATTCTCTTGACCTCATGCCATTCCTTTTCAGGTGAAGAGGTTGACAAGGAACTTCTAGTGGCGCAGCTAGCGGAGATGGATAAGGACGCAGTCGTCCTAAATAATACTGCGCGGAGCAGGAAGAGGAAGAGGTCCAAGGCCAAGGGGCCTGTCGCGGCTCCCTCCGGAGAAAATAATGCTGCGTCTGTCATGGCTCCTGTTGAAAGAACTACAACGCCTTCCGCGGATCAAATGGTTAATGAGAACCTTCCGCATGACCATTTTGATGATGACATAGGGGAAAACCTAGCCGAGGCGGACTTGATGTCAACCGATGTGCCCCCTTCAATCATCCTCTCCTCTGCCGCCAACTGTTGTGGTGGTTAACGCGAACTTGCCACCTCCTCAATTCCGCGGAGAGTCTGGGCCTGATGGTAGACCAAGGCCCCAATTGAGGCAACCTGACCCCAATTCTTCTTGGGACACTACCGCAAAGGCTGTGCGGAGAATGAAATGAGCCTTGGATGCCGCAGACCTTGATAGGCTAGTGGGAGAAGATCATGAAGATCTGGAGGACTGTGGCCTCCATAGTCTTCTGAGGGTACGTACCAGTTGTCATTTAACTTTTGCATCTCATATTTTTCCATATTTTTCTAACGTCTTTATTTCAGGCCGCGGATGTAATTATGGTCCACAAGAGGAAGTACGAGGCCTTGTACAGGTTGAAGGAGGCTGAGAAGAGTGCCCATACCGTGGACTTGCAAGCTGCACGGACTTCTTCTTTTGAGGTAGGGAAGAAGTGTGCTGTCGCGGCTCTTCAGGCAGCCCACATGGACCTTGAGAAAGCAACCAAGGCGAGAGAGGAAGCGGAGGAGAATTTTAAGCAAGCCACGGAATCTCTAAAATCCTCCCAGGCCCAGACTTCCGAAGCCGCCCGTGTCGCGGAGATTTCAAATGCCAAGCTCGCCCTACTCCAGCAGAAATATAAAGAGTTGGAAGCTAAATCCTCTCCAAAGGACGAAGATCACACCGCGACAATACAAAGGTTGGAGGTTGATCATGGTCACGCCCTCCAGATAGCCATAGATCATGCCGTGGAGTCATTCAAAAGCTCCAAGGACTTCTTCCTTATCAATAACAGGGCATACCTCCGCGGCTACCAGGAGCTGCGGCAAAGATTTATTAAGAGGTTCCCTGAGGCCAAGGAGGAGGTTCTTGCCTGGAAGTTAAGCGATGGCGAACATCAAGAGTGCATCGCTGAACTTAAGGCCGCGACGAAAGAGAGAGCAAAGCTCAGGGCCGATGCAGCGGCAGCGGCTGCGGATGGAGAGATCGAGACTGCCGCGGGCGGAGAAGAGGCTGATGATGATGATGATGCGTCCTCTTGTCTTAATTTCTGTTGTATCATTAATATAGGGCTGCGTCCCTCCTTTTTGTAATCTAACTTCTGTTGTGGCTGCGACCTTCATTTTGTAATCTATGGCAATTAATACCAAGGTTGCGGCCATATTTTTACCACTACGATTGACTGCTTGATATTCCTTGCTCTTTTACACTACATGTTTTACATTGTTTGCTATAATGAATGGTTGTATGTTACAGCCTCATTTTTGAAGATACATCCGTGCCCTGATAGACATAACATTTTAAGTCCGCAGATAGAGATCCACTTCGTAGTATGATTATTTTTCAATGTCCGCGCCCACATAAATGGTGCCATTTTTCTCCCGTAGGACATCGACTGCTGCGTCACAAGGCAGTTGTGCGCAATTCGCGGCCCTTCATTATGCCGCGTCATGTAAATGTCTTCACTTGATTGACGCGGTCTTGATTTCAAGGCTGGGACTTGCTGATTGCATGGGTCCCCAGCTGCTTTCATTGCACCCGGTTGTTTTAAATGTTTATTTTTTGTCATCCCATAACCAACATGGAACATGTAGAGAACTCTTTCCTTAGACTTGGTACAATTGATTCTCCTCCACCGTGGCATTTGACGTTGTGGTAGTTCTAGTTTTTTCATGCATTAAGATGTTAGTGCCTCATCACTTTCATGAATTAATGGCTCCTAGAGCTCTGTAATCGTATCGGCGGGATGAGGCACATTTCTAGTTCACCCGAATAATGTGCCTCTGTAGACATATGTTAATATTTCCAAGCCTTCTCGGGCTGGGTCATTTTGCCAAGCCCTAATATGCGAGACACTATCAAGCCTCTCCAGGCTGGATTATGTTATTAAGCCACCCACAGCTAATATACGAGATACTATCAAGCCTCTCCAGGCTGGGTTATGTTATTAAGCCACCCATAGCTAGTATGCGAGGCATTATCAAGCCTCTCCAGGCTGGGTTATGTTATTAAGCCACCCACAACTAATATGCAAGACACTATCAAGCCTCTCCAGGCTGGGTTATGTTATTAAGCCACCCAAAGCTGTTGATATATATAAAGCCATCCCTGGCTAGATATTACAAGCCTCCCAGCTCGTTGACGCATCCCGAAAGCTAAGAGCGAGCATTATAAGCCCTCGCGGCTAGTTACGATTTTCAAAAGCTGAGAACGGGCATTATTAGCCCCCGTGGCTAATAAGAACCTCTTGAATTCTCATATGCTTTCATGAATATGATCATCAGAAGATAAGATGTAGTTGCAAATTGCGAGGGGAACTTCTGAGCTAATGAAGGTCGTAATCCCTCCATAAGTGCATCCCGAAGTAGAATAATCCTTCGAGAGATAATTTTGTCATTCTTCCTATGGAATCTATTTAAGACAAAGAGTCTTTTTGTGAGATAACAGATTATGAAACCAAGATAAATATCAGATACGACAAAATTTACTAATTTATATATTTATATATGTATGTTTCAGCTAATGACTTTGTTAACGAAACATAAAGTCTTGAGTATTAAGGCTACAATGAGCTTCATAAAACATAAACAGAAACAGTTAAAATTGAAAAGGCTGAGGATGAGGTGCGGCATGCAGCCTCTGTTAGGTCTGACTGGGTCCCTTAAGCACTCTTCAGGAATCGCTGCAGCATCCCTTGCCCAATTAGCCTTTCAACTTCATCTTTCAGATCATAGCATCGCTCTATGTCATGGCCATGGTCCTGATGGAATTTGCACCAGGTAGATTTGTTCCTCTTGTGGGGTGGAGCTCTCAACTTTTCTGGCCACCTCAAAAGCTTGTCCTCTTTGATGAACTCAAAGATCTCTTCAATTGGGAAAATCAACGGCGTATAGATGCCCGATTTTTTCTTTGATTTCTCTGTTCTCCTTTTCTGACTTCTGCCAGTTGATTCCACGGCTTCTTTAACTGCCGCGGCACACAAAGCTTTCTTCGATTCCGCACCTGTATTTTGAGAGGTCGCGGCCTCTAGCATCAGCACCCTCTGAGTTAGGTAAATGACCTTGGTTTGAAGTGAGAAATGGCTGTCATAGAGGTGATTAAGGTGATTGTACAGTTGCACAATCTCATCCTTGACTTCTGCACTCTGGTTGGATTCTCCTTCCATTTCTTCTTTTGTTAGTCTTTATAAAGTATATAGAATCTGAGACAAAACTAACAGAAGTGAGTGACCACAGAAGTATTGGGAAGGAGGGGATGAACTGCTCCATGATATGCTGAGGAGGTCGCGACAAGTATGGCACACAAGTGCACTGCCGCATCCCTTTAATTTTATTCACCAAGGTCAAGAGGAAGGCCACTTAAGTTCTTCCCACGGTGATTTTTAACTATTCTAATAGGTCCGCACTAGTAGGGGTCGCGGCAGGAGATGCTGTTGAACTTACAGGCCGCACCCCTGTCTAGGCAGTGGAGAGATTCCAAGACATGAGCCCAGGAACTGACATTTTCTCCCCCAATAGGCGAATAAAACCTACTAGGGTCCATTGATGAGATAATTCCCTTGTGGTGCATAATACGACACAACTTCAATGATAACCCCTAGATCATAGGTAGATGGCAACAAAAATAGGAGTAGATATAGCCCTTCCCTAATCATTCACCTTTTCGGGACTAAAGTCCACCATGCATTTCAGCATTATCTAGATGGAATGATATCACAGGGGTATGTAAGATAGATCTAAAGCCATAAAATGAAGATCCAAAGCCGGATCCAGAAATATGAAATACCCGTTAAAGGGGGTGAATGTAAAGCGGAGCCCAATAACCAATAACCGACCCGTGAGAAGATGATCCATAGGACCCTCAGGGGTCGAATAAGGTGTTTAAGAACTCATATATGTAGAGAAACTGATTGGAATATCTCGCTTCCCACAAACGGCGCCGAACTGATGATACGAGAAATTGTCCATAAGGCGTTCTCATACCAGCCAGTCAAGAGTAAAGTGTGTGTGTTAAGAAATTAAAGCAAGCAAATAGAGAGAAGACAAGATATAGAGTGGTTCAGCCGTTAAAATAGGCCTACATCCACTGTGTTGCTTCGTTCTCATTATATGGTTGTATTATACAATATAATCATCCCCAAAGTGGCGTACAAGTATGAGAATAAAGGAGAGTACATGATAGTATTGGAGATTCCGGTGAGCCCGGGAGGTGGCTGTGATGCAGATTTGTGTCTCCAAGAGGTATGTTGAGGTCGCGTAGAGAGAATATGTATTGCAGTGCCTGCCCTTGAGGGGTATGGAATCGATCGGACCCCCCTTCTAGTAGTGGTCCTCTATTTATGAGGAAATGTGTCGAGTCACATGCCGTGAGCACGTATACTAAGTCTGCATCAGTTATGGATGAAGGGAGGTGCGGCCTGCCATGGATGAGGGGTGTCGCGCACCATACGGTGGAGCACCGCAACCTATAATGGATAGGGATGCACCCTGTGATATTTAGTCCTGAAGGGATGCCGTGCCAAGTGAGTTCTGGCCGCGCCCTGAATGAGGTCTGGCCGCGGCCTGTATGACCTATGCGAACTGGAGAATAATACATTCCGCGACAGGGTGCTATATTTGTACTATCAGGTACCTTGATTTGTCACCACGGCCCTAGACGAGTAGGCCAGTAAAGGACCAAAGTCTGGGAGCCTCGCATCCCTACCAATTCGGTCACGACTTAGTCAAGTCCCTAAAATATCACATGCAGATATTTTAGGGGTTATGGACTGACATGGGGGAGTCCAACACCCCCACTCCTCGAGAACAAACATGTATATAATAAACCCTAAGCCTGGGGAAAATGGCACGTATTGTATTTCCTATAAAACACTCCCCGGAGTATAGATAAATAATACTGAGAGCACCACCGTGAATGTAGGCATTCTTGCTGAACCACGTAAATACTGTGTCGTGTGATTTGGCATTCTTTACATTCTCTATTTGCTTTGGTGATTGTCTTTTCTTGTTAATTTGTGTTGAACTTAATTGTCACCACACCCATTATTTTTTTATTGTCATCCTCACGGTAAACGATTCTTACATGCACACCTCCTCCTTAAATCTACTTATGCATAGGTGACAAAATTGAGATAAGAAAGTCTCACCAAACTCACATATCCATGAGATGTCAAACGTCCATATAAACTCGTGCATGTGTGCAAAGATGGCATATATACAAATTCGAATAAAAAATGCATATCAACTTTGAAAAAACCCCATAATACAATGGTTAAGATCATTCTAAGCATTAATAATTATGACCAAATGTCCTAGCCGCGTGGATAACTAAAGGAAGGGAGTCCAAGCACACCAATATGCCAAATCAAACATGTAAACTCACGACACAAAAAAATGAAAATCTTTTTGATTTTTCAACGTATTTTGACTCTAATAAATGCAAAATCTTTTTGAATTTTTATCTAAGATATTTAAAACCAAAAAATCTTTTTGTATTTTTCAAATAAGACTCAATAAATGAAAAAATAATACAAAATGATTCCCAAGTCATAATATTAGCAAGATATAAATCATAATGCAAAGACTAGCATATGACAAACATGGCAACACAATCATCCATTAGATCTAGAATGGGAAGAATCAAGTGCAACCAAATGAGAACCATGAATTTTTAGCCCTAACGCCTCTAAGTCCGATTTCCTAACCAAAGTAGGTGTGACATGACACATGGGGGTTTTGGGAACCGAAATGAATTTATTTCTTAACTTCCTAGGAGAATTCCTAAGGTCATAGAAAAAACATCTAAGGTGACCTTTCTTACCGGAATATGTGCAAGTGTAAAGACGGTGGGAATGATTACCAAAATGTTGACCTCCCTCACGTTCCTAGTTAAATCTCTCACACGGTTAGTTTTGGCTTTGGGAATAGGAACAACTCTATCATCGTAGCCTATACCAAAACTTTCACCTTTGACTTGGACAGTGCCTATCCAACTTTTTCGACCTAGATTTTAAGTCAAACATAAACTTACTTGAGTCATTCAACTTCTCTTCTAACTCAAAAATTCTAGACTCAAGCACATACCTAGACTTCCCAAACTCTATAATCTCCTTTTTCGAAGTCTCCATCAAATAACGAAGAATCTGTCTCTCTCTCTCTCTCTCTCAACGTACACTAGCTTCTCCCTAATCTTCTTCTCCCGTGCCCTAAGATCCTCAATCAAAACATCATTATTTTTAATGGCATGCTCATTCAACTTAACTTGCAATTTAGAATTTGCCTTTTTCACCTTTATTGCCTCGGCATACAATTCATTAAAGGAAATTTTTAACTCTTTCACATCAACCTCCTCTTCCTCACTCTCTTCACCCTCACTCTCTTGGGATCTAACAACCTCGAAAGTATCATGCACATGAGAATATTCATGGGAAGATTTATTGTCGTTGCTCACATGACATGCCAAGAAATCTACAAACTTTCTCTCATTGGGGGAACTCTTTCGAATCACTATCACTTACGGTGGCACTATAGGATATTGGTTTCTTGCCCTCTTTCTTAAGTCTAGTGGGACACTCGGCAACTTTTGTCCACACCCCTCATACCCAAAACACCTATTTGACTCAGCCCAATTAAATTTCTCACTCTTATCCTTAGGGGTGGGCTATACCTTGTTGTTCTTTAATTTCTCAAACTTTTTGGCATCTTTCGATTGTTTTTGAAATTTAAGAAACTTTTTGAACTTATTTGCAACAAGGAGGCATCCTCAATAACAGAATCGGAATCGTTATCTGAAACTTTAGTCTCCTCCTTCCGGGATTTCAAAGCAATGCCCTTTTCTTTCTTTGTCAGTTTCTTTGAGGTAAACATATCGAGTCATAGGTTTGTAGGTCACCTACAATCTCTTCAAGTTGATTCAAGCATACCTAAGGAGTTTAAAATGGTCCCTTTTGCATCAAACCTACATGGCAAAGACCTCAAAATTTTCTTTATCACACAGTTGTCAGGAATCTTCTCTCCTAAGTTAAATGACGAGTTGACAATAGTATACGACCTAGGGTAAAACTCATCAAATGACTCACTTTCCAACATCTTAATCATCTCACACAGTGTAGTGAGGTTCTGTAACTTAGACGCCCAAACCATGCTAGTGCCCTCGTGAGTAAGTGCAAGTGTATCCAAAGCCTCTTTTAAATTTTCACAAGTCATAATTATATTATACTCTTCAGGTGTGACACGTGAGGAATGACATGCAAACCCTTAGAGTGGTAAAGTGCGAGTCTATGTTTGGCTTTGGTCCATGACTCATCGAGTTTCAAACTAGTGACCTCGCCCTCTCGTGTTACTGGTGGAGACCAACGCTTTTAAACTGCTATCCATACATGCTCATCAATGGATTTTAAAGAACTTTTCATTTGCATTTTCCAATTAGTATAATTTGTGCCCTCAAAAATAGAAGCACGAAAACTTTCAAAACCACTAAAATTCATCCTGAAAAACACAAGGGATCAACACAATTAAAATATGTTTCTTTTCTCATACCAATTTGTAGGGTCCTTTTTCTATGCAAAACGTGTTTTTAAGGATGTCAAAATTATTTTCTTTTGAAGAAAAATCTTTTCCCAATTTATAATCCACACCAAGTTATGAACCAATTTTAACTTAACCAAATTTTATCTTGATTAATACTAAACATGAATCTAGTGATTAAAGAAATAAAGTAAGGAAAAGAATTATCACAACATCGGATATACAAGAAAACCACAATGGGAAAAAAGCTCGGACGACGCAAGCCAGACAATCATTATGATGTGGAATTATAAGGAACATGCACAAGTCTTACTCAACGAATCAATCCCCACGAGACTTGACTCTCTTCTGATCTTCAACCACTCCTCCACAGTGCCCACGTAGAAAGTCCTTCTTCCACGATGCTCATCCACAACACACGCATCCACGTATGTCTCGGTGTCCATCAATATGACATTGTTTCATCTACGATGTTGAACATGAACTCCATCGTTTCTTCACCGTAAAACCAAATGTGAAAGTTTATAACAAACTCTTCTTGGTGACCACGAAGATCACTATAGCATACAGTAATGAAAGCTCGGATCTTTGAAACTCAAAGGATGTATTAGAATTAGAAAACCTTAGAAAACTTTGTGGAGAAAGTGTACTAGTTCGTAAATTGTATTTCGGACTGGACACCCATTCGAAATTCTGAGAAAACATGCCTTAGATAATTTTTTTAAGTCGGTTTCTTGCTCAAACGACATAGGCATGTCGCTCGAACAACATACCTAATCCTGAGAAAGTTCAATGAGATTAATTTTTTTTATATGCCGCGCCTCGGTATCCATTGACTTGTGCTTGTGTTGCTCGCCATGAAGTGTAAACATATAGATTTAGGACTTTGTATACTACGTATGTCGGGTGTGCCATGTGTATGACTTCAAACAATAAAATGTAACTATGTTAGTTATAATAAATAAGGTGGCGCACAATGTTATTTTCATAAGATATGCAAGGGGAAAAGCAAAATGTAAATTACTGGATTATTTGGTTGTTAAATAATGACTCCGTCATTATTTAACATGGAATGAGTTAATTAACTTACTCTACAATATACACATATTATATCACACCATGATTCATAAATTATTTTGTTGTTAAATAATGAAAAAACATAAAAAAGTTCTTGATCTCAACTTTTCCCACCTCATGGGCGAGATAAAATACCTTTTCTAGGGGTTGACGTTGATTGATCCTGTCGAAATTTAAGTATAGGATTAAGAAAGAGAATATATTCTTTTTTATATTGAATCACCTTTATGCTAGTATCTACATTAACTATGCAACCTCTATCATTGAAACATAAAGTATTCAAGTTATTCATTCATTATTGGGATGAGTTCAAATGAAAATGAAGGCATGAAGAATTCAATGCTCTGATCTTCCTTAGATTAATCACTCATTAGGGCTATTGAATCAAATCATGAATAATTTTTTTTTGAAATTGTTGGAAATCTCAACTACTATTATATTCGGTTTGGATTAGATTACAATCTATCAATTTCATTATACTTTTTTAACTCGTTCCTTTACTTGAAAAATATGACTGCAGTAGCATTATAAAAATATGGGTTTTCCAAAATTGAATGAAAATTGTTTCGTAGGATATTTTGTATGGTTCTTAGCTTATAATAAATGACTAAGATCACTCATTACAACCATCTAGACGTGATGTCAAACCCATGAAAATACTCCTTTGTTAAAGTAATTGGCCCAAAAATGGGATATGGGTCATGACGCTACCAGGCACCCTAATCTCAGCAACCCATGAAGTAACCTGACAAGATAATATGCCTTTATTGGTTATAGACTTGGAATCCACTTGTGGGTGAAACCTTCAAGGTTGGTACGCGAGAAAATCATTCTTCTTCCAAACCTACGTGTTTTAATGACAGTTAAGAATGAGCTGATGACTCATAGGTGGTGGTTTGGTTAAGGGAACCCACATGATTCACGATTCGACTTTGATCATTATGGACTTGTACTAATATTAAGTCGTAAGCAAGTCACCTGTATATTTATCATCTTTCTATCTTTAAAATCCACTACATGATTTATATTACCATTCCCTTAACCCATTTATCTGATTGTGAAGGGTATCATATTGGTTTCAGTTTAGTTTTTTGGTTCTTGTGTGTATATGATTAAGATTTAAAATTGAAATGTCGCAACCACAAAGGAAGAATTTACTTGTAGTTCAAATTATGAAGAATCAACCCGGAAGACTTACTAATTTACCTCAGGTGCTTTTCACTGACATTCTCTCATTGTTACCAACCTATGTTCTGTCGACTAGGTGGGAATATATGTGGAATTTTTTTTCCAAACTTCACCTTGATTTGAATTGAGGGAAGGAACAAGAAAGCTACATTTATCAACTTTATGGATAGACTACTTTTACTTTGAAACCCAATTGTGATGTAGGATTTCCACCTCAATTGTATATATATATATATATTGGATCTCAATTTTTCCACTTATTTGACTTCAAACTCCCAATAGCCCCACCCTCCAGTCCTAAGATCACTTCTCACTCAAATGGACTTAACACCCACATCCAATGCATATCAATATATACAGTGCTTATCAAGATCAACGAACCAGTCAACCACTTCCTGTGAATATCCTGCCCACTTCATTAGAGGGGATGAATCTTAAACGATCTAGCGTCTCATAACTTGGACAAATTATGTTTATGTACTACATTAATTCTTCACTTATATTGAAACATGTGACGAATGGACCAATTCTTGGTAAATTTGGACAAATTATTACTTCTTAGTAAATTTGGACATAATATGTGAATAATTCATTTAGACAGATTATTAATGCAGAATATTTATGCATCGCATATCTGATAATAGTTTAATTTCAGTATAATGTCAAATGAAGGTAATGTCTTCAACCCATAAGATGGTCCAAATGGATCATCTCTGGACATAATAATTTAAGTTGAGATCAATCAACATAATCAGATAGTAGGTAGTGAGAAAGGCTAACTCATATCGCGACTTAGTAAAGTGATCTATGCTCAAGTCCCAATCTCGTATAATGAGTGGCCCAATATTCAGAAAACATATAAGGAGGATGTTTGGAAAGACATGCAAGTGAGACTTCTTATGTATAATTAATATGCTCATTATATTTTATTTTGTATAACTTACACATTTCTTATAATTTTAAAATATCAATTGTCTTGTTAGAGAAAATATGGACTCCCAAAAAGTTACAAGACTAATTGCTACAAATGCATGGGCAGCCTACTTAAAGCATCTAAATTCATGTTACGGAAGATCTATTAGCATAAGTATTCAATAAATATCGAAATATTGGCCAATGTACCTCAAGCTATTAGGTCGTAATAATGGAAAAAGTTTCTGGAGCATGAGAATATAGAAGAGGCTAAAAAAGGAAAGCGGGGAAAGATTAAGGACAATCACACAAGTGGGCGCGATAGGAGTGCCCAAGTCGAGTACAATATGGTATGTACGACTATTATGCTTTACTGATTTGTTTGATTACTATTAGCTTGAAGATAATATATTTTATGTTTTTTATTTGTAGACAAAGAAATTGCATAAAAACATATTGCGTGTTGATGCATGGATAGCTAGACATGGATGCAAAGATGGGTCAGTCAGAGAAAGAGTTGTTACAATCATGGTATTTTTTATAAATAGTGAATGATGGTTGTTTCATGAAAACATTATACATTCAAATGATTAGTCTTGACACTTCTACATATTTGACATTTCACAGGACAAGGTGATGCCAAGAAAAAAGAACTAAAAGAAAGTTTTAATGATAAAACCAACCAGTCACAATCATTGAGAAATAATGCTTTGTCTGAAGTGTTTGGCGTTGACAAGTGAGGGCGCACTCTTGGTGTGGGTTCCATAGTTTTACAATCATCTATCATGGCTTCGGCTCCATTTTTATATTTGCTTGCAGTTGAAAATGTCGATGGGAAGCAAATGAAAGGTTGGCTCTATAAATTGGAATTTGAGATCAAAGGCATGAATAATAAACTAAGCAATATAGAGACGATGATAGGTATGGCCTTTGGGAAGTCCAAAAATTGAGATCAAAGGTGTGAAACAATATAGAGACAATACCAAACCCATAAAAATAACCCTTTGTTAAAGTAATTGGACCAAATATTGAATGTGGAGCATAACGCTATCAAGAACCCTAAACTCTGCAACCCATGAAGTAACCTGACAAGATAATATTCCTTTATTGGATATAGACTTGGAATCCACTTGCAGATGAAACCTTCAAGGTTGGTACGCGAGACAATCATTCTTCTTACTGACCTACGTGTATGAATGACAGTGAAGAATGAGTCGATGACTCATAGGTGGTGGCTTGGTTAAGGGAACCCACAAGAGTCGCGATTCGACTTTGATCGTTATGGACTTGTACTAATATTCAGTCGTAAGCAAGTCACCCGTATAGTTATTATATTTCTATCTTTAATTTTAACTACAGGATTTAGATTACCATTTGCTTAACCCATTCATATGATTGCCAATGGTATCATATTGGTTTAAGTTTAGTTTTTAGGTTCTTGTGCTTATATGGTTAATCATTTTAATTGAAATGTCACGAACGCAAAGGAAGAATTTGCGTGTAGTCCAAATTATGGAGAATCAACTAGGCAGACTTACTAATTTACCTCAGGTGCTTCTCACTGACATTCTCTCATTGTTACCAACCTATGTTCTATTAACAAGGTGGGAATATATGTGGAAAACTATTACCAAACTTCACCTTGATGGCACCTTGACTTGCATTGAGGGAAGGAACAAGAAAGCTACATTTATCACCTTTGTGGATAAACTACATTTCCTTTGAAACCCAATCGTGATGCAGGATTTCCACCTCAATTGTACATGTATGTGTGTGTGTGTGTGTGTGTGTGTGTGTCTATATATATATATATATATATATATATATATATATATAGAGAGAGAGAGAGAGAGAGGGGGGGGGGAAGGCTCACCTACATCATGACGTATACATCACACTATACATCACACCTAGTTCTTGTCCATAAGAAAACTTTTTTCCAAAGATTATATTCTTTAGTTGAAATTAACCTTCCAATAAACCCATATTCAAAAAATTAGGTCAAAATACATTTTGTAGCTATTTTTAAAAAATTAACAAAACAAACTGCTGGTGCAGACCCTTATAGATAATGTATTTTGAGCAGTTTTTTTGTGTATTTTTTAAAAATAGCTACAAAATGTACTTTCACCTAATTTTTTGAACATGGGTTTATTGGAAGGCTAGTTTCAAGGGAAAAATATAAAATTAAAAAAAAAAATATTATGGCCTAAAACTAAGTGTGATGTATGGATGGTGTATAAAGCATGGTGTAGGTGAGAATTCTCCTCTCTCTCTCTCTATATATATATATATATATATATATATTGGATCTTAAGTTCTCCACTTCTTTGACTTCAAACCCCCAACAGCCCCACCCTCCAATCCTGAGATCACTTCTCACTCAACACCCACATTCAATGCATATCAATGTATACCGTTCTTATCAATATCAACGAACCAGTCAACCACATCCTGTAAATGTCCCACCCGCTTCATTAAGAGGGATGAATCTTAAACGATCTAGTGTCTCATAACTTCCAAAAGACATGTATTAAGACGTTCAATGAACCCTAAAAATATTCTACAACCACACTACCTCCTTTCTGAGCTACACAATTTATCACTACTCACCCACCTTTGATATTATACTCTTCTCACTACACAATTTATCACTACTCGCTACTAAATTTATCAGCCTTCATTACATTACTCTCTGGAGCTCTTACTACTGTATACTCTGCTCCCACCCTTTATTACATTACTCTCTGGGGAAGAAACAACAACCATGCTACGCTAAACAATCAAGGACAATCACTAGATGCAATAAAAATGATTAAGAAATGAACTTATTAAAAACCCAGCGTTGACATAAGAATCAATAACGAACTCGTACACAATAATATAATCAACAAAGTTTTAGGTGCAAGTCATTATGGATGGACAACATAAGAATATAACCTACTAATGACCATCATGGAAAAATGGCCGAGAAGAATCTTCCATACGCAAAAAATTCGTGAAAAATTTGACTAAAGGAAGTGGCATGATAAAAGAGTGGAGGACATATCTGTACCATAGTTCATGATAGTAATATAAATAATAAGGACAGTAATAAACACTATTTCTAAAAAAAAATTTAGATGTACTACTCTTTCTGGAAACTTAAAAAATGCAGAAATGAGAAATCCATGCAAGAATACAACTTTTATTTAGTATAACTAATAAAAATAATATGTTCGAACGTGTCAAACACATGACATACCAATATTTAGTGACAATCCCATCTAAATTGGAAAAATGTTCCAATGGAAACCCTTCCAAATTACCTATCTATCTGATGAGTGCATTATTTTGCATGAATTATGCCCAAATCTAGGCCTTGTTAGGGCCATTGTGTCATAAATAATGAGATTTTAGAGTCATTTTTGTAAAATGAAAGAAAAATACAAGTTTGAATAAAATTCGAATTAAAAATACAATTTTAGTAACTCCGGGGGTGAAATCATAATTTTCAAAACTTTATGAGCCTGAAAATAATTTTTAAGTGGTAATCTAGGCAAAATAAAGTTCTCTATGAAATTTTGTTGAAATCCGAATTAAAACGAGCAACATATGAATTTCGGGGGCTGAAATGCAAAGGGGTAATTCTGTAATTTTCTAAATATTTATGACCCTAAATTTTAATTAATTATTTTTATTTTGCAATTTTACAGGTACCTCGTAAATTTGGCCAACAAATGAGTCGGTATGCAAAAATTGTCAGGATACGTCGCGACACGATATGACAAGACACGATTGACACGGTTGTACTAAATGTTTTTTATAAAATCAATCAAGTGTTCGTTGAGGTAGTACCATAGCTTTTCAAAAAGGTCTTGACAAGACTCACAACTTTGAAGTTCGGATGAAAATGAGATTTTGAAGTTTTAGAGGTCAAAATGATATTAAAGATGGTGTTGTTGATAATGACATGAATAGTGCCAAAATTGGAGATAACTATTTATAAAAAAAATGACTTCTCAATTATCTCCAACTCTTCTCAAGACTTCATGAGATAATTATCAGCCCAAATACAACCAATCAAATAAAGTTTCACTCCAACTCAAACACCTCATTCCTAAGCCTATAAATAAGACTCTTTAGCTCATTATTTTGTGGAGAATTTTAGAGAGAGTTTTGTTCTTTTATATTGGGAGTATATTTTTATTGAGGGCAAGAATTATTCTTTTTTGGGAGAAGTTTTGTCAATATCAATTGTAAGAATCGATTATTTTTGTAAGTTGATTTATTAAAGAGAATTAATATTTATTCTTGCATTTTTATTTTGTCTTCAATGATGCTAGCTTAATTTCTTTACTAGGACAAGGTGAAGTTTATAATGTTTGATTAATATTGTGTGTAGTTTAAATTCGTCTTTATTTCTCGATATGTTCTAAAAGTTTTAAAAATTCGATATTCATTTAAAACGACACGAAAGTGTGTTTTAAACCTTCGACATTGTTTGAAAAAAATCATTTTTTTTAATTTTATGTACGAATATTTTTTGATGGGTTATACTTTTATTAAATTAATTGATAGTCCGTGCTTAAAGACTATACTTTAAAATTTAAAAGTGAACTTTTTAAGGGAATAGGGATTTTAGCCATCTAAATTTAGAGACGTTACATTTTATTTTGAACTTAACCGTGCTATTTTTCGAATTATATACGACGAGAGTCGGTTTAATTTGAGTTATAAAATCAGGAATGATGAGTTTAATATTGCATAATACTAGTTAAATGTTGTAAATGGATCCAACGTCCTTATTTTCACGCTCACTTAATTGTATCTTTCGTAGTTGCATTTTTTTTATTTGTGTTAGCTTAGTTTAAAATTACATATCATCTCTATACTCATATCGTCTAGTTGGACAGTCACAATTATTTTGAAAAATTAATGAACAAATCTATGTGGATTCGACCCGTACTTACACTCGCTATTCTATAATAGTCCATGCACTTGCGGTATTTTTATAAATTGACAACACTATCCAATAGATTTATGTGACGTATATGAGGGGAGAAAAATGAAATACCTATAAGAGTTCACAACATAAATGATTAACACAAATACATATACATAAGTAATGTAAATGCAATGCACGTGAGCGTCATAATAAATGTTTATGTAATTAAAAACAATAACAATCAAGTATATAAGAAATAAGAAATAATCAATCTTGATTTTACTTTATAAATAATAACGGTTTTATCTATATATTATATACACGATGAGAGGAGTTAGATGAACCATTGAATTCCAATATTTCTTTTGGACATCATTATATATTAACTTAGTGATTAAAGTCACATTAATGTTACACAAATATACATATAAAAATATAGAGAGAAAAATGAAAGGAAACTGCTAAATTAGCAAAGCAGTTGTCTACATCTGATTCTTATGAGATAACTTTGATCACGTTATAAGCAGTACGCCATTCAAAACTCATGGTTCCAGCAATTGAGAATCAAAGAATTTCATAACTTGAATACATCTTAATATATATAAAGTAAGAAAGGAGAGCTAATCATTAATTATACTGATACCAACATGGTTTATAGCATATACATTGTGGATGGTAATTATCTCAGAGCAACGTCGAGGCACTGAAGAGCTTCTTGAGGTGAAGTTGCCTACCTCCCTTGTAAAAACATTCATAATTGGTTAAAGTCAACATTTGTGACTAATTTGATCACAACTTTGAATTCCCTCTCCTTCCGCTTACATGAAGAAGAGGAAAAAAATATCCATAAGATATCACAAAAAATAGATACCGCATTATAACATGAAAGAGTGGCCTATCTACAATGAAAAACCTTAGACCATATCCATCGTCTTCAAGAATAGTAACTTTGAATTCTTTTGTTATATATGGGAAAGGTCTAGCAGTATACAGAATCTTTCCTCCATCATATATAGGAAGCCGCTGACCAAAATCAGATTCTCTGTAAAGCTAAACCAAATATTCCATCACAACATGGTTAACGCGTGATGGGGGGGGGGACCTCAGGGGTGATAGTTACCTGTATGGAATATCACCCAAGAACAAATAGATGGATTAAGTACACAAATTACAATACATGTGAAAATACAAAGAAAATGAAAACAACAAGGAAGCAAAACTCACATCATACTGATGTATATCATTGTCTGACAATTCAACAAACAAGTAGTTGGCCTTCACAACACACTTGTCACCAATGCTACCATTGTCGGGACACAAAGGAAATCTCATCGATTTGCTATTGGTTACCTAACATGAACCTTAACCTAATTTTGGGCATTGGAAAAACAAGAGCCTTAAGCTGAAATATTTTTAAGTTTAACTTCTTATTGATGCATGGCATATGTTTGACAAAATGCCCAAATAAAAATCAAGTCCCTTATTAATCAATTTTCTTTCAATTTTCAATTAAATTCATAAAACTTAATTTTTTTAATTAACCTCTATGTATTTTTTATTATGAACATCCCATATCGTGATTTTTGACTCCTCATATATACTATATTCAAGTATAAAAAATTCCAAAAAAACTGATCTCAAATAACACAATTTTTTTTTATTTGGGATGAAATGAGAAATGGAAAATGTGGTAAAAGTTTATTTATGATGTAATGGCATATAGACGTTGTAGTAATGTTTTCAAGAAATAATTTGATAGTTGGTAGCTATCGAAAAATTAATTATATCAAATAGGGATGAGAATAGAGAAAAAGAAAATAAGCACACAATGCGTAATTACGGTTAAAGTTATTTTATTTTATATAAGTGTACATTTATATATATATATATATATATATCTTCTACTATAGGGTCCTTTGTAATGGTGCTCCACCTAAATTGTCTTTAAAAGAATTTTGTTACTTAACTTTAGTTCATTTAATGAATAGTATATCTATGGCATAACTATACAAAGCCAAAAATTGAGTCACATGGCTCATATGATGAGGCTTTGAAGACTTATAGTTTTGATTTTTATATATTTATAGTACTTACAATGTATTGATGGCATGCTAGACAAGATAGTTTAATAGAAGGGTAGCCATTATATAATTAATTCACTCGCCATATCATCGAAAACAAGAAGCATGTCAAAATTTGAGGGAACTCTTGCCAAGATGTTGGCTGATTTTCATGCTAAAACATCTCGAGCCGTTGTTGAAACAACCCTTGCCAACGTCCAAGCCATACAGACGCTGGCCTCAGCCCTATTGGTCCTGGCTCCTATCAACCATGGAAGCGCCGAGGTGCTGCAACCCGCGCCGCTGCCACCTCTTGCAGAGCAGCACGTGTCAAGCCTCTCAACGGCTCTTACGGAGGTTGTCAATAGTCGACAGGTAGCATAGCCTATTTCCAATCCATCCAACATTGACCCCGAGTTATATAGAGCCCAGGATGTTGCAGAACAAGTTGCCAAAGATCGTGTCATCACAGAAAAAGTCGTTGGCGCATGTCGAACCATGATATTATTTATTTCCATTTCTTCTACGTGTTTATGTATCACATATAATCTGAATTTTTTAATCTATAATAATTTTGTTTATCATTTATTCATGTTTTCCATTACTATGTTGATTTAGAAAATGCTAATGTGGAGTTTCCAATTAGTTATTTGCTTAAAACTGAAAAGCGGGTCATATACTATCAACATGCATAAACTGTCCATATAATAAGAAACAAAGCCAGACTTAATGACTAATTTCATCAACAAAAGGTCAATTCTCAATATTTCATATATTTAAGAGCTAACAACAAAACAAGTGTAATTATAAGAAGAAAAAATAAACAAATTATTGTTGACGTGTTCGTCAAAAATTCATTGACTAAACCATTTAAAATGGGTCATATATTATCATCTGTTCAAATATAAAAAAAAAGTGAGACACCCTGACTAATATTTGTTAATCTTAACCAGATCAACTAAACGGTGGTCCTCAATATTTCACATAAGAAAGAAACAAAAAAAAACATGATGAGTTAAAGGCATTACAGATGCTGGAAACCAAATACCACAGAGGAACAAAAATTACACAATTTAAGTGGAGAGAGAGTGAAAACAAAAACTACACAAATATTAACTCATTGAGAAAATGTTAAACAAATAGCGAAAATGAAAAAACTACAAAAATAGCGAACGCAATATTACACAAAAATTACACGATAACTCACAAAGGAAATGAAAATGAAAACTCGCGGAGAAAGATTCTTCACGGAGCAAGAGAGAGAGAAAATGAAAACTCACAAAGCAAGATAGAGAGCGGGAGTTGTGATGAGAGAGGAAGGAGAAGAGGGAAATTAAAGTTAGGTAAAAAAAATTGTGACCCCTAATAGCAATCACAAATTAAGTGTTAGGGCAGAACTTCTAACTCCTAGGACCAGTGACAAATTGGTGACTCCTAATAGAGTCACAAATTAAGTCTAATGCCAAAAAATTTCACTGCTCATAGGAGTTATAATTTTGTGACTCTTTATAAGAGTTATAACTTTGGTCTATTGATAAATTTGTGACTGCTTGTAGGAGTTATAAATTAATATATGTCAACATTTGTGACTCTCATTAAAAGTGACAAACCAATTGACTAAAATTTTTTATTACCCAATGACTTTATCACTACTAATGGTCATTACAAATAAATTTGTGACTGTTCCCAAGAGAAATAAGTTTGTCACCCCATTAGCAATCACAAAATTAGCATTTTGGTATAGTGATCATTGAAGTGGAATTCCTCACAAAGACCAGTATTGATGAGATAGCAGACCCGGAGCACGTCCTCTCCATCAACAAAGGTCCCGGTTAGATGGATAACATCATAGCATACTTGCAGAATGAAACATTGCCGACTTATAAGAAATTGGTCCATTTAGTCAGGGGGAAAGTTGTGCGTTCTTACTTGGACAATGGGGGTAAAATGTACAGGAGATCCTTCATAGACCCATACCTCCAGTGTGTTCACCAAACGACGTCGAGCACGTTCTTTCTGAACTTCATGATGGAATATGTGAAATCCATGCAGGAGGAAGATCCCTGGCATTCCGAGTAATCAAAGAAGGCTATTGGTGGTCGTACATGCACAAAGACGCATGTGTTTATGTTCAGAAGTGTGAAAAGTGCCAAAAATTCTCTCCCCTGGCACATCAACTGGACAGTGACCTGAAACCATTGACCAGCCCATGGCCATTTACACAATGGGGTTTGTATATCATGAGACCACTACCTACCGCACCAGGAAACCATAAGTACTTGTTGGTCGGCACATACTATTTCAACAAGTGGGTAGAGGAAGAATCATTATCCAATATTAGACACGCTGACATGATAAGGTTCGTCTAGAGAAACATCATAACACGTTTTCGGGTACCAAGGATCATCATAATTGATAAAGATACATAGTTTGAGAGTGAACGTTTTCAGGTTTTATGCGATGAGTATAAAGTTAAACACCGCTTCAGTCCGTGTAAATACACTAGTCGTTATTATCGACTTCCAACCGCAATACAAAAACCTAAACTTTAACTACACTCTTGAGGATTATAGTGGTGAGTCTGGGTATCGAATCCACAAGGAGTTAGGACGTGTGAACGTGATGACAAAGGTAAGGTAGTTTAATCCTAAAGTTGATATTAAAATAAAAGAAAAGAAAAAGATGATTGATATTTGGATTTTATCTATGAATTAACTAAATTCAATTAAATTAACCTATGCATGCAAAATTAACTAACTAAGAAGGAATTAATATGAATGAAGAAATGGGTTAAGAATACACTCCCCCAAACCTTAGTGTGTATGCCAGTACAAAATTAGTCATAAATTAGATAATTGATTAGACCCAGTCTTTAGTACTCCAAAGCATTATATATATGAGGTTCAAGCCCGCATCAAACATAATCAAAGAATGAGTAAAACAGTGTTGCAATAGTTCATGCGCGCTATTCGCTAAGTATTGGGGGAACACTGAGCAGAGACCACCCCAAAGAATTCAAAAAACTCTAAAAATAAAGAATTTAGGGGAAATGTTAACACCTTTGGAGCACAGCTAAGGTGTGAATCTAGTGCCCCATCTTCGATGTCTCTGACATCTTTGGGCATGGGGGCACAATCAATGTCCACCCAAGGAGTAATGGAGAAGGTCTTACTGAATTCAACCACACTTTTTCCATGGATGGTCGACATTTTTGGAAGAATAAATTATCATTACTGAAAATAAACAAAAGGGAAAAAAGAAGAAAGATGCAAAAGTAATAAATGAGGTTGAAGACTTACAAATATGAAGAAATGCAAAGGAGAAAGCTCTGGAGTTTTGATAGAAGAAGACTTGGGAGCAAAGTGACGGTTTGGTGTTGATGCAACATAGTTTGAAACCCTGTGCACAATCATAAGGTGCATTACCCAAGGAGATTTTGGTGCTTCACTTCTTTCTCAAATGAGTGTACCCCTGGAACTCCTACATAATTACAAATTTACCCTGTCTATTTAAATTCATAAGAGAAGATCAAAATTATTTAGGCCTAAAGCAATGATAAAACCTACTGGCCCAATAAACCCTAGTGCAGAGTTTTTAGGGGCAATTATGGGGACCTAAAATTATTAGTTAGTCCAATTTGAGACTGGCCGACCAAGCCCAACAGTATGAGAGGCACGCCCGAACCAACTCCTTAAAGAAGTCAGCATAAGTATCTTTCACATAGGTAAACACAAACACTTATCTCGTTCATATTGATAAGCTCAAGTTGGTTATCTATAATATTGGATGAGATATTCAGTAATCAACACAAGAACCAATAACAAGATGGGAAAGTTCCTTAAATAACTCAACAACTACGGTTTTACACCACTATAAATACAGCCTACACCCCAGGACAAAGGGGGATGTAATTTCAAAACTTTGAGAGAACTTAATAAAATACAGTGGCCTCTCCATGGACATATGCAATTTGACAAACCACGTATATTCTTGTGTTGTGTGATTTGCATATTTTATTCATTATTTCATTGCTTTCTAGAATCCTTTTTATTGTGATTAATTTGTACTCACAGTTTTCTTCTATTTGAATGTATTAACATTCATGGAATTGTACCGCTGGCGAAGACCATAACGATATAAGTTATTCATTTGAATGTAATATTCATGGAATGTATTTACACGCATCAGAATACTAGGTACACAATCAAGAAAACACAAACCTTCAAAGTACATGCGTTATAGTAGAAAGTACATCCATTTGTTCAGTAATAGTAAGAAATTTATATAAGAAACTTTGATGCGATCAATAAATTTATTGTGTTCAATAAAGTTATATTTAAAAAGAATGAATTGAAAAATATTGAAATTATGTACTTCAATTGGTTATGTACATGTATACTTGTAATGAATTATCTTCCTACAACTAGAGCATGTAACTATCTTACTTCAACCTCACCCACATACTTGGTTCTATGCATGCATGTTGGTCTATTCGTCTTTGGATGAAGGATTTATGGTTCTTCGGGTATGGGAATTTTTAGTGACATCAAACCAGGGGTAAGAACTATAGGAAGGAGTACGACTATTTGTAAAAAGAATCTTTATATAATCATAACTATTACCATCTTCCCTCCGTACAAATGGAAAACACCGAATATTTCATCGCTTGCATGGAAACATCTAATGAGATAAATCAACAGTGAACCTCTCTTCAGAATGAACTCTGAATACAAACTCACTTAAGTGGCTAATTGTCCAATGTCGACGTTCTTTCCATAAATTCATCAATAACTTATTAAAAATAGGACACAACTAGATGGTCCACATTTGGGATTCAAATATTTTTTATGCATTGAAGTTCATAATATTGAACCTTAGTTCTCAATCATATGCACGATAGGTAAATGTATTTCTTCTAAGATCTAAGAATTAAATGACTCTGCAACACTGGATGCCGTATCACCATAGAGTTTACCTGGGAAAAATGCACAAGACCAATTTTTTTAGGCAAATTATCAAGTAACTGAGCAACAACCGCTCCCCCTTCCTTCCTTTGTTCATCCATATTTTCTTGAATTCATCAACCGTTACAGCATATGCACAACAAAGAACCAACCCAACAATCATCTTTAGAAACTTCTTCCCATAATTCCCGCAAATTCTCTTCTTAATGTTTCCTTGCAAATGATGTATAGGAATGCACAGACATCGGAACAGCATCTAAACAACCTCAATAATACCATCGTTTCAATCAGATACAAATGTGATATTTCCCTTGAAAATCTAAACCATCACGTGAATTTTAAAGAAATCACAACCAAGTATCCCCCATACCTGAATCAATAACTGAAAATGCAAGAGAAAAAGGCCTACAAAAAAAATTAAATGCATCACAAATAAGTGCATTATGATAAATAGAAGGTTTTACAGTCTACATGCATGAAAACTATATAATACACATAGAATACTACAATATACTTGCATGTGACACAACAATACATGCATTTTAAAATAAAGAACATGCTTGTGACACTCCGCTTAATTAAATATCGGGTGATCAGTCATTTATTAAATTAAAAGAGGTTTCTCATTTGGTTCATTCTCATCATCATTGTCGAAAACCATATTAATTATTAGCCACCTAGTAGTTAATTAAGCTGGTGTCAAAATTTTATCTTTCATTACACAATTTATAATAATGTGTTGAAACTAAATGTGAAACATTTACACAATGAATATAGTCTAAACCATCACAATAAATAAATAAATAATGTCTTGCCGAATAAACCATCGGCTACAAAATCCACATCCAAATAATATGTCCAATAAATAGTAAATAAATCCACTACAAGTCTGAAATGAATAACTGAAATAAATGAAGTCTAAATGAGGCAACATGGCCAACTAAAATACTGAAATGAAATCCTACACTAAGAATGAAAAGTGGAAGCATCTAATCAAGTCCTGCAAGCCTCCACAATGTTGCAACAAATTATCCCAGGAATGAATCGTCAAATCTGGCATCCCTGTTGATGGACACCTAAAAGGTTTTGGAAAATATTTATAGCAAACCCAAAACATTTTGAAAACATTTTGCAAGTATTTATCAAAATTTAAAAATCAGTTATTGGTTACACATGTTAGGTTCACGTACACTCTCTTGATTTTCCTCACCTCTCAACTATTGTGCACGCCTCATATTTTGTACCTAGCCCACTTAGCCATATTACCCAAGATAACTAGACGTAAGTATCTATCTGGACTATTAACACCTATAAGTCCCCGTACCTCCCATACAGTACCGTATCCATATTAACATCTCTCGTATGTTATTGATATCATGAGTAACGTTCTCCATCTCTTTTCATTAAATCATTTAATTAAGTTTAACAACTTAATTCATCATTTATATACACTATCAATCTGTCTAATATCACACGTAAGTAAAATTATTCAAACGATAATATATATTTATCTCACTAATATATATAATTATGGTGTCTCTTAAAAGGACCACTGTGGAAGTAGGCATACTTTGTTTTCAATCCATGTACCTCTCGTACTAAAATAAGGACTATTGGTTCGGCATGTCTCCTCGAACCCAAAAATCAAATAACAAGCAATAGAGGCGAACATAGTTCTAAGCCTTTGGGTTACTCATATACCTAACGTACCCAAACGACCTGATTACCAACCTCTAACTCTACATGTCTCTGGTATGCATCGACGTAACTCTTACGTCGGTCCTGAGATATTGGAATACATCCCCAAATTATCTCAATCTTGGTAGTCATCTTATGTATCATCTATGGTCCCAATAACTTGTTGTCCCCTACCTCTAACCAGCAAGTGTGAAAATGACAAGGTCTCCCATAAAGTGCTTCAAACGGTGCCATACCGATATTAAATTGGTAAGAGTTATTATACGCAAACTCTACCAATGGGAGGTATTGCTCCCATCCTCCCCCAAAATCTAGGATGCACATCCTCAACATGTCCTCTAGCATCTGATTTGCCCTCTCAGTATGTCCATTTGTCCATGGGTGGTATGTGGTACTCAGTCGTAAATCAGTACCCATGGCCTCCTGAAAACTCTGCCAGAAATGAGGCATAAATATCATATCTCTATCCGATACAATGTTGACTGGTACCTCGTGCAGCTTAACTATTTCTACTATGAACATTTATGCATACTGCATTGTCTTAAAGTTGGTACATACTGACAAAAAATGGGCCACCTTGGTCAACCGAGCCACTATCACCCAAATAGAATCGTGACCCCTCTACGATGTCAAAAATCCGGTAATAAAGTCCATCAAAATGCTTTCCCACTTCCACACGGGAATGTCTAGTGGTTGTAGCATCCCTGAAGGTATCTGGTGGTTTACCTTAAATAACTGACAGGTAACACACTTCGAGATAAACTATTTTATGTCTCGCTTCATCCCTGTCCATTGTCTCTTCATGTCTTGGTACATCTTATCCCCACTAGGATGTACCAAAAATCTCAATCCGTGAGACTCAATCATAACTACATGCCTCAAATCCTCATCCTCTGGCATAACTAGTCCCCCATTAAAATATAGGGGAGATGATCGCGAGTAAGACTCCGCACCCTTAGCTAATAACTGGCACACTCTGTCCTGCCAATACTGATCCTTTGCCTGTACTTTCACTACCCGCATGATAATCTTAAGAGTGATAGCTAAAACCGACATGCACGCTCTAGAAATCTCTTCGTTGTGTCGAAGCTCACTCCACTTTGTCTTCCAAACCTTCGCCAACTCCCCAGTGGATCTTCATCTCAACGCGTCTTCCACCATGTTAGCTTTACCAATAGTCCTTCATGAATTCTAACCACCGCCTCTTCCTCGTATTCAAACCCTTCTCTGTGAAAAGATAATGAAGTGCCTTATGATTCGTGAATGATATAGACTGCTCCCCCAAAAGATAGTGTCTCCATATCCTCAAAGCAAACACAACCACTGCTAACTTAAGGTCACGTGTGGGGTAATTCTTCTCATGGGGCTTAAGCTTTTGAGATGCATAAGTTATATCCCTCTCCTTCTACTGTAATACACTCCCAAGTCCCTATAAGGATGCATCTGTGTAGACTCGGTACTCCACCCCACTCCTAGGTAATGAAAGTACAGTTGCTGACATTAATTTGTCTTTCATCTCATCAAAGGCTAACTGACAGTGATCAGTCCACACAAATGGTTCCCCCTTGCGAGTTAAGTTCGTCAATGGACCCAAAATCTTCAAAAATCCCTTAATGAAGCGGCGATAATACCCGACTAACCCCATAAAGATACGAATCTATATCAGTGTCGTGGGTTATCCCCATTCCCTTACCGTCGATACCTTACTCGATCAAAAGCAATACCCCTGTCGAACACGATATGGCCAAGAAACTGTACCTCCTGTAGCTAAAATCCACACTTCCTGAATTTAGCATACAGTTGGTGGTCCTGAAGTATTTGTAGGACCCTACACAAATGCTCCATATGCTCCCCCTTAGTACGAGAGTAAACCAGAATGTCATCTATAAACACGATCATGAACTGGTCGAAGAACTCCCTGAATACCTTATTTAAGATATCCATGAACACTACTGGCGCATTAGTGAGCCCAAATGGCATCACCCTGAACTCGTATGACCTGTACCGTGATAAAAAAGCAGTCTTGGGAACATCCTCCTCCCGAATGCGCAACTGGTGATACCTCGATCTCAAGATAATCTTGGAAAAGTACACATACCCTCTCAACTGATCAAACAGGTCCTCGGTCCTCGGTAATGGATACTGATTCCGTATCGTGACCTTGTCCAGCTCCCTATAGTCTACACACAATAAAAGCGAACCATCCCTCTTTTTTACAAATAACACCGATGCACCCCACGATGATATACTCTGCGAAATGAAACCCTACCCCAATAGCTGATGAATCTGCTCCCTCAACTCCCACAACTCTAAAGGAGCCATCCGATACGGTGTTCGGTCAATCGATCTCGTACCCAGTGCTAAGTCAATAACAAATTTGATCTCTCAGCTAGGTGGTAACCTTGGTATCTCCTGAAACACATCCTCAAAATCTCTCACAACTGGAATCGAGTCTATCGAAATACCTACCTCTTAAGAGGACTCCTCCTCAATGTAGTATAGGTGGGTGCGTGACCCTCCCTCGGGAAGAGGCATCGCCACCAAGAACATATCCTGACCAGAAATGGATAACACTATGGTCCTCTCATAATAGTCTACCATCGCCCTGTAACCCGTCAGCCAATCCATACCTAGGATAACATCGTATCCCTCCATATCTAACACAAAAAGGTCCGGTGCTAAGCTCAAACTCCAAATAATAATGTCCACGCCTCTACATACCTAGTGTATAAGTGTCCCATTACCCAACAATGACTCTACACACATAAATCTAGTGTCGGTTGTCTCTAAAAGACCGGTTGCTTGGGCAAATCTAGTGTAATAAAAGAATGCGACGCCCCCGTATAAAAAAAATCCTACCCTCATGCCCATGAATAGGAAATGTACCCTTGACTTATAGTGGTGACTGAGATGCATGTGGCATGGGACGTCTCGGATGTTATACACACACCCGTAGTGCATCTGTCCCTAATGCTGCTGTGGGGCTGGGGATGCTGTGCTGGTACTGGTGCTGGTGCTAGTGCTGGAGGTAGAGGTAATGAAGCCCGCTGCCCTTGTTGGGCACCCTGCTGCTGTTCCCTGCCCAATTGTGGGCAAGCTTTTCTCTTATGACCCTATTGACCATATATAAAACACTGTCTCGAAAATGGTATCTGCCTCTGGCCCTGTCGAGGCTGGCCCTGACGTTGTCCCTGATGACCCTGGCCCTGCTGGCCACCTCCATTATTCCCTTGGCTCTGACGGTCCTGAGGAACCTGTTGCTACTGATTAGGGCCCTACTAACGTTGTATGTATCCATGGCCCTTTGGTCGGTATCCTCCTAACCTTAACCTCTTAGCCTAATCCCCCTGTCAGGAATCCTACTCCTGCTGCCTGCCTGCCACTGCAGTGCTCTGCTGGTACCAGCCCCACTTGCCTTGCGCATCTGGATAAGCTCAGCTCCTCTCTTACTTCCCCTCATGTGAAAGCGATAGTCCTGGCAGTGTAATAAAGCGACATTAATGACATTTGTATATGTCGCTAATGCGGGTTTGACGATCAAATGTTGCCCGATCCTCCAGGTTAATCCATCCATAAACTTTGCTTTATTTTGTTCCTCATTTCTCGCCTCGTCTGGCATAAAATTATCCAAATGGTTGAACTCCTTTTCATACTCTGCCACGGACCGATCACCCTGAGTCACCTCCTTGAATTTCTTCCTCATTTCGGTCTCTACTGCTGGTGGAAAGTACTTGCGGTCAAACTGCATCCAGAACTCGACAATCATCATCATATCTCTCTCCTTGAAGACGGTAACTAACTCCCACCACTATAATGCTACTCCAGCAAGTCTGAAAGTAACCAACATATGTTTCTGCACCTCACTACACTCTACCATGCATAGGTAGCACTGTATATTCTTCTTCCACAAACACGCCTCAATTACATCAGAGCTACCCTAAAATTCGAGCGGGTGGCCCTTCTAGAACGTCTCCCTGACTCTCTGCCAAGTAGATGGACCTGGCTGAGCCTGGATCACTATTGCTACATGCGGCTGCGACTAGGACTAAGAGAAATGAATGGCCATGACTTCCATAGCTGCATTGATCGCCTGGGCCACTATCTAGGCCACCTGTGCCATCGAGATCATCTCCGGTGGTGGTAGTGGCTGAGGTACCTCCTGCTCAGCCTCTCTAACCTCATCTCTAGCCATTGCCCTCACTTCCCTCTCTCTCCTGGGTTACATCTGAAAGCAGATCGAATTGTATAAGTACACAATTTATACAAAATTTAATAATAGAAACCAGTTATCTCAAACACGTAAAGATAAAAGAAACAGTCCTAATAATAGGGCTCTTTATCAAAAGAACGACACGCTGAAATCGTAGAAAGCCGTACAGATCCTATGGACACCGGAACCTGATGCTCTGATATCATCTATGACATCACGCCTAATTAAATATCGAGTGATCATCCATTTATAAAATTAAAAGAGGTTTCTCATTTGGTTGATTCTCAAAATCACCGTCGAAAACTATATTAATTACTAACCACTTATTAGTTAATTAAGCCGGTGTTAAAATTTTATCTTTCATTACATAATTTATAATAATGTGCAGAAAACTAAATGTGAGACATTCACACAATGAATATAGTGTAAATCATCACAAGGAATAAATAAATATTGCTTGCCAAATAAACCATCGGCTACAAAATCCACATCCAAATAATATGTCCCACAAATAGTAAATAAATCCACTACAAGTATGAAATGAAAAAATGAAATAAATGAAGTATAAAAGGGGCACCATAACCAACTAAAATACTGAAATGAAACCCTACACTAGGAATCAAAGGTGGAAGCGTCTAATCAAGTCCCGCAAGCCTCCACAGTGCAATAGCAAATTATCCCTGGAATGAATCATCAAGTCTGGCGTCCCTGTGGCTGGACACCTAAAAGGTTTTGGAAAATATTTATAGCAAAGGTTAGAACCCAAAACATTTTAAAAACATTTTTCAAGTATTTATCACAATTTAAAAATTAGTTATTGATTACACGTGTTAGGTTCACATACACACTTTTGAGTTTCCTCACCTCTCAACTATTGTGCGTGCCTAACATTTTCTACTTAGCGCGCCTAGCCATAAGTAACACAGGGGATAAAATGCATAAATAACGAGGGTATAAAGTGCAATGATTCAGGATGAATCATATACACACAACCTAATTATCATACTCTGTACATAGTATTTATCTCTCGAATACTCACCTTACTGTCAAATTACGATTATCCTCGCTATCGTTTTAATCCGAGTATTACTCTCTACTCTAAGGGTTCTAGTTACCCCTTGAATAAAATCCAGTATCTTGCTCTATCATACACTACTGGTCTCTACATAAATTCACTTAAATTTCCCTTAACTCATTCTCCTTTTCTCGAATTAATTACGCCTTAATTTAAGTATATTAAATCTCGTATTAATCCTCTCATTAAGACTAAGTCATAATCCCATTACAAGCCTATTGTAATATAAAAAATCTCACATTATATTTTAATGAAGTCCCAAAAGTTTTCCTGACCAAATTTTTAGAGTTCTACGCTTAAAAAGGAAATTTCACATTTTTCGGGAAACCGAATTGATTTGCCTCTAGATCGAATCGGTCAAAAATTACGCATGTCATCTTCTTCCTCAATACGCAAATGCATTTTTCATCATTTTTCTCATTCAATTCTCCATGGTTCTTTACCAAACTTCAAACCAATTGTCCTAAAAAAATTCTACGTGTATTAGGATGATTTCCCATGTGATACAATCCTCAAAACATTATAATTTCTAATCAAACATGGATTTTAACATCTATTTATCAAAACCCTAAATTTTCATGTTCTTCATTTATACACAACATAAAGCCCAGATTTTTCTCATCTAGATTATCACTTATGATCTGATTTCATAACCTCTACATGCATATAATCATTCTACATGAAATCCTACCCATAACAAGGATTTAAATTATTCTTTTCTTCCAAGAACATGATTTTAATCAATATATTTCAAAACCCTAACAACATGGGCATTATAACTTCGAAAGAAACTGTAAACAAACACTTGCCTTGTGTTAGATGATATGATTTCATGATTTTGATGTTTGATGGTGTGCCTCCTCTTCCAATCTTCACTCCAAGATTGATAATGGTGCAAGATTATACTCCAATTTCTCAAAAACTCCCTCTTAGGGTTCACAGATGGTTTATCTTCATCTGTAATGGCTTCTCTGAGTTTTTTAACCTCCAAACCCTAGCCTCTTCCATCTATATGCTGATAAATATGTTGAAAATTCGTAGGTCTCTTAACCCTTGGTTACCAAATGACCAAAATGCCCCCATATGGTGCCGGTTTAGTCTAAAATTGCCCCGGGACCCAATCAACACTCCTGGGTATACTATTCTGACTATTTCGACCCTTTCAAAGTCATCTGTGACCTCGAAATCATCATTCGAGTCACTCTAAATAATTATTCTATCTCGACCTCAACTTAGTGTACACGCGACTTCCAGTTGAGATAAATTCAATTATGCCAATCTCACTCGCTATGACGCATAATAATTACCATAAATCATTTACTATTCACATAGTAAATCTAACACATAATATTAATCATTATATCTTTCTCTTGATTAATATTTAATGACCACATTTTTATTTAATTCAATTAAATTACTTCACTTGTGTAATTTAAAATAAGACGAATAATTTACCGAATAAATTAAATTCCAAATGTGCAAAAATACGAGGTATTACAATGTAGTGGTTCAAAAAGTACACACATTTTTCAAAACAATAATTGAAGTACATACACTATATGAAAATAGTACAAAACTAGTTAAAATAGCAAATGCATTTTCAAAACAGTACATGTAATTGCCAAATAGTACATGTGGTTCCACACAAAGTACATGCAAATATACGAAGTACATGTAAAATGGGCTTACCATTCCTTACGATTGTAGATAAAATTTGACCTTGGTACCAGCTTTTCAAAAAGGCACCAGCAATAAAAAACAGAGGCCTGAAGTAGGAAAAACCATAAATGTATCCTCCAAACCTTACAAAAATCCTTTTGACTAAAATACTTTTGTATTCTGCATCATGAATGCAACGCGATCCCGAATTAAATTACAGCAGATTATCCTTATATATACAAAGCAAAGCACACGACATCTTCTCATCACTATGCAATTCAACACTTGTCATCTCTTTCCCACGCCACACATGATGATAACTTATATTAAGACCATAGTTCTTTTTAACACATCTCACTAAATTAATTGGCTTAATAAAAACACTATCCCTAAGTTGATCAACCAAACTTGGAGTTCATTATTTTGTTACATGGACTGCGAATAAACCACTACATGTATGCAAGTTATTCAATATTTGTATGAAAAAGAAACCATTTATAACACATGTAGAATAATGAACTCGTCACGTACATTTTTTAGATAACTTCTTACAACACTCTACAATCACGCGTGTTTTAACGCCATATACTTTCTCAATACATCTTGAAACTCTTCCATGGATCCTTCAAAATAGTGATCAACACGACTTGTATACATCTTCCAATCCCTATAAAGATACATATTGGAATTACTCGGCTTCACCCCGCTAATATAGATATCCATTTCTAAACCCCTATAACCATCGAAATAACAATTGTTGATTGACAAGGCAAAAATCGAGCGTTGTGTGAATACACTTGACGTTGTCGTTGGTTTAAACCTCAAGACAAAAAAACTAAACTTTAACTACACATGTTTTATATGCATGGCGACGAGTTCGGGTATCGAATCCACGGGGAATGTCGTTTAAAACTTAATTTATTTATTACTTTTAAGAAGGTGTAAAAGATGATTTTTTTGTTTTTAAACTGTTTCAATACTACAATTATTCTAGGCAAATATATAAACTAAAATAATTTACAATTATAAAAAACATAGGTTGAGAATTAAATCTGTCACTTCAAAATACATAGCATAAATGATTTCATGGCTAGACGCATTTTGAAATGCGATTAATACTTGTTCAAATTATTATTTAAACCCAGAGTATTAGTTTCCAACTTTTTCATAAAAGTCCAATTACAAGTTTGACGTAAAAAATAATCCCAAAATTACACGTGCGGTGTTACAAATATGGTGCATACGTGATATACCACATTAAGGCCCCTCGGTGTATTTTCAGAAATAATTAAGCCGTTAAAAACCGGTCCATTCCATCATATCATAGTGATGCAACTACACACTCGAAATGAGCTCATTAATCTCGAACTAATTAAAAATTACCTAGAAAGTATTTTTAATTAATAAAATAAAACAATGTGTGAAAGAAATAATTTTATGGAAAATGCGTTAGTGAGATAATTCAATAGGAAAAATGGGTTATGGAAAATGTTTGTCGAATGTATAAAGGTGTAGATGTTGGAATTTGGTGTTGGTCACTATTGATCTCCTTTTTTGCAAGAAGACAATTGGGGAAGAGGCATAATTTACGGCCAAAGGAGAAAATGAGGAAAAAAGGGGTAAAAGGATGGAATGGGGACAAAAGGGGATTAGGTGGGATTTAAAAAAATAATAAAAAAAAAGAAAGAAGTAAACAAAACAAAAGGCAATAGCTTTCGGTAGAAATAATCAGACCTGGAAAGATGGTGGGGTGGAAGGACAATAAAAAAAAGAAGAAGAAAGAATAAAAAAACAAAAAAGTTAAAGCATACCCTTGGGAAGAAACAAAAATAAAGAATTGGAGAAGACATCGCCACGTGGCGCACCTATATTAATAGGAAAAACACAGTCTCCGCTGGGAATCGAACCCACACCACTTGCAACAGCAAAGGCACTGCTACCGCTCGGCCAAAAACTCAAAAACAAACTGTTCTGCACCCAAAATGTATATCGTATACAGAAAACCCTAATTTTAATAATTACAAATGGGCCCAAAATGCTATAACTTCCACATACGACCTCAGATTGACGCACCGTGAAAACCGATGTGACCATCATTTCGGATTTAGTAATATTTAAACATTGTTAAGGTTATGGTGTTTGTCTTTGGGTTTGGCTCGAGACATTGACTTTGACTTTCTTCTGGTTCTAAACTTCGCACGGACATAACTTCTTCGTTTGGAGCGCGATTAACTCATCGTTTGAACCCAGACATGCCTTGATTCAAGGACTAAAATTTTCATGTTTTGTCCAACTTTGAATTTGGTTATCTGAATTTACCATTGTGCCCTTGAAAGTGCGTATGTGACTGTTCTTTGCCCAAATTGCATCCACGTTTCATACTTAGCATTGTAAACCCTGTAAATACTCAAATAAACCTTGCACAAACGATTAGCAATGAATAATTAAGGTTATCCAATAAATGAGTATAAAATGTGAGTGTAATGAGCATGTGATTTATTTATTGTGTATAAAAAAGGGAATGAAATGAAATATTTGACACGAATCACACCCCTAACGAACGTGTTGCTAGTCCCTAGCATCATTGTAAAAGATTTGTTCGTATCGAATTTTGCAATTTTATTAAAAAATAATTATTAAAAAGGATAGAGATCCATTTTCACAGGATGGACGATTGCATTTAGCTTATCCAACAAGCAATTAAACCTCTAAGTGACCCTAGTGAACAAGTTTTGTCTCGTGAGATTTTATAGTGCTGATACTCATAAACATCATATTTTATCAAGAAAATTACTCATTATTTCAATCAAAAAGCTTTTACATAATCTTGAGTTTTAACAAGTATATATCAACGACTAGTAAATTTATCCAATTACTTATTTATTATAACTATTATGTGAAAATAATTTCATAAGATCTATATGTTTTTGACCGAGTGTGTGGCGTGCGTCACAAAATTTACAGGCGATATTATTTATAGCTTTTAATGACTCGATGCTTATAAGGAAGCATACTAATTCAATTCCCGCCGGTGATTACTCTCAACAAATGAAATCATTCTGAATGGGGATAAGTCACTCGGGACATGTAGGCATAAGGAGTAAATATAATTGGAAACAAAGCCTTGTGCATGTCAGTGATGAAAGACGTTTATATAAAACGGTCAAATATAATCTCATGAAAGGATATTGTTTTCTAAAGAATTTGAAAATGTAATCTTTTTAAAGTTGAGAAATCATGTTAACCTTGAGATTTTTTTAAGGACTTTTCATGATGAAAATGTCATCACCTTAAAATGACCTTGTATATTATGAAGAAACGGTGAACTTTAAATAGTAACTTCTTTTACTTTTCTTTTTTTTTTTCTTTTCTTTGGCATTCGTTGCTCTTTTTGAGTTCCTTTATTTTTATTTTTATTTTATTTAATTTTAACTCTTTTCTTCTTTTATTTTATTTGTGTTCAGCCCCTATTTCACTTTGCATTTATTTTTGAACCATTTTTCAAGGTGTTGGTGAAACGAATGTGATTCGGTGTAAATATTTCATATTTATCTCTGTAATTTAGGTTTTTTATATTATCCCATGGAATGTAATTGAATCAGATTTATCTCATATCCATGATTGCCAACAAGTACTTCTTGTTTTGTGTATTTCTCATGTGTTTTACATGTATTTCATGCAAGTGAAAGCGGGAGAAAAATCGAAACAATGAAAGAAACCAAGGAAAGGAATTTGAGGGGCCTTTTAGTAATTTTTCAGCCATAGTTTGGAAGCGGAGCCAACTACAAAGTTGTAATTGGTCCGAGCCAGCAGAAATGGATACGTGTGTCGATCAAATAATTTTTTTACGCCCCCATCCCCACCATGGAAGCCCTTACCCCTGAGTAAACATTATAGCAACTTAATTTTTTTAAACTAGTGGTTGCCATGGTGGGGATAGGGGGTGGGGGTGTGTGTAAGGGTTTCTCGGGTCACATGCGTATCCATTGCCACCGGCGTGGACCAATTACACCATATGAATTAAAATTAATGGGTTTTTAGGTGTTTCTTTGTTAAGGTTCATTAAAAAGTTCGGTTTTTAGGTTCACTTGTGATCCTCTCCTTATATATATATATATATATATATATATATATATATATATACTAGGGTATGCCCGTGCCTGAAGGCACGCTGATAATCGCAAAATGACAAAAAAAATTCAAAGTAAGAAAATTTCCAATATATTGAATATGTAGACAATTTAAGTCATAAAGTTTTTCTTTACAACACAAACGTGTAAACAATTTAAAAAACGTGGGTAGTTTTTTCTTTATTTATAGGACTATCCACATTATTTGAGAAATGAAAAAACACTCGAACATCGAATGTATGAACACTAATTTACAAATAAAAACCAATTATGTTAATTCTAGATTTACAGAAATGCACTAATTTACAAATAAAATTAATTAAGTGAACTCATTGTTATTAATAATTTATAATCATGCTTCTAGGCAAAAAACATTAACTGTATTGCTATCTTAATATCGCTAAGTTATGATCAGTCATTAATAAAGTTTCGTATGAATCTATCATTTTTGGCATCTTGAATTTGAAAACTCAAAAGAACGTTTTCCTCCTCTTAATTAGCCAGGCCACGAACTCATCTGAAAAACCAATTATGTTAATTCTAGATTTATAGAAATACACTAATTTACAAATAAAATTAATAAAGTGAACTCATGGGTATTAATAATTTATAATCATACTTCTAGGCCAAAAAATCAACTATTATATTAAAAATAATAGTAAAATGATGGTAGAAAGTGATAACGGCGTAAAGTTGAAGTACATGAACAGATTTACAATAGGTTTTTGTAACAATAAATATGGGTATTAATTATTATGGGTGTTGGACGAAAAAATATTAGTTACTATGTTTGAGGCAAAAAAATATACTTAAAATAAGTATCTGTAACATTCAATATGGGTATTAATAATTGTTCTGCGAAGTGTTTGTTAGGAAAAAAAAATGAACAATTGTTTTTTAACAGTTTAAACTATCTTTGGGTGTAAATAATCAAATTATCCAAATATAATTTTTAAGAATCAGTTATTTAAAAGTTTATTTTTTGTATAGAAAATAATAATGAAATTCGATACCCGTGCTAAAAAATTTATGTCAAACTTTTATATCGGGCCTTTTGCCTCCATGTGCCCACCAATTCCTACTTACCTCGAGCCTTATGCCCCAAGGCCTCTAAAGTACATGATCAATCAAGCAAAAGAAAAAATTGGGACATACAATCTGGACAAAAAAAATATTCAAAATCATTCAATTCATATCTTTAAAAAAAATGATTCTAATCAAAACCAACATTGATAGAGACATAAAATTGGCCAAGGGAATTTGTGAATAATAGAATCAGAACTCCTCACAATTTACAAACCTAAACTATTCTAAACAAAAATTGAGCACTTAACTAAAATTAGAAATCCATGTAACAACCCGCGTAATTTTGGGGTATTTTCAAAATATAGAGGAAAATAAAGTTTTTGGTAAAATTATTTTTATTGCTCAAATATGTTGGATTTTATTTTTAAAGGCGAGAATTTCAAAAGGTTTCGAAATCGAAATTAAAATGGAGTTTTAATTGAATTTTTATTATATAGAAGAATCCTCTCTCTTAGAGTCCTCAAAACATAAAACTCTCTAGCAAAAAAAATATTTAAATATATTGAACAGTCCGATCGAGCTGAATTTTTTTCTATAGCTTCCTCTCATCTTCAGCTAATTCTTTATAAAAATTTCATCCAATTCCAACGGTCCGATCATCCGAAATAAAATTTTTAGTGTTTGTATCTGATTAGAACTCTTTTCTTAATCAAACTCTTAATCCTTTATATATCAACAAATTCGTGGCTTGGCTTTTCAAATAACTTTTTCTCAAACTTTTCAAGAAGAAAAGCTCTTTAAAATTACTCCCTTTCATCTACATACCATAGCCCCAAACTTATTCAAGATTTTAACCTTAGGTTAGAAGGTTTACTTGGTGTTTTCTCGAGTTTGGGCAAGAACGAGATTTGATTATTTTTTTGAGAGGAACGTGATGGTGTGTTTAGATTTTGAGGCTCGAATTATGTGATGATTTTAAGGTATGGGGTTTTATACAATATGCTCCTTAATCTCGCGAGTGTTATTCCCGTTATTTTCTTGTGATTATTGACTCATATTTGAATTGATAAATTCATTTGAAAATCTGAAAATATTTATTGGAATCTAATTTCGATTCATGTGGTATTATATTTGGTGTTGAGCATGTTGTCATGAGATTTTAATATGGCACTGAAGTTGGACACTTGCCAATATTCCTTTTTCTGGATATGCTAGAAAAATGCATAGGCGCGGTACGGTGGTGAGGCCTCGTGATCCAGTTAATGTGTTGTTGAGAAATTATATTGATATAAGTGCTTATGAGATTCGCATTTGAATTGAATATTCGTACTCGTATTTTTAAGTTTTATTCACCGCTAATATTTGTTGAGCATCTTTCCTGTCGTATTGTGTACTTCCCCATATTTTCTTTTAGTGGCAGGTTAGCGCGGATTTCGGCGCTTTGGATTTGATTTGGAGAATGAATTTTAGCGAGGATTATTTTGGGAAGATTTTTAATACAAGTTGAGAAGATTGTATTATTTTGATGTATAGAGCATTGGAGATTTGTATTTTATTTTCGAGTTAGTTGTATTAATTCGAGAGATTTGGTTGTATTTGTTTGAAAAGATTTGAGATTTGTGATTTCTCTTTTGTTGTTTGGGATTTAGATGCTCTATACCTTGTTATATTGCGGATTAGTTTAGTTTTATCGACAGTGGCGCTCCGTTCGCTCTCCCCGGGCGGGCGGGGTGTTACAATCCATGAAATAAACTATGTTACGAACAAAACATGCTGCACATATAAATCAAGAAAATCCGTGTAAACTACGTTACAAACGAACTGCATCGATTGATCAATGGAATTAAGAATCGAAAGAAATAAATACCAAAATAACAAAACCCAAAAGTAGGGATCACAATATGTTCAGAAGTTTAATGCGAGCAGTAAAGAGGAGACCCACATGTTTAAAGACCAAAAAATGTGGATATAACGTAAGTGGAAAAAAAATGCCCAAACATACAAAAAATTGAAATTACAAAAATGAAATCAAAGAGAGAGGACCGGATAAAACAAAAAAAAAATTGTAAAAAATTAGCTTTATGGTTTATGAAGCTTGAATCTAAAAAGAAATGAAAAAGACCAAACCAAACCATAGCTCAAACCATAGCTTTTTAATTCCACCTCAAACTCTTGCATACTTGCAAATAACATCAAAGACCAGATAATTAAAAAAAGTGGAGATGAGGGTTACCACTTCATTAGCTATAGCTGCGTTTTTGTTTTAGTCACCACAAAATCAAAACGATTTTGTCACCACGATCCGATTGAAAGAAAAAGAACCAGCAAAAGGGTAACATAATAGTTGCACAAGAAAACTTGTCCTATGAGGCTTACATAATAAACTTAAACCCAAATTAAAAGCTAAATACAAAATCGCCTCATTTTTCGTTCGTAACCAGCCCAAACCTGATTCAGTCATAAACGGTTTCAGCGTGTATGTACATAAATGGATCTGTACAAAAGAACCAAAAAAACTGTTTTAGCGTGTATGTACATGAATGGATCTGTACATAAATCGGATCTAGGGAAATTAAGAGGAATTAAGAACCATGGGAAACTGTGTTCAACATAACAACAGTTTGCGAGTGGCTGAAACAGTTGTTATGTTGAAACAACCCTGGCTCTTCTCAATATCAGCTGGTGGGTTAAGAAAGCAACATCATTTGGAAGAACCATTTTTGCAGATTAGAGTGAAAAAATAAAGAAACCCTATAAAGGAGTGAGCTTAAAGACGGATATAAGGGTGATAAAAAGTCACCACAAACCCAACGCAAATTAGAGAGATTAGACGGATATTAAAGAGATAAATACCTTCTTCAACATAGAGGCATATGTTTAAGACTCAAGTATAAAAGAAGATGAGAAGAAAAAGGATGGGTATAATATTATAGAGATTAACCTACCTATTGTTCTTTCTTCAATAATGGAGAGTTTTATCTCTTCTCGCTCTAGGATATGCGGTTGTGCGGGTTGGAAAATGAGATGAGGTATCGTAATAGGGTTTGAGAGAGCAAGTGGGCCTGTGTAATATTGAAGAAAATACCATAAAAGCCTTATGTTTGAATTTTGAAGAAAAGGGTAAATAAATTAGAGTGTGTTAAAAGAGGGGGAAACTAAAATTGTCAAGGATAAAATAGGAGATGCAGAAAAAATTCATTAAGATGACATCATAGTTTCAACTTGTGACATATATAAATTTCCTACTTTATTATATATATATACTAGCGGATACCCGTGCCTGAAGGCACAGCGAAAATTTTCAAAGTACGTAATCACGAAACGACAAAAATTTTGAAAGTACGTAATCGCAAAATGGCAAAAATATCGTTCTCCAAACAAAACATCTATATATCGTTCCCCAATATATATAAGTGCATAACTGTTACAGTTCAAACTTCGCAAAATAATAAATGTGTATGATTAAGTATGTTATGAAACAACATATCATGGCAACATTTCAATTTAAGAAAATATCCAACTATATAACCTTCCATAATAAATGGGAACAAAATTCCAATTCATCCAATTCCTATTGAATACATATAATGCTACTAAAACTAATTGAATAAATGTAAAAGGTGACACTTGATACACAAAGTAATAAGGGTGAGAAAAGTTCCTCCATATCCATCACATGTCCTTAACGTGTCCCTTTCATCTCTGTCATGTCCCACACGTCCCCTTTGTGTCTCCAGCCTAATTTGTCCAGCACATCAAGGGGAAAGTTGGACATATGTCCAAGATGTGGCGTATGCCTCTCCGTGTCGCGAAGTATTCGACATTTCTACGGAGCCCGCTGTCAAATTACTCGTGTTTCAAAGTATGTATACCTCTGGTCAAAACCTTGTAATCACAACGTAAGTCCATGAAATGCAACCTACATTAAACCTCGGGAAAACATAAAAATGCACTAATGAGTTATATCTCTATTTACATGCCTGATAAATAATTCTCAGTGACCACTACATTCACAAACCAAAAATCAATTATATTAAGAAAGAGAGAGAGATACCAAGCCTGAACACTTAAAAGTACTATTAAAAATAGCGAAATACCTAGTACATGTTCTGTAACTGTTCTAGTTCATGTTCACAGCACCAAAGTCCTACTATCTGTTCACAGCACCAATACCTGTTATGTTCTGTTCTGTCATAGTTATAGTTAATACATAATACCAGTTCTGCCTACTTGTTCTGTCATAGTTAATACAGTAGCAAATTAACAATCAAAGACAGATAGAGAAAACCAAATATAGTTTTTCGACCATAATTACTTAATACTTGCCATAACAAAGCATCCATGACTAACAAAGACCAATGTTCTACCATCATTCTGATTTACGGTGTTTCGACCACCACAATCCATACCAAACAAATTTTTTACCTAACAAAAATAATACAAAATTGCCGCAACATCCTCAAATGCAGAAAACTTCCGTCATTTTTGCACCATAAACCACCAATCTCATTTTCACGACTTTAATCCCGTACTCATTGTTGATTGCGTCAACATCCTACCCAAAACTTCATGTAATCACAATTTAGCAAGTTGACAATTTTATCACAGATGTAATGAGATAGATAAAATGAAATCCATGAAATGCTGTCACAATGCCATTACCTCTGTGAAATCTATGAAATGCGCATTTTATCATAGTGTGGCCGTGCTATCACAGTGAACATTTTATCACAGTGAGAGTGTTATCGCAGTGACAGTGCTATCACTGTCACATTATGGATAGTGGTAAAACAACCATTACCTCTGTGAAATGCATGAAATGCTCATTTTGTGATTGCCATGAAATGCTATCAAAGTGCCATGAAATGCTATCACAGTGACAATTTTATCACAGAGGTAATGATTATCACACTATGATAAAATTGCACATTTCATGAAATGCTATCACAGAGCTAATGAAATCCTAAAATTGCACATTTCATGGACTACATTTATGCACTATCAATAAAAAAATATATATGATATCAGAAATCTACTCATACACAATGGGGCAATGGGGCAACCTACAGTTATACACAATGGACCTACTCGATCAGACCTTCTCGAAGAGACCTGCTCGATCCAGAAAAAAATAGATCAAATATGTGTAAGTTCAAAACAGACCTACTCGAACAGACCTGTTCCAAGCAAAAAAAAAAAGAAATATATTATCAGAAAAAGGGACTTTATCTAGGGCAAACATATCCAAATTATAAGAATTTATGTACTCATAAATTGGTATAGAAATCTTAGTTAAAACACAATATGTACCTGAGAATGCTGTTTCTCATAAAACGGTAATTGTGTATAAAAATGTCTCCACCACCGAAACATCCAAAAACTTATATACATTAGCATTTAGGACATGGAATTTTGGATATAATGTGGAACACATAATATTGTACTAAATTAGCACAAATACGCCAAAAGTAATGTATCAACTGCTTATGAACCCAACGTGTGTTCCGTGACCGAGGATAATCTCCACGCGCAATTTGAAATAGAAAAGAAGTAAATGTGAAGATAATTTCAGACAAATATTGTAGCGATAAATTCATTGGCATACAAAAAACAAAAATTTCAAATTGCGCGTGGAGATTATCCTGAAGCGCACCTAGCACTTAACTGAGTCTAGCGCCTATTACCCTCTGGCGGGCGCCTGATTCAACTCGCCTTGCCTATGACCTCCCAAGGCGCCCCACTTATGCCTAGTATAAATAAATTATGGCCCCACTAAATATGTAAGTGGGCCTTTTTCAAACAACCATAGTCCAACACTCATGAAAACACCTGAGCATGAAAGGGATTGTAAAATGCGTAAAATTTGTGTTCAAAACTTTCAAATTGAAAGGGTATCCAAAATTAAAATCAATTGAAGAACAATGCAATATAAAAATTGAAATGGTGTAAAATCTGTGTTTGGGGCAACAACAGTTTGGGGAGGAGATATTGGGACTTGTGGTTGTTTGTGTTAATGGTACCTGAATTGACTCGAAATGGATCAATGCCTCCCGATAAGGTTTTTACAACAGGTCATTTTCAAGCGCTTGATCAAGGATCTGCCAAGATTTAAGGTGGAAAAACTCCACTCACCTCCAGTGAGTGTCAACAACTTGCACATATCAACACTTAATTAGAAATCATTACAATCTTATTCTACAAAAATATAAAATGTTATTATGATCAACACTCGATGTAATTACCTTACGAATCCAATGACCTTTATTATTAGTAGCATCCATACTTACCTGAGAAAGCACCAGCAAACAGAGCATAGGGCTGTTGATACAGGTGTCGAGCAGTGGAAGCTAGAAGGCTGAGGGTTGGCTAAGAGTTGGAAGCTCACGGATCTGCTGTCAATATTAGAAGCCTGCGGAGGAGAGGATATAAGATAGATGGAATTTGACGAATGGGAGGCTTCGAGTCACATCTCTCAGTTAATAGAGGGGCCATCGGGCAGCGATCAGGAATTGGCCCTAGTGGAGATTTTGTTCATCTTTTTTTTTCTGCTTTTCTATTTTTGTAAGGCCTTAGTTTTTCTTCATATGTTCACTACTGAATCGGTGTGAAACCAGTTTTCTAATGGACGTACGCATTAACCTCTATTCTATTGTATCCTCATCAATGCTAAGGCCAAGATATAGCATCTTATCGATCCAGTTCCAAAACGTTTCTGCAGAGAAGGTGATAAGTTAGAGCCTAAACAATAAATATTTTCAATATTTAAAAACCATGTTAGTTACAAATATTATAATTCATGTAAACACATCCGTGTCGGATCAGTTCACCCATGGAAAACACGGCCATGTCGGATCACTCATCCATGTCCCTTCGTAATATAATACTGCTGCATTAGCAAAAAATAATTGAATAAGCTTTCGTCAATTAATGGAGCCATTTAAATCATCTCCAACCATTGCTAAAGTTGTCGTCAATTAATATAAATAAGATACATCGAGTTTAACCCTAAGTAAAGTAACAACATAATCATTATTCCATCCACATCCATTTTATTTATAAACATTGTAATTTTTAGAAACCAAATTGGAAAACCCCAAAACAAAATCTATCCCATTGGACCAACATCGAGTACCTTTGCGCAACCTTTTGTCAAAACCCAGTCACATAATAAATGCCATTTTCTAATAAAGACCCAACAAAGAAGAATAATGCTCACTGGAGCCTTGTGTCAAACACTTGGCCTGCATCACTATCCTTTTTACTTGCACTTGGACTGCATCATTAGCAATCAAATCAGCAAAATGAGAGAGGCTTCAATAAAAAAACACTTTGAAATAGCCATAAAAATTGACATATGCCAATTTGAAATAGCCATAAAGAGAGAGGCTTAAGAAGCCCCAAAACTAAAAAAATTTGAAATAGCCATAAAAAACAATTTGAAATAGCCATAAGAAACCCAAAAAACACCATACAAAAAATAGTAAAGAGAGAGGCTTAAGAAGCCCCAAAACTCAACAAAATTTGGTTGGGGAGTAGATTACAAATATATAACCTTAGCTACCCTTGCATAAAAAAGAAATTGACTTAAAATGTAACTTAAAAACTTAGATAATTGTTTTTTTGAGTTGATACTTTGAACCCACGCCCAAAAAAAAATCGAAAGACATATTTGTTGTTGCGATTTTGTTAATATCTAACAAATTGCCACGTGTTATCGTTACCTCTGGTCACATAATGGTTTATCTCAATAAATCCATTTTGACTTCCTTGTACTTTACGTGTTTTCTTCACGAAATTTAATGCACGACTGCATACATTTAGACATATATTTGGAAGTTGGAAGAATATTCTCCACAGAGGATGCCAACACAATGAATGTTACTCATCATTTTCAAAGAATTAAACATAAGAAATTAAAAATAGACCTTGCAAATGACATATAGTTCTAGTTATCTATGAGGAGCAACCATCTTGTACAAATCTCATTTGAAACCTAAAATCAAACAATATAATAAAACAATCAAAATCGGGAGTAGAAAATTCCCAAAATAGCATTTGCAACCTAAATGAAAAAAAGAATCAAAATCCCTAATTGAAATGCAATAAAGACTCAAAAAAATGGAAAAAAAATTAAGTGTGCATTTAAAACCCAAATGCAACAAAGATATGAAGAAGTAAAAAAGTAAAAAAGTATACAAAAAACCCTAATTGCAATGAATGATACTCATCATCTTCAAATAATTGAATAGAAGAAATTAAAAATAGACACAGACCTTGCAAAGGACATATAGCTCCAATAATCTATGAGGAGCAACTATCGTGTACAAATTTCCTTCTAAACCTAAAATACAATAACATAATAACACAATCAAAATCGGGAGTAGAAAAATTCCAAAATAGCATTTGCAACCTAAATGGAAAAAAGAATAAAAATCCCTAATCGAAATACAATAAAGACTCAAAAAAACTGAAAAAAATTTAATGTGCATTTAAAACCTAAATGGAGCAAAGAAATGAAAAAAAAAAGTAAGCAAGTATATAAAAAAAAATAATCGAAGTATAAAAAAAGAATAATAAAATAAATAAGTCTTCTAAGATACCTGGTTGTGTCATTAGTGGCTTGCGGTGAAGAGATTTGGTGGATTCAACTTGAGGTCTTGGAAATCCAAATGCAACATAGAACTGAAAAAAGCAATAAACATCCAAATGCGGTGAAGGGATGGAAAAAAGCAATAAACACCAAATACACAAGCATAAATAGCATTGACTCTAGGGTTTGAAAACCAAGAAGAAAACTCCATAATGTAGGAAAACCATACCTTGAAGAAGAAAAAGGTTAAAGCCATAGAGGAGAGAGAGAGAGACAGAGAGAGAGAGAGAGCTTCAATGTCGTGTGCGTGAGAGAGTGAGAGGAGGGATTCGTGAGAGAGTGTGGAGAAACCTCGGGAATGGGGAGATAGAGAAAGAGGGGGAAAATGAAATGTGGGGTGTGGGTGGAATCAGAAGGGGGAAATGAAATGTGGGGGGGAAATCAGAATTTTCAAATTTTAAATGAAATTTGAAGATTTAATCTAAGCCCTTCATTTTTAGTGGGAGATGTGGCAAGATCTAGACCGTTATTGTGCTTAGACAATTCAAAATCCATGCCATCTTATTATATGGATATATATATATATATATATATATATATATATATATATATATATATATATATATATATATATATATACAGAGAGAGAGAGAGAGAGAGAGAGAGAGAGAGGTTCACGACAACTGAATCTTCCACCAAAATCGGTAAACTACGGTCAATACGGCGTTGTGATCCGACTAAAGAACGACGTCGAATTATTGGGATTCTATCTAAATAGAGAACGACGTCGTAATTCGGCATTGGGACCCCTATTTTTGGGCCATATTGACATCTATACAGATTTTTAATGGGTTCCAAATTGTTGCTTTGGACTTATCGGGGAAAATACAATCAAAGTTGGAATTAATAGGTACCATTTAGAAAAAGAGAATTTCAATGGACCCCTTGGATTTTAGCAGGGAGAATAATTTTTGGATTTGGGTTTAGGTTTAGAAAAATTAACATGTACATGTTGTTATTCCTAATTTAGTAAACTATATATTTTGATGTCTTATTATACCTTCTCCAAAATTTTGGCATCAAAATAAGTTAAATTTGACATTTTTCTTCAGTGTAAGGGGTGCAAACTAAGAAGTCTACCCATAGTTAGTTTGAGTAAACAAAGACCATGCCATTTGATTTTTGTTCGAACCACAATTAGTCTGTCATCACATTTCTATGTATACTAGGTGTGCTCACGTGTGATCGAATCCACGCATTCAATTTAAGCATTAAAAGAAGAAGGTAAGGAGAGAAGAAATGGTCCAAAAATATTGTTTAAGGTTATATAGTTATGGAATATATCAATTATATATATATATATATATATATATATATATATATATATATATAAACAGAGAGAGAGAGAGAGAGAGAGAGAGAGAGAGAGAGAGACTCCTCTGCACACTAAGTTTGCACATCATTTTTTTTAAAATAGCAAAAAAAAAAATTGAGCAGATTTTTTATATGAGTTCGTTGAAATGTTTAAATATCACACAAAAAAATAAACTCAAATTTTTTTTTTTGCTATTTTAAAATTATCGGTCAAACTTTCACAGCTTTTAAGCACTTTAAAATCTGCTAAAGTATGACCGATTTTTTTAAAATAGCAAAAAAAAAGTTTTTTTTAGCTGATTCTTTTATATGGGTTCTTGAAATGTTTAAATATCACACAAATAAAATCAGCTCAAAAATATTTTTTTGTTATTTTAAATAAATGATGTGCAAACTTTAGTGTGCACAATAGTCTGCCTTTCTCTCTCTCTCTCTCTCTCTCTCTCCCACTATATATATATATATATATATATATATATATATATATATATATATATATATGTGTGTGTGTGTGTGTGTGTGTGTGTAAATACACATGCCTACAACACAGTCGATAAAATTCAACATTCACGCTTCTTTTTTATTTATTTATTTATTACTTTGTTAGAGTATTGCATCCATCATAAATATATATACATCCATCCATCCCAATTTAAGAGTTATGGTTTGATATTCACATTTATTAAGGATGCACAAAATTATTCCACATCAATTATCATGACATTTGGTCCATTAAAATTCTAATCCCTATCTTAATATATACCCCGACTCCCCGTTGCACAAATTTTACCTTTAATTTTCCATAATCACTTTGAAAATAGTCTCCAAATCATAATGTAATTTGGGTGATTTAAACAATGTATTCATGAAAATAGCATATTCTATGTGTAATGTATACGTCTCTTATTCAAAAGTATTTTTCATTTTTCTTTGAAAAAATACCAAGGATATAAAGTTTTAAATCAATGAACGCATTCTTTTCAATTCAACCCAAAATTGTTGATATTATTGTCTTTTGTGTGTATGTCGTTGCAAAGACTCAATAATCAAAACTCTATTTTGTACCTACAAATACACTAAAACATGTATACGTACAAGTAAAGGGTCAATCTGCTCTTCTTAATGTAGGCAAGAGCAAAGTCAAGACTTAATTTAAAATAAAGGTTAGGGGATGTTTGTATAACTAATGATGAACTAATATTGAAACTAAATTAATAAATAAAAACTAAAATAAGAAATAAGTGAAGTAAATAAATATGAGAACAAATAAGGGATGATAATCCACTTCCATGACTTAATTATTTATTTTAATTAAATGAATATTATTTTTAGAATACTCCAAGATTTATTTAAATAAAATAAAATCTTTTTAGAAAATTAATTACAGACTTTCAAAAAACTGTCAAAAATAAGACTAAAACTATCCTAATAAACTACTTGACAGGGACCGTTTATTAAAATTATTGTAAGTCTTTAAAAATTAGTTTTAGAGTTAGAAACTTCTAAAATAACACTTAACTAAAGGAAAGCCCATCTATAGTTTGATTCTTAAGAAAATAATATAATACAAATTTTGGGTTCTTTATTAATGACAAGATCACCTCATCTCTCATAGGAGGAGAATTTTTTTGATTCATTAAAAATAAATCACCTTCTCTCGAAGAAGGACTAGAAACTAATGTTTTCTCTCCAAATCCATTTTTAATATGTAAAAGTCCAATATTTATTTTCAAAGGCGCATAATAATGTTAAAAACTACAAACTAAAATAAATAGAAGAAGACCATGGAAGCTTCATCTCTCCCCTTGAATGGGGTATTTAGCCTAACATTTGAAGTATTTTTATACGTGAAATGTAAAAACACTCCATTAGAGGCTTCCTTCACACAATTCTCTAAAAATTAGAAAAGAAATAAAAAGATTAAAACTACACTAACCTAAAATTAAACCTAGGAAGATGAACTAGAAGAGTGTCGATTCTCTGCAAAACTTAGCTTTAAATTGATCATTTGAAAATGAAGAAGAAAGACCCCTTTTTTAGGTAGAAATTAGGGTTTGGGGGTATTTTTTTATTTTATAAAAGGATGGGATAGTAAATAAAATAATAAAAAGGGTAATGGGTGAAGTAATAGTTAACAAGGAATGTGGGCTACTAACAATAGAGGTGTGGGAGAAATTATTAAATTTGATCGCTTTTTAGAAAAGAAATGAGGAAGAAAAGTGAATTTATGGAAGAAATATTAAAGAAATAAAATTTGGTGTGGAAAAAGGAGTTGGTGGTTCTAATGTTGATGTGCTTAATAAATACTCCCGATCTGGTTATGTCAAGCCAAACATCGATCGGTTAACTATTTTCGGTGGACGGTTAACTTTATTTGTCCCAAGAGATGAATTTGCATATTTCATAGTGGAATCTTCAAAATATGTTCATACAAGTCTTGGGAGTCAATTACGCTGAAGCCTTGATAATTTATCCGATGTTCTTCATGTATTCTTCAGGCCCAACACATGGGATTCCTAAATCTTGTGGTGAAAAGTAATTATTTAGGCGTGATCTAACGAATCAACTCTGGCTGAATCTAATGTTTTAAAAATTATATGAGATGTATGCCTCGATGAGAATCACAGAAAATTATCTCTAAGACTTGATCCTCGGTTAAAAATGAGGCTTATGCCTCACAAGACCGAGGTGCACCGCCTCGAGTCTTAAAGGTGAGGCAGGTCTGCTTTTTTTAAATAAAAAGAGACAGAAGTAAGTAAAAGTAAAAGAGTAAAAATCTTTTTTACCAAACCCTAATTGTGTTAGCGGCTCTCACCCCCTCTCTCGATCAAAGTTATTTATCTCCTCGCTCGATTTCTTATGTCAATCTTCTCTAGTCAATTAAATAGACTAATCGATCCTTTTTTATCCCCTCAGCACCGGCATGACTTGAGTTTTTCCAGTTCCAAAGTTGACTTAATTTGTTTGATGGGTTTGTTAACTTAGTTTATAGTTTTTTTCATGTTTTTATAAACTAGATAAGAGTTTTTGTTTATTAAAAGTAAAGAGCTATTTTTTAAAAGTTATGTTGGTAATGTTCTATGGGTTTGATTACATACCTTTTTCATGTTTTTTTAAAAGAGGCGGGATTACTTTTTTTAGATTTTTTTTTTAAGGATGCTTGCTATGTTTTATTATAAAGCACTACTGTTTTTTTACGTTAAGGATACATATGGTTTTGAATCTTTATGTTTTCTATTTGCATACAAAAATAAATTGATTTTTTGTGGTTGAATGAATGTAATCTAATTTATTTCTTAGCTTTATATATATATATACTAGGGTGTACCCGTGCTGATGGCACGATGATAAATTCGCTCCCGTGATATTTTCACATTTAAAAACTTTGCAATGCCACGTATAGTAATTTTTCACCCCTTAAGCTACATATGAAAAGGTAATTTTTCACCCCTTTGTAATACTACATATGAAAATTAATGTCACTTTAAGAAAAACTTAAAATTCCACCCCTTAAGCTAATTAGTTACCCAAACTATAAAAGTATTAAAACTGAGGAAAAAACAGTAATTATTATAATAATTTATACACTTCATCAAACTAAACCTATAGCAGAAAAGTAAAAGCTATAAAATAACAATTGGATAGAAAGATAAATCAAGCGAAGAATGATAAATTATAAAATATTTGTATTAACATTACAGTTTCTAAATAAATAACCCCCTAAACCAACTTGACTTTAATAAATAACCCCCAAAAGCCTACACCAAAAATATAAAAAGTGAGAAAGAAACCCACAAACCTAAACGGGCTTATTAATTTGAGAAACAATCACCGTATACAATAGTTCACACATGAAAGTGAATCACCAACTATCATACCATTAAAACCTTAATAACCTAAATAATCACCATATACAATAGTTCACCTAAATAGGCTCCATAAATTTTATAATCTTTAATGTTAAATTGAATAGGCTATCATACCATGCCAGCATAGTGTAATAAATAAATAAAATCCATTAATTCAATACTTAATAATGAAAATTAACCAAAATGGATTCTTCCACAATTGTTCAATATGGATGACACGTTCGTAATGGCTTCGCACAAAACCTCCTCTACAGATAAGAACCCTCTATTGTTTATTTTCTTTAACCGTTGGATCATGCACATATAGCCATTGGATAATTAGGTAGGCAACCATTAAATTTCTTCTAGAGATGATAGGTACATTAAAACAGCAAAAAATTACCAATACTTTAATCGCCCTTGTTCTATCACTGCCAAAAGCCATAAGCAACAAAGATTTAATATAAAGTTAGAAATTTAATACTTAGGAAAATTAAACAAACATAAAATTTCCAAAAGAGAGAGCCAATCAAAAATATAGATTGTTCTTCAAAGACCCAAAAAAATAGCACCGCGGAGAAATATTGTGTCGGTCCTCCTCGCGGAGAAAAATATAGATTGTTCTTCACTGGAATGTGTGAAAAAGATGCACTATTAAGTTTGTCGGTGAAAAATGGGAGACCGTAATAAGTAAATTTATCCGAACAAAAAAATTGGAAAATAGATAAAGGTAGAAAAAATTGATGCAAAAATGGAAAGATAAGTATCACTCACATAGGATTATCTCACTTGCTTGTTTAAAAACATTGAAAAAACGCAGAATAAAAAGTAATATTGAGGCCTCAAAATTAAAAATCCTTATATAAGCTTTCTTGACCAAAGCATGACCCAACACCTGCAAAAAATTGAATTAATACCCAGAATAAAAGTATACAACCAAAAAAATAAAAACACTCAAAACCCAAAGGAAGAAAAATCCATACCCATAACCTGCAAAAAAAACTCAAAAGCAAAGGAACAAAATGTCGCACAAAAAATTTACCACGCAACTGAGAAAATAAATATTTCCATAAATCTGTGAGCATATAAACATTTCTAGAAAAAAACATACAATTGAATCAAAAAGGGGGTTTGAAATCTGGGAAAGATTAAAATAAAATTGAAAAAAAAAGTGAATGTTCATGGTATAAGCAAATTATCTTCACAGAGTCTTGGTATCCCTATCGCAACAACAATTCAACGCTGCAGAGATGGGTCGCCAATGAATCCTTATGAGACTATTCTTGAGAAATGGTATGGGAAAGTGCGCCAAGCGTGGCAAAGTTATCGGGCAAAGGAGTTCTGCACAAAAAAAAAACTTCACAACTTCGGAGAGATGGATATTGTCAATTGCTTTAAAGCCCCAAAAACTTCATTAGAGACGCGTGTTATGATTTTAATAGATTGGTTTATGTTTCTTTATAGTCCATTGGATATGTTTTAATCAATGATTGTGGTTATATCTTTTGCAATCCTTGTGCACCGTTTTATACGAATCAGCACGCACCCTCTAACTCTATAAATACTGGCTTTGGGTACCTTATTATAATGATCCAAAAAAAATCATTTTTATGAAATCTGACAAATTGATTTAGAGAGAGAGAGGAGAGTTAATACACCACCTCACACACTAAGGTAATTCATTGTGTTCTTGTTTAAAGATATAATCTCACCAAAAGATTATATCTATAAACAAACACTAAATCTGTTTGACTTTTGTGTGTTGGATTCTTGTTGAAATAAGTTTGAATCTGTCAAACCTTTTTCAAAAACTCTCAACTTATGGTTTGATTTCATATTGTTGCTTCCTTTAAAAAGAAACCCTAAGTTTTTCACTTCTGATTTTATACGACTTATTTTTTAAGTTTAATTTCATCCCTCCGTGTTTAATCTTGTTTAGAACGTGTGAAATCTGATTGTGTTAACATTGTGGCTCTCATATTATTTTAGGGTGATATACACTATACACACTGATTTTCACCATTCATGTGTTCTTATTCATATTCCTCTTAGATCTAGTTGTTTAGATCTCGAATAAACTGTTAGATTACTAAAAATTGTTGTGTGTATCACTACACAAACAAAACACTTTGTTTTGTGTTATTTTTGTCAAAACTTTTTGATAACCAGTTGCATGTTAGCTTGAGGGTTTTCTTACACCTAACGCACAACTCTTCATGTTCTAGGTATTTGATTCGTTTGTCTCTGATTCGTTTTGACATGATCTGTAATAAAACTTCTTTCTTGTTCATATTTCTGATTTAGTACTTAAGTAGTTGTGTATATTTTATGTCAGTGTTAAAATCTATTTTTAATAAAGATTTATTAAGGTTTAGATACTTAAACCTAATTGATTAAACAAGACTTATTCTATTTAGACCTTAAACCTATTTATATTCTTTACCTTCGAATTTATATACCTGAAGTGATATTGACATTGGACCAAAGATTAAGATAAAGAATTGAGAGTTGTTATACTGAATCGAGAACATTGAAATATCAAAATATTGGACTGTTTTTAATTGATTTAATAGGCTAATAGATTAAAACTAGTTTAATCTAAACTCACATGTAAAACAGTTTTCTTATATTTGACTTTGTGCTTATAGTGTATATATATATGAAGTCATATTGTTTGTGTATTGCTAGATTTTATATGGTTACTTGATTATTCTTCTTTTCTAATCTTAGTCTTATTTTGGATCTGTGATACATCATTTGCATATCACTTTAGATCACGCACATTGTACACCACTATTGACATTGGCGCTGATTATTGTGTACATATTAGATCAAATATGATTGTTCTATTTTTGACAGGAAAGTTTGTTGAAAGTTGTGTTAAATCAACATAGCTTGATTGAAACAAAAAAAGAAAGAACATAAAATTTGATACTGATATTTAGGATATCAAAAACTTGTTGCATTATCATTCGGGTTGTAACATTAAGGGTGGGTGTCTCATGAAGAACAAGACACCTCATAAGAGCACTGCACTACCACTAGTCACTATTACAATCAATGGGAACTGATCCAAACTGCGCTGAGGATGCTAGAGTGAAGGCTGGGACGTGAAGAAAAACTAAAATGAACAAGAGTTGCATAGTGAGGGTAATTGTGGAAGAGTAACCAGAGAAAAGAGAGGTTTGGTCGAGATAGGTAATAGCTTGTTCTGATTTATCTTACTTTTGAGTCTTGTTGCATGTTTGTATATTCATTCCATTTTTATTTATTTTAGTGGACTTGGTAGACTAGGTTACCCTAGAGGGTCCGTCATTTTTCCCAAGGAAGGGTTTCTGTGACATAAAATAAACACCGCATGCTTTGATTTCTGCTATAATCACTTACTCAAAAAAGTAGGATTGAAGTCTAGAAACATGCCTAAATAAACTGAATATATTATTATATACTTAATAACCTAGTTTAATTACAGATAACAATTAGGAATTTTAAAAACTTGCCAAACTTAAATCAGTTTGTAGATAGTTATCAATTTAAGTAGAGTTTAAATTGTTCCCCTCTTGATTATCTACAAAACTTGTAGGTAATTTAGTTTTATTTGGCACTAGTTTACTTCCGCACATTAGTCTATTGCACTATAGTTGCCCACTCAAGTGGTATCAGAGCTAGACTTTACAAAATATATATTTTATAAACTTTTTCTAAACTCTTTTGTGACAACCCGCAATCCAAGATAAGGGGTGGCCAGCCCGATACTCAAACGTAACAGGAATCATGGATGTATACCATTCTCAGCATCACAAATATAAACTGAGTATACGGGAAAACCACCCAATAAATCCGAAAACGGGTTGCCAAAAAGTGTAAAATTTTAAAAAATGCGGTTATGAAACTTTAAACTAAACAACCCAATCTGACAAGCAAGTGGAATTCCAAAAGATAATATATAAAGTAACTAAAACGAATGTACACAAATGGACCGAATAAGCTGTCGGTCCACAGCTACATAAGACAACATACAACCATATAAAATATCTTACATAGCACCACCATTAATCAAATACAAATGTTTGGGCCACACGCCCGAGGGACAAGACCCGATCATATCTAGAATAACAAGGATGAAAGAGTCTAATACAACATCCTGTAATAACCCGCAAAATCTTAAAGCTCGTCGAAAGTGCAAGGAACTAGGGAAAGTCAAGTCGGGCGTCCTTGCGGTGGAGCACCTGAGCGGATACAATAATATATATATACAACAAGGAAGTAAACCGGTCAGGGCCAGGTTCTATATGATTTCTAGAAGAACAAAAAGCATGATAGATATGAACAGTTATACATGAATGATGAGGATGATAATACGACATGCTATCTACAATTATAAGCAAGGATTGAAGGTAAAGCACTTTAATTTAAAACTCGTCCTTATAATACAATTTCCATTTCCTTTTGTCATTCCTCATTAGGAATAAAACCATATATTCGGTTTAGTCAAGAAGTTATAATTTCTATTCATTAATTAAAACTTCCCATTTTATCTTTCCATTCCTTATTAGGAATATCATTTACATCAAGTGCTCTTTATGGCACATATATTATTCCCGTGCTCTTCCTGGCACATATTTATGCTCTATATGGCATTTCATACGCTCTTTGTGGCGTTTATCAACCATCAAGTCCAACTTGATGAAAATATAGTTATATTCATATACATATAACGATATCTAAGACCGTCCGTCCGGGTTTCCCCACTGTGCGCGCCCCTAAATGACCATCATCTTCCAGGGCCTAACATAAGACAACCTGGGCACCTATCGGAACACGTCGGAAAGCGGCCATGAGCCTGCGGGGTAGTCAAGACCACACCCGGAATCTCCTACCCATCGCAGAAAAATGTAACAATAAGCGCTCCCATGGCCTAGGACTATATCCACCCTGCATTCATTAGCCAGGGGGCTTCACCTCACGAGCGAACTTCCCTTATGATGTCATTTAGAGAGGTGTGTAATAGTAAATTAACATTTACATTTATCATCATTTTTATTACCAAAAATCCATTTCCATTAATCATGAGATTGGTTCTTTTTATTAAACCTAATATCATTAAACAACGGGGTTCATTCTAAATTGAACCTATTATCTTTAAACACTTATGGGTTCATTTTATGCGAACCTAATTCCCATTAAATATCATCATTTATTTCCTTAAATTACAATTCCAGGCTAGGTCTCCACATGATCATTATGATCCTAGAAATTTCCCAAATTCATATAAATTTTGATAAGCCCATAAATCTCCAAGTTTGGGCATTTTACTTCCAAACTTCTAAAAGTTTGAATAAAAGAAGTAATGCCTTAACATTACTTTAAACCTCCCCGAAATAAACCCCAGATGAACCCATTTCTAGTCCAGGGTAACGATCGAACTCCATATCTACTCTAGGACTCTAAGTTTACTTCTTTAAAGAAGTTTCCTAGGTCCTAATCCTAAAGAATAAGGGAAAAATTTAAAAGGAAAAGACCCCAAAACTGCTGGAACCGAATCGATTCGCCCTAAGGGCCGAATCGATTCGCCCCAGCGAATCGATTCGCTCTGAAAGCGAATCGGTTCGGACAACAAAATTTAGTTTCTGCAAATGCCGAATCGATTCGGTCTTAATCCGAATGGATTCGGACAACAAGACCTGGGATTCTGCATCTATGCGAATCGATTCGCCCAAGGGGCCGAATCGATTCGCCCCTGCGAAAATGCCAAGAATGGCTATGGAGTCTTGAACTCCAAAATTTATCCAACTCCAAAACCAAGCCCAACCGAAATCATTGGCTGCAATTTCTACATCCTAAATCCATCTATCTACCAACCTTAAACATCATTTATCATCCAAATCCATTTTTAGTGGTTAATACCCAAAAATCCAATAAAAACCCTAACAATTCTAAATCATAACAAATTCATAAATATCAAGACTAATTATTCTACTTAAATCATAAATTTGCAATTAGATTACTTGCCTCAAGTGTAAGAATCTGATTTGATGAAGATGAAAGCAAGAACAAACTCCAAATCTTCAATCTCTCTCTTCCTCTCTAAGATAACAATTTGGGGCATAAAAGGAATAGTAAGTCTTAGCAAGACTAAATCGGGCCATAAGTCTAAAATGCCCAACTCTAATAACTAATGCGCGATAAAAATAATACGCGATTTCACTATTTAAGCCAAAACCAGTCAAAAGTGCCCGAAATGCCAAAATACAATATGGCACTTATTTTGACTGTCACACACCTACCGGGACTAACTACACTATCCAAATTATCATTTGGGAATTTTATAACTCATTTTACTTCCGGTTTCATAATAAACCAAAATGTCATTTTAAATCCTTGTGACATTTAAATCACCACATGAACATTTTATCTATTCACGGGGTAACTATACAACATTTTAGTAAATATTGACCTTGACGTAACGAATTAATATTTACTCAACATCTACCATTTTAAAATTAATTACTACACATTGTAAATAAATATAAAATGGGCTATGAGAAGAGAGGGTTATTACATACTCCCCCCCTTAAGAGGGAATTTTGCCCCCAAAATTTAGATATACCTCGCAAGAAGAGGTGCGGATACTATTCCCGCAAGTCATCATCGCGACCTTACGTCGATTTCTCGACACTATGCTGACTATATAGAACTCATCCCCCAAGTTACTACCAGCGATCCCAACGTAACTCTACGCTCTAAGATAGCAACCGACTACATCTAATAAGATCCGTCACGTTGCCTCTACTTTGAAAGGAATGTGCCTAAAGGCACCATCGTATCCTTAGTACTCCCTTGCATGAGAGACAAGGAACAAATTATGAACTTGCCGCAAAATGTTTCGATAAAGCGAGCGAATAGTTTACCGGACCCACCGCGACATTTCTAGGAAAGGTACAACATCATGCGGTGCAAGTTTTCATTTTTCTACTCGAGACGCTTAATGCCCTTCACAAGCGATACTCACCACAACACTTGGTCTAATGACCTCAAACTCCAGATGCCTTCTTCTCGCATCGACTGAGCTCTTTCGTCGATCTTGGTTATACGAGAGACTCATCATCTCGCACTTCTAACCAACAAGTGGGGAATCAATAAGGCCTACCATACAAGGCTTCTTCTACAGCGCCGTCCTAATAGTGAATCGACACCAATTCTTATATAGGCGAAATCAACGAGTGGAAAGCATGGTTCCCAACTACTCTTAAAGTTAGGCACGCATATAAGGAGTATATGCCTCAGCATATGGTTTATTCTATTGGTTTGGTCATCTGTGGAAAATTATAAGAAGTGATTAACCATAATTCGATTCCCATGGCTTCTTGGAAACTTGCCAAGAATGAGAAACGGAAGTCTTGATTCGGTACAACAACCTTCCTATGCCCAGCCAATAGTCCTAGCGACGTATAACTTGGCACGATTCGTCATTACCTCGATACACCGAAACGTTAGAACCGCGTGATTTCTCCATATCTGCTTAACTTAAGTCCCTTCCGTTCGGGACAAAATTCTCTTAAGGGAACGCACCCCACCCTCAAGATGGACTTCAATTTAAATAGGGGATAATACTCCTTACAAGTTTAACTTGTGAGGTGCATTAACAATTAATCGATACTCCAGTATTATCACTCCCCATCATGGCAGAGACTTGCTAATGGAATCTACCTTCGAGCTTAACCACCTGGCTAAGGGGTGCGAATCAATTCACCCCTTCGTTACCTTTGTAGCACTCTACTATGAGAGGCCTCATCTCCTTCAGCCTCAACTACCAACTTCTCAAAATCCTCCCACTTCTCATAACACGGAACCAATCCCTTTCTAGAGGTTACGCATGACTTAGTCATGGTCAACTCCCAACAACCTTCCTAAACTTACGTCCCATACTAAAAGGCCCTACGTCTAAACAATCCTAAAGTCTATCTACCTATACCCTATCTAAGTCGCATACACCTAATGCTAAGCATATCCCTAGTGCCCAATACTTTTCTCAACTTCCGACATTTGCTCAGTTTCGTGCGTGGGACGTCTCGCCGAAGCGAAATCCAAACAAGGAACCCTCCCATTACACTACTACCTCGCGTTGTCAGTCATCGAGGGGTACAGGTCTAAGACACATGTTCGGGACCGAAAAGATCCTACAGCTACACACTAACAATTAAATAACTAAAGAAAAATTTTAACGTTCACCCTTCGTGAAACCCTAGGGTTATATGCCCTAAAACACATATACATCTCATTAAGTAGCCTTCTATAAAGGCATAACCCGAAGTCTCAATTCGACTTCGTACTCCCGTCTCCCTCATATCCATCAGAGGAGAGAACTATATGCAGCGCTCCTAAGTCGCACTATAATAGCCATCAATCGTCCTAGTACGTGATCCTCGGCTAAACTTTCAAATCCCACTTCCGACAATAAAGTAACAAAACAAAATATAATAAAAGGAAAGAATAGCATATCTTCACTCACAACATCGTTAAGTGTTCATGCGGCGGAGTGTCTCGCAAAGCGAAATCCAACCCAGGAACCCCTCCGTCACATGCCTACTCAACTAGTTGATCATGGAGATGGAGCGTAATACACATGAGATAAAAGAAAGGAAAGGTGGTATATCCCCACTCCCAACGTCGTTTAGGTTCGCGCGTGGAGCGTCCCGCAGAAGCGGAATCCAGACAAGGAACCCCTCCTATACGCTACCACTCAACTTATTGGTCGTGGAGATAAGGCATAGCAATCACATACCAATATCACATCATACTCGACCATGTTAAGGACGAGTAAATCGGCCTCAAGCACAATTTAACAAGAGAAATTCCTACATACATACAGACAAAAGAAATGAGAGAACCATTTCCCATAGGACTCTACACTAATGAAAATACTCTCAGCAGATATTATGAAATCTGTAATCTGAGAAGAGCTCATAAAACAAATGGGCGCGTAACACCCGCATCGAATAACATTTAACTCACGTATCTCTGAGAAAAACTTACCCTCAATAACGGGTGGTGCCGGCAGGGCTGGAGGAAACATAGCCTCCCGATCATGACAAACGCGTCCATACTGTAGTTGCCCCTGCTGCGGAGGAACAACCATAATAGGTACCGAAGGTGGGAACAGAACATACGGATGTTGCGGAACCCGAGGAAACTGACCCCCAATCATCTGAGGACACTCTCTCTTGATATGACCTGCCTCCCCACATTGGAAGCACCGTCCCTTCATGTCCTCCCGACCTCGACCTCCGATATCCCTAAACTGAGAAATACCTCGGCCCGGATGACCTCTACCTCTAGGGCCACCCCGATCTGCCTGATGTAAAGCACCTTGTTCGTGCCTATTATTGCCCCTCGCAATAAACTTCCCAAGCTTCCCTACTTGCCTCATTTCAGTAGCTTTCTTGCTACCCTGCATATAAAATCGATGCTCCTGGCAGTGGAGTAAGGCTGTATTTATAACCTCGTCGTAAGTCTGGAAAGCTGGGTTACCCAACAAGTGTTTTCGGATTCTCCAGTTTAGACCTCCCATAAACTTCGAGATCTTCTTCTCTTCCGGAGTCACCTCATCTGGTACAAAACTTGCTAAACGGGTGAACTCCTCTTCATACTCCGCTACAAACCTCTCCCCTTGCTCTACATCTTGCAACTTCCTCTTCATCTCCCTCTGAACAGCGGGAGGAAAATACTGAAGATCAAACAAAGCCCAGAACTCAGTGATTGACATGGTGTCTCTTTGCTCTGGGGTGGTCATCGTCTCCCACCAGTGTAACGCAGATCCGACAAGCTTAAAGGTGGTAAGGACTTGTTTCTTATCCTCACTGCATTCTATCATTCGAAGGTGGCGTTGCATGTCTTTCTTCCATTGATTGGCTTTAATAACATCCGCACCTCCCTCGAATTCCGGGGGATTGCCCCTTAGAAAGGACTCCCTAACCCTTTCCCACGGAGTAAGTCCCATAGGAGCTTGAACACCTGGAGCCCATGGCAATTGTTGGATCACTACGGTCATGGCGGCATTAACTGCTCCAGCCACTATGCTTGCTACATCCGCAACATTAACAGTCCCTTGTAGTGGCGGTGGAGGACCTACTTCCTTTTCTACGACCTTAACACGTCTCGCCAGGCGACCTCTCTTAGATGGCATCTGAGATGGAAGAACAATAGTATTAGAATGCTAGTTAAAACAATCTATCTTGTAGAAGATTACCAACATAAGCAACAAGAAGTCCTAGCATTAGGCCCTACATCAAAGAACGCTACGGTAGAACGAGACAAGCCCACACAGATCCTAGTACTCTAGAACCTGATGCTCTGATACCATCTGTGACAACCCGCAATCCGAGATAAGGGGTGGCCAGCCCGATACTCAAACGTAACAGGAATCATGGATGGATATCATTCTCAACATCACAAATATAAACTGAGTATACGGGAAAACCACCCAATAAATCAGAAAACGAGTTGCCAAAAAGTGTAAAATTTTAAAAAATGCGGTTATGAAACTTTAAACTAAACAACCCAATCTGACAAGCAAGTGGAATTCCAAAAGATAATATATAAAGTAACTAAAACGAATGTACACAAATGGACCGAATAAGCTGTCGGTCCACAGCTACATAAGACAACATACAACAATATAAAATATCTTACATAGCACCACCATTAATCAAATACAAATGTTTGGGCCACACGCCCGAGGGACAAGACCCGATCATATCTAGAATAACAAGGATGAAAGCGTCTAATACAACATCCTGTAATAACCCGCAAAATCTTACAGCTCGTCGAAAGTGCAAGGAACTAGGGAAAGTCAAGTCGGGCGTCCTTGCGGTGGAGCACCTGAGCGGATACAATAATATATATACAACAAGGAAGTAAACCGGTCAGGGCCGGGTTCTATATGATTTCTAGAAGAACAAAAAGCATGATAGATATGAACATTTATACATGAATGATGAGGATGATAATACGACATGCTATCTACAATTATAAGCAAGGATTGAAGGTAAAGCACTTTAATTTAAAACTCGTCCTTATAATACAATTTCCATTTCCTTTTGTCATTCCTCATTAGGAATAAAACCATATATTCGATTTAGTCAAGAAGTTATAATTTCTATTCATTAATTAAAACTTCCCATTTTATCTTTCCATTCCTTATTAGGAATATCATTTACATCAAGTGCTCTTTATGGCACATATATTATTCCCGTGCTCTTCCTGGCACATATTTATGCTCTATATGGCATTTCATACGCTCTTTGTGGCGTTTATCAACCATCAAGTCCAACTTGATGAAAATATAGTCATATTCATATACATATAACGATATCTAAGACCGCCCGTCCGGGTTTCCCCACTGTGCGCGCCCCTAAATGACCATCATCTTCCAGGGCCTAACATAAGACAACCTGGGCACCTATCGGAACACGTCGGAAAGCGGCCATGAGCCTGCGGGGTAGTCAAGACCACACCCGAAATCTCCTGCCCATCGCAGAAAAATGTAACAATAAGCGCTCCCATGGCCTAGGACTATATCCACCCTGCATTCATTAGCCAGGGGGCTTCACCTCACGAGCGAACTTCCCTTATGATGTCATTTAGAGAGGTGTGTAACAGTAAATTAACATTTACATTTATCATCATTTTTATTACCAAAAATCCATTTCCATTAATCATGAGATTGGTTCTTTTTATTAAACCTAATATCATTAAACAACGGGGTTCATTCTAAATTGAACCTATTATCTTTAAACACTTATGGGTTCATTTTATGCGAACCTAATTCCCATTAAATATCATCATTTATTTCCTTAAATTACAATTCCAGGCTAGGTCTCCACATGATCATTATGATCCTAGAAATTTCCCAAATTCATATAAATTTTGATAAGCCCATAAATCTCCAAGTTTGGGCATTTTACTTCCAAACTTCTAAAAGTTTGAATAAAAGAAGTAATGCCTTAACATTACTTTAAACCTCCTCGAAATAAACCCCAGATGAACCCATTTCTAGTCCAGGGTAACGACCGAACTCCATATCTACTCTAGGACTCTAAGTTTACTTGTTTAAAGAAGTTTCCTAGGTCCTAATCCTAAAGAATAAGGGAAAAATTTAAAAGGAAAAGACCTCAAAACTGCTGGAACCGAATCAATTCGCCCTAAGGGCCGAATTGATTCGCCCCAGCGAATCGATTCGCTCTGAAAGTGAATCGGTTCGGACAACAAAATTTAGTTTCTGCAAATGTTGAATCGATTCGGTCTTCGGACAACAAGACCTGGGATTCTGCATCTATGCGAATCGATTCGCCCAAGGGGCCGAATCGATTCGCCCCTGCGAAAATGCCAAGAATGGCTATGGAGTCTTGAACTCCAAAATTTATCCAACTCCAAAACCAAGCCCAACCGAAATCATTGGCTGCAATTTCTACATCCTAAATCCATCTATCTACCAACCTTAAACATCATTTATCATCCAAATCCATTTTTAGTGGTTAATACCCAAAAATCCAATAAAAACCCTAACAATTCTAAATCATAACAAATTCATAAATATCAAGACTAATTATTCTACTTAAATCATAAATTTGCAAGTAGATTACTTGCCTCAAGTGTAAGAATCTGATTTGATGAAGATGAAAGCAAGAACAAACTCCAAATCTTCAATCTCTCTCTTCCTCTCTAAGATAACAATTTGGGGCATAAAAGGAATAGTAAGTCTTAGCAAGACTAAATCGGGCCATAAGTCTAAAATGCCCAACTCTAATAACTAATGCGCGATAAAAATAATACGCGATTTCACTATTTAAGCCAAAACCAGTCAAAAGTGCCCGAATTGCCAAAATACAATATGGCACTTATTTTGACTGTCACACACCTACCGGGACTAACTACACTATCCAAATTATCATTTGGGAATTTTATAACTCATTTTACTTCCGGTTTCATAATAAACCAAAATGTCATTTTAAATCCTCGTGACATTAAAATCACCACATGAACATTTTATCTATTCACGGGGTAACTATACAACATTTTAGTAAATATTGACCTTGACGTAACGAATTAATATTTACTCAACATCTACCATTTTAAAATTAATTACTACACATTGTAAATAAATATAAAATGGGCTATCAGAAGAGAGGGTTATTACATCTTTTTACCTTGTTTTCATGGATGATTCAAGTTAGTTACTTAGGCAAGAAAACTTTAGTAGCATTATTTTTTATGGCCCAAAATTTTCATACTGGAAAATTAGAATGATTGCATTTATTCAAGGCACATTAGGAGATGATGTTTGGGATTTAATTGAAAATGGTTATAGGCACCCCACTACTCCTATGGCAGAAGGTAGCACTATATTTAGAAAACATAGAACATCTGAATTAAGTGTTGATCAGAAAAAGATAAGAAATTTCAATAATAAGGGCAAAAATGCGATTTTCATGATTGTGAGTGAGACTAAATTCAAACGTATATGTCATTGCACTATAAACAAAATGCTTAGGATACTTTAGTAATATCACACAAGGGAAACACTAGGGTAAAGGAATGTAGGGCTCAAATATTGGTTCAACAATATAATACGTTAGTTATCAAAGATAACGAACCATTCGATGATTTTTATATGCATTTGACTGATATAATTACCCAGTTACATGCGAATGGTATAGAATATTCGGATAAAGAAGTGTGCGCTAAAATTTTAAGGTCCATTTCCCCTAAATTTGACCATAAATACATCATAGAAAAGATTAATGACCCGTCTCTCACACCAGAATTGCTGAGCTCAAAATTGAGAACTACGGAACATGAATCATCCTTTAGGAAGAAGTTTACTTATTATTATAATAATGAGTTTACCAATACTTCTAAAGTTTATTTTAAAGTTGTTTGTCCTAATAAAAATAAGCATTAGGTAGTTAAACAACAATCTAAGTTGGACAATAACTATGATATGGATTCAGATGAAATTGATAAGATTGATAATCAACTTGCTATTATGTCTCCCCAATTTAAGAAACTTTTGAAGCACATAAATGATATTGCTAAAAGACATATGCAAGCTAATAATCTATCTTTTCAGTCCACCCGACCCCATAACATAAATTTAAAACAAACTTCTGATTATGATAGTAGAAGTAGTAAGACTGATGAATCTAAATTGGTTGTCACAATTAAGGGAAACTCGGTCACTTCATTAGTGAGTGTAGGTCTAAGACACAGTCTGGTCATTCTAAAACTCACAAGTCTCATAAAATTAAAAGTCACAATTCAGTGTATGACAATTGCGGAGACGTGCACTTAGCAGGAATGGCTGATTCTAAAGATGAATGTGAATCTGATGAAGTACTTAATTTAATTTATGCTGCTAAATATTTGTTAGTTAGACAAACTTTTATGCTTGAATTAACTGCTATGTGTGATGCAAAATGTGTTGCATGTGTTGATGATACTAAGTCTGATTACCGCAACACTTCTCACACTGACACTGAGAATAATGAAAATTTTGTTGGCTATGATGATTACTCAAAATTATATGTCAGAACATTTCAAAATAGACAAGAATTATCTAATATTGTTAAGTTGCTTAGTGAGTCCTTGTAGTAACAATATAAGATTGTTCAACAAAATTTGATTGAAATGAGCAATGTTAAAACAGATTTTGAAAAACAAACATTTGACTCTAAATATCGAATTACGACTTTAAATGAAAATATGATTTCTTTGGAAGAAAAATATAAATCATCACTATTACAAGTTTAACAATCTAAAGAAGTTTGTAAAACTTCGTTCAAAATGTGTCGTAGTTGTGATATATCTTTTTGCGACCTTGACAAATTGCTTGCTATCCAACGTGATAATGGTGATACTAGAGGGTTGGGATATGAGGAAACTCTTGTAAAATGTGATTCCAATGGACCAATTGTCTTTGTGAAGTACCAAGAAGAAATGGATCTTTCGTTGGATAGTAGGTCGTCTGAAAAGGCTAAAGGAAAATAAATTTTAATTAAAAGTGATTCTGAAAGTGACATTGATAGTTTCATTGAGAATTTTGTGGAACTATCTACGTCTAAATATTGCCCCCTGCCAAGAGACTTTATAGACCGCCTAAGTTAACTTTTCATGACAAATTTGTTAAGTGTTTAGATAGAAAGAAACACCATGATACATGATTACTTCTAGTAAATTTTGTACCGAGTGTGATGTTTTTGGACACCAAAAATGGGAATGCCTTAGTAATCGTAAGAAAGGGACTCGTTTTAAAAGCCTTAACCTAAAAGTGAAGCGATATATCAATTTTCGTTCTGCCATGTCATGAAACCAAAGAAAAACTATAAATCAGGTAAGAGAAACACGAAGAAAAAAAATTGTATTCCTTTACCTGTTTCTGAGCTTTACAAAAATTGTACAACACTCAGGCAAAAACTCAAGCTTTTTCAGATCTACAAAACTTGAAAATGTTAGATCAAAAAATGGAATCTTCAACTTCGCCTACCCAGATCTAAAAATTTACAACTCAGATCTAAAACTTAAAACTTCGGAAAAATGCATTTTGACCGGGGTAAATCTTCAACTTCGCCGACCCAATAAAAGGTGAGGCTGAAATTATTACCGATAGTTGCTCTCCATCTCTGCTTCTTAAGAAACAAACCAGAAATGATCTCTTAGCAGATCTGAACTAAATTAGGAAAAAAGACAACATTGAAACCAAAACCACTAAAATAAACCCAAAAAAAAGTGATACACCATCTCTTCTTCAGTTTTGTGCAAAAAAAAGAATGAGAACTGAACAAAAATAAGAACTCAACCCTCTAAAATAAATCATTTATTAGTAGATCTGATCAAAACATTGAAACCCGTTAAACCACTTCTTCAGAGAGAGATAAACCATCCCTTCTTCAGTTTTGTTCTAAGAAAAGATAAGAGAAAATTGATGGTAAAAGTGGTACACTCTTCTTCGGTTTTGAGCTTCCTTCGGGAAAAGTTGGAACCATCTCGAGACGTGGCACATTCAACCTGTAAGTTGAAAACATTTGGGTTTCTTTGACAGCTAATAACGATTGCCTCAACAGTTAAAAACATACAACTCCGTTAAACACATGCATACATACATCTCCATGTCCCATCTCAGTTAAAACCACATATGTTTCTCAGACCAAACATATGTTTTGTCGACAACAACGGTAGGAAAAAACAAAAATTGCAGACCAAACATATGTGTGGCCCACAGCGTCAGAAGGAAAAATAATCAAACCACAATGTTTTTGCTTGCACCAAAAAGAAAGTAAATAAATAAAAACACAATAGTACCTTTAGAAAACTCCTCGGTCACCATCACAGTTTGGGTTTCAAAACATCAACGCTTCACCGGTGGTGTTTCAAAATAGAAATTGGGAGAGAGAACTCGAAACGTGGAGTGTGGGTTTTGAAGGGGATTCGTGTTAGATAATTGTGGGTTTTGAAAATAGAGATAGAGTGAAAGTGAAGAGAGAGGTAGAGCTTGATTCAAATTAAAGCTGAAATTTTCTCCTCGAGCCATGTGAGGCAGTTTTTCTGGCGTGGGTCAGGCAGAACATGTGCCGAGTAGCAAAGCATGGCTTAAATTTGACACGTGGCACACTCTTGCACCATGGAAATGAGTTAGCATGGAAATGTGTTAGCGTGGACGAACGATGTAATCTCAACCGTGAGTTGATAAACACCAAATCCCTCCAAATTTAATCCCAACCGTTAGTTGGAGGAGACCAAAAAAGCCCTCCTGTTCTAAGCATTCCCAACCGTTAGATTTATATAGATAGGTTTGAAATAGATTTTGTATATAAAGTTGTATGATGTGACTATATGATGTGGCAATAGTTGTATGATGTGGCAAAAAGACCCTCCTGCTTTATTATATATATATATATATATATATATATATATATATATATATAGAGAGAGAGAGAGAGAGAGAGAGAGATGTGTGTGTGTGTGTGTGTGTGTGAGTGTGTGTATTATGTTGCTCCATTTTATGTGAGGCTTATGTCTCAATATGCATCGCGGCCTTTTAAACATTGGCTCAGTCCAATTGCCTACAGTTGCAGCTCTTGTAGAGGACATTCTCTTTGGGTCAATATGTATATCTCCTTTGTATTCTCTCATAGAGAATGTAACAAATGTGCACATAGTTTGTAAAGTTCTCTTTGCCAATCCTCTTTATGGATCTCCAAACTCTTATATTTGTAATAGGCTTAAGGCCTTTTTGAATTAATCTTCTTCTCAATATATATATACATACATATATATATATACATACATGTGTCTGTGTGTCGCAGTGGAATGGCCTATTAATCTTAATTTATCAAAGACACTAAGCAATTAGTGATGATATAGTTTTCCCAAAATTCAAAGAAAAACACAAAATGAAGGATCACTTACACCTAAAAAACTTTGTAAAAGCCAAAAATGCCATTTCAATGTGTAGCTATGAAATTGAAGAGACCTTGTCTCTTTGAAATTAGGTTCAACTAAAATAATTATAACGATCCTACATTTTTCCTTTTGGAAATAAGAATAAACAAAGGCAAAATAGCAATACATTAGCCCAATTTTATAGTAATACAAAGTTGAGCTTCAATCACTATGTGTGTGTGGGGGTGGGGGTGGGGTGGGGTGGGGGGAGGGGGGGGGGGGCAGAGATGGAGAACTCACGACAACTAAAAAGTTCATCTTCCACAGAATTTTCAAATGGAAACTAACAAAAATAGTAAGCTTTTTCCAAACCGGTGCTCTCCTCTAAAATGGCGTCGCATTGATCCAAAATAGCACTAGTGACGGTCAGTACGACCTCGTAATCCACATAGTTGGGGTCACGATGAGGGATCGAGATAGAAAACGACATCAGATTGTTGGGAGTCTAGGGTAAATAGAGACCTTATGACATTTTATCCTTTGATTTTGTCATATTTCAACCTATTTTTTTATGTTTGGTTTCAAATTATTGTTCAAGTAAAGTTATTTGGGAAAATGGGAGTAAACCAGTCAAAATGGTAATGATGACATGATGTTATTAGATAATGAATGGACCCATAATGATTTTGAGTCATATTTGGTATCAACCTAATAAAACACGATAGTTAATGCGTCAGATTAGTATTGATCCCCTTCATTTGTTAATACCCGTTACGATTCATTAATTTAAATAAGTAAAAAATAGTGTTAGGTCTTTCAAACAGTTTTTTCTAACTTAGTGTTAATTTATTCATAGTGAAATTTACTTAATGAGAGCTTTAGTAATGTTAAGAAATCAGTGGGTGTAATTGTGTCTAGTATTGGACCAATGTATAAGCCCACATATAATTCAAAATTATTTCTTATCTGAATGGGTAATAATGAGTGAACACGACACAAAGTGTTATAATAGCGAGTCGAACGAGATTTCATCGGGACCTTGGATTTTAGAGGGGGAATAATTTTTGGATTCGAGTTTAGGTTTAAAAAAATTAATTTATTCGACATGTTGTTATTCCTAATCTTACCAACTTTATATTTTGATGTCTTATTACACCATCTCCTAAATATTGGCATCATAAATAAGTTAAATTTGACATTTTTCTTCATTGTAAGGGGTGCAAACTAAGAAGTCTACCTATAGTTAATTCGAGTAGCAAAGACCGTGTCAATTCATTTTTATTCGAATGACATTAGTCTGTCATCACATTTTTATGTCTATAAAAGGCTTTGGAGAAATAATCAGCCAAAACCTAAGCGGCTATCCCCATATTTTCCATAATTTGCTCTCAAATTCTATACAAAACCCTGTTATCCCCCATGAACAACTGATCATCTTATTGTGTTATAACACCCCCTATTTTTATAATAATTGTGTTATAATATTTTATATAAATAAATTTCCTAAATAAACAGTTTGAATGTGATATGCATAATTTTGTGATTCATTTCATCCAATTGTGTATATTAGTAGATACTTAATTTGCATGTTACTTGAATTAAAATTATGTCATGAGTAAACATAAAAAGAGGTGTAATATGGGATAGATATTGTGTGGGTGCATTCCAGAGTGATTTGGGAACTCGTTTAGATGTTTTAAACATCTTAAGTTGGTCCCGGGGGATAGTTATATCCTTATGGGAGATTTTGGACCAATGTTCGTATTATTCTGGGCTTATTTGGGGGCCCAAAAGTGGGTATTGTAAGAACAATTTTTCCAATATTGTTCATAGCATAGTTTTAGACTAGTTTGGCGTATCCCGTTACAAATCGTCACGCACCATCAAGACGAACCGAACTCGAGCATCTCCAAGTTTGAAGACTTCCCGACATCCCGTAAAGGTGTAATGAGATTTATAATTTAAATTTATTCATAGACTTTATTTTGGGATGTTTTATTTTTTTTTATCAAAAATGAAAAAGTTTTTTTTTTTATTTCGAAAAGAAATATATTTTTAATTTTTAATCTCGTTCAAACGAGATTGCATGTTGTTAGAAACAAGATTGCATGTTGTTAGAAACAAGATTGCACGTCGTTAGAAATGATGTTCAATATCGTTTAAAGGTCATTCAAAGTGTTTTTCAATCATGCTTCAGACGAGGCCATACTGGATTGGTTTCTTAGAGGTCGTTAGAAGCGAAATGAACTTCGTTTGAACGAGATATTGATCTCATTAAAACGACAGTGCATTGTCGTTCGAACGAACCTACGTCGCCTCAAAATTTGTGCTTTTGTATAAATACCTGTTTCGTCTACTAGTTTTGTAAGACTTTTTCCAGATACGTTTTTCCATAACTTTTGTGAAAGTTCTTCATGTTTTAGTGTTACAAAACATTTTTTAATTCATAACAAACATCCTTGAATATTGTTCTTATTAATAAGTTAAACCCTAGAGAGTTTTTTTCTCTTGCATACACCTTTGTGGAGATGGTTTCTCCATGGCTGACTTGTGATACCCAAGGGGACTCACTGCTAAAGATGAAGGCTGAGGCTGAACAAGGACTGCGATCATGTGATTCTTGTGCAGATCATAGTTGTGGATGAAGGTCACCTATATGTTATTTGTCTACTTTAGATTCACTCATAAGATTTTAAGTTGCGATTTGAAAACTGTGTTATGAATGAAGGTTTTATTCGAAAGGGTTTTTTTCCTAGAAACTTTTCCTTTGTTGAATGCATAGTTTGATTTATCTATTTTATCACATATATGCATGTTTAGGATAAAAAGATAAAATCTGTTATTTTGTTGGATTGGAAACCACCATCAAATTATTTCGTTTATAAATTGGTATCAGAGCGGGTTACGCTAAAATATTGTGGGATCCTAATTTGTTAAAAAGGTTATTTTTGGGTGGTTGTTTATTCTTCTCTCTTGGTTTGTTTTTCTTCTCGATGGATTCCCATAAGGATGACAAATTAAATCCTTTTAATTTTAAGTTTGATAAAAGAATTTAATTTCTTGAAAAAGAAAATTCTTGTTTTAAATCCGCTTTGGATCTTTTGCAAGCTATTCAAAATCAAAGAGATTTTTTTCTCGAGAAGTTTGTTGCCTTAGACTATGACTTTAACTCTTTATAATTGTCTAAGAAAGAGAGCGAGGAAAGATTCCTATTTTTAGGAAAAGAATTGGAGGACTTAAAAAAATTCTAGGGTTTGTTTACATGCCGTTGAGGATAATGAAAAAATAATTAATGATTTTAAGGCACGAGAGAAGACTCTTAGGGATAAGTTTGCTTATTTTGAAGGGGGCGAGATAACCTATTAGGTATTATTGATAATTTAAATAAGTATTCCCTTAAATTGGAAGAGTCTAATTTTTACTTGAGTCTAAAACTTTGAAGTTGAAAAATGATTTAGAAGACTCAAGTAGTGATGGTACTAGCTTATCGATTTCTAATAATTTCGTTACCAACGCCAAGACCATCGTTTGTTTAAAAGGGTTAACCATATTCAAGGACATTATAAAATGTCAAACCTTAGGTAAAATTCCTCGTGTTTACACATGTTCGCATTGTGGTAGGAAAGGTCACCTTAGGTCATTTTATTATGATCTTGGAAAAAGTCCTAGGAAGTTGAAGTCTTATGTTCCCTTAGTTCTCGAAACCCATCACGTTAGATATACATTTGTTTGGGTTAGAAAATCACTTTTATAGGTTATAGATGTTAGACTTGTTGATTCTCGCATGCTTGCACATGACTTGTCACATGCTATATCTCATAGATGATTGTGTTGGTTTGTTTATCATACTCTAGTTGTTCTTCATGATATATGTTTTCTAGTTTTATGACATGTATACTTTTTGTATTATATTTTTCTTTTATTTCATCATATTGAAAAATACAAAAAGATTTTGTTTTGATCATTTTTTTTGAAAAATTCAAAAAGATTTTCGATTTTTGTGTATTTTAGTTTTACACATCTGGTGTGGCCTATTGGTGTGTTTGAATCCAATCACTACATACTTTCCATGTGGCTAGGACATTTGGTTATGATTGTAGATACTTAGATTATTCTTAATCATGTTTATGGAGTTGTTTCGACCTTGATTTTCTTTATGGATTTGATTTTGCATATTCCTCCGCACACACATGCACGAGCTTTTTAAATTTTAACTTCACATGTATATTTGAGCTACGTGAGATGTTATCCCATCAATCTTGTCATTTACATGTTTTATAACTATGAGGGATTTGTGCATGTAAGAACCGTTGCCAGTTAGCATTTATTTGATTTGATTCTGAAAAATATAAGAGTGTGTGGGAAAGGGCTACGAAATGAGCAAATTTTTTTTTGCGGGAAAGCCACCATTGGAAAGAGCCCAATAAAAAGATTAAACGAAATAAAAACATAACATGTCCAAAAAGGGACCAACTTTGTTTGGTTTGTTTGATCTTTAAAAAGCAATCGCTTCAAAAGAATTGAGAATAGAAAAATATGTTATATGTTTACCTTCTGAGGGTGTTTAGTTGAAGATCAATGGGTTTGCACAATGAATCATAGTTATTCTTATTTTATCATGACACTATTGATTTGTAGAATCATTAATATTCTAGTATTGTGTGCACTGTGTTTGCTTGTTCATTAAGTTCACTTTAGATAAAGTTTTGCAGTTAATTAGAACTTCTTGAACATATTTGAGTGTTTGGGTTATAACTCATTTGTTTTTAGTTCAAGACCATTCATTCCATTCCACACGTTTAGACACGTCGATATTATGCTAGTGTGTAAAGCTTATGTGTTTTCTGTCATGTTTTGTCATCAATTATACCTACATATGTGAGCCGAATTTTCTTTGGTATATTTTGCATATATTATATATGGTATTTTGTGTTTGTTTACCTTTAGTCCACGTTTGAAATTCATGATTCATTTGGATTAATTGTGAATTATTTGGCCATATTGTGTGTTGTACTATATCTTTGTACATTTTGTATTTGTTTTTGAAAAAATTAAAAATAGTACAAAAAGAGTTGGTTTTAATGGCCATGGAGATTATCATTACATTGGTTTGATTTATATATTTTGTGATGATATCTTATCTTCTACAAGATGCTTCGTATTTCATGCTTATGTTTCTACATCTTTCTCCATTTCAGATGAAAACAAGGGGGCAAATTAAAAGGAGTTTTGATGAGATTGATTTATGGGGGAGAATTTATTTATGAGTTTTACTTTTTCTCAAACTCGATGCATCATGAGGTATATGTTTTTGTCTTATGTATGTAGGTACTTAAAGCGGAATTCAAGAACACACGGATGGAGACAAATTGTGTGAAAGGGAAGAAGAAGAAGTTTGAAGACAAAGATACTCATGCCATTTCATTTGAGGGTTAGGAAGGGTGTTGGGATTTTTGTCATAGGAGATTTTTTTTTAATTTGGTATTTGGTTATGTTTGTTTGTTTTGTACCGGAATAACCAAAGGAGGACATTTGTAAGAACAATTTTTCCAATATTTTTCATAGCATAGTTTTAGGACTAAATTGGCATATCCCATTACAAATCATCATGCACCCTCAAGACGAACCCAACTCAAGCATCTCCAAGTTTGAAGACTTCACGACATCCCATAAAGGTATAAATCTATTTAGAGTTTAAATTTATTCATAGATTTTATTTTGGGATGTTTTATTTTTTTATCAAAAATGAATTGGAGCTTTTTTATTTAAAAAATATAAATATTTTTTTTATTTTTAATCTCATTTAAACGAGATTGCATGTCTTTAGAAATGAGATTCAATGTCGTTGGAAGGTCGTTCAAAGTGTTTTTCAAGAGTGCTTCAGACGAGGGCGTACTGGATTGGTTTTTAGAGGTCGTTAGAATTGAAATTCACTTCGTTCGAATGAGATCTTGATCTCATTAGAACGAAAGTGAATTTTCATTCAAACAATCCTACACCGCCTCGAAATTTGTGTTCTCGTATAAATACATGTTTTGTCTCCTAGTTTTATAAGACTTTTGCCAGATACGTTTCTGCATAACTTTTGTGAAAGTTCTTTATGTTTTAGTGTTACAAAACATTTTTTAATTCACAACAAACATCCTTGAATATTGTTCTTGTAAATTAGTTTAAACCCTAGTGTAAGGACAATTTTCTCATGTCCAATATGTTTCATTTATGTATGTCGTACGCCGCTACATTTGGCACGTCACCTCAAGATCGCACATGACGGCCTCTATCCGAATTCCGGGAATCAAGCATTCAACATCTCCATTAATGTGCCCTACATATGCCTCAACGACTTCACATTCCACAATTTTAGGGACTTAATGCAAGTGGTACGCAAGGGAAGTCAAAACAGTGAAAAAAGGCTTGATAGGGAAGTTCAAGGGCATTTTCGTAATTTCACATCCATATTTAGGAGGTCTGGTCAACTGGAAAGTTGAAGAGCTCGCCGCAACGAAGATACTGGAAGAAACGGCACCTCAATCCGAGCTACGGTGAAGAAATTATGACCTTTTGAAGTTGGAGAAAATTCCTTGAAGAATGCTGTTTTTTTAACCTCATACCAGAATGGGAACACCAAACCGGTTCGGTGTACCCCAGATGGGGTTCGGTGTACCTGTACGCTGATAAGTTTTTAAGAGTTTTAACAAAGCGGGATTCTTCATATTTTTTCCTATAAATACCAACTTCGGGGGAGTTGTTTTGCAAGACTTTAGAAGACGTTTTTGAGAGTCCAAATACCTCTAGTCTTCATATTTTTGAGTCCCAAGACTCATGTTTTGATTCACACAATTGCCAAACCTTTGTGAATCTTTTTGGTAACCCAAGAACACAACCTTGTGTTTGTTCAAACCTTTGTGGAGAGATCTTTGCAACCGAGGGCTGCGTGTCATTGCCGAGGGAGTCTCTACAAAGATTTATGACTGCGTGTCATTCAGGAGTGCTGCGGTTCTTCCTTTGTTGATTGGACTGAGGTTCATGTGGGTTCGCTGCGTGTGGATTCATTGCTGTATTTCATTGTAAATCTTGTAAGTTGTGATTTACTCTTTATAGTGAAATAAAAGGTTTTGCCCTTGCGGGGGATTTTTCCTTATATTTGTGTCGCATGATTTAATTGCTTATGGGTTGACACACACACGCACTTTTAGATGCATGATTAAGGGCTGAAATTAAATAAGTTTGCCAAAGTTGAATTTTGCGAAGTTTACTTAATATCACGCATTCTCAAATTGGTATCAGAGCAGGTTACGCTAATTTATTGCGTATTCCTATTTTCCGCAAAATTGTGTGATATTGATTTTTTTTTAAAATCAGTTTTATGAAAAATCGCAATTTTTCAATGGAACGCCCATTTAATGAGGAGCCTATTTTTGAAAAAGTTCACGACCGTGCTGAAAAATTAAAAAGTTTGAATTTGAAACTTTGCAAAAGAATTAAAGTTTTGGAAAAAGAAAATTCTCTCTTTAAAAGTAAGATTGAATATTTGCAAGAGTTTCAAACTCAAAGTGATATTTGTCGTGAGCACTTTGGTAATTTGTGTACTGATTTTGATTCTTTAAAAATTTCCAAAAAGAAGAGTGATGAGAGAGTCCTAGTTTTAGAGAAGGAATTGGAGGACTTAAAAAATTCTAGGGTTCCCGTTTGTGCCATCAAGGATAAAAAATTAATCGATGATTTTACGGCACGTGAAAAGACTCTTAGGGATAAGTTTGTTTTAATTGAGGGGGAGCGTGATAAACTGTTAAGTTTAATTGATAATTTGAAGAATGCGTCCCTTAATTTGGAAGAGTCTAATTCTTTGCTTGAGTCAAAAATTTTGAAGTTAAAAAATGATTTGACAGACTCAAGTAGGTTTGATAGTGATGGTAATGGCTCATCGTGTTCTCATGCTTCTAATGCTAAAGCCAAAACCATTATTTGTTTTAGAGGGTCAACTAATTCCAAGGACGCTAGAAAAGATCACACTTTCGGTGTCATCCCACCCGTTTACACATGCTCATATTGTGGTAGGAATGGTCACCTTAGGCGATTTTGTTTTGATCTTGGAAGAGGTCCTAGGAATTCGAAGTCTAGTATTTTGTTGGTTCCCAAAACCCCTTGTCGACGTGTTTCATCCATTTGGGTTAGGAAATCACTTTTGGAGGAACTAGATTTTAGACAAGTTGATTCCCGTTTGCTTGCACATGATTCTTCTCTTGCCATATCATATAGATGATTGTGTTTGCATGTTTGTCATACGCTAGTTATGCTTTTTGATATATTTTTGCTAGCGTTGTGACATGTACTTTTTGTATATATTTTTTGAAAAAATTTTGAAAAATACAAAAAGATTTTTTTTTTGCACCGTTTATGGATGAACACTTTGGATGACCGAGTCACAACATCATTCCATTTTTTCATGTGACTATTTGATAGTGTTTTGAGACAATAGTTCAATTCATCCATGTGCTTTATAATGTTTGGAGTCATTAAGATGTAATTAAGTGTTACTTACTACATGTTTGACTCATATTTCCTTTATTGCACACATGCACGGATTTGTTTGATTATTGTGCTTGTCTTATCACATGTTGGTTGGGTGTTTTCACTTCAATCCTGTCCTTAAAACGAACCAAGCGCGATAAATTTTGATAAAGAAATTGTGCATATAAAAACCGTTTTGTGAGTTTGTGTGCTTTGTTTGATAACGGGGAGGGGCTGCGAAAGGTAATTATCTATCCTTTGCGCAAAAGCCACCGTTAAAAAGGACCTAAAAAATTGAGGAATTTTATTATCCGAGGTCCAAAGAGGTTAAAAGAGCCCGAAAAAATTGAAAGGCAATAAAAAGATATTCATGCCAAAAAGGGGCCATTTAGGTTTTTGCACCAATTCTCCAATGTTTGAGAATTTAGATTACCTCTAAAAGAATATATATATGAGGGAGTTTGGTTGGAGATTTAAAACGGGTTTGCACGTCCTTGAAATGCTTGAAAATGCGCTACATAGTTTTGGACGTTATTGGTGTGGAAATCACTTTGACTTTGATTTGTTGATTTGCATAAGACGATGTCATCTAAATTCAACAAATTTTTTTCACCTAAGGATACTTTTGATGCTCATTCGTTAGGGGTACACGTATGCATCGTGCACATATGATTGATTGAGTTGATTTACCTATCGAATGTGTTCACACCCATTCATTCCGTTTCCATGACTTGGTTGTTTGAGTCTAAATCCATGGTGTGATTTTTGTATCATATTTGTTCATATTGGTATCCTATCTTTGTATGAAAAATTTGAAAATATTCAATAATAGTTTGTGAAGATTTGTTTGAGCATCTCCTTGCAAGAGCACGTTTACCATATTGATTGATGCCTTGATTTGTATACCGTGACACCCCGATTTTGCTTGTTTGATTCATTCTTCTTATTTGTCTATTTGGGGACATCATAAAAAGGGGGAGAAAGAATTATCTTATTCTGGGGGAGTTTGAATTTTGGGGGAGGTTTTGAGATTTGTCTTATGCTTATCATATATTGGTATCTATGTTTATCTCATTTCAAACTCGATACGTCACTTTGGTATTTTGCTTTGTCTCATGTGTGTAGGTACTACAATGATGATCTCTGAATTGCACACCCTGATGAGAAAAGATTTGAGATTCCTGAACATTTGAAGAACAAACGATGAAGACTATTCATTTATACCTTTTCCAGTTTTGGGTTCATGGGAGGGTAGATTTGTATAGGCAATTTCATATTTGATAATTCGGATTTTTTATGTATGTACCGGCATAGACATAGGGGGAGATTTGTAAGGACATTTTTCTCATGTCCAATATGTTTCATTTATGTATGTCGTACGCCGCTACATTTGGCACGTCACCTCAAGATCGCACATGACGGCCTCTATCCGAATTTCGGGAATCAAGCATTCAACATCTCCATTAATGTGTCCTACATATGCCTCAATGACTTCACATTCCACAATTTTAGGGACTTAATGCAAGTGGTACGCAAGGGAAGTCAAAACAGTGAAAAAAGGCTTGATAGGGAAGTTCAAGGGCATTTTCGTAATTTCACATCCATATTTAGGAGGTCTGGTCAACTGGAAAGTTGAAGAGCTCGCCGCAACGAAGATACTGGAAGAAACGGCACCTCAATCCGAGCTACGGTGAAGAAATTATGACCTTTTGAAGTTGGAGAAAATTCCTTGAAGAATGCTGTTTTTTTAACCTCATACCAGAATGGGAACACCAAACCGGTTCGGTGTACCCCAGATGGGGTTCGGTGTACCTGTACGCTGATAAGTTTTTAAGAGTTTTAACAAAGCGGGATTCTTCATATTTTTTCCTATAAATACCAACTTCGGGGGAGTTGTTTTGCAAGACTTTAGAAGACGTTTTTGAGAGTCCAAATACCTCTAGTCTTCATATTTTTGAGTCCCAAGACTCATGTTTTGATTCACACAATTGCCAAACCTTTGTGAATCTTTTTGGTAACCCAAGAACACAACCTTGTGTTTGTTCAAACCTTTGTGGAGAGATCTTTGCAACCGAGGGCTGCGTGTCATTGCCGAGGGAGTCTCTACAAAGATTTATGACTGCGTGTCATTCAGGAGTGCTGCGGTTCTTCCTTTGTTGATTGGACTGAGGTTCATGTGGGTTCGCTGCGTGTGGATTCATTGCTGTATTTCATTGTAAATCTTGTAAGTTGTGATTTACTCTTTATAGTGAAATAAAAGGTTTTGCCCTTGCGGGGGATTTTTCCTTATATTTGTGTCGCATGATTTAATTGCTTATGGGTTGACACACACACGCACTTTTAGATGCATGATTAAGGGCTGAAATTAAATAAGTTTGCCAAAGTTGAATTTTGCGAAGTTTACTTAATATCACGCATTCTCACCTAGAGATTTTGTATCTCTTGCATACACCTTTGTGGAGAAGGATTCTTTATGGCTGACTTGTGATACCCGAGGGGACTCACTGCTGAAGACGAAGGCTGAGGCTGGCAGAGGACTGCGTCATGTGATTCTTGTGAGGATCATACTTGTGGACAAAGATCACCTACGGGAGATTCATCTACGATAGATTCATTCATAAGGCTGTAAGTTGTGATTTTCAAATTGTATTATTGAATAAAGGTTTTACCCGAAAGGGCCTTTTCCTGAAAACTTTGCCTTTGTTGAATGCATAGTTTATTTTATCTATTTTATCACACAGATGCATGTTTAGGATAAAAAGATAAAATCTATTTAAAATTGGGTTTTGTATGCCATGACGTTAATTTGTTAAAAATAACAAAATTGGAATTTTATTTTGTTTGATTGGAAACCACCCTGGGATTATTTCGTTTACAGTTATTAAGGGGAGATACAGGATTACATATTTAATTATGTGAATAACCCAACCTAATCACATATTCCATCCACATGAGAGTTAACCTATAAGCCCTACACCCACACTCTCTGGAGGAAGTTACCAAGGTTGGAGAAGAATGGAGGAGCAAGGCTCAAGAGAGGAGGCTCACATCATTTGTTTAAGGCAAGAATTTTCTTGCTAAACTAGTTATAATTTGTTTATTGATTCATATGCATATTCTCTCATGTCAATTTCGGGTTAAAAGTTGATTTGATTATTGAAAAAAAATGGATTTCAATCTAAGACTACTTGGTATTTATCGAAGAATAATTGTTTTCTGAGAATTAGACACTTTAATGACGAACCCAGAATTGATATCATTTTGTTGGGAAATCTATTACTAAAATACATGTGATAGGATTTATGTTTATAATTGATCGCAAATCATGTATTTGTCTCAATATTCAGAAAATTCTTAGATAAAAATTATGATCTTGATTGGGTTTGATAACTTAGATTGTTTTAGATTCGATTTCTTGAATTTATGCTGATTTACTATGCGTATATTGGGTGTATAATAAGGTTATCATGTTTTATTGACTATAATAGGGTTATAGTTCATGAAATAGAAGTGGGTAGAACTTTAGAAACGAATTTGAATTTTGGAGAAGAAACCCGTATAGTAAAAACATAGAAAATCTGGGCTACTATCGTAAATTGAATAGATTTGGCCTCGAGGGCAAATTAATTCAACCCGACGAATCAATTCGGCTTTGGGAAGAGAGTTGATTCGGCTCCTTGTCTTGGTTTAGGGTTGGACCGTGGGAATGTTAAGGGTATGTTTACGAACTCAAGAGAGTATGTGGGAGGTTATGCAAGTGAATGGATATTTAATTAAAAATAAATTTGTGTCACTATTCATTAATCGGGGAATTTTAATAATGAACTAGGTGGTTAATTCTGAAGACAAGATTGTGATCTGCATATTGATGAAACCTAGTTACGACAGCTATGATCATAATTACCTATACATATTGTCTAATGAATATATGTAATTATTAATTGTGTGGACATACTCGTGTCCATGGACAGACTATCGATTGTGGTTGCGTACATCTTCAGACCGTAGCACGCGCCGGGGGAAATGGGTTAGGCATAGTGTATACTGTTATTTTAGGTCATACGTTCAGCGATACCGCTTGTGACAAAATAAATGGGATAGTCGGATCCATTGTCATCGCCGCCATTTTTGTGTATTGTGTAGCGATCGCCGCCATTTTTGTGTGTTTTGTTACATCCGTATGGTGAGGGAGTCCTCTGGACTTACCGATAGAGCACGAACTATATATATATACCAAAATTCTTTAAAACGGACGTCCGTTTTAAAGGTTAAAAATGAATTTGTTTTTGAAAAATAGTAAATATATTTTTTTGAGTTGATTTTTTCTGAGATATATAGACATCCATGGATACCCCTAAAAAATATCTCAAAATGATTTTTTTGTTATTTTAAAAAAGTGGTCAATATATGTTGATATATGTTTGGGTTTGCGCCTGCTAAAACCGGACATATATTGACCGAGTTTTTTAAAATAGTAACAAAATTCATTTTGAGTTGATTTTTTTAGGGGTACCCGTGGACGTCTATATATCTAAAAAAAAAATCAACTGAAAAAATGGATTTTCCTATTTTTAAAAAATCAGTCCATTTTGGTCCGCTTTTAGTCCCCAAAACAGATGTCCGTTTAAGAGAAGCCTCTCTCTCTCTCTCTCTCTCTCTCTCTCTCTCTCTCTCTCTCTCTCTCTCTCTCTCTCTGAGAGAGAGAGAGAGAGAGAGATACGAGCTCTCATACATATGAAGTTTGCTCTAATTAACTTAGTCAATCTAATGAATAGCATACGAAGGAGGAGGACAAAGGTCACCCAAGCAAGTTACCTCGAAGATTCTCTACGGAGGTGGCTCGATGGACCTACCTCGAAGATTCTCCAACGGACCAGGTTTGAAGGATCAAACTCCTAGATAAAAGACACTTGATTGACAATAGTTTATAATAAGAAATAGAACGACCTGTATCATGTACTTTAACCTATATTATATGTTGAGTGAGGTTGTTTGGTACCCACGAAGGAGCATGCCTGGCAGGGCATAGGAGAGCTAACATGTTCTATCGAGCAACCTCCTCTTGGGAACTTCATAGGGACATGGTTTGGAGGCTTGGGAGTAAGGCAACATTGAAAATAAAATTACCAACCCTCTTGGCACACTTGGGCAAAACTTCACTTAGCACATACGATTACTCGAGCCACTACAACCGAGTCACGTCAACTCTTACTTATTCGAGGGAACCTCCTCGAGGTACCCCAATCTTCCAGCCTTGGTTCTACGATAGTTTTTTTACTAACAAATAGAAAGTTAAACACTCGAGCTACTTATCAGCCGATAAACCTTAAAGCATACTCCATATTGCCTGACTGATGTGACTATACATCTGTGAGGGTCACTGTTTAACCAATTTTTGATGCCATAATATCTAGAATTTAGGGACTCAAAGTTATGGAACTCAAATGGGTTTATCCTTAGGACAACAGGTTTGGTTCACCAAACCTGACCCTTTAGCCGCTCTAAGGTAAGCTCCAAGCTACCATGTCACGTCCCTCATTAATGACCCCATATTTCCAGCCAATGAAATAGTTTCCCGCTAATTTATGAGATCCTATGAATTTAATGCAATATCTTCTACATTAATTAAGGGTACTTGTGCATTTACGACAATTAATCATATTAAGTACGAGAAAGTTTACTCGAGTAACCTTGCCTCCATATAAATACACCAGAAGAACAGTTTAGAGGAGAGAGAATTCTGAACCTAGAATTGTTGCCCAACTTCCTCCATACATAAGAGCTATTATGAGAACATTAGTTTCCCATACCCATTTAATACACATATCATTGAGCATTAACTGAGCTTGATGTTCCTGCCTTGCCTTTATTGTTCCTAGAGTTCTTATTCTTTCTCCCTCTGACCAAGCTCCCTACTGGTCCCATCTATTTAGTATGCCTATTGTGCCAACGTATCATTTAATACAAGTCTGAATATTGAATCCCTTTGTCTCCTATTCACTTGTGTTCACTGTCAATATTTAATACTGCATGGTGTTGATCCTTATCTTGATAAGGGATTACGCCTCGCTTGATACTAACTGTATTCCAAAAACCCACATCTTACATTTGGCAACTCCTTTGGGGAGGTATTCTCCTTTGAAAAGATGCCAGAGGATGACACTGCTAGAAGCATTGACTTTGACGTCATACAACGTGAGGAGGAGGCAAATATCTCTAGTCTACCTGAGAGAGTGAGAATAGCATGGATGGAGCCTAGTGCGTCCAACACCGGTGTGATGAAAACAATAGGTGCGTAGGCGAGAATAGGCCAATCACAAATGAAGGGACTGATGGGTTTGTTTGTAGAGTTCATCAAAACTCCAGCAACTCAGGCGATGTTGGGGTTTCCCATAGGAGTGAGCTCTATTACTATGCCACCTACAGTCATACCAGCTCCTATTGTTGCAGGGGGTGTTGTCACGCTCACTTTTAACGGCATTCTCCCTACCAATCTACCAACCTTTGGCAGTGTGCCTCCCACCACAGTCCCATATATAACAACTGGGACCATGCCACAAGGCGGGGGAACGACTTCGGAGACTCAAGCTACGAAGGGTGGCACAGGAGGAAGCCCACTACCCGCTCAGGCAATTTATGAGATAATAACAGTGCAGACAACTAGCTCTTTGCTGGCCAGCTTGGAGGAAATGAATAGGGAGATGCTAAAGTTCCTAGTAGTGTCGAAAGGGGGATATATCTCTTTGGTGTATGATGACTTTCGTACTCCATACCCAGAGGAATATAATAATGAACCCTACCTAGTAAGGTATATTCCACCAATATTTGAGAAGTACACGGGCAAAGGTGCAAACCCAAAGGAGCACGTGAATAGATACATTAAAAGCCTCAGGGCCCATTGCAATGACAAAAAGCTGAGGTTGAGGGAATTTTCAAAATCCTTGACAGAGAAAGCATATACGTGATACTCCCACTTAGCCCAAGACAATGTGGGCTCTTGGGAAGAATTGCACATTTTGTTCGTATAAAAATTATTTTTGGCTGAGGATGAGTTTACACTCACACAACCAGCGCATGAGAAGAAAAAGATGAGGGGACATGTTATGGCCTATATTAGGAGGTTTCGTGAGCGCTCTTTGGATGTGAGAGAGGAAAGGCAAGAAGATAAACACTTGCAAGTTTATGCGGAAGGCTTGTTGCCCGAATACATATGCCATTTGATTAATGAAACACGAGAAGGAATGTTCGCAGCATTCTTAAAAGACCGAGGAACATTGCCTTGGTGGTTAAGCCTGTATTACCCCCACCTGCTCTGACAAACTTTTTACTAAGGCCAGCAGTTACCTCGGGGAGGGGAGTACCCTCGAGGGTTAATTACGCAAATGATGAGGCTAAGGAGGAAAGTGGTGGAGGTTGAGGAGGCAGAAGTGGGAGAGGCAATAAGAGAAAATGAAGAAGAAGAAGAAGATCCCCCCGAGCTACCTTATATGGTGGAATAAGCTTTGAACCTATATGATCTTATGGTTCATGACAAGGTTTGCAGTCCAGTCAACGTTAACACAACACAACTCTCCTAAGAGGACAATAATAAACCTCATTATTTTGCACTTCATAATAGGGTGAATCAACCTACCAAAGTGTGTTTTTCATTGAGGAGGTTGATTGACCATCATATGAAGAATAAAGACATCGAGCTGCCACAAACTAATGTGCACGATAACCCTTTACCACCACATGAAACCCATATGGCTAGCATTTTTAATGAAGGGGCTACACGATTGATGAGCGAATAGTGGTTCCAAGAGAGTGAGTTCAAAGAATCTTTAGAAGAGTGCACCTTCAAGTTGTCTCAACTCTATCTAGGTGATGAGGTTGAGGGGGTAGACGACCAAGATGAAAAAGTACATGACCCCATCGAAGGACTTAGTAAGCAGTTGGGAGCTTGCTCCCTAGAGGAGGTAAATGCAGTGTTAGCCTATGATGAGGCTGTGTATAGAGACATGTAGGAAGTTTATAAGTTAGAAGATGGATAAGTAGACTCGTGGATCGAATGTGTGGAGGTTTCTCACTCGCCAAAGTTTGGTTGGTTCTTCGATCAGGTTGGCCTTCCTAAGGACTCACGGTTGGAAGTTACGCAAGCCATCTTGGAGATTGCAAAGAAAAACATGGTGCCACACCTAAAATGGAAGGGACCTATGGCCAAGCTTGTGAGGAGGTACCTCTCAGAAGTCACGTTCTTGGAAGTTGATAGATTGATGAGGTATCATCACAATAGACCCTTGTATGTTATGACGTCTATAAAAGATTTTGTTTTCTCTCGTGTCTTGTTGGATGGGGGAGCATCCATCAATATAATGCCAATTGGGTACTTTTATGCTATTGGACTATCAGAAATAATGATAGTGCTCCATTCGTTGGCAATCCCGGGGCATGATAATTAGTCATCCAAATCGATGGGCTATATTAATGTAGGCATCACGATGGGGAATATCGCTTCTCATATCAAATTTCATATCATAAACTCTGAGCCATCGTACTAACTTCTAGTGGGCAAGGTATGGATGTACAACCATGGGTTGGTACCCTCCACTTATCATCAGTGCGCTATGGCGAATACAAAAGGCAAATAGGTGGTGATTCGAGCTACTAAGAACCCTTTGCTAAAGGGGAAGCTCATATGGTGGACGTTGCTTTCTATACAGATCTAATAGAAGAAACTATAATGGTAACAAGGTATATCGATGGAACAAGGGTACCATCGACGCAAGAGAGGGTGCAAGCACCTACCCAAACGGTGGTGGCCTACGAGGAAGAGCATGACTTGGGTGCAGTGAGGCCCCCTAGTCTATAGAGGTAGCTATGTGACTGGATCACCTCATGCATTGATCCTATCGAGCACCAATTCCAAACTCAGAGCATCCTTAGCAGGAGAATGGTGAGAGAAATAGATGAGAATAATAGGAAGAGGCCTTTGAAAGAAGAAGTTTCCCAACAATGCAAGCGGGTAGTTCTGCCTAACGGTAGAATTATATATAAATTATGAAGTTATGAGAGGGTAACTGAAATTCTGGACGATGAGGCTGACCCGGTTTATGAATGTTTCCTGGTGGATAACCAGGGGCAATGTAGGGTGATTGATAACTTTGGAGTGCAAGAGTTTGTGGAAGAGGTAGAAGAACCTGAGTGCATGAAAGATAGTCCCAGGCCACAGGTATAAGAGTTGGAGAAAATTAACCTGTCCAAAAAAACTAATGATCCCAACCCCATCTTTATCTCGAATGACTTGGAGGGAGCTCCTCGAGAGAAGTTGATCAAATTGATGCTAGAGTTCAAAGATGTCTTCGCATAGAAGTACACAGAGATGACTGGGGTGGATAAGGAGGTGAGCTATCATAGGTTGAACATTTTTCAATTAGCCATCTCAGAGAAGCAGGACAGTCGAACGTAGAAGGCGGAGTTGGATCTAAAGATAAAAAATGAAGTTCAAAGACTGCTTATGGGAGGTTTCATAGTTACAATCCAACATCCAATCTGGCTTTCTAGCATTATACCCATGGGAAAGAAATATAAGAGCCAAATAACTATATGTGTAGACTTCAGGGATCTAAATTGAGCATGCTTAAAAGATGAATTCTCGCTACCTTCCATTGATAGCTTGATTAATAAAACAGCGGGCCATGAGATGTGCAAATTCATGGATGGTTACGTGGGATATAACTAGATAAAGATGTATCCCACCGATGCAGAGAAGACGGCTTTCCAAACGCCTTTAGGTAACTTCATATACATAGCTATGCCTTTTGGGTTGAAGAATGCAGGCGCTACCTACGAGAGGACAATGATGTCCATCTTTCAAGATCTTTTCCACAAGATCATGGAATTTTATATTGATGATCTGGTGATTAAATCCAAGAATGAGGGGTCCCACCTGGATGATTTCAGAAGAGTATTAGCTCAATGGAAGAAGTACAAACTAAATATGAACCCCCTTAAGTGCGCGTTCAGGGTGACAAGCAGGAAATTCTTGGGTTTTGTGGTGAACTGTCAACGGGTGCAAATGGACTTGGACAAGCGTCGATCCATCCTTGATATGCCAAGACTAAAGTCAGTAAGGGAATTAAAAATATTCATTGGTAAAGTTTCCTACTTGAGGAGGTTCATCCCAGTGCTGGAAGAGGTGACACACTCGTTGATGGAGTTACCGAGAAAGGGTGTGAAGTTTACATGGGAGGCGATGCACCAAGATTTCATAGAAAAACTGAAATCACTCCTTACTTCTCTTTAGATGATGATCCCCCTAAAGGTAGGTATTCCTCTATGTCTATATCTTACATCAACTCAATGATCTATTGGTGCTTTGCTAGCATAAGAGATGGACGGTATGGAGAAACCTGTTTAATACTTGAGCATAATTACACATGGGCCTGAGGCCAGATATACTAATACTTAGAGGCATTGTTTAAACCTTGTATTTGTATCATAAAAATTTAGGCACTATCTATTGTCGTTCATAGTTCATATTGTAACTAGGTGTGATCCTATAAAGTTTTTACTTGCTAGAACTGTGTTGATAGGTTGGGCAGCATGATAGTTCTTAATTATCTTAGAGTATGATCTCAAGTGTGCGGTAACTCAATCCGTCAAGAGCCAAGCATATGCAGATTTGTTGGCCATCTTTCCATTAATAATGCGAGCCACCCATTGAAGATCTCCCGAGTGATGATCTCCAGAACAATTTCATAGCATCTAAATTGGATGAGTGGATTATAGAATTCGATGGCTCTTCGACTGAGAAAAAAGGGGGAGCTAGAGTCATCCTATGAAGAGACATCAAAGAAGTCCGTTTATCTTTCACTCTAGAGTTTGAATGTTTGAATAATGAGATTGAATACGAAGCACTGGTCTTATATCTCAGAAGAGGTATCCAAGTCTTGACGATAAAGAGGGATTCTGACTTAGTGGTGAAGCAGGTAACTAGGGAATTCTCTTTAAAGCATATGAGCCTGGCACCCTACTGAACAAACATACAGTGGTCGCTCTAGCAGTTCGAGGTGGTAAAGATCAAGAGGCACCCCTGAACGATGAACCGACATACGGATTCTTATGCCACCATTTCCCAAAAGAATTCCTTCGATTGAGAGATAATGATGGTTCGAATCACAAAGAGGATAACCCCCTCGACGGTGTTAGAAATGTTGTCCTCAAATGACAAAGATGATTGGAAGGGTGAGATCAGAAAGAAAATGGAGAGAGGCAAAGGTCCACTGAGCTTAGTTGACTTGGCACAATAATTTGTTACCAGGGGCCACTTGTACTACAAGAACAAATGGGGTTGGCTATCCAGATGTGTGGATCCCGAGGAAGCAAAAAAGTCGGTTAATCGAGGTGCATGAAGATAGAAGTGAAACCACCAAGATCCCTTTGTATAGAAGGATACAACGGGCATGGTATTTCTGGCCTTCAATGAGACAAGATTCTGTGGCGTATAAAGAGAGTTCGTGAAGTGTTGCCTGATATCAGGTAGCATAGTGCAATTTCATCGATCAACCCCAAGATTGGAGGCAGTTGTTTATGGATTGGTTGATATACGGAGTAATGCCTACAGACAAAGAGGACTCTACCAAGGTAAAGAGGTGAGCACCAAGGTACTTTATACAAGAAGGGTAATTGTACCTACGAGGCTACCATGATTGGACCCTAAGGTGTATAAGGAGAAAAGAGGTCAAAGAAGTGTTGAAGTAAGATCACGAGCCAGGACACATCGGAGGAGCCAAGCTCTATGACCAACTCATGACCTTGGGGTATTATTGGCCTATATTGGAGAAAGATTCGGCGGAGTTTGTTCGAAAGTGTAAAGCTTGTCAACTACATGGTAATATGATTTACGCTCCTTCGGTGGTCCTACGCTCTCTCTCTATACCTTTTCCATTCCACACTTGGGTGTTTGATCTGGTAGGGGACATAAACACTTCATCACGAGGAAAGATTTGGATTTTGGTAGCCACATAGTGCTTTACGAAGTGGGCAAAGGCCATACCGCTCAAAAAAGCCACAACGAGGGTAGTGGCCAGATTCATGAAGGAGTAAATTATTTTCCGATTTGGTATCCCGAAAGTGTTTTTATAAGATAATGGCACACCTGTCGTGAATAGAGAAGTACATCTGCTAATGGACCAGTACTCCATTATCCATCATAAGTGAATAATAGCATACCCGGAGTGCAATGGGCAGTCAGAGGCCACCAACAAAACCTTAGTAAATATTTTGTCAAAGATGTTAGAATACTTCCCCAGCACATGGGATGATAAGATCCCCGAAGTACTTTGGGCTTATTGAATAACAAACAAGAAACCAACGGGGTATACCCCATTTTCCTTAGTGTTTCGGGAAAAAGTTGTGTTACCAGTTGAACTCGAGGTACCTTTTGCCCGCTGCAACTTGCGAAGTGCCATGCTCCCCCGTAGACGACACGTACAACTCGAAGAACTGGAAGAGCACCGAGACAATGCAGCGAGTCACTTTGAGATGTATATGAAGTAGTTGTCCAAATTCTACGATCAATTAGTGAGGCCAAGTAAGTTTAAAGAGGGGTACTTGGTCCTGAAATCATGTACAAGGCATATTAGGGGTTTATCACTGCCCAAGTTTGAGGTTAACTGGGAAGCACTACACCAAAACAGGTCAATTGTAATGGGAAAAAACCGTTACAAAAAATATTTGTAACAGATTAAATCCATTAGAAAATTGCCGTTATTTATTTTACTAACAAAATTTGTAATGAATAAAATCCGTTACAAAATTAATATTTGTAATGGAGAGAATCCGTTACAATTTATTTTGTAACGGATTTAACATTAGTACACATACTATATATTAGTAATGGATTTCTTAGTTGTAATGGCGTTTATCCGTTACCAACATTGAATTTGTAATGGATGCAAACCGTTTAAAAAATACATTGTAATGGATTGGGAGTGTCATATATTTGCAATGAATGTTTTGATTTGTAACGATTAAAGTATGTTAGCAATATTAATATATTTTTGAAAATATATTAATTTCTCATTAAATAAATAGATATAAATACACTAGTTAAAACTCTTGCTCAACAAATGGTCGTGCACTACACTTAACCAATACCCACAAATTTCACTCAAAACATAATCACACGTGACAAAATGTATGAAACTATATTTCGATGACAAAAAATATTTCAGTGACATTAAACCAATCTAAAACTATATTTTATTCATAATTATTTAAAATTCTAAAAATAAAATGTAGTACAAGATAAACCATCTAGCTTACAACCATAATAGTACTTAAAACAAAGTAACAACTTTAAAGTTTTAAACATAATATTCTCCCCAAAGTAGTCTTCATGACATTTCTTGCAAAAGTAGAATTCATTCTCCCAGAAGTAATCTTCATATTTTCCAATAAGAATGTGTTGAACAAACTCAATCTTAGTATTGGAAAAAACTAAAGTTTATGGAAATTGTTTTAATTAAAAGACACAAGAAATTAAAATGGTAGATTATTTCAAATCAAAACTATAAATAATTAAATTAGTGGTCATGGGTCAAAACAACACAGGGTTGTTCATCAGATGGATTTATGATTACTACTATTGCTGTCATTTAAAAAGATTGAAGTGGGAAAAGAAATCTTTTTTCCCTCAAAATGTCAAAAATCTGAGAAACTAAACAAGTGCTTAATATGAATGAAAATTCATAAAGACGTCATCAAAATCCAAACATTTTCCCAACATAAAAACTGAATCTTTTTTCATTTCATAATTAGAAAGCAATTCAAACACATCCCAAACATGCAACAAAGATCATGTTTTATAATAGTATAACATACCTCATTGATGGCAAGCATTTGATCACTGCTCTTCTTCACCTTCTTAAGCTTCCTAAAAAAGTACCCAATAAAAAAAACAAAATTTCAAAGGAATATCAAATAGAAATCTTATTATTTCATAAGACGCCTGTAATTTAAATGAAATGTAGTTTCCTACATAATAAATTAAAAAATGAAATGTAGAAAAAAAGTTCATTCCCATGAATATATGCATGGAACGGAGAAATACTAAAAAATAACTTGTATAAAGTGTTAATGTTAAGATATTGCATTTAATATTTGGTAACTCATCGTACTCTTCATTTTTGGATATTTTTATGGTAGTTTATTACCTTTTGGAAGCCACCTTTTTAAGATAGACAAGAGTGCCGTGACACTATTTCATGACCAACCAAATTGTTTCTTTAAGTTGTGAAGTTCTATAATTGAAGAAAGAGTTGTTTCGGGACCCTCGCATGAAGGATATAATTTCTCAACTGATAATCTCTTATATTAATTTCTCTACTTCTTTTGATTTCAGAGGCAAATTGTTGCGACACTTTGAACATGGACAAGGTATCGTTGTCAACCCCTAATTATTGTTATCTTCCACAAATTTACTAAAATCTTCCATTCCCTTTAAATACAACAAGTTGCCTTTGTTCTCTTCGATTATCCAGTCTTTGTTAATCGGTCGTGACATTCTATAAAATAAGATAAAACACACATTAATAATAAGTTGCAACTGTAATCTTTGGTAATGGTTGGTGTCTATTTACGACAACTAATTATATCACAACTTATGCTAATTTCATGATTTCTAAATTCTAAATACACTTTTGATGAATAAAAATAAAATTTGAGCATATTCATCATATCAAGTAACTAAAACACATAATTCATCATGATTTATATTTAACTAACGTGATCATTCATAGGATTCCTTTTCATTTACCATAAAACTTAAGATGTGTATCGCAATGGTTAACATTTCATGCTCTGAATCGTATAACTATAACTTCGTTTCTCTATATATATTATTCTTTAGAATGGTAAGCAATGGTTAGTATTTTTTCACCGAAAATGGTAGAAGAAGCCAAATCAGAGGTCAAACATTAAGATAAAGAAAATTGCTTGAGGTTAGAGGATGACGATGTTATTATAGATTACTTTTACAAATTAAAAGAACGTAAAACACATTTTAAGATGCCAAACTTTACCCGACGAATGGAGTTATTTTTTATGTTTTTTGTGTGTAATGGAGATTTATGCGACACATTGACACATAATTGGGTCATCCTTTTTTAAGTATTTATCTTAATGGTGTTTACATTAATGACAATCTATAGGTAAAGAATGTTTGGTTTGATATTTCATTGACATCACAAATTTATTTATATCACGAGTTGCATATTATAGCTTTAATATCGATAAAACCCAATTATATACTTTAAACTTTCTTAGTAAAAAAATTGTACTTAGTACTTTGGCCCCAATATTGAAATCCGTCACTGATCTTCGTGAAGTGGATTACAAGCATAAAAGTGGATTACATGTTCTATCACATATTTGAATGGCCCGAAACACTATAAGATATCATACATATACGGAGATACAAATGAAACAAGGGTATGCTGAAAACGAAATCAAGAGATAAAAAAATGAGGGTTTTATTGAAAATGAGGGTGAGCATACCTTGTCTCTTCTTTTGCATCTTCTCTTTGTCTGCTGAAAATGAGGGTATATCTCGGCCGACTTTATAACAGCAGAAAATGCATTTTGCTATGCGTGAGAGGTAGTAAGGTGAGACAGAGTTGGAGGGGGAGAGGCCGAGAGGTTGAGATATGGGAGAGATTTAGAGAGTGGGTTTGGAATTTGGGGAAAAGATCCCGCCTTTATAATTTTCTTTTTTTTTTCTTTAGAATTTCCATATATTGTAACATTTTTTTTCTATTTGTAATGGATTTTTTCCGTTACAAATTTATAATGGATAAAATCCGTTACAAATAAGAAAAAAATCCATTACAATTTTCTTGTTTTGGTGTAGTGAAGGACCTTACATTGTTCGAGTAGCTCATGATTCGGGTTACTGCGAGATATCCAAGGTGGAGGAGAATGTTACTTTCAAGCTGAATAGTAAGTGGCTGAAGATATACTATGTTTAAATGTACGTTTTGCCAACACCTCAGTTTATTACATTACATCTTGTTAATGTTTGTTTGAAAGGATGTCTCTCATAAACAATTGAGTCTATTAGTTTAATATATTGTGTTGTAATGTTTGTGTGGAAAATGTTAGCCCACTACTCTTTCTATGTTTGTTATTATTCTTATCTTACATGGCGTGACTTGTATTGATGTAATAGTTTATCCAATGTAAAAAAATGGGGGGGATGGAAGAAAACACCAAAGTCACAAATTTTCTTTTATTTAATAGAGAAATAATGTGATTAGATGCAAATAAAGCAGAGGGGAGTCAAAACCCCAAATCAAGGAACATCAACAAAAGAAATATTAAACAAGGGTGGCTACGGGCTATCCATAATGAAATGAAGGTTCATTGATCCAAGCAACCGACGATGATGTTGGGGGAGAATTTGCTCAAGGATGATCTGGTCTGAGATAAGATCGGCCAAATCCTTCTGACGAAGTTCCATCCTTTGTTGAATAGACTCCAAGTCTTGTTCTTTCTTGAGAAGCTATGCCTCCGCTCGAACAACAACCTCTTGATTTCCTGTGCCTCCTGCTCAGACATAACCAACTTGGTCTCTAGACTTACAAGTTCCTCTGATATAGCTACCTATGAGCGATGAGAACTCTGCAGTCGATGATAGAGGGTAGGTAAGTCACCTTTCTTAAAGTCATGAAGTAGCTTCACCAACCAGGACAGTGAGAATCTATCATTTATGAGCACATTAGCCTTCCCTAATAATGATTTGATTGTATCAGAGCTAAGGGATTCGAGAGGGGTATTGAGGATCTCCTCCAAAATAATGGTGAGCCCAAGAAAGCGGCAAGCCATCATCCTTAGAATAGGATGAAGACTGTGATAACTAAATGTCAAAGAAAAACAAGCCAAGAGTTTCTCAATCAACACACGAGGACCCTCAATCAGGATGTGGGGTAAATTGGCCAAAGTCTACCTTACAACCAACTCAGGGGCATCCTCAAGGGGGTGTACACTGAAGACGCTATCACTTGTAGAGGGACGTCGGGTATGTGAAGCACTGTCATTTTCTTGGACCCAGAGGCAACCATCTCAGGCACCTCACCAACTTTAGGCATTTTTCGTTGAACCTGTATTACAGGGGCCTACCCAAAGATGCCAATTCATCTAGAGTCCTCAATTGCGCAACTTCATGAGCAATTGGCTCAACTTTTGGCTCACGAACTTCAGGTTGCTCGACCTCTACTTGCAATATAAGAAATTTCCAAGCGAGAAAAAAGACATGCAAATTGTCTTACAAGTATGAATTTTATACCAATAAGACTTGGCCCGCCCGACCCTCGGCTATGGGAGATTTTATGACAATAAGACTTAGCCCGCTTGACCCTCGGTTATGGGCGATTTTATGCCAATAAAACATAGCCCGCCTGACCCTCGTTTATTGGAGATATTATGCCAATAAGACTTGTCCCACCTGACCCTCAGTTATGAGAGATTTTATACCAATAAGACTTGGTCCGCCTGACCCTCGGTTATGGGAGATTTTATGCCAATAAGACTTCACCCGCCTGACCCTCGGTTATGGGATATTTCTAAGACCAATATGACTTCGAAAAACTAATAAAGTTTAAAGGCATGAGATATCTAGAAATATAAAAGAATACCTTTGGATGTTGCTCGTCTTCAAACTCACGAGTATCCACTTGAACTATATCTTCCTCCTCAGCCAGACTAGGAGCGACCAAAGGATGTTTGTCTTGGGGGGCAATCACATCCCCATACTTCAGCAAACTCCTCCCGTCTCCCTTCCCCTTGACTAGCCTCAACAAGATTGACACTTTCCTGATTAAGAATGGAAGGCCCGAACAGAGTAATAGGAACTTGATCATTCGAAGAGGGGGGACCTAATAGGGGCATCTGCAAAGGATAAGGAAGAAGAAGTTAGAATATCAAGTTATAAGGTACAAAAGAACTTGGATTAGCGAGAGAAAAATCTTACCATGGGCAGCGAAGTAACGGGCATAGGGGATTTAAGAACAGCTTCAACAGTCCTCATAACTAGAACACTTGTCTCAATACTATCCTTCTCACTCAAAAAAGTAGGATCAAGTGAATAGCATCTACTTGATTCAGTTGAATCATCAAAATAACTACCCCTAGGGGAACTCGCGCATGCCCGGGTGCTGCCATGTGTCACGAATAGAAGCACAAACAATAACCTTAATAAATGAAACATGCTTGGGGTCTTTTCGTCTTAGGGAAATGAAGAGTTTGGGGGGAAATTTGAATAAATATCTTCACTTTCCCCAAGTCACCTGCCATAAATAATTATGGAGCCTCACAAAAAGGAAGAGATATTATTTTAAGTATCGCAAGATATTTATTAAACCGACGAGGTGGTTCAAAAGATAAAGGAAGATATAACTCCTCCATTTCTAATAATTTGTTTCTTAAAAATCAAGTGCCTAAGGATATTTAAAACTTATTGGAGGAAAGGTTTGAAGATCAACGAAGGGTTTCATACAGATATTTCTTCATGTAATAAATAAATATTTCACAAAGGAGAAAATTTAGGGGGAGTCCCCACCAAAGAGTGATTAACTTAGTGTGACACCCCACCCAATTAAATATCGGGTGATCAGTCCTTTATAAAATTTATAACATAATGTTCGATTGGTTCATTCTTAGCATCACTGTCGAGAACTAAAATCCAATTAATTACATAACATTTAATTAAGCTAGTGTCAAAACATTTTCCAATTTAACCTTAAACCAATTAATTTAATAATTTCTGAACATGAAATTATAGACCATACACAAGAATTGAATGCTGATTGAATCAAATACCAAATATATAAGACTGGATAAAACCTTCCAGTTCACAGTTACAAACCAAACCATAATAAATACTCAAACCAATAGAAATGAACTGTAAGGGAAATTGAGAATAACTCTACTAATGAGAATATGCGACACATGCCCTAACTGAGATGTCTGAACTAGGAATTGAATGAAATGAGAGACGCATATAATCTCAAATAACCCGCAACTTCCACAACACCTGCAGCTCGGCAAATCATCCAAGTATCTAAAACCGGTGTCCCTGTGGCTGGGCACCTGTACTAATACATATATATATAGCAAAAGAGAAAAGAGATGCAAGAAACGGGTCAGAGCCCGATGTGTAAAAATATTGGTTTTAGCAAGTATTTAAAATTTGCATCAAAGCAAGTATCAAGTGCATGTTAGTTCGAACTCTCACATGAGGTTCTCACCTCTCGACTAATGTGCACGCCTAAAGTACATCTAGTCCAATCTAGTTATGCCGTTAGCTAACTAGTTTGTCTACCCCCCTATTCTCACATTAATATGGGAGTTGAATCATGTCGTTCTAATATATCCTGCGGGTATCTCACCTTTTTATTAACCAGATCGATGTATAACAGTTATGGTGGGAAAATTCTCATTATTAAATCTCGTTCAAATTGTCCCAGTAATTTACTTACATACTTTACCAAAGAGTTTATTATAAAAGAATGTATATTATTCTCAGCACAAATATACAAATAGGGCATCCCTAGGCTAAGCTGCGATGCACACATACTCTGCTATCAAATCCCGGTACATCACGTACATGAGGACTACGTGTTCTGAATCTCTCAGGAACCGTTACAATAAGCCAAATCACACATATTGGAGGCGAACATAGTTCACATACCCATAGGTCATGCACATACCTACGCTCCCATGGTTAGCTGACTTACTAACTCATAAATAAGCCATTCACAGTTCTGTGTTCTTAAGGTACCGATCTAAATCCCCCCCCCCCCCCCGCCCCCGTATGCAACACAAAGATTAGATGGCCTTGATTCGAAAGCCGACCTCCCGTGATAGAAAGTATGGTAAGTATGTCATACACATAATATATCAAATATAGGTATGCACACAACCCATCAAATCAAACGGTATACACACAACCCAATGTCATTGTTGATGTAAAAAACTAGATCGCTTTAATTATTCAATCACAGATAAATAAAATGAGACAAAGATTTTTAAAGTGGTTCAGCCTTATAATAATGGCCTACGTCCACTGTTATGTTATTTCTGAATGTTTGGGAATTCTCGATTACAAGTTCTCTCAAGAAATTCCGGTCCCTTTGAATGAGGGTGATACAAGGTATTTATAGCCCTTAGGCTATACATGAATGGGTTGATACATTAAATGATATACATATGAAAGGGTAATACATTTAATGCAGCGTGTGCGTCAAGAATGATAAACATTCAATGAATAGTTGAACTGTTGACATTCTGGCAATTTATACTACGGCCGAGATGCAGCTCAGACCGCCTTAGTTGCGCGTTGCTCAGGAGTTCCTCGGAGCGCTAGAGTACCTCGGAGTGCTGAAGTTCCTCGGTATATTCTCGTTGCTCGGGGAGAACGTGAGTTGATCGAGGAAATGAACTTCCTCGTTGTTATTGTACCTCGTAGATTGACAAGTGTCTTCGTGTGATTCGTCCACATCAGCATATTAATTTTGGTATCAACAGAAGCCCCCAATGTTTCATATTTCGAACTTTGAGGAGTATGGAACATTCTTTCTCGGTTTATGGCAATATTGAATGATCTTCCTGGGTTTTAGGAGCATCGTATTTGAATTTATTTCCAATTTCAACGAATTCGCCTTTTTTCGAACTTTTTAAGAGCGCTTCGATCTTAGTGCCCTTTTTGTCCTTTTAGCCGTCGGAAGTTCAATAGTTTCTTTTTTGTAATCATTTCCTTCGCCGCTTCCCAAGGCAAAGTATTTAAACTTCTTAGGTAACCATACCGTCTTCTTCTTTTTCCAATTTCCTGCATTCAAGCTTTCTATTCTCTCCTTCTCTCTTGTGCGTTCATCCTAGTTTTCGTTCGTTGTCAACATACCTCCTTTCTTCCTGTAAGATCTTCTTTCTTTCTTATGTATCTCTTTTATTCAATATGGTTTATACTGTGGAGTCTGTTGAGAAATTTCGTTCCGATTTTTCCATTCCTTCTTGGGTAACTCTGGAGGTTCTTTCTGAGCCTTTAGATTATTTTCGATTGGCTGAGGCACATTGGTTCCCTAGTCTTTTCATTGCTGAATGTGGTTTTTCCTTTCCACCAAACCCATTGTGTCTTGAGTTTTGTCAGTATTTTGATCTTGTCCCTGCAAAAATAGCCCCCAATTCATGGAGAATAATTAATGGGGTGTACAAATTAAATCTAACTCATGGGACTCGTATAGGGATCCCTGAAATTATGTATTGCTATAAATGGGCCATTCTAGATAATATTTATTACTTAAAAACTAGGTTTCTGAATAGGTCTCTTGTAGTTAACCTCCCTGATTCAAATAGAGATTATTTTGAACATGGGGTGGTTATTAAAAATTGGCAATATGCCCCTTTAGTTGGAGATGGTGTATACAACGGTCCCAGATGCCCCCCATATGGCAATGGGATAGGTTTATTTTTCATTTTATTTCTTTTACTTATTATGCTTTTATCATGTTTGACAAAATGTATGACTGATATCTCATTATGTGTTTGTTTGCAGTTGATAGTAAAAGAAAAACTCCAAAAGAGTCAGAGGTTAATATCAAGCATCTGAAACTTATCTGGGGTTTGCATAAGAACGTTGCAGACGAGCACATCAGGTCTGCATCATATTTGCTTCAATATAAGAGTTATACAACCTCTTATACTGCTCGCCCTGTTGAGCCATCTTCAACTCCAGAGGATTCTTCTTCAGATTCTCATCTTCCTTTAAGTCAGAGAATGGGCAAGAAAAGAGCTCCTCCTGCTCTATTTGATGACATTACTTCTGCTGCTGGGGCCAAGAAAATCAAAACTGATGTCCCAGAGGGGACTAAGAAGGTGGATGCTGCACCTTCCAAAGCTGCCGAGAAGCCTCCAGTGGCTCCGAGCAAGAAAGTTGCTCCTGTGGAAGTGATTACTGTCTCTCCGACCAAGAGTTCTTCCTTGGTTGAAGTTACCGAAATCCCTTTGAGGAGATTGAGGAAATCATCCTCAGTCAATTTGGCTAAAACTGTCTCTTCCCCACCATCTGGTGTTGTTGGTGTTCCAACCATCATTCCTCCGAGCTCTGCAATGAGCTCGGTAAAAACTTGGATCATCCCCGAGGTCCAAGGAATTGATGAAAAAATTTCTAGGGATATGCTGACATCCCTAGCTACTCGTCATCTTGCTTCGGTAAATTTCTCATACTCTGAATTTTCTTTCTTTCTCTGAATGCTTGCATTTTGTATTGACTTTACTGTTTTTCTCATCTTTCAGCTGATGAACTGTTTCAATAATATCGTGAAGAAGGATGAAGCTATTAAAGCTTCAAGCTCCTCGTCAGGTGTAGAGGATGCTCTGCTGGGTTTGACCCAATCCTTGAAGGAATCTCGCCAACAATATAGTGAGGACAAGGCTGTTTGGGAGAAAAAGTTGTCTACAGTTGAGGCCGAGAAGGTGAAGATGGCTGAGATCTCTAAAAGTTTGGAGGATAAGGTAAAATGTTTAGAGGTCGAACATCAGAAGTATGATGTCAAGCTCAAGAACTTTGGAGAGCTTGAAGATAAGCTGAAGAAGGCAGAGGAAGAGTTGTCCGCCCTGCGAGATATCAAGGTCCAAAAGGAAGAATTAGATGTGAAGCTCTCCTCGGAGAAACTAAAAAGAAAGCTCGCCATTAAAAAATCCTTCAGCGCTGGCTGGGATAAAGGATGGGACAAGGTGATTACTGCTATGACATCCCAAGTTCAATATGGGAAGTTGAAATACTTCCGAGATGGCTGGGTAGCTGCTCTGCAAGAATTGAAGATCAAAGAAGATTCTGGGCTATTCCAGCTACACCTCTCTGGTCCTCCTCCACCAATTGTGGAGGAAGAAGAAGATGAGCCTGTCTCTGATGAATCTTCCATGGCCATAGGTGATCAAGTCTCTGCCTCTCTACCTGCTGCCAATGAGGACATTTCTTCCATGCCTCCTCCTTCTGAAAAAATTTCAACTCCTGCAAATCAAGTTGCTGTTACCACCGAGCAACCGAGCTCCTCGTCCCAGCCTCCCGAGAAAGTCTTGGGAGACAAGGAAAAGGTGTGAAGTTGTTCGGTATCATTTCTATCTTTCATTATTTGTAATCAAACAATGTAATCCTTTTGTGCTCTAATAAAATACATCTTTATTCATCTCTGTTGTTGATGATTTGTTTTTGTTGATTGTTGTCTTTTTCTCATCCTTAGTTTGTTGCTAGAATGGAACTGATGTCTGCACATGATACAAAGCTGATGCAGCAATGCCACACATATTATAAGGCTGGTCATACAAAACTTAGTACATCAGAAATTGCTGACATCCTTGGCCATGATGCCTCAGAACAAGCAATTGAGGCTTATCGGTACTTGAAGGATTTACTTGACCGAGTTGTGGCCAACAATGTGGCCTACTATGACTTGATTGAGGAACTTCATTATTCCTTAGAAGATCTCCAAGGTCAGCATAATGAATCAATTGCTTTGCTGCACAAGGACTATGAAAATAGATATCAACAACTTTCTTCTGAAACAGGCCATAAAAAGATCCTTGCTGGATACGATGTTAGGGAAAGAACTTTAAAAGGTGAAGTCGAGGCTTGCAGGCAGATTGCTGAGTTGCTGGAACAAGAGAACAATAATTTGCAGAAAAAGCTAGCACAGTATGAATCTGCAGCATCATCTTCCACTGCTTTAGTGCAAGTTACCGATGAAGGTTTCTCATTCTTAGAGGTTAAGAATGCCAAATTAAGGCAAGAATTGGACAACTTAAGAAAATCTGTTATTCCTGTGACTGCTCGGGGACGAGGAAGAAGTTCTCGTGGGCGAGGAAGAGCTGTTCAAAATGTTGCCGAGGAGCAGAGTTCTCCAGTCGCTGCTCGGAGTCGATCAAGAGTTCTTAGCCGCAATGTTGAAGAGGCTCGCACTCAGTCTACTTTAGAAACTCAAGCATTTCAATTGAACGTAAAAGACCGGGCTCTGTCTGAAATGTCCAAGAAAAACCTATCCTTGGAGGATCAACTTACTGCGATGAAGTCTGCTCTGGATAATAATGATGTTTTTGCCAGGAGCCTTCACGAACAATTGGATAGATTAACCTTCCAATTCCATTAATAGCCCAGGGAATTTTGGATGGCAGGATACAATGAAGCCCTTGTTCATTTAGATGCTCGGATTGAACATGCCAATAATGAAGGTTATAAGCAGGGGTGGTTGAACGCCCTAGGTGTACTGAAATTGGAGCAAGGGCATTTTTTATGGGATTATCATGCTCCAGGGTTACTAGATTTGCCTGTGCCACCTTTCAAATTGGACATGGAATGGATCCCAGCTCGTTCCATTCCTCGGAGTTTAATTTCAAAATATCTCGGCGACTATAGTCTTCATTCTCAGACTGAATTATCTCGTCCAGAGTATCTCTTAGATACACCTTCTGTGATGAACGTCAGAATGCTCAGAGATGTTAATTTCATCAATTCTCCTCTTTGCTTAGAAGATCCTCCTGCCGGCGAGGAACCTGTTTCAAAAACTAAAGGAAAGAAACCAATAGAATAGATTTTTCAATGTAATAATTAGCACATATGTATAGCTTGTAATACATTTTTATCTTAATGAAAGAATTTCATTTTCTTTTTGCAAATTTGTATTGCGATTGTCTTGTGTTTATCAAACATTTTTACATTTGTGTATATGTATCTGTTAAAAAGATAACAATATAATGTTGTTCATCAAACAACTTAGTAATCAAAATTACAAGTATCAATGCTGCTTAATCACTTAATAATAAAGTAATGATTATAAAATGTTTAAACTGTTTCCGACCAACCAAGGTTGTTAAATTGTGATTGTCGACCAACTACAGTTCATGGGTTTTTATCCCCGACCAACCATACTTGGTAAACTTTTTCCTAAAATGTATCCGACCAACCATGGTCGATAATTTATCCTCGTCGACCAAGTATAGTTGATCACCGACCAACTATACCTGGTTTAGTTTGGAATTCTTTGTATTTTCTGGAATGATTTTACCTTCCGACCAACTTGTTGGCTTGTGAGAGCATATTTTGGTTCTTTCGAACTATTTGTCCACTAGTTATCTTACCAACCTTAGTTGGTCACACTAGTGTACTCCTCCTAACCAAAGGAGGATATTTTTTGGTTCTTTCGAACTATTTGTCCACTAGTTATCTTACCAACCTTAGTTGGTCACGCTAGTGTACGCCTCCTAACCAAAGGAGGATATTTTTTGGTTCTTTCGAACTATTTGTCCACTAGTTATCTTACCAACCTTAGTTGGTCACGCTAGTGTACGCCTCCTAACCAAAGGAGGATATTTTTTGGTTCTTTCGAACTATTTGTCCACTAGTTATCTTACTAACCTTAGTTGGTCACGCTAGTGTACGCCTCCTAACCAAAGGAGGATATTTTTTGGTTCTTTCGAACTATTGTCTTCTTTTTGCTATCGAGCAGCGTAGTGTACAACACTAGTATTCCCCTAAAAACTTTCAAACAAAGGAGAGGAAAATGGTGAAAACATCATCATTTTATTCATATTGAGGAACCCGTTGTACATTTTACATCATTGATAATACTTGCGAAGGTGTTCAGCATTCCAAGCATTCTTGAATTCTTCTCCTTCTAAAGTTGCTATTCGGTAAGTTCCTGGTCGAACAACTTCTGTAACTCGGTAAGGCCCATGCCAGTTTGCTTCCAATTTATTGTGTTTCTGAATTACCTTCTTTATCACATAATCTCCTTCTTTTAAATCGCATTTCTTCACCCTTTTGTTGTAGAAAAGAGTCGTTCGTTGTTGATAAGCAGCATTCCTAATGGCTGCCTCTTCTCTGACTTCCTCGAGCATATCCAAATCCAGTCTTCTCATTAAGTCACTGATAGGGGAATTGAAGTTCAGCACTCTGTGTGTTGGTAGGCCCAACTCAGCAGGTATTACAGCCTCACTTCCAAATGCCAGCATATATGGTGATTCTCCAGTCGCTGCTCGGGGAGTTGTTCGGTAAGCCCACAGTACTGATTGTAGCTCATTAATCCAATTAGCTTTAGCTTCACTTAGCCTTTTCTTCAAACCATTTAGCAGTGTTCTGTTCATCACTTCAGTCTGTCCATTGCTTTGAGGATGGCCTGGTGCTGAATGGGTCTTCAGGATGTTTGATTGTTGACAATAAGCAGCAAACTCCTCGTTGTCAAATTGGGTTCCATGATCTGTGATGAAGGCATGAGGGAGACCATATCGACAGATGATATTCTTCCAAATGAATTGGTATACCTTCTCGTACGTCATGTCGATGAGGGGTTCAGCTTCTACCCACTTAGTAAAATAGTCCACTGCAACGACGAGGTACTTGAATCTTCCTCGGGTGGTCGGCAATGGTCCCACCAAATCAATTCCCCACATGGCGAATGGCCAAGGGGAAGTTATGGGTGTCAACAATGCTTGTGGAGTTCGTCGGATAGAGGAAAAACGTTGGCACTTGTCACATTTCTTAGCATAGGCTGTACAATCAGCCCTCATCGTCGGCCAGTAGTATCCTTGAGTCATTACCCTTTGTAAAAGTGTTCGACCTGCTACATGAGCTCCACAAGACCCTTCATGGATTTCTTCAATCAATTCTTTCACCTCGGAGGGATGTACACATCTCTACAAACCTGCCATAATTCCTCGTCTATATAAGATACCATTAGTTAATACATACCGAGCAGCTTTATACTTCAATTTTTTGGCAGCGAGCTTATCCTCTGGTAATCCTCCCTCTTCAATATATACCCTGATGGGATCCATCCAAGATGGTCCTAAATCAAGGGCAATAACATTCATCGTCAGGTTTTCATCTATGCTCCGACTTTCCAGTACTTCAATTGGTATTGTTCTTCGTAGCTCGGTATGAGTAGCTGATGCTAGTCGGGCCAGTGCGTCTGCTTGTACATTCTCCATCCTCGGTATTCTCACCAATTGAATGGCATCAAATTCTGTCAGTAACTTCATCACCTTTGCATGATACTTTGCCATTAACTCTCCTTTAACTGCATATGTTCCTATCATCTGATTCACAATCAATTGAGAATCACTGAATACCATCATTTGCCGTGCTTCCATAACTTTTGCTAAGTTTAAACCTGCTATCATGGCCTCATACTCAGCTTCATTATTAGAGGCTTTGAATTGGAATCGTAAAGCATATTCCACGTCAATCTCGTCTGGGGTGTTTAAAATAATTCCTGCCCCGCAACCTGCTGTGCAAGATGAGCCATCTACATATAATCTCCATATGGGTAACCCGTCTTCAAATTTTTTATCTGATAGAGTTCCTTGGTGAAATATTTGTTTCTTCTTTTCATCCTCCCCTGGCACATTTCTCTCCTTGTTGACCATCTCTTCTCGTTCTTCAACCAACCAGGGATGGTTTGAATTTGTAGTTGATGATCCTTCTACATCCATAGGCCCTTTTACTAACCGGAGTTGGTCTGGACTTATGTCTGTTGATCCTGTAACATCCAAAGGTTGGTCAGCGAGCAGTTTTTGTTCCTCGGGGGTATCAGGATATGTAAATTCTGCTATAAAATCTGCTACAACTTTCCCTTACAATGATGCTCTGGGTTCATACACAATATCATATTCACCGAGCTCTATTGCCCAATACATCAATCTCCCTGACTTCTCTGGCTTATGAAGGGCTTGTCTCAATGGCATGTCGGTATACACAATGATGGTATGGGCCTGAAAATATGGCCTCATTCTTCTACTTGCTTCAATTAATGCCAATGCCAATTTCTCCAGCTTTGGGTACCTAATTTCCGCACCTCGAAAAGCTTTACTTATGTAATAGATTGGTTTCTGGATTCCATTCTCCAATCTGATCAATGCTGAACTAACTGCATTCTCTGATACTGCCAGATACAAGTACAACTTCTCTCCTGTTATTGGCCTGGACAACAATGGAGGTGCTCCCAAATACTTTTTCAAGTCATGAAAGGCCTTCTCACATTCATCATTCCACTCAAAAGTTTTTCGAAGTGTTTTGAAGAATGGGAGGCATTTATCAGTTGCTCAGGACACAAATCTATAATAACTATCGAGCGGTGCAACTCGTCCTGTAAGACTCTGCACTTCTTTCTTTGTTGTTGGAGATCGCAACCCTAAAAGAGCTTTGATCTTATCTGGATTTGCTTCAATGCCTCGCTGATTGATAATGTATCCGAGAAACATTCCTTCTCGTACTCCAAATGTGCACTTTGTCGGGTTGAGCTTCATCTGGTATTTATCCAATTGATCAAATGTCTGAGCTAAGTCAACTAGATGATCTGCAGCTTTCTTGCTTTTTGTTAGCATATCATCGACATAGACTTCCATGTTGCAACTGATTTGCCCGGTGAAAACCTTGTTCATCAGCCGCTGGTATGTCGCTCCTGCATTTTTCAAACCAAAAGGCATAACATTATAGCAATAAGTTCCCCTAGGGGTAATAAAAGAAGTACTTTCCCTGTCTTGAGGTTTCATTTTGATCTGGTTGTAGCCAGAGTAAGCATCCATGAAGCTGAGCAGCTCATGCCCCGAGGTAGCATCCACTAGTTGGTCAATTCTGGGCAATGGAAAATGATCTTTTGGGCATGCCTTGTTGAGATCTGTGAAATCAACACACATTCTCCATTTATTGTTCTTCTTCTTTACCATCACCACATTTGCTAACCAGTCTGGATATTTCACATCTTCAATGAATTGAGCTTTCTGGAGCTTCTCGACCTCCTCTTGTATGGCTTGATTCTTCTCGGGGCTAAATACCCTTCTTCTCTGCTTCGCAGGCTTGATCTCCTTATTCACATTGAGTTCATGACATAAGAAGTTTGGATCTATTCCTGGCATGTCCTCATGAATCCATGCGAAAGTTTTCTTCCTGCTTCTCAAGAAAGCTATCAACTCTTGTTTTATTGAAGCATCCAACGACGAACCTATCTGGGTTACTCGTTCAGGGTGCTCCTCGTCCAGGATAACATTTTCTGTAGATTCTACCACCTGTCCTTTTACAAGTTGGGATTCATCCCTGGGATCAAGAGTTTCAATTTTTGTACCTTCCTCCACCTGGTAGGTAATAGTCTTTTTCCTTGATTCCTCAAGCTCCTCTTGCTCGGCAGATGAATAATAGCATTCCCGAGCTATTTTTTGATCACCATTCACAACTCCTACTCCGAAGTTTGTCGGGAATTTTAAGCATTGATGCACTGTAGATGGAACTGCTTCGAACCTCTTCAAACCAACTCTTCCCATGATGATGTTGTAGGCTGACTGCACATTCTTATCCATCACAAAGAAGTGTATTCTTTCTGTTCGACAAGCGGGCCAAGTTCCAATGAATATGTCCAACTTGATCGTCCCAAGTGGAAAAACTTTCTCGCCAGCAAAACCCAGAAGGGGTCTGTGATAAGGTTCCAATTGAGATAATTTCAAATTCAAGCTATCAAAGCATGAATAGTACATGATGTCTGCCGAACTACCATTGTCCACCAACACCCTTGAAATCACCACATCTTTCATCCTCATTTTGATCACCAAGGGATCATCGTGAGGGTAAATAACACCTGCCAAATCGTTTTTTGAAAAACCAATAACTAGCTTCTCTTTATTTACCTTCCTCGGACGATCATTCTCGGCCAGATTTATTCGCTGAATATATGAGCAGGCTTGGGCCTCTCCGAGATAGGCCTTTCTTTCTGCAGTAAGGTTTCCCCCTCCAGCATCTCCTCCTGTAATAACATTACAATCAATTGACCCAAAACGTATGGAAAATACCTCTCGTTCAGGCTGTCTTGGCTTCTTTAGAAGACCGGGGTCTTCATCTGGATCATCTTCATGATTTCTTTTCTTTTTCTCCTTCGTCCGACGAGGAGATCTGGAACAATCTCTCGTTCTATCATCATTTTTCCTTTCACCTCTGCGATCTACATACTTTGACAACTTTCCTCTTCGGATGAGCGTTTCAATCTCATTCTGAAGGGCTATGCAATTTTTGGTCATATGGCCATGATCTTTATGGAACTCCCAATATTTGGCCTTATTCCTCAGGTCAGGATTGGTCCTCAGTTTATCTGGCCACTTTATTTCTTCGTTATTCTTGATTTCTTCTAAAACATGATTAATACCCATCTTCAATGGAGTATAATTATCATATTTCTTCAGGACTTCCCATGACGTCCTATTATTCCTGGAGTGCTTGTCACCACCATTACCTTTTTGCTCTTTCTTCTTAGATTTGTCAACCTCCACCTTGGTTTCTTTATCCATATTCTTCTTCGCAGCCATAGCCTCCTCGGCATTCATGATTTTGGCCGCTTTTGCCATCAACTCCGACATAGTTTTAGGTGGATCTTTGGCCAAAGTGTAGTATAACTTGTTAGGCAACAAGCCACTCATCAAAGCAGTGATCGCTGTCTTTTCTTCATAATCTATGACTTCCAACTTCTCGTTATTGAAACGAGTTATGTAATCTCTAGTACTCTCACCTGATTTTTGTCTAACACTTAACAAGTGCGCTACTCGCTTTACTGGCTTTGCTCCAAAACAGAAATTACCAATGAACAACTCGGCTAACTGAATAAAAGTCGAAATCTTACCCCGAGGAAGATTGTTGTACCATATCTGCGCAGACCCGATAAGAGTTCCCGAGAATGCTCTACATCTCATCTCGTCGGGGATGGCATATATGTCGGCAGCAGCTTGGTATTGTTCTATATGAAGAACATGATCTGTCTTTTCATCATACTTAGGGGTCACTACAGGTGCTTTGAATTTCGATGGTGTAGGAAAATTCACAATGGCCTGCACAAAAGGTGTTCCTTGAACAAAAGTTCTCTGTAAGGGATTCCTTTCTTTAACCATTTCTCCAAGTCTATCCTCCAATCGCTGAATGGAACCCTTCCATGCTTCATTTCCTTCCTCGGGCTGCTTAGTCCGAGCAATTGATTGTTTTGACGTAACTTCCTGAGATTTATCTCGACGAGTAGCTGGTCTTGATTGTGCTGATCCCTCTCTCAAACCTGATGGTGGTCGAAAGCTTCTCGATGGGGCTCTAGGTGGACTCATATTTCTCCTTGGTCCTAACCGACTGAAAGGAGATTCCCTGCTTAATCTTTCCAGGGCGCTAGTTCTCTCCGGAGAGAGGGTGATATGTTGATCTGTATCCGTAGCCCGAATCGATGAAGTTCGCCCAGGTTGATAAGAAAAATCATTAGATTCTTCATTATAATATGACCCAGTACGCCTGGATCGCGATTGCCCACGATCACTCCTTTGCCTTGAATGGGTAGGTGCGCCGCCGTGAAGAGTTTGAATGAGTTGCCTCATTGTTTCTTGCATGGCGGTTTGTCCTTCCGCCAGATTTGTCATAATTCCAGCCAGATCTGGAGGTGCAGATGGATTTGGAGGATTTCCAGTATTTTCAGCATTTCGATTACTGGATTCTGGATTATCTGCCATTGATGATAAATGATTTTTGGTGAAAAACGATAGCAACAGTCGTTTCCCACAGACGGCGCCAATCTGTTGATGTAAAAAACTAGATCGCTCTAATTATTCAATCACAGATAAATAAAATGAGACAAAGATTTTTAAAGTGGTTCAGCCTTATAAGAATGGCCTACGTCCACTGTTATGTTATTTCTGAATGTTTGGGAATTCTCGATTACAAGTTCTCTCAAGAAATTCCGGTCCCTTTGAATGAGGGTGATACAAGGTATTTATAGCCCTTAGGCTGTACATGAATGGGTTGATACATTAAATGATATACATATGAAAGGGTAATACATTTAATGCAGCGTGTGCATCAAGAATGATAAACATTCAATGAATAGTTGAACTGTTGACATTCTGGCAATTTATACTACGGCCGAGATGCAGCTCGGACCGCCTTAGTTGCGCATTGCTCAGGAGTTCCTCGGAGCGCTAGAGTACCTCGGAGTGATGAAGTTCATCGGTATATTCTCGTTGCTCGGGGAGAACGTGAGTTGATCGAGGAAATGAACTTCCTCGTTGTTATTGTACCTCGTAGATTGACAAGTGTCTTCGTGTGATTCGTCCACATCAGCATATTAATTTTGGTATCAACAGTCATATTCCATACGTAGTATTATTATCACTAATTACTGTCAACGTATTTTAAGTTACGATATTCCCTCTTTCGTAAAATCCTTAATACATAATCATAATAAGTGCCACAATTAACCACAAATTTTATTCTTAAGTGACATACCGTTCGAACTAATATCATCACTATTTATCACTTAATACTGTCGACGCATTTACAATTACGATTATCTCTCTCTCTCTCGTAATCTCCAAGGTAATCTCACCGTCACGCATATTTAAATCAATACACCTAAACAACTCCCAATCATTCCGCATTATTTTGGGTTCATCGAACACTAATTTTCCTCACTCAAATCAACCATTTACTAACATAGGGGAAAAATGGATAATTTCACAAAATCAGAAATCTCGCTCGAACCAGAAGAGCATCTCGCTCGAACGATTTCCACATGTCACTCGAACGACTTCGCGCGATAACCCTATCTCGTGTAAACAACTTCGCGCGACTTCTCGCGGCCTGGGCGCTGCTTCATCTTCAACCTTTGACAACCTCATTTTTCACCATTTTCAACCCCAAAACCTCTAAAATGTCATCCCAAACTCCAATCAATCCTTCCCAAATCGAACCCTAACATTTGTAAACGATCCAACAACCTAGAATCCTTAAATCATTACCAATCGTTACCAAAATATGAAATCCCCAATTTAAATACACAAACCCTTGTTCTTCCAAATTTCATTCAAGAACATATAATTCCCCAGATTTGTTCATCAACTAAAGTCATTAGAACATGATTTCAATTCTACACACACGAAGGGTTCAACTAATTAAATCTCAAATTAAAATCATGTAGATCCAATCTCCAATTTTCATCAATTTTATAAATGATATGTTGGTGTTTCATTCCTACACTAACATGAACATGGTTATTGCTAAAGAAAAGCAAGTAATAAACACTTACCTCAATTTCTAAGGTCTGATCCGTTGGTGTTGTTGGTATGGATGCGTTCCTCGCATTCCGATCTACACGATGGTGGTGGTGGTTGTGCAAGGTGGTGAAAATGGCTTCTCCTCGTTTGGAATTTTCTCTCCCTCACCCACTGTGGCTCTCTCTTGGTTTTGGTTTAACCTAAACCTAATTGTATCCAATTAGCTGATATAATATTCCTCTAGTTTTCGTCCATTTAATTCCTCCAAAAATCCAAATTAGAAAACTACCCTTACTCGGTGCCGGCTTGGCCTAAAAATGTCCCGGAGTCCAATTAAAATACCCAAGTAGAATTTTCTGACTATCTCGACCCCTCCGGACTCAACGGCACACTCGAAATGATCATACAAGTTACTAAAAATAATTTACCTTTTTACTCCACTTAATTAGTCCTGACACGACTCACACACGCGTCTCCGACTTAATGTACCAAACTGTCACATTTCTCTTTGTCAACAAGTTATATAAAATTGTCAATTCGTATTACTTATTCTCACAGTAATATTAATAATTACTAACTACTCTTCATGCTAGTAAGCATTCAAATTTAAATCCGAATTAATAATTAATTCTCACATTTTAATTTAATTAATCCCACAATAATAATAAATCATGTAATTATTTAAGTCTTTGAAAATACGGGCTATTACATACTCCCCCCCTAATAACGAAACTTCGTCCTGAAATTCAAAAAATAAGGTATTTCTGGTAAGGAAAACTCCGGGTATTTACCTCACATCTCATGAATTTACGTAGTACCGCCTATACAGTGCATTAAAGAATACCCTTAATAATGAACACCTCACTGATTAATTACTCTCCGAGCCTTACCATTTAAGTTTCACCATGTAACTTATATATAGTCACTTTTTAGCCTCCTACTATTCGTACTAGTAGGTTAATTGATATTTAGATATATACAAATTTGTCTTACACACAATATATACTATAAATGTTAACACGTTTTCGCCATACTCCCTCCGCAAAGGACTATGAAACCTAAGCATGTACGCTACCGGCTCAAACTTAGCAATAATAGGAAAAGATCCCACATCACTCGATACCAATTTCCTCATTCCAACATGTAATGCAACTCCCAACCATTCACCCTGGTTGATGGGCCCTAAAATTCCTCTAGACCTAGTATATTATTGTCCTCCCTTCTATCCAATAAGCACAAGGATTTAAATATATAACACTTCGAATGGAATTCTATCGATAATAAGTTGAGGGGAGTCGTCTTACGCTAACTCCACTAGTGAAAGATATTACACTAAACCTTCCCATAATTGGAAATACAACATACCTTGCAATGTGCTACTAAAACTCTCAGACTTACCGCCCGCCTGTGAGTGTGTTAGGCCGAATATGTTCGCATCTTGATATTCAGGGCCTCCCAGAACTCTTCCTCATAATCGAGTCATAACTCTCTTGACTCTTTCGGACAAAACACTATTTGTGACCCATATAACGTTACTATCCCAGGAATAATGGTTGGGGTTGACTATTACACATTATGATTTTTCCTAACCTGGCATAACGTGAGCTACTTTAATTACCCAACCCACTTTCACCCACATAGGGTCGTGATCCCATTGTGAAGTACATAACTCTATAATGGTCCGTGGATTTACTCTCCCATTACTACCAAGGAATTCCTAATGAAGAAAGGAACTCTTATTATTTCCTGATGGTCCAATTCCAATTGGAACTTTGTAATGTCTTGCTCCGCTTATGCCACTACTACTACAGTTTTGACTCATTATGCATTTTTACTTTCTTATAACCACATCCATATCTATGGCTCAGGCGACAGTGTCATCACTGCATGTCGCAAGTCTTTTCCCCTCTCTTTAAGCTTCAGATTCTCGTGAAACGTGTTCTCTGTGACACCCTGCCCAATTAAATATTGGGTGATCAGTCCTTTATAAAATGTAAAATAGAATGTTCGGTTGGTTCATTCTTAGCATCACTGTCGAAAACACAATAACTTATTTAATCACCTAATATAATTAAGCTGAGTGTCAAAACATTTTTTTCTTATTAATTAAAAACCAGTTAATTACCAAACCAAGTAATTTAATATAAAACATCCACACACAATTAATTAATATAAGTACTGAATCAGAATCGCATGCTGAAATAAATAAGACTGGATAAAACATCCAGTTCAAAACTCTAAACCAAAACAATAGTAGCCATCAATCCAAATGAAAATGAACGAGAAATAGAGTAAACATAATCTCTGAAACTGTCTAAGGAAGGGGCGACACATGCCCTAATGAAAATGTCATAATGAATAGGAATGAAACAATCAAGGCGTCTAAACAAAGTCCTGCACCTCCCACAACAGCTATAGCATGCCACGCAATTCGAAACTCTAAGCCTGATGTCCCTGTGGCTGAGCACTTGATATAATACATATATATAGCAAGAGAGAGAGAAGATGCAAGAAACGGGTCAGAGCCCGATGTGTACAAATATTTGTTTAAGCAAGTATTTAAAATTTGCAGCAAAGCAAGTATTAAGTACATGTTAGTTCGAACTCTCTCTTGAGATTCTCACCCCTCTTCTATTGTGCACGCCTAACGCGTATCTAAATTTTCTCCTTAGCTATACCTCCCCATATAACTAGTCTGAATACATCCTAATAGTATTTTACCCTCACTATTAGTCAAACCGTATTGCCCATACAATATGTTATCCAATTAGCCTATGATGAAAAACTAATTAATACATTTTCCATTTTCATAATAATTCAAGTATACGATTAGAATTTTCTTAACAAGTTTCCATGCCCACATTCATTACTATACACATTAGATTAATTCACAACTCTCATACATATATACATATAGTCACATCTGCCCTATATATATAACATGCTACTGCACCCCCGGGCTATATACCATTAGCGCACCTAATCAACATACTGTACCCCCGGGTTATCACCCTTTAGTACACTTATTTAAATAATCTTGTACCCCCGGGTTATCACCCATTAGTACCCTTATAATAATAAGATTCTCACACCCCCGGGTTATCACCCATTGGTGCCTTTAATAATAATAATAATAATACATAATAGGCATACACTCGTCCTATTATAATAAATAGGTATTATCTCACCTACATATATGCTTCTCTTACGCATTTTGATTTCAACATTCCATAATAGTTATTTGGATTATTATCCCTATCATAATCTCTACGGCATATTCTCTCCATACCTAATTCATTAAAGTATTTAATTCCTCATACTTCTTCTGAAATTCTGCCTTACTTAAGTTTATTATTTGTAAATATTTCTCTCATTTTTTAACTAATAAACTCAAAACTGGGTCCTAAAAGAAATTATCAAAATTTCACTTTGTCGCTTGAACGAGGTGGCAAGTCATTTGAACGACTGCCACATGTCGCTCGAACGGCTTGGCGCGAGATTGCAATCTCGCTCGAACGACTTCGTGCGAGATGTCGTTATTCGTCTCCTACCTGTAATACCCCGTATTTTTATGCTATATTAATTTGGGGATTTATTAAATTTAATATGACGGTTTATTTAATAAAAATCCGAAAATTAATTATGTAATAATTATTAACGTGACGAGAGTTAGTAATTATGGGAAACTTGTTGAATATTACTAATGAGCATAGTAATATATTATATTGGTTATATTGAATGTCATAAGTAAATTAAATGACTATTTCGGAAATTTAAGTCGGGACGTGCCCGTGTCACGTTAGGACTAATTTTGTTAAATAAAAAGTAAATATTTTATAAGTTATTCGTATGGTGGTTTTGAGTGCGCCAACGTGTTCGGATGGGTCGAAATAGTCAGAAAAGTATACCCGGGGGTTTAGTTCGGGTCTTGGGGCGTTTTTAGGCCTAATTGGTGCCCCGGGAGGGCATTTTAGTCATTTTACATAAGTGGGTAATTAAACCCACGAATTTCAACCAACCTATATCAGCCATTAGGTCAGCCTCTTAGGGTTAGAACATTCACAAATCAAGTGACGGCCATTGGAGAAGAGAGGAGAGAGCTCCAAGGCAAATCCAAGGCCAAAAAGCCACCGGTTTGCACCGCCACCACCACCACCGCGTAGATCACGAGTCGAGGAACGCAGCCATACCAAAATCAGCCGTGAATCTGCATACCAAAATCCCAAGCAAGTGTTTAAACTTGCTATTTTCGTTGATGCAATCTTCATGTTAGTTTAGGAATGAATTGTGATAAAAACTATGGAAGAAAATCCCCATTTTTGATAGGAGAACCCATGTAGTATTGATGTATATGTTAATTCTAGAAGCCCTTGCCATGTAGAGGTAATAATCCACGAAATTTGGTGATCATAATAAAGAAATATAGGAGAAAGATTCATTACAAATCTATTTAAGAAAATTCTAGGGTTCTTGATGATTGGACATGATTTTAGGTTGAAAATCCATGTTTAATGATAGTTATACACATGCTTTACGTTATAAACACCTGGTATAATGTTATGATGATGATAGTAGGATTTTTGGGACGATTAGAATGGAAAAACATAGTTTTGGATGAAGAAGTTTGATGAATCCCGTAACTGCATTCTGCAGAATTTTGCCCAGACCTGCTTGATCGATCGATCGAGCCTAGAGCATCGATCGATCGAAGGTTCGATCGATCGAGCCCCAAGCTTCGATCGATCGACCCATCCTGGCACACTCCTATTTCCCTTGTTTAATTAGTTAAATTAAGTTTATCGTGAAATGATTTTTGGGCATTCTAAATAAAATGATTTAGGAGACATTGAGGACCAGTAAGGTATATGAAATAATGTTGGAACCTTTAATATTCAACGAGAATGATATTTATGGGATATTAACCTTGGGTTGTTAGATTTATGAATTTAAAGTGTGAGGTGCGTAAGAGAGTTACGTTGGAATCTAATAAAGTCACTTACTGAATTTCAGATTTGTGGGGATATAATCCACGGGTGTTAAGTAATAAGTGAGAAAACCCTTCGAGTTAAGGTTAGGAATAAAACCTTATACGTAATTCTATTACTGTGAAATTAAGGATAAATGGTATAATTACGGGTGATGAGAAGAACCTATATTAATATGATAAAGTGGTATATTTATATGATTTTGTGTACATATATTATATGCATGTGAAAAACATACCGCGCTACTTGCTATCCTTGAGGTTACCGCGTTGGGACAGTCTTATCTCGATGGGACCTTTATGGGGGATATTGACTTGTACCCTAGAAGATAGATATCCTTGGTACAGGCTATCGAATCGATAGTTCAGATGGTCCTAAGAGACGCGAGTATGTGCCATCCTCTTAGAGACTTGGAATCTATGCTTCGCCTCAATATTGTTTGTGTATGTGTTAATACAATTCGAGAGTGATTCTGAATTTGTATTCCCCTTGATTTGAGTGGTATGGGGTTTGGATAGTGGAAGTATGCACGCATCATAGTTTTATTCGGGGTGCTGTTATATATATATATTATACGAGTAGTTAATATATATATGAGATTATGAAATTTGAGACAGACTACTGTGATTGGATAAGTAGGACATGGTTGTTGACTTATATTATAAATACTTGTTTTGAGAAAGTATAAAATGTCACGGGTACTTTATAAATTTTTACGAAGTTAAAGATAGAGAACTTTGGCTACAAATTTGAAACATCTTTTCAAATTGAAATCGTGTATTGTAAATCTTTCGAGTAATCTAAGTTAAGTAAATCTGTTAGAAAGACTAGTATGATAAATGTTAAAACAAACCGTTGGGAAGGTTAGTGCGATATGTGTGCACATTAGAAGAGAGGTGAGTATTTTCTCAAGAGAGGGACGTACTAATATGTTGTTGCATTGGCCTGTATCAATTTAAATACTTGCTAAACGTAATTTAAATCAAACACACTTTCGGGCTCTGACCCGTTTCTTTTTCTCTCTCTCTCTTGTATATATATATATGTATATTTTCAGGTGCCCAGCCACAGGGGCGTCTTGCTTAGGATCCCTTGAGAAGAACGAGCTGCAGCTTAGGTGGGAGTTGCAGGTCACTTGAGTAGACGGCTTCCGTTATTGACTCCACTCCTAGTACTCTCATTGATAGGGCACGCGTCGCCCCTTTTCTTCATTTCATTTATTGTTGGGACATTTATATTTCAGTTATTTCCGGTATTGTTCTATGGGATTTATTCAGGATGGATTGTGATTTTAGTTTCTTATGTTGACATTCGATTGACGAATGAATTATGTTATTTGGTTTTTTTTTTTGTGGTGTGATTCTTAATTGTAGAAATGTTATTTTAAATAAATAAATCTTTTTCTTTAATTAAAATTTGGAAAGTTTGTATGAAAAATGTTTTTGACACTTAGCTTAATTATTTAGGGTGTTAAATTGGAAAATTTATTTTATCGACAGTGATGCTGAGAATGAACCAACTGTTAACCTTGATTTAATTTAATAAAGGAGTGATCGCCCGGTATTTAATTAGGCGGGGTGTCACAGGTGGTATCAGAGCATCAAGTTCTAGTGTCCTTTACGATCTATGCGGCTTATTATGCTTTCAGCGTTGCTTTCTTTGATATAGAGCCCTAATACTAGGAACGTTGTGTTTATCTCTATACATTGGAAATTCGTACTTCTGCTATTTGTTTATTTGAATGATGAACTCATCCAGATTTACTCAAATTTTCAGATGGATCGTCAAGATGAACTAGATAAGACGGTTAAGGGAGTCATCGAGCAAGATCGACTCACACCTCAGGTATCCCCAGAAGAGTATCAACCGCCGAGTTAGCAGGTTTCGTGGCACAAGCAGTTACCACTGCAGTTCTACAATACCAAGAACGCAGCCTACAACTTAAAGGAGGCAAAAGACCTAGAGAGGTTAACCTAGTGCATGTTGCTGACGTTGAGAATGGTGCGAAGGCACCGAATTTGCGACAACAAAACAATCAAGATAGAGTCAGTTCCAGTAGTAACGAGATTTATGTACAGAGACAAAAGTGTCAGGGACAACGAAGCCAGGTTCATAATGAAATCACCAAGAGGTGTTTCGGTTGTGGAATGGAGGACCACAAACGTAAATCTTGTCTGAATCAGCCTGGGGATAAACTACAACCTGACCGGCAAAGAATTTCAAAACTCTGCTATAAATGTGTACAACCGGGTCACAAGTGGATGGATTGTCCTCGCCTTGACATAGTTTTTCCGCAGATTTCCCCTCAAGGCCAGCAAGACCAGGGAAAAAGAGAGACTAGTCAATACCGTAAGGAAGGGAAGCAGTTTCGGGGGAGGTGTTTCCAATGTGGCAGGAATGGCCATAGGCGTCAAAATTGTCGAGAGAAGAATAGGGCCCCACGGCAGGAATGTGCTGACAATGTACCCCAGAAGCCAACTCTGCCACCCTTTCCAACAACCTCAGTTCAGCAGAGAAAGCTACAAGGCAGACGTGTCTATAATTTCCCACAGGCAGCAACCCCGCAGGCACCACCCGCGGTTGAGGGTATGTTTTTCTATCCATGTTACTATGAGTCGAGGTTTGTTTGTTACGAGTGCAACACACTATTTTATAAGTTATTATTTTTTTTGCGAAAGCCTTAGGGTTGTTAGCCACAGCAGAGAGCACCGTGACGTGTGTCGAGTCACCACTGGGGAGTGGGTCACTCATATTCTTTATATGCCGGGGAGTGGGGGTAGATATTGGTAGCTTGGTATTACCTGCAGACATGTTAGTCTTAGACATGCACGAGCATGATGTGATTATTGGTATGGATTGGCTTGCATCTTATAGAGCCATGATTGATTTCTTCGGTGGGAGCATTATTTTTGCCATTCCGGGGCAAGAGATGTTTGTAGTGGCGATGCCTCGCCCAGAGGGAGGTTCGACCGCTCATTTGTATTACATAGAGGAGGATACCTCTAAGGAGGTTGTGATTCCCTTAGATTCAATCCCTGTCGTCAGGGAGTATTCCGATGTATTTCAGGAGATACCAGGCCTACCGCCCAGTCGTGAGATAGACTTTGTTATAGACCTATTGCCAGATACGAGACCTATAGCACGCGCACCGTACCGTATGGCTCCGGCAGAGATGCGAGAGCTACGGGATCAGATAGAGCAGATGTGAGGTCAGGGCTTCATTCGTAGGAGTACCTCACCTTGGGGCGCTCCAGTCTTGTTTGTGAAGAAGAGAGATGGTTCACTGAGATTGTGTATGGACTACCGGGAATTGAACAAGGTCACGATACGGAATAAGTATCCGTTGCCTCGAATCGGTGATCTGTTGGACCAGTTGAGGGGAGCAACTTTATTTTCGAAGATAGATCTGAGGTCGGGGTACCATCAGTTACGTATTAGAGAGTAGGATGTTTCAAAGACTGCCTTCTTGTCGAGATATGGGTCCTACGAGTTTAGGGTAATGCCGTTCGGACTCACAAACGCTCCAGCCATTTTCATAGACTTAATGAATCGAGTATTTAGGGAATTCTCGGATCAGTTTGTCATCGTCTTCATAGATGACATCTTGATATATTCACACTCCGAGGAGGAGCATGCCGAGCACTTGAGGCAAGTTCTTCAGAGTCTATGAGAGCATCAGTTGTATGCTAAGTATGAGAAGTGTGGATTCTTGTTGCGAGAGGTACAGTTCTTGGGCCATGTTGTTTCTGAGCAAGGGATAGCAGTTGACCCGAGCAAAGTGTCAGTGGTGAGGGAGTGGGGATAGCCCACGACACCGACAGAAGTGCGTAGTTTCTTGGGATTAGCCGGATACTACAGGAGATTCATTCGGGGATTCTCCAAAATAGAGGGTCCATTGACGAATCTGACTCGCAAAGGGGTACCATATGTTTGGGATGACGCTTTTCAGTTGGCTTTCGACGAGCTGAAGGACAAGCTTACTTCAGCACCTGTCCTTGCCTTACCGAAACCGGGTGTGGAGTACCTTGTTTATACCGATGCGTCTTTATGGGGACTTGGAGGTGTACTCCAACAGGAGGAGAAGGCTATAGATTTTGCATCCCGCAAACTTAAGCCGCATGAGAAGAATTACCCCACCCACGACCTGGAGTTAGCAGCGGTCGTCTTTGCATTGAGGATTTGGAGGCACTACTTATTGGGTGAGAAATTCCGTTTGTTCACAGACCATAAGTCACTGCAGTACCTATTCACTCAGCGAGAGCTGAATATGCGTCAGCGCAGATGGCTAGAGTTTGTGAAGGACTACCAGTTCGATATACAGTATCATCCGGGGAAGGCCAACATAGTTGCTGATACATTGAGCCGTAGACCGGTAGACGATGTAGCGGACGTCTGGAAAGCAAAGTGGAAGGAATTGGGTCACCAAGACGCAGTGGCACGATCTTTCATATCCGTAATGTCGGTCACGCCCGAGATTGCTACGAGGGAAATACAGGCACAGACTACAGACCCGTTTTGCCAAGAGCAGATTGTGCGACTTCTAGCCGAGGGTGCTGAGTCCTATTCTGTTAGTTCTGATGGAGGTTTGCGGTTGAATGGGAGATTGGTGGTTCCAGAAGGCGCGGAGTTACGTCTTGAAGTGATGACTCATTCTCACGAGTCCCGATTTGCAGTACATCCGGGAGGTGATAAAATGTACCAGGACATGAGACGTCAATACTGGTGGAGTGGGATGAAGAAGGACATCGCCGAGCTTGTGTCCAAGTGTTCTACCTGCCAGCTGGTGAAGGTGGACCACCAGAAACCGTCAGGATTGCTTCAGCCGTTGGAAGTACCCGCGTGGAAGTGGGAGAGTATTTCCATGGATTTCATTTCAGGGTTGCCTACATCACAGCGGGGCCACGATTCTATCTGGGTGATTGTAGACCGTTTGACCAAGGTGGCTCATTTTCTGCCAGTGCGGACAGATTATACCACGGGTCAGTATGATCAGTTGTTCATCGTTGAGATTGTCAGATTACATGGGGTGCCCCTGAATATTGTGTCAGATAGGGACAAGATTTTTGTGTCACGTTTCGAGGAAAGTTTTCAGGAGGCTATGGGTACTGAGTTGAGGTTGAGTTCAGCTTACCACCCACAGACAGATGGACAGACATAGCGTACTAATCAGATGTTAGAGGATATGCTACGTATGTGTGTTCTCGATTTTGGAGGAGGTTGGGAACCACATCTTCCACTGGTAGAGTTTGCTTATAATAACTCTTATCAGTTTACGATTGGCATGGCTCCATTTGACGCTTTGTATGGCAGGCCTTGTCGTTCTCCAACTTGTTGGCTCGAGGTGGGGGACAACAAGTTGCTAGGACCAGAAGTGATTCAAGAGACCTCCGCGAGGATTGAGATAATCAGGAGTCGTATTCGGGTAGCCCAAGACAGGTAGAAGAGCTACGCCGATGCGAAACGATTCTTCCGAGAGTTTAATGTGGGAGATCAAGTGTTATTACGTGTATCTCCTACGAAGGGAGTGATGACGTTCGGGAAGAAGGGTAAGTTGGCTCCGAGGTACGTAGGACCATTTCCCATCATCGAGAGGATTGGGCCGGTAGCATACAGGTTGGGATTGCCAGAACATTTACATCGCATCCACGATGTATTCCACATCTCGTCGTTGAGACGATATCTTCGGGATGATATGGCCCATACTCACATTGCGATAGATGAGATTGACTTACAGTCTGATAGCTCTTACTAAGAGAGACCAGTGACTATTCTAGACTATAGTGAGAGGAGATTGAGGTCGAAAATAGTTCCACTTGTGCGAGTCCAGTGGGAGCATCATAATGTGGAGGAATCCACCTGGGAGCGTGAGGCAGATATGCATGAGAGATATCTAGAGTTGTTTTTACCAGGTATGCCTTATTTTCCGAATTTCGGGACGAAATTCCGTTATTAGGGGGGAAGTATGTAATACCCCGTATTTTTATGCTATATTAATTTGGGGATTTAGTAAATTTAATATGACGGTTTATTTAATAAAAATCCAGAAATTAATTATGTAATAATTATTAACGTGACGAGAGTTAGTAATTATGGGAAACTTGTTGAATATTACTAATGAGCATAGTAATATATTATATTGGTTATATTGAATGTCATAAGTAAATTAAATGACTATTTCGGAAATTTAAGTCGGGACGTGCCCGTGTCACGTTAGGACTAATTTTGTTAAATAAAAAGTAAATATTTTATAAGTTATTCGTATGGTGGTTTTGAGTGCGCCAACGCGTTCGGATGGGTCGAAAGAGTCAGAAAAGTATACCCGGGGGTTTAGTTCGGGTCTCGGGGCATTTTTAGGCCTAATTGGTGCCCCGGGAGGGCATTTTAGTCATTTTACATAAGTGGGTAATTAAACCCACGAATTTCAGCCAACCTATATCAGCCATTAGGTCAGCCTCTTAGGGTTAGAACATTCACAAATCAAGTGACGGCCATTGGAGAAGAGAGGAGAGAGCTCCAAGGCAAATCCAAGGCCAAAAAGCCACCGGTTTGCACCGCCACCACCACCACCGCGTAGATCACGAGTCGAGGAACGCAGCCATACAAAAATCAGCCGTGAATCTGCATACCAAAATCCCAGGCAAGTGTTTAAACTTTCTATTTTCGTTGATTCAATCTTCATGTTAGTTTAGGAATGAATTGTGATAAAAACTATGAAAGAAAATCCCCATTTTTGATAGGAGAACCCATGTAGTATTGATGTATATGTTAATTCTGGAAGCCCTTGCCATGTAGAGGTAATAATCCACGAAATTTGGTGATCATAATAAAGAAATATTGGAGAAAGATTCATTACAAATCTATTTAAGAAAATTCTAGGGTTCTTGATGATTGGACATGATTTTAGGTTGAAAATCCATGTTTAATGATAGTTATACACATGCTTTACGTTATAAACACCTGGTATAATGTTATGATGATGATAGTAGGATTTTTGGGACGATTAGAATGGAAAAACATAGTTTTGGATGAAGAAGTTTGATGAATCCCGTAACTGCATTCTGCAGAATTTTGCCCAGACCTGCTTGATCGATCGATCGAGCCTAGAGCATCGATCGATCGAGCCCCAAGCTTCGATAGATCGACCCCTCCTGGCAGACTCCTATTTCCCTTGTTTAATTAGTTAAATTAAGTTTATCGTGAAATGATTTTTGGGCATTCTAAATAAAATGATTTAGGAGACATTGAGGACCAGTAGGGTATATAAAATAATGTTGGAACCTTTAATATTCAACGAGAATGATATTTATGGGATATTTACCTTGGGTTGTTAGATTTATGAATTTAAAGTGTGAGGTGCGTAAGAGAGTTACGTTGGAATCTAATAAAGTCACTTACTGAATTTCAGATTTGTGGGGATATAATCCACGGGTGTTAAGTAATAAGTGAGAAAACCCTTCGAGTTAAGGTTAGGAATAAAACCTTATACGTAATTCTATTACTGTGAAATTAAGGATAAATGGTATAATTACGGGTGATGAGAAGAACCTTTATTAATATGATAAAGTGGTATATTTATATGATTTTGTGTACATATATTATATGCATGTGAAAAACATACCGCGCTACTTGCTATCCTTGAGGTTACCGCGCTGGGACAGTCTTATCTCGATGGGACCTTTATGGGGGATATTGACTTGTACCCTAGAAGATTGATATCCTTGGTACAGGCTATCGAATCGATAGTTCAGACGGTCCTAAGAGACGCGAGTATGTGCCATCCTCTTAGAGACTTGGAATCTATGCTCCGCCTCAATATTGTTTGTGTATGTGTTAATACAATTCGAGAGTGATTCCGAATTTGTATTCCCCTTGATTTGAGTGGTATGGGGTTTGGATAGTGGAAGTATGCACGCATCATAGTTTTATTCGGGGTGCTGTTATATATATATATTATACGAGTAGTTAATATATATATGAGATTATGAAATTTGAGACAGACTACTGTGATTGGATAAGTAGGACATGGTTGTTGACTTATATTATAAATACTTGTTTTGAGAAAGTATAAAATGTCACGGGTAGTTTATAAATTTTTACGAAGTTAAAGATAGAGAACTTTGGCTACAAATTTGAAACATCTTTTCAAATTGAAATCGTGTATTGTAAATCTTTCGAGTAATCTAAGTTAAGTAAATCTGTTGGAAAGACTAGTATGATAAATGTTAAAACAAACCGTTGGTAAGGTTAGTTCGATATGTGTGCACATTAGAAGAGAGGTGAGTATTTTCTCAAGAGAGGGACGTACTAATATGTTGTTGCATTGGCTTGTATCAATTTAAATACTTGCTAAACGTATTTTAAATCAAACACACTTTCGGGCTCTGACCCGTTTCTTTTTCTCTCTCTCTCTTGTATATATATATGTATATTTTCAGGTGCCCAGCCACAGGGGCGTCTTGCTTAGGATCCCTTGAGAAGAACGAGCTGCATCTTAGGTGGGAGTTGCAGGTCACTTGAGTAGACGGCTTCCGTTATTGACTCCACTCCTAGTACTCTCATTGATAGGGCACGCGTCGCCCCTTTTCTTCATTTCATTTATTGTTGGGACATTTATATTTCAGTTATTTCCGGTATTGTTCTATGGGATTTATTCAGGATGGATTGTGATTTTAGTTTCTTATGTTGACATTCGATTGACGAATGAATTATGTTATTTGGTTTTTTTTTTGTGGTGTGATTCTTAATTGTAGAAATGTTATTTTAAATAAATAAATCTTTTTCTTTAATTAAAATTTGGAAAGTTTGTATGAAAAATGTTTTTGACACTTAGCTTAATTATTTAGGGTGTTAAATTGGAAAATTTATTTTATCGACAGTGATGCTGAGAATGAACCAACTGTTAACCTTGATTTAATTTAATAAAGGAGTGATCGCCCGGTATTTAATTAGGCGGGGTGTCACAGGTGGTATCAGAGCATCAAGTTCTAGTGTCCTTTACGATCTGTGCGGCTTATTATGCTTTCAGCGTTGCTTTCTTTGATATAGAGCCCTAATACTAGGAACGTTGTGTTTATCTCTATACATTGGAAATTCGTACTTCTGCTATTTGTTTATTTGAATGATGAACTCATCCATATTTACTCAAATTTTCAGATGGATCGTCAAGATGAACTAGATAAGACGGTTAAGGGAGTCATCGAGCAAGATCGACTCACACCTCAGGTATCCCCAGAAGAGTATCAACCGCCGAGTTAGCAGGTTTCGTGGCACAAGCAGTTACCACTGCAGTTCTACAATACCAAGAACGCAGCCTACAACTTAAAGGAGGCAAAAGACCTAGAGAGGTTAACCTAGTGCATGTTGCTGACGTTGAGAATGGTGCGAAGGCACCGAATTTGCGACAACAAAACAATCAAGATAGAGTCAGTTCCAGTAGTAACGAGATTTATGTACAGAGACAAAAGTGTCAGGGACAACGAAGCCAGGTTCATAATGAAATCACCAAGAGGTGTTTCGGTTGTGGAATGGAGGACCACAAACGTAAATCTTGTCTGAATCAGCCTGGGGATAAACTACAACCTGACCGGCAAAGAATTTCAAAACTCTGCTATAAATGTGTACAACCGGGTCACAAGTGGATGGATTGTCCTCGCCTTGACATAGTTTTTCCGCAGATTTCCCCTCAAGGCCAGCAGGACCAGGGAAAAAGAGAGACTAGTCAATACCGTAAGGAAGGGAAGCAGTTTCGGGGGAGGTGTTTCCAATGTGGCAGGAATGGCCATAGGCGTCAAAATTGTCGAGAGAAGAATAGGGCCCCACGGCAGGAATGTGCTGACAATGTACCCCAGAATCCAACTCCGCCACCCTTTCCAACAGCCTCAGTTCAGTAGAGAAAGCTACAGGGTGGACGTGTCTATAATTTCCCACAGGCAGCAACCCCGCAGGCACCACCCGCGGTTGAGGGTATGTTTTTCTATCCATGTTACTATGAGTCGAGGTTTGTTTGTTACGAGTGCAACGCACTATTTTATAAGTTATTATTTTTTTTGCGAAAGCCTTAGGGTTGTTAGCCACAGCAGAGAGCACCGTGACGTGTGTCGAGTCACCACTGGGGAGTGGGTCACTCATATTCTTTATATGCCGGGGAGTGGGGGTAGAGATTGGTAGCTTGGTATTACCTGCAGACATGTTAGTCTTAGACATGCACGAGCATGATGTGATTATTGGTATGGATTGGCTTGCATCTTATAGAGCCATGATTGATTGCTTCGGTGGGAGCATTGTTTTTGCCATTCCGGGGCAAGAGATGTTTGTAGTGGCGATGCCTCGCCCAGAGGGAGGTTCGACCGCTCATTTTTATTACATAGAGGAGGATACCTCTAAGGAGGTTGTGATTCCCTTAGATTCAATCCCTGTTGTCAGGGAGTATTCCGATGTATTTCAGGAGATACCAGGCCTACCGCCCAGTCGTGAGATAGACTTTGTTATAGACCTATTGCCAGATACGAGACCTATAGCACGCGCACCGTACCGTATGGCTCCGGCAGAGATGCGAGAGCTACGGGATCAGATAGAGCAGCTGTTAGGTCAGGGCTTCATTCGTAGGAGTACCTCACCTTGGGGCGCTCCAGTCTTGTTTGTGAAGAAGAGAGATGGTTCACTGAGATTGTGTATGGACTACCGGGAATTGAACAAGGTCACGATACGGAATAAGTATCCGTTGCCTCGAATCGGTGATCTGTTGGACCAGTTGAGGGGAGCAACTTTATTTTGGAAGATAGATCTGAGGTCGGGGTACCATCAGTTACGTATTAGAGAGTAGGATGTTTCAAAGACTGCCTTCTTGTCGAGATATGGGTCCTACAAGTTTAGGGTAATGCCGTTCGGACTCACAAACGCTCCAGCCATTTTCATAGACTTAATGAATCAAGTATTTAGGGAATTCTCGGATCAGTTTGTCATCGTCTTCATAGATGACATCTTGATATATTCACACTCCGAGGAGGAGCATGCCGAGAACTTGAGGCAAGTTCTTCAGAGTCTACGAGAGCATCAGTTGTATGCTAAGTATGAGAAGTGTGGATTCTTGTTGCGAGAGGTACAGTTCTTGGGCCATGTTGTTTCTGAGCAAGGGATAGCAGTTGACCCGAGAAAAGTGTCAGCGGTGAGGGAGTGGGGATAGCCCATGACACCGACAGAAGTGCGTAGTTTCTTGGGATTAGCCGGATACTACAGGAGATTCATTCGGGGATTCTCCAAAATAGAGGGTCCATTGACGAATCTGACTCGCAAAGGGGTACCATATGTTTGGGATGACGCTTTTCAGTTGGCTTTCGACGAGCTGAAGGACAAGCTTACTTCAGCACCTGTCCTTGCCTTACCGAAACCGGGTGTGGAGTACCTTGTTTATACCGATGCGTCTTTATGGGGACTTGGAGGTGTACTCCAACAGGAGGAGAAGGCTATAGATTTTGCTTCCCGCAAACTTAAGCCGCATGAGAAGAATTACCCCACCCACGACCTGGAGTTAGCAGCGGTCGTCTTTGCATTGAGGATTTGGAGGCACTACTTATTGGGTGAGAAATTCCGTTTGTTCACAGACCATAAGTCACTGCAGTACCTATTCACTCAGCGAGAGCTGAATATGCGTCAGCGCAGATGGCTAGAGTTTGTGAAGGACTACCAGTTCGATATACAGTATCATCCGGGGAAGGCCAACATAGTTGCTGATACGTTGAGCCGTAGACCGGTAGACGATGTAGGGGACGTCTGGAAAGCAAAGTGGAAGGAATTGGGTCACCTAGACGCAGTGGCACGATCTTTCATATCCGTAATATCGGTCACGCCCGAGATTGCTACGAGGGAAATACAGGCACAGACTACAGACCCGTTTTGCCAAGAGAAGATTGTGCGACTTCTAGCCGAGGGTGCTGAGTCCTATTCTGTTAGTTCTGATGGAGGTTTGCGGTTTAATGGGAGATTGGTGGTTCCAGAAGGCGCGGACTTACGTCATGAAGTGATGACTCATTCTCACGGGTCCCGATTTGCAGTACATCCGGGAGGTGATAAAATGTACCAGGACATGAGACGTCAATACTGGTGGAGTGGGATGAAGAAGGACATCGCCGAGTTTGTGTCCAAGTGTTCTACCTGCCAGCTGGTGAAGGTGGACCACCAGAAACCGTCAGGATTGCTTCAGCCGTTGGAAGTACCCGCGTGGAAGTGGGAGAGTATTTCCATGGATTTCATTTCAGGGTTGCCTACATCACAGCGGGGCCACGATTCTATCTGGGTGATTGTAGACCGTTTGACCAAGGTGGCTCATTTTCTGCCAGTGCGGACAGATTATACCATGGGTCAGTATGCTCAGTTGTTCATCGTTGAGATTGTCAGATTACATGGGGTGCCCCTGAATATTGTGTCAGATAGGGACAAGAATTTTGTGTCACCTTTCTGGGAAAGTTTTCAGGAGGCTATGGGTACTGAGTTGAGGTTGAGTTCAGCTTGCCACCCACAGACAGATGGACAGACAGAGCGTACTAATCAGATGTTAGAGGATATGCTACGTATGTGTGTTCTCGATTTTGGAGGAGGTTGGGAACCACATCTTCCACTGGTAGAGTTTGCTTATAATAACTCTTATCAGTTTACGATTGGCATGGCTCCATTTGACGCTTTGTATGGAAGGCCTTGTCGTTCTCCAACTTGTTGGCTCGAGGTGGGGGACAACAAGTTGCTAGGACCAGAAGTGATTCAAGAGACCTCCGCGAGGATTGAGATAATCAGGAGTCGTATTCGGGTAGCCCAAGACAGGCAGAAGAGCTACGCCGATGCGAAACGATTCTTCCGGGAGTTTAATGTGGGAGATCAAGTGTTATTATGTGTATCTCCTACGAAGGGAGTGATGAGGTTCGGGAAGAAGGGTAAGTTGGATCCGAGGTACGTAGGACCATTTCCCATCATCGAGAGGATTGGGCCGGTAGCATACAGGTTGGGATTGCCAGAACATTTACATCGCATCCACGATGTATTCCACATCTCGTCGTTGAGACGATATCTTCGGGATGATATGGCCCATACTCACATTGCGATAGATGAGATTGACTTACAGTCTGATAGCTCTTACGAAGAGAGACCAGTGACTATTCTAGACTATAGTGAGAGGAGATTGAGGTCGAAAATAGTTCCACTTGTGCGAGTCCAGTGGGAGCATCATAATGTGGAGGAATCCACCTGGGAGCGTGAGGCAGATATGCGCGAGAGATATCCAGAGTTGTTTTTACCAGGTATGCCTTATTTTCTGAATTTCGGGACGAAATTCCGTTATTAGGGGGGAAGTATGTAATACCCCGTATTTTTATGCTATATTAATTTGGGGATTTATTAAATTTAATATGACGGTTTATTTAATAAAAATCCGGAAATTAATTATGTAATAATTATTAACGTGACGAGAGTTAGTAATTATGGGAAACTTGTTGAATATTACTAATGAGCATAGTAATATACTATATTGGTTATATTGAATGTCATAAGTAAATTAAATGACTATTTCGGAAATTTAAGTCGGGACGTGCCCGTGTCACGTCAGGACTAATTTTGTTAAATAAAAAGTAAATATTTTATAAGTTGTTCGTCTGGTTGTTTTGAGTGCGCCAACACATTCAGAAGGGTCGAGATAGTCAGAAAAGTATACCCGGGGGTTTAGTTTGGGTCTCGGGGCGTTTTTAGGCCTAATTGGTGCCCCGGGAGGGCATTTTAGTCATTTTACATAAGTGGGTAATTAAACCCACGAATTTCAGCCAACCTATATCAGCCATTAGGTCAGCCTCTTAGGGTTAGAACATTCACAAATCAAGTGACGGCCATTGGAGAAGAGAGGAGAGAGCTCCAAGGCAAATCCAAGGCCAAAAAGCCACCGGTTTGCACCGCCACCACCACCACCGCGTAGATCACGAGTCGAGGAACGCAGCCATACCAAAATCAGTCGTGAATCTGCATACCAAAATCCTAGGCAAGTGTTTAAACTTGCTATTTTCGTTGATGCAATCTTCATGTTAGTTTAGGAATGAATTGTGATAAAAACTATGGAAGAAAATCCCCATTTTTGATAGGAGAACCCTTGTAGTATTGATGTATATGTTAATTCTGGAAGCCCTTGCCATGTAGAGGTAATAATCCATGAAATTTGGTGATCATAATAAAGAAATATCGGAGAAAGATTCATTAGAAATCTGTTTAAGAAAATTCTAGGGTTCTTGATGATTGGACATGATTTTAGGTTGAAAATCCATGTTTAATGACAGTTATACAAATGCTTTACGTTATAAACACCTGGTATAATGTTATGATGATGATAGTAGGATTTTTGGGACGATTAGAATGGAAAAACATAGTTTTGGATGAAGAAGTTTGATGAATCCCGTAACTGCATTCTGCAGAATTTTGCCCAGACCTGCTTGATCTATCGATCGAGCCTAGAGCATCGATCGATCGAAGGTTCGATCGATCGAGCCCCAAGCTTTGATCGATCGACCCCTCCTAGCAGACTCCTATTTCCCTTTCTTAATTAGTTAAATTAAGTTTATCGTGAAATGATTTTTGGGCATTCTAAATAAAATGATTTGGGAGACATTGAGGACCAGTAGGTATGTGAAATAATGTTGGAACCTTTAATATTCAACGAGAATGATATTTATGGGATATTTACCTTGGGTTGTTAGATTTATGAATTTAAAGGGTGAGGTGCGTAAGAAAGTTACGTTGGAATCTAATAAAGTCACTTACTGAATTTCAGATTTGTGGGGATATAATCCACGAGTGTTAAGTAATAAGTGAGAAAACCCTTCGAGTTAAGGTTAGGAATAAAACCTTATACGTAATTCTATAACTGTGAAATTAAGGATAAATGGTATAATTACGGGTGATGAGAAGAACCTATATTAATATGATAAAGTGGTATATTTATATGATTGTGTGTACATATATTATATGCATGTGAAAAATATACCGCGCTACTTGCTATCCTTGAGGTTACCACGCTGGGACAGTCTTATCTCGATGGGACCTTTATGGGGGATATTGACTTGTACCCTAGAAGATAGATATCCTTGGTACAGGCTATCGAATCGATAGTTCAGACGGTCCTAAGAGACGCGAGTATGTGCCATCCTCTTAGAGACTTGGAATCTATGCTTCGCCTCAATATTGTTTGTGTATGTGTTAATACAATTCGAGAGTGATTCTGAATTTGTATTCCCCTTGATTTGAGTGGTATGGGGTTTGGATAGTGAAAGTATGCACGCATCATAGTTTTATTCGGGGTGATGTTATATATATATATTATACGAGTAGTTAATATATATATGAGATTATGAAATTTGAGACAGACTACTGTGATTGGATAAGTAGGACATGGTTGTTGACTTATATTATAAATACTTGTTTTGAGAAAGTATAAAATGTCACGGGTACTTTATAAATTTTTACGAAGTTAAAGATAGAGAACTTTGGCTACAAATTTGAAACATCTTTTCAAATTGAACTCGTGTATTGTAAATCTTTCGAGTAATCTAAGTTAAGTAAATCTGTTAGAAAGACTAGTATGATAAATGTTAAAACAAACCGTTGGGAAGGTTAGTTCGATATGTGTGCACATTAGAAGAGAGGTGAGTATTTTCTCAAGAGAGGGACGTACTAATATGTTGTTGCATTGGCCTGTATCAATTTAAATACTTGCTAAACGTATTTTAAATCAAACACACTTTCGGGCTCTCACCCGTTTCTTTTTCTCTCTCTCTCTTGTATATATATATGTATATTTTCAGGTGCCCAGCCACAGGGGCGTCTTGCTTAGGATCCCTTGAGAAGAACGAGCTGCAGCTTAGGTGGGAGTTGCAGGTCACTTGAGTAGACGGCTTCCGTTATTGACTCCACTCCTAGTACTCTCATTTATAGGGCACGCGTCGCCCCTTTTCTTCATTTCATTTATTGTTGGGACATTTATATTTCAGTTATTTCCGGTATTGTTCTATGGGATTTATTCAGGATGGATTGTGATTTTAGTTTCTTATGTTGACATTCGATTGACGAATGTATTATGTTATTTGGTTTTTTTTTGTGGTGTGATTCTTAATTGTAGAAATGTTGTTTTAAATAAATAAATCTTTTTCTTTAATTAAAATTTGGAAAGTTTGTATGAAAAATGTTTTTGACACTTAGCTTAATTATTTAGGGTGTTAAATTGGAAAATTTATTTTATCGACAGTGATGCTGAGAATGAACCAACTGTTAGCCTTGATTTAATTTAATAAAGGAGTGATCGCCCGGTATTTAATTAGGCGGGGTGTCACACTACCCAGATTTTCCAACGTTTTCCACCATTTTTAACCTCAAATCTCCTCATTCAACACCCCAAACTCCATACAAACAGTTCTACGTCGAACCCCATGAATAATACATGAATTCTAACATCTTAGAATCATTAATTCATTACGAATCATTCATAAAAATATGAAATCCCAATTTAGATTTATCAAAATCCTAGTTCTTCCAATACATGTTCAAGAAGCCATAATTTCCAGATTTGTTCTACATATAAATTCCTCAAAACGTAATTTCCAGTCTACATACATTAATGGTTTCAATCTAATAAATCACAGAACTAATTTACACCTTCAAATTCCTCAATTTCACCATTTTTATAACCTATAACATATTCCTAACAATTCTACACTAACATGAATATAATCAATACCGAAATATATCAAGTTATAAACACTTGCCTTGAGTGAGTAGTCTGATTTCTTGATGTTGTCGGTATGGGTGTGTTCCCCTTGTCCCGATCTACACGGTGGTGGTGGTGGTTGTGCAAGGTGATTTCGATTTAGCCCTCTTCTCTTGGCAAAAGCTCTCCCTCACACTTTCTATGGCCGTTCTTACTTTCTACAGCTTTCTAACCCTAATGCAATTGCTTTGGCTGATAAATTAACTCCTAATTTTCGTCCATTAATTAGGCCTAAAAATCCAATTTACCATAATGCCCTTTTGGGGTGCCGGTTAGGCCTAAAATTGCCTCGGGACCCAAACTAAACACTTGAGTATACTATTTCGACTATCTCGACCCTTCCGGACTCAACGGTACACTCGAAATCATCATACGAGTTACTGAAAATAATTGATATATTTATTCCATCAATTTAGTCCCGACACGACTTACACGTGCGTCTGACTTAATTCACTAAACTGTCGTATTATTATCTCTCGACAATTTATCAAAGTGTATAGTTCCATATTACATATCGCACAGTAATGTTAAACTAATAAGTATTAACCCTTAGCACGCTAGTTACTATTTACTTTTATTAGATCCGGATTAATTAACAATTTAATTCTTCACATTTAAATTTAATTAATCCCGCTGTAATAAATAGTTCCCTAATTATTTAAATCATAAAAAATGTGGGGTATTACATACTTTCCCCCTAATAAAGGAATTTTGACCCGAAATTCGAAAAAATAAGGCATACCTAGTATGAATAAATATGGATATTTCTCACGCGTATCTGCCTCACGCTCCCAAGTAGACTCTTCCACATTGTGATGCTGCCACTGCACCCGAACAAGTGGAACTACCTTTGACCTTAGCCTTCTCTCACTATAATCTAGAATAGCTACCGGTCTCTCCTCATATGAACTATTTGGCTGTAGTTCAATCTACTTAATTGCAATGTGAGTCTGTGCCAACTCATCTCAAAGGTATCGCCTCAATGACGAAATGTGGAACACATCATGGATACAATACAAGTGCTCTGGTAACCCCAATCTGTATGCCACTGGTCCGACCCTCTCCAAAATAGGAAATGGTCCCACATATCTCGGAGCCAACTTCCCTTTCTTCCCAAATCTCATTACCCCCTTCATCGGAGATACTCTCAATAAAACATGGTCCCCCACTACAAACTCTCAGAAGAAAACTTTTTGCATCGGTGTAGCTTTTCTGTCTATCCTGGGCTACCCGTATGCGATTTCGAATCATCTCGATCCTGCTCGATGTATCCTGAATTACTTCTGGCCCGAGTAGCTTGTTGTCTCCCACCTCTAGCCAACAAACTGGGGAACGACAAGGTCTTCCATACAATTCTTCGAACGGGGCCATGCCAATCGTAAACTGATAGGAGTTGTTATAAGCAAACTCTACTAGTGGAAGATACTGCTCCCAACCTCCCGCGAAATCAAGGATACACATGCGTAACATGTCCTTGAGCATCTGATTAGTGCGTTCAGTCTACCCATCGGTCTGGAGGTGATACGATGTACTCAACCACAACTCAGAACCTATAGCTTCCTGGAAGCTTTCCTAAAAATGAGATACAAATGTCTTGTCTCTATCTGACACGATGTTAAGAGGTACACCATGGAGTTTCACTATCTCTGTAATAAATAGCTGAGCATACTGTCCCACTGTGTAGTCTGTCCTGACGGGCAAGAAGTGGGCTACCTTTGTTAACCTATATACAATAACCCATATAGAATCATGCCCCCTCTACGAAGTGGGCAACCCGGTGATAAAATCCATGGAAATTCCTTCCCATTTCCAGGTAGGAATCTCCAACGACTGAAGTAAACCTGGTGGTCTTTGATGGTCTACTTTCACTAGCTGACAAGTGGTACACTTGGATACGAACTCTGCGATATCCTTGTTCATCCCGCTCCACCAATACTGCCGCCTCATATCCTGGTACATATTGTCCCCACCGGGATGTACCGTAAATCGAGACCCATACGACTCCGTCATTACTGCATATCGAAGGCCCTCCCCCTTGGAATAATGAGCCTCCTATTGAAGCGCAAACCACCATCAGAACTTACTGAATAAGACTCGGCGCCCCCGGTTGAAAGCTACCTAATCCGATCTTGACAGAATGAATCCACTGCCTGTGCCTGTACTATTTGCATAATGATCTGAGGCGTAACTGTCATCGCAGACCTGAATGACCGGGCCACAGCATCCCGATGTCCCAATTCCTTCCATTTTTCTTTCCACACCTCGGCCGTCTCATCAACCGGCCTGCAGCTCAATGCATCAGCAACCACATTACCTTTCCTGGGTGATAGTGTATTTCGAACTGATAATCTTTTACAAACTCAAGCCACCGACGTTGGCACATATTCAACTCCTTCTGCGTGAACAAGTACTATAAAGACTTGTGGTTTGTAAATAAGCGAAACTGTTCTCCCAATAAGTAATTCCTCTAAATTCAAAGCGCAAACACAACTGCTGCCAGTTCCAAGTCGTGGGTGGGGAAATTCTTTTCATGAGGCTTAAGCTTTCGAGAAGAAAAAGCTATGGCCTTCTCCTCTTGCTGGAGTACTCCCCCAAGCCCCTGTAATGATGCGTCAGTATAAACCAGGTATTCCACTCCCGCTCTGGGAAGTGCTGGAATGGGTGCTGAAGTTAACTTATCCTTCAACTCATTAAATGTCAACTGGCATGCATCATCCCAAACAAAAGGTACGCCCTTACGAGTCAAATTTGTCATAGGACCCGCAATCTTCGAGAATCCATGAATAAACCGTCTGTAGTATCCGGCTAATCCCAGAAAACTCTGCACCTCCATCAGTGTCGTGGGTTGTCCCCACTCCCTCACCGCTGACACCTTACTAGGGTCCACAGATATCCCTTTCTATGATACAATGTGTCCCAAAAATTGTACCTCCCGCTGCCAAAACTCAAACTTCTCGTATTTGGCATACAACTCATGCTCTCGTAGAGTCTGTAGAACCATACGTAAATGCTCGGCATGTTCGTCTTCAGTGCAGGAATAAATTAGGATGTCATCTATGAAGACAATGACAAATTGATCTAGGAACTCTCTGAATACTCTATTCATTAAGTCCATAAATACTGTTGGGGCATTGGTTAGCCCAAATGGCATAACCCTGAATTCGTACGATCCATACCTCGTTAAAAAAGCAGTCTTGGCCACGTCCTGCTCCCTGATGCGTAGCTGATGGTACCCGGATCTCAAATCTATCTTCGAGAAGTGGGCTTCTCCTCTCAACTGATCAAACAAGTCATCGATCCGAGGTAATGGATACTTATTCCGTATTGTTACTTTGTTAAGCTCCCGATAATCAATACAAAGCCGTAGGGACCCATCCCTTTTCTTTACAAACAGAACTGGGGCACCCCAGGTGAGTTACTCCTACGGATGAAGCCCTGTCCCAATAACTGTTCTATCTGATCCCGTAGCTCCCTCATCTCTACCGAAGCCATACGGTAAGGTGCACGTGCTATAGGACAAGTGTCTGGTGCTAAGCCTATCACAAACTTGATCTCCCTACTCGGAGGCAACCCCGATGAATCCAGAAATACATCAGCAAACTCGCAGACGACCGAAATCGAATCGAGTGGAACCACGACTGCAGAGGTCTCATCCTCTATATAAACAAGTGGGTGGATGACCCTCCCTCTGAGCGAGGCATCACTACTAAGAACATCTCCTGGCCCGGAATGGCAAACACAATACTCCCACTGAAGCAATCAATCATGGCCCTATACTCGACTAGCCAATCCATACTAATAATGGTGTCGTACTCGAACATATCTGTAGAGAAGTGTGGAACCCCGAACTTAATTTTCTTAATTAAAATATTATTTCCTTTTATATATAAATTAAGACGCGGAAGCGTAAAGAAGTGTGATGGCTCACAAACAAACGAATTACCAAGTTTCAATTTTCTTAAACAAATTAAAATTAAACCGAGTGAAATTAAATTAACGCATTAAAATCATTTTCACTTAAACCAAGTTAACTACACATTGCCCAAATTAAACACGTAGAGATTAAATTAAAACAATTTTTATCTTTTTACCTAAGCATGTGATCTAGGTGATTTTGAAAAGGATAAAATAAACAATCAATCCACTACACCGCGATGTACGAGGAAAAACCCACAACGGGAAACAACCTCGGACGGCACTAGCCACAAATCCACTAAGTACAGAATTTACAAATACAAGACAGAAAGGCTTACAACACACGACTCGATCCCTCTCAAGCCCCGACGCTTCTTCTTGTAGATACCTCTTCCTAGCGGATAACCTTGGAACTCCACCGCGGTCTTGGAATCCACCGATCAAACTTTATATGGTCACCATCACCCGATCAAGGAGCCTTTCTCCAAGTGGGTAATGCTGCAACAACCTCTTATTCTTTCTTCATGGGATGTAGAAGAAAACCCGAAACTTCTCTTTGAAAGGAAGAGATGAACCCGACGCCAATCTCCAAGCAAGATATATGAATATGGGAACTTGGAAGAAACTAATTTGGGTGTAAACTAGAGTGGTGTATATTTTTCTCTTTGATAAAAACACACTCAAAACATGATATTTTTCCCTCTTTGATTTTACTCTAAAAACACTCTCTAGGAGTTAGTAAGATATGAAAAAGATTCATATTCAAAAGTGATTCCCGCACATAGTTATGCTCTGAAAAGTTGGTTAAGAAACAAGTGGGGAAGTGGGTGAAAAACTGGTTAAAACTGCCAAAAACTGTTCCCGCCTGGCATCTCGTTCGAACGACATTTCATTCGAACGACATTCTCGTTCGAACGAGTCTTCTAACGAAGTTCTAGTATGAACTCGTTAGAAACTTATTGAAAATCTCGTTAGAACGACAATCTCGTTCGAACAACATTTCGAACGAAGTTCCAGTATGCCTTAATGGGAATTCATTGGAATCTCGTTCGAACGACATCTGGTTCGACCGATAATCTCGTTCGAACGACATATCGAACGAGTTTCCAGAAACTTTGGAATATTCGATTTTTAGCCATAAAACTTTATAAACTTATTTTAAAATTTTAATTAATTCTTTCTGAAAATAAAACACAGTTTTAATTAAACCTAACACCCAATTAAACTTGTTACAAGCTCCTATATATATATAATTGCATTCATACCTTGGGAGCATGAAACTATGGTTGATGATGTATAAACGAGGCACGAAACTGGCATGATGATGAAGCTTTATACTATTTGCCGCTACGTCTTCAAACAAACTTTTCATAGGCTTGAGAATATTACAATTAAATATAATCCTATGTATAAATGTTTTTGTCCGGAATTGAGCCAAAACTATATATGGACTCAATTGAAAATTTGTGTCCTTACAAATCTCCCCCTTTGGCTATTCCGGGACAAAAACCAAACAAAAATCCTAAAGGGCCGTCAAGCTCACTAGACTCAAAACATAACCCACCCAAACTTGACTCAACCCAAGGATCAAACGCTTTGCCATTGAAAGATGCCTCTTTAGAAGAATTCCTGCACACTTAAGCAAACTCATCAAATGCATTAATTTTCCCCTTTATCAAAATGATCAACCCAAGAAGTTAGCTACTCAACTCACGAAGTTAGCTACTCCCCCTAAGTTAAATCTCCTAAACTTAGATAAGATTATAATAGGATAAGATACCATTTCTCCCCCTATCATTCTCCCCCTTTTTCTGCAGGAATAGGCAAAGGATAAAGAACAAATATATAAGCATGTTGAAGCTTAAAGTGATAAGACATGAAAGCATATGGGCAACAAAAGCATAACTAATCCAAGATAGATACCAAAACTAAAGTATACGCATAGAAGGACTAGACAGCAAGGCAAAGGCAAAATAAAATACCATATATATATATATGTACTAGAAATATATCAATAATGCACACGCACATATATATATAGACATAAACACACACATGACACAAAATATAATAAGTTGGCACACTCGTATGGAAAAAATGTGTCATATGGAAACGGAAGTGTTGGGGTGTGAACTAGTAACAATTAAATTTAGACCCAATCACTTAAAAACATGTTCACGGAGTTCTCATTTGATTGCAAACTTCATCACATTTGAATATAACCTCTTGTGACAATATAGATTGAACTCAATGAACAAACATACACAATGCATACAAGCCTAGCATATTGATGATTCTACAAACCAATAGAGTCAAGACATGAAATACGCAACTAGGATAAACGGACATTGTGCAAACCGTTGATATACCATCCAATCTCCCTCAATAAGCATTTATGTTAATTTTGAATGAATATATCAATCAAACATAGGCCTGGCAATTTATTTCTCATTTTAATGCCATATTTTCTGTTTTTAGGCCTTTGGACCACGTATTTCTTTTAGGTCCATTCAAAATGGTGGTTTACAATCACAAAGGATCACTTAGTCCTTTCGGAGCCCTTCCCCGTGCACATTTTTATTTATCATGTTTTTTTTTCATTTTTCAACAAATCTCACGTGCAACGGATTTTGACATGCACTAGTCTTCCTAAGTCACAAATATGTAGATGACAAGATTGGAAGGAGAACATCTCACGTAGCTCAAATATACAGATGAAGTTAAAAATTCAAAAGAGCTCGTGCATGTGTGAATAGAGGCATATAAAAATAGAAACCGTTTAAAACAACACAAAATCCAACTACTCCATGTAAGCATGGTAAAGAACATAATAAGGATTGATAATCTACATCAAAAGTTCTAGCCACATGAGAGCGTTAAAGGAGGGATTCAAACACAAGTATATGCCACATAAAGTGTGTCAAACCAAAAATACACACAAAATACAATGTTTTTGAGTTTTTGACATTTATAACCAAAAATAAAATTATATACTCAAAAGACAAACCAAAAATCAGTTGAATTTTTCTTTAAGCTTAAATTATCAAGAGAAAAAAAACTTCAAATGATAAACAAAAATCATTATTCTAGCATGTGATAAGCATACATTTAGCATGTGAATATAGCATGAAGTACAAAAGCTAAAGTATGCAAACTCTAACACATTCATCCTTTAGATTTAGTAAGGGAGGAAGCATGTGAAAGTAAATGAGAATCAAAAACCCTATTTTGCAAGGCAACCAAGTCGGATTTCCTAACCCAAATTAATGAAGAATGACTATCTTGGGGTGTAGGAACTTTAACTACCGTGGTTACTTTACGATGGGATTTTCTGGGAATTCGTTTAAGATTAAAACAAAATTTCCTAAGATGACCTTTTCGACCACAATGAGTGCAAGTAAAATTACGTCGAAATTTGGTACCTAAGAAATGATCTCGAAGGACTTTCCTACTAGATTCTCCTAAAACATTGGTTTTGGCTTTATGAGTAGATTCATTACAAGTATTGAAGCCTAAACCACAAGTGTCATTTTTAATTTGGACCGTTCCTAATATTTTATCTAATTTTTCCGAACGACACTCCAAATCAAATTTGACATTACTAGAGTCTTTTAATTTATTTTGCAATTCTAAAATGTTAGACTCTAATAAAACATTTCGCTCTTCAAAAGAAAGAAGCTCCTTTTTCAAGGATTCCATTATACCCCTAAGGCTATCTCTCTCGCTTTCTATATATTCAAGCTTCTCTAGAAGAGCTTTCTCTCGTGTCTTAAGGTCTTCAACCAACATACTATTATCAACGACCTTGACACGTTCTTTCAAACTAGCTTCTAACTTCAACTTAGCTCTTTTCAATTTAATAGATTCTTTATATAATTCTTGAAAAGCATTTTGATGTTCACTCACATTAACCTCTTCTTCATTTTCACTCTCTCTTTCTTCTCCACCCTCACTATCATCAAAAACAAGAGAATCATAAACTATAATCTTGGGAGTGTCATGTGTTAACGTTTCATCAATCGATGAGTTCTCACTATCACTCACATGACTAGCCATAAAAGCCACAAAATTAGGCTTAGTGGGGGGAATCGGGTCCCTCTTCCTTATCACTATCACTAAAGGTCGTATTATATGCAATGGGTCGTTTACCCTCTTTTCTTAGTTTAGTGGGGCACTCAGAAGCCCTATGGCCATAACCCTCACAACCAAAACACCTATTAGACTCGTCCCTATTTAAATTTTCATTAATAGGTTTAGGGATCTTCTCGGCTTTAGGGATCTTCTCGGCTTTGTCATTCTTAGAAGTTTCAAATTTCTTAAAATCATTTTTAAATTTATCTTCGTTAAATTTAAGAAATTTTCTAAATTTACGAGCAAACAAAGCCATATCTTTCGAGTCACTATCACTCTCGCTCTCTACTACTTGTTTGACCTCTTTTCGGGCTTTTAAAGCAACGCCCTTTTCAATTTTCTTTTCAGTTTTAGAGGAAAACATATCTAGTTCATAGGTTTGTAAATCACCTACAAGCTCTTTTAATTTCGTAGAGGCTAAAGTTGGTAAAGAAATTAAAACGGTCACTTTTGGAATAAATCTATCGGGTAGGGACCTTAAAATTTTCTTTACAACTCGGTTGTCGGGTATTTTCTCTCCCAAATTAAAAGATGAATTGAAAATATCGGAAAGTCTAGCATAAAATTCATCAAAAGTTTTATTATCGTTCATTTTGATAGTTTCAAATTGAGTGGTGAGGTTTTGGATTTTCGAATTTTAACGACACTAGTTCCTTCATGAGTTAGTTGTAAAATATCCCAAGCTTCTTTAGCGGTTTCACACGTCATAATACGTCAGAATTCATCCGGTGTGACAGCGCTAAACAAAGTATTCAAACCACGAGAATTAAAATTAGAAAGTTTAAACTCATTCTCAGTCCATCTATCGACCGGTTTGGGAACACGTTCATTTTCAACTAAGTGAGTTGGTGGGGACCACCCGTTAACTACAGACATCCAAACTCTCTCGTCGATAGATTTTAGTGCCGATTTCATTCACGCTTTCCAATACGCGTAGTTAGAACCATCGAAAATAGGAAATTTTGAAAATGGGGAAAATTCCATTTTAGCCAAAAATTATTTAGAGGATCTTTAACGAAATAATTTATCGCTTTGGATCTGATACAAATTTGTAGAGAAGTGTGGAACCCCGAACTTAATTTTCTCAATTAAAATATTATTTCCTTTTATATATAAATCAAGATGCGGAAGCGTAAAGAAGTGTGATGGTTCACAAACAAACGAATTACCAAATTTCAATTTTCTTAAACAAATTAAAATTAAACCGAGTGAAATTAAATTAACGCATTAAAATCATTTTCACTTAAACCAAGTTAACTACACATTGACCAAATTAAACACGTAGAGATTAAATTAAACCAATTTTTATCTTTTTACCTAAGCATGTGATCTAGGTGATTTTCCAAAAGATAAAATAAACAATCAATCCACTACGCCGCGATGTACGAGGAAAAATCCACAACGGGAAACAACCTCGGACGGCCCTAGCCACAAATCCACTAAGTACGGAATTTACAAATACAAGACAGAAAGGCTTACAACACACGACTCGATCCCTCTCAAGCCCCGACGCTTCTTCTTGAAGATACCTCTTCCTAGCGGGTAACCTTGGAACTCCACCGCGGTCTCGGAATCCACCGTTCAAACTTTAAATGGTCACCATCACCCGATCAAGGAGCCTTTCTCCAAGTGGGTAATGCTGCAACAACCTCTTATTCTTTCTTTATGGGATGTAGAAGAAAACCCGAAACTTCTCTTTGAAAGGAAGAGTTGAACCCGACGCCAATCTCCAAGCAAGATATATGAATATGGGAACTTGGAAGAAACTAATTTGGGTGTAAACTAGAGTGGTGTATATTTTTCTCTTTGATAAAAACACACTCAAAACATGATATTTTTCCCTCTTTGATTTTACTCTAAAAACACTCTCTAGGAGTTAGTAAGATATGAAAAAGATTCATATTCAAAAGTGATTCCCGCACATAGTTATGCTCTGAAAAGTTGGTTAAGAAACAAGTGGGGAAGTGGGTGAAAAACTGCCAAAAACTGTTCCCGCCTGGCATCTCGTTCGAACGACATTTCATTCGAACGACATTCTCATTCAAACGAGTCTTCTAACGAAGTTCTAGTATGAACTCGTTAGAAACTTATTGAAAATCTCGTTAGAACGACAATCTCGTTCGAACAACATTTCGAACGAAGTTCCAGTATGCCTTAATGGGAAGTCGTTGGAATCTCGTTCGAACGACATCTGGTTCGATCGATAATCTCGTTCGAGCGACATATCGAACGAGCTTCCAGAAACTTTGGAATATTCGATTTTTAGCCCATAAAACTTTATAAACTTATTTTAAAATTTTAATTAATTCTTTCTGAAAATAAAACACAGTTTTAATTAAACCTAACACCTAATTAAACTTGTTACAAGCTCCTATATATATATAATTGCATTCATACCTTGGGAGCATGGAACTATGGTTGATGATGTATAAACGAGGCACGAAACTGGCATGATGATGAAGCTTTATACTATTTGCCGCTACGTCTTCAAACAAATTTTTCGTAGGCTTGAGAATATTACAATCAAATATAATCCTATGTTTAAATGTTTTTGTCCGGAATTGAGCCAAAACTATATATGGACTCAATTGAAAATTTGTGTCCTTACAAATCTCCCCCTTTGGCTATTCTGGGACAAAAACCAAACAAAAATCCTAAAGGGCCGTCAAGCTCACTAGACTCAAAACATAACCCACCCAAACTTGACTCAACCCAAGGATCAAACGCTTTGCCATTGAAATATGCCTCTTTAGAAGAATTCCTGCACACTTAAGCAAACTCATCAAATGCATTAATTTTCCCCTTTATCAAAATGATCAACCCAAGAAGTTAGCTACTCAACCCACGAAGTTAGCTACTCCCCCTAAGTTAAATCTCCTAAACTTAGATAAGATTATAATAGGATAAAATACCATTTCTCCCCCTATCATTCTCCCCCTTTTTGTGCAGGAATAGGCAAAGGATAAAGAACAAATATATAAGCATGTTGAAGCTTAAAGTGATAAGACATGAAAGCATATGGGCAACAAAAGCATAACTAATCCAAGATAGATACCAAAACTAAAGTATACGCATAGAAGGACTAGACAACAAGGCAAAGGCAAAATAAAATACCATCTATATAATAAAGCAGGAGGGTGTTTTCACTATTCATGCCATGTCATACAACAAAAGAGGGAAGGTTCATGCCACATCATGTAAAACTCATGACATGGCAAAGAAGGATAGTAATCTTATTTTCAGCTGAACAATGCACCACCCACCTGGACAACCTTAATTACATGTACTCTCATTTTCGGTTGAACACTGTAATACCCACTACATCTTTAAAATCCTTTGGTTATGAGCCTTCTCATTCGAACTAACAAAATAAAGTGGCTGGAGTACAACAGAGATAGCTGTGTACACAATCTCAAACAGCTCCACACAATCTCAGAGAGTTGTAAGCTTCTGAATTATTCTGGCCATCGCTTGGAAGCTTTGAAAATTTACGAATATTCCATTGGCCAATTTAATAAACCTTTGGACAGAGAACTTTTTTATTGGGACTCACAGCCACCAGAGTAGAGTGGAAGGGGTACCTAACCTAAGATATGGTACACAGATATTATCACTACCCACTACATCTTTTTCTCTCTCCCACTACTTTATCACTACCAACTTTTATTCACATTTTACCTAACACTATATCCAGCCTAAACCCAACCCGGCGACCTCCATCTTCCTACCCCGATTTTCCCAACCTCCATTGAAAACTCGGCAAGACCAATATCCAAAATCCGAAACCGCCGGCGATCTCCACCCGATGTGAACCCACACAAACCAAAATCCGGGTAGACCATCTACCACCTGCCACCTCCGGTCAAACCTCTGGACAGACCACCTGCCACCTTATAACCCCCATGCCTCCGACGAAGCCCCCACACCAAAACCTCTCTTCTCTCACCTCCATCAACAAAACCCCAAACTAATTACCTGCTCAATCCCTCATATTCACAACTCGAGCTCCATTCCGACCCAACCATGAATCCAAACCCGTTGCCCCACACCTTGACCTCGCCAATCCAAACCCAGCAACCTACGCCTGTCTCTCTCTTACGCACGCTCCGCCTCCGCCGCTCTATCTGGGTTCGCATCCGCCACTGTGTCTCCGGATTCGAAGTTCGATCCAACAGAAAAGTCATCTTCTTGAAGTTCAATCCAACAGAAAAATCATCTTCGGTGATAGAGTACCTTCAACATTTCAAATAACATCGGATAAGTCTCTCTTACTCTGTAATCGGTTGAAGGACTATTTTATTTCTCTCCAATTTATTTTTTGGAGTTTATTATTCTTGGGTTTAAATTTTTTTGTTCAAGACTGTTTTAGTGTTTATTTACTTGGATTTTAAACATTTTCAATGTGACGATCTGCAGATGGAAGTATGATACTTTAATTTGAGGATAAGGGATGATGCGGCAGATCTGCAGATGTAAGAGTGAAACGGTATCCGTCATGCGTGATTATCACCATATTGTATCGGAACGAGATCACCCGATCGTGGGTTGAATTCATATTTACCAGCTGTGGTGATTCAGTTTGCACCCATTTGAGATTCATCCTTTTGGTTCCAAGGTGATTCACTATTATGAGCTCCCGTTAGATGGTCTTAAAAGAAAAGGAGGAACCCATTTTACTTCCAATAAAAAAATTGTAACTCTGAGCGAAAGTTACGTCGGAGAGGAGGGTTTGTTTCGCCGGATTTTTTAACGCCGAATAAAATAGTTGTAAGGCCGATTTTTATCATACAAGAGAATGGATTTTGGTTCATGTATCTTTTTGATGGGGTTTTTCACGGTTCAGGTAGTGAAATTATTGACGAGTTTTTTTATGCGTGTAGCTTATGGCGTTTTTCTCTCTCTCGGTATAAATTTTACTGTTTTGTAATTTTTTTTTTTATATTGTAATTTTTATTGTTCGTTAACTCAAGTGTTAATATTTTTTTTACGGCTTTGTAAATTTAGGATTTATTTTAATATGTATTCTAAAAATATGACAACAAATATTTTATTTATAATTTTAGTCACTATTTTTAAATAAAGTCGCTGGCGGGAACCCATATCCATAAAACGTCAACCAATCACAGCATATCACGTCAGTGGATAATTTGAAAAAATGGATTAAAAATGAAAATGAAATGTTTGTTGTCCTATATCCATAATTAATATTATTTTAAGTCCTAAAAGTGCATAATCTTTTTTTAATTAGATTTTGATCTATGCATATACCTAAGTGGTGTTTGCATTACTCTCATTCTCTATTTATTTTGGGTTTACATATTTTTTTTTTGGTTTTACATATAATTATACTTGGATGAAATTTAGTTAGTATTTTTAATTTTTTTCTTAAAGTGACGTATACATGGGAGTGTGAGTGTTCGACAATCATAAACACTTGGGAGCAAATTTATCACTATGACATCGACATGGGTATGAATGTGCAATAATTACAAATATTTATCACCGAGTGTTATTAGAATCGGTACAAAATAATTACAAATATTTATCACCTAAAATGAATCCATGTAAAATAAAAATAGCATTTGGAGATGTAAAATTACTCTGTCTATTAGATAGTGTTATTAGAATCGGTACATGAAAAGTGAATAAAATCATAATTTATCATTTTGTAAACAATTTTTAAATTCTCGATTGTGCCATCAACACGGTTATATTTAGGGATTTCATATATGTTTCTTTCATTAGTTCTTTCTTCTTGGAAACTTTATTTTGTTACCATGTATTTTTAAGTGCTTTTAAGATTAAAAATATACTATTTCTATGGCGAAATTATTTTTTTCATACTAACTGCAAATCTAAACTCGATGTTCTTAAGACACAAATGCACCGTATTAAAATCATAACCATGGTTCAAGCATTGGATTAATATGCTAATTGTACCATCGACACGAGTTATACTTAGGCGTGATGAGTAAGTGTACCATGGTATAACCAATAATATTTATTTTTGTACTATTGATGACACGTTTAAATACGAAATATCACTAGAACAAATTTATTACGGGAATAAATTTATCGCCATGTCATTGGCACAAGTACAAAATATCATGGGAAGAAATTTATTCCCGTGCCATCGGCACGGGTACACCCTAGTATATATATATATGTACTAGAAATATATCAATAATGCACACGCACATATATATATAGACATAAACACACACATGACACAAAATATAATAAGTTGGCACACTCGTATGGAAAAAATGTGTCATATGGAAACGGAAGTGTTGGGGTGTGAACTAGTAACAATTAAATTTAGACCCAATCACTTAAAAACAAGTTCACGGAGTTCTCATTTGATTGCAAACTTCATCACATTTGAATATAACCTCTTGTGACAATATAGATTGAACTCAATGAACAAACATACACAATGCATACAAGCCTAGCATATTGATGATTCTACAAACCAATAGAGTCAAGACATGAAATACGCAACTAGGATAAACGGACATTGTGCAAACCGTTGATATACCATCCAATCTCCCTCAATAAGCATTTATGTTAATTTTGAATGAATATATCAATCAAACATAGGCCTGGCAATTTATTTCTCATTTTAATGCCATATTTTCTGTTTTTAGGCCTTTGGACCACGTATTTCTTTTAGGTCCATTGAAAATGGTGGCTTACAATCACAAAGGATCACTTAGTCCTTTCGGAGCCCTTCCCCGTGTACATTTTTATTTATCATGTTTTTTTTTCATTTTTCAACAAATCTCACGTGCAACGGATTTTGACATGCACTAGTCCTCCTAAGTCACAAATATGTAGATGACAAGATTGGAAGGAGAACATCTCACATAGCTCAAATATACAGATGAAGTTAAAAATTCAAAAGATCTCGTGCATGTGTGAATAGAGGCATATAAAAATAGAAACCGTTTAAAACAACACAAAATCCAACTACTCCATGTAAGCATGGTAAAGAACATAATAAGGATTGATAATCTACATCAAAAGTTCTAGCCACATGAGAGCGTTAAAGGAGGGATTCAAACACAAGTATATGCCACATAAAGTGTGTCAAACCAAAAATACACACAAAATACAATCTTTTTGAGTTTTTGACATTTATAACCAAAAATAAAATTATATACTCAAAAGACAAACCAAAAATCAGTTGAATTTTTCTTTAAGCTTAAATTATCAAGAGAAAAAAAACTTCAAATGATAAACAAAAATCATTATTCTAGCATGTGATAAGCATACATTTAGCATGTGAATATAGCATGAAGTACAAAAGCTAAAGTATGCAAACTCTAACACATTCATCCTTTAGATTTAGTAAGGGAGGAAGCATGTGAAAGTAAATGAGAATCAAAAACCTTATTTTGCAAGGCAACCAAGTCGGATTTCCTAACCCAAATTAATGAAGAATGACTATCTTGGGGTGTAGGAACTTTAACTACCGTGGTTACTTTATGATGGGATTTTCTGAGAATTCGTTTAAGATCAAAACAAAATTTCCTAAGATGACCTTTTCGACCACAATGAGTGCAAGTAAAATTACGTCGAAATTTGGTACCTAAGAAATGATCTCGAAGGACTTTCCTACTAGATTCTCCTAAAACATTGGTTTTGGCTTTATGAGTAGATTCATTACAAGTATTGAAGCCTAAACCACAAGTGTCATTTTTAATTTGGACCGTTCCTAATATTTTATCTAATTTTTCCGAACGACACTCCAAATCAAATTTGATATTACTAGAGTCTTTTAATTTATTTTGCAATTCTAAAATGTTAGACTCTAATAAAATATTTTGCTCTTCAAAAGCAAGAAGCTCCTTTTTCAAGGATTCCATTAAACCCCTAAGGCTATCTCTCTCGCCTTCTATATATTCAAGCTTCTCTAGAAGAGCTTTCTCTCGTGTCTTAAGGTCTTCAACCAACATACTATTATCAACGACCTTGACACGTTCTTTCAAACTAGCTTCTAACTTCAACTTAGCTCTTTTCAATTTAATAGATTCTTTATATAATTCTTGAAAAGCATTTTGAAGTTCACTCACATTAACCTCTTCTTCATTTTCACTCTCTCTTTCTTCTCCACCCTCACTATCATCAAAAACAAGAGAATCATAAACTATAATCTTGGGAGTGTCATGTGTTAACGTTTAATCAATCGATGAGTTCTCACTATCACTCACATGACTAGCCATAAAAGCCACAAAATTAGGCTTAGTGGGGGGAATCGGGTCCCTCTTCCTTATCACTATCACTAAAGGTCGTATTATATGCAATGGGTCGTTTACCCTCTTTTCTTAGTTTAGTGGGGCACTCAGAAGCCCTATGGCCATAACCCTCACAACCAAAACACCTATTAGACTCGTCCCTATTTAAATTTTCATTAATAGGTTTAGGGATCTTCTCGGCTTTAGGGATCTTCTCGGCTTTGTCATTCTTAGAAGTTTCAAATTTCTTAAAATCATTTTTAAATTTATCTTTGTTAAATTTAAGAAATTTTCTAAATTTACGAGCAAACAAAGCCACATCTTTCGAGTCACTATCACTCTCGCTCTCTACTACTTGTTTGACCTCTTTTCGGGCTTTTAAAGCAACGCCCTTTTCAATTTTCTTTTCAGTTTTAGAGGAAAACATATCTAGTTCATAGGTTTGTAAATCACCTACAAGCTCTTCTAATTTCGTAGAGGCTAAAGTTGGTAAAGAATTTAAAACGGTCACTTTTGGAATAAATCTATCGGGTAGGGACCTTAAAATTTTCTTTACAACTCGGTTGTCGGGTATTTTCTCTCCCAAATTAAAAGATGAATTGAAAATATCGGAAAGTCTAGCATAAAATTCATCAAAAGTTTTATTATCGTTCATTTTGATAGTTTCAAATTGAGTGGTGAGGTTTTGGATTTTCGAAGCTTTAACGACACTAGTTCCTTCATGAGTTAGTTGTAAAATATCCCAAGCTTCTTTAGCGGTTTCACACGTCATAATACGTCAAAATTCATCCGGTGTGACAGCGCTAAACAAAGCATTCAAACCACGAGAATTAAAATTAGAAAGTTTAAACTCATTCTCAGTCCATCTATCGGCCGGTTTGGGAACACGTTCATTTTCAACTAAGTGAGTTGGTGGGGACCACCCGTTAACTACAGACATCCAAACTCTCTCGTCGATAGATTTTAGTGCCGATTTCATTCACGCTTTCCAATACGCGTAGTTAGAACCATCGAAAATAGGAAATTTTGAGAATGGGGAAAATTCCATTTTAGCCAAAAATTATTTAAAGGATCTTTAACCAAATAATTTATCGCTTTGGATCTGATACCAATTTGTAGAGAAGTGTGGAACCCCGAACTTAATTTTCTCAATTAAAATATTATTTCCTTTTATATATAAATCAAGATGCGGAAGCGTAAAGAAGTGTGATGGTTCACAAACAAACGAATTACCAAATTTCAATTTTCTTAAACAAATTAAAATTAAACCGAGTGAAATTAAATTAACGCATTAAAATCATTTTCACTTAAACCAAGTTAACTACACATTGATCAAATTAAACACGTAGAGATTAAATTAAAACAATTTTTATCTTTTTACCTAAGCATGTGATCTAGGTGATTTTGAAAAGGATAAAATAAACTATCAATCCACTACACCGCGATGTACGAGGAAAAACCCACAACGGGAAACAACCTCGGACGACACTAGCCACAAATCCACTAAGTACGGAATTTACAAATACAAGACAGAAAGGCTTACAACACACGACTCGATCCCTCTCAAGCCCCGACGCTTCTTCTTGTAGATACCTCTTCCTAGCGGATAACCTTGGAACTCCACCGCGGTCTCGGAATCCACCGATCAAACTTTATATGGTCACCATCACCCGATCAAGGAGCCTTTCTCCAAGTGGGTAATGCTGCAACAACCTCTTATTCTTTCTTCATGGGATGTAGAAGAAAACCCGAAACTTCTCTTTGAAAGGAAGAGATGAACCCGACGCCAATCTCCAAGCAAGATATATGAATATGGGAACTTGGAAGAAACTAATTTGGGTGTAAACTAGAGTGGTGTATATTTTTCTCTTTGATAAAAACACACTCAAAACATGATATTTTTCCCTCTTTGATTTTACTCTAAAAACACTCTCTAGGAGTTAGTAAGATATGAAAAAGATTCATATTCAAAAGTGATTCCCGCACATAGTTATGCTCTGAAAATTTGGTTAAGAAACAAGTGGGGAAGTGGGTGAAAAACTGCTTAAAACTGCCAAAAACTGTTCCCGCCTGGCATCTCGTTCGAACGACATTTCATTCGAACGACATTCTCGTTCGAATGAGTCTTCTAACGAAGTTCTATTATGAACACGTTAGAAACTTATTGAAAATCTCGTTAGAACGACAATCTCGTTCGAACAACATTTCGAACGAAGTTCCAGTATGCCTTAATGGGAATTCGTTGAATCTCGTTCGAACGACATCTGGTTTGACCGATAATCTCGTTCGAACGACATATCGAACGAGCTTCCAGAAACTTTGGAATATTCGATTTTTAGCCCATAAAACTTTATAAACATATTTTAAAATTTTAATTAATTCTTTCTGAAAATAAAACACAGTTTTAATTAAACCTAACACCCAATTAAACTTGTTAGAAGCTCCTATATATATATATAATTGCATTCATACCTTGGGAGCATGAAACTATGGTTGATGATGTATAAACGAGGCACGAAACTGGCATGATGATGAAGCTTTATACTATTTGCCGCTACGTCTTCAAACAAACTTTTCATAGGCTTGAGAATATTACAATTAAATATAATCCTATGTATAAATGTTTTTGTCCGGAATTGAGCCAAAACTATATATGGACTCAATTGAAAATTTGTGTCCTTACAAATCTCCCCCTTTGGCTATTCCGGGACAAAAACCAAACAAAAATCCTAAAGGGCCGTCAAGCTCACTAGACTCAAAACATAACCCACCCAAACTTGACTCAACCCAAGGATCAAACGCTTTGCCATTGAAAGATGCCTCTTTAGAATAATTCCAGCACACTTAAGCAAACTCATCAAATGCTTTAATTTTCCCCTTTATCAAAATGATCAACCCAAGAAGTTAGCTACTCAACCCACGAAGTTAGCTACTCCCCCTAAGTTAAATCTCCTAAACTTAGATAAGATTATAATAGGATAAGATACCATTTCTCCCCCTATCATTCTCCCCCTTTTTGTGCAAGAATAGGCAAAGAATAAAGAACAAATATATAAGCATGTTGAAGCTTAAAGTGATAAGACATGAAAGCATATGGGCAACAAAAGCATAACTAATCCAAGATAGATAACAAAACTAAAGTATACGCATAGAAGGACTAGACAGCAAGGCAAAGGTAAAATAAAATACCATATATATATATGTACTAGAAATATATCAATAATGCACACGCACATATATATATAGACATAAACACACACATGACACAAAATATAATAAGTTGGCACACTCATATGGAAAAAATGTGTCATATGGAAACGGAAGTGTTGGGGTGTGAACTAGTAACAATTAAATTTAGACCCAATCACTTAAAAACATGTTCACGAAGTTCTCATTTGATTGCAAACTTCATCACATTTGAATATAACCTCTTGTGACAATATAGATTGAACTCAATGAACAAACATACACAATGCATACAAGCCTAGCATATTGATGATTCTACAAACCAATAGAGTCATGACATGAAATACGCAACTAGGATAAACGGACATTGTGGAAACCGTTGATATACCATCCAATCTCCCTCAATAAGCACTTATGTTAATTTTGAATGAATATATAAATCAAACATAGGCCTTGAAATTTATTTCTCATTTTAATGCCATATTTTCTGTTTTTAGGCCTTTGGACCACGTATTTCTTTTAGGTCCATTCAAAATGGTGGCTTACAATCACAAAGGATCACTTAGTCCTTTCGGAGCCCTTCCCCGTGCACATTTTTATTTATCATGTTTTTTTTTCATTTTTCAACAAATCTCACGTGCAACGGATTTTGACATGCACTAGTCTTCCTAAGTCACAAATATGTAGATGACAAGATTGGAAGGAGAACATCTCACGTAGCTCAAATATACAGATGAAGTTAAAAATTCAAAAGAGCTCGTGCATGTGTGAATAGAGGCATATAAAAATAGAAACCGTTTAAAACAACACAAAATCCAACTACTCCATGTAAGCATGGTAAAGAACATAATAAGGATTGATAATCTACATCAAAAGTTCTAGCCACATGAGAGCGTTAAAGGAGGGATTCAAACACAAGTATATGCCACATAAAGTGTGTCAAACCAAAAATACACAAAAAATACAATGTTTTTGAGTTTTTGACATTTATAACCAAAAATAAAATTATATACTCAAAAGACAAACCAAAAATCAGTTGAATTTTTCTTTAAGCTTAAATTATCAAGAGAAAAAAAAACTTCAAATGATAAACAAAAATCATTATTCTAGCATGTGATAAGCATACATTTAGCATGTGAATATAGCATGAAGTACAAAAGCTAAAGTATGCAAACTCTAACACATTCATCCTTTAGATTTAGTAAGGGAGGAAGCATGTGAAAGTAAATGAGAATCAAAAACCCTATTTTGCAAGGCAACCAAGTCGGATTTCCTAACCCAAATTAATGAAGAATGACTATCTTGGGGTGTAGGAACTTTAACTACCGTGGTTACTTTACGATGGGATTTTCTGGGAATTTGTTTAAGATTAAAACAAAATTTCCTAAGATGACCTTTTCGACCACAATGAGTGCAAGTAAAATTACGTCGAAATTTGGTACCTAAGAAATGATCTCGAAGGACTTTCCTACTAGATTCTCCTAAAACATTGGTTTTGGCTTTATGAGTAGATTCATTACAAGTATTGAAGCCTAAACCACAAGTGTCATTTTTAATTTGGACCGTTCCTAATATTTTATCTAATTTTTCTGAACGACACTCCAAATCAAATTTGACATTACTAGAGTCTTTTAATTTATTTTGCAATTCTAAAATGTTAGACTCTAATAAAACATTTCGCTCTTCAAAAGCAAGAAGCTCCTTTTTCAAGGATTCCATTAAACCCCTAAGGCTATCTCTCTCGCTTTCTATATATTCAAGCTTCTCTAGAAGAGCTTTCTCTCGTGTCTTAAGGTCTTCAACCAACATACTATTATCAACGACCTTGACACGTTCTTTCAAACTAGCTTCTAACTTCAACTTAGCTCTTTTCAATTTAATAGATTCTTTATATAATTCTTGAAAAGCATTTTGAAGTTCACTCACATTAACCTCTTCTTCATTTTCACTCTCTCTTTCTTCTCCACCCTCACTATCATCAAAAACAAGAGAATCATAAACTATAATCTTGGGAGTGTCATGTGTTAACGTTTCATCAATCGATGAGTTCTCACTATCACTCACATGACTAGCCATAAAAGCCACAAAATTAGGCTTAGTGGGGGGAATCGGGTCCCTCTTCCTTATCACTATCACTAAAGGTCGTATTATATGCAATGGGTCGTTTACCCTCTTTTCTTAGTTTAGTGGGGCACTCAGAAGCCCTATGGCCATAACCCTCACAACCAAAACACCTATTAGACTCGTCCCTATTTAAATTTTCATTAATAGGTTTAGGGATCTTCTCGGCTTTAGGGATCTTCTCGGCTTTGTCATTCTTAGAAGTTTCAAATTTCTTAAAATCATTTTTAAATTTATCTTTGTTAAATTTAAGAAATTTTCTAAATTTACGAGCAAACAAAGCCATATCTTTCGAGTCACTATCACTCTCGCTCTCTACTACTTGTTTGACCTCTTTTCGGGCTTTTAAAGCAACGCCCTTTTCAATTTTCTTTTCAGTTTTAGAGGAAAACATATCTAGTTCATAGGTTTGTAAATCACCTACAAGCTCTTCTAATTTCGTAGAGGCTAAAGTTGGTAAAGAATTTAAAACGGTCACTTTTGGAATAAATCTATCGGGTAGGGACCTTAAAATTTTCTTTACAACTCGGTTGTCGGGTATTTTCTCTCCCAAATTAAAAGATGAATTGACAATATCGGAAAGTCTAGCATAAAATTCATCAAAAGTTTTATTATCGTTCATTTTGATAGTTTCAAATTGAGTGGTGAGGTTTTGGATTTTCGAAGCTTTAACGACACTAGTTCCTTCATGAGTTAGTTGTAAAATATCCCAAGCTTCTTTAGCGGTTTCACACGTCATAATACGTCAGAATTCATCCGGTGTGACAGCGCTAAACAAAGCATTCAAACCACGAGAATTAAAATTAGAAAGTTTAAACTCATTCTCAGTCCATCTATCGGCCGGTTTGGGAACACGTTCATTTTCAACTAAGTGAGTTGGTGGGGACCACCCGTTAACTACAGACATCCAAACTCTCTCGTCGATAGATTTTAGTGCCGATTTCATTCACGCTTTCCAATACGCGTAGTTAGAACCATCGAAAATAGGAAATTTTGAAAATGGGGAAAATTCCATTTTAGCCAAAAATTATTTAAAGGATCTTTAACCAAATAATTTATCGCTTTGGATCTGATTCCAATTTGTAGAGAAGTGTGGAACCCCGAACTTAATTTTCTCAATTAAAATATTATTTCCTTTTATATATAAATCAAGATGCGGAAGCGTAAAGAAGTGTGATGGTTCACAAACAAACGAATTACCAAATTTCAATTTTCTTAAACAAATTAAAATTAAACCGAGTGAAATTAAATTAACGCATTAAAATCATTTTCACTTAAACCAAGTTAACTACACATTGATCAAATTAAACACGTAGAGATTAAATTAAAACAATTTTTATCTTTTTACCTAAGCATGTGATCTAGGTGATTTTGAAAAGGATAAAATAAACTATCAATCCACTACACCGCGATGTACGAGGAAAAACCCACAACGGGAAACAACCTCGGACGGCACTAGCCACAAATCCACTAAGTACGGAATTTACAAATACAAGACAGAAAGGCTTACAACACACGACTCGATCCCTCTCAAGCCCCGACGCTTCTTCTTGTAGATACCTCTTCCTAGCGGATAACCTTGGAACTCCACCGCGGTCTCGGAATCCACCGATCAAACTTTATATGGTCACCATCACCCGATCAAGGAGCCTTTCTCCAAGTGGGTAATGCTGCAACAACCTCTCATTCTTTCTTTATGGGATGTAGAAGAAAACCCGAAACTTCTCTTTGAAAGGAAGAGATGAACCCGACGCCAATCTCCAAGCAAGATATATGAATATGGGAACTTGGAAGAAACTAATTTGGGTGTAAACTAGAGTGGTGTATATTTTTCTCTTTGATAAAAACACACTCAAAACATGATATTTTTCCCTCTTTGATTTTACTCTAAAAACACTCTCTAGGAGTTAGTAAGATATGAAAAAGATTCATATTCAAAAGTGATTCCCGCACATAGTTATGCTCTGAAAAGTTGGTTAAGAAACAAGTGGGGAAGTGGGTGAAAAACTGCTTAAAACTGCCAAAAACTGTTCCCGCCTGTCATCTCGTTCGAACGACATTTCAGTCGAACGACATTCTCGTTCGAATGAGTCTTCTAACGAAGTTCTATTATGAACACGTTAGAAACTTATTGAAAATCTCGTTAGAACGACAATCCCGTTCGAACAACATTTCGAACGAAGTTCCAGTATGCCTTAATGGGAATTCGTTGGAATCTCGTTCGAACGACATCTGGTTTGACCGATAATCTCGTTCGAACGACATATCGAACGAGCTTCCAGAAACTTTGGAATATTCGATTTTTAGCCCATAAAACTTTATAAACATATTTTAAAATTTTAATTAATTCTTTCTGAAAATAAAACACAGTTTTAATTAAACCAAACACCCAATTAAACCTGTTACAAGCTCCTATACATATATAATTGCATTCATACCTTGGGAGCATGGAACTATGGTTGATGATGTATAAACGAGGCACGAAACTGGCATGATGATGAAGCTTTATACTATTTGCCGCTACGTCTTCAAACAAACTTTTCATAGGCTTGAGAATATTACAATTAAATATAATCCTATGTATAAATGTTTTTGTCCGGAATTGAGCCAAAACTATATATGGACTCAATTGAAAATTTGTGTCCTTACAAATCTCCCCCTTTGGCTATTCCGGGACAAAAACCAAACAAAAATCCTAAAGGGCCGTCAAGCTCACTAGACTCAAAACATAACCCACCCAAACTTGACTCAACCCAAGGATCAAACGCTTTGCCATTGAAAGATGCCTCTTTAGAAGAATTCCTGCACACTTAAGCAAACTCATCAAATGCATTAATTTTCCCCTTTATCAAAATGATCAACCCAAGAAGTTAGCTACTCAACCCACGAAGTTAGCTACTCCCCCTAAGTTAAATCTCCTAAACTTAGATAAGATTATAATAGGATAAGATACCATTTCTCCCCCTATCATTCTCCCCCTTTTTGTGCAAGAATAGGCAAAGAATAAAGAACAAATATATAAGCATGTTGAAGCTTAAAGTGATAAGACATGAAAGCATATGGGCAACAAAAGCATAACTAATCCAAGATAGATAACAAAACTAAAGTATACGCATAGAAGGACTAGACAGCAAGGCAAAGGTAAAATAAAATACCATATATATATATATACTAGAAATATATCAATAATGCACACGCACATATATATATAGACATAAACACACACATGACACAAAATATAATAAGTTGGCACACTCGTATGGAAAAAATGTGTCATATGGAAACGGAAGTGTTGGGGTGTGAACTAGTAACAATTAAATTTAGACCCAATCACTTAAAAACATGTTCACGAAGTTCTCATTTGATTGCAAACTTCATCACATTTGAATATAACCTCTTGTGACAATATAGATTGAACTCAATGAACAAACATACACAATGCATACAAGCCTAGCATATTGATGATTCTACAAACCAATAGAGTCATGACATGAAATACGCAACTAGGATAAACGGACATTGTGGAAACCGTTGATATACCATCCAATCTCCCTCAATAAGCACTTATGTTAATTTTGAATGAATATATAAATCAAACATAGGCCTTGAAATTTATTTCTCATTTTAATGCCATATTTTCTGTTTTTAGGCCTTTGGACCACGTTTTCTTTTAGGTCCATTCAAAATGGTGGCTTACAATCACAAAGGATCACTTAGTCCTTTCGGAGCCCTTCCCCGTGCACATTTTTATTTATCATGTTTTTTTTTTCATTTTTCAACAAATCTCACGTGCAACGGATTTTGACATGCACTAGTCTTCCTAAGTCACAAATATGTAGATGACAAGATTGGAAGGAGAACATCTCACGTAGCTCAAATATACAGATGAAGTTAAAAATTCAAAAGAGCTCGTGCATGTGTGAATAGAGGCATATAAAAATAGAAACCGTTTAAAACAACACAAAATCCAACTACTCCATGTAAGCATGGTAAAGAACATAATAAGGATTGATAATCTACATCAAAAGTTCTAGCCACATGAATGCGTTAAAGGAGGGATTCAAACACAAGTATATGCCACATAAAGTGTGTCAAACCAAAAATACACACAAAATACAATGTTTTTGAGTTTTTGACATTTATAACCAAAAATAAAATTATATACTCAAAAGACAAACCAAAAATCAGTTGAATTTTTCTTTAAGCTTAAATTATCAAGAGAAAAAAAACTTCAAATGATAAACAAAAATCATTATTCTAGCATGTGATAAGCATACATTTAGCATGTGAATATAGCATGAAGTACAAAAGCTAAAGTATGCAAACTCTAACACATTCATCCTTTAGATTTAGTAAGGGAGGAAGCATGTGAAAGTAAATGAGAATCAAAAACCCTATTTTGCAAGGCAACCAAGTCGGATTTCCTAACCCAAATTAATGAAGAATGACTATCTTGGGGTGTAGGAACTTTAACTACCGTGGTTACTTTACGATGGGATTTTCTGGGAATTCGTTTAAGATTAAAACAAAATTTCCTAAGATGACCTTTTCGACCACAATGAGTGCAAGTAAAATTACGTCGAAATTTGGTACCTAAGAAATGATCTCGAAGGACTTTCCTACTAGATTCTCCTAAAACATTGGTTTTGGCTTTTTGAGTAGATTCATTACAAGTATTGAAGCCTAAACCACAAGTGTCATTTTTAATTTGGACCGTTCCTAATATTTTATCTAATTTTTCCGAACGACACTCCAAATCAAATTTGACATTACTAGAGTCTTTTAATTTATTTTGCAATTCTAAAATGTTAGACTCTAATAAAACATTTCGCTCTTCAAAAGCAAGAAGCTCCTTTTTCAAGGATTCCATTAAACCCCTAAGGCTATCTCTCTCGCTTTCTATATATTCAAGCTTCTCTAGAAGAGCTTTCTCTCGTGTCTTAAGGTCTTCAACCAACATACTATTATCAACGACCTTGACACGTTCTTTCAAACTAGCTTCTAACTTCAACTTAGCTCTTTTCAATTTAATAGATTCTTTATATAATTCTTGAAAAGCATTTTGAAGTTCACTCACATTAACCTCTTCTTCATTTTCACTCTCTCTTTCTTCTCCACCCTCACTATCATCAAAAACAAGAGAATCATAAACTATAATCTTGGGAGTGTCATGTGTTAACGTTTCATCAATCGATGAGTTCTCACTATCACTCACATGACTAGGCATAAAAGCCACAAAATTAGGCTTAGTGGGGGGAATCGGGTCCCTCTTCCTTATCACTATCACTAAAGGTCGTATTATATGCAATGGGTCGTTTACCCTCTTTTCTTAGTTTAGTGGGGCACTCAGAAGCCCTATGGCCATAACCCTCACAACCAAAACACCTATTAGACTCGTCCCTATTTAAATTTTCATTAATAGGTTTAGGGATCTTCTCGGCTTTAGGGATCTTCTCGGCTTTGTCATTCTTAGAAGTTTCAAATTTCTTAAAATCATTTTTAAATTTATCTTTGTTAAATTTAAGAAATTTTCTAAATTTACGAGCAAACAAAGCCACATCTTTCGAGTCACTATCACTCTCGCTCTCTACTACTTGTTTGACCTCTTTTCGGGCTTTTAAAGCAACGCCCTTTTCAATTTTCTTTTCAGTTTTAGAGGAAAACATATCTAGTTCATAGGTTTGTAAATCACCTACAAGCTCTTCTAATTTCGTAGAGGCTAAAGTTGGTAAAGAATTTAAAACGGTCACTTTTGGAATAAATCTATCGGGTAGGGACCTTAAAATTTTCTTTACAACTCGGTTGTCGGGTATTTTCTCTCCCAAATTAAAAGATGAATTGAAAATATCGGAAAGTCTAGCATAAAATTCATCAAAAGTTTTATTATCGTTCATTTTGATAGTTTCAAATTGAGTGGTGAGGTTTTGGATTTTCGAAGCTTTAACGACACTAGTTCCTTCATGAGTTAGTTGTAAAATATCCCAAGCTTCTTTAGCGGTTTCACACGTCAAAATACGTCAGAATTCATCCGGTGTGACATCACTAAACAAAGCATTCAAACCAGGAGAATTAAAATTAGAAAGTTTAAACTCATTCTCAGTCCATCTATCGGCCGGTTTGGGAACACGTTCATTTTCAACTAAGTGAGTTGGTGGGGACCACCCGTTAACTACAGACATCCAAACTCTCTCGTCGATAGATTTTAGTGCCGATTTCATTCACGCTTTCCAATACGCGTAGTTAGAACCATCGAAAATAGGAAATTTTGAAAATGGGGAAAATTCCATTTTAGCCAAAAATTATTTAGAGGATCTTTAACGAAATAATTTATTGCTTTGGCTCTGATACCAATTTGTAGAGAAGTGTGGAACCCCGAACTTAATTTTCTCAATTAAAATATTATTTCCTTTTATATATAAATCAAGTTGCGGAAGCGTAAAGAAGTGTGATGGTTCACAAACAAACGAATTACCAAATTTCAATTTTCTTAAACAAATTAAAATTAAACCGAGTGAAATTAAATTAACGCATTAAAATCATTTTCACTTAAACCAAGTTAACTACACATTGACCAAATTAAACACATAGAGATTAAATTAAACCAATTTTATCTTTTTACCTAAGCATGTGATCTAGGTGATTTTCCAAAAGATAAAATAAACAATCAATCCACTACGCCGCGATGTACGAGGAAAAATCCACAACGTGAAACAACCTCGGACGGCCCTAGCCACAAATCCACTAAGTACGGAATTTACAAATACAAGACAGAAAGGCTTACAACACACGACTCGATCCCTCTCAAGCCCCGACGCTTCTTCTTGTAGATACCTCTTCCTAGCGGATAACCTTGGAACTCCACCGCGATCTTGGAATCCACCGATCGGACTTTATATGGTCACCGTCACCCGATCAAGGAGCCTTACTCCAAGTGGGTAATGCTGCAAAAACCTCTTCTTCTTTCTTTATGGGATGTAGAAGAAAACCCGAAACTTCTCTTTGAAAGGAAGAGATGAACCCGGCGCCAATCTCCAAGCAAGATATATGAATATGGGAACTTGGAAGAAACTAATTTTGGTGTAAACTAGAGTGGTGTATATTTTTCTCTTTGATAAAAACACACTCAAAACATGATCTTTTTCCCTCTTTGATTTTACTCTAAAAACACTCTCTAGGAATTAGTAAGATATGAAAAAGATTGATATTCAAAAGTGATTCCAGCACAAAGTTATGCTGTGAAAAGTGGGTGAAAAACTGCTTAAAACTGCCAAAAACTGTTCCCGCCTGGTATCTCGTTTGAACGACATTCTCGTTCGAACGAGTCTTCTAATGAAGTTCCAGTATGAACTCGTTGGAAATCTCGTTAGAACGACAATCTCGTTCGAACGAAGTTCCAGTATGCCTTAATGGGAAGTCGCTGGAAATCTCGTTCGAACGACATCTGGTTCGAACGACATATCGAACGAGCTTCCAGAAACTTTGGAATATTCGATTTTTAGCCCAGAAAACTTTATAAACTTATTTTAAAGTTTTAATTAATTCTTTCTGAAAATAAAACACAGTTTTAATTAAACGTAACACCCAATTAAACTTGTTACAAGCTCCTATATATATAATTGCATTCATACCTTGGGAGCATGGAACTATGGTTGATGACGTATAAACGAGGCACGAAACTGGCATGATGATGAAGCTTTATACTATTTGCCGCTACGTCTTTAAATAAAATTTTCATAGGCTTGAAAATATTACAATTAAATACAATCCTATGTATAAATGTTTTTGTCCGAAATTGAGCCAAAATTATATATGGACTCAATTGGAAATTTGTGTCCTTACAATATCTAATACTAGCATATCAGCCGGTAAAATTAAACTGCCAATCTCTATGTCTACTCCTCGGCATATAAAGAAAATCAATGACCCATTACCAAGTGGTGAGTCTACATAAGTTACTGTACTCTCTACCGTGCTTAACAACCCAGTGGCCTTTGCAAAGCTAGTGGCTATAAAAGAGTGTGATGCCCCCGTGTCAAATAATATGCGACCCAAAGTACCATGGATAGAAAAATTACCCTCCACTGCGGGTGGTGCCTGCGGAACTGCGTCCTGGTGGACGTTATAGACACGTCCATACTGCAACTGTCCCTGCTGCATCGGAACTGTGGGTAAATCTAGAACTGGAGCCGACACTGGTAGGGCGGTGGGAAAAATGGGTCTCTAGGGCTCCTGGTGAGCACCCTGCTATCGAGGAACTCTATCCCTATCCGAGAACTCCTATTTCTTATGGCCAGTCTTGCCACAAGTCTAACATTTCCCAATGAAGTTTCCTCCTCTCTGCCCCTGGTAGCCTCAGCTCGGTTGGCTGTTAACACCTCTACCTTGGCCCTGCTGGCCCTGTTGTCCTCCCTGCTGTTGACCCGCTGCTAATTTTATGGCTGGCCCTGCTGTTGGCCCTGTCTCCAACCCCCATGACCATGCTAGAACCCTCTAGAATGGAACCTCTTAGCAGACTCCCCCTGCTGGGAACCCTGCCTCTGACTCTGCTCAACCGGTACTCCACTGGCATTACCTCCCCCTGTCTTTCCCAAATGGTTGGGATCTCCCCCTCGCTTGCTTCCCTTAGCATGAAAGCGATTGTCCTAACAATGCAATAAGGCTTCATTCATAACGCCGGTATATGAGTGTAGGGAAAGGTTACCCAATAAATTCTGTCGTATCTTCTAAGTCAAGCCATCCATGAACATCTGAATGCGCTTCTCCTCAGTAGGCACCTCCTCCGGTACCATGTTTGTCAATCGTGTGAACTCTTCCTCGTATTCTGCAACGGTCTTCCCTTCCTGGGTGAGGTCTAAAAGTTTCCATCTCATCTCAGTCTTGACGGCGAAAGGAAAATACTTACGGTCAAACCGCATCCAGAAATCATTGATAGTCATCAAATCTCGCTCCTCGGTAGTAGTGGACTCCCACCACTGTAAGGCTGCCCCTCTCAGCTTGAAGGTAGCCAAAACCTGCCTTTGAACCTCTGTGCACTCATACATGCGAAGATGCTGCTTTATGTCCTTCTTCCACTGACTCGGGGTAACCACATCTGAACTGCCCAAGAACTTTGGGGGATAAGCCCTCTGAAAGGACTCTCTAACTCTCTCCCATCCAGTGGGAAATGGATATACTGGAACTGGTGCCACTGCCTGAACCCGGGGTGGGGCCTGCTGCACCACCGCTAAGGCTGCATTTACCGCTTGTGCAACTATCGCGGCAACTTTTGTTGCGTTCATTGTCCCCTGAGCCTGTATGGCCGGCTGTTCTGGCTGGGCCTGTTGGTCTCTTGGTGTACATCGAGGAGGATTCTTGAGACGAGAAAGAATATTATTAGTCCACAGTTATTTCAAAATCTCAAATAGCTGAAGACGTAACCGCAAAATATAAGATCACAACAGTCCTAAAAATAGGGCTCTATATCAAAGGACGCAAAGCTGAAAACATAGAAAGCCATACAGATCCTAATGGACACTAGAACCTGGCTCTGATACCACATGTGACACCCCGTCTAATTAAATATCGGGTGATCAGTCCTTTATAAAATTTAAAACAGAATGTTCGGGTGGTTCATTCTTAGCATCACTGTCGAAAACGCAATAACTTATTTAATCACCTAATATAATTAAGCTAAGTGTTAAAACATTTATTTCTTATTAATTAAAAACCAGTTAATTACCAAATCAAGTAATTTAATATAAAACATCCACGTACAATTAATTAATACAAATACTGAATCAGAATTGCATGCTGAAATAAATAAGACTGGATAAAACATCCCAGTTCAAAACTCTAAACCAAAACAATAGTAGCCATCAATACAAATGAAAATGAACGAGAAATAGAGTAAACATAACATTTGAAACTGTCTAAGGAAGGGGCGACACATGCCCTAATGAAAATGTCATAACGAATAGGAATGAAACAATCGAGGCGTCTAAACAAAGTCCTGCAGCTCCCACAACAGCTACAGCATGCCAAAATCCGAAACTCTAAGCCTGATGTCCCTGTGGCTGAGCACCTGATATAATACATATATATAGCAAGAGAGAGAGAAGATGCAAGAAACGGGTCAGAGCACGATGTGTAAAAACATTTGTTTAAGCAAGTATTTAAAATTTGCAGTAAAGCAAGTATCAAGTACATGTTAGTTCGAACTCTCTCTTGAGATTCTCACCCCTCTTCTATTGTGCACGCCTAACGCGTATCTAAATTTTCTCCTTAGCTATACCTCCCCATATGACTAGTCTGAATACATCCTAATAGTATTTTACCCTCACTATTAGTCAAACCGTATCTCCCATACAATACGTTATCCAATTAGCCTATGACGAAAAGCTAATTAATACATTTTCCATTTTCATAATAATTTAAGTATACGATAAGAATTTTCTTAACAAGTTTCCATGCCCACATTCATTACTATACACATTAGATTAATTCACAACTCTCATACATATATACATATAGTCACATCTTCCCTATATATATAACATGCTACTGCACCCCCGGGCTATATCCCATTAGCGCACCTAATCAACATATTGTACCCCCGGGTTATCACCCTTTAGTACACATATTTAAATAATCTTGTACCCCCGGGTTATCACCCATTAGTACCCTTATAATATAAGATTCTCACACCCCCAGGTTATCACCCATTGGTGCCTTTAATAATAATAATAATAATAATAATAATAATAATAATAATAATAATAATAATAATAATAATAATAATAATAATAATAATAATAATAATAATAATAATAATAATACATAATAGGCATACACACATCCTATTATAATAAATAGGTATTTCCCTCACCTACATATATTCTTCTCATACGCATTTTGATTTTAACATTCCGTAATAGTTATTTGGATTATTTTCCCTATCGTAATCTCTACGGCATATTCTCTCCGTACCTAATTCATTAAAGTATATAATTCCTCATACTTCTTCCGAAATTCTACCTTACTTAAGTTTATTATTTGGAAATATTTCTCTCATTTTTGAACTAATAAACTCAAAACTGGGTCCTAAAAGAAATTATCAAAATTTCACGCTATCGCTTGAACGAGGTGGCAAGTCGTTTGAACGACTGCCACATGTCGCTCGAACAGCTTCGCGCGAGATTGCAATCTCGCTCGAACGACTTCGAGCGACTTTGCGCAAGATTTCGTTGTTCGTCTCCTACCCAGATTTTCCAACGTTTTCCACCATTTTTAACCTCAAATATCCTCATTCAACACCCCAAACTCCATACAAACAGTTCTACATCGAACCCCATCAATAATACATGAATTCTAACATCCCAGAATCATTCATTCATTACGAATCATTCATAAAAATGTGAAATCCCCAATTTAGATTTATCAAAACCCTAGTTCTTCCAATACATGTTCAAGAAGCCATAATTTCTAGATTTGTTCTACATATAAATTCCTCAAAACGTGATTTCCAGTCTACATACATTAATGGTTTCAATCTAATAAATAACAGAATTAATTTACACCTTCAAATTCATCAATTTCACCATTTTTATAACCTATTACATATTCCTAACAATTCTACACTAACATGAATATAATCAATACCGAAATACAGCAAGTTATAAACACTTGCCTTGAGTGAGTAGTCTGATTTCTTGATGTTGTCGGTATGGGTGTGTTACCCTTGTCCCGACCTACACGGTGGTGGTGGTGGTTGTGCAAGGTGATGTCGATTTAGCCCTCTTCTCTTGGCGAAAGCTCTCCCTCAGACTTCCTATGGCCGTTCTTACTTTCTCCAGCTTTCTAACCCTAATGCAATTGTTTTGGATGATAAATTAACTCCTAATTTTCGTCCATTAATTAGGCCTAAAAATCCAATTGACCATAATGCCCTTTTGGGGTGCTGGTTAGGCCTAAAATTACCCCGAGACCCAAACTAAACACCCGAGTATACTATTTCGACTATCTCGATCCTTCTGGACTCAACAGTACACTCAAAATCATCATACGAGTTACTAAAAATAATTGATATATTTATTCCATCAATTTAGTCCCGACACGACCCACACGCGCGTCTGACTTAATTCACTAAACTATCGTATTATTATCTCTCGACAATTTATCAAAGTGTATAGTTCCATATTACATATCGCACTATAATATTAAACTAATAAGTAGTAACCCTTAGCATGCTAGTTAATATTTATTTTTATTAGATCCGGATTAATTAACAATTTAATTCTTCACATTTAAATTTAATTAATCCCGCTGTAATATATAATCCCTTAATTATTTAAATCATAAAAAATGTGGGGTATTACATTCTCTCCATGTCCTATCAAGTAAGTTTCAACTTCCCCGAGTTAAAATTTATTGGATTCTTCATATACTATCCTCGTAGAAAATCTGGGAATTAACGGTCCTAACTGCCCTAACCCATCAAATAGTTAAATCCTGAAGTCACACTCTTCTACATTCAGTTACCTCTTGCAATATGCGTTGTCTCACAATCTTTCACTTAAGGAAGAAAAATTTATTACTCGAATATCTAGGGCGCCCATACACCCTATGCTTTGTGCATTGCCGCACCACCGTACTAGACATTTTATATAAATAACAAATGATGCCCCACATACTTGGCATGACTATATGGTAAGGTCCTACTCAGTCATCCTACTTTTTCCACCTAATAATATCTTAGGTTGTCCCACCGATCTGCTTGTGGTGACAACGATTGGTAACATTATTTCATATTGATCTTATACGTACCCATCGGCATTAGTTTGTAATATAACCATTATCTTAAAATTATAACCACGTGTATGGGTAATAATTATGATACTAAATCCATGTACTAAGGTCAAACTTCTCCCAACTTCCAACATTTGCTAAGTTTCATGCGTGGGATGTCTCGCAAAGCGAAATCCAAACAAGGAACCCCCCGATACACTACTACCTAACACTGATGGTTGTCGGGATCTGTTAAGTCCTTAATCCATAACATATTTCCCCGAATTTCTATCTACAATCATAAAAGTCCACTCGTCCACTCTCATGTTACTAATGACATTATAAAACGCAAGGCTCTCACTATCACGAGTTATTAGCGCTATATAACTTACGATCTATATCTCTCCCCTCTACAATATTTCAATATACCATGAATCACATCAGTAAAACATCCCTGCTCGCCGGGATCAACATAGTAAAACAACATACTCACTGAAGTCTATAATACAGTACAACACATGTACCGGCTCAACCGTCTTTCAGGTGATGCCTCTGTAAAACCGTATTTTTAAAATTTAAAATTTTTATTATGATAATCTTATCATAATTTACTACTGTTAAAACCCTCGGTAATCAGTAACCATAAAATATAATAATAATATTTACTACTATAACGCTCAAAGGAGAACGAATCATTACATAATACCATATACAAATTTCTCTTAGTGTCCACAGTTGCTCCTCCCCGCAGGCGGCACGAAAAATCTCGCTACCAAAAGGTAGTCATTTACATAATAAGTTTACTGTCTCCAGCATACCCACTAAAGCGAATGCACACTCAAATTCTTAGTGCTAACTATTCACATATGTTGTGACACACCCACGTCACTAGAACTCACCACTATTGCACAAGGATGAAACAAATTTTTTTCAGTCTAGCCTGATCGTAGGGTCCCTGCACATGCCTTTCACGACCCATAATTATCTACAATCGTTATACCTTTCGGATTCCACTCCTTAGTGTTTCCCTACTTATTCCACTTTATGGCTTACCCGCTCCACATTGATACATTGGCCCCATATCTCTAGGCCTCAAATATGGCCTTCCCTTTATTTCCTGGGCCACGTCGACCCTAAAATACGGTATGCTACAGTTATTGAGGACTACGCTGGTCCTACCTAGACCCACTACTCTCGGGTTATTAATTCCTGGGTCTAATTATCTTGACCCGATTCTCACACCGGATATTTCACTTTTCCAACTGGTATGCCTTATAGGCACGATTTATTATTCTTGATACTCATCAATTTAACTACTCACGTGAACACATTCAATACTGGTAACCCTTATCTTTACATACAAGGTAATTTCCCTTTCACTGGTCCTCCTAAACTTATTGGAATGTCCTCCTATCGGACCTGGTAGTCTTAACTCCTAGTTGTTATTTTTATTGTTCCTTGCGCTCTACAGGGCATATGGAACACATGATCGACCCGCTGGTCTTGACTGAATCCATCACCATTACGTTAAGGTTTAATCATATCATTTAAATAGGTGTCCCCTCACTGGGTATACTTTCTGGTGATGTTCTACTAACACTATTGAATTTAACCTTGCCATTTGACTAGGTATCACAACTCGACCGGCTCCCTTTCTTCTGGGGCGTTGACACATTCTAGTAAACATATAATTTGATGACATTGACACTAGTCAGTCGTACCTCCCATTGATGCTAGGGCATTCTACCCATGAGTCCATTTTCAACTTACGGACCCTTTTATCTTTTGTGACTCCTTCTTCGATTACGAAGTTAGCTTACCAAGTTAACTCATCCTTTACGGTCGGCCTCTACCCGACCTACTGGTGATAAGTTCAACATCTCTTCCATATCTCTGTCTTACCAGAAGATGGAAAATTTTAAATGGTCAACCAGTACCTAATATCTCGGTCTAATTGACTATTTTTACTCTTTGTTGTTTCTCTGAGCTAAGAAAATTTTCTTATGAATTTAAAAATTTTGAGTGTCACTACACTCTACTTTACATTATTGCCTTTGGATTAGGTCCCCCTATTGGACCATCACACTTAGATATTAGGGTTGGTGACTTCTACCGTGATTACCATTCCCCGAATGCTTCACAACTTTCAATTGTTTTCCTCCTCCTACAGTCCCACTAACGGCCTTCACTGGTCGTACCATATTGCTCGGAGTATGAAGTCCAATCACTCTCGCATATGAACTGACTTCACTAAACTAAATAGCAGGAGAGCAGAATTCGCATACGTAGTGGGATACAACAATCCTAAAATAAGGCTCTACATCAAAGAACGCTAATCTGAAACGTAATAAGCCGTACAAATCCTAAAGGACACTAGAACCTGATGCTCTGATACCACCTGTGACACCCCGCCCAATTAAATATCGAGTGATCAGTCCTTTATACAACTTATAACAGAAAGTTGGGTTGGTTCATTCTTAGCATCACTGTCGAGAACTAAAATCCAATTAATTACCTAACATTTAATTAAGCTAGTGTCAAAACATTTTCCAATTTAACTTTAAACCAATTAATTTAATAAATTCTAAACATGAAATTATAGACCACACACAAGAATTGAATGTTGATTGAATCAAATACTGAATAGATAAGACTGGATAAAACCTTCTAGTTCACAGTTACAAACCAAACCATAATAAATACTCAAACCAACAGAGAAGAACTACAAGGGAAACTGAGAATAACTCTGCTAATGAGAATGGCGACACATGCCCTACCTGAGATGTCTGAACTAGGAACTGAATGAAATGAGAGACACGTATAATCTCAAATAACCCGCAACTTCCACAACAGCTCCAGCTCGGCAAATCATCCAAGTATCTCCCTGTGGCTGGGCACCTGTACTAATATATATATATATATATATATATATATATATATATATATATATATATGTATGTATCAAAAGAGAAAAGAGATGCAAGAAATGGGTTAGAGCCCAATGTGTAAAAATATTTGTTTTAGCAAGTATTTAAAATTTGCATCAAAGCAAGTATCAAGTACATGTTAGTTCGAACTCTCACATGAGGTTCTCACCTCTCGACTAATGTGCACGCCTAACACACATCTAGTCCAACCTAGTTATGCCGTTAACTAACTAGTTTGTCTACCCCTCTATTCTCACATTAATATGGGAGTTAACTCATGTCGTTCTAATATATCCTGCAGGTATCTCACCTTTTTTATTAACCAGATTAATGTATAAAAGTTATGGTGGGAAAATTCTCATTATTAAATCCCTTTCAAAGTGTCCCAATAATTTACTTACATACTTTACCAAAGAGTTCATTATAAAAGCATGTATATTATTCTCAGCACAAATATACAAATAGGGCACCCCCTAGGTTAAGCTGCGGTGCACACATACTCTGCTATCAAATCCCGGTACATCACGTACATGAGGACTACGTGTTTCAAATCTCTTAGGAACCGTTACAATAAGCCAAATCACACATATTGGAGGCGAACATAGTTCACATACCCATAGGTCACGCACATACCTACGCTCCCATGGTCATCTGACTTACTAACTCATAAATAAGCCATTCACAGTTCTATGTTCTTAAGGTACCGATCTAAATCCCCCCCCCCCCCCCCCCCGTAGGCAACACAGAGATTAGATGGCCCTGATTCAAAAGCCGACCTCCCGTGATAACAAGTATGGTAGGTATGTCATACACATAATATATCAAATATAGGGATGAACCCAACCCATCAAATCAAATGGTATACACACAACCAAATGTCATTTTCCATATGTAGTATTATTATCACTAATTACTGTCAACGTATTTTAAGTTACAATATTCCCTCTTTCGTAATATATTTCTAAGGATATTATATCACCCAAAAATCCTTGATACATAATCGTATTAAGTCCCACAATTAACCACAAATTTTATTCTTAAGTTATATACCGTTCGAACTAATATCATAACTATTTATCACTTAATACTCTCGATGCATTTACAATTAAGATTATCTCTCTCTCTCTCTCTCTCGTAATCTTCAAGGTAATCTCACAGTCACGCATATTTAAATCAATACACCTAAATAACTCCCAACAATTCCGCACTATTTTGGGTTCATCGAACACTAATTTTCCTCACTCAAATCAACCATTTACTAACATAGGGGCAAAATAGGTAATTTCACAAAATCAAAAATCTCGCACGAACGACTTCCACATGTCGCTCGAATGACTTCGTGCGACAACCCTATTTTGCGCGAATGACTTCGCGCGACTTCTCGCGACCTGGGCGCTGCTTCATCTTCAACCTTTGATAGCCTCGTTTTTCACCATTTATCAACCCCAAACCCTCTAAAATTTCATCCCAAACTCCAATCAATCCTTCCCAAATCGAACCCTAACTTTTGTAAATGAATTCCAACAACCTAGAATCATTCGATCATTACCAATCGTTATCGAAATATGAAATCCCCAATTTAAATACACAATCCCTAGTTCTTCCAAATTTCATTCAAGAACATATAATTCCCCAGATTCATTCATCAACTAAAGTTATCAGAACATGATTTCAATTCTACATACACGAAGGGTTCAACCTAATTAAATCTCAAATTAAAATGATGTAGATCCAATCTCCAATTTTCATAAATTTTATGAATGATATGTTGGTGTTTCAATCCTACACTAACATGAACATGATTATTTCTAAAGAAAAGCAAGTAATAAACACTTGCATCGATTTCAAAGGTCTGATCCGTTGGTGTTGCTGGTATGGATGCGTTCCCCGCGTTCCGATTTACAAGATGGTGGTGGTGGTTGTGCAAGGTGGTGAAAATGGCTTCTCCGCCTTTGGAATTTTCTTTCCCTCACCCACTATGGCTCTCTCTTGGTTTTGGTTTAACCTAACCCTAATTGTCCCCAATTAGCTGATATAATATTCCTCTAATTTTCGTCCATTTAATTCCTCCAAAAATCCAAACTACAAAACTACCCCTACCGGGTGCTGGCTTGGCCTAAAAATGTCCTGGAGTCCAATTAAAATACCTGGGTAGAGTTTTCTGACTATCTCGACCCCTCCGGACTCAACGACGCACTCGAAATGATCATACGAGTTTCTAAAAATAATTTACCTTTTTATTCCAATTAGTTAGTCCTGGAACGACTCACACGCGCGTCTCCGACTTAATATACCAAACTGTCGTATTTCTCTTTCACAACAAGTTATATAAAATCGTCAATCTGTATTACTTATTCTCACAATAATATTAATAATTACTTACTTCTTGTCATGCTAGTAAACACTCAAATTTAAATTCGAATTAATAATTAATTCTCATATTATAATTTAATTAATCCCACAATAAAAATAAATCACGTAATTATTTAAGTCTTCGAAAATACGGGGTATTACACTTAGTCAATTTGATGACCGGCAGATGAAGGAGGAGGATAAAGTTCACCCAAGCAAGTTACCTTAAAGATTCTCTACAGAGGTGGCTCGAAGGACCTACCTCGAAGATTCTCCAAAGGACCTGGTTCGAAGGATCCAACTCCTCGATCAAAGTCACTTGAATGAAAATAGTTTAAAATAATAAATAGAACGACCTGTATTATGTATTTTATCTTATATTATATGTTTAGTGAGTTTATTTGGTACCCATGAGGGACCATGTCTGGCAAGTCATGGGAGCGCTAACATGCTCTATTGAGCAACCTCCTCTTGGGAACCTCGCGGGGACATGGTTTGGATGATTGGGCGCAAAACAACTTTGTGAATACAATTACCAGCCCTCTTGGCACATTTGGGAAAAACTTCACTTAGCACATACAGTTGCTCGAGCCACTACAGCCGGGACGCCTATACTCTTACTTGTTTGAGGGAACCTCCTCGAGCTACCCCAATCTTGCAGTCTTGGTTCTAAGATAGTTCTTAACCAATAAACAAAAAACTAAACACTCAATCTACCTATCAGTCGAGAAACCTTAAAGTAGATGCATACCGCCTGACTGATGTGACTATACACCCTCCAGAGTCACTGTTTAATCTGACGTCATAATGTCTGGCATTTAGGGACTCAAAGTTATAGTACTCAAGTGGGTTTATCCTTAGGATGACATGCTAGTTCACCAAACCTGACCCTTTAGTCATTCTACGGTAATCTCCAAGTTTCCATGTCACGTCCCTCATTAATGCCCCCATATTTCCAGCCAATGAAATAGTTTCCCGCCACATTATGAGATCCCATGCATTTAATTCAATGTCTTCTACATTAATGAGGGGGTACTTGTGAATTTAAGGAAATAAATCGTATTAAGCATGATCAAGTTTACTCGAGTAACCTTACCTAGAGGAGAGAGCATTCTAAGCCTAGAATTATTGCCCAACTTCCGCTATACATGAGAGCCATTATGAGAACGTTAATTTCCCATACCCATTTAATACACCTATCATTGAGCATTAACTAAGCTTGAAGTTCCTACCTTTCCTTTATTGTGCCTAGAGTGATTGCTCTTTCTCCCTCCGACTAACCTCCATGTTGGTCCCATCTATTTATTATGCTTGTTGTGTATTTATTGTGCCAATGTTTCATTTAATACAAGTCTGAATATTGAATCCCTTTGTCTTTTATTCACCTGTGTTCACAGTCAATATTTAATATTGCACGGTGTTGATACCGATCTTGATAAGGGGTTATGCCACGCTTGATACTAACTGGATTCCAAGAACCCAGAGAGAGAGATAGAGAGAGGCGGACTCTCATACATACCAAGTTTACATACTTTCTCTCGCAAACCAATTATAATAAAATATTGAAAAAACTATATTTTGAGTTAAATTTTTTATGTCAAATTTAAACATTTCAAGGGACACATATAAATAAACCAGGTAAAAGTAACTTTTTTTGCTATTTTTAAAAAATCGGTCAAACTTTCATGCTTTTAAAGCAATTTAACAGCTGTGAAAATTTGACCAATTTTTTAAAAATAACAAAAGAAAAGTTATTTTGATCTGTTTTTTATATGGAACCATTGAAATGTTTAAATACCATATAATAAAATTCAACTCAAAAATAATTTTTTTACTATTTAAAAAAAATTGGTATGTAAACTTGGTAAGTATGAGAGTCTGACTAGATATATATTAATTAAGAACGAATCCATGTAGTCTAATGATGTAGACAACTGTTAATGAACAGAATGTTACGTAAAATACATAATGTGATGAAATGATATTTCGTATGGGTAGTGTTGTGGGGGATTATTCTTGAGATTTAAATCATATGAGTTGATGTTTAGCTCTCATTTAATATATAAGCTAGATGCCTTTGATATTGTCACATTAGTATACATACTAGGTTTCATATTTGGATTTGGGTTGAAACTACTTATATTATTACACTTAGATGATGAGTGAGATATTTTTTTTGCATGCGAGTGCCAATGGGCGGTATGTAATGTGAATTGATTGCATAATTGTACATTGGGTTTTAAGTCAATTCTTACAACTTTAGGGCGCTGACCCAAATTATAAAATGTTTCCCTCCAGCTTTTCCTAGTCAGGGGCAGCAGGGCAGACAGAGGATTAGACTTGAAGTTGCATTTGATTCTAGTATATGTTTTCACTCTCTATTTTAGTCAATTTTTATTATTTTAGAAATTGTATGGGCATAAGACCGAGATTTAGTTATTCCAATAATTTATTTTCCAGTTATATTTGGGATGGATGTTCTATGACTTATGAGAGTTAATACTTATTTAGTTTAAGTTTATCACTGCATATGGTTTTATTATACGTGTATGTTTTAAATTAAAATATCATTTCATGGTTTGATGTTGTGAATGGTATAAATTTTTAGACAAGCCCCATATTCGGCGTCTTGTGTCTGGCCAATTTTTATGTGAAAAATGGGGTTATTATAGTTAGTATCAGAGCATCTAGGTTCTACCATCCTTGAGATTTATGTTGCGCTCATTACGTTATGCGTTACATTTGTTTGATATGTAGATCCCTATGATTAGGAATCATTGTAATCTTTATGATATGTGACTAATTGGAATCTTATTTTCTCGAAATGTAGATGAGAGCATGTACACTTATAGATAATCTTACAGATGTTACGAGACCATCAACTTTATGCCAAGTTCCAGAAGTACAGGTTTTAGTTGAGGGAGGTTCAATTCTTAGGCCACATTATATCTAAGAGGGGATATCAGTGGATCCAGGAAAGGTTTCAGCAATGATGGAGTCAGGATAGTCCATTACACCATGAAGATTTATAATTTTCTGGGTTTGCCAGGGTATTACCACCTATTTGTTTAGGGGTTCTCAAAGATAGTCAGACCTATAATGAATTTAACGTGAAAGGATGTACCTTTTATTTGGGATGATACATGTCATCAAACCTTTGACGAGCTGAAGTTCAGGTTGACTTCGTCTCCGATACTTATTTTGCCTTGTGGACGGACAAACTATAAGGTCTTTACGAATGCATCCTTTCAAGGACTTGGAAGTGTATAGATACATGAAGAGAGTTAGATAGCTTATGTTTACCGAAAGCTTAAGCCTCATGAGGGGAATTACCCACCCACGATTTGGAGTTAACAGCCGTAGTGTTTGTATTACACATTTGGAGGCCTTATCTCTTGAGGAGAAATTTTAGTTACTCACAGACCACACTGTTTATAGTATTTGTTCACATAGAAGGAGTTGAACATGAGGCGATGTCTTGAGTTTGTGAAGGACTACAATTTTGATATCCAGTATCATATGGGTAAGGCAAATGCAGTGAGAGATGCTTTGAGTTTTAAGTCGATAGTCGAGTTAGCAGTGGTGTGTAAGGCGAAGTGGAGTTCAATTTGTACTGGTGATGAATTATCACGTGATTTTATGGTAGTTCTTACCATCACACCCGATATCATCATTCAAGTAGTGAAGGAACAAAAATAGATCATCTTTTCTAGGAGAAGGTCATATAATTATTAGCAGGGGCAAATCACTATTCGATTAGTTCAGATGGGGGCTTGAGATTCTGCGTAGGTTAGTAGTCCCATAGGATGAGGAGTTACGATGAGCAGTCATGATGAAAGCACATGGTCACATTTTTCAATACATCCCGATGGTGATAAGATGTAATAGGACATGAGGTGCCAGTATTAGTGGGCAAACATGAAAAAGGACGTAGTTATTTTTGTGTCCAAGTGTGCCATATGCCAATTGGTGAATGTGGACCATCAGTGACCCGCAAGTGTTCTACAGCCTCTATAGATTTCGATGTGGAAATGGAAGATAATTTCAATGAACTTTATTATAGGGTTACCTACATCACAATAGGGACACGATGCCATCTTGGTGATCATTGACTGATTGACAAAGATGGCTCACTTATTGCTAGTTTGGACAGACTATAATTTAGAGCAGTACACCAAGATTTTTCTTGCGTAAATTGTGAAGTTGCATGTTATTACACTTAATATTATATCGAATCGGGACAAGACATTTGTGTCCCACTTTTGGATGATTCTCCAGCAGGCATTAGGGGAGAAGTGGAGGTCGAGTACCTTTTATCACCCACAAACGAAGGGTCAGATAGACCAGGTAAATTTGATGTTAGAGGACATGTTGTGGATGTGTATTTTAGACTTCAAAGGTAGTTAGGGGCAGTACTTACCATTGGTGGAGTTTTCTTATACTAATAGTTACCAATTTACAAAGGTTTAGATTGCTCAAGATAGGCAGAAAAGTTATGCTGATGTAGATAGGATGCACTTTGATTTTTAGGTGGTTGTTCAAGTGTTACTAGAGGTTTCTCCCATGAAGGGGGTGATGCAATTTGGGAATAAAGGGAAGTTGGCTCCTCGGTATGTGGGGCCATTCCCTATTTTTTAGAAGATCATATCTAATACCCGCACCCAATATATTATTATTTTTCCTGTGTGAATGGTAATCCTATTAAACCCTTGATATTTGGATAATTAATATATGGGCATTTATTTCTGGTTGGTTATTCTTTGAGCCCTGATGCTAATTGTTGGAATCATGTGGGTGAAATTAGGGATTTAAGTATATTATGTGGATCAAACAAAAATAGGGTTTGTTCGAACGAGGTCCCAATCTCGTTTGAACGAGAATTCTTAGTCCAAACGAGAAACCCATGTGTAAGAGCATCGTTTTTGTCATTTTCTCATAGCTTAGGCTTACATAGATTTTAGCGTATCCCGTTACCATTTGACTGAAGTCGTCACTAAGAACTGAATATCCAATATCTCCAAGTTCAATTGTTCTCCACTTTATGAAGGTATAAAGCTTTTAGAAATTTAAATTTATTCATTAAATTTATTTTGGAATGTTTTAATTTTATAAAACTGAAACATGATTTTTTCGTTTAAATATTGAGGCCTTTTATTTTAAAATTATCTTTCAAAATTCGTCTGCCTCATTCAAACGAGAAGGCATTCTTGTTCGAATGAGATCTAAAAGTCGTTTGAAGGGCGTTCAATATATTTATCTAATGAGGGCATATTGGCGTACTATTTGGTGTCGTTTGAAGCATGTTCAAAAGAAATGGAAATGTCATTCGAACGGAATCCATTCTTGTTCGAACAAGATGATATTCTCATTCGAATAAGCTTCATTGTCATTTGAACGAGTCTTCGCCTTGAAATTTGTGTTCGCCTTATAAATACCTATTTTGGGTTTATTTTTGTTAAGACTTTCGCCAGAATGAATTCTGCATACTCTTTGAAAAAGTTTTCAAACATTTGATTTTAGAGAACTCTTTTGATTCACAAAACACATCCTCAAAATATATTTGTGTGATTCGGTTTAAACCCTATATAGTTTTGTATCCTTGCATAAACTACTCTTATGAAGAAATCATCTTTACTGTTGACCATTGTGATTCTCGAGGGGATCATTACTGAAGACAAAGGTTGATCGGTGGATACCGAGGATGGAAGGATACTTATGTATTACTTGAAGATAAGTGGTATTCTTTAGAAATTTGCGAAGACAATCGCATTATACTTGTGATTGGTATCAAGCAGTTTATAAGTTAATTGTTTTGTATTATTTCTAAAATGTTGAATTGAAAAGGTTTTTCCCGCATGGGATTTTTCCTCATATTTGCCTTTGTTAATTATATGATTTACTTTACTTATTTCATCACCTAAATGCATGTCTTAGGGTAAAAAGATAAATTTTGGATTTGTGTTTAAGGGACATTTAATTATATAAATTAGTCCACTAAGATTGCGATAACGCACTCTCAAATTGGTATTAGAGCAGGTTACACCAAGTTATCATATGATCTTAATTTTTCAAAGAGTTTTTCATACCAATTCTCACAAATTAGTATCAGAGCATGTTGCATAAAATACCGTGTCATCTTTTTTCGCAATTTTTTTCTTTTGATATCATTTTTTTTTAAAGTTGTTGATCTTCAAAAATTTGAATTTTAATGGAGAATTTTTATAATCGATTGCCAATCTTTGATGGTACCAATTTTGCTTATTAAAAATATAGGATGAGGTTTGCCTTAAAATTCAAAGATAAGCAAATCTACTGAAAATCTAGGATGAGTTCTTCCTTAAAATCCATAAATGGGAGAGTCTGGTTAGTTTATGAAAGAGGGTGGATTTCCCACTGTCACTGTTGATAATGTTGTTGGCCCTAAACATGTTTCTTTATGGACTGATGAGGAATTTAAGTGGAGTAATTTCAACTCTCGCAGACTTAATGTTATTTCTGGAGTTGTCACCCCTGATGAATTCCGTCACATCATGATGTGCACTATGTCTAAGAAAGCATGGGATACCCTCCAGCTCACTCACAAGGGTACCAACATTGTAAAATCATCAAAGCTTCAAAATTTGACCACCCAATTTGAGACCATCACTATGCAAGAGTCCAAGTCATTCGATGAGTTTTATGTGCATTTATCGTACATTGTTAATTCCAGTTTTAATTTGGGTGAGAAAATCTAGAGAGGGGAGTTGTAAAATAGATTTTGAAGTCACTCCTTACCCGCTTTATTCCTAAAGTCACCATGCATAGTTCATTAGGGATACAAGATACTCTTAGGTTAGAAAAACTTATAGGAGATCTTCAAATATATGAGATAGATATGTTCCTTAAAACCATTATTTCTAAGGAAATTGGGATTACTTTAAAGACTTAAACTAAGAAAAAGAAGAAAGAAAAAGTTTGTGAGTCTGAATTTGAGGTTGATGTTGATTTTGATGACTTGGACCTTTTTGTGAAAATTTTTAAAACAATTCTCAAAATTTCCAAAGAAAATTCTTCCAAAAAAGGATTTTCGAGAAAAATAAAAATAGAAATGAGGGAACGAACATGAGAGAGAAAGAGGAAGAGATTAGGTGTTTTGAGTGCGAGGGTAAAGGTCATAAGGTACATGAGTGTCTCATTAGGCTAAAGAAAAATGGAAAGGAGGTTGCACATAAAGCCACTCTTAGCGATAGTAACATTGAGTCGGTTGATTCAGGGGGAGAATCACCACATGAACCATGTGTTGCATTCATGGTTGGTCATATTAGCACTTTGAGTTTTTCCTACACCGATGACGACATATCTTAACGTGAAATCCTCGATGATGTTTTGAGCCATTCTAGTGAGAGTGAGGACGAGGTCGTAAGTGACAGAGGAGGGGATATCAAAAAGGCATTTAGTAATCTTTACACCGAGACTTTGAAGTCGAAAAAGATTAATTAGGATTTGTCTCTTAGAGTGTTATATTTGGAGAGAAAGGTGAAATCTTCGATAGAGTGTGAGGTATCGGTGAGTCAACATGAGAAGGTGAAGGTTTCTTTACGTGAGCAGTTAATTATTTTAGGCCGAGAAAGTAACGATTTGACTAACACCGTGACTAGTGTTATTAGAGATATTTAATCTTTATTACAGGCTCGTGCGAAACTAAAAGCTCGTGTATCCCAACTCGAGAGTGATCTCGAACGTTCTCGGGAGGTTAAGGCTACTTTATAGGACGCATCTAAGACGGTTGGAAAGACATTCATCGGTCTCGCTTTAGGTAATTTTAGAGGCTAGGAATAGGTTATGATGGTGCGTCCACTTCCCATGTTACACCTGAGCCGATTCTCGAGTTTGTTTTAGATCCTCATGGTCCTCAAACTAACCCACCTAGTAGAGATCATCCTAAAAGTTTGGAGAAATGTGGGCCAATGCCTGTGTATGTATGTTCCTATTTCAAACAAAGAGGTCACCTTAGAGAGTTTTGTTTTAAGCTAGGGAGAATTTCTTATAGGTATGTTCCCCGAGTTACTTTCAAACGAGTTCCCGCATGCACTCCCACACATGTTACTTCGCATGCTCTGGCACATCACATGAGAGATTTTGAAATTTTTCTAGAGCAGGTAAAGTATTTGGTCAAGACTTCACAACATTAGATGGATGTTTTTCATAGGATGTCATGTCCTTTAGAGAACTCCTTCGGGCCTAATGATTGAGGTTGAGACTTGTTTGCTAGAATAAGGTGTTTTTCATGATCATATTGTATATCCCTATTGCTAGTATGTACTATCATTGTACTTATATTTTTCATTTTGATATATTTTTCGAAAAATCCAAAAAGAGTCCTTTTTATTTAATTTTTTTAAAAATACAGAAAAAAATCGGTTTCTTTTTTAAAAAGGTAAAAAAGGCAAAAATATTTTATTCTGATAAAAAAATTTAAAAAGGCGAAAAGAGTTTTGTAATTTTTTTAGACCATATATGGATGACCATTAAAGATGTTCAAGTCACTCATTCATTCCATATCCACATGTCTATTTTGTAGTGTTTTGAGATGTGACATCATTTCATATATGTGCTTTATAATGTGTGGAGTCATTAAGATGTGATTTGATGATAACTTGCTACATGTTTGACTCCTTATCACCTTTAATGCACACGAGCATGAGCTTATTTGAGTATTGCACTTACCTATCACATGTTGATTGTAGTGTTTTTATCTCAATTTTTCTTTTAAAATGAACCAAATGTGAAAAACGAGATAATAAAAAGTTATGCATGTAAAAATCATTACCCGAATTTAAAAAATTATTTTTCCGGTAAATTTTTTTATATTAAGCAATAGAATCGGACTGCGAAAGACATGTTGAATTTATGTGAAAATCCACCATTTTCTATGAAAAGAGCCAAAAATATTAAAGGCACATAAAAACATAAGTGCCAGGCCATTTGCTTGAACATTGATGCTTTGCTACAAATGAGCATTAATTTCTTCAAAATAATTGAGAGTATAATTGCAATATGTGATATTTTGAGGGAGTTAAGTCAAAGATCAATGGGTTTGCACGTATTATAAAATATCAAAAGACATTACATAGTTTTGAGCATCATTGATGTTAAAATCACTTACGATTTCACATGAGTTCACCATTTTTTACAACTAAGATAGACTTTGAGATCTTTCGTTAGTGGTGTCTCAATCCTTCGTGCACATGTGTTATGTTTATCTAAGTTGATTAACATATGGGATATGTTCACACCCTTACATTCCGTTTCCATTATTTGGGTATTTTTTGTTTCTCTATGGTGTGTTGTGTTTGTAAAAACTTTATACTTGAAAATTTTCGAAAAATGTCAAAAATAGTTTGCGAAGACTTTGAAATTATCATTACATATTTGTCATTCATATACTTTTGTGATGATATCTTATTCTTACTCATGATTCTTTGTAATTCACGCCTTAGTTTCTACTCTTTGTCTATTTCGGACAAAATAAAAGGGGAAAAAGAAATTACAGGGGAGATTACATGAGTTTAATTTACGGAGGAGAATTTTTATGAATTTTATTATATATGTCAAACTCTATGCATCACGAATATTTTCTTTGTTTCATGTGTGCAAGTATTTTTGGAAGATCATATTCACATTACACTCGATGAAGGCAAAGTGACCAAGAGAAAACCAAGAAGAAATACAGATTTGAAGACATCATTATCTTGTACCTATCCATTTTCTAGGGTTTGGGAGGGTATTAGGATATTTTTATTGTCTTAGGGGATTTTTTTATGTAATTTGGATTTGGATTTTATGTTTGTATCAGAATAGCCAAAAGGGGGAGATTTGTAAGAACATAATTTATGTCATTTTCTCATAGCTTAGGCTTACGTAGATTTTGTCATATCCCGTGACTATTTGACTTGACCCATCACGAAGAACTGAATCTCCAACATCTCCAAGTTCAATGGTTATCCACTTTATAAAGGTATAAATCTGTAGGCTGAAGGAGCAATAAATGCTCAAGAATACATGGCAAGTTGATTTCCATATCTGTCTTTAATTTACTGTCTAAGAATTAAATGGTAGACTGATAGAGAGAGAAACCATTAGTGATAAATGAGATATAAAAGATAGACATCTTTAAAAGAAGGCTTCTCTTTTTCAAAACGTCATAAGTCAGTCCATAAAAGTAGGGAGGCTCAGTAATAAAAAATTATAAATGAAATGTATCAGGTCTTTGCTGATGACACGAATGATGTGTACATAAATTGCTACAGTTCATTAGATCTTAAGCCATCAGAAAATAACTCTGATCGAACAAAAATCTGTGAAAGATTACAATTCTGATATATGCGTTTTCCAAGACAATTACCATCGAAGCAGGTGTACGTGGCATAAGAAAAAAAATCGTCCCACATTATTACAGCAAGGCGTGCAAGAGGACTTCCACTTTTATGACTAAGTACATGGATGGGACTTAACTCAAGGTATGTTTCCAAAGCTGTCAAGGAAAAAGATATATATTTATATAATATAACTTCTTGGCACATGACACAAGGATGACAACACAAGATCTGAAACGGATATATCATGGATAAAAATATTGACATGTAAAAGTATGTATATATATATATATATATATATATAACATTTTCCGAACAGGTATGTATATATATAAAATTTTTGGAATTGATATGTATATATAAAAAATAATTCCTGATCTCATAAGAAATTTCTGACTGATATTTAAAAAAAATATTTGCGAACAGATATTAAAAAAAAATCTGGACAGAAGGAAAATTTCGGACAACAAAAAAAATTCAACAGATATTTTACAAAAAGATTTCGGACAGAAAAATTCCAACAGATTTTTTTATAAAAAATTTCGGACAAACAAAAAATTCCAACAGATATTCATATGTAAACATCGAAAACAACAAAAAAAATATATTAATCTTTAAAAGAAATGTCAAAACTTTTCATGACAGTTTACAAATAAAAAAATGGCACAAATAAGGAGTATGATGAGATATCTTGGCTTCAAACAGCATATTTGTGCTTTAGAGGGATTTGATGGAACCTGCCACAAGCGAGGGGCCCTAGGTCTGATAATAGACAACTTCTACCATCTTGCCAAAGTAAAGGTACATTTGCTATAAAGTGACTAGGAGCACAGAGCTATAGAGATCTAAAATAAATCTCAACTTGATGGAAATTTATAAAAAAAATTCCAAGTATTAACTGTCCAAGGCAGTTCACGGCACAAAACAAATTGTATGACAACATCCATTATATCTTTAGCAAGGACACGAAATTTTAAAACGTAAATATATATAAATGAAAACATATATAAAGACAGTAAGTATATTACATAATAAAAGTATGTTTGGAATCATCAAAATTAATATATTATTTTAAACTAAAAATGTACACTAATTAAACTAATTAAATATAAAAAGGGTTAATTACATTTTCGTTTAACAGGATTTATGTTTATAATTGATTTCAAATCATGTATTGATCTTATTATTCTGGAAATACTTAGATAAGGATTATGATCCTTATTAGGTTAGATAACTTAGACTGTTTTAGATCCAATTTCTTGAATTAATAGGGGGGTTACCATGCATAGATTGAATGTATATTGAGATTACCATGTTTTCTTGTCTATAATAAGGTTATAGTTCTTGGAATTGAAGTGGGTTGAACTTTATAAATGAATTTGTATTTTTCGAGATGAAACCCGTATAGGAAAAACATAGCAGATTTGGGCTAGTGTTGTAAATCGAATCAATTCGGTCTCCAAGGTGAATCGATTCGGCCTGGCCAATTGATTCGGCTCTGGTAAGCAAATCAATTCGGCTCCTGGGCTTAGGTCAGGGTTGGTCCATGGGAACATTCAGGGGATTTTTATGAATTCAAGCGAGTATATGGGAGGTTATTCAAGTGGGTGGATATTTAATAAAAAAATAATTTTTTCACTATTCATTAATTGGGGAATTTTAATTATTAACTTGGTTTTTAATTCTTAAGATAAGGGTGTTACCTGGAGATTAATATAACCTAGTTGCGGTAGTTATGGGGATAATTACCTATACATATTGTGTGTTGCATATATGTAATTATTAATTGTGTGAACATACCCGTGTTTGTGTACAGCCTATCGGTTGTGGTTGCATTTGTCTTCGGACCGTAGCACGCATCAGTACGGGTGGGCTAGGCGTACTGTAGGTCATTATTTTAGGTCATACGTTCAGCGGTACCTCTTGCGATAAGGCAAGTGGGATAGCAGGATCTGTTGTCATCATCGGGGGCATATACCATGAAATGGTGTAGTTTGTAGTGATCACCTCGCTTATGCGTGTTCTTTTTATGTCTGTGTGGTGAGGGACTCCTCCGGACTTACCGATGGAGCACGAACTAGAGATCGAAGGTAGACGCATTCATGTGTTTTGTGTGTGTGTGTGTGTGTCTATATATATATATATATATATATATATATATTGATTAAGAACGAATCCATGTAGCCTAATGATGTAGACAACCGCTGATACACATAATGCTACAAAAAATACATAATGTTATGAAATGATATATCATATGGATAGTGTTGTGGGGAATTATTCTTGGGACTTAAATCATATGAGATGTTTATCTTCCATTTAATATATGTACTAATTGCATTTGATATTGTCACATTGGTGTAGGTTTTGAATTTTATATTTGGGTTTAGGTTGAAAATGCATATAGTATTACACTTAAGTGAGTGCTGAGATACTTACAGCATGTAAGTGTCGATTGTTGGTATGTAATGTGAATTGAATGCATAATTATATATTGGTTTTGTAAGTTAATTCTTGTAACTTTAGGTCACTCTCCCAAATTATAAAATGTTTTCCCCTCCAGGTTTTCCTAGAAAGGTACACTAAGGTTGATAGAGGATCAAACTTGCAGTTGCATTTTAATAGTAGTAGATTCAGTTCATTTGATTCTAGCATAGGTTTTTACTCTCTATTTCAATCGGTTTTTATTATTTCATAGATTGTATAGGCATAAGCTCGTGATTTATTTATTCTAGTCATTTACTTTGCGGTTACATTTAGGAAGGATGTTTTATGACTTATGGGAGTTGAGACTTATTTATTATTAATTTATTACTTCATATGGCTTTATTATGCGTGTATGTTTTAAATTAAAATGTCATTTTATGGTTTGATGTTGAGAATGGTATAAATTTTTAGATAAGCCCCATCTTTGGCATATTGTGTTTGGCCAACCTTAATGTGGAAAATGGGGGTTGTTACATGTGTCTCATTTTATCTATTGACAGAGACAAAATTTAGATGGCTCATTTTCATTATGGTCATTAAACGTTGTGGGTTGTGGGATTTCAAATTCCCTTAGGCAGTTGTGGTGGATTAAAACCCATCACTCTTATGTAGTCAAGTGGGATATATTTCCTAGCGGCTCAAACGTGTTGCGGTATACTCATTTTACTCACAATATAATTTCATTTAGTGAATGTGGTTGGTTTATAATTAGATAAATTAGCTATTTATCAAATAATTTAGGAGGTAAAGTAACCAAAATTAAAATGTGCTACTACTAGCATCTTAACTCGGTGGGCTATAATAGATTGAGCGACCGATGAGGAAGGGAGTCATGGAATGGGTGGTGTAAGATCAAAGACTAAATTTCATGTAGTATTTTTGTGGTATCCTACGCTACTAGTACATGGAGTGATATTGAAAATTGATGTGAACTTTGTGTGAGAGATAATGATGCACTACCCACACATTTCATTTTTTGTGTTGGAAGATAGAATTCCCCCCTCCTTGACCTTGCAAGTTTTTAGTTGAATTTATATGTCTCTTATCTCAATTTTTGTGATTCAAGTATATAGACACTCTACAGCTCGTCTTATTGGTTTTCCATTGTTGGAGGTTTATTTTTGACCCTGTATCTTATATGTAACAAGCTTACGAAGCAGTATGTGGTGGATGATATCCACGATAACATTTCTTGGTCTGCTAATAGTTAACGATGAGGACCTCATTCACAAACAAGTGGTTTACATGGTAGCCGACGGACTAACGAAGAAGATATTCGAGTTCTATCAATTTTTAATCACTAGCGCACAATTATATCTGCTATTGACATAATATGATGGATACAACGAGACTTGTTGTAAGAGTATATGCATACTCATTTGCCTTATATTTGGTAGGTTGTCTCATTCCATTGACCAAAACTCACCTTGAGTTTTGTCTAAGAGTTCTCCGAAAAGCTTCACATTTATGATTTCAAAACAAGACTTCATCATAGCTTTATCACAACTTTTTTAAAGTTAGCCAAATCTTAGCAACTTTGATATAAAGGTAAAAGAACTTAAAGAACATAAATTTTACCCCACTGGTTTAATGTTTTCTTAAGTTGAATAATCTTTTAATTTAATCTTGTGGTTTGTGATATTGTTAGATACACTATGTAATACACTTTTCTTATAAAAAAAGTATTTTAAAAAATTAATCCTCGTGTATTTAGAAAATGTGTTGCCTATGTTGGGACAAGTATTATGATTTTATTCCCCTCGCTACAATGATGATATGCTTTGTTGGTCGCTGTATTATAAAGGAAAACTGAGGTGCCTAAAGACAATCTGGAAGGAATTTTTTAGAAAAATTAGCGTAAAATGTAAATCGTAAGTTCAAACCGTGCACGTTCGAGACAGTTAAAAAGGGGATCCAGAGCCCTTCAAGAATCCAGTGATCCACTATTAAGTTCAGGAGTTGACTGAAGTCCAACGGGGCTCAGAAGCAGCCCGATGATCACTGAATGGGGGGTTTTGGAGTAAAACGAATCATTTATGCGTACCGTGAGGCTGATTCGCATGCGACACAGACCGTTGGAAAGGGGATCCATGGCCCTAAGAGATTTCATTGAGGTTATATCAGGTTGGAGAGTTGACTGAGGTCAAACGGGGATCGAGAGTGCCCGGTGGCCTCTTGGAGTAAAATAGGTCATTCATGCGAACTGCAAGGTCAATTCGCACACAGCACGAATCTTTAGAAAGGGGATCCATAGCCCTATAATATTTCATTGAGATTCGCTCAGGTTGGAGAGTCAACTAGAGTAAAATGGGTCCTATAGTGACTGATAGTCTCTTTAAGTAAAACATGTCGTTCGTGTGAACCATGAGGCTAGAAAGGTGATTCAGAGACCTATGGATATCATTGAGCTTCTATCAAGTTAGAGAGTGGACCAGAGTCAAATGGGTCCATGAGCATCTAGTAGTCTCTAAATCAGTACACGAAGTAGGACCTAGGGTCTATGGAGGGAGGGGGAGTGTTAGGTACTTAAGAAGGTAGTTAGGGGTTACTAGGATGAGGTGTCTACACCTAGAATAATGGTCAGACATAAGTTAAAAACTAAACCCTACTCTCAATAATAAAGGAAATACTTGAATAAGTGAAAGGAAAATGGATGAAAGAACTCTAAAGTGTCTTATGGGCATACTTGACCACACCTAGGACCCCAATAGGGGAAACCCCAATATGCTAGCATACTTAACAAAGGTTTTTATGCCAACCAAAATTGTCCTCCCAAGCCACAAAGTCCAACACTTCAGCGAAAAAAACAACAATGAAATAAGGAAGTTGGATCTAGACATGGTTAAAAAAATCAATGCACATATACGATAGGCAAACATATCAGCAAAAAAATGTCTAGTACTACAACAAAAAGAAAGAGTTGACCGTTGAAGGTGGGGGATTACATCCTAAATAAAATCATTCAGAAGAAGAAAAAACTCCACTCCAATTGACACGACCCTTATAAATCACCGGAGAAGTTATTTAAGGTACTTATTGACTTGAAAACTTTAAGGGAGAACCCTGTGCCAATTATTGGTATGGATAACATCTGGAGAAGTATTATCAGTAGGTTTAGGAAAAGGTATTGTGTAAATAAGAGATTCTTACATGATGCAAATTTTCCTCTTTGTTGATATATAAAAATATAAGTTTCCCTCATATCCTAGTTTATTTATTTGTTATATCTACTTCTTCTTATGTTAAACCTCAATCGTGACATAAAAAGGGTAATGTTTTAGGATCTTAATTCATAGACATTTCTCAGACTATACTTAGGAATCACAATACCCCCCTCTTTAGAAGCTAAATGGAAGGGTTTACCTATACAGAGTACGAACCCGAGTCAAAGAATTATTTTGAAAACATTAAAAAATAGACAAGATATGAGGGAGAAAGTTTACAAAGTTCGTATAAAGGACGAGGGTTGGAGATGATGTACGAATCCTGAAGCTTTTCCAAGAAAGATAAATCCTCAAAGATCTTAACCCAGCGTTGACAACATCAGTTATTAATTTCCAATGAGTAGTGCTAAGATCCATAGATACTATGTTTACAAAAAAATAAAGAAATAATAAGAATGTTTGTATAGGCAATACAACATAGAATTACTACGATGGAGAGATAGAGGTAAAGCAAATGTATTGCTCAAAGGATACTTTCTGCAATCACGAAGGACCCTCACAACTCTTTATTTCACTTCTCCATAAAAAAATTCCCAGACTCCACTTACATAAAAGAACCCTGTATTCCAATTGTGGTTGGAGGTTTGGGAGACCATAAGAAGTCTGTGCCTTGGGTTGTAATGACTCAGAAAGTAATATACAAGGAATTTCTTAGTGGATATGAGGGTGTAACACTCTTAAATATTTACCTATTGATGTTCTCAGCATAAACACATCGCCACACTACGAGGGAACTAAGTATAATCCTCAAAGAATTGGGGGCAATTTTTTTGGGAGCAACCCCAAGGTGAGAAAACATGTCTCGTATGCAAGTATGTAAGGGGAGATGAGACCTAGACATAACATAAATTCCTAAAGAGAAACCTTAAGATCATTATCCACATCATACACTATCTCCTCTTCTTGAGGGCCCTCATAGTGATAGATGATCTTATACTGAAGAAATGTTGAATTATGAAAGCCGTAATCCTAGTTATCACGCTTTTATAAAGGCAAGCTCATGAGAAATCTAAAGTGTAAACCTTCTCCTCATCATTAGTCTTTTCCTCAATATCATGGTTAAAAGGGGGCATGACTATTGGAAAGAACTACAACATAGGTATGCTTTAACACTCTTCGTACTCCTCCAAGTCAAATGGTGTCTTAATCACCGGGCTCTCTACCCTAAGCAGTAGCCTCAGAGTCAGAGGAAGATGAGACTACAAAGCTCAAAGAGGATAATGACTTAGAGGTAGATGGTTAATATCCAGATGAAGAAGGTGAAGCTATGTTTTCTATATTTTTAAGAGTCCCAGAAAAAGAGTATGGGATGACAATATTCGTGGAGCGATGAATTAGCAAACTAGTAGTAATTTTATCCTTGAATGCCTCAAAGGAGTCCTTATCCTGACTCTTGGTATTGTTGTCGATAGATCAATAGCTAGGACGGTGTAGCAAAGTCGGCCTAAAATTATGGGATTAAAATCCACTTTACTAAGAGGACGAGCTTAACCTTTTGTATGATTATTCTAGAGGTGAATGACCAATAAGGGGGTCGACAATAAATACTTAGAGGCTATAATCTCTGCACAAAGGGCTTCCCTAGCAAGATTATCACTAAATTATATGTAAAAATATCAAATGGATTTAGAATTCGTAAATTCAAAATACATAATATACTCTACAAGTTTAAAGATCAAACAATGATAAAGTTGAAGAACTAATGCCAGAACAGTGGTGAACAAAGCTCTAAATGTGCCTAATGATTTTAACTATGCATGATGAAAAATTATAAACTACAAATCACTATCGAAAAAATATCTAGGTATGGAAAATCTTATTGGCGTAAGAATGAAAGAGCAAAGAACTCTAAGAATAGGTTGAAGGCACTTGCAATCCTAAAGAGTGAAATTTTCTTATGAGAATAAAAATTTGGGGGGGTAAAAAATGCATGAAGATTATGCCTCGATGTGGGGTAAGCTCTTATAAGTCATTCATGCTTCTTATTTTTAGGGGATGTGGAAGGATAGAAACAAATGGAAGTTTGAGAATTCTAAAATTAAGGCAGATAGATACATTATGGACATCCATTCTCATTTAGACTTGCATCTTGATTTAAAAATCTACTCTAGGATGGTTCAACAATCGAAAATAAAGTTGATCAGACTGGTTCATTGGACCTCTTGAATATAACTGGTTCAATATTAATGTTGATGGAAGTTGTAAAGGTAATTCGGGGCCCATGGGAGGATGAGGAGTTTTAAGAAATTCTCAAGGGAAGTTTATTACAGCTTTCGCTTGTAGCTTTGGTGTTGGATCGAACATAATAACAGAAGCTTTATCAGTACTTGAAGCCATTAATTTTTGTTATTCTTTTCTCAATGGAGGCCTAATTGTGGAGTCAGATTCTTTAACTGTTATTAAAGTGCTGAATGAGCAGATAAAGTGCCCATGGAGTATAGTGCCTTTTATTGCCAAGATTAAAATCAAAACTCAGAATCGTAAGGTGCAATTTTGTCATATTCTTAAAGAAGGTAATAAGTGTGCATATTTTTCAGCTAATCATGGAGTATCGTCTCAAAGTCATCTTACATCGTCCTCTTTAGATGACTTTCCTAAAGAGTTAAAAAGTCTCATCAATGATGTTTGGGGTCTCCTAAAATTTATATGCTCATAGTTTTTTTATGATTCTTGTAATGGTGGCTACTTATAAAGTCGTCCTTTTCTCTTGTAAGTTCTATTTATTTTATTCCACAATTCATTAAAAAAATGGATTGGGCCACACATTCCAAGGCCCAATATTGGGAAGTGCAAACAACAAAAGACATAGATGAATGACTAAGGGATATTCCCCTATAAGTCACCATCGATCATCAAAATTTGGTTCTACGGAACTCGCCCCAGTGTTATTAACTAGAATGGGACCGACGTTAATAATTAATAGATCTCATTTGACATTTGACAAACAAGGGGTTAGATTCAAAATTTCATTGACCCAGTTGCGCTTCGTCCAATATAGGATCAACTTCGACATTACCTCTTGTGCTTTGTCCAACAGGGAGTCGAGTTTAACATTTAATAGATCGATGAGTCCTTCTCGGTTTAGTGCTAAATTTATATGGCATAAACATCTTCCCATTAAGATGTCTATGTTCATGTGGAAGCTGTTGAACAATCTTCTCCCCACACAGATGATAAGATAAAATCTATTGGGTTCAGAGGCCTTTCAAAATGTTGTTGCTGTTTATAGTCCAAAGAAGGATATCCAAATCATATATTTGAGGGTGGAGATATTCCTTTGGCAATTTGGGATCAAATTACTATGGAATATGGGATTAAAAGATCAAAAGGAGGGGAGGTGAGAAGTCAATTTTTTCAGTGGTGAATTCATGGGGCTAAGGCTGATAGCTTTCTTAACAGAGAGTGCCAGCTATTATCTGTTGGTATTTATGGGGCTATAGGAATAAATGTAGATTTGATGATGGCTCTCTAAGTGTGCTTTCAATTTTGATCCACATTAAGCACGAAGTTTCCCTTAAAATAGGTACTACTATATCGCATGGGCCAAAAGAAATAATGTATATAAAGTGGTACCCTCCTATAATTGGCACTCTGAAGTTAAATGTTGATGGTAGTTCATTAGGTAACCTTGAAAAAGGAGGGGGAGGTGGAATGTTTAGAAATCATTCTGCAGATATGGTATAGGCTTTTCACTCTCACTTTGGAATGGTGTCTAATATGGAAGCTGAAGCTTTGGCTCTTCTAAAAGGGATAGACTTATTCATGGACTTAAATGGATATGACATTCTAATTGAAAGCGATTCGAAGACTCTAGTGGACATAATCATCAACAACAGAAAGCCTCCTTGGAAAATTAATTGGACTATCTTCAGAATAAGGAGTTTAATGAAAATGATGAAGATCAAAATTGTTCATGTTTATAGAGAGGAAAATCAGGTGGCTGACTTCCTTGCCAAGATCGGTGCTTCTGAGGATAAGGAATGCTATTCTCTTTCATTAAATGACTTCCCAAAGCAGCTAAAAGGTCTCCTAACAGTGGATAAATGGAGTCTTCCTTCTATCAGACAAGTCTAGTGTTTTTGTGTCCTTGGGATGTCGAAGCTCTCTTTACCTTACTCTTTAGCTTTTGACTTTGTAAGGGATCTATATAGAAAGATCCTAATTTTTACTTTCTGATTCCCTGGGAATCTATTTTTGTAAGCCATTCAGAATAGGCTAGGTCTTCTTTTTATTGTTATAAATCTTCCTTTAAAAAAAAATAAGCTCTCTTGTCCCTCATCCTGAGTGGATTTGTCCTCAACCTTTGGTTCCCTCATTTAACATTCGATCTCAGCATTTTATAGGCTATCGTGTGCCTCGGCTTAAGTGGCTTCGACCTTAACTTTTGGTTCTCTTATTTAACATTCAGACTCAATATTTAATAAGCTATTTTTAATCTCGACCTAAGTGGGTTGGATTTCCATATTTGGTGGACTCATTTAACATCTGGCCTCAATATTCAATAGGCTCTTTTTTTCCTTGAACTAAATGGGCTCGACCTTAAATTTTTGTTCCCTCACTTAACATTCGGCCTCAACATTTAATAGGATCTCTTGTACGTGGTCCAAAGTGAATTTGACCTCAACTTTGGTGCCTTATTTAACATTCAACCTCAATATTTAATAGTCTCTCGTTAGAATTGGCCTAAGTAGGGTTCTCCCTCAACTTTTTGGTTCCCTCGTTTATCATTAGGCCTCAACATTTAATAGGATCTCTTGAGACTCAGCTTAAGTGAGTTTGACCTCAACTTTGGTGCCTTATTTAACATTCAACCTCAATATTTAATAGAGTCTCTTGAGAATTGGCCTAAGTAGGGTTAGCCCTTAACTTTTTGGTTCCCTCGTTTAATATTAGGCCTCAACATTTAATAAGATCTCTTGAGACTCGGCCTAAGTGAGTTTGGCCTCAACATTTAATAGGCTCTCTTGAGACTTAGTCTAAGTGGGTTCGACCTTAATGTTTGGTTCCCTCATTTAACATATTAGTCTCATAACTTATCAAACTCACTTGACTCTCGGCTCATATTCTCCAATACATTATGGATATTTTGGAACCTCGGTCTCGTAGGGTCAGCCAAATTACATGAGATAACTAAGATCGCATAAAATTCACCAAAATGTGTATTTCTGTCATGACATGCCAATACAAGTGGGTATACATGAAGAGAATGCACTACACCAAATCCTGCGAATGGTCACGCCCAGTTGGTCACGGCCCAAGTCCGCGACCAGCTGGTCGCGGACTTGGGCCGTGACCAACTCAATTTTAGCGTGACCATATTTATTACCACACTAAATTATGGATGCATTGGAAGTGGTCACGGACCAAATTCGTGACCACTGTGGGTCGCGGACTTGGGCCGTGACCAGGTCGTGACCATCTTGGCGCCAAACTTCCCTCCAAAATTGGTCGGGTATGGGTCAAGGAATTGGGCCGTGACCATAGGCATGACGAAGCACAATACACACAAATACTGGGTCACGGCTGGGGGCCGTGACCATTTTTGACGTAGGTCACGGACTTGGGCCGTGACCATAGGAATGACGAAGCACAAATACACACATATTGGGTCACGGTTGGGATCCGTGACCAATTTTGGGCGTGGGTCACGGCTATGGGCCGTGACCAGTAGACTGCATACACGAGACTTGCTTTCATTAATGGGTCGCGAGGTGGGTCACGGCTGTAGGCCGTGACCAATGTCAATCCTAACCAAAACTCAAATTCCTCATATTTTCACTACCCCGCTCGTATCTTATTTTTTTTCTTTCCCAAACGCTGCTTCCCCCCAAACGATGCGATGTCTGGTTCCCCCCCCCCCCCAAATGATGCGATGTTGGTGATGCGATGGGGTTCCGGTAGCTGAAAGCGGGTTGGGAGCAGGGGGTCGCACCGTAGGGTCTCCCCGAATTACGGGTTGAGTTCGGTTGGAGTACACCGGCGTTGGGTCGCTGTCGGCAGGAGGTATACGACTGGACGCTGGTGGTACCGGCCGCAGGCGGATCAGGCGCCAGAGTGGGTTTGGTATTCCGCAGGCCGCTCGGGTTTAAGGTGGGTCAAGGCTGGGTTAAAGGTTTGATAATGGTGGTTTAATGGAAGGGAAGGAGTGAGTGGAAATGGGTTATGGTGGAAGAGAGATATTGGGTGTCAGGTTGAAGATGGAGGGTGTGTGTTTGTGTGTGGTGAGGGTATAGGATTTTTAGGTGTGGGTGAGGAAGAGTTTGGGTGTAGGTGAGTTGCTGGTGATGCGATGTTGGTGATGCGATGCGATGTTCCCCCCAAACTGTGGAGATTTCTTCCCCAAACGCTGGTAGCAGTCGTGGAGATTTTTTCCCCAATCCGTATGGAGGTTCTTCCCCAATCTGTATATGTAATATATCCATATATGTGTGTGTGTGTTTGTTATATGTAATTCTATGATTTTTGCTTTGATACATGGAGATTCCTCAAAATTTGCTTTGATTTCTTTTTCTAGGTCTAAAATTTTCTGTTTGTTATATATTAAAATGATTTGTTTTCTATTTTTTTTCGAATTGCAGATGTAGTATTTTGTGTGCATCTATGTGTAGGTTGAGAAATGTTAATGTCTAGTAATTAAGGTGTAAAGAATGATGTTTGGAATTGGATAGATAGTATACTTATCTTAGTCCATAAGAGTTGTTGTGTTGATTTGTTGGATACAATTTTTTTGGGACCATAATTATTTGAAGAAATAATTGTATATATGCTCAAATGCACTACTAAAGATTTTTTTTTACAAAGTTTATAAAATGATGATGGATTTGGAATATGGGCGACATTTAATAATAAAGGACCATTATTGTAAGTGGCAGATGGCTTTAACATTATATGTCAATGGAATATGGATATTTCATCTTTTTTCACCGTATGAGCTTATCAAACTCTCTTCTCATATCTCCTGAAGGTGTCCTTTTGTCACCTTATGTTACTTAATGACACACTCATAGGAACTTTGAGAAATAATGACATTTATATTGTCAAAAGTGGATTCCACTCGGAACTATAACCAGTAAAAAATAAAGATCTCCAAAGTCGAGCTATTCTACTTAGTTAGAGCTGATATCACCACTTCTGTATGCTATTAATTAATCACCCGTCGAGGAATTATGTTAAGGTGTCTGGGAATATGTATTGTATTTCTCATGACTATATTTGTTTAGATTTGAGAATATTTTGTTTCAGAATCAGAGTTTGCGGAGAACTTAGGTGAGTGGTGGATTGATTATCAGGTTTCTTTTTGGATATCTAGGAGCCAATTCTAGAGGACGAGTCGGTGTTTGTATAATTTTCTTTCGTGTTTTTTTCTTCTTCCAAGAATGTTACTTATTTAATGCTTTTGTTTTCAAAATCCCAATGGAAATGCAGGTTTAAATGCAGGACCATCTGCGAAAAGGACCTTAGGTACTCTCTCTAAGCATATTCAGATTCGTCCGCGAAATGTCATGTCTTTATATAATTATTCTTCTAATTATTCGATTTAGTGTTGTGAGTCTAATTTGAACTTTGCGGAATGGCTATGTTCCTAATTCAACCAAGATTATAGTTTTACTGGAATGGCTTTTTCGGATTCCGTTAGATTTTTTTTAATAAAGCTAATTATGCTTTTGGGGAATATATTGTATATTTTGTTGGGACTCATTTTAGTTTCAGTGTGCTATAGCTCCAATTTATATTTCTAAAAAAATCTTGTGTTATGCATGCTAGACGCACAGTAAAAAACATTCCCATGTATGCTGCAGCACAGTTCTACATTGAAAATGTATTGTTTCGGATCAAGGAGAAGAACATTCCCTATTGCTATTGTTGCAGGTTAGATCTGCTATGCTTTACTTTAACAAAAGTAGTTATATAATTGATATGCATTATCTATTAAATCTTTTAGATGATAGAAGGAGTACGGGATAATTATTGGTTTTGTTTGGTTTGACTGTTGGATAATTATTGGTTGTTGCTTGTTGTTGGATAGTATGTTAGAAGGAGTATGGGATAATTAGAAGGAGTACGGGATAATTATTAGATAATATGTTGAAAATATTTTAGACTCCCGGTTTCAGAATACGACGATAATTTGAAAATGTGTACACTTAAGCTTAAAAGCATGGCGTTAGAGGGGAGAAACCCGAAACATCTAACAAACGGTCCCGTTAGAGGCATCAACACCATGCACGGAACCAATATAACTCGTACGAATAGACCACACGATCACGGGACTCCCGCTTTGAGAATACGAGGATAATTTTGCATATATCATAACCTAGGTTTAAAAATATGGCGTTAGAGGGCGAAAACTCGAAACAACCCCCATACGGTCCCGTGAGAGGCACCAACACCTCTAACGGGACCAATGTAACATGTAGAAATTGACCCCGCAGCTGCGGGTCTCCCGGTTTGAGAGTACGATGGTAATTTTCTTATTTCTAGACTTAGGCTTAAAAACATGACGTTAGAGGGTGAAAACTCGAAACAGCCCCCGAACGGCCCCGTGGGTGGCACCAACACCTCCCACGGGATCAACGTAACTCATAGGAACTGACCTCGCAGCCACGGGTCCCCGGTTTGAGAATACGACGGTAATTTGCGTATTTCTACACTTATGCAAAACATGGCGTTATAGGGTGAAAACTCGAAACAGCCCCCGAACGGCCCCATGGGTGGCACCAACATCTCCCACGGGACCAATGTAACTCGTAGGAACTGACCCCGCAGCCGCTGGTCTCCCGGTTTGAGAGTACGATGGTAATTTGTTTATTTATAGACTTAGGCTTAAAAACATGACGTTAGAGGGTGAAAACTGGAAACAGCCCCCGAACGGCCCCGTGGGTGGCACCAACACCTCCCACGGGACCAACGTAACTCGTAGGAACTGACCTCGTAGCCGTGGGTCTCCCGGTTTGAGAATACGACGGTAATTTGCTTATTTCTAGACTTAGGCTTAAAAACATGACGTTAGAGGGTGAAAACTCGAAACAGCACCCGAACGGCCCCGTGGGTGGCACCAACACCTCCCACGGGACCAACGTAACTCGTTGGAACTGACCTCGCACCCACGGGTCTCCCGGTTTGAGAATACGACGGTAATTTGCGTATTTCTATACTTAAGCAAAACATGGCGTTAGAGGGTGAAAACTCGAAACAGCCCCCGAACGGCCCCGTGGGTGGCACCAACACCTTCCACGGGACCAACGTAACTCGTAGGAACATACCTTGTAGCCGCGGGTCTCCCGGTTTGAGAGTACAATGGTAATTTGCTTATTTCTAGACTTAAGCTTAAAAACATGACGTTAGAGGGTGAAAACTCGAAACAGCCCCCGAAAGGCCCCGTGGGTGGCACCAACACCTCCCACGGGACCAACGTAACTCGTCCGAACTGACCCCGCAGCCGCAGGACTCCCAGTTTGAGAATACGACGATAATTTGCATATTAAGACTTAGGCTTAAAAACGTGGCGTTAGGGGGTGAGAATTAGAAATAGCCCCCGAAAGGCCCCGTGGGTGGCACCAACACCTCCCACAGGACCAACGTAACTCGTAGGAACTGACCCCGCAGCCGCGGGACGCCCGGTTTGAGAATACGATGGTAATTTGCATATTTCTAGACTTAGGCTTAAAAACATGGCGTTAGAGGGTGAAAACTAGAAACAGCCCTCTAACGGCCCTGTGGGTGGGACCAACACCTCCCACGGGACCAATGTAACTCGTAGGAACTGACCCCGCAGCCGCGGGACTCCCATTTTGAGAATACGACGATAATTTGCATATTTCTAGACTTAGGCTTAAAAACATGGCTTTAGGGGGTGAGAACTAGAAACTTCCACCGAACGGCACCGTGGGTGGCACCAACACCTCCCACGGGACCAATGTGACACGTAGGAACTGACCCTGCAGCCGCGGGACACCCGGTTTAAGAATACGACGGTAATTTGCATTTTTCAAGACTTAGGCTTAAAAACATGACGTTAGAGGGTGAAAACTCGAAACAGCCCCCGAACGGCCCCGTGGGTGGCACCAATACCTCCCACGGGACCAACGTAACTCATAGGAACTGACCTCGCAGCCGCGGGTCTCCCGGTTTGAGAATACGACAGTAATTTGCGTATTTCTACACTTAAGCAAAACATGGCGTTAGAGGTTGAAAACTCGAAACAGCCCCCGAACGGCCCCGTGGGTGGCACCAACACCTTCCACGGGACCAACGTAACTCGTAGGAACATACCTTGTAGCCGCGGGTCTCCCGGTTTGAGAGTACAATGGTAATTTGCTTATTTCTAGACTTAAGCTTAAAAACATGACGTTAGAGGGTGAAAACTCGAAACAGCCCCCGAAAGGCCCCGTGGGTGGCACCAACACCTCCCACGGGACCAACGTAACTCGTCCGAACTGACCCCGCAGCCGCAGGACTCCCAGTTTGAGAATACGACGATAATTTTCATATTTCAAGACTTAGGCTTAAAAACGTGGCGTTAGGGGGTGAGAATTAGAAATAGCCCCCGAAAGGCCCCGTGGGTGGCACCAACACCTCCCACAGGACCAACGTAACTCGTAGGAACTGACCCCGCAGCCGCGGGATGCCCGGTTTGAGAATACGATGGTAATTTGCATATTTCTAGACTTAGGCTTAAAAACATGGCGTTAGAGGGTGAAAACTAGAAACAGCCCTCTAACGGCCCTGTGGGTGGGACCAACACCTCCCACGGGACCAATGTAACTCGTAGGAACTGACCCCGCAGCCGCGGGACTCCCATTTTGAGAATACGACGATAATTTGCATATTTCTAGACTTAGGCTTAAAAACATGGCTTTAGGGGGTGAGAACTAGAAACTTCCACCGAACGGCCCCGTGGGTGGCACCAACACCTCCCACGGGACCAATGTGACACGTAGGAACTGACCCTGCAGCCGCGGCACACCCGGTTTAAGAATACGACGGTAATTTGCATTTTTCAAGACTTAGGCTTAAAAACATGACGTTAGAGGGTGAAAACTCGAAACAGCCCCCGAACGGCCCCGTGGGTGGCACCAATACCTCCCACGGGACCAACGTAACTCATAGGAACTGACCTTGCAGCCGCGGGTCTCCCGGTTTGAGAATACGACGGTAATTTGCGTATTTCTACACTTAAGCAAAACATGGCGTTAGAGGTTGAAAACTCGAAACAACCCCCGAACGTCTGCGTGGATGGCACCAACACCTCCCACGGGACCAACGTAACTCTTAGGAACTTACCTCGCAGCCGCGGGTCTCCCGGTTTGAGAGTAATACGGTAATTTTCATATTTTTGGACTTAGGCTTAAAAACATGACGTTAGAGGGTGAAAACTCGAAACAGCCCCCGAACGGCCCCGTGGGTGGCACCAATACCTCCCACGGGACCAACGTAACTCGTAGGAACTGACCCCGCAGCCGCGGCTCTCCCGGTTAGAGAATATGATGGTAATTTGCATATTTCTAGACTTAGGCTTACAAACTTGACGTTAGAGGGTGAAAACTAGAAACAGCCCTCTAACGGTCCTGTGGGTGGCAGCAACACCTCCCACGGGACCAATGTAACTCGTAGGAACTGACCCCGCAGCCGCGGGACTCCCAGTTTGAGAATATGACGATAATTTGCATATTTCTAGACTTAGGCTTAAAAACTTGGCGTTAGGGGGTGAGAACTAGAAATAGCCCCCGAACGGCCCCGTGGGTGGCACCAACTCCTCCCACGGGACCAACGTAACTCGTAGGAACTGACCCTGCAGCCGCGGGATGCCCGGTTTGAGAATACGACGGTAATTTGCATATTTCAGGACTTAGGCTTAAAAACATGACGTTAGATGGTGAAAACTCGAAACAGCCCCCGAACGGCCCCGTGGGTGGCACCAACACCTCCCACGGGACCAACGTAACTCTTAGGAACTGACCCCGCAGCCGCGGGACTCCCGGTTTGAGTACGACGATAATTTGCATATTTCTAGACTTAGGCTTAAAAACATGGCTTTAGGCGGTGAGAACTAGAAACAACCCTGAACGGCCCCGTGGGTGGAACCAACACCTCCCACGGGACCAATGTGACTTGTAGGAACTGACCCTGCAGCCGCGGGACACCCAGTTTGAGAATACGACGGTAATTTGCATTTTTCAAGACTTAGGCTTAAAAACATGACGTTAGAGGGTGAAAACTCGAAACAACCCCCGAACGGCACCGTGGGTGGATCCAACACCTCCCACGGGACCAACGTAACTCGTAGGAACTGACCTCGTAGCCTCGGGTCTCCCGGTTTGAGAATACGACGGTAATTTTCGTATTTCTACACTTAAGCAAAACATGGCGTTAGAGGGTGAAAACTCGAAACAGCCCCCGAACGTCCCCGTGGGTGGCACAAACACCTCCCACGGGACCAACGTAACTCGTAGGAACTGACCTCGCAGCCGCGGGTCTCCCGGTTTGAGAGTAATGCGGTAATTTGCATATTTCAGGGCTTAGGCTTAAAAACATGACGTTAGAGGGTGAAAACTCGAAACACTCCCCGAACGGCCTCGTGGGTGGCACCAACTCCTCCCACGGGACCAACGTAACTCGTAGAAACTGACCCCGCAGTCGCGGGACTCCCGGTTTGAGAGTAATGCGGTAATTTGCATATTTCAGGGCTTAGGCTTAAAAACATGACGTTAGAGGGTGAAAACTCGAAACAGCCCCCGAACGGCCTCGTGGGTGGCACCAACTCCTCTCACGGGACCAACGTAACTCGTAGGAACTGACCCCGCAGTCGCGGGACTCCCGGTTTGTGAATACGACGATAATTTGCATATTTCTAGACTTAGGCTTAAAAACATGGCTTTAGGGGGTGAGAACTAGAAACAGCCCCCGAACGGCCCCGTGGGTGGCACCAACACCTCCCATGGGACCAACGTAACTCGTAGGAACTGACCTCGGAGCCCCGGGTCTCCAAGTTTGAGAGTACAACGGTAATTTGCTTATTTCTAGACTTAGGCTTAAAAACGTGACGTTAGAGAGTGAAAACTCGAAACAGCCCCCGAACGGCCCCATGGGTGGCACCAACACCTCCCACGGGACCAACGTAACTCGTAGGAACTGACCTCGCAGCCGCGGGTCTCCCGGTTTGAGAATACGACGGTAATTCGCGTATTTCTACACTTAAGCAAAACATGGCGTTAGAGGGTGAAAACTCGAAACAGCCCCCGAACATCCCTGTGGGTGGCACCAACACCTCCCACGGGACCAACGTAACTCGTAGGAACTGACCCTGCAGCCGCGGGACACCCGGTTTGAGAATACGACAGTAATTTGCATATTTCTAGACTTAGGCTTAAAAATATGGCGTTAGAGGGTGAAAACTAGAAACAACCCTCTAATGGCCCCGTGGGTGGCACCAACTCCTCCCACGGGACCAACGTAACTCGTAGGAACTGACCCTGCAGCCGCGGGACGCCCGGTTTGAGAATACGACGGTAATTTGCATATTTCAGGACTTAGGCTTAAAAACATGACGTTAGATGGTGAAAACTCGAAACAGCCCCCGAACGGTCCCGTGGGTGGCACCAACACCTCCCACGGGACCAACGTAACTCTTAGGAACTGACCCCGCAACCGCGGGACTCCCGGTTTGAGTACGACGATAATTTGCATATTTCTAGACTTAGGCTTAAAAACATGGCTTTAGGCGGTGAGAACTAGAAACAACCCCGAACGGCCCCGTGGGTGGCACCAACACCTCCCACGGGACCAATGTGACTCGTAGGAACTGACCCTGCAGCCGCGGGACACCCAGTTTGAGAATACGACGGTAATTTGCATTTTTCCAGACTTAGGCTTAAAAACATGACGTTAGAGGGTGAAAACTTGAAACAACCCCCGAACGGCCCCGTGGGTGGCACCAACACCTCCCACGGGACCAACGTAACTCTTAGGAACTGACCTCGCAGCCGCGGGTCTCCCGGTTTGAGAGTAATACGGTAATTTTCATATTTTTGGACTTAGGCTTAAAAACATGACGTTAGAGGGTGAAAACTCGAAACAGCACCCGAACGGCCCCGTGGGTGGCACCAATACCTCCCACGGGACCAACGTAACTCGTAGGAACTGACCCCGCAGCCGCGGCTCTCCCGGTTAGAGAATACGATGGTAATTTGCATATTTCTAGACTTAGGCTTACAAACTTGACGTTAGAGGGTGAAAACTAAAAACAGCCCTCTAACGGTCCTGTGGGTGGCACCAACACCTCCCACGGGACCAATGTAACTCGTAGGAACTGACCCCGCGGCCGCGGGACTCCCTGTTTGAGAATATGACGATAATTTGCATATTTCTAGACTTAGGCTTAAAAACTTGGCGTTAGGGGGTGAGAACTAGAAATAGCCCCCGAACGGCCCCGTGGGTGGCACCAACTCCTCCCACGGGACCAACGTAACTCGTAGGAACTGACCCTGCAGCCGCGGGACGCCCGGTTTGAGAATACGACGGTAATTTGCATATTTCAGGACTTAGGCTTAAAAACATGACGTTAGATGGTGAAAACTCGAAACAGCCCCCGAACGGCCCCGTGGGTGGCACCAACACCTCCCACGGGACCAACGTAACTCTTAGGAACTGACCCCGCAGCCGCGGGACTCCCGGTTTGAGTACGACGATAATTTGCATATTTCTAGACTTAGGCTTAAAAACATGGCTTTAGGCGGTGAGAACTAGAAACAACCCCGAACGGCCCCGTGGGTGGCACCAACACCTCCCACGGGACCAATGTGACTCGTAGGAACTGACCCTGCAGCCGCGGGACACCCAGTTTGAGAATACGACGGTAATTTGCATTTTTCCAGACTTAGGCTTAAAAACATGACGTTAGAGGGTGAAAACTTGAAACAACCCCCGAACGGCCCCGTGGGTGGCACCAACACCTCCCACGGGACCAACGTAACTCGTAGGAACTGACCTCGTAGCCACGGGTCTCCAAGTTTGAGAGCACGACGGTAATTTGCTTATTTCTAGACTTAGGCTTAAAAACATGACGTTAGAGAGTGAAAACTCGAAACTGCCCCCGAACGGCCCCGTGGGTGGCACCAACACCTCCCACGGGACCAACGTAACTCGTAGGAACTGACCTCGTAGCCGCGGGTCTCCCGTTTTGAGAATACGACGGTAATTTTCGTATTTCTACACTTAAGCAAAACATGGCGTTAGAGGGTGAAAACTCGAAACAGCCCCCGAACGTCCCCGTGGGTGGCACCAACACCTCCCACGGGACCAACGTAACTCGTAGGAACTGACCTCGCAGCCGCGGGTCTCCCGGTTTGAGAGTAATACGGTAATTTGCATATTTCAGGACTTAGGCTTAAAAACATGACGTTAGAGGGTGAAAACTCGAAACAGCCCCCGAACGGCCTCGTGGGTGGCACCAACTCCTCCCACGGGACCAACGTAACTCGTAGGAACTGACCCCGCAGCCGCGGGACTCCCGGTTTGTGAATACGACGATAATTTGCATATTTCTAGACTTAGGCTTAAAAACATGGCTTTAGGGGGTGAGAACTAGAAACAGCCCCCGAACGGCCCCGTGGGTGGCACCAACACCTCCCACGGGACCAACGTAACTCGTAGGAACTGACCTCGCAGCCGCGGGTCTCCCGGTTTGAGAATATGACGGTAATTCGCGTATTTCTACACTTAAGCAAAACATGGCGTTAGAGGGTGAAAACTCGAAACAGCCCCCGAACGTCCCCGTGGGTGGCACCAACACCTCCCACGGGACCAACGTAACTGGTAGGAACTGACCCTGCAGCCGCGGGACACCCGGTTTGAGAATACGACGATAATTTGGATATTTCTAGACTTAGGCTTAAAAATATGGCGTTAGAGGGTGAAAACTAGAAACAACCCTCTAATGGCCCCGTGGGTGGCACCAACACCTCCCACGGGACCACTGTGACTCGTAGGAACTGACCCTACAGCCGCGGGACGCTCGGTTTGAGAATACGACGGTAATTTTTATATTTCTACACTTAGACTTAAAAACCTGGCGTTAGAGGGTGAAAACTAGAAACAACCCTCTAACGGCCCCGTGGGTGGCACCAACACCTCCCACGGGACCAATGTAACTCGTAGGAACTGACCCAGCAGCCGCGGGACTCCCGGTTTGAGAATACGACGATAATTTGCATATTTCTAGACTTAGGCTTAAAACCATGGCATTAGAGGGTGAAAACTCGAAATAGCCGCTGAACGGCCCTGTGGGTGGAACCAACACCTCCCACGGGACCAACGTAACTCGTAGGAACTGACCTCACAGCCGCGGGTCTCCCGGTTTGAGAATACGACGGTAATTTGCGTATTTCTACACTTAAGCAAAACATGGCGTTAGAGGGTGAAAACTCAAACAGCCCCCGAACGGCGCCGTGGGTGGCACCAACACCTCCCACGGGACCACCGTAACTCGTAGGGACTGACCTCGCAGCCGCGGGTCTCCCGGTTTGAGAGTACGACGGTAATTTGTTTATTTCTAGACTTAGGCTTAAAAACATGACGTTAGTGGGTGAAAACTCGAAACAGCCTCCGAACGGCCCCGTGGGTGGCACCAACACCTCCCACGGGACCAACATAACTCGTAGGAACTGACCTCGCAACCGCGGGTATCCCGTTTTGAGAGTAATACGGTAATTTGCATATTTCAAGACATAGGCTTAAAAACATGACGTTAGAGGGTGATAACTCGAAACAGCCTCCGAACGGCCCCGTGGGTGGCACCAACACCTCCCACGGGACCAACATAACTCGTAGGAACTGACCTCGCAGCCGCGGGTCTCCCGGTTTGAGAGTAATACGATAATTTGCATATTTCAAGACTTAGGCTTAAAAACATGACATTAGAGGGTGAAAACTCGAAACAGCCCCCGAACGGCCCCGTGGGTGGCACCAACACCTACCACGGGATCAACGTAACTCGTAGGAACTGACCTCGCAGCCACGGGTCTCCCGGTTTGCGAGTACGATGGTAATTTGCTTATTTTTAGACTTAGGCTTAAAAGATGACGTTAGAGGGTGAAAACTCGAAACAGCCCCCGAACGGCCCCGTGGGTGGCACCAACACCTCCCACGGGATCAACGTAACTCGTAGGAATTGACCTCGCAGCCGCGGGTCCCCGGTTTGAGAATACGACTGTAATTTGCATATTTCTACACTTAAGCAAAACATGGCGTTAGAGGGTGAAAACTCGAAACAGCCCCCGAACATCCCCGTGGGTGGCACCAACATCTCCCACGGGACTAATGTAACTCGTAGGAACTGACCCCGCAGCTGCGGGTCTCCCGGTTTGAGAATACGACGGTAATTTGTATATTTCTACACTTATGCAAAACATGGCGTTTTAGGGTGAAAACTCGAAACAGCCCCCGAACGGCCCCGTGGGTGGTACCAACATCTCCCACGGGACCAATGTAACTCGTAGGAACTGACCCCACAGCCGCGGGACTCCCGGTTAGAGAATACGACGATAATTTGCATATTTCTAGACTTAGGCTTAAAAGCATGGCGTTAGGGGGTGAGAACTAGAAACAACCCCTGAACGACCCCGTGGGTGGCACCAACACCTCCCACGGGACCAATGTGACTCGTAGGAACTGACCCTACAGCCGCGGGACGCTCGGTTTGAGAATACGACGGTAATTTTTATATTTCTAGACTTAGGCTTAAAAACATGGCGTTAGAGGGTGAAAACTAGAAATAGCCCTCTAACGGCCCCGTGGGTGGCACCAACACCTCCCACGGGACCAATGTAACTCGTAGGAACTGACCCAGCAGCCGCGGGACTCCCGGTTTGATAATACGACGATAATTTGCATATTTCTAGACTTAGGCTTAAAAACATGGCATTAGAGGGTGAAAACTCGAAACAGCCGCCGAACGACCCCGTGGGTTGCACCAACACCTCCCACGGGACCAACGTAACTCGTAGGAACTGACCTCGCAGCCGCGGGTCTCCCGGTTTGAGAGTACGATGGTAATTTGCTTATTTCTAGACTTAGGCTTAAAAACATGACGTTAGAGGGTGAAAACTCGTAACAGCCCCCGAACGGCCCCGTGGGTGGCACCAACACCTCCCACGGATCAACGTAACTCGTAGGAATTGACCTCGCAGCCGCGGGTCCCCGATTTGAGAATACGACTGTAATTTGCATATTTCTACACTTAAGCAAAACATGGCGTTAGAGGGTGAAAACTCGAAACAGCCCCCGAACATCCCCGTGGGTGGCACCAACATCTCCCACGGGACCAATGTAACTCGTAGGAACTGACCCCGCAGCTGCGGGTATCCCGGTTTGAGAATACGACGGTAATTTGTATATTTCTACACTTATGCAAAACATGGCGTTTTAGGGTGAAAACTCGAAACATCCCCCGAACGGCCCCGTGGGTGGTACCAACATCTCCCACGGGACCAATGTAACTCGTAGGAACTGACCCCACAGCCGCGGGACTCCCGGTTAGAGAATACGACGATAATTTGCATATTTCTAGACTTAGGCTTAAAACATGGCGTTAGGGGGTGAGAACTATAAACAACCCCTGAACGACCCCGTGGGTGGCACCAACACCTCCCACGGGACCAATGTGACTCGTAGGAACTGACCCTACAGCCGCGGGACGCTCGGTTTGAGAATACGACGGTAATTTTTATATTTCTAGACTTAGGCTTAAAAACATGGCGTTAGAGGGTGAAAACTAGAAATAGCCCTCTAACGGCCCCGTGGGTGGCACCAACACCTCCCACGGGACCAATGTAACTCGTAGGAACTGACCCAGCAGCCGCGGGACTCCCGGTTTGATAATACGACGATAATTTGCATATTTCTAGACTTAGGCTTAAAAGCATGGCATTAGAGGGTGAAAACTCGAAACAGCCGCCGAACGACCCCGTGGGTTGCACCAACACCTCCCACGGGACCAACGTAACTCGTAGGAACTGACCTCGCAGCCGCGGGTCTCCCGGTTTGAGAGTACGACGGTAATTTGCTTATTTCTAGACTTAGGCTTAAAAACATGACGTTAGAGGGTGACAACTCGTAACAGCCCCCGAACGGCCCCGTGGGTGGCACCAACACCTCCCACGGGACCAACGTAACTCGTAGGAACTGACCCCGCAACCGCGGGTCTCCCGGTTTGAGAATACGACGATAATTTGCGTATTTCTACACTTAAGCAAAACATGGCGTTAGAGGGTGAAAACTCGAAACAGCCCCCAAACGGCCCCATGGGTGGCACCAACACCTCTCAAAACAACGGTAATTTTCATATTTCTACTTGGTTACTGATAATTTTAACTCATATATGCAATTTTTCAGCTTGATTAATTTTTTTGTAAAACTACTTGGTTACTGATATTTTTGTTTTTTGTATCCTATCATTTGTAGGAAATTTTGCACGTGGAACAAATGAAGGAGGCAATGGTTTATAACATGAAGATTATTTATATGTTGTGGACATTCAAGATAATGGTTTTTATGTGTTATAGTCGTGCAGGCTTTTATTGTTTAGTTTTATGGCCGTGCGGGCTTTTATAATTTGATTGTTGAATTTTATAGCCGTGCGGGCTTTATAATAAGCAGGTTTTTCATTTACAGGTTTTGGAATGTCAAGAAAATAGGGGAAACTCTGCCCAATTTTTTTTTGGTCTGTGAATTATTAAGACGTGTAATATTTTTAAGTTTGTATATATATTTGTTTATTAACAACATTCTCAATTCGCAATTTGTGATTTTTTTTATTGTTTTGCCTATAATAAATATTTGTAACACCTCGTAGCAGCCGACGGTGCACTCACAGGACCCCCAATTTTAGGATTGGACAAAAAAATACATTTTTTTTTAAATTATAGATAAATATGGTCATGGACTTTGTCCATGACCATTTTTATTTTTTTTGTCGCGCTTAAAAATGGTCGCGGCCAAAGGCTGCGACCATTTTTTTTATTTTTTTGTCACGGTTATGGGTCGCGGACTAGGGCCGCGACCAATTTTTGTAAATTTTTTTTGTAACGCACGTGGGTCGCGGACTTTGGCCGCGACCAATTTGTCACGGTTGTGGGTCACGGATAAGGGCCGCGACCAATTTTTTTTATTTTTTTTTTGTCACGGACGTGGGTCGCGGACTTTGGCCGCGACCAATTTGTCACGGTTCTGGGTCACGGATGAGGGCCGCGACCAATTTTTTTATTTTTTATTTTGTCACGGACGTGGGTCGCGGACTTTGGCCTCGACCAATTTGTCACGGTTGTGGGTCACGGATGAGGGCCGCGACCCCGTCACGGCATGGATCACGGCCAAAGTCCGCGACCATCTGCCGTGACCCCTCTTGGCCGTGACCATTTTTTGGTGACGGACTTGGGCCGCGACCCACGAAAATGGTCACGCCCGAAATGGTCACGGCCCAAGTCCGCGACCCACAGTTTTGGTCAGGGATTTTGGCCGTGACCAATTGCCAGTTTTGGTGTAGTGATGGTTACACATTCTATGTAACATCTAAATGGACATGTGCCAATAATCAAGAGGATAATTACAATTAGCATTCTCCATTTGACTTGGGGTACCCATTACACCCCAGACCACCTATAAATAGAACGAACATTCTAACTTGTTCCAAAAGTTAAGTCATTGTATTTTTATTACTCTATCAAAATAAACTCGTAACCTTTAAAATAATGTTTACATAGTGAGAAATGAGTTGCACCAAAGTGGATGTAGGCTATAGGGGGAGTCCCCACCAAAGAGTGATTAACTTAGTTAATCCAATGCTTGGTAGACAAAAAAGGAAGATAAAGATCACCGAGCGAGTTCCCTCGAAGACTCTCCACGGACGTGGCTCGAAGGACTAGATCAAAGTCACTCGAATTACGATAGTTTGTAATATGAAACATCATGTACTTTATCATGTACTTTATCGTATGTTATATTTTGAGAAAGGTTGTTCCGTACCCACGAGGGACCATGCCTGGCAAAGCATGGGAGAGCTAACATGCTCTATCGAACAACCTCGTCTTGGAAACCTCTCAGGGACATGGTTTAGAGGATTGGGAGCAAGGCAATGTTGGGAAGGCAGTTACCAACCCTCTTGGCACACTTGGGCAAAACTTTATCTAGAATATGTGTTTGCTCGAGCCACCTACATCCAAGCTCCCATAACTTCTACTCATTTAAGGGAACCTCCTCAAGGTACCTCAATCTTGCAGCCTTGGCCTAAAGATAGTTTTAGACAACAAACGAGAGAGTAAACACTCGAGTTACCTATCAGCCGAGCAAGCTCAAATCAGACACCATCTCATTTGATTGATGTGACCATACACCTAGTGGGGTCACTTGTACCCACCTTTTGATATCATAACGTCTGTCATTTAAGGACTCGAAGTTACATCACTCAAGTGGGTTTATCCTTAGGATGTCAGGTTTAGTCCACCAAATCTGACCCCTTAGCCGTTCTAAGATAAGCCCCTAAGTTTCTAGGTCACATCCCTCATTAATGCCCACCATGCCTCCAACCAATAAAGAAGTTTCTCGCCAAATTATGAGATCCCATGCATTTAATGCAATATCTCCTACATTAATGAGGGGGTTACTTTTGCATTTAATGTAATCAATCACATTTAACGCTAATAAGAATACTTGAGTAACCTTGCTTATATATAAATATACCAACCAAATAGTTTAACAAAGAGAGCATTCTGAACCTAGAATTGCTGCCCAACTTCCTTCATACATGAGAGATCCTATGAGAACATTATTCCCACACCCATTTAATACCCATACCATTGAGCATTAACTGAGCTTGAAGTTCATGCCTTGCCTTTATTGTGCCTAGAGTGCTTGCTCTTTCTTCCTCCGACCAATCTACCTGCTAGTCCCATTTATTTATTATACCTATTGTGTATTTATGGTGTCGATATATCATCTAATACAAGCCTAAATACTGAATCTCATTGCCTCTTATTCACCTGTGTTCATTGTCATTATTTGATACTATACGGAGTGTTAATCCCTATCTTGATAAGGGGTTACGCCTCACTTGATACGAATTGTATTCCAAGAACCCATATCATACATTTGGCAACTCCGTTGGGGAGGTGTTCTCTTTTGAAAAGATGCCAGAGCATAACACCACCAAAACCATTGACTTTGACACCATACAGCGTGAGAAGGAGGCAGACCTATCCATGTTGCCTATGGGAGTGATAATATAATGAACGAAGCCTAGTGCGTCTATTACCGGTGTGACATAAACGATTGGTTCACAGGCAAGAATAAGCCCAGAACAAATGATGGGGCTCATGGGTTTGTTCGCAGAGTTCATCAAGACTCTAGTGGCACAGGAGATGTTGGGAGTCCCTATGGGAGTGAACTCTTTTATGATGCCACCAGCAGGAATACCTGCCTTTACTGTTACAGGAGGTGTTGCTCCGCCCACTTTTAATGGTGCTCTCCCTACTGCTCCACCAACCTTTGGCATCCTTCCTCCCACTATGGTCCCGCATATGACGATAGGACTAGCGATGCAAGATAAAGTAAGGACTCTGGTAACCCAAGCTGTGACTAGTGGCATAGGAAAAAACACACCACCCTTTTCGGCGATGCCAGCAGTGGTGACAGTGCAACCAACCATCTCTCCACCGTCCAGCATGGAGGAAATGAAGAAGGAGCTGCTAAAGTTCATAGAAGTGTCTAAAGAGGGATATATCTCTTCAGTGTATCATAACTTTCGTACTCCATATCCAAAGGCATATAATAATGAACCTTACTTAGTAGGATATATTTTGCCAATCTTCGAGAAGTACATGGGGAAAGGTGTAAACCCTAAAAAGAATGTGAAGATGTTTATTGAAAGCCTTGGGACCCATTGCAACGAAAAAAAGCTGAGGTTGAGGGAATTTTCAAAGTCCTTGACAGAGAAATCATACACGTGGTATTCCCACCTGGCCCTAGGCAGCATGGCCTCCTGGGAGGAATTGCATGTTTTGTTCGTACAAAAGTTCTTTTCGACTGAGGATGATTTTACAGTCATGCAGCTAGCATGTGAGAAGCAGGAGCCAAGGGAAGACGTTGTGGCCTATATTATGAGGTTTTGCGAGCGCTCTCTCGACATATGAGAGGAAACGTGAGAGGATAAACTTTTACAAGTTTGTGCAGAAGGTTTGTTGCCCAAATATATTTGCCACTTGATCAATGAAACACGAGAGGGTGTGTTCGTAGAATTCTTGAAAGCAGCGAGGAACATCACCTTCGTGGTTAAGCCCGTATTGTCTCCACCTGCCTTGTCAAGCTTACTCCTAAGGCTAGTGGTTGCCTCAAGGAGGGGAGTACCCTCAAGGGTCAATTATGTAAACGATGGGGGTAAGGGGGAAAACAGTGGCGGCCGAAGAACAAAATGAGGTAGAGGCAATAAGAGAAGATTTGAAGGTGAGAAAGATTCCCTCGAGCTACCATGCATAGTGGAATAAAACTTGAACTTGTATGACCTCATGGTTCGTGAAAAGGTTTGTAGGTCGGTCAACGTTAGCATGAAGTAACTTCTGCGAGAAGACAAGGAGAAACCTCACTGTTGTGCACTTTATTATAGAGTAAATCACCCAACCAAGGTGTGTTTCTCGCTAAGAAGGTTGATTGACCATTACATGAAAAATTGAGACATCCAGGTGCCACAAGCTAAAGTGAACGATAATCTTTTAATACCACATGGGGCCCATATGTACAGTGATTTTGATGAAGAGGTTGAACAACTGATGACAAAATAGTGGTTTGAAGAGAGTGACTTCAAAGATTTAATAGAGGAATGCACCTTTAAACTAGCTCAGCTCTAACTAGATGATGAGACAGAGGAGATAGATAAACAAGAAAGAGAATATTATGACCCCATCGAAGGAATAAGTAGGAAGATGGGATCCTGCTCTCTGGAGGAGGTAAATGTAGTGATAGACTACGATGAGGCTGCATATAGAGACATAGAAGAACTCCATGATATCGAAAAGGAACAAGCAAACCCATGGGCCTAATACGCTGTGGTTGCTCACTTATCGAAGTTTGGTTGGTTCTTTAATCATGTTGGGCTCCCTGAAGACTCGCGACTAGAGGTTACTCGAGCCATCTTGGAAATTATAAAGAAGAACATGGTGCCACACCTAAAATGGAAAGGGCCTATGGCTAAGATTGTGAGGAGGTACCTCTCCGAGGTCACATTCTCAAAAAATGACAGATTGATCAGGAACCCCCACAATAGACCTCTGTACATTATGACATCCGTGAATGATTGTGTCTTCTCTCCTGTCCTATTAGATGGGGGATAATCCATTAACATAATGCCTATTGGGTCCTTTTATGCCACTGGGCTATAAGAGATAAGGATATTGACACATTCATTGGAAATATCGGGGTATGACAATCAGTCATCCAAGTCTGTAGGTTATGTCAATATAGGCATCACAATGGGGAATATCATGTCCCACATAAAATTTCATATCATGAACTGTGAGCCATTATACCAAATTTTAGATGACAGGGTATGGATGCACAACCATGGGTTGGTACCCTCCACCTATCATCAGTACACTAAGGCAAACGTAAAAGGCAAAGAGGTGGTGATTCGAGCTACTAAGAAACCCTTTACAAAGGAGGAAGCTTATATGGTAAATGTTGCCTTCCATACAGATCTGACAGAAGAAGCCATGACGGTAACAAGGTACACTGGGGGAACAAGGGTCCCGATCACTCGAGAGAGGGTGAGAGCACTCATTTGAACAGTGGTGGCCTATAAAGAAGAACGCGATTTAGATGCAGTAAGCCCCCTAGTCTATCAAGGAAGCTCTGGGACCGAATGACCCCGCGTGTTGATCTAATTGAGCACCAAGTCCAGACTCAGAGTGTTCTTAGAAGGCATACGACGAGAGAGTTGGACGAGAATTATAACAAGAGTTCCTATAAAGAAGAATCTTTTCGACAGTGCAAGAGGGTCATTTTGCCTAATGGCATAATTATATATAAGTTATGAATGTTTGAGCGGGCAACTGAAAGTCTGGACGATGAGGCTGACCCGATTTATGAATGATTTCTAGAGGAAAACCAGGGCAGTGTTTGGTAATTAATAATTCTGGAGTCGAGGATTTTGTAGAATAAATAGAAGAGGAACCTGGGTACATAAAGGACAGGCCCATGATGCAAGTCTAGGAGTTGGAGAAAATAGACTTGCCCAAAGAAGTTGATGATCTTAACCCTATCTTTATCTCTAGGGACCTGGAAATGGTGCCTTGAGAGGAGTTGATCAAGTTCCTTATAGAGTTAAAATACATCTTCACGTAGAAGTACACCGATATGCCTGGGATAGATAAGGAGGTAAGTTATCATAAGTTGAATGTTTTATCGTCAGCTATACTAGTAAAGCATGCCACCCGAACGTATAAGGTAGAGTTATATTTGAAGATCAAAGAGAAAGTTCAAAGACTTCTTACAGTCGGATTCATAGTTCCAATCCAGCATCTGATTTAGCTTTCTAGTATTATGCATATGGGAAAGAAAGAGAAGAACCAGATCAGAATCTGCGTGGACTTCAGGGACCTGAATCGAGCGTGCCCGAAAGATGAATTCCCACTGCTTTCCACAGATAACTTGATCGACGCAACTGTGGGCCACGAGATGTATAAATTCATGGATGGTTATGTGAGGTGAAACTATATAAAGATGGATTTGACTGATGCAGAGAATACTACTTTTTGAACACCTTTGGGTAATTTCATGTACACAGTTATGCCTTTTGGATTAAAGAACGCGGGAGCAACTTATCAGAGGACAATGATAGACATTTTCCAAGATATTTTCCACAAGACCATGGAATTTTACATTGATGATCTAGTAATCAAATCCAATAAGTAGGGGGCCTTTTAGATGAGTTAAGATGGGTGTTCACTAGATGCAAGAAATACAAGCTAAAGATGAACCCCCTCAAATGTACGTTCGGAGTGATAAGCGGGAAGTTCCTAGGGTTTGTGGTAAACCGACAAGGGGTTCAAATGGACTTGGACAAGAGTCATACCATTCTTGATATGGCAAGACCAAATTTAGAAAGAGAGTTGAAAAGTTTCCTGGGAAAAGTCTCCTACCTTAGGAGGTTTGTTCCAGGGCTGGCCGAGGTAATGCACCCACTGATGGAGCTGCTGAGAAAGGGTGTGAAGTTCTCATGGGAACCGATGCAACATTACGCCATGGAGAAGCTAAAAGAACTTCTTACTTCCCCTAAGACAATGATCCCCCCAAAGGAAGGTATCCATTTACGTCTATATCTTACATCAACTGAATGATCTATATCAATGTTAGAATTTATTCTGATCGCATAGGCAAGTTTACTTTGTTTATTTTGTATTATTGGAATATGAGTTACAATATTCATTAGTTATCTCATCTTAATAACTTTTCTGGCTTTATAATCTGCTATATGCCTGTGACATTAAAATTCTAGATGTTTGAGTCCATAAATGAAGTTCATTGTTAATCTCCACATTAAAATGTAGTCCTTTTAGTGAATCAGTATATCCCAAATGATTTTTTGCCCAAAGATGATGAAAATTTCTCTTGGAAAAAATCCCAAGTTGACTTGGAAGAAAAATCACAAGTTTTAACTTCATCATGTTGCCATTGATATGACAAATCTGTTCCTTTACTAGATTCTCAAATTGCACCATTTTTTTCAATCCATGGGTGAAACTCAGCTGATATGTATTTTATGATACTCCTTATGTCCCAAGTTATTAGTCTTTCTTTCCTTTTTAGTCCATCTTAAATTAATTGTCTCTAAAAATGATATATAAATTTAGGTGATATTACAAAGTCCCTTATAACAACGATCCAAGCGCATGTCTTGCATACAAAGGTATTCATCATTTTTAGAATAATAAATTAGGGGAAAAAATTATCTTAAAAATGTTGACATTGGAACAATGACTAAAAATATATTTTTCATAAATTTGGACCATACAAGGTGTTATGTTGAATATTTCCATGACATTTTCACCCCCAATAACATTAACCATATCTTCCCTAAACTGAAACATCATACCTCCCTCATCACAAGACATTAGAACTTATTCAAGAGAAAAGATTGTGGTAAACCGTCGAAAGTACGGTTTTAACTATAAGAAATTGTTTAAAAATAGCTAAATAAAATATGGATCAATAATTAAATTGTACATCCATTTTTATGTAGAAAATGGCTTTCATTTTAATCTATAATTTACATTCGCTAAAAATAGTCTATAATTTTGAGGAATCAATCAAACACACATGAAATCCCCAAAAATATGAAACCGAATAAAGGTGTCACAATGTGGGCTTTCAAGTATTCTTTGCTCATGTCATTGAATTATCAACAATCTTAACCACTATCAACGTCGTGTAATGTTCCCCAAAGTTTAGATGGAAGAAAGCTAACTTGAGAAAAGTCATTTTTGTAAGGCAATTTCTTCTATGAAGAACCAACAAAATCCAATGATAGACACATTAATAACAATTTGTTTCCCTTTAATGAATACATTAAAAGGGAAAAATTAAATATGCAGAGTTTCTAATTTACATACTGACTCATGGTTATGAGACCATCAATCAAGTCTCCGCACATGAGAAATGTGTTCTTTTCATATTCATATACAATGGTTTGATGCACCGTCTACAATCTTATTTCCTTTTTTTTATATGAGAGAGAGAGAGAGATCTTGTTTAGTTGTAGGAAGGCAATAAAAGTAAAGATCATGCTCAAATGTAAATAGCTAAATATCCTATTCTAGGGGAGATGTAAAAGTATAGATCGTGTTCAAATGTAAATAATAATACTAATAAATTGAAAAAGTAATCATAAATTTTGGAAAATATAGTAATATTTTTTTCCTAATACTTTTATATAAAATTAAATGTATTTTTAAACTTTACCACCATCTCACCACAACTTCCATCTCTACTACCGGTGTTGCATCATCACCATCACTTTGTGTCGGTGGTTATGGCAACAGTGATTTGGTGGAGGTGATGGATGACAAAATGAGATATAAAATAGTCTTTATTTTTAATAATTGAACACATTTTTTTGTGTCGATCGTGGAGGAAAAGAAGAGATATAGAATGATCTTTATTTGTAACAAGTGAACGCATTTTCTTATTCTTTAAAATTAGACATAGAAAATGAAAGATAAAAACATAGGTGAAAATTGGATATTGAAAACCAAATGATTTAAACCTCAAAGGTGGGCTTTTGAAAATCCTCTTGAAGTAAAAAAGTCTACTTGCATACAATTATAATACCCAAAGTCATGATCTCAAAAAATAGGATAAAAATATAATATCAGTCCTCTATCGTAGAGGTTGCTTCCTCTGTTGCATTGTGATGCGAAAGCATCAAAAAGGAAAAGGAAATCCTCGGAACAAATACATATTAAGTAATACCCCTCCTATTGAAAAAAACATGATCATCAATTCTATAATACCTTTTATGGTATGTTTGGTTACAAAGCTGGTAAAAGGTTGAAAAAACAATTTTCATTTCTATGAGGAGTTGGGACAAAAGAAAAATAATGAGTGACTTAGGGAGTCTCTCTCTTACTTTTACAATTGAGATTCTTTTCATTATCAAATGGGGTGGGGCTCAGTTATATTTGCAATCAAGCACCAAAAAATTTTAAAATGCATAAAAATAAGTATTTTCCATGGAAAAAATGCAACTTTTATCAAACACACTATTCGTGTAAAAAGGAGAAGATAAGAATTCTTACCAATATAGGGATTACCACCTAAATGAAGGCAATATGTATGATGTAAAGCAGCGTATATCAATGAAAGATAAAGTAAAGAAGATTGATCCTCAACTTCTCCAAATTTAACGAGTCCAAGTTTAATCCTATGGATCCCACAACTGATAAATTTCTATCGGATCCCAACTACATTTGCACCCTTTATGTCATGGTAAAGAGTCTCCCATATCAATACAGTCTGAATCATTAACACTAACAGTGGCCATGGATGGGTTATAAATAATCTGGTAAAATCAATGATCGTGTAACCACAACTACGAAAGAGTGCAAATAAATGAATATACCAGATAATTTGATGTTATGAACTCTTTACTCAACACAGTATCATCCGCATTTATAACGTTCCAATTTGCATCCGTGGCCATAGCTAATTCATAGATAATTTGACAGAACCAATGAAGCATAATTGTATGCTTGCATAACCAAGTATGCCATCTATAGCACCACAAACTAACCTAGAAAATGCCACGATGATTTTTCACATTACATGACCACATGCGTGCTTATTTACTCCCAACACCATTTTGATGAATCTCCATCATGAGTAGGTCAAGTGTGTAATGTGAAACATGCCCATGAAAATGCCTAAATTGAGGAATGTTGTGCGTGTACCGATTGCGATTGTGGGATCTCTCGGAGGCAGCCCGCATCTTTGTGAATTTAGCAGTCAAAAGAATATAATTCTAGGGTAGAATATAAACTCCATTCCAAAACTCTATTTGTCGCGATATTTCCACTATGCTTAATCTTATTCATCCACGGTAGACCAAACTCTTCGTGAACCATCAACAAAGTCTTTTTAATCTAATAAACCACGTTAGGGAATTCTGTATGGTTGATTTTGAATCATACCAACGATTTTAGAAATTGAATTGGGGTCTCCTACTCCATTATAAATGACCACCCATGTATGAGGGTTTACCAATCATCCATCGATACACCAAAACTTTGTAGTTCATTTCCACATTCTTATTAATATGGAATAGGCAAAGCATTGTTCAAAATTAGGGGAACACTCGATGAACGACATTGATGCAAGATTGTTGTCTGTCTGTAATCATCACTTGAGCCATTTTCCCAGGATAATAAATCTTCCCTAAACATGTTAACTCCTATATAAATCAATTTTCCTTCTCTAAAGAAGATAAATAAAAGGCAATACAAAATTTATGGCCTATTGATGTCACGCTAACCATCTCAATTAAAGAAATATTAAATTGGTTGATTTTATAAGTCAAGACAAGGGTTAGAAAACACTTCTCAAAAGAATGAATTTAAGGTGTGCACAGAACAAATCCTTTAACTCATTGGTATTTAGGTCGTTATTTGTCTAATAAATATGTGGTTATCCAAACTAAGCTTTAGTACTTGTTGAAGCATGGTCATCCCTTATATATCTTTATAGTTTAACATTCCTTTACCATTATAAATGGTGCGAGTGGTGGACATATTATTCCCCGATCTATTATTTATACTCTTCAATACTTTTCTCGACTTAAACCCATTAAAAATTAAATATTTTGCATGTTATATTCCTCATGGGTTAATCTATCGGCATAAGGGTGGTCGACTAACGGCTTAGTAATCTCATAGTTTTGGAGACCACTAGCCACTCCAACCTTTCATCTTCCATCTGATAATGGTACACCCTTAATAGAACATGGGAAGTCGCACTTTCTTGTAAATGAGTCTCTATCATCCTTGGTTGTCTATAAGGCTTTTTTGGTCCCTTTCTTATAATGCAATCGGTAGGCTAATGTAATACCCCATTATTTTGAGGGTTATTTATGGATATTATACAAGATTTCAGTAATATTATTGTTTTACCAATCGGGGGTAAACTAATTTATTTTGGTTTGAAATCGAATCAAACATTTAAATTTAAATTATTTTTGGACATTTTATAATGGCTTAAATAAATAAACTAGACAATTTTAAATTAAAGGGAAATATAGTAATATAGGATAGCTTAGGCTCCAAGCTATGGTTTGAGAGAGAGACTATATAAGGAATATTATGGGTAATTATAAGGAAGGGGAGATGAAAAAGAGAGGCCAAAAATGAAATCCAAAGAGGCAAAAAACAAGTGGAATGAGAAGAGCCAATTTGGAATGTTTAGATCTTCTTTTTGAGTGCATTCGAATGAGATTTGAGAAAAAATCAAAACACATACCTGACTCAATTTTTCTTATAGAATCCAAATAAAAAGTCGGATCAGCGATTCGAATAATTTTTGTAGCTAATTTTTCTGGGTTTTTAAAATAGGACTATTTGGGGTTATCTCATGTTGGGTCTAGAACATGATTTAATTATTTTCGCGAGAGGAACGTGATGTTGTGATCAGATTTTGAGGTTGAATTTATGTGATGCTTCATGTGATGATTTTAAGGTATGGGGTTTTACACAATATGCTCATTAATCTCGGGAGTTTATTCCGTTGATTTCATGTTTAATTGAACTCATATTTGAATTGATAAATTCATTAAAATCTGGAAAAATAATTATTGTATTATTTTGATTCATGTGGTGTCATTATATTGTTGTTGAGCATGTTGTCATGAAATTTTAATATGGCACGGAGGTTGGCACCCGCCAAAATTCCTGCTTCCCGGGCTATGGCTTAATAAAGCATATGCGGATGGGGTGAGGCTTGGTGACCCATTGATGTGTTGTTGAGGAATTTATTGATAAATGCTATTGAGATTCGCATTTGATTTGAATATTCATACTCATGTTGTTACGCTTTATTCATCGTTAATATATTTGTTGAGCATATTTCCTGTCGTATTGTGTACTTCCCCATATTTTCTTTTAGCTGGCAGGTTAGCGTGAATTTGAGCGCTATGGACCAATTGGGTTGATTGTAGTGTGGATTATTTTGGGAAGAATATTTTTTGGAAGATTTGTATTATTGTATTGTGTTGGAGGTGAAAATGGTGTTAGGGAGGGTTTTCCCAAGTTTGAGCAGGAGTAGGTGGAGTGTGCATGTGTTATCATTTTTTGGCTTTTTCTCTTTAAGTGTTGTGTGGGTACCAACATCCAAATAATTTTTTTAACTCATGGTGTCGGGAAAACAAATTTGTGGTTCCTTTAGCACCGCCCATTCCAAAACCCAAATCAACACTCAAGATTTATGGTGATGGATTTAAATAAAGGGTAATCCTATTTAACCCAACTTCAAATCGCCTACCGACCACATTTTATTAATAGTCAAACCTATTAAACCCACACATTAATATCTCTTTCTCGCTCCCAATTCTCACGTGTTGAAGGAATGGTAGAGCTATCAAACTTAACTAAGTTTCATTATTCAAGTTTCTTCTTCTTTTGATTTATGATTTGATAATTGAGTGATCCACCTTAAATTTATTTAAATGGATTTAGAACCAAATGTTTTTAGCAATTGAAATTCAATATGTATTTCTCGAAGGAAAGCTCCACTTATTGTTAATAATTATAATGTCTAAAAAATATATTAAAAATTGAAGTCATTTTATTTTAACATGTATTTATTACTTGACTAATTTTCAATTTGTCAGTATTTTTATTTACGTATCATTAATCTCTCAAATTAGAGGTAAAATATTTAGAAATGACATGATAATGCAACCAAAAATTAACCTGAAAACTCGTGTTTGTGTTGTTCTTTTTGACACAAACTCGTTTCATGTTCGTGTTATAATTATGACTCGCTATATTTATGTCATGTTGTGGTTTTATTTATGTTTTTCTGCTGAGATTTTTTGACACATAATTGTGTCATGTTCGTATCAAAATTGTAACTTGTGTTATTCATGTCATGTTGTTATTTATTCATATTTTCATATCTTACTGGATTCAATTATATATCAAAATCATAAACCATGTTAATTTTATATGTTTCGAATAGGATATGTGTTTTAAATTGTGTCGTGATGTGTCTTGTTACTTGCGTTTTAACACATGTCATGTTTAAGATTGTAATTGAAAACATGACCCGACACGAGACAAACACTTATTTCAATATATTTATAATGAATCAAGAGTATATAATATAAAATACAACATGATTGACTCGTACCATAATTTTCACACCCAATTAAATCTAATAAGACACACTTATAAAATTACAATTTATAAGTGCCTAATAGCATATGAAAATTTTAATACATTTTAAATATGATACATATCATAATTTTATACCTACTTAAACATAATAAGGCACAAAAACATGAATAAAATCACCAGATGAAATGAATAACGTGAATCATAATTTTGACATGAACATAAAACGATTTAGTGTCAAAAAATCCCAACACAAACACGAGTTTTCAAGTTAATTATTTTAACCCGTTATCATGTTGTTTCTAAATTTTTTAGCTTTAACTTCAGAGATTAGTGATACATATATGAAAATAATGGAAAATTGAAAACGAAACAAGTAAATAAAGAGATGTTAAAATCAAATGACTTCGTTTTTTATTGTATTTTTTATCCATTATAATTATTAACAATAAGTGGGGCTTCCTTCTAGAAATACAGACTAATTTTTTAATGTTAAAGGTGTCAAGGTCATTTGAATAAATTTAAGTTCGAACACTTAATTATCAAGTCAAAAGAAGAAGAAACTTGAATAAAGGATCCAAGTTAAGTTTGATAGCTCTATAGCTCCTCCCATGCATGAGAGTCAAGAGAGAGAGAGAGAGAGAGAGAGAGAGAGAGAGAGATTAATGGATGGGTTTAATAGGTTTTACTATTTGATCAAATTCGATTTATGGCAGTTTGACGGCGGGTTAAATAAAATTACTCTTAAATTAATAAGGGCAGTCTCATAGAAAGAGGTGCATTTGAGGGTCCAGTAGAACTAATCTAGGCAGTGTGTTTTGGGGCGCTCTAATTCAGCTTAGCAAAGACAAAAACCGTAATGAATTCAATTGATTCCTTGATCTTTATTTCTAGTTCTAGGAAAGAAGGGGGTGGAGAAATTTATTTGAATTCATCTTTCAATCCTTTTAATATTATATAGTTCTCTTCTTATTCGGGTTTATGAATTCCATTGGGCAAGGCATCATCATTTGAGATGGGAAGAGAGAGGAGGAATGGACTTGAATCGACAAGAAAGTATTGGACAAAGGTCTCCAGAAGTTCGGGAATGAAGATTTTTATGGTCATGGATTAAAATAAAGGGTTATTTGGGTTTTGGAGCCCACTAGTTATAAACATTTGGGTTTTAGTCCTCAATTAAAAATTATTGTATGTTTGGCTCTCATTTTTCACTTTTAGCTAAAAATTGAAAAAAAAATTGTCGCTAAAAATATTATAAAAAATTCAAAAAGTGTCGCTAGAAGTGAAAAATGGGGTTCAAACATATAATAATATTTAGTTGGAGGTTAATCATTGTATTTGGGGTTTGGAATTAAGGGTTTGTTGAAAATTAAGGTTTGGATTTGGGGAAGATGTAGTGATATAAGGTCATTTTAGTCAAAACTTTTTTTAAGGGTTTACGTCTAATTTGCAAATACAACTTTTTTAACGCAATTATAATGGTATTAAAATTTTGGGATTATGTCAAAGAAATTTAAAAAGTGGAGGTTAAGTGGCATTGATAAAATGGGAGTTGGAAAGGTTATTTTTTTAACTTCTTAAGTCTGAATCTGAACCATTCAGACTTAATATGTACTAAATAGTGTTTGTTTTTTAAAATAATTAAGAGACTAACAACTATATCTACCTCTAAATGGTTACCTCTGAACACTTAATTTGAACTCTAAATTTGAGAAAATATATCCATTCAGAGGTTCATTGAGAGATAAAAAAAAATTCAAAATTTGACTAAATACATCCTTTCAAAGGTTCATTCAGACATAAAAATAAACAAAATTTTCAGATTTCACACTTCAGATTCAGATTTCAAATTTCATATTTCAGATTTAGATGAAAAAAACAAATTTGGGATGGAGTGTAGAGTGTATGTGAGGTTGGTTATTAGTGTTGTGTGGTGCTTGATGTTGAGGATATAAGGGTGTTAAAACTAAAACGACCTAGGAGTTTCCCACCAAGTTTCAAAATACCTTAAACCCCAGAATTATAATTGGATCCCTAAATTTCTATCATTTAGATCTAAACCCTTCACTTTTGGCAAAGGGTATAGCTATTAGCACACAAGTTTTATTAAAGTCTCACAAGTGTCCTCAAAAGCATTCACAAAAAGTATTTTGGACGTGGTACAGTGTCAAAGTGGAATGTTAATAGTTACAATTTCATAAATTACATTTTAACCTCTATTCTTTCTATAAAATATATTTTGGCCCTTAAAAATTCCAATAAATCACATTTAACCACTAAAATTTGTGTATATTATATTTTAGCCCCGAAGCTTCTGAAAATTACATTTTAACCCAGCCATTAAGTAAATTAGACTTTGACCCCTAAATTTTATATATTTTTCATTTAAATATAAAAATATATTTCGAGTAAATGAACGTTTTTTCCAATTTCCTTAAATTTTAAGGATTTTTTACTTTACCCCCAAGATAATGTTGTATTATACCAGCTTAGAAGTTCAATAAGTGGACTTACACTCGTATCCTAAGGTGAAAGTTAATGCATAAGGTACAGGGGATGATGCACATGTTGGAGCTACGCCTAATTTCAAATACGGTACTACATGTTTGATGGATCCCAAGTGTTGGTAAAACTAACCAAAAAATCAACCAAATAATTTTACAACAAACTTCGCCAAATTAATTGACAAGTCACCTGATGTTTTCAACAAATTGTTCTCTTTTAGTTATTTTCCCTCAATTTTTGTTTTTGTATTTTTTCTTTTTTTTTAATAAACTAGGGTCAACTGGGGGTAGTAACATGTTAATGTAATTAGGATGGGGTTTAATGGGTGGATAAATGGAGGTATTTAGGTGGAGATAATGAGGTTAATGGTCTTAGGTTGGAGGGTGGGGGTGTTTAATGGAATGGGTGGGGTCTCCGAAGAGATATAAGGTGTTTGGGTGGTTGATGTATGTGAAGTGGTGTGGAGTGCAGAGTGTAATCGTGAGGTCGGTTACGAGTGTTGTGTTGTGTTGAAATGGGGGATGTGAGAGTGTTAAACTAAAGAGTTAAGGATTTTCTTTTATATGTTTTTCTATGGATCTATCAACAAATTGTGGTGGATCCATCCATGTATGAGGACTCTACCACAACAAACTAAACACACTTACAATTCAATTTTTATGCCCTTAAACACATTAGACACTTGAAAAATTAAAATTTCACCTCACCAATTTATCAGGGGGTATAAATGACTAAAAAGCCCCCAACTTCAACGTAAAACCACCCGCGGCTGCAAAAGACCTTGCTGATCTAATAGGCCAAAATTACAAAAATGGCTCGGGTGAGACACCATTGGCCAAAATTTACCAAAATGACCTGGTTGAGCCACTAGAGGATAAAATTTACCAAAAGGATTCTAATGAGCTACAATAGGCCAAAATGTGCCAAAATGACCATAAGTTCAATGCTCTAAAATTACAAAAAAGCCCCCTAACTCATGGATTGAGATTATGGACGCATCACGTGCACGAAAACCGTTCAAATAAACAAGGATGAGATGAAGTTTTAGAAATTAAACATGGACACCAACGCTCTATAACAAATGGAAAATGCTATCAATTAGAACCAAAAAAGATCCTCTTGAGCTTACGCAAACTAGTCACATACATCTAAAAATGAAAATGACATAACAAAAATGAACACAATTATTTACAAATAAGAATTGAAACTTTAATATATCATAAATCGGCTCAAAGAAAGGTATATGTCACATAAAGAAAGAGGGGGTCATGAATTAAATCACATACCATGGAAAATAAGAGTTTTAGCTATGTGATGTGGGACACAATATCCTACTATGTAATGGGGGACATGATTGTTCTAAATAGCACATAAACCTTTATTCAAATATACTATGGATATTCAAAGATTAATTTCAAGCGCGACTCAAAATAAATTGAAGTTTTGAACTTGGGAAAGTAAGATAAACTACTCTATATTGACCAATTGCATAACTTTATTATAATGCTTGTTTGAAGAGTATAAAGTGTTTTTTGTGGGTAATTATGTTGGTTTGTGTGATGAAAACCCCGTTCCAATAAACTTTAAATCATGAGGAGGAACATGGGACAAAAATATTAACTCCCAAGGTACTCGTCGTATTAAACTAATATGAAGACGACTCAACTAATCAAACATGACCAATTTATATTGAAATAGTCCAACAATCTACATGTGTATATATAGTATCTTTAGTCTCGAAATTGATATGAAACTAATCAGTACAAATAAAAAATCCAATCCGTGCCAAGTCTTTCTCTGGTATATTTAATCACGAAATCTCAATACGCTCTAAACTAGACAATTTTGGATTTTCAAATACCTGTTTACAACTCTATTGTTATCATTCTATTTTTACTTCCTTATAAATAGCCTCACATATTTATTCTAATATTGGACTGCATAATGTTGCATTATGCTCAATGAAACCAATGGTTTAAATTAAATGAATGAGAAGGATAATACGATCCCCGAAAAGTGTTGTTAATGTAAACTTGAAATACATTAAGACCAAACACATTATAAACAAAATAATCACGGATATGACAAAAAGAATTGAGTGAAACACACGTCAATAATAGATTATAGAGCCTATTAACTCGTAATAATATAGTGTAATACCCCGTATTTTCTGCGTTATTTATTTTTGGGGATTAATTGAATTAAATGTTTATTAATTGGAAATTAATCCGGATAATAATATTAACGAGATGTGAGTTAGTATTTTATTATAATGTGCATACTTGGCATTATATGAATATTGGTAATATTGATATTGTCGTGAGTTATAAATACGGCAATTTGGGAATTTTACTTGACGCGTGTGACCGCCACGTCATGATATTGTGCTACATAATTAAAAAGTGAATTTTAGTTCCATTAACCGTATGGTCGTTTTGAGTGCGCCAACGCGTCCGGAAGGGTCGAGATAGTCAGAAAACACTAGCCGGAAATTTAGTTTGGGTCCCGGGATATTTGTGGGCCATACCGACATCTTAAGGGGTAATTTGGTAATTTGTATTTTTGGGAATTAAAAAGTGACGAAAATGGAATTAATAAGCTGACTATTTCCTTAACCCACTTAACCCACTAACCCCACTATATATCATTATGGGCTACGGGAGAAGTTGATATAGCAATTCAACTCCCACAAACCATTTCACACCTCCATTCTCCATTATCTTCAACCTTGGGAAAAGCTTGAGAGATAGAGAGAGAAGGGAACCTTGAGAAGAACTTGAGAGAAAGAGAGAAGGGAAGAATTCTGCAGAAAAGAGAGAGAAGGAACAACTTTGTCACAAAGATTCTACACCAAATTCTGAGATAATTAAGGCAAGTGATTTAAACCCTTTTAATTCAAGATATGTTTCCATGTTTAGGAATTTTCGAAATTGATTTTTGAAGTTAAATTAGACCCATGAATTGAAAGGTAAAAGCCATGATTTATGTAGGATTTGCATGTAGTATATTCTGGACGAAATTATATGTTGAAAAACAGAACCTTAATGATCAAAAGGTAGAATTAGAAGAAACTTAATGATGTTCTTGAATGGAAGAAATCTGGGAAATTTTTGATGTAGTTTTAATCCAAAGTAAGCCTTTAAATGATGAATTATGGGATTTAGAATGTTATTACTGATATAGGATGTTAGTATAACGTTATAGTGACCTTATCTTGAAGTTTCATGCTTAAAAATGGTGAATTGGGACGAAACTGTAACTGCAAAACGAACCAGTCCGTATCAGACCTGTGTAATCGATCGATCGACATTCATCAGTCGATCGATCGACCACAATCAATCGATCGAAGGTCAAGGTCGATCGATCGACCTTCCCAGAATGAATAAAGTTTTCCTTAATTGAATTTTAATGATGTTAACCCTTGGATAATTTTGTTGGAGACATTGTGATTACCCTTAAACTTTAAGGAAGACCAGTAGGCATGATTATGAGATTGGACTTTAATTAGAATTTAATTTGAGGAATTATTCAAAATTAATGAAATTCGTTATGTGAGTTAATATTTGGGTTTATAGTACAAATTTGAATAATTTGATGAAATAAGGTTTGGGGCAGAAGTAAGGACCTTAGGTATAACGATGTTATATGAGGGAATCATGGGAACTTAATAGTCTATTCGAGGCAGGTTTTAAGTTTAAAAAATTACGACGTGAGACGTGTCAACTATTTAATTTATATATTGTCGGGATACTTGAAATATATGAATTGGGAATAATGGTATAATGATGTAGAGAATACCCTTATTAATATTGAAATATCTAAGATGTGTGAATGCTTAGTATATAATCTTATGTGTATGACATACCTACCATACTTGCTATCACGGAGGTTACGTTCGCTTAGGACCTTCTTATCCTTGTGTTGCCCGGATTTAGATTGGTGCCTAGAGGACATAATTCAAGAGAATGACTTAATTGTGAGTTAATAAGCCAGCTGACTATGGAGTGTAGGTATGTACGTGACCATGGATATGATTGAATTATGTTCGCCTCCATTTATGTGTGTGGTGTTGATTCCAACAATTCCTGAGAGATTCGGAATTTGTAATCCTTATGTACGTGATGTACCGGGATGGATAGCAGAGTATGTGTGCACCACAGCTTAGCCTTTGGGTGCTTGTATTGTATATTTATGATGTGAAAATATACGGTTAATCGAGAAGGAATTTACTATAATAAATTGTGAGTATAATTATGATAATGTTTTGAAAGATAAAAAGAGATCTTTTTGGTATTGTTAATAATTGTGAATCCGGGAATTAAAGTAGAATTCTCTATTTAATTTTTAAAGTTGGAAATTTAACGAAAACCGAGTAGAAGTGTTAGAAACTCTTTAGATAGTTATGAGATAACACACGAATGGGTACAGGAACGTTAGGAGTGCACAGTTAGACGAGAGGTGAGTATATCATGTGAGAGCACGTCCTAACATGTACTTTGCATATACTGTTTTAAATGTTTTTAAAGCACTTGCAGGTTTTTAAAATATCTCCACATTCGGGCTCTGACCCGTTTGCTTTCAAATCTATCTTTTTGTAAAACCATTTTAGGTGCCCAGCCACAAGGTCACCATGCATAGGATTTCCATTCTGATGACGAGCTGTAGCTGCTTGTGGAAGCTACAGGGACTTGCTTTTAGACGCTTATATTATTTGGACTCCTTATTCATTATTCCTCAGTTGTAGGGCATGTCGCCCAAGTTCTATTAGATACTTTTCCATTTCAGTTTTCAGACGTTGGCATGTATTCATTTCAGTATTCAGTATTTCATTACTTACTTCAGTTGTGAGATTGTATTATGAGGAGTCTTCCTCCAGTTTTATTTATATCATGTTACGGTTATTCTATTACTTCATTATGGTGAATGGTGTTATTATTTCTTCATTATACTTGCATGTTAATCAGACTTTAAATTAAAATTTGGCACTTGATTTTTAAATACTAGGTGGTTAGTAATAATAAAATGTTTTCGACAGTGATGCTGTTAACTGAGCCAACTTGGCATTTTAAATTAATTTTATAAAGGAGTAGCTACCCGGTGTTTAATTAGTCGGGGTGTCACAGGTGGTATCAGAGCATCAGGTTCTAGTGTCCTTTAGGATCTGAACGGCTTATTATGTTTTCCGCTGAGCTTTCTTTGATATAGAGCCCTATATTTTAGGACTGTTGTATTCTTTGTTTATGCTACGCTCTTCAGCTATTTTAAAGTTTATAACTGCGAACTTATAGACTTTATTCTTATTTCAGAATGCCTCCACGACGTGCACCACGAGTTCCCAGGAATGCAGCGCCAGAACCACAGCCCGCACCGGTTCAGGGCATGATGAACGCCGCTGAGGTTGCAGCTATTGTAGCCCAAGCGATAAATGCCGCCATTGCCGTTGTTCAGCAGGCACCGCCTCAGGCGCCGGCTGCCGCGCCAGTTCAGGAAACTTCATTTCCGTCTGCTTGGGACCGTGTACGTGACGCTTTTCAGAAAGCGCATCCGCCAGAGTTTGTAGGCAGCTCAGATGTAGTAGTCTCGAGCCAATGGAGGAAAGATATGCAGCGGCACTTAAGGATGTATGAGTGCACGGATGTTCAGAAGCAGGTGCTAGCTACTTTTAAGCTAGTTGGATCTGCGTTGCAGTGGTGGGAGTCTATTACCACCGCAGAGGAGAGGGATACTCTCACTATACATGAGTTCTGGGTGCGGTTTGAGCACAAGTACTTTCCGTCAGCGGTTCATACGGAAATGAGGAGGAGATTGATGAGTCTGAGGCAGGAGGGCAAGACCGTGGCCGAGTATGAGGCCGAGTTTACTAATCTGTTGAATATCATTCCTGATGAGATACCGACAGAGAAGAAGAAGATTGAGAAATTTACCGACGGGTTATCATGGAGGATCCGTCAGCATTTGTTAGGGAACCTTTCGTTGGCCATGTATTCTGATGTGGTTAACGCTGCATTGTTACATTGCCAGGACCACCGTTTTCATATGGACGAGGGCAAGAGGTCGGGAGAGTCTAGCCATCAGGGCAGGACTGGAGGACATGGTGCCGGTGGGGCACAATCTTTTCACGGGCAGAGACAGGTAGAACAGGGTTCTCAGCAGGGAGATCAAAAGAGGTTCCGTTCAGGAGGTTTCAGGAACGGTCAGGGAGGATTCCGAAATGGCCAGCAGGGTCATAACGGTCATCAGGGCCAGCAGGGTCAAAATGGCCAACATCAGCAGTTTCAGCAGGGCCAGCAGGGCCAAGGGAGGAATGGTAACGGCCACCAGGGCCGGGGACAGCAAGGGCAGAGGGGAGGGAACTTCCAAGGGGAAATGTTTCATTTGTGGTAAGATTGGCCACAAACGTCAGGAGTGTCCTGATAAGGGCCGGGCCCCACAGCAGCAGCAGCAGGGTGCTCGATAGGAGCCACAGAGGCCACTCTTTCCACCAGCCCTTCCAGCTCCAGCTCAGATTATTCCAGCAGTTCCTGTGCAGCAGGGGCAGCTACAGTATGGGCGTGTCTACAACGTCCACCAGGCTACAGTTCCACAGGCACCGCCCGCGATTGAGGGTACGTTTCCTATCCATGGCACTATGGGTCGGGTATTATTTGATACGGGTGCTACACATTGTTTTATAGCTACACACTTCGCAAAGGCGTTAGGATTGTTAGCCACAGCGGAGAGCACAGTTACGTGTGTCGACTCACCGTTGGGGAATGGGTCACTTATATTCTTTATATGTCGGGGAGTGGGGGTAGAGATTGGTGGTCTGGTATTACCTGCGGACATGTTGGTACTAGATATGCATGTTCACGATGTTATTATCGGTATGGACTGGCTCGCTGATCATAGGGCCATGATTGATTGCTTTGGTGGGAGCATTGTTTTTGCCATTCCGGGGCAAGAGATGTTTGTTGTAGCGATGCCTCGCCCAGAGGGAGGCTCGACCGCGCATTTATATTACATTGAGGAGGATACCTCTAAGGAGGTTGTGATTCCTTTAGAGTCGATTCCAGTCGTCAGGGAGTATTCTGATGTGTTTCAGGAGATACCAGGCCTACCCCCCAGTCGTGAGATAGATTTCGTTATAGACTTGTTACCAGATACGAGACCTATAGCACGTGCACCGTACCGTATGGCTCCAGCTGAGATGAGGGAGTTACGGGATCAGATTGATCAGTTGTTGGGTCAGGGGTTTATTCGGAGGAGTACTTCACCGTGGGGTGCCCCTGTGTTGTTCGTGAAGAAGAGGGATGGTTCACTGAGGTTATGTGTGGACTATCGGGAGTTAAACAAGGTCACGATACGGAACAAGTATCCGTTGCCTCGAATCGATGACCTATTTGACCAGTTGAGAGGAGCTTCTTACTTCTCAAAGATTGATTTACGATCTGGTTACCATCAGTTGCGTATCAGGGAGGAGGACGTCTCGAAGACTGCGTTCTTATCGAGATATGGTTCCTACGAGTTTCGGGTTATGCCATTTGGTTTGACCAACGCTCCAGCAGCATTTATGGACTTGATGAATAGGGTGTTCAGGGATTACCTAGACCAGTTTGTCATTGTCTTCATCGATGATATTTTGGTTTACTCCCAGACAGAGGAGGAGCATGCCGAGCACTTGAGACTAGTTTTACAGACACTGCGCCATAATGAGTTGTATGCAAAATATGAGAAGTGCGGGTTTTGGCTGAAGGAGGTTCAGTTTTTGGGGCATATTATTTTCGATCGGGGAATATCGGTTGATCCGGGGAAGGTATCCGCGGTGAGGGAGTGGGGACAGCCCACGACACCGATATAAATCCGTAGTTTCTTGGGCCTAGCAGGTTACTACAGGAGGTTTATTCGGGGTTTCTCCACGATAGCGGGTCCCATGACACACCTAACCCGTAAAGGTGTGCCATTCATTTGGAGTGATGCCTGTCAGTTGGCATTTGATGAGTTGAAGGACAAGTTAACCTCAGCACCTGTGTTAGCATTGCCGAGACCGGGAGTTGAGTACCTTGTTTACACCGATGCGTCCTTACAAGGACTTGGAGGTGTACTACAGCAGGAGAGTCAGGCCATAGCTTATGCTTCCCGTAAGCTTAAGCCTCACGAGAAGAATTACCCTACCCATGACTTGGAGTTAGCGGCAGTGGTATTTGCCCTTCGTATTTGGATACATTACCTGTTGGGGGAGAAATTTCGATTGTTCACGGACCACAAGTCCCTTCAGTACCTATTCACGCAGAAGGAGTTGAATATGCGGCAACGGAGGTGGCTTGAATTCGTGAAGGATTATCAGTTCGATATCCAGTATCACCCGGGGAAGGCTAACGTGGTGGCAGACGCGTTGAGTCGTAGACCGGTAGATGAGGTGGCAGATGTGTGGAAGGCCAAGTGGAAAGAATTGGGACACCAGGATGCAGTGGCCCGATCATTCATGTCTGTGATGACTGTTACACCGCAGATTGTCACGAAGGTGGTGAAGGCACAGGCAAATGACTCGTTCTGTCAGGAACAGATAGTTCGATTATTAGCAGAGGGAGCTGAATCCTATACCGTTAGCTCAGACGGGGGATTACGATTCAATGGGAGATTGGTGGTTCCAGAAGGGGAGGAATTGCGGCATGAGGTGATGGCAGAGTTGCACGGCTCACGGTTCGCGGTACATCCCGGAGGGGACAAAATGTACCAAGACATGAGACGTCAGTATTGGTGGAGCGGGATGAAGAGAGATATTGCCGAGTTTGTCTCAAAATGCGCCACTTGTCAGCTCGTAAAAGTGGATCATCAGAGACCGGCAGGACTGTTACAGCCATTAGAGGTCCCGATGTGGATGTGGGAGAGCATCTCTATGGACTTTATCACGGGGTTGCCTACATCGCAGAGAGGGCACGACTCCATTTGGGTGATTGTGGACAGGTTGTCGAAGGTCGCTCATTTTCTACCCGTCAGGACAGATTTCACTGCGGGACAGTATGCCCAGCTCTTTATTTCATAGATAGTGAGACTTCACGGGGTGCCCTTAAATATCGTGTCTGACCGAGACAAGGTATTTGTTTCACGGTTTTGGGAAAGTTTTCAGCAGGCCATGGGCACGGAATTGCGGTTGAGTACGGCGTATCACCCGCAGACCGATGGACAGACCGAGCGCACAAATCAGATATTGGAGGACATGCTACGTATGTGTACCATTGACTTTGAGGGTGGATGGGAGCAGTATCTTCCACTGGTGGAGTTTGCTTACAACAACTCCTATCAGTTCACCATTGGCATGGCTCCATTTGAGGCATTGTACGGTAGACCTTGTCGTTCCCCAGCATGCTGGTTGGAGGTGGGGGACAACAAACTACTTGGGCCGGAAGTGATTCAGGATACTTCGGCAAGGATAGAATTGATTCGCAGTCGCATTCGGGTGGCTCAGGACAGACAGAAGAGTTATGCTGACGCAAAGAGATTTTTCAGAGAGTTCCAAGTAGGGGACCAGGTTTTGCTCAGGGTATCTCCTATGAAGGGGATTATGCGTTTCGGGAAGAAAGGGAAGTTGGCACATAGATATGTGGGACCATTTCCTATTATTGAGCGGATTAGACCGGTTGCGTACAGACTTGGGTTACCGGAGCATTTACATCGGATTCACGATGTGTTTCATATTTCCTCGCTTAGGAAATACCTTAGAGATGATTTGGCTCATTCTCTCATTGCTGTGGAGGATATTGATCTCCAGCCGGATAGTTCTTACGAGGAGGGGCCTATTGCTATTCTAGACCGAAGTGAGCGGAAACTGCGGTCAAAGATAGTTTCGTTAGTGCGTGTTCAGTGGCGACATCATAATGTCGAGGAGTCCACATGGGAGCGCGAGGATGAGATGCGCGAACGTTATCCAGAATTATTCTTACCAGGTACTTTCTAGTTCCGAATTTCGGGACGAAATTCAGTTATTAGGGGGGAAGTATGTAATACCCCGTATTTTCTGCGTTATTTATTTTTGGGGATTAATTGAATTAAATGTTTATTAATTGGAAATTAATCCGGATAATAATATTAACGAGATGTGAGTTAGTATTTTATTATAATGTGCATACTTGGCATTATATGAATATTGGTAATATTGATATTGTCGTGAGTTATAAATACGGCAATTTGGGAATTTTACTTGATGCGTGTGACCGCCACGTCATGATATTGTGCTACATAATTAAAAAGTGAATTTTAGTTCCATTAACCGTATGGTCGTTTTGAGTGCGCCAACGCGTCCGGAAGGGTCGAGATAGTCAGAAAACACTAGCCGGAAGTTTAGTTTGGGTCCCGGGATATTTGTGGGCCATACCGACATCTTAAGGGGTAATTTGGTAATTTGTATTTTTGGGAATTAAAAAGTGACGAAAATGGAATTAATAAGCTGACTATTTCCTTAACCCACTTAACCCACTAACCCCACTATATATCATTATGGGCTACGGGAGAAGTTGATATAGCAATTCAACTCCCACAAACCATTTCACACCTCCATTCTCCATTATCTTCAACCTTGGGAAAAGCTTGAGAGATAGAGAGAGAAGGGAACCTTGAGAAGAACTTGAGAGAAAGAGAGAAGGGAAGAATTCTGCAGAAAAGAGAGAGAAGGAATAACTTTGTCACAAAGATTCTACACCAAATTCTGAGATAATTAAGGCAAGTGATTTAAACCCTTTTAATTCAAGATATGTTTCCATGTTTAGGAATTTTCGAAATTGATTTTTGAAGTTAAATTAGACCCATGAATTGAAAGGTAAAAGCCATGATTTATGTAGGATTTGCATGTTGTATATTCTGGACGAAATTATATGTTGAAAAACAGAACCTTAATGATCAAAAGGTAGAATTAGAAGAAACTTAATGATGTTCTTGAATGGAAGAAATCTGGGAAATTTTTGATGTAGTTTTAATCCAAAGTAAGCCTTTAAATGATGAATTATGGGATTTAGAATGTTATTACTGATATAGGATGTTAGTATAACGTTATAGTGACCTTATCTTGAAGTTTCATGCTTAAAAATGGTGAATTGGGACGAAACTGTAACTGCAAAACGAACCAGTCCGTATCAGACCTGTGTAATCGATCGATCGACATTCATCAGTCGATCGATCGACCACAATCAATCGATCGAAGGTCAAGGTCGATCGATCGACCTTCCCAGAATGAATAAAGTTTTCCTTAATTGAATTTTAATGATGTTAACCCTTGGATAATTTTGTTGGAGACATTGTGATTACCCTTAAACTTTAAGGAAGACCAGTAGGCATGATTATGATTTGAATTTAATTAGAATTTAATTTGAGGAATTATTCTAAATTAATGAAATTCGTTATGTGAGTTAATATTTGGGTTGATAGTACAAATTTGAATAATTTGATGAAATAAGGTTTGGGGCAGAAGTAAGGACCTTAGGTATAACGATGTTATATGAGGGAATCATGGGAACTTAATAGTCTATTCGAGGCAGGTTTTAAGTTTAAAATATTACGACGTGAGACGTGTCGACTATTTAATTTATATATTGTCGGGATACTTGAAATATATGAATTGGGAATAATGGTATAATGATGTAGAGAATACCCTTATTAATATTGAAATATCTAAGATGTGTGAATGCTTAGTATATAATCTTATGTGTATGACATACCTACCATACTTGCTATCACGGAGGTTACGTTCGCTTAGGACCTTCTTATCCTTGTGTTGCCCGGATTTAGATTGGTGCCTAGAGGACATAATTCAAGAGAATGACTTAATTGTGAGTTAATAAGCCAGCTGACTATGGAGCGTAGGTATGTACGTGACCATGGATATGATTGAATTATGTTCGCCTCCATTTATGTGTGTGGTGTTGATTCCAACAATTCCTGAGAGATTCGGAATTTGTAATCCTTATGTACGTGATGTACCGGGATGGATAGCAGAGTATGTGTGCACCGCAGCTTAGCCTTTGGGTGCTTGTATTGTATATTTATGATGTGAAAATATACGGTTAATCGAGAAGGAATTTACTATAATAAATTGTGAGTATAATTATGATAATGTTTTGAAAGATAAAAAGAGATCTTTTTGGTATTGTTAATAATTGTGAATCCGGTAATTAAAGTAGAATTCTCTATTTAATTTTTAAAGTTGGAAATTTAACGAAAACCGAGTAGAAGTGTTAGAAACTCTTTAGATAGTTATGAGATAACACACGAATGGGTACAGGAACGTTAGGAGTGCACAGTTAGACGAGAGGTGAGTATATCATGTGAGAGCACGTCCTAACATGTACTTTGCATATACTGTTTTAAATGTTTTTAAAGCACTTGCAGGTTTTTAAAATATCTCCACATTCGGGCTCTGACCCGTTTGCTTTCAAATCTATCTTTTTGTAAAACCATTTTAGGTGCCCAGCCACAAGGTCACCATGCATAGGATTTCCATTCTGATGACGAGCTGTAGCTGCTTGTGGAAGCTACAGGGACTTGCTTTTAGACGCTTATATTATTTGGACTCCTTATTCATTATTCCTCAGTTGTAGGGCATGTCGCCCAAGTTCTATTAGATACTTTTCCATTTCAGTTTTCAGACGTTGGCATGTATTCATTTCAGTATTCAGTATTTCATTACTTACTTCAGTTGTGAGATTGTATTATGAGGAGTCTTCCTCCAGTTTTATTTATATCATGTTACGGTTATTCTATTACTTCATTATGGTGAATGGTGTTATTATTTCTTCATTATACTTGCATGTTAATCAGACTTTAAATTAAAATTTGGCACTTGCTTTTTAAATACTAGGTGGTTAGTAATAATAAAATGTTTTCGACAGTGATGCTGTTAACTGAGCCAACTTGGCATTTTGAATTAATTTTATAAAGGAGTAGCTACCCGGTGTTTAATTAGTCGGTGCGTCACATATAGCTAACATAATGATCCATATATAACAGTGATAATAGAATTATACCGAATGAATTTAGGTGTATGAAGCTTAATAAGAATGACGGGAAAAAAGTGAACAGACTGTTTTACGGCGTCAACTGGGAGGAGGTGGAGTGGGTGGGGAGTGAATGTGGTTAGAATCTTATAGAGCCATTAAGGCATATATTTGTTTTAAAAATTGGACTGCATAGTTCAGGGAAACCAGTGTACATGCTATTTGTTATATGCGTGATTGATGGTGTTGAACACAAGTCAATACATATTATTAGCTTGCATATTGACTTGTGCTCTTAAATTCATCTTCGTGCAGTGTATTGAACCCAAAAACAATAGACGAATTGTTGTCTAAATCTGAATGAATCTAGTGCAGTTCGTAAAATCAAAGTACATCACTAAGTATCTATCATTGAGAATGTAACATCGTATATGGGACAGTTTTTAAAATTTAGTATTAAATCCATATGTAGATCCTGCCTGTGACATCCCGCTCAAAAGAATAACGGGTGGCCATCCCTATACTAAAATAATCAGGAATTGCAACTGGATCATTCTCAACATCTACTGACGATTCTGAAATAAACTCGGCTAACAACCCATTACTATAAAAACAGAGGGTGTCAAATTTTTTTATTTTTAAAACATTATTAAAACAAACTATGCAACAACTAACCAATGACATAACAACTATATATGATAAGAGACACACGCATTCTCTAATGATATAAAGGAGACTAATAAAAGAGTACAACATAATGTACGAAATAAAATATCCGAATATGCTATCGGGTCACAGACAATACAACAGTTTGAGAAATAAAATATAAAAGTACTACACTATAACACTTGGGTGTAAACCCGAAAACCAAATTGATTCCTAATATAGATATACAAAAGATAGGAATCGACTATGTCAAAATACTGCAACAGTCCGCTACTGCCACAGCCCCATGAATACACTAAATGTATATCATCAATGGCGTCCTTGCGGAGGAACACCTAAAATAATACAATATATATACATAGCAAAAGAAAATATAAACGGGTCAGAGCCCGAGGTGTGAAAACATATTTAGCAAGTACATTAAAATGCATAATAATTATAAATGAATTATAACATGATTAAATTGGAGTCGCACTCTCCACAAAATCCAACTTACCTCTCAACTAAAGCGCGCAACTAAACGTGTGCATATGATCTCCAATTAATTGCTCAAATCTATCTAGGGGCGAAGAAATCTAACTTATTCCCAATTTATATGCTCAATTAAAACCATCTAAATTATCTCTTAATTTCTACTATTACCAATCTCTAATATTCATCACCATCTAAACATATGAAATATACATAAACATTCTCTTTTACTAGAAGTTCACATATTCTAGTTATTGACATATATATAAATATATATGAGTTAATAGCATCTAGGTGCTAAGGACTAAACTTCTCCCAATTCTCAATACTGCACTGCGTTTCATGCGTGGGACGTCTCGCAAGCGAAATCCAAACAAGGAACCCCCCCGATGCACTACTCCTTGGCAGTATTGATTATCAAGATTCATTATGCCCTCAATGGATGACGCTTATAACCCAAATTCTCTTTTATTATATAATAGACTAATTAATTAAATAATTATTCTCCATTCTCAATAGTGCACGGCGTTTCATGCGTGGGACGTCTCGCAAGCGAAATCCAAACAAGGAACCCCCCCCCCCTATACACTACTCCTTGGCACTGTCGATCGTCGAGATATACTAATATAAGTATGAGCACTAAGGACAAACTTCTCATCATCCCCAACATTACACTGCATTTCGTGCGTGGGACGTCTCGCAAGCAAAATCTAAACAAGGAACCCCCCCGATACACTACTCCTTGGCAATGTCGGTCGTTAACGTCCATTATGCCCTTGATACCCAAAATACTATATATATACTCATATAATTAACTACTCTTTATTTTCTCATAGTTGATTCATCACACTTTAAGTCCGGTTAAAATCTCCCGGAATGAGATTCAAGAAATCTTCTTATGTCTCTTTACTCTAAAGACAAATATGATATTACATAATCATATACAATTAATATATTATTCACACAAGTATAATAATAGCCATCCCAACGAGCTATAACTCGAGGATGCATATTCTCAATGCAATCATCTACCAGGGAATCACTCACATATCATCCTGGGTACCAACAGTCGGAATCTCACACCGCCTTGGCAAAAACCATAACACAACGTACGGGAAGCGGTCATAGTTCCTCCTAGAAAATGAGACAAAACATACCCACCATGTCTCACCCCTAATAAAATAAATCACACAATAATAATGGATGCCATGACCTGGGGAATATCCACACCCTGCTCCTCAAGCCAGGGTGCTCACCCTCATCGCGCAACTTCCTATGATAGTAAAGTGTGGGTATGCTTCACTTATATATATCACACACATCAGATATACATACATCATCACATCATATAAATGTATATCATCACACAAGGTATATTTTACACTATTTACATACTCTTATTATGCTCTTAGGCATAAATGAAATAATATCGTTTATTAGTATATTTTACTCTCGATATAATATTCGTCAACTACTCACCTAACTTCCCCACTTTGTATACACTATACGATTCCTCACTTGAAATTCACACCTCACTTCTATTTGTACGAATCATCTCTCAATTCTTTTTACGTGGAGGATATTCCCTATATCCGTATGCACATCGATCGACATTTATAATTCTCAATCCATAATATGGTTCAATCAATCATATGATCCTTTATAGTTATCCCATTTGAGATTTGATTCTAAAATCCATTATCACTAAACGCATCTTAACTCTCTCAATAAATCCATAATCATCTCCAAGTCAAAATCTCAAAGATAGTGGGCTTCCCCACTAATTAGTACATTAATCTCCAATCAATATTCTCTCGGAATAAGTCAATATGACTCCAATAATTTCTCATAAGGGAAACTCCCTAAATGTCTCCAAAACACACTTCTTATAACTCCTATAGAGGTTCCCAATCGACAGACTCAAACGAAATCGGACGAAACTCACTCCAGAAAAACCTCTCAAAACAGCCTCATTTTCGAGTCGATTCGGTCCCAACCAGCGAATCGATTCGGCCCCAGTGAATCGATTCGGTCCAAAGGACCTGTAAGTCTGCTTCCAACTGAATCGATTCGGAAGGGGCGAATCGATTCGGTTTGGTCAACAAGCTACGAATGGGTTGTTTTCTCCAAAAACCCAAAATTCTGAAAAATCATTTTTATCATCTTCTAACCCTTTCTCATCAATCCAAACATATATGTATAACATAAAAATTCATCAAATAACACACCTCTACCAATTTATAACTTCAAATCCATATATACACACAAAATCTAAGATTTTACCCAAAATCTAGGTTTTACATATTCAACCCAAAATTCATAATTTAAATCCCCAAATCATGAAATAAATTATACACAACAATTATTTATCAAGTTTAATCACTTGCCTCCAATTCGCAGAGTCTGATTCGTCCTCGAGATCATGTAATAGTCGAAAATCCCCACTTTTCTCTCTTTCTCCTCTTCTTTTCTTCTTTTCTTTCTTTCTCTCTTTCTCTCTAAGGAGATTCGTTTCTCTCATAGGATTTTAAGCCTTGTCTCCCAAAATACACAACTTTAAATGATAATACACATTTTAAATGACTCGGTAACTTTAATTTGAGCCAAACGAACTTAAAATATTTTGGAACCCAAATAGACCCCAAGTACAGTCATTTCGACTTTCTTCACCCTTTCGGAAACGATGGCACACTCAGAATCGTCATTCAAATCAATTCCTAACATCTTCAAATTTCGACCTCAAATGCCAATTTAATAATTCTCCAATAAAATAATATTTGTTTCACCCAAAAATAATTAAATTATTGTCCAAAAAATCTCGGGGTATTATAGACTTCCCTACTTAGAAGAATTTCATTCTCGAAATTAAGCTAAGCTTAATACTCCAAAGCTCAACTAGTTCCTACTACACTTATCCTCACTAACACCATACCCAAACCTCCTACTTCTCACGATGAATTATTTTAGTTTATATAAAACCAATTATAACTACTAGGGCGCCCATACACCCTTTATTCGAGCTCTACATGTATAAACATCATTAGGCTTCACTTGCCTACAGTAGTAAAATAAGTAGAAATATATTTTAAATTATACTAACATACTAATAATATAAAAATTTTGAAAGGTCCAAGGATTTAACTCTTCTCAATTCCCGACATTCGCAACTTTCATGCGGGGGAGGTCTCGTAAGAGAAATCCAAACAAGGAACCCTCCCAATACACTAATATGTAGCGATGTCGGGGATTGAGAGTTTGTTAGATCAGGACTAGAGTTTAAGAATATTTTTGTGAAAATCATTTTGATATGGCTCAAAGGCCTATAAAAAATTTATTTTGAAAACAGTTTATTTTAAAAATGGTTTATGTCTTTCGACATTTAAATAAAATACCTCATGCCCATGACACAAGGTTTTAATAATTATCATACTCATAATAATATAATTCTCAAAATTAGCATAATTATGAGCTAAGTTATCTCGCTCAACAATAATCCACTGAATTCTTAATTTCTTTTAGTAATAACTCTCTCATCATAATAATATATTGCCATTCACTAGGCTCTTCCATAGCTGGAATATAACAAGTATGTAAGTCTAGAGCGACTATAAATCAAATATCTTTACCATTACTACTTAACACATTACAACAATTCTTACATTCATAACAAAGTTATAGCTCTCTATGAGCACATCACAAAATAATCTATTCTCTCAAAAGATACTAACGTGAGAGCCACCATTGCTCAATATTACCTTTCATGTCATTCCATACATAATAGGGTTATAGCACCACTCTCTCATAACTATCTCCCATATGATATTCCCAAAGCTTCATATATCATAATCCTATTCACAAAGGAGAATAACTTACATCATACCTCTCTAGTCCGATTTCATCTCCTCATCATTAGGTTCCCACACAAAGTCCCCTGGCCTAAAATGACCTCGAATCTTCTGTAGGTATTGCACCTCCAAAACTTCCTCAAAACGTGGTCCTTTACCCCTATTAGGACAATCTCTCTCATATGACCAAATTCTTTACAAAAGAAACATCTATCCGCAAATCCTCTCTACCCATCTTGAGGAACATAATGTTGTTATGTCCCTCGAAAATCCTACCTATACCCTCTGGCATTACTAGCATTCTCACTACCAGACCTACTTGATGAACTCGAGTTTCCAAAGCTCTTACCCCCTTTCGAATGAAGATGGTATTCATGACACTTTAACAGTGCCGCATTCACTACCTGGGTGAAAGTCACTAACGATGGGTTCCCTAACAAATGGTGCCAAATTTGCCCATTTAATCCTCGCATGAACTTAGATATATGCTTCTCTTACGTATTTACCTCATCGGGTACTAAATTCTCCAATCAAGTAAATTCCTCTTTATACTCGGCCACCGTTTTATTACCTTAAAACGCATCCATCAATTTCCTCCTCAATTACTTCTGAATCGCGGAAGGAAAATACCTTCCATTAAAAAGTTCCCAAAAATATATTAGGGGTAATGTATCTCTTTGTTTTGATGTGGTGACAGACTCCCACCAATGGAGAGTTGCACCCTTCGACTTAACGGTGGCTAGAAATTGCTTTTATACCTCACTACACTCAACCATACGAAGGTGCTTTTGTATAGTATTCTTCCATCGACTTGCAGCCATCGCATCCACTCCCCCCGAAAACTATGGAGGATGTCCCTTAGTAAAATCTTCCCACACTCTTCCCCATAAAGACGTTCCTGAATGGGATTGGGTTGCTTGAACTGCAAGTTGATCCACTATTGTAAAAATGGCAGCAGTTACTACTTATGCCACAATATTGGCAACTTCATCTGTAGTCATAGTCCTTTTAGGCATTTGGGGTTCCACACTCTCAGCCCCTTTATTTTCACTGCCTGAACGACTTCTCTTTGGTGGCATCTGAAATAAGAACAAGTGTATCAGAACTCCTTTCAAATGTTTTCTCATCACAGAAGAAAATATGGACGTATGAACACAAAATTCCTAATAATAGGGCTCTACTCAAGAACGCTTATGGAAGATCGCAGTAACCCACACAGATCCTAAGGACACTAGAACCTGATTCTCTAATACCACCTGTGACAACCCTCACAAAATAATAACGGGTGGCCAACCCTATACTAAAATAATCAGGAATCGCAAGTGGATCATTCTCAGCATCTACTGACGATTCTAAAATAAACTCAGCAAATAACCCATTACTACAAAAAAAGAGGGTGTCAAATTTTTTTATTTTTACAACATTATTAAAACAAACTATGCAACAACTAACCAACGATATAACAACTATATATGATAAGAGACACATGCATGCTCAAATGATATAAAAGAGACTAATAAAAGAGTACAACATAATGTACAACATAAAATACCCGAATATACTATCGGGTCATAGACAATAGAACAGTCAGAGAAATAAAATATAAAAGTGCTACAATACAACACTTGGGTGTAAACTCGAAAACCAAACTGAATCCTAATCTAGATATACAAAAGATAGGAATCGACTATGTCAAAATACCGCAACAGTCCGCTACTGCCACAGTCCACGAATACACTGAATGTATATCATCAATGGCGTCCTTGCGGAGGAACACGTAAAATAATACAATATATATACATAGCAAAAGAAAATAGAAATGGGTCAGAGCCCGAGGTGTGAAAACATATTTAGCAAGTGTATTAAAATGCATAATAATTATAAATGCATTATAACATGATTTAAGTGTAGTCGCACTCTCCACAAAAACCAACTTACCTCTCAACCAAAGCGCGCAACTAAACGTATGCATATGATCTCTAATTAATTTCTTAAATCTATCTAGGGGCAAAGAAATCTAAATTATTCCCAATTTATATGCTCAATTAAAACCATCTAAATTATCTCTTAATTTCTACTATTACCAATCTCTAATATTCATCACCATCTAAACATATGAAATATACATAAACATTCTCTTTTACTAGAAGTTCACATATTCTAGTTATTGACATATATATAAATATATATGAGTTAATAGCATCTAGATTCTAAGGACTAAACTTCTCCCAATTCTCAATACTGCACTGCGTTTCGTGCGTGGGACGTCTCGCAAGCGATCCAAATAAGGAACCCCCCGATACACTATTCCTTGGCAATATTGATTATCAAGATTCATTATTCCCTCAATGCATGACGCGTATAACCCAAATTCTATTTTATTATATAATAGATTAATTAATTAAATAATTATTCTCAATTCTCAACAGTGCACGGCGTTTCGTACGTGGGACGTCTCGCAAGAGAAATCCAAACAAGGAACCCCCCCGATACACTACTCCCTGGCACTGTCGATCATCGAGATATACTAATATAAGTATGAGCACTAAGGACTAACTTCTCCTCACTCCTAACATTACACTACGTTTCGTGCGTGGGATGTCTCGCAAGAGAAATCCAAACAAGGAACCCCCCGATACACTACACCTTGGCAATGTTGCTCGTTGAGGTCCATTATGCCCTCGATACCCAAAATACTATATATATACTCATATAATTAACTACTCTTTATTTTCTCATAGTTTATTCATCACACTTTAAGTCCGATTAAAATCTCGCGGAATAAGATTCAAGAAATCTTCTTATGTCTCTTTACTCTAAAGGCAAAAATGATATCACATAATCATATACAATTAATATACTATTCACACAAGTATAATAATAACCATCCCAATTAGCTATAACTCGAGGATGCAGGTTCTCAATGCTATCATCTACCAGGGAATCACTCACAGATCATCCTGGGTACCAACGGTCGGAATCTCACGCCGCCTTGGAAAAAACCATAACACAACGTACGGGAAGGGGTCGTAGTTCCTCCCCGAAAATGAGACGAAACGTACCCACCACGTCTCACCCCTAATAAAAATAATCACACAATAATAATGGATGCTATGACCTGGGGAATATCCACACCCTGCTCCTCAAGCCAGGGCGCTCACCCTCATCGCGCAACTTCCCACCATAGCAAGGAGGGGGTATGCTTCACTTATATATATATCATACACACAAGATATACATACATCATCACATCATATAAATGTATACCATCACACAAGGTATATTTTACACTATTTACATACTCTTATTATGCTCTTAGGCGTAATTAAAATAATATAATTTTTTAGTATATTTTACTCTCGATATACTATTCGTCAACTGCTCACCTAACTTCCCTACTTTGTATACACTATACGATTCCTCACTTGAAATTCACACCTCACTTCTATTTGTATGAATCATCCCTCAATTCTATTTACGTGGAGGATATTCCCTATATCCGTATGCACATCGATAGGCATTTATAATACTCAATCCATACTATGGTTCAATCAATTTTATGAACCTATAAAGTTATCCCATTTGGGATTTGATTCTAAAATCCATTATCACTAAGTGCATCCTAACTCTCTCAATAAATCCATAATCATCTCCAAGTCGAAATCTCAAAGATAGTGGGTTTTCCCACTAATCAGTGCATTAATCTCCAATAAATATTCTCTCGGAATAAGTCAATATGACTCCAATAATTTCTCCTAAGGGAAACTCCCTAAAAGTCTCCAAAACACAATTCTTATAACTCCTATAGAGGTTTCCAATTGACAGACTCAAACGAAATCGGATGAAACTCACTCCAGAAAAACCTCTCAAAACAGCCTCATTTCCGAATCGATTCGGTCCCAACCAGCGAATCGATTCGGCCCCAGAGAATCGATTCGGTCCAAAGGACCTATAAGTTTGCTTCCTAGCGAATCGATTCGGAAGGGGCGAATCGATTCGGTTTGGCTAGTAAGCTACGAATGGGTTGTTTTCTCCAAAAACCCAAAATTTCAAAAAATCATTTTTATCATCTTCTAACCCTTTCTCATCAATCCAAACATGTATATAACATCAAAATTCATCAAATAACTCACCTCTACCAATTTATAACCTCAAATCCATATATACAAAAATTTAGGTTTTACATATTCAACCCAAAATTCACAATTTAAATCCACAAATCATGAAATAAATGATACAAAACAATTATTTAGCAAGTTTAATCACTTGCCTCAAATTCGTAGAGTCTGATTCGTCCTCGAGATCGCGTAATATCAGGAAATCCCCACTTTTCTCTCTTTCTCCTCTTCTTTTCTTCTTTCCTTTCTTTCTCTCTTTCTTTCTCTTTTTCTCTAAGGAGATTCGTGTCTCCCATAGGCTTTTAATCATTGTCTCCCAAAATACACAACTTTAAATTATAATACACACTTTAAATGACTCGGTAACTTTAATTTGAGCCAAACGAACTTAAAATATTTTGGAACCCAAATAGACCCCAAGTACAGTCATTTTGACTTTCTCGATCCTTCCGAAAACGATGGCACACTCAGAATCGTCATTCGAATCAATTCCTAACATCTTTAAATTTTGACCTCAAATGCCATTTTAATAATTATCCAATAAAATAATATTTGTTTCTCCTAAAAATAATTAAATTACTGTCCCAAAAATCTTGGGGTATTACACTGCCCATTACCATAAAAGAAAAAAATCATTTTTGATTCTCTAATGTGGTATCTGACCAAATATGGACAACTATATTCTCCCCAAATTCATAATAGTGAATCCTATTTCTTGCTCCCTATATAACGGGAATTATATCTTTGTTTTTCAGTCCCACTAACAAAGGAAGATCAAACAGAGCAACTACAAATCACGAGTTATCTTAAAAAATATTTAAGGTGAAGTTTTGGAACGTCTAACATTGTTCAACCAATGCGTTAAGAATAGAAAAAAATGATAGCCCCTTATAGCTGAGCAAGGTAAAACACTTGAAAGTACATAGAAACTGGAATTTATCATAAAGGATAACACATTTTCTTATTTTGATAGGGATAGCAAAACTGAGTTTCTTTTTCTCTTTTTTACTTGTGTGTCCTCTAATTATTTCATCATGGTGTCTATCTCCCTCTCTGTCATAACACAACAATAAATGAACTCTTAAATACTCTTTTATAAGGGTTGAAACGGTGAGATGTGATATTCTATTTGGTCATGATTTATTAGTGTTTTTGAGGACTACATAAGTAGAAATATCGACATACACAAGAAATGGAAATCATGATACCCCACTTTAAAAATATATTACCCATGTATTAATTAAAGAAAAAAAATGTAAATGACCTATATAATAAAATAGAATAAGTACCACATTTGGAATGAAGTAAACTAATGACAAACGACAAACGGGTATATCAATGGAAGTTGGATAATCCTTCGATTCAAAACTTTCTTTCATTTTGCTATTTCAGGGATCCCACCCACCAATCTCAAAACCACTCCTTGCTGAGGCTAACAAAAGATTGTCTGCAAGGAGAGGGTACCCTGTGTCATTTGATTTGTTAAATAGTGGAAATGAGTAGAGAAAGACAACAAAATAAATCACAATTTACCCATTTCTCAAAATTTCAAGATCAATAGTGCCATCACTTTATAAATATTATTAGAAATTCTCTGCAGATAGTAAAATAGAGGACCATGTTTAAAATTTTCGGGTCTTATTACTTATACAAACAACTATCAAATAGAATATAAATTCTCTACATCATGGTAACTCAACATAAATAGATTAGATAAATCATTACACAAGTTTCCAAGAGACATAGGTAGAAAGTAAGGGTGGGGGTTGGATAACAACGGAATTGTCAATAAATTATTTACTCTCTTTTTTTGTTCCAAAGCTAGCTATAATAAAAGAAGTAAATTTAATTTATTGGTTGAGCTAGTGTGAATATATATTTACACTAGTTAATTTCATGATATTGACAAAAGGGACATAAGATTACCAGAGATCTGCAATGTCCAAACACCTCAGTTGTTACATTGAACTATATTTTTGGGTCATCCACTCCAAATGAGACAAATCCATTAGAGAATGCAAGGACAATTATTATTTTATAATTACCCCCCAAGCGTTCCTATAATCTGCACAAATGAAGGAAAATACTATGGTGACTGTATTTATATGATGATATAATTTCAATTATATATTCATAATAGTAATGAGTATTATAACCCATTCACACACGAATGACAGAATGATCATCCAATGGAAAATATATTACTTTCATTATTGCAGAAAGAAATACATTTTTCTGCAAAAGTTAGGGAATTAAAGTAGGGTAATTTTGTCTTTAACCCCCATTTGTTATGCGTGTTTGGCCTTTGGTACTCAATGTTTTTCATAATAAATATTTGACACCAATTAGTGTCATAAATAATCATAAACGTCAAACAAAATATTTATGAAACTTTTGGGAACCAAACCTATATTATAAAAAACTTTTGATGACAACGTCACAATAGGGATAACTAATGTGTCCAACGGCTAAATAACCCATTAATGTTCTCTTTCTCGACATCCTTCAAAAGATTTTGAGACTTTCCAAAAGATAATTTTAAAGTTTGACAGTGGGAAGATAAAGTCACGTAACATGGGAAGAAAAATAAGAATATACTATAAATTAATATCTTTCATGTTTCTACTTCTTCCTTGATAAATTATTTGGATAAATATGCATGGTTAAATATGGATCGACTAATCACAACACAATGCAACCAAGCTACTATAATGATTATATTTGATCTTAATGTTACCATAAAAGTAATCATAATGAAACATAGAACCACTCAATCAAATGTTGATGTATCATGAAAATCATTTTTGGAGAACTTAAACTGCGACATAACATTTTCAAAATTAATCCAATCTTTGGTTACAAAAGAAGCTTTTGTGTTCAACTATAAAAAAAATTAAAAATTAAAAACATCCTACTTGTCCACTCATCATAAAGAACTTTGTAACAGTTTCATATAATTACAAACAATCATCATAATAAACTTTGTAATGTTTGAAATAATGGATAGGGCCCAATTGCAATAGTTTATAATCGTTTAAACTCTATATGATATTTTGTTGTTAATTTATAACGTTTTTTAGCCACTTTGAAAAGTATCATAAATAAAAATTAATACTAATTTCCAAACAAAACATGTATCATATACAATGGAAAAAATTATATAAAAGAACACAATTGCAAGGAATACATATCTAACTGCCAAACAGGATGTTCGAGTAGAACTATAAAGGATTCATTTAAAAGTCACCCAAAATTTTCAACAAATTGTTCTCTTTTGCTTGTTCTTTTTTCTTTTTTTCTTGTTATTTTTGTTTAGTAAAATTAATGTTAACTGCGGGCGGTAACGGATTCATGAAGTGGGGGATGGGGTTTAATAGGTTGGATAAAGGGGGTAATGAGGTTAATGGTCTAAGGGTTGGGTGTTTAATGAAGTGGGTGTTTAATGAATGTGAAGTGAGGTGGAATGTTGTAAGAACGCGTGAGGGTTAGTTGAGTGTTGTGTGGTGTATAAAATGGGAGAGATGAGGGTGTTAAAATTAAAAGGGTCTAGTAATTGTTGTTTTTTCCTAAAATGATTGATCCATTCAGAAATTTTGATGGTTCTATCCATGAGGCTCTGCCCCAACAAACTAAACACCCTTAGAAATGCATTTTTAACCTTATTCAGATGACACTTCAAAAATGAAATTTTCACCTCACCAGTGTTTTTTGGTGTATAATATAACTAAAATGACCACCAACACAATATAAGACTATCGAAGATAGCAACAGGCCCCAACGAGCCACAATAGGCCAGAATTAAATAAAATGACCAGGACAACCCATAATGCACCAAAATTTACTGATATGATGCCGACAAGAGACATCGGACATTTTTACCATAATGACCCTAATGAGTCAAAATAAGCAAAAAAAGAAAAACAAAATGACCCTAACTCCACCAATACATATTTAAAACCAGATAGATTTGCATTTTAATTTTTTACAACACTTGTATTGTCATTCTATTATTTGCCTACTTGATTTTCTTCCTTACATAAAGCCTCACATATTTATTGTAAAATTGGTATGCATAGTGCAGGTTACCAATGTATATGACAGTTTTTATCTCCATAATCGATGATCTGAAACACAAGTCAACACAGACAATTAACGTTAACTACCGTGATTTGCACTCAAATTCCTTTTCATAGTGTATAGAGTCCAAAAACAGCGGACGGATTATTGCCTGCATGATTTTAATGCCTTTTTTTTAGATTCTCCATGGAAGAAATTGGCTCAAAAAGTCAAGGTTCGTAAAAAAATAATCTCCAACAATTAATATCATTGATGATTTAATGACCACGAATCTTGAAATCTAATTCTTCTAAAAATTGAGTCTGGCATCTTTATGTGGTTTCACATTTCAGTTAGTTCAAGTAAGAGGCCTTAATTAGTTGTATCAGAGTTTTAGCTTTTACTTGTTGTGAAATGGTTAAGAAAGTGTTAGTACTTTCGCGTTGCTTACTACTACATAATTTCTTTTTAACAATTCGTATACGCTCCCATTTGTTTTCCAGAAATAACACACAAAAGGCTCAAAATCCTGTTTATAAAACCTCTTAGGACCTCAAAATATGGAAGAGCATACAAAAGGATCGGTTTCTAAGCTGTACAAGATCAGCAAAGCATATAGAGAAGATAAATTTTCATTTTAATTCATACTATTGGCCCCTAAAAGTTTACCTCAAATCGCAACTCAGAGACCATAGTCTCCATTCCCAAAACATTACTCACAAAAATCTTCATGAAATTACCTCAAAGAATATCAATACCATCCTCAGGTCAGGTCCCATCTCAGATGCCAGGGAGAACAACCCCTACACTCTTAAGTAGAGTTAGGTTTATTCTCATCTAGGGCTTCTCATTTACCCTTTTCTATATAACCTGCTTCTGATCCTACTGCTTTGACACATCAGATGAAATGTGGCAGCTCAATATCATCCAAGGCTTTCTAACTTGACACAATAGTCATCATACCTACAAAAATTGTAGTAAGGAACAAGGATATTTAGGCTATAACCCAATTAAGGGATAAAATGATGAAATACTTAGGTTCCGTTTGGCAACCCAATTCCAAGGTTTGGAATTGGAATTCGAAGGCCAATTTCAATTCCGTGGAATTCAAATTGGCCTTCCAATTCCATTTCCATGGATTGGAATTGATTTGCCAAACGGACCCTTAGAGATCTTACTTTAAAAATCCATAAAATACATGGATCAAATTTTGGTTATGTGGAATCTAACCAAGCAAAATATGGTGGTTCATTCATATTACAGAATTGAATCTGAATGCTCAATTGTAATATTCTACTTTTGTAATTATGCACGTTAATCAAAGATATCTATTTGTATATTTTTTTTCATATTCTCCTATATATGTTGATAAAAAATTTGTATTGTATCTTAAACTTTCTTGTAACTTTTTTAGTTACACAGGTTGCATATACCCCCTTCCCGAACCATACTACCGTAAGGTTAGAACCTGACCAGTATAGTTTTATGTTCTCCAAATTCAGGGGAGAGAAGCTCACTTGAGTGAGATATTAATATCAGATTTGGACCAGTACTTGTTCGGTTTGATTGAGATATAAGAAATATTATTTGTCTTCCACTCTAATATTTTGATCTAGTTATGTCAAATGAGGGTAAATTGAGATTTTAGGGAACCCCAAAATTTAACCTAAACGAGAATCAAAGGTGGTCGCAAGAGATATGTTTCGATTCACATGATCGTAGGCCTTATTAATGAAGAGTGCGCAAACAGTTCCCGCAGCCCTACCGACATGTCTCTTTCATAGACCCATTTTCCACAACCATAGCATCCAGATTCTATCATCCCCCCATTAACTTATTTGTATCCTTCTTTAACCTCCTTGTCAACACTTCTCCATATCCTTTTCACCTATTTGGATTTGAATCAAGTCCAAAACCACAAAATTATAGCAAGTACATGTATTTACTAATTTGAATGAACAAAGTTTTTAACACCAGATAAGTGAAAATATTGTTCACAATTTTACCCAAACCAAATTGTGCCAAAAGGTCTCATTGGTTTTATCATCTTCATTAATTTGCCTTCACTGGCCGTCTGTGTAGTCTATGAGTCACGATCGTAAAGCATTCCTGCAGCTTGTTAATAAGGAGGTAAATCTGGATCATGGGCATAACCATCAAAAGTAACGACTTCTTAATTACAGTATTGATTTCGAAATCTGTATATTTCTAAGATTCTATTGTTGATCTTCTACAAAAAAAATGCACCAGTCTATAAAAAATAAACTTATCACGTAATAATTTGATGCTATTATTTTATTCTTTGATGCACCTTTATTCTCTTTTGTGAATCTCCGCACCCGTATGTATGCTTCTGATGTGAATGAAGAATTATGGGTAATTTTTAGTATTTTTAGGGTTTATTGTATTTTTGTTATTTTCTTTTATTTTCTTTATTCGATGTATTTTCCTTTATTTGTTATTTGTTTAGTATTTATAGGAAGGAATCCTTCCTCTAAATACTAAACAACCAACAAATAAAAGAAAATACATCGAATAAAGAAAATAAAAGAAAATAAAAAAAAATACAATAAGCCCTAAAAATACTAAAATAATCCGTAATTCTTCATTCACATCAGCTTCATTGCTTTCTTCACAAAGTTGTTGAATCAACTTGCCAATTCCTGTTTGTAATTTCTAAAAAGCTAAAGATATACCAGTCAGTTTGCCTGCACATCCTTGGAGATTCAATATGCAGGTACAAATTTCTCTCTCTCCCTCCTTAACCCCCCACTCCGCGCGGCTAGCTACAACATGCATAAGTGCATAAATTTATTGTGTGGAACAGGCATTACGCGGCAATTAATATAATAAATTAGGATTAGTGCAAACACATATCACATGCAGCAGAAGATACATATTACTAACTCCAAATCTATCAGCTTATAATGACCAAAGAAATGAAAAAGAGCCAATTATAATGAGTAGTATGCAATATCATTTAGAAATAGAAAACACTATGAATAAATTACACCAATAACACACACACATTTTCAATATTAAAGAAGGAACTATAGTCAATTATGATGATTATCTGATCAACTCTTTCACTCTTCCAAATTTTGATTCTCTCTATTCCAAATTCTCTCCCACTTCTCATTTTAAGAGCCCACCATTATGAGTTGTTGCGTTATATGAAAACATATAGAGGTACAAAAGAGGAGACACACAAAGGCAAAAAAAGTGAATCCTCATGCTTCCACTTTGATGTTCCAAGTCATGACAATGAGTAGAGCCTGGGAAGTGAACTTCATTGTATAATATGGTTTTACTTTGAGCCATTCAAACTATCACAATAAATCTACTAGAATTCAAACTTACTCATTGATCAAAATATATAGATCATTATTCCCAACAGGGACCTTTTTTCTACCATTAATGATTTTTTTGGTTTTCTTTTTACTATTTGGTTAATAAATTGATTTACCCTTGCTATTTAGAATATAGATATGCTCAATCTCTCCTATGATCCCTTATGAAAAAAAAATCCTCTACAAGCTGAACTGTAGGTGTTAAATGTAACTAAGATGGTTTCTTTACAAAATATATGACATCATGTAACTACCTTTATATTTACACTATAGCTCTTTAATGCAAGCTTATCAGCTTCACAAACTAACTCCGCAAGAAAATGGATGGATTGGTTTAAGATTTGGCTCAATAAAAACATCACAAACTTGTTTACTTTAATCAGTCTGGCAATTAAAGGATTAAATTTAAAACTAATCATTTATTTCAGGCAATTATGACCAAATTAAAGTTCTTAATTGCGCACTATTGCGAACACAATAGCGCGCTATTGCGTTTTGCCTAGCAAAAACACTACTTTGCGCATACTTTTTGCGGGACTTTTAAATAGCGTGCGCTATTGGGTGAGTGGCACGCAATCGGGCGATATTGGAGCGCAAAATGGGTTTTTAAAAAGAGAATCCAAATTTGAGCAAAAAATGTTTATTTGTTTTAATACAGTTCAATTTAAAATGTTAATTTTTTGTAATTTTCAGTTTAAATGTTTATTTTTTATAATTTTCAGTTTAAAATGTTACTCATTCACAAATTTTTTGTCTAAAATGTTATTTGATTTATATTTTTCAGTTTAAAATGTTTATTTGTTTGAATAAATATCAGTTTATATTTTATAATTATGAGTTTAGAATGTTACTTATTTACAATATTTCAGCTTAAAATGTTATTTGTTTTAATAGATTTTAGTTAAACTGTTAATATTTTATAATTTTTAGTTTGAATGCTACTTGTTTACAAAATTTCAACTTAAAATGTTATTTGTTTTATAATTTTCAGCCTAGAATGTTATTTGTTTTATAATTTTTAGTTTCAAATAATTATTTTACAAATTTCAGTTTAAAATGTTATTATCTATTTATTTTAATCAAAAAACTGAAATGCACGAATTGATTGAGTGATGCACGACATGAGCCAAAATGCGACACCTTGTTCGACAGCGATTAAAAACATTGGACCAAATGCAACATTTACTCCAGCTCTTTACTTTTTCAGGAACCACAATTAAGGATGATATTGGAGGATTTAGGATGGAATGAGTCTTTATATACGGTGTATAGGAAACAATACATTGTACAAACATATTGATATGTAGTTTTCAAAAATAAAGGACATCACTAAGTATCTATCATTGAGAATGTAACGTCATATATCGAACAACTCTGCCCATCATATACACACATCCCCTCTCTCCCCCCAAAAAGGTTCAATTCTCTAACGCGGTATCAGAACAAATTTAAAACCATTCCACACCTTCCTTTTTGTGAAGTATTCACACCAACCTAATCAGATCAAATACAGAAATTGCAAAGCACTTGTTAAGTAAAAATTTAAACTAATGCTTTATAGTATGGCAACATTATTTAACCATTGCATTTGTCATAGCTAACGGATTACAGAATCGTCTAGCTTAGGATAGGAAGGTACTTCAATGTACTTAAAAATTAGGAATTTGTCTAAAAGTCAAACATGTTTGCTTATTTTGAAAGAGACAGAAAAACTTGGATTCTATCTCTTTTACTATCCCAATATTGGTTCAACAAAATCTAGACTTTTATTAATGACCTATCTAATCAAATGCAGTAATTAATACATTTGGAATTAATTAAACTAATGAGAGAAGCAACTTGCATCACTCCAATGAATTTTGGACAGTCTCTCCATTCCAAATGATAGAACCACTTTTAAGCACCTTATTTGTTGGGGCCAATGGACGATTACCTGTCGGGAGAGGGGTCACAGTGTAAACACTCACTACAATTATTATTATAAATGGAGATAAATTAAAATTTAAATGTCAGCCAAAGATAATCCTCAACTGTAGTATCAAGGGATGGTTGGGTAACCAGTGTCACTTAATTCGTTATGCGGTCTAAATGAGTCAAGAAAGACGAGGAAATAGATCCCATTTATGCAGAAGAAAACTACACAAGTCTACTCAACTAAAGCCTAGTGCCAATCATTAGTTAAAAGTCTCATGTACCGTAGTAATACAATGTTTAAGTGTGTATCTATAAAATATTTGAGTTAATAGCACATAATTTTAAAGTAGAAAGACAATTTTCAACATTCAAAGAAACTACATACCTTCACAGCATATTCAAAAGATTTGAGTCATGTTCAACATGTTCAACTCTTCTCATCTCATTATACAATTTAAACCTCTTCCCCTCCTCCTTTATCCGGGCTTGGGACTGGTAATGCAAATAAATCATTGCAATGGCGGATTTAAAAAAAGGTTTTCCCTATAATGGATATGATATTGACTTGACATAAGCTTTAAATCAGTTTGTTACATGCTACACTGATCATGCTATGTTTGCCTCAAAAGTGGTGAGAACTCATGGAGCTAATACCAGATCTGCTAGACAATTTCTTTAGGACTAGGGCTGTAAAAAAAATTCTCTCAATGTCTCCTCCCTTAGATTATAGGAGGGGATTTAAATTTTGTGTATATTAATCAGGTAATGCTAGGTGGAAATTATATTTATTTAGGGGCTGCCTCAGATTTTTTGAAGTAATTGATATTTGTGGTTTTATAGACCTCGGGTACAGTGGCAGTACATTCACTTGGTGTGAAAATAAGTACTTTTCATTAAGAATTTGGACTAGAATTTATATAAGTTATGTTTTAATGCTTGATTGGATTCATATCATACCTCTTCTGTGTTCAACTAAAATAAAATGGACTCTGGTCACTCTCCTGCTCTTCTCAATAATAAGTGAGTTGGATTGATTTGTTTTGGTTTTGGGATCGTAAGTACATGAAACTCCTTTTGATGTGTATGAGAGTTCCTGGGGATTTAATTGTATTTTTGTTTATTTTATTATGTGTCTTTTTTCAGTTATTTTTGAGTTATTTTTTATTTTGGTTTGTATTTTAGGTTGAGGGTAATATTTCATGGGAATATCATGTATGTTCCCTTCTTATGTTATCTTGGCTCGTAAGATCACTTGAAGCCATAAGTAAGGCCTAGACCTGACAAACCTAGCCCGAATGAATAGAACTGCCCATTTTTTCCGACTTCGATTAAGTTTGGTCCCACTTTTTTACATAACGGTCTTAATATAGGCTGTGGGAAGAAATATATGTGGGATGAATGCAAACCATTTCTTCTCATAATTTAAACTAAAGTTGAAACCCTAACCACACTTATAGCTTCACACTCCATTTCAATGCACTCCTTCCCTTTCTTTCTTTCCTATAATATGTTGAGTCTTCTTCATTATGTTCTATATGTGATTGGCCCACCCAAACCCACCCATTTTCCATGACTTGTAAGGCCTTTGGCCAACCATTGTATGGGAGAGAAAAATATTTTATTTCTAAATGTTGGTGTGTTAATATCGCTTCCTCTTGCATCAAATTGGTTTAGGAGCAAAGTTCATTCCTGTAGTGGTCACCCAAATTGTTGTTGTAGAGCCAAGCAAGCAGCTTCTCCAAACCAAACCCCTATTGCCAGCGGTGAAGTTGCACCAAATCTATTACAACCCAAAATAACCACCCAAAACTTCCATGGATGCTATTACACCGTTGAACAGTCATAAATCCCCTAACAAACCCTGAATCTAGAGTCCCCGACCCAGCAGCCTTTACACCCTCGACAGACCTCCACTAGACATCCCTCACATAGGTGATCCCACCATGGAAATTTGAAGCTAGAAGGACCTTCGACCCTTATCAGCGACAATCCGACCTCAATACCCCCATATTGACCTCCCTTCACCATAATTACTTGCATGTCATGCCCCACCTTGATCTAATTAGGCTTCAGCGGTACATATCACATCACCTCATACTTAACCAAATTCATTAGTTCTTAAGGAAATCTTATCATTGACCGTGTCCCTTAACAGGCCTTGAATAAAGTCACAACATTACATCATGTCATTATTCATAACAGATAAATGGATAAAAATAGGTTCGGAGATAGTTGGGAACAACCTATTCAAGACAACCCTTTGACCATTACCACCCTTAAAAGGAAAGACTCAATTCCATTCTCACTTCTCGGAGTAAAGAATTCTAGAGGATATGGTTTTGGAGATAGGAACGATGGGGGAATGTTTATCTTGGATTTTGCAATGGCTTATGATTTTGTACTAGTAAACACATGTTTTAAAAAGAGGTTTGAACACTTAATAACTTATAAAAGTGGGACACATAAGAGCCAAATAGATTTTTTCATTACTAGGAAAGGAGACCGATTAACATGTAAAGATTGTAACGTTATCCCGCGAGAGAGATTAACCTCACAACATAGGATAATGGTGTTGATACCAAATTTAGTCTGCTGACATGGCCCAATTGAATGAAGACACGTGGCAATCTACATGGCAACAACAAACATTTTCGAGGAGCTCACACGCTCCGAGGAACCATACTACAACGAGGAACACTGCTTCCCCGAGGAACTCACACGCTCCGAGGAACTCATACGCTCCGAGGAACTAGAACTCTCCGAGGAACTCTTAAGTACCAAGAAGCTTAGGCGGTCCGAGCAACTCAGGCGGTCCGAGCTGTACCTCGAATAATTAATAGCTGGATAACCAACAGTTTGACTGTTCATTAAATGCTTATCATTCAGACGCACATGCTAAGGGGCATTGAATGTATTACCCTTTCATATGTACATCATTTAATGTATTACCCTTTCACATTACAGCTTCAGGGCTATAAATACATTGTACAATCCTCATTGTAAGGGGACCGAAATTTCTTGATAGAACTTGTAATCGAGAATTCCCAAACACTCAGCAATAACATAACAATGGACGTAGGCCATTCTTATAAGGCTGAACCACTTTAAAAATTCTTTGTCTCATTTATTTATCTGTGATTGAATAGATGATCTAATTTTTTATATCAACAGATTGGCGCCATCTGTGGGAAATGACTGGTAATATCGTTTTTTATCAAAAACAATTCATCACAAATGGCTGATATTCCAGAATCCAGCAATCGAAACCTTGGAAACCCTCCAAATCCATCTGCTCCGCCAAACATTCCAGATCTGGCTGGAATAATGACAAATCTGGCTCAGAGCCAGACCGTCATGCAAGAAACAATGCGACAACTCATCCAAACCATCCATGGCGGTGCACCAACTCATTCAGGACTGCGGAGTATTCAAAGAAACACCCGTGCACCATCCTCACGTACTAGGCGTACCAATTCATATCACAATGAGGAGTCTGAAGATTTTTCTTATCAACCTGGATGAACTTCGTCAGTGCTAGCCACAGATACTGAACAACGTATCACTCTTTCTCCAGAAAGGACTAGTGCGCTAGATAGGTTAAGCAGGGTATCACCTTTTGATCGATTAGGACTTAGAATGAGTAGAAGTCCTCCTAAAATTGTATCGAGGAGTTTTCGACGACCATCAGATTTAAGGGAAGGATCTGCCCAGTCGCGACCAGCTGCTCGTCAAGAAAGATCCCATGAGCGACTAGCTGCTCGTCAAGATAGATCCTAGGAAGCCACATCAACACGATCAGCTGCTCGAACAAATAGGCCCGAGGAAGGAAATGATGCATGGAAAGCCTCTATTCAGAGGCTGGAGTATAGATTAGGGAAAATGGTTAAGGCCAAGAACCCTCTACAACGAACCTTTGTTCGAGGAACACCTTTTGTCCAGGCCATTGTAGATTTTCCAACACCATTAAAATTCAAAGCACCTATTGTGACCCCTAAATATGATGGAAAGACTGATCCTATCCTTCATATAGAATAATACCAAGCTGCAGTCGACATCTACACTATTCCAGATTAGATGAGATGCAGGGCATTCTCAGGAACTCTTACCGGATCTTCTCAAATATGGTATAATAATCTTCCTCGGGGTAAGATCTCAAGTTTTCTTCAACTGGCCGAGTTATTCATTGGAAATTTTTATTTTGGGGCAAAGCCAGTTAAACGAGTAGCACACTTGTTAAGTGTTAGACAAAAGGCTGGTGAGAGTACCAGAGATTATATAACGCGTTTCAATAATGAGAAACTAGAAGTCATTGAATATGAGGAGAAGACAACGATTACCGCCTTGATGAGTGGACTACTGCCGAACAAGTTGTACTACACTTTGGCCAAAGATCCACCTAGAACCATGTCAGAGTTTATGGGAAAAGTATCCAAGATTATGAATGCCGAGGAGGCTATGACTGCGAAGAAGAACATGGATGCCAAAGAAACCAAGGTGGAAGGTGATAAAGCTAAGAAGAAAGAGCATAAGAACAATGGTAATGACAAACATTCAAAAAGTAGGTCGGTATGGGACGTAATGAAGAAATATGATAATTATACTCCTTTGAAGAAGGATATCAACCATATTCTAGAAGAAATCAAGAACAACGAGGAATTAAATTGGACAGAGAAAATGAAGGCAGACCCTGACAAGAGGAATAAGGCGAAGTATTGCGAGTTTCATAAAGATCATGGCCATATGACCAAAAATTGCATAGCTCTTCAAAATGAGAGTGAAACACTCATCAGACGAGGAAAGCTGTCAAAGTATGTTGATCGTGGAAGCGAAAGAAGAAACAATGATCCAGCAAGAGAGAGGTCTAGATCTCCTCGTCGAGTAGAGGAGAACAAGAAAATAAACCATGAAGTTGATCTAGAAGACGACCCCGATCTTCCCAAGAGACCAAGGCAGCCAGAACGAGAGGTATTTTTAATACGCTTTGGGTCATTTGATTGTAATGTTATTACAGGTGGAGATGCAGGAGGAGGAGACCTTACTGTAGAGAGAAAAGCTTACCTCTGTGAGGCTCAAGCTTGCTCGTATATTCAGCGAATAAATCTAGCTGAAGAGGATCGCCCGAGAAAGGTGAAAAAAGAGAAATTGGTCATTGGTTTCTCAAAGAATGACCTCGCAGGTATTCTATATCCTCATGATGACCCATTGGTGATCAAAATGAGGATGAAGGAGGTTATGATTTCAAGAGTACTGGTCGACAATGGTAGCTCGGCAGACATCATGTTCTATTCGTGCTTCGATAGTTTAAATCTAAAGCTATCTCAAATGGAGCCTTATCATAGACCCCTCCTCCGTTTTGCTGGCGAGAAAGTATTTCCACTTGGGACGATTAAGTTGGATATATTCATTGGTGCGTGGCCTGATTATCGAACAGAAAGAATACGCTTCTTCATGATGGATAAGAATGTTCAATCATCATACAATATCATCATGGGAAGACTAGGATTGAAGAAGTTCGAGGTTGTACCATCTACAGTGCATCAGTGCCTAAAATTTCTAACAAATTTTGGAGTAGGAGTTGTGAAAGGTGACTAGAAAGTAGCTCGAGAATGCTATTATTCATCCGCCAAGCAAGAAGAACTGGAGGAATCAAGGAAAAAGACTACTACCTATCAAGTAGATGAAGGCGCAGAAATTGAAACATTGGATCCTAGAGATGAGTCGCAACTCGTGAAGGGTCAAGTAGTGGAAGCTACTGAAAACATCATTCTGGACGACGAGCACCCTGAGCGAACTACTCAAGTAGGTTCGTCGTTGGAAGCCTCATTAAAACAGGAATTGATAACTTTCCTTAGAAGCATAAACAAACTTTTGCGTGGATTCATGAAGATATGCCTGGGATAAACCCAAATTTCTTATGTCACGAGCTCAATGTGAATAAGGAGATCAAGCCTGTGAAGGAAGAAGAGTATTCAGTCCCGAGAAGAACCAAGCTATACAGGAGGAAGTCGAGAAGCTCCAGAAAGCTTGTTTCATTGAAGATGTTAAATATCCAGATTGGTTAGCCAATGTGGTGATGGTAAAGAAGAAAAACAACAAGTGGAGGATGTGTGTAGACTTCACCGACCTCAACAAAGCATGCCCAAAGGATCATTTTCCACTGACCCGAATTGATCAACTAGTGGATGCTACCTCGGGACACGAGTTGCTGAGCTTCATGGATGCTTATTCTAGTTACAATCAGATCAAAATGAAACCTGAAGATAGGGAAAGTACTTCTTTCATTACCCCTAGGGGAACTTATTGTTATAATGTTATGCCTTTTGGTTTGAAAAATGCAGGTGCGACATATCAGCGGCTGATGAACAAGGTCTTTGCTGAACAAATCAGTTGCAATATGGAAGTATATGTTGACGACATGCTGACAAAGAGCAAGAAAGCTGCCGATCATCTAGTTGACTTAAGCCAGACTTTTGATCAACTGGATAAATATCAAATGAAGCTGAACCCGACGAAGTGCATATTTGGAGTACGAGAAGGCATATTTCTCTGGTACATTGTCAATCAACGAGGCATTGAGGCAAATCCTGAAAAGATCAAAGCTCTATTAGGGCTGCGATCTCCAACGACGAAGAAGGAAGTACAGAGTCTCACAGGACGAGTAACCGCACTCAACAGATTTGTGTCACGAGAAACTGATAGATGTCTCCCATTCTTCAAGACACTCCGAAAGACTTTTGAGTGGAATGATGAATGTGAGAAGGCTTTTCAAGACTTGAAGAAATACATGGGAGCACCTCCACTGTTATCCAGAACAGTGATAGGAGAAAAATTATACTTATAACTTGCAGTGTCCTAAAATGCAGTTAGCTCGACGTTGATCAGAGTGGAGAATGGAGTGCAAAAACCAATTTATTATACGAGTAAGGCCTTCCGAGGAGCAGAGATCAGATATCCAAGGATGGAAAAGTTAGCACTGACGCTGATTGAGGCGAGTAGAAGAATGAGGCCATACTTCCAGGCTCATACCATAGTACTATATACTGATATGACATTGAGGCAAGATCATCATAAACAAGAAAAATCAGGGAGATTGATGTACTGGGCAATAGAGCTCGGTGAATATGATATAGTTTATGAGCCCAGATCATCACTAAAAGGGTAGGCTGTAGCAGATTTTATAGCAGAGTTCACCTATCCTGATACCCCCGAGGAGAAAAAGTTGCTCGCTGATCAACCCGTGGATGTTACAGGATCATCAAACACAAGCTTAAACCAACTCCGGTTGGTAAAAGGGCAAGTGGATGTTATAGGATCATCAAATTCGAGCTCAAACCAACTCCGGTTGGTAAAAGGGCAAGAAAAGATGATCGATGAAGAGCAAGAAATATCAGGGGAGGATGAAAGGAAGAAACAAATATTTCATCGAGGAGCTCTGACAGATCACTCATTTGAAGATGAGTTACCTATATGGAGGCTATATGTAGATGGCTCATCTTGCACAACAGGATGTGGCGTGGGGATAGTTTTGAGCACTCCGGACGAGGTCGACATGGAATATGCCTTACGTTTTCAATTCAAAGCTTCCAACAATGAGGCTGAGTATGAGGCCATGATTGCAGGTCTTAATTTGGAAAAAATTATGGAGGCACAGCAGGTTATTGTCTTCAGTGATTCACAATTAATTGTAAATCAAATATTGGGAGTATATACAGTTAGAGGAGAATTAATGATCAGATACCATGCAAAGGCAAAAGAGCTGGTGTCAGAGTTTGCCGCTATTCAGCTGGTCAGAATACCAAGAATGGAGAATGCGAGAGCAGACGCCCTAGCTCGACTAGCATCAGCTACTCGCACCGAGCTACGATGAATAATCCCAATTGAAGTGTTAGCTGGTCGGAGTATAGATGAAGATCTGACGATGAACTTTATCACCCCTGATTTAGGACCATCTTGGATGGATCCCATCAGGGCGTATATTGAGGAGGGATAATTACCAATTGATAAGCTCGCAGCCAAGAAATTGAAGTTTAAAGATGCTCGGTATGTATTAACTAACGGTATTCTATATAGATGAGGAATTATCACAGGTTTGCAAAGATGTGTGCATCCCACCGAGGTGAAAGATTTAATTGAAGAGGTCCATGAAGGGTTCTGTGGAGCCCATGTAGCAGGTCAGACGCTTTTGCAAAGGGTGATGACGCAGGGATACTACTGGCCGACGATGAGGGCTGATTGTATAGCCTATGCCAAGAAATGTGACAAGTGCCAACGCTTTTCCTCCATCCGAAGAACTCCACAAGCATTGTTGACACCCATAACTTCCCCTTGTCCATTCTCCATGTGGGGAATTGATTTGGTTGGGCCACTGCCAACGACCCGAGGAAGGTTCAAATACCTCGCCGTCGCAGTGGATTATTTTACTAAGTGGGTAGAAGCTGAACCACTCATTGATATGACGTACGACAAGGTGTACCAATTTGTTTGGAAGAACATCATTTGTCGATATGGTCTTCCTCATGCCTTTATCACAGACCATGGAACACATTTTGATAACGAGGAGTTCGCAGCCTATTGTCATCAGTCAAATATTTTGAAGGTCCACTCAGCACCAGGCCATCCTCAAAGAAATGGACAAATTGAAGTGACAAATAGAACGTTATTGAATGGTTTGAAGAAAAGATTGGGTGATGCAAAAGCGAATTGGATTAATGAGCTACAATCAGTACTTTGGGCTTACCGAACTACTCCCCGAGTAGCAACTGGAGAATCACCATATATGCTGGCATTTGAAAGTGAAGCTGTTATACTTGCCGAGTTGGGCCTCCCAACACACAGGGTATGTAAAAGCTGGAACCCCCGAATGTGATTTCCTTAATTTAAAATCAAAGTTAATAATATCCTTTTGTATAAACTCGAAGTTGATGCGGAAGCGTAAGGATGATGGTTCAACAAAATTAAACAAGTCCCTATAATTTGCCTAAGTCATAATTAACAATTAACCAAAGTTAGGCGAAACCAATTTTAGTAAAGGACTTGAATAAACTAAATTTAACCAAAATTTAATTTAGTACCAAATTAAATGAGTGTGAAGATTTAAACCGAATTTTATCCTGAATTAGTCTAAGCATGCTTTCTACGTTATTTATGCAAGATAAATCACACTACGCCGTGATGTACGAGGAAAAACCCAAGACGGGAAACAACCTCGGACGTCCCTAGCCACAAATCCACTAGATACGGAATTACAATTACAAGACAGATAGACTTACAACGACTGACTCGATCCCTCTCAAGCCTCGATGCTTCTTCTTGTAGACACCTCTTCCTAGCGGATAACCTCGGAACTCCACCGCGGTCTCGGAATCCACCGATGTGGATTTCTATGGTCACCGTCACCCGTACATGGAGCCTTTCTCCAAGTGGGTAGAGTCGCAACAAAAATCTTCTTCTTTGATGGATGTAGAAGCAAACCAAAACTTCTCTTCTTGAATTCGGTAGAGATAAACCGGTGCCAAACTCCAAGCAATTTGATATGTATATATGAACTTGGATAAACTCAATTGGGTGTAAACACTAGAGTGATGAAAATATTTTTCTCTAAAAACTCACTCAAAACATGAACATTTTCCTAAACCATTTTTGCTCTCAAACACTCTCTAAGAGATGGAAATATTTTGGAAAAGTTATGGAAATGTTGGTTTGGAAAATGTGATTCCCGTCCTTCATAAAGTGTGAAAAAATCAGTTAAGAAACAAGTGGGAAAGTGGGTTAAAAACTGCCAAAAACTGCCTAAAAACTGTTCCCGCCTAGCAGTTCGTTCGAACGACTTTTCGTTCGAACCAACTCTCGTTCGAACGAGACTTCTAACGACGCTCCAGTTTGGACTCGTTAGAATCTCGTTTGAAATCTTGTTAGAACGAACAATCTCGTTCGAACGACATTTCGAACGACGGACCAGTTTAGACTTGTTGGCAAACTCGTTTGAACGAAACCTGGTTCGAACGAAAAACTCGTTCGAACGACATTTCGAACGACTTCCAGAATTTTTTATAAAATTCGATTTTGGCCCCGAAACTTTGTATACTTTATTTTAAAGTTCTAATTAATTTTTTCTGAAAGTAAAACACATTTTTTATTAAGCCGAACACCCAATAAACTTGTTCCAAGCTCCTATATATATATAATTGCATTCATACCTTGGGAGCATGGAACTATGATTGATGACGTAGAAACGAGGCATGCAAACCGGCATATTTGATGAAGCTTTATACTCTTTGTCGCTACGTCTTCAACAAACACTTCATAGGCTTAATAATATTACATTTACATACTATCCTATGAATAAATGTTTTTGTCCGGAATTGAGCCAAAACTATATATGGACTCAATTGGAAATTTGTGTCCTTACAGGGTACTGAATTTCAATTCCCCTGTCAGCGACTTAATGAGAAGATTGGATTTAGACATGCTCGAGGAAGTTAGAGAAGAAGCAGCCATTAGAAATGCTGCATACCAACAACGAACAGCTTTGTTCTACAATAAGAGGGTGAAGAAATACGACCTGAAAAAAGGAGACTATGTGCTGAAGAAGGTGATTCAAAAGCACAATAAACTAGAGGCAAACTGGCATGGACCATACCGAGTTACAGAAGTTATTCGACCAGGAACTTACCGAATAGAAACTTTAGAAGGGGAGGAGTTTAAGAATGCATGGAACGCAGAGCACCTACGCATGTATTATCAATGATGAATAAAATGAAGATATTTCTGCCGAATTCTTTCTTTTTATAGAAAGTTTTTCGAGGAATACTAGTGCTACACACTACTCGACAAAACTCGGCAAAGCTCAGCTACTCAAATTTTTTCTCGAAAACGCCAACTAAGGTTGGTCGAGAAACCAATATTCCTCCAGGAAGTAAAGCTACCAATATTCCTTCCGGAAGTAAAGCTACCAATATTCCTCCGGGAAGTAAAGCTACCAATATTCCTCCGGGAAGTAAAGCTACCTATATTCCTCCGGGAAGTAAAGCTACTTATATTCCTCCGGGAAGTAAAACTACTTGTATTCCCCCGGGAAGTAAAACTATATGTTCCTCGGGAAATAAAAGTATTCCTAAAAATGCCAACTTATGTCGGTTAGGAAGTAAATACATTTTCAAAAATGCCAACTTGAGTTGGTCGGGAGGAAAAATTATTCCAAAAAGTGCCAAAGTTGCCCATTAAGAAAAAAATCTACTAACTATGGCTGGTCGGGGTTAAAAACCTGCTAACTGTAGTTGGTCGACAAGGAAAATTTACCGACCTTGGTTGGTCGTAAACATTTAAGAAAAAAAAATCTACTAACTATGGCTGGTCGGGGATAAAAACCCACTAACTGTAGTTAGTCGACAGGGAAAATTTATCGACCTTGGTTGGTCGGAAACATTTAAGAAAAAAAAATCTACTAACTATGGCTGGTTGAGGATAAAAACACACTATCTGTAGTTGGTCGACAAGGAAAATTTACCAACCTTGGTTTCTCGAAAACATTTTATGAAAACTTGATTATTAAGTGATCGAACAACATTTTTGATACTCATAACTTTATTACTAAGTTGGTTGAGAATCAAAACTTTATTATTAAGTGATCGAGCAACATTTAAGATACTCGTAACTTTTTAATTATTACTAAGTTGGTCGAGAAACAAAATATCATTTTTGCCAAATGACTACCACAAATTCAAGCTATTCGATAATAAGTTGATTGACAAACTACACAATATTGTTATCTTTTTAACAGATATGCATGCACAAATATAAAGTGTTTGATAATTACAAGACAATAGCAATTAAGATTGCGAACAAAAATGAAAGTCTTTCATTAAATCCAAAAATAAATTACATTGATAATGAAATGAAAGTTACATTGATATTGAAATGTATACTAACTATTACATCAAAATTCCTACTCTATTGGTTTTTCCCCTCTGCTTTTGAAACATGTTCCTCGCCAGCAGGCAGATCATTTAAAGAAAGAGGGGAATTTATGAAGTTGAGATCTTTCAACATCCTGATATTCATCACGGATGGTCGATCTAAGAGGTGCTCGGGATGAGATATCTCGACATTTGAATGGAGATTGTAGTCACAGAGATATTTTGAAATCAAGCACCGAGGAATGGCCCGAGAAGGGATCCAACTCATATCCAGTTTGTATGGTGGCACAGGTAGGTCGAGCAGCCCAGGGTCATGGTAGTCCCACAGGTAATGACCCTGTTCGAGTTGCAGCACACCTAAGGCATTCAACCAGCCTTGCATGTAGCCCTCATTATTGGCATTCTGGATACGATCGTCCAAGTGATTGAGAGCTTCGTTGTACCCAGCCATCCAGAACTCCCTGGGATGTTTGTGGAACTGATATGTCAATCTTTCTAGCTGCTCATGGAGATTTTTGATGAAGAGTTCTTTATTCTCCAAGATTGACTTCTGCGCAGAAAGCTGCTCTTCTAGGTCCCTGATCTTCTTTGACATTTCAGCCAATGCCTGGTTCTTCGCCATCAGCTGGAAGGCCTGGTTTTCTAAGGCAGAATGAGTCCTCTGTTCCTCGACAGGAATCCGAGCTTCTCTTGCGCGTCCCTGAGGAGTTCTTTCTCATCCCCGAGAAGATGTAGAGGGGCCAGACCTCTTCAAGGTTTCCAACTCATCCCTCAAGTTGGCGTTCTCGACCTCCAAGAACGATAATCCCTCATAAGTCACTAGGATTAAGGCTTTTGAAGTGGAAGCTGCAGACTTCAACTATGACAGCTCTCTTTGCAGGTTATTGTTTTCTTGCTCTAATAGTTTAGCTATTTGTCTGCACTCCTCGACCTCGCCCTTCAGAGTTCTCTCCCTCACATCAGTAAAAAGTTTCTCGTAGCCCTTGTCGACAATGATTTGCTGGTACTTCTTCTCATACCCCTCATGCAAGAGGGCAGTGGATTCTTTGTATTATTACTGAAGGTCGTCGAGGGTGCCTTGGAGGTCCTCGATCATATCATAATAAGCCACATTATTGGCCACTGCTCGATCAAGTAGACACTTTAGATATTGGAATGCTTCAACTACCTGTTCAGAAGCATCTTGGCTGAGGATATCGACGACTTATGCTGCACTCAGATCTGTGTGACCAGCTTTAAAATAATCATTGCATTGCCTCAGCATCTTGGTATCGTGAGCAGATAATAATTCCATCCTAGCCAGAAACTAGTAGAAGAAGAAAAAGCAGTAATCAATAAAAGTACCAACAAAGAATGAATAGAGACAACAGTATGAATAAACAAGTTCAAGTTTTATTATATCATAAAGGTCAGAAGTACAAGATTCAGAATTATATGTTCAGTATTGCATTTGACAAAAGAAAAATATAAAGAGAAACCCGAATAACTCTACACCTTTTTCTTGTCTCCCAAAATCTTCTCGGGAGGCTGGGATAAGGAAGTAGGTTGCTCGGAGGGAATAAAAAGTTTCCCAGCGAGCGTCGGCAGTTGCTCAGAAGAAGTAACGATTTGCTGAGGTTCCTCGTTAGCAGGCTGGATGGCTGGGGGATGATCTCCCATCACCATAGAAGACTCTTCGGAGGCAGCTTCGTCCTCTTCTTCATCTTCAGGAGTTGGAGGGGGACCAGGGATGTGTCGCTGGAAGAGTTCAGAATTTTCATCCACTTTCATCTCCTGTAAAGAAGCGACCCACCCATCTCTGAAATACTTAAGGCTGCCATATTCTACCTAAGACATCATGGCAGCCAAGCCCTTGTTCCACCCCTTGTCCCAGCCAGCGCTGAAGGACTTCTTCACAGCCATTTTCCTTTTTAATTTCTCCGAGGAAAGTTTCTCGAATAGCAGGTTATCAGTAGCTTTCAATTTATTCTCGACCTCCTCCTTCTGCCGATTTACTTCCTAAAGCTGACCCAATTTCTCCTCAGCAACCTTGAGTTTATCTTCAAACTCCTCAGCATTCTTGAGCTTCCCTTCGAGCTCTTTATTTTTCCCTTCCAATTCCTTTATTCTCTTCTCCAACTCCTTGGAGACTTCAACAACCTGAGCTTTTTTCTGCTCGATGGAGGCAAGCTTGTTCTCCCAGATTGCCTTGTCAGTAGAATATTTCTGGCGAGAATCCTCCAAAGACTTAATAGCTTCCTCTAGAGCTCCCTCCACACTAGAAGAGGAGCATGAAGCTTTAATCGCTTCATCTTTCTTCACAATTATATTAAAGCAGCTCCCCAACTGTAAAAATAAAATGAAAGCAAGTTAGAGAGAGATACAATAAAGGAAAAATGAAAAGTTCAAAGTAATGAGACTTACAGAAGCAATATGGCGAGCAGCTAACGAAGTGACCATGTCCCGAATAAGGTTTTCCTCAGTACCTTGGACCTCGGTAATGATCCAAGACTTTACCGAGCTCATGACAGAGCTCAAAGAAACAAAGCTAGGAACACCAGTTCCAGTAGTTAGGGGCTGGGAGATGGTTTCATCCAAATTGACCGAGGAGCTCTTCTTCAGCCTCCTCGGGGGAACAGGAACAATTTCGACCAAGGAAGAACTCTTGGTTGGTGATATTACTATCACTTCTCCTGGAGCAGCAGACCTTCTCGGAGCCACTTGGGGCTTCTCGGCAACCTTCACAGCAGCAGCCGAAGAAGGTGCATCAGTTTTCTTTATCCCCTCCCTTGGGAAGTCAACCTTACATCTTTTTGCCTCTCCAGCACCAGAGGAAGGTTTCTCAAAAAGGGTGGGAGGTATTCTCTTCTTCATCCTTTCACTTAAAGGAATGTGTGATTCGGGCGAAGAACTTGCAGAGGCTGGTACTGGTTCTGCTTCACTTATCACCGGACGAGCAGTGAAAGAAGTGGTATAGCTCTTGTACTGCAGCAAATACGAAGCTGACCTAATTTGCTCGTCGGCAACACTCCGATGCAAACTCCAGATAAGTTTTAAGTGCCTTATATTTACGTCTGCTTCTTTCAGACACTTTCTTTTGTTGTCAAGTGCAAACAAATCAACATTACAATATCAGTGGCACATTTTGTCAAATACAGAGGAAGCATAATTTCAAAATAAATAAAATGAAATAAAAATAACCTATCCCATTGCCATATGGAGGGCATATGAGACCCTGATAAACTTCATCTCCAGAGAAAGGAGCATGTTGCCAATTTTTTATAACAACCCCGTGCTCAAAATAATCCCTATTGGCACCCGGGAGATTGACTACTAAGGCCCTATTTAAAAATCTAGTTTTTAAATAAAAGGTGTTATCACCAACCGCCCATCTATAGCAATACATGATTTCTGGAATTCCTATGCGAGTTCCATGGATTTGATTTAATCTGTGAACCCCATTAACTATTCTCCATGTATTGGGGGCTATTCTTGCAGGAACAACGTCAAAGTATTGACAGAATTTCAGACATAAGGGATTTGGTGGAAAAGAAAATCCACATTCAACAATAAAGAGACTGGGGAACCAATGTCCCTCAGCCAAACGGAAATAATCAAAAGGCTCAGAAAGCTCTTCCAAAACAACCCAGGAGGGAATGGAAAAATCAGAGCGAAACTTATCAAGAGATTCAACAGGGTAAACCATGATGAATAAAGGAAATGAAGAAGAAGGAAGAAGATCTTACAGAAAAAGAGTGGATCTGTTGACAACGAACGATGGAAGAGATGAATACACAGGAGAGAAAGAGACGATGGAAAACTCGAAGATACAAACTTGAAAAAGTAGAAGACGATGGGATTATCTGTGACGCTTAAATACTTTGCCTTGGGAAAAGGAAAAAGCAATGATTACAAAAAGAAACGATTATAAAAAGAAACGATTACGCTACCGGCGGCTAAAAGGACAAAAAGTACGCGAAGATCGAGGAGGTTATAAAAAATTCAAAAAGCTTGATTCTACAAAGTTGGAAGGAGAAATAAATACAAAAGACTCCTAAATTTTAGGATGACCATTTAAAACTGCCATATCCCGAGAAAGAATGTTCCACACTCCTCAAAGTTCGAACTATGAAACATTGGGGGCTTCTGTTGATACCAAATTTAGTCTGCTGACATGGCCCAATTGAATGAAGACACGTGGCAATCTACATGGCAACAACAAACATTTCCGAGGAGCTCACACGCTCCGAGGAACCATACTACAACGAGGAACACTGCTTCCTCGAGGAACTCACACGCTCTGAGGAACTAGAACTCTCCGAGGAACTCTTAAGTACCGAGAAGCTTAGGCGGTCCGAGCAACTCAGGCGGTCCGAGATGAACCTCGAACAAAGCATTAATAGCTGGATAACCAACAGTTTGACTGTTCATTAAATGCTTATCATTCAGACGCACACGCTAAGGGGCATTGAATGTATTACCCTTTCATATGTACATCATTTAATGTATTACCCTTTCACATTACAGCCTCAGGGATATAAATACATTGTACAATCCTCATTATAAGGGGACCGGAATTTCTTGATAGAACTTGTAATCGAGAATTCCCAAACACTCAGCAATAACATAACAGTGGATGTAGGCCATTCTTATAAGGCTGAACCACTTTAAAAATTCTTTGTCTCATTTATTTATCTGTGATTGAATCATTAGAGATGATCTAATTTTTTACATCAACAAATGGTATTGGGTATAAAAATTAAAAATCAATCATGAGTGCGAAAAGAGAAGTTTAACCCACGAACTAGGTGGTGGAACTTAAAGGAGAGAAATTAGAACTATTTAAAGATAAAGTATAAATTGAAGTATCATGGATTACTAAAGAAGAGACTAATATAATGTGGAATATTATGGCCACATGCATTAGGAGAATATCAAAAGAAATTCTTGGAGAATCAAAAGGCAAGGGGCCACAGTCTAAAGAAACTTAGTGGTGGAATAAAGAAGTACAAAATATAGTAAAAATCAAAAGGCAGTGCTTTAAAACATGGCAAACAAATATAAATGAAGAAAATTTTGAGAAATATAAATGGGCTAAAAAGGACGTTAAGAAAGTTGTAAGAGATGCTAAGTTAAAAGCGAATGATAATCTTTTTACAAAATTTGAAATACAAGAAGGGGAAAAAAGTATTTATAAGCTTGCTAAACTTAGGTAAGGAAAACAAAAGATTTTAATAACGTTAAGTGTATTAAAAGTGATGATTCGAGAGTCCTAGTCAAAGACGATGAGATTATGGAAAGATGGAAAGACTACTTTGAGAGGTTATTAAATGGAGATAATGGGAGTAGATTAGATATAGATGAACTTAGGGAGACTCGAAAAAATATATTTTTTCGTAGAATTAGGACATAAGAGATCATGATTGCTCTAAAAAAGATAAAAACAGGGAAGGATTTATGACCAAATGGTATCCTTATAGAGGTTTGAAAGTTTTTAGGGTAGGTAGGAGTATCATGGTTTACAAAATTATTTAATAGAATTTTAATGACTAATAGTTTTCCCGATGAGTGGAGAAAAAGTGTTTTAGTACTTATAAAAATAAAGGGGACATACAAAGTTTTTCAAATTACCGTGGTATTAAGTTAATGAGTCATACAATGAAACTTTGGGAAAAAGTGCTTCAATATAGATTGAGATTGAAGACAACAGTATCTGAAAATCGATTTGGATTTATGCATGGGAGGTCAACAATGGAAGAAATTTATTTATTGAGGTGATTAATGGAGAGGTATAGGGAGAAAAAGAAGGATCTTTATATGATTTTTATTAATTTGGAGAAGGCGTATGATAGGATACCTAGAGATATAATATGGTGGGTTCTACATAAAAAGGATTGACTCACAAATATATTGATGTCATCACGGATATGTATGATGGGACCATGACTACAGTAAGAACAACAGCCGGAGAAATTAGGGAATTTTCAATTACTGTAGGTCTACACCAAGGTTCAGCATTAAGTCCTTATCTCTTTGCTCTTGTTATGGATGAGTTGACTAGACAAATACAAGATGAGGTGCCATGGTGTATCCTATTTGCAGATGATATTATTTTTGTGGATGAGACTAAGGCGTGGATTAATCCTAGGTTATAATTGTGGAGAGAAACTCTAGAAACAAGTGGATTTAAAATAAGCAGAATATGTGGAGTGAAATTTTAGTAGTAATAAGAGGACAAATGGAGATGTTGTGAAATTAGAGGGTCAAGAGATACCTAGAAATTATCATTTTCATTATTTAGTCCCGATTATCCAAAAAGATGGAAATATTAGTAATGATGTTACTCATAGGATTAGAGCAGGTTGGGTTAAGTGGATAAGTGCTACCGGCATTTTGTGTGATAAACGTATACCTTTGAAGTTAAAAGGAAAATTTTATAGGAAGACAATTAGACCCTTTATGTTATATGGGGCAGAGTGTTGGGCAACCAAGAAACAAAATGTGCAGAAAATGAGTATGGCAGAGATGCGAATGCTAAGATGAATTTGTGGTAAAAATCGAAAGGATAAAATTAGAAATGCACAAATTCGTGAAACGACTTAAATGGTTTGGACATGTCAAGCGTAGACCAATGGATGCTCCCGTAAGGAAAGGTGATTTAGTTAGTATTGATGGTACACAAGGGGTAGAGGTAGGCCTAAATTGACTTGGTGGGATATTATAAAAAAGAACATGATATCATGTGATTTAACAGAAGATATTGCGCAGGAAAGAATGGAATGAAAAAATAGGATTCATGTAGCCGACCCCAAATAATTGGGAAAAGGGTTTGTTGAGTTGAGTTGAGTACCAAACACACTATTATGTCTGTTATAAAGGAAATTAATAGCTAAGAGGCTTGCTCTGGACGGTTGGTTAATAATCAACAAAGTGGATTTATTTGTTTGAGACATGACAACTCTCCAAGTGTCAAACAATGCTGATATTACTGGATTTAATCATAAAATCACGCCATTTACTAAATACCTTGGGATGTCCTCTGTTTTCTGGCAGGAAACCTATTAGCACTTTTAAAGAACTACTTGATAAGGTGAGGCATAAAAATGATGGTTGTTAAGATAAGTCTCTTTCTACCGATGGAAAAATAAGGTTAATCAAATGTGATTTTCAATCCATCCCTCACTGTTTATTGGCAGTAGCAAATCCTCTAGAAAAGTGGTTTGCTAATTTTCTTTAGGGTGACTTTGAAGGAAAATCCAAGTATCCTACAATATAAAGAAGTGGAGTTAGTTAGGGATACATTTTCTTTCAGAATGAGGTAGAAATTTAGAAACAATGGACTGCGGTTAAAAAAAATTTGCACCAAATATTGTAATTCAAAATGGCCCTAACCAAGTTTCTAGTCAAATGGTTCATCATGCTAAAATTCTTTTTTCCATCTATTATGCTAGTTGTTCAGCTAAAACAATTACATTATAGGGGCTTAATCATTATTGCATACACTTCATATTACGGCATAGTTACCAATATTATAGCGAAAGAAAATTTTCATTATCTCCGATGAGAAAATATATTTTAAACTAGACAACTACAATAGAAGTATTATTATTTTCCATATATAGTTTTGTAGAGGGAAAAAAAGATACACATACATACATGACAAACCAACCTATGTGTGAACAAAAGAACACAATGGGATACTTAAAGAGACTTCTGAGTTCTGAAAACCTGGTCATCCAACATTATTTTCTCAACGAGCCATATAGGTAGTCATTAATCATTGACTACCTATAAATTTCCATATAAATTTTACGATGATTCAAGATAAAATTTGGTTTAGATTATCACACTCATTTAATTTGGACTTAAATTAAATATTGGGTATTGTTTATTTAATTCAAGTCATTTGCTAAAATTTGGTTTCGCCTAATTTGCTAATATTGATAAATATGACTTAGGCAAATTCTAGGACTTGGATTAATTAATTGGTTTAAGTGAAAATAATATTTGCGCACTTTATTTAAGTTTCACTTTATTTAATTTTAAGTATATTAAAATTTGGAATTTAATATTAAGTTGAACCATCATCCTTTTACGCTTCCGCATCTATCGAGTTTACATAACAAGGAAATTATAGCATTTAAAAATTGGTATCAGAGCCAAAGCGATAAATTATTTCGTTAACGATCCTTTAAATAATTTTTGGCTAAAATGGATTTTTCCCCATTTTCAAAATTTCCTATTTTCGATGGTTCAAACTATGCGTATTGGAAAGCGCGTATGAGATCGGCACTGAAATCTATCGACGAGAGAGTTTGGATGTCTGTTATTAATGGGTGGTCCCCACCAACTTATTTAGTTGAAAATGAACGTGTTATTAAACCCGCCGATAGATGGACTGAAAATGAGTTTAAACTTGCTAATTTCAATTCCCGTGGTTTAAATGCCTTGTTTAGCGCTGTCACACCGGATGAATTCCGACGTATTATGACGTGTGAAACCGCTAAAGAAGCTTGGGATATTTTACAATTAACTCATGAAGGAACTAATGTCGTTAAAGCTTCAAAACTCCAAAACCTCACCACTCAATTTGAAACTATCAAAATGAATGAAAAAGAAACTTTTGATGAATTTTATGCTAGACTTTCTGATATTGTTAATTCATCTTTTAACTTGGGAGATAAAATACCTGACGACCGTGTTGTAAAGAAAATTTTAAGGTCCCTACCCGATAGATGTATTCCTAAAGTGACCGTTTTAAATTCTTTACCCACTTTAGCCTCTACGAAATTATAAGAGCTTGTAGGTGATTTACAAACCTATGAACTAGATATGTTTCCCTCTAAAACTGAAAAGTAAATCGAAAAGGGTGTTGCTTTAAAAGCCCGAAAAGAGGTCAAACAAGTAGTAGAGAGCGAGAGTGATAGTGACTCGGAAGACATGGCTTTGTTTGCACGTAAATTTAGAAAATTTCTTAAAATTAACAAAGATAAATTTAAAAATGATTTTAAGAAATTTGAATCTTCTAAGCATGACAAGAATGAGAAGATTTCTAAAGCGGAGAAGATCTCTAAAGCCGAAAAGATCCCTAAACCTAGTAATGAAAATTTAGATAGGGACGAGTCTAATAAGTGTTTTGGTTGTGAAGGTTATGGCCATAGGGCGTTTGAGTACCCCACTAAACTAAGGAAAGAGGGTAAGCGACCCATTTCATATAATGCAACCCTTAGTGATAGTGATAAGGAAGAGAAGCCCGATTCCCCCACTACGAAAAATTTTGTGGCTTTTATGGCTAGTCATGTGAGTGATAGTGAGAACTCATCGATTGATGAAACTTTACCACATGACACTTCCAAGGTCATTGTTTATGATTCTCTTGTTTATGATGATAGTGAGAGTGGAGAAGAAAGAGAGAGTGAAAATGAAGAAGAGGTTAATGTGAGTGAACATCAAAATGCTTTTCAAGAACTTTATAAAGAATCTATTAAATTAAAAAGAGCTAATTTGAAGTTAGAAGCAAGTTTAAGAGAGAGTGTCAAGGTCGTTGATGAAAATGCTTTAATAGAAGACCTTAGGACACGTGAGAGGACTCTTCGAGAGAAGCTAGAATATGTAGAAGGCGAAAGAGATAGCCTTAAGGGTTTAATGGAATCCTTGAAAAAGGAGCTTCTTGCTTTTGAAGAGCGAAATGTTTTATTAGAGTCTAACATTTTAGAATTGCAAAATAAACTAAGAGACTCTAGTAATGTCAAATTTGATTTGGAGTGTCGTTCGGAAAAATTAGATAAAATATTAGGAACGGTCCAAATTAAAAATGACACTTGTGGTTTAGGCTTCAATACTTGTAATAAATTTACTCATAATGCCCAAACCAATGTTTTAGGAGAATCTACTAGGAATGAATTTAAAGATCACTCCTTAGGTAAATCTTTTCGACATGCTTTTACTTGTACTCATTGTGGTCGAAAAGGTCATCTTAGGAAATTTTGTTTTGATCTTAAACGAATTCCTAGAAAATCCCATAGTAAAGTAACCACGGTAGTTAACGTTCCAACTCCCCAAGATAGTCATTCTTCATTAATTTGGGTTAGGAAATCCGACTTGGTTGCCTTGCAAAATAGGGTTTTTGATTCTCATTTACTTTCACATGCTTCCTCCCTTGCTAAATCTAAAGGATGAATGTGTTAGTGTTTGCATACTTTAGCGTTTGTACTTCATGCTATATTCACATGCTAAATGTATGCTTGTTTAGTCATTTTCTAGTCATTGCCTTATTTCATATCACATGCTAGAAATTATGACTTGTATATCTTTTTGTATTATATTTTGTATTTGAATTAATTGAAAAATATAAAAAGATTTTTATTTATCATTTGTGTTTTATTTATTTCATTTAAGCTTAATGAAAAATACAAATGATTTTTATTTATTCTTTTGAGTATATATCTTTATTTTTGGTTAAAAATGTCAAAAAACTCAAAAAGATTTTATTTTGTGTGTATTTTCGTTTGACACACCTTATGTGGCATCTATTTGTGTTTGAATCCCATTTTTTACGCTCCCACGTGGCTAGAACTTTTGGTTTAGATTTTCAATCCTTAAAATGTTCTTTACCATGTTTTATATGGAGTAGTTGGATTGTGTATTGTTTAAATGGATTCTATTTTTATATGCCTCCTTTCACACATGCACGAGCTCGTTTGAAATCTTAATGTCACATGTTATATTTGATCTTTTGAGGTGTTCTCCTACCAATCTAGTCATCTACATATCTATGACCTAGGAGGACTAGTGCATGTCAAAATCCGTTGCACGTGAGATTTGTGAGATAAAAAATTATATATCTAAATGTGCACGGGGAAGGGCTCCGAAAGAATGAATTAAATCCTTTGCGATAGTAAGCCACCGTTTATTGGATCTAAAAGAAATACGTGATCCAAAGGCCTAAAAACAGAATATTTGGCATTAAAAAGAAAACAATTGCCACGGCCTATGTTTGTTTGATATATTCATTCAAAAGCAAAAGAATATATATGCTTATTGAGGGAGAATTGGATGGTATATCAACGGTTTGCACAATGTCCGTTTATCCTAGTTGTCTTTAATATCATGACTCTATTTGGTCTGTGGAATCATCATCATGCTAGGCTTCTATGCATTGTGTATGTTTGTTCATTGAGTTCAATCTATATTGTCACATGAGGTTATATTTAAATGTGATGAAGTTTCAATCAAATAAGAACTCCGTGAATGTTTATTAAGTGTTTGGGTATAAATTTAATTGTTACTAGTTCACACCCCAACACTTCCGTTTCTATATGACACATTTTTGCCATACGAGTGTGCAAACTTATTGTATTTTTGTGTCATGTGTGTGTTTATATCTATATATATGTATGTGTGCATTTTTTGCTATATTTATAGTACATATATATATATGATATTGTGTTGTGTCTTTGCCTTGATTTTATTGCCCATATGCTTTCATGTCTTATCACTTTAAGTTTCAACATGCTTTTATGTTTTGATTCTTTCTCCTTTGCCTATTCCTGAACAAAAAGGGGGAGAAAAATGATAGGGGGAGAAATGGTATCTAATCCTATTATTATCGTATCTTAGTTTGGGGAGATTTACCTTAGGGGGAGACGTCTTTCTAAGTAGGTCATGTGTTTGTTAAAGGGGAGAATTACTTTTGGGGGAGTATTTATTTCAATTGCGTTAAATACTTTGATATTCCCTATGCATTTCATGAGTTTGCTTAAGTGTGCAGGATTTCTTCTAAAGCGGCATCTTTCAATGGCAAAGCATTTGATCCTTGGGTTGAGTCAAGTTTGGGTGGGTTATGTTTTGAGTCTAGTAGAGCTTGACGGCCCTTTAGGATTTTTGTTTGGTTTTTGTCCCGGAATAGCCAAAGGGGGAGATTTGTAAGGACACAAATTTCCAATTGAGTCCATATATAGTTTTGGCTCAATTCCGGACAGAAACATTTATTCATAAGATAGTATTTAATTGTAATATTCTCAAGCCTATGAAGTGTTTGTTGAAGACGTAGCCGCAAAGAGTATAAAGCTTCATCAAATATGCCGGTTTGCGTGCCTCGTTTCTACGTCATCAACTATGGTTCCATGCTCCCAAGGTATGAATGCAATATTATATATATAGGAGCTTGGAACAAGTTTATTGGGTGTTAGGTTTAATAAAAACTGCGTTTTGTTTTAAGAAAGAATTAATTAAAACTTTAAATAAATGTTTATAAAGTTTTCTGGGCTTAAAATCGAATTATTCAAACTTTCGGGTTTTTCGTTCGATAGATTCGTTCGAACGAGATTATCGTTCGAACGAAAATGTCGTTCGAACGAACCTGCCAACGAGTTCCCAGTTTAGGCCTATGAAATGTCGTTCGATATGTCGTTCGAACGAACCTTCTGTTCGAATGAGATATCTAACGAGATTCTAACGAGTTCAATCTGGAACGTCGTTAGAAGTCTCATTCGAACGAGATTTCGTTCGAATGAAATGTCGTTCGAACGAGCTGTCAGGCGGGAACAGTTATTGGCAGTTTTTAGCAGTTTTTCACCCACTTCCCCACTTGGTTTTTAACCAACTTTTTCAGACTTTATTATGTGCGGGAATAACATTTTCCAATCTGACTTTTCCATTCCATTTTCATCTCTTAGAGAGAGTTTGAGAGCAAATTTGTTTAAGGAAAATGTTCATGTTTTGAGTGAGATTTTTAGAGAAAAATATCCATCACTCTAGTGTTTACACCCAAATGAGTTTATTCCAAGTTCTTATATACATATCAATTGCTTGGAGTTTGGCACCGGTTTCCTCTACACCGAATTGAAGAGAAGTTTTGGGTTTGGCTTCTACCTTTCACAAAGAAAGAAGAAGTGTTTTTGTGTTATTTTACCTGCTTGGAGAAAGGCTTCATGTACGGGTGACGGTGACCATAGAAAGTCCTATCGGTGCATTCCGAGACCGCGGTGGTGTTCCAAGGTTATCCGCTAGGAAGAGGTGTCTACAAGAAGAAGCGTCGAGGCTTGAGAGGGATCGAGTCGTGCGTTGTAAGTCTATCTGTCTTGTAATTGTAATTCCGTATCTAGTGGATTTGTGGCTAGGGCCGTCCGAGGTTGTTTCCCGTCTTGGGTTTTTCCTCGTACATCGCGGCGTAGTGTGATTGGTTTATTTTATCTTGCTTACATAATTTAGAACGCATGATTAGGATAACTCAAGATAAAATTTTGTTTAAATTATCACACTCATTTAATTTGGACTTAAATTAAATATTGGGTATTGTTTATTTAATTCAAGTCATTTGCTAAAATTTGGTTTCGCCTAATTTGCTAATATTGATAAATATGACTTAGGCAAATTCTAGGACTTGGATTAATTAATTGGTTTAAGTGAAAATAATATTTGCGTAGTTTATTTAAGTTTCACTTTATTTAATTTTAAGTATATTAAAATTTGGAATTTAATATTAAGTTGAACCATCATCCTTTTACGCTTCCGCATCTATCGAGTTTACATAACAAGGAAATTACAGCATTTACAATTACAGACAAGGGGTTACTCATCGACTAGGAATGGGGGATAGTTGTCTATTATAGATAGGATATGTGAATCATGATTCGAAAAGTTGGTCCATTCATTATGAATGGGAAGATAAGTTTATATATTATTATATGGATATGATTTATTGCATTTAATTTTATGGAACAGGGTAGTAGTGATGCATTCTCAGAGCTATTTTGCTCACAGTTCCAATGTTTATGTTTTTCAAATAACGGGATGTCACTTTCAATACTAGGAGGTCAGGTGGGGTTAGTAAGGGATGCATAAAACCATAATTTTAGTCAAACGTAAATGTGGTAAATATAACCCTACTTATCCTTTAACTAAGTTTGAATAAGCATAATTACTTTAAAATTGTGAACAAATTTTAGTTTATGGATTCATGTTAATGACTAAAAAGGATACTCGTGTTTATGGGTTGGTTAAGTCAATTATGGTTTGACTCACTTTGACTTTCAAGCTTAATTATAAGTAACCGGGTTGGGATGCGTTAGCTTTTGGTATCAGAGCCTAGGTTTTAATGGTTATGGAGTTATAAGTGCCTAGATTTGGCAGTGGATGTAAAAATTATTTTGAGTCATAAGTATTCGATTTTAAAGGATACAAATAAGTATGTTGGATTATCGAGACATGGACACGCAGGGTTTGTTATTAATTTTTAAATTGGCTTTACTAACTAACATCTGTCTGTTATATATATATATATATATATATATATATTATCGTACGAGATATGTAATGTAAGGATCTTATATAAAAGGAAATAAAATATTGAGGTTTATTCGAGGATGATAGCAAATACACGTATTTTTAATATGAATCATTACATTTTTTTATATGTTGTACGAACCAACGTGTCGTTGAAGAAAATTTTTAAAGACAAAATGTGGAAATTTTTAAGACAAAATGTGGTATGAAAAATTGTGAAGTATTAGAAGTTGTCTCTTCCTATACATGTGGACACAAGTCGTGTTACTTATTAAGCCATGGATGGGTGTGCGGCTCACTTGTATGGGAGAGTGATATATAGGAACCCGTATTCCACGAAAGGATGAGAAGTGAGGAGAATTACTATTACATGATTAGGATGAGACTTAAATTGTTAGGGTGTAAATAAATTGAAGATTCCCATAGTGTACGTGAAATGAGAAGGTCAGTAGTTGTATATGTATAAATTTAATATGTGAAATGGTCTGAAATAATAAAAAAAAAATCAATTGCTAGTCAATATATCACAATTGATCCGAATATGGATTCATAGTGAATTATGATATGTAGAAGAAAAGAGTAATGAGAGTTGAGATGTACAACTTTAATACTATGAGTATATGTACTTACTCTTATGATGTTCTAAAATTCTTACATGAATAGTAAAGTTGATACGAGATGTGAAAGAGTTGGAAGTTTAAAAATAATGAGGAGTCCTTTTAAGAGTATGCGTTGTGTATGAGTATGGGAAAAATGCTAATCGAGTTTGAATATAAACAACTAGTTTGGGTGGATATTGAAATGTATTTATCATTGTACGTGTGTGTTATCATTAAGGGTAAGTCATATAATGAATATGGTTGACATTATAATGAATGACCAAGAAGTCTATATAAGGATAATATGGTATGTGAGATAACATAATATAATACATTAAGGAACTTATACAGGATATTTTAAAGAAATAGGATATGTAATAGTTAGAGAAGCATTATGGGGTTGGTAAGTATGGCTAAGGTTTTAAGTGGTTATGTTACGTTTAAGATCCATGTTACCAAATTGGCAAAGTGAGTGTATTAGTGATATTGCATAATACCATCATGTATTATTTACCATATAATGCACAAGAGATGTTTGGAAATATTTTGAAGACATATATACATATTATACGGTGTTACTTTAAGAATAATATTGATGAATGTGAAAAAAAACTGATAATGTCACTAAGGATTGGGGTAATATTATGATTGTAAAGTTATTGTGTTAGGTGGATGACTTGTTAAGGTCATTGTATGTTTAGTTAAATAAAAATCAAACAATGTTGAAAAAGGAATATACTGAGAAGTTATATTGAGTTCATAGTGTATGACTACACAATATACATGAAAGTGAATGGGGAATCATGGTTAAGAATAGACATTTGGTGAATAATTATTCATTATCTACATATGAAAAGTAGTGAGGCTATATTTAGATTAAGCATTGTAAGAATGATATTTAACATACTCTTAAACTTCAGAGGTGGTGTGGATAATAGTAAAAGTCAAACATATGTATTTGGTATTGAATGGAAGATGGAGAGCTGACGTATAATAAGCTAGTCTTGTAATAGAACATTTATGATTTGAAATGTTACATGATAATAAGGTTAAACTATAGGAATAAAGGGAGAAACATAAATAATGATACTAGATTTAATAAGAACGTTCACTCATTGTGAATATAAGATGATACAATAAATAATCTATTATGTGTGAATGTTTGACATACGTATATAAAGGTATGAAGTAATATATGAGTTGGCAATTATTTTTCTTTGATAAGAAATCATTAGACTATTATCCTTATGTATAAATGATAAAGAAACCGAATATATTATGAAAGAAGATTTTTCATACATCGAGGAACAAGTGGAAATTCTAAAACATAAAGAGCAAGTATTAAGGAATAAAGTTAATTTCGAAGTTAAAGTGTTGTGGAGGAGCCATGAAAATTAAAGAAACAATTTGGGAAATGGATGATAGCATGAAGAAATAGTATCCCCATTTGTTTTGTAAGTGAAATTCATATTAAATATCGAAACTGAAACAAACTAAGGACTGAATAAATAACTTTTTGATAATGGGAGACAGGCTCGAATAAAAAATGTATCAAGTTCTATATAGAATTCAAGGATAAGTACGTATACTCGAGGCCTGCAGTCATGCACAGCTGCACCAACATCATCAAACTGGAAAGGAAATCACATATGGCATCCCTGTGGCTAGGCACCTAAAAATTTTTGAAAATGTTTTGATACGGGTCAGAGCCCAAAATCCATTTAAAAATATTTTACAAGTGATTAAAATACAATGATAAATATGCAATGCAATATTTATATTTAAACTGGTGTTGCACTTCCACGAGATAATCCTCACCCATTATTTGTAGTGCGCACCTAACGCGTGTATTTTAAACACCTTACTTATACTACCCTACCTAACTAGTACAAACACTTATCTCCGCCCCATATGCTAACCTTCTAGCCAAATCGTGTCATGTGTATTTATTCTTTGTTTTAATTTTCATCTAGCTAACACATAAGCTAAATCATTTTAATTCTCATCGTTAACCGATATATATAACTTCACACTAATTATTAATTCAATATCCACACATTAATGTCATTCATTCATATATATTTATCACGCTTATATACATATTCAAATCACATCTCTTACACATACATATATATCAATATACGTATAACTACATCCCTAGAGCTTTACCTCGCGCGTGCATTCTCTAGCATGCCATTAGGCTCTAGGTATATCACATACCACACCTGGGCCACCGGGTTAGAATCTCACCACTGAACCCAAATTGTAAACGCATAACCATAGGCAGTTATAGTCATACATCCATGGGTCATAATCATATCACATTACCCCACTAGACTCTAAACTCACATACACTGGTCGTGCGACACACCAATGACTTGGGGAACCGATCCGACACCGACTGGTCAATGCCAGGGTGGACCGCCCACTACGCGCAATCTCAAATGATAACATCCCTATAGTAGGTATGTTTCACATATATCAGTCAAAAGATATATTCATACATATATATAGTGTCTTTATACCCGTATATGTATACATATATACATATAAACTGACAAAATGTCTGTATGCCACTCGTAGCACTAGCCTATAATCTTCGAGTCTAACCCTCACTCCCAAATACATAAGTACTCATTTACTTATAATTGATTCATAAATGCCATTACTATTCTGGACTAAGCCATTCTTATCTAGCCCGTATCCCGATTTTATTTGAAATCCCAAACCAATTTCATTAATTAATTACCGAGTGTTGTTCATCCTAAACACCCGTATTTTCATACTCCATAATTTATTCTCGACTATCCCAAGGTAAATGTGACGCCCCGCCTAATAAAATACCGGGTGATCAGTCCTATACTAAATTAAAACAGGAATCCCAGTTGGATCATCCTTAGCATCACTTTTGAAAACGTTTTAAAACTTACTAACCACCTAGTATTCCAAAAGCTGGTGCCAACTTTAACTTTTTTAATTACACAAAAACAGTACATGCGGAAATAGAAATAAACCATTCCACAACTGAATAAAACTCAACCGAAATAATTAATTACACAACTTGCAGAGTAAACCATCGGCCACCAAAGTGAAATAATCCAATACAATATTCAACATCGGAATAAGACAAATTTGAAAACTGAACTGAAAGTCTGGGCGACATGCCCTAAATAAAACTGGAACTGATGAGTGATTCCTACTCTAGGAATGAATTAATGATGCGTCTAATCCAAACTCCTGCTAGCATCCACATATGCCGCAACTCCGTGTCCCTGAAATTGAATATCAATCCTGGCGTCCCTGTGGCTGGACACCTAAAAAGTTTTGAAAATAGTTTTATAGCAAGGGTTAGAACCTAAAATATTTTGAAAATATTTAGCAAGTGAATTAACTGCAGTAATTTAAAATGCATGAATGCGCTTCATATAAAAGTTAGTGTAGCACTCTCTTGTGGATGTTCTCTCCCCTCCACTAATGTGCACACCTAACGGTTACCTAAACCCCACCTAGTTGTACTACCCCGTCCAACTAGTCCTGGTGTAACCTCCCCTTGCCATACTACTCTAACCCGAGTATAATTATTCAATAATTATAAGTTATCTCACCAATTAACTTAAATAAATTCCTTCTTAATGAATAGCATATAACCGTAACACAAGTTATATAAATTTAATACGTCACACTCTGTATTATTCCCACAATTGATTAACTTAATTAATTTATCATTAATTAACAACATATAACTGTAACCCGAGTTATATAAAGTAAATACATCACACACTGTATTATCACTACAATTGATTATCTTAATTAATTTCTCATTAATTAACAACATATAATTGTAACTCGAGTTATATAAAGTAAATACATCACACACTGTATTATCACCTACATATAATATTTACTATCGTATTATACGTACCTTTACTAACAACCACACATATATCATACGTGTATCCATCCTTCCGAGTATACCCTCACCGGATGATTCCCTCTAAAATGCCATCTCACTAGGTGTGCTCACAAAATCTAGTTTCCCCAAGTTGGAATCGCTCACCAACTTGGACCAAAATATAAACGAAGTGGAGGCGGTCATATTCCTTCCCTGAAAGTGAGATTAATCCCTCACCCATATATACCGGACGCTATGACCTGGGGATATACTCGCCCTACTCCTCAAGCTAGGGGATTCACCCACATCGCGCAACCTCCCTTGATAGCATTAGAGTATACAAATTGAATAAATATCTAGTCACTGATATTTAATATCACACACAATATATACACGTATATATATACTATCACTACACCATATATATATAATATAAACCCCTGGCTTTATCGTGTACTAAAAATCCCTTACACTGCTTGTAATTTTCTTAGTCTGTGACCCGACTCAACGTAATTAATTTTCTCACTTAATAATTTATCGTCTTCCCGAGTCTATGGTCCGACTCTAATATATTTAACTCACACTTCAATTTATATAATACTTTCCCCGAGTCTATGGTCCGACTCCAATTAAATTAATTGACACACTCATTAATTTAATACCTCCCCGAGTCTATCACCCGACTCTAATTAAATTAATTAACACACATATTAATTTAATACCTCCCCAAGTCTATCGTCCGACTCTAATTAAATTAATTAACACACTTATTATTTTAATACCTCCCCGAGTCTACACCCCGACTCTAATTAAATTAATTATTACACCCATTAATTTAATACTTACCCGAGTCCACAATCCGACTCTTATTTAATTAATTGGCACATTAATTAATCAACACAAATCCGAGTCTGTGGTCCGACTGTAATAAAATTAATTTACACATTAATAATTTAATCCTACCCGAGTCTACAATCCGACTCCAAACTAATTACTTTCTCTCAATAATTAATTTAACACTTTAATGTCACTTAACCAACATACCCGGACTCGCTCACTTGGTCCAATTTACATCTCATAATATCATACCCACATTTTCGCCTACAATGTGTCACACCTTTATTTCTATAATTTTCTCAATTATATTTGCCTATAATTAGTAACATACCCGGACTCGATTCACTTGGACCGAAATTAAATATTTCCCAAGTCTATATCCCGACTATAAATTAATTAGTTTGTCTCCAAACTTAATTCACTACCTTGGCATCGCTTAGCCAATATACCCGGACTCGCTCACTTGATCTGTATCTCCCTATTTTGGAATAAACCTTCCTAAATTTTATCCATAAAGTGCCCCACATAAATTTCCCCTAGTCCCAATTACTTTTCCCCATAATTACTAGGAATATGTGTTCCATATTTAATTACTCACTAATGGATGTATGGAAATTAATATATAATTAATTTCCCCCTTATATCACACACAGGCCGAACTGCCCAGAATTTTCCATCGTCGATCGATCGATGCCCCCCGATCGATCGATCGATCCCTTCGTGCCAACTCTCCTTCCTTGCTGAATTCCACCATTAACGAAATTTCAAGGTTTCTTTCCTCAAAAACCAACCTCAAATCAGCCTATTAATCATCTTATAACATTTCTCATGAACTAAAAATATCATCTAAACCTTTTAACATCATTAACACTATGAATCTTGACCCACCCAAGAACAGAAATTTCTAGTGTACAATCCCAATTTCAAATTCAAATTCCATCCTTTTATATTTCGATTTTTCTCTTTCAAACCAGATAATCATACTCAGAATTATATAGCACAACTAATTCTTACCTTAAATCTTATTCAATGATTCAATTAACAAAACCCCCTTTTTATACCCATTTATCCCCAAAACGAAATTTAGTTTACACATCACTAAAATATGAATTGGATATCACACTTTATGAATCAAAACAGTTAACCACTTGCCTGTAAGTGTTCGTAGTGTCTGATCCGTTGTTGATGTTCCTTAATTTGGCTCCAATAACCTCCAATTTTCTCTTGATTTGCTTTCCCCCAAATCCCCTCTCAAACCCTAGGTTAAAAGTTATGTTGGATGCCATTCCTTAATCTCCCAATTAGGTTAAAAACCCTTAATCCCATTTTTAGCCTAATGGGCTTAATTACAATAGCCCATATCACCCCGTGTGGGCTATGCCCAAAAATGCTCCGAGACCCAATTACTACCTCCGGGTACTCTTTTCTGACTATCTCGACCCATCCGGACACAATCGCGCACTCAGAATTGGCATCCGAATTAATTTATAAAAATTCTTATCTCACACCAAATTTAGTCTATACCGACTCCCGGCTGGGATAAGTGCATACCCCGTCATTAATACTCGAAATGACGTAATTAAATTATTATTGTTCACTTAGTAAATAAATTTCCCTAAACATTAACCATTCACTCTCCGATTAATATTTTAATATATATTGCCATAATTAATTTTATTAAAATTACAACACACCAGTAATTTAAAATTTTCGAATTAATTAATTATTAAATGCACAAAAATACGGGATGTTACAGTAAATAATATCCTAAATATTTTTTTAGAAGTCTGAATCCCACCTACGGACTTCCTAAATCAACCTGGATCCAAATCGATTCAAGAAATCATTAAAATACCCAACTTGGGTTGAACAGGTGGACTGGACCGGTTTACCCCCTGGTCGAACTGGTTTGCCCCTAGTTCGGGCCTGGGTTGGTATGTTACGGAATTGACGAGTTTTATCCATATTTTAAGAACTATAGGGTCTCCAAACTTCACCCAAATTTAACCCACCATAATCCCATCAATTCTAAACATAAAGAATCACATTTTTATGCCCTAAATCATCCAATATCATCCTAATCCAAGGGATTTGACATAAACAACAAGAAAACACTCACTTTATTAATTAAATTTCAGGATTCTTCATTTCTCTCAATAACCAATCGATATTTCATTTTCTCTAGGCATCATTATAATATTTAAATCAATATCACATCTTATATATAATTAAATCTCATATTATATATATGGGATTACCATTAAATTATCCACCATGATATTATTCCCCAAATCCCATTTTTGCCATCTAAATCCCACCTAGAATCCATATATTTCACCAAATCTAATATTGTAACACCCCGTATTTTTAATGATTTTTAATTGTTGGATTAATTTAAATTAAATATGGGAAATTAATTAATAATTAATCCTGATTAAAATAAATATTACCTAGTGATGCGACTGAAAATTTGTCTCAGAAATGCGTTCACTCTAGGCTCAAGTGTAAGCCCGTCGCTTAAGTAATAATCCGACAAGTTTGGTATCGATCCTCAGGGAAAAAGGACAACGAAGTTGTGACGACGGGAAAAGACGGAGGAATCCTAACTTTGACTCTAAAACTAAAGGGAAAATGATTTGATTTTGGGAATGATTACAACTAAATGCAATGATGAAATTATGAAAAATGCAACTACACTAAATTACCTAAAATATGAATAAAAATTGATTTTAAAACTTTTGACAAAGTGATGGGAAAAAAATAGGACGGGAATATAATCCCCCAACCCTAGTGTAGTGCAGTGATAATATTAATCATAAATTTATCTGATTGATCTGACCCGGAATTTAGTACTCCCAAGCATTATGTATATGAGGTTCAAGCCCGCGTCATACCTAATCTGAGGATGAGTAAATCAGTATCGCGATAGTGACACTCAAATTGCACTCTAAATCATCACGAGTACCCAGAGCCAAACGAGATATAATTGTGTAACTACGCAATCCGATCATAGTCAATCAATAAATTCATCGGATTAATTTTATTCGCATACACTAACACATCAGGTTGGGTTCATGTACCCCGACCTTGGTAAATCTAGCCTAACATGTTGAATTTAATGAAAATAATAATTGATGTGCAGGAATTCATAATTAATCTAAGGAAAATGATAATTAGATGTAGAAACGAATTAGAAATAAAAATTACTCACTACGATTATCCAAACAATAAGTGAAACAATGAATGAAACTGATACTCACAAAAATCACTGAATAAATCTTCAATCCTTGAATTAAAACTGCAATTATTAGCTAAACTAAGGTTTTTGGAAAAGAAGCAGGAAAACCTAATATTCTCCGTGTCTATAACAATACTAAATCGGGTCTTTTATACCCTACAACAATATCGGAAGTCAGCTGCACTAGGAGTCTTTTTAGGAAGAGAAAATATTTTCAGATCTCGAAGACCGGACCGGTCCGGGTCTTAGGCGGACCGGTCTGCCCCCAAGGCGGATCGGTTCTTTTTATTTTGGGGCGGACTGGTCCGAGGATAGACCGGTTCTTTTTATTTTGCCTCCTTCGGTTTGCATGCGATCCGGGGTTTTCTGGAGTTTGGCAAGGCGGACCGGTCCGGGGTAGTGGCGGACCGGTCCGGCTATTTGACTTTTTGGCTCCTCTTTGACTGCTCATAACTTTTGTTTTGGGATTCCGATTGGGGTGACGTTTCTTCCTTTGTGCTCGTGAATGAGATGTATTCAACTTCTCTTAGGTACCTCATCCGAATTTCATGTAGAAATTACGCTTTTTCACTTAAGACTTTTCCTTCTTTCTTTCTTGATTCTACCGATTTCCTTCTTTCGTTTCTTGAAATCAAATACCTGCAAAATCACTACAAAATACCAGAAACTCGGTGTACTCATTAGGATCAGTCAGTAGCACAGTTATGAGATAAATCCAACTCAATTACATTGTTCGAGGTGCTAAAAGTAGCTAAATCAAGGGATAAATTAGGAAGAATTTATGCCTAATCAAACCCCCTAACTTAGAACTTTGCGCGTCCCGAGCAATGTAAAAGAATCCTAGCGTGGCTCAACTCTTTAAAAATCATTTTATTGGGATAAAATAACTTTTTCGCGGGCAGGCGATTGCATTTAGTATATGCAACAAGTCGTTAAACCCCTAGGTTACCCTAGTAGGACGAGTGTTATCTCGTGAGGGTTTGTAGAGAATATACCCACAAAATTCGACTCAAAGAGAGTTCAAAATATGCAAAAATTGTGCAATTCAAACTTTTCCAGAAAATAGTCATCATCATGTCATATTTACAAGTCTCAAACCGTGGTGTGTGTGTGAGTAACCAGAAATATAACCGCTAATTTCCACCGATTGATCATTACGTTACTTATCCGAAAATTCGTTTTGATTTCAATTTCTCACGGAATGCTCTCACAAACGAATCTCTCGGATTGTGGCCATTCTCTTGGTATGCGTGATATAAAGAGTAAATGTAACGGAAGCAAAATCACGCATATGGTTAGAAAGACGGAAATTTTGTTGTGAAAGGACCTCATCAAAGGATTACGGTTTTAAAAACGGGAACATTGCTTTTATTTCGCGCACTTAATCTCCTTTATTATCTTTTGGTGTATTAGCTCTCCACGTGGTAACCAATTTCGCGATTTAGACTCGGTTATGACTTTTTCGGGTTTTAAGGTATATGGGATAAAATGACAATTGTCGGGAGGGTTGGAATTGGAAAAGTCATTAATGATGTCCATTTGTGCTTTTTTCGGGCTATTGCTCTTTTTTTTTTTTGAGCATATTTATTTATTTCTTGTCCTTTTTATGCACTATCCGGACTTAAATTCTGAATTTTCTCATTTTTCACAATTCCGTCTATTTGGGTTTTTCGGGTTATCAAATGAAAGGGACAATTTGTTTGGCTCAAATTGGGTTACAAAAGGGGTAATTTTTCGCTACTTTTTCTGGCCAATATTTTTGGGTGACAAACGAGGGCCTACGTTATTGCCCAAAATGCCAATTGCGTTACCATATGCGCTTCGAGATGAATTTAAGTTTAGAGATCAATTTGGCACATTTTTTCAAAGCAATATTACACACATTTTTCAAAACCGATCAAAATGAAAGGATTGAGATCCTTGACAACTTTTTAGGTACTGAAAAGACTTTTGAGTTAACAAATAACTCGGATTGATTTAAAAACTCACAAAAAGTGATAGGCTCGAATCTCACCGGGTTTGTTAATCTCCACACTTATTCGTTAAGTCGTCAATTTTCGCTCAATTTCCATCTTTGGTCAATTTTGGCTTTGTGTTCGTTGAATTTTACAACTTGAGACTTCAATTCGACTTTTAATGATATTTTTGAAAAATTTGAATTCCAATTTTTATTTATTTTATTTTTCAAAATTTTATGATTTTTTTTAGAAATTTTGGGCATTTTGGAAAATTTGTGAAGTTTTAGAAATACGCACTTGTGACCCCCCCTAACTTAGACTTTTGCATTGTCCTCAAGCAAAAAGGGCTAAAATCTAACTCAAAGCGAATAAAAAGTGCGGAAAAATAAAACAAACAAATAGAGAAAATACAGTTTTTATTACAACAAGACTGTGTTACATGTGCAGGGGAAAACATACAACTGTGAACAGGGAAAAATAAAGAAAAAGATGCCAACACCATATAAAGCTTCACCGGGGTGGGGGATGGGAGGAACCGGGCGCGTTGGGGTCATAAGGGTTCTGGTAGTAGGAAGGTAGTGGCTCATTAGGATCACCTATGTGCCGATAGATGTTCGCTTGGAAGCGGAGAACGATGCTCATGTCGCGCTCGTAGTTGGTCTGAAAGGTGTTGAAGTTGGTCTCGAGCGCCGACATACGCGCGGATAGGTCCGTGCCCTCCCACTTGAAATCTGGGTCGTCCTCCTCGTCTGCCGACTCTTCGTCTGGACCAAGATCCCCCATCTCAACGTCCTTACCAGCTGCCTCTACGTCTTCCTCGTTGTCGCTTGAGGCATCCTCCTCTTCGACATCATCACCCCGCCTAGCCCGGAGGACAGCTAGCTGTTTGGCGCTTTTGGTGCGGGTCTCTTGTCCGAAAGGACCGGGGAGGCGCATAAGGTCGCTCGGTGCCTCTATGCCAGCATCCTTAAGGATGGACGTGATCAATCGGGCATAAGGAAGTGGGGCGATGCCCTTCTCATCCAAGGACGCGTTAATGATGTCCGCGTATAATGTGCGGCCCAATGGATGGAAGTTTGGGGGTCGAAGAGATGATATTTCAAGGTAGCTTTCCGAGGCCGCATGGCAGAGTCATTGGACGTTTGCAATAGGTTGGCACACACAATCTGAAATGTAAGGCGCGCCTTCTCGTTGAGGCGTCCAACGGCGACGGTTTGCCCCGTCCAAGCCACGTTCGGTGCAATGCGGGCCATGATTATGTCCTTGTCGACCGGGGGGACGTTTTGGGGATAAGTAAATTCTTAGACATCCGAGACATCAAATTCGGCCAACTTGGCCGTGAGACCGGACAAGGAAAAGGGTATGGGAGTCCCATCCACGAAAGCTTCGGCCTCGAATTGGCCCGTCCGGACGAGTGTACCATAGAATGAGCGGACTTCGGTTGCCCAAACTGCTTCGTGAGGTTGGTAAAGGAAACGGCACCAGCCCCGGGCCATGAAAAGGGCGGTGATGGAGTTTGGTAGGGCTTCCCATTGGACCGCGCGCTCCTTATGGAGTTTGCGGCCCAAACCGAAGTATTGAGCGCAAAATCGCTCCTCTTGGCGGGAGCAGTATTCGCCGTGACCGGAGGGGTGGATCACGGTGGAGTCTTATTTGGTGGGGGAAACACAGGGTGCCATGGAAATAGGAGGGAAGTATTGCTTGAAAGAATAAAAGGAAGAAGAGAGTATTTGGGTTGAAGGTGTGAGGAGAAAGGGAGGATTGGAGGTGTATTTATAGTGGAAAGGGGAGGGGAGGGGTTGGTTTTGGAGGGAAGGGGTTTGGAGGGAAAAGGGGATGAATTTGGGAGGGAAAGGTTGGGTTGGGGAAGAGTAAAAACGGATTGGAGGGAATGAATGGGATTGGGGGGAAGGGGGGTGAATCTTGGGAAGAGGAGAAGGCAGGTCTGCAGAACGCGGACCGGTCCGGGGTAGGGGCGGATCGGTCCGGCCTTTGGACTTTTCAAACCCTCGACAGGCGGATCGATTCCTTTAAAAATAAAAGGAACCGGTCCGGGGTCGGACCAGTCCCCCTGAAAAAGGAATCGGTCCGCCCCAGGGTTTTGGGCTGGACTTCTTTTACTGTGGTTTCGCGCTCTCTTCTTCAAAAAATTTCACGTTCCCGATATCCTCTCTATCCAATTTAACTAAGGACCCTCTCGATTTCACCGATCAACACCCTTTGACTCAGAATTCCAAAAACACATGAATGCTTCTCCCGAACGAAACCTAGTCCTAATGACTCTCAAAACACACACGACTCTCAAAACACACAACTCTCACCCCATACGCGTCGGGGGTGCGACGACCTCACTTAAACAGCTCACTCAACCCCGTAAACGGGGTCCGACAACCAGACGGTGTTGACTTCTTCTGCACACGCCTCTTGATATGGCTTTAGGCATTATCCATTCACTTTGAATGTATTTCCCCCTTTTAAATCGTCTAGTTTAACAGCTCCATGGGGAAAAACATTCTTCACGACGAATGGGCCAGACCAACGTGATCGCAACTTGCCTGGGAAGAGGTGAAGCCGAGAGTTGTAGAGGAGAAATTTTTGCCCGAGGAGAAACTCTTTTCGTCGAATGATGCTATCATGATCGAGTTTCATCCTCTCTTTTGAAATTTTGGCATTCTCATACGCATCATTGCGTAGTTCTTCTAACTCATTCAATTGAAGCTTGCGGGCTTCACCGGCCTTGTCCATGGCATAATTCAATTGCTTAATCGCCCAATACGCCTTGTGTTCGAGCTCAACAGGAAGATGGCAAGGTTTTCCATACACAAAGCAGAAAGGGGACATGCCGAGTTGGTTCTTGTATGCGATACGATAGGCCCATAGCGAATCGTTTAATCTAAGTGACCAATCTTTCCGGGTAGGATTGACCGTCTTTTCGAGCATGTTCTTGATTTATCGATTCGCTAGTTCGGCGTGCCCATTCGTTTGCGGGTGATAAGTCGTTCAAACCTTGTGAACAACACCATACTTTCTCATGAGCTTATCGAATGGCCTATTGCAAAAGTGCGTACCATTATCGCTAATTATTGCTTTCGGTGCACCGAAACGGGAAAGTATGTGTTCCTGTAGGAACTTTATCACCACTTTGTTGTCATTAGTCTTGGTAGCTATAGCTTCCACCCATTTAGAAACGTAGTCTACCGCGACGAGGATGTATAGGAAACCAAAGGAGGGAGGGAAGGGACCCATGAAGTCAATACCCCAACAGTCGAATATCTCAATGATGAGTATAGGGGTAAGAGGCATCATGTCTCGTCGAGTAATGGCTCCCATTCATTGACACCTATTGCATGATTTGCAAGCATCGTTCACATCCCGGAAGATTGTAGGCCAATAAAGGCCGCATTGCAGAATTTTAGCAGCCGTCTTTTTCGTCGAAAATGACCTCTACAAGCTTCCGAATGACAAAACTGGATGACTTTTGGGATTTCGTCATCTGGTACACATCTTCGAATGATTTGGTCTGCACAGTATTTAAAAAGGAATGGATCATCGTAAAAGAACATGCGCGACCAAGTAAAAAACCTCTTCTTATCTTGCGGTGTCCAGTCGGGAGGGATGGCTCCCATGACAAGATAGTTCACTATGTCCGCAAACCAGGGATATGAAGAGGTAGCAAAAAGCTGCTCATCCGGAAAATATTCGTCTATGGGTACGGGATCACTAGGTACGTCAGACGAAAGACGAGATAAATGGTCGACAACGACGTTTTCTACTCATTTCTTATCTTTGATGGAGAGATTAAACTCTTGTAGGAGTAGGATCCACCTTATGAGGCGCGACTTGGCATCTTTCTTCGCAAGTAAGTATTTCAACGCCGCGCGGTCGGTGAAAATAGTAATAGGAGAACTAATGAGATAGGACCGAAACTTATCAAGGGTAAAGACTACCGCTAGCAACTCCTTCTCCGTGGTAGATTAGTTGAGTTGAGGTCCGGTAAGAGTCCGACTGGTGTAGTAGATGACATGAGCTTGCTTATCTTGACGTTGTCCCAAAACAGCCCCGATCGCATAATCGTTGGCATCACACATAAGTTCGAATTGTAAGGACCAATCCGGAACTTGCATGATGGGAGCGGACACAAGCATGTTCTTCAATTTGTCAAAAGAACTTTGGCATGCTTCCGTCCACTCAAATGGGGAGTCCTTCATGAGTAACTTGCTTAAGGGCCTAGCGATGGCGCTAAAGTCCTTAATGAACCTACGATAAAACCCCGCGTGGCCTAAAAAGGAGCGCACGTCTTTCAGCGATTTCGGTGGAGGAAGGTCAGCTATGACATCTATCTTCGCCCTATCAACTTCTATTCCGTTGGATGATACAAAGTGGCCAAGAACTATTCCCTCGGTGACCATGAAATGGCACTTCTCCTAATTCAGCACTAAGTTCTTTTCCACGCATCGAGTAAGTACTTTTTCCAGCTTTTCTAGATAATGATCGAAAGAGGTGCCAAAAATGCTGAAATCATCCATGAACACTTCGAGTCCTCTCTCAACCATGTCGCTAAATAAGCTCAACATGCACCTTTGAAAGGTCGTGGGTGCATTACACAAGCCAAATGGCATACGTTTGTAGGCAAACGTGCCAAAAGGGCAAGTGAAGGTCGTCTTCTCCTGGTCAAGTACATCTACCTCAATTTGGTTATACCCGGAATAACCATCAAGGAAGCAATAGTAAGGGTGGCCCGCTACTCTTTCAAGCATTTGATCAATAAATGGGAAAGGGAAATGGTCTTTCCTGGTTCCCGCATTGAGTTTTCGGTAATCAATGCAAACGCGCCACCCGGTGGTGGTACGTTGGGGAACTAACTCTCCCTTGGCATTCTCAATTACAGTCATACCCGACTTCTTTGGGATGACTTGAATAGGGCTTACCCACTTGCTATCCGAGATTGGGTAGATGATCCCGGCATCCAACAATTTGATTATTTCGATTCTCATAACTTCTTTCATGTTGGGGTTCAGTCTTTTTTGCATTTCTCTAGAAGGTTTGACATCCTCTTCGAGATGGATCTTATGAGTGCAAATTAAAGGACTTATCCCCTTCAAATCATCTATGCACCAACAAAAATCACTTTGGTGCTTCCTCAGAATTTTCAATAATTTACCCTCCTGCCCTTCATTTAGGCTAGAGGAGATAACAATAGGAAATGTCTCATCCTCTTCTAGATATGCATATTTAATATAGGAGGGGAGTTTATTTAACTCGAGGGTTGGAAATTTTTCACTGGAGGGAACCATGTGTGTATCCGTCGGAGGTAATTCCTCGAATCTAGAAACCCAATTAACCTCTCTCACGTCCTCGTCCGACTTACTCTCATCGAGTAGCTCTCTCAACTCTTCAACCTCCGTCTCGAAGTCGGTGTATGTCCCTTCACTCTCACGTCTCACCGCTAAACAGGATTCTAAAGCGTCGCCACAGTAATTCTCCTCAAAATACTCCTCTACTATCTCATCTATGAGGCTCACCGCGTGAAGATCGTCTTCCTCCCCTGCATTTTGGGCTATGTGGAAGATGTTGGTATCCAAGGTCATGTTCCCAAATGTGAGTTGCATTCGCCCATTCCTAGTATTGATGATTGCATTAGCCGTAGCTAGGAAAGGGCGTCCAAGGATGATGGGAACATGATTACTCGAGTGGAAACAGGGCTCCGTGTCCCAAATGACAAAATCCACTGGAAAGTAGAAAGTGTCAACTTGAACGATCACGTCCTCGACTATACCTTATGGGATCTTCACTGTTTGATCCACTAATTGGAGAGTGACTTTCGTGGGCTCGAGGTCGCCTAGGTCAAGTTCCCTATAAATGGAGTAAGGGAGTATATTTACGCTTGCTCCCAAGTCAAGTAAGGCTTTTTCAATTTTATTTTCCCCAATGATGCAGGATATGGTGGGGGCACCGGGATCTTTGAATTTAGGCGGGAGTTCATTCAGTAGGATGGAGATCACATTTTGTGCTAGAAAGACGTTCTTCTTCACTTTCATCTTTCTCTTAACCGTCAACAGATCTTTGATGACTTTTCCATACGCTGGAATTTGTTTAATGGCCTCAAGGAAAGGTAAATTAAGCTTGACTTGCTTTAGCACTTCTAGCACGTCATCACGTGGGTTTCCTCTGTGGCAGGGAATTAACCTTTGAGGAAACGGTTTCGAGGAAGGCGGTTTCACTACTACCTCTGGCCCACTAGCAGCTTCTTGGTCACTCTCATTTAAGGGGACATCTTCGGCCTCTTTCGTGCAGGGCGAAATCTCCTTGGCTTTCGTTGTGTCGGGTGGGGGAGGTGATAAATCAATAACTCTCCCACTACGAAGAGTGGTGACATCTTGACATTGCTCCTGATGTTCAGTGGAGGTGGAGCTAACGCTAGGTTGACCTTGGGGGGGGGGGGGTCGTTGGCCTTGGGCAGGAAACTTTACCTTCTCTTGAACACTCAATAAGGATTGTATTTTAGACAGATTCGCATTTATGTCGCCAATCAGACGATCATATTTTGCATTGGTTGCGGTCTGGCTTGCGATGAATTGATTCATGGTATCCTCGAGAGTTCTCCGTTGTGGTGGAATATAATTTCCTTAAGGTGGAGGTGCTTGCACATGTCCTTGCATGTGTGGAGCTTGTTGAAAGTGTTGTGGTGGAGGAGGGACAACATGCGAAGGAGGGTTCATTGCGGCATGTTGTTGCCCATAGCTAAAATCGGGATGATTTTTCTAAGAAGGGTTGTATGAATTCCCGTGCGGGGCACCAAAATTACCCTTAAAACCTCCTACACCGCTAACTTTCTCTTGAAGCATTGCTTTACAAGCGGGTCCCGCCTCACAAATAGCACACACCTTTACGACTGGTCTTGGAATGGGTCCAGCTAGTCCTTTTCCATACATCTGGCACAGATCTCAAAATCCTATCTCAAGAGTCTCTAATCGGCTATCCGTCATAGAATTCTTATCTACATGGAATAGGCCGGATGCTGACGGAGTAGTGGTCGCTTGTCTATTTCGATTCTGAGTGTTGGGATCAGAAGTGTCCCAGGATTGGGTAGTCTCGGCGACATACCTCAAGTGAAGCTCAGCATCCTGGGCATCTAAATCGATAAACGGACCACTTCCCATTGTTTCAACAAGTTGTTTGGAGTTAAGATTCAACCCATTATAGATAAAAGATATGACTTGGGCTGCATCAAATCCATGATGGGGGCATGAAGCAACTAACTCGTTGAAACGTTCATAACATCGATGGAATGACTCATTTTCAGCTTGTCTGAATGCTTGAATTTGAGCCTTTATGGAGATTGTTCGATGTGGTGGGAAGAATTTCTTGAGAAATTTTGACTGTAGCTCGTTCCAGGATGGAATCGAGCTTGGAGGTAAGGAAATTTTGACTTTATCTTTGAGCGAGAAAGGGAAGAGTTTGAGGCGGATTACCTCTTGCGTGCAGGTTTGATCATTGAGAGTAGCACACACGTCCTCAAATTCCCTAATATGGAGGTATGGCTTTTCAGAATCCATACCGTGGTAATGCTGTAGCATCTGGATCATCCCATTTTTGAAATGGAATTTCCCGACATTATACGGGAGTATAATGCATCCCGGAGTGACAGTACGCTCAGGATATAAGAATTCTCTAATTGGACGGTATCGGGGCTCTTCCTCACCGGCGGGTACACTGCCGTGTTGAGACATATCTCCCTCACTTATTGACTCGGTGTTATCACTGGGTGTGCTCGAAGTGTGTCCTAAGAAGGGAAATGGAGTGTTATCGGAGATTGAGTGCGACGGTGTGGGAGGTGGGATCCAGAACTGTGGGGCGTTTGGAGTGTGGGGACTATCAGGATTATACTCAACAATTGGATTTTCGTGAATGATGGTTGGAGTATTATGGGGTGTGGGAGTGGTTTCAGAATTTTGCATTAAAGCTTAGGAGAGATGATGGTGAATCTTTTTGTGCTTTTGATTTTTTTTTTTTTTATGTTTTTGGATTTTTGAAATTTTTGGTCAAAGCTTTAGATTGACTCAATCTAATCCTAAGTCTACCTAAATCCCCGGCAACGGCGACAAAAACTTGACGCGACTGAAAATGTGTCTCAGAAATGCGTTCACTCTAGGCTCAAGTGTAAGCCTGTCGCTCAAGTAATAATCCGACAAGTCGGGTATCGATCCTCGGGGAAAAAGGGTAACGAAGTTGTGACGACGGAAAAAGATGGAGGAATCCTAACTTTGACTCTAAAACTAAAGGGAAAATGATTTGATTTTGGGAATGATTACAACTAAATGAAATGATGAAATTATGAAAAATGCAACTACACTAATTTACCTAAAATATGAATAAAAATTGATTTTAAAACTTTTGACAAAGTGATGGGAAAAATATAGGACGGGAATACAATCCCCCAACCCAAGTGTAGTGCAGTTATAATATTAATCATAAATTTATCTGATTGATCTGACCCGAAATTTAGTACTACCAAGCATTATGTATACGAGTTTCAAGCACGTGTCATACCTAATCTGAGGATGAGTAAATCAGTATCGCGATAGTGACACTCAAATTTCACTCTAAATCATCACGAGTACCCAAAGGCAAACGAGATACAAAGATCTACAATTATTGTGTAACTATGCAATACGATCATAGTCAATCAATAAATTCATCGGATTAATTTTATACACATACACTAACACATCAGGATGGGTTCATGTACCCCGACCTTGGTAAATCTAGCCTAACATGTTGAATTTAATGAAAACAATAATTGATGTGCAGGAATTCATAATTAATCTAAGGAAAATGATAATTAGATGTAGAAACGAATTAGAAATAAAAATTACTCACTAAAATTATCCAAACAATAAGTGCAACAATGAGTGAAACTGATACTCACAAAAATCACTGAATAAATCTTCAATCCTTGAATTAAAACTGCAATTATTAGCTAAACTAGGGTTTTTGGAAAAGAAGCAGGAAGACCTACTAATTCTCCGTGTCTATAACAATACTAAATTGGGTCTTTTATACCCTACAACAATATCGGAAGTCAGCTGCACTAGGAGTCTTTTTAGGAAGAGAAAAGATTTTCAGATCTCGAAGACCGGACCGGTCCGGGTCTTAGGCGGACCGGTCTGCCCCTAAGGCGGATCGATTCTTTTTATTTTGGGGTGGACCGGTCTGGGGGCGGATCGGTTCTTTTTATTTTGCCTCCTTCGGTTTGCATGCGATCCGGGGTCTTCTGGAGTTTGGCAAGGCGGACCGGTCCGGGGTAGGGGCGGACCAGTCCGGTTATTTGACTTTTTAGCTCCTCTTTTACTGCTCATAACTTTTGTTTCGGGATTCCGATTGGGGTACCGTTTCTTCCTTTGTGCTCGTGAATGAGATGTCTTCAACTTCTCTTTAGGTACCTCATCCGAATTCCGTGTAGAAATTACGCTTTTGCCCTTGAGACTTTTCCTTCTTTCTTTCTTGATTCTATCGATTTCCTTCTTTCGTTTCTTGACATCAAATACCTGCAAAATCACTACAAAATACCAGAAACTCGGTGTACTCATTAGGATCAGTCAGTAGCACAGTTATGAGATAAATCCAACTCAATTACGTTGTTCGAGGTGCTAAAAGTAGCTAAATCAAGGGATAAATTAGGAAGAATTTATGCCTAATCACCTAGCCTGATAAGGGTTAGTATTTTTTTATGCAAATTATATTGAATATTACTTAGTGAGTAGAGTAATATGTGGTTATGAATTTATTAAAATTGTCACGAGTGAAAAATACGACAGTTACAATAATTAAGTCAGGATGTGCGTATTAGTCGTGTCGGGACTCAATTAATGAGATAGAAAGTAATTTATTTTTAAGTAATCCGAATGGTCATTTTGAGTTCACCAATGTGTACGAAAGGGTTGAGATAGTCAGAAAAGTGTATCCAAGGGTTTAGTTTGGGTCCCGAGGCACTTTTAGGCCATACAGGCACCCCAGAGGTGTATTTTGGTCATTTGTATTTTTGGAGTAATTAAACCCGTGAATTTTCTAAGTAAATTGATTTGATTGGAAAAAGGGGGGTTAGGGTAAGTTACGTAAGGAATTGAATAAATCCACAGAGAGTCCATAGGAGGAAGAGGAGGGAGATTCTAAGGCTAGAACCACCACCTTGCACCACTACCACCACCGGATTATAGAGGAGGAAAAACCCCAATTTATCATTTGATTTAACGGATCAAACCTACATACAAGAGGCAAGTGTTTAAACTTGCGCATTTTTAGAAATAATGGCATTCATGTTAGTGTACGCTAAATTGAACATGTATTGCATATAAATTATATCAAAATGGGAGATTTAAATTATAAATTAGGACTAAAATTGGTATAGGTTTGATTCCCCCATGATTGTAGATCATAATCCACAGAATTGGTTTGAATTGTTAAATAAATCTGGTCTTTCATTATAGTTCTTGAATATGATAATAAACTAGGGCTCTTAGTGTTTATATTGAATTAACCCCAATAATTTATGCCTCTTTGATGAATTATGATTTTTAGATGTTGGAACTTATGTAATTATATTGGTATAACATCTAGTATATGATTGTTTGGGAGTTTGGATTGATTAAATTGAGGATTTGGTGTCAAAAATGGGAGAAACCCGTAAGAACGCTTATGCAGATTTTCCATATCTGTACGAGCGAATCGATTCGGTCCTAGATGAATCGATTCGGAAAGGCGAACCAATTCGGCTGCCCAAATTTTGGTTTATTTTCCTTTTTGTTTAAAATTCTTAGGAGATGTTTGGGATTTAATCAGGGGATTTAATTATAAGCATATTGAGGATTATTTGGGAATACCAGGAGGCCTAGATTGTAAATTGGGTTTAGTTCCATGAGGACGAAGTTAGGGTTAAACGCAATTTAGTCTTAGTAAGAGAAATTTACTAATGAAGTGAAGAAATTCAAATTTTAAGAATTCAAGGGTTAAGATGACTAGGAGCAGTAGGGTGTGGAGAAATTACCTACTGCTGTTATGTTAGTATATTGATTTCATTTTGAGTGGTGAGAAATACTCGAGAGCTTACGATCAGGAGTAAATTATAAATAAAAATACATAGAATAATCGAGATTCATTTACTACGTATGGAATATACGATATAGGATGCGACTATGCCTATACTAATGAAACAAATATAAGTGGTGTGAATACTTATAGTGTGACCTATTATGTGTATGACATACCTACACTGCTTGCTATATAGGGAGGTTTCAAAAGGGATAGTCTCATCCGAATGAACCCACTGGGGGGATTTTAGATTGATGCCTCGGACCATAGAACCTAGGAACGACTTATTGGTGAGTTGATAAGTTAGCTGTCATATGGGTGTGTAGATATGTGTGTAGACCATAGGCTTGGAAATATGTTCGCCTCCAATATGTGTGATCTGTATTTTTATGCTTCACGAGTGATCCCACCGGTAGTTCTTATTTTGTACATGATGCACTGGGACTTGATAGCAGAGTATGCACGCACCACAAGACAGCCTTTAGGGTGCTATATTAGTATATATATGATAGTGTGATGAATATATATATATATATATATATATATATCGTGCGGAATTGTAGACATAAGGAAGATAGTGAAATCTAAAATAACTTAAGTATGAGAACAACTTGATTTATAAAAAAAATCCTATTTGAATTAAAAGAGGTAGAATTATTTAATATGGTATTTCGTGGGAAAGTATGAGTGGGTACGTAGAGTGATAATAGGAGGTCATTATACCTGTATTAATTAGATGACATTAACTAGAATGGTTTAGAGGTACGTTAGGTGTGAATAATAGTTGAGAGGTGAGAATATCAAGAGAGAGCTAGAAAATCTAACATGTGTATTATATTTGCTTTACCGCATTTTAAATACTTGCTAAAAATTTTAAAATATTTTACGCTCGGGCGCTCACCCGTCTCTTGTAAAATCTCTTTTCTCTGGTGAAATTATTTTTAGGTGTCCAGCCAGAGGGATGCCAAGCTTAGACTATTGGACCATTTGATGTGTTGCAACTACTGTGGGTGTTGCAAGTCCTCGTGTTTAGAGGCCTCCACTCTTATTTTCATTAAGTTCCTATTTTATTCATTTCGGTTAGGGCATGTGTCGCCCCTTTTCAGTTATTATTATGTTAGAGAGATATTGTGCTCATTTTATTTCAGTATTCAGTTTGTAGTTGGTTTCAGTTTTATATTGGTTTGTTGGATTTGAAACTTTGAACTAAAGCATTTATTCCAGTCTTATTTCTTTCATCAGTTGGTTTATATTATGTATCATTATATTAATGAGCATGATGAATGAGTTAATGTTTCAATTTAATTGAATTTAAAATAAAATGGTTTAAATTCTCTGACACTAGTTTAATTAAATATTAGGTGATTAATTAATTAAACATTTTCGACACTGATGCTAAGAATGAACCAACATGATACTCTGTTTTAAATTTAAGAAAGGACTGATCACCTGGTATTTAATTAGGCGGGGTGTCACAAATATTAATGGAAGACGTAGCATATATATCGTTAAATCAAGTTTAAGCACTTGCCTTATGTGATTAGAGATTCTAAATTCCTTCTGTATGATCCTTTTTGCACAAGAATTGTAGGCCGAAATTATCCTAATCTCTCCTCGGAATTGCCTTCTTGAGTTTTTTTTTCTCTTATCTTTTTGCCTCTATCTCAAGCCTAGGTATTTCAGAATGATGGAATGACTGCCTTCCTAATCCAATATACCTAATTATCCCCCTAATCTCAAAATTATGCTTAGGTTAAGTGTAAAATGAACCCAATGCCCCTATACAGATCCTAATTAGTCTAAAAATCCCCCGAAACCCGATTACCACCTCGGGTACCTAATTTTGACTTTCTAAACCCATCTTGAATCATCCATGTACTCAAAATCACCATCTAAGTCACCATCAAAACCTGTTGCTTTCTACATACTTACGACATAATGTAAAATAACACATTTTCATTTACTTATCCCATAAGTAAATATAATAGCACATAAATATTAATCTAATGTTCGCTAATTAACATATATTTAATTCACTTTGTATCTCAAAATTTTTTAAATTACGAGCACACGTGTAATTTAAAATATTCTAAAAAATATGGGGTGTTACAAATCTCTTGTACTTATTTGTTCATTGATATGTGTTGATGTCATTGAGTCGATAATATAATCCTAGTAGTACTTTCAGAGAATCCAAATGAATCATTTTGACTCGGACTAAATAGAACCAATTATTAGAGGTTTTTTTCGACACAACCTTAATATCACAGTATCCAGAAGACCAAAATGGACAAAAAATATTGCTTTGATTTTTTTAAATAGATCATCATATAAATTTGATTTTTTAAATAGATCCTCATATCAACCTAACAATTTATATTAAGAAAATTTTGAGGTTTAGTTCCATTGTTTGAATCTTAAAATCAGAACTCCTCACTAATTATGTCTACTCTTAAAGCTTTCTTGCATTTTTTATAAATACCGTTGAAAATAACACCCTAAAACTACTTTCAACCAACACAAAAACACATGACGGAATGTATAACAGATTTGTTAACATAGAAGTTCAAGTCATCATTCAACAATATAAAGGATATCATTGAAAAATTCTAACCCTCACATTTCAACATCAAAAAATACAAAATCAAACAAAATACACCCCAAGTTATAAATAATAACACCAACAAATTCCCAACAACACATTTGACATATCAAATCCCAAAAATATTCTCATTGGGTGGTTTTTTCAAACAAAACATGCCCAGACAAGAGCAGAAGATAGCAGGGTTAATTTGACTTCTGCTTGGGACTCTTCAGAATAATCGTACTGTGTGAAAATCCTAGCGACAACCATTCCGACCTTATTTTTTATCACCACCTCAATCATCTAGATCAATGCTTAGCTTTGTATAGTGTCGGTGGAGGGATATGAAATAGAAAGTCTAAATGATTTATAAACCGTATTGGAATAGTGAAACGATCTATAAACGAGAAGAAAAGACACCCAATGTCAGTAGAGAGATAAAAAGTAAAAAATACATGATTTGCTTGGTAATTCAAGAGGTTTTGGTCCGATTGGTGTATTAGAGAGATGATGACCAGTATTATGCATAATAAATGATGATAAAGGCAGGGGAGAGTATACAGAGGAAAAACTGGTGCTAATTCTACGAGGGCTGCCACGTGGCTGCATGAATGAAAAGAATAGTTAAATGAAATCTTCTGTTTTAAAGTAATAAAAGGGATTTACCAAGTCAATTCAATGAACTATTACCACAAAGTAATATATTGAAAAAACACGTGTGTGTACCAAGAAACTGGTGTACAAAAGGTTAAATGGTATAGTGTACGTGTGCCACAAAACCAATGCATAAAAGGTTAAATGATATAGTTTTTTTAGGCTCCCCTTCCATGTATTTTTTAAACTGTATTAAATTTTATAACCACCCAAAACCTCTTTCAACTGATTTGTAATCATCTTTTTTCCTTTTCACAGAGTTCCATTATTGTTATAACGAAACTAATGAGTAAAAAATTAAAAATACGAGAGTTAGTATAAATGATAATCAATACATTTGATCCCCGAATGATAGGCATTGAACAATCAAAGGATGGTGCAAAATTAAGTAACCTCAATGCCCCAATCAAGCCATATTGGAAGCCCATTTTCAACGTTTGAGTCCAACTATTATTTATGCAGACACAGACGCTCTCTTTCAAGTTTCAAGTTTCATCATCAATGACTCTTTCTAGGTTTGATCAAAACGTAACAGGCAGATAGATACTACTAGGCAATGAGTTATGAATAATTATGTGCGTGAATGTGTTTGTATGGTGTATTTATGTGAAAATGTATGTTATGTGTACCCTCTCTAAGGTTTGTTTTGATTTGATCTGCAGGATTACAATCCACAAACTCAACAATCTCACCAGATCATCGTCAATTTCAACAAACTCGAACCTATTTGCACTATGTTAGGGAGGTAATTATCTCACCCAAACATCATTTTCCCATAATTTTTATCACTGGTGAATATGTGACAACTTTTATCAGTGGTGAATATATATATATATATAAAATAATGCTCTTGTGGGGACTAGTTCGTATTTTAAGAATGCGGACCAGACATGTGTCACCTAACGGTGCGCCTATAAATTATCGCCTAAATTATAGACATACTCTCTCTCTTTTATGGTCTCACCGCCAGGTGACACATGTCCGGTCCGCATTCTTAAAATGCGGACTAGTCCGCACAAGAGCAGGACTGTATATATATATATATATATATATATATATATATATATAAATTGTCGGACCAAAATAATGATTTTACTAACGGAACACCTTAATACGACTTAGTTTTAGGGTTTTGAGGTGAATTGAGGGTTTTCTTGTATTTTCACTCTCATTTTCACACCAAAACGAGGTGGTCAATTACTAAACCCATTATTTAGGTCCGCACTTGATTAGAAGTGTATGTGTGTGTGTTTCACTTAATTGAAAAACATTCAAATGTGAAATTTTGATAAAATATCACCGTTGTTGAGTCGTTGTCATCTATCTCTCTCTCTGTATATATATATATACACAAACACACAATAATGATGCTATACGGTATTCCCATATATGATTTATGGTCGAACTATTCCTCTCCCTCAAGTCCTTGGTGCATATATGACTACATCGCTAGCTGGAATGTAGGTGACTCTAAACTAGATTTTAGGTATCTTCTTGCATAAAAGGGTTGAGTGGATTTTTATGATTTATATATTCAAATTTACCATGCATCTCTCTATCCTCTTCCTTAAATAAGGGATTATCCAACTAATACCAAGCCAAGAAATCAGTCCCGCATTTTCTCTTGTGTGGAAAGTCCTCACGAGAAATGTGTGTGTGTGTGTGTATGTGTTTATACATATATATCTATGAACTAGATTGTTTAAAGTAGATTTATAAATTTTTAGTACTGGATTGTTGGAAACAGATTATATATATGAACTACATTGTTGAAAGCAGATTATATAATTTTTTTAGTTCTAGATTGTTGAAATTAATTTCAATGTCGAGCTCTAGGTTAATTGTGCTAAATGATACTTCTTGTATTGACTTTTCTATTTCCAATTCCTTTGATTTGTCCATTATATTCACTCCAAGAAGTGTACATGCCTGCAATCTTACCACCCTCACAACTTAATAATCTTCTTTTCACATATTCCAAGGGTGATATAGGAAATGGTGAAATAATAATCCTTTTTATAGCGTAAGTTTAGGTTCAAGAGAGAATAGTGTGGACTTTTTCCTATTATGACATGTGATTTTTAAAAGGATAAATATTCGTTTGGGAATAATATACAATATCATAATATGCACATAAGATTTTGAGAAGATTATTTGCTGAGTATCTCCTAGCATTCATTGATTAGTCTCGATCTCAAATATTATGCTCACACATTAGATTTTCAATATCTTCTACAAAGATGTCAATTTATAAAGTTTTCAATCTAATTTTAAGTATTTTCTTCTACCATCATTGTCAAGGATCCTTTTAAAGATAGAGAGGCCATGAGATTGATTTATTTAGTTCATGAGGACATTTTTATATTTAGGAAAATTCACTTCGAACAAATTATCACTACAAATTTCTCAATGAATTATGGCATCCCATAATGTGTCGGATCCCACTAAGATATAAAATTTTAGTATATATGGGGTTTCAATACAATACATGAAATTCAGTTTTATATATATACACACACACACACACAAAATAATGACTCTCATTAAAGAAGATCAAGTGGTCATGGCATGTCATATAATCATCAATATGTTCAATTATAAATGTATTGCCCTAACCATAACTAACTTAAGGACCTAGAAATTTTACAGTTCAAAGAGAACTCAATCCAGTCAATGCTTTTCAACTTCGATCAATCATAAACAGTATTAGAATCTCGATGAAACATTTATTCAATTATTGTTCATGGATAGGAAATTTCAAAATCTCATATGATGTTTATACACAAAATTTGTAGATACAATCATAACATATTTCTTCATCTTAACATCAAGGTTAACTAAAATCAAGGCTAAATAAGTTCATGGACAAGCATTTTAAAGCATCAATCGATACTTTTTAAGTTTTGAATCTAATGACCTTCAAAAGAAATACTCATAAAGTATTTTTAATTTATGGGATCATGAAGTTCTCAGTTCCAATCTTTGATATGGAGTCCAGATTTCTTCTTCTCTTTTCCTATTTTAAATGAAGGTGTGCTTTTTTTCCCATGCATATCACTTGATATTTCTCATTGCCGTAACGATCATGTTTTCATTTAAATTTTCATCTTACCTTTTTTCATAGAAAGTCAACAATCTCAAAGTTATTTAGCTTTCTATTATTGACATGAGATACACCAACAATAAAATAATATTTTATCCATATGTGCGTAATATCATTAAGAGATGATTTATAAAAGGATCATTTCATTTTACATAATCACATCTATATATTTACAAATATAAAAATACAAATAAGGGAGATTATACAGAGGAATATCAATTATGTAACTTAAGAGATTTAATTCTGTCATTTATATCATGTAGTAAAAGATAGTTTGATCCAATGTATTCCTTATTGTTGCCATCTCGGCTTGGATCTGTTGTGCTCAAATTTGGTGATGTGCCCATCATGAGGGAAATTCATGTGTGCTTCCTTCTATATTTGTGAGAAGGTGAAAATGGGTTAATCATGCGGTGTAGTGTGTGATAATTTAAAACTCAGAGTGAAAACTTATTTTTCTTAAAACATGCAAAACAAAATAAATGTTCTCATAGGGCCATCTGCCTACCACATAAATGGGAACAATCACTAAGTTATAAGTTATATAGAGCGAAGGTGTTATGCACCATATGCCATTTTATTCTCTAGCGGGGGTGGAAAATACACTCTCTCTTATGAGCGTGTGTAAGTAAGTTATAGTGAATGTGTGCAAAGTGTGAAAATAAGGTGAAAGTGTGTTAATTGCACAGAAGTGAGAATAAACAAGTGTGGACATGCATATATACTCTGAATGTGTCATTGGAAATGAGGTCTGGTCTTATTTCTCAAATTTATTTGGATTATGTATTGACAACTCTTTTTGCAGATCAATATTAATATCTTGGTGGTTATTTAAATCTAAAATAGATTAAATCCTACTATTACTCAAAATTCTACTTAAAGTCAATTTTTGGGAACTTTGGAAAGCTAGGAATAAAAGTTTTTCTGAGAATATTCAACCTTCTTCCAATCAAATTATTAATCAAGTGATTTTCCTTACCTCAAACATATTTTAAAATTGTAATCTTTATAATAAGATCTCTAAAGAGGATATCAATATTACAAAAAAATTCACATCAAAACTCCGCCAAAGAAAATTCATTTAATAAAATGTCAATGGAGAAAAAATCCATTTGGCTATTTTAAACTTAATATAGAGGGTGCCTCCAAGTCAAATCCTGGTCTAAGTGGCATTGTAGGTGTCATAAGAGATCCTCAAGGTTTACTTATAGCTTGTTTTGCTAAATCTATAGGCATTCAGTCCTCATTCACATCCTAGGTAATGATTTTACAAGAATGTCTAAAGTTGCTTTCTCATCTAAACATATCCAATGCAATTATTGAATCTGATTGTAAATCTTTAGTTGATATTGTGGTGAAGAAAGAAAACCCCCCATGGACTTCTATTGAGATTTTTGATAACATATCCTATCCAACAAATTTGAAAATCAACCATACTTGGAGAGAAAACAATGTTGTTGCGGATTACTTAGCTTCAAGTGCAGCTCTAAAGAAAATGGCCTCAACTTATTGGAGTTTCAAGTTTCTTCCATGTTTGGAAAAATGTCATCGCAATATGGATAGGGAAAATATTCCATCTATGAGAATTAAAGTAACGAGATTGTAATGGGGATGACTCTATACACCCCCAAGTTTAATGTCTTTAGCTTATATTCTTTGTAATGGGGATCAATTATAAATCCCCAAATTTTTTTATCTAAAATTTCCTTCATGTAATGGGGATACTTTATTAATCCCCAAGTTTAAAAGCTTTCTCTCTAAATCAATGGGCCCATCCTCTAGAAATAGCAAGTTTTGGGTTTGTAAGCCATGGAGAGGCTGTTTCTCTGTTATTTATAAATAAAATGTGTGGGGATATTGTCTCACTTTGATAAAAAAAAAAGATATCAATATGAATAGGTGATCATAAATTCCTAGAAAAGAAAAATATGTGTAAGAAGGATATTAATTATCATAACATCACCATGATTTGTGAGTATGGATTATGAGCCTCTACTGTGCAAAGAGATTAGAAATTGACAAGATTGTGAATAAAGAGAATAAAAGAGAAAATAAGAAATATGTATTAATAAATGAGGGACATGATATTATGTTATTGGGTTTTGCTAATAGCGTTCTTAAATATTGTACCATTCAACATGTTTTCCACAATGCACGTTCATTTGGAGTTTTATGTATCTATACTTGAATGTGTTAATTCCACAATAGATATTTACTTCTATATGTTTTACTCTCATATTATTCTTTTATGGTTTTGAAAACTTACGTCTTTGATCCATATGTATTTTTTGATTAATTTTTTATACATATTTATTTGTGTGACACTTGACCTTATTATCATGTAGTATTCAAATGATGCATCACATAATATCATTGTTACGTAGAGTTTTAAGTTATTGTGGATCATTATGATAAAAAAATCTAGGCTATTACAATTACTTAATGTTCCACAGTTAAAAAAGGGTAAAAAGAAAATATATCACTATTTTATTATTATAAGAAGCTGAAAAAATATAATATTTGGCACACTTTTTGTAAGTCAACTCATTGATGTTTCAAATTACATGAAATACAATTACAGATGAACATATGAACTTTTGAATGTAAGCTCATCTTAACGATCCCTTGTAGTCATATGCTATGCGAATTCCAATTACTAGAGTAAATATGTGTATATTTTTGGGGACCTGTTTTAGTTGTAGAAGTTTTTTATTATGGGTGAATGAGCAACATATTTGTGCCCTTATTTTCATGCTCACATGTTATTTGACAATTTTATGCACACTTGTAATGAAGACACTATTTGATAACAAGTAACAAAACTTTTTTAATCTTTGATCACAAAATATAAGTTCATATATGTTATGTATGAAGTCAATCATATCTTTATATCCGACAATAATGCTCAACGTATTTTTACTTCATCCGAAATCAATCAAGTTTAGAAGAGAAGAAGTTGATTGATTTATAGGCTTGCTTGCTTGTTCATAGCAATACACAATTGCAATTGCAAAATGTTTATCTATTTTTTATTCATAAGTCATTGTTAGTTTCTATCTAAGTAGTGCTTCTCTTCACGTATTGGACTATTAAAAACTCCAACCATTCAATTTTTGATTTGAACCTTTTTTCTTTTATACACTTGTATAACATTGCTTGCACATTTCTTCAGGATTCTTGAGAAATCTTCAAAGCATTCGATTGGGGTATGATCGATCGAAGGGTTCGATTGGGGTTCAATATCAGTTAAAGGTTACTTTATATTCAAACATCGACGTGGGAGGTTCTCTCTCTCTCTCTCTCTCTCTCTCTCTCTCTATATATATATATATATATATATATATATATATATATATATATATATATATATATATATATATATATATATTTATATGTGTGTGTGTGTGTGTGTGTGTGTGTGTGTGGTTCTTATTCACTATGTCGAGTCAAGGAAAAGGTGAGATGGTAACGATTTCTCTTCAAATTTCACTTAACAAACCATTTTTCCATATTTTTCTAAATATATGCATATATGTGTCCCCTTTTGTACATAAGTCTTCAGACTTTATAGAAATATTATAAACATCCACAACATTAGAAACATCCAGTGGTAACATTGCTACCATCTCTACTTCATTTTATGTTTGTTAATACGTCTTCGTTATTGTTGGGTTTATGTTTCAAAGGAGGTTTATTGAGAATTATTAAACAAACTTGTAGCATGAAAATAGGTTTTTACCTTCTATAAGGGTGGTTGAGAGGATTCCATTAGTGTTCTCTAGATGTTGATGAAGCGTCTGCTAGAGAAATTTGTGATTCTTTCACATGAATGCATGTTGCCATATCTTTGTTCTTGTTTGGCTTGAGAAAATTATTAAACATTGACTACCTCTTACATGTTTGATTAAATGCTCAGGATAAGAAATCTCTTACAGGTTTAAAATGTTTGGACTATCGATACTATTGTCCACTCTTTGCGTCTATTTTTGTTTCACACTTTGAAAATCATCTATCTCTCTCTCTCTCTCTCTCTCTCTCTCTCTCTCTCTCTCTAACCCACACCCACACCCACATGCAAATATATATTTATGTGCACATAGGCATTGACATACATCTTTATTTTCTTATTATTTTTTGGTTGACAAGATTTAGATGTATATATTTGGTATTTAAGTGTCTTTTTAAGGCTTTTGGGTTCTTACCGAATGTATAGACTATCTATACTAACATAGTTGGGACAAAGGGGTGTTTTCGTTTGTGTGTGGGGGGGTGGGGGTATTGGCAAGCCTCTAAGTTTGGGATTTTAAAATATGGAATTTAATTAGTGACCTAATAAATAAATGAAGGTATATCGGGAAATGTTTTTCCATCCTTTCTTAAACTATATAATATATTTTGTGTTATATGTACATATGCGGGGAGTCCTTTTATAAATTTGCATTGACTTTTTTTTTTTTTTTGCAAAATTATTTAAAAAGAATTCTAGTATACAAAATTATTTAATTGGAGATGCTTCATTACTTCTCATTATCTTTTCCCAACGCAAGGTGATATCCATTCCCACTTGTTTTCATGTAATTATTCATTTTATTGTTAGAATTTAGTTTCCAATGAAACTTGTATTTCATATGATTAATTTTTTTAGTTATGGATCATAACAAGGAAAAATGAGAAATAGGTATGTATGAAATGTGTGTATATATGTAATGATAAATAGTCATTTTCAATAAAAATAAATATAGTTGAAACTTTAATAAATTATATTGGAAAACAAGCTTATTTTTGCCAGTGGCTTCTTGAGAATGATCGATTCCTGTTTTGAAACTTTGTTTCTTTTATACACTTGTACACCATTGTATTCCTAAGAATGATTGATTCATGTGTCCAATTGGTGTTCAATCTCAATAAAGGTTACTTTTATATTCAAACGTCGGTCTGGGAGGTTTGACTCTTTCTCTTTATATATATCTATTCATTTTTAATGTGTGGATACCATCAATTGTATCAAGTAAAAGGTGAAATGCTAGAGATTGCTCTTTAAATTTCACTTATCAAACCGTTTTTGAAATGTTTGTTTTAAAATTTATGCAAATATGTGTTGTTCTTTTCGACGTACATCTTTGGACTTTATAGGAATTTTATTATCATATTCGCCCTTTTATTATTCCACAACACTAGAAACATCTAGTGGTAAACCCTACCCCCATCTCTACTTCATATTAACTTTGATAGTCCATTTTTATTATTGTTGATGAAAAATCCAAAAACAATAGAATATCTTAAAAAATGATTTTTTTTTCTAGTTTACTCCAATGACGAATTGTTTATCCCGGTTTCCCATTGTGTGCTCGTGATACATATCCCTTAAAATTGATCTTATCAGTATGATATGTTTACGTTAGCATTCAAGTTTATCTATTATCTTTATCCTGCAACTTTCTTATTCTTGAAATTTTGGTAACTTTTGAGCACATGAACGACCTAATTGTAAAGTTGAGGTTGCTTATCTAAAATGACTCAGAAATGTTGAGAAAAATAGTGGAGACTATAACCCTAGTAAGATTTTAAGCCATTGTCATTGTGATGGTTTTATAAGTTTACTCTATTCATTCTTTGAAAAGTGTGGCTCGTTGAAAAATTTCATTATCCTTGTTTTGTAGCCAGATAAGTGTATCACCGAGATGTGACTAAAGGAAAAGTACTTGTAGCCATTAACACCAAAAAGTTGTATGAAATATAGGAAAGGATCATAGGCCCTCTTTTTTCACCCTCTAGCCTTGGCCTACCCTTATGTATTTATATAACCATTTTTAGCCCCTTGAGACTTTAAATAACCATTCTTTTTTATACCTCAATGTCCTAACCCCACTCCATATAAGGAGTATAACCCATACATAATCCACCAAACCTAATACTTGGGAATATGAATATGACAATCCGACCAATTAAATACTGGGTGATTAGTCCTAAATAAAATTTAAAACAAAATATCCGGTTGATTCATTCTTAGCATCACAGTCGAAAAACATTTACCTTATTAATCACCTAATAATTAATTAAGCTATTGTCAAAAACCTTTAATCCATTAATTAATACCGAACAACTTAAACCATTAACACATTCACCAATAACATGAATAAGAATAATAATAAATGAGAAATCAACTAACTGAATTAAACAAAACTATAATAAATGTCCAAGTTAAATAATCTCAAATCCAACAAACCAATATCAAACTGAATCCAACTAAAAAATGAATACTGAACTGAAATGAGTATAATATCTCTCTGACATAAATGAGAATTGAGAATGGGCGACACATGCCTTAACTGAAATGTCTAAATCATAGAAGTGAAATGATAGATGTGGATGCATCTAAATACAAGGACCTGCAACTGCCACAATAGATGCAACACGTCATATGGTCCGACAGTTTAAGCTTGGCATCTCTGTTGTTGGACACCTAAAATAATTTCACAATAGAAAAGAGATTTTGCAAGAGATGGGTCAGAGCCCGAGTGTAAAATATTTTAAAACAGTTTAGCAAGTATTTAAAATGCGATAAAGCAAATATAATACACATGTTAGCTTTTTGAACACTCACATTAGATTTTTACCTCTCAACTATTGTGCACGCCTAACATACCTCTAAATCATTCTAGTCATCATCACTACCTAACTAAACGGTAAACATCAGCCTTCTAACTATCATCTGTAGTAGTAACTCGTATGTCCCACATACTATTATTATAAAATGTTCTTGTATTTACTATCCCGAAGAGGAGTTTAACAATAAGGTTAAGTGTTCATATACTTAAGTTATTCAAGAATTAATCATCATTCGTATCTACAAATTTCACATAGTAGATATCAACAAGTATGTATACGTGGGTACCAGAATTTGGCGTTATGGGCCCGGACAAGTAGCCTAATGAAAACGACCCAAAGTCCAAGCCCTTCATACTCTAACCAAATTCAGTTATGACTTAGTCTCCTCCCAAAATCTCGTGTAGAGATATTCTAGGAGAGAAAGATGGATGTGGGGGAGTCCAACACCCCCACTCCCCAAAGATAAACATGTATATAACAAACCCTAAGCCTGGGGCAAAGGGCACGGACTGTATACTCTAAAAAGCACTCCCCGGAGTATATAGAAATAATACTGACTGCACCACCGTAGACGTAGGCATTCTTGCTGAACCACGTATATCTTCTGTTGTGTGATTGGCATTTTATGTTCTTTATTTTACTTGGTGATTGCGCTTCGCTAATCTACTTTGTGTTGAATATAATTGTCACCACAATTGGCGCCGTCTGTGGGAAACGTTCGTCTTCCTTAAAGAAAGCCCTCACCAACTAAGAATCCAAAATGTCAGGTCACACCAGTAACGCCCCTCAAGCAGGAGACATTCAAGAGCAACCTTATCCTCACAGGATTAGATCTGAAGTTCGTCGTTCAGATCAGAGGGCTCGCCCAGAGCGACAGGCCTCGGAAGAAAGCCAGGGAGCAGCAAAGTCCACATAAATCTCCAAACGGATCGACGCCTATGAAGCAAGGCTACAAGAGCAAGGAGAGTCTTCTCGTAAGGAGGAGGCCGAGAATCGTCGCCTCAAAAGAATATTGGAGAGGATGGATAAAGAACTCCATCGAAGCACCAAGCGGCGTGCATACTGCGCTCCTAGTCCTCAGGTGAGCAAGTCTCGCAGCCGAGGAAGGAGCCCTAGACGCGAGTGCCAAAAGGTTAAAAAATACGAGCCAAATGATGACTCGCTTGAGCAACCGCGACCAGACCGCTGCCACAGAAGCCTTGGTCGAGGAGATGATAACATACGAAACCTAGTTCATAGAGAAATGGACCAGCACCCAGCACATCGGGGTGCCATATCAACCAGAGAGCTAGCTCGGTGAGCTCTCAGGACCCAGATGAAATCCCCTTTCTCGAGGGAGATAGAAGAAAAAGAAGCCCCCAAAAAGTTTGCAATTCCACGGTTCAAGATCTATGATGAAAAGACTGACCCCATCGATCACTACACCAAAAACAGGATTCTGGCACGGTTTAAAACTGTGCCAGATCAAATCTGGCACGGTTTTGAACTGTGCCAGAATCAGGTGTTCCAAAATGGGAATTTTTTTCTGGCACGGCTCAAAAGTGTGCCAGAATCAGCAAAACATGAACACTTCTGGCACACTTTTAAACCGTGCCAGAATTTGATATTTCTGGCACACTTTTGGCACAGTTTTTAACTGTGCTAGATTCAGCAAATTAGGAACACTTCTGGCACACTTTTAAACCGTGCCGGAATTTTATATTTCTGGCACACATTTGGCACAGTTTTTAACTGTTCCAGATTCAGCAAAAGAGAAACACTTCTGGCACACTTTTAAACCGTGCCAGAATTTGATATTTCTGGCACACTTTTGGCACAGTTTTTAACTGTGCCAAATTCAGCACAGTTTAAAAAAATTTAGCACAGTTTAAAACCGTGCCAAAATATGATACACTTTTGCCACGGTTTTGAACTGTGCCAATTTTTTTATTTGAAAAAAAAAATATTTGAAAGCACAAAATTCACAAATTAATAATATTGCGCGTTATTAATAAACTAATGTACATACAAACTTCAAAATATTACAAGTCTTTAACTGCTCACAGGCCCAAAAAAAATTGGGCAGAGTTTCCTCTATTTTCTGGACATTCCAAAACCTGTTAATACAAAACTTGCCTAACATAACGCCCGCACGGCCACAAAATATAACAATTAACTGACAAAAGCCCTCATGGACATAAAAGTCAATAATAAAACAACAAAAGACCGTACGGTCATGACACGAAAAAATGGATTCATTAATAAACCCCTTGTTGTAAACCATTGAGTTCTTTGTGTGTTCCATGCGAATAAAAGCCAACGATAAACTCTTATCCTACAAAAAAATAGAATACAAAAAATATACGATATTAGTAACCCAATAATTTACAAAAAAAAAAATACTCAAAACAAAAAAATTACATATATGAATGAAAATTATTGTCATACTCACAAACCGGGAGACCCGGGACTACGCGGTCAGTTCCTACAAGTTACATTGGTCCCGTGCGAGGTGTTCGTGCCTCATACGGGGTCGCTTGGGGGCTCGTTTTGTCCTTCACCCTTTAACGGCATGTTTTTAAGTTTAAGTGGTGATTTTTGCAAATTATCGTCCTAGTCACAAACCGGGAGACCCGGGACTACGCGGTCAGTTCCTACAAGTTACATTAGTCCCGTGCGAGATGTTCGTGCCCACTACGGGGTCGTTTGGGGGGTGGTTTGGGTTTTCACCCTTTAACGACTTGTTTTTAAGTTTAAGTGATGATTTTTGCAAATTATCGTCATACTCTCAAACCGGGAGACCCGGGACTACGCGGTCAGTTCCTACAAGTTACATTGGTCCCGCGCGAGGTGTTCGTGCCTCCTACGGGGTCGTTTGAGGGTTGGTTTGAGTTTTCACCCTTTGACGGCGTGTTTTTAACTAAGTGTGATTTTTGCAAATTATCGTCATATTCTCAAACCGGGAGACCCAGGACTACGCGATCAGTTCCTACAAGTTACATTGGTCCCGTGCGAGGTGTTCGTGCCTCTTACGGGGTCATTTGGGGGTTGGTTTGGGTTTTCACCCTTTAACGGCTTGTTTTTAAGTTTAAGTGTTGATTTTTGCAAATTATCGTCATACTCTCAAACTGGGAGACCCGAGACTACGCGGTCAGTTCCTACATGTTACATTGGTCCCGTGCAAGGTGTTCGTGCCTCCTACGGGGTCGTTTGGGGGTTGGTTTTTGTTTTCACCATTTGACGGCTTGTTTTTTAGTCTAAGTGTGATTTTTGCAAATTATCATCATATTCACAAACCGGGAGACCAGGGACTACGCGATCAGTTCCTACGAGTTACATTGGTCCCGTTCGAGGTGTTTGTGCCCCCTACGGGGTCGTTTGGGGGCTGGTTTGGGTTTTCACCCTTTAACGGCTTGTTTTTGAGTTTAAGTGCTGATTTTTGCAAATTATCATCATACTCTCAAACCGGGAGACCCGGGACTACGCGGTCAGTTCCTACAAGTTACATTGGTCCCGTGCGAGGTGTTCGTGCCTCCAACGGGGTCGTTTAGGGGTTGGTTTGAGTTTTCACCTTTTGACGGCATGTTTTTAACTAACTGTGATTTTTGCAAATTATCGTCGTATTCTCAAACCGGGAGATCCGGGACTACGCGGTCAGTTCCTACAAGTTACATTGGTCCCGTGCGAGGTGTTCGTGCCCCCTACGGGGTCATTTGGGGGGTGGTTTGGGTTTTCACCCTTTAACGGCTTGTTTTTAAGTTTAAGTGCTGATTTTTGCAAATTATCGTCATACTCTCAAATCGGGAGATCCGGGACTACGCGGTCAGTTCCTAAAAGTTACATTGGTCCCGTGCGAGGTGTTCGTGCCTCCTACGGGGTCGTTTCGGGGTTGGTTTGAGTTTTCACCCTTTGACGGCGTGTTTTTAACTAAGTGTGATTTTTACAAAATATGGTCATATTCTCAAACCTGGAGACCCGGGACTACGCGATCAGTTCCTCCAAGTTACATTGGTCCCGTGCGAGGTGTTCGTGCCTCTTACGGGGTCATTTGGGGGCTGGTTTGGGTCTTCACCCTTTAACGGCTTATTTTTAAGTTTAAGAGCTGATTTTTGCAAATTATCGTCATATTCTCAAAGCGGGAGACCCGGGACTACGCGGTCAGTTCCTACAAGTTACATTGATCCCGTGCAAGGTGTTCGTGCCCCTTACGGGGTCGTTTGGGGGGTAGTTTGGGTTTTCACCCTTTAACGGCTTGTTTTTAAGTTTAAGTGCTGATTTTTGCAAATTATCGTCATACTCTTAAACCGGGAGACCCGGGACTACGCGCTCAGTTCCTAAAAGTTGCATTGGTACCGTGCGAGGTATTCGTGCCTCCAACGGGGTCGTTTGGGGGTTGGTTTGAGTTTTCACCCTTTCACGGCATGTTTTTAACTAAGTGTGATTTTTGCAAATTATCGTTATATTCTCAAACCGGGAGATCCAGGACTACGCGGTCAGTTCCTACAAGTTACATTTGTCCCGTGCGAGGTGTTCGTGCCCCCTACGGGGTCGTTTGGAGGGTGGTTTGGGTTTTCACCCTTTAACGGCATGTTTTTAACTATAAGTGTGATTTTTGCAAATTATCATCCTACTCTCAAACCGGGAGACCTGGGACTACGCGGTCAGTTCCTACAAGTTACATTGGTCCCGTGCGAGGTGTTCGTGCCTCCTACGGGGTCGTTTGGGGGCCGGTATTGATTTTCACCCTATAACGGCATGTTTTTAACTCTAAGTGGTGATTTTTTCAAATTATCGTCATACTCTCAAACCGGGAGACCCGGGACTACGCGGTCAGTTCCAACAAGTTACATTGGTCCCGTGCGAGGTGTTCGTGCCTCCTACGGGGTCGATTGGGGGGCGGTTTGGGTTTTCAACCTTTAACGCCATGTTTTTAACTATAAGTGTGATTTTTGCAAGTTATCGTCCTACTCTCAAACCGGGAGACCTGGGACTACGCGATCAGTTCCTTCAAGTTACATTGGTCCCGTACGAGGTGTTCGTGCCTCCTACGGGGTCGATTGGGGGCCGGTTTAGGTTTTCAACCTTTAACGGCTTGTTTTTAACTATAAGTGTGATTTTTGCAAATTATCATCATACCCTCAAACCGGGAGACCCGAGACTACGCGGTCTGTTCCTACAAGTTACATTGGTCCCGTGTGAGGTGTTTGTGCCTCCTACGGGACCGTTTGGGGGTTGGTTTGGGTTTTCACCCTCAAACGGCTTGTTTTTATCATTTGTATATATTCAGATATATGCATATATGCAGATATATTTATTACGTTTTACTTTTGATTTGTTAGGTCTCTATCATCAGCGTTTTATATTTATTACGTTTTACTATTGATTTAAGTTTGTGAATCTTCTCCGTGATCTAAGAGAAAAGCTAATTGTCAAATTCAACCCACCCCACTCCCCACCCATATATGCAATCATATATGTGCATATATGTTCATATATGCAGATATATGCTGCATATATGTTGCATATGATGCAGATATATGCAGCATATATGCACCATATATGCAGATATATGCATATATGCATATATGACCTGATGGAGGCAGTGAGGGAGGGAGGAAGCGAGGGAGGGAGGGAGGGGCAGTAGAATTTTCAACCAAGTGACCTGCTTCTTCTTAGAATTGTCAAATTCAACCCACCCCACTCCCCACCCATATATGAAATCATATATGCACCATATATGCAGATATATGCATATATGTGCATATATGCAGCATATATGTGCATATATGCAGCATATATGCTTGCATATATGCACCATATATGCTTGCATATATGCACCATATATGCATATATCACCTGATGGAGGCAGCGAGGGAGGGAGGCAGAGAGGGAGGCAACGAGGGAGGGAGGGAGGGAGGTAGAGAGGGAGGGGCAGTAGAATTTTCAACCAACTGACCTACTTCTTCTTAGAATTTTCTCTCTTCAGATATTCAGAGAAGAACTACTCCATCATTGGACACCACACTTCAGCTCTGCCTGCAATATCAAGAAAAAAAATAACTAAGAATACATAAGCATCAATACTCCTAAGAATTAGAAAATAGCATGATAAATTACATGAATAATAAATTTTCGCACTTTTGTGTGCCTTCATGAGTTGGTACACAGTATGGCCAAAATGAAAGCAACAGAATAATTTAAAAGCATATGTATATGAATAATGTATATCTAGTGCAATAAAGGTAGCAAATGCCTCGAGCAATTAACAGTGCCCAACAATCCAGTGCATAAATCTTTGTTTCAATTACTTGAGGTCAGCGATATGTATTATGCTTTGTCATTTAGTTATACATGGGATTCATACATCACAAACTAGAATGTCTTTCTCTAAGGTATACATCCAAGTAAAATTTGAGACCTCCAAGCATTATTGTCTATGTTAATTGTAACATTCTTCCTTACTAGTTCACTTACCGGTTTAGTTATGTCCAAACAATCTAAAGTGTTTATATAGAAGAGGCTTAAGTCCACTCGCTATCCTCTGCGTAAACAAAGTACCACTTGCTCAACATTTACAAGCAAGTCACATGCGCTACATTCCACCTAGCTCAGGCGGAGGCAGTACTCGATGAATCAAGCGTTTCGCGAGTGCTCCATGGGACACCTGAGGGTATTGGATTGGAGCCTGGAAATGAAACCAATCTATGGGAACCCCCTATTTGAATACACCCCATAGATTATGACTAAACGAAGACAAATGAATAAGTGACTTCCAAGAACCATACATGCCTTTAGTAACTGAAAGAGCTGTTATTTCCTTTTTATGTAAAACTCGATGGATGATGCGGAAGCGTAAACGTGATGGATCAACAAAATTAACAAATGCCAAATTTTAATTTCACAAAACCAATTAAAATTACACCAAGTGAAGTAAAGTAAAATAATTAATATATTCACTTAAACCAATATTTAATAGAAGTCCAAATTAAATGAGTGTGATAATTTAAACTAAATTTTATCTTGAAATAATCTAAGCATGCGTTCCACGTTATTTATGCAAGATAAAATAAACCAATCACACTACGCCGCGATGTACGAGGAAAAACCCAAGATGGGAAACAACCTCGGACGGCCCTAGCCACAAATCCACTAGATACGGAATTATACTTACAAGACAGATAGACTTACAACGACTGACTCGATCCCTCTCAAGCCTCGACGCTTCTTCTCGTACAAACCTCTTCCTAGCGGATAACCTTGGAACACCACCGCGGTCTCGGAATCCACCGATAGGACTTTATATAATCACCGTCACCCGAGCAAGGAGCCTTTCTCCAAGTGGGTAGAAACACAACAAAACGTCTTCTTCTTTGATGGATGTAGAAGCAAACAAAAACTTCTCTTCTTGAATTCGGTAGAGATAAACCGGTGCCAAACTCCACGCAATTGATAAGTATATATGAACTTGGAATAAATTAAATTGGGTGTAAACACTAGAGTGATGAAAATATTTCTCTAAAAATCTCACTCAAAACATGAACATTTTCCTAAACCATTTTTGCTCTCAAACTCTCTCTAAGAGATAAACTAGAATGAAAAGTTATGGAAATGTTGGTTTGGAAAATGTGATTCCCGCACTTCATAAAGTCTGAAAAAGTTGGTTAAAAACCAAGTGGGGAAGTGGGTGAAAAACTGCCAAAAATTTCCAAAAACTGTTCCCGCCTGACAGCTCGTTCGAACGACATTTCGTTCGAACGAACTCTCGTTCGAACGAGACTTCTAACTACACACCAGTATGGACTTCGGCAGAATCTCGTTGGAAACCTCGTTAGAACGAACAAGTTCATTCGAACGACATTTCGAACGACAGACCAGTTTAGACTCGTTGGCAGGTTCGTTCGAACGACATCTGGTTCGAACGAAAAAACTCGTTTGAACGACATATCTAACGAACGACCAGAAAGATTGAAAAATTCGATTTTGGCCCAGAAAACTTTATGAACTTAATTTAAAGTTTTATATAATTTCTTTCTTAAAACAAAACGCAGTTTTTATAAAACCCAACACCCAATAAACTTTGTTCCAAGCTCCTATATAAATATAATTGCATTCATACCTTGGGAGCATGGAACCATAGTTGATGACGTAGAAACGAGGCACGCAAACTGGCACATTTGATGAAGCTTTATATTCTTTGCCGCTACGTCTTCAACAAACACTTCATAGACTTGAGAGTATTACAATTACATACTTTCCTATGAATAAATGTTTTTGTCCGGAATTGAGCCAAAACTACATATGGACTCAATTGGAAATTTGTGTCCTTACAAATCTCCCCCTTTGGCTATTCCGGGACAAAAACCAAACAGAAAATCCTAAAGGGTCGTCAAGCTCACTAGACTCAAAACATAACCCTCCCAAACTTGACTCAACCCAAGGATCAAACGCTTTGCCATTAAACAATGCCGCTTTAGAAGAAATCCTGCACACTTAAGCAAACTCATCAAATGCATAGGGAATATCAAAATATAAATGCAATTAATTAAATTACTCCCCCTAAATTAATTCTCCCCTTTATCAAACACATGACCTACTTAGAAAGACGTCTCCCCCTAAGATAAATCTCCCCCAAACGAAGATACGACAATAATAGGATTAGATACCATTTCTCCCCCTATCATCATTCTCCCCCTTTTTGTTCAGGAATAGGCAAAGGATAAAGAACTAATAAACAGCATGTTGAAGCTTAAAGAGATAAGACATGAAAGCATATGGGAAATAGAAGCAAGGCAAAGACAAACAAATATCATATATATATGAACTAGAAATAGACCAATGAAGCACTTGCATATATATATAGATATAAACACACATATAACACAAAATACAATAAGTTTGCACACTCGTATGGCAAAAATGTGTCATATGGAAATGTAAGTGTTGGGGTGTGAACTAGCAACAATTAAATTTAGACCCAAACACTTAATAAACATTCACGGAGTTCTCATTTGATTGCAAACTTTATCACATTTAAATATAACCTCATGTGACAATATGAAGATTGAACTCAATGAACAAACATACACAATGCATACAAGCCTAGCATGATGATGATTCTACAAACCAAATAGAGTCATGACATTAAAGACAACTAGGATAAACGGACATTGTGCAAACCGTTGATATTCCATCCAATTCTCCCTCAATAAGCATATGTATTCTTTTATTTTTTAATGAATATATCAAACAAACATAGGCCTTGGCAATAGTTTTCTTTTTAATGCCAAATATTCTATTTTTAGGGCTTTGGATCACGTATTTCTTTTAGATTTAATAAACGGTGGCTTACTATCGCGAAGGATTTAATTCATCCTTTCGGAGCCCTTCCCCGTGCACATTTGTATTTATCATGTTTTCATTTTCACACAAATCTCACATGCAACGGATTTTGACATGCACTAGTCCTCCTAGGTCAAAGATATGTAGATGACTAGATTGGTAGGAGAACACCTCAAAAAGCTCAAATATAACATGTGACATTAAGATTTTAAAAGAGCTCGTGCATGTGTGAATAGAGGCATATAAAAATAGAATCCATTTAAACAACACAAAATCCAACTACTCCATACAAAGCATGGTAAAGAACATTTTAAGGATTGAAAATCTAAACCAAAAGTTCTAGCCACATGGGAGCGTAAAATATGGGATTCAAACACAAATGTATGCCACATAAAGTGTGTCAAACTAAAATACACACAAAATAAAATCTTTTTGAGTTTTTAACATTTTTAATCAAAAATAAATATTTACTCAAAAGAACAAACAAAAATCATTTGTATTTTTCATTAAGCTTAAATGAAATAAATAAAACACAAATGATAAACAAAAATCTTTTTATATTTTTCAATTAATTCAAACACAAAATATAATACAAAAAGATAAACAAGTCATAATTTCTAGCATGTGATATCAAATAAAGCAATGACTAGAAAATAGACTAAACAAGCATACATTTAGCATGTGAATATAGCATGAAGTACCAACGCTAAAGTATGCAAACACTAACACATTCATCCTTTAGATTTAGCAAGGGAGGAAGCATGTGAAAGTAAATGAGAATCAACAACCCTATTTTGTAAGGCAACCAAGTCGGATTTCCTAAACCAAATTAATGGAGAATGACTATCTTGGGGTGTAGGAACTTTAACTACCGTGGTAACATTACTATGGGATTTTCTAGAAATTCGTTTAAGATTAAAACAAAATTTCCTAAGATGACCTTGTCGACCACAATGTGTACAAGTGAGAACATGTCGAAAAGATTTACTTAAGGAGTGATCTTTAAATGTATTCCTAGTTGATTCTCCTAAAACATTGGTTTGGGCATTATGAGAAAATTCATTACAAGTATTGAAGCCTAAACCACAAGTGTCATTTTTAATTTGGACCGTTCCTAACAGTTTATCTAGTTTTGCCGAACGACACTCCAAATCAAATTTGACATTACTAGAATCTTTTAATTTATTTTCCAATTCTACAATGTTAGATTCTAGTAAAACATTTCGCTCTTCAAAAGCAAGAAGCTCCTTTTTCAAGGATTCCATTAAACCTCTAAGGCTATCTCTTTCGCCTTCTACATATTCAATCTTCTCTTGAAGAGTCCTCACATGTGTCCTAAGGTCTTCTATTAAAACATTTTCATCAATGACCTTGACACTCTCACTTAAACTAGCTTCTAACTTCAAATTAGCTCTTTTCAATTTAATAGATTATTTATAAAGTTCTTGAAAAGCATTTTGAAGTTCACTCATATTAACCTCTTCTTCATTTTCACTCTCACTTTCTTCTTCACTCTCACTATCATCAAACATAAGGGAATCATGTACAATGACCTTGGAAGTGGCATGTGCTATTGTTTCATCAATAGATGAGTTGTCACTATCACTCACATGACTAGCCATAAAAGCCACAAAATTTTTCTTAGTGGGGGAATCGGGCTTCTCTTTCTTATCACTATCACTAAGGGTTGCATTATATGAAATGGGTCGCTTACCATCTTTCCTTAGTTTAGTGGGTCACTCATAAGCCCTATGGCCATAACCTTCACAACCAAAACATTTATCAGACTCGTCCCTATCTAAATTTTCATTGCTAGGTTTAGGGATCTTCTAGGCTTTAGAAATCTTCTCGCTTTTATCATGTTTAGAAGTATCAAATTTCTTAAAATCATTTTTAAATTTATCTTTGTTAAATTTAAGAAATTTTCTAAATTTACGAGCAAATAAAGCCATGTCTTCCGAGTCACTATCACTATCGCTCTCTACTACTTGTTTGACCTCTTTTCGAGCTTTTAAAGCAACACCCTTTTCAATTTTCCTTCCAGTTTTAGAGGGAAACATATCTAGTTCATAGGTTTGTAAATCACCTACAAGCTCTTCTAATTTTGTAGAGGCTAAAGTGGGTAAAGAATTTAAAACGGTCACTTTAGGAATAAATCTATCGGGTAGGGACCTTAAAATTTTCTTTACAACACGGTTGTCAGGTATTTTCTCTCCCAAGTTAAAAGATGAATTAACAATATCAGAAAGTCTACCATAAAATTTATCAAAAGTTTCTTTTTCATCCATTTTGATAGTTTCAAATTGAGTGGTGAGGTTTTGGAGTTTTGAAGCTTTAACGACACTAGTTCCTTCATGAGTTAATTATAAAATATCCCAAGCTTCTTTAGCGGTTTCACACGTCATAATACGTCGGAATTCATCCGGTACGACAGCGCTAAATAAGGCATTTAAACCTCGGGAATTAAAGTTAGCAAGTTTAAACTCATTTTCAGTCCATCTATCGGCGGGTTTGATAACACGTTCATTTTCAACTAAGTAAGTTGGTGGGGAGTACCCCGTAACAACAGACATCCAAACTCTCTTGTCGATAGATTTTAGTGTCGATTTCATTCGCGCTTTCCAATACGCGTAGTTTGAACCATCAAAAATAGGAAATTTTGAAAATGGGGAAAAATCCATTTTTAGCCAAAAAAATTATTTAAAGGATCGTTAACGAAATAATTTATCGCTTTGGCTCTGATACCAATTTGAAAGAGCTGTTATTTCCTTTTTATGTAAAACTCGATGGATGATGCGGAAGCGTAAACGTGATGGATCAACAAAATTAACAAATGCCAAATTTTAATTTCACAAAACCAATTAAAATTACACCAAGTGAAGTAAAGTAAAACAATTAATATATTCACTTAAACCAATATTTAATAGAAGTCCAAATTAAATGAGTGTGATAATTTAAACCAAATTTTATCTTGAAATAATCTAAGCATGCGTTCTACGTTATTTATGCAAGATAAAATAAACCAATCACACTACGCCGCGATGTACGAGGAAAAACCCAAGACGGGAAACAACCTCGGACGGCCCTAGCCACAAATCCACTAGATACGGAATTATACTTATAAGACAGATATACTTACAACGACTGACTCGATCCCTCTCAAGCCTCGACGCTTCTTCTCGTAGAAACCTCTTCCTAGCGGATAACCTTGGAACACCACCGCGGTCTCGGAATCCACCGATAGGACTTTATATAATCACCGTCACCCGAGCAAGGAGCCTTTCTCCAAGTGGGTAGAAACACAACAAAACGTCTTCTTCTTTGATGGATGTAGAAGCAAACCAAAACTTCTCTTCTTGAATTCGGTAGAGATAAACCGGTGCCAAACTCCACGCAATTGATAAGTATATATGAACTTGGAATAAATTCAATTGAGTGTAAACACTAGAGTGAAGAAAATATTTCTCTAAAAATCTCACTCAAAACATGAACATTTTCCTAAACCATTTTTGCTCTCAAACTCTCTCTAAGAGATAAACTAGAATGAAAAGTTATGGAAATGTTGGTTTGGAAAATGTGATTCCCGCACTTCATAAAGTCTGAAAAAGTTGGTTAAAAACCAAGTGGGGAAGTGGGCCAAAAACTGCCAAAAACTGTTCCCGCCTGACAGCTCGTTCGAACGACATTTCGTTCGAACGAACTCTCGTTCGAACGAGACTTCTAACGACACACCAGTATGGAATTCGTTAGAATCTCGTTGGAAACCTCGTTAGAACGAACAAGTTCATTCGAACGACATTTCGAACGACAGACCAGTTTAGACTCGTTGGCAGGTTCGTTCGAACGACATCTGGTTCGAACGAAAAAACTCGTTCGAACGACATATCTAACGAACGACCAGAAAGATTGAAAAATTCGATTTTGGCCCAGAAAACTTTATGAACTTAATTTAAAGTTTTATATAATTTCTTTCTTAAAACAAAACGCAGTTTTTATAAAACCTAACACCTAATAAACTTTGTTCCAAGCTCCTATATAAATATAATTGCATTCATACCTTGGGAGCATGGAACCAAAGTTGATGACGTAGAAATGAGGCACGCAAACCGGCACATTTGATGAAGCTTTATATTCTTTGCCACTACGTCTTCAACAAACACTTCATAGGCTTGAGAGTATTACAATTACATACTTTCCTATGAATAAATGTTTTTGTCCGGAATTGAGCCAAAACTACATATGGACTCAATTGGAAATTTGTGTCCTTACAGTAACAATTAATAATATTTCCCCAAATGGCACATTAAGTCTCATGAATTGTATAAAAGTAGTGGTCAGTTACTGAAGATGGGAAATTGAATTTGAAATAAGAATTTTATTATGTTAGAAGTAACAGGCCTTACTCAGTTTGTAAGTGTGAAGACAAAATGCGAAAAGTAAAAAAAAATGCTAATATACGATCTTTGAAGATTAAAGCAAACCTCAAATCAGCCTTAGCAAATATAGGATCTTTGAAATAATCTCGTGTAATATTTCATATCCATGTCATATATCTCGAATCTTCGACCCCTGTTAGGATCAACATGACCACCTCCATAGATTCGCCTATTCCTGCAGATCCTTCAACAACTGGTGTTTTGCCATATTCATCTGAAATTCATGAAAACAACCAATATTGTTGCCAAGAACAATAGGATTACTACACAATCTAATCCCATTTCATTCAACATTCTACCATTCATGTTGGCCACTAACATCTCATTTTCAAGAGAAGACGCCATTGGTATAATTACCCTAACAAATAAATTGGTATTAATCCTCTAATTTTAGGAGAGTATAGAGAGAGGCAAAATGGTTTACAATAATCTTCAAACTGAGCAGAGTCATTTAATTAAAACTCCATCATATTTCAGAGAGTAAATGTGATTCATAGACCATCAAGCGTTAGCTAATTTAAGAAACCAAGTATATGGTGTATCAATAAAGGCAGTGTTCATTGGCCTGCTTTGGGAATAAAACAAAACAATACACATTATTTAAAAAGTGGTACAGATATGCATATACACATTATTTAACATCAATCACATGCATTATAAAAATAATGACACAAATAAAACTAAACTCATATACCTCTGTGGGAAATAATGACTTAAATTAGGTCACCTACAAAGAAAAAATAAATAAGAAACCCCAAAAATTAAAATCAGAATCATACATGTAAACAAATCTAAAATTCGAAATAGATCTTAATCGAAATCAAAATGATGCCCTAAATCATCCCGTATTTTCAGATCAAGAGGAAGATTGGGCAAAAAAAATGAAGCCCTAATTTTCTGATCAACAAAGGAAAAAGAGGAGTAATCAGTGATGAAGTATGGAAATTGAACTACGTAGACATAAGAATCTGACAATTTCGTACCTGATGTTAATACAAATAGTTAACATCTCAAACATCAGGTGTGTGGAATTTTTGAGCGTGGGATTTCATATATGGTGGTGACCGGTGTAGATACGGTGGAGGAAGCCTTGGATTTCGTAGATTGGAAGGAAGTGGTAGCAACCGGAGAGGGAGGTAGCGTGGGAGGGGTAGAGAAATGAGAGGCGATGAGTTAGATTGAGACAGGCCATGATAGGGTTTGTTTTTTAGATCACCAGTAGTGAGGGAGGAGGGGGAGCGGTGAGGGAGATTACCAGTAGGCGGCGGCGGCTGGAGGTACAGACCGGCTGGAGATGGTAAGCGGGTGAGGGGAGGGAGAGAGTCGGGGAGCGGGAGATTGAAATATGAGAGAGGAAAGAGAAGAGGGAAACTAAACATAATAATTTTTTTTGGGTCTTTTATATTTTAATCCAGTGTACTCAATTTTGGCACACTTTAAAAAGTGCCAAATTTTGGCACTGTTTTAAAGTGTGCCAGATTGTCCTTAAACATTGCCAGAATCTGGCACTGTTTAAAACTGTGCCAGATTTTTAACATCAGGGTGTGCCAAATTACTATTTTTGGTTTAGTGGATCACGTTAGATAGTACCAGCCGGCTATGACTCTCTGGAGCCACAGAGATGCGCTAATGTGTCGTATCTTTCATTCGAGCTTGCATGATATGGCCCAAAAATGGTTCGAAAGGCTCCCTCACAGATCTATCCGAAGTTTTAAAGCCCTGGTAGAGTTCTTCACGACTCGCTTCATTACTAGCAGCTCCCATCCAAAGAGGATGGATGCCTTGCTAACAATGAAGAAGACGCCTCAAGAAAGCCTCCGGGACTATGCAAAAAGATACTGGGAGTTATTTAACGAGATTGAAGACTACTCGAAGCAGGTAGCCATCGCCTCTTTTAAAATTGGCCTATCTAGATCCTGCCTCCTGCACCAATCCCTGACGAAGAAGGAGGCCACAACCATTAACGACCTGATGGCCCGCATCGAGAAGTACGCTAAAGACGAGGATGTGACTCGCCTCAACACAGGGGAAAATGATCGAGCTAAGTTCGTAGCCAAGAGCAACGACAAGACCGAGAACCAAAAAAAAGGAGGCAAGAATGGGGGCAAAAGTGGCTCCAAGAGCGGAGGGAAGAATGATGTTCCAAAAGCATTTCAGGCAGTGAATACTGTCTTCAAAGAGCCAATCTATAAGATCCTGGATAAAATCAAAGACGAACAATTCGTTAAGTGGACCAGAAAGATGGGAGGAGATCCTTCATAGAGAAACAATGTGCTGAGGTGTGCTTTTCACAAAGAAGGAGGACATATGACAGAGAACTGCAAATCCCTTAAGTCTCACCTCGAGGAATTAGCCCAAACTGGGCACCTGAATGAATTTGTGGAGAAAAAGGTAGAAAGAATCACTGCCAATGGAGACACCAGGCCCGGCAACGTACTCGAAGACGATGCTGGCCATGAATTTGTAGTAATTCATAGAGCATCGGACATGAAGCAGATCCAAGGTAATTCAGCTCGGATGAAAGTGAAAAGGCTTATGACAGTAATGCAAGCTTTTCAGAATGACCCAACAAAGATACAGTCAGGAAAACGCCGACGAGCAGATGAAGTCGACTACAACAAACACATCGTGTTCATAAACGAAGATCTAGTGGGGGTGAGAACCCCACATCATGATGCCTTGATCATTACACTCAGGATAGCAAACTATGATGTCGATAAGATGCTCGTCAGGAAGCTCATCTGAGGTAATGTATCTCAACCTGTTCAGAAGATTGAAGTTGAGCATTTCCGACCTAAAGGAAGCCACTGTCCCTTTAGTTGGCGTCGCAGGGAAAATCACTATTCCTTTGGGGAAGATCGTGCTGCTAGTAAGGGCAGGAAGTGTCTCCAAGATGATTGAGTTTTTGGTAGTCGACATTGACTTGCCATACCAAGCGATCCTCGGCAGAGGGTGGCTACACGCGATGAAGGTAGTCCCGTCGACCTACCATTAGAAACTCAAGTATGTGACCGAGCAAAGAGTAATGGAGATCCATGGCGATCAATCGATGGCGAGAAGATGCTTCATAGCAGCCATCCGCCCAAAACCAGAGAAGAAGGCCGACAAGCCTAAAGAGAAATTTGAAGAACAAGAAGGTCAGATACCTTCAAAATAGCAGTTAAAGTATGGAAGACCTGGAGTGGAGGAGACCAAGCTACTTCCCTCTGAGCGGGTCATCGAGAACCTGGAGGAAGTTGCAGCTGGTGATGGCCAGAAGGAAAGGATGTTCTTAATTGGAGCTTCTCTCATAGAGAAAGAAAAGAAGGAATTGATAATACTGTTGAGAAGCAACATAGACGTTTTTGCGTGGGAACCATACAAACTATCGGGAATTGATCCCAGTGTAGTTTGCCATCGGTTGCACGTCGACCCCACTTTCAGGCCAATCACACAGAAAGCACGACGAGCAGTACCAGAAAAGGCCAAGGCCATAGAGAAGGAAGTAGAAAAGATGTTGGATGCAGGATCCATACGGGAAGTTTAATTCCCTAAATGGTTATCCAACCTAGTAATAGTCCCAAAGAACAATGGGAAATGGAGAGTCTACATTGATTTCACTGACCTTAATAGGGCATGCCTTAAGGACAACTTCCCTCTCCCAAAGATCGACCAATTGGTAGATGCCACAGCAACACATGAAAGAATGAGTTTTCTGGACGCATATTCGGGGTATCATCAGATCCCTCTGTATGCACTAGACCAAGACAAGACAACATTCATCACCACCGTGGGATTATACTGTTACAAAGTCATGCCCTTCGGGCTAAAAAATGCAGGGCCAACCTACCAGAGGTTGGTTACCAAGATGTTCAAGGACTAAATGGGAGATACTATGGAAGTCTACATCGACGATATGCTCGTCAAGAGCAAAGACAAAGAGGACCACCTCTCAGACCTATCAAGAACCTTCAAAATCCTCAGGAAATACCGAATGAAACTTAAAATGAGCAAGTGTTCTTTCGGTGTCCAGTCAGGAAAGTTTCTTGGATACTTGGTCAGAAAAAGAGGCATTGAGGACAATTCGGACTAGATCGATGCAATCAACAGGGTGTAGCCCCCTCGCACTATACGAGATGTACAAAATCTCACGAGAATGCTCGCTGCCTTGAACCGTGTCATCTCAAAGTCTTCAGAGAAGTGCAAACCATTCTTCCAGCTCCTGAAAGTTAACAAGACAATTGAGTGGAATCGAGACTGCACACAAGCTCTAGACGAGCTTAAGGCATACCTTAGTTCTCCTCCTCTGTTGGTTATACCTCAAGACGATAATCCCCTGTACTTATACCTGCCGTCTCCAGCCATGCCATCAGTGCTGCACTAGTGTGCGAAAAGGCAGGAATCCAGCACCCAGTTTATTACGTGAGCAAAACCTTATTAGACACCGAGCAGCGGTACCTACCCTTAGAGAAGCTAGCTTTTGCACTAGTAATAGCCTCGAGGAAATTAAAGCACTACTTTGAATCTCACACTGTCATCATCCTTACATCACACCCCCTTAAAGCAATCTTGCGAAAAGCAGACTTGTCAGGCAGACTGTCTAAATGGTCAGTCGAGCTTGAGCGATTTGACATCCAATTTCAACCAAGGAATGCAATCAAGGGGCAGATCCTAGCCGATTTCATAGCCGAGTTCACAGGTGACCAACCTCTCAATCAACCTCAACCCATGGAGCAAGGAGAGAATCATGTAACAGATAAAGTTTGGTGACTATTCATTGATGGAGACTCAAACTCAAAGGGGGCAGGAGTGGGCATTGTACTTGTTACTCCTGAAGATATAATTCTCGAGCAAGGAATCAGGCTTGGATTTGAAGCCTCCAACAATGAAGCAGAGTATGAGGCTTTGATAGCCGGCCTCCAGAAAGCACAAACGTTGGGGGCAAGGAAGTTGCAGGTGTTCGGCGATTCGAAGCTGGTCTCCAATCAGATAAGTGGAGACTTCAACACAAGAGACAAAAGAATGGCAGCTTACCTCGCCCTAGCAAAGAAACTAATATCGGGCTTTGAGGAGGTCAGCATCCAGCAATTTCCCAGAGGACAGAACAGCCATACTGACACCCTCGCAGCCCTGAGTTCGACAATTAATTTCGACTTAAAAAGAATAATACCCATCGACTTCCTCGTCCATCCAAGCATCAACTAGAGAGATGAGCTGCCAAGCGTGGAACGTGTGCTCCAAATTGAGTCAGCACCCAGTTGGATGGACCCTCTAAATGACTATTTGAAAAAAGGCGTACTCCCAAACGATAAAAAGATCGCTCACCAGATAAGAGTCAAAGCTGCTCGCTTTCACTTATCTCCTGAGGATAAACTGTATAAGAGATCATTCACCGGCCCTTACCTTAAATTCATTCACCCTAGGGACGTCGAGCAAGTCCTGCACGAGCTTCACGAAGGAGTTTATGGAAGACATATCGGAGGAAGATCACTAGCTTTTTGAGCAATGAAGGAAGGCTACTGGTGGCCCTACATGCAGAAGGATTCAATAATATATGCTCAGAAGTGTGAGAAATGTCAACTGCATGCTCCTATGGTCCATCAACCTGCCAGCGAACTAAGATTTCTTACCAGCCCCTGGCCTTTCGCTCAATGGGGGATGGACATAGTGGGCCCTCTTCCTACTGCTGCTGGCAACACCAAATATCTGTTAGTCGCAACTGACTACTTCACCAAATGGATCGAGGCAGAGCCACTCGCGAACATCCGAGATGCAGATATGATAAGATTCATATAGAAGAACATAATTACCCGCTCTGGAATTCCCAGAACCATTGTCACCGACAATGGAACTCAGTTCGAGAGCGGTTCCTTCCAAAATTTCTGTAGCGACCACGGAATCAGGCACCATTTTAGCTCAGTGGCCTACCCCCAGAGCAACGGTCAAGCTGAAGCTTCCAACAAGATAGTAATCGATGGTTTAAGAAAGCGACTAGAGCGAGCCAAAGGCACATGGGTGAACAAACTACCAAATATATAGTGGACTTACCTCACCACCCCACGACGATCAATGGGGGAAACCCCATTTTCACTCACGTATGGAATGGAGGCAATCATCCCTTTGGAAGATGACCTACCAACTATGAGGACCACCCTCATCGACCAAGGCCAGAATGATGCAGCATTACTCGCTGAACTTGACCTAGCTGACGAACGTAGAGAACTTGCCTTAGTGAAACTTGCAAGCTATTAACAATAGCTCGCAAAGCACTATAACAAGTAGGTCAATCCAAGGACGTTCCAGGTTGGGGACTACGTCCTAAGAAAAGTCCTTGGCAGCGCAGTAAAACCATCAGACGACAAGTTGGGACCAAACTGGGAGGGGCCATTCAAAATAACAAGAGATGATCTATAAGGAGCTTATCACTTAGAAACGATGGAGGGCAGAGAGATACCCCGAGCATGGAATGCAACCAACCTTAAGAAATTCTATTTCTCATTTTTTCATCTTTTATCGGATTTATGGAATTGGCAACTCGTTTTTTATTTACGCGTGAGTAATAAAAGTTGTTTTCCAGTTGAATTTTATGAAGTGTTAATTCTGTATTATGAACTTTGTAACTTACACACCCTTTCCAAGTGACAAGCACACTACCCGGTACACAACAGCAGGGAAATCACCCTCCTCAGGTTTTCGTTATGAAAACATGAACAACTTCTTAGCATTGCCCCTGGCAATATATGAAGCCCTACAGGAGATCCTTAGATAGTCTGGCCAAATCAAATTGGTCGCCAAATAATGTTTGGTTCACAAAACCTGATAGGATAGAACATCCAACACCAGGTGTGTCCTCGCCATTGCCACACTTAGGCCTAAGGGAGTGTGACGACACAACCTAACAGGTAAAGTGGGACAAAATGGTATCTTATCAGCATACTGAATTGGGAGGATACTCACTCAACGAAATAACCCCATAAATCTAGTCGGCTGCGAAGGGCCCAAGATAATCAAGTGAGAAATAAATGAAGTAAAAATATACAACACATGTTTAGTCGGCAGAATTATCCAAGACATAAATATCACATTACTTCATTATATTTACAAAAAAAGCTACATAGAAATCCTAATGAGGAAGAGGCCTCTGATCAAGATAATCAGTTACTTGCGCTCTTCGGCCATCATCCGGATGAGGAACGAAGTCTTCCTCGACCTCACCCGCATTTTTCTCTAATAATGGCCTAGGAATGGCATTTATTGGGACCCACTGGTCATCCCTCCTAAAAGGATTAGGCATCAGGGTCAATGGAGATATCTCATGACGATACCAAAGCATGGAGTTCCTAGTGACTCTCAGCTCCCTGAGGGCGCTCAGCCACCCTCTGATGTAGGATAACTCCTCGACCTCTGCCAACCTCGTCGGGGCATCTGCCCAGCCTTAGTCATAACCATCAGCCCACACTTGTCGATGTCCTTTCTTGAACAAATGCCTTAATAGTGTGACATCCCTTTGGAGTCCAGCAGCTATTACATACGCTCGACGAACATCTGCTTGAAGTTTGTCAGCCTCTTCGTCTACCCCTCCATTACCTGCGCTAGCTCGTGGACCAGCTGAAGACGAAGAGCCTCTTAAAACCTGGGGTGAAACACTCGGTGCATAGGCCCTCAGTCGTGATACTTCCCTTCTCAATGTCTTATTTTCTTGTAGAAGAATTTTTTCGACCTGATTGATCTCTGAAGCATCAAGAAGTCTAGCTCTCAGAGTGTTCACTTCTTCTTGAACAGAGGCACCAACCTCTTCCATCTCCTGAAGTCTGTCTTTCAATTTGGCGACGAGCTCTGACTGATCTTTGTAATTCTTAATCCTCGATCTCAGATATTTGTAGAGTCTCACAAAGGCTTGACGAACTTGGTTGCTCGCGATGGGACCCAAGATCCTTCCCAGTTGAGAGGTGGCGGGTATATATTCATCTACATTAATCAACTACAAAGCATAAAAAGAGCATCAAAGATCAGGAGAATCAGTATGCAGAAGAGAAAACCCTTTCATTTCATTCATATAAAGGACTCCAAGTGCATCGATGCTTAAAATAAAATAATACAATAAATCAACAATAAAGGGAAGTCCTAAGAGCAGACTAGCGAGCAACCTCAATCTGTTCAGAGGTAGTCGACCGTTTCCCCTTGTCAGCGGCACCGGTAGCACCTCCCTCAGCAGAAGTAGTTGTTTCCCCCTGAGCAAAAGGAGCATCAACAGGAATAGTTTGAGAGGCAGAAGTAACCCCTTTAGTAGTTGGGGCAGAGGTTTCAACAACAACGGGCTTCGATCCTGGGTCATATTCATCGTACAAGGGTGAGTCAATATCTACCTCAGCAACCAGAAGAGCCTTGTTCCAACCCTTCTTAAAATTTAAACGGCTAATATAGCCTATCTATAATTAGGCATCCTCATGGGCCGCCGCCCATCCAGCATTATATGAGCTCTCCTCTGCTGTCGCCACTTTCTCTCTCAACACCTTGTTCTCCTCCACCACAGCCAGCTTGCTCGAGCAAACCAAGTCATAAGCCTATCGAAGAGCTCTTTGACCCCTGCTTCTCTTGCCTGGTTGGCTTCAGTAAGGGCAAGATCAGAAGATTTTTGGGCAGTATGGGCAAATTTTAGACTTGCCTCCAGCTCGACATTCTTCTTCTCCAACTCAACATTCTTATTTACCAACTCGTCATGAGCACGATAGAGTACGGTAAAATCTGTTACGAACTACAAGAAAAAATAAGTACATTAGAGTGACGCATCAAACAAAATAGTGAAACTATGGAGAGACAGGAACAAGCTTACCAAGGCCAGCTTCTGACTGGCTTGCAAGGCTAACTAGTCTGACCTCGTTACCTTCTGACGGTCAGTGGACAATATTTCCCTATCAAGCAACGCGGGAGCTAGCTGAGGAGATATAAAAACTGATTCCCCCTCGGGCAAAGCAGACACGGGCACCAGGACTTTCCCTGCCTTCGTCCTTGCTTCAACTCTCCGCCTCTCCTCCTCTTTCTCCTTCTTCTCTCTGTCAGCCCTCATCCTATCCTCAACTCTCTTCTTTTCCTCTTCCTTTTTCCTCTCCTTCTCTCTCAGCAAATCTTATTTTCTCTTCTTCTCTTGCTCATGAGCAGCAGGATGAGAACCAGCAACAACAGTTCCATGGTCAGACTTCTGCTTCTTCGACTGATGAGCGAGGAACACTTCATCTTCATCGGCATCATCACTGTTGGAACACGAGTCCCCCAATTTAAAAATTAGATTTCCTTTTTATGTAAAATCGATGCGGAAATGATGTGATGGTTCAACTTAAAAATAAATTTTAATTTCTTAAAGAAATTAAAATTAAACAAAGTGAAGTCAAAGTCCTAGAATTTGCCTAAGTCATATTTATCATTATTAGCAAATTAGGCGAAACCAAATTTTAGCAAATGACTTGAATTAAATAACTTTACCCAATATTTAATTTTGCAACAAATTAAATTAATAGTGATTTAAACCAATTTTATCTTTTTACCTAAGCATGCGTTCTAGGTGATTGCGAAAGATAAAATAAAAACAACAAACCACTACGCCGCGATGTACGAGGAAAAACTCACAACGGGAAAAAACCTCGGATGGCCCTAGCCTCAGATCCACTAGATACGGTTTTACAAATACAAGACAAAAAGACTTACATCACCCGACTCGATCCCTCTCAAGCCCCGACGCTTCTTCTTGTATAGACCTCTTCCTAGCGAATAACCAACGGAGCTCCACCGCGGTCTCGGAATCCACCGATCGGATAATAGGCACACCGTCAACCACACATGGTGCCTTTCACCATGTGAGAACTCCGCAGTAAAAGCTTCTTCTTTGAGGGATGTAGAAGCAAATCCAAAACTTCTCTTTAAGACGAAAGAGATGAACCCGGTGCCAAAACTCCAAGCAAGATGTATATATATTGAAATTTGGATTAAATAAACAATTGGGTATAAACTAGAGTGATAAAATATTTTCTTCTTGAAAAATAACACTCAAAATATTGAACATTTTCCTTAAACAATTTAGCTCTCAAACTCTCTCTAGGAGATGGAATAGAATGGAAAAGTTGGATTAGAAAATGTCATTCCCGCACATAATAAAAGTTAGTTAAGAAACAAGTGGGCAAGTGGGAGAAAACTGCTTAAAACTGCCATTAAAATCTTCCCGCTGGAATCTCGTTCGAACGACATTTTCGTTCGAACGGGAATCTCGTTCGAACGAGGTTTCTAACGAAGTTCCAGTATGTTTAAGGATGAACTCATTATAAATCTTGTTGGATATCTCGTTTTAACATAAGGTTCGTTCGAACGACATTACAATGGCCAATCAGGGAACTCGTTGGAAAACTCGTGTGAACGACATCTGGTTCGAACGAAAAACTCGTTCGAACGACATATCGAATGAAGAGACAAAAATTTTGAAATTCTTTGTTTTAGCCCGAAAAACTTTATAAACTTTATTTAAAGTTTTAATAGAAATCTTTATGAAAACAAAACGCAGTTTTAAATAAACCTAACACCCAATTAAACTTGTTCCAAGGTCCTATATATATATAAATGCATTTATACCTTGGGAGCATGGAACCACTGTTGATGATGTACAAACGAGGCACAAAAAACTTCATGTTGATGAAACTTTATACTCTTTGCCGCTACGTCTTCAACAAACTTCTTCATAGGCTTGAATATATTACAATGAAATACTATCCTATGAATAAAAGTTTTTGTCCGGAATTGAGCCAAAACTATATTAGGACTCAATCGGAGAAATGTGTCTTTACAAATCTCCCCCTTTGGCTATTCCGGGACAAAAACAAAAACAAAAATCCTAAAGGGCCATCAAGCTCTACTAGACTCAAAACATAACCACCCAAACTTGACTCAACCCAAGGATCAAATGCTTTGCCATTGAAAGTTGCCGCTTTAGAAGAATTCCTGCACAGTTAAGCAAACTATCAAATGCATAGGGAATATCAAAGTATTTAAAGCAATTAAAATAAATACTCCCCCAAAATTAATTCTCCCTTTATCAACTATGATCAACCTAAGAAGATAGCGCTCTCCCCCTAAGATAGATCTCCCAAACTAATATATGATTACAATAGGATTAGATACCATTTCTCCCCCTATCATTCTCCCCCTTTTTGTTCAGGAATAGACAAAGGATATAACTAATTTAAACACGTTGAAGCTTAAGTGATAAGACATTAAAGCATATGAGCAACAAAAACATAACTAATCCAAAATAGATACCAAAAATGAGGTATAAGCATAGGTGGACTAGAAAGCAAGGCAAAGACTAACAAAATATCATATATATATATATATATATATATATATATATATATATATATATATATATACATACACTAAGTTTACCGATAAAGCACTTGCATATATAAATATTTATAAACACACATATGACACAAACTACAATAAGTTTAGCACACTTGTATGGCAAAAATATGTCATATGGAAACGAAAGTGTAGGGGTGTGAACTAGCAACAATTAAATTTAGACCCAAACACTTAACAAGTTCACGGAGTTCTCATTTGATTGCAAACTTTATCACATTTAAATATAACCTCATGTGACAATAAAGATTGAACTCAATGAACAAACATACACAATGCATACAAGCCTAGCATGTTGATGATTCTACAAACCAAATAGAGTCATGACATTAAAGACAACTAGGATAAACGGATATTGTGAAAACCGTTGATATACCATCCAATTCTCCCTCATTAAGCATATATATTATTTTTATTTTAAATGAATATATCAAACAAACATAGGCCTTGGCAATTATTTTTCTTTTTAATGCCATATATTCAGTTTTTAGGCCTTTGGACCATGTATTTCTTTTAGGTCCATTCAAACGGTGGCTTACTATCGCAAATGATATAATTAATCCTTTCGGAGCCCTTACCCGTGCACATTTAGATATATAATTTTTTATCTCACAAAGCTCACGTGCAACGGACTAGTACTCCTAGGTCATAAATATGTAGATGACTAGATTGGTAGGAGAATACCTCACAAAGCTCAAATATAACATGTGACATTAAAATTTCAAACGAGCTCGTGCATGTGTGAATAGAGGCATATGAAAATAGAATCCATTTAATCAATACAAAATCCAATTACTCCATAAAATTATGGTAAAGAACATTTTAAGGACTGACAATCTAGACCAAAAGTTCTAGCCACATGGGAGCGTTAAAGATGGGATTCAAACACAAGTATATGCCACTTAAAGTGTGTCAAACTAAAATGCACACAAAAAAATCTTTTTGAGTTTTTGACACTTTTAACCAAAAATAAAAATATATACTCAAAAGGATAACAAAAATCATTTGTATTTTTCATTAAGCTTAAATGAAATAAATAAAACACAAATGATAAACAAAAATCTTTATGTATTTTTCAATTAATGCAAACAAAATAGATAAAATACAAAAGATAAACAAGTCATAATTTCTAGCATGAGATATGAAATATGGCAATGACTAGAAAATGACTAAATATGCATACATCTAGCAATGATATATAATATGAAGCACAAAAAGCTAGAGTATGCATAAAACACTAACACATTCAATCTTTAAATTTAGCAAGGGAGGTTTCATGTGAAAGTAAATGAGAATCAACAAATCTTGTATCTAGCGCATTTAAAATTGGTTTCCTAACCCATATAGATTTATATTTAAAATGATGGGGATTAGGAATTAATGAAATGCTAGACAAAAAATTTCTTGGACTTCTTTTAAGATCAAAATAAAATGACCTAAGGTGACCTTTCCTACCAAAATGCAAGCATGTGTAAACACGAGGAATGTTACCTAAGGTGTGACCTTTTTTAAAGTCCTTGGAAAAAGTTGACCCTATAAAAAAAACAATGGTCTTAGCTTTATCAATGGAAGCATTTGAGCAAGAAGAGCTAGAACCATTACAACTATTACTAGAATCTTGAAAATCATTTTTTAATTTTAAAATTTCGGACTCAAGTAATAAATTAGACTCCTCAAAATTACGGGACTCCTTCTTTAAATTTTCTATAATTCCTAGAAGGTTATCACGCTCCGCTTCAATGTGAGCAAACTTGTCCCTAAGAGTCTTTTCACAACTTTCACTCTCTTTCTTAGACTTTTCTAAAATATCAAAGTTGGAATATAAGTCCATGAGCTTTTCACGAAAAATATCTTTTAGAGATAGAGAGATTTGCAAAGACTCAATGTGAGCTTTAAAACAAGAATTTTCATTTTCAAGAAATTTAATTCTTTTTACAAATCTCAAATTTAATTCCTTTAAATTTTCGTTACATTTATTAAGCCCATTTAATCTCTCTCGAAAATCAAAATTTTCATTTTCATTAAAATTGGACAAATTTTCATTAAGACGTCCCATCGAGAGATATAAAACAAAAATTGAGAGTGTGTAGCAAATGACTTGAATTAAATAAACAACCCAAATTAATTTTGCACCAAATAGATTAACTAGTGATTTAAACCAATTTTATCTTTTTACCTAAGCATGCGTTCTCGGTGATTGCGAAAGATAAAATAAAAACAACAAACCACTACGCCGCGATGTACGAGGAAAAACCCACAACGAGAAGAAACCTCGGACGGCCCTAGCCTCAAATCCACTAGATACGGTTTTACAAATACAAGACAAAAAGACTTACATCACGCGACTCGATCCCTCTCATGCCCCGACGCTTCTTCTTGTATAGACCTCTTCCTAGCAGATAGCCAACGGAGCTCCACTGCGGTCTCGAAATCCACCGATCAGACAATAGGCACACCGTCAACCACACATGGTGCCTTTCACCATGTGAGACCACCGCAGTAAAATCTTCTTCTTTGAGGGATGTAGAAGCAAACCCAAAACTTCTCTTTAAGACGGAAGAGATGAACCCGGTGCCAAAACTCCAAGCAAGATGTATATATATTGAAACTTGGATTAAACAAACAATTGGGTGTAAACTAGAGTGATAAAATATTTTCTTCTTGAAAAATAACACTCAAAACATTAAACATTTTCCTTAAACAATTTAGCTCTCAAACTCTCTCTAGGATATGGAATAGAATGGAAAAGTTATATTAGAAAATGTTATTCCCACCATAATAAAGTCTGAGAAAAGTTAGTTAAGAAACAAGTGGGGAAGTGGGAGAAAACTGCTTAAAACTGCTATTAAACTGTTCCCGCTTGAATCTCATTCGAACGACATTTTCGTTCGGACGGGAATCTCGTTCGAACGAGGTTTCTAACGAAGTTCCAGTATGTTTAAGGATGAACTCGTTTGAAATCTCGTTGGATATCTCGTTCGAACATAAGGTTCGTTCGAACGACATATCGAACGACATTCCAGTGGCCAATCAGAGAAATCATTGGCAAACTTGTTCGAACGATATCTAGTTCGAACGAAAAACTTGCTCGAGCGACATATCGAACGAAGAGACAGAAAGTTTGAAATTCTTTATTTTAGACCGAAAAACTTTATAAACTTTATTTAAGGTTTTAATAGAAATCTTTCTAAAAACAAAATGCAGTTTTAAATAAACCTTACACCCAATTAAACTTGTTCCAAGCTCCTATATATATAAATGCATTCATACCTTGGGAGCATGGAAGCACTGTTGATGACGTACAAACGAGGCACAGAAACTGACATGTTGATAAAGCTTTATAATCTTTGCCGCTACGTCTTCAACAAACTTCTTCATAGGCTTGAATATATTACAATGAAATACTATCCTATGAATAAACGTTTTTGTCCAGAATTGAGCCAAAACTATATTAGGACTCAATCGGATAAATGTGTCCTTATAATCACGGATCAAATTCTTCCTAGGGGGAGCCATTTCTTCGCTGGAGCTACTAGATGCACTCGAAGACTCTTTATCCTCATAAACCCCTTCTGAACTAGAAGACGCTTCACCACTGGAACTCGCCTCACTGGTATCACCTTCAGCAGCACCCCTGATATCACCCTCACTATCAGAACTGCTCTCTTCCTTGTCCAAATAAATTGGATCTGCAGCAGCTTCTTCGGTAAAATCAAGCTCGAGGACTTTGTCTACAGGATGAGCAATGAAACTAGAGCCAATATTTTTATATTCTAGAAGAAATGAAGCTGGCCGAGGGTGTTCACCGTCGGCCAAAGATTCTCTAATATTCCACGCTTTGACCATCTCAGCCCCACGAACATCACCAAGAGCAGGCTCCAAGTTCTTTGCCTTCGCTGAAAAAAAGAAAGGAAAGTATAAAAAAATCATACACTGACAAAAAGATCAGAGGAGCAAAATAGAAATCACTCCTACCTATAAACTCCTCCCCATAGAAGGGAACCGTGAACATATTAGATCTCGACCCATCACTATGGGGAGAAAATTGCCAATTCCTAGCGAGAAAAGCCTCCTGCCAGTAGTCCTTATGGGAATCAGGTAAATTAACTACCAATACCCAATCAGGACTCCTGGCCTTCAGGTAGAGAAGACCGGAGCTCGTTCGAGAAAATGAGTAGCAGAAGCAGATCTCAGCAAGCCTTAAGTTGGTACCATAGAGTTGGTTTATTCTATGGACCCCATTCATTATCTTCCAGACATTGGGCGAACATTGTGCAGGGACAATACTAAAATAATTAAAGAAATAAAGAAATAACTGGTTTGGAGGGAAAGTAAGCCTCCTTGAGACAACAACAGGACGTGGATCTAATGAGCGTCCTCTATTTCTTTAACGTTCCCAGGAACAGGGGCACACTCAATGTCTACCCATTCTGGGATGTTATAGAATTTCCTAAACTCAGACACTGATCGATTACCTATTTTTTTCATTCGTAAACCCTAAGATGCAAATTCAGAGAAAAACTCAACAAAGAAAGAGCAAAGGGGACTTACGAGATGAAAGTTTGACTTAGACGATACTAGATCACAAGCCCAGATGACGAGGAAGATCGAAAGTGAATAAAATGAAGGCCTGAAGAAGAAAACATGACATCTAGAACTTGCAGAAGATGAGTGGATGTGAAGAAATTTGAAACGACAACTGTGGAACTCTACTCCAAATAGCTTTTAAATGCTCCCAATCATCGCGCACAGGACACGAAGCAACTACCGCCTAAACCAGTTCTTGATTTTTGAAGAAGTTACACAATTCACAAGAAGTGTCGTTATAACAAATCATTTAAATTTATTGAGCCCAAATTGTGGCCCAACAACTTTAGGGGTAATTGTGGGTACCAGAATTTGGCGTTATGGGCCCGGACAAGTAGCCTGATGAAAACGGCCCAAAGTCCAAGCCCTTCATACTCTAACCAAATTCAGTTATGACTTAGTATCCTCCCAAAATCTCATGTAGAGATATTCTAGGAGAGAAAGATGGACTTGGGGGAGTCCAACACCCCCACTCCCCGAAGATAAACATGTATATAACAAACCCTAAGCCTGGGGCAAAGGGCACGGACTGTATACTCTAAAAAGCACTCCTCAGAGTATATAGAAATAATACTTACTGCACCACTGTGGACGTAAGCATTCTTGCTGAACCACATATATCTTCGGTTGAGTTATTAGCATTTTATGTTCTTTATTTTACTTGGTGATTGCATTTCTCTTATCTATTTTATGTTGAATATAATTGTCACCACAGCATATATTTATTCATCACTATAATATATATATATACACCCACACACACACACACAAATACAACACCTAAATACTCAGTTATGGTGCAATGCATACTTTGCTATTGAGTCCAGGTACATCTCATTCCAAAACAAGGATAGTCGGTTCGGTATCTCCCTATAACCATAAATACAAATCACACATATTGTGGTCGAACATAGTCCTAAGCCTTTGGGATACGCACAAACCTGCGCACCCCAATGACCATTAAATCCATTCTTGTCACAAATGGTATCCAACCTGAGTTCTATGTTTTGAGGTACCAATAAAAAATCCCCCCAGTGGGCTCATCAGGATGAGACTTTCCTCTTTTACAACCTCCCGCGATAGCAAGCAGCGTAGGTATGTCATACACATAATAAATCATATAATAGGCATTCATCTCACCTATGTATTATAACATAGATATAGGTATACTCACGTCCCATATCATAAATCTTATGCGTAGTATGCTATTACCCCGAATATCCTATATATAAATAAGTTGTAACTTTACTCTTTTATCGTACGCTCTCGAGTACTTCGCACCACTCAAAGTGTACATATTATTCTACCCATCATATCAATAGATAACTCATTATATCCTACTGGACTAAAACATCGTTGTCCTCAAATTCTCGAGATTCAAATTATTCTCCAAGTTAGGAAATTCTCTCACGTTAACCTAATTATGTTTATCCCTATATGCACCATTATAAGATCAAGCCCAATTCCCATTTTAGGCTTACCGGTCTTCTAACATAAGTCCAAGTATTTAAAAATGATTCCCAAGAATAATTCCCGAATGATTTTCTATTCATAACAAACAAAAGGAGAAAATTGACCAAAACTAGAGAGCGGAATTGATTCAGCCTAGCCCGAATTGATTCACCTCTACAGGTCGGGAAAATTATGTATTACTGTTCATATGGGTTTATCCAATATTAAACCCCCCAAATACTTAATTTAATCCTCCCAAATACCAATTCAATCATACCAGATTTTGTACTAACATAATTAAATAAATTTTAACATTCAAGAATCACAAACTCATCAAAGGGGCATCAATTCTCGAAATTAATTCAAGATAAAACATTAAGAACCCTAGTTTATCATCTTATTCAAGAACTATCATTAAAGCCCAGAATTATACATCACGATTCATTCAATTTCGTGCGTTATCATCTAAATATTCAGGGAAATCAAAACTATATTATAATCAATCCCATATTACTATTTAAATCCTTTAATTTCATCAATTTTCATATACAATCCATATTTAATTTGGCCTACACTAACATGGGTGTTATTATTTCTCTAAGTTTGCAAGATTAAACACTCGCCTCAATAAAGAAAGTCTAATTCGTTGGTGTAGTTGGTATGTTTGCGATACTCGCTCTCCGATCTATACGGTGGTGGTGTAAATGGGGTACTAGAGGTGGTTCTAGCCTTAGAAACCTCTCCTCCTCCTTCCTCCTTTGGGATCTCTCTGTGTATCAACAGACTACCCTAATTTTTCCCACATACAAGTTATATTAACCCTTTAATTTTTGTAGGTAAATAATGCCAAAAAATAGAAATTACAAAAACACCCTCCCGGGATGTCGGCTTAGCCTAAAAATACTTCGGGACCCAAACTAAACCCCCGAGTAGACTTTTCTGATTATCTTTACCCTTTCAGACTCATTGTCACACTCAAAATGACCATATGGTTGAATTATAAACAATTTACTTTTTATTCCAATAATTTAGTCCCGACACGACTAACACACGCGTCCCGACTTATTTACCGTAATCGTCGTATTTCTCCCCTGCGACAATAATTATAAATTCACAATCATATATTAAATTATTCGCTCACTAATTTTCAATATAATTCTCTTTAATAAATAATAACCCTTATCTCGCTAGTTAATATTTATTTTAATCCGAATTAATTGTCAATTAATTTCCCATATTTAATTTATTAATCCAATATTTAAAAATCATTAAAAATACGGGATGTTACATATTTCCCCCCTTAAAATGGAATTTTGTCCCGAAATTCAGAAAATTAAAAGTATAACTGCTAAAAATGACTCTGAATTTTTCTCGTGCATCTCAGCCTCACGCTTATAATACCCCATATTTCTATGTATTTATGATTTAATTAATTCAGAAATTAATTGGATAAATACGTTTTAGTTAAATTACATGTGTGACATAATTTAATGTGATTAAATAATAAAAGTGATTATTAAATATTAATCGAGAGATAGCGACTGATTAATATTATGTTATAAGATTTACTATGTGCGTGAATAGTAAATAATGGTGGATTTTTTTATATGTGGCATAGCGAGTGATATGTGCATATTTTATTTTATCTCACCGGGAGTCGCGTGTAGACCATTTTGAGGTGAGAAATGAGAAATATATTTTAAGTGACTCAGAAGATAATTTAGAGGTCATGAATGATTTCGTATGGGTCAAAATAGTCGGAATAGTGTACCCGGGGGTATAGTTTAGGTCCCGGGTCAATTTTAGACCAAATCAGCACCTTTTGAGGGTAATTTGGTCATTTTAATAATAAGGGTTAAAAGACCTACGAAAATTATCACCCTATATCTGGTAATTAGAATTGGGGTTTAGGGTTAATAACTTACAAAACTTGGAGAGGCCATTAGAGAGAAGGGGGAAACCAATTCCAAAGCTTAAGAAAGGATTCTTGAAGAATTGGACTTGAATCTTGAACCCAAATCATCCAAGGAAGAAGGATGGAGGGAGAAGAACATCAATCCACCATAAACAACATAAGATCATACCCTAAAAAACTATGAGTCAAGTGTTTATTGCAAATCAAATTCAAGTTATAATACCAATGTGTAGGGAGTTTTAAGAATTGGTTATATCTATTTTTGAATTAAATGTATGAATTAATCACATGTTTGGGTAGGATTTCATGTACAATGAATCCCTAAGTAAATATAAAATGAAATTTGAATATATTTGATGAATAACATAGAATATTTATGAGTTCTTGGTTGAAGAGCGTGAATCTTGAATGACTTAGGGTTTAATTGATGAACACAAGATGTCAATTAGCCAGAATTTTTAGCGTAATTTAAACGTATGCCATTTGAGTTTTACTTTTAATTATAGTGTGAACCATACATTAATAGAAAGGTATATCTCTTAGCTATCCAATGAACTTGGAATCAGGTTAATCGGAGTTATGTAGAGGGAGTAATCGACATGTTACTACAGGGTGTTTGATTTGCCAGCATAGTAATCTGCCAGAATTTTTACGTGACTTTAAACGTGTACGATTTGAATTGGACTTAGAATTAGAGTGTGAATCATATATTTATGGAAATTTATATCTCTTAGGTTTCCAATTAACTTGGAATCAGGTCAATCGGAGTTCTATAGAGGGAGAAATCAAAGTTTTACTAGAGGGTGTTTAATCTGCCAGAAAATGTCAGATTTTTTTTAATCCTCAAATGCCTATAATTTTATCGGGGAAGTGTTTTGGGACTTGATATTGCTGTAATAACGATATGGCAATAGGTCTATGATTGAGTTTTGGGCATTAATTTTGTGAGAGAATTAAAGTGGAGATTTCTAGGCTTGATTGCAACGTATTCTAATTCAAGATGATAATAATATAATTACAGAAAAGCGTGAGCGAGCTTAAATTTGTTGGGTTAGTAGGATAACAAGGGTAACTACTGAATTGATATAACAAGGGGTAACTAGGACCCTTAGAGTTGTTTGAACACTCCTATATATATGATAGTGAGATAAATCGTAAGGTAAATAGTACGACAAATATGTGAGAGAGATATACTACGTACTAAAGCGTATTATCAGGTTGAGTGAACACGTATTGATGAATAGTAATATATAGGTGGTGTGAATACCTATAGTATACTAAATAAAAATTGGTGATCGAAGTATGAGTCTGAGCCAATAAAGAGTAGAGAGAAAACTAGAATAAATATGAAAGTGAAATAAATTCGTAAAGCAAACAAGTACGGTGAATATTAGAGAGAAAAATATTACGTACAAGTATGAATAATTTGGTTGTGTGAATACCTATAAATTTTGTACTTAGGTTGGGTGAATACCTACAGTGCGTATATGATATTAGATCCAAGGATTAGACCGAGATAATATTATATTAATTCATTTACACTTGGAGTCGAGGATTAGACCGAGCCAATGTAAATGATAGGATAATTGGAGTCGATGATTAGACCGGGACAATACTTCTTATAGTATATATTGTGTGTGAAATATATACTATATAAATAATCAACTTGGGTAGAATTGTAGATGATTATATAATGTGCATACATCTAAAAGATAAATAAATTAGGATATTGGAGTCGATGATTAGACTGGGCCAATTATCCTTATAGTCTATATTGTGTGTGAAATATATACTATATGAATAATCTACTAGGATGAAGTAGTAGATAATTAGATAACATGAATACATCTAACTATTAACTTAAGCGGAGAAAGATTAATGGGAAAAACATAATATTAGATAGTAAGCATCTAATGAATAAGATTAAGTGGTCAGACTTAACTTTCAAATCGAAAACTAACATATGTGAAATGTTACTTGGAAATTTATTAACAATATGAGAGGTGTTAATGAAACTTAGTATTGTATGGTCGGTACGGGAACTTAGACATGTAGATAAGTTCAGATGAGTACTACAGTCTAAATAGCTTGGGTAGTTGAAAAATCCCGTAGGCCCCCAATTTTAAACAAAATTCTTTTTACTTTACAAAAAGTAATAATTTCCTTTCATAGAAAGATGCAAAAGCGAGATGATGGTTCAATAGAATAAACAAATTTTAATTTCTTTTCAAAATTAAAATTAAACCCAAGTGAAATTGGATGAAACACACACAAAATATTAATTTCACTTAAACACAATTAATTAATCCAAGTTCTAGAAATTTGCCTAAGTCATATTTTGCAATTTTACCAATTTAGGCCAAACCAAATTTAACACATTAAATTAATGACTTGAATTAATTACACATTAACATTACCCAATATTAATTTGCACCAATTTAAAGAAGTAGTGATTAAATTACACCAATTTTATATTTTTACCTAAGCATGCGTTCTAGGTGATTTTGCAAAAGATAAAATAAACAATTAATCCACTACGCCGCGATGTACGAGGAAAAATCCACAACGGGAAAAAACCTCGGACGGCCCTAGCCTCAAATCTACTAAGTATGGTTTTACAAATACAAGACATAAAGACTTACAACACTCGACTTCATCCCTCTCAAGCCCCGACGCTTCTTCTTGTAGACACCTCCACCTAGTGAATAACCACAGAGCTCCACCGCGATCTCGGGATCCACCGATCGGACTTTGTTGGTCACCGTCACCCAAACTAGGAGCCTTTCTCCAAGTGGGTATGAGAATGCAAACAATCTTCTTCTTTGTGGAATTTAGAAGCAAACCCAAACTTCTCTTCAAACGGTAGAGATAAAAACCTGTGCCAAACTCCAAGCAAAGTATATATGTATAGAAGAACTTGGATAAACAAACTATTGGGTGTAACACAAGTGTTTGAACATTTTTCTTGAAAATAAAACACTTAAAACAATGAAATTTTTCTTGGAAAATTAAAACTCTCAAAAACACTCTCTAGGAGTTTGTAGGATATGAAAAAGTTGGTTCCCACACCTTATCAAATTTGGCAAAAGATAGTGGGGAAAAGTAGTGGGAAAAGTGGCAAAACCGTCAAAAATTACCCAAAAAAATTTCCCGCCAAAACTCGTTCGAATGACTTTTCGTTCGAATGGATTTACTAATGAAGTTCCAGAATGGAAAAAAGAAAATTCGTCAGAAATCTCGTTCGAACGACCTGGCATCTCGTGCGAACGAGATGTCAGTTCGTTCGAACAACCTGGAAATCTCATTCGAACGAGATTCCAGTGTCCATCGAACGACGTTACAGAAAATCAAAAAAATAAAATATAAATTTTAAGCCCAAAACTTTATGAAAAGTTTCAAAGAAATATTTTTCTGAGTAAAACAAAGTCGATAAAATTAATTTATAAAAATTATAAATTACACCCAATTAATTTCCAAGCTCCCATATATATATATATATATATATATAATTGCATTCATACCTTAGGAGCATGGAACAATATTGTTGACGTAGAAATGAGGCACATTAAACTCGGCATATTGATGAAACTTTAAACTTGGCCGCTACGTCTTCAACTAAACACATCATAGGCTTGAATATGTACATTGAACACTATCCTATGACATAAATGTTTTTGTTCGGAATTGAGCCAAAACTACATTAAGACTCAATTGGTGAATTGATTCCTTACAGTAGTTGTAGCTACAATAGACTAAGTATAGAACGTTAGGCGTGCACTATAGATGAGAGGTGAGGTAAACTCAAGAGAGAGTGTACGTGAACATGTGTAATCAATAACTGAATTTTATTGTGATAAATTCTTGCTAAATATTTTCAAAATGTTTTGAGTACTAACTCTTGCTATAAAATATTTTTCAAAACCTTTTAGGTGTCTAGCCACAGGGATGCCAGACTCGAGGATTTCATTCTAGGGACTCAGTCTTGTAGCATTGTGGATGCTGACGGGATCTTGATTAGACGATTATACCTTTCTGATCTATTTTAGGATCTTATTTTATATTCCATGTATGGACATGTTGTCCGTTGATGGTTTATAGTTATTGAGTTCTTTTGAATATTATGGATTGTGGTTTTGAACTTTTAGTCGATGGTTTATCGGTAAGTATTTCGTTCATATATATTGTGTTGGATTGAACTCTAGTACACTGTGAATTTTTTATTTAGCTTTTCGCATGGTACATTTTTTTTGTTAACGAAAGATAAAATTTGGCACCGGTCTAATTTCACTTAGGTGGTTAGTAAATAAAAAGTTTTCGATAGTGATGCTAAGAATGAACCATATGAGAAACTTATGTTAATTTATTAAAGGCCTTATCACCCGATGTTTAATTAGGAGGTTTGTCACAGATGGTATCAGAGCATCAGGTTCTAGTGTCCTTAGGATCTGTATGGCTTACTACATTTTTAACGTATCGTTTGATTAATATAGAGCCCTATCATAAGATTGTTGTATTCCTTTACGTACGTGGCTTACGTTCTCCTGCTATTAAGTATAGGTGATGTGATTCATATACGAGTTCGATTGGGTATGGTACACCGAACAATGTAAGGCGGCCAGCGAAGTGCGTTGGAAGCAATGTAGGAGGGAAGGTCTCAGCATAAGTCTTGGAGTGTCCAGGAAAGGGTAATCATGCTAGATATCATCATATGTTATTCGAGTAGATAATGAGCAAGATAATATTTTGTGGATGATAATCTCCCAAACATCGTTGTAGAAAATAGTGGTACAACTTTAGAGTCACCCGGCATTGTAAGTAGGGAGGCGAGGATTGGCCTTAGAACTTTGTACCCGGCAAAGGGATACAGGAACTTGATAAAAGGATTAGAAGGTTGAGATTTGGACCTTGGGAAGAATACTCGGGAGTGAATGAGAATACCGGTTAGGATGACCAGTGTGATGTCGCCAAGATCCTTGGTTTGCAAGCTTACATAAATACTAGGGATCCATTGAAATATTTCAAATCAATGGAGTACTACCAAGTGACGGTAGGTTTAGTCAGGACAGGTAAGGCCAACACCGAGTTCTATAGGACAAATGGGGGCCAAGGAACACCAGAGGTAGTAGCCCGGGTCAAGACTACTAAGTCTGTGAGAAGGATCGTCATGTAATACCCAGCAGAGATAGAGTAATGGGAATTACACGGAGAGGTGTCTTAATCTTCAAGAGTATGGACACACGTGTGACCTTAGTCCACCTTAAGTTATGGGACAGGAGTGTTATGCCAACTAGGGAAACGATTTATAGAAATTTTGGTTCAGCTGGGATGAGGGTGTTATGCCCAAGAACCATTTGAGCCACTAATATTATTGACTATTGGAAGTATGAGTTTTATCCTCGGGTAGTAGGATAAGTTTTATGTGACATGAGCGAGTCACGGTATTCTATTAGCACTAGATTTGCCTGTGAGACAAGTTTAGTGGGTATATCACTGATAGCACTATAATGTGTATATAGTTGCCTTTGTATAGAGGGACTCTTTTTAGTACTAATTGCAGGGGGTAGGTGCAGACACAGGGAGTATATGGATGTTGGAATTACTCGTTCTAGTGAGGTGTCATGCGAGTATAATATTACCCTGGGTATGGACTGATTAGCAATGTAGGTGGAATTATTGAGGGCGGTGATAGCAAGGCCATCGTGTTTAATGTTCCAGGGAAGGATGTGTTGTTTGACAAGGCCTCACCTGAAAGAGGGTCGATCTCGCATTTATATTATATTATGGTGGAGACTTCGGAGAGCATAGATTTCTTGTCGTAGTTGATCCCGGTGCGCAGGGACTTTGTGATAGTATTCAAGGAATATTAGGTCTATTTTCGAGTGGATATATAAAGCTCATTACTGTGATTAGTGCTAATGCCTAGTGATAGTGAGAGCACAATGTTATTTAACTCCTTTAGAGATACGGGAGCTGGGATTTATAAGTATATGGTTGGGGCTAACATCTGAGTGTCCCGATTATGTGTTTGAGGCATATGGAACTCAATCACCACCAATACTAAGTGATAACGCATTGGGGAAAGTTCCTTGTTTAGGTGCTGATGCGATATGAAATTTGCATGAACTTTTATAAAAGTCGGGAGTAGAGGGATGTTGATGGATGCCAGGGCATAAATGTTGAATATAAATCCTTGAACGTGTCGAGAAAACACTTTGAGCTGAGAGTTATAATACGGTGTAAGGCCAGTAGAGCTGGTAGTGTTGGGAAAAAGCACTAAAGCCTTCTTCTCACCATGAGTCGAAGGTTGGGAAATTATCAAGAGGAATTAAATTACGTTTTATGGGATGATTAAGAAGACCCATGTGCTATAACTCGATCGAGAACATGAGGCAAATATTGAGAAAAGTGTGTGATGTTTGCAATGATTGTGAAGATATGCGCGAATTATAGGGTGTATGGGCGCCCTAGTTAGTTGGTTTTTAAATCATTCGAGATAGCGGGGCATGGAAATTAATGCATGTAAAGTATACCTTTGGGGCAGTTATCAATTAATCTGAAATGGTATGGTGGCTTAAATATCATGTGAGAAGGACGATGATCCAATTATTTATGTTCTAAGAGAGCTAGCACACTCTAAATAGGTTGAAAGGTTATGGGAAGCCATTCAAAAGATGTCTCTTGATAAAGACGAGTCCCAACTGTTGTCGGAGCTTTGCTCAATCAAATGATGAGAGTGGCTTGCGCGCACGTATAATATTGATGACTATAAGGCAAGAAGACCCAAGAAGTGTGCCAGTTGCGAAAAGTGCATGGGCCATGACTGTTGGTATACCCCTGGGGAAGAAGGGGAGTATAAAGCACAAGTAAAATCTGAGATATTATAAGTGGAAATTGGTGAGGGGGTGAGACATAGTGAAACTGTCTTTGAATGCACAACTCATAGATGGAAAAAGGTTGGCTCTAGATGATCAACTAGAATTTGATAACAATCCTACGGTTGTAGTGACAGAATGGGTAGGTAGACTGCTAAAATGCATTGATGGGCTGCCAACATCGTGACTAGGGCAAGAATTCCTCCGAGTGTATGGAATGGATTAGCTAAGATGAAGTGATTGTTATGCTCTATATGAAATAAGGATTGCACCGATGCAAGGTGCCTCCCAATATTCTTATGAATCAGGATGAGATCCTTCAATCCCACCTCTGATGGGGATTATCAGGAAGAGATGGGGAAGGAGTTTTATTTTGGGCATATGGTAGCACGTATAGGTCGAGGGTTAGACGAGAGGTGGTTTATTATGCTAGCTAATGCGAGTAGTGTGTGTGGTGCCTTATAGGGTAATTACAGGGAGAAATTATCGTTGATAGAGTGTGTGTAAGAACTTATATCGGTTTATCAGGCACGAGGTAATTTTTGAGGTTTGGCGTGGAAAGCCTTGTCGTCTATCCTCTAGTTTATTAGAGGTGAGGGGATAACTAGATTTTTGGACTGACCGTGATTTGGAGTCTGTTGTTAAGAGTGGAGTGAACCACAAACTATTTTGGGTGACTTTTGAATGTCATAAGAGCTACGCCACCGTGAATCGAAGTTCTAAGTACTGACATGAGTGGTCAGAATTTATCGTGATTCCTCATATAAAGGGAGTTTTGATATTTGGTGAGTAAGGGGAATTGGAGCATAGGGAGGTGCGGCCTTTTCTCATTATGGAAATGATAGGGCCAGTATTGAGATCACATGACTAATAGAGCGTATCAGTATGTAGTGAATTGGGAAAGTTTGTTGAAATTTGAGGCTACAGTGATTTAGCCTTTTGATAGGTGAGTACCACTACTGGGTGTATAGTGGAGTAACCGTTATGTTATTATGATTTGGATTTGGGTACTAGAGGATGTCGTGATTTTAAAAATACTAAGTTTTAGTACCGGCCTTATCCTAATTTCGAGGACGAAATTCCTATGTAAGGGGGGAAGTATGTAATACCCCGTATTTCTACGTATTTATGATTTAATTAATTTAGAAATTAATTGGATAAATATATTTTAGTTAAATTACATGTGTAACGTAATTTAATGTGATTAAATAATAAAAGTGATTATTAAATATTAATCAAGAGATAGAGACTGATTAATATTATGTTATGAGATTTACTATCTGCGTGAATAGTAAATGATGGTGGATTTTTTATATGCGGCATAGCGAGTGATATGTGCGAATTCTATTTCATCTCATCGGGAGTCGTATGTAGACCATTTGAGGTGAGAAATGAGAAATATATTTTAAGTTACTTGGAAGATAATTTAGAGGTCACGAATGATTTCGAATGGGTTAAAATAGTCGGAATAGTGTACCCCGGGGGTATAGTCAATTTTTGACTAAACTGACACCTTTTGGGCGTACTTTGGTCATTTTAAAAATAAGGGTTAAAAGACCTACGAAAATTATCACCCTATATCTGGTAAATAGAATTGTGGGTTAGGGTTAATAACCCACAAAACTTAGAGAGGCCATTAGAGAGAGGGGGAAACCGATTCCAAAGCTTAAGAAGGGATTCTTGAAGAATTGGACTTGAATCTTGCACCCAAATCATCCAAGGAAGAAGGATGGAGGGAGAAGAACATCAATCCACCATAAAAAAATAGACCCGATAAACTATGAGGCAAGTGTTTATTGCAAATCAAATTCAAGTTATAATACCTATGTGTAGGGAGTTTTATGAATTGGTTGATTCTATTAAAAACCTTGAATTAAATGTATGAATTGATCACATATTTGGGTAGGATTGCATGAGAATGAATCCCTAAGTAAAGATAAAATGAAATTTGAATATATTTGATGATTAACATGGAATCTTTATGATTTCTTGGTTGAAGAACATGAATCTTGAATGACTTAGGATTTAATTGATGAACATAAGATATCAATCTGCCATAATTTTTTTATGTAACTTTAAACGTATTCCATTTTATTTGTACTTCAAATTAGATTGTGAACCATACATGTCTGGAAAGGTTTATCTCTTATATATCCAATGAACCTTGAATCAGGTCAATCGTAGTTCTGTAGAGGGAGTAATCGACATGTTACTACAGGGTGTTTGATCTGCCAGCATAGTAATCTGCCAGAATTTTAATGTGACTTTAAACGTGTACAATTTGATTTGTACTTCGAATTAGAGTGTGAATCACAGATGTATGGAAACTTCTATCTCTTATCTTTCCAATGAACTTGGAATCTGGTTAATCGAAATTCTATAGAGAGAGAAATCGATATTTTACTAGAGGGTATTTAATCTGCCAGAAAATTTATGATTCGTTTCGGCTGCTAGAAAATATGAGAATTTTCTTTTTAAGCCTCAAATGCCTAAAATTTTATCAGGGAAGTGTTTGGGAACTTGATGAAATATATTTCTGGAATAATGATATCGGAGTAGGTCTATGATTGAGTGTTGTACTTTAATTTTGTGAGAGAATTAAAGTGGAGATTCATAGGCTTGATTGCTACGTATTCAGATTCAAGATGATAAGAATATAATTACGAAAAAACATGAGCGAGCTTAAATTTGTTGGGTCAGTGGGTTAACAAGGGTAACTACTAAATTGATATAACAAGGGGTAACTAGGACCCTTAGAGTTGTGTCTACACTCCTATATATACGATAGTGAGACAAATCATAAGGTAAATAGTACGACAAATGTGTGAGAGATATATACTACGTACTAATGTGTATTATTGGGTTGAGTGAACACCTATTGATGCATAGTAATATATAGGTGGTGTGAATACCTATAGTATACTAAATAAAAATTGTTGATCGAAGTATGAGTTCAAGCTAATAAAGAGTAGAGAGAATACTCGAATAAATATGAAAGTGAAATAAATTCGTAAAGCAAACAAGTATGGTGAATATTAAAGAGAAAAATATTACGTACAAGTATGAATAATTTGGTTGTGTGAATACCAATAAATTTTGTACTTAGGTTGGGTGAATACCTACAGTGCCTATATGATATTAGAGTCGAGTATTAGACCGAGCCAATATTCTATTATTTCATTTACATTTTGAGTCAAGGATTAGACCGAGCCAATGTAAATGATATGATAATTGGAGTCGGTGATTAGACCGTGCCTATACTCCTTATATTATATATTGTGTGTGAAATATATACTATATAAATAATCTACTTGGGTAGAATGGTAGATGATTATATGATGTGCATACATATAAAAGATAAATAAATTGGGATAATTGGAGTCGATGATTAGACCGGGACAATTATCCTTATAGTCTATATTGTGTGTGAAATATATACTATATGAATAATCTACTAGGATGAAGTAGTAGATAATTAGATGACGTGAATACATCTAACTATTAACTTAAGCAGAGAAAGATTAATGGGAAAAACATAATATTAGATAATAAGCATCTAATGAATAAGATTAAGTGGTCAGACTTAACTTTCAAATCAGAAATTAACAAATTGTGAAATGTTACTTGGAAATTTATTAACAATATGAGAGGTGTTAATGAAACTTATTACTGTATGGGAGGTACGGGAACTTTGACGTGTGGATTAGTTTAGATGAGTATTATAGTCTAAATATCTTGGGTAGTTGTAGCTACAATAGACTAAGTATAAAATGTTAGGTGTGTACTATAGATGAGAGGTGAGGAGAACTCAAGAGAGAGTGTACGCGAACATGTGTAATCAATAACTGAATTTTATTGTGATAAATGCTTACTAAATATTTTCAAAATGTTTTAAGTACTAACTCCTTCTATAAAATATTTTTCAAAACCTTTTAGGTGTCCAGCCACAGGGGTACCAGACTTGAGGATTTCATTCCAGGGACTCGGTGTTGTAGCACTGTGGATGCTGACATGATCTTGATTAGACGATTCTACCTTTCTTATCTAGTATAGGATCTTATTTTATATTCCATGTATGGACATGTTTTCCGTTGACAATTTGTAGTTATTGACTTCTTTTGAGTATTTTGGATTGTGGTTTTGAACTTTTAGTTATCGACAAGTCTTTCATTCATATATCTTGTGTTGGATTGAACTCTAGTATACTATGAATGTTTTATTTAGCTTTTCGCATGGTACATTTTTTTGTTAACGAAAGATAAAATTTGGCACCTGCCTAATTTCACTTAGGTGGTTAGTAATTAAAAAGTTTTCAACAGTAATGCTCAGAATGAACCATATGAGAAATCTATTTTAATTTAATAAAGGCCTGATCACCCGATGTTTAGTTAGGCGGGGTGTCACAATGCTCCCAAGTAGTCTCTTCAACATTATGGTTCTCCCACTGAACACGCACAAGTGGAACTATATTTGACCTCAATCTCATCTCTCTATGGTCTATGGTAGCCACCGGTCTATCCTCATACGAAATATCAGACTGTAAGTCAATATGCTCCAGCGCAATTTAATTGTGAGACAACTCATTCCAGAGATACCGTCTAAGTGAAGAAATATGGAACACATAATGTATATGATGGAAGTGCTCCGACAACCCTAGTATGTATGCCACTGGTTCAATTCTCTCGATAATGGGAAATGGCCCCACGTACCTTGGTGCAAACTTCCCCTTCTTCCCAAATTGCAGTACCCCTTTCATAGGAGATACTCGCAATAAAACCTGGTCCCCCACAGCAAACTCATGAAAGAACTGCTTGGCATTCACATAGCTCTTCTATTTATCCTGAGCTACCCGTATACGACCCTGAATTATCTCTATCCTGGTCATAGTGTCCTATATTAGCTCTGGCCCTAGTAGCTTGTTATCCCCTACCTCTAGTCAACATGTAGGAGAATCACAAGGTCTACCGTATACTGCCTCAAATAGATCCATGCCAATAGTGAACTGATAGGAGTTATTATATACGAACTCCACCAGTGGAAGGTATTGCTCCCAATATTCCATAAAGTCAAGGACACATATACACAACATATCCTTAAGCATCTTATTATTCTGCTCAATCTGCGGGTGATAGGCTGTACTCAACTGTAGCTCGATGCCCATAGCCTCCTAAAAGCTCTTCCAAAAGTGAGACACAAAAATCTTGTCTCGATCAGATAGAATATTAAGAGACACTCTATCTAATCTCACTATCTCAACAATAAATAACTGGGCATACTGTGTCGTAGTATAATCCGTCTGGACTAGAAAAAAGTGGGCTATCTTGTTCAACCGATCCATAATCACCCATATGTAATCATGACCCCTCTGAGAAGTAGGCAACCCTGTGATTAAATCCATGGAAATGCTCTTCCAATTCCACATAGGAATCTCTAATGACTGAAGAATCCTTGATAGTTTATGATGGTCCACCTTGACTAACTAACAGGTGGCACACTTTGAGACAAACTCGTCAATGTCTCTCATCATGCCACTCCACCAATACTATCGCCTCATATCTTGGTACAGCTTATCCCCATCGAGATGTATTGCAAATAAAGATCCATACGACTCTATCATCACTACATGTCGTAAATCCTCCCCTTCTGGAACAACCAGACATCCATTGAAGCATAAGCTTCCCTCGGAACTCACTAAGAACGATTCTCCTCCCTCGATTAGAAGTTTTCGAATCCCCTCCTAATAAAATGGATTTTCCGCCCTCGTTACAATCTGGGGTGTAATTGTCACAACTAACATGAATGATCGAGCAACTTCATCCTGATGTCCCAACTCCTTCCATTTCACTTTCCACACCTCAGCCACTTCACTTATCAGCCTATGGCTCAACGCATCAGCTACTACGGCAGCCTTCCCCGAGTGGTAATGGATATCAAACTGATAGTCCTTTAAAAATTCAAGCTAACTACTCTGACGTATATTCAACTCTCTTTGAGTGAAGAAGTACTGCAGTGACTTGTGATCTGTGAACAGGCAAAATTTATCCCCACAAGAGGTAATGTCTCCATATCCTAAGTGCAAACACAACTACTGTTAACCCCAAGTCGTTAGTGGGGTAATTATTCTCCTGAGGCTTAATCTTGCGGGAAGAATAAGCTATAGCCTGATACTACTGCTGTAATACTCCACCAAGCCCCTATAACAATGCATCAGTATAAACAAAGTACTCCACCCCTGCCCTGAGAAGTGCTAGTACGGGTGGTGAAGTCAGTTTGTCCTTCAACTTAAAAAATGACAACTGACACGCATCATCCCAAATAAATGGTATTCCCTCAAGAGTCAAATTAGTCATCGGACACGCAATCTTAGAGAATCCTAAAAAAACCATCTGTAATAATCATCTAACCCCAAGAAACTCCGCACCTCCGTCGGTGTCGTCGGCAGCCTCCACTCTCTCACTGTTGATACTTTGTTGGGGTCCATTGATATCCCCCTATTTGATATGATATGCCCCAATAACTGTACCTCTCGCAGCCAGAATCCACATTTCTCGAACTTTTCATATAGTTCATTCTCCTGTAAAGTCTACAAAACCCTACGTAGATGCTCGGCATGCTCCTCCTCAATCTGTGAATAAATCACGATGTCATCTATGAAGACAATGAAAAACTGATCTAAGAACTCTCTGAACACCCTATTCATTAAGTCCATAAATACTATTGGCGCGAATGTTATCCCAAACGGCATAACTCGAAACTCATAAGATCCACTATTTCAGCAGAAATATAGTTCTAGACACGTCTTGCTCACAATGTCACTTTATTTCCCTTTTGGATCATAACATGATTATTTACAAAGTTTCCCACCTGTTCATCGTAACTGACACTGAACATTTCAACTAACTAGGGCTCCCATACACCCTATGTCCCATGTCTTGTTACCCAAATCAATTGAACAGAACACACTCATTTTAATTTAAGCCTTGTAACCTTCGCCTAATTATACTGTAAGGTTGTATTCAACTACACAACTAATCACACTTAATTATCCTCTAAATCGTTCCACTGATCTATTCGGGGTGTAAACGTTCCAAAATTACTTTTCATGTCGACACAATATGGTTTTACTGGCCTTCAATTGAAGTATAACTCTCAAATCCTAGTTATAACATAGTGTACATATGATAACTAAGGTTTTAAACCTATGTAATAAGAAGCAAACTTTCCCAACTTTTGACGTTTGCAAAGCTTCATGCATGGGATGTCTCGCGAAGCGAAATCCAAATAAGGAATCCCCCAATACACTACTAACTAACATTGTCAGTCATTGAGATCTGTAGGCCCTCGGCACACAATTTGCACCCAAATTTCCATTCCTCGACTGCAAAATCTACTCGTCCACTCTCATGACACTAAGAACTATAAGCGATGCATTGTTATTAGTATCACTTAGGAGTTGGAGTTAACTTACTAACGAGTTAAATCTATTCACTCAACAATTCTTTGATATACCCTGAATCCCATCAGTAATTGTCCATATTATCCGGAATCATTTATAATAAGGCAACATACTCACAGAGGCCTTCGATACTTTATAATATATATAGGCAAGCCCAACTCGCTTCAGGTGCTGTCTCTAAAAATAAAATAATTCACTATGGATTACGCACACGACGGTCTTACCATTCTCCCTACTACTACTCAAATCCTTGGTACCCCATCACTATACAGAAGCATAATAAACTCTATTTCAGGGTGTAGGAATCCTCGTAGTGCTCACACTCGCTTCCCTCACCGGTGATAGCGGAAGTCTCTACAGTCCGATGATAAATATATTCATAATGAAGATACAATAATTAATAATATTAACGTACCCCCAAACTCTGGTAGCGCATGCAGCATTAGTGGCAACACTGCATATCAGACACTGTAAGCTCCCTTATGTTGTGGGGCTAGCGCTGCAGAGGTAACTGTACTTGCACTTCCATGATGGTTACTCTGTGGCTCCTGGAGGGCGCCCTGCGGAGCCCTGCCCTTCTTAGGGCAATCTTAATTCTTGTGGCCCCACTTGCTATAGATAAAACACTTCCTATTAAAACTTCCTCCCTACTGACTCTGTTTTACACGCTACTGGCCCCGTTTACTTTGCTAATTTGACCGGGGCTGCACTCCGACCCATTGCGGGCAATCTTGACGTTTATTGACATTTCTTCCACACTTAAAACACCTTTTTATTTTGAGGTTTCCCTATTCTTAGCTTTGCTAGTCCTGGAGGTTTTGGCTCTATCCACCATTTCCATCATCCCCTTGGTACTGACGACTCTGAGGAACTTTCCATTATTGCAACGGTGCTCCCCACTATTGTTACCCATTTTCCTACCAGATCGATTAAGTTTTCTTGGTCTCCTGCCACCTATAAGCTGGACACGATTATCTTTGTAATTAAATATTGCATTAGTAACTACTTGTGTAACTATGCTTGCCACATCTGCGACTATCATCTTTTCTTGGGGTACCCGGGGTACTTGTTGATTTTGCCTCTCATCAATTCCTTCAGCGGCCTTAGTTTATCTTTCTCGCCAAAGTGCCATCTGAAATTTAAATGAATAATATAATTTCACCGTTGGTACATAACATAATAACAGAAGTACGTAGTCTCTAATACGTAAAAATGAATGCGACAGTCCTAATAATAGGTCTCTATATCAAAGAACACTACGTTGAAATGTAGTAAGCCGCACAGATCCTAAGGACTCCAGAACCCGATGCTCTAATACAACCTGTGACACCCCGCCCAATTAAATACCGAGCGATCAGTCCTTTATAAATTTAAAAAAAAATATCTAATTAGTTCATTCTTAGCATCACTGTCGAAAAACATTTACCTTATTAATCACCTAATAATTAATTAAGCTAGTGACAAAAGCTTTTAATCCATTAATTAATACCCAACAACTTAAACCATTAACACATTCGCCAATCACATGAATAAGAATAAGAATAAATGAGAAATCAACTAACTAAATTAAATAAAAATGGAATAAAGGTCCCAGTTAAATAATCTCAAATCCAACAAATCAATATCAAACTGAATCCAACTAAAACTGAATACTGAAGTCAAATGAGTATAATATCTCTCTGACATAAATGAGAATGGAGAATGGGCGATACATGCCCTAACTGAAATGTCGAAATCATATAACTGAAATGACAGATGTGGAGGTGTATAAATATGAGGACTTGTGACTCCCACTATAGCTATAGCATGTCAAATGGTCCGACAGTCTAAGCTTGGCGACCCTGTGGCTGGACACCTAAAATAATCTCACAAGAGAAAAGAGATTTTGAAAGAGACGGGTCAGAGCCCGATTGTAAAATATTTTAAAATAGTTTAGCAAGTATTTAAAATGCGATAATGCAAATATAATACACATGTTAGCTTTTTGAACACTCACTTGATATTCTCACCTCTCAACTATTATGCACGCCTAACGTACCTCTAAACCATTCTAGTCATCATCACCACCTAACTAAATGGTAAACATCAGCCTTCTAACTATCATCTATACTAGTAACCTGTATTTCCCACATACTATTATTATCAAATCTTCTTGTATTTACTATCCCGAGTGGGAGTTTCACAATAAGGTTAAGTGTTCACATACTTAAGTTATTCAAGAATTCATCATCATTCGTATCAACAAATTGCGCACAGTAGATACCAACAAGTATGTATATATTTATTCATCACTATAATATATATATATACACACACACACACAGACACAAATACAGCACCTCAATACTCAGTTACGATGCAATGCATACTCTGTTATCGAGTCCTAGTACATCTTGTACTCAAACAAGGACAATCGATTCGGTATCTCCCTCGAACTATAAAGACAACTCACACATATTAGAGGCGACCATAGTCCTTAGACTTTGGGATATGCACATACCTACGCACCTAAGTGACTGTTCAATCCATTGTTCTCACAAATGGTATCCAACCTAAGTTCTATGTTCTATGGTACCAATAAAAAATCCCCCCAGTGGGCTCATCAGGATGAGATTGTCCTCTTTCCTAACATCCCGCGATAGAAAGCAGCGTAGGTATGTCATACACATAATAAATCATATAATATGCATTTATCTCACCTATGTATATGTATAACATAGATATAGGTATACTCACGCCCCATCATAAATCTCATATGTAGTATATTATTATCCCAAATATCATATGTATAAATAAGTTGTAACTTTACTCCTTTATCGTACGCTCTCGAGTACTTCGCACCACTTAAAGTGTACACATTATTCTACCCATCATATTAGAAGATAACTCATTATATCCTACTGGACTAAAACATCGTTATCCACAAATTCCTGAGATTCAAATTATTCTCTAAGTTAGGTAATTCTCTCACGTTAACCTAATTACATTTATCACTATACGTACCATGATAAGATAAAGCCCAATTCCCATTCTAGGCCTATTGGTCTTCTAACATAAGTCCAATTATTTAAAAATGATTCCGAAGAATAAGTCCCAAATGATTTTCTATTCATAAGAAACAAAAGGAGAAAATTGGCCAAAACTAGAGAGCCGAATTGATTCAGCCTAGTCCGAATCGATTCGCCTCTAGCGGTTGGGAAAATTCTGCATTACTGTTCATACGGGTTTCTCCAATATTCAACCCCAAATCCTTAATTTAATCATTCCAAACACCAATTCAATCATACCAAATGTTATACTAACATAATTACATAAGTTATAACCTTCAAGAATCACAAATTCATCAATTCTTGGGATTAATTCAAGATAAAACAATAAGAACCCCAATTTATCATCTTATTCAAGAACTATCATTAAAGCCCAGAATTATACATCACGATTCATTCAATTTCATGGGTTATCATCTAAATATCATGGGGAATCAAACCCATATTATAATCAATCCCATATTACTATTTAAATCCTTTAATTTCATCAATTTTCATATACAATCCATATTCAATTTTGCCCACACTAACGTGGGTGTTATTATTTCTCTAAGTTTACCAGATTAAACATTTGTCTCAAGAAAGAAAGTCTGATTCATTGGTGTAATTGGTATGGTTGCGATCCTCGCTCTCTGATCTATGCGGTGGTGGTGTAAATGGTGCACTAGAAGTGTCTTTAGCCTCAGAAACCTCTCCTCATCCTTCCTCCTTTGGCCTATCTTTGTGTATCAATTGACTACCCTAATTTTTCCCACGTACAAGTTATATTATCCCTTTAATTTTTGTATGTAATTAATTCCCAAAAATAGAGATTACTAAAACATCCTCCCTGGATGTCGGTTCGGTCTAAATTGCCTCGGGACCCATATTAACCCCCCGGGTAGACTTTTCTGACTATCTCGATCCTTTCAGACTCATTGGCACACTCGAAATGATCATACGATTGACTTATAAATAATTTACTTTTTATTCCAATAATTTTATCCCGACACGACTAACACGCGCGTCCCGACTTATTTATCGTAATCGTCGTATTTCTCCCTCGCGCTAATTTTTATAAATTCACAATCATATATTACTTTATTTTCTCAGCAATATTCAATATAATTCTCATCAAAAAATTCTAAGCCTTATCTCGCTAGTTAATATTTATTTTAATTCGAATTAATTATCAATTAACTTCCCATATTTAATTTAATTAATCTAATATTTATAAATCATTAAAAATACGGGATGTTACAGTGAAGGGATATCTTGTGTGATGCATGAGATTGTATTCCTGAAGGGGATGTCAAGATTAAAAAAAAGAAAGAGAAAAAGAAAAAAGAAGAAAAGAAAAAGAAAATTAAATGCAAAAAAAGAAGGAAAAAAAAGAAAAAGAAAAAGAAATGGAAAAGTTAAAAAAAAAAGAAGGATTAAAGAAAACAAGAGTGAAAAAAAAAAGTAAAACATGTGGAATGCCCAAAGTCATATTTGTGATATTCATTGTAGTTACCGACACGACTTCCAAGCATCCTTGAATCCCTTTCCTTTGTTTCTTGTCCCCTACCCAAGCCCACATTACAACCGAAAGACAGATTCCTTTGTGATACTAGGTGCAATACAATTTGGAGGTGGAGATGATTGATAGGGGTAACTTGAGCACATCTCAACTCATCTAGTGAACGGTTTCCTTCATGAGATTACTTATCATTCATTATAAAGCATCCTTCATATTTATATGTGAGATCTCAAATTTGAATACATTTACTCTTATTATATCTCACATACATATACCGAGAGTTACATTAATATCCAAGCATTTTACTTGTTAGTGTATCCCGGAAAGAATGGAGTAAAAGCTTAATTTTGATTGAAATTTACGTTGTTTTAGCTTTGAGACCTTGATTTTTGCTCTTTGGCTGTTACACACACACTCCGGAATTTCAACCATATGAAATGACTTTCTGATAGAGATAATTTATAAACTTTGATGTTTAGGTAAATTTGAATGCTAACTAGGGGGAAATCATTTGGGAATATTACTGAACATTTATGTAATGCGAAATCGGGATATACATAGAGGTTAGATAAATATGGTGGGTATATTCACTGCAAATTCTCACGAGGCTTCACTCGTCCTCTAGAGATTTTTAAAATACTGGTAAGGGCTTGTTTGATAAAGATGAAAAACTTTTCATCACACTATAATTTCATTTTTTGTGTGTTTCACTGTAATTGTGTATTGAAAAATGATGGGTAATGTTTCTTTTGAGGGAAGAGAAAAAATGTAAGTTGGAAAGAGCAAATTTGGATGTTTTAGCAATTGTACTTTAGGGTGGATGCAACTTACCCTATTTTTTTAACTTATACTTGTATTTATACTATACGGGCCTGTTTGATGAAAAAAATATGGTATATTCCATATTTTCCATCTGATATGATATTGTTAGAATCATTTGCGGAATATGCGTGTAGTAATTTACGAAATTGAAGGTTGTGGTTTGGGAAATCATTTGTCTCTGTTAAGATTCCATTCAGATAGTCGTATTACAATCTGGTGTATTTTCTGGGTTTGTATTTATTGGGCTTCTTGACTGCTTGTTAACTTTGTTAAATGTAATTATTTTGTTTTCATCTTTGACAAGACAATGTTTTTAACATGTGAGTAAGAAAACAAGCTTTGAGGAATACAAACTCTCTATATTTGTTTTCTAATATTGAGGTTTATACAAGCCCCAATGAGAAGAATGTGGGAGGGATTATTGTTGATATTAAGCTTAAAGAACCGGAAGAAAAATTGGTAGACAATGGAGTATTGTTCCTGGGTGTTGAGATCACTCTACAATGGTATGAAATTGCATTATTCATCTAAATTATTAACTTAGCACTTCGGTTTTGGGTTCCAATCTCTAATTACTATTTTCTATTTATGCCAAAGGCTTTTTTAGATCTCTTGGTTGTACTTTACATTAATTCTACATAGAAGGTATTATTTTTCCAAATGAAAGTAGTGTTATATTTATATGATTTTCCTTAGATTTATGGGTTATCTTTCTGCAGTATGTTCTTTCCATAAAGCTTGAGTATGTGAATTAATGTTTGGATGGTGTATAGAATCCTTGAAATGGTACTCTGTGCGAGTGTATTAACAATAGGAATGCTAAGTCCAGTTTTCACAGGAGGGCAGGGGTGGATAAAGTCCCCTAATTTGGGTTGATCAGGCTGGCTTTAACCCCACTTCATCTGAAATTTGAATATTTATTTTTTGGGGAGGCTCTTTATGATATTCTTTAGGGTACTTACCTCCTATAATATGAATTTTAGTCAGTTGTGTAATGAAATTTGAAGTCTTTGTAAGAAACTCTAAAAAAAATCCTGAACTACACATTTTTTTTGGAAAGATCCCCTAATTTTTGGTTATAAATGTCGTAGAATGAATTTATATTTTGTTAAAGGATAATTTGATTTTTTTTCCAAACCAGATTATTCTTTTATGTTATTTCCAGCTCCTGTTATTATTTTCTAAGGAATCATTTTTAACGTTTAGAATATATTTTAGACTCTTATGGTTTATATATTTAAATGAAATATATGATCATGTTAGCTTAGAAATTCTGAAATCATTCCTTTTCAGAAATTGTTTTCATTAAACCCACGCTCAAAAGTTTCCCATTGTATCTGTATTTATAAAAGAGTATTTTTTTTACAGTAATTTATGAGTTGTTTGTTATGTAAAGAAAAAAAACATTGGTTTGTATTTATGATTATTTTTATGAATGCTTATACATGTATACACTTTCTGACACAAGATGGGATTTCGAAAAAGAACCAACCTATTTTTTGATTTTCTTATAAAAAAACTCTTCTATGTGTGCCTAAATGTTGTTGAGGGTATATCTGTGTGTGTGTTTATACATATTATACTCTTTGACCCAATTCTATAATTGAAAAAAACTATTGTTCTATGAATAAAAGAACTAGTTTATGGGTCGCTTTCCCACCATCTCTCTAAGCCACAAACACATTGTATACGTTATTTTGGGGTTTTTACATGCACTTTGTCCAAATATGTTCTTTAGTGGAAAAAATCTCCCCTATCTCATTTAAGTTGTGAATTAACCAATACCAAACCTTTACTTTCTACCTCTCACACATGATTTGTTTATTTGGTATGTTTTTCTCTTTTGAGATTATGGACTGAGACCTTTTAACCAATTAGAATTGATCATGGTTAGTAGCTCCACCTCCTTACTAATAAATCTATGTTTGAAACTATAAGCAACCACATATATAATTGGTATGTTACTCTCTCTCTCTCTCTCTCTCTCTCTCCATATTTACATCCCACCCAAAAATCGAAATACACGTAAGTCTCAACATAGATGAAATATATGCATCTCCATGACACACACACACACACTTGATTAGTCTCGATACCCACCCAAAAATAGAATATACGTAAGTCTCATCATAAATTAAATGCATCTATCTAGATTACACACACGCGACTCTTGATTAGTGTTTGATGGATTCTCGCCTTGTAATCATTGTAGCATGTTTTTATAATTTATTAAATATAAAAAATGGTAAAGTTGTGTTTTTTTAAATATAATTCCAGTAAGAATTTCTAAAAATCCCTTGAACTCTATACTTTGTTGCAAAGATCCCCTTAACTGTTACTAAAGAACTTTGCTAAAATGCTCGTAGAAAGGAGGGTATTTGCAGCAAATGAATAACTTTAAGGGGGAGTTCACTAAAAATAGTTCAGGGGGTTTCTTGTAAAAAATTCATAGTTCAGTTTTTTTTTCACTTTCCTCATTTTTGATTGATAATCACCTTGCAGAAGGTATTAGTGCATATGGACCACCAACATTATTTAGTGGCCCTGGCACTGACCGGATGGCCTTTGCACAGGCTAATATCCTGTGAGAAAATTGTGGATGAGAGGAATGTGTTTCAGGTCAGTCTTATAAATGTGTGTTATTTAACCATCATCCTTGCATCTATCTATTAAACATAGTTCCTTTCAAATGTACTATTTTCAACATTGCTTGCTTCACAAATGTTGTTAACGCCTCAACTATTATTATCTTTTTAAATTTTATTCAAGTTATCAAAGTGCCCATAGAAAAAACTTCGCACTACACTAACAATTTATGCAAGCAAGTTTAGTTTTTCCTAATATCACATGTTCTTTGTCTACTAAAAAGGACATGATAAAACCAGCTATTGAAGGGGTCCTCAATGTTGTTAAGGCCTGCATTAAAGTTGGAACACTTAAAAATATCGTTTTGACATCATCAACAGGTTTGTTCATAAAGGTAGGGATTCGTCCTCAAATTTCACTCAACAAACCTTTTTGCGATATTTATTTTTAAAGTTATGATTTATGTATGTGTGTTATACGTTTGCAAGTATTGGGTTGCTTTGGGCTATGTAATTATTTATCGAGTTGGCATAAATATAACTATTATATAACAAATTTCAAATTAAACATTTCACATCATACATGTAAATATGGGGCATGCCATTTTAACTATGTAAAGTAAGGCTGAAATATAGAAGGTTATAAAAGGCAGTAGGCTGAAAGAGAGCGGTGGGAGGCTGACTAGCACCTAGATGGTTTTTTTTTTATCTTGAAATGTAAGATTCAAAAAATCAACTATTATCATAAATATAACTTTTGAACATAAGGTCTAAGTAGTCCTCAAATCAATGTGTGTGTGTGTGTGTATGTGTGTGTGTGTGTGTGTGTGTACATATATAGTCATGCTTTCTAACATTCACGCTTTCTAACATACCTCATTTAACAAACCAACGAACATGCCCATTTTTTTTAAAATAGGAAAAACTGAGTTTTTTAACCAAACTTTGTATATATGATCGACCAATAAGGAGATCATCTGCAGAAAGAAGTTTCAAAAAATTGAACCCGAAAGTGGGAGAGATGATGGAAAAAATTTAAACGACCAAAAATGCTCATATACGCACACTTTTCATTTCACCAATTTTCGGGTTGAATTTTTTTATGATTGGTTTTTTAGATGATCTCGTCATTATGGAGATCGTGTATACAAAATTTAGTTGAAAAACGCAATTTTTTACTATCCAAAAAAATTAGGTATGTTCATAGGTATGTTACTTGGAGCTATATTGGAGAGCCTATATATATATAATAGGGTATGCCCGTGCCAGAAGGCACAATGACAATTCTCCCGAGTATGAATCGTGTGATCAAGTCGAAATCAACAACTGTGGTTAATCTCTTTGTATACATCAGTAAAAATACATCGTAGTTATGTTCACAGAACAAACACGGACAATAAAAACATAAACGAAAAACACGAAAATTTTTTGGCACAGACCACGCTATCCCAACAGCATTCAGAACTCTCACCCTACAGATGTTACCTAATGACCAAACGATCCATAGTTCATAAATAAAAACTAAAAAGAGACTTGACAAAAACATTAGATTAAGTCAACTTCATCTATCTTATTACCCTCACTATCAGCATTTTCTTCCTCCATCGTTGATAATTTAAAATTGGATTGCATCAACACATTGTAATTATATGTGGGTGGGGGGGAGGGGGATTTCCTTTATATCACAACCATACTCAGTTGTCATTTTTACAAATTTATTCAACAATGAATACTTGTCATTTGGACTTGAATCATAATTTTTATGCCAATAAATTTGTCATTTTTTCCACGCTCGTTAAATAATTAACGAATGCACATTTCAAACTTTTTAACTTTAATTAGTAGATGCGACAAAATAGTTTGATCTCTAAATCATGAGAATAATCATAACATTCAGAGAATAGATAGTAAAATTATTCATTTCATTCTCTTTTACAGTAAGAGAAAATTGTTGATCGAAAGAAGAACCCCGGTAATATTGTTTTAGATGAAATTTCTTCCAAGGGAATATAAGGCATCATCAAACTATTACACCATAAATGTATCATACAAATTATCCAACACAAAATTAAAAATAGTTTATGTAATATACTAATAAGAAAAATAAAAATAGAAAATAGTGTGTCCAATATATTGCTATCACAGGGAGACTCAAATAGAGCAAGTGTACAGATATAAGTTTAAAAAAAAACAGAAATTGAACATTTCAAAATCAACCAATCGGGCCCTTAAATCAGTTATTTCAGCTTCAGCAGCAAACAACTTCATTTGCAGCTTTCACTCTCAATTCTAGACCATGTTCATTTAACACATTTATCAAAAGTACCGCTTGGGAGTGAGTTCTTTGTTCTGATTCTTTAATTTCCATCACATCCCTAGAACCCAAAAAAGTTCAAAACTAAAATGTGTGGAGGATAAAGTATATTAACAACAAAAATTTTAATTACTAAATCAATAACAAACCTATAATAGCATATTGATTCAATCATTAAACATCCATGGAGTGTGTCAACTCAAACAATAGGCAACAAATTAGGAAAAAAAAGGAACATGGCAAGTGTTATAAGGAGGCCCTATAGGCAACAAACTGGATATAAAACATTCAACATTTTGTTGAAAGAAATGGTTACTAAGATCTGCATTAAATTCATAGGCTGACATAGTGAAAATGCAGAGTATTGACGTCTAAGAAATCCTTAAATATTTGCAAGAAAAAAGGGGGTGGATGGTGGAAGAAATCCTTAAAGATTGTTGCAACTTTTGTGCATCGTTAGCCTCAAAGAATCAAATCAATGAAGACAGTACTTCTATTAGTACGCCATAACACAATCATATTACGAACAAACTATATATTGTTTGGTTAAAGCACCGTGCATATAATGTAAATATATTCAAAAGAAACAACACCCAAAACACTAATGTTTACTAACACTAAAGTCTGTTGTTTTACCTAAAGTCTGTTGTTTTACCAAAAACAACGCCATAACACTAAAGTCTGTTGTTTTACCTTTGTTGAGCCAATATCCTCAATCTTGCACGCTGGTCGATGTGGATCCCCCATGTTTACTAACAAATTCTCACATTTTAGATCAAAATGCATAATATTCATTCCGTGCGGATAATCCATCCCAAGTGTCGCATCCATAGCTATGATAAGTCTTTGACGGCAATCAATTGTCCTGTCTTTTTTATGTAAAAACTATTTTAAAGATCCATATCATGATTTTTGTAACAGTTGTTAAAGATCCATCAGGACCATCATGAACTATACCATAAAAGAAAAACCATTCGGATGATTCGATGAACTTAATATAAAAGCCTCCTTCCAGAAATCTGCAATCAGGCGTTCCCTTTCAGACGGCCTCCCAGAAAAACAATTGTGTTTAATTCTCTTTTTTACCACATCCAAGCCATTCCACCTCCCATGAAAAACAACCTTGTATGTTTAAAGTGACGTGAATTCAGTTCAATCCAAAATTGGAGATGACGAATTACACTAAAAATCTAACAAAGTAAAAGATAATCTCAGTTAAATTTAAATGATCACTTGGCTGAATGAACAAATGATAAAATTAAAAGTTAGAATGTCTGCTTTTAAATCCTCCCCTGCTTTAAATGAAGTAGTGCATAAATATGAGATCATCGTAATATTAAAAACTTAAATACTTAATTAGTAACATTAAACCCAATAATATTGAGGTTGGGGAAATTGAAAATCAGGCTTCAATACAATGACTAAAGAATGACCATAGGTAACACTCGTGCACTTTAATAAACATAGGTTACACCATGCACTTGAATAAATATAGGTTACACCAGCTATAACTATGACTAAAGAATGACCAAAATAGTATAAAGATGTATCTCACAATATTCGTTGACAACACCCAATATCACTGCTACCATTGATATCGTTTCTGTCTATCGAGCTGATTTTAAAGCGTAGGTAGGATCTCCAACTCTTTAAGCACGTTATGAAATATTACGATCCTCCCTACAAGAACTTTTATGGACTGGAATCTTATCGAATTCCTAGGTGCAGGATGGTGAACACCTGATTCTCCCAAGTTATGGTAGCTTAAAAGAGAAATTGAGTGAAGCGATAACACCAAAACATCAAACTCCAATACACCTGTATGAACATTTACTTGAAGCTGCAAAATCATGCGAGGGGTTGAGTGGAAGGTCATTATGAAATGTTTCATTCTTATCAGATGTAGGACTTAACAATCCTTATTGTTGGGACCCAGGAAAGTTCCTATGTACGCTGATAGATACCATTATTAGGGAACGTTATGAGATACCTGATTGATTGAGTACGATCAATTTTTTATCTTTAAAGATCATATGTTTGTATATTAAGAGAACTTCCATTACGGCTCTTGTGAACCTATATATTTGTCACCCTACCAAGTTGTATTGTATAGTGATAGTACCTATAAAGGAATCCAATTTGCTGACCCGTCACATTGAAGTTCGAAAAAAAAAACTAACATTCCAGCCAACGAATGGTCTTCAACTAACACAAATGAAAAACCTAATAAACTCGTTAGTACCTCCAAAGCTAAGCCCAGATTACTAGCTACCTAACATGTTAGTACCAGAAATACATTTAAACAAACATAAACATAAGCATATCTTCAACAATCTCTAGGAAATCAAAACGAAACTACATTCGATCCCCCTTGGAATGAAATGTTCAAGGCTACAGATGAAGCCTAACAGGACAATGCATAAGAATATAGATAAAAGGTAAGTAATTCTCATGATTCTGTACCTCGGTATTGTTTTATTCAATAGAACTACAATAGTTCTCAAGATTCTTCATTCAAGAATCTAATGTGAAAATATATTATAACAAATGCAGTGAGGCACAAGTGCAGAGCCATCAGAGAGTATACTGGATAACGAATGCTAGAGGTTGTGTTGAGAGAGAGATAATTTGAAAAATATACAATCAGAAATATAATTAAATGAAGAAATCAATATCAACAATAGCAAATGTCATGGATTTTCCTTTGAAAGAGCCCCAATAAACAACGATTTAAAGAAATGAGCTCCAAAAAATGAGAGACGGTTTCAATAACAAATTCCATAATATAACATGTTACAGCTTACAATATGAGACGATTTCATACCGAATCTGAAGCAACCTCTTTCATGTTCCCTTTCCCCTTCCCCTTTCCATCTCCACGCAGCTCCTGCACTTGGGATTAGTAATGATTTTTATAGTTATAACGAAGACAACGAGTGGGAGATACCTAGTATATAAAATGGTCTACTTCCACATTATTGGAATTTCAACACAAAAATAATTGCACACACCAAAATCTCAAAAGTAATATTATGCAGGGTACAAACATTAAATCTCAAAACAATTCGACACCATAACACTTTGAAGTCATAGCACTTATAAGAATGCCATTACATAAACCTTATATTTTCGTGGAAATACATGAGAAGGAAGACATCTATGGACAAAATACAACTACATAAATGCTGAAAAGCCAAGACAAAGTGCCTTATAAACCAATCAAATACATATAGTTACCCACAAATCTTTGTAAACCAAGTCAAACTAATAACACTATGGCTACCTTCAACTATGGCTTATAAACAACTATGGCTGCATTCAACAACATGTGTTTTTACTTTCAACTCATCTTACAATGTATGAAGAGAAGTTAGACCTAGTTCAATAAATTGGACTGTTGAATCTCCAATGAAGATCTCTAATTTTATATGAAAATGACTTCATAACTCTGTTCCATCTGCAATAGAGATTCAAAAAGCAGGAATTAGATTGATTATAAATGCAAAATTAATATAACTCCTTTGATTTGTATATTATCTAAACCCAAAAACTAAAAACGCAAAATGAGAATGTTATAAAACAAAAACAATTCAGATTTGGGTACAAACCGATTTACAACCCTAATCATGCAAACTCATTGGACGACATATGATCAACACCAAGAGCATGGCACATACACTGAGTATGGAAAAAGCAGCGATGCAATTCTAATTAGATTAAGGACTAAACTTCACTAAAAGCTCATTACTGTCTGCTAACAAATTTCAACATAAGCTCCTTGAAAAACAATTTTCAGTTTCTCTAGCACTACTATAAAGCCAACTAAACTCGTCAAAAAGGTTAACAAAATGAAATGAAAGAATAAATCAAATCCAAAAGGAAAATATCACCAATAAAAAAGTAGATTCTAAAATTGGGATATTCCTCGTCATTATCCACTACCTATAAATTTAGCGAATTTAAAACCTAATTTAAAATACTCTTAATGTACATGTGCCAATGTCACACTTTTTATTGTACCCCTAATGTACCTATCTTTACTACACTCCTCGCATATATTGTGACCCCACGTGATATATCACCATAACAAACCCAAAAAGGCAACGACAAAAATAACCAAATCAGTAACAAATACACATCAGCACATAGTGAAATATTAGTTCCCACCCAAAAAAGAACCATATTTTCTTGCAAGACTTTGTATCTCCATCGGGAATAATATTTCAAAACAAAAACTCGTGTAGAGGGCTTTGAATAATGAAAATTACAAATTGATAGCATCAAAAGTAGTTTTGAGAGCTTATACACATAAAAGCATCCAACTATCATATTCATATTGTTGTCAATAATGAACGAATACCTACATGATAGTAAAATTGACATATCATCTGTCAACAAACAAACAACAAAGTTAGTGATTGTATATAAACCAAACAATGAAATGAAAAAAAAATCAAGCTAACAAAAACATAAACTTTAAACCACTAATTTAATTATAAAGCCTCACCACCATTATCTTCTTATGAAATAATCCATATGTTTTCCCCAAAAGCAACCTACACGTATTCAAAATCTGACTTGGATATTATGTCAAACAAATATGAAAATGTAAAAGTTTATATTCATTAAACTTACTAAGCTTTGAGACATGTATTTATAGGATTCTTAACTAAGACCTTCACCAGCATTAGCTTCATATCTCATATTCATTCAAATCTGTAAAGAATCAAAATAAAATCTCATGTTCCATAAAGTAACAACATAAACACATTAAACATGAAAACAATTAACCAAACCCACAAATTATTAATGTATCAACCCCAAATTATTAATGTATCTATACCCACAAAAAGAAGAGATACCAAACCTTGGAACCCAAATTCGACATTTTGAAAATCCCAAAAAGTACAAAAATCGAATATACCCGATTTGCAAGGATGTTTAAAACAAAAGCTATGGTTTAAAGTCTTTAATTTCAAACCAAAATGACAATAACTGTGGCATTTCATCACTGTGTCGTTTTAGATCAGAAATTAAACCTAAAGTCAAAAAGTAAACCTAAAATCAAAACCAAAGGCTGATATATGAAACTTATGTAAGAGGAGTGGCCATGTGGAGTCAGGTGTGGCGACGGCTGAAGTAGTGGGGGAAAAGGGATGGTGTTTGAGGTAGGGTTTTTTTATGTTGCTAAGGAGAGAAGGGGTGAGAAGCGAAGAATGAGAGGTTTGTGTGATAAATGAGAGTGAGTGGGAACAAATGGATGAAGTGACTTTGACCAAAGTAACCCTAATTTTTAATTTAAGTGTAAATTTGGTAAGTTAAAAAAGAGGGGGAACTTAAATGTTTGGAGGGCAAAAGAGGTAGTCCATGAAAAGTTCATATAGATGACATCATGAGCCAAACTTGTGACATACATAAGTTTTATACTTTATTATTATATATATATATATATATATATATATATATATATATATATATATCACCACTCTAGTGCTTAAGGGAAGTGGTGGAGCATGGCCAAATGCCTTGGTGGCCCAACGCGGGGTTTTTAAGAACACTAGTTAGGGTTTGTTTTATAAAGATGGAAAATTTTCTAAACTATAATTTCATATTTTGTTTGCTTGATCATAATTGTAATAAAAAAAATAGGGGTTTATTTAGGCTATACCAACCAAAATTTCCCTACAAGTTTTTTTTATGGTGTGGCGAGGGGGAGTGTAAATTGCTTTAGCAAGTTGTAGTAATGTTTACTAGAACACAAGTCTCTTCGGTAGGTGTTATGGGCACCGGTACGCTATTTATCCGGTATGCAGTACGTTAGGGGTAGGATTAGTTGGAACGTTGCTTCGGGACTTAGTACACTATGGAAATATTATTCGGAACATTATGCATAATATATATACGTGTGTGTGTGTGTGTGTGTGTAAACATAAGTGAACTAATATGCATACGTAATTTTTAACAAATACCCCATTTGACTCAACAGTCAATACGTAATACATGTTTTTTAAGCTCAAAAAAATAAAAATTTGATAGATGTACCATTTCTAGAGAAAAAGAAGAATAAATAACTTACTAAAATCCAAACAAATATCTAATTCTTTTTTCCCTCATCTTTTGAGCCACTTCCCCTTGAGAATCAAGATTAGAACTTGTGGATTGCTAGAGCTTGGAGTCTTCTTGACAATAGAACTAATCGAAACTTGTAAGGATGGAAGATCATCATCATTCTCGGTGTCATTGCCTAAAATATCAACATTATATTCTTCTAAATGTTCTGGATTAATATTCCACTTTTTGATAAGGACCATTCCTATAACTCTGCGTGAATGTGGCTGGAGACAAATTTTTGAGTGAATAAATACCAATTTATCAGCTCTTGCAGAATTTAACCTATTTCTCTTCACATTGAAAGAATAGTACTCCAATATCTTTCTCCCGATGAACTCATTTGGTTGATCTAAGAGCTAACACCTGTTGTAAAAAAATATAAGATCAAAAATGTAAATGCAAGGTCTTATAGTAGTTAATGAAATAATAAATGAAAAAGAGATTATTACCTTCTTAGCTAATTCTTGAGTTTCTGATCCATATATTGACCAACAGTCAAAATACAATAAAAACACTTCAAACTTAGCAAGAAAAAGGTCAAGAATGTCCATTAGGGCTTGGTCGAATCCATCACTCTCCCCAACTATGAAACATTTAGTCCACAATCTTAAAGAGAGAGGTAGATCATCCTAATCTGAGGTGTGCATGACTAGCACCTCACAGGTGATGTCCGCGGGGGTCTCCAACTCACCCTCCTCTCCTAGCCTAGTGGACAAAATGGTATATTTATTCTTCTTGGGATAATCCATGTGTTTGTGACCGGATTTCCCACACTTATAGTATCTTAATGCCCATGCCCAAACATTCAATTAAGAGGTGCTCAAGATTGTGGTTGACTAAAGGTGATTGCCCTAGAAATGGACTTAAGGTACTCCTCCAATCATTGTGCATGCATAGTCAATTTTCAAAAAATAGAACACTTAAATCGGGACTGCCCAAAGAAGAAAACAAGACTCAAATTGGGACTGTATACTAAACAATCATTGGAGAAGAAAGCCACAAGAATAAGAGTTCATATTAAGCCAATTGGAAGATAATAAATTAAGCCTTAAATCTTCACATATATTAAAGGTTATCAAAACTACCTGGTCAATAGTTTAAATCAAAATGGACATAGCTTGAACACGGTTCATGCTCACATTAAACTGATCTTGTAACATTCTAGCCCTCTCATCACACGTACTACCAAGTGTCTCGTTTCTCTTCTACATATGCAAAATACTCATAAGCAATAGTACCCATCAAAAGATATTAACTTCAAACAAAGAAAGTAGAAATTTGAAGCCTAATTTCATAAGACATGTAAAATATACTACACACACAGAAACAAAAAAAAAATCTAAAGTCGAAGAAGATGAGGAATGGGTTGAGACCAACACCCATTTCCAAAATCAGCTAAAAAAGTAAGATTAAAAATAACCTAACAAAGATGCTTATCTTATCCAACCAAAATTGCTTACAAACTCATTAGTTAAGGGAAAAAGATAAGAACTTTTAAAACACCCCCCTTAAAAGTATCCAACAATTATTCATGTTTAAATTTTTTAAACCCAAAAACAGAACTTTGATATATTATAAAAACTGCCAAAAAGATAAAAAATAATAATTAAATGAAGGGCAAAAAGGGTATTTTGCAAAAACACTTTTCTTTGTGTTATATGGACAACATCTAGAGTTTTTCTTGGTTGACAAATACCCTTGCATGCGAAACAAAATATGCAACATGACATCAACCCCTTTGGCTAAACGACACTATTTGATAATAGTTAACATGATTCTCCTTCTCTCTTATTGGGTGATGTTGACAAACCTTTTTAATTTTTTATCACAATATGTAAGTCCCTATATGTTATGTATGATTAATTATGAAGCATGGACACTTTGTCCAAGGTCCCGTACATGTGCTGGACACTCCAAGGACATGGACATGCATACAACACGCCTTGGACACGTGTGTGGGGAATACGGGTGGAACACATGGCTAAGAAAAAAATATATAAATACTGGGAGAAAATTTAAGAGATCCATTTTGTTCATGGGTTACTAAATATTTAACACATAAAAAAGCTTTTAACCTGTATTCGGATTTACAAAATCTATCCGTCACCCCCTCTAAAAACCTAGGGTTTCCTCACATGTGTCACCCCCTCTCAAAACATATTTAATTTACTTTCAAAATGAATTTATTATTCTCTTGAACAGGTTTAATTAACTTCTTAGATAGAAGTTATTTTTTGTTAGAAGAGAATTTGATTTTTTTAAACATATTTTTTTTGTTATTTTGAGCTCCTCTTATTTTTTTTAAGGAATCATGTTTAGTGTTTAGAATAGATTTAATACTCTTACGATTTATATGTTTATATGAAATATTTAATCATGTTAGTTTAGAAATTTCAATAAATTAGTTTTGCTACTAATTTTTTGTGTGTGTTTAAAGTGAATATATATATATATATATATATATATATATATATATATATATATATATATATATATATATATATATATATATATATATATATATATATATTATTTATATATTTTATTGTCGTGTCTCCGTCGTGTCGTCTCTTAATTTTTTTTATTTTTCTATGTTGGATTATTCGTGTTCGACATGACGCGTGTGTATGTGTTCGGTCTTCATAGATGATTATTATATGTAGTTAAGCGTGTCTGTGTCTGTGCATAATAACACACTTTGCAATAGGTTTAGTCTATGTTTTTGTTCAATAATAAATTTTAGTTGCAATCTAAATAGTGTTCCTTATATGAAGATAAAAATGAACTTGTCAACTTAGATGGTATCTAATTACCCTTATCACTCATATATCACACACTACTCATGGTAGATATTTCACCAATACATACTTTTACATACATTCTCACATTAACCTCAAAATACACCCCACTTGACCTTATTTCCACATAACATCATTTGGCCTTTCCACTTTTGCAGCACTGCCCCGTGTGAATTTCACGCCTCAACCCCATCATTCTACACCCCTCACACAACATCTCACTCTTTCACACACCTCAACTCAGTTTCATATCTCAAACAAAACATATCTCTTTAACAGTTACCTCACACACTCACCTCACTAATTGTTCACTTTCCACCTCACACTGTCGACCCAACACCTAGTTTACTATCATCCAAAGGCTTTTACACTCACAAATACTAAATTATGACCGAATTCACACTACTAATTCGTAACCCACCATCCCCAAACCCACACTAGCCTCTCAACTCACAGCCTAAACCCAATGCACCCCACTCACAACCCCATTCCCAACTCGTAATAAAGTTGTTGCCTATACCCCAATTCAAACCCCAATGACATTTTAGCACACCCACATTCACCCAACCATATTTTCACAAAATTAAGGCCGATACCGTGATGATATGGCCGAGTTAACTGAGTATCGTTACCCACCGATCTGATTCCGAGTGACGAGTTGAGTTTTCGATTATTAGTGTGAATCGACTCTATATCGGTAATTTCTTGGTAGTATCGGCTCATATAAGTGATATCGCAGGAGAATAGGCCCCTATCGGCGATATCATGGTACTATCAACTGATATCGGTGATATATCGACCGAGATAGTACAAGTTACTAAGTATCGATCTCTCTATCTAACTCACTAAATTGAACCTCAATTTTGCATCCATGTCACGATTAGAGTAATCGCTTTCAATTCGCTACAAGGTATTTACTTCATATGTATTAAAATGTATCATTATTCATCTATCCTTAAAGTGTATGATTATTTTCATTATATATATCCTTAATTAGTAATAATTACTATTATAACATTCACGAAATATATTACTAAATATATATCCATTTAGACAATGTTATGCATAGTAAATGATGATCTAGTATAAACAACTCGAGAATGTTATGCATACTAAATAACGATTTTGTACTTTTCTGATTGAGCCATGTTATTCTTATTTTTCTAAACTTTTTTGTATTTTTTTCATTTTTTTATTTCTCTAAATAGTGCCTTGGTGGCCCTACGCGAAGATTTTTAAGAACACTAGTTAGGGTTTGTTTGATAAAGATGGAAAACTTTTCTAAACTGTAATTTCATATTTTGTTTGTTCGATCGTAACTATGTTGAAAAAATATGGGTTTATTTAGGCTATACCAACCAAAATTTTCCCTATAAGTTTTTCTTTTAGGTTGGGGCGGGGTGGGGTAGGGTGGTGTGGGGAGGAGGGTTGTAGTAATGTTTCCTGGAACGCGAGTCTCTTCGGTAGGTGCTATCGGTACTGGTACACTATTTAACTGGTACACAGTACGTTTACAGGTAGGCTTAGTTGGAACGTTGTTTCGGGACATAGTACTCTATGGAAATATTATTTAGAACATTATATGTAATATATATACATGTGAGTGTGTATGAGTAAATATAAACATAAGTGAACTAATATGCATACGTAATATAATGAGCGGTGTAAAAAAATTGCGTAACAAAGAGTGAGAACACATGTTGATAAATATGAATGGATTTTCTTGATGATCTTAAAACTACATGACATTTCAAATTTTTAATGTAGTTTTTTATAGTTTACATGAACCAAAATTTTTATATTCAAAATACCTTGTAGAATGAACTCACATAATTTATTTCTTTGATAAGCCATGAGAGGATGTCTTGTATTTATGTGGTGCCAAATAAACATGCAACACGAATATAGGGATAATTTCATGCCTTTCCATTTATGGAAGAAGATAAAACTAGTACATCATATATTTTTCGTATTTAAATGATAAAAAGTAATAAACAAAATAATTTCCGCACGATATTTTTCATAATCAAATGGTTTCTTCTATAGCTTGCAGATTTCATGAGCATATAATGTGTGAGAGAGAGGGACACACCATGATAAATAACTCAATAAACTTTAATATATCTTGTTTCTTTTCCATTAGCTAGGAACTTTAATATATTCTTTAATTTTCTTTTAGCTTACAAATATAATCTTTCATTGAATCAATTGACCCTTATTTTTATGCTTTGGATATGTGGGCGACAGAAAAAGATATATATTTCATGAGGTTATGGTTAACGAAATTTAAGATGTTAAGACTTGTGTTTATAATTCAATCAAATATAATTTTTTTTGTTTAAAAAAATTAAGGCCTCAAAATAGCGAAAATGGGGATGCATGGGCAGGCCATGTGTACTCTAACATTCAAATGCACCATTAAACTTATAAAAATTATATATATATATATATATATATATATATATATATATATATATATATATATATATATATATATATATATATATATATATATATATAAGCATATTTATAAAAATGTTAATATTTAAGCTCTGAAAGAAAACCGAACCAATAAAAATTAGAAAAAAAAATAAAGAGTGGTGTTAAAAAATTATGTAACAAATAGTGAGATCACATGTTGAGATATATGAATGGATTTTCTTGATGATCTTAAAACTACATGACATTTCAAATTTATAGTGTATTTTTAATGTAGTTTTTGATATATTACATAGATAAAAAAAATTATATAAAAAATATCTTGGAGAATGTACTCACATAATTTAATTCTTTGTTACATCATTAGAGGATGTATTATATTTATTTGGTTCCAAATAAACGCGCGACTCGAATGTATGGATAACTTTATGACTTTTTGTTTATGAAAGTTAATAAAATTAGTACCTCGCATATTTTTCGTGCTTGAATTTCAATAGTGGATAAAAAGTAATAGTTAAACAACATAATTTTCCCACGATATCTTTTAAAAATCAAATGCTTTCTTTTATAATTTGCAAATTTCATGAGCATATAATGAGTGAGAGAGAGGGACACGCCATTATAGAGACATCAATAAACTTTAATATATCCTCTATGTTTCTTTTCCTTTAGTAAGGAACTTTAATATATTTTAAACAGAAAAATGTTATTACTTTTAATAACTTTAATATATTCTCTAAGTTTCTTTACGTTGGTAAGGAACTTTTCTAACTTAGATATATTCTCTATTTTTCTATTATCTTATAATAATAATTTTTCATTGAGACAATTGACCCCTATATTGTTATGCTTTGTGTGTGGGGCCGCGAGGAAGAGAACATATTGTTCATTAGGTCGTGGTTAACGAAACTTAAGATATTAAGACTTATGTTGATAATCCGATCAACTATAAAAAAATTTGTTAAAAAAAAAATTAAGGCCTTATAATAAGGAAAATGAAGACTGACTCAACACAATAAAATCTTTTCCCAATTATTTGGTACCGGTGACATGATTCATATTTCCATGCGCTTTGTTTAGCACAATATTCTAGTTTAAACCACAAGCTTATATGTCATTCTTAACAATATCGCACAGGGTTAATATAGGCCTACATCCTCCCCAGTTGTTTTGTCGATATTAACAAAATTAATATCCCTTACAAGATCACTTATTGGCATATGTGTGGCGTGTTTAAACATATAAATATCTCTAATATTATCTTGTATATGAGCTACTTCAGTATTTCATAAATATGTTTATTTATAATTTTATACAATCTAATTTAATCACACTTTCATCTTAACATTCACATATTTGCTAAACTCATTTTTTAATATTGTTCTTCTTAGTTGCCCAATGTATGTAACATATTATATACCAATTAAGTAAATGAGATATGGTGGGGCTAAACTTTCCATATGTCGTGCGATAGAAGAGGGAGAATGCATTAAAGTAATTTAACAACTCGTCAAAAAAGTTAGGATGGGGGTGGGAGAGAGTACACCAAAGTAGCTTATGAGCATCCTTAATTGATAAGCTAAATTACCATATTTGATCAAAAAATTTATATGATGAATAAGGTAAAAGGTCATAGGATGATGTTGCTGGGTGCCTATAAGTATTTTCTTTTGTTGGAAAAATCCCAAAAAATAAAATGGAAAATTTAGGTAGTCAAGCACAAAGAAAGTTGGAAAATCTATAATTTTCTTATAATATATTGTCAGTTAAAAACACCATCCACTTGGTATATGCACCATATCCACTGTGTGTAGTAATAATTAATTGACCTAATAAATTTGGTGTATCAAGAGTGAAGTGTTTCCTCTTATATATAAAACTAGCATACAAATGTAATGATAATTATAAAAATTAGTATATATTATAATTCAATATCATATCTTAAACCATTATAAAAGGTTATTTTTTACACAAATAAAATTTGTTTATTATTTTAAAGTGTTTTTATTATATAAAAAATATTTTTTATAAATAAAAACTTCAAAACAACTATATGTATATTATATAAAAAAATTATAAATATTTTTATTTGTTTTTAGTTAAAAAAATTGTATGTAATTTATAGATACAAAACTTAAAGTTTTTTAATAAATAAAACGTTAAAAATGCTTTATAACCAAAAACCATTTTTATTTATATAAAAAAACAAATTTGATATTTTGAAAACTTTTTTTAGCTTAAAAACTTAAAAAAAAAAATTATGTATTTTATATATACAAAAATTATACATATTTTTATATGTTTTTAGTTTAAAAAACTCTTTGTAATTTAGAAATAAAAAATTAAAGTTTTTTCAATAAATACAGCGTTAAAAAGGTTTTTATAACCAAAAACTTTTTTTATTTATATAAAAACAATTTGAAAATTTTGAAACTTTTTTAACCTTTTTTCTAGAAATAAAAACGTTATATAGATGTAGTAGTAGTAATCGCATCGTGTAATGTAATTTGAGTGGAGAATGATGAAAATAAATTGATTTAATCTAGATTGGGTTGGATCGAAAGATTAATTTATAGAGTCTAGAATGGATAATCTTTTTAGTTTTCAAGAGACCTTTAATTTATTCATTTTTTTTCAAAGAGATTTTTTATTTATTTGGTTTCAAAAAACACAATGTTCAAGATAAGAGAGATAAAGATAGTAAGTATTAAAGGGTCATTAATTCCTCCTCTAACACTATAGTATTATACGTATAATATAGATTTATGCGCCTTCATAAAAATTCATAAAAGAAGATTGAAGTGTTTAGAAAGGAGAATTATGTTAAAATAAAGTTACCTTTATTTTATGGTATACTAATCTTCTTTTGATCGACCAATCGTAAACTAAGTTGGGTTTTATTCGATAACTTAGGTCGTGTTTGATTGACATGGAAATTTTTTCCATGAAAAATAGTTGTTTGGACTCATGTTTTGCCCTTGTAGTACCTTGATTATAAATACTTTAAAGAACAACACTCATTCACGTAACAAGTGCTCCATCTCAAATCTTATTTTTATTGGAAAATATTTCTTATCCACTCCCAAAGAGCTGGTTTCCATGAAAAAATGAAAAAGTAAGACCAAAAACTCATATACTTTTCGGCTCATTTTTCAACTTCTTATCGAAGTGAACTATTTTCCAGGTTTGCAATCAAACACACCATTAAGTTTTACCTTCCTTGAAAATTATCTCAAAAAACTAAGGCCCTTTAAACAACATTAAATATTTGGTAATATATGATAGTTTTTTAGAATGCATATATTAATTTACACTACATTTACAATAGTGTTGTTTATTAATTCTTTTTTACAGAAAATAACTTTGTGATACATACACTGTCGCACAATTTTTATTTTTTGGGGGGGTAGGGGATGGGGGGGGGATAGATTTGACAATAATTTTAGTGGAAACTCAAATTTTTATTATACTAAATATTGTTTAGCTAATTTTTTTAGAGATGTCAATTTGTGGTGAACAAAATGTAATTCATGTGGTTTTTGATTCTTTAGAAATTTTGATAATATATTCAGGAGTAATGATGTGTACCGTAAAAAAATCTCCCAAACATTTCCCAAACTTTATTAAAATTTTGTACATTGCAGTGGAGCCCACACAAGATACACGCACCTAATGCACTTTGGAAAATTATTTGGGGTACATATCATTTTCCTATTTTTATTACAAGTTTTGCACTAGCGGGAATGCAAATTAGGGGTTTCCTTCTGGCAACGCGCAATACTAGCAAATTTAGTGCAAACTTTTACTCCTACGACATCCATGGTCCAAATTTCAAAAATACAATAGCATTAGTATTGAAAAAGAAAACTCATATGAAACATAAAAAGATAATATTAATGATTTAGGCAAAACAACTCTTATTAAAATAAAATAAACATCGGGATTCGACTTACAAAAAATATATTATTTTTCCAATTAGTAGGGTGTAATAATAGGGGTGTGCACACACACGTACATGCCCTCAGAGATAAAATAATATCTCCTGCTGCTGGAATTTGACCAATTTTGTTGGTTTTTATAGGAATTATAGAAATGGCAGACTAAATGCTACTTTATCATAAAAAAAACAAGATGTTTGCTTCATACAAATTTTGCAACTCAATTTATGTTGGTTTCCATGTAGTCCCAATTCGAAAATTTCCGAGTCAACCTAAAACCACCAAAAGGGTAAAGTGACTCCAAAGTGGCCAGTTGAAGGCCAATGCCACCACCACGATGACTGAGCGGGATCCTTCACATGATTCTTAAGACAAGTGCACTATGAAGATCCAAAAAACACATTATTGTGGTGTATATTGGCTCTCTTATGGCTTCCTATTAGTTCACAACTATTTTGGGACAAAAATTGATTTTTCGATATTTACAAAATTTCCACTTTGGGGAAAAACTATAAAGACAAGCATATTTTCTGTTTTTTTTAGAGTTCAGAATTTTATGAGTTTTCGAAGTGAAAAGTGATTGAGAGCTTTCTGTTTGAAGATTAGTTCTTGTAAGTTGATTGTAATTGACTTTCTTGGAGAGATAAAGTGTGTGAGTGTGTAACCTTGTGGTTCCTCCATTTATCAAAGATAGGAAATATCCTACCATTATGTATGTAGCCCTAGTTTGGGTGAACCGCATTATATTCACTACACCAAAATGGGTAAATTGGCACCCTTTCAGCGGCTAGCCTTGTCACGGTCATTGACCGTGACAAAAAAAACATGCGTTTTTTGCCACGATCATTGACCGTGGCAAGTCTGTGACAATCATTTGTCAAGGTCAAGGACCATGACACGTCCGTGACAAATGTCCCAGTAAAAAAAACCTATCCCCTTCTTTTTTTTCCCCGCCGACTCTTCCCTCCATCTCTCTCTCTCTCTCTCTCTCTCTCTCTCTCTCTCTCTCTCTCTCTCTCTCTCTCTCTCTCTCTACTTTCAGGTTAGTTTCTATCTCTCGCTCTCTTCCATTTATATATATGTGTGTGTATGTATATATATATGTGTGTGTGTGTATATATATATGTGTGTGTGTGTGTGCGTGTGGGGGAAGGGGGTGGGGCTGGGTGGGGGTAAAGGGGGCAGGGATGGGGGGGTTGTTTGTGTGTGTGTGTGGTGTGTGTGGTGTGTGCATGTGTGTGTAGTGGTGTGTGTGTGCGTGTGTGTGGTGGGGGAAGGGGGTGGGGAAGGGAGGGGGCAGGGTGGAGGGGAGGGTCAGGGATGGGTGGGTGGGCGGTGGGGTAGGGGTGGGGGGCTGCATGTGTGTGTGTGTATATGCGCGTGTGTGTATATATGTGTGTAGTGTGCATGTTTGTGTGTAATGTCCCTTGTAAACGAATTGATTGATTATTAATTTTTTTAGTAAATCAATATATGATTGTGGAAGACCTCATGTGGATAACTTGGACTGAAAATTAGGGCTTATTGTTTGGAGGTTGTACGAAGGCACTACGCATTATACTTGTGGCTTGGGATCAAGTATTTTATAAGTCAATAGTGTTATAAACTATCTAAAGTGATGAATAAAGGTTTTACCCAAAATGGTTTTTTCCCTGGATTTGGTCTTCTACGCTTTGAAAGCCTAATTTGATGTTTTACACTTTATATCACATAGATGCATGTTTAGGGCTTTAAGAATTAAAACTATTTTTTTTGAGTTTGTAATGTAATTAAATAAGTTTTATCCATTGGACTATAGCACACTCTTAAATTGGTATCACAGCCACTTGCACAACTTTATCGTCAAATTGATTTTTTGTAAAAGTTTTCATTAATATCATTTTCCTGTGAAAATTTTGATTTTGAAAAATCTCTGTGCTAACGGATAAATTATATAATCGGATGCCTACATTTGATGGAACGAACTATGCATATTGGAAAGCTAATATGATATCTTGTTTGAAAGCTATTGATAAAAGAGTTGGTTTTGCATGGGAAAAAGGGTGGACTCCACCCACTATCATGGTTAGGAATGTCATTAATCCCAAACCTATTTATGAATGGACCGATTATGAGTTTAAGTGGAGTACCTACGATTCCCACTGCCTTAGTTTCTAGAGTCATCACCCGTAACAAGTTTTGATTCATCATGATGTGCACTATGTTTAAGGAAGCACGTGATACCCTACAGTTTACACATTAAGGTACCAATGTCGTTAAGGCATATAAGCTTCAACATTTGACCACCCGACTTGAGACCATTACTATGTTAGAGTCCGAGTGTTTTGATATTTTTTATTCTCATCTGCCAGACATTGTTAACACTAGTTTAATTTCGTTGAGAGAATTGAGGAGTCAAGGGTCGTGTAAAATATTTTACTATTCCTACCTGCCTATTTTATTCCAAGGTCAGTATTTTTAATCCTTTGGGGATATTAGATACACTTAGGTTTGAAGAAAACGTAGGAGACCTTCGACTTATGAGATTGACAAGTTTCCCAAGAGTGTTAAACCTAGGATAAAGGGGTATATTTAAAGACTTAAACTAGGATGAAGAAAAACGAGAAAGTTTGTGAGTCTGATTCTGAGGGAGATCATGATTTTGATCATCTCGCCAAGTGTGTAAATTTTCTAAGAAGTTTCTAAAATTTTCAAAAGATAATTCTTCCAATAAAAATATTTTTGAGAAAAATAAAAACAAGGTAAATGGTATAGATGAGAAATATAAAGAAATAAGGTGTTATGAGTGTGGGGGTATGGGGTATATGGATAAAGAGTTTCCTAATAGGCTAAAGATAAATGGGAAAGATATTGCAAATAAAGCCACTCATAGCGATAATGACACCGAGTCAGTTGATTCGAGGAGGGGGGGGGGGGGGGAGAATCACCATATGAAATGTGTGTTGCGTTCATGGATAATCACGTGAGCTCTAATAGTTTGTCCCAAGATGATGAGGAAACTTCTAAACATGAAAGCCTCGATTGTATTTTGAGTCACTCGGGAGATGAAGAGAGTGAGAAAGAAAGTGAGGGATAAGGGGATATCCAAAGAGCGTTTAATGATTTATGTACTAAGACATTGAAAATCAAAACGCTAAATAAAGAATTATCTCTTAGGGAAGTAGACTTGGAGAGTGAGGTGAAGAGTTTGAGGGTGTATGAGGCATCGGTGACTCAACCCGAGATCTTGAAGATATCTTTGAGTGATCGTTTTAGGTCGAAAAAAGAATGATTGACCAACATTGTGCCTAGTCTTGTAGGAGATCATCAATTTTCATTAGAGACTCGTGAGAAACTTCAATATTGGGTATCCTAACTATAGATTGATCTCGAACGTGTCTAGGAGGTGAAAGTCACTTTAGAGGACACGTCTAAGAGGGTTGGAAATATTTTCCTGATCCCTCTTTGGGTAATGTTAGGAGGATAGGAATAGGTTAAGACGGTGCATCCACTTCCCAAGTTTCACCCGATCCGGTTCCCAAGTTTGTGTTAGAACCATGTGTCCCTAAACCTAACCTTCCTTGGCATCCCAATCCCATTAGGATATCTCATCCTAGAGTGTTTGATCAAGGTGGAACTAAGATCATCTATACCCCTAAATATATGTCATCTCATAAATTTTACATACGTAATCATAAAATTCTAGCTCCTGGCTCTCATATTACCCTTTGGGGACCAACCTGATGTTATGACTCCTAAGATGTATGTTTCGGTCCCTAGTATGGAATCGAACTCCCTTGTAAATACAACCAGAATACAAATTCATTATCCTATTAGGTCCATTTATCTCATCAGTTGCTTTAGGAGACCCTTGCGCTAGTAAAAGATTCATCTACATAAACAACATATGAAAGTAGTATTCAATTAATTTAAAAGTTATGAAAAGTAACTTTCCTTATATATCTTACCCGTTCTTTCAACCACTTTGGAAATTTTTGGCATTGAATTTGAGCTATGTCACGTCTATTTTAAATTCGCAGTAGACTTTTGCGTTCCCTAATTAGAGAAATTTGATTTATTAATAAAATGTATAATTAAACAAAAAGATTCAACACTATGAACATTATAAATTTGCAACACGTACTCTACATATGGCGTAAACTCATCAGTGTTACACAACTCAAACCACTTAGCCATATTAAGCTCCTCTTCAGACGTATCAGGAGCCCGCCAGATACGTCCGAAAGGGCGAATTTTTTTGTTAAAGAATTCTAACCGCAAGACACATCCTCCACCACCACAAATGATTCATTAATACAGTTTCAACATGGTCTAAGTATATTGAGAAAAAAATTTAGACACTCTTTAAGAACGTACGACTTTATAATGTTTGATTAGAAAAAAAATCATTCAATGTTCCAAGAAACCTTGAAATTAATAATAGTTAGATTAATATTGCACATTTTGTGAGGTATTAGACTACATGAGCGTTAGAATAGAAAAATTTACCTTTCAATTACAAACATACATCAATATTGTATTGGGCTAGCAAGTTTGGCCTCAGGTGCCAAATAAACTGTCAAATGGACCATTACATCAAATAATGCAGGGGAAAAATTCTTCTCCATTTTGCAAAGTATCAAAATTATTTGTTTCTCTAATTTCTTCAAATCTGTTTTCAATAGTGTTTTGGATCACAACTCCTAAAATTATTCACCCAACTCAACAAGTGAAGTAAAAATTCTTTAGGAAGGTAACCATGCATCCCAATAGTAATTAGCCATTGTAACAAGGCATGGAAATCATACATTTTATGATCCAATAGCCATCTGGATACTTAACTGATTTTAGAAAATCATAGAAACACTCCCTCTACTTTGGGGTTAATGTATATATTATGGGAGTCTTGACAAAAGATCCATTAAGACGCTTTTGTAAATGCAATTACGCCCTTATGCTTATGTCTTCTAGATTGAGGTGTGCTTTATCTGTGTTCTTGTTCTTCCCATCCATGTTCAATATAGTTCCTAGAAAATTGTCACATATATTTTTCTTGATGTGCATCACATCAAGGTTATGATGAATATTTATTTTTTCCAATATGGGAGCTCATATAGTATGTTTTTCTTTTCCCGTTAAATTTTGTTGGGTCACAAGGAATTATTTTATTGATCAGATGCTTTCCAAACTTGCCATTTAAAAAATAAATCTAAGTGATTTAATATTTTTTTCCACTTGTAAATCCAAGGATCAAGTCTGATTCTTATACATATCATTAAATGCCTTACTCATTTGCCATGTATGGTCCTCGAGAAGGTAACATCGATGGCCCAAGTGCCAATATTACTTCATAGGCATTTAGTTAACGTATCCTCATTACATGGGGGACAAACAAGATAACCTTTCGTACTCCACCCAGATAAGTTACCATACGCAAGAAAGTCTTATATCATCCACATTATAGTTGCATGCATCCAAAAAGTTTGTTTACTAAATGCATCATAAGTGAGTACACCACTTTGACACAACTCGTTCAAGTCGTCAACTAAAATTCACATTAAACATCAATTTTTTTTCCTGGGGCTTGAGGCCCGAGGCTTAAAAACGACATCATGAAAAATTTATCCTTCGTGCATTTCAAGGGTTACATGTTATACGACAGCAGATTCAAATGCCATATGCTATAAAATGTTATCATGTTCCCTAAAGAGTTGAATCCATCGATGTTCAAGCCTCACCTCACATTATGGGGATACAAGGCAAACTCTGGATAACATCAATTAAAGTCCTTCCACTCCTTACTATCATTCGATTTTGAAAGGAGATGCGCGAGCGTTTAAATAAGAAATTATATAATCAAACACAGTTTAACCCAATTCGATCCTAAACATGCATCTAGATGTGATTGAAAAAGATGTAAAGCATGCAAGACATTCAAACACACACAAATGAGGAAAAATCCCCCAAAGGGGCAAAACCATTTATTTCACTATAATTTTATAAAGTACAATTTACACGGATTCCAATAAAATATAGGGGTGACACAGAATTACCCTCAGGCGTCGGATCTGTAGTCGGCGGCTGGAAGTTTCCCTTTCCAGGAAGGTAGCAATGAAGAAGAAGGTCGGTCTTCTCCACAAGGGTATGAACAAAACAGAGTTTGTCTTCTCGGGTTTCAAAAGGATTCACAAATGATTTGGAATTTGTGTGAATCAAAACATGAGTATGATAACTCACAAAGATGAAGACTTTTGAGTTTATGAACTCTGAAAATCGTGTGAACAAGTCTTACAAACAAACTCCCCGTAGTGGGTTTATAAAAGCAACTTTTAGTCTAAAAACTCTAAACACGATCTGATGCAAATTATCCCAGGCGGACCGGTCCGGGTCTGAGGCGAATCGGTCCGAGGAGGCGGATCGGTTCTTTTAAATTTTGGCATCATCGGTTCGCTAGCAGTCCGGGGTGTACTGGATTTTCAACAGGCGGACCGGTCCGGGGTCGGATCGGTTCGTTTTCTCTGGGCGGACCGGTCCGGCCTGTTAGAATTTTGATTCCTCCTCTTCTTTGATATTTGGATCCGTTGATGTCGATATGAATCTTGAATTTCTCCAATGGTGTAACGGCGTACGACATAACAAATTGATACATGGACAAAAATGTCCTTACAAATCTCCCCCTATGTCTATGCCGGTACGTACATAAAAACAAACATCCGAATTATCAAATATCAAAATGCCTATACAAATCTACCCTTCCATGAACCCAAAAATGGAAAGATACAAGTGAATAAGACTTCAACGTTTGGTCTTCAAATCTTTAGAAATCTCAACGCTTTTCTCATCAGGGTGTGCAATCCAATGTTAATCCATGTAGTACCTACACACATGAGATAAAGCAAAATACCAAGTGACGTATCGAGTTTGAAATGAGATAAACAGTGATGAAAGCATACTTTAAAACCCACTCCCCCAAAATATGATAATTCATTAAATCTCCACTTTTTTATGATGTCCACAAATAGACAAATGGAAAAATGAATCAAACAATCAAAGCAAGGGTGTCACAAGGAATAAACAACTATTTTTGAAGTTTTCAAAATTTTTCAAACAAACACACCATGAACGAACACAAATCAACCAAGTCGATGATGGCGTAAATGAATGGGTGTGATCAAATTCGATAGGAAGATCAATGCATACAAACATGACATATGTGCACGATGAATATTGGATACTCCTAACGAATGAACTCAAAGTCTTCTTTTGGTGTAAAAAGGTGAAAATATAGGACATTAACTCAATCAAATCAACAAATCAGAGCTCAAAGTGATTTCCACACCAATAACGTCCAAAACGATTTCATGCTTTTTCAGGACTTTCAAGTAAATGCAAACCCGTTTATATTATCCAACCAAACTCCCTTAGATATTAATATTGAATAGAGGTATTCTAAATTCTCAAACTTTGGAGAATTGATGATGAAATCTAAGTGGCCCATATTTGGCATGAATTGCTTTTTATTGCCTTTAAATTTTTTCGGGCTCTTTTAACCTCTTTGGACCCCGAATAATAAAATTCCTCCATTTTTTAGGTCCTTTTGAACAATGGCTTTTGCGCAAAGAATAGATAATTGCCTTTCGCAGCCCCTCCCCGTTATTAAACAAACACTCAGTCTCACAAAAACGGTTTTTAGATGCATTCCAATCTTGTCAAGTTTTATCGCATATTGTAAGTTGTATAAACATAATTGAGATGGAAACACTCAAGCCAACATGTGATAGACAAGTACAATAATCAAATAAAGCCGTGCATGTGTGCAATAAAGGAGATAGGAGTCAAACATGTAGAAAGGTATCACTAATCACATCTCAAAGACTCGAAATAATGTAAAGCACGTGGATGAAATGATGTAGCGTCTCAAATCTCTATCAAACAGTCACATGGATATATGAAGTCAAGTTGTGACTTGGCTATCTTAAATGCTCATCCAAAAAAAATGCAAACCAGAAATCTTTTTGGATTTTTCAATAATTTTATCAAAATAAAATCTTTTTGTGTTTTTAAATTTTTTCTTAAAATCAAATCTTTTTGTATTTTTCAAAAGAAATATAAAAAGCAAAGAAAATAAATACACTAAAGATACTATCTAGCAATAGGAATCAAAGGATATGATAATGACAATGCATCCTATGCTAGACATGGACCAACCCCTCAGTCAACTGTGAAAATCCCCAAAGACTTCCTAAGACTCTCAAATCTAAGGGCATCTAAAGGTTTAGTGAAAATATCGGCTAACTGATGGTCGGTGGGAACAAAACTCAGGGATATGACCTTCTCTTCAACTAACTGACGTAGGAAGTGCTCGCGTAACCTGATGTGCTTTGTGCGCGAATATTGGACGGGATTACGGGATATGTGAATCGCGCTCGTGTTATCACAGGAAATGATCATGGTGTCCTGTGAAATCTCATAATCCTCCAACATTTGCTTCATCCACAAGAGTTGCGTGCAACAACTCCCGGCGGCGATGTACTCAGCCTCCGCAGTGGATAAAGAGATGGAGTTTTGATTTTTGCTCAACCAAGAGACAAGAGCAGAACCAAGATAGAAACACCCACCAGAAGTGATTCTACATCCATCTACATCCCCGACCCAATCGGCATCTGAATAGGCAAACAAACGGTCATCGGTATCAAAGGAATACCAAATACCGTATGAGAGAGCCCCACTCACGTATTTGATAATACATTTTAGAGCTAGTAAGTGTGACTCTTTCGAGGACGCCTGATATCTCGCACAGACTCCAACACTAAAGGCTATGTCGGGATGACTGGCAGTCAAGTAAAGAAGACTACCTATCATACTTCGATATAAGGTTTGCTCTACGCCCTTGCCTGAAGTGTCCTTACTAAGCTTGGTAGCGGTACTCATAGGTGTACGTGCATGCTTAGCGGAGTCTAAACCAAATTTCTTCACTAGGTCTCTAGCATACTTGGATTGGGAGATGAACATCCCATCCTCTAGCTGACGAACCTGGAGACCAAGGAAGAATGTAAGCTCACCAACCATGCTCAACTCAAACTCACTTTTCATCTCCTCTTCAAAGTGATGAGCATGTTGAGAGCATGTGGATCCAAAGACTATGTCGTCCACATAGACCTGGGTAACTAAAATAGCACCGTCATCTCTCCTGACGAACAACGTCATATCAACTCCCCCTCCCTTGAAGCCATGGGCTAAGAGATAGGAAGTAAGACTTTCGTACCAAGCACGGGGTGTGCTTGATTCAATTCATACAAGGCTTTCGTCAGATAATAAACGTGCTCAGGGTGCTTAGGGTCTTCAAACCCTTTTGGTTGTACCACATAAACCTCCTCCTGTAGAATGCCATTCAGAAAGGCAATCTTGACATCCATCTGTTATAACTTAAAGCGCAGATGACATGCGATGGCGAGTAGTAAGCGAACGGACTCAAGCCTCGCAACAGGAGCAAATGTCTCCCCAAAGTCTACACATTCTATCTGTGTGTAGCCTTGAGCGACCAACCTAGCCTTATTTCTGATTATGGTACCATTTTTATCCATTTTATTCTTGAAAATCCATCTGGTACCTATCACATTAGTCTCACTAGGTCGGGGGACAAGTGCCCAGACATTATTCTTTTTAAACTGAAGCGACGCTTCCTGCATAGCAGATATCCAGCGTTTATCCTTGAGTGCTTCTTTATGATTCTTGGGCTCAACTTTGGACGTGTAGCAAAGATGACTAACAACGTTCTCTAGTTGAGCACGAGTCTTAACCTCTAGAGTGGGATCGCCAACTATGGCTGAAGGATCATGACTCTTGCGAACCCAAGCAGGTGTGTCCTCTAGCACAGGAGTGGGGTCCACAGGGTGTGGGAGAGGAACAGGTAAATCACTATCAAAACAATCCTCATCCTCATACTGAAGGTTAGGATCAATAGACGTCGAAGGTTCGTCATCTTGCACGATGACATTTATTGACTCCATAACCTTAGAGCTCTTCAGGTTAAAAACCCGGTATGCTCTACTATTCGATGAATATCCTAACAATATTCCTTCGTCGCTCCGGGAGTTAAACTTTCCTAATTGCTCTCTATCCCGTAGGATGTAGCATTTACTCCCAAAAACACGAAAATATGCCAGGTTAGGGTTCTTGCCAGTCCACAACTCATAAGGAGTCTGAACTGTGCGTGGACGTAGATATACCCTATTCACCGTGTGGCATGCAGTAGACACTGCCTCTGCCCAAAATCTCCTAGAGACTTTATGACCTAGAAGCATAGATCTATCCATCTCCTAGATCGTTCTATTCTTTCTCTTAACAATCCCATTTTGCTGAGGAGTCTTCACAGCAGAAAACTCATGTTTGATCCCAAGGCTATCACAATACAAATCTACATTTTCTTCCTTAAATTCAGTGTCGTTGTCACTATGTATCCTATTAATAGTGACTTCGTGTTGATTTTGCAGGACACGGCACTTGGTCGTCAAAAATTCTACAGCATCGGATTTCTCTCTCAAAAAACCTACAATGGAGTATTTGGAGAAATCGTCTACCATCACGAGGATATACCTCTTACCACCCAAACTCTCAGTACGAGTAGGACCCATAAGATCCATGTGAATCATCTCAAGAACTCGAGAGATGGTAATGGAATGCAACTTCCTATGAGGGCTCCAAATTTTCTTTCCCAACTGACAGGGTCAACAAAACGTGGAAGTTGAGTTTCCAAGAGATGGTAAGCCACGTACTAGGTCCTTTTTTACTAATCGAGTCAAATCTCTAACGTTCATATGACCTGGACGTTGGTGCCACAAATCCATAGGAGTGATCGTGGCTCTGTTGCAGATAAGTGAGGAAGTAGGCACAGTCCCATAACAATTATCCTCTGTCCTCACCCCTTGCATCAAAAGTTTACCGGCTTGATTGAAGAAATTACACGCGTCCTGGTCAAACTTTACTGCAAAGTCAGTGTCGCACAGATGGCTAATGCTGAGAAGGTTTACTTTTAAACCTTTGACGTACAACACATTCTCTAGCTTAGGAAATCCTGGTAATCTACAGTACCTCGTCCTACAATGCTAGACTTACTCCCATCTCCAAAGGTGACTCTACCATCCTTATAAACCTCAAGGTGGGTAAAAAATGAGATATCACCTATCATGTGTCTGGAGCATCCACTATCAAAATACCACTGTGAGGTATTATGTGCTTTGAGAGCAACATGGACAACGAAGGCCTTTTTATCTTTCTTAGGTACCCAAGAAGTGGTGACCTTTTGTTTGCCTTTGTTGTTGTTGGTTTTAGCTGAAATGTGAGAAGCATTCACTAACGGCAAAGACATCCGTCGGAATTCTTCCATCAAACTCTGAGACGTGGAAGCTAAGAGCTCAACTCTCTCTCTCAGACTAGAAAACTCATCAGTATGACGTGGTGGAGCAGTAGTAAGTCGTGTTCGACCCATGCTATAGCAAAACTGCCTGAGGTGGCCTTTTCTTTTGCAATAAGTACAAAAGAACACAGTCAAAGGCGAACTTCGGTTTGCTTTTCTTGGTCGAAATCTCCTGTGTGGTTTTTGACGATGGCCATAAAGAGTCGTAGTAAACTCAGGAACTGGTCCAGGTGCAATTTGGGAGGTGGAGGCACCATCATAACCAATTCCCTTCCGATCACCAAAACCTAAAGCGGGGTCGAGGAGCATCTTTCCAGATTTGTACCTTGACTTCCCGTGATTTCTCAAGATCATGAGTCAGCTAGGCAACAAGGGCTTCAAGTTTCTTCCGAGTCTCCATGGAGGAATGGAGCTCACTCATAAGACTAGCCACTTGTTTAGTCAAGTCCCCTCTCTCTTTCTCAAAATTGCTCTCTCTCTAAACAAACTCTCTTTCTTAACACAGGTAGATTCTCTCTCTCTCAGGGCGGTGCAGGTGGAGGACTCTCTTTCTCTCGCTTTTCTTAAATCTTCCTCTAAGCCGGTGATCTTAAGAACAAACGCTTTATTACGCTTTTTAGTTTTAAAGGACTCAAAATATAACTCAGCGTAGGCGCGTTGAATATCACTCTCGCTCTCACTTGTGTCATCCTCCCCCTCACTCACATCGCTCTCACTGTCGAGGTGTCCCTGTGATACATCATCCTCATCGTTGTAAGGTGCACTAGGAGTACTCACATGACTAGCCATGAATGCGGTGAAGTTACACTCATGCGGTGACTCATCTCCCAAGTCCACCGACTCGACCTCACTGTCGTCACTAAGGGTAGCATTAAGGACAGCCTTTCCCTTTGCTCTATTCAGACGAGTAGCACACTCAAACGCTCTATGTCCCCTACCGTCGCACTCATAGCATCTCTCACTTTCTTTCTTAGGAGGGTTTTTAGCATCTTTCTCATTTTTCTTTTCAAACTTATTTTTCTGAAAATTCTTCTTATCTTTAAAATTTCCACTTTTCTTAAATTTGTGAATTTTCTTAAAGTTTTTAGCAAATAAAGCCAAATCATCTAAGTCAAAATCACACTCAGAATCAGAAGTTTCACTCTCTTTGTTTCTGGATAACTCTACTCTCTTTCTTGCCGTCCCCTCACTTTTTCTCTCTTGGGCATAAAGTGCAATTCCCTTATCTCTAGACTTCACAAATTTAGGAAACATGTCAATTTCATATGTTTGCAAGTCTCCTACAAGTTCCTCCAATTTTAGCGTATTTAAATTACCTATAGAATTTAGCACAGTGACTTTAGGGATAAAACGCTTAGGCAATGATCTAAGAATCTTTTTCACAACTCTTGCATTAGGAATATATTCACCAAGATTAAAGCTAGTATTAACAATATCAGATAGCCTAGCATAAAAATCATCAAAACATTCAGTTTCAAGCATGGTAATGGTCTCAAATTGAGTTGTTAAATTTTGCAATTTAGATTCTTTCACAGCATTAGTTCCTTCATGGGTAAGTTGCAAAACATCCCATGCCTCTTTTGATGTGGTGAACGTCATGATACGTTGGAAATCATCAGGAGTGATGGATTCGGAAATAGCACTCAAACCATTAGAATTAAAAGACGACCATTTAAATTCATCTTCAGTCCATGAAGTGACAGGTTTTAAACTGGTCACGTTTTCAACAGTGACGGAGGGAGGTGTCCACCCTCTTTCAACTAGAATCCAAACACGTTCATTTATTTCCTTTAAAGCAGATCTCATGCGGGCTTTCCAATATGCATCGTTAGATCCGTCAAAAGATGGCATTTTATCATAAGATTTCTCCATTGAACACGCACTTTTTCAAAAAATCATTTTTTTTTTAGAAAATTGATATCTTTTAGAAAAATTTTGCGAAAATTAGGAATACGCGATAGATTAGCGTAACCTGCTCTGATACCAATTTGAAAGGAGATGCGCGAGCGTTGAAATAAGAAATTATATAATCAAACACAGTTTAACCCAATTTGATCCTAAACATGCATCTAGATGTGATTGAATAAGATGTAAAGCATGTAAGACATTCAAACACACACAAATGAGGAAAATCCCCCAAAGGGGCAAAACCATTTATTTCACTATAATTTTGTAAAGTACAATTTACACGAATTACAATTAAATACAGGGGTGACACAGAATTACCCTCAGGCGTCAGATCTGTAGTCGGCGGCTAGAAGTTTCCCTTTCCAGGAGGGAAGCAATGAAAAAGAAGGTCGGTCTTCTCCACGAGGGTATGAACAAAACAGAGTTTGTGTTCTAGGGTTTCAAAATGATTCACAAATGATTTGGAATTTGTGTGAATCAAAACATGAGTATGATAACTCACAAAGATGAAGACTTTTGAGTTTATGAACTCTGAAAATCGTGTGAACAAGTCTTACAAACAAACTCCCCGTAGTGGGTTTATAAAAGCAACTTTAGCCTAAAAACTCTGAACACGATCTGATGCAAATTATCCCAGGCGGACCGGTTCGGGTCTGAGGCGGATCGATCCGAGGAGGCGGATCGGTTCTTTTAAATTTTGGCATCATCGGTTCGCTAGCACTCCGGGGTGTACTGGCTTTTCAGCAGGCGGACCGGTCCGGGTCTGGGAGGACCGGTCCGGGGTCGGATTGGTTCATTTTCTCTGGGCGGACCGATCCGGCCTATCAGAATTTCGATTCCTCCTCTTCTTTGATATTCGTATCCGTTGATGTCGATATGAATCTTGAATTTCTCCAACGGTGTAACGGCATACGACATAACAAATTGATACATGGACAAAAATGTCCTTACAGATTTCCTCAATATCACATCATCCACATGCTTATCACTATTCCATCTCATATTCATAGCCGCCTTCCTTGACATAAATAATCTTTGCAACCTAGGTGTCAATGGAAAGTAGTATGTCAGATAATGGAAAGTAGGAATCTTCTTATTATTGAAAAAATTAGGATTGTATCTTGTAATACCCCGTATTTTTGGCTATATTTATTTTTGGGATTAATTAATTAAATGCGTATTAATTGGAAATTAATCCGGGTTAAAAATACTAACGAGATGCGAGTTGGTATTTGATTATGTTTTTATATATATTGAATTATGAAATTGTCGTGAGATTTATATACGGCAATTTGGGAATATTATTGAGACGCATGTGACCGCCGCGTCATGGTATATTATTTTAATTATAAAAGTGATTTTTATTTTTATTAACCGTATGGTCGTTTTGAGTGCGCCAACGCGTCCGGAAGGGTCGAAATAGTCAGAAAACACTAGTCGGGGGTGTAGTTTGGGTCCCGGGGTATTTTTAGGCCATACCGGCAACTTAAAGGGTATTTTGGTAATTTTACATTTTGAGGAATTAAAAGTGACGAAAATTGGGAGTTTTAATCTGATGTGGATTTAACCCACTAAACCCACTAACCAACCCATATTAACCTAGAGGGCTACGTAGGTTATTAGAAAAGTTTTCTAAGTTTCCCAAATCAAAAACCCTAGCCACCATAGCCTTTTGGAGAAGAAAGCTTGGAGAGGGAGAAAGAGAAGAAATTCTGCAGAAACTTTTACAGAAATCAACACCAAACCCAGAGACAATCAAGGCAAGTGTTTTAATCATATTTAAATTCGTAGAATGTTTCTTCCATGTTAGAAAATTGATGAATTACAACTGTTCTTGAAAGATAATGAAAACCCATGTAGTTTGGAGCTTAGAACTTGAAAATATTGAGGAGAATTACATGTAGAATGATAGGTAGATAATTATTCTCATGATATTTGTGATTGGAAGAAATTAAAACGGATTTATATTGAGTTAATTCATGATTCAAATGTTAGGGTTCATGTTCTTGAGAAATTGGGGAAAAGTGTAGAGATTTATGAATTTGATTGATGTTAGGTTGGATTAATCCTTTAAAACGTATTAGGAGATGACTATAATATGTTTAGGATTGATTAGGGACCTTAACAATATCATTGTAACGAAGTTTAGAGAAGATTTGTGGAGTAAGAATTGGGAAAAATTGTAACTAAGAAATTCTGGGCCGAAACTGGTCCCTCGTTAGAAACCAACCCAGGTCGTTCGAACGAGCTCGTTCGAACGAGCTTCTAACGAGTTGACCAGTCTCTGCTAACGAGGGGTAGTTTCGTTCGATATCTCGTTCGAACGAGATATCGTTAGAAGTTACAGTTCGTTCGAACGAACTGGATCTCGTTCGAACAGTCTCGTTCGAACGAGACTTCTAACGAGCTGACAGTCCAAACTCGTTCGAACAGTCTCGTTCGAACGAGACTTCTAATGAGCTGGCAGTCTGGGCCTTTTTGGACTATTTTGATTTTTGGAGTCCCGTAAACTTGTTCGAGGATATAGATGTCATTCCGTTAATGATGTAATGTTAGGATTGGGTCTTTCGGGTATTTATGAGAAGGAAATTATATACGAGAGTTATATTATATGGACGGTTTGGGTTGAGACGTGAGTGTCTACTACGATGTGAGAATAAATTATGGCGTATGATGATAAACCGGAATAGTATAAATTGTGATATTTATAAGTTAGTACGAGAATACGATATGTACTACGATTAAACTACGGTATTACTAAGACGTGTGTTTACTTAGTATTGGTATATGAATTGTGTGTATGACATACCTACCATACTTGCTATCACGGGAGGTTTGCGTTCGCTTAGGGCCCTCTAATCCTTGTGTTGCCCGGATTTAGACTGGTTACCTCGATGAACATAGGTCATAGAAAGACTTATTGGGATATTAATAAGTCCGCTGATCGTGGGAGCGTAGGTATGTACGTGACCCATGTGATGTGACTGTGTTCGCCTCCACTACTTGTGATTTGTGTTATCTGAACTATTCCTGAGAGATTCGGAATATGTAATCCTTATGTACGTGATGTACCGGGATGGATAGCAGAGTATGTGTGCACCGCAGCTTAGTTCTCGGGGTGCTTATATTGTATATTTATGATGTGAATAATATACACTTAATTTAATGGGAACTTTCACGTTAATGTTGTGAATATATATTACGGTATTATTTAGAGAAACATAACGGGTTAGTTAGTAGTAAAAATATTGCATATTATATACTTGAGTTTACATTAAACCCCTATTGTATTGAGATCGTTACTATGTTAAGAGAACCAGGAAATAAGGGTAGGACCTATGATAGTCTAGCTAGTTATTATGTCACTTAGCTAGTGGGTTATGTCGTTATAGATGGGTACTTGCGTTAGGAGTGCACAGTTAGACGAGAGGTGAGACTATTATGTGAGTGTACGTCCTAACATGTACTTTGCATTTAATGTTTTAAATGTTTTTAAAGCACTTGCAGGTTTTTAAAATAACTCCACATTCGGGCTCTGACCCGTTTGCTTTTCAAATCTACTTTTCTTGTAAAACCATTTTAGGTGCCCAGCCACAAGGACACCAAGCGTAGGATACTCATTCAGGTGACGAGCTGTAGCTGTTTGTGGAAGCTACAGGGATTTGCTTGTAGACGCTTCTATCTTTTGGATTCCAGAGTCACTATCTATCATTTGTAGGGCATGTTGCCCATTTCTATTAGAAACATCTTTTACATTTCAGTTTTCAGACTTTAGCATGTATTGTTTTATTATTCGGTTTACCTATTTCAGTTGTGGGATTGTATTGAGGAGTTTTTCCTCCAGACTTTATTTACTTATGTGATGTCCATTCTATTTACTTCATTATGGTGAATGGTGTTATTATTCTTTTTACACTTGTTGCATGTTAATCAGACTTTAATTAAAATTTGGCACTTACTTTTTAAATACTAGGTGGTTAGTAATCATTAAAATGTTTTCGACAGTGATGCTATTAATTGAGCCAACTTGGCATTTTGAATTAATTTAATAAAGGAGTAGCTACCCGGTATTTAATTAGTCGGGGTGTCACATATCTACACTCTCAACTGTGGCACCCCGCCAAATTAAATACCGAGCGATCACTCCTGTACCAAATTAAAACATGAGTCGCATATGGTTCATTCTTAACATCACTGTCGAAAACCAAATTAATTACTAATAACCAATTAGGCTGGCGTCAAAATTTTAGTTAATTAATCTTTTTAAACAAACCAATGAATAAAAACATCCACACAGTTTATAAATATATGGAACTGAAATGAAATAGAATAACCGAACACTCGGCACAACATAATGCAACCAAATCGAATGCCGCACTAAAAGGCGGTAAAAGAATAAATAAATACAATTGGGCTTTCATCTCGAATATTTATACAGTACATCCTATCTAGATCTCAAGAATAGAAGCGTCTACAAGAAACCTGCATGCATCCACAGCTGCTGCAGCAGACGTCTGACTCGAAGGAATCATTATCCAGGCGTCCCTGTGTCTGGACACCTATATATATATATATATATATATATATATATAACAAGAGAGAGAATAATAGAAACGGGTCAGAGCCCGAGTTGTGAAATTTTTTTGCAAGTGCATAAATACTTTATTTTTAAAAATATGTTTTATCTCATAATTAAATTGGTATCGCACTCCCATGAGATACCCCTCACCACTCTCCTAAAAATGCACGCCTAACGTATCCCTCTAAACATCTTAGTCGTTCTATTATGCCTAACTAATCCGTCACCCCCAACTCATATGGTCCTAAATAAATCTAGAACTAAGGACAAAACTTCTCCCCACTCTCAACACTGTGCCATATTCGTGTGTGGGGTGTCTTGCGAAGCAAAATCAAAATAAGGAACCCCCCCTGATAGACTACTACTTGGCAGTGTCGATCGTCGAGATCCATTTGACCTTCGGTACAAAACACACACACACACACACACACATATATATATATATATATATATATATATACAATATCATACTCACTCTTACATACATTTCACAATATACTTCCGGATTGAATCTCTAAAAAAGAGAATTTATCTTTATTCATTTTAATAATATACATTCGGATAGAATCTCCCGAACTGAGATTTAATCTATATTCATTTTATCTCTTTACTCTAGCATAGATACATATATATTTTCTTGCTCTCATACGCAAGTAATGCACTATACACACAAGTACAATAACTATCCCAACGAACTATAACTCGAGGATGCAGCCTCATAGTGCCGATTCAACTCTGGGTTTACTCACTATACCACGGTACCAAGCCAGACTTACTCAATGGTCATGGTAAAATTTACACAATGGTGGAAGCATTCATGTTCCCCCTGCAAGTGGAGTACACACATCGCACTTGAACGCAGGACGAGATAACCTGGGGATATACTCACCCTGCCCCTCAAGCCAGGAGATTCATCCACATCGCGTAACCTCTCTAGATCGCACTAAAGAAAATATATAACCTGGCTGTTCCAACCATAGGCCAAAGGAAAGCCCGTGGAAATCAGCCTCTAAAATACACATATACCAATCACACACAGATATATATATGTATTCGTATCATATAATATATACTATAATCACATCGTATATATATATATATATATATATATATATATATATCACTTCTTAAATGTATAGATGGCTATCATTGCCAATCTCATAATGATATTTATGTATTCCCTTACATAAATATACCTCACACCTTAATCATTGTTAGGGATTTATATACTCTCCCATTACTCTAATTCATACCCATATGATAAGTACACCCTTAACTTATATTTAGCCTATAACCCCTAGTTTTCCATCCTATTCGCATCCTAGGATTTACTCCCATTCATAGTATTATACGTGCATATGCATTCCCAATAATTTCCCCAAAAGTCTCTCTTTTCCTAAACATTCGAAAGGTCCCTGTCCCATATTAACTTCTTAAATGACCCAAAGTCAATTCATAACTCCTTAAGTCCTTTAGGGCATCACCCTCTATAATACTCTAATTTAGAAGGCCCCTATGATTTAAACTTAAGGAGGAGGAGGAATAACAATTTCTAAAATCATGGGCTGAAAACAGAGTACCGATCGACTGACCCTAGACCCTCGGTCGATTGTGGTTTGCAAATAAGCCTAATAAACAAACCAGTAGACCCTTCTTTAGGGAAGTGGTCGACCGGCCATAGGGGCATGGTCGATCGGTCATACCATATCCTCAAAATTCTGTTTTCTAAAATGCCCAGCAACAACCCGAAACTCCATTTTTATGGCCTCCAATCTCCACCAACAACACTATATTCATTTAATTAATGAATTCTAACTAATATATCAATAATTTGGAGGATTAAATCAATTTTATTGGATTTGAACCTAAAAACCCATTAAACCCTAGTTTTATCACTTTCCCAATTTCATTTTATTTCTTCACTTCATTTACTTGGTTTTAACACTAGAAATCATTAAGAGTTTACATTACATCAATATGTTAACTCATACTCACATTACCAAAATTTATTTTAAGGGTTTTAACCCAAAATCATATTGTTTACCAACTATAATATCAGATATATGCTCAAAATGAAATAAAGCAAGTACACACTTGCCTGAAGGATAAAATTCGACGACCTCGAGTCAAATCCTATGGAGTTTGGCCGAAACCTTTATTTTCTTCCCCTTTTCTCTCTTCCTTTCCTTTCCTCTTCTCTCTCTTTTCTCTTTTTCTTTCTCCCACTCTCTCTTTCTTATATAGGAGAGAAATAAGGTTTTATCCTTTTAAACCCCAAAATGACTCGTTTACTCAATTACGAGTCCCTATTAATCCAAAAATTATCGAAACTTAAATACCCCCCCCCCCCCCCCCCGGATACTCTATTCTGACTATATCGTCCATTCCGAGACCAACCGCGCAATCAAAATCTCCATCCGAGGTACTTGACCGCAAGTCACTAATTTAACCCAACACAACTAAATGAGGGGTTTCCCATTAAAATATTATCCTCTTGTCGCTTTACCTAGCTGCGACATATAATTAAAATGGTCCAACTCATTTACTTTATGCCAAAAGTAAACATAACCCGCATTGAAATCATTTAATCCTAAAAAATTACTATTCCTGATAATTTTTAAATTCCTAATTTACACTGAATTATTAAATTTAATTTCCCATAAAAGTGTGGGGTATTACATATCCCCCCCCCCTACAACGGAATTTTGTCCACGAAATTTGGATGTGACGAGTACTATCAACCTAGGATCGCTAATCACTCCTCGACCATACATTCATTCAGTACCCACCTATCTCGAGGTTCATACTATAACGCACTAGCTTAACCAAATATCCTATATGCTACAACACTACCTCATCTTAAGGTGACTCTAATAATGTCACATCGCACTCCTCGTTTCTAGTACTCGATATGATAAAATGAGCCTATAGCCGCTGCTCTAACGTCCAAATCTCATCGGAGAATATCTAAGCGTCCAAATCATCATTCTCGTCTTCATTACCACCAATTTTAGCATTTGTGTCCTATTCAGATTCATTGATTTGATGTTGCAACATAGATTCCCCATAATGCACCCAGTTCGTATAACTTTACATTGGGCCACATCATAATAAATGACACATCACAACATGGTCAATGTACCAATAAAAATTACAACAATTGTTACATGGACATTATATTGTACCAATTTTGAGTGAGTACATAAATAATAAATGATGGATTAACTTTTTCTTAGAAGTTAAAATTTATGTCCTTGTGTATCTCGTAGAAGAACAATATAACTTAATTTCATTATTAACACTAGATGCAATATGAATCATATATCACCCATCTCCTCTTAAGGGTGAGTGGTCTTATCCCATTCAAGACTGTATATTTCTGTCACACACTTAGCAACTCATCCACATTATTCCAATCTCAGGAAATTTCGGTAGCATCTTTCGATAGTTCTCCAAGTACACGACATAAATTCTCAAATGTTCATGCCATTTCAATTTATGAATTGAAATAACACTCAACACCAAATAAATCCAGTATGTATCCAGAAAACATTAAGAGGCAAAAATAGAACTTCCCCCAAAAGTAATAAATGTAAGCCACTAAGTACATTATTATACAGAAACTAAGTGGTCCTAAACTGTCCAAATAGGACAATTTGAGAGATCTCATTGCCAGCGTAATGACTCTAGAATGGGTTTAAGGTCCATTTAATGCGTACGCATAAGAACTAAAAATTAGTATCTACGGAAACTATCGGTAACTTAAGAGGTTTATAACTATGTATAATTTACCTTAGTTTTAATTGATGTTTTAAATTTATATTGCTCACCACATTTTATTACCAATTAAAAACTACTACTTAATACCACTATCTCCATTCATTAACGTTATTCCACTCTTCAATGGATACAAATGTTCATGAAATCTGCTATCTCTCTTGACCGTACCATTACCTCAAGTTCATGAAAACCACAAGATACAAATATTCCATTTATGGGGTAAATTGTCACAATATACTTTTGAAGTTGAAACTAGATAATTGGTTCATTTTTTCCCTCATAACTGTATTTATCTTTTGTACTTACGGGTATACACCATGCATTAGTAGGGACAAACACGTGTGAGCAAGTAATCATTCACATTATATCCATTGTATTTGTTCATTGTTGTGTTTTGTCCCAAACTTTTTAATCATAAAAAATTATTATCTAAATTTTTTTTATTACATATATGTAAATCCCAAACTAATAATGAGGCTCAAAATTAATGAGATTCAATCATAGAAAGCAATATATCAGTTGAAACTCAGTTGGATATGAAACAAAAAATTGAAATCAAATCCATTGATTCAAAATATGAGATATGTATTGGAAGGATGTGAGGTCGTGAGCGGTCGGGGGATAGGGGAAATTAAGGAGGGTCAGGAGATGCGGGAGATTGAAATGTAGTGGGATGGTTTTAGGTTATTTATATATTTTGATATGTTTATTTAGTTTTTATACAAAAAAAAGTTAAATACTATATTCAACAATAACAATTTATGTTTCCAAAGCAGCCCATATTTTGAGAAACAATACTTGTGTTGCCGAAAGCTACTTCACTTTTGGCAACATGTTATATGGTTGGAAAAACTTCAAACTATTTCCCTCCCATATCTCATTCATGTTCCGTTTAAAAATTAGATTTTCAGTAACAACAGTTATTATGTGTTGTCAAAACTAAAAGTTAAGGTTGGCCTTTGGAAATACAAATGACATTTTTTGAAAAAGGGTTACTTTTGGCAACGAAAATTAGTTATATCGCTAAATATTGTTGCAAAAGTTGAAATTTCGTATAGTGGGTGTTTTCACTTTTTTGTTGCAAAATAAAGGAAAAGAAAAAAATAGTAGGGCAAGCAAAGTGGATGGAATGGATTTTTCCATACGTTCTCCAATGTTATGCATGGGTAAGGAGTGACAAATATATGTAATTTTAAACTTTTGACAGAATACATTACTTTTATTTATTTATTAAAGTTCAATAATGTTATATAATTGTTAGGGATTCCATAGACGGTGTTAGAGATATATTCCTCGACAATCGTTTAGTTGATGAAATACGAAATCATGGATTTCTACACTTTTCTATGAATGTTTTCAGAACCTAAGGAGCTAAAATAGGAGACCATTGTACTTTTTCGGTGTGGCACACCATTGAAGGAAAATGAATGCATTTAAACTCCCTTGTTTGGAAAGGTGGACTCACCAATTAATTTTTCATTGGTGCTGAAAAATTAGTACGTGTAATTTATTGTTAAGTAAGTCATCTCAATATATATCTAAATATTTCTTATTTTCATAACAATCTTAATAAATATCAATAGAAGAACTTTGTTGAGGATTTTGTAAAGAATAGGAAGTTGCGTATAAAGAAACAAACGTCAATTTTGAGTCTGTGCTTCCTTTGAGTCACATGATTTGTCCTCAACAGAGAGAGGGAAAACACGTTTTTCTTAATAAAAATGATGATACATTCTATTTTAGTCAATGCTTTATACTCGTTTTATAAATTTATTTATATAGTTTTTTAAAATCAGGTCTGACTGTGGAATTGGTGTTTGTTACTACGTAGCCAAACTATGTAATACTTCGAAACATGAAACGAAATTCGAGCGAGATACTGTGTTACAGTGTCGAATAAATATTGTACACGTGTTGCCTGAGGATCCTCCAAGAACAATAGATTTGAATACAACTGCAGCGTTCTTACTAGCATAGGAAGAATCACATGAGGAGAAGGTAAAAATGAAGAAATGACGTTTTACTGTAGAGTAAATGTTTTCATACATGCATGTTCATTTTTTATATCAATTATATATGTAATGCTTCATATTGTAAATACAAATGCATTTAGTAAATGTTTTGGAGTAACACTTTTTTAAAGAGGTACATAACCACCCATTTTATTAAAATAGAGAGGAGTAATAGCCAATTCTCAGTGGCTAACAAGAATATGACTTAAAAGTACAAAGACATAGAGAAAGATGGATATATAAAACATCTACCAATACATTTGAAGATTTCTCTCGGGTCACACAAGCTATCCCATTGGCTTACAAATGAATGAGAACTACAACTACAAATATTAAAGAGGCCTAAACATAGACCAAGGAGACCTAAGATTATATTTAAGAAATCTATTATCCTCCATGCATCTAACACTCGGGTTGCATCTATTCGTTTTTCAAACACACAACCATCACTCTTATTTTGCAACTAGTCCTCCTGTAAATCTTGTTTCTCTTCTTGTTATTCCACTGGAAGTTCTCCACCGGACTCTCCCTCGTATCCCACTCATTGCACCATATTATTTATCTCTACCTCAACAAGAAAGTTTTGAGATGCGTGTATTATTGAAACATTTTCTTAGGCAGATGGTGTATTGTTTTTTATTTATATTTGGCAATAACTTCATGGTTTTGATGTCCTTTGGTTGAGTATCCACCTCTTGCGAAATACATATATTATTAATAGTTTTGCAATCAAAAGTTGAACGACCCACAGGATTGAAAAATTCACAAAAAATATAGAGGATGCTCTATGGCTATCTTAATGGGGATTTTTGTAGCCTCCTCCTTAATAACTATTGTACTTGGTGAATCATATGAAAAATCGATGTCCACGAGTACTCTAGCAAATAATCCAGACTTTTGTTCTAGGGTTGTTTAATCTATTCTAATATGGTTACCAACTCCTCTAGCAATTTCCAATAACAACCTAGGGTGGCAAAATTCATCCGGTATGTCTTAAAAATGAACCCACACTTGAGCATTAGATGTAGTAAAAATAGGTGGTCTAATGTTTGGGCATTTGCATGAAACTTTTTGTGTTAATGAATCCATGGTTGGATGATTCTAGGAGAGAGAAACCAGGTCTGAAAAAATTTCTACAGAGAAGCTTCTCTCTTTAAGAGATTTCTTGAGTCGTTGGGATCATTAGGTTGTGTATGCATGTGGTGATGACAATATATAGTTACACTTATAATCATATACAATTAAAATAGTTTATAACATTTGTACTGTTGGTGATCTATATGTAGTTACACTAAAATTAGACTTGGTAATGCAAATATAGTTAATGTTATAACTTCACATACAATTATTAAATATTATAACTATCAGTAAAGCTTAGTAATTATTATTGATAAAGTTACATTTACACTATAAATGTATATGCGTTTACATTCTTTAATACATTTAGAGATGCATATTTTATTAATCTTTTGATTTCATATTTTGTTTGACTTATTTATTATTTTAGTTTATAAACAGAGTTACAAAAATATAATATTATTTGACAGTGGTTATACATACATATATAATTGTTATATACAGTAAAAACTATGACCAAGATAAAGCTACAAAAGTGTAATGATATACAGTAACAACTTTGTTACATATACATTTAGAAATATATGTTCATAAAGTTATCCTTGAAACTAAGGATAGAGTTACATTTAGTAATTTAGGTATAATTCATAGTTGTAACTACATATAGAGTTAGTATAATTTTGTATATAAAATAAAGATTGTTAAGTTGATGTTGTAAATACATTTATACTTATAAATCTAGGTATAGTTTTTTTTTTTTTTAATACAATTAAACTATTGAATACGTATATAGTTCCATTAATAATTTATCTATGTTTACACTTTCGAATACATATACATGTATATTCATATTTACAGTTACACTTGTAATTACAAATATAGTTACATTAATTAATTTAGTTACAATTATGAAAAATATGTTACAATTGTATAAAACCGAGCTACCATTGTCTAAAAAAATAAGTCACTTAATCTTTGACTAAAAGTCACTTACAAGTGTTTAAATAAAAGAAGATGCAATTGGCTTATAAATGAACAATTGTAAAAATTAATTTAGTTACACTAGTGTAAAATACAGTTGGTGTTGTCTAAAAATTAATCCATCTACAATATCGGCTATTTAAATCAGTTCAATTAGATATAGTAACAATTATTATTATTTTTAATAGTTTTGAATAATAATTAACTTATAGATGTCTTAAAATTCAATTACATTTTTGTATGAGATAAATAGTTACAATTGTGTATATACAGAAACATTTACATATACTTAGGTTGCGTTTGTTTTTTCATCTGAATCTGAAGTCTGAATGTGAAATCTAAAGACTGAATCTGAAGTCTGAAATCTGAATCTGAAAAATATGTTTGTTTTTATGTCTGAATATACCTCTGAATGAATGTATTTAGACTCATTCAGAGTTCAGATTCAGACTTCAGAGGTAATCCTACCTCTTAACCATTAAGAGCCAAATATAGCCGTTAGCCTCTTAATCATTTAAAAAAACAAAAACTTTTTAGTGCCTCTTAAGTCTGAATGGTTCAGATTCAGACTTAAGAGGTAAAAACAAACAACCCCTTAGAGTTTTAATTCAATTAGACTATAATTTTGTAAAATTCATTTACTATCGTCTAAGACATAATTCATTTACAATTGTCTAAGACATAATTCATTTTGACCAGTATAACTAAATTAGTAACAAAGTGTGCCTACATAAAAATAGTTGAAAGAAAAAACAATTACAATTTCGCATGTAATTGCAAATACGCTTACATTAATTAATTTAGTTATAGTTATAAAAACAATCAGTTACAATTGTGTAAAACGGAGTTACCATTGTTTAAAAATAAGTCACTTAATCTTTGTGCAAAAATCACTTATAATTGTTTAAATAAAAAAAGATACAATCGGTTTATTAATAAACAATTATAAATAGCAATTCAGTTACACGGGTGTAAAATCCAATTGCCCTTGTGTAATAAGGAACTCAACTACAGTATTGGATATTAAAATGAGTTCAGTTAAATAGTAACAACTATTATAATTGTTTATGTTATGAATATTAATTCACTTATACATGCATAAACATTTTGTTACATTTTTGTATGAGAAAAATAATTATAATTGTGTTACTACATAGAAAGTTTAATATAAAATTATTACGTTTTCTACAAATACATATTGCACTTTATATATCTAATAGAAGGAAATTGTATGTATCAATGAGGTTTTTTTTAAAATCAAATTATCATTAATTAAACACCACTTTACAAGTTGTTTTGTTGTGATTCCCTATATTTCCACACCTACTACACTTTATAATTCTTGTTGTCTCTCATTTATTTTTGTATCTATTTTTCTTCAGATTATCAGTCGTTTTTTGTTATTAGAGGAATTATTGATACGCCACGTTCATATTGTGACTTGTATACAGTAGGAACCTAATAAATTGGGAGATCATACAATAGTGATGTATTGCAAGTATACAATGAGCACAACGAAATCCATGTAATTTACCCAATCCACAAGAACATGGTTGTCTCTGTAGATCAACAGAAACTAATAGTTGATAGTTCACTATGAACTTGAACGTGAGACAAGACAAGGCCTTGATTCCAACACAATTAATTATCTTTTCTTATGCATATCTCCACACAAAATAGAAGTTCACTTCGCACCTGATTCTCTTATTATTGCCTTTAAGTCCATTATTTGTATCCTTACATGATCAACCAATTGAGTTATCAATAAACAAAACGCTTTCCTTATCCACAAATTAAAGGACTCAACAACATTAGAGTACATTTCTCCATATCTTTTCCCTTAAGAGTAGGAATTATTATGTTTTGTATACTTCCTGTATACGGGTTTCCTTCCTCTTAGGCCGGTTTGTTATATTGATTCATTTACTTAACAAAAAAAAAAAGAGTAGGAATTACACCAGCATTTCAAAGGTGCGTTATTTAAAAAATTAATAACTGAATATTCTCCACAACCTTTGAATTCTGCCAAATTTTGATCACGAAACTCTATTATAGGAGCGTAAATTGACTCTCTGAACTTAAAAACCATGTACTCTAAAATCGATTTCTAACATGTCCTCTTGACAATGCATTCTTGAGATTGAGTTTCTTGTGTTGTATATAACATGGATGGTATGATCGTGGGAAAATATTGGGCAAACACTCTTTGGAACCATCTTGTATATCGGATATAAGAGTCACTTTGAAATGGTGGGGTGAAAGAGTTTGTCGGATCAAAAGTCAATTTGCAATTGTTCCTTAAAAACCCAAATCTAATTTGCAATGGTCTCAAAATCAATAATACACATTTCCACCGAAAAAATATCTGTTGTAATATTAAACTACGTGTTACCTTAGTAAGTATTGATATTTAATAATAAATTAATAAAAGTAAATTTGTAAACATCTAGTCAAAAGTAATTAATATAGCTTGATTTCCATCTTTTGTTGTTGCTGCCAGTAGTGTTCCTTTGTAGTATCCTTTCAAGAAAGTTCCATCAAAGAAGAGAAGTGGACGACAAAACTTTAATCCTTCTGTTAAGGCATTGAAATCTACATAAAGATGCTTGAGTCATTTTGCACTCAGATCTTAATTTATCTCCAATATACTTCCTAGTTATGATGACTTTGATGCATCCATGTAACACCTCAATTCATCATAGGACAAAGATTCGTTAATAAAAGATTGTGAACGTGATTTTTCAATATAGTTGTAAGAAACATGGCAAGAAATATCATATCTTACGTTGACTTTTAGATGGTGGATAACATCTGTTAGGTTGATAAGTGGTTTATCCTTAACTTGGTCTAGTATAGTGCCAATAACAATGTTAGAGTACATTATATGATTCTTTATCGTATGTATCTATGATGTACATGTATTCTCTTTCTCAAATGTCCACATGTAGAAAAATCCATTATTTTAGTTGAGTGATACATAAGTTGTCCACATGAAACAACTTGTATCTTTGTTAGCACAAACTTTTGTAATTCTTGTGCTTTCATTTTTAAGATATATGTAGTGGAATGCTAACTCTATTGAGTATTTTGAAATGTTAATTTTGAATTGATCAACTCCGCCAATGAATTCTTGGTGTACATAAATAATGCAAATATATCAATTATCCGATAAAAACATAATGTATTAGTCGTTGAAAAGTTACCCGACAAGTCTTTATCTTTGTATTTATTTCTTTTGCTATTTCCTAGCGCCAAAATCCCTCAAACAATACTGTCAATTTCAGAGCTACTCCCAATTTCAATTGTTTCATGGTTGTAATCATTTTAATTTCAGCCTATTTGGTTTTTATTTCTTCGACTGATAATGTGGCAAGCATTCCATTAATATAATAATCTGATTCAACAACGCAGTTTGGATGTTTAGGAAGTGACTATGTGAAGTACATGTGTTTTGTCAAATCATTATGCTTTGACCACAAAAAATGTACTATATCTTGAAATTTTGTTGTCTAGTTAACGAGTGCCATAGTTGATTTGTTCTTATATTGACACATTAAAAACAAAATATCATGCATTAAACCTGAATTGAAATAAAAATATTACAATATGTTGCATATTAAGTACCAAAAAGATATATATTTTTAACAAAAATTTTAAGCAACAATTTATTTACGTGTTGAGAAACTTATATTGATACAGTTACAAATATGTATACAGTTACAATACAATATTTTAATTTTTAAAACATATGCAGTTACAATGTTTAATACATAAACAGTTACATATATTGATATTAACATTGCTACAATGCCGAAAATAGTTACATATAATTACATTGTTATAACGTTGAAAACATGTATATATAGTTGATGGTTAACTCAAAGTTCAATTTTGCTATAAAATAAGTCGATCTTAATTCCTTTATTTTGATCGGTTACGGAAAACGTGTGAGATGTTGTCTCCAAAATCACGCTAACGTGTCTCTAAACTAAATTAATCTCGAGACACATATGGTAAAATAATGAGTAATTCGGACAATGCAGTAGGCCCTCGTTTGTTTATCCAAAAATATTAGCCATAAAAAGTTGTGAAATATTTCCCCTCTTTGCAACCCAATTTGAGCCTAATAAAATATTTCCTTTTCGTTTGTAACCTAAAAAACCCAATTAGTCCGGAATTGTGAGAAAATGGAAGATTCAGAAATTAAGTCCAAATGGTGCAACAAAAAGGGGAAAGAAAAAATAAGAAAAGTGCTCAATAAAAATAGCAAGAAGAGAAAAATGTGAAAAATAGAAAAAGAAGAGAGAATGAGAAAAAGCTCGAAAAATCCCTAACGGACATCATAAGCAAAAAAATTCAATTCCGAAGTTCCCAACTAATCCCAATTTTACCCAATGTACCTTATAACCCGACAAAGTGCTAACCGAGTCCGAATTGCAATATTAATGACCGCGTGAAGAGCTAAGACACGAAAAGATAATAAAAGAGATTAATTGGTGTGAATAAGAGGCGATGTTCCCATTTTTCAAATGACCGTATTCCGATGAAGAGATCTTTTCATCATATAAAACTTTCGTTTTTCAAATTTGTGTGCGTGAACTTGTGTTCCTTTGCATTTACTCTCTATATCACGCATACCGAGAGAAATAGCCACATTTCGAGTGATTCATTTGTGAAAGCATCCCATAAGGAATTGAATCCAAACGAATTTTCAGAAAGTAACGTAATGATCAATCGACGGAAATTAGTGGTTAAATTTTTGGCTTCGCACAAACACACACACACACACTATGATTTGAGACTCTTGAATATGAATTTAAGGTGATTAGTTTTGGAGAGTTTAAATTGGACAATTTTTAAGTATTTTGATTTTTTTTAATCGAAATAGTGAATTATGTGGGTATATTCACTGCAAAACCTCACGAGACAATACTCGTCCTACTAGGGTAACCTAGGCGGTTAACGGCATGTTGCATGCGCTAAATGCAATCGCTTGCCTATAAAAAAGGTATTTTATACTAATAAAGTTTTTGAAGAGTCCTTAACTCATTCACTTATACTTTTACATTGCTCGGGACAAGCAAATCTCTAAATTAGGGGGATTTGATTAGGCATAAATTCTTCACATTTATCCCCTTAAGTTCGGTATTTTTATATTTTCGTGCATTGTAATTTATATGTATTTATCTCATATTTATGATACTAACCATATTTGGCAAGTATTTTGTGTTTTGTGTATCTCTTATGTGTTTTACAAGTATGTCATGCAAGAAAGTGCGAAAGAGAACTCAATTAGTGAAAGAAACTAAGAAATGGGAAATTCAAGGGCATTTTTGTAATTTTTCAGCCATATTCCAAAGGTGGGGACAACTAAAAAGTTTAAGAGCTCGAAATTACAAGAGCACTGGAAAAAATGGCACCCTAAACGGAGCTACGGTGAAGAAGTTATGCCCATTTGAAGTTGAGAATTAAATCTAAGACAAAACTCTTAAGGCCGAACCAAACCGATGGACCAGAACCGAACCGGTTCGCCTTTTATCACGCTCCAGATCCATTACAAAAGTAGTCACCAATTTAAAGTGTGACAAATTTCGAGAAGTGGGAATTTTATTTTGGCCCTATTTTTTAGCCCAAAGAGTTTTAGCGTTTGGGGAGTCTTCTAAACGACTCAAGACTTATATATACTCATATTGGGATTCTTTTTAAAAGAGATTTCATTCATGTAAAAGCTCATAATCAAGGAGGAACATCTAGGAGAATATTTTACAAGTTTGCACCTTAAATTTAAGAGCTTTTTCGATTTTTCTCTTCTTGCATGTTCATGTTCTTTAATCTAGGTAATCTTTATTTCCAGCACTTTGATTATTATTTCATTATGTTTTCATGCATGTTAATGTGTTTTTACGTAGAGATTTATAATAACATGTCCGACTAGATTTCTAAGCGTTGGGATGCATGAACCCACCCTGATGTGGTTTCCATGACTATAAAATTAATCCTCTAAATTAAATAAATGATTGAATCGTGTTGATTGGTTGTCACAACCATTGTAAGACTTTTTACCTCATTTGTCCTAAGTAACCGGGGTGTTTAAGAGTGCGATGCTCGTGTAGCTATGTCGACACTGCTTTATTCTTACTCTTGATTATGTATTATGAGGACTTGTACCCTCATAAATGTAATGCTTAAGATTAATACAGACTAGGTTTAATCAATTATCTAATTTATGACTTATTTTATATCTGGTAAACATACTAGAGTTTGGGGGATTGTATTCCAACCTATTTTTCTCATTCATTTTACTCAGTTCTTAATTAATTTAGTTTTGCATGCTTAGATTAATTTTTAGTTCAATTGATTTACATTTAGTTGTTAGATAATTTTCAAATCAAAATTATTTTTCTTTCTTTTCTTTTAGAGTCAACCTTAGGATTTGTCTTCCTACCCCTTTGTTGTCACGAGCGATCATCCTATTCCCTGAGGATTTGACCCTTGTCTTACCGGTATTATTACTTGAGCGACTGGTTTTCACTTGAACCGTAATTAGTATGCACTAGAGGCACATTTGCAGTCGCGTCATTTATTCCTTGAATTTATTTTGGGAAGTTACATTTTTATTAAAACGAACAGGAATTATTTTATTTAAAATGAGGTTGGATTTTTCATTAATTTTTTTTTGCCTAACGTCGTTCTAACGAGATGCGTATCTCGTTCAAACGAACCATCTCTTTCTTTCGATGTTTCATTAGATGAACTTTATCAAAAGAACCTTGAACGAGTGCATACTATTTTTCTTCGTTAAAACCTCGTTCGAAGCTCATTCTAAGGAAAAGTATTCTTCATTTGAACGAGACTAGAATTTGATTCGAACAAACCTTCATCGCCTCGATTTTTTTTTGCGCGCCTATAAAAAAATGTTTTGTCTTTTAGTTTCATAAGACTTCGTGCTAAAATAATTCTTCATATCTTTTGCAAATGTTTTCAAACTTTTGAGTTTATAAAACTCTTTTGATTCACAAAACACATCCCTAAAGTGTAATTGTACGTATCCGTTTGATACCTAAAAAGTGATGTATACTTTCGTACACCTTTGTGGAGAAGGCATCTAATGGATGACATGTCATTCTTGAGGGGGTCGTTGCTTATCGGTGGACACCGAGCATGGAAGATTGCATGTGGACAACTTGAACTGAGGATCGAGGTGTAATCTTTGGAGGTTGTACGAAGGCACTGCGCATTATACTTGTAGCATGGGATCAAGCAATACTGTTGTAAAATCTCTAAAGTGATGAATAAAGGTTTTACCCGAATAGGTGTTTTTCCATGAATTTGGTCTTCTACTGTTTGAATGCATGAATTGATGTTTTACACTTTCTATCATATAGATGAATGTTTAGGGTTTTAAGAATTAAAATTGGCTTTATTCGTGAGTTTTTCATCTAATTAAATAAGTTTAATCCATTAGACTATAGTGCACTCTCAAATTGGTATCAGAGCCAATTATACAACTTTATCGTGTAATTGATTTTCGGCAAAAAATTTCATTGATATCTTTTTTTGTGAAAAAATTGATTTTGAAAAAGCTCTGTGCTAATGGATAACTTATATAATCGGATGCCTGCTTTTGATGGCACAAACTATGCATATTGGAAAGCTGGATGATATCTTGTTTAAAAACTATTGATGAAAGAGTTTGGCTTTCATGGGAAAGAGGGTGGACCCAACCCGATGTCGCTATTAGGAATGTCATTAATCACCAAACCTATTTCTAAATGGACCGATGATGAGTTTAAGTGGAGTAGCTACGAATCTCGAGGCCTTAATGTTACTTCTGGAGCCATCACCCCTGACGAGTTCCACCGCATCATGATGCTAACTACGTATAAGGAAACATGGGATACCTTTAAGCTCACACATTATGTTGTTAAGGCATCTAAGCTTAAAAATTAGACAACTCAGTTTAAGACCATTACTATATTAGATTCCATATTTTTTTGATGATTTTTATTCTTGTTTGTCGGACATCGTTAACACTAGTTTTAATTTGGGTGAGAGAATTGAGGAGTCAAGGGTAGTAAAAAAGATTTTATGATCCCTACATGCAAGTTTCATTCCTAAGGTCACTGTTTTTAATTCTTTGCGGATATTAGATATACTTAGGTTTGAAGAATATGTAGGAGACCTTTAGACTTATGAGATCGACATGTTTCCCAAGAGTGTTAAACCTAAGGATAGAAGAGTAGCTGTAAAGACTAAAACCAGGATGAAGAAAAAAAAGAAAGTTTGTGAGTCTAATTCTAAGGGTGATCAAGAGTTTGATGATCTCGCCTTGTTTTCTATATTTTTTAAAATGTTTCTCAAATTTTCAAAAGATAATTCTTTCAATAAAAATATTTTTGAGAAAAAAAAAATGAGGTCAAGGGTATAGGTGAGAAAAAGGAAGAAATAAGGTGTTATGAGTGCGAGGGTAAAGGGAACATGGAGAAAGAGTGTCCTACTAGGCTAAAGAGAAAGCACAAAGAGATTGCAAATAAAGCCACTCATAGCGATAGTGGCATCGAGTCGGTTGATTCGAGAGGAGAATCACCACATGAAATGTATGTTGCGTTCATAAATAGTCACGTGAGCTTTACTAGTTTGTCCCGCCGCGATGAGGAAACTTCTAAACATGAAAGACATTTTGACTTTGTGTGAAAATCCACCACTTTTAATTTAAGAAGACCCCAAAGATAATGGAAACACATAAAACCAAAAGTGTCGTGCCATTTTTTTAAAAACGGACAGGATTTATTTTATTTAAAATGAAGGTGTGTTTTTTATTTTTTTTAAAAATTATTTTTTGCCTAGCGTCATTCTAATGAGAAGCATATCTCATTCAAATAAACAAGCTATCTTGTTCGATGTTTCTTGAGATGACCTTTATCAAGTGAATCTTGAACGAGAGCGTATTGGTTTGCTTCGTTAGAACCTCGTTCTAAAGATAAGTCTTTCTCGTTCAAATGAGACTAGAATATCATTTGAACGACCCTTCATCACCTCGATTTTGTGTTCCCCTATAAAAGCCTATTTTGGGATCAGATAGTCTGTAAGTCAATAGTCTTGTAAACTCTCTAAACTGTTGAATAAAGGTTTTACCCAAAAGTTTTTTTTCTTTCTGAATTTGGTCTTCTATGGTTTGAATGGATGATTTGATGTTTTATGATTTATATCACATAGATGCATGTTAGGATTTTAAGAATTATATTTTTTTTTGTTTAGGAGTTTGTCATCTAATTAAATAAATTCGATCCATTGGACTATAATGCACTCTTATATTGGTATCATGGTCATTTGCACAACCTTACCGTGGAATTAATTTTCAGTAAAAGCTTTCATTGTTATCATTTTTTTGTGGAAAAATTGATTTTGAAAAAGTTGTGTGCTAATGAATAACTTATATAATCGGATGCCTACTTTTAATGGCATGAACGATGTAGATTGTAAAAGTAGGATTGGATCTTGTTTAAAAGTTATTGATGAAAGAGTTTAGATTTTATGTGAAAGAGTTCAGACCTCACCCACTGTCACATTTGGGAATGTCATTAATCCAAACCTATTTTTGAATGGACTGATGATGAGTTTAAGTGGAGTACCTATAACACCCACGGCCTTAGTGCTATTTCTAGAGTCATCACCCCTGACGAGTTATGCCGCATCATGATGTGAACTACGTCTAAGGAATAATGGGATACCCTCCATCTTACATAGGAGCTTACCAACTCCGTTAAGGCATCTAAGCTTCAAAATTTGGCAACCCAATTCGAGACCATTACTATGTTAGAGTCTGAGTCTTTTGAAAAAAATTATGCTCGTTTTGTCAGACATTGTCAACACTAGTTTTAATTTGGGTGACAGAATTGAGGAGTCAAGAGTTGTGGAAAATATTTTATGATCCCTACCAGCACGTTTTATTCCTAAGGTCACTATTTTCAATTTTTGGGGGATATTAGATACACATAGGCTAGAAGAACTCATCGGAGACCTTCAAACTTATGAGATTGACATGTTTCCCAAGAGTGCTAAACCTAAGAATAGAGGGGTAGCATTGAAGACTAAAACTAGGATGAAGAAAAAAGAGAGAGTTTGTGAGTATGATTCTAAGGGCGATAGTGATTTTAATGATTTGTCCTAGTTTGCTGAAGAATTTAAAAAGATTCTTAAATTTTCAAAAGATAATTCTTCCAATAAAAATATTTTGACATAAATAAAAATAAGAGAAAGAGGAATAAATAGGGTGTTATGAGTGCGAGGGTAGGGGGCATATGTCAAAAGAGTGTCCTACTAGGATAAAGAGAAAGGGCAAAGAGATTTCAAATAAATCCACTCTTAGCGATAATGACATCGATTCGATTGATTTGAGGGGAGAATCACCATATGAAACGTAGGTTGCGTTCATATACAGTAATGTGAGCTCTACTAGTTTGTACGACGACGATGAGGAAACTTCTAAACGTGAAAACCTCGATTGTATTTTGAGTTACTCGGGAGATGAAGAAAGTGAGAATAAAAGTGAGGGATAAGGGGATCTCCAAAGAGTGTTTAATGATTTATACGCTGAGATATTGAAAACAAAAATGCTAAGTAAAGAATTATCTCTTAGGGTTGTAGATTTGGAGAGTGAGGTGAATAGTTTGAGGGTGTGTGAGGCATCAGCAAGTCAATTCGAGAAGATGAAGATACCTTTAAGTGAGTAGTTGATCGTTTTAGGTTGATAAAAGAATGATTTGACCAACATTGTGGCTAGTCTTATGGGAGATCTTCAAATCTTCATTCGAGACTCGTGAAAAAAATCAATCCCATGTATCCCAACTCGAGATTGATCTCAAACGTTCCCGTGAGGTCAAAGTTATTTTAGGGGACACACATAAGAGGATTGGAAAGATGTTCCTCGATCTTGGTCTAGGTAATGTTGATAGGTTAGGAATAGGTCATGATGGTGAGTCCACTTCACAAGTTACAGCCGAGACAGTTCCCAAGTTTGTGTTGAATCCATGTGGCCCCCAACCTAACCCACCTAGGCATCCCAATCCCATCAGGAGAGCTCATCCTAAAGTGTTGGAGAAAGCTAGACCCAAGATGGTTTATATGTGTTCCCATTACAAGAAAAGAGGTCACCTTGGGGAATTTTGCTTTAAGTTAGGGAGAGTGTCTCATAGGTATTCTCCTCGTTATGTTGCCACATGAGTACCTACATGAGTCCCTGCATGCACTCCCACACATTTTGTTCCACACGCTCTTATACATCATGAGAGATATTTTGATAGTTTTGGGGAGCAATTGGAATATTTGGTAAAAATCTCGCAATGCTTAATGGAGGAATTTGTTAGGATGCCTTCTCCTTTTGAGGACTCCTCTAGTCCTAATAATTGAGGTTGAGATTTATTTGCTAGAATTGAGTGATTTTCATGATCATATCGTATATCCTTATTGCTAGCATGTACTATCATTGTATTTATAGTTTTTAGTTTGATCTATTTTTCGAAAAATACAAAAACATTTTTGTTTTTATGAAAAAGTTAAAAAGGCAAAAAGATTTTATTTTGATAAAAAAATTTAAAAACAAAAAAATATTTGTGTAGTTTCCTTTACACCCTTATGGATATACATTTAGGAAGACAAACTCCCAATATTATTCTATTATCCATTTGACGATTTTATAGTGTTTTGATATACAACATCATTTCGTACATGTGCTTTATAATGGTTGAAGTCATTAAAATGTGATTTGTTAATAACTTACTATATGATTGACTTCTTGTCCCCTTTAATGCACACGAGCACGGATTTACATGATTTTTTCACTTGTCTATCACATGTTGGTCATTATATTTTCATCTTAATTTTGCCTTATAACAAAAAAATTGTAAAAAGAGATAAAAAGAAGTGCTTGTAAAAACCACATCCAGGATTTATATTTTATTTCAGAAAATTGGTATATTTTATACAATGGATAGGGGCTACGAAAAACATGGTGACTTTGCATGAAAAGACACCACTTGCAATTTGAAAAGAGCTCAAAAAGATTAGAGGAGCATAAAAATAGAAGTGTCGGGCAATTTTGTTTGAACATTGATTATTCATTAAAAAAGAGCGTTAATTTCTTCAAAAATTAATTGAGAGTTTCTTGATTATGTGAGATTTTAAGGGGGTTATGTTGAAGATCAATGGGTTTGAACATTCTTATAAATCTCGAAAAATGTACACTAGTTTTGGGCGCTATTAGTATGAAAATCATTTTTGTACTTTGATTTGTTGATAAGATTGAGTCAATATCATATGAATCTAACTTATTTACACCTAAGGTATACCCTAAGATTATTCATTAATGGTATATCAATCCTTCGTGCACATATGTCATGTTTGTTTGTATTAATTTTCCTATCGAATAAGTTCACGCCCATTCATTACGCGTTCATGATTCGGTTATTTTAGTACGTGCTTTTTGTGTGTGTTGTATTTGTATATCTTATACTTTGAAAAGGTTTAAAATTCAAAAATGGTTGGTTTTGATGGCCTTTGAGATTGTCATTATACATGCTTATTTGATATGTATTTGTGATGATATTCTATTTTTTGTGATGCGCTCTATATGTTTGCTTTAGTTTATACTCCTTATATATTTCGAACAAAATAAAAGGGGGAGAACAAATTACGAGAAAGTTTTACATGAGATTGTTTTATAGGGGAGAAATACTTATTTTTTATTTATTAAACTCGATGCATCACGGGGTATTTCCTTTGTTTCATGGGTGCATGTACATTTGAAGATCATATTCATAGTACATTGGATGGAGTAGAAGTACCCAAGAGAAGAACAAGAAGAAGTGTGGAGATTTGAAGACTTTTTTATTATCTTGTGCCTATCCATTGTTTTAGGGTTGGGAGGGTATTAGGTTAATTTTGAGTCTTACGGAATTTTTGTGTGATTTAGATTTCTGCTTTTATGTTTGTACCGGAATAGCCAAAGGGGGAGATTTGTAAGAACAATTTTGTTCATAGCATAGGCTAACATATAGTTTGGTGTATCCCGTTACACTTCGTCTCTTGAACCGTCACGAAGAACTGAATCCTCATCATCTCTAACATTCAAGGATCTCCACAATATGAAGGTATAATTCGATTTGGGGTTTAAGTTTAATCCTTGAATTTATTTTGGGGTGTTGTATTTTTTATTAAAACGAACATGATTTATTTTATTTAAAATGAGGCTGGATTTTTTATTTCTTTTGAAATTATTTTCCGCCTAGCGTCGTTCTAACGAGATGAATATCTCATTCAAACGAACCATCTATCTCGTTCGATGTTTCTTTAGATGACCTTTATCAAACAAACCTTGAACGAGGGCATATTTTTTTGCTTCGTTAAAACCTCGTTCGAAGCTCGTTCTAATGAGAAGTCTATCGCATTCGAATGAAACAAGAATGTAGTTCGAACGACCCTTCCTTACCTCGATTTTTGTATCCGTCTATAAAAACCTATTTTGTCTTTTAGTTTCGCAAGACTTTTTGCCAAAACGATTTCGCATATCGTTTGCAAAGGTTTTCAAAGTTTTGAGTTTAAGAAACTCTTTTGATTCACAAAACACATACCCAAAGTATATATTTATGAATCCGTTTGTACCCTAAAAAATGTTGTATACACCTTTGTGCAAAAGTAATTTCCATGACTGACTTGTGATTCTCGAGGGGATCATTGTTGATCGATGAACACCGAGTGTGGAAAATCGTGTGTGGATAACTTGGACTTAGGACCGAGGCGTATTCTTTAGAGGTTGACGAAGACACTGTGCATTATACTTGTGGCAAGGGATCAAGTAGTCTATAAGTCGATAGTCTTGTAAACTCTCAAAAATGTTGTATAAAGGTTTTACCCGATAGCAATTTTTTCCTGAATTTGGAATTCTATGGTTTGAATGCATGATTTGATGTTTATATCATAAAGCTGCATGTTTAGGGTTTAAGAATTAAAATTGGGTTTGTTTATGAGTTGTTCATCTAATTAAATAATTTTGATCCATTGGACTATAATGCACTCTCAAATTGGTATCAAAGCCATTTACATAACTTTACCGTGTCATTGATTTTCAGCAAATTGGTATCATGCGTTCCGGTGTATTTAGATTTCCTACTTTCTTCTCGGGATCACAAGTCCAGCCTAATGGGGTTCTCAAATGCCATGTTTCCATGAGCATGTCTCTTATTATAGTAAGGGAAAAGAAGCAATATATCACGTCCCCTGTTAGAGTGCTCACCACTTTTGGGGGTAACTGAGTTTAATCCGATCCAATTATGCCCATCCATAATACTCTGCGCCGCCTGCTTGATGCTTTACTGTATAACCATCTATCCTCTGGCCAAGCTCTTTAGGATTCCCTGAAGGTCGCACATACCAACAGGTGTCGATAAAAATATTCCTTTCTAGAGTGTAATCCCTATTTCATTGATCTTTAAAAAAATAGAGTATCACTGAATCTAAAATAACGTATAATAAACCAATTATAAAAGTTGTAGGGAAGCGAATATAAAGCACGATAAAGTAGATCCAAGTGAGGATTTAGGAGATATAAAGATAGTCGACAATGTTTGTAGATTATTAGACTTCAACCCAATGAAACACATATGAATCGGATTCTAATTCACTATTTTCTCATAACTAGGTATCCTCGAGCTACATGAATAAAAAATGGTGGAAAACAATGAATGGATTGAGTTTTTCCATAGACGGAATTAATCTATTATCGTCTAAAACTAGTATATAGATTAAGGACTTAGCTTGAGTACACTAATCTTAAACAATAATATATATACACACACACACACACACACACACACACAATATTGCTCTTGTGTGGACCGGTCCGCATTTTAAGAGTGCGGATCAAACATGTGTCACCTGACAGTGAGCCCAGAAAAGAGATAGAGCGTGCCTATAATTTAGTCGATAATTTCTAGGCTCACTGCCAATTGACACATGTCCACTCCGCACTCTTAAAATGCGAACTGGTCCGCATAAGAGCAGAACTATATATATATATATATATATATAGAGAGAGAGAGAGAGAGAGAGACATTAAACTCGTCTAGATTAAGTATTAGAGAAAAAGATGAGAGAAATAGACGAAAACATGGTTTACGTGGTTCGACTTAAAATGATTCCTACGTCTACAGGTGCAGTGTGTATTGTATTGATCTCAATGGGAAATAACCATGGTTGAATAATGGTTACAAGCTCTCAAGTTCACTCTAAAATTTGACAGCATAATGGTAGGAAAAGTATATCTCGATACCCCACAATGACGGATTATCTGAAATTTTATAGGCTGACAAATGAGAGAGTGAAGTGGTACAGGTCTCGTGCCCTTAGAAATTGGACAACCACACCTTTACATGCAAGTGGGGGAGTGTTTTTAGGGCCATGTTATCTGCATATAGTGGAGGAATATTTATATATCTCTCACACGTGTGTGTCTAGTGAGTGCCCATGACGTCACCATATCATTAGGTAGATGTCTTTTCTAACGGTGTTAAGTAATGAAGTTGACTGTTGTGAGGTAACCGGGTTAAGTTGACTGTCTGTTACACTGAGGCCGAACATAACGATATGATCCGACCACCTTTGGGGTAGGAATGAGTCCAGTTATTTCTCTATGATTAGTTTTTGGATCGCAAACATATTCATGGTACAACACTCATGATTCGATAAAGAGGATTAAGCTTTTAATGATCATGTATCGGATGAACCTATCTTTAATTGAATAAAATATTTATGAATTAAAAATATTAACAAAAATTATTATTTATAATAATCAAATATAAATAAAATTTTAATAAATTTATTAAATAATGACTTCTTTTTAAAATATCTAGAAAACAACCTTATCCAAAGATAAAGCTGCGAAATAATTGTACAAGGACTTCGTTGAATGGTTAATATTCATAGTTGATTTTGGGTGAATATTACCGTATGGATAACAATATGTGTATCCTCTTTTATACTCATTTTTTTATACTCAATACATTAAAATCTTATGTCTTATTATTGTGCATCCGTATATATGGATAATGGATCTCACCTTCATTGGCGGATGATATCATTGATTGAAATAAAAACAAAAAATACACGTTTATTATATGTGATAACATCTCTTGTCACAAAGCTCAAGTTGAAAAGGTTAAAGTTTTTGGTGTATTCATTGAGTTGTCAATATTCATTGAGTGGTCAATTCATAATTAATGTACTCTGAATTTCAACCATGGCTTTATTGGATGATACAACCATGGCTTTTAGGAGATATGGTTCATTAAGTTTCAGTGCTCTTTCTTTTTCTAAATATTAAAAGGTAAAATCAAAATGTTTGCGCTTTAAAACTCTTAAAATAGATGAAACCATTTACACTTTTATTTAAGGCTACATTCCACAATCTAGTGACCAAATATTTTGAACGGCAAAATTTTTAATGTCAAATGTTTTCAGAGCAAATTTTATAATATTTTATTGTGTTAGATAACATTAATTTTTTTATTGTAAATTTTTGTTTAGAATTAGTATAATTTTGTATAAAAATTGTTTTTTACGTTGTTTTGAAAAAAACATAAATTCATTTTTATAAGAAAATAACGTTTAACTATTTTATTAAAAAACATTTAAAAAAAGTTGTAAAACAATTAAAATTGTGCAATTTTTGTTACATAAAACATGAATTTTAGTTGGAAAGTGATAGGGAGACATGATTTTTGAATTTAATTTTGTATAAAGAGACACATGTTGGCGTTTTTTTTAGCATACTATGAGGTGTCCGGCCACCTTACGCACACCTCGATTAATCCCCATTCACGGTTCGTAACTTTCGTTGGCCAAGCATTATTTTGATAGCGCGAGGGATTGAACTGGGGACCAAACACAATCCAACTCCAAGATTGCCCCAGTAACAGCGTTATACCACTATCCCCCTAAAACATGTTGGCGTGTTATGAGAGGATATCTTGAGTCACACTTTGAAAGGGTCCCACTAAAAGTGTCGTCCAATGATATGTGGATATGTATCACACGACATAAAATAAAGTCCATAAATCATGTATCCCTACCAAAATCCATTAGGGTCCGTTTGGTTGACGATGGACAAAAGAGTGGGCATGGCAAAAATTTGCCGTGACAAATTTTACCTTGACAAATTTTGTCTAGGCAAATTTTGCCTAGTTTTTTTACATGACGCTATCAAAGAACCATTAGGGAAAATTAAAGTCAATCCAATTAGTTTATTTAAAAACAGTTTTTATATTATATTCAAAAATGTTAAAAATAGTTGTTACAACATTTTTATATTATGGTTTTAAAAAAATATTGTAAAACATTTTCTTAACAATTTATTATTATATTAGAAACAATTTTTAAAATATTACAAAACAATTTTTAAATTTCATGAAGATACAAATGATTTTTTCTAATTTATTTTGTGTTTGATTGACATGGAATTTTTTTTCATGGAAAATAGTTATTTGGACTCTTATTTTGCCTTTGAAGTCTCTTGATGGCAAATACTTTACACAAGAACAATACTTATTATTGAAAAATTATTTTTTATCCACCCAGCAAATAATTGATTTTCATGAAAAATAAAAATAAACGTACCACAAAAAATTTATATTTTTTCCACTCATTTTTTAACTTATCATTCAAATAATTTTTTTTTCACGCATTTTTTATATTTGTAGTCAAACACACCCATAGTGTTAAAACCTTCTAAAAAGTTTAGAAACGATTAATATTTAGTGTTAATACCATTTAAGTTTATGAACAATTAAAACCTGTTAAGTACATTTTATTGAGAACTACATGCCAACTTCAAACTCACCACCCATGCATGATTTTCTCCTTTTATTCTATATCCTCCTACTAGTTACCCCTAACCATTTCTATTTCACACGTTCTAGTTAGACCCACGTAAAGAGGAAGACCAAGTTTGTTAGCTTACCTGTAGCACTGTGTATAAAACCCATTGACAGGTTTTTAATTTGTAATGTTTATGAAAAACAGTAGAAAATTTATTTCATCTCTTCTTTATTTCTTATTCTCTTTACATTTGACATTTACTCTGCCTTATTTTTCATTTTAAAAAAAAATCTTTGTTTATTTTTTTGATACTTTTTCTTTATGATAAGAAAGAAACAAGTGTTTTAAATGGTGAGATTTTTTGAAATAATTTTTTTTACTAGAATTTAATTAATAAAGATATCAAATGACTTTTCGTCAAATGATAAAAATTTAAACTAATTTAGAAAAAAAACTCAAATTATACTTACAAAGAAATCAGGTTGATTTGTCAAAAGTGTATTTATTTATGTGTTTCCAATGCATAGTTTTTGTATTCCATCACGTGAACTTAATTCGGATGAAGACAAACAACTAATAATTCAAAATGACAAGATAAAGGCATGTATATCAATATTTTAGTCTCAGTTTGGTTAAAAAAAAACTTTTCAAGCATCATACATCCCATCAGGTCACGTTAAAATCAAATATTGTATCGATCTCAAAAAATATTTCAAGTTTTTTTTAGATTTCGCCAAACCCAATATTAACATTCATATGCATTTTTTTTTCCAAAATGAAATTGTATGTTATATCCAAAGTTAAATCACGGGACAACTTACATTTATGCTTGAAAGAACTCTAAAGATCTTACCTGAATCCTATAAGTTACGAGCATAATTGAAGTTGCTAGATCAGTTCAAATGAATTGGTCAGGAACCTAAAAGTCACCTTTGTCAAACCTAATATTGCATGCAATCATATCAGTAAATCATCAAATATTATGCTTCGGAAGATAAAGATGTGCTGAAATTTGTTCAACTATCAGAAAATCTTAATCCTATCCATAAGCCATGATATTAATTGTTGGCAACACTTTAGATGGTGACAAATATTTCGTCACATAAAATTCAACCGTTCAACCCCACAATGATTTTGTGTATGTTTCAAATAGGCAATGAGTGATACCTCTAGCCCCAAATGACCTATGAAAAAATGCCATACTGCTGAGAACTTATTGGTTCGCAGATCATCTTGGTAGGTATGGAATCTTATAATTCCAAGAGATAATCAAGTTAGTGAGACTATATACTATCATTGATTTTGGTCTTCCTCAGCACTTATAACCCCATTTCCAATGTATTACGGTACAATGCACATCCAGATTTTTTTATGTTTTCAAAATGTGTGTGTGTGTGTGTGTGTGTGTGTGTGTGAGAGAGAGAGAGAGAGAGAGATTCATTAAAAAGGATTGGAACTAAACGAACATGTATATGTCACCTTTTGACTATAAATTGTATAATGGTTCCAACTTCTATTTTATATCCCTTACTAGTATGAAGGCCACGCGATGCGTGGCCGAATATATATATATATATATATATATATATATATATATATATATGTGTGTGTGTGTGTGTGTGTGTGGTTCCGTATATCTATGGCTGTCCCAATTTAAAAAATAAAACCCACAAAAAACCAAATAAGTCTAACTCGTAAGAGATAATTAAAAAAAAAAATCCTTTACAAATTATATATTGCTACTGAAATTATAAATTTGATTGTAAAAATGACTAAAATAATAAAAATAACAAAAAAAATCATAGGTACCGGTAGGGTTCTGACTATAAATGCTTTGCGTTCACAGGTAAAAAGTTACTTTGACCACCATTAACTTTCATTTTCTATTTCAGCTTACAAATACATATTTTTTGTCTAGCAAGTGATCTGAACGAAGAGAAAATAAATAGAAATATGATAGAACTCAAAACCCATAAGAGAGAGAGAGAGAAACATACTTGAGTGGAATTTTTTTTTCATTTTTGAATAACAAAACCGAATATATTATATATATGTGAGAAAAGTCAGAAACAATTAAAGAATTAATATCCAAATAAATTTAATACATTAAAAATGACTAAAATAATAAAAATGGAAAATAAAATAAAAAATCACATGTACATGTAGTGTTCCGAACATGAATGCTCTAAGTTCATGGCTATAAAGTTACTTTCACCACCATTAGCCTCCATTTTCTATTTCAGCTTAAAAATACCTTTTTTTGTCTAGCAAGTGATCTAAACGAAAAGAAAAGAAATGTTTTTAAAAAAAGACCAAATTAAAAATCTGATAGAACCCAAAATCAATAAGTAAGAGAGAGAGAGAGATACTTGGGTGAATTTTTTTTTTTTTGCCATCTTTTTCTCCTCTTTTTTCTTATCCGGATCTCTTTATTCAACCCATATGTGTATATACATATACAAAACAGTCCCATGTATATGTGAGTATCAAAGAATAAACTCAATATATATATATATATATATGCATATTCTTCGTGTGGGTATGTATACATAAAATAGAAATGTTAGCACTTAAGAAGCATACCTGAGTTTTGAAGCTCCCCCCATGGAGGTTTTGGGCTAGGAGAAAGAATATGAGATTTAGTTTTAGTTTTCTTCCTGTTTGTGGCTTTCAAGTTGGAAAGTATTAGTACGGGTCTTGATTTTTAAAGAAGAGGAGTTTATATTTTTTTATGTTTTGTTGATATACGTTCGTGGTTAACTTGTAGGCAAAGTTTGGTTGGTTTAACAATGAAGAAAGGCATTGGAAACCCAACAGGCATGGTGCTTTTCAGTATTCTTGAAGAGAAGAGAAATTTGAGGGAGTCATAATAAATGTAGAAGAGTTAGGGTGCAAACGTAGGGAGCCAAAGAAGAAACAAGAGTGATGTTTAACTAATAACTTACATTAAATGAGATGCCACGTGTCACTCTCACACTATTTGGGTCAGGCCACGCGATGTGTGGCCGTATATCAACTCTAAGTATTATGTCATTAAATAAAAACTACAATAAACACATACACATCATCTTCAAAGAGAACAAATTGTTATAATAAATTACATAAATTAATACACACCCAATCAACCCAATAGCATTGAGCAAATGGTAGTAGTAGTTCTCAAATTAAGTACATATTATGTGCTCTATAATGTGAATATCGGGACATAAAAAAAATATCATTTTTTATTTGAGAATATGTGCTAGATATCAAGGTGTCAGATGTTCCTTCCAGGTTGGATAATTCTACCAAAGTTACCATGAAAATTTTTGATGCTCATTAGTATGAGGATTAACAACTTTTACTCCTATATTTAATATATAAACATATTTAATATGTAATTAATTGAAAATATATCCAAGCAAAATATAGATTAAAAATAAATATGCAGATTCCTCATAAATTTTTGCATATAACATAAAACACTTGAATAAACAAACAATTTCAAATCCAGTTAGTTTACATAAAAATTCAAGAATTTGATAGGCAAACTCAACAAATCACGGAAATGCGTGGGAAATGAAAAGAGGAAGAGAGAACTGAATGGTTATTTTAAAAACAGAGAATGCATGGAGTAAATAAGTACCTTCTTAATCCTGATGGAAAATGAATCTGCATCGACTTTATATAATTGCTACATATAGAGTGTTTGGAAGAGAATGAATCTATGAAGCCTCATCTTATATGTATAGCTTTTGCAGGGAGGTGCAACAGAGGGAATTATAGGAAGGAGTATCGTATGTTTTGGGTAACGTAAAGGCCAGAGAAGACATCTAGAACTTACATCTCTTTTGGGTAACGTAAACACCAGAGAGATATAAAGGGAGAAGAGGGAAGGACGGTGTTCATGAACATTTATGAACATGACTATTCAGGTTCTCAAGGTAATTTAGGGACGCGAGTTTGTAATTTTAATTCTCAGAAATAGTATGACTTGTATTTCTGTGCCACTTGAATGAATAGTATACTTTAATGCATCAAATGTTATTAAAACCCTCTCACGTGTTAGTCTCATACAATTTGTGTGACAACCCGAATATAATTATGATTAATTATGCTTAAATCATGCCTAGCTTATGTGATATGATTAGTGTGTCATTAATACACGTGATGTTAATTTATTATGTTTAGTCTAATCCTACCTTCAAAAAGCATGAAATGTCGAATTAGTTACAAATACAAAATTTTGAAGGTTTCGGTAGGAATGTTCATGTTTAAGGCTAGTTTTGACCTTTATGACATAACAATTGACTTGAGGTGAAAACTACATAGTTGTAGACAAGTGAGTTATGGTTGTAACACAACAAACGGTGTGTGAACGGAGGTTCAAGTGAGAAGTTATCCCAAAATTACGAACAAGGGCAAAACAGTCCATCCGTTAAGTAGTTTTTTGTCTTATTATGGCAACAAATGTTTTATTCTCATTGGTTGGGAAGGGTGGTGGCTTTGGCCGACCTTAAACCCTTAGAATTACCTCTTTATTCATCCAAATGCATCCATGAGAGATTTTAAGCTTAAGGAAAGAGAAGTAGGAAGTTAGGAAGAAAAAGTGAGGAGAAAATTGAAGAAAATTCATAGGAAATTACGAAAAAGCCCCTAAGGTAATTCCAACCATGAATCTTGCTATTTTTCTTTCATTTACGATTTATATGATATAAATCCTTGATTTTTTATTGAACTTTAATGCTTGGGTGCATATGTATGGATATATGCAAGTTTAAGTTAAATTGAATGTACAAAACCCTAAAATTGCTTTGTTTAGAAACTCTGTTTATTCAAACTTCCATATATTTTCGTGTACTTACTGGAATTGATTGATTCCAATTGTAGATTAACCTGGACTCATATAGGTATGACATATCCGAAAATCATGATAAAATACCAATAAATGAGTCTTTGGTGAGAGTTTGAAGTTCGGGTATGAAATCTGCCCTAAGGGTGAAAATATTCCCGCCATGTGTTCGGTGTTTTGCTTGACATAGCAAACGAACATTAAAAATTATGAAACTTTAATTTTATATTTTTCAATATGTTTACTGATGTTGGGTGAAATATCATATAAATTTATAATGTAGAAAAATTATGGAAATTCGTGGAAGTTGAATGAACGATAAGAGGGCCTATAGGGCAGATTTGCCATGTGGTAAAGAAATGAGCATATCTTGCTCTACAAGACCTAAAATGATGTACCGTCTTTTGTATTGGAATACTAATATGACAAGGATTGAATTTACAAGAATAAATGAATTTAAATTTGGTCTATGATTTGGATATGTTGAATATACTAGCATGGATTTGGATGGAACTTCACTTGTGATAAATGATTTGAATAGAAACATGTGATGCTTATGGATTGAATTATGTTTAAATCGTTCTTTGGATTATTGATATTATTATTATGATACTAATATTTTAAGAATGATAGGAAGGGAAGAAGAGCTGATTGAACAAGTACTGGATAAAGGCAAGGGCAAAGCCAGTTAAACTGCCAAGGTGAGTGTACTTATGATTTGTTTCATATATAAATATGAATATAGCTCTAAGAGCGGATTTGTTTGAATACTTCGGTATTCAGGATTTGTTTGGATATTAAAATATCCAGGATTTGTTTGGGTCTCATGATCCAGGATTGGTTTGAATACTACGGTATTCAGGATTTGTTTGGATATTCAAATATCCAGGATTTGTTATTGCCAACGGGCAGAATTATTTGGATCTTATGATCCAGGATTTGTTATTGCCAACGGGCAGAATTATTTGGATCTTATGATCCAGGATTTGTTATTGCCAATGGGCAGAATTATTTGGATCTTATGATCCATGATTTGTTATTGCCAATGGGCAGGATTGTTTGGATTTTATATCTACATATTCGATATAGAATTGTTATTCTATTGCAGGGAAGGAGTACCTCACTAAGCTTAATGCTTACGGTTTATATTTTAACAATTTCAGGTTTACACGCTGCCAGCTAGGATACCATATGACCGGTAGCTTTGAGAGTTGCACCGTTGGAGAGAGCTGGGATTTAAAAATGGGATTTTATTGTTGTCACACTGAAGATTTTAATATACTCACACATTGTATATATTGATTTAGTATGGATTGGGTTGATCATAGTTAATCACGGTATTTCATGTTTGCTTAATTATGACTCTGATATTGAATTTTATGATGTAAGAATAATATTATGTTCATTATGTAGGAAAATATTGATGAATGAATCATATTTCCAATGGGCTCAAAATTATGATCTAATTATTCCAATAACAAATGATTAGTATGGATATTGGGTTTTGAGGTGTGACAATTTGAGTCTACCGTTTTTATATAGGTATATAGATGAGATATGCTAGAAAAAACTTTCTTGTAATGTTTCTGCAACAAAGTGAGTGTTTTAGTTAATGCATCAATCAATAAAGAACTAACCTCAACAACCTTGAAAATATATAGAAATTTGGAAATCATAATAGTTCAAATCTACTTACGGTTTTATATGTAAACTCATAACGGAAATGTTCCTCTATTATTATTGTATGTAAAAATTACCCACCTACATAGACCAATGATAAATATACACATGTCTTCCTACGTGATCGACCAGCCAACTTGATCAGCCTCAGAAAAACTAAGTCGACTGAAATGCCAACCATCTCCAGAATGCCAATCATCAGGAATACTAGAAGCTACTCGAATGGGATGCCAACCAATAATGAATTCCAAGAGTTTCATTTATTGTATACATATGTAAATGTCTAGCCTTATAAAAGCATTTCATCTAGGATTTTACACCATTATAAATACGAAATACTCCCTCGGCTGGAGGAACAACTCGAATCACTCATATGCACACCATATTGAGCTATTGTAAACCGTACTAAATAATACCAACAGTGGGCGTAGGGTATTTTATACCTGAACTACTTTAAAAAAACTCTTCTCTTGTGTGTGTAATTTGAGCTACTTACTATATTTATTTCTGTGATTATATAAATAGAATAAATTCATTTTTAGACATCAACAGATTAGCGCCATCTCTGGGAACTTTTACTATTAGTTATTGTTTCTAACTCGAATATTTTATTCTTTAGTTTAAATACTGAGCACTGCCCCTAAAAGCAGCCTGGCGGTTGCAGGAAATAATCAAGAAAAGTCTCCTCTACCTGGTGAGAAAGATCTTTAAAGGATCTTATTCAATTTGCCTATGGGACAAGAGGATATGCAGGAGTCAGTCAGACAGTTGGCTCGTACCATGCAAGACAAGTCTTCCAACTCTAGGAGAGATATGACACCTCCATCGGCCAGAAATAAAAGAAGTCTCTATTCTCGTTCTTCTAGTGATCGGTCATACCGTCCAGGAGCAACATTTTCCATTCGATAAACGGATTACTCTAACGATAAATCTTTTTCCAAAGAAAGGCCAAGTGCATTAGAGAGGCTAAGTAGGTAGTCTTTTTTTATCGTTTTAGTCCCCGAGTAACTAGAGTTCATTATCAAGAGCATGAGCGTCCTTGTGAATGTGAACAAGGTTCTGTGAGATTAAGAGCTAGTATTAGAGGCTCTATGTATGTCGACCAGACTTGACGATCGGTTAGGTTAAATTGCTAAAATTAAGAATACACTGCAAAGGAAATTTGTTAAAGGTTCACCTTTCATTCATGTTATCGTGAACTTCCCAAATCCTTCCAAGTTCAGGCCAACAGTAGTTACTCCCAAAGTACGATAAGAAAACTTATCCACTCTTTCACATAGAGCAATATCAAGTTGCTGCCGACATTTACCCAGTGCCCAACGAGATGAGGTGTATAGTTTTCTCCAGTTCTATCACAGGACAACCCAAATCTGGGGTGAAAATATCCCAAGAGGCAAAATCTTTAGTTTTCATCAATTAACTAGATTATTCATAGAAAACTTTTGCTTTAGGGCTAAATCGATCAAGAGTGTCACTGATCTCTTGACTGTACGATAAAAGCCAGGAGAAAGTACTAGAGAATATATTACACGTTTTAACAATGAAAAACTCGATGTGGTGGACTATGAGGAGAAAATATACATTGCAACACTTATAAGTGGGTTGCTCGCTAAAGACCTCTACTATCCCTTGGCGAAGAATTCCCCCAAAACCATAACAGAATTAATGGTTAAATTTGGAAAGATAATGAATGCCAAGGAATCTATGGCAGCCAAGGAAGCTCCTGAGACCAAGAGTGAAGGTCAGAAAAATAATTCTAGTGGTGCATAAAGGTTCATGCAGAGCATCCAATTATGTGTTGGAGAAAGGGGTTCATTATAAGCGAGGATACACAGTTTCCCTATTGCGTTGTGTTCATCGACACAAAGTAAATGATCTAATTAAAGAGGTGCATGAAGGTTCGTGTGGAGCTCACACAGTTAGGAGGCTCTAAGACAAGAGATATCAAAGTAAGGCTAATACCGGCCGACGATGAAAGCAGACTGTGTTGCTTTCAGCAAGAAATGTGATAAGTGCCAGAAATTGGCCACCATCTATAGAGGACCAGGAGAAACTTTAACGCCTATCACTTTTCCATGTAATTTCACTATCTATAGAATTGACTTGGTCATACCACTACCGACCACTAAGGGAAGGTTCAAATACTTGGTTGTAGTAGTTGATTACTTCACCAAATGGATGGAAGTTGAACCTTTGATTGGCATGCCCTATCAGAGGGTTTTCAACTTCATATGGAAGAAGGTCATTTATAGGTATGGAATGCCTTATGCCTTCATCGCCGACCATGGCACTCAATTTGATAATGAAGAATTTGAGGAGTACTATATTAGGTCTGGCATCCAGAAACTTCATTCAGCTACATCGTCTGAAAAGTACAAGTCTAAGGAAATAATATAAATACAAATACATCGTCTGAAAAGTAAAACTCAAATATAGAAACTAAAAGGGCAATATGACCAAATGGAAATACTAAACTGAAACTCCTAACTAGGAACGAATAATCTGAAGCGTCTAAATCAAATCCTTCAAGCCTCCACAATGCTGTTGATATGCATCCCTGAAAAGATTCATTAAGTTGGGTGTCCTTGTTGCTGGACACCTAAAATTATTTTGAAAAATATTTTGACACGGATCAGAGCGCAAGAAAATATTTTGAAAATATTTAGCAAGTGATTAAAATGCAACAATTAAATATGCATGAACTCTTTCCATATTTAAGCTAGTGTCGTACACTATTGAGATATTTCTCACCCATCAACTAATGTGGACACATATTGCTTGTCTTCTAACCCAACTAGTAGTGCTACCCCACCTAACTAATCTCATTACTCCCTTTTATACCATACTCCCCTAACCCGAGTATCCCTTACGTTAATTTATAAGTTATTCTACTCGTTAACTTATTTAATCATTTCAACTTTAATTAATCATATAACGTTCACACTAGTTATATCTGAAATACATTAACACCTTATGTATTTATCCCGTATATAATTATTTACTCGTATGATATACGTACTAGAGCACTACAACACTCACACACATCTCGCCCATAATAACCATCATTTCGAGTTTTAATTCACCGGATGCTTGTCTCTAAAAATCTATCATCCCATATATGCTCACTCTAACCTGGTTACCATAAGTCGAACTAACTCACATCGAATTTTGGTAAAATATCACAAACGTAGTGGAGACGATCATATTTCCATGAGAATGAGATCAAATCATACCCAAAACGTCTCACCCCGAAAATAAATCACACAATAAAATACTGGACGATATGACCCGAGGACTATACTCTCCCTGCATTCACTAGCCAGGGGATTCACCCACATCATGCAACCTCCTATGATAGCATTAAAGGGGTATCTATTTATATGAATATTTGTCAGCAATATTTATAAAGCACATAAGTATATATATATATATATATATATATATATATATATATATATATATATATATATAGGAAGATGTGATAGTGTGTGTATGTGTGTGTGTCTGTGTGTGTGTGTGTGTGTGTGTGTGTGTGTATATAATTAGATTAAATCCGTCTAACCCGTGCTTAACTCCCGTCGCACTGGCCCATAATACCCAAGTCTAACCCCCCGACTCTTAATTTAAGTTAATTTCACATCAATTAATTTATTAGCATAGTATCACTCAACTACAATACCCGGACTCACTCACTCGGCCCATAATTTAACACTTTAGAATTTATTACACAAAATTCCTTTAATAAGATTCACACCCTCATGTGACTTTAAAATCCTTAATACCATTCTCCCAAGACCTAGGTACTAAGTTCCATCAAAATTTTCACTCAATAACTCCACTTAAAAGTCCACCAAAGAATTTAAGCAATAATAAAAAAAGGCAAATTGTCAAAACCTGGCGCCATCGATCGATTAATGGAATCGATCGTACGATCGATAGAGGCGCGACAGTCTTCTTCCCCATGGCGGTTTTCCTCCATTTTTACTCACACAAGATTATAAATCTCTTCATAGACCTCAACCCAATCGAATTTAATATACCAGACGCATCTAAAATATGTTTTAATCCTCATAATAACCTTTGGGTTTCCAAGGTTTCATTAAATCGTTTTCTACAAATTAGTTTCTATAACTCAAATAAGTCAGCATCAACTACTAGGAATCTAATGTAATTCATATTTCAACAACATCGAATCATATATATTACTATTAATTGAACCTTTAATCCACACAACATGTTCAATTCCTTAAAACCAGTTTTCACATGATAACCCACCAAAGAATGCATTTTGATTTACACTTACTATTATATGAATCAAAATAGTACAATTTAGATTGACAGAAAGTTAACCACTTTCCTGATTAGATTTGAAGGGTCTCATTCCTTTCGTGCAGAAGATGAATTGATGAAGAACACCACAAATTCCTCTTTGATTTTGCTCCCCAAAATCCCCTCACTTCCTGCCTCTCCTCTTTTCTTAATTTCTTAGGGTTAGAATGTGATTACTATTGCTCAAACATCTTATATTTAGGTTAAATAACACAAATCCCTAAATTAGACTAATGGGCCAAGCCCAAATGACCCAAACACCTTTGTGTGGGCCCGATTATGTCTAAAAAGTCCCCAGGACACAATTATGACCCCCGAGTATACTATATAGACTATTTTGACCCTTTCAGAATCAACCGTGATCTCGAAATCGTCATCCGAGTCATCCTACAATAATTTCCTATCTCGACCCCATATAGTCTATACTTGCTCCCGATTGAGATAAAATGTCACCACGTCACTATCACTCGTTGTGATGTAAAATAATTGTTAATGTTCACTTAGTAATTATATTCAATAAATATTAATCATTATCTCTCCCGATTAATATTTTAATAATCACATATTAATTAATTCAAATAAATTACGACACACTTGTAATTTAAATGATCCGAATTAATTAAATACTTATTATTCAAAATTACCGGGTGTTACATACTTCCCCCTTAGAAGGGAATTTTACCCTCGAAATGTGGACATACCTGCAGTGAATAACTCTGGATACTACTCACGCATGTCATCCTCCCGCTCCCACGTCGACTCGTCAATATTGTGGTGCCCCCACTGGACTCGAACCAAAGTTAATACCTTAGACCGTAACTTACGCTCATTATGATCAAGTGTCGCAACCGATCTCTTCTCATATGATATATCATGTTGCATGTCTATCTCCTCTAATGGAACATGCCAAAAATCCCTCTCGCGCCTCCGGTACCTCTTCAGCGATGACACGTGAAACACGTCATGGATTCGTTATAGGTGCTCTGATAATTCCAGTCTATATACCACTAGTACCACCCTCTCTATAATCGAAAATGGTCCAATACATCCCGGTGTTATCTTCCCCTTCTTTCTGAACCTCATGACCCCTTTATAAGAGACACCCGCACCAACACCCGGTCACCAACCTCAAGCTCTATGTGCCTTCTATCTACATCAGCGTAACTCTTCTACCGGTCCTGAGCTATACGAATGCGTCCTCGAATCAGATCAATCTTGGCATTGGTGTCCTGAATCAACTTTGGCCCCAATAACTTGTTATCCCCTAATCTTAACTAGCAAGCGAATGAATGACAAGGCCAACCATACAATGCCCCAAAAGTAAGATACTGCTCCCATTCACCATCGAAGTCAAGTATGCACATCCTCAAGTATCGGATTAACTCTCTCCCTCTGTCAATTTATCTGTGGTTCATACGTTGTACTCAACCGTAAGTCCGTTCCTATGGCCACCTGAAAACTCGATCAAAAGTGAGAAAAAAAAAATCTTGTCCCGATCTGACACAATGTCAATTTTAACCCTGTATAGCTGCACTATCTCTGCAATAAATAACTGTGCATATTATCTCATCTCAAAATCTGTAAAAACTATTAGGAAATGGGTCACCTTAGTCAATCGATCCACTATCACCTAGATGGAGTCGTGACCTCCCTGCGATAACGGTAACCCGATGATAAAATCCATGGAGATGCTCTCCCACTTCCATACTGGAATCTCGAGTGGTTGTAACATCCCCGTTGGCCTCTGGTGGTCTACCTTCACTAACTGGCAGTTAGTACACTTCGAGACAAACTTCACTATGTCTCTCTTCATCCCTGACCACCAATACTGTCTATTCATATCCTTGTACATCTTATCCCCACCGGGATGTATCACAAACCTGGACTAGTGAGACTCTGACATCGCCATATGTCTCAAATTCTCATCCTATGGAACTACGATTCTACCATTAAATCGTAAACCACCCTATGAAATAATCGAGTACGAGTCTTACCGCTTTACTAATAGATGGTGCACTCCCTCCTATCAATATTGATCTTCTACTTGTGCTTTCACACCCTCATAACAATTTCGAGCGCGACAGCTAATATGGAGATACTGGCCCTTGCGATGTCATCATCGTATCGAATATCTCTCCACTTATCTTTCCAAACCTCCGCTATGTCCCCAATAGGTTGTCGGATCAATGCGTCTGCCACCACGTTAACCTTTCTAGGATGATACTGAATATCAAACTGGTAATCCTTCACGAACTCTAACTAACTCCTTTACCTCATGTTCAGATCCTTCTATGTGAACAGATATTGAAGCTATTTATGCTCTGTGAATAAGGTAAATCGCTCCCCAAAAAGGTAGTGCCTCCAAATCCTCAAGGAAAATACAACCATGGTTAAATCCAAGTCATGCGTTGCGTAATTCCCCTCGTAGGGCTTAAGCTTACGAGATGCATAAGCTATAGCCCTCTCCTCCTGCTGCAACACACCCTAAGTCCCAGCAAGGATGTATCAGTGTAGACATAATACTCTATTCCTCCCCTAGGCAGTGCAAGAACGGGTGCTGAGGTCAATTTATCCTTTAGCTTATAGAAAGCTAACTGACAATGGTTATCCCCCAAAAAAGGGTACCCTTTGCGAGTCAGATTCATCAGTGAAACCATAATCTTTGAGAAACCCCGAATGAATTGCCGATAATATCCTCCCAGCCCTAAAAAACTGCGAACCTCTGTCGGTGTCATGGACTGTCTCCACTCCCTCACAGTCGATACCTTACTCGAATCAACTGTTATACCCTTGTCAGATACAATGTGCCCTAAAAACTACACCTCCTGAAGACAAAACCCACATGTTGCAAACTTTGCATATAGCTGGTGATCCAAAAGTGTCTATAAAACCATCCATAAATGCTCGGCATGCTCATCCTCCGATCAAAAGTAGACCAGAAGATATTCGATGAACACGATCACAAACTGGCCAAGGAACTCTCTAAAAACCTGGTTCATCAGATCCACGAACACTGTTAGTGCATTAGTGATCCCAAATGGCATCAACCTGAACTCGTAGAACCCATATCAAGTCAGAAAAGCAGTCTTAGGAACGTCCTCTTGTCTGACACGCAACTGATGATAACCAGACCTCAAATCTGTCTTGGAGAAGTATGTTTCTCCCCTTAGCTAGTTAATAAATCATTAATCCAAGGCAACTAGTACTTATTTCGAATCGTGACTTTATTGAAGTCCCTATAATCAATATATAAGCGAAGAGATCCATACCTATTCTTTACGAATAACATGGGTGCACCCCATGATGATGTACTCCGTCTGATGAAACCCTGCACCAAGAGCTACTGAATCTGCTCCCTCATCTCAGATGAGGCCATATGATAAGGCACTCTGGCGATAGGCCTCGTACTCGGTGCTAAATCAATAACAAACTAAATTTCCTGGCTAGGTGGCAGCCTGGGTATCTCCTGGAACATATCATTAAACTCATTCACTATCGGAATCGAATCTAATAAAATAACCACCTCCTGTGAGGTCTCCTCCTCGATGTAATATAGGTGCATGCTCGATCCTTCCTCAGGTAGAGGCATCGCCACTAAGAACATCTTTTGCCCTGGGATAGAGAACACTATTGTCCTTTTAAAATAATCTACCATCTCCTAATATCCCACTAACCAATGCATACCCAAGATAACATTGTATCCCTCCATAAACTACACCAAAACTATCAGATTGTCACGGTCATTGATCGTGATAAGTCCAACTTATCAAGGTCAATGACCATGATAAGTATGGGGGTGATAAATTGTGTTGTCAAGGACTTGTCATGATCATTGATCGTGATAAGTTCGTTAGACTTATCAAGGTCCTCTCACGGTCTTGACCTTGACAAGATTTTTCACGATTAAAGACCGTGACAAACCAGTGACACACTTTAAAAATTATCACGGTCAATAACCGTGACAAATTTGGGCAGAATTTAAAAAACAAATGCAGGACAGTTTGGCCACTGCCACTGCCCATCAGTATATTTGTACCTGTTATTGCAAAATTGTACCTGTCCATAAAGCATATATCCAAATAAAATAGAAATAATTCACCAAATCATTCCATATATAATTCAATATCCAAATAAAATAATAATAATACAATCCATATCCAAACAAAAATGTAACAACTTAAAACAATTCAAATATAATGAAAGTGTCCAAATAAAAAGAAATACAAATAATGTCACGCCATAGTGTCTTGGGTAGGTTCGAGGAGGAAGGAAGGACACACGATATACGCTTTGAGACACCCCTCAATATGCATCATGCCTCATTGTTCGCACAACCACAATGCGGAGTTCTCCTTCGTGGTTATCGCATGCATGACAAGCACCTTGGCATCGATGTTTTGAAGGATACATCCATGAACTGGCATACCCGGGACGGTATTCGGGTCCCTCAACCCCCTCGCTATTCGCTGGCCATCATATATGTTGCGTAAAAACACGCTCGGCTGATCGATTGTTGACATAGGCCATTGGACATGAGCCAAGTAGGGGACTGGATCATCACGCGATGAGTTCGCGCGTATCGGCGATAAAGAAGCGATGTCCACTTCCTTATCCTCCTCCACCTCCTCCTCCACCACCTTTAGATTTATGCAATTTTTATTAAACTGCACGCAAAATTTCATAATTAAGTAGTTGTTGCATGACTATATTTTTTGTTTTGTATCAAGTCGCATTTTGAAAACTACGGACAATCGTTATATATATATATATATATGTGTGTGTGTGTGTGTGTGTGTGTGTGTGTGTGTTTGTGTGTGTGATTTTTTATAGAATTTTGTTTCGTTGAAGTATTTGTTTGATGAATTTGGACTTTTTGAATATTGTACGATTGGTTGTTATCCCTTAAGCAGGGTGGATAGTCCAATAAACAAAGGAGACTATGTTCATTTTTTTAATTGACACTTTGTTAATTTGATTCACAATATGAATTTGATTGATGAATATTGTATATTTCATGTTATATGTGAGTTTATCTGATGAATTTAGACTATTTGAATATTTTTGGACTATTGGTTATTTGTTAAGTAGATTATGGCCAATTTTTTTAAATTACATTTTGTTTTGTTGGGGGAACGAAAGTTTTGCCTTTTTACAATAACGTACTTTTAAAATTTTATCATTTTGCGATTATCAGTGTGCCTTTAGGAACTGGCATACCCTAGTGTATATATATATATATATACACACACACACAAACATATATAGATATGGAAATGCTATTGTGCGGACTTTTCGCATAATAGCATTTACGGGCTTAGGTGGTTTGGCTTAGTTTCCTTAAATATCTCCCTCGTATTTATCTCTTCTAAATTATAGTTATTTAGTTCAACTAAAATGCCCCACCCTTATTTGGCACGTAATTGAGGACCATGTCTTTTAAAAACTTTTTGAGTTTAATAGAACCTCAATTGGTCTATCTTAACAAATTATTTTGTTTTTAAGTTATTATGTAGCTCCAAATGAACAATATTGCATCATCCTAATATTGTGTATGTCGTGAAAACTTTTCTCATGATTGTAAAAACTACTACATCTAAGTAAATATATTTCAGGATTGTTTGTTTTTATCTCGTAAGTCTGAATCTGAACCATTTAGATTTAAGATGTAAAAAAATGTGTTTTTTAACAAAAGAGTCTAAAGGCTCTGTATCTGAATGATTATGATGCAACAGCTATATTTTTTCATTCAGACACAAAAATAAACATATCATTCATATTTAAATTCATACTTGAGATGAAAAAGGCAAACATTGCCTAAGTCCATATCAATTATTGAAAATGTGAACAATAAGTGCTTATAATGATGAAGATTGATCTTCTAAAGAACCTTGCTTGAAGGGGTTTTTATTTATTTTTTAAATTGTGGGTAAATTTAATGAAGATAAACAATAACATATGTTAGTTATCACGCTCGTTTTAATTCAATTGTGCTTGCACACACACACACACACACACACACACACATCCACTGGTGGTGGTGGATTTGGTGGAACCTAGACACAATCATCCTTTTCATCTTCATTTCCTTATACGATTATAGGAAATGGGGATGAAATGGGGATGTTATCATCATTGGCAGTTGTTGGTGAAAAAAACTAGAATCGCCCTAATTCTTTAATCAAAGATAAATATGAGTAAGTAAAAGAAAGAGATAAGAAGCTTTTAAAGTGGTTCGGCAATGGAGAAAAGCCTACGTCCATTCTGCTTCTTATTGCCTTGTGTTTGCCTTTCAATCACTTACCCTTGATGAATGGATTACAACGTATTTATAGCCCAGTAAGGAGACAAATAGATGGAATGTTAAAGGATGAAATGCCTTTATAAATTAGGCATTTACATCACTACATAATGTCCATAATGTTTATGGTTATTGGAGTTTCACTGATAAAGTTGGTCGGCCTCCCTACTGTTGGTAGGGCTTCTTGGTGTCGGTCGACATTTTGTACGTTGTTTGGCTTTCCAGGCCTTGGTAGGTGATTATGCCTTGCTGAATAGGATTATTGCCACAATGGATGATACATGTCTATTTCTGATTGGTCCACGTAAGTGGGTAATTTTTTGTATCAACAGAAGCCCCCAATGATCCATGCTTGATGCTTGCTTAAAATTAATATGTATTTCCAAACCAAATTTCAATAATAACTCAAAACAAATTAAAGTTCAAACTTTGGATTGAAAGATTTACTATTCCATATTGCTGAGGTATGTAAGTTAATTACCGTGCTTGTTTGAATAGTATGAAGGGTTGTTTGTACCAGTAATGCTAGTTTGATGCAATGACCAGGGGCGGATCATGTGTATTGTAGTACCCCTTAATTTTAAGTAATGTATTTTAGTATTTTAAATTACATGTGTGATGTAATTTAACTAAAATGGGAAATAATGTGAAATTTATAAATATTAATTAGTGAGAAGAAGATTAATATTTACGTGCGTAAATTTACTAGCGTGATTAAGTAAATTTAATTAAGTCAGTTGGTTGAGACAGGATGTTTATGTTTAGTCACCCGGATAGTGATTTTGAATGCACAGTTGATCCGGGAATGGTTAAAATAACCAAAGTCAAGTACACAGGGCAGAGATTGGTTACCAGGAGCATTTTAGACTAGTTGGGACCCGAGTAAGGGTATAGGGGTCATTTTATACCTAGGGCTTTAATTAATTTCTACATTTGGGTTTATTAAAAGGAGGTTAGGGTTAGGGAGGCAGCCATAACACACCAAAAGCCTACATAGGAAGTTATTGTGAGAAAAAAGGGAGGCAAAACACTTCTTAGATCCAAAGGGCTTAATTTGGAGAAGGATTGAGAAGGATTCTTGTGAGATTCAAAGCAATGCTTAGAGAAAGTCATAATCCATCCATTTAAGGCAATTGTATATCTTTCTTTCTTGATTCATGTGTATTATAATCATTCATATAAAATTGATAGTCACTCACTAAATTTTGGGTTGGGTGTTACTATGTGAAAAAAGGGGGTTTGGGGAGACAAACCTACATGAATGATTGATGAAAGTTAATCGATATTTATAGTGGTTATAGATTCTATTATAATCTGAATGTAAGTAAAGAGAAATTTAGATTGAAATTGTTATGAGAATAATGATTGAACAAAGGAAGAAATTTGGAAATTTTGTTACATTCATAATGATGGAGTTAATGAAATTTGGATTGAATTTTGATGTTATTAATGAATCTAAGAGTGGAAATTGATTAGGTTCATATAGTATAACATTAGAAGACTTAAAAGATTGTTTGTATTATGTTTAGGGTTGAATTGGATGATTTGGGATGATGAAAACCCCGTCACTTTAGTGCTAGATCTAGGCTCCTGTCCAAAATTGAATCGATTCGAGCTCATAGACGAATCGATTTGGGTACGAACTCGAATCGATTCAGACCTGCTGTGAGGGATAGGCTGGTCTTTTATTGGGAATAAGCGGTGACTTTGAAATTTGTCAAATGGGTTAAGGTCAAATGAATAATTTATAATGCTTTTGGAGATATGATCAGTAAGGGTAATTCGAGTAGACGAGAATGAGCTCGATTCACTTATACGAAATGTATTTAGGGAATAATAGTACTCGGGATGTGGAATATTGAACGGATAGAGTGATTTCCAGTTTATGTATTTAGGACTAGTGGGTAAAGTCCGAGAGAATCCAGTAATGAGAAGTAATATTGATTATTTAATTAAGAGAAGAATTTAATTAAATGGGAGTCGGGGATAGACTCAGGGTGTTAGACTACTGCCTTGAGTGATAGGCACGGATTAGTCAGTTAATATGATAATATGTATGTATGGGTACAGAGACAATACATATATATGAAATATAATGATATTTGTGTGTATGATATTTTGTGGAACATACCCCTCTAGTGCTATCAGTGAAGGTTGCGCGATGTGGGTGATCTTCCCTGGAAAATATCAGCGGGCTATGTATGGACTGCAACTCATAGCGCCACGTTTATGTTTGTGTGATTTATACTCGAAGTGAGGTAACTTTGGTTATGGTTATGACTCACTATCGAAGGACTATGACTGCCTCCGATACGTTTGCGATTTTATCTAGTCGGTTTGAGAGTCCAACCCCCGGTAACCAGGATGAAGTGAGCATCCCCTGGATGATAATAACATTGTAGAGACTCGCATCCAATGAGTTATCACTCCGAGGGATGGCGGCTATACGAGGTATATGTGTGTTTGTTGTAGTATATTATTATGTATATTTATGCGAAGACAAATATACGGGTTAAAATAGTAAGCGAATATTGTTTTAATAACTAGTGACAGTTATTGGAAATAAAGTAATGAATTATAAATGTGAATGTGGAAATAAATAACTGGAGAAACATTATATCTTAAATCATGAAAATTTAATGAGATATTAATTAAGCAATTGTGAAAGATAATTAACTAACCAAGGGTACATATTATACTCGGTCCCGAGGTAGTATAGTATTAACATTAGTTACAAGGCTAGTTAGGCGGGGCAGCCGTAACTAGGTGGGTTAAGATGCTTACGTTAGGTGCGCTTTTTCGATGAGGGGTGAGGAGTAACTCAAGAGAGTGCGCTAGCAGTTTATTAATATGAAAATTGCTTAACATTTTCATTTACGCATCTTATACACTTGCAAAATGTTTTCAAACGTTTCGGGCTCTGACCCGTATCAAATTTATTTTCAAAACTTTTATATGTCTAACCACATGGAAGCCAATGATGATTATTCTTTTCAGAGACACATAGTTGCAGCTGATATTGAGGCTTGCAGGATTTAGAGTAGCCGTTTCATTTATTGCTATCTAGATTAAGTTCTCTATTCCCATATTGGTTGAGCGTGTTTTTGTAACACTCCGTAAATTCAAGGACCTTTAATTAAATAATATGTTGGGAGAGAAAGAATTTATTTTATTGGGAGGAATTAAATTCGTGATTTGGGAAAAAAATTATTTGAGGAATTTATTAATTTGGCGAACTGAGGATTAATTATTTGAACTATTTTGTGTCACATTTTGAGGTAAAAATTTTGAAGAATGTTATAAATTAATTCGGATGGAAATTTTGAGCGCATGGTTGAGTTCGGTAGGGTCGATATAGTTGGAAATGAGTGGTCATAGGTATAATATGGGTTTAGATACCTTTCTAGACACATTTGAGCTCCCAAATAAGTGTTTGGGCCCGTTTTAGAAGGCCCATAAGCCCAAAAACAGGATTAAGATTAATAACCCTAACTGTGAGAGAGTGAGGGAACTTTAATTCATTTTTAGAAGACCAAATTAAGGAGTGCCAAATAAGGGATCAACTAGAGGAGATTTTGAGAGATTAAACCAAGAATAAGAGAGGATACCATTGAATCAACCCATCATCTTCATCAAAGAATCTGATTCTACAAACCCTAAGGCAAGTGGTTTAACTTGAATTTGATAAATTTCATTTTTTTTCCTATTCATATTAAAGAAAGTGGGAATTGATTAATATGTTGGGGTTAGTTCTACATTTAATTTGGGGATTTCATGTTTGTGATGTAAAAATCTGTAAAGATGATAAGAATATGTGGATTTAATTCCCCAACTTCTGTAAATGATGTAGTTAGATTGAAAAATAAAATGGGTATATTTAGGATGAATCTTGGAAGGTTTTGGGGGTAAAATTTGTACATAAGTGAAGGTTTTAACTTTGTAATGGCGGACTGGATTTTCTGGGCAACGATAGAGGGGAGAGAACACTATGGTCGTTCGAACGACATGGTGTCTCATTCAAACGACAGCCAGAGTCATTCAAATGACATGGCTGATCGCTTGAACGACACTCCTTTAATTCTGACAGATTCTTTCCTCCCCTGATTCAGACCTGATTGTTAATTTTTGGTTAATGGCTCCTATTTTGGATGAATCTGAATTTTGGGATTATAATTTAGGATTTGAAATCGTAGAAATTACCCATGGATTAGTAGAGGATAAATCCAAAGAGATCTAGGTTTAATTTGTGAAATTGTGAGCCTTACATTTTAATGGGCAAACTTATTTGATAGGAATTGTATGATAATTTGGGGATGTCGATTTTCGAGGCGAGCGAGTAAATTCGGGTGTATTGGTTGAGCGATGCCAAGGTAATTATTTAATATGTGAATAATTCAATTGAGTCAGAATATGAACTCGGGAAAAATTTGGACTAGTGTTACGAACGTTTAGGCCCGGACTTGGTCGGGTAAATTTATTATAGGGTTATATTTGAATATAAAAAGGATGTTAACCGCAATATGTGGGATTGAGGAAGAAGTTCTACATGGTGAGATTTCGGGCTGACAGTACAAGTCCGGGTAATTTAGTTGGGTGACACGACTTGAGTAATAAATCAATAATTGTGTGAAATTATTTAAAAATCAAGTCGGTTGATGGACTTGGAAAGGTTATGCTAGTGTTACGGATTTTGTACACGGGAAGCCTGGATTTAATATATATATATATATATATATATACATATATACATATATGCGGAGATGTTTTGAATATATATATGATTTATAAATATTTGTGTGTAAAATATTTATAGGAAAGCATACCTACTATAATGCTATCACATGAGGTTGCGCGATGTGGGTGAATCCCCAGGATAGTGAATGCAGGGAGATTATATTACCCAGGTTATAACGTATGTATTATTAGGGATGAGACATCTTGGGTATGGGTCCGTCTCATTTCCAGGGGGAACTATGGCCTCCTCCTATATGGTTGTTTTTCTTATTCGGGAGCGCCCCGCGTCAGGGTTCTGGGTGGATGAGTATTGATGATGCAGGAAATAGCACCACCCTTCAAGGTGTTTGTGAGCTCAATTCAGTGTTAACAATGGCAGTATAAAGATACATATATAGCAGAAAGAGGTGAGGAGAAGAGGAATCAACACCGGAATATAAGTGGTTCAGCCAATCAGGCCTACATCCACTGTGCAAGTGTATGATGTGTATCACTGTATGAGGGCTCTAATGGCCATAGATACAATCTCTCAAGCTTCCTCTCTCTATTGTGTATTTGAACAGAGTTTTAGCTAGGGTTGCTAATTTTGGGATCCTTTGATAGGTAGAGGATGACCTCTATATATAGTACCTAGGGGGTGTAATGTACCCCCCATGCATGTAGTATGCATGTGTGTGTTAGCCTCACCAATATGGGAGAGCCACTTATCACTGTCACATGTAGAGTATGATGATGAAATATTCTCCCCACGTGTGGGGAATAATCTTGTTATAACTGATTTGTGTTCACGTGTCCTTATCCAAATGTCAACAGATGCTCGGCTGCCATACTGGTGCATGACCTCGGCCTAGGAGAGGCTGAGGTTGACAAGTCTAGTTTCTCGTTTGATCTGAGATGAACCATAGGGGCCTCGGCTTGATCTCAGTCGAGACAATGGATGGGGGTCGGCCCGGGCCGAGGTTGGGCCGGCTTATGATTGGAGAATCGACTGATGTCATGATGAGGTTATTACTAAGGCTTCTTGTGAGCTCAGCCTATATCTGGCCGAGGTTCCCTTTCCCAGATGTACGAGTGATGTTGACCCTTATGATGCGTGCAATGTCCTTTGGAGAGGCTTGTGGTAGTGTCGACCTGGGCTGACCTTGCTATGGCCGAGGGCTGATATCGTGTGCCCAAGGCTTGTCCAGTGTAGGCCATAATCTCGGCCGAGGTTGATGTCTCTGAGCCGAGGTCTCACTTGGGGCATATCAATCACCCCCCAGCCTTAGTCATATGTGAGTGCAGGTGACTGGGGGATTATCACACCTCCGAGGCTTTTATAATACAAGGTAATGCCTGTTTGACACTTGTCTAATATTGAAGTGTGGCTTGCTTAGCAAGCGTGTGCTATCAGCCTCCTTTGGGGCTCCCAAGGCAATTATGGGCCTTGGGAGTCGTGCCTGCCTATTTAAGGGTTTTGAACCCTCATTTCTTCTTCTTTCTTCACTTCTCTCTCATGCAAACGTTTCCTCCTTCAAAAAGGCATTTCGAACAAGATTTCACTGCAGAGGTCTTTGTTGGTGGTTTTTCTCGAATTTTCTTCGCTTCCCCTTATCGTTTCATCTTCAGGTATCTTCTCCCCTTCATTTGTCTTCATTTTCTTTGCTTTTTCCTTCTGGTTTGCATTTTCCTACGAGTTTCTGAGTTTTCCGGTGAGCCCACCATAGTTTCAGGCGAACTGGACTTGCTTTAGATTCTATAGTTTGATCCTTAAACTGCTTTACTTCTTTAACCAATCTTGTTTGTAGTTTAGGAAGTTTCCCAAAGTGTAGGGTCTACCACTGATGCTCAGACCCCTCTACCAACTTCTTGAGGAGTTCCCCTCCCTTAGAGAGAAGACTTTAGAAAAAATCAGACAAATAGAAAGAGCACAGGAGGAGGCTCGTAGGTCACAAGAGTTCCCCATTAGACCCATCTTTCCGCCACCTCTGAAGGTGATATATCCTGACCCCTCGGAGTCTTCCAATCAGGCAAAGGTTCCTATTGATCCAATACCGATGTCTGAGTCTGAGTCTTCCACCTCAGACCCCATGTCTGTGGATTCCTTCCAGGAGGCCATGGACTTCACACCTCGGGAAGATCAGGCCCCTGATCAGGCCGAGGTCTCTAGCTGAGTCTCATCCCATAATAGCTCAAGCACTTCAGCCTCTTACTCAGAGGTTGAGGTTGTTGAGCCGAGTGTGGCCATCCCACCACCACTTGACGCCATTCCTCTGTCGGCCTTCACTGGTGCCGAGTTCGCTCAGAGGTTCCCGAGTAACCCATCAACATCTGCTCCGGCCGACGTTGAACTAGATGATGACGATGAGGTTGAAAGCGATATCGACGTCTCTGAGGCGGCCGAGATCGAGAGTACTATTACTGAGGTAGACCTTCTCTACTTCAAATATCTATATTCTATCAGTCCCTCAATAAAGCTTAGGAGACCTCTGAGGGAGGAGAGGGCTTTTCATGGCCGAGACGGCGAGATCTGCTTGTACGAGCAGATGTTCAAGTTGGGGTTTCGTCTGCCCATTCACCCCATTATTAAATCCATACTTTCCTATATCAATTTGGCCCCCTCTCAACTATCCCCTAATGCCTGGAGGGTCATCATAGGGGCTATAGTCGTATGGAAGGTTGTCCACCACTCAGACCTTCCAGTTCAGGTCTTTGTAGGTTGTTATGTTCCCTCCTCTGCCAAAAATCATCCGAGCTACTATCATTTTGTAGCTCAAAAGTCTGAGAAGAAGATGCTTCAAATAACTCAGACTTCCGACCGCAACTGGAAGCCCCGTTATTTCTTCGCTTCTGGGCCATGGGAATTTGGCCCATGTGTTCCCTCATCCATTCTAGAGCCGAGGATGCCCCTGAGGTGGGGTAAAGTCATAATGTCTGCTAGGGCCGACCCTGGCCTGAGTCCACAAAATCTTTAGAAGGTGCAATCCCTACAAGATCAGGGGATACATGGTCTGTTTGTTAAGTTTGAACACTTGATGACCCCCCATTGCCTCTCTGAGACAGGTCTAGGTGGAAGTACCCTTGCCGAGATGGATAAGCATTTTTATTCTAAGTTGAACCTCTGAGTTTATTCATTTCTGATTCTCTAACTCAGATCTATTGATTTTTGCAGAGCGACCACAGGATATCTCGGACGAACTCTAGGAAATGGCTGCACCCAACTTGACGAGACTTTCCAAGAAAGCAGGCCGTAATGCTCCACCCCCAGCTCCCTCTGCCTCAAATCCCCAAGCCTCAAAGAATAGGGCTCCAGCTGATCATGCCCCTGAGGATCAGAGGCCGAAGAAGAAGAATGTTGATACTGCCATCCCCATCTCCTCAGCAGACGCCTTGTCGGCTCATCTAGATCAGTTGAAGATAACTGATAGCATAGTCGACCATAGTCTTCAGGACCTAGATTTCCTCGGCTCTGCAATGACCGAGGCTGACAACCGCTTCTTCAGGTCACTGGACACTCCATTGCTAGTTGAGTTCGGCATCCACAGATCCATTCAGGTCTGACCTCCTATCAATTTGCTATTTCTAAGCGTAACCTTTGATTGTTCTTCAGCTCATTCATGATCACAAAATATGCAGGGCCTGGCAGCTATGCACCACTTATCCAACTGGACTCTGAGGAAATTGCCCCTCATCCAAAAGGGTCAAGAGGCCAAGAAGGTCCAGAGCACTCTGAACGCAAAGATTGACCGCCTGAAATCTGAGCTGAAGGATTCTGAGAAGAAGGTGAGGGGGTTGGAGAAGGACATCTCTCAGCTTGGTAAGGATCACGCTGCGGCTCTGAAGGCTAAGGATGATGCTTTGCAGCAGAAGGTCAACTCAGCTGTTAGGGCAGCCCTCGATGATGCCTCTGAGAAGATAATTTCTGACTATAAGACCTCTGACGAGTTCATGATCTTCGGATTTGATTACCTTGAAAGAGGTATCAAATTAGTGTCGGCCTTCCTGTTCTTCTCTTTGTTGATGGCTCTTCCTGTTCCCTGCCTCTTCTTTCATAGTGTCGGCCTTGGTCTGGCCGACCCTGTCTGATTCCTCTCTGAGAGCCTGCCGCACTCCTGGATCTTGATAATTTCAGTCTTAGGTCATTCATTGGACCCAACCTCTCAAAGGCTGACCCTCTGCTCAACCGATCAAAAGTTGACCCTCTCTTTTGAGCCTCTTCATCTCTTCGGCCGACACATCCTTGACTTTGCCGAAGAGGTCGTACGGTATTATTCGACACCTCATACGGCTCCCAGCAGTCTTCTGGGGCCTCTTCTGCCTCTAAACCGTCATACCTGTCCTCTGGGAAAGGATTTCCTTGCCTCCCCAGGCGTAAGAGCCTAGGGTCAGCAACGTCCCTTCTCCGCCGGGGTGCAGGCTGGTCCTTCATTGGTGCCTGGGGTGGTCCCCTGGCATTTGGATGAGGCTGAACAGCCGCCGGAGTGATCATATCCGGTGAGACTCCAGGTGGCCTCATCATAGTTTGGCTGAGCTGTTCGAATTGCTCCTTCATTGCTTGTTGCATTGCAGCCAGAGATTTTAAGGCTGCAGCCACCTCCGCCATTTCGGACAGGGGGTACCTGGCTGGAACTAGGCCTGCCTCCACCAGGTGGCGGAAGAGGCGGTGGTAACTCTGGTGCCATGTGTTAACAATAAAGAGCTTGAGTAGCAAGTGAGCTTAATACCTTAGAGGACCTCTTTCAATGGTGAAACAGCTCCACGCAAGGGGTGGTGCCTGGTTCACCACCAGAGTCTCCGGTGAGGTTAAGCTGAAGAAGAGGAAGAGATAGCTTCTCGTTCCCACAGACGGCGCCAAAATGATGATGCTGGAAATAGCACCACCCTTCAAGGTGTTTGTGAGCTCAATTCAGTGTTAACAATGGCAGTATAAAGATACATATATAGCAGAAGGAGGTGAGGAGAAGAGGAATCAACACCGGAATATAAGTGGTTTAGCCAATCAGGCCTACATCCACTATGCAAGTGTATGATGTGTATCACTGTATGAGGGCTCTAATGGCCATAGATACAATCTATCAAGCTTCCTCTCTCTACTGTGTATTTGAACAGAGTTTCAGCTAGGGTTGCTAATTTTGGGATCCTTTGCTAGGTAGAGGATGACCTCTATATATAGTACCTAGGGGGTGTAATGTACCCCCCATGCATGTAGTATGCATGTGTGTGTTAGCCTCACCAATATGGGAGAGCCACATGTCACTGTCACATGTAGAGTATGATGATGAAATATTCTCCCCACGTGTGGGGAATAATCTTGTTATAACTGATTTGTGTCCACGTGTCCTTATCCATATGTCAACAGATGCTCGGCTGCCATACTGGTGCATGACCTCGGCCTAGGAGAGGCCGAGGTTGATAAGTCTAGTTGCTCGTTCGATCTGAGATGAACCATAGGGGCCTCGGCTTGATCTCAGTCGAGACAATGGATGGGGGTCGGCCCAGGCCGAGGTTGGGTCGGCTTATGATTGGAGCATCGACTGATGTCATGATGAGGTTATTACTAGGGCTTCTTGCGAGCTCAGCCTATATCTGGCCGAGTTTGCCTTTCCCAGATGTACGAGTGCTGTTGACCCTTATGATGCGTGCAATGTCCTTTGGAGAGGCTTGTGGTAGTGTCGGCCTGGGCCAACCTTGCTATGGCCGAGGGCTGATATCGTGTGCCCAAGGCTTATCCAGTGTCGGCCATAATCTCGGCCGAGGTTGATGTCTCTGAGCCGAGGTCTCACTTGGGGCATATCAAGTATACCCGAATGTGATAGCATTTAGAGAGCATCCGATGAGAGCCTACTCTGGAGGATGGTTACGTTTACAACATGTGCGTGAATGTTGTAATATGATATTACGTATATATGGCATTTTTATATACGGGTAAATACAGGATGAGAATTGTATTAATTATATAACTTGTGAGATTGTTATATGGTACCAAATGAGAAATGATTTAAATAAGTTAGTGTGATTAATAACTTATAATTTGTATAATAAACTTACTCGGGATAGAGTAGTGGGAGAAGTAGGATATGTATATATATGACAAGACTAGTTACAGGGTATATAGCAAGATGGGTCATATAGATGTACATTAGGTGTGCACATTAGTTGAGGGGTGAGGTGGTCCTCAATAGAGTGTGCAACACTAACTTAAATATGAAGATAATTTTGTAATATCCCGTATTCTTTTGGCTTTTAAAATTAGGGATTTATTAAATTTAATTGAGTTATTAATTTAATATTATTCCAAGTTTTATTTAAAAATATTTACTAGCATGACGAGAGTTAGTAATTCTTGGGAATTTGTTGAATATTACTAGATGAGTAAAGTAATATGTAAGATTGATTTTATTAAAATTATGACGAGTGAATAAAATGGCAATTATGGAAATTTAAGTCGGGATGCGCCTGTGTCATGTTGGGATTAAATTATTATTATAAAAGTGAATAAATTATAAGTCACCTATATAGTTATTTTGAGTGCGCCAACGTGTCCAGAAGGGTCGAGATAGTCAGAAAGTGTACCCGGGGGTTTAGTTTGGGTCACGGGACGTTTTCAGGCCTAATTGGCATCCCGGGAGGATATTATAGTCATTTTATATTTTTGGGTAATTAAACGCACAAATTTCCCTAAGATATTTCAACCATTTGAGTTAGGATTTTAGGGTTAACTCATATAAACATAAGAACGACCATTAGAGAAGAAGGTAGGAAGCTTTCAAAGAAATCCAAGGCCAAGAACTCACTCAATTGCACCGCCACCACCACCAAAACGTAGATCGTAAGACGAGGAACGCAGCCATATCCTCATCATCATCAAATCAGACATTAGAATCCCAGGCTAGTATCTATCTTTCTTTTCTTTTAGTTAATGTTTCATTCATGTTAGACTAGGGTTGTTAAGCACATGTTTTATGGAAGAATTGGATGAATTAGAGGATTTAAATTACATGTTTTAGAGGAAATAGATATATTTTGGAAATTTCATCATATGTAGAGGATTACCCATGAAATTATATGGCTTTAGAAGTAAGAAATCTGGAAAAAGAATTAGAAGAATAAAAGTTTTATGAAAAATTAGGGTTCTTGATAATTATGTTATTTACCCCATTGATTCGATACCTTTGATGAATTTGTACATGTTTCACGTAAGAAATCATGTATATAGGTATATATGACCAGTAGTAATGTTGTATAGGAGTTTAGGGATCGTTAATAGAGTTTTGGTTGAGGTTGGAGAAGGAAACCCATATTTAACAATGGCAGAATTCAGAATAACTGCTTGATCGATCGATCGACCAAGAGCATCAATCGATCGACACCTTTCCTCGATCGATCGACCCCTCCTAGAAAATTGCATATTTTTCCCCTTTTAGTTTAATCCGTATAAAATATGTAGGAACCCTTAAATATCATTTAAATAGTATAATGGGTCATGAATAGGACCAGTAGGGTCTAAGTAGACTCCGTTGAATGAAATTTGATATAGGATGAAATTGTGGGTTAACGAGGGGGTTTCGTTACACATTAGAAATTGTGCGTACGTTCACTAAAGAATTTAAAGACTCGTGAAAGACTTAGACCAGAAAGTAAGAGAGGGTGTAGCTACTAAAATTATATTTAGTAAGAGAGAGTACTTCGAGAGATGAGAAGTAAAAGGTGAAATGTGTATAATTAGGAGTAAAATAGATGAATCCATTATGCAAGATAATTGGGTAAAATTGTACTAAGTACGGTTAATATTAATTACGGGTCGTGGGCGAACCTAATTGGAAAATGTGTATCTATATATGATCGTGTGGCTGTGTACATATATTAAATAATTTATCTGTGTATAATCACACCCGAGCTACTCGCTATCATGGAGGTTTTCGCGTCGGGACAGTCTTACCTCGATTGGACCTTTATAGAGGGATATTGACTCGAACCCTAGAAGATAGTATCCTTGATACAGACTATCTGAGAATGATAGTCAGATGGTCCTAAGAGACGTGAAGGTATGTGATGACCTCTTAGTGACTTGGAACTATGCTTCGCCTTCTTTTTTATGTGTATTGTGTTAATACGGTTCGAGAGTGATTCCGAACTAGTATTTCCCTTGGTACGAGAGATACAGGGACTTGATAGCAAAGTATGCCAGCACCATAGATTATATGTGGGGTGCCGATAGTATATATATTTTATACGAGTGACTAATTTATATACATGTATATGGGAACTTTCTAATGTGTGTATAAATATCTAAGTATTGAATAAATGCTCCAGTCTTTATGATAAGTGTTCAGGAACTTAGTAATAGTACTGAGATATTCTAAGTAACGTAATTAATCATAAAGAGATTGATTCGCTAAACTAATTATCATAACCTTGTTAATTCTCGAGATAAAATATCATGGGAATAAGTTAGATAGACTTATTAGTACGGTAGGCGTGCACACTAGATGAGAGGTGAGAATTCTCAAGAGAGTGTCGCATACTAACATGGTTGTCACATTAGCCAGTAAGCATTTTAAATACTTGCTAAACTATTTTAAACTATTTTACACTCGGTCTCTGACCCATTTCCTGTCATTTCTCTCCCTTATATATATATGTGTGTGTGTGTGTGTGTGTGTGTGTATGTATTATAGGTGCCCAACCACAGGGGCATCACGCATAGGTTCTTTGGATTGGATGTGTTGCAGCCGATGTGGGAGTTGTAGGCCCTTGTTTTAGACGACCTCTTCATTGATTATGTTCTTGCTTTAGTTCTGCTTAGTTAGGGCATGTGTCGCCTGTTTTCCTATTCCGTTTGGATTTATCAGAGATTCATGTTTATTTATATTTCCAGTATTCAATACTCATTGGGAGTTAACTTTTGTCAGGATGATTTCTTTTATGGTTCTTAAACTTGGTTTTGTTTATCAAGATGATTTAATTCTTGTGTGTTAATTGTCATCCTTAGTATTTATGTGATTCTTAAACTGTTGATTATTAAAAAGGTTTTCATATCGAAATTTAATAAAAATGAAAATAAGACTTTAAATTGTTTTTACACTAAGCTTAATTATTTAGGGTGTTTAAATTTGAAATAATTATTTTGCGATAGTGATGCTAAGAATGAACCAACCGTTCACCTTGATTTCAATTTAATAAAGGACTGATCACCCGATATTTAATTAGGTGGGGTGTCGCACATTCATGCATTTTAATTTACTGCATTTAAATTCACTTTCTAAATGTTTTAAACTGTTTTGGGTTCTAATACTTGCTATAAAATATTTTCTAAAACCTCTTAGGTGTCCAGCCACAGGGATGCCATAATTGTTCTATTCCAAGGTTACGCAGGTGCGACATATGTGGATGTTGCAGGACTTCGACTTATCTGCTTCAGTCATTTCATTCCTAGAGTAGGATGCAGGCAGCATTTCCTTTGGGCATGTTCCATTTTGTTTCAGTCTGATGTTGTACTCAGTTTAATACTCTTGTGGTTTATTTATATTATTTGCTTTGTAGACGGTGGTTATCTCGGCAAGGATTACATTTATTCCTTTTTAGTATTATTTGATTCTGTGATTGTGTGATTGGTTAATTATATTCTTTCGCATGTTGTTGTGAGATTTAATAAAAATATAAAATTTGACATCATGTCTTTTGAATACTAGGTGGTTATTAAGTTTAAAAAGTTTTCAACAGTGATGCTAAGAATGAACTAGATGAGATTCCTATTTAATTTGATATGGGACTGATCATCCGGTATTTTATTAGGCGGGGTGTGACAGTAGCCTATTTTATTCAGACTTTTGTAGTTCAGATTTATTTTTGTCAGTTGGATTGGATGTATTGAATTTTACTCTATGGTTTATTTGGGGACTCTATTTATATATCTCAACTTCAGACTTTATGGCGGTTTCATTTATATTGGTTACTGTGTAGGGATTTTGTGGATTGGTTAATATTGTTGTATGTTAATGAAAGATAAAATTGACACTGCTTCTTAAATTAATTAGGTGGTTGGTAATTAATCATGTTTCGACAGTGATGCTAAGAATGAGCCATATGAGGTTACCTTTTTATTTTGGTAGCGGTGTGGTCACCCATTATTTTAATAGGCGGGGTGTCACATGTACTCCAGCGGTGTCAATTAACACCATGGAACGTTTATAAATATGATGAATATATGTGTAAAAATGTCAATTTTTAAGATCATTAAGGAACTTGAACCCATTAAAGTTAGCAAAACAAATAGAAAAGAGCGGTGTAAAAAAATTCATGTAACAAATAGTAAGGTAAAAAAATTATATATATAAATTGATTTGCTTAACATTCTTTGAAATTAAAGATATTGCAAATTTACATTGTATTTTTAATGTAGTTTTGACCAGTTACATAGATCAAAAGTTTTATATAGGAAACAACTTTTGAAATGAACATACTGAATTAAATTTCTAGTTACTCTCTTGGTGATGACACCACTGTTATAATAAATTGTAAAGCATAAGTAGGAACGTTGGACAAGAATACTAAATCCTAAGGTGTTGGTCATATTAAATTAATATGAAGATGAATAAACTAGTAGCACATGACCAATACATTTATGTGAAACATATTTTAGGTTTGATTACCATGGTGTTTAATCATATTAGTCCAAGTGGCGATAAAACACTCCTTCAATAATCCAATTTTGAGTTATGTATTTGATGGTACTAGGATAATGATCCCAATTTACATTCATCAACTCCCAAGATTCGAAAATATCTATCTCAGTAGGCAATTTAATAAAATCGACCCAATCTCGAATGAACTTCAGGTACACATCATCATCCACCATTTCTCTCCTTGCATGTGATTCTACGTTCCTCACAACGCAAAATGTGCACATGTATTTTTTATGCGGGAATAAATTTTGTAGTGCATTCATACACGCAAACTCACGATCGGTAACGAACACCTCGGGATGGCATTCTGATTAAACAACATCTTTAGATGTCCCAATGCTCACATATAATTATCTACCTTGTCTTGGATTAGGAAGGCAAATTCAATAGTAAAAGTATGATCGACAGAGGTCATCTCGGCCATCTCAAAAACTGGCACATTATAACGGTTGATCTTGTACGTACATTCCATTGTAACAACGAAAGGAAAATATTTGGCTAGCAGAATGGACTTGGGATAGTGCCAAAATATGTCTTCAACTTCCCCGATATACTCATTTTGTCTATACCAGTATACATAATGTTTATTAGTTAACAATTTCATCAAATTCTACATTGCACCCCTACCCTCCCTCTCATTTGACATCAACTTTGCTTTAGCATTATAAATCCTCTTCATGGTTGAGACATTAGATTGATGTCGTCGTTTCAGGGTGGTTAAAATTGCAGTAGGTTTCACACCACTAAAAGACATCTCATCTACAATTTTCCTCTCTTCTGAAGTTAAACAATCGCCATATGGATGGCCTACAAGAGTTTGGGAGAAGGAGTGGTTGTGGACATCATTACAAACTTAAATCATCCACCGACCAAAGTCTAAGGGAACAGCCTTCAATGAAAACGGACAGTTTCACCTCTTTGTCGAATAATCTCTCTTATGTTTCTTCCCATCAACATCTAGATTCTTGTGATCACTATAAACTCCTCCCCTCTCACAGCCCAAATGAAGACAACCCTTCTGTGAAGTCGGCGAGACCTCTGACTTGGTAGACTGATTTGCCCTAATTTTGAGCCCAATCAACAAATGCGTGTCGTGAACCAAATACCTGTAAAACAAACAAGTGGAAAATGAATTAATTTTATAAATAGTGTATAATAAACCTTAGATGCTTCATAAACATCCAAATGTATAATAAAAGACATGATAATAAATAAATAAATAAATAAATAAATAAAAATTATTCGGTACAAAAGTGCTCGCTGACATCAATATTAAGAGGAGACTTATCCTTCTTCTCTTCATTTCTTTCAAATATTGCATCATCAAAAAGCACTTAGTTGAACTCCATTCATGGATCCTGGAAACAACTAACACTTGATTATATTAATAAATTCATATAATGATAATAAAAAATAGGAATGAAATATACAAGTCATTTGGGATGCAAATGACGAATGAAAGCATTGGAACTCGGGATGAAAATGATGAATGACTACAAGATCATTCGTGATATAAGGGGGGAATGGATTAAAATAGATTAGGGTCTCACAATTCCTAAGTTATATGTTCGGGGTTTAGATATCGTCGAATGGTAACTTGTATAAAAAAAAGGGCACCTAATTCGGTATGTATATAACAAGTTATATGGAACTGGTTTGGCATGTAGATAACGAATGAAAAAGACAACAATTCAGGGCAAAGGTGTCGAATAGGAAATTATTATTTAGAAAATAACAAGGCTGATTTGATATCGAGATACCGAAAAGTTCCATCATTGTCGGTACCCCGATATCGAATGAAACTGCACTTGTTTTATTGCCATTTTTTTACCTAGTTTTGCATTAAACAAACAACATAATTGTTGATGTAAAAAACTAGACTTGATCTAATTAATTAATCACAGATAAATATGAATAAAGAAATAAGACAATTGATTTTTAAAGTGGTTAATCCTTATGAAAATGGCCTACGTCCACTGTTTTGTATTGCTGGGTGTTTTGCCTTAATCTCAATGATAATCACAAATGATCAACTACCCTCTTATGGAGGGTGTTACAGTGTATATATAGCCTTGGTGCTATCAGTATGAATAAACGATATGCAGTTATTTAATAGACATGTACATTTGGACAATAAGAAAGTTCATTAAGTCCGATGTTCATTTATTGCGTAGTTGTCGTTTGATCTTCTTGACCAGATGCTCTGCACGCTATGTAGCTCGGTCTGTTGAGTAGCTCAGTGCAACAAGTTATTCGATGATTATATGCATTTGCCACGTAAGGTGACACATGTCTTCATTTAATTGGGCCACGTCAGCAGACTAATTTTCGTATCAACAGAAGCCCCTAATGTTTCACAGTTGAGGTTGAATATGAGAGTGTGGAACATTATGATCAGAAGTTGCTCGGATATAGTTTACCCATTCTTGCTAGATTACAAATCTCCAACACTTAGGGAATTTTCTCTTTAGTCTTGCTATTTGAGCGCGAAATGGCAAACTTGTAAATATTTTGAATATTCAACAGTCGTTTGGATATTCGCGTCTTTTTCATCGTTTAGTCGTCAAAACGCAATCGTCTTTTCTAGTAATCATTTCTTTTATCACTTCCCGATGCAAAGAATTTAAAAGTGATAGAATCAAATCGTCTTCAACTTTTTGCTTCCATATTTCTAAACTTCTTTATTTTCTCACTCTACTCTTGGGCTATCATTTTTATGTCGTCCGCCTTAGCAGATTTCTCAGTTTTTTCTAAGAATTTCTTCCTTCTTCTTTCTTTGCTTTAGTCACCATGATTTATCTTATCGAATCCTTGGATAAATTCCGGGCTGATTTTGCAATTCCCTCTTGGGTTTTTCTAGAGGAACCTCCTTGCCCTTCTGATTTATTTTCTTTAGCTGAGAGACACTGGTTTCCCTCCATTTTTGTAGCAGAGTGTGGTTTCTCTTTCCCGCCTAACCCCCTGTGTTTGGAGTTTTGCCAATAATTCGATATTATTCCAGCAAGAGTTGCTCCAAATACATGGAGGGTAGTTAATGGTGTACATAGGTTGAATCAAATACATGGAACTCGCTTAGGAATTCCTGAAATTATGTATTGTTATAAATGGGTTACCAGTGACACTACTTTTTATTTAAAAACTAGGTTTTCAAATAGAGCGTTAGTGGTTAATCTCCCCGATGCCAACAGGGATTATTTTGATCATGGGGTTGTAATGAAAAATTGGCAACACCCCCCATTAAAAGGAAAAGATGTGTATCAAGGTCCCAGATGTCCACTTTATGGAAATGGGATAGGTTGTTTTTAGTTATTTTAATTTAGCTTTATTTATGTTTGATGAAATGCGCCACTGACATCAATTTTTGTTTATTGTAGTTGACAGTAAAAGGAAACCTCCAAAAGAGAGTGACATCAACATAAAAAATTTAACACTTATCTAGGGTTTGCATCAGTCAATTAATGGGGAGCATGTGAGGTATGCTTCTTATTTGCTGAGATACAAAATCACCACTTCATCTTTCATTGCTCGTCCTCTTGCCCCTCCTGTGGTAATTGATCTTGATCAAATACCAAAGTCTCGAGCAAGTGCAGAAGATCTTCTTCTGATTTGAATACCTCGATTGTTGATCTGATGAAGAAGAGGAAGGTTCCAGAGTTCTTTGACCAATCTGCTCTAGACATTGAAAAGGAAAAGAAAAATAAAAACAATGTCCTGGTTGAAGGAATTGCTCCTGCCAAAGATACAAACAAGAAGCCCCCTGCTGTCATCATTAGAGAATATACAGCACGTGATTGAAGATGTTACCTCAACAGAGGCAGCACCTTTGATTGAAGGTGCTTCTTTGAAAAGATTGAGAAGAGGTCCTACTGAGAAGACCATTGATTCTGTTTCCCAACCTGTTGGAGTTGGGATCTCGTCTCTGATGTCTAGTTCTCCGGATATCCCCACTCCTAGCTTGGCCAAGAAATTGATCAAGTCAGGAACTATCCCTGATCGGCGAGCTGCTAAAACTTCAACTCCTCGGAGTAAAGTTGTTGATGTGGCCTCCCAACTTCTTGCATCAGTAAGTGATCTTTAAACTTATTTTCTTTTATTTTTCATTGCCATGTTCAGGATTTGATTCGTGCTTTGCTTCTTCTAGTTTTTGGTGTACTTTGATAATATTGTGGAGAAGGATGAAGCCGTTAAAGCTTCAACCTCATCTAATGATGTTGAGGAAGCTCTCACTGGGCTGTCAAAGTCATTGATGGAGTCCCAACAAAGGTACAAAGAGGACAAATCTGTTTGGGAGAACAAAATTAAATATGTTGATTTATCTCTTTAACAAGCTAATACAGCCCGAGATCTGGTAGAGGATGCTTTCAAGGAAGCTAATGCTAAGCTTAAAGAGGCTGAATGACGTAAGAGAGAGCTTGAGGAGAAGGTGAAATCTGCCAAAGAGGCTGACACGAAGCTTAAAGGGGCTGAACGGCGTAAGAAAGAAATTAAAGAGAAACTGATGTCTGTCGAGAAGCTTATCAGGGAGAAATCTTCCTCGGAGAGAGCAAAGAGAAAAGCTGTTGTGAAAAAGTCCTTTAGCTCTGGCTGGGACAAATGATGGAATAAGTCCTTAGCTGCTATGTCTTCCCAGATGGAGTATGCACATGTGAAATACTTCAGAGATGGATGGGTAGCATCTTTGAAGAAATTGAATGTTGCTGATGACTCTGAGCTGTTCCAGGAACATACTCATGGTCCTCCTCTTACTTTTGGATAAGAAGAAGAGGATGAAGTTCCATCTGATGAATCTTCAATGGTAATAGTGGAATAACCACCTGTTGCTACTCTTCCTCAAACATTCGAGTAAGTTCAACAGGCTAATACCTCCACCGAGCAACACCAACTGCTCTCCGAGCAACCAACTCCTTCATTTAAACCAGCTGAATATATTGTAGGAAATAAGGAGAAGGTGTAGAGTTGTTCGACTTCTTTAATTATGTTGTTCTCCCTTTTTGGTTGTAACTCTGGATGTATTCTCACATCTTATGATCAATGAAAATGAACTTTGTTATCTGATCTGAACTTCTCTTTCACTTACTCTGTCTGTATCATTGTTGATTCCTTTTTACTTTTCCTTGCTAGTTTATTGCCAGGATGGAGCTCTTATCAGCTCATGATACAGATTTGATGAAAAAATGTAATGATTACTTGACAGCTGGTCATACAGATTTTACCGAGGCTCAAATAATTGACATCCTTGGACCTGATGCTTCTGATCGAAAAATTGATGCATACCAATACTTAAAGTGTTTACTTGATCGTGATGTAGACAACAATGCGGCTTATTATGAAATGATTGAAGACCTCCAAGGAGTGATCGAGGAACTCCAATTTTAACACAAAGAAACCACTGCACTCCTGCATGAAGGTTATGAGAAAAAGTACCAACAGTTGAGTGTTGATCGGGGCTATGACAAATATATGTCAGCCCATAAGAAAAGGAAAAGTGTGCTGAAACTTTAGATCGAGGAACATAGTAATATTGCCAAGCTGTTGGAGGAAGAGAATATTACCTTGAGAGAAGAAGTGAAGCAACTTAAATCTGCTGCCTCCTCTTCTTTGGGAGTTCTGGTCCCAGTTAATGATGAAGGCTTTTCTTTTTTGGAAATTGAAAATGCTGCCTTAAGAGAAGAGTTGGAGGCTTTGAAACAAATCAGACCTACATCCTCCTCGCGGGGTAGACCTAGAGCTGGTCGAAGAAGCATTGAAGAGATTAGGACTCAGTAAGCCTTAGCAAATCAGGCTGCTCAGATGAAAGCAAAGAGTCAAGCCTTGGATGAAATGTCCCAGAAAATTCAAACTCTTACCGACCAACTCTCCGACCAGATATCTGCACTAGAAAGCAAAGAAATCTTAGTGAAGAAACTTCATGAGCAACTTGAGAGATTGACTTATCAATTTCACAAGCAGCCTAGAGAATTTTAGATGGGAGGATATAATGAGGCTCTATGTCATCTCGATGCTCGATTAAAACAGTCAAATAATGAGGGATATAGACAAGGGTGGTTGAATGCTTTAGGTGTGATGAGACTTGAAGATGGAAATTCTTTATGGTACTGGTATGAGCCTGGATTACTTGATCTGCCTGACCCTCCTTTTTAACTTGATGTTAGCTGGATTCCAATTGATGCCATTCCTCGGTGTTTGATCTCTAAGTATCTTGGTGATTACCAGCTTCATGAAGATTTTGAGATATCTCGATCTCAACATTTGCTTGATCGACCGTGTCCGAGCAATACCAGAATGATGCAAGATATGAATTTTATCAATTCTACTTATGCTATAGATGATCCTCCGGCTGGGATGGAACCTATATCAAAATCAAAGGGAAAAAAGCCCATAGAATAGGGAATTTGTATCCAATGAAGAAAAATTCATCTTCGTGTAACATTCTTGTGTTTAATGAAAAAACTTCATCTTTGTGCAATTATCTATCTTTGGAAATAATTTGTAAGATGTTTTTCTTATCATATATATAATTCATATATATCTATCGGAGGATAATTTAACCTATTTTGTTTTAATTTCCCAGACAATGGAGCTTGCCCCACTTGCTATCTGGTTGTAGTGACTTGTCACCCATTAGTGCCTAAGCAATGGAATGATTTTCATCCCATTATCCTGCTAAGTTGTAGTAATCTTTTCAGGATTACCTTGGTGCCTAGGCAGTGGATGCCCCGTGGGGTCACCCAAATTCTTGTCTAGTTTGGGATGCCTCTTGAGGTCATTCGTGTAGTAATTTTTTAAGGATTACCTTGGTACCTAGACAGTGGATGCCCCGGGAGGTCACCCATCTTCTTGCCTAGTTTGGGGTGTCCCTTGGGATTACCCATGATCAAACAGGCTTTGCCTTGTATGATTGTTATGCCAACATTGTCGGTTAAGTTTATTGATGCCGACCAACCTTAGTTAGCGATTGCTGAATGCCGACTAACCCTTAGTTGGTGGTTGCTGAATGCCGACCAACCTTAGTTGCTGATTACTGATAGGCCGACCAACCGTAGTTGGTGGTATAGTGTGTAGCACGAGTAATTCAAAAAAATAATTAGAACAAAAAGGAATATGGAGAAAATATCATCTTTATTCTTATTGAAAGAAATGGGGTACATGTGAATCTGTATTACTAATAATACTTGCGCAAATGCTCCGCATTCCACATATTTTTGAATTCTTCTCCCTCTAAGGTTTCTATTATGTAGGTCCCAGGACGAACAACTGTAGTTCATTATTGGTAAGCTGCATTCCTAATTACCGCATCTTCTCTAACTTCCTCGAGCATATCCAAATCTAAGCGTCTCATCAAATCTCTTACTGGAGAGTTGAAATTAAGCACTCTGTGTGTGGGCAAACCCAATTCAGATGGTATGACTGCTTCACTTCCAAAAGCTAGCATGTAAGGCGATTCCCCAGTAGCTGTTCGGGGTGTTGTGCAATATTCCCATAACACATAATGTATCTCGTTAATCCAATTTCCTTTCTCATCATCCAACTATTTCTTTAACCCATTCAGCAGAGTCCTATTCGTCACTTCAGTTTGCCCGTTACTCTGGGAATGGCCTGGTGCATAATGGATCTTTTGGACATTTGATTGATGACAATATGCAGCGAATTCCTCGTTATCAAATTGGGTACCATGGTCAGTAATGAAAGCATGTGGCAGACCAAACCTGCAAATAATATTCTTCCAAATAAATTGGTAAACCCTTTCACATGACATGTCAATGAGAGGCTCAGCTTCCACCCATTTAGTGAAATAATCAACAGCGACTACTAGATATTTGAATCTCCCCTTAGTCGTTGGCAGCGGACCGACCAAGTCTATGCCCCACATGGCTAATGGCCAAGGGGAAGTGATGGGTGTTAATAATGTCTGGGGAGTTCTTCGAATGGAAGAGAAGTGTTGGCATTTATTGCATTTCTTCGCATAATTTGTACAGTAAGCTCTCATCATTGGCCAATAATATCCATGCATCGTCATCCTCTGCAGGAGAGTCCGACCTGCTACATGAGCTCCACAAGTGCCTTCGTGAATTTATTTTATCAGATCTTTAACTTCTCAAGGATGCACACATCTCTGTAGACCTGCTATGATACCCCTTCGATACAAAACACCGTTGTTAAATACATACCAAGCAGCTTTAAACTTCAGCCTCTTGGCTACAAGTTGGTCATTTAGTACAACTCCTTCTTCGATATACGCCCTGATGAGATCCATCCAGGATGGTCCCATAGCCATAATGATGAATCTCACCATTAAATCTTCATCTATGCTCCGGTCTGCCAGAATCTCAATGGGAATCGTTCTTCGTAGCTCGGTGCGAGTAGCTGAAACTAATCGAGCTAGTGCGTCAGCTCTCGCATTCTCTAATGTAGGTATTCTGATCAATTGGACTGCTACAAAAGTGGACATAATCTCCATAGCTTTAGTGTAATACCTGATCATCAAGTCTCCCTTCGCTGCATACAACCCAAGAATTTGATTTACAATTAACTGTGAATCACTAAACACGATAACCAGCTATGCATTAATTATTTTGGCTAAACTGAGGCCTAGGATCATAGCTTCATATTCATCTTCATTGTTGGAAGCCTTAAATTAAAAGTGCAGAGCATATTCAATATCCAATCCATCCGGACTGTTGAGGATTATTTCGGCTCCACTGCCAGTAGCACACGAAGAGCCATCAATAAACAGATTCCATACAGGTATGCCGTTATCAAACTCGTGGTCTGACAAGGTACCCTGATGGAACATTTGATATTTCTTTTTATCATCTCCCAAAATTAGGCTGCTACCCGACAATTCCTATTGCACTTTATCTGCCCCCTCTGGCAAATTTGCCAATGGGAGTTGATCGTGGATTATCTTTGATGATCTCGTAACATCCATGGGTTGTTCTGCATTAGACTCCTGCTGGTCGAGTATGTCTTGGTAAGTGAACTCCGCAATGAAATATTCCACCTCTTGCCCTTTGAGTGAAGACCTTGGCTCATAAACAATATCATATTCGCCTAGTTCCACCGCCTAATACATCAGTCTTCCGTATTTTCTGGCTTATGCAAAGCCTGTCTGAGTGGCATATCAGTGTTCACCACTATGGTATGGGCCAGGAAGTATGGTTTCATCCTCCTGCTTGCCTCGATCAGAGCTAATGCTAGTTTCTCCAACCTTAGATATCTAATCTCTGCTCCTCGGAATACTTTAATGGTGTAATACACTGGCTTTTGCACTCCATCCTCCACTCTTATCAACGTTGAGCTGACTGCGCTCACTGAGACAGCTAGATACAAGTATAATCTTTATCCCATCACCTATCTGGATAGCAGTGGGGGTGTACCCAGATATTTATTTAATTCTTGAAATGCCCTATCGCACTCATCATTCCACTCGAAAGTTTTTCTGAGAGTTTTAAAGAATGGAAGACATCTGTCCGTTGCTCGCGACACAAACCTGTTAAGAGCTGCAACACGGCCTGTAAGGTTTTGTACCTCCTTCTTCATAGTTGGGATTGTGGTTCCATTTGAGCTTTAATTTTCTCAGGATTCGCCTCAATGCCTCGCTGGTTCACAATATACCCGAGGAACATTCCTTCTCGTACACCGAATATGCATTTAGTTGGGTTCAACTTCATCTGATATTTTTCTAGCTGATCAAAAGTTTGGCCCAGGTCAGCTAGATGGTCAACGTCTTTCTTGCTCTTGGTCAGCATGTCATCGACATAAACCTCCATGTTTTTGTCGATTTACTCTTCGAACGCCTTATTCATCAACCACTGGTACATAACACCTGCATTTTTAAGTCCGAAAGGCATAACATTGTAGCAGTATGTTCCCCTTGGGGTAATAAAAGAAGTACTCTCCTTGTCTTCTGGTTTCATCTTAATCTGGTTGTATCCGAATAAGCATCCATAAAGCTTAATAATTCGTGCCCCGAGGTGGCATCCACCAGCTGATTAATTCGGGGTAAGGGAAAGTGATCTTTTGGGCAGGCTTTGTTGAGATCCGTGAAATCTACACATATTATCCACTTGTTATTCTTCTTCCTCACCATCATGACATTGTCTAGCCAATCAGCATCCTCAATAAAATAGGCCTTTTGCAGTTTCTCGACTTCCTCCTGAATGGCTTGGTTCTTCTCTGGGCTAAATACCCTTCTTCGCCGCTTCACCAGCTTGATCTCCTTATTAACATTGAGTTCGTGGCATAGGAAGGTTGGGTCTATCCCTGGCATATCTTTGTGACTCCATGCAAAAGCTTACTTTCTATGCCATAAAAATTCCACTAACTTCTATTTTATTGACGAATCCAGCGAAGCACCAATTTGAGTTGTTCGTTCTGAACGTTCATCATCCAAAATAATATTCGCTGTAGCTTCCATTACCTGACCCTTCACGAGCTTGGATTTATCTCTAGGGTCCATGGTCTCAATCTCTGCATCTTCTGACTCATCCACTTGGTAAGTGGTGGTCTTCTTCCTGGTTTCCTCCAACTCCTCCTGTTCGGCGGATGGATAATAGCATTCCCAAGCTAATTTTTGGTCTCCTTTCACAACTCCAACTCCGAAATTGGTTGGAAACTTTAAGCATTAACGCACAGTGGATGGCACTGCCTCAAACTTTTCCAGGCCTACTCTCCCCATGATTATGTTGTAGGTTGATTGGACACTTTTATCCATTACAAAAAAGCATACTTTTTCTGTTCTGCAGGCAGGCCAAGTACTAATAAGCATATCCAACTTGATCATCCCAAGTGGAAAAGCCTTCTCGCCAGTGAAACCGAGGAGGGTCCTGTGATATGGCTCCAACTGGGCCAGCTTGAAGTTCAAGCTATCAAAATAGAGGTAGAATATGATGTCTGCAGAGCTAACATTGTCTACCAATACTCATGAAATCACCACATCCTTTATCCTCATCTTGATCACCAAGGGGTCATCATGAGGATACAGAACACCTTCTAAATCATTCTTGGAAAAAATGATGACGAATTTATCCTTGTTCACCTTCCTCGGGCTATCGTCTTCGATCAAATTTATGTGTTGTATATAAGAATAAGCTTGGGCCTCATTGAGGTAAGCTTTCCTTTCAGCAGTATGATCTCCACCTCCTGCATCTTCACCTGTAATTACATTACATTCCAAAGTTCCAAAATGGATTGAAAATACCTCGCGCTCAGGTTGCCTTAGCTTTTTGGGAAGGTCGGGGTCATCCTCTGGATCATTTTCGTGGTCCCTTTTCTTATCATTTCTTCTACGGCGAGGAGATTTGGACCTTTCCCTTTCTTTCTCATTAATCTTCCCACCACTCTGGCGATCAACGAACTTACTCAACTTTCCTCGCCTAATTAGTTCTTCGATCTCATTCTGGAGAGCTATGCAACGCTTGGTCGTATGGCCATGGTCTCTATGGAACTCACAATATTTGGACTTATCCCTCTTATCGGGGTCTTCCCTCATTTTCTTCGGCCAAGTTAGCTCCTCGCTATTCTTGATCTCCTCCAGAATATGGTTTATATCCACCTTTAAGGGAGTATAATTCCCATACTTCTTCAACGGCTCTAATGCCTCCTTGCCTTTCGACTGCTTGCTACCCCTATTATGCTTTTGCTCCTTCCTTTCAGGTTTACCTTTAGCTTTTGTATTAGCATTTTTCTTCGCAGCCATAGCCTCTTCGGCGTTCATGATCTTGGATGCTTTTTCCATCAATTCAGCCATAGATTAGGGGGGATCTTTGGTCAGAGTATAATATAACTTGTTAGGTAACAGACCACTCATCAGAGCAGTAATTAATGTCTTCTCCTCGCAGTCAATTACCTCAAGTTTTTTGTTATTAAAACGAGTGATGTAATCCCTGATATTCTCTCCTGTTTTCCACCTTACACTCAGTAGATGTGCTACTCTCTTAACTGGCTTCGCACCAAAATAGAAATTTCCTATGAAGAGCTCTGCCATCTGATGGAAAGTGGCAATCTTCCCCTAAGGAATATTATTGTACCATATCAGGGCCGACCCAGTGATAGTTCCTGAGAATGCTCTGCACCTCATCTCATCAGGGACTGCATAGATATCAGTAGCAGCTTGGTACTTCTCTATGTGGAGGAAGGGATCTTTTTTCCATCATATTTAGGCATCACTACAGGAGCTTTAAATTTTGATGGTGTGGGAAAATCCATAATTTCCTGTACAAAGGGTGATCCTTGGACAAAGGTTCTTTGGAGAGGGTTCTTGGCCTTAGCCATTTCCCTTAACCTGCCTTCCAAACTCTGATTGGAACCCTTCCATGCGTCATTTCCAGCCTCAGACCTATTTGCCCGAGCAACTGATCGCGTTGAATTATCCTCTTAGGATCTTTCATTACGAGTTGCTGGGCGTGATTGGGCAGAGCCTTCCCTTAGATCACTTGGTCATTGAGAATTTATCGACGCAATTCTAGGGGGATTTCTATTCCTCCTAGGGCCCAAACGATCAAAGGGGGAGACTCGACTCAACCTCTCCAGAGAACTTGTTCGTTCTGGAGTTAAGGTAACATTTCGTTGAGAATCTGTAGCTCTTATAGAAGAAGTTTGGCTAGGCTGATATGAAGGATCATTTGACCTCTCAGTATGATAAGATTCAGTGCGTCTGGACTAAGAAGCATCTGGGAATAGCGTACATCTGGTTCTAGAAGACGGCAAATGGGTGATTCTATGAACACTTCGTTGACCTGACTGGGCAGGTGTTTCGTTACGAACAGTTTGAATGAGTTAACGCATGGTCTCTTACATAGCCGTTTGCCCTTGGGCTAAGTTTGCAACTATTCCTGTAAGTTCATTGATAGTTGGAGGAGCAGATGGGTTGGGAGGAACTTCGGCATTGTTTCGGTTACTGGATTCTGGGATCTCAGCCATTGGTGATAAGTTTTTAGTGAAAAACGCTACGTATAGTCGTTCCCGCAGACGGTACCAATATGTTGATGTAAAAAACTAGACTTGATCTAATTAATTAATCACAGATAAATATGAATAAAGAAATAAGACATTGGATTTTTAAAGTGGTTCAGCCTTATGAAAATGTCCTACGTCCGTTGTTTTGTATTGCTAGGTGTTTTTCCTTAATCTCAATGATAATCGCAAATGATCAATCACCCTCTTATGGAGGGTGTTACAATGTATATATAGCCTTGGGGTTGTCAATATGAATAGACGATATGCAGTTATTTGATAGACATATACATCTGTATAATAATAAAGTTCATTAAGTCCGATGTTCTTTGAATGTGTAGTTGTCGTTTGATCTTCTTGGCTAGATGCTCTGCACGCTGAGTAGCTTTGCACGCTATGTAGCTCGATCTGTTGAGTTGCTCGTTGTTGCAGGTTGTTCGGTGATTATATGCATTTGCCACGTAAGGTGACACATGTTTTCATTTAATTGGGCCACGTCAGCTGACTAATTTTCGTATCAATAATAATTAAGTATAAAAAACTTATAATATACCTCTTCTTGTACTTAGGGATCATTTTGATGAGATGTTGAAGCCCCCAAATCACCATCATTTTTATTGACATTTTGATCACTTTCCATGGCTTATATGAGTTGATATGCTCCAAAAAAGTACCAAAATGATCAGAAAGTGATCTACTACCGATGTATAAACCAATATGAATCACAAAATAACCTTTTTTTAAAGTTTGATTTGTGGGTCCCTTCATTTGTTTGAAAAAATATTATATATGGTGTTGGTATTAATAGCAATAGTCATTTTAGTTTTTTGTGTAGAGTTCTTTTTAGGTGTCAATAGCAGCACCCTAATTTAAAGGATTCCTAGCAGTTCTGATTTTATTCAGGACATTAGTAAAAACCTCCTCTCTTGAGTCGAACTCGAGACCTCTCGAGTCTCACACACCTGATATCAATGAACCAAGTCTTCCTTTGTTGAAGACTCTACCCCATTTTATTTATGTTCTTGTTCTTTCAACATATCACCTTTTTGCCCTTTGAACCCCAAAACTTCCTAACCTTAATGACTTCCGATCTTCACCATTTTTGGGTTGTACCAGTATAAACGAAAAATATATATATAATTAATTTAACTTTAGAAAATTACCGACAATTGAATTTTAGATCCCCCCCCCCCCTAAAAAAACTTCATAACTTCTATGTTTTAACTCAAAATTCAACCAAATTTGATGGAGAAATTTATATTGACCATATAAGCATTTTGAAATTGCATTTATCCCATAAATGTTCTGAAAATATCATTTTACCCCTTAAGATTGCTAAAATTATATTTTTAACTCAAATTCTTTTCAAACTTGCATTCTCTTGTAAATAACAAAAACAACTCTAAGAATTAACTAAATATTATATAACGTATCTAAGAAGGCTTAGATTTGGGCATAAAAAATAAAAAATAATGCACCCATCAATGGCAATTGTTATCTTCAATATCGATGGTCTGAAACATAGGTCAATACAAATAACTAACTTTAAAATTTTAGATATTGTGTTTTTCTCTTAATTCATCTTCATGTAGAGTATAGAACCCTGGAAATTTAAATTAATTGTTGTTTGAAAGATTTATGACTTGGAACACCCAAACTTTACCTCCCCATTCACTTCACCGCCTGAACTTTCAGTTTCTGTATTTACCCTCATAATTTTTCAAAATGACTACAAATAACACTTTACCATTAACACCGTTAACTTTTTGGATGGAAAAGATGCACATGATGAACATGTGATTTTTTTAAGGATTATTTTAGTTATTTTCCAAAAATCCTTTCGTAATCATTTTCCCCTCTCTCTCTCTCTCTCTCTCCGAACCAACCCACTCTCTTATCTCATATCTCTTCCATGGAGACAACCTCTTCTCTCTTCATCTTTCCCTTCCCCCTCTGTCTGTCTTTCACACACACATGCATGCAGGTTCAAACACACATAAAAATATATTTGAGTTCCATTAATGGTGGGTTTGGTTTTGAAAGGTAGTTTCTAATGAATGGGGGTGGGGGGGAAGGTTTGTGTCGGGTTAGGAAGGGATTTGGCTGGAGGGGAGGAGGGATTTGGTCAAATGGTTTGCGATGGGTTTGTGCCATTTTTTTCCTTCAAAACCCCACATTTATTTATTTATTCTCATCCAAGATCTATTTGTTTATTGTGTTTAGATCTATGTAATACCCCGTAATTTTAATGACTTTTAAATTGGATGATATTATAAATTAATGGATTAATTGGATTTTAATTATTAAATTAATTCATTTGGTTTAAATACGAATTGAGGATATTAGAATGAATGATTCTGTATATTACTTAAAGATATTTAGGTAATATATGATTATGATGTTATTGTTATTACTGTGAGTTATTAATTCAGATAGTTGAATTTTTAGTCGTACGCGGTATGGGACGTGTCAGGACAAATTTGTTGGAATAAATGGAAAACTTATTTTTACATCAATCTTATAGTCATTTCGAGTGCGTCGTTGTGTCCAGAAGGGTTGAAATAGTCAGAAAAGTCTATTTGGATGTTGGTTTTGGGTTTTGGGGCATTTGGAAATGAAAAGACACCCAAAAAGGGCATTTTGGTCATATTTATAGGGGGGATGAATAGTGATTTTGGATTTTGTCTTATTATAAATATTTGAAGATTAGTTGTACGTAGGTTCATTTTCTCTTCTACACAAAAATTGAGAGGTCACCTTTTGAGAGAGAGTGAAAGGGTGCTTGGGAGAAGAGAAGCTTGCTTGGAAATGAGGAGAACCAAGGGCCAAAGGTCACCACCACCAACCACCACTGGAAGTTGACCGGAGGAGGGGAGAACCACTAGTGATACACGACCCCAAAGTATCAGACCTTCATTAGAGGCAAGTTATTTGACAATTGCAATCTAGTTAGTATAATGTCCATGTTAGGATAGTTATTAAAAATGAGATTTTTCATGTTTGGAAGATAAAGATAGAGTTGTTGATTGATTTCTGGAAAATGGAAAAATATAGGAATCAAACTCATGTTGTAGGTAGATAGTAATCCACGAAATAATCATTAAGTTGTTGAAGAAATTCTTAGAATCATTGGTTTGTTCTTGAAGATATCATGTTTATAATTTTCTGGAAAAATAGGATAAATATATGGTTTTAATTCAAACTCTTGATGATTCTAGGATGTTTAGAGCATTAGAAATCATTTACATATGTTTTTATATCATGTAGTAATGATTATAAGGAATTTGGGTTGTTAAAATGAAGGTTTGGATGATCAAAAGTTATGAAACCCGTAGTATAAGAATTGCAGAATCTGGGCTGATATCTGGGCGATCGATCGATCGACCCCCTACCTTCGATCGATCGACCTCCCCAGAATTTATGATGTTGTTTCTTTTTAATTCTTGATCTTATCCCAAATCTTTTGTAAATATTTGGTGACTATTAATTGGATATAATGGGTCTTGGGGAAGATCAGTAAGCCCTAGATAAGAATCGAATTAATATGATTGGGATTTAATTGATGAGAAGTATGATAATTAAATTGGAAGAAATTTCGGTTGCTAGATTCATGTGTTGGATTCTAATGCATGAGGATTAAGGATAGGTCCGGTGGGGAAATTTAATAAATCACCTAGGCAGCCTTAGGTTTACAAGAAAGTTTAATCCTAGGTGATAGAAGATGTGTTTATAAGAGATTAGAAACTATCGGTTATAACTCTAATTAAAGGAGAGTTTAATTTGTAGTAATTCGAGAGATAAGATGATATATACCAGTAGGATATTAGTGATTTCTTACTGAATAAATATATTGAGGAAAAACCCATTTAAACCTTGAGTAATGAGTGAGACTCTGGAATAATTAAATTGAAGAAGTAAAGTCATAATATTTTAATACGGAGGATTTAAGAGATATAATGCTACGTATGGGAATTATCTACGGTAGTGTGATTACCTTGTTGATATTATATCTATAGGTAGATGATAATGCCTATTTGATTAATTGATTATTTGTATGTATAACATACCTAGCTTACTTGCCATTGACGGGAGGTTTGCGCGTTAGGGCACTCATATCCTGATGAATCCATGGGATTTTGATTTGTCGCTCCAGAACATAGAACTATGAAAGACTTATCGGTGAGTTGATAAGTCCGTTGACTATGGGAACGTAGGTATGTGCGTGACCTGTGGGTATGAGAACTATGTTCGCCTCTAATTTTTGTGTTGATGTTTCTGGTTCGAGGAATCCTTACCGAACCTTTAGTCCCCTATTCGTCGACCAGCGATACTGGGACGTGATAGCAAAGTAATGCATGCACCGCGACTATGTCTCGGGGTGCCGTATTATATATGTATATGTATAATGAATTAAATGAATGTATATAATGGTTAGATCAATCTACGGTGTGATAATTGTAGATGGCGGTGAATAGAGAAAAAGAATTGAATTAAGTTAATGAATATTTACTCTTATAGATTTAAAAAGCTTAATTCATATTAATGAGAAACGTATATGAATGATTATACTACGTATGGTATGGGACATACGGGGTTATGATATGGGATAGAATCATATTATGGAAACTAGTCAGGAGGAACCATTAACTAGGAGGTTAATAGGAAACGTTAAGCGTGCACTCTAGATGAGAGGTGAGAATATCAAGTGAGAGTCTCGATACTAACATGTACATAATAAATGCTTTATTTCACTTCTTAAATACTTGTTGTTTTCAAAATTATTTTACATCGGGCTCTGACCCGTTTCCTTGCATATTATCTTTTCTTTTGTACCTTCTATATCAGGTGTCCAGCCTCAGGGACACCAACCTTAGAGGATTATGACGAGCTATGGAGCGATGGAGTATTGCTTAGATGCCTATCTTCATTTGATTCACAATGTTCTTTTATTTACGGCATGTCGCCTAGAGTAATTCAGTTATCTTCGTTCTATCTAAGTCAAAATAGTCTTGTACTCGTGTCGTTTTAATACTCTGGTTATTGTTAGGATTACTGTATTGGATTATTACTTGGGAATGTTTATTCCAATTGCATTTAAATTCTTTTGAGTTATCTGTTCAGTTATTATTGTGGTAGAATAAAATGTGTAGTGTTATTCGTAAACTAAAAATGAATTTTGTTGAATTAAAATTTGGAAAGTTTTTAACACCATCTTAATTGGGTATTGGGTGATTTGCAAATGTTTTCGAAAGTGATGCTAAGAATGATCCAACTGTATATTCTGTTTTAATTTGGTATGGGACTGGCCACCAGGTATTTAATTAGGCGGGGTGTTACAGGTAGTATTAGAGCATCAGGTTCTAGTGTCCTTTAGGGTCTGTACGGCTTACTATACTTTCAGCAGAGCGTTACTTTGTTTGATATAGAGCCCTATGTTTAGGATTGTTGATTTCCTTGGTGAGATCTCGTTCTTCGGCTATCACGTATATATCAGTGAATCTTATTTACGTTCGGGCGTGATCGAACAATGAAGTATGGCAGAAGAGGTCCGTTGGGCGAGTAGCGGGAGGCAGACGTAGGAAGTTATGAAGTATGTGAAAAACGTCGTATGCGACTGTGTGATACCGATTAAAAAATAACTCGCAAGTTTCCAAGAACCCTAATTTAATTAGCGTCTACTTTTAAACCAAATAAAATCAACCCTTAAACATGCATCTAAATCAACCCATCAAATATAAAGCATGCGACACAAAGTTAAGGAAAAATCCCCGAAGGGCAAAACCCTTTATTTCTAGAACTTTAAAGAATTTACAAGACCATTAACTTACATACAACCTGATAATCTCCCACAAGTGTAACGCACGGTGTCTTCGGTAAACCTTCAAAGCAACGGCTAGAAACAGTGTGACACAGAAATACCCGCAGGTGTCGGTTCTTATGTCGGCGGCTGGAAGTTTTCCTTTCCAGGAGGGTAGCAATGAAGAAGAGAACGGCTTCTCCACAAGGGTTGAACAAACCAAAGTTGTGTTCTTGGGTTACCAAAAAGATTCACAAAGGTTTGGCAATTGTGTGAATCAAAACATGAGTATTGGGACTCAAAAAATATGAAGACTAGAGGTATTTGGACTCTCAAAAACGTCTTCTAAAGTCTTGCAAAACAACTCCCCCGAAGTTGGTATTTATAGGAAAAAATATGAAGAGTCCCATGTTCTTAAAACTCTAAAATTCTATCCAGCGTAAAAAAAAAACAGCATTCTTTAAGGAATTTTCTCTATCTTCAAAAGGTCATAACTCCTTCACCGTAGCTCGGATTGAGGTGCCGTTTTTTCCAGTATCTTCGTTACGGAGAGATATTCAACTTTCCAGTTCACCAGACCTCCTAACTATGGATTTGAAATTACGAAAATGCCCTTGAACACTCCTATCGTGCCTTTTTTCACTGTTTTGACTTCCCTTGCGTACCACTTGCATTAAGTCCCTAAAATCTTGGACCGTGAAGTCGTTGAGGAAGATGTGGGACATATTAATGGAGATGTTGAATGCTTGATTCCCGGAATTCGGATTGAGGCCATCGAGTGACATCTTGAGGTGACGTGCCAAATGTAGCGGCGTACGACATACATAAATGTAACATGTTGGACATGAGAAAAATGTCCTTACAGTATGTTTGAGGATAATGACCGTAGTTGAGATCACCCTTATTATGGCACGAGAGTCTAGGACTCTAAAGATGACTAGAAGATAGCCTACAATTCCAAGTGCTGCTATAGTCGAAGGTGATGCCAAATTTCACCCACCCAACGTAGTACGCTTAGGAGAGGGTCAAATGGAAAATTAAGGAGAGTCATCAGTAGAAGTTCCAGAAATGCGGGAATTGGGTGTGTTACCCAACAAAGACAATATATTCAAAGGCTTGGTCATATAGTGGAGTGTGGTTAACTAGAACTAAAAATTTGGGGTAAAATTTTTCTTGACTCATCGGACCAAAGTTATAATAGTGGGAATCGATAACCACCGCCCGCGAATGAGGGTACATTTTCTATCTATGGAGATATGGGGTGCATAATGATTGTCATTGGGACCTCACATTCATTTGTAGCTATTAGAATTGCGTGGGCCATAGGGTTACTAAACTTAGCCTATAGCACTGTTATTTACGTAGACTCACCGAGGGGTTGTGGGACACCTATATTTTTACATGTCATCTCGTGGGTCTGATTTTATCACGGAATTACTTACTTTAGGCATGTTCGAACATGATGTGACTAGCGACGTGGATTGACTTGTGGTATATGAGAGCGTATGGACTACTATAGCCAGCGTCTTACTTTTTTTTAACAAGAGAGTAGATGAGTAGACTTTTATTTGAAATCAATAAGACCCATAGAGAAGTTATATACTATTGACTAAGGACCTGAGGAGTTTCGATGACCGACTACTTTAGGTAGTAGTGTATCTGGGGGTTCCTTGTTTGGATTTCGCTTGCGAGACACCCCACGCATGAAACTAACAAACGTTGGGAGTCGAAGTAAGTTAGGTCTTTAGGATATGAGTTTATAACCTTTGATAAATTAGAGTATTATGCGGGTAATCATAACAATTTTATAATGGAAGTTATATAATAGGGTGTATGGGCGCCCTGGATGGTTGGATTATAGTATTTTTTCATGATTGTGAAACAGTAAGGATAAGGAACGTAGAGGTTGTGACTTCAGGATTTATTTACTAAATGATTAAGGATCATTTTTTTTTTCAAACTTTGTCACAAGGATGGTATAGGGAAGATTGGGTAAAGTTTAAATTCGATTCAGTTGAAACTATATCGTGAGGCTTGGCGTATAACATCAAAGGGGATTTTCGATAATGTCTTGTATGGGTGGTACGACATAGATTACTTGCGATGTGAGATTTATACTCAGATTTGACCTTACCAGTATGATTTATCTTTCCGAATTTCGGGACGAAATTCTTTTATAAGGGGGGGAGTATGTAATACCCCGTAATTTTAATGACTTTTAAATTGGATGATATTATAAATTAATGGATTAATTGAATTTTATTATTAAATTAATTCATTTGGTTTAAATCCGAATTGTGGATATTAGAATGAATGATTCTATATATTACTTAAATATATTTAGGTAATATATGACTATGATGTTATTGTAATTACTGTGAGTTATTAATTCAGAAACTTGAATTTTTAGTCGGACGTGGTATGGGACGTGCCGGGACAAATTTGTTAGATTAAATGGGAAACTTATTTTTACATCAACCTTATAGTCATTTCAAGTGCGTCGTTGCGTCCGGAAAGGTTGAAATAGTCAGAAAAGTCTATTTGGATGTTGGTTTTGGGTCTCAGGTCATTTGGAAATAAAAAGACATCCAAAAAGGGCATTTTGGTCATATTTACAGGGGGTGAATAGTGATTTCGGATTTTGTCTTATTATAAATATTTGGAGATTAGTTGTACATAGGTTCATTTTCTCTTCTACACAAAAATTGAGAGGTCACCTTTTGAGAGAGAGTGAAAGGGTGCTTGGGAGAAGAGAAGCTTGCTTGGAAATGAGGAGAACCAAGGGCTAAAGGTCACCACCACCAACCACCACCGGAAGTTGACCGGAGGAGGGGATAACCACTAGTGATACACGACCCCAAAGGATCAGACGTTCATTAGAGGCAAGTTATTTGATAATTGCAATCTAGTTAGTATAATGTCCATGTTAGAAGAGTTATTAAAAATGAGATTTTTCATGTTTAAAAGATAAAGATAGAGTTGTTGGTTGATTTCTGGAAAATGGAAAAATATAGGAATCAAACTCATGTTGTAGGTAGATAGTAATCCACGAAATAATCATTAAGTTATTGTAGAAATTCTGAGAATCATTGGTTTGTTCTTGAAGATATCATGTTTATAATTTTCTGGAAAAATAGGATAAATATATGCTTTTCATTCAAACTCTTGATGATTCTAGGATATTTAGAGCATTAGAAATCATTTACATATGTTGCTATATCATATATTAAGGATTATAAGGAATTTGGGTTGTTAAAATGAAGGTATGGATGATCAAAAGTTATGAAACCCGTAGTATAAGAATTGCAGAACCTGGGCTAATATCTGGGCAATCGATCGATCGACCCCCTACCTTCAATCGATCGACCTCCCCAGAATTTATGATGTTGTTTCTTTTTAATTCTTGATCTTATCCGAAATATTCTATAAATCTTTGGTGATTATTAATTAGATATAATGGGACTTAGGGAAGATCAGTAAGCCCTATATAAGAATCGAATTAATATGATTGGGATTTAATTGATGAGAATTATGATAATTAAATTAGAAGAAATTTCAGTTGCTAGATTCATGTATTGGATTCTAATGCATGAGGATTAAGGATAGGTCCAGTGGGGGAAATTTAATAAATCACCTGGGCAGCCTTAGGTTTACAAGAAGGTTTAATCCTAGGTGATAGAAGATGTGTTTATAAGAGATTAAAAACTATCGATTATAACTCCAATTAAAGGAGAGTTTAATTTATAGTAATTCGAGAGATAAGATGATATGGACCAATAGGATATTAGTGATTTCTTACTGAATAAATATATTGAGGAAAAACCTATTTAAACCTTGAGTAATGAGTGAGACTCTGGAATAATTAAATTGAAGAAGTAAAGTCATAATATTTTAATACGTAGGATTTAAGAGATATAATGCTACGTATGGGAATTATCTTAGGGTAGTGTGATTACCTTGTTGATATTATATCTATAGGTATATGATAATGCCTATTTGATTAATTGATGATTTGTATGTATAACATACCTAGCTTACTTGCTATCGACGGGAGGTTTGCGCTTGAGGGAAGTCATATCCTGATGAATCCATGGGATTTTGATTTGTCGCTCCAGAACATAGAACTATGAAAGACTTATCGGTGAGTTGATAAGTCCGCTGACTATGGGAACATAGGTATATGAGTGACCTTTGGATATTAGAACTATGTTCGCCTCCAATTTTTGTGTTGATGTTTGTGGTTCGAGGAATCCTTACCGAACCTTTAGTCCCCTATTCGGCGACCAGCGATACTGGGACGTGATAGCAGAGTAATGCATGCACCGCAACTATGTCTCGGGGTGCCGTATTATATATGTATATGTATAATAAATTAAATGAATGTATATAATGGTTAGATCAATCTACGGTGTGATAATTGTAGATGACGGTGAATAGAGAAAAAGAATTGAATTAAGTTAATGACTATTAATTCTTATATATTTGAAAAGCTTAATTCATATTAATGAGAAACATATATGAATTATTATACTACGTATGGTATGGGACATACGGGGTTATGATATGGGATAGAATCATATTATGGAAACTAGTTAGGAGGAACCATTAACTAGAAGGTTGATAGGAAATGTTAAGCGTGCACTCTAGATGAGAGGTAAGAATAGCAAGTGAGAGTCTGGATACTAACATGTACGTAATAAATGCTTTATTGCACTTGTTAAATACTTACTGTTTTCAAAATTATTTTATATCGGGCTCTAACCCGTTTCCTTGCATATTCTCTTTTTTATTGTACCTTCTATATCTGGTGTCCAGCCTCAGGGACGCTAACCTTAGAGGATTATGACGAGCTATGGAGTATTTCTTAGACGCCTATCTTCATTTGATTCACAGTGTTCTTTTATTTAGGGCATGTCGCCCAGAGGAATTCAGTTATCTTCTTTCTATCTGAGTCAAAATAGTCTTGTACTGGTGTCGTTTTAATACTTTGGTTATTGTTGGGATTACTGTATTGGATTATTATTTGGGAATGTTTATTCCAATTGCATTTAAATTCTTTTGAGTTATCTGTTCAATTATTATTGTGGTAGAATAAAATGTGTAGTGTTATTCGTAAACTAAAAATGAATTTTGTTGAATTAAATTTGGAAAGTTTTTAACACCAACTTAATTGGGTATTGGGTGATTTGCAAATGTTTTCGACAGTGATGCTAAGAATGAGCCAACTGTATATTCTATTTTAATTTGGTATAGGACTGGCCACCAGGTATTTAATTAGGCAGGGTGTTACAATCTATTTTTCAAAAACTCAAATCTGTTTTTTTTTCTTCAGATTTTTTCAAAAAAATAACAATATTATTCAAACATTTTAAATATGTATTCTAATATATCAATATTTTTGGAATTCTTCAGAGTTTTAAAAAGTTTTTTCAATTTAAACAGATTATTGTAATTACTAAATGGGCTTTGTTTATACTATATTCTCATTATATATATTTGTGGATCATTTGTTGAGGACTTGGTGTTAATGTTGTGGAATGTTTTTTCGGGCTTTTTTTTGCTAGAAAGGCTTTGGGGGCTAATTTTTTTCCTGTTTTTAATCAAGGATGGAAATTTTCATTTTTTAATCAGAAATTTCATTATTTATGTTTTTATCGAGGTTTCATTTTTTTACAGATTTTTTAAGAGCTCGACTACAGCGATCGGGGTTTTCAACTTAAAAATCCTACTTAATGATGTGGCACTTTCCACATCACTACACTTTTTTATTTTGTCACCCTATAAATTTATTTTTCCCCAAAATATAATTTTTGAGTTAAAAAAAAGTCTAATTAAAAAATTTATATGTTAAAGTATACAAGACAAGACACGAAATCGTATTTTTTACTTACCAAAAATCAATTAAAAAATTACACAATGCGATTATGAATCTTTAAGTTTTTAACTAACCATGTCACGATCCAAAAAAATACGACTCCATGCCACGTCGCATTTTTTTGGATCGTGATCTTGTTAGTTAAAACATAAAAGATTCATAATCACATTGTGTAATTTTTTAATTAATTTGTGGTAAGTAAAAAAATACGATTTTGTGTCTTGTCTTGTTGTATTTTGACGCATATAATTTTGACATATATATTTTTTTAATTGGATTTTTTTTCTAACTTAATAATTATATTTTGGAATAAAAATAAATTTATGGGGTGACAAAATAAAAAATTGTGTGTCTTAATGATGTGGCAAGTTCCGCATCATTAAGTAGGATTTTTATGTCCCAAAGCGTGGTTACTGTAGTATTTTTCTTTTTTTAAGTTTTATTCAATATTAGGCAAATTATTAAAATATTTTTTCAAAACTTTTTTTCCAGATTTTTTGTTTTGTAATTTGAAAATGAACTATTTTTCTATCATTTTTAGAATTTTTAAATATTTATTAAATGTGTTTTATAATTTTCAATTTCTTTTTAAAGGTTGAACTGTTTTTTAGGAGAACTTATTTTTTGGAAATTTCCTTTTTCTGGAAATTATTTTTCACCTTTTTTTATTATGGTTGGATTTTTTTTATTGGAAATTGTTTTTCAGTTTTTACACATCTTCAATATTTTTATATTCCTTAAAGTTTTTATGTAAATTCCAAAATATTGTTCAGTAGTTTTTTAGATTTTTAAACTTTTTTTTTGTAATTTCCAGTTTTTGATTTCTTTTTTTGTAATTTCCAAATTTCAATTTTTTTTTTGTAATTATAAGATATTTAAATATTTTCCAATTTTTTTCCCAATTTTTCTTTTTTAAAACATTTTATATTAGCTTTTACCAAAATACCCTCATGTGAATGACATGTGGCATGCACATGACCAACCTTCCATTAATAAAGTTCGAGCGGCCCAAATATAATTAACCCGTGATTTTAATAATTTTTTTCACCTTTTGCATATTCTTTATAGGAGAAATTGACAAAATGGAAAAGCCCATACAAAACGTTAGTTCCCGTGATTGAATAATTTTATGATTTGATGACAAAGCAACTAAAACATACAATTCTTCAAGAAACTATCTGTTATTTCAAGTACGTATCACCTTAATAGTGAAGGATCAATTATCAAAAAGTTCCTAAAATATTTTTTAATACACATTTAGTCCAAGTCTTTTTATTTTGTTCCAAAAAGTCCCTCAAACACCCATTAAAGCAATATTCTCTTATTTTTAAAAGTTTGCGCTTGCGGCATGTTGAGGAACTTTTTGAAACAAATAAAAAGGTTTTGACTAAACGTGTATTAAAAAATGTTCAAGAGACTATTTGGTATATGCCCTTAAATATGGTCAGTTAGTCCAAAGTGCTTTACAAAGTGAGAAATTCAATAATATTCATCTCTGAACAAACTTTTAAGTGCGTTTGATTGGCAACTTTTTCAATGGAATTCAAGGAAGATCCAAATTTTATATGTTTAGGTGTGCTTTATTGCCTAAATTTTCCTTAAAAAATTTCTAAGTTGCCCTAAAGCACAACTCGAAAATGCACATTTTGAACATTTATCTTTAATACCTCGTAATTTTATTGATTTTTATTTAAGGATTAATTAAATTAAATGAGAATTAATTGAAATTAATTTGGATTTAAATACTAACGAGACACGAGTTGGTATTTGATTATGATGATATTATTGAATATTACTGAGTATATATGGTAATATATGAGTATTGAAAGTATTAAAATTATCAAGAGTTATAAATACGACAGTTTGGGAAATTAAGTTGGGACGCGCGTGTTAGTCGTCTCAGAAATCAATTTAATTAGATTTAAAAAGTAAATTATATTTTTATCAACTGTATGGTCATTTTGAGTGCGCCAACGTGCCCGGAAGGGTCGAGATAGTCAGAAAACACTAGCCGAAGGTTTAGTTTTGGTCCCGGAGCATTTTTAGGTCAAACCGGCAACCCGGAAGGGTGTTTTGGTAGTTTTAAAAATTAAGGAATTAAGACCCACGAATTTTAGAGTTTATTTATATATTATTAGAAAAGCCATTAAGGCCATTATCAGCCAAAAACAAGAGAGTGGGCTACGTGAGTTAGAGAGAAGTTGAAAAGGGTTTCCAAACCAAAACCACCACCCATCACCACCATTTTGGACGGAATTGTGACCGGAAAGAAGATATAACCAGCCTTTGAACACCAGCAACGAATTATAACATCAAACTTAAGGCAAGTGATTTGTTTTCATTAGTTCAATGAATATTTCCTCCATGCTTAGTGTAGAAATTAATGATTGTCTTGAAAGATTTGATGAAAACCCAATGAATTTGATGTACAACTCTAAACTTTGGTTAGAAATTATATGAAACCAAATCAGAGCATCAGGTTCTAGTGTCCTTAGGATCTGTACGGCTTGTTATTTTTCCGCATAGCGTCTTTTGATATAGAGCCCTATTATTAGGACTGTTGTACTCCTTGATTTCATGTTGTAGACTACGTTCTTCTGCTACCATGTTATGTATGGTCAATGGACTTATTTAATTCATTTGAAATTTCAGATGTCGCTCATAAGGGAGGTATAAACCAACACTATTGAGGGAATAAAGGCGGGCCAAGACCAACGAGTACCTCAGGTACACCAAGAAAGAACGAAAATTACTGAGATAGCGAAAATTGTGGCACAAGCAGTGACTACCGCAATATTGCAGTACCAAAGTAGCAGTGTGCAGCTTGCAGGTGGCAAAAGAACGAGGGAAGTTGATCAACATGATGTTGCTAAAGTTAACAACAAAGGGAAAACACCGCCACAGCGACAAGTGTCTCAGGGTCGTCGTCAGAGGGGCAATAGAAATGGCAGAAATGGCCAAACTCGCCAGATCCAACAAAGTCAGGAGAAGAGAACTACCACCAAGAGGTGTTTTAAATATGGGAGAAATGGCCATACGCGTCGGGTCTACCCAGACTTGGCTTGTAATAAACCTCGTCCTAATCAACAAGGACAACAAGGCCTAAAGAGGGAAGGGTTCCCGTGTCAGTATCATAAGTGTGAACAGCAGGGTCACAGGCGGAGGGACTGCCCGCAACTAGGTACAGTGCTAGGGTGTGTCTATAATGCCCGATATGCGATCATGCCATTTATACCGCAGGGTCATAGGTGTGTCTATAATGCCCGATATGCGATCATGCCATTTATAACGCCACTACCACACGCGTTTGGAGGTACGATACTTCATTATTAAGTATATCCTTTAAGATAAAAAGGAAATCTCGAATAAACTTAGATGTGTTATCATTTATTCCTATGCATTGAGAAATGTGAGGGTAAAATGCATTCTTATCATGTTATATTTTGTATTAGCTACAACGGTTTGAGTGTTAATAGACCTTTATAATTATATTATGGCGTTCATTAGAAATTGTACTAAGTGTCACTTGAGTGGAGGCAAAGCCATATTTATGTTTATATATTCCTTATGGTGGCATATAAAGACTTCGTAACGACGTTGTCTTGTTATATTAAATTCCGGTGGGTAGGGATGTCTATTAAGAAAATCCAAGATTGGTTAAAATGTTTCTAAGAGTGGGGACTATCCCGTAATATACAATCGAGTCTAACGCCAATATAGTAGGAGGATTGTGTCGAGTGTAGTCTCACGTATCATGAGAGGAGGTAAGTTAATTTCTTAGCAAGAGGTAAGGATAGAGGTACTAGTCAAATACCGATGGCCACAAAGCTCATTGCCCAATAACACTAGTTAGTAGTGTATAGGGAAGGTTCCTTGTTTGGATCTCTCTTTGCGAGACATCCCACGCATGAAACCTAGTGAACGTCGGGAGATGAGAAGGTTTAGCTTTTGGTACAAGGATTAGTACCCAAATTTTCATTCGCAAATGAAACGATAACTTTAGTGTTTTCAATGCCTTACCTCGTGGGTGAGTCGAAGCGACAAGGAGGATTATGGCTACGATTATTAAGATGATTTAATCTAACCCTATTGAACCTTCGGAGAAGCAATTCCAAACTGGGAAGCGGTTGGTAAAATCTCCATCAGGAGGATCATCTAGCTGAGTGTGCTCACGTGTTATTTACGATTGCGTGTCGATTTCAGAGAGTTGAATAAAGTCACGATCGGGAGTAAATATGCATTGCCAAGAATCGATGACTTATTCAACCAGTGGAGAGGAGCCACATCCTTCTCAAAGATTGACTTGAGATCAGAGTACCATCAGTTGCGTATCAGGGAATAGGACGTCTCGAAGACTGCCTTCTTGACGAAATATGGTTCTTACGAGTTATGCCTTTTAGCCTAACCAACGCCCCAGCCGTGTTTATGAACTTGATGAATTGGGTGTTTAAAGAGTTCCTAGACCAGTTCGTCATCGTATTTATTGATGACATTCTGGTTTACTCCCAGACAGAGGAGGAATACACTGAGCACTTGAGGCAGGTTTTGCAGACGCTACGTCAGAACGAGTTATATGCAAAGTATGAGAAGTGTGGGTTTTGGCTGAAGGAGGTTCAGTTTTTGGGACATATCATTTCAGACGGGGAGATATTTGTTGATTCAGGGAAGGTATCAGCGGTGAGGGAGTGGGGACAGCCCACGACACCGACTGAGATACATAGTTTCTTGGGCCTAGCAGGATACTACAGGAGGTTTATTCGGGGTTTCTCAAAGATAACGGGTCCTTTGACACATCTGACTCGCAAAGGTGTGCCATCCATCTGGAGCGATGCCTGTCAGTTGGCATTCGATGAGTTGAAGGACAAGTGACCTCAGCGCCGTGTTAGCATTGCCTAGACCGGGAGTGGAGTATCTAATCGACACCGATGCGTCCTTACAAGGACTTGGAGGTGTACTGCAATAGGAGAGTGAGGTTATAGCTTACGCTTCCCATAAGCTTAAGCCTCACTAAAAGAATTACCCCACCCACGACTTGAAGTTAGCAGCAGTTGTATTTGCTCTTCGAATTTGGAGACATTATCTCCTGGGGGAGAAATTCCATTTATTCACGGACCACAAGTCCCTACAGTACCTCTTCACGCAGAAAGAATTAAATATGTGTCAACGTAGGTGGCTTGAATTTGTGAAGGATTATCAGTTCGATATCCAGTACCACCCAGGAAAGGCTAACGTGGTAGAAGACGTGTTGAGCCGTAGGCCAGTAAGTGAGGTGGCCGAAGTGTGGAGAGAAAAATGGAAAGAGTTGGGACACCAGGACGCAGTGGCCCGATCATTCATGTCGGTAATGATCGTTACGCCCTAGATTGTTACGAGAGTGATACAGGCCCAGGCAAATGACTCGTTTTGTCAAGAGCAGATAGTTCATTTACTAGAAAAGGGAACCGAGTCATATACCGTTGGTTCAGACGGGGCCCTATGCTTCAATGGGAGACTGGTTGTTCCTGAAGGCGAAGACTTGCGACACGAGGTTATGACAGAGTCGCACGGTTCGCGGTACATCATGGTGGGGATAAGATGTACCAAGATATGAGACGACAGTACTGGTGGAGCGGGATGAAGAGAGATATTGCCGAGTTCGTTTCTAAATGTGCCAATTGTCAGCTGGTAAACGTGGACCATTAGAGACCAGCAGGACTTCTACAGTCGTTAAAGGTTCCTATGTGGAAATGGGAGAGCATTTCCATGGTCTCTGATACCTCGGTGAGGATACCTCGGTGATTCAGGATACCTCGGTGAGGATAGAGATGATACGGAGCCGTATTCGGGTGTCTCAAGACCAACAGAAAAGTTATGCCGATGCCAAAAGATTCTTTAGAGAGTTCAAGGTGGAGGAACAGGTGCTACTCAGAGTATCTCCGATGAAGGGGATTATGCATTTCGAGAAGAAAGGGAAATTGGCACCTAGATACGTGGGCCCATTTCCTATCATCGAATGGATTGGGCCAGTAGCATATAGACTTGGGTTACCGGAACACTTGCATAGAATTCATGATGTGTTCCATATTTCCTCATTAAGGATATATCTTAGGGACGATTTGGCCCATACCCATATTGCTTTAGATGGCATCGATCTTCAGCCTGATAGTTCCTACGAGGAGGGGCCGATTTCTATTTTGGACCACAGCGAGAGGAAACTGAGGTCGAAGATAGTACCGTTAGTACGTGTTCAGTGGCAGCATCATAATGCCGAGGAGTCCATATGGGAGCGCGAGTATGAGATGCGCGAGCGTTATCCAGAGTTATTTTTGCCAGGTATACTTTAGTTTCGAATTTCGGGACGAAATTCTGTTATTAGGCGGGGAGTATGTAATACCCCGTAATTTTATTGATTTTTATTTAATGAATTAATTAAATTAAATGAGAATTAATTGAAATTAATCCGGATTTAAATACTAGCGAGACGCGAGTTGGTATTTGATTATGATGATAATATTGAATATTACTGAGTATTACTGGTAATATATGAGTATTGAAAGTATTAAAATTGTCAAGAGTTATAAATACGACAGTTTGGGAAATTAAGTTGGGACGTGCGTGTTAGTCGCGTCAGAAATCAATTTAATTAGATTTAAAAAGTAAATTATATTTTTATCAACCGTATGGTCATTTTGAGTGAGCCAACATGTTCAGAAGGATCGAGATAGTCAGAAAACACTAGCCGGGGATTTAGTTTGGGTCCCGGAGCATTTTTAGGCCAAACCGACAACCCGGAAGGGTATTTTGGTAGTTTTAAAAATTAAGGAATTAAGACCCACGAGTTTTACAGTTTATTTATATATTATTAGAAAATCCATTAAGGCCATTATCAGCCAAAAACAAGAGAGTGGGCTACGTGAGTTAGAGAGAAGTTGAAAAGGGTTTCCAAACCAAAACCACCACCCACCACCACCATTTTGGACGGAATTGTGACCGGAAAGAAGAGATAACCAGCCTTTGAACACCAGCAACGAATTATAACATCAAACTTAAGGCAAGTGATTTGGTTTCATTAGTTCAATGAATATTTCCTCCATGCTTAGTGTAGAAATTAATGATTGTCTTGAAAGATTTGATGAAAACCCAATGAATTTGATGTACAACTCTAAACTTTGGTTAGAAATTATATGTAGATATGTTCTGGATGAATTCAGTACCCAAAATATAACTTTTGTTGATTTAAAAACGAATTAAAGAGGAGATTTATCATTGTTCTTGAAGAAAATAGAAAACTAGGGTTTTTATTGAAGTTTTGATCCATATAAGGCCAATGATTGATGATTACAAGGTTTTGGAACGTTAACAATGATGTATTTTGGTTGTATGATGATCCTATAACGTTAGATTAGATTTTTATACCTTGTAATGAAGTTTTGGGATAAATTTTAGATTGAAAAATGAAGCATGCCGTAACCTATCTGGTGCGTTCGATCGATCGATACACCCAGGTCGATCGATCGACCACCATTGATCGATAGATATTCAAGGTCGATCGATCAACCTTCCCAGAATCGTTTATATTTTTCCTTTGTTGGATTTTAACAATTTCGACCCTAGAGAATTATTGGTGTGGTCTTTTTGAATACTCTTAGATTCAAGGAAGACCAGTAGGCATATTTGTGAAACTCGAATTATAATTAGAAGTCAAATTGGGAATTATATTAAACTTAATTAGGCTCGACGAGTGTGATACTATTTGAGATTGAGAATTGATGAGTAAGTTTTAGATAGTTGGATAATATAAGGTAAATGGCAGAAATGAGAACCTTAAGAATAGTGGATTTAAATGTGGGAATAATAAGGAGACTTGGTAACCTTTGTGGGTTAGGCTTTAGGTACTTGAAACTACGACGTGAGATGTGTCGGCGGTTTATATTATATATTATTTGGAGACTCAAAGATGTACAAATGGGAATAACGGTATAAGAATGTAGAATATACCTTATTTAATATTTTAAGATATCTAAGTGGTGTGGTTGCTTAGTATATGGACTTATGTGTATAACATACCTACCATACTATTTTATGTATGTGGAGTTGTGTAGTTTAGTTTTTTGTATGTGACGTTGTTCAATTTAATTTTTTATATGTATGTGTAATTTAATTTGAAATTGTTCAATGTCCAATTTAAATATGTGGCGATATATGTAGTCTGAAATATGTAGTATTTTTTAAATAGGAAGTCATGGAGAAATTAATTAGATATTGTTAATAATGATTGAGTATATGTTTGAGCATTATAAAGCTATAATTTGTTTAAAATTGTGTGGTGGGGGGGTGGGGAGGACAGGTAAGAAATTTTCCCATTGAAAAATTCTCCTTGGAATCTTTTTTGCCCACTACAATCAAACACACCCTTAATGCAGTAATACCTAGCACTCTTAGCAGTGGCGGAGCCACAAAGGGCCGAACGAGGGGGGGCAGTTGAATTTTTCAAAAAAAATAAATAGGGATTTTGGTATTATTTTGATGTATTTATATATTTTTTGTATGTGGTAGAAATTTTATGTAGGTGTAGTTTAGTTTTTTGTATGTGACGTTCAATTTAATTTTTTGTATGCATGTGTAATTTAATTTGAAGTTGTTCAATGTCCAATTTAAATATGTGGCAATATATGTAGTCTGAAATATGTGGTATTTTTTAAATAGGAAGTCAGGGAGAAATTAATTAGATATTGTTAATAATGATTGAGAGTAATTGTTTTGAGCATTATAAAGCTATGATTTGTTTAAAATTAGAAATAACCCCAAAAAAAATCGCTAAGGGAGCTCTCGCCCCCGAACCCCTGGCAACACTCGAAACTTTCGCATATGTAATTTTGAACCAATTTCGCCCCCCAGTTACACTGTAATCCTGAATCCGCCACTGACTCTTAGGTTATGTATTTAACATAACAATATATTTCTAACTAAACTCGCAGATTGTTAATTTGGGTGATATTCAATCTTTAACCAAATAGGATTAAATAAAACTTTTTTAAAAGAAAACTCAAGGATAAGCCTTCGCCTAGAAAAGATGATAGACACAATAATTGAACCAAACATGATTTATGTGTCAAATAACCGCAGTGAAAAGGAATTTCATCAATTGAATACATAAACAAAAGCAAAAGGAAATGAAATGTTGTGTCTGTGGTAAGAATTTCCTTGCATTACTTTTTCCCATAATTATAAACAATCCACCACATATGAAGTTAAATTTTTCACAAGTTATTTTATTAGTAGGAGGACAGTACTCGAAGCTATGCCATAGCAAGTGTTTGTTGGCCCAAGAATCACTAGGCCAAGCCTTTATCTCATGTACATTTTATTTATTTGATTTTAATTTTGTCTGAATTTTTAATAGTTTATATACGATCCTGTTGGTTTTCCAAAAAGAGCATACAAAAGGCTCAAAAGCATGTTGTTAAAAAACTTTCAAGGACCTTTAAAGAAGGAAGAGCATACAAAAGGCTCAAATTCTATGCTGTAATTCAGGATCGGAAAACCATAAAAAGACGGGAATTTTTCATTTTTATTCATTGGACCCTAAGATTTGACCTCATCCCATCTCAGTGACCATAGTTCTCATTCGATTAACATTAACCCCCCATAATCTTCATGCAATTTATCCTCATCCAACGCTGATCTTTTACCAATTTTTTGTAAAATCCGCTTTTGATCCTGCTGCTTTGACAAACCAGATGACTGACATGTAGCAGATCGAGCTCGTCTGGCTTGCTTGGTAGGCTCCCTTATGGCAGGAATTACCAGATTTTCTCTCTTTATTTGTCCAAATCTTGGACAAGGATGAGTTAAGGCTTTCCAACTTAACACAGTAATCGTCTAACCTGAAACAAATTACAATAAGGGGCATGGGTATATAGGTTAGGAATAGATTAAGGAATAATGTAATTAGATACTTAGAGGGATTCCTTTAAAGAGAGATAAAATTACATGGAACATAAAATTTAGGTTATATGGAATCTGATCAAACAAAAGATGGCGGTTCATTTCATTATATAGAATTTAATATGATCAATTGTATTATTATACTTTTATAATTGTTTATGTTAATCATAAATATCTATTTGTACATTTTAGTGATATTTTCGTATATTATAATTTCTTGTAACTTTTTCAGTTACAGTTGACATATACACACTCCCCCAACCCCAATCTCAAGAGGTTAGAACCTGACAAGTATGGTTTTATATTCTCAAAATACAGGGGAGAGAAGGCACACTTGAGTGAGACATGAATATCAGATTTGGATCAGTTCATGTTCGGTTTGATCGAGATCTAAGAAATGAATTTTGGGTTCCAGTGTGATCTTTTAATCTAATCATGTCAAACGAGGGGAATTTGAAATTTTAGGGAAGCCTAAAGACTGGGCCTAAACGAGAATCAAAGGTTGTTGCAGGAGATATATTCCAATTCACACGATCATAGGTTTACTTAATAACGATTTTATTTTGCAAACAATTCCTTCAACTCTACTTGTCGTATGACTTTCAGACACTTATTCTCCACAACCACAACATCCAAGTATGAAATACAATCGCATCCATAGCCTTCTTCAACCTCCCTCTCAAGACTTTTCCAATTATTGGTACATGCACCCAATTGAACTAATTGGAATGAGCTCTTTTATATATGATGCCCAAAAGATATGAAAGTTGATTAAAATTTCTTGTGAAGATCTACGATGAAAGGATATCATTAAACACATTGCCTTGTATTTCAGTGTCGATGGTTGTCACCATAAGATCAAATTAGTAAGAATGTAAGAGGATCTGACTTTGAAAGAGATAACCATTCCCAAGGCACCCAAGAATTCAATTTCAATCATGACTTTACTTTGCGGCGGAAGACTGTGCAACAGATAATAAAAACTAATTGCAATCTCTTTTATCTCTCAAACTCTCCTTATTGGGTTCTGAATTCTAATGGAACGTTTACTATACTATCTGTTCATGATCTGTTAATGAACAAAAAAACTAAATCAATGGTAGGAAGAGATATATTAAATATCAGAAATCTTTTTTTAATATGTATGGCATGGAGTCATATGGCTAACAACATGAAAAATTGTTTTTTGGTGTCTGGTGAATTGTCTAAAAATAAAATATAGGACTCTTTGTTTTGTTGAATAGACCATCGGTACAGTGATATCAATTCTTGTAACCACATGTTGGGCAACTTGTAGATGAATGTTTCGACTCACCAGTTCAACTCATCGTAAGTCATGGACGTGTCCCTCCTCATACCTGTTCATCTTAGAGAGCGAAATGATTATTATTTATCTACTTTAGTCCTCAATCCTTGATTTTTTCCAATCAATTTCAAATCACATTTGAGTCAATCATAAATGATTTGCTTTCAACCCAAACCTCCTAAGATCAAATAGATAAGCATAGTTGAGTTATGATGCAAATCTAAGAATGCGAAAGCGTTATTATTACACTACACAACAACTATTAACTACACAACAACAACAACTAAATATAAACTAATGAAATGGGTTTCTTTCTTTCTCTATTCTCATTTCTCAATATTCAAGTGTGATTACAAATGAGGGTCAATGGACTATTTATAGGAGAGGTTAGCTTGCTAACAAGCTAAAACCCAAAAAGACTAAAAAGGACAACTAATACCTAAAAATGACTCATTAGCCCAAACATGCTTGGAGACTAATTAAAGACTAAAAATAAAGAAAAATGACAATAAACCCAAAACTAAAAATCAAAAATAAAAGATAGTCTTCTCCCGAGAGCACAACCACGTGCCATATGTCGCTATATATCCCTTACACATCATTCTCCCCATCTTCGAAAAAGTGCATCCTCGAGCTTGGAGGGTGAATCATCAATGCCACATGATATAAACTACGAAAAAGCTTCGTACCCCAATTAAAATCAACAAAAAGTGGGCTGCCCAACTGGAATTAGTACCAAACGAATGAACCTCATCAAACATGGGTCTAATAAACCCGAATTTCGGCGATGTCCCTCTACGAAATCCGAGTAACCAAAAACTGACGACCATACACACCTTCTCGACACCACGAGTACATGGTTGCAACATGGAGTGGTGGGCCTTGAATCTGATCGGACGGAAACTCCGACGATCGCACCTTTATGAGTACGATGGCGAAACATGCGGACTGACGGCATCAACATTCCGAAAAGCCGGACCCAAAATGACAAATAGTCGGAAAAAGGATCCCAAGTGAGACGCATTTTTCGGGGAAGTCATATGTTGTGTCACAAAAAGGACCTAAAACCAATTTTGATCATATTTGAGGTCAATTAGATGGTGGGGGATTGGATTGGAGTAGGGAAGCACATTTTTGTTGGATTTGATTATGGTTGGGCATAAATGACTCGGGAAAGGGTAAATGACGTAAACTACGCGTCAGTGGCTATAAGAAATACAACAAACCCTAACTTTAGAGAGAGAATAAAAAAATTTCTTATATTCAAAATGGAGTCTCCCAAATGAAGACTACGAGTGGGTATTTAAAGGGTAGGAGTAGCTTAGGCTCCAAGCTAAGGCCCTAATTAAAAAAATGTCATTACTACTCCTTACCTCTAAATACTAAAGAAAAACAAAGGATAATACAATAAAAAACATAAAAAATAAACATGACAAATAATCCCTAAAAATAGTCATTTCCATCACTCTCTTCGGCTTTGAAAACCTCATCCTCGAGCATAGGAGATGAACGGTAAGAAAACAAGGCAACCATCAAAAAGTTCCTCACTAGGAAGAAGATCCTTCCTCAGAAACACCCCTTGTACCGGCTTGCAATAACTCTCGGGAGAATAGGAACACAATCCAAGCGTGGCTGACCAAAAACATCGCGACCCGAAATTCTCGCGATGAACCTCCTTAATGCTACGCCACGAAAAATTTCCTCCGAGCTCATATTAAAAGTTATCATAAATCGGTCCACATACCCACCACCTAACAAATCATCTCCCATCTCCAAATCAACCCAAGAGAGATAACATCCGATTCAACCTCATCAAAATCATCATCCCAGAATGGAAAAAAATCTCTCAAATCAAATATTTCTGGCTCGCGAAAGTGTGTGCAAGTCCATCAACCATCCTCATCAAAAATGTCAAAAAAATACCCAATACACAACCCAATTTCGTCGTTTTGGTCTTTCTTGCAATCAACAGGCTTGGGAGGGAAGCTTTTATCATTGATTTGACCTTGGGTGAGTGAGGGCGGAAGAATGATTAGGTGGAGCAACCAATCTTGGACTAGCCGCCGGTAATCTTGAATTGAGCCTCGGGAGTTAATCAGGGCGGAAATGGAATTTTTTTTATGATTGGGGTTTGAAAAATGGGTGGTGGGTTGGAGGGTTCGGAGTTGAGAGGGGAGTGGGGAGTGGGGTGGGAGTGAAGGGCCCACCAGGGTGGGACAAGGGGTGGGGAAATCTGAAAGGGGTAGGGGTGATCGGGTGTTTTTTTGGGCCGGTGAGTAGTGGAAGGGGTCGGAACAGGGGAGGGATGAAGTCGGCAGCGGCTGGGGAGTGTTGCGGGGTCTGCCCCGGGTTAGGCTCCAGGTTTTAATGTTGTGATTCTCATGTATTTTCTACTGCTCCTATTGCTACAGCTGGCTGGGATCCTTTTATATTATATTCCCAACACTAGTTTGAACGGAAGATTCATATTGTGGTGCCTTTATGTCTCCATTGATCCTTTCTTCGCAAAAATGATTCCTTAACAATACTAAGGGGCTACTTGATTTTGAAAAGGATTCCCCCTCTTTTTGTGAAAATATGTTAAAATTCAGATGGATGATCTGAAGGAAATCCAAGTGAGGCAGGGGGTGGGGTATTCTTAGAGATTACAGGGGGCTTATTCATTGTTTCATATACTTAATATAATAGATTTATGGGATATTACCAATATGAGATTTTAGAAAAAAATCCTTTATCCAGGGCTGAAGTTTTCAAAAAAAAAATTTAAAGATTGATATTGAGTCTGATTTAAAGGTTTTAGTCCAAGTTCCTAGAAGAGACATGGAATACCCTTGGGCTATTTACTACACAGTTGAGATCAAATAAGAGGGTATTATAGGAATAGATGTGAATTTTTCTTATTGTTACAGAGGGGTGAATTATATAGCAGATGCATTGGTCAATCATGGTGTCAAGATGAAGAGGTTTAAAGTGTTTCCCTCATTAAGGTTTTTTTAGCCCTTTTTTGTCATACAGTTCCAGCCTTGATATTATTGTAATTGGATCTTGAGCTCTTTATGAAGTTATAAAGATCGTTTAGGTTGCTTTAGCTATTGGCTCCTTAGTATGGGAGGCAAAGGATTACATCACCCTCCCTTTTCATTGTAATCCACCATGGGGAGGTTTTTTCCATCTTTGTATTAATAAAACGAAGGGGCTAATGTCCCCCTTGCCTATAATTATCAAATATAAAAACACTACATTAAAGAAACCACACAAATCAACTCAACCAAAGCCTAGTTCCATCCATTAGTTATGGCTTCATTTTCAGTATACAATGTCACATTGTAGGGCTATAAGGCAATTGATTTAATGAATGCTTACATGATACAGGAAAGGTAACTTGCTACAATTAGAGAAACTACATACCTTCACATAATGTTCAAGAAAAATTCAGGCACGATCAACATGTTCTCATTTCATTATACAATTTGACCTTCTTCCCCTTCCTTTATCCGGGTTTGGGACCAGCAATGCAAAAGAAATCCTTGCATCGGCGGAGCTCTAAAAGGTTTTACCAATTATAGCAAAAAATAATCAGTTATTAATCTGAAGATGCATAACATAAAAGCATATTCACTAAGAAGTCCCTAATGAAAATTAGAAACATGAAGTGCACCATCAGCATATGCTTAACTTAAAACATAACAATCATAAACAAAACAAGCATATTTGCAACAAGCCCCTAATAGAAATTAAATACATGAAGTAATCAGAATCTGAATCAAACACAATCATCCCATACGGTTAACCTTCAGTCACACCACCAAACTTCCAGTACCAATATCTCCAAGATTCTCAGCACAAGTAAAGAGAATCATCACGTGGGGGTGGGGGTGGGGGGTCCACCATGACGTCAACTATCCATACTACCTCTTTCTTATAATCAACTGTGTGATTCTGCATGTTATGTCGAGAAGTAGCATCAGTGCTTAAAAATGTAACAATGATAGTCAAACATCCAAATAAAAGACATATCTTAGTAGGTATCCGTTCTTATTATTAAATGAAATAGGTGATATGCACTATTGGAATTTAGTCATCCCATTCTAAATAAGCCTCAAAGTGTTATTGAAGTATCCCTAACTTGTTTTTAGCCATGCACACCTCTATAGAACTTGTGAAGTGGGGGTGGGAATTTTTTACACCACCCGTTAAACACAAAATGAAATCGTCATGAAGTAACTTGGAATGGATGCAGGATTAAAGTGGTTGGATCATAATCCTATGGACCCATCATACATGTTTAAAGTCACAAGTCGTGTGACACATCACTGTTTACTACCTGTCAACCAATTTAAAATAACTATCCCTATCAAGTCTCAACTCCTACATCAGTTTGTAGGTGTAAACTGTTGACAGGTTGTATACTGGTGAAGAGTTGTAAACGGGTTTATCGGATAAGCTTGCATACTGGGTGTTAACAGGTCTGTGCAACACCCATTAACAAATCATGTGTGAATGTATTTTTTTCATCAGTTAACTAAACGAAACATGTAAGGATGAAAGAATTTATAAACAATACCTTATTACCAGATACAAAACGGATTGACCCTACACTGGCCGTTAAGACCCCTAGTGGATTGCTAGAAAAAGAATTTTGTAAATAAATAACAGTTTGTCTCCCGAAAAGAAATAACGGATAGCAAAAACATGACACTAAACAACATCCAAAGAGGACCTGTTAAAATGACAAGAGATTCCATATATCCAGTTTTTCTTACCTTTCGCTTTTCCGCCCTTCATTACCAAAAATGGAGCATTGAAGATACTGAAATTTGGGATTTTTAACATTAATCACCAACTAATATGTCGTTTATCACACACCATGTTTAGGTCCTTAATCTATAATTATTGTATTCAGGCATATGACATATACTTGCCCATTCTACATGTTGGGTCCTCGATTTTGTGGGCTTACAGGGAAAAATAGCAGGAAATGTCTTCTCCTTCAAATCCTCTCTTATTTTTTATATTATTGGGAAATTAAAACGAAACAAATTATTTATAATAATTACAAAAAGTAAAAGGACTGCAAAGATGTTTCCCTTTGCATTTCGCCAACTCTGTTAAGACAAACAACTTGTTTTGAGTTGGTTGATTATCTCAAGTATTATCAAAACGCTCGGTTAGCAAGATGTAAAAATGCAAGCATGTCAATTCAATTATAATACAAAAATTAGTCAATCAATGCACACTTAACTCAAGTCCAAGTTAACATCTTGCATTTTCAACCAAAAGAAACTGGAGAAATAAAAAGAAGTGAACAATAAGACCATCCTTATTAAAGACATCATAGAGATGCTCCAAGGCTACGTTCAGGAGCTCCATTATTATGATTTTGGAAATGAAATTAAAGAAAATTTTGTTTAAAATTTGAACTAATACGACTTTAATTCCAGCTCCAAGTCTTAGAAATTGGGATTTGGAGATCCAAAAACTAATGTTTTGAAGAAAATACTCTATTATGGTATCACTTAAGTTGTGACTTAATATTTAGATACAACTTTTATTATCTATTCATGTTATATTTAGGGTTTTAATTTCATTCAGCACGTTGGTGTGAAAATCAACACTTGAATCTCAATTCTCTACTTAGAATGAGCTATCATTTCTGAATAGACGAGGAAAACTTTTTTTATTGAAATATGAAAGGGACAAAGTCATTCATATACCTATGCAAAGAAAAATAGACCCGCTTTTCGCGACAATTTTACAAAGGCCTTACATGTGTAGATAAGAGATCATATCTTTTAGATAGAGAAAAAAAATAGTATCACAACAAATGAATGAGAATCATAAACATTTAGATGCATATAGTGGTGAAATAGTTATATGAGTAGGGTATTACCTAAATACTATAGTACAAGGTAATAATCAATTATATGTTGTAGCTGGAAATATAAAACTGCATATATGAAATGTTGTTTCTAAACTAAGGGAAAGTGGCAGTTGAAAATGTAACATTTCATAACGGACAATAATAAAAATTGGATATGGGTATAGAATTAACTTTGATTAGTTACAGTAGAGCATTAAATTTAAGTTTGTTAATTGAGCTGGTATCCACCTTACAATTTCTTTATATGGACAAGTTTGCAGCCTATGATGAGTAGTGTCGTTCTTTGTGCACAGTTAGAAGAAAGGATAAAATAATAGAAAGTAATTTAATTACCAGTGAGCAACCTAGTTTTCATGTGACAATTCTTTTGAGAGAGTATATATATGTAAAAGTAAAAAATGGTAAAGAAATATACGAGCATGGTTAGAATAGGGAAAATCGAAGAAGAGGAACGTACTTAGAAATGTCAAACTTTTGTATCATTTATGTAGATGACTGTATGTGGGGCAATCTAGAGGGCATTCATTAATGTAAAAGGCATCTTAGTTTGGCAAGTAGTTTCCTATCAAACAGACATTATGGTTTCTGACAATTATTTAGCTCTAGGTGTCTAAGAGACAACAGGTTGCTAAACCTGGCAAAGATTCCACCGCATATCCACGTATTTCAAGATTTGTTAAGGCAGTAAGGCGTTGGATACCACTGAGAGTCGAGAATGAACTTAGATCATCTGAGAAGGGACCAATCCTAAAGGTGTTCAAGCGAGTAAGGAAACCTAATCCCTCTGGCAAACTCGATTTTTTGCAGCCAATTAATTTTAAAGACGCGAGAAAACGTGTCCTTAAATCTGGTACAGAGATGAGATTCTTGCAAAATCTTATGCTCAATTTTTATAGAGGTGCAAAATTCTAGTAGGCCACTTGGTAGTCATGTTAACCCATCAAAGGACCAAATACCCAACTCTTTAAGGGATGTGAGGCCTAGAATGCGATCAATTGAGTTTATATTATCGCAGAGCCCTATCTCCAAACTGTCGAGAAATAAAAGGGTTGGGAGCCCATCCGGCAATTAACTCAGTTTCCGACACAAAAAATATCCATCTTTTAAAGTAAGCTTCCGCAGAAGCTCCACATTGTGGGGACTACATGAATTAACATGGAACGTTACAAAATAGCTCATCTGGAAGAGAAGATAAGTACATCATACATGAGAGTGGTCAAGGCAATGTTGGTGACTATCTTTGTTACTGGGGATCCGTAATTCACATAATCAACCTTCAATTCCTTGAGACATGGAAAATGGCTCGAAAATGTGGTCAATTTGGAACAGATCTAGTTACTTAACCTCTAAAGGAAAGGAAACACCACATAATCATCTTTTGCTTCCATCCATTCCTCCAGATTGGGCATGAATCTTAAAAATTAAACTAATCTAATTGGAAACGATCTAAAGCCTCATAAATACCAGTATTGTTGGGATAATCACTATGATGACCACCGAATGACAAATATATGCGTGCTGCGTTATACATTCCACTCAACTCAATTTCGAAGATTGTTTAGTGGGCCAAACATTGGGATATGCTCACATCTTTTGCACCCTGTTAAATTTATTTGTATCAAGTTGTGAAGAGGCAACCAATCACCCTTACCATCCATGCTCAAAACCATTGTCATCTAATACCCTGTATTTTTTTATAAATAATTAATGATGAAATATATTTTTTGGAATAAATAATTAATTTTGGAAGTTGGACCTAAATAAATATTTTCATTCGAAAATGTCAAGTGAAAATTTGTTATTTAGTATACTTGTGTGTGACTCATTTTTTTTATGTGCGTGATTATGATATTTGAATATAATAAAAGAAAATACATAATTTATGTGCGACACAAATTAAAAGTGATTATTATTGGTATAAGTAATTCGGAACATATTTTGGGACTCATATGGGCTCGTTTAGATGGTTTAGGTTAGGCCTTTAAAAATGGTCCTGAGTCAATAATATATAGGTTGGGGAAGTTTTGGGCCAATTAAATAATGGATTCGGGCTCATTTGGGGGTCCAAAAGTTGGGCTTACGGTCCAACTCGGGATTTAATAACTGATTAGAGTTTAAGTGGGGATAAACCACTCCCCCCTTATTATTCCACCAAACCTAAAATAAAAGTTACGGGAAGAAAAAGGAAAAGCACCAAAGAAGGGAGAAAAACGCTAGAACAGAAGAGGAACCAAAGAAGAAAATGAAAGGGGATCTCCTCTACCATTTTAAGGCAAGAATTTCTTGCATAACTTATGTTCTACAATTTATTTCTTGATGCATATGATTACCTCTTTTAATTTTTTGGGTATTAGGTATAAAAATGTTGATTTGATGATGAACCACATATGTAGAGGAATGAATTACATATAGGAATCGTCCCAAAAATTAGGTATCGAAAATATTGTTTGTGATGTTAGATTCTTTAAGTTTTGATAGCTAATTTGGGGAAAAGTGAATAACTAATGTAGAGACTATTAGATAAATACTGGGACTGAAATCTTACTGTAAATCCTCAAATGGATATCCCTTGTTGCTGCATTTAATTAACGTTGGAAAACTGGAAAAGAACTATCCAAATTTTGGAAGCCCTTAACAGGTGAATCCCATTGAATATGATTATAAACGTTGGAAATTATTATTTGCCTATATCATAACTGTTGGTGAATTAGCATAGATTTTTGGGTTTGAAAATTGAGTGGAAATTTCATGGACGATGAAGAACAGAAGTGGAGAAACGGAGAAAGGAAGGAACAAGGGGTCGCTCAAACGACGTCGTGGGTCGTTCGAGCGATGCACCATGTCGCGTGAACGAGATCCACGATCGTTCGAGCGATGTGGGGAATTTTCTCTCTCTTCATCCCTTTTCGATGTAGCCTTGTTGTTGAAACTTTTTTGGCTGGAACCTTTGAATGTACTTTAATTCGTGCACAGTAAGTAAAGAAATGTTAAAGAAAGGGAATATTGATTTATAGGTTAATAAATTGATAGAACATTGTTATACCCACATTTGAGTTAATAATAATTACGAGTAACTAGACGGTTAAGTAATTATTTTATGAAATGGAAATTAATAATTTGTTAGAATGGTAAATTATTAATAAATGGAAAGGTTACAATTATTAGATGGACTTTGGGTAATTATAGAGTAATTACCTTTACATATTATATGGGAAATTAATATGTATTATTATATATTTGTATGTGGACATACCGGTGGACTGTCCAATCGGCTCGAGAGTTCGCGCGTTCGGGCCGCGTACCACACGTCGGCACAGGTGGGATCGGCAATGTGTAGGTCATATAGGTACTATGTGGAGGTTCCACCCACTACAGGTAGAATGGGCACTGACTGATCCTATATCATCGTTGGGTATGGGCCGTGTACAGGTGTCCTGCGTAGGGACTGCCCCCAAATTTGTAAGTGTTTGTGTTGTCTGCTTAGGATAAGGGATTCCTCCGGACTTGCCGATAAAGCACGAATTAGACACCAACGGTAGATACCTTTGTGTGTCATATATATGGGAGAACATGTATATTATTAATTACCGAGATATTATGAAAATAAATTAAATTGTCTAAGGATGTGGACAATAAATATTATTTTGACCCTATAATGCATAATAGATGTTTATGCCTTATACCTAATACTGATGAGACTGGAATTAATGTAAGTCGACAATTTAAATGTAGGGATTACATTTAATTAATTATTTATTGTCATAACCATTTCAATAATTGGGATGATGTCACCATTTATTATTTGGGGCATATTGGGGTGCGAATAATATCACACTTAGATGAGGGGTGAGGTGTTATATGCATGTGAGTGACGAAAGGGAGTATTTATTGTGCATTGACTGTATTATTGTAATCATAAATTATTCAAGTTAATTCTTGCACACCTCGGGCTCTGACCCAAATTTAAATGCTTTCCCCCAGGTGCTCATACACAGGGACCGCGAGATTGTGCATAGCAGTCTTGCAGCCTTATGTGCTCTCCGTTTTCAGCTCAGTTGGTTCTAGCATAGGTGATTCTCAGCTTTAGTATTTATTTAGTTGGAGCTTTGTAAGGGCATAAGCCCGAACCTTTATTTTATGTTGGTGGAGATTTATGTTACTCTAGTTAGATATTCATATTATTGTTGCTGGTTTGGATCTAATTATTCATTATAAATGTGTTTGTAACTTTTCAAACTTGGGCGTTAAATTATAAATTATTTATGTTCGTAAATGGTGCTAAGAATGGTATTAATTGACAAGCAAGCCCTATCTTCGGTGTATCGTGCATGGCCAGCCTTTACGTTAGAATATCCACACTTAGGGTTGAAAAAATGTCGTTAGAGGGCGAAACCCAGAAACACCCCCCCCCCCGGCCCCGAGAGAGGCGCCAACACCTCGAATGAGACCAATGTAACTTGTAGAAATTGATCGCGTGGTCACGGGACTCCCGATTTGAGAGCACGGCACGAATTTGGGAATATCCACACTTAGGCTTAAACACACAAACATGGCATTAGAGGGCAAAACCGCGAAACACACCCCAAACGACCCAATGAACGGCGCCAACACCTTGCACGGGACCAATGTAACTCGTAGGAACTGACCGCGTGGTCACAGGACCCCCCGTTTGAGCGCACGACGATAATTTGAGAATATCCACACGTAGGGTTCAAAAAATATCGTTAGGGGGCGAAACCCCGAAACACCCCCCCAAACGGCCCCGTGAGAGACATCAACACCTCGCACGGGACCAATGCAACTCGTAGGAACTGACCGCGTGATCACGGGACCCCCAGTTTGAGAGCACAACGCTAATTTGGGAATATACACAGTTAGGCTTAAAAACATAAACATAACGTTAAAGGGAAAAACCTCGAAATACCCCCCCCCCCAAACGGCTCCGTGAGCGACGCTAACACCTCGCGTGGGACCAATGTAACTCGTAGGAAGTGACCGCGTGGTCATGGGACCCCCAGTTTTAGCGCAGGACGATAATTTGAGAATATCCACACTTACGGTTGAAAAATGTCGTTAGAAGTCGAAACCCCGAAACACCCCCCAAACGGCTCCATGATAGGCGTCAACACCTCGCACGAGACCAATGCAACTCGTAGGAACTGACCGCTTGGTCAGGGGACCCCCGGTTTGAGAGCACGGCGCGAATTTGGGAATATCCACACTTAGGCTTAAAAACATAAGCATGACGTTAGAGTGCAAAACCGCGAAACACCCCCAAGCGGCCCCGTGAGAGGCGCCAACACCTCGCACGGGACAAATGTCATTAGGCAAACCTTATTCCAAATTAAAGTGAAAGAGATGTTGACAAAAGACATTTATTTAAGGAGTGATATAATATATCAAAATATAAAATAATAACCAAAAACAATATTTGAAAATAATTAAAAGAAATTGAAAGACATGTTCTTTGTGACATTCCATCATATAATTAAAATGAAAGGAGATGAAATACATGCCATGTAAGTTTCCATCATGTGTCATTTTGTCAAATGACTGATATGCAACATGTAAAAACGGATGAAAGCAAGTGATTATACTCTTCAAAGGAAAGACCTAAACTAAACATAATGTAGGAATTGAGAATAGCATGACGTAAATGGGTGCGTGAAGCATAAATGCATCAATAATAAGTCGCATGTCATTTTGTTCATTTTCTACATCATCCCAACATGATATTCATATCAATTGAACACAGAGATTAGAAACACATAAATTAAATGTGAGAGAAAGTGAGGAATGTGAGAAGAACTAGCCGTATAACTTGGTTTCCAAAAATAATACAACGTCAAAATCAAAATGTAATAAAGATTGCAGAGACATGATATAAATAAAATAAGAAAGCTAGGCGCCACCGCCAGTGGAGAGGGGGAAGGTGAGCGATCGAGGGAGAAAACGGAGAACAGAGGGTAAAGAGAGAGAGAGACAAAGAGGGGTCGGAAAATATACTCTGTTACTGTACCGGTTGTACATCCAAAAAAAACGCATGAAAAAAATTAACAGAAGGGGTCATTATATAGGAGTGAGGTGAGGGGAAAGAACAGGAAAGAGGACATAAGAAAAGTCATGAGAGACAAAGTTACAACAATGAAAGAAAATTATTAGAGAAAGATCACGGGATACCAATGAAGGAATGGGAATAGACAAATTAGCATATTCAAACACAGTGGAGTTATACGTAATCCAAAATAGAATTGATAACGTATGCACGTGGCATGCATTCGGATTACAACTCCCATTTTTATATAGTAGTATATGATTGCCATAGATGTGTGTGTTTACTACACTACATATTTGTAGATATGTGCACACATATTTACACATATAATTAATAAGTATAAATATAATTCATCCATAATTGGAGGCAAATGTATTTGCACAAGATGTGTTTTTCGCTCGGTTAAATTAATTGCAATTGCACAATGGCATCAAGGGGAATGAAGAAATAGATAAGAAAGTTAGAAAAGAATGCACATATATCTATAAACACAAACTTTAAAAAGTGAGCAAACAAAGAAGATTGACACCATATCACAAAATGTTACTGAGCACGGGCTAATATTACAGAAATTATACTGGACTAATAACATCTAAGTAAAAATCGTGTATACAAGAAGTGAGCAATCAACAGCATACATACTTCAATATGAAAGGTCACAAGCAACATGGATCGGCGTGCACATACCTGGAAACCCACAAAACAATCAGGTTCAAAGGTGTACAGATGGATCAATAAACCAAATAGAAAAAGAAACTTCAACCCCTCCTTGATCGAGCTCGTATCTTCTTAATCATGTATTCCTCTAAACCAACACCCACCTCCACAATTTGTGTGTCAGGCTTTATCTCCACCTTCAAAATCTCTTTGAGCCACTCCCTAGTGTCTACAATCGCCTCCACCTCACAAACTCTAGTTACTATTTCCAACTAGGTTCATAATGCGAAGCTACCCCATACCCTAGCATTTTCTCCAACACGCCACAAGCTTCCTCAATTTTACCAATATTACAAAAACCCTTCATTAAGACATGAAAGACTGAAAAATGTGGAGGAAAACCCTTTGAAATCATCTCATCCAAATAACTCTTTGCTTCATCATACATACCCTGATTGGATTATCCTCCAACTAAAGTGCGATAAGACACCAAATTTGGCAAGCAACCATTTGAGGGCATATCCTCAAGAACCTTGGAGGCATCAAAAACACGACCTTCCCTACAAAATCCCAAGATAACCGTATTGTAATGAACAATATCGGGATTACATCCCTTAACCTTCATTCGACAAAGAAGCTTATAAGCCTCTTTAAGTTTCTTTTTCCTACACAAGCTATTCAACAGAGTGGTGTAACTCAAAGTATTAGGAACAAACCCTTTGTTCAACCTATCCTCCAACAAGTCAACAGCCTTATTCACCTCCACAATCCCTGCATTAAAATTCAATACGACTCAACATCTGGAATGACATCTCTCTTAAACATTTGATTGAGAATAGAGAGTATGGAATGCTCAAATCTCCATTCAAGCAGAACGCCCGCATTATAACATTGTAAGATTCGGTGTTGGGCAAGACACCGTACCGGTGAGCGGATTTAAAGAGGTCAAAAGCGGGGTGGAGCTAGTTCCTGTGAGCGATGAGGATTTTAAGGATGAGGTTCAAGTGCTTGGGGAGGAGTTTCATGTTGAACTCAAGAATCGTGTAGAATGTTTTGACAGCTTTTTCAGGAAATCGGGCATCTCCATAGATTCGAATGATGTGGGAGAAAGGGGAGGGGTTGACAGGGTAACGATCGGACTTGAGGCGAGAGAGGAGGGATTGAATGAGACAAAGGTGGTGAGATCGACCAAGTTTGAGGATGAGAATGTGGTACGTGGAGTAATAGTGGCGGAAATTAGGTTGGCTAGAGGCCAAGTTAAAAATTTCTTTAGCAAGGAGAGGGTCTGAATGAGAGGCTATGAGCTTTTGAATTCGAGCTGGAGACCCAATTGAGGTTCCGAAGGAAGGAGCTCCTTATTTCTATTTTTGGTATTCTTGTTCTTGTCTGAGGGGTATAGAAGAAGAAAAGTACGGTGTTGGCATTTTTGTAGGGTGAGTGGAAAAACGGATGACGGCAATAGTTATTCGTTTGTATTTTGCAAAATTAGATGAGATTTTGACCCCCATTGTCTCTTTTCAGATTAGAATGAAGATTCACCCCATTGTATTTTGCAATTCTTATCTTGTTGGCTATCATTTGACAACTAGTTGCTGAATGTAAAATGTCGCAAAATCTGCAAGAATAAATAACAAATGTAGAAATAAGCATAATATTAAGATAATTTTGAGCTTGCAAGATAGAAATTGTCAATGATTACTCCATCTTATAGTTGATATTAGGGGTGCACAAGGTTCGGGTTGGTTCTGTTTCACTGTTAAACCAGAAACCAGTACTAGAACTGGGGTCCAGGATGGTTCTTGGGTTGGTTCGGATCGGTACTCGGTTCTAATCACTTTTTATTATGTAAAATTTATTATGTATATTCTGGAATTAAAAATTACCTTCAAACACGAAATGATGAAAATTCCTAATAATAAAATTATGTAACTCTTTCTAATCACCTCTTTCTAATTAATCAAATTATGCCGAATAATAAAACTAATAGAATAATAAAATGAAGCCATCCTCATAAGTGTGAGCCAAAAAATACATTCAATCAAATTTTACCTTTCCTATTGTGCAAAAGACAACCAATTCACACATTCACCTCAAATATTATCTAAAACAAGGCTTTGAAGTTGAGTATAAAGAAAAGAACTTTGTTGATTGCTGATGGACAAACATGAACATGAAACACATACAACATGCCTTAATTGTTGGGCAAGTATGTCTGAATCGTCCCATGATCCAACCAAATATGCCTTAATTTCTCGGTTCTAATCACTTTTTATGGAACGTATCGTGTCACCGGCGATTTTGAGCAGGTCAGCAGCTGGTTTGTATGGGAAAGGGCTGCCGTGGGTTAGGGTAAAAGGAGGCTGGTCGAATAGAGGTCTGTCTGAAGTGGCTAAGGTAGGTGGAGGTCCAGTGGGTCATAGAGGGTTCCGGACATGGGGTTTGGGGAAGAGAGAGAGAGAGCAGAGAACGGTTATGAGTAAGGGTTTTTAGTAAGGTAGTATACATATGGGTAGGGCTTTTAGTAAGTTAGTATATCTCGGTCGGTCTGATGATGAGTTTTCGGATTGGATTGATATTTTTTTAGGAGGGAGGGGTGGGATTGGGAATCGAATCGAAACATCGATTTTTTGGGGGGAATCGAAACCAAACCATTAATTCAAAAACTCGAATCGAATCAAACCATTGCCATCGATTTGGTTTGGTTTATCGGATTTTCGACTTCACTGCACACCCCTACTTGAAATACTGGAAGATACTAGATCAGAAAGTAGCATGATATGAAATTTAAGACAAATCATAATAAAATCGACAAAAAAAAAGAGTTGTACACAATCACAATCATCTCTTGACCTCCTGTACTAAGTAAAAAACTTTCAAAACTCTAAACTTGACAGATTCATATAACTTGACAGCTATTAAAAAGTACCCAAAATAGGGTATTTCATAGAGGGATAAACTAATGTAGTTATGTCCCAATTAAAAGCATATAAACTTTGATGACGTAGAAGATTTGGATAAAGAAGAAAAAGAAAAGGAACTCAACCAGAATATAGATGACAATATTTGTACAGACAGATTTCCAATTGAAAAACTAAAGGAACTAAGAGAGACATTAAGGAAAACATTAATCGTCGAGTTAATAGGAAAATTCCTCTCATTCCATTATCTAAACCAGAAACTATCCTCTTCGGAAAATCAATGGTAATATCACAAGTTTCTACATCACAAAGTTAGTTCGATAGAGGATTACCTAAAAAGCCATCACTAGTCGTTCATAGCGGATCATCACTTATCACTTATAAAATCGAAACACACTCCTCGACATAAAAACATATTTTTTTTTAAATATATATATTTTTAGTTTAACCCATTTAGTCTCTCAAACACTTATTTATTTAATATTCTTTTATTTTTAAAGGTCCGCGCTAGCGACACCCCCTCCCCTCCCCACCTCCCCCACCCAAACCCAATCCCCATTGTTGAAGCTCCGGTGAGGATAGTCGGAGCTCTAAAGAACTTTATCGAAGCTCCGACAGTCATCGATTAAGCTCCAACGACCCTCACCGGAGCTTCGATGAGGATTGTCAGAGCTTCGACGAGACCTATTGGAGCTCCGGCAAGGGAAGGGGGTGGAAGGAGGTGGGTAAATGGGTTTGAGTGTATCCCTTTTTGAGTGCTTTTATGTGGTGAGGGACTTTTTGAAACAAAATAAAAAGGCTTTGACTAAACACGTATTAAAAATGTTCGAGGACTATTCGATATATGCCCCTATAAAAATATTTTTTTATAAAAAATTAGGATCGTTTGGTTATGTATTCAGAAAATTTGATTTAAACAATGTTTTTAAATACAGTTTTAAAATTCATTTTTATGTGTTAATAAGTATTGATGTGCTTTTGGTAAATTTATTTTTAAATACAATACTTATTTTCAATACAGTTTTTTGAAAATTTGGTAAAATTGACAAATATGTATATTTATATTACACACACGCACACATACACACACACACACACACACACACACACACACACACACACACACACACATATATATATATATATATATATATATATAGAGAGAGAGAGAGAGAGAGGGGGGGACGGAGGGAGGGAGGTTCAAAAGCGAACCAAAAGACCGAACTTTTTAACGAACCTATTATGACATTAAAAAATAACCCAATTAATTCATATATTGTATTTGGTCCGCACCAGCGGCAACGGACACACGTGTGACACACACGCGTGTTACTCGCCCCTTACCCCCCCCCCCCCCCAACCCCAAATTCGGGCAGAATCTACCTACTAACCCCCGTCGGACCTGGTTAAACCTCCGACCAACAACTCAACCATGCCCCTGTCTCCATTTAGCCCCATCAACCCAAATCCGATTGGCTATCCCATAAAAACCGGCGATGCACCTCCCTGATGTTTGGGTTGGATTTAAGGTATGTTGGGTTTTGGTGTTTGGGTTTTAATGGAGGAGAGAGAAAAAAAAACATCATCGTCCACTCAGCATCCAAGGAAGCGTTGGAAGCTTATAGCGATAATAGCAGGAAACGTTGGTGGGTTTCTGTTATTATGCATTTTAGGAAGAACAAGACGAGGGAAGTGAAGAGCATGGGAGTGGTGGAGCCAGAGACGGAAGATAAACGAAGACGGAGTTCTCGTGTGTGTGTGTGTGTGTGCTTGGGGTGGGGGGTGTGGTGTACACGCGTGTCTGTTGACGCTGACGCGGACCGAATACAATATAGGATTTTTTTAATGTCATAATAGGTTCGTTAAAAAGTTCGGTCTTTTGGTTCGCTTTTGAACTTCTCTCTCTCTCTCTCTCTCTCTCTCTCTCTCTCTCTATATATATATATATATATATATATATATATATATATATATATATATATATATATATATATATATATATATATATATATATATATCGTTGTCAATGGACAGGGTCTAGACCCGGACCCGGCCCAGATCCGACCAGAATTAACGGATCTGAGCAAATTTTATAGACCCAATTATCCGATTACCCGATTAGTTAATGGACCGGGGTTGGATATACATGACTCCGATCCGATAAGGACCCGATCCGAATGTGTATATATATAATATAATAAATATATATTTATATATAATATTATATATATAGTCTTACATATAGTTACTATATATATACAGTACTGCTCTTGTACGGACCAGTCCGCATTTTAAAAGTGCGGACCGGACATGTGTCACCAGGCGGTGAGCCTAGAAAATATCGGCTAAATAAAAGGCACACTCTCTCTCTTATTTGGGCTCACCGCCAGATGACACATGTCCGGTCCGCATTCTTAAAATGCGGACTAGTCCGCACAATAGCAGTACTATATATATATATATATATATATATATATATATATAGTTACAGGTATTCGGGTCAAGTCCTCGAGTCCTTAATGGATCCGGGTCTGGATCCATATCCTGAGACCCGACAGGGTAATCGGGTAAGACCCGATCCGCTAAAAAATACCCGGATCGAATATGGATATACCCTTACCAGATCCAGACCCGATCCGTTTAAACCCATATATGTATGTATGTCTATACTATGGTATTGCATGTATAATCCACAATAAAATTATATACATGCATGAATTGATAATATTATTTAATGCATATGTATTATATGTTTATTTTATATTACTCCGTACATTAATAATACATGTATAAACTATATATAAGTATCATGTATGTATTGATAATATTATTTAACATATGAATATTAGTATATTATATAATTACATAATTACATAATATATATATATATATATATATATATATATATATATATATATATATATATATATATATATGTAATTTTGTGTACAACATTTATATTTTTTATTTATTAGAATTATGCACATATTTAATGTATTATGTATGTATATTATATGTTAAGGTATAAATGCATAAAAGTATTAAGGATGAATAATTCTGAGTTGAACAATAAAAAATAGAATTTAGAAAATACCTTTTACTGTTTTACTGAAAAACTTGATTATAACACATAAATATTATAATTCAGTATTTAAAAACAGGTGTGACAAACGCAAATTCTTATCAGAATTATATTTAAAAGCAGAAACCATAATTATAATTGATAACCAAAGAGGCCCTAAATACCTTCCAGAAATGTGTTCGAAATAAGTTTTGGAAATGTTGTCTCATTAACATATATAATTTAGCCAACTAAACGCATCTTTAGTTATATATATAAACTATGATTTATATTATGCAAAAATATAAAGATAATTTAAAAGCTTATTTTGCAAAAAAAAAATACTATATATAATTACGAAACTGCACATTTTTACTATAATATGAATTCGATATCTTATTTTTAAAACATTATATTGATACTCCTTTTTTATGTGGCATTGCATACAATAAACTCAAAAATGTGATATTTTTAGCAACTTTATTTGCAACCAAAATAATATGATACAAGAATTTTCAATCTTTTAACTTTAAGTAATCTAATATTATTGTACAAAATGTAGAAAATACATTTCAAATACATATCTTCCACAAATAACATAACACTCAAAGACAAAACTAAGGTAAAAATAAATATCTCCATAAACACAATATTAAATTATTAACAAAATATACACTTTAATATATATGTAAAAAAATTATAACACACTCAGTTTTTGCCCAACCAACTTAATTTCTTTTGAATGAACACAAACAAAAACATGAGAAATTAGCTATGTTTGCCAAAAGAAAAAATATTATAATATAAAACAAAAGTTTGTCAATGTTAATTGACTCTCTCTAAAACAAATTTGTCTTCCAAACGCATATTACCAATGCCTAAATTTCTCTCCCTTTTTACTTTATAGTTTCAAGTTCATTTCCATCTTTGATCACAATGGCCCAAAACCAAGAAAACCGCCCATAAGTTGATTGGAGGCAAGTCCCCAAGAAAGAAGTTGGCCACAAAGGCTTCCCAGAAGTTTGCCCCGGCTATCGAAGGAGTGAAGAAACCTCATTGTTTCTGCCCCTGGTACAAATCTCGTCAATTATTTCGTAAAACCAACAACTGCAATTTCTAAATCTGGTCATCAATTGGGGTGGTTTTAAAGGGAAGTTGATTTTGGAGGTTATCTAGATCAACCCTAGGGTGGTAGTAGCAGATTTGGTGGGGGTATCTATAAACATTTTATAAGGGTGTTAAATAGAGAGAGATATGCCGACTTGGAGTTATAGCGAGGAAGGAGAGAGACTTTTGGGTTTTCAAACTATTGATTTTAATGGGAGTATAAAGGATGTGAAAATTCAATCGGTGGAGTTGTAAAAAACAAAGTTAGAAAAGATGGATAAGCAAATAGATAGAGAGAATAATAAGTGATTGTTGCCACGTGGACACCCTAAATAAAGAGCCATCTTAACTCTTGTCTTCCATTTTATAATTTTAGTATATATTTTAAGCATTACAAATATTATTTATTTATTGACGTAAATACATTAGTTAACAAAAGTTATACCTTAAAAAAAATTGTCACTAAATGATTTAGTTTGCCATACAAATATTATGTTATATATTGAATTTCTCATTTGCAAAATATTAATTAGAATACAAAACAAATGCATCAATTAATTTGTTTACTAAGGGTGTGTTTGATTAGAAAGTTGGAAAATTATTAAAAAGTAATTCATTTTTATGAGAAGTTGCAAAATGAGTGGAAAATACAAGAGTTATTTGGTTTTACTTTCAATGGAAATCATTTATTTAGCAATGGGTAAGAAATGTTTTCCAGGAAAAATGATAAAATTATGCAATACTTTTCATATTTATAACTATTGTTTTCATCGAATGTATTGAAAATCAAGCACCATAAAGTTAAAAAATGAATTAAAATATGCATTTTCCATGGAAAACATATCACGCTAATCAAACAGACGCTAAGTTCTTCTTCTACTTTTTATTCTTTATTAGGGCCCGTTTAGTTGTCCCAAAACTGTAAATTGGCCCATTTGTAAATGTAACGCCCCGGCCTGACTTTGGGTCACCGTTGGGTCAACCCGCACTGAGTCAAGGAGTTAAAGGGGGAGGGGGGTGTTTAGTAAATTTTAATCAAAAAAGTCCTTCAGTATACCTTATTTAATTAGAATATAAAATCTCAATTTTTATAGTTTTAAGAAAAGCCTGATCACTTTACGTAATTTACTAATTTACAATATTTGTTTATGAAAATCCGAGTTAATTCACCATGCCATTTAAATTGAAAATGAACCACCATCTTGAATCATTACAAAATTATGACCAAAGTCCCAAATAAAAGTTCAAGCACCAAGTGTGCAAAATACCAAATGTCTATTATTTGGAAAGCAAGTACAAAGCATTTTACTAACGACTATCGCCCCCTGGGACCCTACTCGAATCCTGTCCAACGTTCCTATTGGGTGTACCTAGGGTGGGCGGGTTTTTTTAAAATAAAAGTAAAGCAGGGGGTGAACAAATGCCCAGCATAGTGGTTAACACTACGCTATAAGTTTTTTTAAAATCGTATACACATAACTTGTATATTTTTTAGAGAAGAATGAACGGTAACAATTTAGTTAGTACTAATGCAACGACACACAATACACCCGAGAGATGAGCACATACTCACAATTAACCAATACTGCCACCATTTTCATCGGGTCTAGAGACTAATTATTCACATTTGCCTTTTAGTCCCACTTATCGTATTTCCATTAAGTTGTTTAACTTAACATTACGATAACCCATTTAATTTCCTTTTTATTATACATTTCGGAATTTCACCAATAACAGCGTACTTTAATTAGATCCACACCGCCGACGACACCACCATATGCTCTGGCCAGTGATTTTGGGATTTTCACCTTAGGGTTCCGGGCCCTTCTTACTTTTCCCAGTGTCATCCAAGTCTATCCTTTTGTGTGCTTTAACATTTTATCCAATGTCCATATTATTCCATTTACCATTTTCGTCACACCATAGGTTTAGATCATTCCTTATATCATCAACGTGCCAAACTTACTTTAATCCATCTTCACCCAAAAAAAACTAGATAAGATCTCAAGATGGAACCTAACCCTCAGGACCCTCAAGTTTTGTCAAAATTCCCCTATCACCTCATTTCATCATAACATTGCGAAGAAAAAACATTTGATTTTGTTTCATTTGGCACTAAAATTAAGCCACCCTTCTTACAAGATCACATTTATCATTTTATGCTCAAACCCATATTTACCCATTTTGTGTTTTACCACATAAAATGATGTTCAACATTTAAGACAAATTCAACTAAAGTCCATTGCCTTGTCTTGTGATCACATGTAAGCCCCAATATTTACTTCATCATTATCATATCTATTAATCACATTTGGGGTTATTTTTCTACACCCTTTTCATTTGGATATAAACCCATTTTAACATGCTTATTTCAGTTTATAGTCCCTTCATTTAACCTACTATATGTTCAAGAGAGGATTTCAACCTTGAAATACTCCAAATATGCACTCTAATCAACACTAATCAAGGGCTCGTATAAATTCACATGCTTTCTTTCAATTACCAAGGTAAATGCCATTTTTATAAAAAGACCCATTAGGGTTTGTCGTGAAGAAAATCCCATTTTTTTTGCAAGACTAATTATTTATTATTTGTCACTGCATTTATAGGAATTAAATTTCATCTAGTGACATCCTACATGGTTTTCATACCTAGAAGAACCTATCCTACCTTTGATTTTGAAGAGGAGAATTAAAGAAAGGTGTGACTTGAAATCTCCCAAATGCCTAAGCTTTAAGACCTCTATGTCCACAGAACCCTAGCTTCCTCAAAGCTCCACACAAAATTGTCCTACTGTCTTTTTCTTGAACAAGATAACTTGTAATGTAATGGAGATTTTTGGGGATGGTTAATCTTTGGTGCGAGTGTAGTTTACTACCACCCAGGAAAAATGGTGGAAGATGATTTAAGGAATGGAGAGGGAGTCGTGATGTCTTGAGAGAGAGAAGAAAATGATGGAACTATTTGGGAGTTTATACATCCCACGTTTCTCTCTCTTATACACAACCAAACTTCCATATAAATATATAAAATACCCCATCCGATTCATCTAGACCGTCAGTCTCTAAGAGATGACACTATATTTTGATCCATGGTTCTAAAGTTTGATAGCAAAATTGGAAGGACTTTTTTGTGGGTTTTATCATCCCATGTTTTTCTCTCTTGTATACAACCAACACTCCACAAGGTCATATCATATATACTAAGAGATTCATCCATACCGTCAGGCTCCAAGAGCTGACACCATGTCTTGATCCACGATTGAAAGTTTGATAGCGTAATTAACAGGTCTGATTTGTCAGGATCGCTCGAATGATAGTAGCCCCTCGTTCAAACACCATTCACTATTGTTTGAATGAGACGGGAATCTCGTTTGAACAATAAAATTATCGATTGAGGCCCTAATTTTCTATATTTTTCGCAATATGCCAGAACAACTTCCAAAATCACAAAAAAGGCACCAAATTAAATCAAATGAAAGGATAGAAGTTCTTTAAACAATAATTCTCTTTATTTAATTTCCCATGATTACGAATTACATGAAAAGAGGTACGATATTTGGTTCAGGGTATTACAGTAAATTAGCCCATTTACAAATTGGCTCATTAATTGTGTTTGGTTTCGTTAATGAAATGATTCTTAATTGTCCCATTTTAGCCCATGTGTAAAATTTGAAATTGGAGCATCTCAAGAAAAAAGGTAAAATGCATCCATTTGAAATAGGAATTATAAAATGTTCATCCGGCTGCCCCTCTCTCTTTCCCCCCTCCCGTATTTTTTTATCACTCTCTCTTAATTCGTTTTTAACTTTTTTTATTAAACTTTAACACCAATTTGAGATTACCAAACATCACCTAAAATTGGATTTAAACTCATTTCAAATCCATTAATATACAATTCACAATGAACCAATTTACATACTCAAATAATTTACGCAACTAAACGAGGCCTTGGTTAATTTCGTACTACATGTAAAATAGAAATTTCAAATGAAGTTGTTTTCTGAATCCTATAAAAATTAAACTGTTTAGAGTTAACTTATACAATGAAGCCCTGCCAAAATGACTTTGAAACAAATAAAATGTACTTGCCACAATGATATGTTGGAGGAAGGTGTAGGATGATATCAAGTCAGTATAGGTTGGGCCATATATGTGCTCAATTAGTCTCACATTATCGCAAAAGACGAAGGTCTGCTTAGTTGCACAAATTAATTGATTATGTAAATTGGTTCATTATGAATTAGTAAATTACAAACGAGTGAATTTGAATTGAAAATGAGTGGATTTCAAATGAGTTTAAATCCATTTTTACGCAATGTTTGGTAATTTGAAATTGATGTTAAGGTTTCATGAGAAAAAAAAAGATAAAAACAAATTGACAGAGAGGGAAGGGGAGGGGAGGGGGAAGGGAGGGGAAGAGAGAGAGGAGACTGCACTTTATGTGACTCATATTTTAAATTGATGCAGTTCACATTTTTTATGAAATGATTCAACTTCAGATTTTACATATGAGATAAAATGGGGAAATTAACTAATCATTTCATTAATGAAACCAAACAAAATTAATGGGACAACCAAATGAGGCCGAAGAATTCGTCTACTACTTTTGCCTTTAATCATGCATGCTTTTTTTTTTTATTCAATTGGTATTGGGGGCCAAATTTATACGCCAAACTACATCAATCTTGACTATCAATGCCAAAAATGAAAGAATGTAATTTTATTTTATTTAGTACACAATAAGTTGTACCATTTGCTCTTTTATTTGCATTTTCCATTTGCATGTCCCAAAATCCAGACGTAGCATAAAAAAATCAATTATGCAATAGGCCTTAACAAAAAACTCTTAACTTCGGCCTTTTCCCAAAGGAATACGATTAATCATAAAACTAAGTGTACACAACAACCATAAAATATAGTAATTGGTCTGTCATATATCTTACAACATCATATATCCAATTGTATTATCAAATTTATCAAATATATCACATAGCACATACATGGTATTGTGCCATCAAATTATGGATATAATTAAGCATATTGCGAATTATATATTTACATATAATTTTTTATAATAAAATTTACAAATAAATGTATAGATATCGCATTATCCACCTATACTTAAAACCACCCACTAACTACATTCAGTGATAAATTCAGCCAAACCAAATTGGGAGACAAAACTTTATTACTGTAAAAGAAACTATTACAAACCAATTAACATTACAAGGAAAAAGAGGCCCAATAATTGATTTCACCTTTAAAAAATAACTAAACAAACACTTCACTCATACAAGGTCTTACTTATACATCCACCCCAAAAAATCTTTCTTCCCTCTTTAACCACCTAAGGCAGAAAAAAAATAAGGAACGTATAAAGTAGTGTAGACACCCCATTCTAGCACCCCCTAACCTCTCCTTAGGTCCTTAGCACCTCCCTCCATCACTACAAACCTAAGTCATACCCCGAGTACTGACCTAGAGGCCATTGGGCACTACCAGGCTCCGTTTTACCAAAAGTCATACTCTTCAGCTCGATCAAGACTGAATGAATCCTCGCTGGGTACTGAAACCCCTTTCCAACGGTCCACCCCGTGCGTGATTCTGACTTACGGTGCGGATGAACGACTTGTTCTCCCGAAACCTAATTAGGAGACCACGGACGCTCTCGGGCCCCATTTGACCAAAGTTAACTCTTTAGCTCGATCGAGACTGAATGAATCTTCAAAGGGCACTGAAGCCCCTTTCCAACGGTCCGTCCCGTGTGAGATTCTGACTTACGGTACGGACGAACGATCCGTTTTACTCTGAAAGATCATCGAACGCTTCCAGATCCCGGTTGACCAAAGTCAACTCCCCAAACTGAGTCAAACTCCTTGGAATGTCGGAGTACATCTCCTGACATTTCCAATGGTTTGCCCCGTGCGCGATTCTGGCTTACCATGAGGACGAACGATCCGTTTGCGTCCGACGATCCCCCGTCCAAAGGACCGATGAGCGTTTCCAAGCCATATTTGTCCCAAAGACAACTCTCGAACTCGAGAGAAGTCCAAGTATTTTCTAAGGTCTCTGAAGTACCTTTCCAACAGTTCATCCCGTGCGCCATTCGGATCATTGGTTTGTGTTTTATGACCATTTTTTTTAAGGAACCTGAAAGAGACTGCCAAACGGCAGGTTCCAAACCGTGCCTATTGGCGGCGTGCCTAAAAACACCTATCGATTGGCAGGACCAGACCTATGCCGATCGCCAATGCCGTGGGCCTATAAAAAGGAGGGCCTAACCTCATTGCAAGGGGACCCAAGATCTGAAATCCATCACTCTCAGCGAACTCAGAAAACCTCTCTCGAAGTCAGCGTGATTTCCACACCCAAATCCTTTTCCAACCTTCACTTTTAATCATCTTTCTCATCAATCTTGGTGAATTAACTACCCTTCATCATCATCCAAGTGCAAGGACTGCTCTCCAACATTCAAGATCAAGCTCAAGATCTTTAAGAAGGTCTAACTATCTCAACTCCCTCTTTAAATTCTCCTAAATTCGCATTAACTTATTTTATTACTTAGCACTTTTATTCTCTCCATCTCACATATCCTACTATACTTTTTATTTTATTATTATTTCACATCTCTTATTTTCATATAAATAAAACCCAAAAAATAAGAAAAAGAGGGTTTGCTCATAAATTCCAAACTGGAATTCTCACACTTTTCTCACAACTAAAACATTTTTTTACACACACACATATAAGAGAAGTCCCCGGTTGGATTTATGGGATAAATCCACTGTTCTAAAAAACCCGCCTAGGCTTAAGGCTTGGGAGAAACGCCTCGCCTTAAGTTTTTTACGCCTTATTCTTAGTAAAATCCTTAAGGCGCACTTTTTTCTAAAAACAGCGATGCTTTAGTGAAACGATATCGCCTTTTAAAGAATTTTTTTACTAACCGGACCATTATTTCATCCAAAATAATCCAATAGTATTTTAATTTGCATAAATTCGGACATATTTTTATAATATGTACAATTTTAGTATTTTAATAGCCTTGTTATGGTTTAAAAATATTAAAATATATTAAAAAGGCCTAAACGCCTTTTCACGCCTTTTTACGCCAAGGCCCGCCTAGGCTTCTAAGGCTTAAGGCTTGGCCTCCACGCCTCGACCACGCCCCGCATTTTTTAGAACCTTGGATAAATCCAACCCCTCGTTTTTCATACGAACTACGTGGACTTTGATGCCTCTATAGGCTACGTAGGCGTCTCGGCGTAAAACCCGAGACTCGAGTCTATTCTTTCCAATTTTTATTTTTCTATATACTTTAACTTAATTCTCTTAGATTATACATATTTATATATACATATATTTGTTCTTAGTGGCTTATTATTCCATATGCATTATCGTTCCATTATAACGATCAACGCTAGGATAATCGCATAAATCCTATTTTCTAATATTACCTTTAGGAACATTCCTACGGATGACTCGCTTTATCTCTTCCATGATACAAGTCGAGGATTCCTATCTCTATTATATATACACATGCACACGTATCACAGGGAAATAGAGGAAAATAACAACAAATCCATGAGTGACCACAAGGGCGGAATGGGTGCCTAACACCTTCCCATTTCGTAACTTAGTCTCCGAACCCTACTTGAATCATTTTTGGTTTCGTATGTATTAGTATGTCTTTGGATGTTGTCCTTTGGGATGGCACCACCTTCTTTTATCTGTTTTGAGTAAAATAGACTGACGAGTCCATCTCTCTTCATTTTTCACCTCACACATCGCCGACGACGGCCGAAGCGCTTTCGAGAGGGATGTGCAGGACCAAGATCCTCTCACCGCAGAGATGACCCCTCCTCCTCTCTCTCTCTCTCTCTCTCTCTCTCTCTCTCTGCGAGGATTGGGGATGGCCACAGTGGCGATTCCGGTGGGGACGTTTTGAGGGCTAGACTCTTTTTACATGGGTGTTTTATTTTCTTACATATTCACCTATTTTGAATGTTCCCCTTTTGTTATTCGTGTGTACCTCATGCTTATGCTTCTATTCACACACTTGTAGAAGATTCTCCATGTACACTTCGCACCACGTGCACCTAGGATCACATATATCCACATATTGCACGCATCACTTATCCATACTCGGTGTACTATTGGTACTTGGACTTTGCTCCTTGTTTGGCATGATCAAGAAAGATACTCTCATTATAAGATACTAATAAGAGAATCATGCATGATTCACACGATATCACCAAAGAGCATTGTTATTTACCAAATTTTGTCCAGTAACTGGAGGGTCACTTCGTGATGGGCGCTGGTCCGCCAGAGTGCAGTTAGCCTAAGCGATATGACTCTCACCTTCCATTGGCCAAGTACCTTCGACGTATATCGAACGGTTCCCCCGCATCGTACCACTTGACCAAAGTCATGACGCGAGGTATATCGCAGGGAACTCGTTCACGTACGCTTAGTATATCGAATTCGCCTTCACACGTACTTTCTCCATGAGGTATATAGTGAGGCAACTCACGTACACTCAGGTATATCAAATGGCTTGTCTACACGTACCGATTGCCCTCAAAAGCAAGACGTATATCGTGGAAGTCACACCAAAGGGGGGAACCCTTTCAAATTCACCCAACCAACTACATACCCACATATAGGTGTCATGCCTAGGACACACATGTTAGATTGCCAGTTTCGACAAGAAACTCTACTAAAATTCTGGGTTAGCCTGCCGCCCAAATTTTCGCGCATTTTTAAATGGGACCTTGCCCGTGAGCCTGGTCACAAGTCCAACCATAGCTTTACATATGTTACAAACCCAACTTTTCCAGGCTCGGGTTTCATCCGACATTTTATTTTTCATTTAGAAGAATTTAATACAAGTGAGAACATAATAATTATAATAATCATGCTGAGACCCATCTCCCAAAATCTTTTCTCCTCCCTTTATCAAAAATCCAAAAACATTTCGCCTTTCTTTATCAAAAATCTAAAAACATTTCTCCCTTCTTTATAAAAAATCCAAAAATATTTTGTCATTCAATCTCAAAAAGAAAAAAATGTCAAAAATATTTTCATTCTTTTTTTGTCAAAAATAAATCCCATTTTTACGCCTTCTCAGGTTGATTGCACGCCCTTGGCCTGGCTCCTTATTGGCTTTGGTCTTCAGTCAAAACACCCCAGAGTTCTGTCCTTTCCCCTGCTACTTCTTTCGAGTCCGGAATCCATCCACTTTCCATGGAGAACACAGATCAAGTACCAGTTGTGCAGCCATATCTGATGGCAGTCTTAGCTCAGCTCGTGTCTAAGATTGATAACCTCCAGACTGAGGTCCGAGAGATGCAACAAAACTAGGTTCCTATTCCTTAAGAGCCCGAGGCCCTATTCCCTCGTGCTATGGGTCCACCCGAGTCTATCTGGGTTCTCGAAGAGTATCAGCATGCTCCACGTGCCCCCTGCTAATGGGTTGTCGCCTGCTCAGCTTCCTATGCCAAAACCTGCCCAACATGGGGCTAACTTGCCTATGATCATTGATCCAAAAGAGGAAGAGTTGAATAAGGTCAAAGAAGATCTCAAGATGCTAACTAAGAAGTTTGACCAAGTCAGAATCTTTTGGAATTACATGGACTACACCCACATATATCCTTATCCTAAAGCGAGGTTACCCGAGAAGTTCAAGATGCCAAATATCAAAAAATTAGAAGGAAGTGGACCCCCGATTGTTCATCTTCACAGTTATCACCGTTTTATGACTCTCCTATGGGCTTCTGAAGAAGTGATGGCCCAATTATTTCAGCAAACTTTAAAGTATAGTGCCCTCCGATGGTTTTTATCTCTCGAGGAGTCCAGAATCCATAACTGGGAGAATGTAGCCCAAGAATTCATATCGCAGTACAAATACAACGAAGACCTTGAGGTCACCCGTCGTGATTTAAAACTGATCAAACAAAACTCTAGGGAATCATTCAGTAACTTCATATCCCGACGGAGGGAAAAAGAAGCCACTATGACCAATCGGCCATCCAAGGAAGAACAACTCAACAGAGTGAAGAAGAACTTCTTACCCCATGTTCGAGCAACAATGGGAGGACAATACTATCCCCACTTTCGAGCACTCAAAGTTTTCAACGCCCTTCCCTTTGTCATTTGCTGGTGGTAAGCTTGGTATCTGGTAATGCCTTCCTGATCTTCACCAGAGATGACTCTAGAGGAAAGCAAGATCCTCGATCAACTGAAGAAAACTCAAGCTAACATCACTCTATGGGGGCTTTTCATGTATTCCCAGCTGTACAGAAATGCTTTGATCAAGTTGCTCACTGGACCCACAGTTACTCCTTCTACCACACCAGAATAAGCGGTAAATTTAGTTGGATCCTTGACCTCTACCCGAATGCCATCCTTTTCCGAAGAAGAAATCCCCAGAATTGGGCCAAACCACAATTATTCACTCAACATCTCAGTCGAAGTTATGGGGAAGATCGTACCACTCTCTCTTGTTGATAATGGATCCGCCTTGAATGTTTGCCCATTAAGAACCTTCAAATGCTTAGGACTGAAGAAAAGTGACCTCGCTCCAACCTCCGCTGCGGTACGTGCCTACGATAATACCCGTTGGGAGGTCATGGGATCCATAAAACTTGTAATATGGATTTTCCCTATACACCCTGTCGTTGAATTCCAAGTTATTGACATCCCAACTTGTTTCAACATATTGCATGGACGACCTTGGCTCCACAGTATCAATGTGTGTCTTCCTTGCTCCATCAGAAATTAAAGTTCTTCTCTGACGGACGAGTCATCACCATTTTGGGCGATAACGACAATGCTGAGGGTGTAAGTACCAACAATCCAATCCTTAAGATACAGCACGGGTCAAATGATATGCTCCTATCAGGATTCTGAGTTGATCCACTTCTGGTCCCGACAGGGGACGATTTCAGAGAAAGGGTTTGTCCAGAATACGACCCTCGTGGCAACGTCAATGTGATTCAAATATTTAAAAACATACACTTCATTCCCGGACTAGGGCTAGGACAAAGACAACAAGGGATAATTGAGCCCATTGTACTGAAAAAAGCGTTCCCTCCTTGTGGTTTGGGGTATCAACTGTTAGAACAAGAGCTCATACTGATCCGCCAATCTCGACCAAAGATAAGATTAGACTGCATCCAGACTATCCCAGGTGACTCCTTGAACGGACGATTCATTAAAGAGGGTGAGGACTTCCCCTTTTTTGGCTTTCCGGAACCATGGTATGACCATACAGACAAGAAGATGAAGCCTGGAATGGAGATCTTTTTCCAGGAAAGCTACCCCTGGGCCGAAAGTTCCCTACACCATGAACAACCACTCATCAAAGATACCGAAGATTTCGAGGGAAGTGACTCCGAGGATTCGTTTAACTTACAGACACTAGGGCTGACACTTTGCATGGTTCATTCAAGCACTACATCATCGGATCCATCCCACCTGATTAAAGCTGCTGATACACCTCTCCTCAACTGGCATGCTGCACCAGTTCTACCTGTTAAAATCCCACCTAACCCCAATGATTACCCCATCTCTTCTTCTGTTGTCTATCCTTGCTCAAATGTAATTGATACCTCCTTTGATGAGGTTCTCAATGCTGTTTTTCCTTTCAATGAAATAAATGAAGATTTTTAGTATCTTGATGTGCCTTACATTAATTATTTAGATTCTAATCAAACTTATGATGATGATGATTTTGCAAATGAAAAATTCTTAACTGGTCTAAATAAGGTTAATAACAAACAACATAACCGCGTTTAAGTTAATGAAGAAGAAACTGTTATTGTTAAACCTCGGTTCTAGTAGCCAACTGCACAATATTAGGATAGGGGCTACCCTTGACGAGCATGAGCGCGCACAACTCGAAGAATTACTAAAGGAATTCGTGGATGTCTTCGCGTGGTCCTATGACAATATGCCCGGTATTGATCCTGAAATAGCTTAAGATGAGATCCCCACTCCCCCAGATTACAAGCCGATTAAACAAAATTGGAGAAAACTCTGCACCGAATGGTCGCTCAAAGTCAAAGAAGAAGTGGTCAAACAGCTAAACGTTGGCTTCATTCCCGTGATCGAATATCCCACATGGCTAGCCAACATAATGCATGTGCCGAAATTAGGAGGGAAAGTTTGGATGTGTGTAGACTATCGGGATTTGAACAAAGTGTGACACCCCGCCTAATAAAATACCGGACGATCTCTCCTTTATTAAATTAAAATCAAGGTGAACAGTTGGTTCGTTCTTAGCATCACTGTCGTAAAAATAACTTTTCCAATTTAAACACCCTAATTAATTAAGCTAGGTGTCAAAACCATTTTTAAACATTACTTTCCAAATTTTATTTTTAAACAAAGATTTAATTATTTATAACAATTCAAAATTTACGAATCACACCACAATAATCCTGGAACATATAATCCAAATAATTTAAACATTCAACAACTGAATCCCAATACTAAAAACTGAAAGTAAACCATCCACACAGTAATAAATCCCAAAATGACAATACTAGAAATATCTGAATCATAATGTCCAAATAAACAAATGAATAATGGAAAGGGCGACACATGCCCCAATAACTGAGAATGCTAGAAGTGGAATCAAGTAAATGAAGTCGTCTAAGCAAGTGGCCTGCAACTCCCACCTGAGATGCAGCTCGTTCCTTCCAAGGGATCCTAAGCAAGACGCCCCTGTGGCTGGGCACCTATAATATATACATATATATACAAAAGAGAAAGGAAAATGGAAACGGGTCAGAGCCCGATAGTGTATATGATTTAAAAATTTGTTTAGCAAGTATTTAAATTGTTTACAGGCCAATGCAACAACATATTAGAGCGGCACTCTCTTGAGAAATTCTCACCTCTCTTCTAATGTGCACGCCTATCGCCCTAACCTTCCCAACGGTTTATCTTATCATATATCGCACTAATTCTCCCAATGATTTAACTTATCTTAGGTTGCTCGTACGATTTAAAACTGAACAACATAATTGTTTAAGAGAATTGTTTCATTTAGTAACAAAGCTCTCATTTTAACTTTATTTATTAATAAAGTTTTCCAGTGTCATATTAAACTTTTCCAATAAGTATTTCCAATTTAAAGTCAAGATTCATTTCTTACTTACCATGACACAGTAAACAGTTCCAAATTTCAGAATTTCATATATATATTAATTACTCGTATAATATATATATTCTAACAGCACCCCACATAAAAATTATGGTGCGTGCATACTCTGCTATCCAATCCCCATATCTCTCGTACTAAGGGAAATACAAGTTCGGAATCACTCTCGAACTGTATTAACACATACACAAACAATATTGAGATGAAGCATAGATTCTAAGTCTCTAAGAGGATAACACATGCCCCCATGTCTCTTAGGACCGTCTGAACTATCGATTCGATAGCCTGTACCAAGGATATCTATCTTCTAAGGTACAAGTCAATATCTCCCATAAAGGTCCCATCGAGATAAGACTGTCCCAGCACGGTAACCTCAGTGATAGCAAGTAGCGCGGGCACGATTTTCACACATAGATAGTATATGCATACACAATCATATAACTATACTAATATTACCATATCACTTTTAGGTATATCTCAAATCCCATAGTTACGACATTTATCCCCATATTTCATTATTAGTTATCCTGTATAACGGTTCTTCTTTAACATTAATTTGAGGTATCATTCCAACTTACTACGTAACTCTCATGGACTCTATCCTCCCAAGTATAAAGATTCAGTAGGTATTCATCTATTTTCCATCGTAACCATCTTACGTAATCTCTCACTTTAATACGTAGTTTCATCGTTTCTTATATATAATATCCCAAAAATACAACTCTCGTCTTACATTAAAGGTCCCAAAATTTTTCATATACCCTACTGGTCTTCTTTATCTCCCAAAACATATTTATACGGGTGTCCAAGAATTATTTCTCATTAAAGTGATTTTAACTAATTTAAAAAGGGGAAATATGATTCTTCCAGGAGGGGTCGATCGATCGAGGTCTGGTGCTCGATCGATCGAACCTTCGATCGATCAAGCAGGTGTGCGATTTCTGCAGTTTTGCAGTTACGGGTTTTATCCTCTAACCTCAATAATTTCCATATTTTTCATTCCCAATCGTCCAAGAATTTGTACTACTAACATTATATCATCATATTATGTATTTCCTACGTAAAGCATGTAACTATTCGTCACTAAACATGGATTAACAGGCCAAAATTCATGTAAAACTCAAGAACCCTAGAAATCTCTTTAACATGGTTCTAATAAATCTTTTCCAGAATTTTCTTCTTCTAAAACATCAAAATTTCGTGGTTTAATCCTCTACATGTGAAAGGGTTTCCAGAATAACAATCAATTCATCACTACATGCAATTTCCTATCTCAAATTTTAGGTTTTTCTTCCATAAAACTCATCATAATCATTCCTAGACTAACATGAGTGATGCATCAACAAAATAAGCAAGATAAACACTTGCCTGAGATTTTCAACGTTCTGGTTTGGTGATGAATTTGGTGTGGTTGCGTTCCCCGTCGCGCGATCTACGCGTTGGTGGTGGTGGCGGTGCAACCGGATGGATTTTGGGCCTTGGATTGCTTTGGGAGCTCTCTCATTTCCTCTCCTATGGCCGTCACTTGTCTTTGGTTGTTCTAACCCTAGAAGACAACCTTAGACATCTGATATATCCCTTGAATTTTCGTGGGTTTAATTACCCAAAAATGTAAAATGTCCAAAATGCCCTCCCGGGGTACTAATTAAGCCTAAAAACACCCTGAGACCCAACGTAAACCCCCGGGTACACTTTTCTGACTATCTCGTCCCTTTCGGACGCGTTGGTGCACTCAAAATGACCATAAGGATAACTTAAAAATATTTTACTTTTATTTATCAATATTTAGTCCCGATGCGACACGGGCGCGTCCCGACTCAACTTTCCAAAATTGTCATTTTATTCACTCGTGACATTTAATATAACCAATATTATATATTACTTTGCTCATTAGTAATATTCAATAAATTTCCCATAATTACTAACTCTCATCACGTTAATAATTATAACATAATTAATTTTCAAATTTATATTAAATAATTAATTCACATTAAATTTAATAAATCCCCAAATTAATATAGCATAAAAATACGGGTATTACACAAAGCCTCTCCAAAGGATAATTATCCATTAACCAATATCGACATGATCGTGGACAACACAGCCAGTCATGCTCTTAAGTCATTCATCGACGGGTTTGCCGGATACAACCAAATTAAAATGCACCTAGATCACCAAGAAAAATACCGCGTTCATCACCCCATGGGGAACCTTTTGCTACACTGTTATGCCATTTGGTCTCAAGAATGCTGGGGGCTATCTACCAGAGGGTTGCTACAACCATCCTGCACGATCTGATTCATAAAGAAGTTGAGGTTTATGTGGATGATATGATTATCAAATCTAAAACTAGCGAAGGTCATGTTCCCGCTCTCTGAAAGTTCTTTGAACGATTGTGACGGTATCAGATGAGACTCAATCCACAGAAATGTGTCTTCGGCGTTACAAAAGGAAAACTCTTGGGATTCATGGTCAGTGAGAAGGGGATAGAAGCAGATCCTGCCAAGCTGAAAGCCATACTTGTGATGTCACCTCCCCGAATGGAGAAAGAAGTTCATGGTTTCCTTGGGAAATTACAATACATCAGCCGGTTAACCTCCATCTGTGAACCTATTTTCAAACTCCTCCTAAATGATTCAACCAAGGTTTGGAATGAGGCCTGCCAAGAAGCTTTTGACCGAATAAAATAATATCTGACCCAACCTCCGGTACTCATGTTCCCACAGCCTGGTCTCCCCTTGCTCCTATACCTAACCATAACCGACACTATAGCTGGGGCTTTGCTAGCCCAATACCTTGAAGATTCCCATAAATAAAGAGCCATCTACTACGCCAGTTGCAAATTGGTCGGTTACAAAGTCAACTACAATTATTTGGGAAAGGCATGTAGCGCGCTTATCTAGGTCACCCAAGAGTTGTGACACTACATGCTCGCCTTCCCTATCAAAATTATATCCCGAATGGACCCCATCAAGTACCTGCTTGAGAAGCCCACCTTATCTAGTCGAACGGACAGGTGGTTGATGCTCCTAGCCGAGTTTGATATTGTGTATGTCACACAGAAAGCCATGAAAAGAAGAGCCATCTCTGACTACCTCACAGACTACCCCGTGGAAGGAATTGATGTCTGGATCTCCGAATTCCCAGATGAAAACATCCTCTGCACTTCTCAAGACGAGCTTCGATGGCAAATGTTCTTTGATGGCGCTGCCAATAAAAAGGGATATGGCATTGGGATACTTTTGATCGCCCTGGATGACTCCCACATTCCCATCGCTATGAAATTGGATTTCCCCTGCACCAACAACATGACTGAATATAAGGCGTGTACGGTACACCTCAAAGTTACTCTCAAGAAAGGTATCCAATGCCTAGATGTCTACGGGGATTTTGCCCTCATCATCGGTCAAGTGCTCAGAAAGTGGAAAGTCAAGGACGAGAAACTCCAACCCTTCCATGCCCACTTAGAAGAACTAGCCTCCCAATTCCAAGATATCACCTTCCATTACCTACCTCGAGTAAAGAATAACCTAGATGATGCCCTTGGTACCTTGGCCTCCATGGTTGACATGCCCGAAGGAATAATAATGGCCCCCTTCTTAGTTCAAAAGTAAGATAAACTAATCCATTGCTACCACATTGAGCTCATCACCAAAGAAGATCCCGAGCTAGCCAATTGCTGGTACTATGATATCTAACACCTCCTCAAGCATGGTAGGTATCCCGAAAGTTCCAACAAGAAAGATCGAGCAACCCTCTGAAGACTGGTCGCCCAATACATCATTTGTCACAAAGCACTGTTCAAGAGAAACTTCAATGGAACCCATCTACACTGCATCACAAGGGCTGACATTGAAGAGATAATGCAGAAAATCCACAGCAGGGAATGTGGGTCCCACATGAACAGTCTCATTGCTTGCTAAAAAGATCATCCGATAAGGCTACTACTGGACCATGATGCACCGCTTATGTTCAGAGATGCCTTAAATGCCAACAGTTTTATAACCTTCAACACCTGCCTCCGCGAGAATTATACAACATGACTTCTCCCTGGCAGTTCTCCACCTGGGGCATCGACATCATAGGGAAGGTTACACCTAAGGCTTCAAATAGGTATGAATTCATCCTAGTTGCCATTAATTACTTCACCAAATGGGTCAAAGCTGAGTCATACGCAGTTCTGTACGCCAAGAAAGTGGCCAAATTCATTAGGAAGAACATCATATGTTGATATGGGGTCCCGCACGAGATAGTGTCAAATAACGGGTTGCACTTCGAGGTAGAAGTCACAGAAGTGGTCAACGAGAACGGGATTCAGAGACACAAATATTCTCCCTACCAACGTCTGACCAATGGTGCAGTCGAGGCCGCCAATAAAAATCTCAAAGCCATCATCAGTAAAATGACCGAAAGCTATCGAGATTGGGCCGACCGAATACCTTACGACCTCTGGGGCTACCGAACCTCTACTGGGGCTACCCCTTACTCTCTAGTCTACGACATGGAAGAAGTCTTACCCGTGGAGCTAGAAATCCCTTCACTTTACGTCATGCTCGAAAGCCAAGTCAGTGAGGAAGACTGGTATCAAAGCCGTTTTAACGAGATGTCACTCTTGGACGAAAGGAGACTGAAAGCGCTGTGTCACATACAAGGGTACCATCGCCGAATAATGCGTTCATTTAATAAGAGAGTCAAGGATCGCGATTTTCGAGAGGGGGATTTAGCCCTCAAAGAAATAGTAGAGCCCATCTGGGACCTCAGAGGTAAATTCAAGCCCAATTGGAGCTGCCCATACATTGTGAAGAAGATCTTGTCAGGAGGTTCCGCCATGCTTACTGACCTTGATGGAGAAGAGATGGCTCGTCTAGTCAACCTGGACCGTATTAAGAAGTTCTACCCATAGTTCGAAATCTCGATGCGCTACGACTCTTCTCATCTCCTTTCTATTCTAAAAAAAATAAAAATAAAATCTTCATTTCCCTCTACCCAGAACTACGTGGGCCTCATTCTCTACAAAAACTCTTTGTCGTCAGAAAAATTAAAACTTTTCAAAAATCCCCAGAGGTACGTAGGCAGCTCATACATCTTACATGAGCATGGCCCTTTCTTTTTTACAAAAAAAACTATTCTTTTCTTATCTCCAAGAACGACAGTTCATTCTAACATGTACTTGAACAAAAGGATTATGCATGCCTTAACGATCGGTATAGATAATTTAAAAATACAAAATTCATCAAAAGGCACAACTGGATGATCAAAAACTTATTTATTTCACTAATAAGAAATTATAGTGCAATTACATAAGAAAAGGAACGGATAACTCCCTTCCCCTACCTTCCTAAAAATCCAAATAAATTTCCAAATTTATTCCCCATTACAAAACAAACTCCCCCAAGAATCTTACCCACATCTACCAGAGGAGCCCGCTCCATCATCATCATCATCTATATCCTGGGGTCCCCAAGCTTCCCCTACCTGAATAGAGTGTTACAGACGCTCCATAGACCGATAAGCTCGAACCAACATCGAAAAACCACAACACCTCCCTCTATAGTATCATATATGACAAGCCAACTTTGTTCGGTCTCCACTACCAACATCTTGCTGGCTACTCTTCTCCACAACCACTTCATATAATCCCTGGAGATGTGCTAAACTCTCCCAACAGACTGAGAGGGATGGGTCGACGGACGCCGACTCTCCCACAAAGAGACAAGCCGCATGCGCAGATGCTCCGTCAGATCTTCTACGAAAAGAAATCTAGTGTCCGAGGTGGCACAACCTACTCCCAGCCAAATTGACTCAGAAGCCGCCAAGGGAAATAGAAAGAAGTATGTCTGAGACCAACCAGTCGAACGTACGGGTATTCCCCTAGCTCCAGAATAGGCAGTAGCTGTCCCCACCAAGGCACCGACCAGCGCAGACTTAGATCTCCATGATCCATAAACAAGTTCTCCCAGCTATCGATATCCAGGCCAACACTGATGAGATGACACGAAAAGAAATTAGGTACAACCGATAAAGGATATTTCGGAGGAGTCACCAGGTGGATTCTTTCATACAACCACATGAACAACATCACAGGGCTACCCCTCAGAAAGTCAAAACGACCTTCTCGCCAGGCATCCAGGACATTCAAAGTCTTCGCCAGTATCACCATCGCAGGATTGTGACAATATAAAATCCATAAAGTAATGGCTGTAAGTTGTGGGTTCACCAGTAGTTCCACAGTCACTAGCAGCAATTTCGAAACCAAGCCCAGAACTCCGACTCCGACTCCGACTCCAACATATCCAGCATCACCAACCTCCTGCAAATGCACAGACCGCAGCACCATCGAAAGGGAAATCATCCCTCCAGTAACCAAAGGTCTACCCGTCGAGGGGGAGATGTGGAGAAGTTCAGCCAACAACTCCCAAGGAGACCGAGAAAACTCAGGCATAGCAGCCGCCACACCAGGATTTACGCCTAACATGGTGGAAAATTCCTCATAAGTCGGACAGACTTTTTCCAAGCCAAAGCGGAATACTTTGTCTTCGGGGTACCAAAATTGTACTGCCACCATCAATATGTTCCACTTTATGGACCGATTACGCCATAAAGAGACTCGACGCATGTTGAAAGCATCGTAGTCGACGTTGTAGGAGCACATCGCCTCTAAAGTATCGAGGTAGTTGGAAAACTCAACACTACCATGGAGAGTCATCTCACAGAATAAGAAAGTTAGAATGTGAAGGTGTGATGAAAACACTCCACCCTTACCACTTTTTATACATGAAAACCCTCACAAAAGACACAACCCTTGCAGAAATAGGAGGGAATCCTGCCCCACAAGGCACCAAAGGCTTAAGAGGGTACCAATCAAAGCCTTGGATGGAAGGGACTGGACTGACCTGCTGATATGCAGGATAAGAGGCTTACCGATCGGCAACTTCCTGTTTTAGAAAACTTCCCTTTTTCCTCTTTTGTCAAAATCAAAAAACTCAATAAAAATAAATTTATATTCTCAACAGAATTTCAAAATCCCCTTCCATTTTGATATAATTTATCATTTTAAATAAAACTTTCCTTCAAATCCCAAAAACATTTCTTTTTTACGGTCTCAGCAGCAAAGTAAAAAGCACATATGCATGCATTCATTCATTACTAACAGAAAATAATAAAAAACTCCATTGCATTGCATAGATATTTTTCTGTGTTCTATCAATTTTAAAGGAAATAAAGAAAAGAAGAAAAACAATGCGACTCAACCCGAACTCGCATTCTCCCTCTCACATACCCTTCCCTTCTCTTTCTAAGAGCTCCAATCCCTGCGACGTGCTCTCGTTCCCCTGTGGTGAGATGATGCACCACCGCTACCTGAAACAGACTCCTCCCCGAATGAGGCAGACGACACCAAGTAAGAAGGAACTAGAATCGCATCCCGAATATGGGCAGTCGTCGAAGATATCCAGTCCCTCAGTCAAGTGGTGGATACCCGGACTTGCTGCAATAAAAGGCAGAATCAATATCAAATAAAGAAGACCCAAAAGAAATCAAAAAGAGAAGAACATAAAGGTATACCACAGGACGAAGAACCTCCTATGTCAAGCCCAACTCCTCTGGGTCCATCGCATGAGGACGATGCAACATAGGCACCATTCCTCCATCAGCCCACTGAATGTTGTATGAAGGAGTATGCAACTGCACAAAGGGAACCTCCAAAGTCGTCGTTGCCGCAGATGTCGATGGATAACCACCACTGTGGGAGGACCCCACTGGCCGACTCGAACCCGCAGGAGGGAAAGGCAGTGCATCATATATGTTGGGCGCCATCAGCCAACTTGTCACGAAGTCCATATAATCATACGGCACAGCCATATCGGTGTATAACAGATAGGACTCGCTAATCATCACCGCAATCCTCGCGTCCTTCGGCAACATCCGATCCCGCCTCATAGATATAGGGGGCCTAACAAATGGCACAAAAACCTCCTCCTCAGCAATCTATCAGACCACCCTCTCCCCGAGATACCAAGAGTGGCCAAACTCATGCACCAGCAAACGTCTTATCTGGGCATTCACCCCAGTCGACCCCTTGTCTTGAACAGCCACCACCAAGGGTAAAATGTCACCTAAAAAATCCCCAGAAGGATATAAGTCAATACGGAATCAGAGCACACAAAGGCCCAGACTGAAGAAAGAAAAATCTTACCCTATCACTGGTCAGGCCATTCAAGACCTGACGCACCGCCTCCAGAGAAAGAGAATTCCTCGACTGTCGATTGGCCTTTCGCCATCAATACAACCGACAAAAGTCCCCAACAGTCTCATCCTTCAGATAAATCAATTGGGTATTACACCCATTCACCTCATAGAACCACATCTGCCAAAGACAAGAATCAGCAATAAAAAAAAGAGACGCACAAGGAAAATGCAGATACATGAAAGGAAAATGCGCAAACTAAAAAAAAGAATACCTCAAGAAGATATGTGGCTCTAGTGAAAGACTGTCGACAACACCGGCTAAATGCATCCAGAGAAAAATAAAGGGTCGCCAAAGTTAGGCTCCCCCAATCATAGAGAGGGATGTTAGAAAACATCCTCAAGTATGGCAAAAACCACAAGTGGACAACGTCGCCGCTCGACGCCACCAGAAATCCCCCCAACCCCAGTAAAATAAACAATCGGGCTATCTACCTCACCTGCAGCCCGTCCTCCGCATCAATCACCCTACCCAGCAAAACATCCCTCAGCAGTGACAAGCGGATAGAGTCCCCAGATACTATCCTTCCCACATCACCTAGTGCTGCCCGCACCGCCTCCAGCCTCACCCGCAAGGAACAATCCACCTCTATCTACTCTCCATCACAATCTAGCCCCAGTAGATGCTTCATATATATGGGAGTCACAGTCATCTCCCCAAAGCCAAAATGGAAGGTATGGGTAGTGTCCCACCACCTCTCCCCCAGAGCGTATAAGACCGCCGTCGAACGAGGCGTCTCATCCAGTACAGACGCCAGCCTCCCAAAGCCTGCTGACGATACTAGACAACGCACCACAGGTGGAAGGTGCTCCCAAACATCCTTAAGCCCCGTCTTCCTGCGGGTACGCATAGTCGACAAAGAAACATCAGACTATCAAAGAAAAACCTCGTCAAAATCCAAGAAAAAAGGAAATCACCAAAAAGAATGCCAAAAGTTATTTTGTGCTTACATAACCACCAGGGTTCACTACCCTATAAGAGAGATGATGCGACGGCTCCCGCAGTAAAGTCTGCTCATCCATGACTGGCTCAAATGCATCAAAAGAGTTCTCACTCTCCAAAGCAAGAGGCGCCCTCGCCCTCGCCCTCCACTCCACATTCGCCCTAGTCGTAAACAACCAACCACTCCCTGTGTACAGCAGTGCTCACAAAAGAGGCCATTTTTTAGGTTACGTAATGTTAGAACGACTCACAGAAGAAAGTCGCAGAGAGAGAGAAGGCAAGAAGCTGTGAAAAATGAGGGGAACCCGCCCTTTTTTTATAAGAAGCCAAGGATCATGTCGATCGGCACTGCACCCCCACCTACTGATTGGCACTTACCTTCCACCTTCTTGAGGCAATCCAAAAGTCCGTGCCACTGCCGAATGGCACCCTCCACTCCATGCCGACCGGCACCCCCTTAAATTTTTGTACAAAAACTCCCAGGAAATACCAGAAAACCCTGAAAAATCCTCAGAAAATTCCTAAAAATCCCGGGTAGGATTTAGAATATTTTCACCAAGAAAATTTCACACTCCCTCAAGCGAAACCCCTACTTCCCCAGCGGAACCCTCAAAACCTAAGTGAATCTCTCCCCGAAAACATCCCCCGAGACCCCTTAAGCATCCCAAACTTCAGGTTATCTCCTATTCCCCAAAAGTCTCAAATTTCCCTGAGCAAAACGTCTAAAACCCTGGATCACCTAATCGCTTCCCTAGTGGAATTTACAGCATCAAATTGGCTATTCCCTTGAAAAGTCTCTAAAAGGTACAAAAGTTTCCCCGGCAATCAGCTCCCCAGCTCAATCAAAATTACGAGGTAATTTCCCCGGCAGAGTTCCCTGATAGCATCATCAATTTAAGCCATCAGAAGTGGTTTCGACCCACAGAATTGGCATCTCAATTTAAGCCCTCGGAATTGGCTTCGACCCGCAGAATTGGTCATCATAATTTAAGCCCTCAGAATTGGCTTCGATGCATAGAATTGGTCATCTCAATTTAAGCCCTCAGAATTGGCTTTGACCCACAGAATTGGTCATCTCAATTTAAGCCCTCAGAATTGGCTTCGACCCGCGGAATTGGTCATCACGATTTAAGCCCTCAGAATTGGCTTTGACCCACAGAATTGTTTATCTCAATTTAAGCCCTCAGAATTGTCTTCGACTCGTAGAATTGGTCATGATAATTTAAGCCCTCAGAATTGGCTTCGAACCACATAATTGGTCATCTCAATTTAAGTCCTCTGAATTGACTTCGACCCGTAGAATTATTCATCATAATTTAAGCCCTCAGAATTGGCTTCGACCCGCAGAATTGGTCATCTCAATTTAATCCCTCAGAATTGGCTTCGACCTGCAGAATTGTTCATCACAATTTAATCCCTCATAGTTGGCTTTGACTTACAAGATTGGTCATCACAATTTGAGCCCTCATAATTGGCTTCGACCCACAGAATGGGTCATCTCAATTTAAGCCCTCAGAATTGGCTTCGACCCGCAGAATTGGTCATCTCAATTTAAGCCCTCTAAATTGGCTTTGACCCGCAAAATTGGTCATCTCAATTTAAGCCATCAGAATTGGCTTCGACCCGTAGAATTGGTTATCTCAATTTGAGCCCTCAGAATTGGCTTCGACCCACAGAATTGGTCATCACAACCTAAGCCCTCAGAATTGGCTTTGACTCGCAGAATTGCTTATCACAATTTAAGCCTTTAGAATTAGCTTCGACCCGCAGAATTGGTCATCACAACCTAAGCCCTCATAATTGGCTTTGACCCGCAGAATTGGTCATCACAATTTAAGCCCTCAGAATTGGCTTCGAGCCGCAAAATTGGTCACCCCTGGCATTGCTTTAGGTACTCATAATTAGCCTAAATCTTTGATCGTCACTTCCTTTAGACCATCCCCAGTATGCCCCCTTAGGTCCTCAGAATCGGCCTCAACCCTCTAAATCGGTCATCCTCATTCCTAGGTGCTCAGAATGGGCCTCGACCCTCTGAATTGGTCATCCTCTTTCAAAGGCATCATGCGGTGTCTATTCGACGGCTATCATTTGTTCCAAACTCACCCGTGGAGGGGCTCTGTAGATACCCCATTCTAGCACCCTCTAGCCTCTCCTTAGGTCCCTAGCACCTCATTTCATCACTACCAACCTAAGTCATAACCCCGGTACTGATCTAGAGGCCATCGGTTACTCCTAGGCTCCGTTTGACCAAAACTTAAACTCAGCTCGATCGAGACTGAATGAATCCTCGAAGGGCACTGAAACCCCTTTCCAACAGTTCACCCCGCGTGCGATTCTGACTTACGGTATGGACGAACTACCCGTTCTCCCGAAACCTGATCAGGAGGCCACTGGACTTTCCTCGGATCCATATAACCAAAGTCAACTCTTAAGCTCGACCGAGAATGAATGAATCCTCAAAGGGCACTAAAACCCCTTTCCAACGGGCCTCCCCATGCGCAATTCTGACTTACAGTACGGACGAACAATCCGTTTTACTCCGAAAGGTCACTGAATGATTCTAGACCCCAGTTGACTAAAGTTAACTCCCCAAACTGAGTCAAAATCTTTGGAATGTGAGAGTAAATCTCCTAACCTTTCCAACGGTCCACCCCGTGCATGATTCTGGCTTACCATGAGGACGAACGATCCGTTTGCATCCGATGATCCCTCGTCCAAAGGACCGACGAGCGTTTCGAATCAATATTTATCCCAAAGACAACTCCCGAACTCGGGATCAGTCCAAGGACTTTAGAAGGTCTCTGAAGTACCTTTCCAGCGGTTCACCCCATGCGCAATTCGGATCAATGATTTGCGTTTTACAACCATTTTTTCAAAGGAACCTAAAAGAGAGTGCCAAACGGCAGGTTCCAAACCCTACCTATCGGCGGTGTGCCTAAAAACACATGCTGATTGGTAGGACCAGGACTATGTCGATTGGTAATGCCCTGGGCCTATAAAAATTAGGTCCTGACCTCATTGCAAGGGGACCCAAGATCTGAAATCCATCAATCATAGCGAACTCAGAAAACTTCTCTCGAAGTCAGCGTGATTTCCACATCCAAATCCTTTTCCAACCTTCACTTTTCATCATCTTTTTCATCAAACTTGGTGAATTAACTACCTTTCATCATCATCCAAGTGCAAGGACTACTCTCCAACACTCAAGCTCAAGATCTTCAAGAAGGTCCAACTTTCTCAACTCCCTCTTCAAATTCTCCTAAATTCGCATTAACTTATATTATTACTTAGCACTTTTATTCTCTCCATCTCACATATCCTAATATACTTTTATTTTAGTATTATTGCACATATTTTATTTTCATATAAATAAAACCCAAAAAATAAGAAAAAGAGGGTTTGCTCATAAATTCTAAATGGGAATTCTCACACTTTTCTCACAACTAAAACACTTTTTTACACACACACACATATAAGAGAAGTCCCCGGTTGGATTTATGGGATAAATACCACCCCTCATTTTGCATACGAACTACATGGACTTTGATGCCTCTATAGTCTACGAAGGCATCTCAGGGTAAAACTCGAGACTCGAGTCCTATTCTTTCCAATTTTTATTTTTTTATATTCTCTAACTTAATTCTCTTAGATTCTATATATTTATATATACATATATTTGTTCTTAGTGGCGTATTATTCTATATGCGTTATCGTTCCATTATAACGATCAACGCTAGGATAATCGCATAAATCCTATTTTCACTACACCAAAATGATAAAATTGTCACCTTTCAGCCGGTCACCCTTGTCAAGGTCTTTGACCATGACAAAAAACACGCGTTTTGTGTCACGGCCATTGACCTTGACACGACCGTGACAACTTTTCCAGCAAAAACCCTTTCCCCCTTCTTTTTTCCCTCCCACCGTTCCCTCCCCCTCTCTCTCTCTACGCTGCTACTCTCTCTCTCTCTCTCTCTCTCTTCCATTTATATATATGTTTGTGTGTATATATATGTGTGTGTGTATGTATATATGTGCGTGTGTGTGTGCATGTGTGGGGGGTGGGGCAGGGTGGGGGTAGGGGGTGGGGCTGTTGTGTTTGTGTATATGTGTGGTGGGTGGGGGGTGTGGAGGGAGGTGGGGAAGGACATCAAGAAATAAGCAAGTAAAACTAATTATCAAAGTAAGAAAACTAAATACCAAGGCTTGAAAATAATAAATACAACTAATATTAATAAGAAGGATGATGAATAGTGCACTTACAAACCCAAAGGTATCAAACCCTAGGATAGAAAATCTCCCACTCAAAATATCCCTCCTAACTAAAACCTAATGAAAAACTAGATAAACACTAACTAATGAACTGAAAACCATATATATATTCGAGAAAGAAATATCTCGAAGATATCTGATAGCTAGTATGATCGATTGGTAAATCGATGATTCTTATAATTGCCCATTGATCTCCATCCTCACAAAGACCTGAGTGATCGATCAATTGATGAATCCTAAAATAGCCCACTATCCTCGATTCGAGTCAAACTTTGCTTCTGTAATACCCCGTATTTTTATAATACATTATTTTTGGTAGAATTTAATTAAACAAATTCGTGAATAAATTGCTTGGTTCTAATTGCATGTTTATATGATTCATTTATGCATAATGTATTAACTCATAAAAAATAAATTATATGTTAAATTAAATTATTATTATTATGTGGTAATTAAACATATTAAAAGTGTGTGTGTATAAAAGAGTGTCACACACTAATTTATTCATTAATAGTGGGTTCCTCAAGTTAAACTAAATTATAGCGATTTAGCATTTTAAGTGAAACTTAACTTATTCACTTCATTTTAAGAAGTTAGTTGCGAGAGCATTAAAATGGATAAAATATGTAATTTTACAGAAATAAATAGATATACAATTAATGAGACAAATAGCTCACTACATTAGTGCTATAAGTTGACAACATGTATATTAATAATATTTTATAAATGTGGACATTCTTTCATAATAACTTTGAATATTTATATATGACTTTATTGGGTAATATGTTGTGTAATTTAGATGGACATGTTATCTAGGATAACCTTTCACCACCTAATTGCATAATTCCTTAATAATTATTCCAGTTACTCAAAATCAATTTTCTTTGAAAAATTATTTTGCTTGATGAAATAAACCAAATATACTCTGCACTGGGTATGTATGTGTATATGTGTGTGTATGTGTGTGTATATATGTGTGTGGTGGTGTGTGGTGGGGGAGGGGGTGGTGGAGGGGGCAGGGGGTGGGGTGGGGTGTGTGTGCAGGTGTGTGCGTATGTGTGTGGCGGGGGGAGGGGGCAGGGGGTGGGGGGATATGGTGTGTGTGTAGTAATTGCCCATTTCATATGAGTAGATAAATTAATAATTGTATACTTTTGCTGTTGAATTATTTTGTTTAGTAAATGTTGGGTTGGTTCTTTTTAAAAGTGGCATGACCACTGGATTATTGTCCATATGGGGGTGGGATTTTTCAACTTTTTTTGAAAATTACTTTGTATATCGAACAATATATATATATAGTATGATAATTAAATGAAACATACATGAAATTAACAATATATATATACACATGCATGTTGTTAGAAAGTCTTAAATGTAATTCTCATTTGTAGTTGTCACGGTCGTGGTGGGGGGAGGGGGGAAGGGGTGGGGTGTGGGGGTGGGGGTGGGGTGTGGTGATAATATTATATCTGTACTAAAAACATTTTTTTACAGCAAATGTCTCCTTCAGATATTAAGGCGAAGATGATGATGCTGTTTATGATGATGTCGTCTGGGCTCGGTGGTAGTGGAGCCGACGAGGGCTCTTCCGCCCCTAGGCTCCGCAAATATGGGAAATTTGGGTTTACCGTTGAGAACAAATCGGAGATATTAACGAGATCCCTCGTTCTGCTAAAGACGGTCATCGGCCCGGGGTTTACGAGTTGGAAGGAGGTGCCATATGAGCTCAAGTTAGCTGTTTGGGCGGCACTACAGGTAATATATTTATATTTCAATTTCAATTTCAATTTCAATTTCAATTTCAATTTCAATTTCAATTTCGATTTAATTTTATATTTATATTTATATTTATATTTATTCGCAACTAACATTGTATTTGTTGGACAGGAACAATTCAACTTGGATCCAAAGCTACGCGATCCCGTCTTGGAGCAGATTAGGGAGTAACTCAAGTCGTGGAAGAAAAATATACGGGCACGGTACTTTGGGAAAACACGAGAGTCCATTATCCAATGGCGTGAATCCGTCCCCCCCAAGGAGCCGATCTCATTGGCACAATGGCAGAATTTCATTGACAATGAGATCGAGGATCGATAATTGGCATCTCGCCAATCGGGGAGGGAAAATCGGGCAAAAAAGGCGGACGTGCACTACTCCGGCCGGACCTCTTACGCCGAGGTGGAGCATAGGATCCAGGTAAGATTTATTTTTTCTATAACTACAGAAATATATTACTCTTCATTATTTTACTTTGCGGGGCCGATAATAATTTTACTTTACTTTATTTTATTTCAGGGGGTAAGCCACATAGGCTCGATACTTATGTGGCTCTTCGGACGAAGAAGGGGAAGGACAAGGAGGTGTCCCCGAGCGTCGCGGCCACGATTGTAAGTAATTCGACAGTTTAATTTTTGTTAATTACGTTATAATTTTTTAGTTTACTTATTTTACTAATCATGTGCTTTTTGTCGTTTCAGGCAAAGCTTAAGGAAGTGCATGAGCCGCAGTCTGATGCCGACAAGGCATATTTGTCCACAGACGCACTCAGCCAAGTGCTTGGCTCTGATCACAAGGGGAGGACAAGGGGGGTGAGCTCGCGAGTGGCCAAATCTAGGATCATCGGATTGGAGACGAACGACACCGGGTTGGCTCGAACGGTGGATTCACATGACCCGAAGCTGTCCCGTTTGGAGGCGATGGTCCAAGATATGTACGCATTCATGAAGTGTACGTTGGGCGGAGACCGTAAAGGGAAAGGTAAAGGGAAGGAGAAGGCGGTGGAGGAGGAGGTGCGGGAGGAAGAGGCGCAGGATGACGAGGATGTGGACCTCGCTGCTTCATCACCGACACGTTCGTACTTCGATGATCCACTTCACTATTTGGCGCCCTTCAACAGACCAATGTCGACACTTGGTTGGCCGAGCGTGTTCATATTGGACGTATTTGATGGCCAGCGGATAGGGCGGGGGTTGAGGGACCCGAATATCGTCCAGGGTGGAATAGTTCATGGATGTGAGCTTCAAGAGATGGAGTCCAGGGTGCTCGTCACGCATGTCATACCCGGGAAGGAGAACTCCCTATTGTGGTTGCGCGAACAATGCGGCACGACGTATATTAGTGGGTGCGTCAATTCGTATATCGTGTGGCCTACTCACCTCCTCAGTTTTAACAATACACCAGACATGTAGTGACATTGTTTTAAGTTTGAATTGAATTGTTTTAAGTTGTTACATTTGAATTATATCGTGATGCATATTGTCTCTATTTGAATGTATATTTGCATTATCTCTATTTTATTTGAATATATGATGTTTGAACAGGTACAACGTTGCTATAACAGGTACATATATACTGCTGGGCAGTGGCAGTGGCCATACTGCCCTGTAGTTTTTTTTTCAATTCTGCCCAGAATTGTCACGGTCATTGACCGTGACAAGTCCGTGACAATGTTGTGTCACGGACGTGTCACGATTAATGACCGTGACAATTTTTTTAAAAAGGGTCACGGTTTATAACCGTGACAAAATGTGTCACGGTCATGGATCGCGACACGATCGTGACACAAAACGCGAGTTTTGTGTCACGGTCATTGACCGTGACACGACCGTGACAAAAAAAGTTGTCTCGCCTCGAAATGTCAAGGTCAATGACCTTGAGAAGTTGGATTTGTCAAGGTCAATGACCTTGACAATTCGGCAGATTTGGTGTAGTGTTTCTAATATTACCTTTAGGAACATTCCTACGGATGACTCTCTTTATCTCTTCCATGATACAAGTCGAGTATTCCTATCTCCATTATATATACACATGCACACATATCACGAGGAAATAGAGGAAAATAACAACAAATCCATGAGAGACCACAGGGGCGGAATGGGTGCCTAACACCTTTCCATTTCGTAACTTAGCCTCCGAACCCTACTCGAATCATTTTTGGTTTCGTATGTATCAGTATGTCTTTGGATGTTGTACTTTGGGATGGCTCCACCTTCTTTTATCTGTTTTAAGTAAAATAGACTGGCGACTCCATCTCTCTACATTTTTCACCACACACATCGCCGACGACGGCCGAAGCGCTCCTGAGAGGGATGCACGGGACCAAGATCCTCTCATCGCGGAGATGACCCCTCCTCCTATCTTTCTACGCGAGGATCGGGGATGGCCACATGTAGGTTAGTTTAATTATCAAATTTTCACCTAAAAAATCCTAATTAAGCGATAGGATCATTATATTGTTTATTATTATTTTTTTAACATAAAGGTCCCCTTCTCGAATCACTATTTCAATCAATGTTAAGTATATTATATAATACGACAGTCACTAACATATTCATTGAGTGAACGCATCATACCCATCACCCCCAGGTTAAAATGACCTTTGCTTAAGGCAAGTGGTGAGAAAACTACCATCTTCCATGTGGAATTTGGTATAATTAAGTTTATTTTACATTCTAGGCTTCAATGACATTGAAATTTATCAAAGTATCAAGTTCTACATTTGAACCTAAATTAAAGCTTATTTTTCCAAATGAGTTATTTGATAGTTGGTCTTGTAATATACTACACAATTAAAGGATTTTAACTAAGTTTATAGTCCCTTATTTATTCAAGTATTTAAAATTCAACAATTTGGAGGAAGCCCATTATTAATTGTATCAGCATTGATTATTGTTGACAATCTTCCAAAGAATGTAATTTTGTATTGTATGCTCTAACTAAATTTTCTCCTCATGTGATTGAGTATCAAATGTGACACACAACTGGACCAACCAAAAACCATTGCTAAAATCATCATAACAAACCCGATCGACAAAATAAAAAAGAAATATGAATAATAGATTTATTTTTTATTTATTTTTTAACCAGAAAACACAAACTCGACATAAAGCCAAATTATATATCTTTGAAATTTACATTTAAGTCCCTTAAATATCATATAGAATCACATAAATTAGATCACATCCCATAGTAGAATACGAGTCAATCAAACCGATTTATTTACCCATGGGTTTTGAGCTCAGCAAGGTGGTAGTAAGATTTCCGTCGTTGACCTACACGTAAATTACATGTAATTGAAATATTAAAATTGAAGTAATTAAATAAAACAAACACAAACTCATCAAACCAAATCAATTTTGAATTATGTCGTGTTATAACATTATGCATACCCACCCAATACCTTCAATCCAATTTTACGTGTGGGTTATTTCATTCATTTTATTGACAAATAATAACTTCCATACTTCAATTTGAACATAAAGTGGTGACAAGTTTATGGATTTCAACACACAAAAGAAATATAAACTGTCATGGCCACTCTAAAGAAACTAAAGGAAGAAAAACTTATCAAATGTGATAAATAAGTCGGAGAGATATAGTAAACTATAAAGATTTTCAGTAAGTAATAAACCCACATTTATTTCAAATGACTTTTATGACGGTATCAATTAAGTAAAGTTACCACTCTTTCCATTTTGATTGTAGTTTTATAAGAAACTAAAGAGGCACGAAAACATTTGCCAAACATTTTTTTTTTAAATAACGTGGTTGTTTTCTCAACAACTATGGGATGAGACTCACCCGCCCCTCTATATTTTCTAACACTTTCTATTATATCTTATTTTTTCTAATAAAATACTATTGTTACGTGAACTATTTTTAAATACATTTTTTTTACAAATATATAATCAAGTTCGCCCTAAAGAGTGTATTCACGCATATATATAAATGTCAGTAGTTATCAAAATCAAAATGTTTAAAAAATAATGGCTTCTTTATTGTGAACCAAATTCTATAATATAAAAGATTTCACAATGTGATAGGGGTTTCTAGTGATGTTTGTTATTAGATGTTTCATATCGTAAAGCTTCCCCCCAACAGACTCAACCTATTTTCTTAAACTATAAAATAAAAATATTTCATTAACAAAACAAACATTTTTGTTGCCAAAGAAAAACAATTCAATTATGCTTAAACCAACTCAATTTATTTTCAATTTTTAATCAAACGCACCCTAAAAATTATGTATGTTAGTGTACTTAGTGTACTTGATATTATTGTACTACACTCGTACTACCGTACTATATTTGTACTACCACATTATAAAATCGTACTCATAGTTTAACTATATGTAGGCCATGTACCTCCTTGTAGAATCACACAAATAAATTTAATATATCTCCTTTCCTCTATTTTTTTTTATCTCTCGCTCTCTCATATCGTAACATGGTATCAGATCTATAACACTCTTAGTCTTAGTGGCCTTCCTCTTACAGTGCTCAAATCTTCGCCACAAAACCTCTGTTGGTGGGATTCTTGCGTCTAGACCGAGTCTTTGCTCCTCTCGCTGCAACCATCACTCGAGAGCTAACCCAATTTTTTTTGCCTGAGATCCAACTCGTTCCTCGACCTGCGAACTGATCTGAAATTACCCAGATCCGACCTACCTTCTTTTGGGGTCTCTTTGAGCTTATTTGAGTTTTTACCCCATTTTTGCTCCATTTTTCTTCATTTCAAATTCATTTCTGGGCTTTTTGGACGTCTTGAATCCATTTTCGACCTTTGTTTTTAGTAAATTAAAACTTAATTTCACTTTTTCTCACTTTTTCAGAGTTATGGTCTGCCAAGACATCACTCAATCCATCTCTATCAATCTCCATGGTCCCAACTACATCCCTTGGTCTCAGGCAATGAGGAGTTTTCTCAAGGACTGAAAACTATGGCGATATATCACTGGAAGTGTCACTGGACCCACACAGGCCGCTGGGGAAGTTGACGATAAGTTTGAAATTCATCTTGAGGAGTGGGAGTGCAAAAGTCATCAGGTAATCATATGGTTCTATAATTCTTGTTCACCCTCAATTAGCCTCTAATATCACATATTTACCACCGCCAAATCTCTTTGGGATATTTTTCAAAAGAGATATACCACTATCGAACTCTCTAATCAATATTAGCTTATGGGAATCCTTCACCGCATTAAACAGCAACCCGGACAAACCATTAATAATTTTATTTTTGAGATGCCCTCTGTCTGGTGTGACACCCCGCCTAATTAAACATCGGGTGATCAGGCCTTTATTAAATTAAAACAGGTTTCTCAAATGGTTCATTCTTAGCATCACTGTCGAAAACTTTTTAATTACTAATCCCCCAAGTAAAATTAGACCGATGCCAAATTTTATCTTTCTTAAAACAGATAAATCAACCATGCGGAATAAAGTAAAAATAATCATGTACTATAACCCAATCAACAAAGTAAAAGTACAACAGAACAAAAGTATTACCGAATAAACCATCGGCTAAAAATCCCAAACAATAATAGAATAACCTATAGTCTGAAACTAACATCTGAGACTAATACCGAACCACAAGTCCATACATAGAATAGTGTGAGATCCTGTACTAGATCTGAATGAGAGATATCGTCTAGTCAAAATCCTGTAAGCATCCACTGTGCTACAGCTCCGAGTCCCTGGAATGGAATCATCATACATGGCGTCCCTGTGGCTGGACACCTAAAAGGTTTTGAAAATATTTTATAGCAAGAGTTAGTACTCAAAACATTTTGAAATATTTAACAAGTGTTTATCACAATATAAAATGCGGTTATTGATTGCACATGTTAGGTTCTCGTACACTCTCTTGAGTTTACTCACCCATCATCTTTTGTGCACACCTAACGTTCTACACTTAGTTTATCTAGCCATACCTCCTAAGCTAACTAAAACCAAAGTAGTCAACTGAACTTATCTGTACCCAAGTTCCAGTACCGCCCATAATGTACAACCGTTTCACTAACATCTGGGGTATGTTAATTAATTCTCAAGTAACATTTCATCTATGTTATTTTTTAAGATTTCTCATTTAGTTTCACTACTAACATTACTACAATTCTCACAATTGTCGACTTCCCACTTGTGTAATTAAGTTTCGCAACTTGAATTACTAAATAGATTTTCTCTATCTAAAGGTGCATTTCGTAAGTAAGTTTCACTACTTAACTTACCAGTTCAGTATGTATCTTTAAATACATAATATATATCAATCTACTAATACACAGAAGTAGAATATCATCAAGTATATATTTCACACACAATATATACTAAATATCAGTCATTACTATTTTTCCCTTTTTATACACGTAAAGGACTCTTGGTTCGGAATGATTCATCGACCCCAAGTAAGAATTGGTTCGGAATGATACATCGACCCCAATTATTTATATACACACGTAAATGATTCTTGGTTCGGAATGATACATCGACCCCAATTGAGAGTTGGTTCGGAATTATCCATCGACCCCAACTATTTTTAAAAATATATATATACACATATTCTGGTTCGGGACTCTTTCATCGCGACACCAGTTCAAGGTTTGGTTCGGCATTTCTCCTCGACCCCAAACATATAATAACTTTATGTTAGTTCGGAATGTCTCATCGACCCTAACATAATTAATTTAGGTAAAATTATCTTAACCCAAACTTTTATATAATTTAGTAGGTACACACCCGACCCATCAAATCATGCACGTACGAAATATATTTTACTTATATCCATCGTACTCATTAATTTACACTTTATTTCACTATTGCATTTATTCGAGTATTCACGCAACTCTAAGGCTCCTAGTTACCCCTCACATATAATTTCAGTAGTTATTACTTACCCTACTGGTTTATTACTTAAATTGAATTTACTTCGCCTCGTAACTCAATTCCAAATTCCCCGATACTCTACTAAATCGGATTTATTCTCATCGGTCTGTAATCCAAGCCCTACACCCAATGGCCTTATAAACACAAAAAATTTGGGAAGAACAGCTTGCGTCGATCGATCGACACAGTCGATCGATCGATAGTTCGAGATCGATCGATCGATCGAACAGGGACAAACGCAGTTCGTCTTCTTCGTTAAGCTTTTTCTCCATTAACAAATCTTCAAACTCCATTATAGTCCACCAAACTTCGACCCAATGATCCTAACATGTTTTCACATATACTAGGACAATTTCTAACGTGTCAAATACATCAAAACTCCAATTCCTTTAAAGAAATAGTGAATTAAACCCAGAATTTCTTGAAACCCTAGTTATGGTGTTCTTCCCATATTTTCATTCAAAATCCAGATTTTATTCCGAAAAATCATCAAGTCTAATCTGAATATTAATCCTCTACATAAGTTAAATCATTCTACATGCGATTCCTATCCCAACATGTATAAATATCATCATTCTCCTATCAAGATATTGATTTAAACAAGACTATTCAAAAACCCTACACATGGGTATTATAACTTTATAATTTTTGCAATAAACAACTTGCATTATGATCAGTAGGGTCTGATTTCATGGTTGTTGTTGTTGTTGATGATTGATGATCTTCATCCTTCAATCCTTCTTCCCCAACAAGTTGATAGTTGAATCCTTCCCAATTCTTCCTTTTGCCTTGAGAATGGTTTCTCTCTTATCTCTAATGGCTATGGTGTGTTTTCATGGGTTTTCTAACCCTAATCCCTCTATCATATGGCTGATATAAATCTCTCAATTTCGTAGGTCTCCATACCTGATGATGCAGGAATCAGCACCACCAGGTAAGGTGTTTCCAAGCTCAATATAAGAATAACAATGGCAGCACAGTTATGTAAAGAGATAAGAGAAAGAGGTGAGGAGAAGAGAAGAGGAGAATACACCGGTATATAAGTGGTTCAGCCAATCTGGCCTACGTCCACTGTGAGTGTGTGTGAATAATATCACTGAAAGAAGGCACTAATGGCCATGGATACAATCTCTCAAGCTTTCTCTCTCTACTGTGAATTTAGACAGAGTTTCAGCTAGGGTTTTATGACTGGGATCCTTTTGCAAGGTAGGGGATGATCCCTATATATAGTGCCTAGGGGGTGTAATGTACCCCCCATGCATGTAATGATCATGTGGGTGGTAGCCTCACCAATGTGGGAGTGCCATCTGTCACTGTCGCATGTGAGTAATGATGATGAAATATTCTCCCCACATGTGGAGAATAATCTTGTTACAACTGATTTGTGCCTAGGTGTCCTTATCCAAATGTTCAACAGATGCTCGACAGCCATATTGGTGGATGACCTCGGCCTGGGAGAGGCCGAGCTGTAAAGGCTTGATGTTCGTTCAATCCGAGATGTGTCACAGGGAGTCTCGGCCTGATCTCAGCCGAGACATTATGCTGGGGTCGGCCCCAGCCGAGGTTGGAATAATGCCATGCTGACGATTACTAAGGCTTCTTGTGACCTCGGCCCCAGCCGAGGTTGGACTGGTTCCATGTTGAAGGTTACCAAGGTTCCCTGTCACCTCGGCCTACCCTCGACCGAGGTTGCCATACCCAGGTATATGAGAATGTTGTAGATGCCTGTGATGCGCGTAGTGTCCATTGGAAATGTAGATAGTAGTGTCGGCCTGGGCCGACCCTGGTCTGGCCGATGGATGATATTGGGGGCCCATGGCTTATCTAGGGTCGATCAATATCTCGGCCATCATCTCGGCTGAGGTTGGTGTCACTGGGCCGAGGTTACACTTGGGGCATATCAATCACCCCCAGCCCTTAGTCATATGTGAGAGCAAGTGGCTAGGGGTTTACTACACCTCCGAGGCCTGTCCGTCCCAAGCTAATACCTGCATGACACCTGTCCCAACCTAGAGCGTGCGTGCTTAGCTGGCGTGTGCTGTGAGCCGTCCTTTGGGTTTCCCAAGGCAATGATGGGCCTTGGGAAACGTGCCCAAGTACTTAAGGGTTTAAACCCTTCTTTTTTTTCCTTCTTCCTCATTTCTTCTCCTGTGCATGCGTTGTTCTTGCGATTTCTCTCTCTAAGCTTCTTCGATCAGCGCTCTTCTGCAGAGTTTTCTTGCGAGTTTTCTTCGCTCTCTCTCCTCGTTCCATTTCCAGGTATTTTCTCCCTTTCATTTCCTCTGCTTTTCATATTTGGTTTGCATTTTCCGGCGAGTTTTTAAGTTTTTCGGCGAGCTCCATTGACTCAGGCGAATTGTGTTTTCTTTAAACTTCTAAGTTTGATCTTTAAACTCCTTTATTTTACAAGTCAATCGTGTTTGTAGTTTTAGGAGTTTTTCCAAGTTTAGGGTCATCCTCTGATGCTCAGGCCTTTATACCAGCTTCTTGAGGATTTCCCTTCTCTTAGAGAGAAGACCCTAGAAAAGATTAGGCAAATAGAGAGAGCCCAGGAGGAAGCTCGTAGGTCACAAGAGTTTCCTGTTAGACCTATCTTTCCCCCACCTCTCAAGGTGGTATATCCTAATCCCCCTGAAAATTTCTATCAGACAGAGGTCTCTGCCAACCCATTGCCGATGTCTGAGTCTGAGTCTTCTACCTCAGACCCCATGTCTGTGGACTCTTTCCAAGAAGCCATGGATTTTACACCTCGGCCTGGTCAGGCCCCTGACTAGGCCGAGGTCTCCAGCGGAGCTTCATCCCAAAATGGCTCAAGCACCTCAGATTCTTCCTCAGAGGTTGAACTTGTTGAGCCGAGTGTGGCTGTGTCGCCCATTCTTGATGCCATCCCTCTGTCGGCCGTCACAGGGGCTGAGTTCGCTCAGAGATTCCCTAGTCACCCATCTACATCTGCTCCCGCCGACGTTGAGCTTAATGATGATGAGGATGCTGAAAGTGATGTTGACATCTCTGAGGCAGCCGAGTACGGGAGTACAGTCACTGAGGTGGATCTTTTGCACTTCAGATATTTATACTCCATTAGTCCCTCCATCAAATTAAGGAGACCTCTGAGGGAAGAGAGGGCCTATCATGGCCGAGATGGAGAAATCTGCCTGTATGAGCAGATGTTTAAATTAGGGTTTCGCCTACCCATTCACCCCATCATCAAATCCATTCTCTGTTACATCAACTTGGCCCCCTCACAGCTATCTCCCAATGCCTGGAGAGTCATCATTGGGGCCATTATCTTGTGGAGGGCAGTCCACCACTCTGACCTCCCCGTTCAGGTCTTTGTTGGTTGTTATATCCCAACCTCGGCCAAAAACCATCCGAGCTACTATCATTTTGTGGCTCGGAGGCCTGAGAAGAAGATGCTCCAGGTGACTCAGACCTCGAATCACAATTGGAAGCCCCGTTATTTTTTCGCCTCAGGACCATGGGAATTTGGCCCATGCGTCCCCTCTTCAACACTTGAGTTGAGGATACCCCTTAAATGGGGCAAGGTCACCATGTCTGCCAGGGCCGATCCTGGTCTAAGTCTTCAAAATATGCAAAAGGTGAAGGCCCTGCAAGACCAAGGGGCACATGGTCTATTTGTCAAGTTCGAGCACTTGCTGACCCCCCAGTATCTCTCGAGGACGAGCCTGGGTGGAAGTCCCCTTGTTGACTTTGGTAAGGATTTTTTATTTTTAAGTCTAACCTCTGAACTCATTCATGTCTGACTTCTGACCCATATCTTCTAACTTTTGCAGAGCGACCGCAAGATATCCCAGACGACCTGTGGGAGATGGCAGCTCCGAGCTTGGCAAGACTTGCAAAAAAGGCTGGCCTGAACGTTCCTCCTCCAGCTCCCTCTACATCTAAATCAAAGGCCTCAAAGAAGAGGGCCCCAGAGGCCCATGCCTCTGAGGATCAGAGGCCGACCTCGAGACAAAAGAAGGCCTCTGAGGCTGCAATCCCAATTTCTTCGGCTGACTTCCTGACGGCTCGTCTGGGTCAGCTGAAGTTAACTGACAGCGTGGTCAGCAACAGCAGACAGGCCATGGATGCACTCGCCTCTGTAATGACCGAGGCAGACAAGCGTTTCTACCGAGCCATGGACACCTCCGTGCTGGTTGAGTTCGGCCTTCACAGAGCCGTCCAGGTATGACTTGTTCCTTTGTCAAAATTTTATAAGTGCAATATCTGACTTTTCTCCCACTTAACCTCTTCATTAAATGTGCAGGGAGTGACTGCAATGTATCAATTGTCTAACTGGGCTATGAGGAAATTGCCCCTCATCCAGAAGGGGCAGGAGGCCGAGAAGGTTGAGAGTGCCCTGAACACCGAGGTTGACCGTCTGAAGTCAGAGCTGCAGAACTCTGAAAACAAGATTAAGGGGTTGGAAAAAGACATGTCTATGCTCGTCAAGGACCATGCCAAAGCCCTGAAGGCAAAAGATGACGTGCTGCAGCAGAAGGTCAACTCGGCTGTGAAGGCTTCCCTTGAAGATGCCACGCCCAAAATAATTTTTGACTACAAGACCTCGAACGAGTTCATGGGTTTTGTCTTTGAATACCTCAAAAGGGGTGTCAAGGCAACTACCAAATGGGCTGAAGTCCGAGAGAAGGAGGTCGGCACTCTAAAGGACTCTGACTTTGTGGGTCTCGGCTTTGCCGACCCTCAATTTGCACAGGCTCTTCAAGAGGTAGAAGACGAGGCTGCTGCCCCTGCTGAGACTGCAACCCTGGGAGGGACTGAGGTCGAAGGGGAAGACCCTGCTGATGATGTGGCCGAGGTGACTAACGCTGATCAAGTCAACCCAGCCGAGACTATTAATGTTCCCCCCTCAGACCCTTAGTCTTTTTTTTTTTTTTTTTTTTAACTTGTAACTTGTAACTGAACTTGTAATTTGTAATTATTAACTTGTAATACCATGGTATTTTGTAAGGAATATTTTTAACAATGCCTCTGAATTTTGTATGATTTCTTCCTTTTACTGAATGCCATTCTCTTCTCTTATTTTGATCTCTGAATGCTATATGATCTCTGAATGCTATTAGGCTCTGAAGTCATTACCTAATATGCTGTTCTCATAACCAACTTCACCAAATTAATGATGTTAAAGGTCTGAGGTCATCTAGGAAGGTGTCTGAGCTCAGACCTCGTCACCACCGAGTGATGTTATGAGGGTCTGAGGTCATTAACTATGATGTTATCCCCATAATAAACTTCACCAAATAAATGATGTTAAGGGTCTGAGGTCATCTAGGAAGGTGTCTGAGCTCAGACCTCATCACCACCGAGTGATGTTATGAGGCTCTGAGGTTATCACCTATGATGTTAGCCTCATAATAAACTTCACCAAATTAATGATGTTAAGGGTCTGAGGTCATCTAGGAAGGTGTCTGAGCTCAGACCTCGTCACCACCGAGTGATGTTATGAGGGTCTGAGGTCATCACCTATGATGTTAGCCTCATAATAAACTTCACCAAATTAATGATGTTAAGGGTCTGAGGTCATCTGGGAAGGTGTCTGAGCTCAGACCTCGTCACCACCGAGTGGTGTTATGAGGGTCTGAGGTCATCACCTATGATGTTAGCCTCATAATAAACTTCACCAAATTAATGATGTTAAGGGTCTGAGGTCATCTAGGAAGGTGTCTGAGCTCAGACCTCGTCACCATCGAGTGATGTTATGAGGGTCTGAGGTCATTACCTATGATGTTAGCCTCATAATAAACTTCACCAAATAAATGATGTTAAGGGTCTGAGGTCATCTAGGAAGGTGTCTGAGCTCAGACCTCGTCACCACCGAGTGATGTTATGAGGGTCTGAGGTTATCACCTATGATGTTAGCCTCATAATAAACTTCACCAAATTAATGATGTTAAGGGTCTGAGGTCATCTAGGAAGGTGTCCGAGCTCAGACCTCGTCACCACCGAGTGATGTTATGAGGGTCTGAAGTCATCACCTATGATGTTAGCCTCATAATAAATTTCACCAAATTAATGATGTTAAGGGTCTGAGGTCATCTGGGAAGGTGTCTGAGCTCAGACCTCGTCACCACCGAGTGGTGTTATGAGGGTCTAAGGTCATCACCTATGATGTTAGCCTCATAATAAACTTCACCAAATTAATGATGTTAAGGGTCTGAGGTCATCTAGGAAGGTGTCTGAGCTCAGACCTCGTCACCACCGAGTGATGTTATGAGTGTCTGAGGTCATCACCTATGATGTTATCCCAATGTAATATCTCTGATCTAAGAATGGAGCAAGAACTTGTCATGGAAACTGATCTTTCTTAACCTCTTCTCAATAAGATGGTACATTTATAAATTACAAATTCTATGCAACATCATATGTAATATCTCTTTAGGTGGTCAGCATCCCATGGGTTAGTGAAAGGTTCTCCTTCTAGGTTTTCTAGTCTGTAAGTGCCGGGCACAATCTCTTCTGTTACTTTGTAGGGGCCATGCCAGTTTGGGTGTAGCTTATTTGCCTTCTGTAGGGTCTTTTTTAGCACTAGGTCTCCCACTGCAATGGGTCTTGACTTCACCCTCTGGTTGTAGAATCTCGCTGCCCTCTGCTGGTAAGCTACTTTCCTGACCTCTGCGTCTTCTCTTCTCTCTTCAATAAGATCTAGGTCTAGCCTCCTCTTTTCCCCATTGCTGTCAGGGTCATAGGTCTGAATCCGATGAGTTGGTAGTCCTACTTCCGTTGGTATGACGGCCTCTGAGCCATGTGCCAGCATGAATGGGGTTTCTCCTGTTGGTGTCCTTGCCGTAGTTCTGTAGGCCCACAACACTGCGTAGACCTCTTCTGTCCATCTCCCCTTCGCGTCTTCTAACCTCTTCTTGATTCCATCCAAGATGGTTCTGTTTGTGACCTCGGTCTGGCCATTTGCCTGAGGTCGACCAGGAGATGAGAAGAACTGTTTAATCCCCACACTTTGGCAATACTTCTCTAAGGAGGAGTTCTTGAACTGGGTCCCATTATCCGAGATGAGCGTGTTTGGTAGGCCATATCTACATATGATGTTCTTCCAGATGAACTGGAAGGTCTTCTCCTCTGTAATTGTTACCATCGGTTCTGCCTCTACCCACTTTGAAAAGTAGTCAATGGCAACTATCAAGAATCTATAGTTGTTGACAACTCTTGGCAAAGGTCCTACCAAGTCAATTCCCCATACCACAAATGGCCATGGAGAAGAGATTGACGTCACAGGCTGATGGGGTTGATGAGGGATAGTGGCGAACCTTTGACATTTGTCGCACCTCTTCACATAGTCTGTAGCGTCCATAGACAAGGTAGGCCATCAGTATCCCTGAGTGATGATCCTCTTGGCTAAGGGCCTTCCCCCAATGTGGCTAGAGCAATAACCCTCATGAACCTCCTGTAAGACCCGGGGTACTTCTATGGGATGCACACATCTGAGGAGGGGCAAGAGAAACCCCTTTTTATACAAGACATCTCCTACTAACGAGAACTTGGCAGCCCTGTATCTCAACTTTCTCCTTTCCAGCTTGGACTCAGGCAGCTCCCCCTCTCTTAGGTATCTGACGAGCGGGTCGATCCACGAGTCTCCTAGATTCACATTGTGACGAGGACTACATACCTCGTCCTCCTCGATACTTGCTTTTCCTAAGACCTCGATTGGAATGGTCCTTCCCAAATCTGTCTTCATTACTGAGGCTAGCCTTGCCAATGCATCAGCGTGATTGTTGCTCAATCGAGGCACTCTCTTCAGTTTTGCTTCTTCAAAGTACTCTAGCAACCCTCTTACCTTCTTTAAGTACTTGGCCATCCTTTCGTCTTTGGCCTCGTACACCCCCAACACTTGATTGACAACCAACCTTGAGTCGCTATGGAGTAGGAGTCGCCTTACTCGAAGAGTTGTTGCTAATAAGAGTCCTGCTATCATGGCCTCATACTCAGACTCGTTGTTTGAAGCCTGGAAGTTGAATCTCAAGGCATATTCAATGTTGGCGCCATCTGGAGCCGAGAGTATTAGCCCCGCGCCGCTTACACTGTCACAAGATGAGCCATCAACGAAGAGGCTCCAGACGTCTGCATCTGATGAGAAGACCCCTTCTCTCATAACCCCTTTCTCGAAGAGGTATCGATCCTCTTAGTTCTCTTCTACTATGCTCCGAGTTCTGCCTGGGACGACCTTTTCTCGGCCTCGGAAGACGTTGGGTACAGTCTCTTCCGAATCTCGAAAGACACTACGGTTCGTCTCTTCGCCGTCATCCAAGCCATTCTCTGTCTCGGCCTCTTCCCAGGTGAACTCCGCAACAAAGTTCGCGAGGGCCTGTCCCATGATGGCTGTCTTGGGTTGGTAGGTAAGATCATACTCTCCTAGTTCGATGGCCCAGGTCATCAGTCTCCCGGACTTCTCAGGTTTGTGCAGAACCTGCCTTAGTGGGGAGTCTGTAAGGACTACCATGGAGTGAACTTGAAAGTAAGGCTTCATTTTCCTTGAGGCATGGATAAGGGCATAAGCCAACTTCTCCATTCGGGGATAGTTTTGCTCAGACCCTTGAAGGGCCTTACTGTTGAAGTACACAGGCCTCTGGATTCCATCCTCTTCCCGTATGATGACTGCGCTGATGGCTGATTCAGAGACTGCCAGATACACAAACAATCTTTCCCCCGTGATGGGCCGAGACAGCAACAAGGGAGACCCCAAGTAGGACTTGAGTTGGTCAAAGGCTTTTTCACACTCTTCATCCCATTGGAAGACCTTTCTCAGAACTTTAAAGAATGGAAGACACTTGTCCGTTGCCCTAGAAACGAACCTGTTGAGGGTAGCCACTCTTCCCGTGAGTCTCTGCACATCCTTGATACTCCTAGGAGTCTTCATGTCGAGTAATGCCTTAATTTTCTCAGGGTTTGCTTCAATCCCCTTCTGATTAATGATGAACCCCAGGAACTTCCCAGCTCCTACCCCGAAGACACACTTCGCTGGGTTGAGCTTCATTCTGTACGAGTCCATGACATCAAAGGTCTTCTCAAGGTCCGCTACGTGTGTACAGGCTTTCAAGCTCTTCGTTAGCATATCGTCCACATACACCTCCATGGTCTTACCTATTTGTTCCTTGAACATCTTATTGACAAGACGTTGATACGTTGCCCCCGCATTTTTCAGACCGAAGGGCATCACCTTATAGCAGTATATTCCTTTGTCAGTGATGAAGGCTGTCTTCTCAGAGTCTTCAGCATCCATGAAGATTTGGTTATAACCTGAATAAGTGTCCATGAAGCTCATGAGCTCGTGCCCTGCCGTTGCGTCCACCATCTGGTCTATCCTAGGTAAGGGATAGCTATCTTTCGGGCAAGACCTATTCAGGTCAGTGAAATCTACACACATTCGCCACTTCCCATTGGCCTTAGGCACGATGACTGCATTTGAAAGCCACTCTGGATAGGTAACCTCTCGTATGAACTCGGCCTCTTCCAACTTTTTCACCTCCTCCCGAATGACGTCATACTTCTCTCGGGAGTAGACTCTTCATCTCTGCTTTATTGGCCTGGCATCTCTGTCCACGTTGAGCTTGTGGCTCATGACCTCAGGGTCGATACCAGGCATGTCTGCGTGACTCCATGCGAAGACACTCTGCCTCCTCCTGAGGAATCTTATCAGCTCTTCTTTGATTCCCTGCTCTAGGGCCTTGCCGACCTGGATGGTTTTTTCCAGCTCGTCCTCATTGAGGACAATGGATTCTACCTCTTCCGCGGCCTCGCCCTTCTTCAATTTTGTTTCGTCTCTAGGGTCAAGAGTGTCAATGCTGTAAGTGGTGGTTGCTCTCTTATGGGCCTCTCTCTCTTTGGCCGAGTTGAAGTAACACTCCCGCGCCGTGGTCTGGTCCCCTTGCACTTCCCCTACTCCATAAGGAGTCGGGAATTTTATCATCTGATGGACCGTCGATGGCACGGCTTCAAACTCTTTGAGGGCCACTCTTCCGATGATGAGGTTGTAGGCCGAGAAGACATTTTCGTCCATAACAAAAAAGTTTATCTTCCTGGTCAACCTCTTAGGCCACTCATCCCCCATCCGTACATCCATTTCATACATGCCTAAGGGGTGCACCTTCTCACCACTGAAGCCTATCAATGGGTGATGGTAGGGCACCAGCCTTGCCCTGCTAAGACCCAAGCTCTTGAAACAAGGCCAGAACATCACATCTGCTGAGCTTCCCCCGTCTATGAGGATCCTCCCTACCTCGCACCCATGCACCCTTGTTGTTATGACCAAAGGGTCATCATGGGGGGCTAAGATTCCCTTGAAGTCGAGCACTACGAGGGTGTCCATGTCCACCTTCTTCCTCTTCTGCACTGCGTCAGAAGACATTAGATTCACAACCTCAGGCTTGGCCACTGACCTGGCCTCTGCTACATGAGCCTTCCTGTCGGCTACCTCAGAGCCACCTCCTGCAAATCCCCCACAGATGGTGCTAACAGCAAAGGAGATCATTCCGACCCTCTTCACAGGGGTGTTGTCATCCTTTGGCGGAAGATCTGGGTCGTCTTCATCATCTCCCTCCGAATCATCGTCCCTTCTGGCCGGGACATCGCCACAGCATCTGTCATTTCTTCTTTTCTTAGGGTCTTCTCTTCCACCCTTTGGAGCTTTGCCATCCACATACTTCCTTAGCTTTCCGGACTTCGGCATCTTTTCAATCTCATCTTTTAAAGCGAAGCATCTATCTGTGACGTGGCCATGATCCTGATGGAACTCACACCAGAGGTTTTTGTTCCTCTTATGTGGTGGGGCCTTTAGCTTCTCTGGCCACCTCAAAGTCCGGTCAGTCTTAATCTCATTAAGGATGTGCTCACAGCTCACAATTAGAGGAGTGTAATGAGCGAACTTGTCATCTCCTGACCTCTTATTCCCCTCTTTCTTACCCTGGGACCTCCCAGTGCTACCGCGGTTCTCCTCCTCATACTTGGCTGCCATTGCCTCTTTCGCGTTCATCACTTTCCCTGAGGTTGCCAGCAGCTCCGCCATAGACCTAGGAGGGTCTTCTGCCAGTTTCCACAATAGCTTCCCCTTCTGGAGGCCTCCAATAAGGGCGGTCATAGCTATGATCTCTTCATAGTCTTCCACCTCCAACTTCTCTTTGTTTAATCTTGCTATATAGTCTCTTAGGCTTTCACCCTTGGCCTGTTTGACATATAGCAAGGGGGTAGTCTTCTTTTGAGGTCTTACCCCAAAGCAAAAGTTGTGGATGAACTGCTCTGCCGAGCCTTTGAAGTTCTCGATCGAGTTCTTCGGAAGAGAGGTGAACCAGCTGTGCGCGGCCCCTGTCAAGGTGCCTGAGAAGGCCCGACACTTCATCTCATCGGGTATCGAGTAAATGTCTACCGCCGACTGGTACATCTCGATATGGTGCACAGGGTTAATGCTTCCATCATATTTGGGAGTCACTGTAGGAGGTTTGAACTTGGCTGGGGTTGGGAACCCCACTATCTTAGCCACAAACGGGGAGCCCTCTGAGTAACCCCTTTGCAAGGGGTCCCTGCTCTTTATGAGGTCCCCTATCTTCTCCTCAAGGCATTGATTGAATCATTCCAGGGTCTTCTGTCATCAACTTGGCCGAGGTTATCCCCTGCCACCTCCCTGCGATGGACAGAGTGTTCCCCAGCCACGACCCGTTGGCTGTTGACCTCTTCCTGCTCCCTGGCTCTTCTCTCGCAGGGTCGGCCTTGGTCTGGCCAAGCCTGCCTATTCCCTCTTTGGGAGCCTGCTGCGCTCCTTGATCTCGATAGCCTCTGTCTTAGGTCATTAACTGGGCCCAGTCTCTCGAAGGCCGACCCTCTGCTCAACCTATCAAAGGTCGACCCTCTTTGCTGAGCCACTTCCCCTCTTCGGCCGACACATCCCTGACTCTGCCTAAGAGGTCGTATGGTGTTATCTGACACCTTATACGGCTCCCAGCAGTCTTTCGGGGCCTCTTCAGCTCCTAGGTCATCATACCTGTCCTCTGGGCAAGGGTTTCCCTGCCTCCCCAGGCGCAAGCGCCTAGGGTCAGCAACGTCCCTTCTCCGCTGGGGTGCAGGCTGGTCCTTCATCGGTGCCTGGGGTGGTCCCCTGGCGTCAGGATGAGGCTGAACTACCACCGGAGTGATCATGTCCGGTGAGACTCCAGGTGGCCTCATCATCATGGTTTGACTGAGCTGGGCAAATTTCTCCTTCATGGCTTGTTGCGTTGCAGCTAAAGATTTCAAGGCTGCTGCTACCTCCGTCATTTTGGACTGGGGAGGAGCCTGACTGGAACTAGCCCCTGAGGCGGAAGAGGCGGTGGTAAGTCTGGTGCCATATGATAACGGTATTGAGCTTGAGTAGCAAGTGAGCTTAATACCTTAAAGGAACTCTTTCAATGGTGAAACATCTCCATGCAAGGGGTGGTTCCTGGTTCACCACCAGAGTCTCCGATGAGGTTAAGCAGAAAAAGAGGAAGAGATAGCTTCTCGTTCCCACAGACGGCGCCAAAATGATGATGCAGGAATCAGCACCACCAGGTAAGGTGTTTCCAAGCTCAATATAAGAATAACAATGGCAGAACAGCTATGTAAAGAGATAAGAGAAAGAGGTGAGGAGAAGAGGAGAATACACCGGTATATAAGTGGTTCAGCCAATCTGGCCTACGCCCACTGTGAGTGTGTGTGAATAATATCACTGAAAGAAGGCACTAATGGCCATGGATACAATCTCTCAAGCTTTCTCTCTATACTGTGAATTAGACAGAGTTTCAGCTAGGGTTTTATGACTGGGATCCTTTTGCAAGGTAGGGGATGATCCCTATATATAGTGCCTAGGGGGTGTAATGTACCCCCCATGCATGCAATGAGCATGTGGGTGGTAGCCTCACCAATGTGGGAGTGCCATCTGTCACTATCGTATGTGAGTAATGATGATGAAATATTCTCCCCACATGTGGAGAATAATCTTGTTACAACTGATTTGTGCCTAGGTGTCCTTATCCAAATGTTCAACAGATGCTCGACAGCCATATTGGTGGATGACCTCGGCCTGGGAGAGGCCGAGCTGTAAAGGCTTGATGTTCGTTCAATTCGAGATGTGTTATAGGGAGTCTCGGCCTGATCTCAGCCGAGACATTATGCTGGGGTCGGCCCCAGCCGAGGTTGGACTAATGCCATGCTGACGATTACTAAGGCTTCTTGTGACCTCGGCCCCAGCCGAGGTTGGACTGGTTCCATGTTGAAGGTTACCAAGGTTCCCTATCACCTCAGCCTACCCTCGGCCGAGGTTGCCATACCCAGGTATATGAGAATGTTGTAGATGCCTGTGATGCGCGTAGTGTCCATTGGAAATGTAGATAGTAGTGTCGGCCTGGGCCGACCCTGGTCTGGCCGATGGATGATATTGGGGGCCCATGGCTTATCTAGGGTCGATCAATATCTCGGCCATCATCTCGGCCGAGGTTGGTGTCACTGGGCCGAGGTTACACTTGGGGCATATCAATACCCTCTCATGTTAAAAGACCAAAATGCCCCCGAACGGTCTCGGTTTAGTCCAAAATTACCTCGAGACTCAACTAGTACCCCCGGGTATACTATTTTGACTAATTTGACCCTTCTGAACTCATCTATGACCTCTAAATTATCATTTCAGTCACTTAAAAAATATTACTCGTTCTCACCCCATCACGGTCTACACGCGTTAAGTAACTATTTACCACTCGCACTAAGTAAATATAATGAGGCAATATAAATCGGTAACTATCTCTCGATTAATATTCCAAAATTATAATTTTTAATAAATCCCATTAAATTACTCCTCTTACGTAATTTAAATTAAGCTGTATTTTCTCATTTAATTCTCCAATTTAATTAAATAAAATATTCAGAAATACAGGGTATTACATCTGGGACCAGTTGACCCCTTCAAAACCCAGCTAGAAGGATCCCAGCAATGCTACTAATATTGTCGACTATCAGGATCGTCAGTGATTTGTTGTCTTTATTATGGCTCTTTATGATACATTTAAGCATGTTCTTTCCTCTCTCCTTTATAAAGATCCTCTTTCTACACCGGAGCAAGCTGTTTCAGAACTTTTCTCAGAGGAAACTCGATTTACTACTCATTCAACCTCCTCTTTTGAAGTTGTTCTTGCTACTCTCAGAGATTTACTGTCTAAATCCAATGATAAATAATGGAAATCTTACAAGATATGAAACTATTGTAAGCTAACATAACATCATCTTATTAATTTCCCTACTCGAGTGTGCAAGTTTTATCATGTGATGGGCAGTGTTCACATCCACCAAGATTGCTCGACATTACTATGTCTGTGATCTCAGACTTCTTCCATCCTATAAGGGGTCCCTCTAAATCCAATGATGCAACTGCCTACAGTTCATCTCTCATTACCTCTACTGATAGGATTGATCATATTAAGGATCTCTTCAAATGGGTTCTTGCCCATTATGGTAATACTCCATCTACTGCTTTGTCAGTCACTTCAGGTAATTCTTCATAGTTCTTTGATTCTGCCTATTGAAATCACATGACTTCTGATCATACTTTCTTTTATACCACCAATTCTGCTAACACATCACTTATTCACACTGTTGACGCTTCACATATGTCCGTCACTCATATTGGAACAATCTCCACAATAAATACCTCTTATTTCGATACTTATTTGATTCATAAACTTGGACTAAATCTTATATCTATTGGCCAACTTTGTGATCTTGGTCTAACCATCAGTTTTTTCTCCTTCTAATTGTTATGTGCAGGATCCAAAGACGAGATAAACACTTGGGATAGGCCATAAAGTTAGCAACTCTTTAAGCTCATTAACCTTCATATTCCATAATCACTCACCACCCTGGTTATGATTGTAGCCTATGCATCCTCCACACCTTCTCTTAGCTTGTGTCATGACCATCTAGGCCATGCTTTTATTGGTAGTCTAAAGTCTCTACTTTCTCTTGGTCACTTAGGGTCCATCAATAATGCAAAATTTGATCATTTTCCTTGTCAATTTAAAAGAAATAGGCTTTGCCATTTAATAAAAGGGACTCTTTATATGCCCAAGTGCGACCTCATCTACAGTCAAGCCAGTCTCGACTAAGGCCGGCCTTATGAAACGCCTTCCTTTAGGTTGAGACCACTTACCACCTCAAGGGGTTTGTTGTCTCATCTCGTCCACTTATAGAAAGCTAACACTTCATCAGACCTTATTGCACACTCGTCTCGTCCTGGTGCAAATCGTCCAAGACTACACTTGGCAGTTACCAGCATGCAACCCAACAGCACCTTGAAGGTCTCATACTCGGCCAGGTCGATATCTCACCTCATCAGGATACATCTAGATGGGCGCATGGAACAAAGCATGCGTGGGAGAGTGCACGTGGGCTATGAGACCACGTGCACAAACCGTTGTAACGACATCTTCCTCATGTGTGAAGAATATCTCTCAATCATTATTTATATGCACAGATGATAGGTTGAAGCATAAGACTGGTTACTTGATATTATACATGCCTCCTGCATGCCTGGGGTGTGTATGACACCACCCCAGCCATATAAATACTTGTCTTCTACATCTTTGTAAAGAATGGCTGATCTAAAACCATACTGAAACTCTGTCAAATTGGCTGCATAGAGAGAGAAAGCTTGAGTGTTGTATCCTAAGGCCATTAGAGCCCTTATTTATTGGATTTCACACACTCACACAATGGATGTAAGCCAGAATTGGCTGAACCACTTATATTATTATCTTTTTCCTCTTATCCTCATCCCTTTATGTACTTATATTGAATTTACTCCATTATTGAACGGGTATTATTGCTCATTTACTTACATTGACTTGGTGGAGCCATTTAAGTCATCATCAATCTCACACCGTATATGGGAACGAATGATTAACTTCTTCCTCTTCATTTCTTGACTAGCTCTCCTTATATTCTCTAATGGTGATCCAACCTCCCCTCTTGGTGGATCTATCTCACCATTGAAAGAGCTCTGGTTGAGTTCTAAGCTTTAACAGTTCATTTAACTCTTCCACTCTACCGGAGTAATGGAACCTGAATTACCACCGCCTTTGGGCATTGATCCTAGCTCTAGCCAAGCCCCACCTAAATCAGAAATGGCTGAGGTGGCGTTGCGATCATTGGCAGCCAACCAACGTCAAATCCAAGAGCAACTCGATGCATTCAGCTAGAATATAGTGGCTAGACCTGCCGGCGCCGAAGATGAGTTCATAAATTCGGCCGCTAGGGAGGGCGTCCCTAATCCACCGGCCAGGGGACCACCCTAGGAACCACACAAGGATCTTCCTCCTCATTAAAGATGAAGAGACATTGTTGACCCTAGGTGTTTAAGCCTGGGGAGGCAGGGTCATGAACTTTGTGATGAACAGTGTGGGGATAACCAATATGAGGACGAGGATGAAAGGGACAATTGGGAGCCCTATCAGATATCGAGAGGCACGGTTCGTCCCATTCAACCAAGCAAAGGCCATAGTGGCAGACCAATCCAAGAGTCTAGGCAAAGCTTAGACTATAGACCACGGGCATCAGCTTTAGACAGGCTAAGTAGGGGGTCGACCTTTGATAGGCTCAACCCGGGAGGAGATTTAGGATCTGACTTTCCAGGTCCTAAAGTATCGCTGATTCTAGGAGGATTGATAAATGTGGTGACTGCCTACCTTTTCATGGCTGAGAGGAGCAACCACGAGAGGTTAACAACCGATAGAGGGCGACTGGCCGTGATCATTCAGTTCACCTAGCCAATAGAGAGGGGGATGGGGACAATACTGTTCAAGCTGAGGTAGAGATAGTAGCTGCGGCCAATAGGCCTTGGAATGTTTCCATACAGAGGTTGGAGGACAAGATAGTGCCATCACGAAGAGTCGAGACCCCCTACAGAGAGTTTACACTGAAGTCCCTCCATTTGTGGAGAAAAATGTTAGTTATCCAACCCTTGCCAAGTTCAAGCCGCCGGTGGTTACCCCAAAGTATGATGGGAGTAACAATCTCATCCATTATGTGGAGATATATCAATCCGTAGTCTATATTTACTCAATCTAAGATAAAATGAGGTGTCGGGACTTCTCCAGCACACTCACTGGCGCTTCACATGTATGGTACACCTCTCTCCCTAAAAACTCTATAGAAAACTTTAAACAGTTGGACGAGAGGTTCATACATAACTTCTGCTTCATAGTGAAGCCCAAAAAGAAGAAGACACACTTGATGTATGTGAAGAAAGTAAATAACGAGACATTACGAGAGTATCTCACTTCAACAAAGAGAAGCTTGAAGTGGAGGATTATGATTAAAGTATAGCCATGACTGCTCTGATGAGAGGTCTATAAAAAGGAAAGTTCTTATGGAAACCGGATAAAGATCCTCCAAAATCTTTGGCAGAACTCCTGGCTATGGTCGGTAGGCCATGGCTGCCAAGGGATAAGAAGAGAAGGAAAGGAGCAACGGAGGTAAGTTCCAGAAGTCGAGAGGTAAAGATGGTAAGCAAAGGTCGACGGACGACAAGTTCATAAACTATACCCCTTTGAGTGTTAACTATGATCACATTCTGAATGAACTCAAGAATGACCGATCTCTAAGATGGACTGAGAAATTAAGAGGTCCTCCTCACAATAGGAACAAGAGCCTATGGTGCGAGTTCCACCAAGACTATGGTCACACAATGGAAAAGTGTTTCGATCTCAAGGACGAGATCGAGAAAATACTGAAAGTATGAAAGCTTAGAAAGTATGTGGACAAGAGAAGTTCAAAGGGTGGCCGAGATGACCCTCGGAAGGGAAGATATGACAAGTGAAAAGAGGACGTCCTGGAAAATAAATATGATGCCTCATATAATGATGAGGATGACCCAGACCTCCCACCGAAGGACGATGCTTCTAAGGGTCGGCTCCACATGATCTCATTCGATATAAAAATGATTTATGGAGGCCTTATCGGAGGAGGCACAAAGGTGGTCGATAGGAAAGCCCATATTATTGAGGCTAAGGAAATTCCTAAGCCTGAAGTAGTCAATTCAGCCACGATCGATGTAAAGGCCGAGAAGAGAAAAAAGGTTGAAATGAATACCCTGCTCTTTAAAGGGATTTTAGCTCCCCGTGATGACCCAATGGTAATTACAACCAGGGTGCATGGGTTTGAGGTATCGATGACACTAGTCTTTGGAGGAAGTTCAATCGATGTCATGTTCTGGCCATGCTTCAAAGGACTGAGATTTAGCAAAAAGAGGCTTGAGGCTTATCATCACCCTCTGATAGGATTCAACGGTGAAAAAGTCCACCCTTTGGGAATGTTTGAAATGGATGTCCGAGTATGATATACATGGTCGAAGAGGCTCATGAAGAATATCAAATTCTTCGTGATGGATGAAAATGTATACTCAGCCTACAACCTCATATTAGGAAGGGTATCCCTTAAAGAATTTGAGGTCGTGCCCTCCACTGTTCACCAAATCATAAAATTCCTGACTCTGTACGGGGTAGGGAATGTTCAGGGTGATCAAGTGGAGCCACGTGAATGCTATTTCAACTCGGCTAAGGAGAGTGAAGCACACAATAAATCCACAACAACCTATAATATTGACACTCTTGATCCTAGAGACGAGACCAAATTGAAAAGGGGTGAGATTGCGGAAGTGGTAGAATTCATCATCCTCAATGAGGACAAGCCAAAAAAAATCGTCTGGGTCGGCAAGGATTTGAAAAAGGAGATTAAGGAGGAACTGATCCAACTGTTGAGATAAAGACAAAGCATTTTTTCCTGGAGCCACGAAGACATGTCGGGAATTGACCTAAATATCCTATGCCATAAGCTTAATGTGAATGAAGATGCAAATCCGATCAAACAAAGGCGGAGGATCTACTCCAAGGGAAAATATGAAATCATTAGAGATGAAGTGAAAAAATTAGAGAAAGCAGAGTTCATAAGGGAGGTCATTTATCCAGAGTGGCTCACTAACGTGGTCATTGTGCCCAAGCCTAATGGCAAATGGAGGATGTGTGTTGACTTCATTGATTTCAACAAGGCGTGTCCAAAAGATAGCTTCCCCCTATTGAGAATATATCAAATGGTAGATGCCAAGACGGGACATGAACTCATGAGCTTTATGGATGCCTACTCCGATTACAATCAGATCTTCGTGAATCCAACTGATGAAGATAAGACCTTATTCATAACTGATAAGGGAACGTATTGCAATAAGGTGATGCCCTTAAGCCTTAAGAATGCCGGGGCAATGTATCAAAGGTTAGTGAATAAAATGTTTGTGGATCAAATATGGAAAACCAAAGAAGTATATGTTGACTACATGCTGCCAAAGAGTCTCAGGGCCGACACTCATGTGGTCGACTTTGAGCGAACTTTTAATACCATGGATGAGTACCAAATGAAACTCAACCCAGCTAAGTGTGTTTTTGATGTGGGGATTGGTAAATTTCTTGGCTTTATTATGAATCGGTGGGGGATTGAAGCCAACCCTGAGAAAGTCAAAGCCTTGGTGGAGATCAAGACACCAAAAATAATTAAGGAGGGTCAGAGATTGACAGGACGAGTTGCAGCATTGAACAGGTTCGTCTCAAGGGATACGGACAAGTGCCTTCTCTTCTTCAAGATACTAAGGAAAGCCTTTGAGTGGGATGATGAATGTGAAAAATCTTTCCTAGAGCTCACGACACACTTAGGTTCTTTTATGTTGTTATCCCGACCTATCTTAGGGGAAAAGTTATATCTATATCTGGTCGTATCTGAGTTGGCCATCAGTACAGTCATTATATGAGATGATAATGGGGTACAAAAACTAATTTATTTCAATAACAAGGCCGTTGAAGGGGCCGAGCATAGGTATCCCAAGACGGAAACGTTAGCCTATGCTCTGACACATGCATCTCAAAAGATAAAACCCTACTACCAGGCTCATACGATGGTCGTCCTGACAGACTCTCCTCTTAGACAGGTTGTCCATAAACTTGAGAAATCGAGTAGGTTGATGGCCTAGTCGATAGAGTTAGGATAGTTTTACATCATCTATCAGCCAAGAATAACCATCAAGGGGCAAGCTTTAGCATGTTTCGTGGTCGAGTTCACATGGGATGAAGCTGATAGTGAAGAGCCCCTAACACAGGCATCTGAGCCTGAGAAGTCAAGTGAAGACCCAACGGAGGCTGAGACGAGTACTACAAAGCCTACCATGGACAAAATAGATAAAAAATTTATTCAAAATGGAGTCATCGAAGAAGGAAAGTTCTCAGAGGGAGGAATCGTATGGAGTTTGTTCATAGATGGGTCGTCTCGTGAAAACGGAAGTGGTGTCGGCTTGATAGTGTCGACCCCAGATGAGACGGATATTGAATACACTCTGAGGTTCAGCTTCAAAACCTCAAATAATAAATTTGAGTATGAGGCATCCATGGTAAGGCTCTCCCTTGCCAAAGCACTTAACGTCGGCCAACTCTTAGTCCACAGTGACTCCCAATTAGTGGAGAATCAGATTTTGGGAGTGTATGAGGCAAAGGACGATAGAATGGCCAGATACTTAGTGAGGGTGAGAAAGGCGGTGAAAAACTTCAACAAAGTCAAGATCAAGAGAATCCCTCATCTAGATAACAGTCGATCCGATGCTTTAGCAAGGTTGGCATCAGCCATAAGAATAGAAATCAGGAGAACGGTGCCGGTAGAGATCTTATGTCGACCGACTATCGACGAGGATGACACCGAGGTAGATTTTTGCTTCAACCTAACCCGGGGACCATCATGGATGGATCCCCTTATCAAGTACATCAGGGATGGGGAATTACCTGATTTGAAGGAAGAGAAGAGGAAACGAAGGTATAAAGCTGTAAAGTTCTCTATCTTAGGGGATGTTTTATACAAGCAAGGATTTCTCCTCCCATTACTCCGATGTGCTCATCCAACGGAGGTGAAATACATCCCAAGGGATGTGCACGAGGGATCTTGCTCCAGTCACATAGGAGGGAGATCATTGGTAAAGAGGATAGTCACCCAAGGATACTAGTGGCCGACCTTGGACAAGGATGCATCCAATTACGTGAAAAAATGTGATAAATGCCAAAGATTTGCCATCATACCTCATCAGCCTCACCAACCTCTAACACTCACTCAATGAGTCAACTTGAGAAGAATTTGTCTTATTTTTCACACTTTTGAAAAAGTCAAATTCATTTTGCAAAAACTCAAAGATCTTCTCAAGTTCACTTTTAGAGTTTTCACAAATAAGAAAATCTTCCTTCACTTTTTCAAGTTCAAGTGCCAAATCATTTTTATCTTGTTCCAAAACTTTTAGTGTTTTGAAATCTACATTTTTAACACTCGTCAATTTCTCAAATAAGAAATTTGTAACCTCAAAGATTGATTATATTCTTTCAAACCACAATTTAATTCATCAACTCACCCTTCTGCTTTTCAGTTAATGTCAACTTTTGATTGGTAAGTTAACTAGTCATTTAAAACTCTTTAAAATCTTCTTTTTCTTATTCATAGAGTTTGACTTGGTTAGCCAATTTAACATTCACATTTTTTATTTTGAAAAGTTGAGAATTCAACGCTTCATTTTTTTTACTCAAGGATTCCAAATTTTTAATTTCATCAACATCAACATTAATAGATTTTGAATTTTTTTGAGAATGAGATGATATCGCCACACTCTTATTAAATCTAGATTTAAATGGATCTAAACTCTCACTTTGACTCACAAGCATAATATCCATAGGTATGGGGTAGTCAATACTAGAAATATTAGGACAAGTAATTTCCATAATGGTCATAAAAACTAAATCTTCTCACAAGTAAATCCGATCTAAGCAAAGAGCACGACAGACACACAAACAACACAAGGATCAAGTTAAGCAAGTTAATGCTAATAAAATGAGCACCCTTTTCTTATACTAATTGAGAAAGTGTGTTATGTGCACTAAGTAAACATCAACAACAAATCTAGAGAGGGGGGGGGGGGGGGGTAAATATGTTTGGAGACAACTTATGACTAGTTTTTGACTTAAAATAATTTAAATTTTTTTCAATTACACTAGGTCTAGATATGATCTATGAGTAGTGTGTGATCAAAGTGTACAATCGAATGAATAACATTCACAAGACATATTTATGAGGAAAAAAAACCCCACTAAGAGGTAAAAAAACCTCGACGCACTCCAATTTATATTTCTACTTGAAAAGAGTTTTACCTAATGACACCTGCCAAACCCTTTACATAAGGTTTTTGTCGATGCAAAAAGTCTTCTTGCACTATAGCTGAGAACACGAATATCCTCTTACTTTTTGTATCAATCTCTCCCGGTGCAAAAAGAGAAAGATAGTTAAACTTCTCCTCATACTGGCTACCATGCGATCTCGCACACGAGATCTTCAAAAAATTACTTCTAATGTTGTTATGGATGATGATTAAAAGAATTTTCACTCGAACCATGCGCTAAGCACTTACTAAAGTCCTCACGCCAAAAAGTCCCTAACTCCCGGCCGAAGTCGACCTCATGCGTGGTATGTATCACAAAGGAAATCCAAACGAGGATCGTTCCTGATATATTTTTCGGTCTATTCGCATTATTCGTCAATAATAATGGTGAAAACCCCCTTAAGCGTTCATTGTTGTAGTAAATGCAAGTCCTAAACGTTAAAGCTCTAAAAGTAGCCAAAGAACATAACGCAAAAAAATGACGAATACATTAAAGATTCCAGGACACTAAAACATAGAATGCTCCGATACCAACTGTAACACCCCGTAAAATTCATAAATAGATTGATGAGGTTTAATACAAAAATCACGGGAATAAAAAAACATTTGGTAGAATTCTTATCATAACGAAATTACATAAAACTAAACAAACAATAGAAAGAGAGATAATAAATGTTGACCAAAATAAAATCGTCTTTGATACGAATCACTACCAATATAATAATCCAACACTATAACACAAATGTATCTCATATAATCTCTGACTCGAGAAACATAACTAAAATACGACACTACTGCTTGAACTGGAATAAATAACTATAATGTGTACAGAAGTGACACTACACAACTCCTACATCTTAGTAATGATGGATCGTGACGTCTCTAGAGATTCTGCTCCAACAAACATTCCAAGTCTACTACATCAATGACAACCTAAGACCTATAAAAATAGAATCAACAACAACGTAAACTACAAGTTTATAAAAAAAAAAGAATTTTAACGGACACAAAAATAATAATAATAATAATAATAATAATATATCTTCCTTTGTAAGCGCAAATATTTTGGCATTGGCTTTTAATTTGTTTTATTTGCCCTTTGGCATATTTGGCGCATTCCGTTACAAATCGACTCGCACTGACTCATCAAACCGAACAACAACATCTCCAAGTTCAAGACTCCTCTACATCTCAAGAAGGTATAAAGACTTTTAGGAGTTTGAAATTATTCATAAATTTATTTGGGATGTTTATTTTTTTGAAAAACTGAGGCTAGTATTTTTAAAGTTTTTAAAATAAAATTTTATTTTTAACCTCGTTCAAACTAGATTCTTTTCTCCTTCGAACGACTTTACATTCTCGTGAGAAGGTTCGTTTGATCTTTACGTCAAACGAGCATCTAACGAGGGTATACTCTTTTGCATCGTTTGAAGGTCGTTTGAAGATGGTTCAAACGAGATGACCCTATCGTTCGAACGATCTCAGTGTTCGTTCAAACGAACTAACTTTCTCATTCGAACGAGCCTTATTTTAATTTGAATGAATCACCGCCTCGAAATTTGTGCCATATTTACAAATACTTGCTTTGAATCTAAATTTCGTAAGAATTTTGCCACATTTATAAATATTGCCTCAATTTTTTTGTTACCAAAACACTTTTAATTCACAACCCTGCATCCCCAAATAGTTTTGTGAATCATTTTGAAACCCTATATAGTTTCGTATCTTTGCATACATCTTTGTGGAGAGAGATGTCAATGACTGACCTTGTGACCCGAGTGGTCACGACTGAAGGTTGATCGATGGATACCGAGGGTGGATTTTCGTATGTGATTGCTCAGGATCGAGTAGTATTCTTAAAAGGTTCTTCATAGACTGCTCATTATACTTGTGGGTGATATCAAGTAGTTTGTAAGTCGACGTTCTTGTAAAATTCTCTAAAGTGCGGAAATATAGGTTTTGCCCTGAAAAGGGATTTTTCCTTATTTGCCATGTGATTACATATTTATTTATCTGTTTTATCATCTAGATGCATGTTTATAATATGGTAAATCGATTTTCACCAGCAAGGTTTAATTGGGTTTTAATTTGAAAAATTACAAGAATGGTATTTTTGTTTATGACCATCCTTTTCGAGAACGTTTCTTTTTGTATCCTCAAATTGGTACCAAAGCCTTTCACTCTTTCAAAGTGGCGCCAGAGTATTTTTACCATTTACAAGTTGGTATTAGAGTAGGTTACACCAAATTATCGTGTGATCTTGATTTTAATAGAGTTCTTCCCGATGATTCCATCTCTTACAAGTGGTATGAGAGTGGGTTGCACTAATTTATCGTGTCGATATTTATTTAGTGTTGTTTTAAGGTGGTTATTTTTTTCATCTCTCTTGTGTTTTTTTTCTCTCTCGATATTTAGTTAGTGTTGTTTTAAGGTGGTTATTTTTTTCATCTCTCTTGTGTTTTTTTTCTCTCTCGATGGATTCCCGTAGTGAAAAGTTATCTCGTTTAAATTTGAAGTTTGATAAAAGAATTGAAATTCTTAAAAATGATTTTTTTTTTATTTTAGAGCTGCTTTGGAACTTTTGCAAACTGTTCAAACTCAAAGAGATTTCTTTTGTGAGAAGCTCATGGACATGGATCGTGATTTTAAAAGTGTAGAATTTTCCAAGAAAGTGAGTGATGATATAGTCCTATTTTAGAAAAAGAATTAGAAGACTCTAAAATTTCTAGGGTGTGTTTAAGTGCCAATGAGAAGACTTTTAGGGATAAGTTCGCTTGTATTGAGGGGGAGAGAGATAACTTTCTAGGAATGATTGAAAATTTAAATAAGGAGTCCCTAAAACTTTAAGAGTCAAATTCTTTGCTTGAGTTTAAAATTTTGAAATTAAAAGATGATTTAATAGACTCTAGTAGTGTTAGTAGTAATGGTGACAAGGCAATAACGCTCTGACACCAATTTGAGAGGCGTAAACTGATTAAATTCATATGACAACCCACAAATAAATTTTAATTCCTTTAAACCTTAAAACATGCAACTAAGTGATTTAAGACATTAAGCAGATAAAGCATGCAATCACAAACTTAATCAATCACAAAATTTTCGAAAAAATCCCCAAAGGGGAAAAACCTTTTATTTCACTAATACAGTTTGCAAATCGCAACATGAAATCTTGTGAGGGAAATACTTCCTGACAAATCTCCCGCAGGTGACCTTGGTCTTCTTCATCAGTTATTCTCTCTAGTACCACAAAGAACTCAGTCTTCCTTAAGCAATGATTCCCACAAGAATCACAAAAGCAGCAGTAGAGACTCCTTCTCTACAAGACTAGCAACGAAGACTCCTTCTTCATAATCGTAATTCAATATATAAGTGATTTAGGGTTTCAAAGATGATTCACAAAAGTATTTAGGAGAGATGTGTGAATGAAAAAGTGTTTATTCCTTTTTAAAAGTGAAGACTTTATGCAACAGGTTTGCAGTTTTCGTAAATGAAAAGTCTTAAAGAAAACCCTAAACGAAGCAGGTATTTATAAAGAAACACAAAATTGAGGAGGCGTAGGCTCGTTTGAATGAGACTTTCACTTCCTTCTAACGAGATCATCATCTCATTCGAACGAAGTAGGTATCGCTTCTAACGCCCTATAAAAAACCAAGACAGTACATCCTCGCTCGAACCTCGTTTAATCAAGGCTTCAAACGACCTTCAAACGCGACATAAGGTCATTCTAACGAGATTTCCATATCATTTGAACACCCGAGCGAAAAATAAATTTATCTTTCAAGTTCGAAAAACAGCCTCATTTTGTAAAAAAAAATATTTTATAAAAATCTCCCAATACAATGTAAAAATATCCACGAAATCCAATGCAAAAACTATACAAATATTACGTGATGTCGTGGAGCATATTAAAGATAAAGTGGCGCACATTGGATATGCACTACGTGATGCTTGATAACTGGATCCGTTTTCTTGAACGTGTGAACGTGAAGTATCACGACGAAAGTAATGAGATATGCCATACTCGATGTATCCTATATTCTATGGCAAGTCCTAGATACTAGAGGCAATGTCAGAAAAGTTTCCATTACAAATATCCCCTTATTGTTATTCCAGTACAAAATAAAAAATCCAATTTATCCAAACATAAAATCCTATACAAATCTAATACCCTCCAAGAAACCCACAATTGGAAAGATACTAAAAAAATGTACAAGGCTTCCAAATCTTTAACTTTCTAAATCTTTAATTCTCCCACTTTCTCATGATCTTCTTTTGGGGAGCTTTGTCTTACGTGTACTTTGCATGTGCTCATCAAAGTGTATCTACACACAATAGACAAAGAAATATACCTCGCAGCGCATCATGATTAAAATAAGACAAAACCCATAAATAAATTATCCCCTATAAATCAAACTGCCACTCCCCCATAATTCATTCTCCCCCTTTTTATTTGTCCGAAATACACAAGGAAAAGAAACAAAAAGTAATAAACCGGAGTGTGTCACAACAATTATAGAATACCATCACAAATATAAGCCAACGAGAATCAAGTAATGATAAACTAAGTAAAACCAACTATTTTTTATTTTTCAAGTAAAAAATTTTTACAACAACACACCATGGAGTAGCATAAAAATAATCGATTCATGGAAACAGAATGTAGGTGTGACCACATTCTATAGGAAAATCAACGTATACAAATATAACATATGTGCACGAAGGAATGAGACACTACTAACGCGAGATCTCAAAGTCTACCTTTGGTGTAAAAATGGTGAACTCAAGTGAAATCGACTTAACGTATTCAACTAATCAAGATCATGATTTATTTTAACACCAATAATGCCCAAAACTATGTAATGCTTTTACAAGAATTTTTCAGGATGTGCAACCCCATTGATATTCAACTAAACTCCCTCAAAACTCACATATTGAATTTTTTTCACTCAAATATTTTATTTTGAAGAAATCAATGCACATATATAACGAAACATCAATTTTCTTTGAAATTGTCCTGACACTTTATATATATACATATTGTGGGTACACGGATTTGGAATGACGGGCCTGGACGAGTTGCCCAATTAAAACTGCCCAAAGTCCGAACCCTTCACACCTTAACATTAATTCAGTTATGACTTAATCTTCTCCCATGTTCTCGTGTAGAGGTATTCCAGGAGAAAATGGTAAACGTGGGGAAGTCCAACACCCCCACTCCCTAAAGACAGACATGTATATAATAAACCCTAGGTCTGGGGCACAAGACACACGGTATTCTCTGAAAATACTCCCCGGAGTATATAGAAATAATATTGACTGCACCACCGTGGACGTAGGCATTCTTGCTGAACCACGTGCATCTCCTATTATGTGATTGACATTTTATCTTCTGTATTTTTCTTGGTGATTGCGCTTCTCTTATCTATTTGTGTTGAACAATAATTGTCACCACACATATATTTTGCAAATGGTGGCTATTCACGAAAAGACAACCTGTCTTTTGCAACCTGATTCCATTGCTTTAAGTATATACCACATCTACTGGAGATATGATTTTTCATTTTTTCCAATCCGAGCAATGGTTATTACAAGCACTAGTTTCATTATCTCATTTTATCGCACTTGGTTTGTTTTAAAAGCAGAGGATTAAGATGAAAACACTATAATCGACACGTGAAAGGTAAGTGCAATACTCAAATAAGTCCGTGCTCGTGTGCATTAAGGGTGACAAGGAGTCAAACATGTAACAAGTAGTCATCATATCACATCTTAATGACTCCACACATTATAAAATGCAAAAATGAAATGTTAAACACTACAAAATAGTCACGTGGATATGGAATGGAATGAATGGGTGACTTCGACATCTTTAATTTTCATCCACATGTGGTGTAAAAAAATACAAAACTCTTTTTGGATTTTTTAAAAAAACTTATCAAAAATAAAATCGTTTTGGCTTTTTCACTTTTTCTTAAAAAGAAACCAAAAATCTTTTTGTATTTTTCCAAAAAATTTCAGGAGAAATAAAAATATTTTTGGATTTTTTGAAAAATATATCAAAATGGAAAAAGATAAATACAATGAAAATACAATGGTAGTACAATCTAGCAATAGGAATATAATATATGAACATGAAAAGCATCCTATGCTAGCAAACAACTCTAAACTTCAATCACTTGGCCCTAAGGAGTTATCCAAAGGAGGTGACATCCTATGGAAAACATTCATAAAATCTTGTGAAGTCTTGACCAAATACTCAACTTAACCTTAAAAATTTCTCAAAATCTCTCATGTGATGTGCGGGAGCATGCATAGTAATATGTGTGGGAGTGAGTGAGGGAAAACGTATGGTAGCATATCGTGAAGGATACATATGAGGCACTCTACTCAACTTAAAGCAAAATTCCCTAAGGTGTCCTCTTTACTTGCAATGGGAACAAACATACGCGGGCTTAGGACCACCTCTCTCAAAACGTCTAGGACACACTATCCTACATGGAATCAGACACCTAGGTGGGTTATGTCTAGCGCCATATGGATCTAAAACAAACTCGAAAATCGGCTCGGGTGCAACATTGGAAGTGGATGCACCGTCAGAACCTATTCCTAGCCTCTCAACATTACCCAAAGCGGGACTAAGGAACATCTTTCCAACCTTCTTAGATGTGTCCTCTAAAGTGACCTTGACCTCCCGGGCACATTCGAGATATCTCTCGAGTTAGGATACACAAGCTTCAAGTTTCTCACGAGTCTCCAATGAAGATTGAAGATCTCCCATAAAACTAGCCACGATGTTGGTCAATTCCCTCTTTTCACGACCTAAGACGATTAACTTCTCACACAAAGAAACTTTTACCTTCTCAAGTTGACTCATCGATGCCTCACATACCCTCAAAACTTTCACCTCCCCCTCTCTCTCTCTCTCTCTCTCTCTCTCTAGATCTAACACCTTAAGAGATAAATCTTTATTCAACTTTTTGGTTTTCAATGTCTCGGTGTATAAATCATTAAAAGCTTTTTGGAGACCCCCTTCTCCCTTACTTGTAATCTCATCCTCACAACTGCTCGAATGGCTCGAAAAATCATCATGGGTCTCACGTTTACATGTGTCCTCATCGTCGTGGGACAAACTAGGAGTGCTAACGTGCCTGGCCATGAAATCAACACACTTTTCATGTGGTGATTCTCCCCCTGAATCCACCGACTCGATGTCACTATCGCTAAGAGTGACTTTATTTGCAATCTCTTTGCCCTTTCTCTTTTGCATAGTGGGACACTCAAATGACTCGTGCCCTTTACCCTCGCACTCAAAACACCATATATCTTCCTCTTTCTCACCACTATCCTTGACCTCATCTTTATTTTTTTTCCTTAAAAATCTTTTTATTGGAAGGATTGTTTTTGGAAAATTTGAGAAACTTTTTTAAAATTTTCACAAACAAGGCTAAGTCATCGAAACCAACCTCACCCTCAGATTCAGACTCACAAACTCTCTCTTTTTTCTTCTTCTTATCTTGAGTCTTTAAAGCTACCCATATATCCTAAGGTTTAATGGTTTTAGGTAACATATCTATCTCATAAGTGTGAATGTCTCCTACGAGTTCTTCCAACCTAAGAGTGTCTAAAATCATTACAGAGTTAAGGACGGTGACCTTAGGAATAAATAGGTAAGAGAGTGACCTCAAAATCTTTTTAACGACCCTAGTCTCTAAAATTTTCTCACTCAAATTAAAACTAGTGTTTACGATGTCCGACAACCTAGCATAAAATTCATCAAAACTCTCGGACTCTAACATAGTGATGGTCTTAAATTGTGTGGTCAAATTTTGAAGCCTAGACGCCTTGACAGCATTGGTACCCTCATGTGTCAGGTGGAGGATATCTGATGCTTCCTAAGATGAAGTGCATGTCATGATGCGTCGAAAACCCGTTAGGGGTAAGGGCTCCAAAAATAGCATTAAGGTCGCAAGAGTTGTAAGTGCTCCATTTAAACTTATCATCAGTCCAGGAAGAGGCGGGTTTATGATTTGTGACATTATAAACTGTGATTGTGAGAGGAGTCCACCCTCTTTCACATACAAACCAAACCCTTTCATCTATGGTTTTTAAAGTGGATCTCATATGGGCATTCCAATAGGCATAGTTCGATCCATAAAAAATGGCATCTTATTATATAAGTTATGCATTAGAAAATTTGCGATTTTTCAAAACCAAATTTTCAAAATAATTAACATCACAGAATTTTTTTGCGAAAAATTACGACTCACGATAATTTGGTGAAACCTGCTCTGATACCAATTTGAAAAGGCAGTAACGCTCTGAGACCAACTTGAGAGTATGCAATTATATAATGACGTAAACTTATTAGATTCAAATAACAACCCACAAATAAATTTTAATTCCTAAACAAGACATTAAGCAGATAAATCATGTAATCACAAACTTAACAATTCATAAAATTTCAGTAAAAATCCTGAAAGGGCCAAAACCTTTTATTTCACTAATACACTTTGCAAATCACAACTTAAAATCTTATAAGTGAAATATAGTTCGACGAATCTCCCACAAGTGACCTTCATCTTGTTCAGCGGTAGTTCTCGCAAGTACCACAAATACCTCAGTCTTCATTCAATATTGATTCCTGCAAGAATTATAAGAGCAACAGTAGTGACTCCTTCTCTACAAGATTAGCAGTGAAGACTCATTATTCATAATTATAACTTCAATATAGAAGTGGTTTAGGGTTTCAAAGATGATTCACAAAAGTATTTAGGAGATATGTGCGAATTAAAAAGTGTTTTTTTCATTTTTTAAAAGTAAAGACTATATGCAATAGGTTTGCACTTTTCGTAAATGAAAAGTCTTTGTAATACCCCTTACTTTTGAGTGATTATTTTATATTAAATTGCTTTGTGGGTTAATTTTATACAATAAAGTGAGTGAAAGTAAATATTACTTTAAGTGATTTAAGAGATGATATTTATTGAGTTTTGCAAATTTACTGTTAAGTGAATGTAAGTAGCATCATATTATATTTTGTGGCGTCGTTGTGCTTTAAGCGACAGTTATGACTTTTATTCCAATCGGGTTACTATTAAAGAGTTAAAATGATGTGGGAAAAAGAAATAATGAATGATGTTCCGGATGCCAATTTAGAGGGAACGGTTAGTCCGAAAATGGTTAAGATAGTCAAAATAAGTACCAAGTTGTATTTTTGGGTTTCGGGCATTTTTTACTAGTTAAAACTCAATTATGATGTTACAAGTCATTTTAATTGTGTAGTAGCATTTAAATGTTAGACTTAGTGTATTTGGGTATTTATTCTTGCAAGAACATTTTATCCCTCTTTTTATGTTCTAAACCTAGAGAGAGTTAGATAGAAGAGAGAGAGCTTGGGAGAAAGAGAGGAGAAGAGAGAAAATTGAAGATTTGGAGCTTGAAATCATTGCTACGAGAAGAGAATCCGAGGCTACAATGTTGAGGCAAGTTTCTAACTTGCATATGTATGATTGAGTGTGAATAATTTGTATTTATAGTTATGTTCTTGAGATTTAACCATTAATGGGTTTTGATGATTTTTGGTATTTAAACCCTTAAATACTGATTGAGATATGATTTGAGTTGGGTATAATAGCTAGTTATTGTGTAGTAATGATTTGGGTAAATTATTAGTTGATGATGTTGGGATTAGATGGAAGAAATGGATTTGGGAGATTTAGGGTTCATAACAACTCGTAGCCCCAACTAGGCATTTCGTCCAGGGCGAATCGATTCGCCCTCCCTAGCAAATCGATTCGCTAAAAATGGGGGCTACAAGTCTGGGGAACCGAATCGATTAGGGTTAAGGCTGAATCAATTCGGGCTGAGACAAAATGTTGGTTTTCTCAGCCGAATCGATTCTCTTTTTGGGTGAATCGATTCGCTATCAGGGGCAAATCGATTCGTCCCTAGGCAAATCGATTCGAAAATCCTGTTGTTTTAGGAAGTTTTTTTATCTTGATTTCTAGTCCTTTTCTTTTAGGTTTGAAGCTTAGAAATCTTCTCTTAAGAAGTAAAATAGAGTGTTAGTGTCTTATAATAGAGGTATTAATACCCTAGGTTAGAAAGGGAGTATTCGGACTTATGTCGGGGGTAAATTAATGAAAGTTAGTGTCCTTTTTATCTAGTAAGCTACCTTAGGACTAGGGAAGAGTTGGGTGGTATCGTTTTGGACTCTTGGAGATTAGTATGAGGATAATTATACTTTGTAGCCTATCTTGTTAAAAATATATGATTTTGTGAATAAGAAATATACATTTTAAATTGGCTTATACATGGTTAAGCACGTATAGCTTTGTGAATTTAAAAGTGGATGTTTTAAATGGGCATATCTTGTGATTGTAGCATGCATATACATACCTCTCTAAATGATATCATAAGGGAAGTTACGCGCATGGGGTAAATCCCCTGATTAGTGAATGCAGTGAGAATATAGTCCTTGGCCATAGAACCAATGATGACATTATGTGGTTATTTTATTCGAAGTGAGGTAATTTCGGGTATGGTTATGACTCACCGTCGAAGGTATATGGCCTCTTCCCACGCGACGCGATTTAGGGTGCCCAGGTGGTCTTGGTTATAAGGCTTGGAAGATGATGGAATTTAGGGGTGCATCTAGTGGGGTGACTCCCGAAAGGATGGTCTTAGAAACGTTGTATTATGATTGTGAATGAATCTCACAGTTATGGCCTTTCATATGAATGAGTTAATGAATCTGTAAATCAACCTCATAGTACATGACCCCCATTGATAAATAGACTTGTGAAGTCATACTTTATGAATTGGCAATTAGGCATGTTAAAAGGGAATTTAGCTATTTTCTCTTGAATTGATGAGCAGTTAACTTGTAATGATTTAGTATGAAGTTAGGATGTGTATTTAGATGAGAGGTGAGGATGATTCTTATATTTTCGAGTGAGAGTTGGATACTAACATGTACATAATAAATGCTTTATTGCACTTGTTAAATACTTGCTGTTTTCAAAATCATTTTCACATCGGGCTCTGACCCGTTTCCTTACATATTTTCTTTTCTAGTGTACCTTCTATATCAGGTGTCCAGCAGCAGGGACGTCAACCTTAGTTGATTTTGACGAGCTATGGAGTATTGTTTAGACGCTTATCTTCATTTGATTCACAGTGTTCTTTTATGTAGGGTATGTCGCCCAAAAGGATTTCAGTTATATCTTTCCTATTGGAGTCAATTACTCTTGTATTCGTGTCATTTTAATACATTTGATATTATTGGGATTGTTGTATTGGATTATTATGTGGGAATTTTTATTCCAATTGCAATTAAATTCTTTTGTGTTAACTGTTCGGTTATCAGTGTTGTAGAATAAAATGTGTTGTGTTATTCTTAAACTAGAAATGGATTTTGTTGAATTAAAATTTGGAAAGTTTTTAACACCAGCTTAATTGGGTATTGGGTGAGTTATAAATGTTTTCGACAGTGATGCTAAGAATGAGCCAACTGTATATTCTGTTTTAATTTGGTATGGGACTGGCCACCCGGTATTTAATTAGGTGGGATGTTACAAGGTAATTCCGGGTATAGTTATGACTCACCGTCGAAGGTATATGGCCTCTTCCCACGCGACGCGATTTAGGGTGCCCAGATGGTCTTGGTTATAGGGCCTGGAAGATGATGGCATTTAGGGGCGCATCCAGTGGGGTGACTCCCGAAAGGATGGTCTTAGAAACGTTGTATTATGATTGTGAATGAATCTCACAGTTATGGCCTTTCATATGAATGAGTTCATGAATAAGTAAATCAACCTCATAGTACATGACCCCCATTGATAAATAGACTTGTGAAGTCATACTTTATGAATTGGCATTTAGGCATGTTAAAATGGAATTTAGCTATTTTCTCTTAAATTGATGAGCAGTTAACTTGTAATGATTTAGTATGACATTAGGATGTGTATTTAGATGAGAGGTAAGGATGATTCTTATATTGCCGAGCGAACTTAACCTGTTTATGATGATCATTATTCATAACTGTTATGCATTTTATTTGCACGTATATCATATCAAACCGGGCCTGACCCGTTTATATTTCTCTGCCTTGTGTGGTTCTTATATTTATAATCAGGTGCCCCACCGTAAGGACGCCCGTGTTGACCCTCCCTTCCTAGTGTCCAGGAGCTATAACATTTTTGCGGATGTTATAGGACTTTTGTAATAGATGCATAACTCTTTTGTAAAATCTAGTTATGGTCAGTCTGTACATTCGGGCGTGTTGCCCAGGTTTTTTAATTAGATATATTGTTTGTATTTAACTATAATACTCGGTGTAACCTGCTTGTATTAATCTGTTAACAGACAGCTTATTCGATTATTATTTGTAATTTGGTTGTTAAACTGTTTCATGTCTCTATCTTTTATCCACCTTCTTTTTAAATTAGATTGTTAAAAATTGTCTTTTTGAAACTTACAAATTCAGTTTACATCCATTTTCTAAAATAATTGGTGGTTATCTTGAACTATTATATATGCGACAGTGGTGCTAAGAATGGACCATCTATGATTCCTGTATTTATTGGAGTATCGGGCTGGCCACCTCTTATTTTAATAAGCGGGGTGTCACAGATGGTATCAGAGCATCAGGTTCTAGAGTCCTTAGGATCTGTGCGGACTTATCGCATTCTACCGTAGCGTTCTTTGATATAGAGCCCTATTGTTAGGACCGTTTTGTTTGCATATTCTTTCGATCTTCTGCAAGGATAAATTGTTTTAATTGTATTCTGCGTTGGTTGTTTTTCATCTTAGATTCCACCTAGAAGAGGTCACCCAACAAGGGTAAATCGAGTTACAGAGGACGTAGAACCCCCACCACCGTAGGCAACGAGGGGGTGGCTAACATTATTGTCCAGACAGTCAACACTGCAATGACTGTTATGGCACAACAGCTTCCCCAAGCCCAACAACTGGTCGCATCGGAGGTTCAAGCCCATATGGAACCCTCCGCATGGGAAAGAATTAGAGAATCCTTCATGAAAGGTCACCCTCTGGAATTTTAGGGTGGCGCTAAGGTGATTGTTGAAAATCAGTGGAAGAAGGATATGCGATGCCATCTTTGAATGGTGGAGTGTAGCGGGGAGCATAAATAGTTTCTCGCCACTTTTAAACTCGTAGGAGCATCCCTACATTGGTGGGAGTCGGTGATAACTCCGGAATAAAGGGATACCATGACTATCTCAGAATTTTGGTGTTTGTTTGTCCGAAAGAATATTCCTCCAGCAGTCCAGAAGGAGATAAGGAGGAAGCCTCAGGATGTTGTTTAAGGGAAATGGTGAGTGGCGGAATATGAAGAGGAATTTATGCACCTAGCGAACTTTGTGCCGGATGAAGTAATTCTAGAAGAAAGGAGGATTTCAAAATTTGTCGGGGGTTTGATTGGAGGATAAGGCAACACCTTTTGGGGAACCCAGCCTTGCAAACTTTTGGTGATGTGATGAGTGCCGCTTTGCTCCATATCCAGGATCATCGTCTTCACTTAAATGGGAATAAGAACATTGGGGATTCTAGTCAGGCCAGTAGACAAGGAGGTAATGGTACTGATGGAACACAACCACCACCACCACAGTCTAGGAGTAAGCAGAAAGAGCAGGACCCACAGTAAGAGGACTCGTCGAAGAAATAATGCTTTAGGGGTTTTAACTTTGGCGGAGCTGGTTTTAAGCATGGTCAGGGTGCTCAGCTGTATGAGAAATTAGGCCAGCAGGGCCAAGCGGGCAGAGGGAATAATGGAGGTCGAGGCCATCAGGGCCAAGGTGCGGGGCAGTTTCAGAACAACAATCGGGGTCGATATCCAGAAAATTTTATGGGTCGCTGTTTTCAATGTTGTGAACAGGTTCACATGAGGAGAGCTAGTCCATAGTTGGTCGGGGGACAGTTGCCTAGAGGCCCTCAGAATCAGCAGGCACATCCACAGCCTCCAACACCTATTCCAGCCGTCCCTTTACAATAGGGGTTACTTCAGTATGGGCGTGTGCACAATATTCAGGATGCTTTATTTCCTCCAGCATTGCCAGCTGTGGAGGGTACGTTTCCCATTCATGGGTATGTGGGTCGAGTGTAATTTGTTATGGGCGCAACACACTCATTTAGTTCTAGGCATTTTGCTCATTCGACGGGGTTGATTAAGTCTGCCGAGAGTACTTTTACTAGTGTGGAGTCTTCCATGGGTGATGGTTCGCTTATATTCTTTATTTTTAAATGGGTAGGAATAGACCTTGGTAATTTTCATTTTAAGGTCGATTTACTCGTACTGGATATGGTCGGGTATGATGTTATTTTGGGTACGGACTGGTTAGTGAAATACCGAGCCATGGTAAATTGTTATGGGAAAAGTACAGTCTTCGTTATTTTGGGGCAGGAAATGTTTTTAGTGGCTATGCCTCTTTTAGAGGGAGGTTCTAGCACGTACTTGTATTGCATTGAGGATGAGACTTTATGAGAAATAGTTGTTTCCCTAGACTCAATTCCTGTTGTTAGAGAATTTGAGGATGTTTTTAGGAGATTCCGGGCTTACCCCCAACTCGTGAGATTGAGTTGTAATTGATTTAGCGCCAGGATCTAGGCCAATTGTGAGAGCTCCATACTGTATGGCTCCTTTGGAAATGAGGGAGTTGAGGGATCAAATTCAGAAATCGTTGAAGCAAGGGTTTGTTTGGAGTAGCATGTCGCGATGGGGTTATCACGGTTGCATATTTGAGCTAACGGAGCTCCACGACCGACAAAGTTAAGTAGTAGTGTATCGAAGGGGTTCCTTGTTTGGATTTTGCTTACGAGACACTCCACGCATGAACCTTAACGATGTCGGGGATGGAGAGATGTTATGGGATGAAAGAATGCCGATTTTGGATGATAAGTTACCTAGTGTGGAGAAAACACTATAGACTAAGAGCCATGTCATGATTGGAGGCTTATAGAGATGGAAGTGCTATGGAAAGGCATTGAAATGGTTCTCACCCCGTAAGTAATGGGTTAGATAAGATTTAGAGAATTGATTTGAGGCTTATAGCCAGGCCTTGATAAAAAGGAAATTTTGAGGTAGTATGCTTTAGGTACGATGTTAATAATACTTGTGCAGAGTATAGGCACCCCGATTAGTTAGGCTTTCCTTTTCACCAAGGTGAAAGTGCATAGTGGTAGAAGTACATTAGTAGGTTAACGAGATAGGATTTTAGAACATCCTGGTCGTGTGCATTAGGCCGTTATACCTTGACAAACGACGATGCTTGGTAGTAGTGTAACAGGATGGTTCCTTGTTTGGATTTCGCTTTGCGAGACATCCCACGCATGAAACCTACCTAATGTCGGGAGTTAGGATAGGCCTTGACCGCTAGGGATAGTTAATATAGTACTCATTTTACGTGTGTCGGAAACACACCGAGCTTAGGGTTATTAGGAAGGAAGGGCAGAGGGGCTGGTAGTGTTGGTATAGGGAGATTGTAGTAGCGGATGCGCTGAGTCGTAAAACCATGGAGGATCTAGAGAAAGTGTGGAAAGCCAAGTGGAAAGAACTTAGCCAGGATGACGCTATAGCAAGAGCATTTATGTCTGTGTTGACCGTTACGCCTACTATTGTGATGCGAGTAGCAAAAGCGCAAGGAAGGGATTAGGATTGCCAAGACTGGGTACGCCAATTGTTAACTGAGGGAGCGGAATCCTACTCCATTAGTTCTGAGGGTGGGTTACGTTTTCACGGAAGACTTATAGTCCCGGATGAGGGAGACTTGAGACGTGTTGTCATATGAAATCTCATGGTTCAAGATTTACTGTACAACCAGGTGGGGACAAAATGTACCAAGGTATGCGCCGTCAATATTGGTGGGCAGGTATGAAGAAGGACATTTCTGAATTGTTTCCCAATATTCCACTTGTCAATTTGTGAAAGTGGACCACCAGCGACCGACTGGATTATTGCTACCGTTAGAAATACGGGTGTGGAAATGGGAGAGTATCTTGATGGGTTTTATCACTATGTTGTCTATGTCGCAAAGAGGTCATGATTCTATTTTGGTTATCGTCGATCGTTTAACCAAATCGGCACACTTCCTACCGGTACAGACGGATTTTAATATGGCACGTTACACCCAGCTCTTTATTGTAGAAATTATGAAACACCATGGGGTGCCTATCGACATGGTCTCAGACCGAGACAAAAAAATTCGTATTCCATTTCTGGCGAAGTTTCCAGGAAGCGATAGGGACTGAATTACGGTTGAGTACACCATACCATCCGCAAACGGATGTGCAAACAGTGAGGGTCAATCAAATGTTGGAGGATATGCTTCGAATGTACATACTAGACTTTGGAGGAGGATGGGAACAATGATTTCCATTGGTCAAATTTGCATAAAATAATTCGTACCAATTCACGATAGGTATGGCAGCGTATGAAGCATTGTATGGCCGATCGTGTAGATCACCTACTTGTTGGTTGAAAGTAGGAGATGATAAGCTCTTTGGACCTGAAATGATCCAAGATAACTCTTCAAAGATTGAGCTCATTCGAAACCGCATATGAATTGCGCTAGATCGCAAGAAGAGAAAGGCCAATGCTAATCGGAGGCAAGTGGAATTAGAAGTGGCAGATCAAGTTTTAGTTCGAGTATCCCCAATAAAGGGTGTGATGCGATTCAGGAAAAAAAGGAAAACTTGCGCCGTGCTATGTTGGCCCTTTTCCCGTTATTGCAAGCGTAGGCCCCGTAGCATATCAACTTGATTTGTCGAAACGCCTACAACAAATTCAAGACGTGTTCCATGTTTCATCTTTGAAGAACTATAAAAGATGCGAGGAAGCTCATTGGCACATTCCATTGGATGATATCGAGTTATAACCCAATATTTCGTATAAGGAACAACCGGTTGCTATTTTAGATCATGGAGAGCATAGGCTAAGATCGAAGGGGGTACCATTAGTTTGAGTCCAGTGGGGATACCACAATGCCAAGGAATCAACTTGGTAATGAGAGGACGATATTCGAGAGAAGTACCCACACCTCTTTCTATAAGGTACGCCTAAATTTTGTGGGCAAAAATCCCTTGTAAGGGGGGAGTATGTAACATCCTTTACTTTTGAGTGATTATTTTAAATTAAATTGCCTGGTGGGTTAATTTTATACAATAAAGGAAGTGAAAGCAAATATTATTGTAAGTGATTTAAGAGATGATATTTACTGAGTTTTGCAAATTTACTGTTAAGTGAATGTAAGTAGCATCATATTATATTTTGTGGCGTCGTTGTGCTTTAAGTGACGGTTATGACTTTTATTCCAATCAGGTTACTATTAAAGAGTTAAAATTATGTGGGAACATGAAATAATGAATGATGTTTCGGATGCCAATTTAGAGGGTACGATTAATCCAAAAATGGTTGAGATAGTCAAAATAAGTACCAAGATGTATTTTTGGGTTCCGGGCATTTTTGACTAGTTAAAACTTAATTATGATGTTACGAGTCATTTTAATTGTGTGGTAGAATTTAAATGTTATACTTGGTGTATTTGGGCATTTAGTCTTGCAAGAACATTTTATCCCTCATTTGGTGTTCTAAACCTAGGGAGAGTTAGAGAGAAGAGACGGAGCTTGGGAGAAAGAGAGGAGAAGAGAGAAAATTGAAGATTTGGAGCTTGAAATCATTGCTAAGAGAAGAGAATCCGAGGCTACAATCTTAAGGCAAGTTTCTAACTTTCATATGTATGATTGAGTGTGGATAATTTGTATTTATAGTTATGTTCTTGAGATTTAACCATTAATGGGTTTTGATGATTTTTGGTATTTAAACCCTTAAATAGTGATTAAGATATGATTTGAGTTAGGTATATTAGCTAGTTATTATGTAGGAATGATTTGGATAAATTATTAGTTGATGATGTTGGGATTAGATGGAAGAAATGGATTTGGGAGATTTAGGGTTCATAACAACCCGTAGCCCCAACTAGGCATTTCGTCCAGGGCGAATCGATTCGCCCTCCCTAGCGAATCAATTCGCTAAAAATGGGGCCCACGGGTTTGGGGAACCGAATCGATTCGGGTTAAGGCCAAATCGATTGGGGCTGAGATAGAAGGTTGATTTTCTCAGCCGAATCGATTCACTTTTTGGGTGAATCGATTCGCTATCAGGGGCGAATCGATTCGGCCCTAGGCGAATCGATTCGAAAATCCTGTTGTTTTAGGATATTCTTCCTATCTTGATTTCTAATCCTTTTATTTTAGGTTTGAAGCTTAGGAACCTTCTCTTAAGAAGTAAAATAGAGTGTTAGTGTCTTACATTAGATGGATTAATACCCTAGGTTAGAAAGGGAGTATTCAGACTTATGTCGGGGATAAATTAATGAAAGTTAGTGTCCTTTTTATCTAGTAAGCTATCTTAGGACTAGGGCAGAGTTGGGTTGTATCGTTTTGGACTCTTGGAGATTAGTATGAGGATAATTAAACTTTGTATCCTATCTTGTTAAAAACATATGATTTCGTTAATAAGAAATGTACATTTTAAATTGGGTTATACATGGTTAAGCACGTATAGCTTTGTGAATTTAAAAGTGGATATTTTAAATGGGTATATCTTATGATTGTGGCATGCATATACATACCTCTCTAAATGCTATCATAAGGGAAGTTACGCGCATGAGGTAAATCCCCTGGCTAGTGAATGCATGGAGAATATAGTGCTCGACCATAGGGCCGGTGATTACATTGTGTGGTTGTTTTATTCGAAGTGAGGTAATTCCGAGTATGGTTATGGCTCACCATCAAAGGTATATGGCCTTTTCCACGCGATGCGATTTAGGGTGCCCATGTGGTCTTGGTTATAGGCCCTGGATGATGATGGCATTTAGGGGTGCATCCAATGGGGTGACTCGTGGATGGATGGTCTTAGAAACGTTGTATTATGATTGTGAATGTATCTCACAGTTATGGCCTTTCATATGAAAGAGTTAATGAATCTGTAAATCAACCTCATGGTACATGACACCCATTGATAAATAGACTTGTGTAGTCATACTTTATGAATTGGCATTTAGGCATGTTAAAATGGAATTTAGGTATTTTCTCTTAAAATGATGAGCAGTAAACTTGTAATGATTTAGTATGACGTTAGGATGTGTATTTAGATGAGAGGTGAGGATGATTCTTATATTTTCGAGCGAACTTAACCTGTTTATGATGATCAGTATTCATAACTGTTACGCATTTTATTCGCACGTATATCATATCGAACCGGGCCCTGACCCGTTTATATTTCTTTGCCTTGTGTGGTTCTTATATTTATGGTCAGGTGCTCCGCCTCAAGGACGCCCGTGTTGACCCTCCCTTCCTAATGTCCAGGAGCTATAGCATTTTTGCGGATGTTATAGGACTTTTGTGATAGATGCATCACTCTTTTGTAAAATCTAGTTATGGTCAGTCTGTTCATTCGGGCGTGTTGCCTAGGTTTTGTAATTGGATATATTGTTTGTATTTAACTATAATACTCGGTGTAACCTGCTTGTATTAGTCTGTTAACCGACAGCTTATTTGGTTATTATTTGTAATCTGGTTGATAAACTGTTTCACGTCTCTATCTTTTATCCACCTTCTTTTTAAATTGGATTGTTAAAAATAGTCTTTTTGAAAGCGGCAAATTTATTTGACATCCGTTTTCTAAAATAATTAGTGGTTATGTTGTACTATTATATATGCGACAGTGGTGCTAAGAGTGGACCATCTATGATTCCTGTATTTATTGGAGTATCGGGCTGGCCACCTCTTATTTTAATAAGCGGGGTGTCACAGTCTTAAAGAAAAACCTATACGAAGCAAGTATTTATAGGAAAACACAAAAATTGATGTGACGTAGGCTCGTTCGAACAAAACTTGAACTTCGTTCTAACGAGATCATCATCTCGTTCGAATGAAGTAGGTCTCGCTTCTAACGACCTATAAAAAACCAGGATAGTATGCCCTCGCTCGAACCTCGTTGGACAAAGGTTTCAAACGATCTTCGAACAAGACATAAGGTCATTCTAACCAGATTGCCATCTCGTTTGAACACCTGGGCGAAAAAAATATTTATCTTTTAAGTTAGAAAAACTGCCTTGTTTTGTAAAAAAAATTATTTTATAAAAATTTCCTAATACAATTTAAAAAATTCCACGAAATCCAAAGCAACAACTATACCAATATTATGTGACGTCGTGGAGCATATTGAAGATAAAGTGGCGTGCATTGGAGATGCACTACGTGATGTTTGATAATTGGATCCGTCTTCCTAAGCGTGTGAACGTGAAGTACCATGACGAAAGTAACGGGATATGTTATACTGGATGTATCCTAGATTCTATGCACAAGTCCTAGATACTAGGGGCAATGTTAGAAAAGTTGCCCTAACAAATGGTATTGGCTTCCATGTTTCTAATTCTTTCAGTGTCAAAGACAAGACCATTGTTTTATTTAGATCATCAACCACATCCAAGGACGTTAGAAAAGGTCAACCGATAGGTAACTTACCTCGCGTTAAGACATGTTCACATTGTGGTAGGAAAGGTCAGCTTAGGGCATTTTGTTATGATCTTGGAAGAGGTACTAGGAAGTTTAAGTCCAGTGTCCCCATGGTTCCCGAATCCTGACGCGTTAGGTATATATTCAGTTGTTTTTAGGAGGGGGAACCCAAAACTGAGGAACGTTAGGAGTGTATGGGCTATCAGGATTGTACTCAACTATCGAATTTTCGTAAATTCGGAAGGGAGTAGATTGAGGAGTTTGTTGCGACTTTTGCATTAAAGGCTTGAGAGATGGTATATCTTTTTGGTCTTTTTATTTAACTGATTTTTTTTGGAATTTTTGATTTTATGATTTTTTTTTGCTTTTTGAGACTTATAATCAATTTTTAGATTAAATCGACCTAACCTAATGTCTACCTAATCCCCGACAATGGCCCCAAAAACTTGATGCGGCCACAAATGTGTCTAAAGTGCGTGCTAATTACGGTTCAAGTGTTAACCGATCGTAAAAGTAATAAACCCGGTAAGACGGGGTATCGATCTAAGGGACTAGGACGTGGAGACGTGATGACGATAGACTAGAACGAATGACCTAAAAGATTGACTCAGAAAAGAAATAGGAAAAGATGATTTGTTGGTGAAATGTTCTATTTTACTTCTACGAAAGAAATTGAAAATCCTATTTAAATTTTCTACGCATGCAAAACATATCAGAAGGTGGTTTGATTAATATAAGAGAAAAGCAAGGTCGAAACAATCCCCCATCCCTAGTACGTTTTCCAGATACAAACCCTAACTGTGAATTAGATAATTGATTAAACCCAGACTTTATAAATCTCAAGCATTACATATATGAGGGTACAAGCCCGCATCATACATAATCAAAAGTAAGAATAAAGCGGTGTCGTAAAAGCTAATACACGTGCCGCACTCTTAAACACCCCGGTTACCTAGGGTCAACCGAGGTTAAAAGTCCTACAATAATGGTCTTAACCAATAAACACGATTCAATCATTTATTTAACTCAGTCAATTAAATTTATATCCGTGCAAACCACATTAGGTTGGGTTCATGCATTCCAACCCTTAAAAACCTAGTCGAACAAGGTTTAACTGTGATTAAGCAAGAAATCTACGTAACATGGAATCATTCTTATGCTAAAAGTGTAATCAAACATGAGAAATAATAATAAAAGTTCTGGAAATAAAGGTTACCAAGATTGAAGAACAAGAACATACAAGAAGAAATCAAATCTTGAAGAAAACCGGAAAAGCTCTTGAATTAAAGGTGAAAAATATGAAAATTCTTCTCTTAGATGTTCCTCCTTGATTAGGAGTTTTTACATGAATGAAACCTGAATAAAAAGGTCCCTAATGACTAAATGTATAGGCTAGAAGTCGTTTAGAAGAGTCCCTAAAACCTAAAACTCTTTTGGCTAAAAGATAAGCACAAAATAAAAATCCTGTATCTGGCATTTTTGTCACACTTAGAAAGCGTGACTAAGTTTGTAACGGTCTGGAGTGTGACTAATGGACGGATTGGTTCATTTTCCATTTTATTCGGATCGGTCCGCTTCACGAGCTTAGACAATGAGTTTCAAGGCTCCAGACTGGTTTGGTTCTTTTTTTCTTGCGATTTTTTCTGAACTTCGAATGCCCATAACTTCTTAACCGTAGCTTGGATTGAGGTGTCATTTTTTCCTATGTTCTTGTAATTGAAAGATCTTCAACTTTCCTATAGGCCCCAACTCTGGACTAAGGCTATAAAATTATGAAAATGCCCTTGAACTTCCCATTTGTTGCTTTCTTTTAATATTTTGCGTTCTCTTTAGCACTTTCTTGCATGAAATACATGTAAAACATATAAGAGATACAAAAAAACACAAAATACTTGCCAAAAAGGGTTAGTATCATAAATATGAGATAAATCCAAGATATTTACACCACATGGGATCATAAAAATACCGAAATTAAGGAGATAAATGTGAAGAATTTATGCCTAATCAAATCCCCCTAACTTAGGACCCTTCAAAAATTTATTGGGATAGAATACCTTTTTTAAGGGTAAGCGATTGAATTTAGCGTATACAACAAGCCTTTAAACCCCTAAGTTACCCTAGTAGGACGAGTGGTGTCTCGTGGGGGTTTGCGGTGAATATACCCACAAAATTCATTTTCGACTCAAAGAAAATCAAAATACTTAAAAACTGTACAATTTAAATTCCCCACAAAATAGTCACTTGTAAATTCATATTCAATAGTCTCAAATCATTGTGTGTGTGTCTGTGAAGCCAAAAATCTAACCGCTAATTTCCACCGATTGATCATTACGTTACTTTTCGAAAATTCGTCTTGATTCAAATGCTCACGGGTGCGCACGCAAACAAATCACTCGGAATGTGGATATTTTATCTCGGTGTTCGTGATATATAAAGTAAATATAATGGAACACAAATTCATGCACATAAATCGAAAAGACGAAATATTTATGGTGAAAGGATCTCTTCATAGGATTACGGTTATTAGGAAATGGGAACATCGCATCTAATTCACACCATTTAATCTCTTTTATTATCTTTTGTGTGTTTTCACGAAGGTTCTAAAAAACGTGGGGCATGATCGAGGCGTGGAGGCCAAGCCTTAAGCCTTAGAAGCCTCGGCGGGCCTTAGAGGTAAAAAGGCTTGAAAAAGGCGTTTAAGCCTTTTAAATATATTTTAATATTTTTTAACCATAACAATGCTATTAAAATACTAAAATTGTACACATCATAAAAATATGTCTAAATATTTACCAATTAGAATACTATTTCATTATTTTGGATGAGATAATGGTCTGATTTGTAAAAAAAATCTTTAAAAGGCGATATCGTTTCACCAAAGCATTGTTGTTTTTAGAAAAAAGTGCGACTTAAGGGTTTTACCAAGAATAAGGCGTAAAAATCTTAAGTCGGGGCGTTTCTCCCAAGCCTCAAGCCTAGGAGTGACTAGGCAGAGCCTAGGTAGGTTTTTTATAACACTGATTTTAACTCTCCACGCGATATTCAAATTTTCAATTCGGACTCGGTTAGGACTTTTTTGGATTTTTAAGGTGTATTGGGTAAAAATGGGAATGGTTGAAAAGTTCTTGGAATTGTAAATTGACCTTTTGAAGTTCGTTTGTGCTTTTCTGGGATTTTGCTCATTTTTTTTCTATTTTTGTTGAGCGTTACTCTTTCATTTTTCGTGGCCCTTTTTTTTATCGCACCATTTGGACTTAATTTTTGAATTTTCTATTTTTCTCAATTCCGGGATATTTGGGTTTTTCGAGTTACCAAACAAAAGGAAAATTTTCTTCGGCTCAAAATGGCTAGCAAAAGGATAATTTTTTCACAACTTTGTATGGCTAATCTTTTTGGGTAACAAACGCCGGCCTACTTCATTGTCCGAATTACTAATTACATTACCATAAGCGTCTCGAGATTTACTTTAGTTTAGAGATATTTTAGCACTTTTTTCGAGGCAACATCACACTCATTTTCCGTAACCGATCAAAACAAAGAATTAAGATCCTCAACGACTCATTTAAATGCTGAATTGAACTTTGAGTTAACCATTAACTCGGATTAATTTAAAATCTCGCAAAAAAGATAGGCTCGAAATCTCACCGGGTTAATAATCTCCACACTTATTCGTTAAGTCATCAATTTTCGCTCAATTTCCATCTTTGGTAAATTTCGTCTTAATGCATTGGATTTTTACAACTCGAGACAAAAAATTTGTGACATTTTTTAAGCTTTTAAATTCCAATTTTTATTTATTTTGAAGAAAAATATTTTTGGCCTTTTCAAAAATTTTCAATTTTTTGGAATTTTCTATTTTTGGGGGCATTTTAAAAATTTGTGAAGTTGTAGAAATACGCACTTGTCACCTCCCCTAACTTAGAATTTTGCATTGTCCTCAAGCAAAAAGGACAAAAATCTAAAGAAGAGCAAATAACAAGTGTGACAAATAAAAGAAGCAAATATTTAAAATGCAAAAAGACACTAAATGACACTAACACATGACTCAAAAATACAACAAAAATCACCCTATACGCGTCGGGGGTGCGACGACCTCTCATCTCTCCACAAACTCACCCGACCCCTTATACGGGATTCGATGCTCTCCTCATCTCCCTCGTCTTCCTATCATAAGCTAATAGTCGGAACAAGTTGGGACCCTTCCCATAGACATGGATATCCCTTGTGACTCGTGATGACTAACATGAATGAGATCCTCGTGGTGCCTAGTCAAATCACGATATACTTTCCTGGATTTAGTGAGAATATCGCGATCAATATTGGGGGGACATGTGAAACCTATATTTTTCTTAACTTTGGAAAAGCATGGGTCGGTTTCTAAGTCGGACGAGGCTCGAGTCCTCTCATCGATCATATTCGAGGACTCAAGTGGGATGGGTGGATGGTCACGAAGTAGGAATTCATCTATTGTATTATCCCATTCGCTCTCTTCTAAGTGACTATATGAGTCCAATTGTGATTGGACTTTGACAGTGAGGCTCTCATCCATCGGCCCGAATTCTTTTTCAAAATCTTCTAGGCTCATATATCCTAACTATCTCTCGCAGTTAATTTCGTACCCACTCCCGCTCTCATTAGCGGTTACTAAACACCCCTCCTCTACCTCTCGATCCAAGTCATGATTATCTCACTCGCTTGACGTAACCAGACTTACTCCCACCGCTGCTCTCAAGTGACTCCTCTCTATTTCCTCATTAACTGTTTCTCCCATAAGATCCTTCTCTCACGATTCTCCCTCATTACCCTTGGGATTGGTGATGTTGAAGATATTTGTTTCGAGGGTCATATTCCTGAACGTAAGTTGCATGCGCCCATTTCGAGTGTTAATCAAGGCGTTTGCCGTAGCTAAGAATGGGTGGCCAAAAATGATGGGGGCATGATTACTCGTTACAACGGAGGGATCCTCGTCCCAAATGAAAAAAATCCACCGGGAAGTAGAATGTGTCAACTTGGACGATTACGTCCTAAATGACGCCCTGAGGTATTTTTACGAAACTATCTGCGAGTCGGAGAGTCAAGTTTGTGGGCTTAAGGTCCCCCAAAGCTAAATGCTTCTAGATGGAATAGGGGAGAATGTTGACACTCACCCCTAAATATATTAGCGCTCTCTCAATTTGATTTCCCCCCATGATGCACGAAATAGTGGGTGCACCCGGATCTTTGAATTTGGGTGGAAGGTCACTTGATATTATTGAGCTGACATTTTGTGCTAGGGACACATTTTTCTTTACCTTTATCTTTTGTTTCACCGTGAGTAAGTCCTTAAGAAACTTAGCGTAAGCGGGAATTTGCTTTATGGTATCGAGAAAAGGTAAATTAATCTTTACTTGCTTAAGAACGTCAAACACATCTTTACGAGAGGACTCTTTGTCGTGGGATACTAACCGTTGGGGAAAAGGCGCGGTTGTGGGGAGTTTCACTACGACTTTGGGCTCACTAGTGTTCTCGTTATCACTCTCGTTCACGCAGGCATCTTCGGCCTCTTTCATGCTGGGCGAAACCTCCTTGCTTTTAGGTGTGTCGTGCGGGAAAGGTGATAAATCAACAACTTTCCCACTACGTAGAGTGGTTATCGCACAACATTGCTCTTGGTTTGCATTAGAAATAGAGATTACACTAGTTTGACCTTGAGGAGGTATTTGGCCCTGGGCCAAAAACTTACCCTTCTCTTGGATACTCAACGACGATTGCAACTTCGAAATGTTCGCATTTATGTCGGTGAACATGCGCTCATACCTAGCATTGGTTGAATTCTGGCCATTTATGAATTGGTGTATCGTATCCTCGAGGTTTCTCCATGGTGGGGTGATATATGGGCCAGGAGGTGGTGCTTGCATGTGTTGGGCCTGTGGGGAGAGAGGAGATGGTAGAGGGACAACGTTTGAATGAGGATTCAATGCAGTGTTTTGATGTCCATAGCTAAACCCATGATGGTTTATCCACGAGGAGTTGTAAGAATTCCCTTGAGGGCCATTTAAATTCCCCCTAAAACCTCTTATCACTTCCACTTGCTCGTGAAGCATAATTTTATAGGCGGGTATCGGCGGGCATTCCTTCGTTGAATGGCCCGCCTCACAAATTGCACACACCTTCTCCTTCCTTATTCGGGAGGATTCTGGTATTTCTCTTTCCCGGGATTCGACAACATTTACCATATGTTTATAGTCCCTCGCGACTTCTTTGACCAAGTTATAAAGACCAGACGCGAAAGGGGTCGTAGGTGTCTGTCAAAAACGGGTTTGGTCATTGGGGTCAGATGTGTACCACCCTTGAGTAGTCTCGGCGACATACTTAAGGTGAGCCTCCGCATTGCTTGCATCCAAATCCTAAAATGGTCTTTCGAACATTGTTTCGACGAGTTGTTTGGAAGTGATAGTCATCCCATTATGGAAGAAGGAGATGATATGGTGCCTGTAAAAACCAAGATGTGGGCATGAACTAAGTATCTCGTGGAAACGTTCGTAGAATCGATGAAATGGCTCAGTTTCTAATTATTGGAGTGTTTGAATTTGAGCTTTAATGGAATTTGTTTGATGCGGTGGAAAGAATTTCAAGAGAAACTTTGATTGCATAGCTCCTTATGTAGTGATCGAGTTCGGTGATAAAGACCATATCCAGGTCTTTGCTTTATCCTATAAGAGAATGGAAAATTTTGGAGGCGGACGACGTCTTGAGTACATGCTTGGTCGCTAAAGGCCTCACACGCCTCTTTGAACTCACGGATGTGCAGATATGGCTTCTCTGAATCCATGCCATGAAAGGTGGGAAGTATTTCGATCATCCCATTGTGAAAGTGAAATTGTCCTGTATTATATGGGAGTAAAATTCACCCCGGAGTGACGGTTCGCTCCGGGTATAAGAGGTCTCACAAAGGACGATATGGCAACTCACCCTCACCCGTACCGAAACTAGCTTGATCAGACATTCCTCTCTCTCCAAATGACTCAGTATCCTCACTCGGTGTGCTCGGTGTGTAATCTTAAGGGTAACTCGAAGTGTTGCTCTCACTTATTAATTCGAATTCCTCACTCGATGTGCTAGTGGTGTGACTTAATGTGATACTTACTAGAGAGTTCGTAGGTGTAGGAGGGGGAATCCAAAACTGAGGAACGTTATAAGTGTGTGGGCTATCAGGATTGTACTCGACTATCGGGTTCTTGTAAATTCGAATGGGAGGAGATTGAGGAGTTTGTTGCGGATTTTGAATTAAAGGCTTGAGAGATGGTATATCTTTTTGGTCTTTTTATTTTTCTGATTTTATTTTGGAATTTTTGATTTTATGATTTTATTTTTTTTGCTTTTTGAGACTTATAATCAATTTTTATATTAAATCGACCTAACCTAATGTCTACCAAATCCTCGACAACAGAGCTAAAAACATGACGTGATCACAAATGTGTCTAAAGTGCGTGCTAATTACGGTTCAAGTGCAAACCGATCGCGGAAGTAATAAACCCGGTAAGATGGGGTTTCCATCTCAGGAACTAGGACGTGGAGACGTGACGACGATAGACTAGAACGAATGACCTAAAAGATTGACTCAGAAAAGAAATAAAAAAAGTTGATTTGTTGGTGAAATGTTCTATTTTACTTCTACGAAAGCAATTAAAAATCCTATCTAAATTTTCTACGCATGCAAAACTTATCAGAAGGTGATTTGATTAATATGAGAGAAAAATAAGGTTGGAATACAATCCCCCATCCCTAGTACGTTTTCCAGATACAAACCCTAACTATGAATTAGACAATTGATTAAACTTAGACTTTATAAATCTCAAGCATTACATATATGAGTGTACAAGCTTGCATCATACATATCAAAAGTAAGAATAAAGCGGTGTAGCAAAAGCTAATATGTGTGCCGCACTCTTAAACACCCCGGTTACCTAGGGTCAACCGAGGTTAAAAGTCCTACAACATTTGTCTTAACCAATAAACATGATTCAATCATTTATTTAACTCAGGGAATTAAATTTATATCCGTGCAAACCACATCAGGTTGGGTTCATGCATTCCAACCCTTAAAAACCTAGCCGAACATGGTGTAACTGTGATTAAGCAAGAAATCTACGTAACATGGAATCATTCTTACGCTAAAAGTGTAATCAAACATGAGAAATAATTATAAAAGTGCTGGAAATAAAGGTTACCAATATTGAAGAACAAGAACATACAAGAAGAAACCAAATCTTGAAGAAAACCGAAAAAAATCTTTAATTAAAGGTGCAAAATGTGAAAATTCTTCTCCTAGATATTCCTCCTTGATTAGGAGCTTTTACATGAATGAAATCTGAATAAAAAGGTCCCTAATGACTAAATATATATAGTAGAAGTTGTTTAGAAGAGTCCCTAAAATATAAAACTCTTTTGGCTAAAAGATAAGGACAAAATAAAAATCTCGTATTATGCAATTTTGTCACACTTAGAAAGCGTGACTAATTTTGTAACGGTTTGGAGCATGACTAATGGACGGATCGGTTCATTTTCCATTTAATTCGGATCGGTCTGATTCACGAGCTTAGACAGTGAGTTTTAAGGCTCCGGACCGATTTGGTTCTTTTTTTCTTGCGATTTTCTCTCAACTTCGAATGACCATAACTTCTTCACCGTTGCTCGAATTAAGGTGCCGTTTTATCTTGTGTTCTTGTAATTTAAAGTTCTTCAAATTTCCAGTTGGCCCAGCCTCCGAACTAAGGCTGAAAAATTACTAAAATGCCCTTGAACTCCCCATTTGTTACTTTCTTTCAATGTTTTGTTCTCTTTCGCACTTTCTTGCGAGAAATACCTGTAAAATACATAAGAGATACACAAAACACGAAATACTTGCCAAAAAGGGTTAGTAGAATTAATATGAGATAAATCCAAGCTATTTACACCGCACGGGATTATAAAAATAACGAAATTTACGGGATAAATGTGAACAATTTATGCCTAATCAAATCCCCCTAACTTAGAACTTTGCACGTCCCGAGTAATGTAAAAGCATAAGAGTATGAGTTAAGGACCCTTCAAAAACTTTATTGGGATAGAATATCTTTTTCGCGGGTAAGCGATTGCATTTAGCGTATGCAACAAGCCTTTAAACTCCTAGGTTACCCTAGTAGGACGAGTGGTGTCTCGTGAGGGTTTGCAGTGAATATACCCACAAAATTCATTTTAGATTCAAAGAAAATCAAAATACTTAAAAATTGTACAATTTAAACTCCCCACAAAATAGTCACTTGTAAATTCATATTCAATAGTCTCAAATCATAGCGTGTATGTGTGATGCCGAAAATCTAACCGCTAATTTCCACCGATTGATCATTACGTTACTTACCGAAAATTTATTTTGATTCAAATGCTCACGGGTGCGCTCACAAACAAATCACTCGGAATGTGGCTATTTTCGCTCGGTGTACGTGATATACAGAGTAAGTATAATGGAACACAAATTCACACACACAAATCGAAAAGACAAAATATTTATGGTGAAAGGATCTCTTCATAGGATTACGGTTATTGGGAAATGGGAACATCGCCTCTAATTCACACCATTTAATCTTTTTTATTATCATTTGTGTGTTTTAACTCTCCACGCGATATTCAAGTTTTCAATTCGGACCTTATTAGGACTTTTGGGGGGTTTTAAGGTGTATTGGGTAAAAATGGGAATGGTACGAGTGTCTTTTTTGTACCTACGATTTTTAGCCCAAAAGCCTCCATTAAATCCTCTCCAAGCTCCCAAATAAAATAGAAAGTCGAACCCCCTTCATATATAATTGTTCAATATCAATCCAAACCTATATATAATAATTATATACAATTTTAGCATGATTAAAAGGGTAAATTTCGCTTTAAATTAAGAAACACTAGTTTTATGAAATCTCTTCAGTTAGATTGAGATTTACATGGAATGATTCAATTAACATGAGGATTTTGATGGATTAACAATGTATACACAAACCCTAATAATTATATAACAATTCTTACTCTAATTCATGAAGAAAACAAGCTAATGAAATTATGTATTTAACATGATTTTTATCTTAATTAAGTTAATTATAATTTAACTAATTTAATATCAAAATCAGATTATACTAAAGTTTATATAGAATCCAATGGACTAATACTACAACAACATAATCCTAATTAAATTCTTAAACAACATAAACTTCGTGTATCGGTTGATTGAGGAATCAACTGTAACACCTCGCTTAATTAAATACTGGGTGATCAGTCCCATACCCAATTAAATCAGAATATACAGTTGGTTCATTCTTAGCATCACTGTTGAAAACATTTTCCTATCACCTAATACTCAATTAAGTTGGTGTTAAAAACTTTCCAATTTTAATTTAATAAAAAATTCATTTTACCATTTCGAACAATTCCACACATTCCATTTCACAACAACAATGACTGAATAGATACCACAATATAATTTAAATGCAACTGGAATAAACATTTCCAGATAATAAATTAATACATAAATCCCAAAAATAGTAAATGTAACACAACGACACGGGTATAAAATCCCGACTCAGATAGAAAGGAAACATCTAAAATCCTCTGGGGCGACATGCCCTAAATGAAAGATCACTACAAAGTATGAATCAAATAAATGAAGGCGTCTAAATAATATTCCATAGCTCGTCAACCATCATAATCTTCTATAGTTGGCGTCCCTGCGGCTGGACACCTGATATAGGAGATACAAGAGAGAAAAGAGAATATGCAAGGAAACGGGTCAGAGCCCGATGTAAAAATAGTTTTTGAAATCAGCAAGTAAATAATTGCAATATTTATCACTTATAATATACATGTTAGATTATCGGACTCTCTCTTGAGATTCTCACCTCTCATCTAGAGTGCACACCTAACGTACCTCTAAACCAATACTAGTTACTATTTTCCATGCTATCTTGTTCACCTCAAACTAATCATAACCCATATTTATCCCACATATTTTTCTGATACCATAATTTACATATATCCAATAAGATTAAACATGGATAAGCCTTTTAATTATTCAATGTAATTAAGCATTAACATACTTAATTGATTACATACTATTATCTTTCAATTTTACTTGAGTCACACAGAAGATAGATCTAACCAGTATATACATATTCATTATATATATACATATATATAATACAATACGGCACCCCGAGACACAGCTGCGGTGCATGCATTACTCTGCTATCATGTCCCAGTATAGCTTGTCGTCGTATAGGGGACTATGGTTCAGTAAAGATTCCTCGAACCACAAATATCAACCATAAATATTGGAGGCGAACATAGTTCCAAGCCTATGGGCTACGCATATACATACACACCCATATGACCGTCATCACTATCATTTTCAATGATAGCCCGTACCTAGGTTTTATGTGCTCGAGCGACAAGTCAAAAATCCCATGGATTCATCAGGATATTACTGCCCTCACGGGCAAACCTCCCGTCGATAGCAAGTAAGCTAGGTATGTCGTACACATGAATTATCAATCATTCAAATAGGCATTAACATCAACTTATATAATATTAGGAATTTATCCTATCCTCAAGTACCCGTTGTATACATCAATACTTCCCGTACTTGTAATCACGATTATCATCGCACATATACTATGTAGTTATTACTCACATGATCTTTTATCCCACCCAAGTACTCGTATATATCCTCAATATTACTCGTACTTGCTATAACGATTATTCTCCTCTAAATCGTATAATAATTATGTAGATATCTCTCACAAAATTTAATCCTCAAATCGTATAATAACATTAACCCAAGTCCCTCGCTCCTTGTTAATGTACCAAAATTAATAAAATCTCACCATGGGACAAATTACCATTTTCCAAACTTTTTTTCCCCGATAAAGGTACATTTTGCCAGAAATATAACATTTCAATTTTGAGGCTTTTCTGCTCCAATTTTGAAAAAACTTAAAACTGTAAAGTTGTGCAGAACGTGATTTTATACAAAAACTTGCAAGCACACTGTCAATTTCCTCTTAAAACAGTCTTAAAATTATCATACAATGTTCGTCATTTTTCAATAATTTTTTCCATCTTTTTATCCATTTTATTTTTCATCAAAACCAACACAAATCAATCCAAAAGTTCTCCTAATTAATCTCAATTGATATAAAAATGTATATGATCAGTTTCTAATAATCAAACAACCTAAAATCATCAAATAGTTTGGACTAAATCCTATTATTCCCATAATTCTCATAGGTTATTTTTTTCTCCAAAAATCATATTAACTCAGACTTCTTCTATCATTTGAAACCCAAAATTCGTGGATTAAATCATTTAAATAGAAAGAGATTTATTCTATCTAATTTTCATGTCAAGAACAAATTCCAAAAACTCTATAGTTTATCCTTAAATCATGTAAGTTCATACTTCTTACTTAACCTATCTAGCATGGATATTATAAGCAATAATATAAAGTAAGAATTACACTTGCCTTAATTATGTAGGTCTGAACCTTTGGTGATAATGGTGTAGACTTCCTTCTATGTTTTCGATGACTTTTCGGTGGGGGTGCTGGTGGTAGAAGGTGGTTAATCCCATTTGGTTTGCCCCAAAAGACTCTCCTCCTTCCTAAGCAACCTCTTCTCCTCCCAAGAAACTCTTCACTTTCTCTCACACTAAGACCTCTCAAGTGTTTTGTGACAAAATGAAATGAACCTACGTTCCTCTAATCCATCACCTTTATAATAAGACAAATCCCAAAATTACTATTCATCTACCAAATAAAATGACTAAAATGCCCCTTTCGGGGTGTCCTTTCACCTCCTAATTGATCCGAGACCCAAATCCAACACCCGAATATCTTTTCTGAATATTTCGATCCTTCCGGATGCAACGTCACACTCAAAACAACCATTTGGTTGGTATAAAATAATGTTTCCCTTTTATTCATATAAATTAGTCCCGACACGTCCCATACCGCGTCCCGACTAAATTTTCATAATTACTGTATTAGTAACTCACAGCAATATAATTAACATTATATTCATATATTACTTAAATATCACTAAGTAATATTCATAATCATATATTTCAATATCCACAAGTATTTAAATTTTGGATTAATCCCAATTAATTAATTTATAATTAATTTCAATTAATCCCATTAACTTTTAATTTAAATCATTTTAAAAGTCATTAAAATTACGAGGTATTACATCAACCCCCCAAATCGCCCAATTCTTCTTCTCCTCTTGGTGCCTCCTTTTTCTAGCCTTTGGATTCATCTCCAAAGTGTAAAGTGTGAATAATGAGAACACTAATGACCACTCTAAGCCACTTAATCTCGAAATTAGGTTGAGGCTCATATGGGCCTAAATACACATCCAAATGGTCCAAAACACTTTCTAAGCCAGACAAAAACCTAATAGGCCTAAACCCCACTATTTAAAGTCAAATATAGGCATTCTATACATCCCAAAAGCCAAAACCAAAATATGCCAAAACTAATTAATTAATTAACCCAATTATTTAATAAATTAATCGGTACGAGTCCAAGTATCAATTTTAAGTCAAACCTAATAGGCCTAAACCCCACTATTTTAAGTCAAATAAAGTGTAAAGTGTGAATAATGAGAACACTAATGACCACTCTAAGCCACTTAATCCCGAAATTAGGTTGAGGCTCATATGGGTGTAAATACACAGCCAAATGGTCCAAAACACTTTCTAAGCCATACACAAACCTAATAGGCCTAAACCCCACTATTTTAAGTCAAATATAGGCATTCTATACATCCCAAAAGCCAAAACCAAAATATGCCAAAACTAATTAATTAATTAACCCAATTGTTTAATAAATTAATCGGTACGAGTCCAAGTATCAATTATTTAATCATTTATTAATTAAGCGGCCCGACATTGTAAGAAATTACTTCATAATCATTGGAACCCGAAACCAATGGGATGATTCAAAAAAGGAAACCCTCGATACTAAATCGCTGAACATCCCATAGTCGCCCGTAATACTAAGTCACTTTCAAATATTTAATTAATGAATTACCGTTTATTAAGTTCGATTTCAAATATGAATCAAATGACACATAAAAATATAAACAATGACATCACTTATTACAACAAGCACGCATAATTAATTTTCACATTAAATCATGTACATAAAATACGGAGTATTACACATTCCTGATAAATGGGAGGCTAAACTGGAAATCGAGTTGGTGCATGAACAAGATTTCGAGTTCCCAAATGAATGGTGTAATTTTTTAATCTTAAAAAAATTAACATATTATTAATATAACTAGACAAACAAATTTAACAAACTTATTTTATTAATAATTAAAGGTACATTAATCATAAATAAAAATGAAACAACCTATAGATATTTGACCCACTTTAAGGGCTTTTTTAAATTGTAGTGGTAATTGTGTTGAATGAACTCGAGAGGCATTGGCCAATGGAACTTGCATTTTAGAGGCAACTTTAGCTCGGACGTCTACGACTCCAATTTCAAAACCATATTTGTTCCGTCAATGGATTGGAAAATGATGGGGAGCCTATAATGACAAATGGCTGTCCTCCTCCTTTAGATTATAATAGTAGTGACAGTCCAACTCAACGTCAGGATGCTTCCAACGATTAACAAATCTCACACACACCCATGATGCTTCCTCATATGTGTTGAAGTTTTGGATAAGAAAATCGATGTACCCATTTGTTTGCTAAATAACCTTGAGACTAAATCATAAATTCTGGGACGAACCCTCTTAAATACAATGTAAAATTCCGAATCACCTTTTGTCCAATTTGGAAATATTAAATGATTTGGTGCCTAAAACTATATGTGGGTGGTGAAAATTGGGATTATTGGTCCCACAGTATTTGGTTTGTTGTGCACAGGTGTCCCATAATAGTTCCCTTGTCACACCAAGGTGCCCCCCCCCCCCCCCCCCCAAAGCGAAAATGATTAGTTTGTGTCTTGATCTTAAAAGAAAAAATCATAAATTGGGGGAACAAAAATAACATTTTACAAAAATGTTACTTGCATTGTACATGGTATAAGGAAATGATTGTTGAAATTTCATGATTACAGAAAGCGTGTGATCTATTCTATCGGGTGGAATTCTAAGGTTGCTGTAAGGGCTCCACACTATGTACTTATAATCTATATCTCAAGGATAAAATTGTCAATTGTTCATTTTTATACATTATACGCCCTCCTTTTTGAATTAAAATTCCATTATTCATTTTTTGAGTTGTCCCAAATTAGGAGTCCACTTTTATTTTTTGGACATAATCAGTGAACTAAACTACACAATAAAATAAATATTGATCTTATCCATTGATTAAATGTATACTTAATCCATATAAAAAATAGACAGGGACTCTTAATTTGGGACATAGGGAGTATAACATTCGAAGTGGTGGTAAAATTTATTTACGAGAAGGTTGTTGAGTTGGGAAGAGTAAATTAACAGAATTTGTTTTCTTACGATATTATTAAGAGTTAAGGAAAGAAGAGATAAGAAATTATAATAAATTATTATTAAGAGGGAAGAAAAGATAAATGATAATTATTTTATTTCTTTATTTGTAAGTTTACTACGACAGAAAACGAATTACTTTATTTTGTCCTCGTTTACTAGTTGAGAAGAAGAGGAAGGAAAAAGGAAGCAAAACTTATATTATACCCCCTAATTTGAACACAATAGAATTATTTAAAATTTTATCATGGGTAAAAAGCTCAATGCAATAAATTCAGTAACTTAAACTTTATCTTATTTCATTTTTTCTTACCTAGAGTGCATGCTTACATTCAAACTTTAAAATCTCCTCTTTCTTTCTTGATGCGTGAATTATTTTGTATATTTTATGCCCAAATGTATACTTTTTTAGTCTCATTTTATTTTATTTAATAAGTTCTTAGGATCATTTTATTAAAAAAGGAAAAGAAATGGAAGAATAATTGAATTTTGATTCAAAATGACAATTTTAAGTAAAAAATGGGTGCTTCACTAATCTTATAATATTCTTGTGCCAATTTGTGAAAAAAGTTAGATGGTGAAATTTTTGCAGGTAATGACGGAATTTGGTGCAAATTGATGATCAACTCGAAAAGACGGGAAAAATCTGATTTTTACGGTCGTTCGAAAAAAGTTGTAAAGTCGGAAATTTTTATTCTTCGATTTCGACGAAATTTGGAATGCGTGTTCAGCAAGAATAGATAAGACTTTTCGAGTGGGGTAAAATTCGGTCCCTTATCCCTATTAAAAGATTGAAGAGGTGGACTGATAAGTTTAACACAATTCGGCCAATCGGGAAGAGTTTCACCAAAACCCTAATACCTCATTCCTAAACCTATAAATAAGACTCTTGGGATCATCATTTCGAGAGAAAAATTAGAGAGCCACTTTAAAACAATTTTTGGTAGTTTTATTTTGAGAGTTTTATTTATATTTGAGGGCCAAGAATTATATCTTTGGGGAGGAATTTTGTCAAGAATATTTGTGAGACGCATCATTTATAAGTTGTTTTATTAATGAAAATGAGTATTCATTATTGCAATTTTAAAATGTCTTCCATTATGCTAGCTTAATTTCTTTACCAGGACTAGGTGAAATTTATCATGTTTGATTAATTTTGTGTGTGATTTAAATTCATTGTTGTTCCCGATATGTGCTAGACGTTTTAAAAATTCGGTATTCATTTAAAACGACACGAGAGTGTGTTTTAAACCTTCAACATTGTTTGAAAATAAAAAATCATTTTTATTTTATGTATGAGTACTTTTTGATGGGTTATACTTTTATTAAATTAATTGATAGCCCATGCTTAAAGACTATACTTTGAAATTTAAAATTGAACTTTTTAAGGGAATAGGGATATCGCTGTCTAAATTTAGAGACGTTAAATTTTATTTTGGACTTATAAGGTGTTATTTTTCCAAATTAAATATGACGAGAGTCCGTTTAATTTGAGTTATAAATCGGAAATGACGAGTTTAAATTATTACATAATATTAGTTAAACATATGTTACGTAATAAATGGATCCAACGTCCTAGTTTTCACGCTCAATATCTTTCGTAGTCGCATTTTTTAAGTTGTGTTTGCTTAGGTTAATATTACATCTCATATTCAAAACCCAGTCAGTTGAATAGTCACAATTATTTTGAACAAAAAAATTGACAAATCCTCGTGGGTTCGATCCGTACTTACACTCGCTATTCTATAATATCCCGTGCACTTGCGGTATTTGATAAAATTGACAACAAGTTTTTGGTGTTGTATTAATGGATACTCATTTTCATTAATAAAACAAATTTTTGACAAGAATTTTTTTATAAGGAAGTTGTGACTTTCGGACTATTTTTTTTTACTTTTCGCATTTTTGTTAGTAAAAGTTTCATAAAAAAAATCTGGAAAAAAATCAACAACTAATATTATGATTTTTTTTAGTTAGTAAAAAAAAATCAGATTTAAGCTTCCTTTAGTAAATAATACATTTAGCACTAGTATAACACAAAAATACATAAAAATTGAAAAAACTTGAAAAAAAATATTTTTTTCCTCGTTATTTCAAGATTCATTTTTTTCCAGTAAGTAGACCCTAAAAAAAATTACAAAAAAAGAAAAAAATCCAAAAATAAATAAAATAAAATTATTCCTAGTGGTAATTCTGTTTTTTTCCAAATTATAAAAAGAATTGCTTCATAAGTGTGCTTTATTTTTTTGTGTTAAATACACCACTAGTGCGTGTGTCATGTTATTTTTTTATCTTTTCTTTTCTTTATTTTTTTTTTGTGTGGCACTTTACGTTTTGTGTAGTTTTTTTTCCAGAAGCACATTCAAAAAAAAGAAGGAGAAAAAAAGTGAAGAAAAATTCGAAAAAGTGTTCAATGGTGCGCAAACGTGAAGAAAAAAATTGTGCAATCTTGCCACGAGCACAAGCAACTCTCGGGGATGACTAAAATGTAGGCGGTGTTTCCCTCCGATCGACGTCAACTTAAACTTCGACCCCGCATAAGTAAGTAACCGTAAAAAGTCCATGCCAGAGATACGTTTTTGTGTGCTCCTAAGTGGTTCAATTTCGCATTTAATTTAGCACGTTGCATAAATTGACTTAAGGAAAAAACCTGTGCGAAAGATAAAGTGTGGATTTCATCACCCTTCCTTCGCCCGAAAATCACTAAATAACCAAGAATTTGCATATCTCGAGCCATCACATTTAATTTAAAATCAAGTAGACGTTGGCCTTAGGATATCACATAGCTCATAGGAAACCTCTTAACGAGGCTAGGATTAAAAGCTACTCCAACGCGAACTTGTCAAATCGATCTCGTTTTTCCTTGTCTAGGATTGGTGGCTTTTAATGTGTCTTCGTACCGACCACCTACCTGGAGGAAAAAATGGTATTTGAGGCGATAACGATAGTTGGTCGACCTTTAAATTATCCACTGTCAAAGAGTAGGAGTTGTCTAATTAGGGAGATTAATTCGGAGACCCCTGTTGTCGTCCATTAATCTCGGAAAAACTAGAATTTAAAATTGAAATTCCCATCACCTAAATTAGATAATTTAATTTGCTTTGTGTTAGCTAGGAATTACGTAGTTTGAGTCAACTATATATATATTTTTAATTTTCTTCTCATAAAAAAAATTAAAAAAAAATCGATAAAAAAAATCGAGTGAGGTCAATGTATTTGAAGTTGGTTTTGAGATCATACCGATCATTTGTCGAGTGTGGGGTCTAGCATTTTCGATACTTACGTAGGTAGATTTTCAATATTCACCGAGATGGGAAATGAGTTAGCACCACGGGCGGTTAAAGATTACCTTTATCCGAGTAGGTCTAGTCAACCTTAGTGCATACGTCTACCCAATCACACTGTGAATAATTTCCTATTCCATCATGAAACAATCCAAATGTTGCTCGTGTTTCGAGGTACCGACAAAGAGGATCCCTACCTTCATATTCGGGAATTTGAGGAGATATGTGGGACTATTAAGTATCAACAACTCATCGATGAGATTGTCAAACTTAAATTGTTCCCGTTCTCATTGAAAGAAAAAGCCAAGAGTTGGTTTAACTCGTTAACACCAGAATCCATCATCACTTGGAACCAAATAAGTGTCGCCTTCCTCCAAAAATTCTTTCCCAACCAAAAGACGTCGTCGATACGTCACACCATCAACACATTTATCCAAAAGGAGGGAGAAGAATTGTGGATGTATTTGGAATGATTCAAGGACTTGCTACTGCAATCTCTGCACCATGGGATTGAGATGGGATGCCAAGTCCAAATTTTGTAATAGGGGTTCGATTGCAACACCCGAACTAGGCCTATAAACGGGTTGGATTCGGACCGGATCAGTCCAATCCAAATCCGAATCCGTTTATGTTAAACGGATTCGGATACGATCCGATTATCCGACGGATTATATATTAGGATTCTGAATCCGAATCGGTTAAGAATTCATTAATCCGATCCGATTATAATATTATAAATAACTATTATAAATTTCAAAATACAGAATATATTATAAATAACCATTATAATATATATTTCAAAAAATATATTTAAATAACTATTATAATATAAATTACTATTATAAATAAATACAATATATATTAATATAGGACTATTATAAATAACTATTAAAATATGCATTTAAAATATTAAAAAATTTCTAAATACAATATATGTATTAATTAAAAATATTATATATATTGATATATATTAATCAGATCGGATTATTAACGGATCGGATCATATGAATCCAAATTCGCTCCATTTAATAAACGAGTAATCGGATAATCGGGTAATCGAATTTCAGGCATGATCTAAATCCATGTAAATGGATTGGATTCGGATTCGAATTCGGATAAAATCCAATCCGTTGACAGGCCTAACCCGAACTATGCTCGAGTCACTATATAATGGTGATTTTATCGAGAAAAGTGAGGTCGACGCGTGGTTATTCCTAGAAGCCATAGCCAAAAAGTTCCGGCGATGGGCACCCAACAGAGAATCTAGGTCCACCACATCCAATGAGGGTTTCGCTCAACAAGTCGAACAAAGTTATGATTAAAATGCCAAAGTGGCTACATTTGCCCGATGTTTAGAGGCTTTAGAGATAAGCAAAGAGGGCAATCGAGCTGCACCTGCGGTCGTGCAACATATAGGTTCCCCTATGTATGTACTTTGCGATGCATTTAACCACTTAGTTGAGAATTGTCCCGCCCTTCCGACCCACAAAGCACGTACCGAGCAAGCCCATGCCCTTTACAAAAATAGGCCAAAGTATGACCCATATTTCAATGTGTACAATCTGGGGTGGCGAGACCACCCCAATTTTTCATGGTCCAAGGGTTAATACCAAGAAAGTGAAGGTCAATATTCTGGTAACACACCTTCGGGTTTCCAAAAGAATGCCCCCCGAACCATCATATCCTTCATCCTAAAAAATTCAAGATTTAGAGGATACGATGAATTTTCTTGCTCAAAGTACCCTCTAATTCCAGCTGTCGACTCAGAGTGTCCTCCAATCCAACCAACAGAGCTTGAATGTAAACACTCAATCCATTGCCAAACTCGAGGTTCAAGTGAGCCAATTAGCGAACGCATTGAGTGAGTGAAACAAGGGAACATTCCCGAGTCAACCGGAGCCCAATCCTAAAGGTAACATACTTAAAGGTCAATATTTTGTGCAAGATAACGTCGGTTCATCATAAACCCAAGAGGATGTCAAAGCAATCATCACGCTTAGATCTGGTAAGGAATTCGAAAAGAATGTCTCACCACCCATCGAGAGTGAATCCGGTAAACTTAAGGAGAATGAAGATCCACATGTGGATCCAACTTCCTCCCCACCCTTATCTTTCGAGTCATCTGTAGAGACCTATGTTCCAAAAGATCCATTTCCCCAACGATTGATGCCCCAAAAGAAGAAGGCGTAAGTTGATAAGATGTTGGAAGTGTTCAAGCAAGTACAAATCAATATCCCACTGCTTGATGCTATGCAAGTCCCATCCTACACTAAATTTCTGAAGGACCTTTGTACCTTCAAGAGAAACACCAACGTGCCCAAGAAAGATTTTCTCCCCGAGCAAGCTAGCTCGATCATTTCCTATATAACTCTCCCCAAGTACAAGGATCTTAGGATGTCAATGATCTCTATTAAGATAGGGGAGCATCACTTCGAGAAAGCTCTCTTAGACTTAGGAGCTAGCGTGAACCTTCTGTCGTACACCGTGTACGATAAACTAGGTTTGGGGGAGTTAAATCCCACTAAGATGACCTTGTCCTTAGCTGATCGATCTATTAATGTGCCTAGAGGTGTTGTAGAGGATGTCTTGATTAAAGCGGGTGAGTTTATTTTTCTAATAGAATTTATGGTCTTTGACATGCAACACATACTAAACTTACATGCCCAAATCCCGATCATCCTCGGTCGACCCTTTTTAGCCATCTTCGACGCTGTCATTCGATGTAGTAGTGGGCAACTGAGCCTATCATTTGGAAACATGACCATGGATTTGAATGTCGTTAATTTAGAGAGGCCATCGTTTAATGATGGAGAGACTGAAGTTAAGTATGTTCAAGAAGTGAGCGATGTCCCTACCCCATGGGATTGTGACACAACCGATCTACTTTCTTGGTCACATGATCTGTCTCTAGATATGAGTCTTGAAGATTTTGAAAAAGAATTCGGTTCGATTGATGATGATCTTACTATTGAAATCCAATCATTATGGACTCATTTCGTGACTTAGAGGGGAGCGACTGGTACAATATAATAGATCAATTCTTTCTCTATGAAAACAAGTCCGATCCATTTGAGAGTACGCTATCACGTGAGGTTTTATCTATTAGTGATGAGATTGAAGAAATCATTTGAGCTCTTCCACCTGGTGACACATGTTTTGTCATGCCGTATTGTCCTATTCCACCACGTCCACCTGTGTCATTTGAGTCTTTGGATGAGATCGAGGACATGAGTAGAGGATCGTCCGATTTATTCTTGAGTTTGAGGGAAATCTAGGATTAACGTGTTATTCAAAATTTCATTATGATAATGTGATTCTTAATCTCGTTAATTTTACTCACCATATTCATTATGTGCCTTCATGTGTATACTTTGTCGATTGGGTTGACTCTCAATTGTTCAGACTTTTGATTTATGATGAAAGAAATGTGAGATTGGTTGGAAGTTGGTAACGTAAGTGGAAATTCACGGGTAATATTGTCCTTTTACTAATGTACTTTATTTGCTTTGTCCATATTTCTAGTTTGAGCATACATTGAGGACAATGTAAAATTAAGGTTTGGGGGGATGGTATTTTTGAAACAAAAATCAGAAAAATTTCAAAAATCCAAAAAGATTTTCAATATAATTGAGTTTTGAAATGATTTCTTAATATAGAATTAATTCATGGATCTTTCAACTTATGAAATTTTTACAAATTAGTCGTACAATATGATCGAAAATGGATCTTGAGGCGAAAGTTAATATGCTTAACGAATAAATGTGGAGATTTTAACCCGATAATATTTATGTGCCATTCATTATTTTCGAGAGATTTAAATCAATCCGAGTTAAAATAACTCAAACTTCCCTTTAGTGATAAATTCGTTGACGATCTCAATTTATTTGTTTTGTTCGATTTTTGGAAACAAAAGGTCAAAATGTGAATCTTAAGCACTAGAAGTCTTAGTAAGTCATCTTGAGACACAAATGAACCCAACGAAACTTGAGAAATGAGATTAGGCCATCGTTTGAAAGCCCAAAATTAAGCCTAAACCCCAACCATTTTACATTAATCCGTTGCAAGCCCATTTGAGCCAAAAAGAAAATAAGCCTTTTTATTAAAAATCCATTATTCTACCTAACTCTAATTGGGAGTTTAAAGCCTCCCAAAAAGCAATACCCATTTATGAGAATACTAGGGTAAAATTACAGTAGGAAAAGGGGATGAAAGAAGAAAAAAAAGTTTGCAAAAGAATGATGTGTGAAAAAAGGGAAGAAAGAAAGAAAGAAAAAAGATAAAAAAAATGGAGTTGAAAAGAAGAAGGAAAGAGAAAGGAAAATGGAGGTCAGAAGAAAAAGTGCCTTAAAGTTAAATTACCAAAAAAAAACTCTATATTCTCAGATATTTTGAACTTCAAAGTCATTCTTTCTATCCATATCCAAGCCTACAATACACCCCAAGAAAGTCCTAATCGATCTCAAGTGAAGTTAGTTATAGTGTGGAGAGAAAATGAATAGGATCTATAGTGTGACTCAATTTTTTCAAAAAGTAATCGATTTTCCATTCATGAGATCATATTCATCCATTATAAAAAGTCTTTTTTTCATTAGGTATATATGAAATTTGTTCATTTAAATTTACTCTTTTTCACATATACCGAGAGAAAATAACTCATTTCCGAGTGTTCGATTGAGAGGGCATCCCGTGAGGTTTTGAATTCAAAATGAACTTTCGGATAAGAAATGTAGATATCAAATCTTTTAAAATGGACGGTTATATTGGCTATACACACGCGCACACACACGATAAGTTGAGATTGAAAAATGAAGTTCTACTATATTTATGAAATTTGCATTCAAACTTGGTTATATTACTTTCGAGTCTTTTGTATTGAGTCAAGTTTTTGAATTTTGTGGGTATATTCACTGCAAACCCTCACGAGACAAAACTCGTCCACTAGGGTAACCTAGGGATTTAACAGCTTGTTGCACATGCTAAGTGCAATCATGATTCCTACGAAAGTGAGTTAGATTTTAAATTTTTAATTTTGCTCGAGGACTAGCAAAGTTTTGGTTTTGGGGTATTTGATGAGTGCATTATTTTGTATATTTTATACCCAAATGTATACTTCGTTAGCCTCATTTTATTTTATTTAATAAGTTCTTAGGACCATTTTATTAAAAAAGGAAAAGAATTGCAAGAATAATTGAATTTTGATTCAAAACGATAATTTTAAGTCAAAAATGGGTCCTTCAATAATTTTATAATATTCTTGTGCTAATTTGTGAAAGAAGTTGCCTAGTGAAATGTCTCCATGTAATGACAGAATTTGGTGCAAATTGATGATCAACTCAAAAAAGGCGCGAAAAAGTTGATTTTTACGGTTGTTTGAAAAAAGCTGTAAAGTCAGAAATTTTTGTTCTCCGATTTCGACGAAATTTGGCACGCGTGCTCAGCAAGAAAATATAAGACTTTTCGAGAGGGGGGAAATTCGACCCCTTATCCCTATTCAAAGATTGAAGAGGTGGAGTGATAAGTTTCAACACGGTTCGACCAATCAGGAAGAGTTTCACCAAAACCCTAATACCTCATTCCTAAACCTATAAATAAGACCCTTGGGATCATCATTTCGGGAGAAAAATTAGAGCGCCACTTTAGAACAATTTTTGGTAGTTTTATTTTGAGAGTTTTATTTATATTTAAGGGCCAAGAATTGTATCTTTGGGGAGGAATTTTATCAAGAATATTTGTGAGACACATCATTTGTAAGTTATTTTATTAATGAAAATGAGTATTCATTATTGCAATTTTATGATGTCTTCCATTATGCTAGCTTAATTTCTTTACTAGGACTAGGTGAAATTTATCATGTTTGATTAATTTTGTGTGTGATTTAAATTCATTGTTGTTCCCGATATATGCTAAATATTTTTAAAATTCGGTATTCATTTAAAACGACATGAGAGTGTGTTTTAAACTTTTGACATTATTAGAAAATAAAAAATCATTTTTATTTTATGTATGAGTACTTTTTGATGGGCTATACTTTTATTAAATTAATTGATAGCCCATGCTTAAAGACTATACTTTGATATTTAATAGTGAACTTTTTAAGGGAATAGGGATTTTAGCCGTCTAAATTTAGAGACGTTAAATTTTATTTTGGATTTATAACGTGTTATTTTCCCGAATTAAATACGACGAGAGTCCGTTTAATTTGAGTTATAAATAGGGAATGATGAGTTTAAATTATTACATAATATGAGTTAAACGTAATAAATGGATCCAACGTCCTAGTTTTCACGCTCAATATCTTTCGTAGTCGCATTTTTTAGTTGTGTTTTCTTAGGTTAGTATGACATCTCATCTTCAAAACCTAGTTAATCTAGTTGGACAGTCACAATTATTTTGAACAAAAAAATAATCAAATCCTCGTGGGTTCGACCCGTACTTACACTCGCTATTCTATAGTACCCCGTGCACTTGCGGTATTTGATAAAATTGACAACATTTCTCTCCTAATCAAACTTCAAAACCAAGAGAAAGGATACATTTACTATATTTTTCACTTCTTGCCACTAACTTGAAAACTTCCAATGTTGAAAAATGGTATAGACAAATGGAATGGGGATGTCGAGAATTTTCTTTCAAATGTTTTTAGATTCATTTATGGATCTCTGCTAGGTTTGTTAATTTTTAATCCCCCAAACATTCAACAAATGACACGGCATAGAAATAAAGTGTTGTATTATGTCATTATTATAGTACAATGTACAACATTTATTGCAATGCAACATCATTTGACGGAGAATTTGAGGATATATTTGGGAATTGTATTGTGATTTGATATATTTTTTTCAAAATTTATATATTGAAAAAAGTAAGAGCTATGATTATACCGAATTATGAATTTTAAATCGATTGATTCAAACCAATGTGAGCAACTAATCCAATTTCAATTCAAGAACATATTAAACAATACATTGTGCAAACTAAACCAAAATTACCTTGACTAAAAAATATATTTAGGTGAGCACGCAAGGATATAATAAACTAATCACACAACACCGCGATGTAGGAGGAAAACCCACAACCGAAAAAACCTAGGTACCTAGCCTACATAAATTCACTATAATATAGGGTTTATAAAATAGTGACAAACATACTTACTCATAGGCTTGACGCCTTCAAGCCTGATGCAATCTTCACTCCTTGAACCTTCTTCATAATAATGCCTCATGAATCCACCAACGTCTTCACAACGTCGTCATCCAGCGTCTCGGTGTCCACCGATATTTAGTTAGTGTCCAACATCACAGTCACACAAAATTCATGAGGCATTGTGAAGACGTTGTTTGGTACAATGAAGTAAATATCGGTGGACACTATTCGAACGATATAGAGTAAACAATCTTTATGATAAATACATAAGTTTTCAAACTAACATATTATGTTGAAATCTGGATGTCAAAAACTAGGGTGTAAACGGGGTTAAAGGGGCTTTTTGATTTTCTATATAAAAAGTGTTTTCGAAACCCTTGTACGAAAATAAATTGGACCAACACTTATTTATATAGAAAAAATAAAAAATACATCGTTAGAAAATCGAGGCACCTCATTTGAATGAGAAATCCATCTCGCTCGAACGACTTTGGTAACCTCGTTTGAACGAAAACAAGGCCATTCGAATAAGACACCAAATATTGTTCAAACGGAGATCAAACGACCTTTTAACAAAACTAATTTGCTTAGGCCATAAAGTCTCACTAGTTTCTCATTAGATGTATATCAAATGACCTTTTAACGAAAACAATCTGCTTAAGCAGAAAGGTCTCGCTCGATGCTCATTGGAACCTCATTAGAATGAAAAACATCACCTCATTAGAACGAAAAACAAAACTCGTTCAAACGAAAACTACCATCTCATTTTGAAAGAAACTCAATTCTGTTTGAACGACATTTATAATAAAAAATATTTTTCTTGAAAAAACTTTTGGACAAAATACCCTCAATAAACTTTAACACCTAGAATTAGAAACCCATGGGTCAATATAATATATCAATTATACATTTTTTGTGATCCCAAAGTTGATGATGAAACCACAACATGAGTTATCGTCACTTTACTCAAATCATCTCGTGTCCTCGATGCATAGACTTGAAGGTGTAAACATACACGACCTAACCTATGACTCAAATGATTTAATCCAAACGAAATAAAACCAATATTATAAATTTTACAATAAACATTACAAACTTGACACAATGAAAATTTGTCCTTACAAATCTCTCCATTTGATTATTCCGAGACAAAACCAGAAATAAAAAACTAGGTCATCAAGCTCTAATTCCCAATCCCCAAAATGAAAAATACATAAACATGACTTTACTGATTCTATTTATTGATAAGCTTTGCTCTTGTGAAACTTTTCCACCTTTAAAATGCAAAGAGTGTAAGAGGGTAGTCCTCTTGAGGTTGGGGTGTTATAATACAAACAAAGGTGTAACCTTTATTAAAATGGTGATAAATCAATAAACAAGGTGTTGTCAACAATGATGAAATAGACTCAAGCCCATGAGATCAAATACTTTAGAAGCACCCATGTACAACTCAAAGTAAGAAATAAATGAACCTCTATTGCAACTCAATTAGAGGGAGAGAAAAGCAAGAACTCTAAGATATACCCTTGGTAGGCAGCTAAAACACCAAGGGCCCACACCCAGGGATCTCAACAATAAATGGTAATAAAATATCTGGAAATACGTTAATGGTGGGTTAATAATATGCTCTGGTTGTAATAAATCTCTCTCTCTCTCTCTCTCTCTCTCAATCTCAGAAAATATCTCTTAGTTATGAAAGAACCCTCTATCTCTTAAAGTGGTTGAGGTTCCTATATAGTCACCAAGATTACTCGATTGGTATGATGCCTAATAAATGTGAAAGACATCTCCTAGTACCTTTATGTCACTAGCATTGAATTCAAGATATGCCAACATGCCCCTACGTCATAAGCATTAAATGCCAACAACCAGCTTTTGGCGACCACGTAATTGGTGAACCCCCAAAGCATCTGATAGCCCTTAAACCACTATGGTTTACTCAAGTTTAGATCGGACAATAGGTAGGTCACGCATGGCATCACTCAGGGCAAATGTTACTCTTGGTAAAAGGCTGTTTGATAATAGGACCAATGTGAAATGGAACTCATGGTTGCTCTAAGTAAGATCTTTCGGGTTATGGTCCATCAGTGTTTTACCAGATGTATATAGAATGGTTAAGTCAGGCCTTAACATTGCCTTTTTTTTTCAATCCTCCAAACCAATCCCTTGGAGGTTACCTCAGTGAGGTCATTCGATGGAGCATGAGATCTCTCCCAATCCCTGATAGACTTGGTCCCTCGTGGATACTGTTTGACCTCACTCTTATATTACAAAAAGTTATAACTTGAAAGTTACAATTATGGGGACTCAATTATTACGATCCACAAGAGTAGTTGAGCAGCCTACAAGGTTGCCCGACCCAAATCAAGGATCCCATTTTTACCACCTATGTTTTATACGCACTGAAAAATTATGGATATTCAAGTCTGTTGCTACAATCTTGGAAGCAGATATTTAGCACCATGAATTATTCATATGATGCATGGAGTCACTAAAACTCTACATCTATAAATTGTAATCCCTGGCGCGGGTATGGGGGCACGTAACCTGAAAACTTTGAGAGATATTTAATAAAACAGTATACCTCTCCATGGGCGTAGGCATATTATCGAACCACGTATATTCAGTGTTATGTGATTGATTAATTGCTTTCCATTTGATATTGCATCGTAATTCATTCTATTGTGATATTTTCTGCACTTATAATTGACGCCGTCTGTGGGAACGACTTGTTATTCCTACGAAAGCTCTTATCAAAATGAAAGCCTTAATGTCTCACCACAACAATAACCTCCCCCAAGCCGATGATGTACATAAAGAACATGACCAACCTAGGGTCAGGTTTGAGATTCACCAACCACCAAATCCAAGGATTCTCCAAGAAAGGCAACCTTCTGAAGAGAGCCATGGACCACCCCGATCCACTCAGATCTCAAAGTTGGTGGATGCCTACAAGGCCAGGCTTTAATAATAATGATTCCCTCATATACGAAGTCTTCCCTTCTAGCCTGTACGATGTGGCACATAAGTGGTTTGAAAGGTTACCACATAGGTCGATCAGAAACTTTCCAGCCCTAGCAGAGGCTTTCACAGCTCGTTTCATCACTAGCAGCAACCACCCCAAAAGAATTGACTTATTACTTACAATGAAGAAGACAACACATGAAACTCTTCGCAATTACGCCAAACGATATTGGGAGATCTTCAACGAAATAGTCAATTTCTCGGAACAGGTGGCTATGGTATTCTTCAAAATTAGTCTGCCGACCACCTCCTTGATAGATAAATATTTGATGAAGAAAGAGGCAAACACCATCGATGACCTGATGGCGCGCATTAAAAAAATGCCAAGGTTGAAGATACGATTCATGCCGTCGTGGGGGACAACGGTTGCTCAAAAGAAACCAAAGGAGAGGACAAGAACAATGCTCCAAAGAGAGGAGGCAAGAATCGGGATAAGAATGGTTACAATAACGGAGGCAAGGAGGATCCTTTGAAGACATTCCAGGTCATCAATATGGTCTTCAAAGAGCCTATCTACAAAATATTATGTAAGATCAAGGATCAACCATTTGCCAAATGGCCTAAAAAGATGGGCGACGACCCAACCAACAGAAATAACGCACTGAGATGTGCATTTCAGAAGGAGGGTGACCACTTGACAGGCAGATGTAAAGCACTGAAAATGCACCTTGATGAACTTGCCCAAGCTAGGCACTTGGATGAGTATTTAGAGATGAAAAGTAGCAAGGTCGTAACCAATGGCGACCCAAAACCTGATAATGTCCTCGATGAAGATTACGAGCATGAGTTTGCAGTCATTTATGGAACATTCTACCTAAAATAGATCGAAGGGAACTCTGTTCGAATGGAACTTAAGAAAGTCATTGCAGTTATGGAAGCATTCCAAATAGATCATACGAAAAGCCAGTCCAACAAGCGCTGACGGCCAGAGGATGTTGACTATACCTAGGACTTTTTCTTCACAGAAGAAGACTTGGTTTGTGAGGATCACAAATTGGGATGTCGATAAGCCACTGGTAGACCAGGGGAGCTCATCAGAGGTAATGTACTTGGAACTATTCCACAAGTTAAAGCTCAATCTAGCAGATTCAAAGGAGGTGACCATTTCGCTGGTCGACTTTATAGGGAAGATGATGATACCGATAGGAAAGATTAACCTGCCCATCAGGGCAGGGAACATTTCCAAACTGATCGAGTTTTTGGTAGTCGATATTGACTCGCCATACCATGTTGCATGCCATAAAAGCCATCCCATCCACATACCACTAAAAACTAAAGTATGTCACCAACCGGAGAGTGGTCGAGATTCGTGGCAACCAGGTGACCGTAAAGAAATGCTTCATAGTATCCATTCGTACATGGAAGGATAAAAAAGGAGATAAGGAAGTTCCCTTAGAAGAGACACAGGATGGTGTCTCTCCTTCTAAATATTAATTAGGGTACGATCGACCGGGGGTGGAAGAGACTAGGATCCATCCCGCAGACAGGGTCATTAAAAGAGTGGAAGAGGTTAAGGCCGATGACAAATCAACCAACCATAAATTTATAATCGGAACCACTCTCACAGATGATGAAAAAACACAACTGGTTATTTTCTCGAGAAGTAATCTTGTGGTAACCTTATGATCTCATGGGGATTGATCTTGACATAGCCTACCATCGCCTACACACAGACCCAACTTTCAAACCGATCACCCAAAAAGCTTATCGAATAACCCCTGAGAAGGTTAAGGCAGTGAAAACTAAGTTGGGAAATTACTGGATGCAGGCTCCATTAGGGAAGTTCAATTTCCCAAATGGTTGTCCAACCCAGTGGTCGTGCGCAAAAGTAATAGCAACTTGAGAGTTTGCATCGATTTCACAGATCTTAACCAGGCTTGCCTAAAGGATAGTTTCCCCCTACCAAAGATCGACCATCTGGTAGATGCTACCGCGCCCCATGAAAGGATGAGCTTTCTAGATGCCTATTCTGGGTATCATCGGATCCCATTATTCAGTCCAGACCAAAAAAAATGTCCTTTATAACACTAATAGGCCTATACTATTATAAAGTATTATCGTTCAATTTGAAAAACTTAGGGGAGACTTATCAAAGACTAATCACAAAGATGTTCAAACAGCAGATATGAGATACGATGGAGGTGTACATTGACGATATGCTCGTCAAAATAAAAGATAAGAGAAATCACCTCCAAGACCTAGCCACAATATTTGAAATCCCCAGGACATACCGAATGAAACTTAATGCAAGCAAGCATTCATTCAGAGTCCAATTAGGAAAATTCCTTGGCTACCTAGTTAGCAAAAGAGGAATAGAAGTCAATCCAGATCAGATAGACACGATCAATAGGGTTCCGCCACTAAATACTTTGTGAGGTGTTCAACAGCTCACAGTGATGCTCACAACCCTCAATTATTTCATCTCTAAGTCCTTCAAGGTTATCAACCTTTCTTTTAGTTGTTGAGAAAGAATAAGGGCCTCATTTGGAACGACGACTGCTCAAAATCCCAACAGGAGACCAAGTCCTACCTCACTGAACCACCCTTACTAGAAATTCCTGAAGATGGAGATACTCTCTACCTTTACCTCGTTGTGTCAGGACATGCCCTCAGCTCGACCTTAGTGAGTGAAAAAGAGGGAAAATAGTATCCCATCTATTATGCCAGAAAAATACTTTTAAAAGCAGAGCGATGTTACCTACCCCTAGAAAAATTAGACTACACCCTTGTAATTACCTCGAGAAAGATAAAACACTATTTTGAAGCACATACGATAACAGTAGTTACCTCTTTTCCCCTCAAAGTTATTCTCCGAAAAGCCAAACTTTCTAGGCGCTTATCCAAATGGTCAGTGGAACTGGAAAGATTTGATATCCGTTTTCAATTGTAAATAACAATCAAGAGGGAAAGTTCTCATCGATTTCGTCGTAGAATTCACAAGAGACGAGCCAACCGAGCAATAGTTAACAGAGCATTCAACAACTATAGAAGCACAATATGGCGGTTGGACCCTTAACGTTGATGGAGCCTCCAATTCCAAAGGGGCAGGGGTGGGTATTGTGGTAGTAATACCAAAAAACACTCTCCTCGAGCAGGGAATAAGACTGGGATTCGAAGCCTCCAATAATGAAGCTGAATATGAAGCACTTATTGCTGGACTACGTAAAGCCAAGTTACTAGGGGAAAATGTCTAAATGTATTTGGCGATTCAAAATTGGTCTCCAATCAGGTAAGGGGATATTTTAACACAAAAGATGACAGGATGGTGTCCTACCTCATGATAGTACGGGAACTTATCGACTAATTTGAGGAAGTAAACATTCAGCAGTTCCCTTGAGGTCAAAATAGTCACGCTGATGCCTTAGCAGCCCGAAGTTCAGCGGTGAACTCCAACCTCAGAAGAACTATCAGTATAGAGTTTCTCGGCTAACCTAGCATCAACAAATTAATGATTGCTGATCAAATTCTTCCCATAGGAAAAGCTCCAGTTGGATGGATCCAATCGCTTCTTATTTATGAAACGAAACTCTTCCCAATATCTGGAAGCTACCCATCAGATCAGAGTAAAGACAACTCAATTTTACCTTGATTCGGAAGAAAAAATCCACAAGATATCATTCACAGGACCATACCTCCGGTGCGTTCACCCTTTAGATACTAAGCGAGTTCTCAGTGAACTTCAAGACGGCATATATGGGAGTCACGCCGGGGGCAGGTCTTTATCCTTCCGAGCAATTAAAGAAGGATACTAGTGGACATATATGCATAAAGACGCGACCTCTTACACCTAAAAAAATGTGAGAAATGTCATAAATTCTCCCCCATGGTTCATCAACCAGCCAGCGACCTGAAGGCCTTAGCCAACCCATGGCTATACGCATAACGGGGACTGGATATAGTAGGACCACTACCTATCGCATCGGGAAATCGTAAGTATCTACTGGTCACCATAGATTACTTCACAAAATGGGTAGAGGCAAAACCACTAGCAAACATCCGAGATGATGACATGACAAGATTCATATAGAAGAACGTCTTAACATGCTTTGGGGTACCAAGAGCTATTATTACTGATAACGGCACATAGTTCGAAAGAAGTTTCTTTCAGAACTTCTACAATGAACATGGAATAAAGCACTATTTCAGCTCAGTGGCATGCCCTCAAAGTAATGGCTAAGCAAAATCTTCCAATAATACCATGCTCTATGGTCGAAAAAAAAGGGTGGAAAAGGCCAAAGGTGCATGGGTAGACGAACTCCCCCACGTCCTCTGGGCCTATCGCACTACGCCGAGAAGATCAATTGGAGAAACACCTTTCTCATTGGTATATGGAATGGAAGCTGTTATCCATCTCGAGGTAGGACTCCCAACAATGAGAACCAATCTGGTTGATCAAGGGCTAAACGATGATGCTTTACGCGCTAAACTAGACTTAGCAGATGAACGTAGAGAGCAGGCCATGATTAAGCTGTAACACCCTCTGTTTTTATTTGGTAATTATTTAATTAATTGGAATTATTCGAGAAAAATAAAATATTGGATTTAATCATTTTTATTAATAAAATATGTTGGTTTTAATATTAGAAGAGTAAAAATTCAAGCAGAATTGAAATCGTAATTAAAATGAATTTTTAATTGAATTTATAAGAATTTTTCCTTATATAATTAAACTTGCAAAATTGGGCTTTTTTGTCAGGGACGAATCGATTCTCCCCTTACCGAATCGATTCGGTTGGGTCGGCAGGTTGAGTTTAGGGTGGTCGTTTGTTAGAGTTTCATTAGGATTAAAATACCTAATGACTATTTAATGATTCTAATTCGTGGGGGGACTTCATAAAACACTTTTTATCTAACTTTTTATCCAGAGAACACTTCTCTAATATTTCCTCTCAATCATAATCATCAACCTCCAACTTAATCAAGTTTTTGTCACAAGTTTTAGAAGGCTTAATTGGGGTTTAATCAAGTTTGTCCAAGAACACTTATTTGCTAATTTTTCGAGAGGAATCAAACCGTCTACTCAGATTTTCTCCATCTTAATCATATGCATGAATACTCTATTCTCTTCCTTTGCTATTATGCGTCTTAAGTGTTGCCCAAACCCTTAATTATGTGTTTTTGATAAAATAAATTAGTAACTTAATTAGAACAAGTGAACACTAATTGTGGCATTATTTTTATGAAACTTTTGAATATTAATTAATCTTTGAAACCCTTGGGTACGTAGGTTAGATTATTGGGTTTTTATGGTTTTTGGGTGTAGGTTTACATGTAGAAATTATGGGGTTATGTATATAAGTTATGGAACGCGTACACTTATAAAATCATATGATTTATTAAACGAGAACGATTATGACGTATGGGTTATTATTGCATGTTGATTAATTTAACATATTTGAACGAAATTAATTGTGTTGAAAACGAAGATAGTGTTATTAATTGAATTAATCTGAACTGGGGACTTTATGATTAAATTGCCATGTTATTCATATGACTTATAGATTGTGCAAACTATTTTATGAATTTTTTCCATCGCGAGGACGAGGGACTTTTGGGTATATTATTGCTCACCTTTAGTATAGGATGCTTGCTAGGTATGGGACTAGTTAGTGTAGATTTGTGCGGATTTTACATTCCGAGTGGACTGATTTCTAATGTTTTATCGTCATTACATTAGCCTAGGCATGATACTAGGACGAGATTAATGTTGTAAAATCATCTTATATGTAGGATATTACGTATATGTACTTTGGGGACCCTTAGGTATGGGACTAAGGGGTATTCTGAGGATCTCACATCGATAATAAAGGTAGGGGAATTTGAGATAATAAATGAATGAGCCTAAGATAAAAACGGGTATTAAAATATGGGTGGCATAATGTGCAGGGGCCGACAGTTTAAATGGGTCAGCGTGCGATTTATGTTCATGTCGTGTGTGGAACCTTGTCATAGGGTGGGGTCGAGAGTTTAAACGGATCATAAGCCATTGACAAGGGGAAGTGTAAAGCTTTGGTGGAAATACCACTCGAGGCGGGAGAACCACTATAATAATGTGAATAATCGGAATAAGAATTTTACGCGGGAATTTAAGACAATAAAATTGGATATAAAAATCTGGGCGACATAATGTGCAGGGATCGACAGTTTAAATGGGTCAGCATGCGATTTATGTCGTGTCGTGTGTGGAACCTTGTCATAGGGTGGGGTCGACAGTTTAAGCGGATCAGAGGCCATTGACAAGGGGAAGTGTAAAACTTTGGTGGAATTACCACCCGCGGCGGGAGGACCGCTATAATAAATATGCGGGAGCACCGCGATGAATAATAATAAAATTGAGAAACATAATGTTATTTGGTTAATTTAAGTAAATTAATGACGTGAGACTTTTGGATTATTTAAAATCATATTGGTATGGATTTTTGGAAGGAGAATATTCCGAGGGTAGTTAGTAATTTATATTTATCGCGTTTAATTATTATCTCATTTATTTAAAATATTCTATTGTGATATTTATCTCGTATAATGCTACTGTCTGAATTCAAGGATCCTATTTTAGGAGAGTAGCGTGTATTCATGCTCGGGGCTCTGACCTCATGCGTTGACTAACTTTTCAGGAATAAATATTTGGAGAAGATGCATAGAATTATTTGAAGTTTTTCTTGGAGGTGCAGTTGGAGTTGCTCTACTTTATGCGTATTGGTTTAGTTTAGTTTTCCATTCCTTCGTATTTATATTGAGACACAGCTTATGGTTTTGATTGGGTCATTCGGTTCCAAAGTTGTTATGGGTTTTATTCAGTTAATTCATTATGGATTCAGTTGGAGTTTTTTTGTTTCATATTATTACAGATTGGATTTATTTGGAGTTTAGCATGGTGATGGAACTTTTATAGCTTAGTTGGATGGTTTATCTTTTGGGATTGATTATCTTTTATCTTGTGGATTGATTTTATATGGCTCATGCTAAGAATGGTATTTTATTTTCTCACGCCCGACTTAATTTTGGTGACGGTCGACGCTAGAATTTAGCGGGGTGTGATATAAGCTCGCCTCCTATCAGCAGCAATTGTCCAGACAATACAACAAGAAAGACAATCCAAGGACATTTTAGGTAGAAGATTATGTTTTAAGGAAAGTCCTTGGCAGCGCAGTGAAACCATCGGATGGCAAATTGGGGCCAAACTAGGAAGGGCCTTGTAAGGTAATAAGGGATGACCTTCGAGGAGCTTATCACTTAGAAACGCTGGAGGGTAGGGAGATACCAAGAACATGGAATGCAACTAACCTCAAGAAGTTTTACTTTTAAACTTCTTGTACTTTACTACTAGCACCTTCTAGTTTATTTCTTGTTTTAATTCAAAACTCATGTTGCTAAGACAGTATTCAGTGAATAAAGGAAGAGTTGGTCCCATTGCTTTCACATATTATTGGTAAACATATCATTAATATACACCCTTTCCAAGAAATATCTCCCTCGGGTATAGCTAACAAAATTCTGAAATCATGACAAGTTATTCAACTTGCCCCCTAATCAGAAAACTTAGCACATCGAGCAGGGTTCGTAGCAATTACAGCGAGTCATTAAAACTCTTACCAAATACTACATCCCTCGGGATCTTTTTATAAACACAAGAAACCTCTGAGGTCACCCGATAACCATAAAAGTCCCTACATAGCTCAGATAGGGGATCCACCCCGATACCCGTTTGCTCTAAAAAATATGGGGTCATCAACTGCTCAAATTGAACAAGACCCCCTTCTTTGACTTATTTCCTAACTTTTTCAAGATTTTTGGTGCCTTCAATGCTTAAGCACAGATCCAATTTATCCGACATTGGGGCCATTGCCCATCGTTGGGGAACTCGGGGCTCAAATGCAGTGCAGGGGACATCGAGGCCAAATTACCAGGCTCTCGAAATAAAAAAGTAACAAGGTTTCCAATTATGATTGGATGTTTGGGTAACCATTAGAGCATTCTTTACAGACTTCCTGGATACGAGATGATAATAGACAGGCTGAGTCTTTGGGGATGAGACAGTATTGCATCCCCTGAAGACACTAACTGGAAGGTCTGTACGGTGGAATAACTTCCAAAGAGCGACGAATCCAAAAAAAAACGTATAAGCATTCGGTGATAGTTGGGCAGGGCCGAGACCAAGACTGACTAAAATGGCTCGTACGACAGGATTCCAAAGCAATCTAAAGCCAACTTTAAACATATGTTCATAAACACACACCTCGCCCTCTCGGCCTTGAAATGCTCTCTCGTTCGCCGAGGGTACTCTCATAGTAATAGAGGGCCCAATGCCATAAAGATGTGTCCATAACAAGAGATAAACTTTAGTAACTGTGCTGGCATAGGATTCAACACATGAGGTGTCAAGTGTGGCATCGGCTTCATCTTCATCATCGTATTGATCTGCAGTCAGGACGACAGCAGGGGGACGACACCTTGGGCCTGTTTCCCTGGAACTGCAGACAAAGGAATAACATCTATAGGTGGTGGAAATGTAATATCCACTCTCGGCTCACTATGAGATGAAAGGATTTATATGGAAGAATTTAACTCTGGAGACTCGACCTGATTTGAGAACTCGGTCTGATCTGATGACTCGACTGGATTTGAGGATAAGGCCCTTGAAGAATCTTTAACCTCCTCAGACCCCTCAGTTGGGAGTCTCATATCCTCTTTAAAAGAGTCTACACTCTCGAAAATGTGGGAAATAGAGGGATTGTCATCTGCAGAGGCAATGGCCTCAGACATTCAGTCAATGTTTGGTACATTGGAAGGGTCCTATTGTCTTTCGACACTAGGAGTATGAGGTGTTGGAGGATCATCTCGTCTCTCAACTATAAGAGGTCGGTTATTATGAAGAGGAATTGGAAATATGGGGCGTAAAAGAAATGCCTCGGCCTGACGCTTAGCCTCAGCTTTGGCTTCGTGTTGACGAATCTCACTAAAGAGAGTTTCCTTAAGGTGTGGGAATTGATCAGCTAGCTCATACATCATCCTTAACATTCAAAAGAACGACCCCCAACTTAAGGAGTTAGAACTGTTCAAAAGAACAAACAAATTAAAAGTGTTGACTATGTTGACCTAAAGATCAAAATATAGGAAATGAAAGGTTTTTATCAAGAACAGTCTAGAACAAGGTGATGAACGTGGCTAGAGATGGCAATCGAAAAACCATCGAAGGATCCAAACTTGAGGTTCTTGGGCCCAACACCTCAAAATTTAACCTATAAACACCTCCCACTACCTAAAAACTTTCCTAGAAAGTTAAAGGCTTGGTCCAAACACCACCAACCGCCTCACCGTCGAACACAGAACCACTGAAAAATAAATAAAATGTGAAAATATCACAAATCCTAACTTAAATCGAAGGAGGAGTGATGATGATTACCTGAGGAAAGGAAATCTCCTAGAGAGAAAGAGCAACTCAGAAAATGGCTGAAATAGCAAAAATCGAAGGTTGGTGGTGGAGTATTAATGGTGGAACAGCTAGTATATTTTGGGTGAGAGAAAATATCTTTACAAATAATAAAGTGAGAAAAGAAAAATTAAAATTAGGATTTAAGTATCCACAATTATGGGATACAACTCCCTAGGCAACCCATCATGAGGTCATAGATATCAAGATGCACATGTTGCCGCCATTCCTAGGGCAACACACCATGCCCAAGATCAAATGACAAGTGTCACTTATGTACAACTATCAATCAAATCTATGCTCGACATACATGGACGTTTCATCAATATCAAAGCTCAGACATTATTACCCCTCAACCTCCTCTTAACGTCAGACACTAAGGACTAGAGGTGATTGATATTCCCAAGTGTGACTTCGTCTACGCTCAATCCTATCTTGGTTGAGGCCGACCTTATGAAGTGCCTTCCTTAGCGTCGAAACCACTTACCACCTCAAGGGGTCTGCTGTCTCGTCTCGTCTTTTCCACCTATGGAAAGCCGACACTTCATCAGACCTTGATGCGCACTTATCTTGGCCTGGTGAAAGTCAACCAAGACTATATTTAGCAATTACTATCATGCAACCTAATAGCATCTCATAGGTCTCAATAGGCCTACTGTCTCGTCTCGTTTACCAGAAGGAAAGCCTAGACCTTATCAACTTGTTCATACTCTCGTCTCGACCGGATGCAAGCCAGCCAAAACTACACTAGGAATTTATCAACCTGTGATCCAATAATATATTGGTGGTCTCATACTCGACTAGGTTGAGACCTCATCCCTCAGGGCAATGTTGACATCAGACAGGGCACGTGGAATGGAGCACGCATGGGAGAGTGTGCGTGGGTTGCGAGCCCCACGTGAGCAAAACCGTTATAACAACACCTTCCTCACGTGTGAGGAATATCTCACAATCATTATTCACATGCATAGATGATAGGTGACAGTATAGTATTGGTTACTTGATATTGTACATGCTTCCTAGATACCTGGGGTGCGCATGATGCCACCCCATTCATATAAATACTTATCTTCTACATATTTGTAAAGGGTCGCTTATTAAAAAACCCTACTGAAACTCTGTCAATTTGACTGTATAGAGAGAGAAAGCTTGTGTGTTGTATCCCAAGTGATACGACGCAAATATTGTGTATTTCACCCGTTAACATACGCGTTATTAGCCCCCTCGGGTATCTTAATCCCTATATTTATGCTCGTTAACTAGACAACCTCGGATTTCTATGTTAACATGTTTTTCAGGGGTTAATTGAGCTTTTGTAGGTATTTGGATGCTTAGTGTGAACTTCGGATGCGTTTCGCTCGATTTTCGTACACTATCGCACGCGCAAGGGCATTTTAGTCTTTTGACAGTTTGGGCACCTGGCCCGACATCTACACGGAAGTTGTAGCTCTCCTTGCTAGCTTCGCGTGGCCACAAACGGTGCACGATTCCGATACATAACGACAAAGTTACGGCAATTTGAGCGACGTTGGATTGTATGCCAATGCAGGGGAAATTGCAGGCTGCCCCTGCTTGATCGATCGATCGAGCCTGGGGGTCGATCGATCGAGCCTTATTATTTTTGCCACGTTTTCCACTGTCGATCTATCGACCACAGGGGTCGATCGATCGATCCCCTGTTTTTCCCCTGCAGATATTTTCTTTTATTTCTTTCTTCTTTTCTTTTATTCCAACTTACTATATAATCTAGTTTTTGTTGTAATAAGAAGGAGACTCACATATTCTGAATTAGATAGTTTTAGTTAGGTTTTGGTGTGGAGAGTTCATTTCTCTCTTCTTCTTGGATTGACAACCCATGTGGTTTGTAAGATTGAACTATTCACTTCCTCTCCATTAATATAGTTTGTTCTTCTTCTTCTCTTGCCTTGTAATTTAGTTTCAATGCTTTCTAACTAGTTTACTTGCTTTAATTCTTTCTTTCCTAGTTTAATTAGCATAATTTAGTTTAACTCACCATGCACCCTTAGATAAATAGGGTCGGGATTTCATTTCCGCCATTTTCGGGCCCCGAGCTCCGAAAACTAGGTTTAGTGCAAAATCGCGTTTAATTGAAACCGCGCGTATCAAAGTTGGATTGCTAAGCGTTTATCTTTCTTTGTCACGCAACTTTAGAGTTTATAGCGAACAATCCGAGTTTAATCCGCGTGCGACCATTTTTCAGTTAAATGTTTTATCTCGCAACTTTGGGTTAAATTCCTTCTTGCGTGATGTTTATGCTTAATTGATTATGCTCGATTAAATTACTTTCGAGCCTTAACTCTAGTTAGTAGTTGTTTCGATCCGTTTGGTAGAATGCGATCCCAATCCTCGCTTTCCTTTAATCTAGCATTAACTTATTCTTTTCTTTTGTCACCATAACCACCTATCATATTTTACACTTTTATTCCTGAAGTAATTAAACAATTAAAATCTAAAATTCAATTACTCCCTGTGGATTCTCGACACCCGACTTACCGCTGTGCTTGCTTGTCAAGTGTGGTAGTAGCTTAGGCTCTTTTGTATCGCGGCGGCGAAACACACGACGATTGTGTCCTCACACGAACACACTTTTTCCGCCGCATCACAAATTGGCGCCGTTGCCGGGGAGTATGTTTTAGATAGTAATTGTTTTATGATTTCGTAGTATTTTTCCTTTTGTATTTGTATTCTTTGTTTTAACCTTTTTTGCAGGATTTGCATACTTTGAGCACTAAGAAACTTCTATTCGCGGTTGCTCACTTTATTTCTTGGATTCTCCATCTTTCAACAACGAGGTAACCATGTCTTTCTTTTATAGTTATTACGGTTATTCTAATGATTCATACTTTGGGGATAGTTTTCAAGTTTTCCATTTTCAAGATTTTCTTGAAAATGAAAGACTTGAAAACATTTATCGGAATGAAAATCGTTATTGGGAGCTTGAGTTGGATTCATTATTCGAATCCAATGACGATCTTCATTTCATTACTTTCGAAGACGAGTTTCAACGAAATGAGGAGTCCGAGGCTCTTGAGCCGAGGAAGCCTACTTTGGAAGAGACTTTTCTTCTTTACTCCCAAGGTTTGGAAGGCTTAAATGATGCTGGAATGAGACTTGGTTCACTTTGCGATGAGATGAATTCTTATGCACAAAACAACGAGGAGGTGGAAACTTGTGTTTCACCTCAATTTTTCAAAGAATTTCTCATCGAGTGTGAATCTCTCTCCCTCGAAATTCAATCTCCTTCCGATGATGAGTCGATTGAGATTGAATTTGTTTCATCACCATATTCATTTTCCGTCATCGAACCATTAGAATCACCGGTTGATTCCTATGAGTCGGTAGCAACTTTTAAAATTTCTAAACTTCTTGCCGACGAGGACTCTTTACCGGACTTGTTTTCGATGGATGTTATCCCGATGTGTGCACCATCTCCCATTCCATTTGAAAAACCTTTGGGAGATGAGTCGATTTTTCTTGGATCTCTAGTGTACCTTTCCCCCTTGTTATCCAAATCCTCCATCGTCCGCCCAAAATTTCAAATTGGTGATGGTTCACTTTTTTCACCACCCACATGCCTTCTGTTGTTCAAACGGAATTCTTATTTTCCGGGAGGCATGTTCGCTTTGGAGGGTCCACCGTTGATCTTTCAAAGTCAAATCCCTTTTTGGGTGGACCCTCAACTATTTAGACTTCTAGTGTATAGTTAGTGTGAAGCCTAAATAATAGGTTGTAAATAATTAGCTTTTTAATTTTCTTTCTTTCCTATTTTTCTTTCCTTTTAATTTAGTCTAGTGTAATTAGTTAACTTTTTGTTATTTGTTTTTGCTATGCTCGGTACTAACTTGTTTTGTAGATTTCATTGGACTCGTGCTTATGGAGATCGCTCCAATTTTGGGTAATATTGTTCTTTTCCTCTCATTGTGTTGTGTTCTTAATGCGCATTGAGGACAATGCAACATTTAAGTTAGGGGGTGTAGGATACTCTATCCATTTCATGTGTAGTCCATGGATTTGCTCACTTTTAGTTACTAAGTATACCTTTTTGTGAAAAAATTGAAAAATTTGAAAAATATTTTCTTTCTTTTTTCTCCTTTTTTGGGCTTTTTGCCTTTGTTTTCGATGATAAATTTCAATAATTGCCCGATCCAATAGACAACTCAATGATGCATGTTCTCGATTTTAGAAGTTATTGGACTTTAGTCCTCAAATCATTGATATTGTGAATAACTTCATGAATTAAACTTTATCCCATGAGCATATGCACTTTCCTTGTCATATTGATTTGGTTTAAGATTTTTATAACTCGATAATCTTTTGTTGCATTGTATATACTTACACCGAGTAAGCTTCGTACCTTTCGTCGTTTGTGAGTGTTATACACTATTCTTTCCTCTTTGAAAACGTTGAATTCGTTGGTAATCTCACTATTCTTTCACTTGACCGTTCATTAATTGAGTTCATACTTGAAATGTATTACTTGAGCATGATTTTCAAAGTTTGTTTTGACTCGAGAATTGCGTAAACTTTATGAAATGATCATAGGCTCTTTGTTATATCACCCATATTGACCTTGACCTCACCCTTATATGCTTTCCCTAGTCAACCCCTTTGTGCCTAAATACTAGCCTTTCGTTTCATAACCCAAATCCCATAACCAACTCCAAATTGGAGTTTTAAGCCATACATACACTTTCCATACCTTTGTTTGGAATGTTGCTTGGTATTGAATGATGTTGTTATGATGTCGGTTGCAATTTAAGCATATGAGAGTTTGATAAGCAAAGAAAAGAAAAGTGATGTGAAAAAAAAAGAAAGTGAAGAAAAAGAGAAAGTTGAAAACAAAAGAAAACAAAAGAGAAAAAGTGAGAAAAATGAAGAAAAGAAAAAGAAAGAGAAAGTTGTAAATATTGTTTGTAGTGTTTCAATAAGCTTTGATTACTCTCTCGATTGTTATATCTATGCTCGTTTGGACATCTTTGTCCAACTTTTAATATTGCCCACTTTTTCACATTATTCTGAGTTTCATCCCCAAACACTTTGAATCCGTATATACATCCCTTTCATTTCGTACCTTAACCTAGCCATACATTACAACCCTATTACAAGTCCTATGTGATCTTAGGTTGATGTAATTCAAAAGTCATAATAGTTGTGATAATCTGTGAAAATGCATTTCGCCTCTTTTATATGTGCGGTATCCTTTCACTGAGATTACAATTTTTCAGTTTATATATTGCGTTCTTCTTTTGTGACATGTGCGCGGCCTAGTTTCCATTTACATTTACTCCTTATGCCCGCATGTCCCGTGTATTACCTCCCTTTTCTTAGTGAATTCATTTGTTGAGCGTAATGCCCGTGAGGATTGAATGTATGCATGCTTTGATGTTTAGTATCCGAATTATTTAAGTTTTTTGCCAAATCATACTTTGCATATGCTCACTCCCCTACCACATGTTAGAGTTTCAATTCATTGAGGTGCATTCGATAATGTTAATAACTACGGACTTCTCATGTGAATTCGTTTGCTACGCTAATAACATGTTGAAATCTTGTTCGCACTGATGAGTTTGTCTTACTTGATTGGGCATATTTTGAGGAAACTTTATGATGTTTGTGGGTTCCATCACTGAAAACCCTCACGAGACGACACTCGTCCACTAGGGTAACCTAGGGGTTTAACAGCTTATTGCATACGCTAAATGCAATCGAATCGCCCGCGAAAGTGGCCTTATCTTTTTATTGCTTTTTTATACCATACTTTTGTACTCTCTCCTTTGTTGGTTTACTTGTTCTTCTTGTTGCATCCTATTTCATTGCTAGGGACTAGCAATGTGTAAGTTAGGGGGTGTGATACGATGCAAATATTGCGTATTTCACCCGTTAACATACGCGTTATTAGCCCCCTCGGGTATCTTAATCCCTATATTTATGCTCGTTAACCAGACAACCTCGGATTTCTATGTTAACATGTTTGGCAGGGGTTAATTGAGCTTTTGTAGGTATTTGGATGCTTAGTGTGAACTTCGGATGCGTTTCGCTCGATTTCCGTACACTATCGCACGCGCAAGGGCATTTTAGTCTTTTAACAGTTTGGGCACCTAGCCCGACATCTACACGGAAGTTGTAGCTCTCCTCGCTAGCTTCGCGTGGCCGCGAACGGTGCGCGATTCCGATGCATAACGACAAAGTTACGGCGATTTGAGCGACGTTGGATTGTATGCCAATGCAGGGGAAATTGCAGGCTGCCCCTACTTGATCGATCGATCGAGCCTGGGGGTCGATCGATCGAGCCTTATTATTTTTGCCACGTTTTCCACTGTCGATCGATCGATCCCCTGTTTTTCCCCTGCAGATTATTTCTTTTATTTCTTTCTTCTTTTCTTTTATTCCAACTTACTATATAATCTAGTTTTTGTTATAATAAGAAGGAGACTCACATATTCTGAATTAGATAGTTTTAGTTAGGTTTTGGTGTGGAGAGTTCATTTCTCTCTTCTTCTTGGATTGACAACCCATGTGGTTTGTAAGATTGAACTATTCACTTCCTCTCCATTAATATAGTTTGTTCTTCTTCTTCTCTTGCCTTGTAATTTAGTTTCAATGCTTTCTAACTAGTTTACTTGCTTTAATTCTTTCTTTCCTAGTTTAATTAGCATAATTTAGTTTAACTCACCATGCACCCTTAGATAAATAGGGTCGGGATTTCATTTCCGCCATTTTCGGGCCCCGAGCTCCGAAAACTAGGTTTAGTGCAAAATCGCGTTTAATTGAAACCGCGCGTATCAAAGTTGGATTGCTAAGCGTTTATCTTTCTTTGTCACGCAACGTTAGAGTTTATAGCGAACAATCCGAGTTTAATCCGCGTGCGACCATTTTTCAGTTAAATGTTTTATCTCGCAACTTTGGGTTAAATTCCTTCTTGCGTGATGTTTATGCTTAATTGATTATGCTCGATTAAATTGCTTTCGAGCCTTAACTCTAGTTAGTAGTTGTTTCGATCCGTTTGGTAGAATGCGATCCTGATCCTCGCTTTCCTTTAATCTAGCATTAACTTATTCTTTTCTTTTGTCACCATAACCACCTATCATCTTTTACACTTTTATTCCTGAAGTAATTAAACAATTAAAATCTAAAATTCAATTACTCCCTGTGGATTCTCGACACCCGACTTACCGCTGTGCTTGCTTGTCAAGTGTGGTAGTAGCTTAGGTTCTTTTGTATCGCGGCGGTGAAACACACGACGATTGTGTCCTCACACGAACACACTTTTTTCGCCGCATCACCAAGGTCATTAGAGCCCTTATTTAGTGGATTTCATACACTCACACCATGGACGTAGGGCAGAATTGGTTGAACCACTTATATTTGGTGTTATCTCCCTCTTTGCCTCATCTCTTTTTCTATTTATATTTCTGCAAATACTCCATTATTGAACTGGTTTGAGCTCATATCTTACATTGACTTGGTGATACCATTTTGGGTATCATCACTAGTCATTCTAAGCAAACTACCTACCTATGTAGCGATGGGTGTTGCATCCACCCGGATCAATGGGATACTAAAACTTAACTGCTTTCATCTCGACTTTCTTTTGATTTCCTACAAAGTCAGCCTCGACTTTGGGTGTGTTCCCAGATAATTTCGTAATAACTTATGGAATCCATTTTTTATTCCTCATAGGATTCTTATGCCCAATCCTTAGAATTTAGGCATATAGTTTAGATCTAGGTAACTACTAGCCTCACCTCTCTCATGTACTAGGAAATCCATCAACCTGTTAAAATTGTGATAAGGTTCACTAATAGGATCCCTATTGACACGACCATAAATGTGTATCTAGTGTGCGTACTATCCAGAATCAAGTGCAAGCGTATCGCGTAAGTAATAAACCTAGTAAGACATGGTATCGATCCTCAGGGAAATAGGACGTAGAGACCTAACAACATACGAAATAAGTTCAACCCTAAATTGATTCAGACAAGTAATAAAAAGATGATTAATTTGGAGATTGAATTCTACTAACTAAATGCAAACTAAATTAAAATTAGTGACTAAACTACGTGCATAAAGTTAAAGCTACTAAAATTTGTTTAAATATAAATTATGAAAGTAGGTTGGAATATGATCCCCCGAACCCTAGTACGTTTACCGGTAATAACCTTAATTATGAATCAAATATGTAAGGACACAAATTTCCAATTGAGTCTAAATGTAGTGTTGGCTCAAATCCGGACAAAAACACTTGAGTCATAGGATAGTGTACTTGAGCATCCATCAATCCTATGACATGTCAAAGTTCAAGACGTTGCGTCCTGCATTTCAAGAGAACATCATTGCCGAGTTTCAGTGCCTCGTTTCACGTCATCAACATCAAATTTCAAGTCTCCAAAGGTATGAATGTTTTTATATATTTGTAAGAGACTTGGAATTAGATTAAAGGGTGTAAATTTTATTTCCTGGAATTAATTTTATAATTTTATACTAAAGTTTTTTGGCTTAAAACTGATATTTCCTAAATTCTGGCAAGTCGTTTGAAGTAGTCGTTCGAACGAGATTTTTGTTCGAACCACTGTTTTGTTCGAACGAGATTTATTTAATTTGTAATGAGTTCCCCTTCTTTTTGCACTGACATGTCGTTCGAATTGTCGTTCGAATGAGATAGTCATTCGAACGAGAATTCGAATGAAACTTCAAACGAATTTGAACTGGGATATCGTTAGATGGGCCATTCGAACGAAAATGTCGTTCGAACGACATTTTCGGCGGGAATTTTTTTGGCAGTTTTTATCCAACTTTCCCACTAGTTTACCCACTAACTTCCAACCAGACTTATTTAGTGCGGGAACCAGCTTTGAAAAACCAACTTTTGACAACTCTTCACACATTTTAGAGAGAAAATTTCCAAAGTTCAAAAGTTCTTGTTTAGTGTTTTGTGAGTATTCATGAACCATTTATCTTCAAAAACACTTACACCCAATGTTTAATTTTTAGTTTAAATCAAAGTTCCTACTTTATATATTTTCTTGGAGTGGTTGGCACCAAGAGTTTGGGTCTATTTCTCTTCCCCAACAAAAGGAGAATCATTTTGGTTTATATTGCGGTGTACTCATTTGAAGAAATGCTTCGTTTGAGGGTGACGGTGTCCAAGAGCCCTATTGAAGGAGTCCGAGACTACAGAGGAGTCCACAGTTATTCGCTAGGTGGAGGTTGAAGATCAAAGGAGTGCATCAAGGCTTGGACGGACTCGAGTCGGTTTGTGTAAGTCCTCTTGTTGAGTCTTTATAAAAATCGAACTATACTTAGTGAATTTGAGGCCAGGACCATCCGAGGTTTATCCCATTTGGGTTTTCCTCGTACATCGACGCGTCGTGTGATATTATTTATTTTTATCTTGCTCAATCACCGTAGAACGCATGCTTAGGTTAAACAAGATAAAATTGGTTTATTTATCACACGTATTTATTTTGGTGCAAAAATTAAATTGGGTGCAATTTAAGTTAATTTAATTCAAGTCGGTAATTTAATTTGTTAAATTTGGTTTGGCCTAATTTGGTAACATTGAAAATATTGTGTAGGCAAATTTTAGGACTTGTGTTAAATTAATTTTGGGCTAAAAGTAAATTTCTCATAGTTAACTTTAAGTGTTATTTTTGTTTTTTAGAAAATCCGAAATTTGGTTTGTGTGAATTTTTTGTGTGTGTGTGTTCACCATAATTCACTTCTTTAGGTTTAATTTTAATTTAGTTTTTTGAAATTAAAATTTGTGTTTAATTTAATTTTTCATCTTTTAAAGAAAATTAAATAAATTTTGGAAAATTAAAATTTGTTAGTAACCATCATATTCCGCACTTTAGGAAATTAGTCTTCGATTAAAAAGAAAGATTTTTAAAATTGGGGGTTCTATTCCATCGGGGCAATTTCAAGTGGTATGAGAGCTAGAAGTACTAAATTACTGTACTTGGTCCTTTTAATACTTTTGGTTAAAAATGGATTTTTTCCCATTTTCTAAATTTCCTATTTTCGATGGTTCTAATTACGCATATTGGAAAGCACGTATGCGTTCGCCATTTAGGGCTATAGACGAGAGGGTTTGGTTATCCGTAGTTAATGGGTGGTCACCACCTACTTGTTCAATAGAGAATGTTCATGTTCCCAAACCCTTTAAGCGTAGGAGTGAGAATGAACTTAAATTCGCTAACTTTAATTCCCGAGGTTTAAATGCCTTGTTTAGCGCCGTCACACCGGATGAATTCCGACGCATCATGACGTGTGAAACCACTAAGGAGGCTTGGGATATCCTTTAACTCACCCACGAAGGCACAAGTGTCGTAAAATATTCTAAGCTTCAAAACCTCACCACTCAACTTGAAACCATCAGAATGAATGAAAAAGAAACATTCGATGAGTTTTATGCTAGACTCTCCGATATAGTAAATTCTTCATTTAATTTAGGAGAGAAAATATCCGGCGACCGAGTTGTAAAGAAAATTCTTAGGTCCTTACCCGATAGATTTATCCCAAAATTGACCGTTTTAAATTCTTTACCAACCTTAGCCTCTGCGAAACTAGAAGAGCTCGTATGTGATCTACAAACCTATGAACTTGGCATGTTTCCTTCCAACAATGATAAGAAAATTGAAAAGGGCGTCGCGTTGAAAGCCCAAAAGGAGGTTAGAATAGTTTCGGATGATGAGAGCGATAGTGACTGGGAAGATATGGCTATGTTTGCTAGGAAGTTTCGTAAATTTCTTAAATTTAACAAAGATAAATTAAAAAATGATTTTAAGAAATTTGAAAAATCTAAGCATGAAAAAGCCGAGAAGATCCCTAAATCTTATAATGAAAACCATAATAGGGACGAGTCCAATAGGTTCTACAGTTGTGAGGGTTATGGCCATAGGGCGAGAGAGTACCCCACTAAACTAAGGAGAGAGGGTAAGCAACCAATTTCCTACAATGCAACCCTTAGTCATAGTGATAAGGAAGAGGGACCCGAGTCCCCCATTGCGTGGTCGGTGAAGCATATTATGGGCGAACAAATGAGGTATGAGCGAAACTTATCAAGGGAAAATACTACCGCTAGAAATTATGTCTCCGTGGTGGAGTAATTGTGTTGTGGTCTAGTTAAAGTTCGGCTAGCGTAGCAAATGACATGAGCTTTCTTACCTTTCCTTTACCCCAAAATAGCACCTATCGCAAAATCACTTGCATCACACATGAGCTCGAATGGTAATGACCAATTCGGGGCTTGCATGATGGGAGTGGAAACAAGCATGCTTTTTCAATTTATCAAAAGCACACTGGCATGCATCGTTCCACTCAAAAGGGGTGTCTTTCATAATAAGATTACTCAAGGGTCTAGCGATAGCGCTAAAGTCCTTGATAAACCTTTTATAAAACCCCATGTGGCCCAAGCAAGAGCGCACATCTTTTAGTGATTTCGATCGGGGTAACTCAGCTATGACATCAATTTTTGCCCTATATACTTCAATTACCTCGGATGATACGATATGGCCAAGAACTATTCCTTCGGTGACCATGAAATGTCACTTTTCCCAATTCAGCACCAAGTTCTTTTCCACACATCGGGCGAGAACTTTTTCCAGATTTGCTAGATAAAGATCGAAAGAGGTGCCAAAAATGCTGAAGTCTTCCGTAAATACTTCAAGTCCTCTTTCAACCATGTCGCTAAAGAGACTCAACATACACCTTTGAAAAGTCACGGGTGCATTACATAATCCAAATGGCAAACGTTTGTAGGCAAATGTACCAAACGGACATGTGAAAGTCATCTTCTCTTGGTCAAGTACGTCTACCTCTATTTGGTTATATCAGAAATAACCATCAAGGAAGCAATAGTATGGGTGTGTCCCGCTACTCTCTCTAGCATTTGGTCCATGAATGGTAAGGGGAAATGGTCTTTCCTTGTGCCCGCAGTGAGTTTTTAATAATTAATGCATTCGCGTCACCCGATGGTGGTACATTGGAGAATGAGCTCACCCTTTGCATTCTCAACCACAGTCATTCCCGACTTCTTCGGGACAACTTGTATAGGACTAACCCATTTTCTATTCTAGATCGGGTAGATGATCCCGACATCCAATAACTTAATAATTTTGGCTCGCACTACCTCTTCCATGATAGGGTTCAATCTTCTTTGCATTTCCCTCGAGGGCTTGATGTCCTCCTCGAGGTGGATTTTATGGGTACAAATCAGGGGACTTATACCCTTTAAATTGGCTATGAACCAACCAAAAGCACCTTGATGCTTCCTCAATATTGCTAAAAGTTTACCCCCTTGCTCTTTATCTAGTCTAGAGGATACAACAACAAGAAATGTCTCCTCCTATCCTAAATAAGCGTATTTAACATTTGAGGGTAGTTTCTTTAATTCGAGGCTAGGGAATTTATCATCGGAGGGAACCGTGTGCGATTACCTCCGTGGTAGTTCCTTGAATCTAGAAATCCAACTAATATCTCTCAACTCCTCGACTAATGCTCTCTCATCTAGTATGGCTTTCAAATCCTCTACCTCGCACTCAAATGAAATGTATGGGCTTTCACTATCAATTTCTCCCACTAAAAAAGCTTCTAACGCGTCCCCTCCCATATTTTTCTCAAAGTGCTCGTCTATTACATCCTCAATGAGGTCGACCTCATGGATTCCATCTTCGTCACCCACTTGGTTACAACGTTGAAGATGTTCGTTTCTAGGCTAATGTTCCCAAAAGTGAACTGCATTTGCCCATTTCGAGTATTGATCAAAGCATTGGTTGTGGCTAAGAATGGACGACCTAGAATGATAGGAACATGATTGCTAGAGTGGGTGGAGGGCTCCGTGTCCCAAATGACAAAGTCTACCGGGAAGTAGAAAGTGTCTGCTTGGACTATCACGTCCTCAACTATCCCTCAAGGCACCTTCACCATGCGATCTGCTAATTGGAGAGTAATACGTGTGGGCTTAAGATCACCCAGTTCTATATTTTAATAAATGGAGTATGGAAGGATATTCACACTCGCACCTAAATCCAGTAGGGCCTGCTGTATGCGACGCTCTCCAATAACACACGATATTGTGGGTGAGCCTAGATCTTTAAATTTAGGTGAAAGATCATTAAGTAGGATGGAACTCACATTTTGTTATAGGAAGACGTTCTTATTCACCTTTAGCCATCTTTTAATATTTAAAAGATTTTTAATGACCTTGTCATAGCCGGGAATTTGCTGGATGGCATCCAGAAATGGAAAATTAAGCTTCACTTGCTTCAGAACGTCTAGCACTTCGGAGCGGGAGGCTCCCTTTTGTGGTGGAGCCAACCGTTGAGGGAACGGGGAAGCAGTGGGGGGATTTACTTCAATATCGGGCTCGTAAGCTATGTCACTCTCACTGTCGACCAAGGGGGCATCTTCGACCTCTTTCGCGCCTGGTGAAACCTCCTTACCTTTTGGTTCTTTATGTTGGGGAGATGATAAATCCATAACTCGCCCACTACGAAGAGTGGTGATAGCTTGACATTGCTCTTGCGGATCAAAAGTTACGGAGCTAACATTGGATTGACCTTGGGGAGGTCTTTGGCCTTGAGCCAAAAAATTTCTCTTTTCTTGGACACTCAAAGAGGTTTGCAACTTTGATAAATTTGCATTCATCTCGGTGAACATGCACTCAAAGTGATAATTGGTTGCACTTTACGATTGCATGAACTAGTTAAAATTATCCTCGGGGGTCCTTCGTGGTAGTGTTACGTATGGGCCTGGGGGAGGTACTTGCTAAAATTGAGGAGGCGGTGGAGGTAGGGAAACCTGTGAATTTGGATTCAACGTAGCTTATGGTTGCCCATAGCTAAAACTAGGATGGTTTCTCCACGAAGGGTTGTACGTGTTTCCATGCGGGGCGTTAAAGTTTCCTTTAAACCCTCCTATAGCCTCCACCTACTCGGTATGCATAACCTTGTAGGTGGGAATCGTCGGGCATGCCTTTGTGGAATGGCCCGCCTCATAAATAGCGCACACCGTTTCTTTTGCAGCACGGGTGGATCCGAAAATGTCTCTCAATCGGACTTCAAGTATATCTCTCATACCTCTCGCAAATTGATCAAATAGACGGTCAAGTAAGGTATTATTATCTAATTGGTATGAACTGGAGATAGTTAGAGAGGTAGATACTTGTCTAGGCCGAAGTTGGGCATTAGGATCAGACACATCCCATGCTTGATTAGTCTCGACAACATACTTAAGATGGGCCTCAGCATCACCTATATCTAATTCCCAGAATGGTCTTTTGCACATGGTTTGCACAAGTTGTTTAGACGCTACTGTAAGCCCATTATGAAAGAATGAGAATAAGTGATGTTTTTCGAATCCATGATGGAGCAAGTGCTAACCAATTATTGAAAGCGTTCCCAACACTTATCGAAAGACTCGTTATATTGTTGTCGAAAAGATTGAATTTGAGTCTTAACAGAGTTGGTTTTGTGCTGTGGACAGAACTTTGAGAGAAATTTTGCTTGCATATCCTTCCAAGAGATAATGGAGTTCGGGGGAATAGACCATAGCCATGTCTTAGATTTATCCTTTAAGAAAAAAGGGAAAAGCTTCAGGTGAACGACATCTTGCATGCAAACTTGATCACTAAATGTATCGCACGCCTCTTCGAACTCTCGTATGTGAAGGTATGGTTTCTCCGAATCTATGCCGTGGAAAATAGGGAGAATCTGTATTATCCCATTGCGAAAATGGAACTGAGCGGCATTATACGGGAGTAAAATACAACCAAGGGTGATAGTTCACTCGGGAAACATGAGTTCTTTCATTGAACGATATGATGGATATCCCTCCCCAGTACCGAAACTAGCTATGTCTGACATTGCTCTCTCTCCAATTGACTCAGAATCCTCACTCAGTGTCCTAGAAGTGTAATTCAAAGATTGCCTGGCAATGGAGTGTGCGGGAGTAAGATGAGGGACCCAAAATTGAGGAACGTGAGGGGTGTGGGGGCTAACAGAATTATACTCAACGATTGGATTTTAGTGAATTCTAGTTGGAGTATTTTCAGGAGTTTGTTCTGGATTTTGCATGTACGGACCTTTGAGAGATTGTTTCTTTTTGGCTTTTGAAAATTTTCTGAATTTTTATGGATTTTTTTTTATTTAGGAATCAGATTTTTGGATTTAATCAACTATCCTAAGTTTACCTAAGTCCCCGGCAACGACGCCAAAAACTTGACGCGACCATGAATGAGTATCTAGGGCGCGTACTATTCAGACTCAAGTGCAAGCCTATTATGTAAGTAACAAACCTGGTAAGACAGGGTATCGATCCTCAGGGAAATAGGATGTAGAGACGTAACGACCTAGGAAAGAAGGTTAACCCTAAATTGATTCAGACAAGGAATAAAAAGATGATTAATTTGGAGATTGAATTCTACTAACTAAATGCAAACTAAATTAAAATTACTGACTAAACTACGCGCACAAAGTTAAAGCTACTAAAATTTGATTAAATATGAATGATGAAAGTAGGTTGGAATACAATCCCCCGAACCCTAGTACGTTTACCAGTAATAACCCAAATTATGAATCCAATAATTAATCAAATCCAGTCTTTATTTATCCTAAGCATTATGTATATGAGGTTCAAGCCCGCACCATACGTAATCAAAAGATATAATAAAGCAATATTATAGTATCTATATGCGCGTTGCATGCTTAAGTATCCCAGTTACCTAGGGTAAATGAGATCAAAAAGTCTTACAACGGTTGTGATCACCACAAAACAAGATTTAATCATTTATTTTACTCATAGAATTAAGATTACACACATGCAAACCACATCGGTCTGGGTTCATGCATCCCAACCCTTAAGAATCTAGCCTATCATGGTGCAATTAATGAAAACTAGGGTTTATATGGTGCAAGTGACAGAAATCATGGTGTAACTATCTCTAATTAAGAACGACTATGTATTATCAATTGCAATTTAATTAACTAAGCACGAATTATCAAACAAACCAGTATAGGAGAAGAAAGAAATAACTTTATTGCAGCAATCAACCTTGAAAATCCACAAAACTTGCACAATTTGTAAAACTAGTGTTCCTACTATTTCTCTCTCTAAAACTAAAGTAAAAGGAAGCTCCCTAATGTATTTAAAGACATTGGGATAAACAACCTACGAAATTTCAAGAGATTGAACCACATAAAACTCTAATAAAGAAAAAGAAAATTTGAGAAAATCCAAAGCGGTCCGGACCATCGGGCAGGGCGATCCGGATCGGTCCCTTATTTCATACCACATTTTTGTACAAGAGCGGTCCTGATCATTTAAGAATAAAAGGTCCGGATTGCCCTTATTTTTAATACTGGGAACTTTCTTCCAGAAGGTCCGGATCCATTAAAAATAAAACGTCCGGATCGCCTTGGTTTTTCATGCAGAGATCTTCTTCTTGACTTTTCTCATCTTCAAAACTTCGTATCTTCTTCACCGTAACTCGGATTGAGGTGCCGTTTTTTTCAGTGTTCTTGTAATTGAAAGATCTTCAATTTTTAATCCCCACCCCCGGATTAAGGCTACAAGATTACGATAATGCCCTCTTGACTTTCCTTCTTTGATTTCTTTTGATGTTTTTCAAATTTTTTTCTTTCTCGATACTTCAAATGCCTCCAAAATTCATGAGAAATACACGAAACTAATTGTACTTGTTAGAAGGAGTCATTAGCAAGGAAATGAGATAAATCAACACATTATACATTATTTGAGATAATAAAAGGCCCTAAATTAAGGGGATAAATTCGGAAGAATTTATGCCTAATCACCTATGAACAACTTGCCTCCGATTTCTTATAAACCTATTGTTTCTATCTCTTAAACACTTATAGACTTGATTTGTGTGGTTTTGTACCTTATTAAAAAGTACAAAATGCTATATTTGTTCTCACTATATTCTTTACATTCTTTCTCCCTTCCTTTTGCTCATGTTGAGCTTTCAAACCAACTTTTTCAAGCCTTTTTATTTTAAAGAAAACATGTGCAACATGGTTTGATTTACCACAAAACTACAACCAACAGCCTTTTTATTAATCTTGAATTTAGGTTTACCTTATCTTCCTTTTGAGCATTTGAACTTTCAATATTCAATTTTATTTTTCCAATGTTTTCTCAAGCTTTGAATCATTACAACCTATCCCATGATTGTTTGGTTTTGGTTAAGAATTACTTAAAAAATGTTATCAAGTTTACTTGTTCTATCATAAAATTTAATTTGCAAATCATTTTCATGCTTAAGTTAAAGTTTCAACTTTTCAATGTCAATTTTTAAATTTGTATTTTCAAGATCAAGCTCAAGCTCAAGCTCTTCTTTTTTCTTTTGAAATGATTGCGTTTTATGATTGCAAAGACTCACATTTCTTTGATAAAACTTCAAAAAAAAAATTCAAGAACACTTTTAACCTTTTTTTCTTTCTTATTAAGTTCATTTTGTAAAACTTTCATCTTGTCGAAAAATTTAATGTTTGATTCTTAAAGTTTTAGGGACTCTTAAAAACGTTCATCAAAAGTCTCTTGAATATCATGCATTTCATCATCACTCTCATATTGAGATCTAGGGATAGAGGTGTGTGCACTCTCACTATTACATGATGAAGAATCACTAAGAACCTTACTTCTATAATTCTTGGTCCTATTCTTCTTCCCCACACACTCTAAAGACACCATATCTTCTTTCTTTACCGTGAACGCACACTTTCTTTCATTTTATTTCAAGAACAAGGAATTAGTTTCCTTAGAATCAAGTGAAGAACACTCACTCAATGAGTCAACTTGAGAAGAAGTTGTCTTATTTTTCACACTTTTTAAAAAGTCAAATTCATTTTGCAAAGACTCAAATCTCTTCTCAAGTTCACTTTGAGAGTTTTCTCAAATAAGAAAATCTTCCTTCACCTTTTCAAGTTCAAGTGCCAAATCATTTTTATCTTGTTCCAAAACTTTGAGTTTTTTTAAATCAACATTTTTTACACTTCTCAATTTCTCAAATAAGAAATTTCTAACCTCAAATCCCGATTATATTCTTTCAAACCACAATTTAATTCAATCAACCCACCCTTCTCCTTTTCAGTTAATGTCAACTTTTGATTGGTAAGTTGACTAGTCATTTCAAACTCTTTGAAATCTTCCTTTTCTTATTCATAGAGTTTGACTTGGTTAGCCAATTTAACATTCACGTTTTTTATTTTGAAAAGTTGAGAATCCAACGCTTCATTCTTTTGACTCAAGGATTCCAAATTTTTAATTTCATCAACATCAATAGATTTTGAATTTTTTTGAGAATGAGATGATATCGCCACACTCTTTTCAAATCTAGATTTAAATTGATCTAAACTCTCACTTTGACTCACAAGCATACGATCCAGGGGTATGGGTCAATCAATACTAGCCATATTAGGATAAGTAATTTCCATCATGGTCACAAAAATTAAATCTACTCACAAGTAAACTCGATCTAAGAAAAGAGCACAACAAACACACAAACTATACAAGGATCAAGTTAAGCAAGTTAATGCTAATAAAATGAGCACCTTATTCTTATACAAATTGAGAAAGTGTGTTATGTTCACTAAGTAAACATCAACAACAAATCTAGAAAGGTGGAGTAAATATGTTTGGAAACAACTTGTGACTAGTTTTTCGATTTAAACTAATTTTGCCTGCACTAGAACATGAATTAACTAGGTGATATGATGTAAGATAAAAATTAATCACACAACAAGATTAATTAGGTAGATCTAGAGAGAATAACTATAAATCAACTCCTAATTCCAATTTAATCCGATTACACTAGATCTATATATGATCTACGTGCAGTGTGTGATCAAAGTGTAAAATTGAATGAATAACAATCACAAACATTCACAAGACATATTTATGAGGACCCCCCCCCCCCCCCCCCACCACCACCACCACCACCAAGGGGTAAAAAACCTCGACACACTCCAATTTTTATTTCTATATAATAAGAGTTTTATATAAAGAAAGAAGGTACCTCTAACTCACCTTCTCTGTTTTAGTAACTCTATCCTTCAAATAGTTATAATGCGCCTGTTAATGTAAGAAGGTAACTTCCACCACCTAACGGTAATTTGTGAAGAATAGGTTACCCAATAACACCTGCCAAACCCTTTACATAAAGTTTTTGTCGATGCAAAAAGTCTTCTTGCACTATAGTTGAGAACACGAACATCCTCTTACTTTTTGTATCAATCTCTCCCGGTGCAAAAAAAGAAAGATAGTTGAACTCCTCATCATACTTGCTACCATGCGATCCCACACACGAAATCTTCAAAAAATTACTTACAATGCCGTTACGAATGATGAGTGAAATAATTTTCCCTCGAACCATGCGGTAAGAACTTACTAAAGGTCTCACGCCAAAAAGTCCCTAACTCCCGACCAAAGTCGACCTCATTCGTGGTATGTATCACAAAGGAAATCCAAACAAGGAACCTTACCGATATATTACGGTCTATTTGCATCATTCGTCCATAATATTGGTGCAAAACCCCATAAGCATTCATTGTTGTAGGTAATATAAGTCCTAAACATCAAAGCTCTATAAGTAGTCAAAGAATCCAACGCGAGAAAACGACGGTTACATTAAAGATTCTAGGACACTAGAAGATAAAATGCTCTGATACCAATTGTGACACCTGGTAAAATTCATAAATAGATTGATGAGGTCTAATGCAAAAATTACGGGAATAAAAAAACATTTGGTAACATTCTCATCATAATGAAATGACATAAAACTAAACAAACAATATAAAGATAGATAATAAATGCTGAAAAAAATAAAATCGTCTTTAATACGAATCACTGCCAATACAATAATCTAACACTGGAACACAAATGTATCTCATATAATCTCTCACTCGGGAAACATAAAAAAAATACAACACTACAGCTTAAACTAGAATAAATAACTATAATATGTACAGAAGTGACACTACACAACGCTTACATCATAGGAATGATAGATCGTGACATCGCTAGAGATTCGACTCCAATGAACATCCCAAGTCTACTACAACAATGACAACCTAAGACCTATAAAAATATAATCAACAGCAATGTAAACAACAATTTTATAAAGAAAAATAATTTAACTGAAGTTAGGACACCTAAATAATAATAATACATCTTCCTTTGTAAGCTCAAATATTTTAGCTTAGGTTTTTTATTTGTTTTATTTGCACTTTGGCATATTTGGCGTATTTCGTTACAAATCGACTCGCACTGACTCGTCGAACCGAACAATAACATCTCCAAGTTCAAGACTCCTCTACGTCTCAAGAAGGTATAAAGACTTTTAGTAGTTTGAAATTATTCAAAAAGTTATTTGGGATGTTTTTTTTAAAAAAATATGAGGCTAGTATTTTAAAGTTTTTAAAATAAAATTTTATTTTTAACCTCATTCAAATAAGATTCATTTATCCTTCGAACGACTTTACATTCTCGTGAGATCGTTCGTTTGATCTCTACGTCAAACGAGGGTATACTCTTTTGCATCGTTTGAAGGTCGTTTGTAGCTGGTTCAAACGAGATGACCCTATCGTTCGAACGAACTCAGTGTTCGTTCAAACGAACTGCCTTTTTCATTCGAATGAGCCTCATTTTCATTCGAATGAATCATTGCCTCAAAATTTGTGCCACATTTATAAATACCTGTTTTGAATCCAAATTGTGTAAGACTTTTGCCAAAACGTTTACTACAAATCTGTTGTACAAAATTTCAATTTTTTGTTACCAAAACACTTTTGATTCACAACCTCACATCCCCAAATAGTTTTGTGAATCATTTTGAAACCCTTTATAGTTTTGTATCTTTGCATACATCTTTGTGGAGAGAGATCTCAAAGGCTGTCCTCGTGACCCTAGTGATCATGGCTGAAGAAGAAGGCTGAAGGCTGATCGGTGGATACCGAGGGTGTATTTTCGCCTGTGGACTGATCAGGATCGAGTAGTATTCTTTAGAGGTTCTGCGAAGACTGCTTATTATACTTGTGGTGGTATCAAGTAGTTTGTAAGTCGATTGTCTTATAAAATTCTCTAAAGTACTGAAATATACGTTTTGCCTTGAAAAGGGATTTTTCCTTATTTGTCGTGTGATTACATATTTTATTTATCTGTTTTATCATCTAGATGCATGCTTGGGATAAAAAAATATAATTTGGTAAATCATTTTTCACAAGAAAGGTTTAATTGGGTTTTAATTTGAAAAATTACAAAAATAGAATTTTTATTTGTGATTATCCTTGTCGAGCACGTTTATTTTCGCATTCTCAAATTGGTACCAAAGCATTCCACTCTTTCAAAGTGGTGCGAGAGCATTTTTACCATTCATAAGTTTGTATCAGAGCAGGTTACACCAAATTATCGTGTGATCCTGATTTTTAAAGAGTTTTTCCCGATGATAACATCTCTTATAATTTGATTGAGAGTGAGTTGCACTAATTTATCGTGTCGATCCTTATTTAGTGTTGTTTTAGGGTGGTTAGTTTTTTCATATCTCTTGTGTTGGTTTATTTTTTTCTCTCGATGGATTCCCGTAGTGAAAAGTTATCTCGTTTAAATTTGAAGTTTACTAAAAGAATTGAAATTCTTGAAAAATATTTTTTTTGTTTTAGAGCTGCTTTGGAACTTTTACAAACTGTTCAAACTCAAAGATATTTCTTTCGTGAGAAGCTTATGGACATGGATCATGATTTTAAAAATTTAGAATTGTCCAAGAAAGAGATTGATGATAAATTTCGATTTTAGAAAAAGAATTAGAAGACTCTAAAATTTCTAGGGTATGTTTAAGTGCCAATGAGGATAGTGAAAAATTAATTTTAGATTTGAGTGCCCGTGAGAAGACTCTTAGGGATAATTTCGCTTGAATTGAGGGGAGAGAGATAACCTTCTAGGAATAATTGAAAATTTAAAGAAGGAGTCCCTAAAACTTGAAGAGTCAAATTCTTTGTTTGAGTTTAAAATTTTGAAATTAAAAGATGATTTAAAAGACTCTAGTAGTGTTGGTAGTAATGGTGAAAAGGCAGTAACGTTCTGGCACCAATTTGAGAGTGGGCAATTATCTAATGGTATAAACTTATTAAATTCATATGACATACCACAAATGAATTTTAATTCCTTTAAACCCTAAAACATGAAACTAAGTTATTTAAGACATTAAGTAGATAAAGCTTGCAATCATAAACTTAACCAATCACAAAATTTTAGGAAAAATCCCCAAAGGGGCAAAATCTTTTATTTCACTAATACAGTTTGCAAATCGCAACATAAAATCTTATGAGTGAAATACTTCCAGACAAATCTCCCGCAGGTGACCTTCGTCTTTTTCGATAGTGGTTCTCGCAAGTACAACGAAGACCTCAGTCTTCCTTCAGCAATGATTCCCACAAGAATCACAAGAGCAGTAATAGAGACTTTTTCTCTATAAGATTAGAAGTGAAGACTCCTTCTTCATAATCGTAACTTCAATATAGAAGTGGTTTAGGGTTTCAAAGATGATTCACTAAGTTATTTAGGAGAGATGTGTGAATTAATAAGTGTTTTTCCTTTTTTAAAAGTGAAGACTTTATGCAGCAGGTCTGCAGTTTTCATAAATGAAAAGTCTTAAGGAAAACCCTACACGAAGCAGTTATTTATAGAAAAACATAAAAATGGAGGCGGTGTAGGCTCGTTCGAATGAGACTTTCACTTCGTTCAAATGAGATCATCATCTCATTCGAACGAAGTAGGTCTCACTTCTAAATACCTGTAAAAAATAAAGAAAGTACGCCCTCGCTCGAACCTCGCTTGATTAAGGCTTCAAACGGGACACAAGGTCATTCTAAGGAGATTTCCATCTCATTCGAACACCCGGGCAAAAAATAAATTTATCTTTTAAGTTCAAAAAACTGCCTCGTTTTGTAAAAAGATTATTTTATAAAAATCTCCCAATATAATGTAAAAAAATCCACGAAATCCAACGCAACAACTATACCAATATTACGTAGCGTCGTGGAGCATATTAAAGATAAAGTGGCGCACATTGGAAATGTTCTACGTGATTCTTGATACGTGTGAACGTGAAGTATCACGACGAAAGTAATGAGATATGCCATACTCGATGTATCCTAGATTCTATGGACAAGTCCTAGATACTAGGGACAATGTAAAAAAAGTTGCCCTTACAAATCTCCCCCTATGGCTATTCCAGTACAAAATAAAAAATCCGAATTATCCAAACATAAAATCCTATACAAATCTAATACCCTTCAAGAAATCCACAAATGGAAAGATACTAAAAAAATGTACAAGGCTTCCAAATCTTTAACTTTTCAATTCTCCCACTTTCTCTTGATCTTCTTTTTGGGAGCCTTGTCTTACGTGTACTTTACATATGCTCATCAAAGTGTATCTGCACACAATAGACAAAGAAATATACCTCGTGGCGCATCACGATTAAAATAAGACAAAACCCATAAATAAATTCTCCCCTATAAATCAAACTCCCACTCCCCCATAATTCATTCTCCCCCTTTTTATTTGTCCTAAATACACAAGGAAAAGAAACAAAAAGTAATAAACCGGAGTGTGTCACAACAATCATAGAATACCATCACAAATATAAGCCAATGAGAATCAAGCAATGATAAACTAAGCAAAACCAACTATTTTTTATTTTTCAAGCAAAATTTTTTTACAAGAACAACACACCATGGAGTAGCACGAAAATAATCGAATCATGGAAACAGAATCTAGGTGTGAACACATTCTATAGGTAAATATATTCTATAGGTAAATCAATGTAGACAAATATAATATATGTGCACGAAGGAATGAGACACTACTAACGCAAGATCTCAAAGTCTACCTTAGGTGTAAAAATGGTGAACTCAAGTGAAATCAACTTAACCTATTCAACTAATCAATATCGTGATTGATTTTAACAACAATAATGCCCAAAACTATGTAATGCTTTTACAATAATTTTTCAGCACGTGCAAACCCATCGATCTTCGACTAAACTCCCTCACAACTCACATATTGAATTTTTTTCACTCAAATCTTTTATTTTGAAGAAATCAATGCCCATATGTAGCGAAACATCAATGTTCTTTGAAATTGTCCTAGCACTTTATATATATACATATATTTTGCAAGTGGTGGCTATTCACGCAAAGACAACCTATCTTTCGCAGCCTGATTCCATTGATTTAAATATATACCACATTTACCGGAGATATGATTTTTTAATTTTTCCAATCCGAGCAATGGTTCTTACAAGCACTACTTTCATTATCTTGTTTTATCGCATTTGGTTCGTTTTAAAAGGTGATGAATAAGATGAAAACACTACAATCGACATGTGAAAGCTAAGTGCAATACTCAAATAAGTTTGTGCTCGTGTGCATTAAAGGTGACAAGAATTCGAACATCGTAGCAAGTAGTCATCATATCACATCTTCATGACTCCACACATTATAAAGAACAAAAATGAAATATTGTCACGTTTCAAAACACCACAAAATAGTCACGTAGATATGGAATGAATGGATGACTCGGACATCTTTAACGTTCATCCACATATGGTGTAAAAAAATACAAAACTCTTTTTTGTTTTTTCAAGAAATTTATCAAAAATAATATCTTTTTGGCTTTTTCACTTTTTCTAAAAAAGAAATCGAAAATCTTTTTGTATTTTTCCAAAAAATTTCAAGAAAAACAAAAATCTTTCTGGATTTTTTGAAAAATATATCAAAATTGAAAAAGATAAATACAATGATAATACAATGGTAGTACAATCTAGCAATGTGAATATAAGATATGTACATGGTAAGCATCCTATGCTAGCAAACAACTCTAGACCTCAATCATTAGGCCCGAAGGAGTTATCAAAGGAGGTGACATCTTATGAAAAACATCCATAAAATCTTGTGAAGTATTGACCAAATACTCAACTTGCTCTCGAAAATTCTCAAAATCTCTCATGTGATGTGCGGGAGCATGCAGAGTAATATGTGTGGGAGTGAGTGCAGGAAAATGTATGGTAGCATATCGTGAAAGATACGTATGAGACACTCTACTCAAATTAAAGCAAAATTCCCTAAAATTTCATTCCAAATTCGAAAAAAATTGGATCGAAAATCGGCAAAATCGGAAGTTCGGAAAAAAAACACAGCCCTATCTTTGCCCCTTTCTCTTTCGCATAGTGGGACACTCAAATGACTCGTGCCCTTTACCCTCGCACTCAAAACACATTCTCTCTTCCTCTTTCTCACCGTTATCCTTGACTTCATCTTTATTTTTATTTTTATCAAAAATATTTTTATTGAAAGAATTCTTTTTGGAAAAAATGAGAAACTTTTTAAGAATTTTCGCAAAAAAAGGCCAAGTCATCGAGACCAAACTCACCCTCATATTCAGAATCATAAAATCTCTCATTTTTCTTCTTCTTATCTTGAGTCTTTTAAGCTACCCATATATCCTTATGTTTAATGGTTTTAGGGAACATATCTATCTCATAAGTCTCAATGTCTCCTACGAGTTCTTCTAACCTAACAGTGTCTAAAATCCTTAAAGAGTTAAGCACGGTGACCTTAGGAATAAATAGGGAAGGGAGTAACCTCAAAATCTTTTTAATGACCCTAGTCTTCGAAATTTTCTCACTCAAATTAAAACTAGTGTTTACGATGTCCGACAATCTAGCATAAAATTCATCAAAACTCTCGGACTCCAACATAGTGATGGTCTCAAATTGGGTGGTCAAATTTGAAGCTTAGACGCCTTGACAGCATTGGTACCCTCATGTGTCAGCTGGAGGATATCTGATGCTTCCTAAGATGAAGTGTATGTCATGATGCGTCGAAAACTGTAAGGGTTTTAGGTGCTCCATTTAATCTCATCATCAGTCCAGGAAGAGGCGGGTTGAGGATTTGTTACATTATCAACCGTGATCATGAGAGGAGTCCACCTTCTTTCACATAATAACCAAACTCTTTCATCTATGGCTATTAAAGTGGATCTCATATGGGCTTTCCAATAAGCATACTTCGATCCATTGAAAATTGGCATCCTATTATATAAGTTCTCAATTAGAAAAATTATGATTTTTTAAAATCAATTTTTCAAAACAATTGATATCACAGAATAATTTTGCGAAAAATTACGATCTCACGATAATTTGGTGAAACCTGCTCTGATACCAATTTAAAAAGGCAGTAACGCTCTGATGGCGTAAACTCATTAAATTCAGATGACAACCCATAAATAAATTTTAATTCCTTTAAACCCTAAAACTCGCAACTAGGTGATTCAAGACATTAGGTAGATAAATCATGCAATCACAAACTTAACAATTCATCAAATTTCAGGAAAAATCCCCAAAGGGGCAAAACCTTTTATTTCACTAATACAGTTTGCAAATCACGACTTAAAATCTTATGAGTGAAATACAGCCCGACGAATCTCCCGCAGGTGACCTTCATCTTCTTCAGTGGTGGTTCTCAAAAGTAGCACAAATACCTCAGTCTTCCTTCAACAATGATTCCCGCAAGATTTTCAAGGGCAACAGTAGAGACTCCTTATCTACAAGATTAGCAGTGAAGACTCATTTTTCACAATCGTAAATTCAATATAAAAGTGGTTTAAGGTTTCAAAGATGATTCACAAAAGTATTTAGGAGAGATGTGTGAATTAAAAAGTGTTTTTCCGTTTTTAAAAGTGAAGACTATATGCAATAGGTTTGCAGTTCTCGTAAATGTAAAGTCTTAAAGAAAAACCTACTCGAAGCAGTTATTATAGGAAAACACAATAATTAAGGTGACGTAGGCTCGTTTGAACGATACTTACACTTCGTTCTAATGAAATCATCATCTCATTTGAACGAAGTAGGTCTCTCTTCTAACGATCTGTAAAAAACCAGGATGCCCTCACTCGAACCTCGTTTGATTAAGGCTTCAAACGACCTTCGAACGAGACACAAGGTCATTCTAACGAGATTTCCATCTCGCTTCAACACCTGGGAAAAAAATAAATTTATTTTTTAAGTTAAAAAAATTGCCTTGTTTTGTAAAAAATTATTTTATAAAAATCTCCCAATGCAATGTAAAAAATTCCACGAAATCAAAAGCAACAACTATACCAATATTACGTGACATCGTGGATCATATTAAAGATAAAGTGGCGCACGTTGGAGATGCACTACGTGATGTTTGATAATCGGATCCGTCTCTTTGAGCGTGTGAACGCGAAGTACCATGACGGAAGTAACAGGATATGTTATACTGGATGTATCCTAGATTTTATGCACAAGTCCTAGATACTAAGGGCAATGTAAGAAAAGTTGCCCTTACAAATGGTATTGGCTTCCATGTTTCTAATGCTTTTAGTGTCAAAGACAAGACCAATAAAAGATTAAGGGCACTAGATAAAGAAAAATTGCCAAAAAGGGGCCAACATAGTTTAGAGTGTTTGATCTTGCAAAAGAAATCACTTCAAAAGAATTGAGAAAATAATAGAAAATGAAAAGAAAAGTATAGAAAAATATAAGTGTTTATCTTTTGAGGGAGTTTAGTTGAAGACCAACGGGTTCGTACAAATCCTAGTTAATTTTATATTGTCATAACGCTATTGATTTGTAGAATCATCAATATTCTAAGATTTTGTGCATTGTTCTTATTTGTTCATTAAGTTCACTTTATCTTGTCACTTGAGGCTAAAGCTTAGTTTGATAAAGTTTTGCAGGCATTTAGAACTTCTTGAACATATTTGAATGTTTGGGTCATAATTCATTTGTATCTAGTTTATGACCATTCATTCCATCCCAAATGTTTAGACACGTCGATACTATGCTAGTGTGTAAAGCTTATGTGTTTTGTGTTGAGTTTTGTGGTTGTTTCTACCTATATATGTGTGCCAGATTTTCTTTGGTATATTTTGCATGTATATGGTATTGTGTTGTAATATTTACACATTTTGAAAAAAATTGAAAATTTTCAATAATAGTTGGTTGCGCTTGCCTTTGAGATTATCATTACTTGTGCATTGTTTGCATATCTCACTTCTTCTATGTGATGGTTTTTACATAATGTTTAAATCCGACTCCTTTGTCTATTTTGGACAAAAAGGGGGAGAACAAATTACAAAAAAGATTTGATGAGTTTGATTTATGGGGGAGATCCATTATGAGTTTGTGTTTTATTTTCAATTTCAAACTCGATGCTTAACGGGGTATTTTCTTTACTTCATGTGTATAGGTACTTACGGAAGATCATATTACACCGGATGAAGACAAAGTGTCAAAGAGAAGAACAAGTGGATATTGAAGACAAAGCTTATTTTTTTTATGTCATTCCATTACTAGTGTTTAAGAAGGGTATTAGATTTTGTCTTAAAGGGGATTTTTTTGTAATTTGGGTTTCAGTTAGTTTTTGTACCAGAATAGCCAAAGGGGGAGATTTGTAGCCGTAAATATTTTAGCTTAGGATTTTTATTTGTTTTATTTGCACTTTGTCATATTTAACATATTCTGTTACAAACTGACTCGTTGAACTGAACACTAACATCTCCAAATTCAAGACTCCTCTGCATCTCAAGAAGGTATAAAGACTCTTAGGAGTTTAAAATTATTCATAAAGTTATTTGGGATGCATGTTTTTTTTTTTTTAAAAAACGAGGCTGGTATTTTTTTAAGTTTTTAAGAGAATTTTTTATTTTTGTCCTTGTTCAAACGAGATTCGTTTTTTGTTTGAATGACTTTAATTCTCGTGAGAAGGGTCATTTGATCTTGACATCTAATAAGCATCTAATAAGGGAGTACTATTTTCATCATTTGAAGGTCGTTTAAAGCTGGTTCAAATGAGATGGCCTTATCATTCGAACGAACTCAGTTTTTGTTCAAACGAGCCTCATTTTCGTTTAAACAAACTGTTGCCTCAAAATTTGTGTCGCATTTATAAATACCTTCTTTGACTCCAAATTTCATAAGACTTTTGCCAAAACATTTCCTGCATATCTGTTGCAAAAGTTTTCACTTTGTGTGCTACCAAAACACTTTTGTTTCAAAACTTTTCATCCCCAAATAGATTTGTGAATCATTTTGAAACCCTATATAGTTTTGTATCTTTGCATACATATTTGTGGAGAGAGATCTCTATGGCTGACCTTGTGAGTCGAGTCATCACGGTTGAAGAAGAAGGCCAAAGGCTGATCGGTGGATACTGAGGGTGTATTATCGCCTGTGAACAACTCAGGATCGAGTAGTTTTCTTTAGAGGTTCTGCGAAGACTGCTCATTATACTTGTGGGTGATATCAAGTAGTTTGTAAGTCGACTGTCTTGTAAACTTCTCTAAAGTGCTGAAATATAAATTTTGCCCTGAAAAGGGATTTTTCTTTATTTGTCGTCTGATCGCATGTTTTATTTATCTGTTTTTATAATCTAGATGCATGTTTAGGATAAAAAGATAAAATTTGGTAAATTGATTTTCACAAGAACGGTTTAATTGGGTGTTTATTTAAAAAATTACAAAAATAATTTTTTTGTTTGTGACCATCCTTTTCGAGCACGTTTATTTTTTTATTCTCAAATTGGTATCAAAGCCTTCCACTCTTTCAAAGTGGTGTCAGAGGATTTTTACCATTTACATCCTCATGCGTTAAGTGAATTTTAAGTTATTTAAGATACCTAACCCAAACAAACTAAAATAAATATGCAGTTCTAATCCCAAAACCATATATGGTCCTGTTAATAAACTCCATATCGTAGTTCTTTATTATTTACTATCTCATTCTTAGGTTAATCTCTTACATTAAGAATCACATGTTGGATAATAGTCTTTTACCTTAGGCACTTCTGACTAACTAACTGAAGCACCACAAACAACCTCTAGCAAGCATCTCTAGTCTATCTGTTTAGGGCTACCTCATGCCACTAATATAATATAAACACCTCTAAGATAAAGGATACGAGAATCCTGAGTCATAAATGCATAAATATACACCTTTAGTATATGTCATATACACTTCTAGTATAGTACATAAATCGTTACACTATCCTTAGTACCACATCACAACATCATATATATAGTAGGAGAAAGACAATCACTACGTCTACCATTCACACATAAGTATATCCCCCGACCTATACAAGTAAATGGGCTACTCTCGCATTCGTACATATAGAAGACCTATCCTTCTTGCCTTCGGGGATCACTCGCACGTACTGGGCAGAGTTACAGGTTGTACTAACTTATAAACCCAAAATTCATCAAGGGATATTCATTATGCTCTCTAGTTCATTCGTATAGACTACTATACCCAGATTGATACATTGACAACCCCCGTGTATTCCCCCTCTGGATACGGGTATGCAGGCAGTAGTGTCCGTGGCAAATTGACCAAGGTAAAGCCCATATCTATCCATGGGGTACCAGCGCGATCGACATCATACATGCCCCATAAAGGATATCCCCTATATTACGTGTACCACGAGACTTACACATGGTATGCATTTCACATAAAACACACAAGCAAATATAACCCTTCACTAGTAGGTTAAAGTAAACAAACACATACAAGCCCCCCATGCTAGCAAGTCACACATAGTATCCCTATTAATAAAAGGTAAAACATACGTTAACCCTAATCGATCTTAAATAACTTTAGCCCTAACTCCTAAGGTTCCCAAGTCTAGGTAAATCAATTGCATAACTTATACAACATATTGCTTAATATGATAATTACCCCATCCCAGGATTTATGATTTAATCCTAGACTCCTCATATGATATACGCCTTATAAACATATCGTAATGACCCTATTGAACCTGTTTGTCCAACCCAACTATCTAAGTCTCCATAATCCTAACTAATAATCCATTGTACTCTTAAATTTGTAAATCAACACCTCATAACCACTACAAACCAAAACTGAGGTCAAAATACTCAATGACCAAACATCCAATTCCAATACCTCAAAGTAGTAATATACCCTTAATTACACATGCATATGAAATATAAAGTCCATCCTAACTAGCAACTCGCCCCACAATCCAACCCTTAACCCTATCCTTAGGCCAAGAGCTAGGATCGATTGATCGACCTTACTGTATACCTACGACTTTTAGTCAAAAAGCCTCCATTAAATCCACTCCAAGATCCCAAATCAAATAGAAAGTCAAACCTCCTTCATATATAATTGTTCAATATCAATCCAAACCTATATATAATAATTATATAGGATTTTAGCATGATTAAAAGGGTAAATTTCAGGTTCAAATTAAGAAACACTAGTTTTATGAAATCTCTTCAGTTAGATTGATATTTACATGCGGTGATTCAATTAACATGAGGATTTTGATGGATTAATAATGTATACACAAACCCTGATAATTATATAACAATTCTAACTCGAATTCATGAAGAAATCAACCCAATGCAGATTATGTATTTAACATGATTATTATCTTAATTAAGTAAATTATAATTTAACTAATTTAATCTCAAAATCAGATTATACTAAAGTTTATATAGAATCCAATGGACTACTACTACAATAACATAATCCCAATTAAATTCTTAAACAACATAAACTTGGTGTATGGGTTGATTTAGGAATCAACCCCCCAAATCCCCCAATTCTTCTTCTCCTCTTGGTGCCTCCTTTCTCTAGCCTTTGGATTCATCTCCAAAGTGTAAAGTGTGAATAATGAGAACACTAATGACCACTCTAAGCCACTTAATCCCGAAATTAGGCTTAGGCCCCATATGAGCCTCAACCCAATGGGCCTAAATACACATCCAAATGGACCAAAACACTTTCTAAGCCATACACAAACCTAATAGGCCTAAACCCCACTATTTTAAGACAAATAAGGGAATTCTATACATCCCAAAAGCCAAAACCAAAATATGCCAAAACTAATTAGTTAATTAACCCAATTGTTTAATAAATTAATCGGTACGAGTCCAAGTATCAATTATTTAATCATTTATTAATTATGCGTCCCGACATTATAAGAAATTACTTCACGATCATTGGAACCCAAAACCAAGGGGATGATTCAAAAAAGGAAACCCTCAATACTAAATCGCTGAACATCCCATAGTCGCCTATAATACTAAGTCACTTTCAAATATTTAATTAATGAATTACCGTTTATTAAGTTCGGTTTCAAATATGAATCAAATGACACATAAAAATATAAATAGTGACATCACTTATTACAACAAGCATGCATAATTAATTTTCACATTAAATCATGTACATAAAATACGGAGTATTACACATTCCTGATAAGTGGGAGGCTAAACTGGAAATCGAGTGGGTGCATGAACAAGATTTCGAGTTCCCAAATGAATGGTGTAATTTTTTGTTCTTAAAAAAATTAACATATTATTAATTTAACTAGACAAACAAATTTAACCAACTTATTTTATTAATAAGTTAAAGGTACATTAAACATAAATAAAAATGAAACAACCTATAGATAATTTACCCACTTTAAGGGCTTTTTTAAATTGTAGTGGTCATTGTGTTGAACAAACTCGAGAGGCATTGGCCAATGAAACTTGCATTTTAGAGGCAACTTTAGCTCGGACGTCTACGACTCCAATTTTAAAACCATGTTTGTTCCATCAATGGATTGGAAAATGATGGGGAGCCTATAATGACAAATGGTTGTCCTCCTCCTTCAGATTTTAATAGTAGTGACAGTCCAACTCAACGTCAGGATGCTTCCAACGGTCAACAAATCTCATACACGCCCATGATGCTTCCTCATATGTGTTGAAGTTTTGGATAAGACAATCGATGTACCCATTTGTTTGCTAAATAACCTCGAGACTAAATCATAAATTCTGGGACGAACCCTCTTAAATTAAAAATAAAATTTCGAATCACCTTTTGTCCAATTTGGAAATATTAAATGATTTGGTGCCTAAAACTATATGTGGGTGGGGAAAATTGGGATTATTGGTCCCACAGTCTTTGGTTTGTTGTGCACAGGAATAACAGAATTTCTTAAATTTCACGCCTAAAAAACACGATAGCACGACACGACACTACTCATAATTCAGATACAAACACGACACGACTTCGTGTAAAAAAAACCCGACACGAACACGACTTATCGTGTCAATTTCGTGTCGTTCCGTGTCATTTTTTTTGTGTCGTTTCTAAAATTGCCATCCCTACTTGTCGCACCAAGGTGATCCCCCCCCCCCCCCCCCCCAAGCGAAAACGATTAGTTTGTTCCTTGATCTTAAGAGACAAAATCACAAATTGGGGAAACAAAAATAACATTGTACAAAAATGTTACTTGCATTGTACATGGTATAAGGAAATGATTGTTGAAATTTCATGATTATAGAAAGCGTGTGATATATTCTATCAAGTGGAATTCTAAGGTTGCTGTAAGGGTTCACTGTGTACTTATAATCTATATCTCAAGGATAAAATTGTCAATTGTCCATTTTTATACATTATACGCCCTCCTTGTTGAATTAAAAGTCCACTATTCATTTTTTGATTTGTCCCAAATTAGGAGTCCACTTTTATTTTTTGGACATAATCAGTCAACTAAAATGCACGATAAAAAAATTATTGATCTTATCCATTGATTAAATGTATCCTTAATCCGTACAAAAAATAGATAGGGACTCTTAATTTGGGACATAAGGAGTATAACATTCGAAGTGGTGGTAAAATTTTTTTTCGAGAATGTTGCTGAGTTGGGAAGAGTAAATTAACATAATTTGTTTTCTCACGATATCATTAAGAGTTAAGGAAATAAGAGATAAGAAATTATGATAAATTATTATTAAGAGGGAAAAAAAGAGAAATGATATTGATTTTATTTTCTTTATTTGTAAGTTTACTATGAGCGAAAATGAATTACTTTATTTTCTCCTCATTTACTAGTTGAGAAGAAAAGGAAGGAAAAAAAAAGAAAAAAACCTTATATTATACCCTCTAATTTGAACACAATATACTTATTTAAAATTTCATCGTGATTAAAATGCTCAATGCAATAAATTCATTAACCGAAGCTTTATCTTATTTCATTTTTTCTTATCTGGAGAGAATGTTTACATTCAAACTTTAAAATATCATATTTCTTTCTCTCCTAATCAAACTTCAAAACTAGGAGAAAGGATACATTTACTATATTTTTCCCTTCTTGCCACTCATTTCAAAACTTCCAATGCTGAAAGATGGTATAGACAAATGGAATGGGGATGTCGAGAATTTTCTTTCAAATGTTTTCTAGATTCATTTATGGATTTATGCTTGGTTTGTTAATTTTTAATCCCGAAAACATTCAACAAATGGCATGGCATAGAAATAAAGTGTTTTATTATGTCATTATTATAGTACAATGTACAACATTTAACGCAATGCAACGTCATTTGACGGAGAATTGGAGGATATATTTGGGAATTGTATTATGATTTGATATATTTTTTCAAAATTTATATATTGAAAAAAGCAAGTGCTAGGATTATACAGAATTGTGAATTTTAAATCGATTGATTCAAACCAATGTGAACAATTAATCTAATTTTAATTCAAGAACATATTAAACAATACATTGTGCAAACTAAACCAATTTTACCTTGACTAACAAATATATTTAGGTGAGCATGCAAGAATAAAATAAACCAATCACACAACACCGCGATGTACGAGAAAAATCCACAATCGAAAAAACCTAAGTACCTAGCCTACATAAATTCACTGTAATACAGGGTTTATAAAATAGTGACAAACATACTTACTCATAGGCTTGACACCTTCAAGACTGATGCAGTCTTCACTACTTGAACCTTCTTCATAATAATACCTTATGAATCCACCAACGACTTCACAATGCAGTCATCCTGCGTCTCGATGTCCACCGATATTTGGCAAGTATCCATCATCACAGTCACACAAAATTCATTATATTAAACACTATTTGAACGATGTAGATTAAACAATCTTTATGATCAATACATAAGATCTCAAACTAACATATTATGTTGAAATTTGGATTTTAAAACTAGGATGTAAACTTGGTTAGTGGGGCTTTTAGATTTTCTATATAAAAAGTGTTTTCGAAACCCTTGTACCAAAATAAATTGTACCAACACTTGTTTATTAGAAAAAATAAAAAATACGACATCAGAAAATCGATGCACCTCATTTGAATGAGAAATACATCTCGCTCGAACGAATTTGGCAACCTCGTTCGAACGAAAAGAAGGTCATTCGAATAAGACACCAAATATCATTCAAACGGAGATCAAACGACCTTCTAACAAAAATAATCTTCTTAGGCCATAAAGTCTCACTAGATGCTCATCGGATGTATATCAAACAACCTTTTAACGAAAAAAATATGGTTAAGCAGAAAGGTCTCGCTCGATGCTCATTGGAACCTCGTTAGAACGAAAAACATCACCTCGTTAGAACGCACAACAAAACTCGTTCGAACGAAAACTACTATCTCATTTGAAATAAACTCAATTCCGTTTGAACGACATTTAAAATAAAAAAATATTTTTCTTGAAAAATGTTTTGCACAAAATACCCTCAATAAACTTTAACACCCAGAACTAAAAACCCATGGGTCAATATAATAAATCAATTATACATTTTTTGTGAACCCAAGGTTGATGATGAAATAACAACATGAATTTTACGTCACTTTACTCAAATCATCTTGTGTCCTCGATGCATAGGCATGAAGGTATAAACATAAATGACCTAACCTATGACTCAAATTGTTTAATCCAATTGAAATAAAAACCAATATTAAAATTTTTACAATAAACATTACAAACTTGACACTATTAAAATTTGTCCTTACAAATCTCCTCATTTGATTATTCCGGGACAAAACCAAAAATAAGAAACTAGGCCGTCAAGCTCTAATTCCCAATCCCCAAAATGAAAAATACACAAACATGACTTTACTGATTCTATATATTGAGTAGCTTTGCTCTTGTGAAACTTTGCCACCTTTAAAATGCAAAGAGTGTAAGAGGGGAGTCCTCTTGAGGTTGGGGAGTTATAATACAAACAGAGGCGTAACCTTTATTAAAATGGTGATAAATCAATAAACAAGGCGTTGTCAACAATGATGAAATAAACTCAAGCCCGTGAGATAAAATACTTTAAAAGCACTAATATACAACTCAAAGTAATAAATAAATGAACCTCTAATGCAACTCAGTTAGAGGGTGAGAAAAGCAAGCACTCTAAGATATACCCTTGGTAGGCAACTAAAACACCAAGGTCCCACACCCAGGGATCTCAGCAACAAATGGTAATAATATCTCTGGAAATACGTTAATGGTGGGCTAACAATATGCTCTTGAAAATACCTAACTAAGTTGTTTAACACAAGTTAAAGCAGTCTAGTAGGCTCCGAAAATGTTTCTTGAAGAAACTCTATTAGAAAACAAACCAAGAAGAAAACAAGATGTGTTTGAAGGCTATAGGACGAATTACTTCAAAAATTAGTAGCAAGTTTTAAAAACAAAAACTAACTTTAGTTATTGCAGCAATAGATCAGTAGGTATGAGAGGATCAGTAAACATGTACAGTACACAAGGATTTTAACGTGATAAAAGCCCACCCAACTGAGGAAACATCCACGGAGGTGTCTACACCTCAAAAGTAAAAATCCACTAGAATGAGTTTTAGGTTACAAGCAAGCAACGAATTAAACACAATATACACACTTAATCTAAGTTAAGAAGTTATACCAGCTCTGTTAGGCAACTCCAACTGTTTTAAGGCTCTGATTTGGTTTCTCCTCGTTCTTTAGCTTTGTCTCCCTTAAGCTCATTATTTACGTCGACTCAAAAGTCAATATCTCTTAACCAAACACACCGTTTTAAGTGTTAGTGTGTGAAAGTGTAGTGCCTAACACATGCATGTACTCACACAAGCTTATACAATCCAATACCTACAAATTACAAAGGTTTCCAAGTATGAAATGCAAGATTTTCACACTATTGAAATTAGGTTTGGGTCTTGAAACCTAAGATTCTCAAATCTGTTTTTCTTTGAGATTCTTAAAAGGAAATCTCTTTGAAGTTATTTATACATAAGTTTTTCAAAGTGAAAAACTCGGATCTGGAAATATATAAACCATATTTCAGTTTTGTAAAAGAGATTTATTGGATTCATAAAAAGTTATAAAAACGCTTTATTTTAAAACAGATCCAATAAAGAGAGACAAAGATTTCTTAATAATAAAATCAACCTAACTATGCGACTGTTTTCACTAGCAAAATCAGACCTCAAAGTTTCTATTTCTTATAAACGAGTTCTCATTTTTGTAAACAGTGTTAGGAGAGAGATAAAAACCTAAGGGTTTTGAATCACTGACGAACAAAAACCCTCACACTCAAAAATTATTATCTTGAAGAAAAATTGGACGGTATTTGGTTAGGGTTTTGATTTTTCTCTCGGATTTTCTTTTATGTCTCTCCCTCTCTCTCTCTCTCTCTCTCTCTCTCTCTCTCTTCTCTCTTCTCTCTTCCATCTTCTTTCTCTCAGAACTCACTTCTGCCAAAGATTGTAAATGAGGGGGCGATAGGATCTCTTTATAGTGAGTGAGGAAGGATCTGGAAAGTGTGTTTGAAATGAACGGTCAGGATTAACTTGACCCTTTGAATTATCAATCGCGTGGCTCACAATGCACTGCTTTTAAAATGTCTTTGACTGGATAACTCAGGCGTTACAAGGATTAACTCAATTACATCCAGGCCATTGATTAATAAGGAATTGAACGGTCAAGATGGATTCTCAGGGATGTGAGAGCAAACAAACACAAATCGAGACGGTGGTTGTGTAACACGTGTGTGGCTTGGATGAATTCTCAGATGCGCATTTTAAGAGTTTATTTAATCTCAGTTTGTACCCCAACATTCTTTGTTGATTTCAGATTCTACCCAGCCTATATTTTAGGAAGTTTTGAATACAACAAATCAACCCCAAACATTTTTAAAAGCCTAATTTCATTTCTTTGAGAAGGTTTTTAAATGTTTAAAAAATTCCTAAGAATATTTAAAAAATGTAGAAAATCATTTTGATCCAATTATTAACAAACACTCCTAATATGATAAGTATGCAACATAAGACATGCAATCCTAGGTGCAGCGTGTTTATATTATACATTTAGGACCATTCGAGCATCATTAAAGTTGATGTAGTCTCTGAGGTTCTTTGGTAAAAATACGATGACTCTAATTTTGTCTCTATTTCCAAACTAGATGAGAATTTATAAAATACAGACTCGAGTGAGTTAAAGATATAGGGCACTTCAATCTCCCCCTTTGGAAATATGAGGCAAAATCTCCTTGAGTCATCTAGGACTCGTAGGGATACAAAAAAATAAGAAATCCTTAATCCTATACAAAATTCTATCGGCCCCATATCCTAGAAATGAAAAAGTACATAACTGACCGGGCGGAAAAAGTGTGTTCGTGTGAGGACACAATCGTTGTGTGTTTCGCCGCCGCGATACAAAAGAAAACCTAAGCTACTACTACACTTGACAAGCAAGTAAAGCGATAAGTCGGGTATCGTAAGAAATCCACAGGGAGTGATTGAATTTTAGAAGTTAATTGTTTTAAAACTTCAAGAATAAAAATGGTGTAAAATAAATAAAAGAAAAGGTGATGGTTGGTTGTGGTGGACTAAAGAAAAGAATAAGTTACGCTACACAAAAGTAAAGCGAGGATCGGGATCGCATACACACATTCACGGGCTAAATAACTACTAATTAGAATTTCGATTCGAAAACATTTAATCGATCATTTTCAATTAAGCATAAACATCACACAATAAGGAATTTAAGCCAAAGTTGCGAGATTAAACATTTAACGGAAAATGGTCACATGCGGATTAAATTCGGATTGTCGCTATAAACACTAACGTTGCATGACAAAGAAAGTTAAACGCATAATAATCCGACTTTAATACGCGATGTTTCAATTAAATGCAATTTTACGCAAAACCCTAACTTTCGAGGTCCAAACCCGTAAATGACGTAAACGCAATCCCGACCCTATTTATCTAAGGGCAGTACATGAATTAAACTAAATTAAAGTAAGAAAGCAATAAATAAAGCAAGTAAACCTAATTATGAAAGCATGAAAATTATCTAGAAAGCAAGAATTAATGGAAAACAAGCTATATTAATGGTAGGGGAGATGAATAGTCAACATACAAACCAATTCGATTGTCAATCCAAAGAGAAATGAAGAAGAACCATCCAAAATCCTCAAAACCCTAACTATTCTAACCTAAAATCGTGTGTGGGCTGCCCTTTTCTTATTACAACAAAATTTGGCTTATATAGTAAGTTGGAATAAAAATAAAGAAGAAAGAAAAGAAGGCAAAATATCTGCAGAAAATAGAGCATCGATCGATCGACCCCTTTGGTCGATCGATCGACCTAGGCAAAATTTCGGCAAATCAGAATGGTCGATCGATCGATCAAGCAGGGCAGAATGCAGCAGCCTACTGCATTCTCTTTTCTTCTTCTCCTTCTCCTCTTTTGCTTTCCTTGTTTTTCCTCCGCAAGAATCGCCGTAACTTCTTCGTTATGCATCGGAATCGCACACCGTTCGCGGCCACGAGAAGCTAGCGAGGAGGGCTACAACTTCCGGGAGATGTCGGGCTAGGTACCCAATCTGTCAAAAGACTAAAATGCCCTTGCGCGTGCGATAGTGTACGAAACTTCACCGGAATGCTTTCGAACTTCATACTAAGCATCCAAATACCTATAAAAGCTCAATTAACCCCTGAAAAACATGTTAACATAGAAATCCGAGGTTGTCTGGTTAACGAGCATAAATATAGGGATTAAGATACCCGAGGGGGCTAATAACGCGTACGTTAACGGGTGAAATACGCAATATTTGCGTCGTATCACACCCCCTAACTTACACATTGCTAGTCCCTAGCAATGAAATAGGATGCAACAAGAAATACAAGTAAACCAAAAGCAGGAGAAGTACAAAAATATGGTATAAAAAAGGATAAGGCCACTTTCGCGGGCGAACGATTGCATTTAGCATATGCAATAAGCCGTTAAACCCCTAGGTTACCCTAGTGGACGAGTGTCGTCTCGTGAGAGTTTTCAGGGATGAAACCCACAAACATCATATGGTTTCCTCAAAATATGCCCAACCCAACATGCGACAAACTCAACAACAACGAAAAAGATTTCAAACATGTTATTAGCATATTGAACGAATTCAAACAAAAGTCCGTTGTTATTAACAGGTTGAATGCACCTCATAGAATTGAAACTTTAAAAGTGGGAGGGGGGAAAGCACATACAAAGTATGATTTGGCGAAAAACTTAAATAAACCGGATAAACATTAAAGCAAGCATACATTGAATCCTCACGGGCATTACGCTCAACAAATGAATTCACTATGAAAAGGGAGGTAATACACGGGACATGCGGGCATAAAGAGTAAATGTAAATGAAAACTAGGTCGCGCACATGTCACAAATGAGGAACGCTATATAGGAAATGAAAAACTTACAATCTCAATGAAAGGATACCGCACACTAAAAGAGGCGAAATGCATTTTCACAGATTATCAAAACTATTTAAACTTTTGAATTACATCAACCTAAGATCACATAGGACTTGTAATAGGGTTTTAATGTAGGATAGGCTAGGGTACGAAATGAAGGAATGTATGTACGGATTCAAAGTGTTCGGGATGAAAACTCGGGATAATGGAAAAATGCGGGCAATGTCAAAAATGGAAAGTAACTTCCAAACAAGCATTAGATATATCATCGGGGAGAGTAATCAAAGCTTATTGAACTATATACAACATATACAACTTTCTCTTTCTTTTCTTTTCATCTTTTTCTTATGTTTTCTTTTCTTTTATTTTGCTTTTTGCTTTTTCTTTTCTTTTTCACTACACTTTCTTCTCTTTTCTTCCTTTACTTTTCAAACTCTCATATGCCTAAATTGCAACCGACATCATAACAACAACATTCAATCCCAAGTAACATTCCAAACAAAGGTATGGAAAGTGTATGTATGGTTTAAAACTCCAATTCGGAGTTGGTTATGGGAATTTGGGTTATGAAAAGAAAGGCTATATTTAGGCTCAAAGAGGTTAACGAGGGTAAACATATAAGGGTGAGGTCAAGGCTAATATGGGTGATATAACAAAGAAGGCCTATGATCATTTCATAAAGTTTACGCAATTCTCGAGTCAAAACAATATATGAAAATCATGATCAAGTAATACATTTCAAGATATAAACTCAATTAATGAACGATCAATGAAAGAATAGAGAGATTACTGACGAATTCAACGTTTTCAAAGAGGAAATAATAGTGTATACACTCACAAACGACGAAAAGTACAAAGCTTACTCGGTGTAAGTATATACAATGCAACAAAAGATTACCGAGTTATAAAAATCTTAAACCAAATCAATATAATAAGGAAAGTGCATATGCTCATGGGATAAAGTTTAATTCATGAAGTTATTCACAATATCAATGATTTAAGGACTAAAGTCTAATAACTTCTAAAATCGAGAACATGCATCATTGAGTTGTCTATTGGATCGGGCAATTATTGAAATTTATCATCGAAAACAAGGCAAAATGCCCAACAAAGGAGAAAAAAGAAAGAAATTTTTTTTGAAATTTTTTTAATTTTTCACAAAAGGCATACTTAGTAACTAAATGTGAGCAAGTCAATGGACTACACATGAAATGGATAGAATATCCTACACCCCCTAACTTAAATGTTGCATTGTCCTCAATGCGCATTAAGAACACAACACAAAGAGAGGAAAAGAACGATATTACCCAAAATTGGAGCGATCTCCATAAGCATGAGTCCAAAGGAATCTACAAAACAAGTTAGTACCGAGCATAGCAAAAACAAATAACAAAAAGTTAACTAATTACACTAGACTAAATTAAAAAGAAAGAAAAATAGGAAATAAAGAAAATTAAAAAGCTAATTATTTACAACCTACTATTTAGGCTTCACACTAACTATACACTAGAAGTCTAAATAGTTGAGGGTCCACCATAAGAACGATTTGACTTTGGAGGATAACCGGTGTACCCTCACATACAAGCATGCCTTCCGAAAAATATGAATTCCGTTTGAACAACGGAAGGCATGTGTAAGGCGAAAGAAATGAACCATCGTCAATTTGACATTTTGGGCGGACGATGGGGGATTTGGATAACAAGGGGGAAAGATACACTTGAGGTCCAAGAAAAATAGACTCATCTCCCAAAGATTTTTCAAACGGAATGGGAGATGGTGCACACGTCGGGATACCATCCATCGAAAACAAATCCGGTAAAGAGTCCTCATCGGCAAAAAGTGTTAAAATTTTAAAAGTTTCTACCGACTCATAGGAATCAACCGGTAATTCTAATGGTTCAATGACGGAAAACGTAAATGGTAATGAAATAAATTCAATCTCATTCAACATATCGTCAGAAGGAGATTGAATTTCGGGGGAGAGAGATTCACATTCGATGAGAAATTCTTTGAAAAATTGAGGTGAAACACAAGTTTCCACCTCCTCGTTGTTTTGTGCATAAGAATTCATCTCATCGCAAAGTGCTCCAAGTCTCATTCCAGCATCATTTAGGCTTTCCAAACCTTGGTAGTAAAGAAGCAAAGTCTCTTCCAAAGTAGGCTTCCTCGGCTCAAGAGCCTCGGACTCCTCATTTGGTTGAAACTCGTCTTCGAAAGTAATGAAATAAGAATCGTCATTAGATTCGAATAATGAATCCAACTCAAGCTCCCAATAACGATTTTCATTCCGAAAATTGTTTTCAAGTCTTTCATTTTCAAGAAAATCTTGAAAATGGAAAACTTGAAAACTATCCCCAAAGTAAGAATCATTAGAATGACCGTAATAACTATAATAGTAGGACATGATTACCTCGTTGTTTGTAGATGGAGAATCCGAGCAAGAAAGTGAGCAACCGCGAATCAAAGTTTCTTAGCGCTCAAATATGCTATCCTGCAAAAAAGGTTAAAACAAAGAATACAAATACAAAAGGAAAAATACTACGAAATAATAAAACAATTACAATCTAAAACACACTCCCCGGCAACGGCGCCATTTTGTGACCGGGCGGAAAAAGTGTGTTCGTGTGAGGACACAATCGTTGTGTGTTTCGCCGTCGCGATACAAAAGAAAACCTAAGCTACTACTACACTTGACAAGCAAGTAAAGCGGTAAGTCGGGTATCGTAAGAAATCCACAGGGAGTGATTGAATTTTAGATGTTAATTGTTTTAAAACTTCAAGAATAAAAATAGTGTAAAATAAATAAAAGAAAAGGTGATGGTTGGTTGTGGTGGACTAAAGAAAAGAATAAGTTACGCTACACAAAAGTAAAGCGAGGATCGGGATCGCATACACACATTCACGGGCTAAACAACTACTAATTAGAATTTCGATTCGAAAACATTTAATCGATCATTTTCAATTAAGCATAAACATCACGCAATAAGGAATTTAAGCCAAAGTTGCGAGATTAAACATTTAACGGAAAATGGTCACACGCGGATTAAATTCGGATTGTCGCTATAAACACTAACGTTGCATGACAAAGAAAGTTAAACGCATAATAATTCAACTTTAATACGCGAGGTTTCAATTAAATGCAATGTTACGCAAAACCCTAACTTTCGAGGTCCAAACCCGTAAATGAGGTAAACGCAATCCCGACCCTATTTATCTAAGGGCAATACATGAATTAAACTAAATTAAACTAAGAAAGCAATAAATAAAGCAAGTAAACCTAATTATGAAAGCATGAAAATTATCTAGAAAGCAAGAATTAATGGAAAACAAGCTATATTAATGGTAGGGGAGATGAATAGTCAACATACAAACCAATTAGATTATCAATCCAAAGAGAAATGAAGAAGAACCATCCAAAACCCTCAAAACCCTAACTATTCTAACCTAAAATCGTGTGTGGGCTTCCCTTTTCTTATTACAACAAAATTTGGCTTATATAGTAAGTTGGAATAAAAATAAAGAAGAAAGAAAAGAAGGCAAAATATCTGCAGAAAACAGAGCATCGATCGATCGACCCCTTTGGTCGATCGATCGACCTGGGCAAAATTTTGGCAAATCAGAATGGTCGATCGATCGACCAGAAGTATCGATCGATCGATCAAGCAGGGCAGAATGCAGCAGCCTACTGCATTCTCTTTTCTTCTTCTTCTTCTCCTCTTTTGCTTTCCTTGTTTTTCCTCCGCAAGAATCGCCGTAACTTCTTCGTTATGCATCGGAATCGCGCACCGTTCACGGCCACGCGAAGCTAGCAAGGAGGGCTACAACTTCCGTGAGATGTCGGGCTAGGTACCCAATCTTTCAAAAGACTAAAATTCCCTTGCGCGTGCGATAGTGTACGGAACTTCACCGCAATGCGTCCGAACTTCATACTAAGCATCCAAATGCCTACAAAAGCTCAATTAACCCCTGCAAAACATGTTAACATAGAAATCTGAGGTTGCCTGGTTAACGAGCATAAATATAGGGATTAAGATACCCGAGGGGGCTAATAACGCGTACGTTAACGGGTGAAATACGCAATATTTGCGTCGTATCAATAACTCAACTAAATACAGACCAATACCCTAACAATATTCTGATGCAAATATAGGTACTGATTTCTGAAAGTAAAACAACTAAGATCAAGTATTTTAGTTGAAGTGTACAAAAAAATGTCCAAGATGGTCTCAAATCTCTCCCTCATTTTGTCTCAAATGGACAAAGGGTGAAAAAAAACACAAATAAGCAGATTATTTAGAAAAGAAATATGTATCTATCAAAGCATAAACATCAATGGGTCACACCACGGATCTCCTTCGTAAAATAGATATAGGAGGCGTCTTTTGTCATTTTTAAACGACCATGCCCTATACCCTCAAAGATCAATTATACGCATGAATATGACCGGGGGATATATTATAAAATGATAGATACTTATTCAAGAAGTAGCATGCCAATAGATTTCCTTAGAGATTCAAACCTTAAATTATTTAGAGGCTTAGTGAACAAATATGCTAATTGAAGTTCTATGGGCAAATAGTTTATTTCCAACTTGATTCTACTACTTCATGTATAAAGTGATGTTGAATCTTAATGTGTTTTGTGCGCGAGTGTTTTACATGATTTTTGGAAATATTAATCCTAGTTGGGCACTTCGGGGTTCTCAATTGGTAAAGAATCTTCTATTATGGAGAGTCATGATTAAAACTACTTATGGACTCATCCATTATAATTGGTTCTAAATTCATATTCTCAAAATTAGTGTCATTAATTATCACATTGATAGACTCCATCATAGATTTAGTACGAAGATTATATATACGGTAAGCTCTACTATTAGGGGACTATACTAAAAAGATGGCTTTATCACCTCGGGTTTCGAATTTAGACAGATGTTGTCTGTCTTTGCACACGTAGCAAATACTGCCAAAGGTTTTAAAGTATTTTAGGTTAGGCTTTTTCCCATACCAAAGTTCGTAAGGAGCCTGTTTGGTATTCTTCTTAAGGTAGAAACCATTTATAATGTGACATGTAGTCTAAACAACTTCAACCTAAAAATACTTGGGGAGGTTCTTGGCATGAATCATTACCCTGGCCATTTTCTGAATGGTACGATTCTTACACTCAGCTATCCCATTTTGTTAAGGTGTCTTAGGGGCACTAAATTCGTGTTGGTATCCATTTCCGTCACAATACTCGATTGCACCTAGATTTTTAAAATCACCTCCTCGGTCGCTACGAATTCGATTCACTTGAGTATCCTTTTCGTTTTCTATACGTAATAATTTTTTTTTTAAGTATCATATTTTAGCGATAAAATGTTATTGAGATTTGCATCAAAAGTGTTGTTGAGAAATTTACTGATAAAATGCTATTGAGATTTGCATTTGATTTGAATATTCGTACTCGTGTTGTTACGCTTTGTTCATCGTTAATATAATTGTTGAGCATCTTTCTTGTCGTATTGTGTACTTCTCCATATTTTCTTTTAGTGGCAGGTTAGCGCGGATTTTGGGGTGATATGGAGATTGATTTTAGCGAGGACACGCTGCATTAAATGTCTTACCCTTTCATATGTATTTCATTTAATGTATCGGACCTTTCATGTACAGCCTAAGGGCTATAAATACCTTGTATCAACCTCATTCAAGGGGGACCGGAATTTCTGGAAAGAACTTGTAATCAAGAATTCCACAAACACTCAGCAATAACATAACAGTGGACGTAGGCTTTATTCCTAGCCGAACCACTTTAAAAATCTTTGTCTTATTTATTTATCTGTGATTAAATAATTAGAGTAATCTTATTTATTTATTCTCAAATCTCAATAGCATTTTAAGTATCATATTTTAGCGATAAAATCACCTCCTCGGAGGATAAACACTTTTGACTTCTGATGGATGCACACATCTCTGCAAACCTGCCATAATTCCTCGTCTATACAAAACACCATTAGTTAGTACATACCGAGCAGCTTTATACTTCAGCTTTTTGGCAATGAGCTTATCCTCCGGTAGCACTCCTTCTTCAATGTATGTCCTGATAGAATCCATCCAAGATGGTCCTAAATCAAGGGTAATAATCTTCACCATCAGGTCTTCTTCTATGCTCCGACTTTCTAGCACTTCAATTGGTATTGTCCTTCGCATCTCGGTGCGCGTAGCTGATGCTAATCGGGCCAATGCATCTGCTCTAGCATTCTCCATCCTTGGTATTCTCACCAATTGAATGGCATCAAAGTCTGCCAATAATTCCATCACCTTTGCATGATACTTCATCATTAATTCCCCTTTAACTGCATATATTCCCATCATTTGATTCACAATTAATTGAGAATCACTGTAAACAATTACTTGCCGTGCTTCCATAACTTTCGTATTAGATCGTTTCTTCCTATTGCGATAGTTAGAGTTCTTATCAGGTTGCCTAGGAAGGATGTAGATGTTTCTGTTCTGTCTAGAGTAGTTAAAGTTCTGATATACAGGTGAGCGAAAGACTGGTTTATATAGACGTTTTTGAAAGAATTCCTCAAAAGTGTTCCCATAGACATCACAGTACGAGAAATAGAGATGGCTCGTTGGTTTCTTGACATTTTGAAGATTGCACTACACCAAAATGGCCAAATTGTCACCTTTTAGTCGGCCACCCTTTTCACGGTCATTGACCGTGACAACAAACATGCGTTTTGTATCACGGTCATTGACCGTGACAAAGAATTGTCTCGGTCAAGGACCTTGACACGACCGTGACAATGTCTTCAGTAAAAAAAGCCCTAGGCTTTTTTTTCCCACCGTTTTTTGGTTTTCCCTCTCTCTCTCTCTCTAAGGTATGTTTTTTTCCTCTCTCTATTTCATTTATATATGTGTGTGTATGTGTGTATATGTATGTGTATATGTGTGTGTATGTGTGTGTATATATGTGTGTGGTGGGGGAGGGGGTAGGGGTGGTGGGGGTGGGGTGGGTTGTGTTTACGTGTGTGTGTGTGTGTGCAGGTGTGGTGGGGGTGGGGGGAGGGGGTGGGGGTTGTGGTGAGGGGAGGGGGGCAGGGGGTGGGGTGGTGGTGGTGGGGGTGTGATGGGTGTGTGTGTGTATGGTGGGGAAATCTTAACAATTGTATAGCCTTAATTAATAAATTGTATAGCTTTAATTGTAATTTTAATTGTATAGTTTTAGATGAAAGTAAATTAATAATTAGTGCCCATTTCATATGAAAGTAGGATTGCCCCTCATTGTAAATTAGTAAATTAATAATTGTATACTTTAATTGTTAGTTTAATTGATGAAATGAATTAATTGAGTAGATGAATTAGAAGGAGTACGGGATACACATTTGTTGTTGACATTGCTGTTGGATTATTTTGTTTAGTAAATGTTGGGTTGGTTAGTTTTAAAAGTGGCATGACCACTGGATTATTATCCATATGGGGGTGGGATTTTTCAACTTTTTTTTGAAAATGACTTTGTATATCGAACAATATATATATATATATAGTATGATAATTAAATGAAACATACTTGAAATATATAGTGTGACAAAAAAAGTTGTCTCACCCCGAATTATCACGGTCATTGTTAGTTTAATTGATGAAAATAATTATTGTGTGTGTGGTGGGGGGCAGGGGGTGGTGTGTGTGCGTGTACGTGTGTGTGTGTGTGTCGTGGGGGAGGGGGTGTATGAAAGTAAATTAATAATTAGTGCTCATTTTTATTTGTAGTAATTGTACATATTTGCATGTCTTCTTCTAATTTTTTTTATCTGTACTAATAACATTTTTTTACACCAAATGTCTCCTTCAGGTATTAAGGTGAGGATGATGATGCTGGTTATGATGATGTCGTCTGGGCTCGGTGGTAGCGGAGGCGACGAGGGATCCTCGGCCCCTAGGCTCCCCAAATATGGCAAATTTGGGATTACCATCAATAACAAATCGGAGCTATTAGCGAGATCCCTCGAGCTGCTAAAGACGGTCATCGGCCCGGGGTTTATGAGTTGGAAGGAGGTGCCATATGAGCTCAAGTTAGCTGTTTGGGCGGCACTACAGGTAATATATTTATATTTATATGAATATTTCAATTTCAATTTCGATTTCAATTTCATTTTATATTTATATTTATTCGTAACTAACATTGTATTTGTTGGACAAGAACAATTCAACTTGGATCCAAAGCTACGCGATTCCGTCTTGGAGCAGTTGAGGGAGCAACACAAGACATGGAAGAAAAATATGCGGATACGGTACTTTGGAAAAACACGAAAGTCCATTATCTAATGGCGTGAATCCGTCCCGCCGAAGGAGCCGATCTCATTGGCACAATGGCAAAAGTTCATTGACAATGAGATCGAGGAGCGACAAATGGCATCTCGCCAATCGGGGAGGGAAAATCGGGCAAAAAAGACGGACGTGCACTACTCCGGTCGGACGTCTTACGCCGAGGTGGAGCATAGGATGAAGGTAAGATTTAATTTTTCTATAACTACAGAAATATATTATTCTGCATTATTTTACTTTGCGGGGCCGATACTAATTTTACTTTATTTTATTTAAGGGGGTAGGGAGTGGCCCTGGGGGTAAGCCACATAGGCTCGATACTTATGTGGCTCTTCGGACGAAAAAGGGGAAGGACAAGGAGGTGTCCCCGAGCGTCGCGACCATGATTGTAAGTAATCCGACAGTTTACTTTTTGTTAATTACGTTATAATTTTTTAGTTTAATTATTTTATTAATCATATGCTTTTTGTCGTTTTAGGCAAAGCTTAAGGAAGTGCATGAGTTGCAGTCTGATGCCGACAAGGCATCTTTGTCCACAGACGCACTCATCCAAGTGCTTGGCTCTGATCGCAAGGGGAGGATAAGGTGTAATACCCCGTATTTTTATACTATATTAATTTGGGGATTTATTAAATTTAATGTGAATTAATTATTTAATAAAAATCCGGAAATTAATTATGTTATAATTATTAACGTGACGAGAGTTAGTAATTATGAGAAATTTTTTGAATATTACTAATGAGCAAAGTAATATATAATATTGGTTATATTGAATGTCACGAGTGAATAAAATGACAATTTTGGAAATTTGAGTCGGGACGCGCCCGTGTCGCGTCGGGACTAAATATTGATAAATAAAAGTGAATATTTTATAAGTTGTTCGTATGGTCATTTTGAGTGCGCCAACGCGTCCGTAAGGGTCGAGATAGCCAGAAAAGTGTACCCGGGAGTTTAGTTTGGGTCTCGGGGCGTTTTTAGGCTTAATTAGTACCCCGGGAAGGCATTTTGGACATTTTACATTTTTGGGTAATTAAACCCACGAAAATTCAAGGGGTATATCAGATGTCTAAGGTTGTCTTATAGGGTTAGAACAACCAAAGACAAGTGACGGCCATAGGAGAGGGAAGGGGAGGCTTTTCCAAGCAATCCAAGGCCAACGATTCACCCGGTTGCACCGCCACCACCACCAACGCGTAGATCGCGTGACGGGGAACACAACCACACCAAAATCATCCGCAAACCAGAAGGTCGAAAATCCCAGGCAAGTGTTTATCTTGCTTATTTCGTTGATGCATCACTCATGTTAGTCTAGGAATGATTAGGGTGAGTTTTATGGAAGAAAACCTAAAATTTGAGATAGGAAATTGCATGTAGTGATGATTTAAATGATATTCTGGAAACCCTTTGTCATGTAGAGGATTAAACCACTAAATTATGATGTTTATATGAAGGAAATTCTAGAAAAGATTGATTAGAACCATGTTTAAGAAATCCTAGGGTTCTTGAGATTTTTATGAAGTTTTTTTGCCTATAAATCCATGATTAGTGAGAGAAATTTACATGCTTCACGTAGGGAATGCATAATATGATATTAGGATGTTAGTAGTACAAATTTTTGGGCGTTTGGGAATGCAAAATCTGAATTTGGATGAAGTTATGTGTTAGAACCCGTAACTGCAAAACTGCAGAATTCGCCATACCTGCTTGATCGATCGATCGAGCCAAAAGCTTCGATCGATCGATCCCCTAACCTCGATCGATCGACCCCTCCTGGCAGACTAAAGTTCCCCTTTTAAAACTGTTGAATTAATTCGAAATGAAGAAAACTCCTTAGACATCCTTGTTAAAATAATTTGGGAGATAATGATGACCAGTAGGATTCATTAATGAATAAGGGACCTTTAATTTAAGGCGAAATCTATATTTTTGGAATATTTTACATAAGGGACAATGTAAGTATATATTAAAGGGGAGAGACACGTAAGAGAGTTACGTTGGAACATAAATGAATACCTGTTGAATTGTACATTTGGAAGGATAGAGTCCATGAGGGTCGCGTAGTAAGTTGGAAAATCCTTCGAATTAAAGTTAGGGACGAACAATTATACTTGATAATAAATAATGAGAAATAAGGACAAATGTCGTAATTATGAAATTTGAGATGTACCTAAATTGTTATGGTAATAATAGTATAGTTATATGACTGTGTATACATATACTATCTATGTGTGAAAATCGTGCTCGCGCTATTTGCTATCCCTGAGGTTACCGCGCTGGGACAGTCTTATCTCGATGGGACCTTTATGGGGGATATTGACTTGTACCCTAGAAGATAGATATCCTTGGTACAGGCTATCGAATCGATAGTTCAGACGGTCCTAAGAGACGTGGGGGCATGTGCTATCCTCTTAGAGACTTGGAATCTATGCTTCGCCTCAATATTGTTTATGTATGTGTTAATGTAGTTCGAGAGTGATTCCGGACTTGTATTTCCCTTAGTACGAGAGATACGGGGATTGGATAGCAGAGTATGCACGCACCATAATTTTTATGTGGGGTGCTGTTAGTGTATATATATTATACGAGTATTTAATATATATATGGAATTCTGAAATTTGGAGCTACCTACTGTGTTATGGTAAGTAAGAAATGAATCGTGATTTCAAATTGGAAATACTTGTTTTGAAAAGTATAATATGACACTGGGAAACTTTATTAATAAATACAGTTAAAAATGAGAGCTTGGTTATTAAATAAAATTCTCCTTTTAAACAATTATATTGTTCGATTTTAAAATCTTATGAGTAACCTAAGATAAGTTAAATCATTGGGAAGTTTAGTGCGGTATAAGATAGATATTCCGCTGGGAAGGTTAGTACGATAGGCGTGCACATTAGAAAAGAGGTGAGAATTTCTCAAGAGAGTGCCGCACTAATATGTTGTTGCATTGGCCTGTAAACAATTTAAATACTTGCTAAACGAATTTTTAAATCATATACACTATCGGGCTCTGACCCGTTTCTATTTCTCTTTCTCTCTTGTATAGATATGTATATATCACAGGTGTCCAGCCACAGGGGCGTCTTGCATAGGATCCCTTGGAAAGAACGCGCTGCAGCTTAGGTGGGAGTTGCAGGCCTCTTGCTTAGACGACTTCATTCATTTGACTCCACTCCTAGCACATTCATTTAATTGGGCATATGTAGCCCTTTTCCATTATTTAGTTGTTCATTTTGGACATTGTGATTCAGTTATTTCTAAGTATTGTCTCATTGGGATTTATTCAGTATGGATGTTTTACTTTAAGTTTTAAATATTGGGATTCGGTTGTTGAATGTTTAAATTATTTGGATTATATGTTCTAGGATTATTGTGGTGTGTTTCTTAAATTGTGAATTGTTGTAAATAATTAAATCTTTGTTTTAAAATAAAATTTGGAAAGTAATGTTTAAAAAATGGTTTTGACACTTAGCTTAATTAATTAGGTTGTTTAAATTGGAAAAGTTATTTTACGGCAGTGATGCTAAGAATAAATCAACTGTTCACCTTGATTTTAATTTAATAAAGGAGTGATCGCCCGGTATTTAATTAGGCGGGGTGTCACATAAGGGGGGTGAGCTCGCGGGTGGCCAAATCTAGGATCACCGGATTGGAGATGAGCGACACTGGGTTGGCTCGAACGGTGGATTCACATGACGCGAAGCTGTCCCGTTTGGGGGCGACGGTCCAAGATATGTACTCATTCATGAAGCGTACGTTGGGCGAAGACCGTAAGGGGAAAGGGAAGGATAAGGCGGTGGAGAAGGAGGTGCGGGAGGACGAGGCGCAGGATGACGAGGATGTGGACCTCGCTGCTTCATCACCGACACGTGCGTACTTCGATGATCCACTTCCCTATTTGGCTCCCTTCAACAGATCGATGTCGACACTTGGTTGGCCGAGCGTGTTCATATTGGACGTATTTGATGGCCAGCGGATAGGGTGGGGGTTGAGGGACCCGAATATCGTCCAGGGTGGAATAGTTCATGGATGTAAGCTTCAAGAGATCGAGTCCAAAGTGCTCGCCACGCATGTGATACTCGGGAAGGAGAACTCCATATTGTGGTTGCACGAACAATGCGGCACGATGTATATTAGTGGGTGTGTCAATTCGTATATCGTGTGGCCTACTCACCTCCTCATATTTACCCCAGACATGTAGTGACATTATTTTTAAGTTGGTACATTTGAATTATATTTGTCATGTATATTGTTTCTATTTTTAATATATATTTGCATTATCTTTAGTTTATTTGGATATACGATGTTGCAATAACAGGTACAAATATACTGCTGGGCAGTGGCAGTGGCCATACTGCCCAGCAGATTTTTTTTTAAATTCTGCCCAGAATTATCACAGTCATTGACCGTGACAAGTCCGTGACAAAAGTTATCACGGACTTGTCACGGTCAATGATCGTGACAATTTTTTAAAAAAGGGTTAAGGCATCGTCACAGTTATTAACCGTGACTAAAATTGTCACGGTCATGGCTCGTGACACGACCGTGACAATTCTAACGAACTTGTCACGATCAATGACCGTGACACGTCCGTGACAAAAAAAGTTATCTCGCCCCGAATTGTCACGATCATTGACCTTGACAAGTTGAACTTGTCAAGGTCAATGACCGTGACAATTAGGCAGATTTGGTGTAGTGGCCGTACATATCATGTAGTTTTTAAAACATTGGATTGAGCTAGGGTTGATACGTTGGATCACGTCCAAATAATTACTTTTCACCACAAGATTTAGGAATCCCGTGTACTGGGCATGAAAAGTACATGAAGAACACATGAAGAGCGCCAAATAAATTGCCAAGGATTCAGCGTAATTGACCCAAAGACTTGTATGAACATATTTTGAAGATTCCATTATGAAATTCATCTCTTGGAATAAAACCTAGGCCAATTGACCGTCTACCCGGAATAGTTGACGCGTCGGTGTTTGGCTTGACATAACCAGAGCGGGGGTATTTATTTAAGCATAATAACAGCAGAACCACCAACTCCTCTTTCCACCCCCAAAAGTTTTATTTCTTTAATATTTCTTCCATAAATTCTCTTTTCTTCCTCATTTCTTTTTTAAAATGAGACCAAATTTAATAATTTCTCCCACACCTCTAATTATCATTAGCCCACATTCCTAGTTAACTATTCCTTCACCCATAATCCTTTTTATTATTTTATTTACTATCCCATCGTTTTGTAAAATACAAAAAGCCCCCAAACCCTAATTTCTACTTATAAAAGGGGTCTTTTGTCTTCATTTTCAAATGATCAATTTAGAGCTAAGTTTTGTAAAGAGTCGACACTCTTCTAGTTCATCTTTGTAGGTTTAATTTTAGGTTAATGTAGTTTTAATCTTTTTATTTCTTTTGCAGTTTTTAGAGAATTGTGTGAAGGAGGCCTCTAATTGAGTGTTTTTATATTTCACATATAAAAATACTTCACTTGTAAGGCTAAATACCCCGTTCAAGGGGATAGATGAAGCTTCCATGGTCTTCTTCTATTTGTTTTAGTTTAATATTTATAACTTTATTATGCGCATTTGAAAATAAATATTGGACTTTTACATATTAAAAGTGGATTTTGAGAGAAAACATTAGGTTCTAGTAATGCTTCGAGAGAAGGTGATTTATTTTTAATGAATCGAAAAATTCTCCTCCCATGAGAGGTGGGGTGATCTTGTCCTTAAGAAAGAACCCAAAATTTTAATTATGTTATTTTCTTAAGAATCAAACTAGAGATAGACTTTTCTTAAGTTAAATGTTATTTTAGAAATTTCTAACTCTAAAACTAATTTTTAAAGACTTAACATAATTTTAATAAATGATCCTTGACGAGTAGTTTATTAGAAGAGTTTTAGTCTTATTTTTAAGAGTTTTGTGAAAGTCTATATTTCATTTTAAAAAAAGATTTTAGTTTTTTATTTAAAAAAATCTTGGAGTATTTTAAAATTAATATTCACTTAATTAAAATAAAAAAATTAAGTCACGTAAGTGGATTCTCATCCCTTGTTTGTTCTCATATTTATTCACTTCACTTATTTCTTATTTAAGTTTTTATTTATTAGTTTAGTTTAAATATTAGTTCATCATTATTTATATAAACATCCCTTAACATTTGTTTTAAAAACCCATACTAAGTCTTCACTTTGCTCTTGTCCACATTAAGAAGCGCAGATTGACTCTTTACTTGCTCGTATACATGTTTTAGTGTATTTGTAGGTACAAAATAGATTTTTGATTAGCGAGTCTTTGCAACAACGACATACACACAAAAGATAGTAATATGAGTAATTTTGGGTTGAATTGAAAAGAATGAGTTCATTGAGTTACAACTTTATATCCTTGGTATTTTTTCTAAGAAAAATAAAAAATACTTTTGAATAAGAGACGCGTATATTACACATTGGATATGTTATTTTCATGAATACATTGTTTAAACCACCCAAATTACATTATGATTTGGAGACTATCTTCAAAGTGATTGCGGTAAATTAAAGATAAAATTTGTGCAACGAGGAGTCGGGGTATATATCAAGATAGGGCTTAGAATATTAATGGACTAAATGTCACAATAATTAATGTGTATTAATCTCGTGCATCCTTAATAAATGTGAATATCAAACCATAACTCTTGAATTGGGATGGATGGATGTATACATATTTATGATGGATGCAATACTATAACAAAGTAATAAATAAATAAAATAGAAGCGTGTATGTTGAATTTTATCGAATGTGTTGTAGGCATGTGTTATATATATATATATATATATATATATATATATATATATATATACATATAATTGGTGTATTCCATAACTATATAACCTTAAACAATATTTTGGACCATTTCTTCTCTCTTTATCTTTCTCTTTTAATGCTTAAATTGAATACGCAAGATCCATCACACATGAGCATACCTAGTATACATAAAGAGACCCACTATTCCCACTCCATATAATTATTCCCCCACTCCACCCTTTTATTAAAAGACCCTACTACCCTTAAAAAGTTATTACCCTTTCACTCATCCAAAACCCATTAACTTTTACCCTTAAAACTTACTTTTCACATAGGAGAAACAACACATATTTTCATCGATCACTTTCTCTCTACAGCTCCAAAAAGAGGGAAAAACTCATATTTTCATCTTCTTTTGTTTGTTTATTTAATGTTCAAATATGGTTCTCACACATGGAGAAACTAATGACTGGGAAGCAAATACTGATCTTACGATTGAAGATTTTAATGAGTTAATGGTATTATTCATCTCATTACCACAAGAAATGTTCTTGAAATCAAAGAGTTGCACAAATCTTCTAAATGCTCCATTGATTCAGGTAATATTTTTTTTTAAAATTTCTATTTCCCATTTTTTAGTATTTAATTTATGTAAGTACAATAGTTTTTTTATTATGGATTCCACTTCTTAAGGTTTTTTTAGAAGAAAAAAATTACGTGAACACATTGTCTTTTAGGGTTATTTTTTTCCATTGTTTAGGTTTTTTTAGTTGTCTTTTTTTTATATAAAAATGATAAAAATCACAATTTTTTTTATTTTTATCCAAACACAATAATAAGAAAATTAATTATAACACATTAGAAAATTAATGAGAACACATTGATTAGAACATTGTTTGAATATATTAGTTAGCTCAATTTTATTTTGATGTTATACACAAGTGATGAAACTGTTGGATACTTTTTTGATTTGTTAGTTGAGATTTTTTCTAGTCGTGATGATCTTCATAACAATGTTCGTAATGTTGCGATAACTCAAGGCTATGATACAACAATTAAAAGGTAAAAAAGGATCATTACGTTGTTATTGGCTATGATAAGGGAGAAAAATATAACACTCGTGTTCCAATGGATAAGCGAAAGAGGGACACATCATCATGACTTATAAATTGTCCTTTTGAGATTTGGGGAAAAAAGAAAAAGGATGGAAATTGGAAATTGAAAATAAAAAATGTATCCCACAATCATGAACCATCAAGTGATATGTCGGGACACCCCTTTTGTCGTTGTTTTTCGAATGAAGAGATATTACGTATTAAAGAGATGAGCTTTGCTGGTATACAAACAAGACAAATACTTGCCTCACTACGATAAAAAAATCCAAAGCTTCAATCAATAGCCACTACAGTCAACAATGCAAAGGGTAAGATCACAAAAGAAATTTTAGCGAACCGTACTATGATCCAAGCATTATTTGAAGAATTTTCTCAAGGTGATTTTATTTTTGATATCAAGCGCAATGAAGATGGTCATTTGAGTCATTTATTTTTTGCCCATCCTTCTTCAATTAAATCAAGCATGAAATACTCCAATGTATTTGCGATGGATTCCACGTATAAGACGAATATATATAAAAAGACACTGTTTCACATAGTTGGAGTTTCGAGCTTTAATACTTCATTTTCTGTTTGGTTTTCCTTCTTGCAAAAAGAGGAAGAAAGAGACTATGAGTGGGCATTGAAAAAATTCCAAAACATATTGGGTGTTGATAGGCATCTTTTGGTGATTGTAACGGATAGAGAACTAGCATTATTGAATGCCATAAAAGTTATTTTTCCAAGTACGAGACATCTTTTATGCCTATGGCATATTGAGAAAAATATTCTCTCAAAGTGTAAGGTGAAATTTGAAAAAGAAAAAGATTGGGAATTATTTTTGTCAAGTCGAACTAATTTGATAGAATCTCCGGATGAATCAACATTTAATGAAGCTTGGAATCTTTTTGAAGTTCAATATAGGGAGAAGGATTTTATCCTAAATTACATAAGGAGTGTTTGGTTTCCTTTCAAAGAATGATTTGTAAATGCATGGACCGAAAATATATAAACATTTCAGAAATCGGGTTACTTCAAGGGTTGAAGGTTCACATGCGATGATCAAGAAATATCTCCATGTCTCGACTGACAATTTTCGTGAGGTGAAGGAAAAGATTTGTCTTGCTATTGATAATCAATACAAGGAAATTAAACCACAACTTGTTGGTGAAAAACTTCACGTTCCACACAAATTTTGCCACCCCTTTTAAGGAGCTTGTTACGAATGTTTCAATGTTTGCACTTACAAAACTTTTTCAAGTAATACAATTCATTATTGGGTGTATGTACCAGTATATTTTCAAAAACTATGGGTTTACCTTGTGCACACATGATGAGAGTTAGGATGGCGAAAAGGTTGCGACTTGATGATATACATCCCCAATGGAGAATCAATAAAAGACTCTTTAGTGATAAACAACATGACGTGGTTAGCCATGATGATCAAATTGGTGGTCTTTTAAAGGAGTTTTGTAATAAGTATGAATAAATGTCGCTTAGCCAAAAGGAAGATAGTCGCAAAAAAATTGCTCAACTTGTTGATTCATCATTTCCTTTGACAATTGAACCTCCCATTCAACCTCACAAAGGTGGTTAACTCTACAAGTCACTATCCTTCTGTCTTTGAGATTGTCGAAAATACTCAAAAATATAGTATATGTCAAAAACTTGAACATAATAGTCGCACTTGTGCTAATACGGTTGGTAATATTAGCTTGAACGCGCTTGATGGAGTTATGGTGGAAATGGTGGAAATGGTGGATTTAAATACATCGTTTTATAACTCTTCATGGTATTAGAAATTCAAGTAAGATTCACCAAACTTATTGCTATTTTTTTAAATGTGTTGATTGTGTTTTTTAAAATTTGTTGTAAATGAGTAGAGTTCTTACCAATACTTTTTTTTTGCAGATTTGGTGCGGAGGAGCTGTGCAAATTTATTTTGTGTGCTTTGATGAGTAGGACTCCTTTTTGTCATATATTTTTTGTTCTCAATTGTTTGGAGATAGCATTTTTATGGGAATTGTTATTTTGTGAAAACAATATTTTCGATTTATGCAGTGTACACTGTTATTTAGAGATAATGTTTTTTTTGGTGTATTTGTGTTGTTGATATTATTATGAATGCATTGATAAATACCCACCAATTTGATCATGGTGTATTTGTGATGTTGTTGTTATTATGTTATTGCTGTTCTGTTTGTGTATTTGAACTATTGTTGTTGCTGTTATGTTTTTGGCGTATTAAAGAAATGTATTTATGTTGTTGCTGTAATGGGTTTTGAATGATGAAAGGTTAATAGTTTTTTAAGGGATGGACTGAGAATAGTGAGACTCTACATAAAAATGTGATAAGAGAATAATTATCTTTCGAACAAAAATCAAACTAACTATGGGTAGACTTCTTAGTTTACACCCTTTACATTGGAAAAAGAAAATGTCAAATTTAACTTATTTTGATGCAAAATTTTTGAAGATGGTGTAATAAGACATCAAAATATGAAGTTTGCAAAAGGGTAAATCTATGTGCCCCCCAGTTTGTCCCACCCAGCGACTGCTTTGTCCTTTTTTTTTTTTTAGTTTCTTACTGTTTTGTCTTTTAACTTTTAATATAAAAACAGTTTTAATATTAGAAAAAAATAGTTTTTTATATTAAAAAAAACAGTGTTTTCAATTAATATAAAAAAATATTTTTTTAATTAAAATCAAACAGTCTTTTTTATCAAAATTAAAATAAAAAAAATATTTTTTCATAATATCGCGATTAATTAGTGCTGCTGGTAAAAATATCACGATTGATTAGTGTCGCTGGTGCGGACGCACATTCCCGAACCCCCATCATTTGTTGAATGTGGGTCCCCCCAGCGACACTAATTAATCACAATATTTTTTCAATAAAATATTGCGATTAATTAGTGTCGTTTGGCACTGATACACATTTTCGGATCCACATCATTTGTTGAATGTGGGTCTGCGCCAGCGACACGAATTAATCGCGATATTTTTTAATAAAATATCGCGGTGATGTGGTCCGCACCAACGACACTAATTAATCGCGATATTTTTTCAATAAAATATAGCGATTAATTAGTGCCGCTGGTGCAGACCCACATTCTCAACCCCACATCATTTGTTGAATGTGGTTCCGCGTCAGCGACACTAGTTAATCGCGATATTTTATGGAGCCACACCAGCGGCACTATTTAATCGCGATATTTTATTGAAAAAATATCGCGATTACCGACCGTTGGCGCAGGGGCACATTCCCGCGCCACATCATTTGTTGAATGTGGGTCCGCGCCAGTGGCACTAGTTAATCGCGATATTTTTTCAATAAATTATCGCGATTAATTAGTGCCGATGGTGCGGACCCACGATTCTGAACTCACATTATTTGTTGAATGTGGGTTCGCGCCAGCGACACTATTTAATCGTGAATCTAAGACATCAAATTAAACATGTTTTTTTTTAATTAACATTTTAGAAATATTTTTTAAAATGTTATTTTTAATTAAAAAAACTGTTTATAATTTTTTTTATTAGTAAACACAACTTTTTTATTTACTTTTTAAAAAAAACAATTATATATATATTATAGTTAATTAGGAATAATATAATGTACAAGTTAATTTTTCTAAACCTAAACCCCAATCCAAACCCGCTAAAATCCAAGGGGTTCGGTGAAATTCCCATTTAGGAACTGATATGATACCTATTAATTCCAACCTTGATTATATTTTCCCCAATAATTCTGAAACAACAATTTGGAATCAGATACAAGTCTGTATAGGTGTCAATATGGCCAAAAAACAAGGGCACAATGCTGCATTATGACGTCGCTCTCTATTTAGCCAGACTCCCAATAATCGGATCGGGCGTCATTTTCTAGCCATATCGACCGTAGTTTACCGGTTTCTAGTTGAAGATTCAATTGCCGTGAGCTTCTTTTTCTCTCTCTCTCACACACACGCACTGTTCAACTTTGTATTGCTATAATGAGGTCAACTGAGGTTAAAATTGAATTTTTGTAGCAGAAGATCAACTTTGTATTGCTCTTTGACATATTTTTCTTTTCCACAAAGAAAAATGTGGGATTGTTTGAATCGTTGTAGGTGAACTTGTTTGGATTGCTTGTTAGCATTAGTTGTGCCCTATTTAAAGTCCATTGGAAAGTTTTAACATCAACTCATTTCATAGATTCATGATCTATTCAATTTCACTACTACACATTGAAATGACATTTTAGCTAGCGAATATGCAAGTTTTTTTAGGTGTAAATAAATGAACCTTCATATCATGTTTTGCTTTTAATTTTGGGTACTTTTTTTATCATCGGTAATTGGTCGGTGTCTTTGACAAAATTACTCTAATAGGCCATTCGATCCAGACATATTTTTTCAAGAAGAAGATTAATATAAAATTGCATTAAGCTTGATCCAAATACAAGAGATTGTTCCCAATCTCACTATGTTAGGTGTAGGACGGGCTAAAACTCAGGAGGTCTGGTGAAATTTCCATTTGGTGACCACTAATTCCAATCACGTCCTTCTCATTAGACTTTGACAACGGGTCTCGTTAGTTGTGTCGTGTCACTCTTTTTTTGTATTCTGGTCTTATCGGGCTCTTGTTTAAAAGAGTGATTATTTTATAGAAAAATCATATTCAAATTCGTCCCGCTACCATCACGTGTTGTGTCGTGTTCAACCAATATTGCCCATTTAAAAAAATAAATAATTTTGAATTATATACAAATCAATAACCTAATATTAAATATGATTAGACTCATTAATTTCTTAATATTACTAAAGCTCTCATTAATTGAATTTCACGACAAATAAATTAACACGAAGTTTGAAAAACTATTTGAAAGACCTAACAATATTCTTTACTTATTTAACTTAAATGAATCTTAACGAGTGAAAGAGGTCAATACTAATTCGACCCATTAATTATCGTATTTTATCGAATTGATACTAATATGACTCAAAATCATTAAGGATCAGGTGTAAACCTGCGCGATGTGCGGCTAAACAATTGTGATAGCCATTTCTCATGTTTCCAGAATAGAAAAAATAGCAATTCAAACATTTGTGACATGTAGTTAAAATTTCCAAACTCAATTATAACCCAAGAAAGAGCAAAGTCATTCATCTACTAAAAGTAAGGATTGATCACTTACCAATCTCCATCATATACCTCTTTTCCTCTTCAAAAAATATATTCTCCTAGTCAATTCATCAAACGCCTTGAGTGCACTATTAGGATGCCGATATGATTCATTTCTTTATACATTGGTACATACCTCCAAATTTGATTACTAAAAAAATAGAGAAGCCATTTTCTAAGAAACTCCCGTCACTTCAAACTCCCTGTATTTGGCTACCAAAACAGAGATAAGCCATTTCCAAATTTCTTTTCATTTCTTAAAAGGCATACAAACCTTGTTGTTTTTTTGTTTACACGTATTAGTACTCCATATGTCAACAACACAAATCAATTTGTAAAAGAAACCTTAAAACATCTCTAGGCCCCCATCCTCCCGCGCTTTCTCTTCCGTCTCTTAGTATTATGTACGACAGGATGGCTTGTGTGGTACAAAAAAATCTTAAAATCCACATCGCAGATACCCACTCCGGGGCAATATGTGTTGGTGAAGATGTACAAACCAAACCAACTCAGATCTGGCATGTGACAGAATATAAGAAAAAAATTTGTTATCTAACAAACATAATAAAAAAATTTGGTTGTCTAACAAACAAAATCAAAACCCAAATCTGGTATGTAACATTTCATAACCAAAAGCTTCAAACAAACATAATTTATATTTAGGGACTGTTGAATTATATCTCTACCATGATTGAGATTTAAATGTTACCGGTGGTTTTATAGGTGGGTGGGTGGGTACATGTTGTTGATACAATATGTTGTTTATATATTTTGGTAGCTTTGGACCTTTTGGTGACTTTGAACGGTTCGTTTGTAAGACCTTTTTGGTGAATGTTGTTTCTATATTGTTGCATATTGTATCCGGATAAAAAGCTCACAAGTCTTTATGTATAGACTTTGTAATATATAGAGTTTAAAACAGGTCTTTGATTAAAAAAACAGGTATTTGATTAAAAAAAATTGGTCTTTTGATTAAAAAATTAAAAAACAGGCCTTTTTTTTATTAAAAAACAGGTCTTTGATTAAGAAAAAAACATGTTTTTGATTTAAAAAACAGTATCCGGGCTTGGGCAACGGGCCTAGGTAAAAAGATTTCAAATCTGAACGGGTTTGGGATTACATAATAAGGCCCGATCCGGGCCTGGGCGGGATTGGGATATCTCAAAATTTTATAAGCCCGACCCGAGCTTGACTGGGCTTGCCCAAGCCCGACCCATGGCCACCCGTAATACGGAGTAGGAAGAGATGGTTTTTTTCCTATGAGGTTCTATTTTTGTAATGAATGAAAAGGCAACCTATTGTATGCCGTAAAGAAAAAAAATAAAACTACACCTACAATACAATCTATAAAGAAGAAAATCAAAATGACACTATTTGAAATGAAAAAGACGAATGAGATCAAAGGGCACAAAAAAGAGATTGCAGAAAAAGGAATACTAAAAATAAATGCAAGAGGGATAATGGGTCTAATGTAGAGACGGATGAGAGAGAGGGTCATAAAAAGAGGAAGGATACTTACCACGTGGATAGCCTAGTTGGTTCTCAACATTAACTCTTATTTTGCATTTTCGAATATACTAGCATGCAGTCCGCGCGACGCGCGGGTGCTTAGTGGTTGGGAATTAAATGGAAAATATAAATGGTGATAGGAATGAGGCACTGTGGAAATTCTGAAGTTAGGAGAAAATATAAACCATATACAATCCCAAGGTCAAAATTGTCAAATACATTATAAGAACCATTACAACTGTTAAGATTTATACAATTGTTAAGGTTTACTGTTAAGAACCAGTAAACCTCTAATCAAGTGAGCATGGATTTCCCTACCGAGACTTAGTGCTGATAGATCAACACAAATAAATAAAATGCTGGAAATTGTGATAGAGTTGGCCGCTACTTCAGATAATTGCATTTTTCAAAAGAGTTCTAAAGACTCCTTGCTTTGTCCCTTGAAAGCAAATCCACCAATAACATCACACCAACGTATCACATTAGGTCTCGTCATTGAATAACCATCTATGTTCTGTGGCTTTAAAAAGATAGCAAAAGCTTCATCGCACAAACCAGATTTTGCATAAGACGATATCAAAGCATTCCAAGTAACTATACTCTCTGATTCCATTTCTAAAAATAGAAATTCCGCATCGTTTATAGCTCCATGTTTCCTATACATACATATAAGTGAGTTTTTAACAAATAAGTAACTCCCCAAACCACCACTTATTATATATCCATGGATAACCTTGCCCCCAATGAATTCCTCTGGATCATCACAAACAGATACAACCACAACAAGTGCTGCATCAGTAGTCCCAATACCTTTGCTTCTCATCAATCAATACAATTGCAAAGTTTTGCACAATGCCCACACCTGGCATGACTCAACAACAATGATGTCGAAGTCACAAGATTTGTCACCAACCCTTCTAATTCCATTCTTTGAAACATCTTAAGAGCGCCATCGCAATCATAGTTAAGTGAAAATTCAGATATTATAGTGTTCCATGATATGTGTCTTCTCACAAGCATTCTATCAAGTAGTTGACGTGCATCATCCATTCGCCCGAGTTTCCCATATAATCCCAACAATTGATTCACAACATGAAAGTGATTTTGAAAACCCATTAGTAGAATATGACAATGAACAATCTTGCACAAAATGACTTGATTCGATGCGAGTTTGATGATGATGGATAGAAGAGTTCCAACGGCTAAGTAAATTGAGAAGTGGTGGGAATGAAATGAGATGCCTTGAAGAAGAACCATGAAGCATGACATGAAGGGCAGTTACACAAAACAACACCATAACCTATAAATAAGCTTCGTAGAAGAACAACAACAATGGAAGATTTGTATATGTTCCATGGGTGGATGAACGCAGGTTCGAGTTGGAATACAACTTCTCGGACGAATGCATGTTTCTACAATCAGTTCCTTCCAATAAGTTTGGTAGAAACATGTTCAAAAGTGTTGATACAGTTTTGTAGAGAAGAAATGAGGGGGCAAGGTGTGAGTCAAGAGATTTGTTCCAGTTATATGGGTAGAGACAGAAGGGGAAAGATCGGAAGATAGAAGAGGCTGGAATAAACGAAAGGGATAACAAAGGTTTTACGGAGGGAGAACTCGATCAGTGGAAGGGTTGGGAGATAAATGAGAGCCTCTCCACGTGGATGCTCTAAAAATGGAAGGAGCACTTACTCCAGTCTTCTGTTTTATAGTATGGAATAGATATAGATTGATTCATTATCTTATAACATCATGTCATCATTACTACTCATTTTGACAGGTCTCCTATTTCCCCCAAATAACTCAACATTGAACAACAATTTGAAGCCAAATACTAAACATGTAGGTGATAATATGACCAAATGAAAGGATCACACAGTCATAAGGTCTCTATTTTCCCTATACTCCAAATGATCCGACGTTGTTTTCTATCTCGGTTCCTCAGTATGACCCCAATTATGCTGGATTACGACGCACCGTCACCAGTGCCATTTCAGATAAATGAGACGACGTTTCAGTTGAGAAAACACCGGTTAGGAAAAATCTTATCGTTTTTTTCTCAATTTCCATTTGAAGATTCTGTGCTAAATGGCTTTTTCGGTTGCCGTAAACTCTCTCTCTCACACACAAACACACTGATTGAAGCTCAACTTTGTATTGCTATAAAATTGGGCTAATGTATTGCTATTTGGCGTTTTTTTTCCTTCTTATTTCCAAAAAGCAAAATGTAGGATCGTTATAATTATTGTAGTTGAACCTGATTTTATTGCTTCTTACTTGATTTCAAAGAGGTTAGGTCTTTTCAATTTCACAACTACACATTGAAACGACATTTTTGGCTTTTACAAAGTTTTTTTAGGTGTAAATGAACCTTCATTTGTGTTTTGCTTTGAATTTTGGGAAAATTTATCATCGCTAATTTCTTATAATAGGCCATTCCACCGTGATATATATATAAGAAAAAGAAGAAGAAGAAGATTAATTTAAAAAGGCATTAAGCCTGATCCAAATACAAGAGTTTGGAGAGCCATTAATGGGATTGAATCACAAAGGCAGCAAAACTATTTGCACCTCTGTTACATTCTCTAGGAGAGAATACAAAGATATCTGGTGCTGACAACTAGACGAATTGGCCGGGCTTAATCTGCGCTGGGCATGATTTGGGCGCTCCAATTCTGGGCTATGATAATATGCGGGCGGGTTTGGCGCTGGGCAACCCATTTTTTTTCTTTTTCTTTTCCAACCCAAAGTTCTTGAACTCGCCGAAGCTAGTGAAGTTAGAGTAAAAGCAGCTATAAATGAAGAGGGTGAAGTTTTAGGTTTGTTTAAGCTACCTTTTTTAAGCTCTGGAAATCGGCACACAGCGACGTTGTCTCCGTCTTCATCGCACAATGTTCATCACAACCAACAACTATATACATGTTCGTCTCTCTGAGATAGGTTGTTTCAAGGGTTTAATTAGGGATATGTTTGTCCATGTTGTTTTGAGGTTTAGGTTTGGTAGTAGAAAATGGGCTCATAGAGTGAACCCATATTTGACCCTTTTTTCCCTATGGGCCCCATTTTGGTGTGTTTAACAATATGGGCCCATGTAAGTACAAATTGGTGTTGATGTGGTTGATTTTGGCTATTACAGACCAGTTTTGTCGATACTACAAATATCCATATTAACACAAAAAGGATCAATTAGTTTATTCAAGCGACTAGAGAAAATCAACAGAGAGAATCGAGATTACAAATTTGTTGACCTTACCCACATGAGGGTTAACATGAACCTCCAATGTGATTGGTTGAAAAATAAATTGACTCAACAATGGATCCCACAGTTTTTAAGGAGTTGTCCATGTTTTAACCAATCAGATTAGAGGGTCATGTCTCCTTAAACAGGGTAACAAATTTGGACTCGATTGAGAGAGGAGAGAAGATAAATAGTGAGGAGATAGAGATAAAGAGCTAACCTTGATCGAGAGAGAGGAGGGTGAGAGTTGCTGACACAGCTAGGGATTGGTAAGAATGATTTTTGGACTTTTTACTTTGATTTACTTATTTTCATCTCTTTGTATATAAAAAAGAACCAATACGGACCCACCTCGAGGCGATGCGCCTCAATCTTGTGAGGCATACGCCTAATTTTAACCCTTGAGGATTAAGTCTCGGAGTGATTTTTCTGTGATTTGCCTCCAGGCATACACCTCACATGATTTTAAATATTGGATTGAGCCGGAGTTGATTTGTTGAATCACTCCCAAAGAATCATTTTCCACCACATGATTTAGAAATCCCGTTTGCACACCATGATAACTTGACAAGGCTTCAGCATAATCGACCTCAAGACTTATTGGAACATATTTTGAAGATTCCTCTATGAAATGCCTAAATTCATCTCTTAGAATAAAAGCTAGGCAAGTTGACCATCTACTGGGAATAGTTGACATATGTGTGGCTTGACATAACTGGAACGGGGGGTTAAGCACAACAACATTATCACCAACAACTCCTTTTTCCGCATGAACATTCCAATAAGAGAGGGAGGAGAACAAATTCAACTTTTATGAGTGTGATCAAGGAATTTTAGCAAGACCCTCGGCCTTGACCTTATTTCTTTCACTAACCATTAACACAAACCAAATCATCCACGCAATTGTAGCAAATAGTTGTAGACCATTAACACTAACCATTTCCTCCACTTTTATATCAAGATCAATAAACTTATAAACATCAGCTTCGACAATTGGTCCAAATCAGGAGAAAACTCACTAAGTTGCCAAACAGTATTTACCATTAGACCCATTGTACTCTCCAACCTCCTCCACCTGCCCCGATTTTGACCCAATAAACTGTCCTGTTTCCTTTGACATACATATCAACGACAAATCATAACATTTGACCCCAAAACTCGTGCAGTGAATCTTAATTTCAGAAGGTTGAATCAAACCATCCACTATATCCAGAGCAATGAGGCTTTTGTGAAGACTCCAGGGATCATTTGCAATTATCTTTTTTCTTTCAACATTCGAGGAAAATCGAAAGAAAAAGAGATTTCCCCTCAAGTCAGTAATTTTTTTGAACTTTGATAGAATTCCAAACCTTCATATTGGTGGCTTTAAAATCTTCTCGGTTAACTATACGGCTAGAGCTTTACCCACAAGACGCTTTGCAATATTCCATCCTTATTCTTGAGGAATTGGGGACCAATTTAACATTTGAAATCTTCTATCTTTTTCAAGGATAATTTCTTCCATAGTGTATATAGGTCTTTATCCAACACCAAATATCTTAGGGTAGATCACGAAGAGAAGTGTTGAACAACATAAAGAGAAGAGGATGATAGAGAGAGAGAGTGTGTGTTTGAAGAGGTTTATTTGCACAATCCTAAACAGAGGAGAACCACACTTGCACAAAAGGCAAGGAGAAAACCTCTCATCCATAGAGAGATCTGTGGGGAAAGGGGAAATTTTGGTTGACAAAGAAAGGTGAATGTGATTGGAAAGTGGACAGGTTATCGCTCTACAGTGACATGATTAGTTAAACATAATAGGATATTTAAGGCCTACACAAGGTCATCAGGTGGTCTAAGTGATTAAACACCAACTCCAACAAAATTTTAGCATGAATAAACCCAATTTAACTATCAGATTTGAGATTCTTTAGTTAGAAGGTGATTGGGATCAGATGGCTAAAAAAATACTCCCAATGTTGTCTTTATCATCTCCAAACTTACATCGGTTTCTTGTCATCCAGTTTGGCTCAACCCAACTAGTTCTCTATAATGAACCAGTTTATTAAAAAAGAAAAAAATATAAAGAAAACCATAATATAAATAATATAGAAAATAAAACTCGTTTAGTTGTGGAAAATAATTTTATGTTTTCTATTTCCAATTTTCATCTCCATCTCTAATTTTCATTTTCCATAGAAAATTTTAGAAAACTAGAAACTGAGTTCATTTGGTAGAAATAAATTATTGTTTTCAAAATGTTGTTTATAGAAAATTTGGGTGTCAAATATAATTTACATGAAGTTTAAGATTATATTTTAATTACAGAAAGTTCAGGGTCCAAATATAATTGACATAAAGTAACGGGGCCAAAATAGAACTTATAGAAAGTTCAGGGGCCAGAATAGGATTTTGAAAAATTTCAATGCCAAAATGTAATTTATGGAAAATTAAGAGATTGTAATGTAATTTACCAAAAGGTTAAGGGTCTAGATAAAAGTTGTAAAAAGTTTAGGATCAAAATGTAATTTTGAAACTTCTAAAAATTGGTGGAAAACTTGTTAAAGTGATAATCTTCTTTTCTATCGTTATCCTTTAAATTCGAGGGAATCGGGCCAAGGATAGTGTCAGTTGTTAAAGTGTAATTTTTTGAACTTCTGAAGATTGTCTCACTCAAGTTGCTATTCTCCCTTTTTATATTTTTCAAATATGTGGAGTACATCTCAAAGTCCATAGATATATCAATGAAAAAGTATTTTTAACAGCTATCTTATCTGGACATGTTTTTGTCAGTTCACTTGTATGCTAGGCCATTGGCATTGTTAGTTGCAACTCTATTATTTATCTTTCTTGTTGGATCGACACTCTTTGGTGTGATAGATCATAGTTTAGGGGGGATTGCCTTTGGTTATCTTGAACATATGTTGTTGATTCGGGCAACTGTGTTAACTTTGAAAGACTCGGGCCGAGGATAGTTTCAGTTGTGATTAGTTTTGTTGGGATGCTTATATGTACAATGATTCTTGGGCTCGTTTCTGATGCGATTTTTGAGAAGTTTGATTCACCGAGGAAAGGAAGAAGTAAGGTGGTTATGCAAAACCATACTCTAATTCTTAGGGGGAGTGATAAGTTGTTTCTCATTCTACAGCAGCAAGAAACTTTCTCCATTGTGTTGCTTCCCTTAAAGTTAAGAGAAATGTATATTTGCTGTATTCTTTTTGATTTTTTGTGGACTTAGTGTGACACCCCGACTAATTAAATACCGGGTAGCTACTCCTTTATTAAATTAAACCAAAATGCCAAGTTGGCTCAGTTAATAGCATCACTGTCGAAAACATTTTATTATTACTAACCACCTAGTATTTAAAAAGTAAGTTGCCAAATTTTAATTAAAGTCTGATTAACATGCAGTAAAAGATTTAATGCAAGAATAATATCACCATTCACCATAACGAAGTAATAGAATAACCATCACACGATATAAATAAATCCGGAGGAAAAACTCCTCACAACAAACTCCACAACTGAAATGAATAACTAAATACTGAATACTGAATCAATACATGCCAAAGTCTGAAAAACTGAAATGGAAAAGTCTCTAATAGAATTTGGGCAACATGCCCTACAACTGAAGAATACTGAATATGGAATCCAAATGGTAGAAGCGTCTAAAAGCAAATCCCTGTAGCTCCCACAAACAGCTACAGCTCGTCACCTGAATGAGTATCCTATGCATGGTGTCCTTGTGGCTGGGCACCTAAAATGGTTTTACAAGAAAAATAGATTTGAAAGCAAACGGGTCAGAGCCCGAATGTGGAGATATTTTAAAAACCTGCAAGTGCTTTAAAAACATTTAAAACATTAAATGCAAAGTACATGTTAGGACGTGCACTCACATGAAATTCTCATCTCTCCTCTAACTGTGCACTCCTAACGTAAGTACCCATCTAAAATGACACAAACCACTAGCTAAGTGACATCATATCTAGCTAGACTGTCATAGGTTCTACCCTTATTACTCGGTTCCCATTAACATTATAACGCTCGCAATTAAATAGGGGCTTAACGTAAATTCAGGTTCTCATATAAAAGTAATACCACTCGTTATAGATTATCCCTTTTATATTATTCCATAGTTATACACACAATACCATATGAAAGTTCTCATTTTACTAAGTGTATATTTTCCACAACATAAATATACAATATAAGCACCCCGAGACTAAGCTGCGGTGCACACATACTCTGCTATCCATCCCGGTACATCACGTACATAAGGATCACATATTCCGAATCTCTCAGGAATAGTTCACAGATAACAACATCACAAATAATGGAGGCGAACACAGTCACATCACATGGGTCACGCACATACCTGCGCTCCCACGATCAGCAGACTTATTAACATCCCAATAAGTCCTTCTCTGACCTATGTTCATCGAGGTAACCAGTCTAAATCCGGGCAACACAAGGATTAGAGGGCCGTAAGCGAACGCAAATCTCCCGTGATAGCAAGTATGGTAGGTATGTCATACACACAAATCATATATCAATACTAAGTAAACACGCATCTTAGTAATCACCGTAGTTTAATAGTAGTACATATCGCCTTCTCGTACTAACTTATAATTTATACAATTTATATAATCCCGGTTCATAATTCATACACGCCATAATTTATTCTCACGTCGTAGTAGGCACTCACGTCTCGACTCAAAATGACTATTTGATTCGTTCCATAATTATATAATTTACTACTCATTACATCCCAAATGTCCCAAGTATACCAATCCATCATCAAAGGAATGTTATCTCTATCATCGAACAAGTTTACGGGACTCCCAAAATCAAAACAGGCCAAAATGGCCTAAACTGCCAGCTCGTTAGAAGTCTCGTTCGAACGAGGCTGTTCGAACGAGATTTCGTTCGAACGAACTGGGCTATCTAACGAGATCTCGTTCGAACGAGATTATCGAACGAACATCCCTCTCGTTAGAACCCCAAACTGTCAACTCGTTAGAAGCTCGTTCGAACGAGCTCGTTCGAACGACCTGGGTAGGTCTTCTAACGAGTGACCAGATTCAAGCCCAGAAATCCTATCTCGTTTTCACCAATTTCTACACCTCAAATCTCAACCAAAATTCGTCCCAACAATGTTTTAAGGTCTCCAATCATCCTAAAACATACTAAGGTCATATACTAACATCTTTTAAGGAATTAACACATCTTAAACATCCTTAATTCATCAGATCTCTACCCTTTCCCCCAAATTTTCAAGAACATAAACCCTAGAATTTTAAATCCTCAATATGTCCATTCTAGATCCGTTTTTGTTACATCCAACATATATTAACATCAGAATAATCATCTCCATACTATTCTACATGCAATTTGTTCTCAAAATTCGAGTTCTAAGTCCAATTAAAATGGGTTTTTATTTAACTTCCAAGGACAAATGTAAATCTTTCAATTTATCTAACATGGGAGAAACATTCTCTGAACTAAATAGAATTAAATCACTTGCCTCGAGTGTCTCTGAATTTGGTGTTGATTTGATGAAGCTTTTTCTGCAGGATTCCTTCTCTCTCTCTCTCCACAAGCCTTCTTCTCCAAAGGTGGCTAGGGTTTGTTTAGGAGACTTAGAAAACTAAATTCTAAACTCCCCGTAGTCTTATGGGTCAATATGGTTGGTAGTGGGTTTAGTGGTTAGTTACCCAAATCAGATTATAAATCCTAATTTTCGTCATTATTAAATCCCAAAAATACAATATTACCAAACTACCCTTATAAGATGCCGGTATGGCCTAAAAATACCCCGGGACCCAAACTAAACCCCCGGCTAGTGTTTTCTGACTATCTCGACCCTTCCGGACGCGTTGGCGCACTCAAAACGACCATACGGTTAATAGAATTTAAATTCACTGTTATAATAAAAAAAATAATTATATCCTGACGCGACTGTCTCACGCGTCCCAATAAAATGTCCAAATTGCCGTATATCAATCTCACGACAAATTTCATAATTCAATATTCATATAACATCATATATGCTCAATATAGTCAAATACCAACTCACATCTTGCTAGTATTTTATCCGGATTAATTCCCAATTAATTCTCATTTAATTAATTAATCCCAAAAATAAATATTGCCAAAATTACGGGGTATTACATACTCCCCCCCTAATAACAGAATTTCGTCCCGAAATTCGGAACTAGAAAGTACCTGATAAAAACAACTCTGGATAACGTTCGCGCATCTCATCCTCGCGTTCCCATGTGGACTCCTCGACATTGTGATGTCGCCACTGAACACGCACTAACGGAACTATCTTTGACCGCAGCTTCCTCTCACTTCGGTCCAAAATAGCAATCGGCCCCTCCTCGTAGGAGCTATCAGGCTGTAAATCAATCTCCTCCAAAGCGATGTGAGAATGAGCCAAATCGTCCCTAAGATATTTCCTTAGCGAGGAAATATGAAACACATCGTGAATCCGGTGTAAATGCTCTGGTAACCCGAGTCTATACGCAACTGGTCCAATCCGTTCAATAATAGGAAACGCCCCACATACCTCGGTGCCAACTTCCCCTTCTTCCCGAAACGCATAATCCCCTTCATAGGAGATACTCTGAGCAAAACCTGGTCCCCCACTTGGAACTCCCTGAAAGATCTCTTCGCATCAGCATAGCTCTTCTGCCGGTCTTGAGCTACCCGAATGCGACTCCGAATCAACTCAATCCTTGCCGAAGTATCCTGAATCACTTCCGGCCCAAGTAGTTTGTTGTCCCCCACCTCCAACCAACATACTGGGGAACGACAAGGTCTACCGTACAACGCCTCAAACGGAGCCATGCCAATAGTGAACTGATAGGAGTTGTTGTAAGCAAACTCCACCAGTGGAAGGTATTGCTCCCATCCACCTCCAAAGTCAATAATGCACATGCGTAGCATGTCCTCCAACATCTGATTTGTGCGCTCGGTCTGCCCATCGGTCTGCGGATGATAAGCCGTACTTAACCGCAATTCCGTGCCCATGGCCTCCTGGAAACTCTCCCAAAACCGCGAAACAAATATCTTGTCTCTGTCAGACACGATATTTAGGGGTACACCGTGAAGTCTCACAATCTCTGAAATGAAGAGCTGGGCATACTGTCCCGTAGTGTAGTCAGTCCTTACGGGTAAAAAGTGAGCGACTTTGGACAATCTGTCCACAATTACCCAAACGGAGTCGTGACCCCTCTGCGACGTAGGCAACCCCGTGATAAAATCCATGGATATGCTTTCCCACATCCATACCGGAACCTCCAACGGCTGTAGAAGTGCAGTCGGTCTCTGATGATCCACTTTTACTAGCTGGCAAGTGGCGCATTTCGAAACAAACTCAGCAATATCTCTCTTCATACCGCTCCACCAATACTGGCGTCTCATGTCTTGGTACATTTTGTCCCCTCCGGGATGTACCGCGAACCGTGAGCCGTGCGACTCTGCCATCACCTCGTGTCGCAATTCCTCCCCTTCCGGAACCACCAATCTCCCATTGAAGCGTAATCCCCCGTCTGAGCTAACAGTATAGGACTCGGCTCCCTCTGCTAGTAATCGAACTATCTGCTCCTGACAGAACGAGTCATTAGCCTGTGCCCGTACTACCTTAGTGACAATCTGCGGTGTAACGGTCATCACAGACATGAAAGAATGGGCCACTGCATCCTGGTGTCCCAACTCCTTCCACTTTGCCTTCCACACCCCTGCCACCTCATCTGCTGGCCTACTGCTCAACGCGTCTGCTACCACGTTAGCCTTACCCGGGTGATACTGGATATCGAACTGGTAGTCCTTCACAAACTCAAGCCACCTCCTTTGCCGCATGTTCAACTCCTTCTGCGTGAAAAGGTACTGTAGGGACTTGTGGTCCGTGAAAAATTGGAACTTCTCCCCCAAAAGATAGTGCCTCCAAATTCGTAGGGCAAATACCACCGCCGCCAATTCCAAATCATGCGTGGGGTAATTCTTCTCATGAGGCTTAAGCTTACGGGAAGCATAAGCTATGGCCTGTCTCTCCTGCTGCAATACACCTCCAAGTCCTTGCAAAGACGCATCGGTGTAAACCAAATACTCAACTCCCGGTCTCGGCAATGCTAACACAGGTGCTGAGGTCAATTTATCCTTCAATTCATCGAATGCCAACTGACAAGCATCATTCCAGATGAATGGCACACCCTTTCGGGTCAGATGTGTCAAAGGACCTGCTATCTTCGAGAAACCCCGAATAAACCTCCTGTAGTATCCTGCTAGACCCAAGAAACTACGAATCTCCGTTGGTGTCGTGGGCTGTCCCCACTCCCTCACCGCGGATACCTTCCCCGGATCGACAGATATCCCCCGGTCGGAAATAATGTGTCCCAAAAACTGGACCTCCTTCAGCCAAAACCCGCATTTCTCATACTTTGCATACAACTCGTTCTGACGAAGTGTCTGCAAAACTTGCCTCAAATGCTCGACGTGTTCCTCCTCTGTCTGGGAGTAAACCAGAATATCATCGATGAAGACAATGACAAACTGATCTAGGAAATCGCTGAACACTCTGTTCATCAAGTCCATAAACACAGCTGGAGCGTTGGTCAAACCAAAAGGCATAACCCGAAACTCGTAAGAACCATATCTCGATAAGAACGCAGTCTTCGAGACATCCTCCTCCCTGATACGCAACTGATGGTATCCCGATCTCAAATCAATCTTCGAGAAGAAAGAAGCTCCTCTCAACTGGTCGAATAAGTCATCGATTCGAGGCAACGGATACTTATTCCGTATCGTGACCTTGTTCAACTCCCGGTAATCCACACACAATCTCAGTGAACCGTCCCTCTTCTTCACAAACAAAACTGGAGCGCCCCAAGGTGAGGTACTTCTGCGAATAAAGCCCTGACCTAACAGCTGCTCTATCTGATCTCGTAGCTCTCGCATCTCTGCCGGAGCCATACGGTACGGTGCGCGTGCTATAGGTCTCGTATCTGGCAATAAGTCTATAACAAAGTCTATCTCTCGACTGGGGGGTAGGCCTGGTATCTCCTGAAACACATCCGAATACTCCCTGACAACTGGGATCGAATCTAAAGGAATCACAACCTCCTTAGAGGTATCCTCCTCTATGTAATACAAATGAGCGGTCGAGCCTCCCTCTGGGCGAGGCATCGCCACTACAAACATCTCTTGCCCCGGAATGGCAAAAACAATGCTCCCACCGAAGCAATCAATCATGGCTCTATAATCAGCGAGCCAATCCATACCGATAATCACATCGTGAACATGCATATCTAATACCAACATATCTGCAGGTAATACCGGACTACCAATCTCTACCCCTACTCCCCGGCATATAAAGAAAATAAGTGACCCACTCCCCAATGGTGAGTCTACACACGTCACTGTGCTCTCTGCCGTAGCTAACAATCCTAAGGCTTTCGCGAAATGTGTAGCTATAAAGCAATGTGTAGCCCCCGTATCAAACAATACCCGACCCATAGTGCCATGGATAGGAAACGTACCCTCAATCGCGGGCGGTGCCTGTGGAACTGCTGCCTGGTGGACATTATAGACACGTCCATACTGTAGCTGCCCCTGCTGAGCTGGGACTGCTGGAATGGGTGGCAATGCTGCCATCTGTGGCGGTGCGGGGAGAGCGGCGGGAAACATAGGCCTCTGCGGCTCCTGGCGAGTACCCTGCTGCTGCTGCTGTGGGGCCCTGCCTCTATCAGGACAATCCTGTCGTTTATGGCCAGTCTTGCCACAAACAAAACACTTCCCTGGGAAGTTCCCTCCTCTCTGCCCCTGCGGTCCCCGGCCCTGGTGGCCGTTACCGTTCCTCCCTTAGCCCTGCTGACCCTGCTGAAACTGCTGCCCATTCTGCCCCTGTTGGCCCTGATGGCCGTTTGGACCCTGATGGCCCTGACGGAAACCTCCCTGTCCGTGCCTGTAATTCCCTGATCTGAACCTCTTCTGATCCCCCTGCTGGGAACCCTGCTCACCCTGTCTCTGCCCCTGAACAGATTGTGCCCCACCGGCACCATGTCCTCCAGTCCTGCCCTGATGGCTAGACTCTCCCGATCTCTTGCCCTCAGCCATATGAAAGCGGTGATCCTGGCAGTGTAACAAAGCAGCGTTAACCACATCAGAATAAGTGGCCAACGAAAGGTTCCCTAACAGATGCTGACGGATCCTCCATGTCAACCCGTCGGTGAACTTCTCAATCTTCTTCTTTTCTGTCGGTATCTCATCCGGAACGATATTCAACAGATTCGTGAACTCGGCCTCATACTCGGCCACGGTCTTACCCTCCTGCTTCAGGCTCATCAATTTCCTCCTCATTTCCGTATGAACAGCTGAAGGAAAGTACTTGCGGTCGAACCGCACCCAAAAGTCCTGAATAGTGAGAGTATCCCTCTCCTCTACGGTGGTAATAGACTCCCACCACTGCAGTGCAGATCCAACTAGCTTGAAAGTAGCTAGCACCTGCTTCTGAACGTCCGTGCACTCATACATCCTCAAGTGCCTCTGCATATCCTTCCTCCACTGGCTCGAGACTACCACATCTGAGCTACCTGCAAACTCTGGCGGATGCGCTTTCTGAAAAGCGTCACGTACACGTTCCCAAGCAGACGGGAATGCATTTGTCTGTACTGGCGCGGCAACCGACGCCTGTGGTGGTGCCTGCTGAACTACGGCAATTGCGGCATTTACCGCTTGGGCTACAATGGCTGCAACCTCAGCGGCGTTCATCATGCCCTGAACTGGAGCGGGCTGGGGTTCGGGCGTTGCATTCCTGGGAACTCGTCGTGCACGTCGTGGAGGCATCTGAAATAAGAATGAAGTTTATAAGTTCGCAGTTATAAACTTAAAATAGCTGAAGAACGAAGCATACACACAAGAATACAACAGTCCTAAAATATAGGGCTCTATTTCAAAGAAAGCTTACCGGAAACATAATAGCCGTGCAGATCCTAAAGGACACTAGAACCTGATGCTCTGATACCACCTGTGACACCCCGACTAATTAAATACCGGGTAGCTACTCCTTTATTAAATTAAACCAAAATGCCAAGTTGGCTCAGTTAATAGCATCACTGTCGAAAACATTTTATTATTACTAACCACCTAGTATTTAAAAAGTAAGTTGCCAAATTTTAATTAAAGTCTGATTAACATGCAGTAAAAGATTTAATGCAAGAATAATATCACCATTCACCATAACGAAGTAATAGAATAACCATCACACGATATAAATAAATCCGGAGGAAAAACTCCTCACAACAAACTCCACAACTGAAATGAATAACTAAATACTGAATACTGAATCAATACATGCCAAAGTCTGAAAAACTGAAATGGAAAAGTCTCTAATAGAATTTGGGCAACATGCCCTACAACTGAAGAATACTGAATATGGAATCCAAATGGTAGAAGCGTCTAAAAGCAAATCCCTGTAGCTCCCACAAACAGCTACAGCTCGTCACCTGAATGAGTATCCTATGCATGGTGTCCTTGTGGCTGGGCACCTAAAATGGTTTTACAAGAAAAATAGATTTGAAAGCAAACGGGTCAGAGCCCGAATGTGGAGATATTTTAAAACCCTGCAAGTGCTTTAAAAACATTTAAAACATTAAATGCAAAGTACATGTTAGGACGTGCACTCACATGAAATTCTCACCTCTCCTCTAACTGTGCACTCCTAACGTAAGTACCCATCTAAAATGACACAAACCACTAGCTAAGTGACATCATATCTAGCTAGACTGTCATAGGTTCTACCCTTATTACTCGGTCCCCATTAACATTATAACGCTCGCAATTAAATAGGGGCTTAACGTAAATTCAGGTTCTCATATAAAAGTAATACCACTCGTTATAGATTATCCCTTTTATATTATTCCATAGTTATACACACAATACCATATGAAAGTTCTCATTTTACTAAGTGTATATTTTCCACAACATAAATATACAATATAAGCACCCCGAGACTAAGCTGCGGTGCACACATACTCTGCTATCCATCCCGGTACATCACGTACATAAGGATCACATATTCCGAATCTCTCAGGAATAGTTCACAGATAACAACATCACAAATAATGGAGGCGAACACAGTCACATCACATGGGTCACGCACATACCTGCGCTCCCACGATCAGCAGACTTATTAACATCCCAATAAGTCCTTCTCTGACCTATGTTCATCGAGGTAACCAGTCTAAATCCGGGCAACACAAGGATTAGAGGGCCGTAAGCGAACGCAAATCTCCCGTGATAGCAAGTATGGTAGGTATGTCATACACACAAATCATATATCAATACTAAGTAAACACGCATCTTAGTAATCACCGTAGTTTAATAGTAGTACATATCGCCTTCTCGTACTAACTTATAATTTATACAATTTATATAATCCCGGTTCATAATTCATACACGCCATAATTTATTCTCACGTCGTAGTAGGCACTCACGTCTCGACTTAAAATGACTATTTGATTCGTTCCATAATTATATAATTTACTACTCATTACATCCCAAATGTCCCAAGTATACCAATCCATCATCAAAGGAATGTTATCTCTATCATCGAACAAGTTTACGGGACTCCCAAAATCAAAACAGGCCAAAAAGGCCTAAACTGCCAGCTCGTTAGAAGTCTCGTTCGAACGAGATTTCGTTCGAACGAACTGGGCTATCTAACGAGATCTCGTTCGAACGAGATTATCGAACGAACATCCCTCTCGTTAGAACCCCAAACTGTCAACTCGTTAGAAGCTCGTTCGAACGAGCTCGTTCGAACGACCTGGGTAGGTCTTCTAACGAGTGACCAGATTCAAGCCCAGAAATCCTATCTCGTTTTTCACCAATTTCTACACCTCAAATCTCAACCAAAATTCGTCCCAACAATGTTTTAAGGTCTCCAATCATCCTAAAACATACTAAGGTCATATACTAACATCTTTTAAGGAATTAACACATCCTAAACATCCTTAATTCATCAAATCTCTACCCTTTCCCCCAAATTTTCAAGAACATAAACCCTAGAATTTTAAATCCTCAATATGTCCATTCTAGATCCGTTTTTGTTACATCCAACATATATTAACATCAGAATAATCATCTCCATACTATTCTACATGCAATTTGTTCTCAAAATTCGAGTTCTAAGTCCAATTAAAATGGGTTTTTATTTAACTTCCAAGGACAAATGTAAATCTTTCAATTTATCTAACATGGGAGAAACATTCTCTGAACTAAATAGAATTAAATCACTTGCCTCGAGTGTCTCTGAATTTGGTGTTGATTTGATGAAGCTTTTTCTGCAGGATTCCTTCTCTCTCTCTCTCCACAAGCCTTCTTCTCCAAAGGTGGCTAGGGTTTGTTTAGGAGACTTAGAAAACTAAATTCTAAACTCCCCGTAGTCTTATGGGTCAATATGGTTGGTAGTGGGTTTAGTGGTTAGTTACCCAAATCAGATTATAAATCCTAATTTTCGTCATTATTAAATCCCAAAAATACAATATTACCAAACTACCCTTATAAGATGCCGGTATGGCCTAAAAATACCCCGGGACCCAAACTAAACCCCCGGCTAGTGTTTTCTGACTATCTCGACCCTTCCGGACGCGTTGGCGCACTCAAAACGACCATACGGTTAATAGAATTTAAATTCACTTTTATAATAAAAAAAATAATTATATCCTGACGCGACTGTCTCACGCGTCCCAATAAAATGTCCAAATTGCCGTATATCAATCTCACGACAAATTTCATAATTCAATATTCATATAACATCATATATGCTCAATATAGTCAAATACCAACTCACATCTTGCTAGTATTTTATCCGGATTAATTCCCAATTAATTCTCATTTAATTAATTAATCCCAAAAATAAATATTGCCAAAATTACGGGGTATTACACTTAGGTGCCTTGCTAATGGCCGAAATTAGACTAAGATGCCTTGTTTGTGGGTGGAGGGAATTTTTTTTGGGTGGGTGGGTGGGTGGGTGGGGGTATGTGTATTTGTTTTGTTATATTATCTTATTTCATTGAGAGTATTTTTGTACTTTTTTGTGCTCTATTATATAAAGGATCGGGGAATACCCTTTCGATTATTAAATTACTTTGAGAGATATTGAGATTGATAGATTGTATGTGACTCTGTCTATATATGTATCTATTCACGCGTATTGTTCTTTTGACAGCTGTAATTGTTAGTTTGCTGGTACTTGTGCATGCATGGTTCTTAGATCAGTTTGGAGTTTTTCACTACGGGAAACAACCTTATCCTGGTGCAATTTTGATATATATGTTTTCATATACTAGCGTTGACATGTTGGTAAGCTTGGTCAATTGGTCCAATTATATGTTTCATCCACTCTGTTGCTTTGTCTCCTAGTCCAGCAGAAATGGATATCACATCTCTCTGCTAACATGTAAATATCAGGTAACACAAAGCTCACTTTCCAAGTAGGAGCGTTCTTTTTTAGACACATTTTATTAAGCCAGTTGTTGTCACTTTCGATGATGGCATGTTAAATATTAAAATTCTGCATCATGGCTCAAGCTTCACGGGCAGCTATTTTTTTCCCACAACCCAGGAAAGTTTTACTTCTGCAATCACGCATAATCCTCTACCAATAGTAGTAGCCTCTATTTTTGCGTTAAATGCCCCATAACTTTAAGACAACCAACTTCTGGGGGAGTCCAGTGGTTCAAAAGGTTGAGTTCATCAATAATTCCTTGATATTGTTAAAAGTTCCCTGTTTGTGTATCAGTAGAAAATTTGGTTACCAATGGTGCCAAGACGTTGATCATTAGTACGTCATTAAGACCTACATCGACAACCATGGAAAATTTGAAGTGTCTTGGATTTGATCCCTCACTCTTTGTAGGAACTAACACCAGTGGAGAATTGACACATCAACACCTTGAATGTTGAGCATCATATATATGAAAAGTTTTTTTTTTTTCCATTTCCCCCCGAGATAATTCGTTACCTGGACTCAGACCCGGCCCAACTACTAGGCAAACTAGGCACTTGCGTAGGGCCCCAAATTATGTCTTGGAACTTAGTATGTCTCTTCCACTTCTCTAGACCCATTAACTCCCATTTTATTCAATGCGTCAGACAAAAATCACGTGAAGTTTCAAGTGTTGTTAAATCACATGCAATCAATAAACAAACATTTATTCTCTATTGTTACATGAAAAAGAAACCCACCTCTGCTACACAGTGCTGTTGCATCATTTCATTTTATTCATATTCAATCTCTGACTCAGATGCTTTTCAATCAATCTCTTCTGTATGACTCTGATGCTGCTGTAAGTTTTCAGTGATTTTAAGTTTAGTGTGATATAATTTTTCAGATTTCAGTACTGTGTGATATAATTTTAGTTAATTTTTGAGTAGTTTTTATGTGATATAATTTTAGTTAAGTTTTCTTAGTTAGTATGTCAACTAGAATGCAAGAATCAGGGCACCAAAAGCGTAAAAAAAAGAAAAGAAAGAAGAGATGACTTGGAAAATCTCAAAAAGGAGCTATGGATAAATTTTATATAAAGAAGAAGCAAAAACATACAAATACTAAAAATATTGAAAATCAACATCAACAAACTAGCCACTCAAATGAAGTAGAAAATGATGAAACAATAAGAGAAAATGATGAAAATAATTTTTTTTTATCACAACCCAACTGCTGAAAATAATGAAAACAGAAGTCAAAGCGATAACTTAATTGAACAATTACCAGTTGAAGATGTTTCAAATGATAACCACAACGACGAGGGTTTGTATAAAATTTGTATAATATAAGTACGATGCGTACGAGGGCCTATTTTCGCACTTCGCCTAGGGCACCATTTTGTCTTGGGCCGGCCCTGCCTGGACTTACCCCCTACATTTACAAAATAGACTTAACCCTGTCATACAAGATAATGCATAAGGTACAAGTGGGTTAATGTGTGTGCTGGGGTGTAAGTCTGATTAAGGAACGTGCAGGGGGCATGCCAAAATAGCGAATTATCTCAGGGGTAAAGTAAAAAACCCATTTCAAAATTGTAGACTAAAATCATTTGTGTCAACTTGTAGCAACATTCAAAACCATTTTAGTTGGGCAAAAAATGTTATCAAATTTAATTTATGCCCCTGCCATTCCCGTCAATAAATCAAAATTTATTGAATTTTCAACATTCCAGCAAGTTTATTTAGATCACGATTTAAAATGTTGATAATATGTGCACCAGTTATATTGCTTTTGCCGTTTGATTGTTTCTTATGCTAAATTCATTCTACAAAGTAGTACCACCATGTCAAAACCCAAGTTATAACTAATATAGTGATACGCATTTCTTTTTTTCTTTAATTTACTTTAGAAATATATTAATTGAATAAGTGGAAATCTCTGCCAATTTTCTTAGTGAAACAGAAGCTCCATGTTGCTATGGATATGTATATCCTTAAGAGCATCTCCAGCCTTATTGGAAAACATAACCACATAGAAAAGGCAAAGCAGATGTACATGTAAAATGCATTTTGAGCATTTCTTATGTAAATCTAACATGTCGTGTCTTATCGGTTTCGTGCTTAGATTGACATCACCGAAACTTGACCCATTTATAGTCGCGTATGGTCGGTTTTGTGTCATATCGAGTCAGTGTTGTGTATTCGTTACCTTTAGCGGGTTTGTGTTATCTATAGCGGGCTTGTGTAGCCCATTTGTATAATCGTGTCTACCGAGTCAGCCTGTTAACGACCCAAACCTGTTAAGACCAAACCCGCTAACTTCGTCTCATGTTAATAGGGCACGTAAATAATTGTCACTCATAATACGAAGGCACCCCACACGTGGCTAGTATTGTGCTGTGTTTGTTTTTAGGGGCATGTACCAAATAGTCCCTCGAATTTTTTTTAATACACGTTTAGCCCAAGCCTTTTTATTTTGCACCAAAAAGTCCTTCACCATGCCAAAAAGCCTTTACCATGCCGCTGGTGCGATAAGAGAATAAGGGACTTTTTGGTACAAAATAAAAGCCTGGGACTAAGTGTGTATTAAAAAATGTTTGAGGGACTTTTTGGTATTTGATCCATGTTTTTAATTATTTTTGACATATAATAACATAAATATTAAAAAATTATATGAACACGAAGATTAAAAACATAAAAGAAATAGATATGATATAATTATAGGAAAAATTACATATCATCAAAATGATACTCATAACTTGGAGGTACAAAGTCCTCAGCAATCATGTTATTCTATATGAAGCACGGACTCGACACGCAATACGTGTTTCGACATGACACATGACACACGACACGCAACACATGATTTTTCTAAAAACTAGGATACGACACGCTAGGATACGTATAATATATAATATATATTTAAATATATATAAAAGAAATAAAACAATTTGTTTTCCATAAAATACATTATTAGAGCTTTTAACATAATAAAATTAAGAAAATGGACCATACAAAACAATATTCAAACACACTTTAACATTAAAAATCATAAATAAAATAGAATCACCATCACATTAGTTGCATTTAACATTCAAACACACTTTTTTTTGCTGTTTCTTTTATTTATTTATTTTTTTGTTGTTTCTAATCTTATTTTTTTTGCTGTAGTTGCATAAAATAAGGAGGGAGAAACAACAAAGAAAAAAAGTAAAGAAAAGGGAAAGAAAAACAGAAAAAAATAAAGAGGAAATAGCAAAAAAACAGGGACGAGCGTGTCACAGCGTGTCGGGCTAAAAAAAAAGAGGACACTCTGGGACTCGCGTGTCCTAGCTTGTCGGGAGAGTGTCGGGACATGTCAGATGATGTCGCGTGTCCGACACGTGTCAAATGAGATTCTTCTCCTCCGGGAGAGTGTCGGTGCTTCATAGGTTATTCTTTCATGTTCATAATCATAACTTGGTTTGCTTGAATTTTTTTTCCAATATTTTCTCATCTTTCGTGATTTTTCCTTTGCCCGTACACGTTTTTTCTTTGGTTAATTTCTCGAGTCATATTTTTGTACGCGGTTTCATCTTGCCTTTTTTCCTCAAATATTTTATTCTTTTCCCATAAAGTTATGATTAAAAACGGAAAGATGAGGACTAAGATCTATATATCATGTATTGTCTCCTCTTCTTTTTTGGCCTTTCTGCCCATTGACCAATTGAAGATTTGTTCAACTGTTAGTTGAGGTTGGCTACTTTACATTAAGGGGAAATATCTCGTGTATCCATATTTTAAATGACCCAAAGAATATAGTGATTTTTTTACATTCTCAAGAGTAAGGGTTGTGATTTAAAGGAAAATGGTCTTTTCGAGAAGATATGCAAATATGGGAAGGGGGGTTATAAGGAGGTTAATAGGGGCAAGGGAGGGACAAGGTGGGAGGGGAAGAATTAGTTGTTGTGAAAGAATAGTTATGAAGCTTAGATTGATTTCGTGGAATGTTAGATGTTTGAACGAACTTAGTAAGCGTGGCATTGTGAGTGGGACTATTGCTAGGTGGAGGCCTGATGTTATTTGTTTACAAGAGACCAAGTTGAGTCAGGTGGATAGTAGGGTAGTGAGTTCCATCTGGGGAGGGAGAGGGTTAAATGGTGTAGTATGGACGCTGTGGGTGCTTCGGGAGGAGTGATCATTATGTGGGATTCTAGAGTTGTTGATTTACTGAAGAACATGGAAGGTGCTTGGTCCCTGTCTTGTTTGTTCAAAAATGTGGGGGACGGATTCATATGGAGTTTTTTTGGCATCTATGGCCCGGTTGATGATTCTAGTTGTTGGGAGCTGTGGGAGGAGCTGGCGGGTATCTTTGGTGTTTGGGGGGTCCTTTGGTGCTTAGGGGGTGACTTTAATGAGGTTAGATTCGTTTATGAGAGGAGTGGGGGTAGGAGAACGAACAGATTCACGAGAGAGTTGAGTTGTTCACTTGGTCCAACAACAGAGACTTGCCTACTCTTTTGCGATTAGATCGATTCCTCATTTCTCATGGGTGGGAGGATCACTTTCCAGGGGTGACCCAGTCGTGTCTTCTGAGGGTTACGTTGGATCACAACCCAATTTTTGTTGACTACGGGGGATGGGAAGGTAGAACCCCATTTAGATTCGAAAATATATGGCTTAAGGAGATGGATTTCGTGGAGAGAGTGAGAGTGGTGGTTAAGCTATGAGGTAGTTGGCAATGCTAGTTTTGGACTGGAATCTAAATTGGGGATGCTCAATGAGGACATCAAACGTTGGAATAGAGATGTGTTTGGTAATGTGGGATGGACAACCGATAGGCTTCTGGAGGAGGTAAGACGTTTAGATGAGAAGGAAGGAATTTCTGGTCTCTCAGAGGAAGAGAAGAGAGTTAAAGAGGAGAGGAAGGGGGGCATCGGGAGGAGGCTTGTTTAGGATGAGATTAGTTGGAGGCACAAATCGAGGGCTCCGTGGTTAAAGGAGGGGGACAAGAATTCTAAGTTTTTTTCACAAAGATTCTCATCGACGCATGAATCACATTGGGAAGATTTCTGTTGATGGGGTAGAGTTAGACGATGTTCATGAGGTAAGGGGGTCCATTTCTCAGTTCTATGAGGACTTGTTCATGGAAAAGGAAGAGTGGCGACCTACGCTCGATGGGGCGGAGTTGGGGTGCATATCGGGGGCAGGGGCTGAGATGTTAAAGGGTTAGTTCTCGGAGGAGGAAGTTGTTCAGATGTTAAATTCCATGAGCGGGGACAAGGCCTCAGGTCTTGAAAGTTTCACGATGGCTTTCTTCCAGTAATGCTAGGCAGTGGGGAAGTGATGGCTTTTTTCAGGGAATTTCACGATAGGAGCTATTTTTTCAGGAGCATGAATGCGGCGTTTATTACCCTGATTTCCAAAAGGGGGGTTCGATTGACATTCGTGATTTCAGACCCATTAGTTTGATCGGGAGCACATATAAGCTTCTTCCGAAGGTTCGGTTGAACAGATTTTGAAAAGTCATTAATCCATTAATTTCGGAGTCCCAAAATGCCTTCGTGGGCGGTAGGCAAATCCTCGATTCAGTTCTGGTGGCCAATGAGTGTGTGGAAGATAGAATTAGAAGTGGAGTTTCGAGCATTGCGTGTAAATTAGATATCGAGAACGCCTCTGATCATGTCAATTGGAATTTCCTTTTGTACTTGTTGAGGAGGATGGGGTTTGGAGTTAGGTGGTGTCATTGGATCAAAAGGTGTATCTGTATAGTGAAGTTCTCCGTTTTGATCAACGGGGTCCGGAAGGCTTTTTCCCTATCTCTCGCAGGCTTAGGCAGGGAGACCCGTTGTCTCCCTTTTTATTCATATTGGTGATGGAGGCCTTTAGCCGGATGATGGGTCGTGTGGTTGAGGTGGGGTGGATCAATAGCTTTGTGATTGGGAGCGAATGCGAATTCGGTTACGATATGCCATCTTCTTTTTGTCGACGACACGATGACATTATGTAAAGTGGAGGTGAGCCAGGTTCGGGCCTTAAGATTGCACCTTATTTGCTTTGAGGCAGTTTCGGGCCTTCGAATTAATACTGGAAAATGTGAGATGATCCAGATAAGGGGAAGAGCTTGTGGGGGGTTTGGCTGAGACTCTGGGTTGTAGGATTGATACCCTTCCTTCCACTTATCTTGATTTACCTTTCGAGCCAAGTTTAAGTTTGAATCCCTCTGGGATCCTGTTCTGAAGAGAATGGCAAGGAGATTGGCGGGTTGGAAAAATTGTTACTTATCGAAGGGGGGGAGGTTGACCTTGATTAAAAGCACTTTGTCTAGTCTACCAACGTATTACATGTCGATTTTATCGTTGCCGGGGAGTATTTGAAAGATGGAAAAATTGATGAGAAATATTTTGTGGAGAGGGAATGAGGAAAACTTCGAATATTGTTTAGTGGGGTGGGAGGAGGTGTGCAAGCCCATCAGGGAACGGGGCGGGAATTAAGAATCTTAGGCTCTTCAATAAATCTTTATAAGGTAAATGGCCCTGGAGATATCCCCTTGAGGAGAACAGGTTGTGGAGGAGAGTAGTGGGGGCTAGGGCGGGATGCTCAAATCTTGGGTGGAGTCTGTGAGTGGGCAGGTATGCGCACGGGGTGGTTTGTAGAAGTATATTTCGAAAGAATGGGTTGACTTCTCGAAGTACACGGATTTTTGACTGGGGAGAGGCAATAGAATTAGGTTCTGGAAAGACAGATGGGGGAAGAATGGTTCTCTTGAGGAGCATTTTCCATGTATCTATAAAGTGGGATGATAAAGACGGTATGATTGGGGATCATATGTCAGTTGTAGATGGCCGGGTGGTTTGGAACCCCAAGTTTAAAAGATGATTGTGGGACTGGGAACTCGAGGAGGCTGAGGCTTTTTTCGACTGGCTAGGGGAGGCCCCGTGTCCACCGGGGGGGGGGGGGGGGGGAGGACGAATTGAGATGGCGGTTAGGAGAGAAAGGGGTCTTCTCAGTGAGGGGGTACTATTATTTGTTGGGTGGAGGAGACAATCTAAGTGCTTATTTCCTGTGGAAGCAAGTTTGGAAGACAAAGGCACCTCCGAAAGTGATGTTTTTCGTTTGGACCGTGGCGAACACAGGCTATTTTGACGATTGAGGGCTTGCAAAAGGCGTTTCATTGCTAGCCGTTGCTGGCTCTGTAAGGATGCTGAGGAGAAGACTAATCATTTACTCCTTAATTGTAAGGTGGCGAGAGGCCTCTGGGAGGTATTTCTTGCCCTTAGTAGGATCTTATGGTCATGCCAGAGTCGGTTAGGGCCTTATTGGAAGTCTGGCATCCTCCTAAGGGGTGGAGGGGGGATCTCAAAGTGTGGCGTTTGGTTCCATATTGCATTTTTTGGACCATTTGGCAGGAGAGGAATTCGTGATGTTTTGAAGGTGTAGAGATGGACCCGGCTAAAATCCGGTATACTTTTCTGGGTACCTTGTTAGTATGGTATAAAGAGCAATTTGTGGCCACTCTTCCTAATATTCTAGAGTTTTTGGAGGTTTTGTGTAACAGCGTGTAACTGGTTATGTTTGTTCATAACTAGGCTGGTGGTTTCTATCCTCTTGTAGTGTACACTCCCTATATACGGGTTTCACTCCCTTAGTTGTTGGTTTTAATGCATCATTTGTTTATAAAAAAAAAAAGTATCATAGGCCACTCTAGTATTTTATGAGTCCCCTACACTCATGTTTACAATATAGCTGTGATGACAAAGACATGCTCATTAATGTCAGAATCTTAGCAAGCTGTTATATGAATTGTATGATTGCGAAAAAAATCTTGCCATCAAATTTGGGCATCTCCTTTAATTGGTGGTTTGTATAATGTTAGTGAGATTTATATTGCAATCGAGTGTTAAATGTAACACCCTGAATTTTTTAATATTTAGAATTGAATATTCGAGAATTTTTAAATTACACTTGTGCAATAATTTAATTAAATACAATATTGTGTGTTTATTAAATATTGATTGAGAGAGATTATGATTAATATTTATAGAATAAATTTACTAAGGGTGTAGTAAATAACATGTGATAATTATTGTACGTCATAGTGAGTAATATCGACGGGACTATGTTTTATCTCAACCGGGAGTCGTGTGTAAGCTATGTTAAGGTCGAGATAGGAAAATTAGGTAGAGTGACTTGGATGACAATTTCGAGGTCACGGTTGATTCTGAATGGGCCGAAATAGGCGGAATAAAGTACTCGGGAGTAGTATTTGAGTCCCGGGGGAGTTTTAGACTATACCTGACTCTTACGGGGGTATATGGGCCTGATCCATCAGTCTAATTTTGGGATTTAGATTTATAAACCTAAGTCTTATAGTTTGAGGCAACCTTTACTCACATTCTAAACCCTAAGAGATTGAGAGAAGAGATGGAAAAGAAGAAGGAAGGAAGAGGAGAGCTTTATGAGCTAAGATCAAAGAGGATTGTGGAGTTTTAGCACAGATTCGTCTCCTATAACGAAAGTCAGACCTACAAACATGAGGCAAGTGTTTAACTTGCAATCTTTTGAGCATATATATTATCCATGTTAGTGTAGGATTTAATATGGCCGTGAATACTTAATTTTGGGACTTATATTGGGTATTGATTTATGTTTTGAATAGAAACCATGTAGAAGAAATAATCCATATGATTGTAGTACGAAATCTGAGAACGTGGTAATTTGAGAATTGAGAAAAATCTGGGTTTTGATCATATTCATGCAAAAAGAATATTTAAGGGTTTATATTAAAGATGAGAGATTTAAACTGATTATTGTTGGATTCTCTGAAGGTTTGATGATAAACTCACATTATAAATTGTCCACATTCATGTATTTGATGATTGGTTACTCTGTATGGGAGTTTGGGATGATTTCTTGAAGGTTTTATGGGTTACAAATGGAGATTTTACGTTTTTAGAGAAGATGAGAATGGCAGGTATCTATCGATCGATCCATAAATGTCGATGGATGGATGGATCGATCAAATATGTCAATCGATCGACCAATGCTCAGAAATGGAATTTTGTTTAAATGCAAGGTTTTCTTTACCAATCATTTTGGGGGACTTCGGTAATGACTTTTGAACTATAGGAGGACTTAGGAATTCCAGTAGACCTATAGTTGGGTCGTAAGCTTAATCATTACGAGGGTAAAATGAGATAGGGCCTACGAGATAAACGATCACGTTGAGCATCAAAAATTTAAAAACGGGTTACGGGTAAAGTAGATGATAACCCAAAATTGATACCAGTAGGGTAGTGATGTATTAACTACTGAATTTACTTAATGGATAACGAGGACCCTTCGGGTAGTGAGTGATACTCGGGAAAATAAGAAAAGTATGTCAAGTGTGAATTCGTTAGTACGTTGACTATTCGAGACTTATATACTACGTACTGGATATAGTTATAGGTTGTGCACTATAGATGAGAGGTGGGGAACTTAAGGGAGTGCGCGTGAAGCTAACGTGTATATAATAACTGCTCTGACTGCATTTTAAATACTTGCTAAATGTTTTTCAAAAGGTTTTGGGCTCTGACCCGTATCAAATCTATTTTCAAAAGAAAACTTTTAGGTGTCCAGTCGCAGGGACGCCAAACTTGATGATTCATTCCAGGCTATGAAGCACGGACACGTAATAAGTGTTTCGACACGTGATACGCGACACGTGATTGATCCAAAAACTAGGATACGACACGTTATGATACGTATAATATATAATATATATTTAAATATATATTAATGAAATAAAACAGGTTTTGTCCATAAAATACATTATTAGAGTATTCTTAACATGAAATTAAGAAAATGGACCATACCAAACAAAATTCGAACACACCTTGACCTTAAGAATCATAAATAAAGCACAATCACCATCACTTGAGTCAAAGCTGACTCGTGGCTTCCGAGAGAGTGTTCGTGCTTCATAAGTGTCCGACACGTTGTCGGACACGACACGTTGGTGTCCGGGAGAGTGTTCGTGCTTCATAGATTCCAGGTATATGTAGCTGCAGTAGTTGTGGAGGTATGCAGGACTTGAGCAGACGCTTCAGTTATTTCATTGCTAGTATAGGATTCTTATTCAGATACTTCAGTTGGGCGTGTTGCCCGTTCAGTTTCAGACTTTGTATTTAGATTTATTTCATTTCAGTTGGATTTTTGATTTGGAGTCGATGGTTTATTCGGCATGCATTCACTTATTTATTTAGTTATTTAATCATGCGACGTTCCAGACTTATCTTTATGTGAATGATTTATATTCTTTTGCTCCCGCATTGTTCTTGTATGTTAATAAAAGATAAAATTTGGCACCGGCTTATTTAACTTAGGTGGTTAGTAATTTAAAATGTTTTCGACAGTGATGCTACGAATGAACCAAATGAGATTCCTCTTTGATTTCAGTAAAGGACTGATCACTCTATATTTAGATAGGCGGGGTGTCACAAATGGCATCAGAGCATCAGATTCTAGTGTCCATAGGACCTGTGCAGCTTACTACGATTTCAGCTTAGCATCCTTTGATATCGAGCCTTATTACTAGGATTATTGCATTCATATTTACATATTCGAGATTACGTTCTTCTGCTATTATTTTTGTATTGACTGTGAACTCATACAATTCGACCTGGTTCCAGATGCCATCTAGAAGAGAACGACAGACTAGGATCGCTCGAGGATTTAATGCTAGATAGGTTCAACAGGTACCTCAGGTACCACAGGGTATGGTGACAGCCACAGAGGTGGCTGGTATTGTGGCCCAAGCAGTTACTGCCGCATTATTGCACTACCAAGATCATCGTTCCCAGCTGATAGGGAGCAGAAGAACAAGGGAATTTAGGACAGGAGGTAACGATGGTGGTGGTGGAGCGCCGATGCAGCAACAATAAATTTCTCGGGGCTGTCAGGCCAAGGAAGCAATGGAAATGGACAGCAGAGCCAAGGCCAACAGAGCCAGAAGCAGTGAGATTTCAAAAGGAGGTGTTTTAGATGTGGAAAGCAGGGCCATAAGCGTCGAACTTGTCCGCAACAAGTTAGGGAACAACCTCGATTTGACCAGCAGGGCCAAAAGCAGGACTTCGCTAGTCGTTGTTTTATTTGTGGGGAGACGCGTCACCGGAATAAAGGTTGCCCACAGCAGGGTAGAGTACAACAACAGGGTGCCCAGCAGGCGCAATTACCCCCTACAGCACCAGCTCCACCGACCCCACAACAGCAGGGGCAACTACATTATGGACGCGCTTATAACGTCCGGTATGCAGTCATGCCGCAGGCGCCACCAACGATTGAAGGTACGATATTTTGTTATTTACTGTATCCTTGGGGAAATGGGATAAGTTTTGGGTGATACAGGTGCATCACAATATGAGTATTAACACTAAAATTTGTGGGTGAGTCGGGTTTAGTGGGTGCGTTGGCAGTATCAACCTTATTATTATGCATATATTTACCGTTGGGTAGCAAGTCCCTTGGGTGCCGCCTACAGGGGAGCGAATAGGGACACTAAAAGGGATGTTTATATCGTGCAATAGTTTTACTCCTTTTGAGAGCTATGAGGGTAGAACATAGTATTATTCCGAGTATTGCCTAGTTAGCGAAGGGTGGAGCGATAGTAGACTGTTATAGTAACATCATCGTATTCGCTGTTCTAGGGTAGGATGTTTTGTTTTAAAAGGTATCACCTGAAAGAGGGTCGAACTTGTGTATACATTATATTGTAAAAGAGAACTTGGAGAGTATATATATCCTGCTATATTTGATCCCGATGCGTACGGACTTTTACCGATGTGATTCAGGGTATATCGGGTTTGCCATTGAGCGAGAGATCGAGCTCGTTATTGATTTAGCGCCAAGGACTTAGGGATAAGGTGAGCGTAGTGTTGTATGACTCCTTTAGAGATGTAGGAGTTGCGGATTAGAGTTATACATCTGGGAACAGGTTTTGGGATTCCTGGTTATGTGCTTTGGGCGGATCTCGATGACCGACCAGGCTAGGTAATAGTGTATCGGGGGGTTCCTTGTTTGGATTTCACTTGCGAGATGTCCCACGCATGAACCTTAGTGAGCGTCGAGAGTTGAGAGATGTATGGTCAACAGGGCACGGACTTAGTACTTTAGTTATTGCACATGTTCGTGGATAAAACAATGAGCGAGAATTATTTTATAATTTAAGGCCAGTGGAGCCTGCCTGGTAGTATTAGGTAAGAAGCATTGTGGAAGGTTTGCACCACTAGTGGGTCGGGGGGACAATCTCGAGAATAATCATATTGTGAATAGTAGGGCAATTGAGTAGACCCTTGACATGTCGGTAGCGTATCGTATGGGCCGTACTGGTGAGTACACCTTGCACATACTCTGAATGTAGAGGTCCTGCATTCACATGACCTGCAATGACCGAGATTCTAATCTTTGGAGGTATGCTAAAATGTAGATTTTTTTTGTTTTTTCTTACTTTAATACGTCCATGATTACCCCGTTTTGAGTTTGGCGCCTTTTTTTTTAATTCCCTGAAGTTTGGTAACTTTTATAGTTAAGGGTCTGTTACATTTAACGATCATGTGTTAGCTTTGACATGTATGTATTCATCTGTTACCTTTGAGATGTCGGCAACCTTTGTCATTTGGTCCAATTATTTATTGTCTTTGCAATTGAGTGCATCAAGAGTTCTTGATATTGTTGAAGTTCCTTGTTTGGATAATAGTAGAAAAGTTAGTGACCTATGGTGCCAAAATGGTAATTATTAGTAACTTATCAAGACGCACATCAACAACAATGAAAAAATTGAAGAATCTTTGATTTGATCCGTCTCTTTTCGTAGGAGCCATCATTAGTGGAATTTGATGCATCAGCACCTTGAAAAGTGGAACACCATATATATGAAAGTTTCTTTCACTTTATTTACACTCATTCCCTACCCTTATAGTTCATATTTAATCCCTAGTCATACAACAGATAACATGTAAGGTACTAGGGGGATGATGCACATGCCTAGGGTGGGGGGCAAGTCTAATTAATGAAAATGTAGGGGATATGTGTAAATACTGAATTGGGATGAAGTAAAAAAACATTGGAAAATTATGGACTAAAAATGCCGATGTCAATCTGCAACTACATTCGATATGAAAAAACAAAGCATGAAAAACTACATTCGATATCATATTGGTTGTGCCCGCATCATCATCAAATTTAAACCAAGCATTTACCCACCACTGCCGCCAATAAATCAGAGTTCACTGAATATTTAACATCTCACCCACTTTATATAAGATCACGATTTAAAATGTTGATATTATTTGATTAATAATACTGTTTTTTCCATTTAATTGTTTTTATGCTAAAATTAAGCTGCATAGTAGCACTAGCATATCAAAACCCAATGTTAGGCTAATATAGTGATATGAATTTGTTTATTTTTCTTTAATTTACTTTAAAATTTATTTCAATTAAATAATTGGGAAAAGGCTTTGTTGAGTTGAGTTGATTTGAATAAGTGGAAATCTCTCCCAATTTTCTTAGTGTAATAGAAGCTCCATGTTGTTGGATATATTACGTATTGGAAAACATGATCCGAAGGAAAAAAGTAGATGTACATGTAAAATGCATTTTTGAGCATTTTTGTATGTAAATGGCATGAGAAATGCCATTATGGTTGCATACAAAGTAAGCCCAATAACGGATCGTGTCGCGTCTTATCGGTTTTGTGCTTAGATTGGCCTCACCTAAACCCGACCCATTTATAGTTGTGTAAAGTCGGTTTGTGTCATGTCGGGTTTGTGTTGTGTATTCGTTACTTTTTGTGGGTTCGTATCGTTTATAATGGGTTCGTGTCATTTATAATGGGTTTGTTCCACCCATTTGTATAATCATGTCCATCGAGTCATCCCGTTAATGACCCAAATATGTTAAGACTAAACCCAATAACCTTGTGTCGTGTTGATGGGTTGTGTAAAGAATTGCCACTCATAGTACGAGGGCACCCCCTGTGTAGTGTTGTGTGTTTGTTTTTTAATAATGTATAACATAAATTACATAATAAAAAAAATATTTTGAACACAAGATTAAAAACATAATAAAAAATATATATGACATTACGTAAAAAATCACATTATAGGAAAAATTAAGTATCATCAAAATGCTGCTCATACTCATAACTTGGTTGTACAGAGTCCTCAACAATCCTGTCGTTATTCTTTATATCCTGTTCATGCTCAGTACATGGTTTGCTCGGACCTTTTTCCAATATTTTCTCCTCTCTCTCGATTTTTTTCTTTGCAAATACATGTTTATTTTTCGTAGAAGTTTCTCTTCATATTGAGGGTCTTATTTTTGTACTCGGTTTCATCTTGCCATCTTTCCTCCAATATTTTATTCTTTTTCCCTAAAGTTATGACTGAAAATGGATAGATGAGGGCTAAGATGTGGATGTTGTATATTGGCACCTCTTCTTTTTTTGCCTTTCTTCCCATTGACCAATTGAAGATGTTTTCAACTATTTGTTGAGGTTGGCAACTTTGGATTAACGAGCAATATCTCGCGTATCGATATTTTAAGGCCCATAGAATACACTGGGTTCTTTCACATTCTCAAGTTAAGAGTCTTAATTATCTTAGGCTAGTCTAGTATTCAATACGAGTCCCCCATACTCATGTCACAATGTGGCTGTGATGACGTGACATGCTCATATATGTCATAATCTTAGTAATTTGTTATACGACTTGTACGATTGTGAAAAAATTCCTGTCATGAATTTTGGGCATCTCCTTTATATGGTGATTTGTATAATGTTAGAGAAATTTATGTTGCAATCAATTGTTACATTTTCATTATTTCGACTTATACTTGCATGTAAACACTTAGCACTTACCCTGAACAGGAGAGATGATGCTTGGTTGCGAGATTAGGAAGGTCCTGCATTCACATGACCTGGAATGACCGAGGTGCTATATCTTTGGAGGTATGCTATAATGTACATTTGTTTTGGAGACGAGCGGACAAGTATTTCCAAGTTTAATTGTAGGCTTATTTTGTTTAATATTTGGTAGTTCATTTTCATATTTTCACGGGCTTTTCCTTTACATATACAATTATAATGTGGAATTCTGTTGTCTCTTTTAGTCCTTTTCCAAACATATATGGAACCTCTCTTCTTACAAGTGGAGAAAGGCCAAATAGACACTTATTCTTGAGAGAGTTTTTAACCTTGGATATTTGATCTACAGACTTTTTGAAATAAAACCTTTTCAAATAAAATACCATTTTAACTTTATTTAACTCAACGTCTAATTAAGGTCTGAAAATAATAGGCAGTCGGGTAACTCAAGTATTAGGATTCATCAATATTGAGAGAGAGTATAAGTTAACAACCTCATAATCAAGAACACTTTCTTTCTCGCGAACCGCATAAGGTCTCTGCTAAAATATTGGTGTTCATTTCGGTTAGTCAAATTCGAGACGCCTTTCTTACATCATTCTAGAATGTCCATCTAGTAACTCTTTTCCTGTTTGATGCACTGCCACTACAAAAATTGTTAAGGTGGCCCATATGGAGGTGTAGCAATTTTTTGACATGAACCCGTTTTACTTGGACAACCCAATTACGACACGACATGTGACACAACTAATTAAAAATGCTTGTTTTAGATTTATTAATACTCAAAATTAGTAATTAAACACAAAGCAACACAACTCGATAATGACACAACTAACCCTAATTGCCACACTACTATGGCCTCATGAGGAAAAACTAAAAAGCTAAAAGTGAAAAATATCAACTTTTAATTATCTGACAGACATGAGTGGAAAATCTCTTGAACATAAGAAACTACTTTTTAATTACCAAATAGTCTATTTAGCAGTGCACAATCTTGATTGTGTATTTGGAGACTAACTTTGGAGTTGTGTATAAAATTATTGCCGTAGGGCTTAGGATTACAGGTTGTGGAAAATCTGAGTTTGTTTTGGCCCGTGGAACTGAAGCTTTGGGGATTTCTTCTGGCTCTGCAGTTCCCATGAAACATGAGGATTTTGAGAAAATATTGAAGACATGTGCAGGTAAAAATATCCCTATGGTGGTAGGAAATTCTGATTTTGTCACAGTTGAGGCTAGAGATTTGCGTGTCATGCCTGGTAAATATATTATTTTTTAGCTAGTTGATTTCTCTTTTTTCCCTTTTTGTTTTCTTAACGTAATTTAATCAACCCTTTAGTCTTGTTATAAATGAATGTCCATGATTGAGTATATTATTCACTCCTCTAGACTTGGTTAATCACGGGACTAGGAGTTAGATAAGGTTATGGGTCGTCTCTTGGTTAATCACGCAATTAGGAAGATTATGATATATTCACACTATTTAGGAATTCCAAAATTGTGATACGAAACATAGCAGAGTATCAGATACACGAAACTGTAAAAATTCCAGAATTATTCAAAATTGTGGCATCAAATTCACAGTTAAAGACCACCGTATCGCGATGTACTATGAGATATAAAAAAAAAATTAGTAATGTTGCATATGAGTCTTGTATAAGATACAATATTATGTAGTTAAGTCTTGTTACTATGTCAAAAAAACCATATGCAAGTCCAATTAATGCACGTGTGGAATTTGATCAACAATAACGGCTCTTTCCTTTTTCCTTTTACGCAGATCATTTTCAATGTCTAATCATTGTCTACGGGGGTTGTAATATCTCCTCTATATTTTTTTTAAAGAATTTGGCTTTAATATCACTCACCAGATACCATCATGGAAGTTGACAACATTAAAGGCACAATATCACTGCTATAATCCAGGTGTTAAGTTAACTATATGTGGAACCTACATGGGTTTGAAATGTTCTGTCGATAAAACTGGGTTAATAACCACTCGAAAGATTGTTATAAGAAGTAAAAAAGATGCAATGAAGTTTTTGATTTTTAAAGTATTATTTTATTTTATTTGATGACGGGGATCTAGTATTTCTTGAATTTTATTGAAAATTCGCCTCATAGGACTTGCCCTTTGGCTTTCCTTTGGAAATAAAAATAGGCCTTACAATTGAGATCTAGAGAATCCAAAGGGTGCCAAAAGGAGTTTACTTTGGCGGCTGAAATGTTATATTATTAAACCAACTTGTGGAGGTTCCTGTGAGAGAGGACTACAGGGGTTCGTGATGGAGATTAGGATTTCGGACGAATCCAAAGGGAGAAATGAGTGGACAGACGTGGAATTAGTAGGAGAGGTCAGGAGAAATATGATAAATCTTCAGAACCTCAACCATAAAATTTTGGTAAAACATGAGGAAGATTAAAAATAAAATCTGAGAATAAAATAGGTAATTAAAAAACCTGAATTTTGATAGTAATATGAGAGGGCCACTTCTAGTCATGTATGATGATTTATCTTGGAATGTGAGGTATTAAGGGGACAAAACAAAAGAAAAAACTATGAAAAACATCTTGAATAATGAAAATCCAGACCTGGTAGTTTACAAAGAAACAAGGTAAGGAAATTGTGGTTGTGACCCTTAAAAACTTTTGGCTTTGAGGCCCGATTTCGAAAATTTCTAACTTAGAAGAGCAGTTCATTGAGTTCAATTTTTCAAAGAGGTCCTTCGCTCAATTTAGTTAGAAATTTATGACCAAAACGCCCACCGACGTTGGATTTTGTTCAACGTCTACCACCTCCGACCGACGCACCGTGAATAGACTGTTTGTTAGGGCTTGATCCAAAGAGAAAAAACTGAGTTCTTCAGATTTCTGTCACCAGATTTCTTCACTGGTGTTGCCCTTAACATACTATTCATTCTGATTTGTTTTTAAATTTGCAATGTATTTCAATGGCTCTGTTCCTTCATGAGTAGCAACATTTTTCACATTTAATTTTTCATGATGATTTTTGATTTTACTCTTGTAAAGTACATACAAATGTGTGTAGATATATCATATATCTGTGTGATTTTGTCTTGTCTTACTTGTGTATAAGAAAAGTGGGAGTTTTCTTTGTTTGGCGGTAAATGCAAATTTCTAAGTGTTTTATTGAGTAATTTCTCAGGAAAAGTTGGTAAGAAATTTACATCTCAGAAAAAATTGAATGTAAAATTTTCAGCAAATTGAGTTGGAGATTAATAATTGATTGCAAAATTTTCAGCAGATTGACTTAGAAATTCAACGAACTCACTTTTATGTATCCATATATAAATTGGTTATATTCATTTTAAGTAGCTAATTTTCATCTTAGAGTTTACATTCTGAGCTATTCCACATCTAGTGGAATTTTTATCCAAAGGACCCGGACTCGAATGAACTTTTACACTGTACTTCCTCTCGAACGAAAGTGTATGAAGGACTTGAGGCAGAATGACCCAAAAAGGCAAGGGTAGGGAGAATCTAGTTGCGTCTATCAAAATTAAGGATTGTTTTTTCTTAAATTGTCTGGGGGAATGCAGGAGGAATAATTATCATGTGGGTGTGAGAGTTCTTAAGATAAATGGGTCTTTTAAGAGAGTTCTCATTGTTACTTAGGATTCACCCCTCAACTGGGGATGATTGGTGGTTCTCTGGGGTGTATAAGACTTGTACACAGAGAAGTAGGAATGCGTTTTGGGAGGAGTTAACAGGGTTATATGGGATATGTGGGATAAAATGGTAGATAGAGGGAGACTTTAATGTTATAAGTTTTACTTCTAAAAAAAGATGGAGAAATGGGACGAGTTAACAGTGTTGTGTGGAATGAAGTCATGTATGTGTGTGTATATATGGTGGGAGGGAGAGAATGCATACAGCACCTTCTAATTCTCTCACACTGCTAAACTGTAAGAACTAGCATTTTTTAACCCAAGATCTACTGTTGGTTCAATTGGAAGGGGGAAATAAATATTTGGAATTTTTGGATTATTTTTTTGGATTCACGTCATCTCAATTGCTTTCTTTGATTTAGCCTCGTCACATCTGAAAGTCCCAATTGATGTAGGTCTTCTGTAAGTACTGCCAGAAGAACCCTCTTCAATCTTTCTAACCTTCTCTCCACTTTCTCTTTTTCTGTTGATGAATCTGAATATAGATGATTATTAGTATAAAAAATTGAAGAGTATTGCTAGAATAGCAGAAGCTGAGTCCACCAGTGGTGGATCTGTGGTTGATGATGATGCGTGATATACTGTTTTGTCTAATTACCACAGTTAATTATATTATATAATAGGAAATCAGCTTAATGAGTCTTTTGAAAAGGTTTTGAAAGAGGGAGTTTAGTTTAAGGGAGTGTGGAGTCTGGATAAGGGTTTAATTCGAGTTCCTTCAATGTTCTTTTGCATCTTACCCATGAATATGGGTCCATTGGATCCATGAACGCAGTATCCTTCTATACCGACCTAAGTGTCCCATTTATTGATGTTGGTAACGACTATGAGGTTTCAGGGTAGGTGATGTATGCACGCAGTTGAAATAATAAGAACAATCTCTCAATCTATCACGTCTTATGGACAAAATCTGAATTAAAATGGAGGGTGGGGTGGGGGGGGGGGGGGGGGGGGGGTGATGTGGAACGGGAAATTTGTATACTTTTTACCAGTCTTCCTCTTTATGGCTCCTAGTCGAGGTAATTACTGAAAAGGGGAGGAAGGTGGGACGTGAGTTGAAGTCTTGTGTTTAAAACTGATTGTACATTTTGTTTAAATAATGGATTGGACTTATATTTAGAGTTGTGGAATAACTCTAGAGGTTTGAGTTCTATGAATCACAACCCTTTATTAAATATGAATGGTTGTGATTATATTAGAACAACTAACTGTTTGAAAAACCTCAACACTTTTATTTTTTTCCTATGATTTAATCCTTAAAAAAAATAGGCATTTGGGTTAGGGAGTAATTTTGGGGGTTCTCTTATCAGCCACCAAAATTACTTTAGTGAATTTTCTATCCAACACATTTTTATTCTTTGTAGACATAATTTCAGGGGTACTATATTTATGAACGCTATCCAGTTTTCTGTATTTTTTATTATTTTTTATTTTTATAGCTTTTCCATGTATGTTAATTATAGTTTTTGTGATATATATTGTTTTCCTCTGTTTTTTTTCAATTTCCAGGTACATTGGCAGCCACATATAAAAAAAACTTGGCGGTGAAGGCAAGCCCGATGAAGTAATGCAATCAGATTAGTAAATTTTTCCCATCAAATGATTTCAGTCTTCAGACACCTTTCTCTACTCCAACTTGTCTAAATTTATGCACATGTGCACTCGAGAGATGCAGGTTTTACTACATGTGCACACAATATCTGTTTACTAGTTGTTGTGAGTTGGATTTTGTTCTAACACCTATTGACACATAATATCTGTTTGCTAGTTAATATAAGTTAACACTGTTCTTGTCCTTTAGTCCCATAGTTTTTTGATGCTTCAGCTTATGCAAGATTCATGTTAAACCTCATTAAGTGATGGTAAAAAAATTGGACGCTAATATTTATTTGCTTATTGGTGTGAGTTTGTGTGATCAACAACCTAAACAGGTAAGACGGTTTCATACCTTCACGCATTTTAAATCAACATAAAGCAGTTGATCACGTGAACTTCTTCTCAAACCTGAACAGGGTTTTACCCCTTCAATTTCTACCAATGGGTATTAAAGTGTGCATAGTTTGTTCTATATATTTGCCAAAAAAAGAAAAAGAAAAAATGATGAAAACAACCAGTTGTGTATTTATCTGTTATATACACTTTTTTGCCCTCTTTCCCAGTTAATTGGTTATATATTTACATGTTTCATTGGTTCTATCAAATTATCTATAATTTAGCCAAGGTCATGGATGCAAGATGGGGCATTATAAATGCGGATGATATGGGTTGAGTAAAGTGTCCACAACATCAAACTATCTGTTATATTCAATTATTTGCACTCTTTCCTAGTTGTGGTTACACGATTAATGATTCTACCATATTATTTATAAATCAGCCATGGCCACTATTGGTGATGATGCTTTAGATTGTATTGCTGTGCGAGACTCTCCACCATGACATAAAGGGTGCAAATGCATCTGGGATCCATGCAACTGAACTTGGACTCACTAAATTTGGAGAAGTTGCCGATCAATCTTCTCTACACGCTCTTTGCATGCGTATCCATCATACGTATTGCCTTCATTTAGGTGGTAATCCCTATATTGGTAAGAATTCTTATCTTCTACTTTTTACATGAAAAATCTGACGTTGCATTTTTTTCCCACGAAAAATACTTATTTTTATGCGTATTAAAATTTTTCGGTCCTTGATTGCAAATATAACTGAACAGTAGTCTTTAATGTGATACGTGCTCCGTCCTCCCCCCCACCCCCAAACTGGAAAAGTAAGAGAGAGCCTCCCCAAGCCACTCATTTTTTTATTATTTTTAACTCATCATAGAAATGAAAATTGTTTTTTCAACATTTTACCAACTTTGTAACCAAACTCACCATAAAAGGTATTGTAGAGCTCTGATGGTCATGTTTTTAAAGAGGAGGGGTATTAGTTAATATGTATTTGTTCCCAGGATATTATTTTCCTTTTTGATGATTTTTCATCGCAATGCAATAGAGAAAGCAACCTCTACGATAGAGGACTGCGATATTATACTTTTATGTTTTTTTTTCGAGATCATGATTTTGGGCATTATAATTGTATGCTGCTAGACACTTTCGCTTCAAGAGGAGATGCAGAAGGCCATTTTGGAGGCTGAAATCATTCTGTTTTCAATATCAAATTTCGCCTCTGATTTTATTTTTCATTTTCTATAACTATCTTTAAAGAATTGGAAAACGTGTTCACTTATATAAAATAAAGACCGCTCTCTTTTTTTTCCTCTACCACCGGCACCACGACCACCGACACGAGAAAATATGATCAATTGTTGAAAATATAGATTATTATTCATCTTTTTGTCCTCCGCTGCCACCACCATATCACTGCCGTAATGTCGTGTATTGATTATAGGAAACAGCATATCGTTGTTAATATGCCTTTTTATGGATTTGTAGGTTCTCCATAGAAGAAAGTGCCTTAAAAATGATAAGCTTTTCTCCAGTCAGCTTTCTTCCATCTGAACTCGGGGAAAACATCGTGGCTGTTAAGATCGTGGGTGGTTCCCAAACATGAGCATTACTTGAAAGCCTGCATTGTGACACATTTATTTGGTCTCATTTTTTTTTGTGATTTGACGTGTGTTTAATTGATTACTCAGAATCTAAATTATAGACAATTTCAGTGAATCTCAATTATAGATCGCATTGCAAAGTCACTTTCTATGTAAAAATGGTTGTACCATTTGTTCTATGATTCACATGCAATTTAGCTATTTTCTTAAATGGATTCTAACGGTCTAAATTATAGACAATTTAAATCATTGGAAAATACTTCCAGCAGTTTTCCAGAATCAGTGTAACTATTTTTCTGGGATAATTTCTAATGCCATGTGATGAGGGAGGTATGGGGTTTCACTTTAGGGAAGATGTGGTTAAAGCTACTGGCGGTGAAAATGTTCTGGAAATATCAAACGGAACACTTTCTGTGGTCCAGATTTCTTGACTCAAACATCCAGCATTTGAATGTCACAAGCATGTAGCAGACTATAAAACTGGTAAAGCTATTAAGATAAGATCACTGATGAAGATTGTAACTCAAATTCCAATAATACAAAATAAACAAGATAAAACATCCCTTGGCGATCAGAATACTTGGGTGAATCCAATATTTGGCATTGATAAACTTTTCATCCCTCATTATGAGGATCATGGGAACTCACAAGTTCAGTTTGGTTAATACTAAGGAAGATCAGTTGCATTAATCTTAGTAAGGAACATCATAAACTATTATGTAGAAATATATCCTTTATGCATTCCTGCATAATGCTATCATGCCATGTAGCACATATTTAGAAATTCAAACACACTTAAAAAAACAGTTACTTTCAAAATGGCTACAATTTCGGTTGCATTTTGTGCACAATACAAAAAATCTAAATTTAGAGAGAGAGAGAGGAGGGGGCTGGTTAAAAAGAGGATTATTTAGATTAAATTCACAGAAAAAATAAGATCAATATACTGAAGTTAGATTATTAGAGAGAAGCGCGGAGGAGATCTACTTCTCTAACTCAAATTTATTAAACCATTGAAAGTGGAGGGTGGATGCCACTTTTAATTTCACTCTCCATATTTGGTTGAACATTGAGAGGATAATATAATGATTCAATTTACCAGAAAATTGTAATATACTTAGGGTGTTTGTAAAACCATGACTAAGTTCATAATTTTCATTTGACTCTCAAGTTGGTCCATCCACTGTTTATTTATTTATTTTAGTGTTACCCAGTCCACTTTCACAACATATTCATTTGAATAATTTAAATTAAGTAGTGCTCTAGAGGATTTTTGTTCTCATGTATAAATATGTATTAAACATTTGTTCTTGGTTTCTACTTTAAATGCTAACTACTATTTTTCATGAAATTATTTACATTTTGTTTCATCAAAAGGATGAAATATTAAAAAAAAAATCACGTATAAGAACTAACTACCATGTAATAACATTTTGAAAGGCATGTGAGAAGTGTTAGTCGAATAATTGGTCAGTAATCACACTTTTCTCGAGAACTTGCTCCATTGTTTAATGTACCACTTCTTGGATATCTATTAGATTATAATATATGGTTACAATAAATTAAACTAAATGTGATGTATGTAAGATGATTCCAATGCAGATTGAATCAGTTCATTTTGTAATTACTTTGGTTGTTTTGAGTTTTGAATCATGTTGAGCTGTGATAATATTAATATTAGGGTGATATATATATATATAGTTTCATGAGAAAATAATACTTAGCACTTAAAGGAGATCAAATTATAACAATATCAATATCATTGAGAACATACTTGAAGGGATATTCTCTTGTATTTCAGATTATTACATCAAACAAGAAGGTGTATTGAATGAAAAAATGTGAATATTGTTAATCAAACAAACTTAATTTAAGTTGTGCAATGGGTCGAGCATCCTATTCATAGGAGGGTACAATCTCAATCTAACAAACTATATCATTTAACTTGTACTCAACAAAGCTAAACATATTGTTGCTCAAATGCAGTTAAAGAGGTGTAGACTTTACAAAATATAACCAGGTTGAGCATGATGGAAAATTGGAAATGAAGTGATGGAAATCTTTGATGTTGGTTTCCCACCTCTAAACCTCCATCAATCAACAGCTTCTGGTGTTCTCAACTGGCCAAGTGATGAATTATTTAAAAAAATGCGAGAAAATATAGGCCCAAAGTAAATTTGGAAATTGGATATTGACATCAACAACAAGGAATAAAAGAGAATGGGGTTAAAGATGGTACCTATATTTGGCTCTCAATATTGAAGGATAGTATACTACAACCGAGGTTTGCGAGTGACTAACTCAAATTGGAACATTAATATATAGTGAATCAAGATGCAGTACGACACTAGTATATCACTATCCTCTTTGGGCCATTTACCCATGGTCTACAGAAGAAATAATTTCATTTCTAGAAACCTCATTTGAATTTTTCGCCATGGTCAACAAAGAAGTTAGTGTTGAGAGATGTTCAAAATGATAACAGGAGCTTAATTTGAAATGGTAAAAAAAGTTCACCTTTTTTTTTTTAGAGGAAACACTGTTTTTTATGCTATTAAGGTGTGTAGCACTAAGAGACTTATGCCTAAGTACCCTTCAAACCAAACATGCCCTCCGCTATCTAGCAATAACAGTAAAAATGGCAACCATATCATGTATGCCCTTAGAAAATTTGAATCTGAATAAAGCAAAGGAAAAATTCAGGTATACAATAATTAGATTAGAATATTGTTATTCTTCAATTGTTTCCTCAATTAACATTATACATGGAAATGGGTTATGTCGTATTGTGTTCCTGTCAAAAACTGCTCAACCCGTACCCGAATCGTTAAGTGCCATGTATAGTTCGTGTCATATCATATCGGGCTATGTTTCCTATTTATATCGCGTATTTGCTTTATATAATATGTTTGTTCCCCATATGGTTTGGTCCTCATCACCTACTTGTGTTATCGTGTTCAACGGATTACCCGAAACTCATTAATGGTCAACCCATTAACTGATAATTTTGTATCGATTTGTGTGCCATGTCTAATTTCCCCATTAACAGATAATTTTGTGTAGATTTGTTTCGTGTGACATGTCTAATTCCTCACACAACCAAGTAAAAAAACCCTCCACCATCACCGCCATTCACCCCACACATGCTCTATTGTTTTTCACTTGTTTTTTAGGCTTGGTTTTATTATTTTGTCTGACATAATTTTGTTGTATGCCATGTTTTAAGCAAGGGAGGCATTCAGGAAGCATGCCAAAGTTCGAGATTGTCAGTTCATTTTCTTAATAACTAACAAAAATTTCACTATCTCACCAAATAACTTAACATAAACCATAACAATGTTTTTTGTAATGACTGGAACTTTGATTTGTGGATTTCAATATTTTATTGGGTGATTATCATTTGCTTATTAAAGTTCTTATGATTATTTGGATATTGGAGGATTTATTATTTTTATCTAAACACACTTGAGATCAACTTGCAAAATTAAAGTAAAATTTTAATTAACTGAGATTTAATTAGGTAGGATAAGTTTAAGATAGTTAAGTGTTATGTCAAGAATTGGAAAAATTATAAAACGATGAGATGGTGTGTAATTGGGATTATACTAAGAAATGATGAATCAAAATTTATTTTGATTGGAATATAATTGAAATTCAAATACCAATTGGGTTTATTTAGTGGATATTTAATTGTTTTAATTAGTATTTAAAGAATGATAAAGTTCGTTTGTAGATTGGGAATTTCAATTTAATTTGGAAGGCTTAATTTGGAATCTTTAATTGAGGTGAATTTGAGTTTAAATTCAATTGGGAGTGAATTTGGGTTTGGATTGAATTAAGAGTGAGTTTGAGTTGAATTTCAAAAGAGTCTTGTTTCTTAGTTAAAGGAGAATTTTCAGAGTAAGGGGATCCCTTTACGCAATCCCTAGTTATGTGTCATTTGATGGCATGTTAATCCCATAAGTTGTTCGAACGATCTATGGGTCGTTCAGACAACATACCACCTTGGCTATCCTCATGTCAGCTTGGAGGTAGATACTTTATCAACCTCATTTCATTATTAGGGGAACGATTCAAACCATTTGAGACAACATCTAGGGTCTATAAAACCTTGCAATTTATTTTCATTTTTTTTTGTTTTTCTCTTAAATATCTTAAATTAAGTTCCTACAATCAAATCCTGAACTAAAAACATCCAGAATTCTTGAAAGCTCATTAATGACTGTTTTCATACTTACCATGCATTTCATAGAAATATCAAACAAGAAGTATGTGAGATGAATCAATACAAAACATAAAAAAAAATGAGCAGTGGCTAATATCAAATGATCAATCTACCTCTATAGTTTAGCTAGTATGTAAAACAGAGAAGTGACCAACAAGCCTCGCATTTGGGTGATGCAAAAGCATGGGGAAAAATATGATAATATTCAGTTAACATGGTCTCAAATCATATCGAATGCTACAAAATTGTATTCGTTCAACACTCATCCCTAAGAGTAAAGAAATACTAATATTCCTCTACTCTTAGTTGTGCTCTAATTGTCTCCGTTAATACAACATTTGCCAATACTTTAATTGTTTGTATCTATTTGATTTGATCTTGTTCTCAATTATGCCATCTTAATGAATTGTTCAAATTGTTTGAAGACAGATGTCTAATTTTTGCCTGACATTTTGTCTCCCAGATACATTTACATCCTTGTGCACTGAGTAAGAAATCTTAGTTACAATACTACTACTTGCTTACTATTAGTAGTAGGTAGTAAATAATGGCTTCTAAATTTCGTGACTATTCATTTTCGGAAAAACACAGACCGGACTCTTGTAGTTGAAACTACATGTTGAACTTTGGATGAATGCTTCCACTCACCGGTTTAACTCATAGTGCCTCATATAAGCGCCCCTCCTCAGCAGGCCAGTGCATTTTAGAGAAAAAAAATTCAAATCATAATGATTAATATTTATCTACCTTAGGCCTAAATCCTGATCTCTCCAAGGAAATCATGAACAGCTTGCTTAGAACCCAAACCTCCTAAGCTGAAATCAAGATTGTGGTCTTCTGCATTACTTAACGATTTTGAGGAACATGCATAATTGAATTTAATGCAATATTAATTCCGTTCTAAACGTATTATTTTAATAAAGATTCAAGTGGTTTAGATTCAATTCACCTAAAGCCTAGTGCCAACCATTGGTTATGGTTTCATGTACAGTAGGAATAAATGTCAAATTGTGGGTCTATACAATACTTGAGTTAGAGGAAGATTAATTGATAGTGGAGAAGCAATTTGCAACAATTTAAGAAACTACATACCTTCACAGCATGTTTAGCAGAAACTAAATACAACTTCAAACCTTCTCTTTATTTGCTATAGAGCCAAATATCTGGCATTTTTTACATCAGTGGTTAATCTTGTATCACCATAAAAATCAATACAATTTATTAATATGCGCTTTTATTCAGTTCCACGTGCAAAAGAATTCACATATTTTAAAAGATTAATTTCTTATATCAAATACTTTACTGATTTAACTGCAATTTGATCACAGAAATAAGGTAAAATCTTCAAAATTTCCAAATTCCTACATTTGCAATGTGATTTTGAGGAGGAGAATAATAGTCCACTTGATATCAGATAACCTCATCTAGTGAAATCTCAGTTCTGCTAGGGGCTATAAAGAATGAGTTGCCATAGTTTTTTAAGTCAAAACATGTCTAGGTCTTTGATTTTTTTGTTCCTAAAACTAAAACTAGGGCTTATTGAATCATTATATTTACATGGATAGAGAAATGGTGAATCAAAGGTTAAAAAATTCTACAAAAAAAAGAAGAATGTGAAAAATCAAACATACTTTTTTTTGCTTCTTCAATGAAATTTAATAAATCTTTTTTTGTGCCTTAACTTAAAAGGCACATGCCTATCACTTATTGAATTCGCCTCGTCCTACCGGAGGCGAGGCACTATCCTGCTCCTTGCTTTATGTGAACTTAGCACCTTTCTTTACATGTTCATTCATATGATAATTTACGAGTTCAAAAATGGAGGAAATGATAGTACAATTAAACTATGATTTCAATTGGAAATGGAGAATGTTTTTTTCCAAGTACACTTGAATTATTCTCTTGGGTCGAAAACTGGACAAGTAGAAATGATCATATACTAAAGATGATATTTATTTACAGTTATAAGGATAATTTTTGTTAAGCGGCAATTAGGATACTTATGAGTAACAAATTTAATATCATAAAAAGAAATTGAAATCTGCAGAAACAGAGAAGATATATTAAATTAACTAAAAATTAAAAGAGGAAAAAATGACCTAGGTAATTCCTCCAAACAAACCTGGTAATTGTGTTCGGTCACCTCATATAATGATTTGAGTCTGTTGATTATCGCGTCATCCCTATTGACTTGTCACCAAGTCTATACGCTATGACTGGTGAGAATATATAATTTAAACTAAAAGAGAAGTATCATGATTTTTTACCTATAATTCTGTAAAGGAAGGCAAAAAACACACACATTAAGGAGAAACCAACCTATGTAAGAAAAAAGAGCACAATAAGATAATGGAAGTGACTTCTAAGTTCTGAACATGTGGGCAGGCATCATTATACTCTAAACGAGCCATATGGGCAGCTATTTCCATAATTGAGATTATTTTTTCAAATGTTTATTTTCTAAGTATTTCCCTTTTCAAGAAATGAACTTGTGGATCAACACGGAAAATATATATACATTACTATACATAAAAACAAAATTTTATACTGCATAAAACAGAAAAAAAAGAGGGTGATGTTTAAGTGACACGAGGAATAATATAAACCTATTCCCCTCCTCCTTTATCCGGGCTTGGGACCGGCAATGCAAAATATATCTTTGCATTGGCAGAGTTAAAAAAAAGGTTTTACCTAATCTAGCAAAAAGAAATCAGCTGTTAATAACATAACAAGCATAGTCAATAACAAGTCCCTAACAAATATTAAATACATGAAATCCACGAACAACATATGTTTAAGTCAAAGCACAATGAACATAATTAAAACAAGCATAAACTATAACAAGTCCTTAACAGGAATTAATAATATGAAGTCATCAGACTATACATCAAACACAACCATCCAACATAATTGACAAAGGCTTTCGGCCACACCATCCAGATTCCAGTACTAAGCTCTTCGAGCTTCTCAGTCCATCCTTATTTTCCCAAGTAAAGATAAGCATCCAGGGGTAGTGTTCGTCCCTAGAAAGGCAACAATGATAGTCAAACTTTGGAATAAAGTTACATAGCTTAATAGGTGTCCACATTTTAAAATGAAATAGAAGAGATGCACAATTGGGGGTAGTCCTCTCATTTTAAATCAGCCTCAAAAGGGTGTGAAAATATCCTTAGCATTTTTTGAACCCTGCCCACCTCTATAGAAGGTGGTAGTAGGGGTGTTAACACAAAATGAAGTTATCGGGTTTATAGCAGGTTTAACGTTCTTGGGTCACAATGCCGTATGATGAGTTGTATCTATCCCTAGCAAGCCTCAACTCCCATATCGATTTGTGGGTGTAAATAGTTTACCGGGTCATAAACAGGTTACAGATTATAAACTGGTGAAGAGTGTGACATTCAAATAATAGGAAGCTCGTCCACTACAAAGTAACAATCCCTAGAAAAATAGAAGAAGATATGAAAGTATGTCTCGCATTGTCACACTACATGGTATATGTGCTGTAGTTGTGTAAACATTGCATAAATAAAATGTTTCTAAAAATGAAGGACAGCTAGCTGCTAAGAATGTAATTTAATTACCATTGAGCAGGTAATTAGTATAATGTAAAGAGAAAATAATAGAAAATATCTTAATTACCAATCAGACACATTAAAGTTACGTGTCCTATGACATGTTGTATCTATCCCTAGCAAGCCTCAACTCCCATATCGATTTGTGGATGTAAACGGCTTACCGAGTCGTAAACGAGTTACGGATTATAAACGGGTGAAGAGTACATTCAAATAATATGAAGCTTATTAACTACAAAATAATAATCCCTAGAAATATAGAAATATAGAATAAGATATAAAAGTAGCTCTTGCTTTGTCACGCTACATGTTATATGTGCTGCAACTGTATAAACACTGCATAAATAAAAATGTTTCTAAAAATGAAGGATAGCTAGCTGCCTAAGGATGTAATTTAATTACCATTGAGCAGGAAATTAGTAACAGAAAGGAGAAAATAATAGAGAGTAATTGAATTACCACTGAACAAATTTTTTTTTGTGAGTGACAATTCTGCAAACACTTTACCTGCGCAAATAAAAGAGTGTATTAATATACATATATATATATGAATATAAGTGAAAAATAGTAAATAAAATATACGAGTATAGTTAGAATAAAGAAAATTGAAGAAGAGAAACTCACTTAGACATATCAGAGACTGTTGTACCATCTATTTCGACTTTAGCATGTGGGGCAATCTGAGACCATCTTTCCTTTAATAGAGGACAGTTTTTGATATATAGTCTCTTTAGTTTGGCAAGGGGTTCTCTGGCTGGCAGACCTTTTAGTCTCTCACAGTTGTATAGATATAGCCTTGTAAGAGACGACAAGTTGCTAAAGCAGTGTGGCAAAGCTTCCGCCCCATATCCATCTAGGTATAACCATGTTAAGTTCGTAAAGTGTTGTTGTTGTATAGCATTGAGAGCCGAGAATGAAGTCACATCATCTGACAAGGGACCAAGAAACAATCCCTCCAAGCGAGTAAGGCTACCTAATCCCTCCGGCAAACAACTCAATTTTTCACATGAAGTTATCTCTAAAGAAGAGAGAGAACAACATGTCGTTAACTCAGGTACAGAGATGAGATTCCTGCAATTATGTATGTGTAAAGAAGAGAGAGAACAACATGTCGTTAACTCAGGTACATATATGAGATTACTGCAACCACTTATATCTAAAGAAGAGAGAGAACAACATGTCGTTAACTCAGGTACAGAGATGAGATTCCCACAACCACTTATATCTAAAGAAGAGAGAGAACAACATGTCGTTAACTCAGGTACAGAGATGAGATTCCCACAACCACTTATGTCTAAAAACCAGAGAGAACAACATGTCGTTAACTCAGGTACAGAGATGAGATTACTGCAATCTTGTATTATCAATGTGTGGAGAGAGGTGCAGAATTGTAGTAGCCCACTCGGCAGACATGTTAACCCTTCACATTCTGATATATATAACTCTTTAAGGGATGTGAGGCCTTGAATGCTTCCAATGGAATTGAGATTCTTGCACCTCCATATCTTCAACTTTTCGAGGAACAAAAGGGTGTGGAGACCATCAGGCAAATTACTCAGTTTCGAACAGTTACTTATCTCCAGCTCTTGAAGTAAGCTGTTGCAGCAACCCCGCATGGTGGTCAATTTGGGATCTTTATTGTTTTCAAATAGCCCATCCGGTAGACAACCTAACTCATCCAAACCAGAAACCCTTAATTTCTTGAGACGTGGAAAACGGCTCGGAAATGTGGTCAATTTGGGACACCTCTGGATTGTCAACTCCTCAAGGCGAGGAAACACCACATGATCGTCTTCTGCTTCCATCCATTCCTCCAGATTGGGCATATCTTGTAAAATGAAACTGATCAACACTGGAAATGATGCTGACGTCCCATTAGTACGAGTATTGTTGGGAGAATCATTACGATGACCATAGAATGACAAATTTATGCGTCTCATGTTATTCATTCGCCATAACTCAAGATATCGAAGATTTGGTAGTTGCCCAAGCATTGGGATATGCTCACATCTGTTGCAATCTTCTAATTTTATCTCCATCAAACTGTCAAGAGGCAACCAATCACCCTTACCATCCTTATTCACAGCCATTTTCATCATCCACGTTGGGAACTTATCACCCAAGAAGTTTGAAACAGAGAGGCTTTTCAGATTCGGGTGAGGCTGGAGGCCTTCCAACACGTCCTCATCGTTAGACCTGCCTTCGTCCTCATTCCACACAAATCTCAGCTTGTACAAATTCGTCTTTCCAATTAAATCCGCTCTTTGAGCTTCCTCTCTACCACTTACTTCTTCAAGATTTCGTATCTCTAGCTCGCCCCTGAGGTGTTTTAAAAAACCCAGCTCATTAAGTTGATGACCCTTGACTTGCCCTACACTAAAGAATGATAGTGTTTGAAGGCAAACCAGCAGCCCGATCCCAGCTGGAATCTTGAAGTGATGGCAATTTGTATCGAGATGGAGGTGTCTCAGGCTTATCAAATTACTCAATTTATTTGGAAGCTCCTTTAATGATTTGCACCGACCGAGTCTTAAAGTCTGCAAATTGTAAAGCTTGCAAATAGATACAGGTAAAACTTGTATTTCAGTGTTCGACAAATCAAGATACCTCAAGTGTGTAAGTGTGCCAATTGAATTTGACAACTCTTTTATCTCAGCCCCGTCAAAATTCAAAACCCGCAAGCATTTAAAGTCTTCTGTATTCTGAGGCATACTACTCTTTAAGAATAACGTGTGCAAATATCCAGCCTTTTCTTTCAACATTGTGTCGATTGTATCTCCACTCGAATACAATGCTAAATGCCGAACCTTAGGGATAACTTTTACTGTAGCATCCTCCAGACTATGGTTTTCACACTTTGAAATATGTCGGGAAAGATCATGCACAAGATCATGCATTTGACAACCAATAATATTATTACATTCATCCTTTTTTACATCTTGAAACAAGGAATTCCACAAGATAACATTAAAAAATTCATTACCTGTATCCTCCATTAACTTGTTACTCTCCTCATCCGATTGAAGGAATCCTACAGCCATCCAGAGTTGGATTAGTCTTTGTTTTTCTATGTAGGCATCTTGCGGGAATATTGAACAATACGCAAAACATTGCTTCAGGGATGAATATGGAAGATTATCGAAACTCAACTTCAGTATACTTAAGACAACCTCTTCATCTGTAATCGAACCCCAAATTTGACTAATTTGAACCTCCAACCACTCGTGTCTTTCCTTCTTAGCAAACAACATTCCCCCAATGACATTTGCTGCTAATGGCACCCCGTGACACTTTCTTGCAATCTCCATTCCTATGGTCTCCAATTCAGGGGTCATCTGTGTTCCTCCGGCTGCGAATGCTTTTTGTTCAACTATCGACCAACAATCTTCATCTGACAGCCCTTCCAAACAATGAGTTTCACGCGTCCCCATGATGGATGCCACCCTTTGCTTACGGGTGGTGACAAGAATGTTGTTTCCTTTGGTTTTATTAACTCCTAATAAACAACTTCTAAAATCCTCCCAATCATAGGGGTCTTCATTCCAGACATCATCAAGTATCAAAAAATATTTCTTCTCTCTCAGCTCTTTTTCAAGTTCTCCAAGTATTACATCCTTGCTACGTAAGTCACATTTGGATTTTTTCAGAGATTCTAGAATCTCTGTTAGAAGTCTCTTGGTATCAAAGTTATTAGACACACATACCCAGATTTTGACTTGAAAATGAACATTTATTCGCTCATCATTGTATATTTTCTTAGCCAAAGTTGTCTTACCAAGGCCGCCCATTCCCACTAGGGGAATAACGGAAAGAGCTTCTTGATCGCCTGAATTAAGCAACATTTCCACTATTTTTGATGCTTCATGGTCCCTTCCTATGACTCTTGAAGTGTCAACGAATGAGTCACTCTCACGATTTACAGCGACTTGTGGAAGAACCATACCTACACCTCCCCTTTCGAGTCCAAATTCAATTGCTTCTTTGTTAATCTCCTTTAAGGATGTATTGATGTCCTTGATGTTATTAGCCATTTTATGACGAAACACAATTGGGTTAGAGAATGAAAAGAAGAAGCATACCTTCCTCTTCATTTGATTTTTGATCTCCACCTTGCGTCGAAGAATTTCATAAGCAAACTCATCCAACACGTCATCGGCATCATACGCTACATCCTTAAGCCTCTTCAACCACTCCTTAACGCCCTCGTCCATCGATTGTCTTCTCTCAGCGTCACGTAACACTGCTCGAATCATGGTTAACGATCTCCGGAGGCTAGTTAGTTGTTTCTTGAAACCCAACACCAGGCTGATTTGTTCCGTAAGAAGTGAGTCCACCTTCTTGAATACTGTATCTGCTACAACTTGAAGGAGAATTTCAGCCATCTTGTTTTGTGTGTTCTTAAATGAAAAAAAAAGATGCTTGGAGATTATCCTCAAATTTGAATGCTTCTTTCAGATTTAGAATAATGGGTTGGAGGAAAAAAGAAGGCAGAGGGCAGCTTGTGGTGTAGTTTTGTGATAAAGCTAGTAAAGTAGAAAAGAAACAATTTATGCTATGTCCCACCATTTATTGACTCTTCAGCAAAAGTAATTTGACCATTCTGCAAATGTATTACGAACTTGTGGTGGGAAAAAGACCTTCATTATGTTTGTAGATGAGAAAGATTCTTGGTGATAAGGATACACTTTTGTAAAACTTCATTGTGGTGGTCAATTTCAATTCCTGAGTCTGATTTTTTTTCCGGAGATTCCAAATTTTGGCCAAAACAAAAAATTCATAAATATTGAAAATTTGATCAAAACTGAGAAATGAAAAAACAAACGGAAAACTAGAAAATTTTAGAATAATTCAAAAAACAGTTTTAAAAAGTAGAAAATTCCCAGTTGGGATATACTACAAAATTTTGGAATAGTATAAATTCGGGGAAAAAATCAAATTTTCAAGCAAATTGAGTTGAAAAAAAATAAAATGCTTTATAATTTCAATTCAGATTTATTCGGAAAATTCAAAAATTCAGAATTTTTTGGATACCGCTACTTCTACATACGTCGCACTCATCATTAAGTATATCTGATGTTTTTGGATCATTTAGCAAACCATGGTGAAAACTTTATTGCTTTAAAATGTAGGGGTGAATTTTAGAAACATGAAAACGCGACACAAAACGACACAAAATAAACATGATATGTTGTGTCGGTTTTTTTTAGACAAAGTCGTGTCATGTCATGTTTGTGTCAAAATTATGAGTCGTGTTATCATGTGTTGTTGTGTCAATTGTGTTTTTATTCGGGTTATCATGCGTATTTTTGGTCAAGTGATTCCACCTTCTTACATACTCTCTCGGCAAAAACTTTAAGGAGAACTTCAACCATATTTTTTTCTGTATTCTTAGATGAGAGATAATTGTTTCAAATTTAGGATAATGTCTTGGAAAAAAAGAGAAGAACATGGCACAATTTTTTATATAGTTTGGTCATCAGGCTAGTCAACTAAAAAAAAGATGGAATTTTATCCTTGTCCCACCATTAATTTTGTCGGCCCTCTTTAGCAAAAGTTATTTCACATTTTGTAAACAATAATTGTAGTCAATGCATGAGTTGTGCTAAAGTTTGCACTAAAGCAATGGTTTTTGCCCACCACAAGTGGAAGTTCTAATCATAGTCTGACTAACACACGAGATGGTGATCAAAAGTATGATTTTGTATAAAGTTTAATTAAAATAGGGTAAATTATATTTAACTTTCGAGTCCACAGGTCTCCTTTCCAAATTAAAAAACTCAACAACATCATCTGACAAGGGACCAATCTCCAATCTCTTCAAGCGAGTAAGGCTACCTAATCCCTCCGGCAAACAACTCAATTTTTCACATTCGCTTATTTCTAAAGAAGAGAGAGAACAACATGTCGTTAACTCAGGTACAGAGATGAGATTACTGCAACCAAATATTGTTAATTCAGAGAGAGAACAACATGTCGTTAACTCAGGTACAGAGATGAGATTCCCACAACCACCTATTTCTAAATCACAGAGAGAACAACATGTCGTTAACTCAGGTACAGAGATGAGATTCCCACAACCATATATCACCAATTGCTGGAGAGAGGTGCAGAATTGTAGTAGCCCACTCGGCAGACATGTTAACCCATCACATTTTAAGATCCACAGTTTCTGGAGAGAGGTGCAGAATTGTAGTAGCCCACTCGGCAGACATGTTAACCTATCACAAAACTCAATTCTCAACTCCTTAAGGCGAGGAAACACCACATGATCATCTTCTGCTTCCATCCATTCCTCCAGATTAGCCATGCCAGATAGAGTGAATCTGATTAACGCTGGAAATGATGCTGACGTCCCATTAGTACGAGTGTTGTTGGGAGAATCATTACGATGACCATAGAATGACAAATCTATTCGTCTCACATTATTCATTCCTGTTAATTCAAGATATCGAAGGTTTGGTAGTTGGCCAAGCATTGGGATATTCTCACATCTCTTGCACCCTACTAATTTTATCTTCATCAAATTGTCAAGAGCCAACCAATCACCCTTACCATCCTTATTCACAGCCATTTTCATCATCCATCTTGGGAACTTATCACCCGAGAAGTTTGAAACAATAAGGCTTTTCAGATGCGGGTGTGGCTCGAGTCCTTCCAACACAACCTCATCGTTAGACCTGCCTTCGTCCTCATTCCACACAAATCTCAGCTTGTACAAATTCGTCTTTCCAATTAAATCCGCTCTTTGAGCTTCCTCTCTACCACTTACTTCTTCCAGATTTCGTATCTCTAGCTCGCCCCTGAGGTGTTTCAAAAAACCCAGTTCATTAAGTTGATGACCCTTCACTTGCCCTACACTAAAGAATGATAGTGTTTGAAGGAAAACCAGCCGCACGATCCCTTGTGGAATCTTGAAGCGATGAGAAAATGTATTGAGATGGAGATGTCTCAGGCTTATCAAATTACTCAATTTGTTTGGAAGCTCCTTTAATGATTTGCACCCACCGAGTCTTAAAGTCTGCAAATTGTAAAGCTTGCAAATAGATACGGGTAAAACTTCTATTTCAGTGTCCGACAAATCAAGATACCTCAAGTGTATCAGTGCACCAATTGAATTGGACAACTCTCTTATCTCAGCCCCGCCAAAATCCAAAACCCGCAAGCATTTAAAATCTTTCGTATTCTGAGGCATACCACTCTTTAAGAATAATGTGTGCAAATATCCAGCCTTTTCTTTCAACATTGTATCGATTGTATCTCCACTCAAATACAATGCTAAATGCCGAACATGCCGAACATCAGGTACGACTTTCACTGCAGCATCCTCCAGACTATAGCTTTCACACTTTGAAATATGGCGTGCAAGATCACGCACAAGATCATGCATTTGACAACCAATAATATTATCATATTTATCCTTTTCCACATCTTGGAACAAGGAATTCCATAAGATAACATTAAAAAATTCATTGCCAATATCCTCCATTAACAACTTGTTAGTCCCCTCATTTGATTGAAGGAATCCTACAGCCATCCAGAGTTGGATTAGTCTTTCTTTTTCTATGTAGGCATCTTGCTTGAATATTGAACAATATGCAAAACATTTCTTCAGGAATGAATGTGGAAGATTATCGAAACTCAACTTCAGTATACCTAAGATGGCCTTTTCAGCTGTAACGGAATCCCAAACTTGACTATTTTGAACCTCCAACCACTCGCGTCTTTCCTTCTTAGCAAACAACATTCCCCCTATGACATTTGCTGCTAATGGCACCCCACGACACTTTCTTGCAATCTCCATACCTATGGTCTCCAATTCAGGAGTCATTTGTGCTCCTCCGACTGCAAATGCTTTTTGTTTAACTATCGACCAACAATCTTCATCGGACAGTCCTTCCAAACAATGTGTATCCCGTGTCCCCATGATGAATGCCACTCTTTGCTTATGGGTGGTGACAAGAATGTTGTTTCCTTTGGTTTTATTAACTCCTAATAAACAACTTCTAAAATCCTCCCAATCAGAGGAGTCTTCATTCCAGACATCGTCAAGTATCAAAAGATATTTCTTCTCTCCAAACGCTTTTTCAAGATCTCGAAGTATGACATCCCTGATTTGTTCGTCACACGTCTTTCTTGTGAGAGTATATAGGATCTTTATTAGAAGCCTATTGGTATCAAAGTTATGAGATACGGATAGCCAAATTTTGACAGGAAAATACCTATCTATCTGTTTGTCATTGTATATTAGCTTAGCCAAAGCTGTCTTACCAATGCCGCCCATTCCCACTAGGGGAATAACGGAAAGAGGTTCTTGATCGCCAGAATTAACCAACATTTCCACTATTTTTTATGCTTCGTTCTCCCTTCCTCTGACTGCTGAAGTGTCAACCAATGAGTCACTCTCACGATTGAAAGCGACTTGTGGAGGAACCATACCTACACCTCCCCTTTCGAGTCCAAATTTAATTGCATCTCCATTAATGTTGTCTAAGGATGTATTAATGTCCTTGATCTTATTACCCATTTTAAGATGAAACGCAATTGGATTAGAGGATGAAAAGAAGAAGAATACCCTCCTCCTCATCTGATTTCTGATCTCCACCTTGCGTCGAAGAACTTCATAAGCAAACTCATCCAACACGTCATCAGCTTTGTACGCTTCATCCTTAAGCCTCTTTAAATATTCCTGAACACCCTCATCTCTTGATTGTCTTCTCTCAGCATCACGTAACACAGCTCGAGTCATGACTAACGAACTCCGGAGGCTAGTTAGTTGTTTCTTGAAATCCAACACCAGGCTGATTTGTTCCGTAAGAAGTGAGTCCACCTTCTTGAATGCTGTTTCTGCTACAACTTCAAGGAGAATTTCAGCCATCTTTTTTTGTCTCTTAAATGAAAAAAAGATGCTTGGAGATTATCTTCAAATTTTAATGCTTCTATCAGATTTAGAATAATGGGTTGGAGGAAGAAAGAAGGCAGAGAGGCAGCTTGTGGTGTGGTTTTGTGATAAAGCTAGTAAAGTAAAAAAGATGGAATTTTGCTATGTCCCACCATTAATTGACTCTTCAGCAAAGTAATTTGTCCATTCTGCAAATGTATTACGAACTTGTGGTGGGAAAAACACCTTCATTGTGTTTGTAGATAAGAGAGATTCTTGGTGATAAGGATACACTTTTGTAAAACTTCATTGTGGTGGGCATTTTCAATTCCTGAGTCTTATTTTTTTTTTTTAGATTCGAAATTTTTGCCAAAACAAAAAAATTCATAAATATTGAAAATTTAATCAAAACTGAGAAATGAAAAAACAATCAAAACGGAAAACTGGAAAATTTTAGAATAATTCAAAAAACAGTTTTAAAAGTAGAAAATTTCCAGTAGGGATATACTACAAAATTTTGGAATAGTATAAATTCGGGGGAAAAAAATCAGATTTTAGACTAATTCAAAAAACAGTTTTTATATGTTAAAAATTTGATCAAAACTGAGAAATGGAAAACTGGAAAAGTTTAGACTAATCCAAAAACACTAAAAAAAAATGTAGAAAATTCCCAGTCTGCATACATTACAAAATTTTGGAATGGTATAACTTTGGTTAAAAAAGTCAGAATTTTGGGGAAAATTTTGTTCAGAAAATTCAAATTCAGAATAAATTTCAATTCAGATTTATTCTGGAAATTCAAAAATTCAGAAGTTTTTGGATACCCATACTTCTACATATACCATTAATTTATTGACTCATAATGTATGGGTGACAATTTTAGAAACGACGTGCAAACACGACATAAAACGATCCGATATTAACATGATGTGTGGTGTTTGGGTCGTGTTCGTTCTTGTTGGCCTTTTTTACACAATCGCGTGACGCCATGTTCGTGGAAAAATTATGAGTCGTGCTATCTTGTTTTGTCGTGTCAATCGTATTTTTATTCGTATTATTGTGCATATTTTTGTTTAACTGAGTCCAAGTTCTTACATACACTCAGCACGAACTTTAAGGAGAACTTCGGCCATATTTATTTTGTATTCTTCGAAGAGAGATAATTCTTTCAAATTTAAGATAGAGCCTTCTACACCGACCCCCAAAATCGACACATTTTGGGGCGACACTCTGACGTGTCGCACCTACATTGTCTTGTGTGTGGACCCACCAACAATGAAGCCCAAACATGAGCCGATACGGGTGCGACGCGTCAGGGTATCGCACCCAAAGTGTCGCATTAGGGTGTCGCCCTACAATTATTGTTTATAGGATAATGTCTTGGAAAAAAAAGAGGAGAACATAGTGGAGCTTTTGGTATAGTTTTGTCAAGAAAAAAAAAGATGGAATTTTACTTATATCCCACCATTAATTGTGTCGGCCCTTTTCAGCAAAAGTCTTTTGGCCATTTTGTAGCAATCATTGCTTGGCATTTTGTAAACAATAATTGTAGCCAATTCATGAGCCGTTCTCAAGTTTGCACTAAAATAATGGTTTTTGCCCACCTACACATTGTCCGACAACAACATATATGGTGATCAAATGTGTGACTTTGTATAAAGTTTAATTAAAATGGGATATGTTACATTAAACTTTCGGATTTACATGTTGCCTCTCAAAATTAAAAAACAGAGATAGCATTCCTCTTAAACTATCAAATTTTGCCATTTGACATTTGACACAATTCCATTATAATTCCGTCAAAAAATTAAAAAGTCCTTTAAATACAAACCAATAGTTTCTTAGCACGAAGGAATTTCAAAATAATAATTTAAACAAATTAAATTTTGACATTTGATATTTTTAATACTTAAAAAAAATTGAAAGATATTTACATTAAAATACATTGTCCTTCCAACACCAACACCACTTCATAACAAGCCACCACATACACCACCACAAATCACCCCTACCCATCATAAGCACACCATCCACCACATACTTTACCACTAAATTTGAATGCTTAAATTGTGTCAGCACCTTTAATTGCCATTGGTGTGGTTTTGTCATTAGACTCGTGAAGTAAATATGATGAAATTTTCCCTAAGGTTGCATCAATCGTATAGCAGAGCTTTTTGGATATTTTGCAAATGTATTCAGTGCATTATGGACTTGTGGTGGGCACAAACCAACCAACAATAATTGTGTCTGATATGAAAGTTTCTTAACCTTTTGTGAACAATAATTGTAGCATCTCTCTCTCTCTCTCTCTCTCTCTCTCTCTCTCTCTCGCGCGCGCGCGCGCTATATATATATATATACTCCTGTGCACACTAAATTTGCATATCATTTAAAATAGTAAAAAAAAATATTTTTCAGTTGATTTTTTGTGTGTCGTATTTAAATATTTCGAGGGACCCATATAAAAAATCAACTCAAAAAATATTTTTTGCTTTTTTTAAAAATCAGTCAAACTTTCGCTTCTTTTAAGCACTTTAAAAGCTGCGAAAGTCTAACCGATTTTTTAAAAATAGTAAAAAAAAAATTGATTTGATTTTTTTATATGGGTCCGTTGAAATGTTTACATATCACATAAAAAAAATCAACTTCAAAATATTTTTTTAATATTTTGAAAACATTGGTGTGCTCCAGCACTCGTGCAAACTTAGTGTGCACATGAGTCTCTCTCTCTCTCTCTCTTTCTATATATATATATATATATATATATATACAAACACTTCTAAATTGACTAGTTTCTACAATCAAACAATTTATGCAATTATACGAGCCATATATAAATTGTGCAATTTCACATTTTGATGAAATGAGTTAATTTAAGTTTTTATGAATCAATTTGAATGGATTAATTTTTGAATTTGTTCATTCTTGCAACAAAAGAGTAATAATGAGACAATTCGCGAAAGAGCCCATTTTAAATGGGTTAATTTATAACTTTGTGGACAACTGGAGGGGCGCTAAATGTTTTGGTGAAAAACCTAAGGGGCGGCAATTTTGGCATAGTAGTGGTCAGACCTCGAATTTGAGAAGACGAAGATAAACTTGTCACTGGGTCATGCTTGTGTTTTTATCGGGTTCATGTCAAAAAATTCATACCCAACTTGTTAGCTTGTCGGTTACAAAGATCATTTTCTAACACGATCTGTCAGACCCTGGCCATGTGTCAAATGTGCAATGGCATAGTCGCATTTTAGAGTATGCACCTATATATGTATATCTTAAGGGTCCAAAAATATTTTATGTATATTAAAAATATCAATTTTTAAAATAAGTTCAATTTTTTAGGAGCCCATTTTAGAGTATGCACCTATATATGTATATTTTAAGGTCCAAAAATACTTTATGTAATTAAAAATGTCAATTTTTAAAATAAGTTCAATTTTTTAGGGCCCCATTTTTTTAACTATCCAAAAATAATCTGTACAAAGAATGATTCAACTATCCAAAAATCTCACCCAACTAAAATGGGCCCCTAGAAAGTAAGTTTAATTTTTTAGGGGCCCATTTAGGTATTTAATACTTTGTACAATATTTTTTTAGAAGTGCCTAAATTGATTTTCACACAGGGCACTCCCAATCTTAGGACCGGCCCTGCGCTATGTTATTGTTAAGTGGTGACACAACTTAGTTCTTTAGAATTTGTTAGCAAACAAATCTGGTAAGTGAATGAATCGTTTTTTATTGTGTTGGGTTTGACACATTAAGCAACCATTACCCGTTAAACAACATACCGTAACCCATTAACGGCTAAGTAACCCGACAAATTTTGTCCGTTATATTTTGTCTTTTTCTTGGCTCATTTATGTTTCATCTAATTTTTTGAAGATCTAATATTAAATATGAAAAGAAGTACTAACAATTCAATTTCAATAAGGGTTCGTTTGGTTACATAAATGATTTAATTATATAGATTGATCAATTTGGAATTATTAGATTGTGATTGCATTCGTTTAAAATAGATTTAAATCCAATTTGTGTAAGTAGTTGAGAAACTAAATCGAAGTTCAATGTTTATATATATATAAAATAAATAAATAAACATCGGCCTTTTTTTTTTTAACACCATAGCAAAAGCCCGTTATCTATTTACACATGGATAAAGAAACTTGGTCTAGCTGTTGGCAAGTAGTGCCATTTCAGAAAACAGGTGGGAAAATGCATTAGACAAGGTCTACTAATAAACATGAGATGATAAATACGAACTTCATATCGCCAACTACAGCCACATTGTTGGTTGAATAATCTGAAAAATGACATTAACTTTGAACCTCAATCTTGGACTGCAGTCCTAAAAAATCTATTTGTAGTCCCAAAAGAGCTTTAGGGACGACTGGGGGAGGTGTGACCTTTGGGATTCGTCCCAAATGATAAAGGGACGAGCACAACCATCCTAAAAGATCTTATGGAATGGTATAATAGAGTTGTCATTAACGACCTATAGGTATATGTAAATTTAGGAACACTTGGATGTTCGTCCCAAATAATTTTATTAGGTACAATGCACCCGTGCCCATAAGTTTGGCGAGAAATTTTGGTGCCAAAAGGCTAGTGATGTATCCTATTATTAGGGACCGCAAGAACAATCTCAAAATTTTCTATTCCGGTCGGAATTATAAGATTTTGAATAAATATGTACACCAAATCTTGATATACACAAGCTATTCTAGTCATATATCCCAAATACAATAAATGTATGCACAAGTAATAAGAATGAAAAAAAAAACTATTACATAACATTAACTTCTGAAATGGTTAAAAGTCTTAAATGATGTCCATAAAGACAAATCAAAAAATCTTAAATGATGTCCATAAAGCAAATGAATCCGACACAAACAAGTCTTAAATGATGCTTACACATAATAACTTAACAAAAGCTTCAAAAAAAATGATAAAAAAGCGTTGGATCTCCAATAAGCCACTTCTTAACATCGTGGTAATTGTTCGTCTTCAAAGGATGCACATTTGCATTTCATTTTGCACTATTAGTACCTAAATATATGAAGGAAGAAAAAAACAATAATTAGAAATAGTTAAGACATGAAATAGGCAACGAGATAATTTTTCGCTTTGAACAATTGAAAATAACTTATATTGAAAAATAACATTCACGCTAACGGAGCCTAAAAGTTTAACCCAAGTAATTCAAAATGAAAAAAGACCTGATGGAATAAACCCATAAACCTTGCAATTATCAAATAATTACCCTATAACAGTCTCATTACAGCCCTAAAAATATCCCCAAAACAGTACTAAAATTGCCCTATAAGAGTCTCATTACAGCACCAAAAATATCCCCAAAACAGCCCCACAATTCTTCATAGATAGCCCTATAAATGCACCAAAAAAAACAGCCCTATAACAGCCTCGTTAGAGCCCAATAACCAGCCCCAAAACAGCGCCATTACAACTCTAATACAGCCTCAAAACAGCACCAAACTTAAGACTTTTAAGCAATTGGGTGATGAGTAGCTAACAAAAATGGTATTGAAACATATGAATACATCTTCACATTACATCACCACATGAACTTTTCATTTTGGCTACTTTATCATATTTTATCATATTGTATAAATTTTGATTCTACCTTCCCAGGGTTCATTCTCCACAACCACAACTGGAGCATGTACTTGGGAACAATGCATCACAAGCCATAGGGTGACTCGGTTTCATGTCTACCCTCATCTTAGTGGTCGGTCATAGTAATATCCTGCCTACCCGCAAAAAAACACTGTTTGTGTATGTTTTTGTGCTTATATTAAGTTTATTAATAGTGTTCCTTTTAGCGTATTTATTTTCGATTTTTAACATGCGTTGCACACGCACCGTGTGTGCCTAACAGGAGGTAATAAGAAATCTTACTTGGGCTGATCACATGAGAAGAGTCATGTAAGATTCTATACGATTATGGAAGTAAACATACTGCCTTAATTACCTGAACTATAACTGGTCGGAGGTGCCGAGGGTATCCACAAGGGAATGCCACCTTGCCGTATCAAATTGATAAAAAAACTCTTTAGATTATTAATCAAATTTTTCAGTTGTCTCGGAATGAAACTCAGCATGAACTTGATCAAGCTCTTCTAGATGGAGAATTTCATCGTCATCGGCCTCCTTACGTATAACTCAACAATCGCCTCCTCATAATGCTGAGATGATGACGATGCACTTCATCTTTTAAGTGCGAGTCTAACATCTACTCCCGTGCACAAGACACGGCCATGCCCATCTGATCCTATGAGGTTTTCGAATATTTTATTCCTCACTTCAGCATCATTCATCTTCAGGCAACTCTTTCAACATCATTTATATTGCCTCCTACAAATTGAGAACAAATTACACAAATAAATTAGATATAAAACTTATATGTTGTTTAAACAACATTTCTTAACATTCAATTATATATTGAACATGCAATAAAAAATGAACATGTGTATACCTCTTTTTTTGACTGACCATCAGTATCACTATAAGATTCCTTTCTCTTATGTGTATACCTCCAAACACCAAGTTTGTCACTTGACAAACGTTGCATATTCATCTAATACATTTTTTATGTGGAAAAAAGTAAATCACAAAATATTTCAATTAGAACTAAACATACAAAAACACAAATTTAAATGATGTTGGCTGACCTCTTCTATCATTCATAGAAATGACTTTTTTCCCCGTCTTAGGGTAGCAACAGAGATTTCCTAAATAGGTGTTTTGTTCGGCCACTTGCTGTAAGAGAATATATATAATGTTAGAAAGCAAAAGATTATTATGAACATTGAATACTTGACGTGACTTCAAAATTGGGGATTACCACAACCTAATAGCTTCGAATTTTCTGTGCTTCAATGCTCCACCAAAAGTCTTTATCCGATTTTTGTATAAAGTAAGGATACAATCAATCAATGGCCAAGATCAACACTTGATCATTATCGTTGGATTTGTTCGTTGATTATGTCCAAAAATAGAAAGTGGACTATTAATTTGGGACAGCCCAAAAAAGGAATAGTGAACTCTTAATTCGGGACGGAGGGAGTATTTACCAGTGCAAGCGCAATGTTCATAGCCAAGCTTGAATTCATGCAGTTTGCTGCCTAAAAAATTTGTTACACACACCAATTAACAAACCATTTTCTTTATTAAAAAAAGTATAATAAGTTTTAGAGTCAAGAACAATAAATTCATCTATTCTTGACGAATCTGTCATTAACTTTTGCTGCCTCAATTGATATAAACAAAAGCATATATGAAAATGTCAATGATTCTTAAATTCAGAACACACAACAAAGATAATAACAAAGAACGTACCTTGAGAAGTAGTACAGTAAATCTGCTTCTTCTCGGTGTTGAGGTTCTACAAAGATGTTGATGCAGATAAATATCAAGTATTAGAATGGATTTCCCATGTTTATAAACTACTAATTAATACGTGAAATTCAGGGGTCTACAATGAACTACAGGTTTCTTCGCTGACCTAACCAATTGGTATTGAGGACAAATTGTGATTCACAAATGAGATTCTGAAATGTAAACATACCTACAGCCGACAGTGCTCCTACTAAGTATCGGGTCTGGCCTTCAAGCTTATGAATATGGCTGCATAAATATACAGGGACGATTTCTGGGACTGTTGAAATGGGTCAAAAGAAATGGAGATTAAATGTGAATCTCGGGTTTTAGGTGATTCAGCGGCCATAGTGAGGGTTTGTGGCAGTTTAGGACACATTGAGGGATATGGGGGAGATGTGTGATGGTTTTGAGATCGCCGAGAGCGAGAGAGAGAGAAGATGGACAGGCTGTATATTGTGAGAGATAGAGAGGATGCATGTTGATGAGGAAGAGGAAAAGTGCAAAGAAAAAACATGAGAGAGGGTAAAAGGAATATGAGAGGAAGAAAAATCTCATCCAAAGTTTTCTGCTCATTTTAAATAGTAGAGATACAAATGTAAAATAACTTGAATTAGTTAAAGAAAAATCTAAAACAACAAGGCAAGAATCAATTCAAGATACTTCACTGATAAGAAAGAGACTTACTCTTAGTGATGTTGATTCGCACGATACAAAGCCGAATACACAACACCACCGCCAAATCTGATTGTACAACATATGTATTAGACACCAACAACAATCATATAAAAAAAAAAACAGATTTAAAAAAAAATGGGTTTGTGTATAATCAGAAACCAACCACCAAGTAAGTAAATAACAGTTTCGGGACTCCAATACTCCAGAACAAAACCACCTAACTACAATCCCAACCGACCAAACTTCAAATAAAAACTATATAAAGATCATTCAAACCTATCTAACAGTTTATATAGCTACTTTCGTATGAGGTCCCTGATTATTTAATGGATGGAAATTTCCCATATTCGTGAATCACATATAAACAATGTAAACCGTGTTGCCGAAATTAAAGAAGGACGAGATTACTTGTTGCAGTGCAGAAGTGGAATATGTACCAATTTGGGGGTTTCGTGTCCTCATTGCAATGTTGTGTAGGGAAAAAAACTTCCAAACCAAAGCATAGAAATCTAAATGAATAACAAAATGTTCAGTTTCAGATAAAAATTGGACAAGCTGAAAAGTCAAAAGGGCAATTTATAATTAGGTCCCTTGGTAACACTTTTTAAACGTTCAAGGATAATTTACTATTAGGTCCACTTGTTATGCCACTAGTGTGGACTTCTACAAGAAGAGAATTATGGGACCTAAGTGTTTAAAATTTGTCACAATTCCTTTAATGTTTAAAATTTATTTGTGAGGGACCTAAGAGTACTTTCCCCAAGTAAAAATAGTGAAAACAATATGTATTGTAGCCTTTAAAAGTACATCAATTATAACAGAGAAATGATATTTATACATATATTCATTAAGACAAAAATATATAATTAGCATTTGTAATCAAATGTCTATAGAAAGAGAGGTTTTCCTTTGGAAACTAAAGTGATAATGAGGGTTCAGTGGGGGTAGTGAAAAAGTGAGCGGGGAAAGTGAAATATAAGGGGGGAAACTAATATTTGCACCACCGTTCCTAAAAAACACATGGAATGGCCTCAAGTGACAGTTTTGAAAAACATTCATTTTAAGAGTGCGCCAGCATGCCCCGTTAATATTATTATGTATTATATAGAACCCTAAAATTACTAAAAATAACTCTCATTCCTCATTCACATCATTCTCTACGCCTTCGAAAAAATTCGTTCTCGAACTTTAAAGTTGAGGTCGAATGCAAAAATGTCCCAAAATTGCGGAAGAGACCAAAACTTGAGGGGCCAAAACTGAATTTATGAAAATTTGAAGAAATTGCTTGAATTCTTGCAGCTTCATCTTCTTCCTCGTGCCACACATCAAATCATCAAAAATATCTACCACCCGGATCAAAAACCAAGGTTTTGTGTGAATTCCTAGTTCTTGATTTTGTTCTTGATAGGGGCAAAACAAGAGAAGGTATAGATTGGGGCTTGGGGCCAGAATTTGTTCACCAACTGTCTTAGGGACCAAGAGAGGTTGTCCGGGCTGTTTGTCCACCGAAAATGGTTTGCGTTTCCTAACAATGGTCGGTCGCAAGTTGGAAGAACAAATCGGGGGTGGAGCAGGGGTGTTTGAGTCCGGAACATTGTTGGCATAACCCGGGAGTGTTCAACGACCCTTTGTAGTGCTGTTTGAGCGTCGGTACCCTCGGTCTGAGGCAGTGGGCGGGTCGGCTGCTTCCAGCGGTTGAATTTAATTAGGCCAGACTGGGTTTTGTGTTGGTCGGCTACGGAGGAGACAGCCAATCGGTAGGGATTGGTTTACGCCTGGATGGGGTTGATTTTTGGTGGGATCGGTCGGAAATTGGGGTCGGTCATGAGCAGTTTGGGGTTTTGAAAGTTGATGGGTTTGTGTTGGTTCAGATTGATTAGTCAGAAGTCTTTTTTTGGTAATCAGGGCAGCTGGTTGTGGTGGTGGGGTGTAAGAGGGTGTTTGGGTGGTGGTTTGGAGATAAATGGGGCTAGGGCTAGGGTTTTCTTGGGGTAAAAGGTTGGAAATGGTTGCGAAAGCGTAGGTAGGGTTTTGGGGGTTAGGGTTAATGGTGGTGGGTGGAGAACTTCGTGCTTCGATCTCATCTAATCGGACCGTCAATCGGTTGAGGGCCTCCAAGATTTGATTTAAAGTGTTTTCGTCGGAGGTGTTCATCTGTTCTTGAACTCACCTTGACGTTGTTTACGAGTTTTTGTTTTACAACAACAACAGGTGGAACGACTAGGGTCTGATACCAATTGACGTAAATGACGTCAAATGGGAGCAAGAAAAGATAATCTCTCTCTAAACTCTCTCTCAAGTCTCAATATCTCATAATTGAAGAATGGCTCAAATGAGTCTACAAAAGAGGTATTTATATGAGGAAGGTAGCTTATGCTCCAAGCTAAAGAAGTAATTAAGTAATTACAATTATATCCCTATTAGCCTTTTGCTACTTCCTTCCTATAATACCAAACAAACAACTAATAAAAGAAAATACATCAAATAAAGGAAATAAAAGAAACTAACAAAAATACAATAAAACCCTAAAATTACTAAAAATGACCCTCATTCCTCATTCACATCAGAAGCTCTCTATGCAGAATTTTTGCAAGGGTACTTTTGTATGGGGACGCTCTATAAAAAGTGTTTGGAACTTGCAAAGGTACTTTTATATGCTTTAAAAATGGATGATTTTCCATCTGTGTTTTTTTGGAGGGTGGGTTCTTGGATGATATTATTTGATTGTTCCGTTTATTTACGGACAAAGTAAAAATATCGTATATTTAGTATAAAAAGGCTTTTATATATTTGATTTGACCAAAACCTATTTTTCCAAAATTTTGGTAGAGCGCTGGTCGAATGATATACAGGAGGGGATTTAATCTATTAAATTTTAAAACATGTATTTTAGTAATTTTTTAATCTAGTAGAACTAACTTTTTTTTTTAATCTCGAGGCAAGAAGGAATGGTGCCCGAGGACGTCTGCATCTTTGAAAAGAGGTCTCCTCTTGATCAACATCTCATAAAACAGTGGGAACAGTACAGTAGTAGAAACTATTGCTCTACATCCTATGTAGAGAGTGAGAAAGATGACCAGGTGTATCTTTAGGAGATAAAGGAAGATTTCTCAATTAGCACCACTACAGGAAACTATCAGAGCTTACTGTTTTTTTTATTCCAGATTGTAAAAGCCATTTGTTTGACATTTAAGTCTTCAATATAATCGACTTTTTCTCTTTAAAGTTGTCAATTGCATTCTTTTTTTAAAAGAATTATCTACTGATATTGAACACGTCTATAAAAGCTCATATGGTGAAGTTATTCATATTTTAATATTTTAAAATTAATTATGAGGACAAAAAATGTAGTAAGGAATTCGCGTGATCAATTGGATTATGCATTGTTACCCATTGTATTGAGTTGTGATAATTTAGACTTTTTTATTTTTTGTTTTAAGTGGTAATTATATATGATCGTGTCATTTTTGTATTAGATAATTTTAATTGCTGACGTAAACTACATGTCAATCAATGGCTTAAAAGAAATACCAAACCCTAACTTTAGAAGAGAGAACCAAATGATATCTTATATTTCAAAATGGAGGAATGTCTTCAAATGAAGACTACATGGATATTTAAAGGGAGGAGTAGCTTAGGCTCTAAGCTAAGGCACTAATTACAAAAATGTCATTACTACTCCGTACCTTTAAATACTAAAGCAAAACAAATGAAAATACAAATAATACAAGAAAATAAAATACAAAAGAAAATAAAATGACTAATAAAACCTAAAATAGACCCATTTCCATCACTCTCCCCCTCTTAAAACCAAGCTCGTCCTCGAGCGTTCAAAAATTGGGGACTCGTGAGCAAACTCCCAAAAAAAATGCCAAAACAAATTTGTGGGGGCCCAAAATAATTTCTAAAAGTTGAGAAGTGCGCAACTCACAATTTTTTTTTATTTCTTCTTCTTCTCTTTTTCTTCACCCAAATCAACCCTAGAAGTCTCCACCCGGCTCAAAAATCACGTTTTCGGAGCACAAACTTGGGTTTGGGTCTGGATTTGTGTGCCCAAACAGATTTTGAGAATAACTATGGCATAACCTTCGGTTTTCTAGGCCGTTTTGGGATTCAGCAGAAGGTGGGGGTAGCTGGGAAGGGTTCCGGCCTGGAGGGGTTTGGGTTCGGGGCTGTGTGGGTTCGGATGAGGGTTTTTTGGGGTGGGGTAAGCTAGGGTTTGGGTCGGCAGTGGGAGAAACGCCCCGCCTTATGCTTTTCATGCCTTATTCATGGTAAACCCCTTAAAGTGCACTTTTTTCTAAAAACAACAATGCTTTAGTGAAACGATATCGCCTTTTGAAGAATTTTTTTACAAACCGGACCATTATCTCATTCAAAATAATCAAATAGTATTTTAATTTGCATATATTCAGACATATTTTTATGATATGTACAATTTTAGTATTTTAATAGCCTTGTTATGGTTAAAAAATATTAAAATATATTGTGAAGGCCTAACCGCCTTTTTACGCCTAAGGCCCGCCTAGGCTTCTAAGGCTTAAGGTTTGACCTCCGCGCCTCGATCACGCCCCGCATTTTTTAGAACCTTACTTTTTGGCAATGGGGTGGTCGGCGAGTGGGGAGGGGGCTACCGAGGAGGTGCGGGGGGCTGGGCAGCCTGGATGGGGAGGGTTTAGGGTTGCGGGGTGGGGTATAGGGGAGTGGGGTTGTTTAGGGTAGCAGGGGAGAGGTTTGGGCAGGGGGAAACTAGAGTTTGGAAAGTGGGTAAGGGTTGGGGAAGGGTGGTGGTGGGAAGACTAGGGCTAGGGTCTAGGCCTAGGGTAGAAAAGAGTTGGGTCATTTGACGTTTCATCTCATCAATTTGTTGTTGTGTTCGTGCCATCTCTTCCATTCGTCCTTTCAACTCTTGATTCTCCTCGCATTGTTGCTTGGCCATTCTTGAAGCCATTGAAGAGTAGTGTACGATTTGATGAAAATAAACACCGATACACCAAACACCAATGTTGGAGCGACATCCGCTCTGATACCATTTTGACGTAAACTACACGTCAATGGCTTAAAAGAAATACCAAACCCTAGCTTTAGAGAGAGAACCAAATGATATTTTATATTTCAAAATGGAGGAATGTCTTCAAATGAAGACTACATGAGTATTTAAAGGGAGGAGTAGCTTAGGCTCCAAGCTAAGGCACTAATTACAAAAATACCATTACTACTCCTTACCTTTAAATACTAAAGCAAAACAAATAAAAATACAAATAACAAAAGAAAAGAAAATACAAAAAAAAAATGACTAATAAAACCCTAAAATAGACCCATTTCCATCAATTGTTTAAACCTTTTATTCAACAATCTCACTTGGACTCGTGTATATTTGAAATATCATATTCTCACCACTTAAATTTTAATGATTAAAGTTATATGGTTGCGATGTGTTGAACTCTAGACGGAATTAAGATAATCCTATCGACGCGGGATATGCTTTAAACCCTTTTCATATCTTTAGATATGCATTGAACTGTTTTATCACCATGTCATCGGCACGGGTACACCAACTTTTAGGTAGAATATGTAGTGTTACAAAAACATGTAGCTAGGATGTGTAGTGTTACAAAAGTGTCAAATGAATAATACCATACATGGGAGTGTGAGAGTTCAATACCACAAATTGATGTAAATGACTTCAATGCGAAGAAGAAAAGATAATTCTCTCTCAAACTCTCTCTAATCAAATCTCTTAAAATGGTAGAATGTCTTAATGACGCTACAAATAGGGGTATTTAAAGGGAGGAGGTTGCTTGGCCACTATGCTAAGTATCTAATTACAAATATGCCCTTTAATGCCAATTTAGCCTTCCTTCCTTTAAATACTAAACAAAAAGGAAAATACAATGAATACTAAAAATAAAAGAAATACTAAAAATGCCTAAAAAATGATAAAAGACTGGAATGACCTTAATTCCCATCACTCTCGCCCCCTTGAAAGAGTTCGTCCTCGAACTGAGAGGGGAATAATGAGGGCAGGCTGGGGTGGGACATCCGATGCCTCCTCAAGGTACTCAGGGCGTGTGACGGCGAGGGAGGAAACAATCTAAGGCTCGATGACCCATCACCCCACAGTTGTAGCATTTGAAAGTGACTAGATGAGCTGGTGCATGAGGAGGAACCATGGGAGGAGTAGCAGCAGTAGAGGGAGTCACCGGAGGAGCAGAAGTCACTGGTGCTGAAGGGGCTGTCATAGAGCGGCCACGGGAAGGAGGAGCGGACTGATGAAACGACTCGATTTTAGTGGCGTACTCTACCGCCTTAGCGAAGAAGGTGACGTCACGTAAAGCGAGGTCGCACTGGATATAGCTCTGAAGGTCGCGAATATACCGAATGATGGGCCCATGTCTGTATAGGAGGCTGACCCTCAATAACACGGCGTTGCTCCAAGTCGTTCCACCAAACACTCGCGTAACCCTGAAATTTAGTAACCGCTAGCAAGACACACCGGCGACCTTTCAGTCGCTTGCACTCAAATATCGGCATCGGGCTGTAAGTGTCCGTCAAACATCGGGACATCCATTCTGATGTCACTCTGCATACTCCGTGATAGTAACTACAGTGCCAACTTTGTGATGGCATCACCCCCCTGAGGAGCCAGGGTATCATCATCGAAGTCGTCATCGCCTGGCGGAGGGCCGGGAAGTAAAGCACGTTATGGGCGCCTCCGAGGCGGCGGATGAGGAGGGGCAGGAGCGGGTGGGGGAACTGAGGTTGCGGGAGGGGTGGTATGAGGTGGAAGAGGGTCACAACGAGGGGAAGCAGGTGGAGCAGGGACCAATTTCGGACCCAGAGAGTCAAAAGGAGAAACATCAGTGCGCCACTCAGTAGGAGTGGATGGCTCATACAGGGTGGGGGAAGGTGTGGGGAGGGTAAATAGTGGTGTGTTGATATGTTTGGAGGTGGAGGGGGAGCTATAGGGGATGGTGATGAATTTTGGGGGGTGAAATTATTAGGAATGTGGGAGGGTAAAAATTCTCTGTGTTTGGGGTTCAAGATTGGAGTTAAGGTGTGGGTAGGGTTCATTTAGCATGAGAAATGTCACTGGGGGCTGAAATTGGGTTGGATTGGACCCTTTGGCATGCCGGATGTCACGAATCATCTCAGCAAGAGTCGGGGAGTGCATTTCCATTATGGGGAGTACCGTTTGGATGCATAATGGAGAGGGAAATGTTCGGACCTGTATCAATTTGCAGCGAGGCTGTAGCCGACCTGTAGGGGCCGTGTTGGACCCCTGTTGGGTGTGTCCCAGTGTGTTAGAGGTGCCCAGGGCTGCTGGAGGGGGGGGGGGGGGGGGGGGTCCATCCTGGACAGAAGCCGAGGCCATACGGCCTTTGTTTGAAGGTTGACCGACTGCGAAAGTTGTAGCCGAGTGTTGGGTAAGGCTGGTCGACGGGGTCGGCAGCAGTGGGAGGGGTTGGGTTCACTTGGGAAGGCTTGGGTATGTCTTCGTGGGAGTTCAGAAGTTGTTGTGGGTTTGAGGGGATGTTTTTGGTTTTTTTTTTTGGCATTCCGGCCAGCGGGTGGTGGTGGAAGAGGGCCCTCGTCGGTGGTGATGCTTTCTTGGTTTTAAACGGGGTTAGGGTTTGTGAAACTAGGGTTTTTTGGGGTAAAGGTGTAGAATGGGTGGATCTTCGGGAGTTAGGGTTAAGGTTTTAAGATATTACCTGGGCGGTTTGGGGGCGGTCCGCGGAGGTTGCCGGCGAAGAACCTCGGGCGTCCATTGCGTTGCTCGAAAGGGTTTGGCTCGGAGGTGTCCATCTTTTCTTGGACCCACGTGACGTTGTTTACGAGTTTTTGTTTTACAACAACAACAACGGGTGGAGTGACTAGGCTCTGATACCAATTGACGTAAATGACGTCAATGGGAAGAAGAAAAGATAATTCTCTCTCAAACTCTCTAATCAAATCTCTTAAAATGGTAAAATGCCTTAATGAGGTTACAAAAAGGGGTATTTAAAGGGAGGAGGTTGCTTGGCCACTAAGCTAAGTATCTAATTACAAATGTGCCCCTAATGCCAATTTAGCCTTCCTTCCTTTAAATACTAAACAAAAAGGAAAATACAATGAATACTAAAAATAAAAGAAATACTAAAAATGCCTAAAAAATCATAAAAGACTGGAATGACCCTAATTCCCATCACAAATACTCAGGAGGAAGGTAAGAGCGCTATAACGACAAATACCCGGGAGCAAATTTATCACCATGCCATCGGCACGGATACACCCTAGTTACAAACAAATGAGGAGGTGTATTACAAACTTCTATTGTATACAAAAAAGTGAAATTTTGGGCCACAAACACCTGAGACAGAAACTACTGAAACTACTGAAGGGAGAAGATTTACGTAAACAGATTCTCTACTTTGTAGCGTTTTCTATTCTTTTTTTTTTTTTTTTATTCTGGTTTCTAGAAGAAAAGAATTAGGGTTACTGAATTCCTCTTAATAAATGAAAAAAAAGGTTATATTTGAAGTCAGAAATTGATTGCTATAATCCGCATCTCCAATTGATGTGAGTATTTTTCACAATTACTCTCTTTTATCAAAGATTTGGGGAGTCCAAGATGTATTGTCATATATGAAATCCCACTCATCCATACAAACTGGAACAGAAAAGGTCCAAGAGCCACAAATGTATTTACTAAACATTCAATAGAAAGTTACAATTTTACAAATATGATTAAGATCACAAGAAACAAGTGCGTTGAGGTAAATGGTTGAATTATTTAAAACTGACATACGAAAACATAACAAATCAAATTGTTGTGCTAGCACGGTGGTTAAAATGCCGGTATGACATCTGAAGAGGGGCGGGGTCAACGGTTCAAGTTTTATAGAGATCGGTAAAAATTAAAAAAATAAAAATTGAATGAGTTACAAATATTATGAGCCATTAGTTACCAATGAGAGATTAAATACATATATCACACATAAACTAGAAAATAAATCTTACTGAAATACGTAAAATGTTCTTTATTAGAGCTATGTAAAAAATTAGAGTTGAAAACTTTTGTATCTCAGAAATTTTGAAATTTTGTGTTATTTTCATAACGATACCCAATGGACAATGATTCTCGATATTTGGACTGATTACATATTCCAAAGTACTTCCAAACTCATTGATGAATTATATTTGACATTTTTTCCCACAACCAGTCACCCCCGGCCCGCCCATTTATAATCACAACCTAGCAACCTAGAACTGATCCACCTATTCGGGGCAAGTTGCGAATGGGCATGTTAGATTATAAAATCCCATATCAGAAACATAAACCTTAGCATTCCCAATTGGTTATGGATTCAATGTTCCAGCAGTTAATAATATGTATATGAAATCATGTTGATACTTTAAATAAATATCTTATATAGAATTGGATATGAGTTACTTATGCTTATGCTAATGTACATTCGTAAATATCAAATTTGGAAATTATATTGTAATTGTCATTTGAATATTGGAACAAATGAGTAATTACGTGGGGAAAAAAATAAAAAAAAAATAAACGTAAATATAACGTTAATGGGGAACCAGGTGGGTGAACCATGAAAGAAGTGTTTGATTGACAATGATTAAAACTAGCACCCAAAAAACAAAGACAATAACTGAATCGCCTTGTTACTAGATTAAAAGTCTACACAAGAAAATTGGAAAAAGGAACAAAATATATCTCAGAACATAGAAAAGAAATAATGATGGTACAAAAAAGTTTACAGAGGTGGGTTAAGATCACACTTCACATGATGTACCCATAATTGTCAAAGGCGCGCCTAGGCGCAAGGTGCACTAATGCGCACCTATAGCGCCTTTCCTTAGCCTAGGTGAGGCGATTTCAAAAAGGCCCACGCCTAAAGTCTCAAGGCGAATTCTTTGGTGCTTTAGTTTCATTCTCAGACTCGTACTTGTTGGCGGTGGTCGTCTTTTTATTTATTTTAAGTCTTGCACTTGTTGGATATTTCAAGTTTATTATAATGTTAATATTTTGTATCTAATTATATAATTTGATTTTGATACAAATCATCTTAATATGTTTTATATTTAAATATATGAGTGATTAACCCTTGGGCCTTGGCACCTTTGTGCGCCTTGTTCCGTAATCAATTGAATTGTTATTTCTTTATCTTGGATTATGCATTGAATCAAAGATGTATATCTAATATAAATTATTATTGATAAGTATGATATTTAACATTATTATACATGTAATCTAATATATAAATAAAATATATTTTTTGTCTTGTTTTGTAAAAGTGCGACTTGCTTCAGCCAGTCGCGTGCCTTACCTTGGGTCTAGGCTCCATGGACACTTTTGCGCCTTGGTGCGCCTTGCGCCTTAAACAACTATGGATGTACCTTAATGTCATGAGTCAATAGCAATGTGGCAAGAGATCCGAATGGATGAACCTTCAACTGAATCAGTTAAAATTAAGAACGTAGCCGCGAAAGGTGTCCCATTTTGGTTCAGGGGTAGCGTCGCACAAATCATGTCACGCATCTCGCAAGCAATTCTTGCCTTTTAGTTTTTTAAGTAGAAAAAATAAATAAATAAATAAAAAACAATTTAAAACTAAATTTGTAAAGTTTATGACAGTCTAAACTGAAATTTTTAAATAAAATAACATTTTTAATTAAAATTTGTAAATAAAAAAAGGTAATATCTTCAACTGAAATTTGTAAAGCTAAAAAAAAAGTAACAACTTACAAACTGACATTAAAAATAAAAAAAAATAGCATTTTAAACTGGACTTTTAAACAAAAGTCTTATTTTAAAGTGAAATTTGTAAAAAAAAATATTTTAAAAAAAGTAACTGAAATTTGCAAAAAAGAAAAGCACCAAATGTAACATTTTGAACTGAAATTTGTTAAACAAAAAGTAACATTTTATACTGAAATTGTAAAAAATAAAAATAAAATAAAAAGTAACATTTAAGAAACTAAAATTTCTAAATAAAAAAGGTAATATTTTAAACTGATCTTTTTTCTAAAAGTAACATTTTAAAGTGAAAATTGGTGTAAAAAAAGAAGTCACTTTTTAAACTGAAATTTGTCAAAAAAAAATAATAATTAACATTCAAAGTGAAATTTGGTAAATAAAAAAAACATTTTAAAGTGAATATATGAATATAATTATGAGAGGGACTTGATCATAAATGCACAAAAATAAACTATTGCTTTTAGGTCGCACAATAGCTAATAAGTAATAAATTTATATTTTAGACTCAATCAAACTCAGCTTTTAAGACGGCTTGATCCGGCGATTGATTGAAGAAGAGAAAATGGATTCCAAGAAAGAGGATTAGGGTTTTTTGTTTCTAATTGGGTCGTGGGTTGTTTGTTTCCAGGAGGGTTTCACTTTTCACTTTTTCCCTCTTAAAAACAAAACGACATCCTTTTGATTCGTTGTTGGGCTCCAACAAAATCCCCAGATAGAGCATGGGTTGCGCATAATAGCGAGTAATAGCCCACAAAAGCTTGCCACGTTAGCAAATATCGCAAGCAATTGGAACACTATGCAAACCAGATCACACTACATTGCATTTTTACCTTGCAATAGCGCGCATTTGAAAACACTGACCAAAACTAATGATAATTATTATTTATTATAAATAAGGTTTGTTGGCCTCAAAAGTCACATCCAGTAAATGTAATACACCGTACTTTTATGAGTATTTAATTTCCACGTGTGCGTTTAATTATTAATTTAATTGGGAAAATTAAATTGGTTTCGGTAAAAATATTAATCAAAGAGTCAAGGATGAATATTTTTTATTATTATTATTTACTTGCGTGCGTTAAATAAATAGAGATGCGATTTATTATATGTCGTTTATGAGTGAAAAGCGACGGTTTATTATATTATGTTAATAGAGAGTTACATCGTTGGATTTACGTAGTTTGTGTGTGATGTGTACTGTACTCAGTGGCAATCCAAACGGCAACGCAAGTGGCACTAACACTTTATTCGTGTCCAACGTAACACGTAGCAACCGGACGCATAGCCTCGGGACTCCCGGTTTGAGTATAGAACCCAAATTCGGAATGGGTCGAAATAGTCCAGAATGGATTCCCCAGATCATAGTAGTGTTGCATGGTCACTATCCATGTGTAAGGATAGGTGTTGGTTTGGAGATCGATTGGGGGCGATATGGTATAATTGCGACCCCTGGACGTATGTTTATGACCGCCTCCATTGTTTGTATTTACGTTTGGGTTCGGTGGTGAGATTCCGACCCAGTGGCTCAGTGTGATATGTGATACGCTTGGATACGTATATAGCGAGTGATATATATGTATGAATTGCGTGCACATCAATTTATAGCACGGGTGTAGCTATGTTATTATATTGTGTATATATTTACTTATAGCACGTGTGTCGCTAATTTATTATTTATGAACGTATACCTAGTGAAGAGGTACTATATACTTAGTTAATGGTGATTATTTGCGGGATGGGCCTTGATAGCGATTATTGTCCTAGTTAAGCTGGTAGCATAATTAGGATAATAAAATGAATGCGTTAAGTGCGCACTATAGATGAGAGGAAAGGATAAGTCTCGTGTGAGTGCGACTGGTGAATTAATTATGGAAGTAATACACTGCCTGTTTTTATTTAAAGCACTTAAATACTTGCGAAATATTTTCAAGCATTTTTAGGCTTTGACCTACTGGCAAATCTATTTTCTTGTTTTTCAAAACCCCGGGTGTGCAATGGCAGCAGGAACAACGGGGTTGGATATTTCATGCCGTTGCGAATAATAGTTGTGGACGCTATGAGATTGATTTAGCCGCCTCAACTTCTCTCAATTTAGATAGGACTCATATTTCCAGTATTTTCCTTTTAGGGCGTGTTGCCCGTAGTTGGACAATATTTCTTTTATGTCAGAGATACATATTTATTTATCAGTTTTTATTTCCGTTAGATGATTACTTATAGTGACCGATGGTTTATTCGGTTCACATTTATTTATTTATGTATATCATTTATTCTGTCATATTATTTGTATGTATGGTTTTATTCGTTTTATATTTATATTACTTGTTACGACAGTGATGCTGAGAATGAATCATATTGGTTTCCTGTTTTATTTTAATAAAGGATTGGCCACCCGGTACTAGAATAGGCGAGGTGTCACGGTAAATTTGAATTTTCCTTAGTAAACTAGCCTGAAGTTTTAATTCCTTAAATGCATATAATGAGCCATCGAACAATGGACATAAAGAGGTTAACTGACGCAGGAGCATAGGACACGAGCGTCATTTTATTATTCTTTCTTTTTTTAGCGTTTTTTATCTTTAGTATAAATAGCCTTAATAGGCTCCTTTTGTAGACACTTTTTGGGAATTGATAATGAGAACCTAGAGAGAGATTAAGAACTTTCATGACTTCTTCTTTTAGTTGTTATTGTTGTGTAGATTAAATTTTACACTTTCGCATCTCTTCATTACATTAAATTGGTACCAGAGCCTCGTTTGTTCTTGGATCTAAAATGTTTGTAAACAGACTGCGATTCGGGTTAGTTTCACCCCGATGAAGTACAAAACACCATCAAGAACCTCATGAAACCAAACATCATGATAACCCCACCTTACCATCCGATTGTAACTACGAAAACATAACCCTAACAACACCTCAACCTGCCGCACCCCGTAATTCCCTCCTTTCCGCCGAACGCCACCTCCACCGGCCGCCAATCGCGATCCAAGCCCACCGTAAATCCCTTACGCCGGACCAGCCTATTCTCGGACAAAAAAAAAAACTGCCCGACACATTTTCAACACCGGAACAGTCCTGTTTCGGCATCTCCACTGTTATCCACAACCCAAACCCTAATCCAATGGTTCCTAAACCCCAAGAAACCCTAATTCCTAATCCACTTAAAAATTTCAACCTTAATCCTAATTCTTCTATACTTAATTTGACCAAGAATCCCCATTTTTTCACTAATAACTAATTTTCTATTACAAACCCATTAACCTTAGCCAAACACCCAAAGATTAAAACCCTAAACCCAACATTATTTACAAAGGGTGTCCTTCCTACACCACCCCATGTCCCATTATCCACCGCCCAATCGATTTGTAGACGGCGGGATTCGATTTGCCATGCCCAGGCAGAGCTTGCGAAGGTTTCTACCGCCAATGTGCATACTCTGATGATATTGACTTCGGTGGACCCACAATCACCCCCCACCTAGTGATGATGAGTGGATTCGTATGAGCATTTTCTTTACCCATTGAACCTCTCGGGGGCGATTATGTACGGTGATTATTGATGGGGAAGATAGCGACAATTTGTTAGCGCAAGAGACGGTAGATAGACTGAGACTACTGATAGAGTCTTTGACCACCCTGTGTCGTATTGTGTGGTTGGGCAGTGGAGCTACACTTGCCCCTAGCCGACAGAGCCGAGTTGGTTTTTCTATCAGGGATTACCATAATGTGATCTTGTATATGGATATGAGAGTCTGCCACCTTTTGTTGGGTAGACCATGGCATTATGATCATCACAGCATGCATGATAGGCAAGCTAACACTTATTCGTTCATGCATAAGGGGCGAGACTTTCTTCTCCATCCTATGAGTCCATTCCCGATGTTTCAACCTTCGTTCCTGGTGGTCTCACGGGAAGAGTTAGCCACAGAGGCCGCTGAGTCAGGATTGTGTTATGTCCTTATTAATCCCATCACTACTCCAGAGACATCCATTTCTCCACAGGTTCAGAGCCTGTTAGAATCCTATTGTGATGTGTACTCCACCAGATGAGCTTCCTCCCTTCAAAGATATACAGCATACCATTGATTTTGTCATCAGGGCGCAGCTTCCCAACCTACCCCATTATCTTATGTCAACTATAGAGCAAGCAGAGCTTCAGAGACAGGTCACTGAGCTATGTGACAAATGGTACATTCGGGAGAGTATGTCACCCTGTGCAGTGCCGCCCTTTTAGCGTCGTAAAAGGATGGGAGTTGGCTGATGTGTGTTGATATCTGGCCTATTAATAAGATCACCGTAAATTACCAATTTCCTACTCGGTTAGAGGACACGTTAGACCAACTCCACGACGCTCGAGTTTTCTCCAAGTTGGACTTGAAGAGTGGATCAAGGACGGATTATACGAGTGGACACGCCCCGCCTACCTTCATGAGGGTGATGACTCAGATTTTACGTCCTTTTATGGGCAAGTTCGTGGTAGTGTACGTCGATAATATATTGATTTATAGCCGATTTGAGGAGGAGCATCTTGATGATGTGGCTCAGTTTTTAGATGTCCTGCGAGCGAAGCACTTTTTCCTCGCGTTGAAGAAGTGCGCTTTCATAGTGCGTTCACCGACCTTTTGGGGGTATGTAGTTTCAGGTGATGGCGTGAGAATGGAAGATGCCATGAAGGTTCAGGCGATAGTTGATTGGCCCCCACCCATGTAAGTATCCCAGGTTCACAGTTTGCATGGTCGGCAGGGTTTTACCAGCGTTTTATAGCGGTGTTCAGCACCGTCATGGCACCTATTACGGATTTGATGAGTACCTCGTTGAGTACTGAGTGCAAATGGTCAAAGGAGGCAGATGAGGCCTTCAGACGCGTCAAGGAGTTGATGACCACAACACCTATCCCAACTTTACAAGACTTCGACCAGTTGTTCGAGTTGTCTTGCGATGCTTGCAAGACAGGAGTGGGTGTCGTATTGAGCCAAAATGAAGTCGATTGCATTTTTTAATCAAAAGTTGACAGGGCCGCCCTCAACTATTCGACTTATGATTTGGAATTCTATGCGGTAGTGAAGGCAGTGAAGCTCTAATCGTCTTATCTGCACAAGGAGTTCGTCATCAAGTCGGATCATGAGACCCTTCGATTTCTACATAACGAGAGACGTGTTAGTGATAAACACGTCAAGTGGACGACAAACCTCCAGAGGTACACATTCCATTTGCAATAAAAGTCGAAGAAGGAGAAGCGCATGGCTAATGCTCTTAGTCGGAGGGTGCATGCTTTATTGACTTTTCGGAGTTAGGTTTTCGAATTTGACGAGGTTCGGGATCTCTATCCGACCGATGTAGAGTTTGGGCCTATTTTTTTAGCCTGTTAGCAGGGCAATGGAGCATCGGGTGAATATTTACTTCAGGATGGTTTCTTACATAAGGGTACAGCTTTATTTATGCATTCCAGCTTCTTCTCTTCGAGGGAAGATTATTTCGGAGGTCCACGGAGGGGGATTATGAGGCCATTTGAGACAGGCGCAAACCCACTCGATGCTGAAAGATCGATTTATTCGCCGATGATAAAGCCTTCATTCGACGTTGTTACACTTGTCAAACGGTAAAGGGGCATCACACCAATGCCCGTTTATATAGCCCTTTACCAATTCCCAAGAGGCCGTGATAGGACGTCTCGATGGATTTTATAGTGGGACTTCCCTGCACATCTTGTTGAGATGATTCCATTTTCGTGTTGGCGGACAGATCCTCTAAGATGTCTCACTTTATACCTTGTACTCGCAGGACTGATGCTTCTCATGTCGTTTCATTGTATTTCCGCGAGATAGTCCATCTCCACGGGATTCCCCGTAGTATCTCTAACAGAGACGTACATTTTACTTATACCGCACTTTATGACAACTCTTACAGACAGAGTCACAATTTTCTACAGCCTTTCACCCTCAGACTGACGGCCAGACCGAGGTGGTCAACCGGAGTGTTGGTGACTTTTTGCGATGTTTTTCATCCAAGCACCCACGGCGGTGGGATGTGATAGCGCAGATCATGTTTGCCTCCAACAATAAGTCACCCACTATACCTATAGACTTTGCTGAGCTTCTTCTGACGGACCTACTTGTCCTTCAGCTCAGGAGTTTGCAGCTCGTTTGACTTCCATCCATGCAGATGTTCGTGATTGCCTCGAGACCAATTATGCCTCTTATAACGAGGTTGCAGATGAGCATCGTCATTTTGTATCCTATCAACCGGGTGATTTGATTATGGTGTAACTCTAGAAAGTGCGGCGACAGGGTCAAGGCAACAAACTTCTCATGCGGTTATTTGGACCATTTTTTATTGTTCGGGCTTGTGGGCCGAATGCTTATGAGGTCGATCTTCCCGAATAGTTCCGTATGCATTGTAAGTTCAATGTAGCGAATCTCTCTCCTTTCAGAGGCACACATGCTCCACCGATTCCCTTCCTCCTACCACAACAGTCCATCCAGTTCGATCTCATATTGATCGTGTTGAGAGAATTCTAGATTATGCGCCTATCTCCTCATTCTCGGGTGATTATACCCGTTATTTGGTTCGTTGGGTGGGCCGACCCGAGGCAGAAGACTCCTAGATTATCGAGACGACCCTGCAGCACATTGACCTGAATTTCTACAACCAGTATACGAAGTATATGGCATCTTCCCATGGGGAGGCGAGTGATGTTAGAGCATAGGACACGGGCGTCTCCTTTTGTAGACACTAATTGAGAATTGATAATGAGAACCTAGATAGAGAAATTGAGAACTTTCATGACTTCTTCTTTTAGTAGTTGTTATTGTTGTTGTTGTGTAGATTAAATTTTACGCTTCCGCATCTCTTCATTACATCATTAACACTTGTATTAACTTATTGAAGATTATTACGATTTATACATCTACTAAAAAAAATAAGGCAATAGACTATTTATGGTCGTGTCCTGTTTACGGCGCAATCTGCGGCTATAAAACAGTTAATGCCTACAACAAGATTCGTGATCATGTTGTGGTTATTTTGTAATTTGAAGAAACTTCAGGAGCCCAAATTTAAATAATAAACGTTGAATAAGAGTCTAATGAAAAGTTACAACTTTTTATGGTTATTTTGCAATTTTCAAAAATCTAGGGGCAATAGAGTGGGAGGTAGTTTGGAGAGAGAGAGAGAGAGTACCAAGTGACATGATGTTTTTGAGAGGGAAAATAGAATTCAAGAATTAATCATACCCATTGGGGCTTAATATTTAGAACAATCTCTAACTCTTTGTGTACTTTTGATTCTAGGATATTCTGAACACAAAGCTATCATATTAATGAGAGTATTGTTGGTCTTTTGATTTAATATCCCTATTGCTGTAATTGGTACTGGCTTGGGTAATAAACCAAAAGGCATGATTCCACCGTTTGCCCCAGATGGGGTAAACCACACTAAGTTTTTTAATGAGAGTAAACCTACTTGCAGTTATTTTCTTGCAAGGACTATGGGCACACGGACATGCTGGATGATTGGATTGCGAATATAGTCAGTTTGGTTGCTCAGAGTGGAAGTGGTTCTAAGGACCTAATGAGGAGAGGTGTGGGAGGGATTGTTGTGGCTTTTCTCAACGCTTATTTGAATGGTGACAAGGGTGATCTCAGTGCTATTGTTGATCAACCTTCTGTTGCTCCTATAGAGCTCGATTCGGTAATATTGATTGATGAGAACAACTGTCATGCACATACAAGTGTTAACGACCCTGCAACACATTGACCCAAATTTCTACAACCAGTATACGGAGTGTACAACATCTTCCCATGGGGAGGAGAGTGATGTTGGAGCATAGGACACGGGCGTCATTTTATTATTCTTTCTTTTTTTAGCCTTATTATCTTTAGTATAAATAGCCTTAAGAGGGTCCTTTTGTAGACACTTTTTGAGAATTGATAATGAGAACCTAGATAGAGAAATTGAGAACTTTCACGACTTCTTCTTTTAGTAGTTGTTATTGTTGTTGTTGTGTAGATTAAATTTTTACGCTGCCACATCTCTTCATTACATCAGTAACACTTGTATTAACTTATTGAAGATTATTACGATTTATACATCTACTAGAAAAAAAATAAGGCAATAGACTATTTATGGTCATTTTACCGCGCGATCTGTCGCTATAAAACAGCCAATGCCTACGGCAAGATCCATGGTCATGTTGTGGTTATTTTGTAATTGAAGAAACTTCAGGAGCCCAAATTTAAATTTTAAACGTTGAAAAAGAGTAATGAAAAGTTGAAACTTTTACCATGGTTATTTTTGCAATTTTCAAAAATCTAGGGGGCAATAGAGTGGGAGGTAGTTTGGAGAGAGAGAGAGAGTACCAAGTGATATGATTTTTTGATTTTTTGAGAGGGAGACCAGAATTCAAGAATTAATCATACCCATTGGGGCTTAATATTTTGAACAATCTCTAACCCTTTGTGCACTTTTGATTCTTGGATATTCTGAACATAAAGCTATCATATTATACAAATAGGTATGCACCTACTACAGTGATATATATTTGATGTTGCTTACTGAATCAAAAAATTCTACGGGAAAGCTTTCCAGGTGACGACATACCACAACATTTACTTCACTATTAACCATTGATATATTCACCAACCAGTTGATGTCAAGGCCACCATCAATAAGCTTCTTCTCCCACTTCTTTATAGAAACTTCATTGAGCATCCACGACTCTAACCTATTACTACTAAAAACACATCAAATACCTAAAACAACATAACAGAATATATATTGATACTGAAGTTGGAAAAAATATTTCATGTGCAGCAGCAAGACAGATAAACTAAAGGCTTTCCTAATTGGTAAACCTTGATGGCAAGACTGCAAGTTGAGTAATGATGCCATTAAGTTCAAAGACACCCTTTCAGCCTAAGATTTAGTAGTACAGTTTTTTACTTAGGCTTGGTTTTGGCTTGGGCAACAAAATGATAACACTGCTTAGACAATTAAAAAAATGGGGTTTATTTGGGGTTTGGTCCTCATTTATTTTCCCATGTTCAGTTTGGCCGCCATAATTTCCTGATCTCAGACTGTCATACTTTTATTGCACTTTTTGATAATCTTTTACGATGCTTTAAAATGCCAAAAGACCAAGAAGTGCAACGTATGGGGGTCAAACTGAATGTGACAAAATAAAATGGGATCAAAGGCCAAATAACCCCAAAAAATAAAAATAAATAAATGATAGAACTCGACAAATCGGCTCAACAAATGCGACTCTTAACCATTCCAGTATCAAACTCGGTGAGTCAAGTTGATTTCGCTAACGTATAGGTATGGATATACGGTTAACATTTTCGGGTTGGTGGATATCAAAATGAAGTAAACTAGTCGTATCGGTTTGGTTTCGGCCATTGCCTTGAACCATACTTTGAGGGGACCGATAAATTATTTCTAACACGTCTTAGAACCATAATGTGGATATTCAGAACAACCAGGCCATAATTAGAGCATATGGTAGTTTCCTTGTAACATTACCATAACCATATCTCTATGCCAACCACGAGCATTCATTTGAAGAAAAGAGAAATTAGGGGCTTTGATGGATACAACTTACCACAATCATATCATCTAGAATCTTCTGCAGCTTTCTTGGTGGTCGGGTTATGTGTACGAGTGGTGCTTATTTGACCTAAATGATGATATTGATTAAGTTCAATTATGGTACTCCCCACTCGTACCAATGATCTGTAACTCACATTGTATAACTACCCAACTTTCATAGAGGTGGGCAGGGTTCAAATCCCATTAGGGATAGTTTCACATCCCTTAGAACAGACTTAAAATGGGAAACCCAGATATGTAGCTCATCATATTTATAAAATCAAAGAAAGGAAAATCAATAAAACTAATATTTGTAAGAAAATGGCATCACTGCATAAAAACTACCGGCGTGTGTGAATCAATGTCAAGGATCTTTGTCGATTTTATTTTGTCCTTGGATAAGGGGTGTCCACTGATTTAATGTTGAATAACAAGGATTCACCATAAATAAATATTACATCGTAGATATAAAATTATGATCCTATTGTGATAATCTCAGTATTTCTTTGTCACATATTTGTACTACCTATCAATTTAATTAAGATAATTATTGTTAGTTTTGACATTAAAGCAAGCACGCCAGTTTTAAATCTAAGATTGAGATTGATAAGCCAACGAATGACGCATATTAACATGTTTAATGCATAAACAAACGGCTCAATTGAACACAAACGATATATGTATCTCATGCGGAAGACCACATCAAGTCAAGCTATTTGACCTTTCACTTATTAATTTATTACGAGTATTTTGATTTGGGTACTTTAGTTGTAGGTGTATTTAAATTGCTTTAGACTAGAGAATAAAGGAAAGGGGACAAGATGTCCCCTAAGGCCTAAAAAGAAAAAACCTAACACAAAAGCTATACATGAAACGCCACTTAGCTAATGATGTCTACAATCATCTCAAATTAAGAAGAGAAGTATTGGCCATGAAGTGGCTATAAATTTCAAACTCTCCCAAACTGCATCTTTCTCTCTGCTCATTTCTTCAAAAAAGTTTGCATTTCTTTCATTCCAAAATATTCAAATTAGGGCCATAACAATGCACCTCCACAAACATTTTATTTTCTTCTTGTGCCCGTGATCCACCATATCTCCAAAGCAAACATGTGTTTCACTTTTCTAGGAATCACCCAAAATTGATACAATCTCATAGCACAAGAAACGTGAGAAGGAGCAAAGAATAAGAAGGCGGTTGTTGTCTTCCTCTGAATAGTGTCATAAAACACACCGATTTGGTGAAAGACTCCAATACGTTGCCTCTTTTGCATCCAAGTTGCTAATAAATTTAAATGGTGCAAAAGTATTCAAAGAATGGAAATTTTGTAAATAAGTATGAATTACAAGAGAACCCATCCCTCCCAGCGTCCACCTCCCTAAATCCCTAACACCTTAGGACAAGGAAACACCCTCAAACCTATTAAGAATGAGTACATATTGTTCAATTTTTCCCTCCTTTTAGTTCTCTGAAAGTTAAGATTCCAACAGATTAAATCTTTAACCAAAGAAAAAAGGCTTAAAATCTTTTGATTTTGGTTTAAGCATATAGGAAATAGAAGCGACAATGTTTTTGAAGGGATATCCCCACTGCACCGATCTCCCATCACGAATTACAAGAGAACCCATCCCTCCCAGCGTCCACCTCCCTAAATCCCTAACGCCTTAGGACAAGGAAACACCCTCAAACCTATTAAGAATGCGTACATATTGTTCAATTTTTCCCTCCTTTTAGTTCTCTGAAAGTTAAGATTCCAACTGATTAAATCGTTAACCAAAGAAAAAAGGCTTAAAATCTTTTGATTTTGGTTTAAGCATATAGGAAATAGAAGCGACAATGTTTTTGAAGGGATATCCCCCCTGCAATGATCTCCCATCAGGAATTCCACACTCAATGAAGGACGAAAGACCTATCGAGATGTAAATCTAAAGGATTAGATTGATGCAACCTTTTGTGTTTCATTTAATTTAAACCTATATACCGTCCAAGTTCTTTCAAGTTAATGATGACATTCAACAACAATAATTCTTTTTTACACCATTAAAGTTGACAGATTTATGAAGGAAAGTGCTCTATGTCTAAATGTCTAAAAGAAGCTATAAAAGAGCTAAATTAGTCTAAATACACCAATTAATGAAGTACAAATCAAAATCACCTTTATTATTTCAATTGATGAGTAAAAAGAGTGAATGACTCGACTTGGCTCAAAGAAGCAATAATTAAGCCCGCAAGGAAGCAATTGACTCATTTATATGATAGGATTAACAAGAAAGAATGTAGAAATGAACTGTAGGATATCTTCCCTTATCTTTCCTCTCCGAGTCCATAGGGAATAAAAATTAATAATTACCCACACGTGACAAAAATAAAGAAATAGGTCTGAGATCAAGACTTACATACATACATCTGATGAAGATATAGATCTTTAAACCATTTCTGGTGTGAATAATAAACTATATAAGTTAATAGCCTATGCTGAAACAATATTAAACTGTCAATACTAAAATAATTACAAAAATAAGGGAAGGTGAATTTCAAGAAACCCCTGGAACTATCATGCGAGTTGCAAATGCTCGCATACTAATTCTACGCAAAAAACCTTGAACTATTTCCAGCATTTGCAAATTTCCATATTTTGTTGCTAAATCGACACATAACAAGGTATGTACAACTCTATTATAATTTGGGGGTTTGTTTGCAACACAAAAAAGGGTATTTGCGATTGGAGGGATAGTTAAGGGAGTTCCTTGTAAAAGTTAGTTTATGCAAGACCAGGTTGCTGATCATATTGAATCTTAGAATGACAAATCGCATCATAAGCAACAACAATTTCAATAAGATCTCCCATAAACAAATTTAACAAATCTATAGAAGTGCAAAAACTCCCTCATCTTCAAAAAGTTGCAAACACAGCCTCTGGCTATCAACTTTTATCGGTTGGGGTGTAGTTGAAACTTTTCATAGCTTAGGGACTAAATAATAGTACAGTCACTCACTGATCAATTGTTTAGGGTAAATAGCGGAGATTGAGATATAAAGTTGAGATTCTAATAATTGTTTAGGATAAAAACTGATTTCAATGATAATGCTTTGATAATTACATTTCCTAAATTTCGCTTTTGGAGTGAAATTATTATGTACAGAAAAAGGCCAAAAATCATAGATTGAGATAAATAGTTCAGGTTGTGATACGACATTTAAATTTTCAAATATATAGTATGTATTACCTGCAATGTATGTAGATGATTGCCCTAATTATGGAATGAAAAACGGCAACGTTATTATCAAAATCAAAATAATGCAACAAACAAAATACACTCTCCAAGTAAGATCCAAATCACTTTAACTTTTTCCTCCTTGAGATTTCTCCGAAAGCTAAGATTCCAAGAGAATGAATTGTTAGCCAAGGAGAAAGGGCATAAAATCTTCTGATTTTGATTTAAGGATATACAATATATAGAAGGGGCAAAATTTGTTAAGGGATATCCACCCCCCCCCCCCCCCCCCCCAAAAAAAAAAAAAACGATTTTCCCAAAATATAATTGAATTTCCCTCTTTTATCGCGAATTCCACACTTGAGGAAGGATTGAATACCTGTAGAGATGTAAGTCCTAAGGATTAGATTGTCGTGACCTTTTATGTCTCACTTAACCCATTTACCATCCAAGTTCTTTCAAATTAATGGCGACATTCAACGATAATAATTCTTTTTCACACCGTTAATGTTTACAGATCTATGAAGGAAAGTGATCTATGACTAAATGTCTAATAGATAATATAAAGAAAGTGGTATGTGTCTAAATGTCTAAAAACGTAAAAGAGCTTAGTCTATATACACTAACAAAGTACCCATATTAAAATCACCTTTATTATATCAATTGATGAGTAAAAAGAAAGAATGGCTTGACTTAGCTCAAAAAATAATTATTAAGCCCACATGGAAGCAATTGACTCATTTATATGATAGGATTGACAAGAAAGAATGTAAAAAGAAACTCTAAGATATCTTCCCTTCTTTCCTTTCCCAATCTGTAGGGAATAAAAAAAATTAATAATTACCCACAAGTAACAAAATTAAAGAAACAGATCTTAGATCAAGACTAAAATAAATCTAATGAAGATATAGATCTCTAAACCAAATTTGGTGTGAATAATCAACTATACAAGTTGATGACATAAGATGAAATAGGATTAACTTGCAATACTAAAAGAATTACAAGATATCAAGAAAAATCAATTTAGGGGTGAACCTAGAGTAACGGTAAGGTTGCCCCATTGTGACCTGGAAGTCACATGTTCGAGTCGCAGAAACAGCCTCTCTGGATATGCAGGGGTAACGTTGTGTACATCCAGCTCCCCAGTACCCCACAGCGGCGGGAGCCTCGTGTACTGGGTTTGCCCTTTTTTAGAGCAAAGTGAACTGTAAGAAACCCTAGGAACTATTACGCGAGTTGCAAATGCTCCCTATACTACTAATTCTACGCAAAACTCCTTGAACTATTTCCATCAATTGAAATTTTTCACTTTTTGTCACTAAAGTGACACCTGAGGAGGTATTTCCACATTATTTTAGATTAAAACGACTAATCGCATCATAAGCAACAATAATTTCAATCAGATCTCCCCCAAACAAGTTCAACAAATCTAACAAAGTGCAAAAACTCCCTCGTCATTTTTAAAAAGTTGCAAATACAGCATTTGTTTACCAGTGTTCTAAAATGCGCCTAGGCGCGCCTAGGATTGTGGCTTAGGAGAAAAGTCGGCTATGCCTTACTATTGGTAAAAGGGTTAAGGGGCAGTTTTTTTGAAAAAAAAAACGTTGTAGTAAAACGATATCGCCTTTTAAAGTTTTTTTTTACAAATCGAACTAATATCTCGTCCAAAACAATCAAAAGGCAAACACCTCTCTGCCTTTTTCTGCCTCTCATCCAAAAAAAAAGTCTAACATTGTCGACCAACTTCGGACTAGAAGTCTATTTGTTTTATTTGAAAGGAGAAAAATATATGTATTATATTAAATCGTTTTGCATTGATTATCGACTATTGAATGATTATTGATATTGATTATTGAATTATGAAAATATATTTTATACATCGCTTATTAAATGTTGAGAACTACATTTTGTATAATGATTGTGGAGTATGCATATAAGAAAGATGGCTGCCAAACATACGGATATATTTTTAAAATTCAAGATATGTATTATTTTTTTATATTACTAGCCTTGGAAGGCTGCGTACATCCAACCCCCCAGTACCCCGCAGTGGCGGGAGCCTCGTGCACTGGGTTTGCCCTTTACTAGCCTTGGAACAATTAAAATAATAAAAAAGGAAAAACGCCATCTACGCCTCGACAACGCCTTGTGCCTTTTAGAACCTTATTATTTATCAACATTTTTAGTTACGATTGGGGTGTAGTTGAAACTTTTTCATAGCTTAGGAGCAATTAACAATTTAAGAATACATTCAATCAAACTCAAGATTAACTCTTGTTCATTATCTTGGAACTTGGTTCGTTAATTATGTCCAAAAAAAAGAAAGTGGGCTCTTAATTTCGGATGGAAGGAGTATAAAATAAGTAACGCAATTAGTGAAAGGAACCAACATCAAAACATGGTAATCATGGACGTATTAAAGTTAAAAAAAAAAAAATTATACGATAGTTTTTCCCCAATAATCTGCTTTCGTTATACAGAGCTAATTTGACATTGAATAGCGCACAACGAATACTAAAAATATTTCTATTTTCGATTGGGTCTAATGTGGGAACAACAATTCGAAAAGACAATAAAATTTAGAAGAACATAATAGAATAAAAACCAATGTTTAAAAAGGCGAAAGGCGAGGCGTTTTAGTCGCGTCGAGGCGAGGCGTTAGCCTCGAGGCGTTTGAGGCGTAAGCCTCACCGGAAATAAAAAATAAAAAAGAGCAAAATAATATTTAAAAAAATACTAATTAAACCATAAAAATAAAATAACAAAGAAATATAAAATAAAACTACAAAAAAACATCTTTGAGGATTTTCTCACATAGTTTGACATTTTTTGTTGCCCCAAGATAACTTTTTAAAAAAAGTAATTTGAGAAAATCAATTTTAACATATTGGTTATTTTACAATATGCCAATAAATTAATCAATGCAAAATCATATTGACAAAATCATTTTTTTAGCTTCATTCACATATTGGTTATTTTATAATATGACAATAAATTAATCAATGCAACTTAACAAGCAAATTTATTAAAAAAATATTGATTTTCAATCTAAGATTAAAAAAAACAGCAACTTTATTTTAAAAAAATTACAAAGTTATTACAAACAAAAACAATTTTTTACAAATATATTACAAACTAGAACAGGTTTTTACAAATATATTACAAACTAAAAAAAATATTTGTTTTTAAATTTATAATATAAAACAAATTTTTTTATAAAACACTGACCAAACCTCCGTACGATTTTTTTTTTTAAATTTATAATATAAAGCACTGACCAAACTACAAACGTAACACTGACCAAACAAAAAACTAAAAACGAAGGCCGAACTAAAAATAAAAACCGAAGGCCAAACTAAAAATTAAAAACGAAGGCCAAACAAAAAACACTGACCAAACGCAGGTCCTAAACTTAAAACGAAGGACGCAGGTCTTACCTTCAACGAACGAAGGCCGGAATTGAAGAAGGAAGGCTGGAACTCAAAAACCGAAGGCCGAAATTGAAGAACCAAGTTTAGGGAGGCCATATTTGAACGCAGGGCTTACGGAATGAAACTAGGGCTTATGTTTTTAACTTACGGTCAGTTCTTTTGTTTTAAACTTGCGGTCTTTATTTTTTTTAAGAAACTTAGCTTCTTTTTTTTTATTCATAGCCTTGAGGCGGAAAGCCTGGGGTAGCGCCCCAGGTACAAAAGGCGTAAGTCTCAATGAATGAGGCATAAGCCTCGAGTCCTTTTTTCAGCGCCTCGAGGCGTACGCCTCATTCGCCTTTTTAAACATTGATAAAAACTACAGAATAACGACGAGTGATCATACAATGATAATGTTGTGTTAATTACATTTCATTTTTTTTGCTTTGGGTGTTTAAAATTATTATGAAGATAAAAAGGCCAATAAGCTGAGATTGAGGTAAAAAGTTGAGGTTGAGGTTGAGGTTGTGATACAACATTTAGAATTTGAAATAGTATATAGTATGTATTACCTTTAGATGAATGCCCTTATTATGTAATGAGAAACGGCTAACGCTGTTATCAAAATCAAAATCTACAAAATACACTCTCTAAAGCCATACAATGATAATGTTCTGTTCCAACTGTTTGCTTTTGGAGCCTAAAATTATTATGTACAGAAAAAAGGCCAAAAAGCGGAGATTGAGATAAAAAGTTGAGATTCTAGTAATTGGTTAGGGTAAAAACTGATCAATGATAATGCTTTGATAATAACATTTCCTAAATTTCGCTTTGGGAGTGTAAAATTATTATGTACAGAAAAGGCCAACCAAGATGAGAGATTGAGATAAAAAAGTTGAGGTTGTGAAGCAACATTTAGAATTTGAAATACATAGTATTATTACCTGTAAATGTAAGTAGATGATTGCCCCTAATTATGAATTGAAAAACGGCTACTCGTTGTTATCAAAATCAAAATCTGCAACAAACAAAACAAAATACACTCTCTAAACTAAAGCTCCAAATCACTTCAATCAATGTGTATATGTGTGTGTGTGTGTGTGAGAGAGAGAGAGAGAGAGAGAGAGAGAGAGAGAGAGAAATTGAGAGAGAACTCACGGCCACTAAAAGGCAATCTCCTCCGAAACAACGTCGCATTTCTCATGCCATTGAGGAACCGGGCTTGAAACGACGTCGCGTCGCATTGTTACGCTGAGGGTTTTGTAGAAATGGGAAAAGTTGGGTTGAGACCGTTTTGCCAGGAATTAATTTTTCTTTTGGTATTTCTATTTACCGCACTTGGACTAGTCAAGCGGAATTTTGTTTCGACCCACTTATTTTGTCTATTAATGAATAATTAATAACTTATTTTATATTTTTAAAATATCATTTTAAAAACATTAGTTTCATCCATTTAAACTCCAAGTTCTCTCTTTCACTCTTCTATTTATGAAATTAAAAAAAATAGATATTTACTTTGTTATTATTAATAATAAAAAAATGAAGGAAAAAATAGAAAAAAAAGTAATTTTTTATCTTTTTAATAATAAAAATAGGGGTGAAAATAGAAAAAAAATATAAAGTTTTTTGTTCTTGTAATAAATAAAACTAGAAGGAAAAAAAGAAGAAAAAACAAAAAAAATAAAAATTGGGTGAAAAAAGAACTAAAATTATTTTTTGTTTTTCAATAAATAAAAACTCGGAGGAAAAAGAGAAAAAATTATTTTCTTGTTATATAATATATAAAATCTGGATGAACAATAAAAAAATAACAATTTTACTTTTCAATATATGAAAACGAGGAAGAAAGAGAGAAGACAAAAATAAGTTTTTATTTCGTTTAATAAATGAAAAACAATGTGAATAAAATGAAAAAAAATTGTTTTATCTATTTATTATGTTATTATGTATGTCGCAATCGATGCTACAAATATCCGATCTTATTCTTCGTTCGAAGTTCCCTAACAGGTACTACTGAGTCCCCTTTCTAAATGTGAATATGCTACTTCTTTATGATCAAAATTAGAATCAGCTGTCTTGACCAAGGAAACGAGCAAGCATCAATGGATGAAACTCGAAAGCTATATGAACTTCTTAATGTTATGCTTAACGTAGAGGAGTTTCTTGTGAGACAAAAATCTCGAGTCCTGTGGTTGAAAATGGAGATAAAAAGACAAGAACTATATGAGCTGCCTTACCCGGTTAAAAAATAAAAACCCAGGATGAAAAAGAGAACAAAAAATATTTTTTGCGGCTCTTGTTCAAATCATGGCAACTTACGTAATCATTCTCATAGTTGTGGCGAACACCTTGTCCAACCGCTCATTTGATCCTCGACCGCATACTCACAATGATATTTATCATCTTAACCCCCACTATGATCCACCATTCCTTGAGTCTCATCAACTCTCAAGTTGCAACGAAAAATGTAGACACATGCATCATCGCGACATAATAGTACAAAATCATATGCCAATGTTTAAACGTATCAAAGAAAGCTTCACAGAAAATGAAATGAGCTCACATGGACCCTAAGTCTCTGGACCATGCTCTGGTACCAACTGTAACATTGCATATAATCCACATATCAAATGGCCAACCCTCAACATCGAAGAAAGGGGACGTCAGATAATTTATATTATTTAAGCATTAATGAATAACTAGAGGAAACTAAATCCATGCTTGACATTATAAAAAGATGCGGATATAACAAGACAACCGATATGTGTCTCAAATAACTAAATCAATAAAATTATACAAGTCTCACTATACAAATGTCTTAAATTCTCCAAAACCAAAACAAAATACAAAAAACTATATAACTTATCAAGGCCCATAAAAGTCTCTGAACAATAAATTGAAATGTAAAAGGTCCGATTATAAAATAAATACGGTGAGAAGTAACTCCACTTTTCTTTCTTTAATAACTGGATAAGGATTTTTAGTGATAATTCTTCATACGCATTGCATGCACAAATAAGAGAGTGTATTATATATGTGTGTGTAAAATAAAATAAATATCGAAGAAAGTATATGAGTATAGTTAGAATAAGGAAAATTGAATAAGACAAACTCACTTAAATATATCAGACTTTTGTACCATCTACGGTGACTTTGGCATGTGGGGAAACATCAGACCACTTTTCCTTTAATAGAGGGCATTCATCAAGATTCGAAATATGTAGTTTAACAAAGGGTTCTTTGGCAGGTAGACATTTTATTCATTGATAGTTATTTAGCTCTAGGTATTCAAGAGATGACAAGTTGCTAAAGTTATCTAGCAAAGTTTATGCCCCATATCCATATAGTATTAATTGTGTTAAGGCTGTAAATTGTTGTTGGATACCATTGAGACTAGTAAATGCAATTATATCATTTGACAAAGGATCAATAATCAAGTGGTTCAAGCGAGTAAGGCAACTTAATCCATCCTGAAAATAACTCAATTTTTTATAATTAGTTATTACTAAAGTAAAGAGAGAACAATATGTGGTTAACTCATATAGAGAGAAGATATTATTGCAATTTGTTGTCCTCAATGTTTGGAGAGCGATGCAATATTGCAACAATCGCACACTTGGAAGACACGTTAACCCATCACAGCGATCAATAGTCATCCATTTAAGGGACGTGTGGCCTTGAATGCTTACAATGGAGTTGACATTCTCGCAGTCTCATATCTTTAACCTATCAAAAAAAAATTGTGGAGACCATCAGGCAAATTACTGAGATTCTCACAATCTCGTATCTCCAATGTTTAAATATATTTATTCTTTTACAATATTTCGTTCGATGGATAATCTAAGTCCTTCAAATAATAAACCTTCAATTTCTTGAGAGATGGAAAATGACACAAAATGTGGTCAATTTGGGAAAGATCTAAATTCTCAACTCCTAGAGGTGAGGAAACACCACACGACAATCTTCTTCTTCCATCTATGCGCTTCATATTAACTCCACTCAACTCAAGATACCAAAGATTTAGTAGTTTGACAAGCATTAAGAATTGCTCACATCGTATGCAATGTCTAATTTTATCTCCATCAATTTGTTAAGGAGTAAACAATCACCATTACTATTAATATTCACAACCATTTTCCACTACACCAAAACGCTTATTTTGTAACTGATTTTTTCCTATCGGTAACGGATTTTGTCCATTAGAAAATTGTAACAATTAAAAATCGGTACAAATAAAATATAATCGTTGCAATATATCATTAATTGTTGAAATATATCATTAAAAGAAAAAAAACATAGAGCAAGTCGAGTGGGATTTATTCCCCCAATTCCCAAACCTTTCAACCACTCCCTTTTTGTGTCTCCCCACCTACCTCCACCTCCCCTCCCTCTGTCACCCACCCTCTCTACCCACTAGTAATGCCACTGATGGATCTGAATAAGAACATGTACCTAGGGATGTTGTATTCTTTCATCTTCGATTGTTCCTCTAGCATGGCCTGGACTGTCGTCCAACTCTCTCACACTCTCGTAATTCCCTACTTTTATATATTTTTGTTATTCATAATATTTGAGTTATCTAGGGGTTAACCATATGATCTTTATTTTGTTTATTACTTGATTGCTTGATCTAGTTTATTGTGTATAGAAAATTTTTAAAGTTATGCTTTTGCCTCTGGTTTTTTAAGTACGTTTTTATACACCCATCAAAACTTTTAACACGGCCTTCTAATTATTAATAAATACTCTTGAAAATCTAAAGTAGAGATTTTTGTTTCTTATTAGATTCTAAATTTCCCCCGAGAGACATTTTGTGAATGTGACACCCCGACTACTAGCATACCGGGTGGCTAGCCCGTGATCAAAATAAAACGTTGGTCTCATATGTCTCATTAGCATCACTGTCAAAAACTTTTTAAAATTACTAACCACCTAGTAATTTAATTAGACTGGTGCCAAATTTTATCTTTCTTTAATTGACAACATGTGAAAAATCAAATAATAATTAAACCATCCATACAAACTGATATCTGAATCCAACACACATGAATACCATAAAAAAGGGTGGCCGAATCAACTATCGATTCAACAATAAACTACAACAATAAACTGAAACAAATAACCTGAATACACAAGTCACATAAATAAATTGAATACTAAATCTAAGGGAGACATGCCCAAATGAGTACTTAAGTAAGTTCCCTACACTAGGAATGAGTGAAGGAAGCGTCTATAATAAAGTCCTGCAACTTCCACATGAGCTGCAGCTACGCATCCCTGGATAGAATCCTCAAACTGGGCGTCCATGTGGCTGGACACTTAAAATATTTTGGAAAAGATATTTGACACGAGTCAGAGCCCAAAATATTTTGAAAAATATTTAGCAAGCAGTTAAATTGCAATAATTAAATATGCATGCACACTTTTCATATTTAAGCTAGTGTCACACTCTCTTAAGGTATAACTCGTACCTCATCTAATGTGCACACCTAATGTTTTCCTGCTAACGTTTCTTAGTTAAGCTACCCCACCTAGCTAGCCATATTAAGTCTCTTTCTATATACTAACTCGTTATGCCGCAATACGTCACTGGATTCTCTATTTCTATTAACTAGTTATGAAATTCTCATTATATGTTTAATCCTCCGCCCACTAGGGTTATTTTAGATGTCACTATCTTTCTCATCTACTAATTACACATTGTATAATTAATGATAAGCATATATTTATCACTTCGTTACATATATACTAATACGGCATCCCTAGGCTGAGCTACGGTGCATGTATACTATGATATCATTCCCCGATGCACCATTTACCAAGCAAACATAGTAGAAAAAACACAAGTATATATATTTATTATTCTAATTATATATATATGATATAACGCCCCTAGGATGAGACATGCGGTGCATGCATACTCTGCTATCAAGTCCCGGTACATCACGCACTGTATAAAGGACTATTGGTTTAGTATCTCATTCGAACCATCACTAAAAATCACACATATTAGAGGCGAACATAGTCCCTAGCCAAATGGGTCACGCACATATATACGCTCCCATCCAACCGCCAAAACTATCATACTCTCAGATAGCGCGTGTCCAAGGTCCTATGTTCTGATAGAAAGTAGCGTAGGTATGTTAGACATATTATAAATCATACAAATCAGTATATGTATACACACGACCTATATCATATGTCCCGTACATAGCATATATATCTCTCGAATATCCTACGTATTATTTAATTCCTGTTACACTTCTTATCATATATACCCGAGTATCCCTCACTACTCGAAGTGTGCCAATTATCCTTTAAAATATTTCAGCAGGTAATTTACTCATATCCTACTGATCTAAGTCATAGGTTCGCTCATGCCCCGAATTCGTTACATTTCAAATTACACCGATTAATCTAATCAATTTCACATTAATTAATTTACCAAAGTAATGTCACCCAACTACAATACTCCGACACACTCATTCGGTTCGTATCTTCACCCTTTAGAATGAATTACACCAAGTCCCACTATTAGGTAAAACACTCTTTATTAAATTCAATATTAAAAAATTTATCATATACATCTATAATAAATTAAAATTGTCTACTCTATGTCTAACTCTCGTTGCACTAGCCTAAAAATATACGAGTCACAACCCCGACTCTTAATTCTATAAGTATTAACTTGCATTCATATTTTTATTTCAATATACTAAGCACATCTCAATCTAGTCTGTATCCTAATTTCATCCAAAATTTCCATACGAATTCGTTCTTATATTTTCAAGGGTTGTTCATCCTAAACACTCTAAATCCATACCTCGAATTCATTTCCATCCAATTTAAAGGTAAAAATAATGTTCCTTAATATTTTCCAGAGTCCTACGCTCATCTACGGACATCCCTAAATAATCCATATTTTATTCCTCATAAAGGATTTCGGTTGCAGACACCATTCCGTAGAAAAATCATAACTAATTAGAAAAAAAAATACTAGGTCGACGCCCATGAAATCGTGATGAAAATATCTACAAATTTCATTTTGACAAACAGCTAAATGGAATCGGTTTGGCCTCAAAACTGAACCGGTTCGCTGCTGCTGAACAGTGAACCCCTTTCTTCTCCAACTCGTTTTTACTCAATTTTTACACATCAAACCTTTATAGTTTCTTCTCAAGACTCATCCCAATCATAACCGTTGTTTATTACACATATTAAACAGGTTCTAATCATTATATCAATCATTAAACTTCAATGGTTTCAATTATCACTCACGATTTCATGAATTGGGTTTTACAACTTTTATTCAATTATTCTCTTAAATTCGATTCTACACTTCTCAATTAACGAATCTAACTTTGATTTCCAGCAAGGTAATTGTGTTATATATCTTTACATGATATCAATTTCATACTTATAATCAATCCATATCAATCAAAATGGTTAATTTACCCCAAACCCATTTTAATGAAATTATTCATCCAAAAATGACTATAGTTTACACCCACCATGATATGAATCGCAATACCGCAAATTAAATGAAAGCAAGTTTAACTACTTACCTGGGTAATTTCGTAGTGTCTGATTCCTTTGTTGTAGACAATATTTTTTGTGGCGAACACCTCAATCTTTTCTTGGTGTGGCCCCCAAAGGCTTTCCCACTAGATCCCTCTTTTCTCCTCTGTAACTAGGGCTTTCTTAAATGAGTTATGGTTGCCGTATCCTCTCACATTTAAGTTTTATTATTCCAATCCCGTTTTTAGTCTTGTGAACTTTATTAAAATGGCCCAAACACTCCCATGTGGGCCCGGTTATGCTTAAAAATGCCCCGAGACCCATTTGCTACCCCCAGGTACTCTTTTTCGACTATTTTGACCCTTTTGGACTCAACCGTGCACTCAGAATCATCGTTCGAGTTACTTAACTAAAATCTACAATTTGAACCTCAAATTACGACACATGTATTTTTAAAAGAAATAACCCGAATTAATTTAAATCTTAATTTCTAAATAAATTGAATCTTCCAAATTAAATAAATTCTCCTAATTTAAATCATTTCTCCAAATCATCAATTTAGTTAAATTCTAATTCACCAAATTAAATAAATTATATATCCTAAAAAATACGGGGTGTCACATACTTCCTCCCTCATAAAGGATTTTCATCCTCGAAATTCAGATGAATCTAGTACTCCGAGCCTCAAATACTTCCATACTCACAAGCCCTTAAGATCTCTACACATATCTCTACCCCTTGTAATTGCGAATTATATTAGAATTAAATTTATTATCCAGGGCGACCATACACCCTGCACCCGTGCTTATCCGCACAAATGTTACCCGACTCCACTAGCCTTAAATCGTAGTATAACTTTCAACTCACAGTTATAACTACATATATATAATAACTAATGTACCAAACCTATGTCCTAATGACCAAACATTTTCCCACTTCAAATATTGCGTTAAATTTCATGTGTGGGACGTCTAAACAAGGACCCCTCCCCCCCGTTACACTACTACCTAACATTGGCGATCGTTGAGATCTGTTAGGCCCTCAGTCCATATCACGTACCCCGAAATTCTCATCTCCTAACATAAAAGTATACTCGTCCCCTCTCATATTACAAAAGACTTCATAAAATGCTGCGCTCCTACTATCACTAGTTTCTTAGTGCGAATTAATCATGAGTTATATCTTTCCGCTCAATAATAAATATATCCACCCTAAATCCCATCAGTATCCATCCCTACTCATCGAGATTTTCTCATAAGTCTATTATGCAACACACGATAACATATATACACATATATATAGACTAGACCCTCTTTCAGGTGATAACTAGCATTAGTAAATCATATTTCGGAACAACGAACACAAAGTCTCACCATACTCTACACTATAGCCCAAACATCCCAGCATAAATATCACTAATGTCTCGTACGTAACATATTTATCTCAAGCTTAGCTCCGCACTCTCGGTGTGACTATATCATACGGGTTTTCTTGATTATCCCGCCAATTTGTCATTTAATTATTCTCGTTACTGCCCTAACCATTAACTTGTGGTACATAAGTTTTCTCGGTGCTTCCTTCGCAGCACTACCCGACTCCATTGGCCATATATCGTAATAGCTCTTAGCTTTAAGCTTTTCCTCTACACGTTTAATAATTTAACATTTAAAATTAATGCACAAGAATCCAACAACGTCTCACTACTCCCGGCGTTTATGACATTCCATGCACATACTATCCCGCAACGAAGCCCCAAAGAACTTTTCCCAATGCACAATTTCCTAGCATTATCGATCATCGAAATTTGTGGGGCCAAATCACATAACTAGATATCATAATTTTTATCTCCTGACACATAAATCAAATAGTTTATGCCCCGATCTCTCAAAGCGTCACACGATATGATGCTCACACTATCACTAAGTTCTCATCATGTAAACAACAATGAGTTAAAACTCTCCGCTCAATGATGAACTCGATATATCTTGAATCACATCAAACAAAGTCCTTACGCACCGGGATTTACTATAACTAGACAATTTTACTCTATGAAGTCTACTTCCCAAAATATTGCGGCGAATTCGACCCTCATTCAAGTGAAACATTGCAAAAATGTACCTCTTGCTCCTGGAACAGTGAACACGGTAGTCTTGCTATAATCTTCCATCATTACACAACAGTCCGTACCCAGAACAAAACCATACCTTAAATATCACCTCTCAAAATGAGTTATCCTAATAAAATATATATCCTCTCAGTGTCCCCACCCTCTCCCCTACAGATGGAGCTAAAGAGAGATCTTCTAACTCAACGGTGAATAATCACACACTATAGTGGTATTAATGATACCTCTATTAAACTCGTTTCATATGTGAATCTAGTACTAATAAACTACTATAACTCGCTCCTATCAGACAAAACAGATCCCAATCACCCCAGGATAAAACTCATACTTTCAATTGCCAATAACATTTGTGGTTCAAATAGTTCCTGAACATAACACCCTCATCCCAACCAAAACTTCTTAAAACTATTGCCCATCCCGAGCATCCCGTCTTTGTCCCCCAATTCTCTCTAGACAAGATCCACACATGTGTTCCTACTCTTTACACATAAGACACCTCTCTGTGTCACCCCCCTTTCCCTGGCCCCACTAAACATATCGGGGTTGTCCTCTTCATGGACCTAATGGCCTTGATCCTAATTGCTAACCCCGTTGTCCCTTTGACCCCACTGGCCCTATGGGACTAGTTGTTGGCCTTGACGGCCCTGACTTAATCCACCATCACTTGGTAGGATATATATTAATCTCAATCATTAAAATGGGTCCTCTACTGGGTATACCCTCCTGTAGTGCTTCACTAGAAACGTTAAATCTAGTTTCACCCTTCGGTTAAATCCTCCAACTCTCTTGGCTCCCTTCTCATGGAAGCGTTGATATTAAGTTATCAACGTACGCCATTGATGACAGCGGTACCAGTCGTACAAAACGAATTTCCCATCTATGCTTGTATAGTTTACCCATGAGTCCATCACAAACTTACGAACCTTTGTGATGTTTCGTATCCACCTCATTGGGTACGAAGTTTGCTAGACACGTCAACTTTCCTCCATGACTGACCTCCATACGGACCTTCTGAAACAAGTATTGAAATCTCATTTACTACTTTGTTTAAACAGTTGATAAGAGGACTTATGGTCCAATCGCACCCCAAACTCCTCGTTACCCATGGTAAGATCTAAACCTGATGGAACCATAATGGAAAATCTACCCCCCAAACCCATATTAAGGTAATCGGTTATGTCCAAGGGATAATTGATCATGAGTGTTATCTGATCACTAGAATTACTTACTTATTTTTAAGAACTGTTATTTGATTTTATTATGGATTTTACTCATCCAATTGTATACCAATTGACCATATTTTTGGTTATAAACAGAACATAACATAATAAATTAATTTGCCTTTGTGGTGTATGCTTTAGAACAGGACAAGAGATAGAAAATAATTAGACCCTTAATAAAGTTTAGATAGCTAACTTTAGGATTTTTACTTTGTTGATTTATAGGCAAGTTTTTTTTTTACATTTTTTTAGAACTGCTTCTCTTGTCTTGTATAAAAAAAAACTCTATTAGTGCACTATATATTGTTATAATTATTATGAGTTTGTTCAAATATACCTCTATTTTAGTTGTTCAACTGGAATTGAGATTTAGGTTTTATTTTTTAGATTATGTAGTTCTTCTAGGGTTGAATATGTCTGTTTTGATACAAATTTTACATTTTTTAGTTTTCGGTCCCAGGATTTGATAAAGGAGTAGGATAAAGTTTTTATATTCATATTTCCTATCATTATATTTTAGGTCCCAATCTTGTTCTCTGTTTGGGAGTTGCTCATCACATTTATGGTATGTTAAAGGTAACTTACGAGGATATTAAAGATCTAGTTGAGCTCTGTAATGCCTTGCTCACCACATTTCCTACCTATTTATGGACCATGATTCGCGAATCGAATCAGGTTTTTTTAAGATTTTCTATTATGGATTTCTAATACGAATTATATATATTGTGTTCATTGGATGTATCAAGATATAAGTTTATATTATTGGACAAATGATTGAGGGTGATGTTTTGGTCAGCTAGTTAGCACTGAGAGGAGCTTCAGTTTTTAACAATTTACTAGTGTGCAGGCCACGCAATGCGTTGACGTATTGGAATTATTATGCACAAACTAATCCTAAATTAAAGCAATTAGGCATACTCTAATATTACCTAATTATGTGTGACAATATGGTTTAGTAAATAATACACTACTTAGCATGGCTTTTATTTTATTGCGGACGGACTAACTTCAGGCAAAATACAAATCTGGAAAGACAATTACAACTCCAAGGGTTAAATTTTTTTTTTCTGAGAAAGGAAGAATGGATTGTTAGGGAGGTTTAGTATTTTTAAGTCTTTTGAATTCTTAAGAGATAGGGAGTCCAAGTGGGTTTGTGTTTTTATAGCTTTGTAAGTCTTTTTTATACATTGAATGGGTCTTTTTTTATTTTGTGGGTATAGTTTTTGTGGGCTGCTCTTATATATATGTATATAAGACATTCTCATTTCCATTCATATAATTCTAAATAAGTGAAATTTAGGCAACTCACTTGGAAGACAGTTCAAATCCTTGTGAAACCCCCTAGATTCAGTAATCTGATTAGTTTGTTCCAAAGAACCGAACCCCAGTACCACTGGCTTTTCATCTTCAACAGGTGTAATTGTCCTTTGAGCCAAGACACACAAAAGTTCCCATTTTTTTCGACCAACACCCAACTTGAAATTCAAAGCAGACCCACAACTTTTATCAAAACCCAATTGGGTTTTAGAGTGATTTGGCAAAACACAGATTGGTATAACTTTTAGAGCTATGGTAAGTTACCAATATGTAAACAACTAATGTAGGATCATATAAACCCAGATGAAGAATAAGATTTATTAGTGAGTTTTGGAGACACCATTAGTGATATTATCAAAAAGGGAGCCGTTTAGGATATATATATATATATATATATATATATATATATATATATATATATATAGAGAGAGAGAGAGAGAGAGAGAGAGAGAGAGAGAGAGAGATAGAGTAGGTGAAGAGGATGTTGGAAACACACTTCCACTTAAAGAGAGAGAGACAAAGAGAGATAATGATGTTTCTATCCTGCCTTTTTGCTTTCCAACGTGCATCTCTTGGTTTAAGACTGAAATTTGATATTTAATACAGACACGTGTCATCCTCAGAAGATTTGGGTCTATAATTTTTATATAGTTATATAGACATGCATGTATGCCTCGGATTAATTTTTATATTGCTTTTGGTTTATTGTGTTAAAATAATTTACATAGGTGAAACACTTGGAAATTGAAGACAAAGTCCCAATTCGTAAGCTATGGAGATCTAATACAAATTAGAAAAATTAGTATGCTCATTTTCTTGTGAGTTTTTAATAACTACAACTTTCTTCATTACTTTTAGAAACAACTCAGTATACTCTCATGCGCATATTACTTCAAATTGGGGATTGTAATGACGAAGTTAGTTATATTTCATTTAATACGGTGATGCAAATTTTACTTAGGAGATAACGAAACGTGTTTCAAAGGACCTCTGAAAGATTTATTTCTCTCATTGTGACTAGTAATTCCACTCGTGATCTTGGAAGAGGTAAATACTACTGGTTGCATTTTTTTCTCAATGCTATATTTAATTAGTTGTGAAATTAAACATAATTCCTTTTTTTATTCATTTCTAATTATTCTATTGCCAAATGGGAAGAGATGCATGATGAACCTTGCGATGCGGGAGTATGTTTATAAGTTCGAGTTTTAATACATTGAAAAATAGAGTGGGAATAGGTAAATAATTATCGTAGTAAATACTTTTAACCATAATTTTCATCTGTTATGGTTTTGAACGATTACAACATTTATACATTTACTCATCAGTAATGAGTATATGCTAAAAAGTGACATTTCATCACAGTTTCAATAACCTTTTATGACATAAAATAATAACAGTCCTCAACAAATAGATTCAGTAATGGTTCATAATTGTTACAAATTTGATGCAGATACACATCAATCACAAGTGGTTCCATCGTAAATGGTTTAATAAGGCGACGGGTCTTGCATCTTGATTGTATATATTATGGTACAAAAGTGTAAAAGATGATATAATTACTAATGCGTCATTGTATACCATGACATAAAAAAAATTTACGTTCTTAGAGGTAATGTGTCGGTTTGGCATCTTATTGTATATTTAAACACAAATTATTAATGGTTCATTATTTGAAAGTAACACTGCAAAAAAAACTATAATCACTTTCAAGTTAAAAGGAAAAATAAATTAACTGTGACACTCCGCTTAAAATAATAACGGGTGGCCAACCCTATACTACATTAAATCAGGAATCTCAGATGGTTCAGTCTCAGCATCAACAGAATATACAATAACAGATAGGGCTAACTACCTGAAATCATAAAAGCGGATGCCAAAATTTAAATAAAACATGCAATGGAAATCAAACCAACAATGTATAACTACTAACAAAGGTAAAATCAAAAATACTATTGTGACTTAATTTTTGACATAATTTTTTGGAACAAAGTGATGTGGCGGTTTGTTATTGGTTGGTTTTTGGGGTCCACGCCAGTGGGACCTAAAAACCAACCAATAACAAACCGCCACATCAGTTTTTTCCAAAGAATTATGTCAAATTTTAAGTCACAGTAGAAGCACTCAAGGTAAAATACACAAGAACCATGATAAAAGAAAGTGTTAACATTAAAATAAAGTGAGTACATACAAGGAAATATACCCGAATAAGCTGTCGTGTCACAGACAATACAACCATCATAAAGAAGAAATATAAGTAGCTACAAATAACTCTTGGGGGTAAACTCCAATGTACAACATGAATCCTACCTAGATTTTCAAAGAAGTAGGAAGCGACTACAATCTAAATCCCGCTACAGTCCACAACTGCTACGGCTCCCAAGACTCTGGATAGGAAAGCATCCGGTATCTCTGCGGTAGGACACCTGTAGTACAATATATATATATATATATAAAGAGAAATATAAACGGGTCAGAGCCCGAGGTGTAAAAATGTTTAGCAAGTGTGTTAATCGTGCAAAATAAATATAGATGCACTATTTCATAATTAAAGTGGAGTCGCACTCTCATGAAACCCCAAACTCACCTCTCATCTACAACGCGCGCCTAATCGTTTCCTGGAACCTTAATCAAGTTACCCCGCCCACTTAAGGACAACTTATCTTACCATACGCACGGCTTATACCCAACTGACCTGCCATTTTAACATAACCCTCAAATCCTTTCCATTCTAATCACACTTAAATATATTTTACATATATGCCTTACTAGGATATAGTGGTTCTAATTATTAATTTAAACCAGTTATAAGTCTTAATACGTCACACATTAACATTAATCTTCAATATAAAAGTGTATTCTCTAAACAATATACATACAAGTATTAAGACAAAACTTCTCTCTACTCTCAACATTGCACTACATTTCGTGCGTGGGATGTCGCGCAAAGCGAAATCCAAACAAGGAACCCCCCCGATACACTACTCCTTGACAATGTTGATCGTAAGGATTCATTATGTCATACACACAAATTCTATTACTACAACTACCTAAATATCTATTAATATCTAAGAACATAATTAGAATCTCTATTAAATCCTTGGGTCGACATAACCGTAATTGTCGCTAAGTACGATCCTTCAACCCAATGAACTAGTATACCAAAATCACCCAACATGTACATCATAGAAACTTCATATCCTCTTCACCTATAGGATATATATATACATATTTAATCTAATTATATATATAATTAATCATTCATTGCTATAACCACGTATACATAACCCACATAATGTACACTTTGCAATACACATAACATAACAGCTATAGGATGCCAAAATACTGCACCATGCCATTATCTTCCAGGTCATCACTCACATACCATCCTGGGGACCACCGGTAGGACTAAATATCACCTACTTCGTGGTCAAAAACCAAATCACAACGTATTGAAAGCGATCATAGTTCCTAACCGACAAGTGAGAACGACCCATACCCAAGACTTCTCATCCCCAAAAATATAAAATCACACAAATAATAATGGACGACTATGACCTGGGAAATATCCACACCCTGCTCCTCAAGCCACGGGCTCACCCTCATCGCGCAACTTCCCATGATAGCATGGGTCGGGTATGTTTAACACCATATATATATATATATATATATATATATATATATCATTTCCACTATTTATATACATCCATATAATCACATCATAACATCAAACCATCAAACCATCACGCACGATATAGATGTTCATGCCATAAGTGCACACACACACACACACACACACACACACACACACACACACACACACACACACACACACACACACACACACACACACACATATATATATATATATATATATATATATATATATATCCACATATCCACATATCCACATTTATACAGACTACCTCTCATCCGTATGTATAAAATCCACAAACTTGGCTATACGTGTACATAGTCCTCATTATCTAGCTATCTCTCCAAGCATATTAACTTAAATCGTTATATACTTACGATCCCTCACTTGAAGCATATTCATCCATTGCCCCTATGATATAAATAGTCTTCCAATATATTCAATATTAAGGTTATCACACCAAAGTTTAATGTGTATAACAATCACTACTTATCCCATCAATATCCGAATGCACATCGATATATCCAACAACAATCCCGACTATCGGTATACACATGACTAATAGTCTACAAGCCTCAAGCTTAAACTAAAATTCATTTTATGATCCCATCATCTTTTTGGGATGCCCTACGTTTATCACGCATGGATATGTAGTAACTACCCCGACTACCATTTGACCCCATCTTGTTCTAGTCATGAGAATATTCCAATCATTCTCAAATTAGCCTACTATTCAATTTCTCCTATGAACCCTTAATCCTATTGCGTTTAAAATTTATTCCTTAAGTTAAACATTGCTAAGGATACGCGACCACTCTCTCTCGTCGGTCCCAAATCATATCGTAAATAGAATCCTATCACTACTAGGATTCGACACAAAAGTCATCTTACAATTTCCACACCATGCCCTCACAACTCTCTCAGAAGGCCCTTCACCTACATCTTAGGTTAACTTACTTTTTAAACTCCAAATGGGACTCCCATCCCTAATGAAATTTCCCCACTATATCGATACTACAAACTCTAATGCATATATACGTTCCCCAACCTAATTCGATACGTCCCCACGATTATAACAAGTGAGAAACTCTCAATAAATCTCCACAACATAACTCTCGCATCATATATAAAAGTTCCAAATTGAGAAACCCAATCGAAATGGAGAAAAACTCAATCTAGGAAAATTCCTCAAAACTGCCCTATTTTCGAATCGATTTGGCCCCTCCAAATCGATTCGGTCCCGACAAGGAATCGATTTGGCCCAACTAGACCTGTAAGTCTGCTACATACCGATTCGATTTGCAATGGGCGAATTGATTCGGCCCTAAAGACCTGATGCTTCTGCAACATGACGAATCGATTCGCTAGGGGCGAATCGATTCGGCCTGTTCAGCAAGCCACGAAAATGGCTATTTTTCTCTAAACCCAAAATTTCCAAAACTCCCATATATCATTACCCAACCATCAATCCTCATCCCAAACATGTTTTTAATCTTAATACTCGTCACATAACTACCCAACAATTTATAAAACCTCAAATGCAAGATTTTTACCCAAAATTAGGTTTTGTCATTTAACCCAAAATCCAATTCTTTTATCCACAAATTATGAAATTAAATACACAAATGAAATATTTAGCAAGATTAAACACTTGCCTCGAATTTGTAGAGGTTGAATCTTCCTCGCGACTGTGGATTGGCCGGAATCTCCAAGCTTTCTCCTCTTTATTTTTTCCTTTCTTCTTCTTTCTTTCCTTCTCTTTCTCTCTTTCTAACAAATGAGAATGGCTTATCCGTAAGCCTCTTAAGCCCTTAAAACAAGAATCCCAATTTTAAATGATAATACACACTTTAAATGACTCGTTTACTCCAATTCGAGTCAAACTAACTTAAAATATTTTGAAACCGAAATAAAACCCAAGGACAGTCATTTTGACTATCTCGACCCATCTGGAATCGATGGCGAAATCAAAATCGTCATCCGGAATACTTTATAATGTCCTCAATTTCCAAATTCCAAAATTCTCCAATTTAAATTAATTTTATTTCTCCCAAAATTTAATTTCTCAGTCCCAAAGTCATGGGGTGTTACAGATCTTCCCCCTTACAAAAATTTTGTCCTCGAAATTTAAGTTATGCCTAGGACTGCGAATCTCATCTAGTCCTTACGTCTACCCTCAACATCACTATACATACCTCTCCCAATTCTCATATCGAATCATATAACTTTAAAGTCAAACTAGCTACCCAGGGCGCCCATACACCCTATACCCGAGCTCCACTCGTAAAAACATAACCCGGCTCCACTAGCCTCAAATCGTAATATAACTCTCAACAAATATATCTATACTAGCTCATTTAGTATATATAAAAGTTTGAAATTCCCAACGGTTGAACTCTTCTCAATTCCTGACATAAGCTACCTTCATGCGGGGGAGGTCTCGCAAGCGAAATCCAAACAAGGAACCCTCCTAATACACTACTGTATAGCTATGTTGGGGATTGAGATCGGTTGAACCAGGATTAAGGTTTTATAAAAGATTTTCGAGCCCGAAGGCCTATATAATAATATAATATAAAATAATTCCATGTCTTTCGACACGCTAAACAAACACCTTATGTTCAAGACATAAGGCCTCAACAAATACAATACTCTAACCAACAACCAGCCCTTAAAACTAGCATAACCCTGAGCTAACTTCCCTGCTCAACACTAAACCTGCTAAACTCTTAACCTTGTCAACTATACCAATCCTTTACATTACATCAAAGTACTGCCGCAAAGTAGGTCCTTCCCTCATTGGAATACCACAATTACATGCCCTAGCATAGATATAAAACAATACCATTATAACCACTACTCCACAAACCTAAACAGTCCTCACTTTCGGAAATAAATAGCAACACCCTCTACTGACTCATTACGAGATGGTCTATCATCCCAAAAGATGCCATGCAAAAGCCGCACTTACTCACTCCTTCCTCCAAGGAAGTTCTATACACACTATGGTTATAGCGATTAACCACTCGCTATACCTTACATGCGACGCTCCCAATACCGCGTAAAGCATGAGCTAAACCCAAAGAAAGGTATTCTACCTTATACTTATATAACCCAATTTCTTTACTTCATCCATGAATCCATGTTCAAAGTCCTCTACTCCTCCCAGGAGAATCTCTCTTCCTAAAGCCTATTTCACCACAAGAGAAACATCTTCCCAAAAGTCCTTCCTAACCATCCTGAAGGACAAGGCGCTATTACGACCCCCGGTAACTCTTTCATTCCTACTCAATGCACCCAATTCTCCAAATTTCTTACTCCCTCTTCCAAAAAGGTGATACTCCCGACATTGGGACAACACCACACACCTCACATCAGGAAAATCACCAATACCAAGTTTCCTAACAAATGCTAGCAAATTCATCAATCTAAACCTCCCACGGGCTTCACTGTTCACTTCTCCTCAGCACTTACCTTACCGATCATAAAATTCTTTATTCGAGTCAATCCTCCTTCTCACTCGACCACCGTTGGATCACCTTGAGTCACCGCTAGAATCCTCCTCCTTATCTCTGCCTGAGTCGCGTAAAGAAAATACCTCTAGCCAAAGCGTACCCAAAATCTATTATGGGTGTTGTATCTCTCAGCTTACCCCTTCCTGGATGACATATTTGTGGTGACGTCTGAGACGAAAGCAACCGTGTTAGAACGTCGTTCAAGTGAGTATACCTCGCTGAAGAAGATAAACGTAGTGGATACAACAATCCTGATAGTGGGGCTCTATATCAAGAACGCTTGTGGAGGAACGCAGAAAACCCGCACAGATCCTAAAGACACTAGAACCTGATGCTCTGATACCATCTGTGACACCCCACTTAAAATAATAACGGGTGGCCAGCCCTATAATACATTAAATTAGGAATCTCAGATGGCTCAGTCTCAGCATCAACAGGATATACTATAACAGATAGGGCTAACTACTCGAAATCATAAAAGCGGATGCCAAAATTTAAATAAAACATGCAATGCAAATCAAACCAATAATGTATAACTACTAACAAAGGTAAAGTGCACAAGAACCATGATAAAAGAAAGTGTTAACATTAAAATAAAGTGAGTACATATAAGGAAATATACCCGAATAAGCTGTCGGGTCACAGACAATACAACCATCATAAAGAAGAAATATAAATAGCTACAAATAACTATTGGGGGTAAACTCCGATGTACAACATGAATCCTAGATTTTCAAAGAAGTAGGAAGCGACTACAATCTAAATCCCGCTACAATCCGCAACTGCTATGGCTCCCAAGACTCTGGATAAGAAAGCATCCGGTATCCCTGCGGTAGGACACCTGCAGTACAATATATATATATATATATATATATAGCGAAAGAGAAATATAAACGGATCAGAGCCCAAGGTGTAAAAATGTTTAGCAAGTGTGTTAACCGTGCATAATAAATATAAATGCACTATTTCATAATTAAAGTGAAGTCGCACTCTCATGAAATCCCAAACTCACCTCTCATCTACAGCGCGCACCTAATCGTGTCCTGGAACCTCAATTAAGTTACCCCGCCCACTTAAGGACAACTTATCTTACCATACGCATGACCTATACCCAACTGACCCGCCATTCTAACATAACCCTCAAATCCTTTCCATTCTAATCACACTTAAATATATTTTCACATATATGCCTTACTAGGATATAGTGGTTCCAATTATTAATTTAAACCAGTTATAAGTCTTAACACGTCACACATTAACATTAATCTTCAATATAAAAGTGTTTTCTCTAAATAATATACATACAAGTATTAAGACAAAACTTCTCTCTACTCTCAACATTGCACTACATTTCGTGCGTGGGGCGTCTCGAAAAGCGAAATCCAAATAAGGAACCCCCCGATAAACTACTCCTTGACAATGTTGATCGTAGGGATTCATTATGTCATCCACACAAATTCTATTACTACCACTACCTAAATATCTATTACTATCTGAGAACATAATTAGAATCTCTATTAAATCCTTAGGTCGACATAACCGTAATTGTTGCTAAGTACGATCCTTTAACCCTAATGAACTAGTACACCAAAATCACGCAATATGTACATCATAGAAACTTCGTATCCTCTTCACCTATAGGATATATATATATATATATATATATATATATATATATATATATATATATATATATATAATCAATCATTCGTTCCTATAACCACGTATAGTTAACACACATAATGTACACTTTGCTATACACATAACATAACGGCTATAGGATGCCAAAATACTGCACCATGCTATCATCTTCCAGGGCATCGCTCACATACCATCCTGGGGACCACCGGTAGGACTAAATATCACCTACTTCGTGGTCAAAAACCAAATCACAACGTATGGGAAGCAGTCATAGTTCCTAACCGACAAGTGAGAACGACCCATACCCAAGACTTCTCACCCCCAAAAATATAAAATCACACAAATAATAATGGACGACTATGATCTCGGTAATATCCACACCCTGCTCCTCAAGCCAGGGGCTCACCCTCATCGCGCAAATTCCCATGATAGCATGTGCCTGGTATGCTTCACACCATAAGTATATATATCATTCACACTATATATATACATCGATATGATCACATCATAAAATCAAACCATCACGCACGGTATAGATGTTCACACCATAAGTGCACACACACACACACACACACACACACACACACACACACATATATATATATATATATATATATATATATATATATCAACATATATACAGACTACCTCTCATCCGTATGTATAAAATCCACAAACTTGGCTATACGTGTACATAGTCCTCATTATCTAGCTATCACTCCAAGCATATTAACTTAAATCATTATATACTTACGATCCCTCACTTGAAGCATATTCATCCATTGCCCCTATGATATGAATAGTCTTCCAATATATTCAACATTAAGGTTATTACCTCACAGTTTAATTTGTATAATAATCACTACTTATCCCATCAATATCTGAATGCACAAGATATATCCAACAACAATCCCAACTATTGGTATACACATGACTAATAGTCTACAAGCCTCGAGCTTAAACTTAAATTCATTTTATGATCCCATCATCTTTTTGGGATGTCCAACGTTGATCACGCATAGATATGTAGTAACTACCCCGACTACCATTTGACCCCATCTTGTTCTAGTCATGAGAAATTCCAATCATTCTCAAATTAGCCTACTATTCAATTTCTCCTATGAACCCTTAATCTTATTGCGTTTAAAATTTATTCCTTAAGTTAAACATTGCTAAGGATACGCGACCACTCTCTCTCGTCGGTCCCAAATCATATCGTAAATAGAATCCTATCACTACTAGGATTCGACACAAAAGTCGGCTTATAATTTCCACGCCATGCCCTCACAACTCTCTCAGAAGGCCCTTCACCTACATCTTAGGTTAACTTACTTTTTAAACTCCAAATGGGACTCCCATCCCTAATGAAATTTCCCCACTTTATCGATACTACAAACTCTAATGCATATATACGTTCCCCAACCTAATTCGATACGTCCCCACGATTATAACAAGTGAGAAACTCTCAATAAATCCCCACAACATAACTCTCGCATCATATATAAAAGTTCCAAATCGAGAAACCCAATCGAAATGGAGAAAAACTCAATCTAGGAAAATTCCTCAAAACTGCCCTATTTTCGAATCGATTTGGCCCCTCCAAATCGATTCGGTCCCAACAGCAAATCGATTCGCCCAACTAGACCTGTAAGTCTGCTACATACCTAATCGATTCGCAAGGGACGAATCGATTCTACCCTAAAGACCTAATGCTTCTGTAACATGGCGAATCGATTCGCTAGGGGCAAATCGATTCGGCCTGTTCAACAAGCCATGAAAATGGCTATTTTTCTCTAAACCCAAAATTTCCAAAACTCCCATATATCATTACCCAACCATCAATCCTCATCACAAACATGGTTCTAACCTTAATAATCATCACATAACTACCCAATAGTTTATAAAACCTCAAATGCAAGATTTTTAGCCAAAATTAGGTTTTGCCATTTAACCCAAAATCCAATTCTTTTATCGAAAAATTATTAAATTAAATGCACAAATGAAATATTTAGCAAGATTAAACACTTACCTCAAAGTTGTAGAGGTTGAATCGTCCTCGGGATCGCGAATTGGCCGGAATCTCCAAGCATTCTCCTCTCTCTTTCTTCCTTTCTTCTTCTTCTTTCTTTCCTTCTATTTCTCTCTTTCTCACAAATGAGAATGGCTTATCTGTAAGCCTCTTAAACCCTTAAAACAAGAATCCCAATTTCAAATGATAATACACACTTTAAATGACTCGTTTACTCTAATTCAAGTCAAACTAACTTAAAATATTTTGGAACCGAAATAAAACCCAAGGATAATCATTTTGACTATCTCTACCCATCCGAAATCGATGGCGAAATCAAAATCGTCATCCGGAATACTTTATAACGTCCTCAATTTTTGGACCTCAATTTCCAAATTCTAAAATTCTCCAATTAAATAAATTTTATTTCTCCCAAAATTTAATTTCTCAGTCCCAAAGTCATGGGGTGTTACATTAACATACGGAATGGGGCGGGTAAGGCGAGCAGGGGGGTTGGAGAGAGAGAGAGAGTGCATGGGACCAAACACGTTATATTTCATTAGGAAAAATGGTAGGTTTTAAACACATGAAAGGTAATATTATAGTTGAAGGAAGGAATCAAGATAGATTAAAAGATTATCTAGGGTGAATCTAAACTTAGAGAAATTTAAAAGAACTACCTAAACTATCACACTAGTATATAATACCCCATCGAACTGTTAATTTTTATCAAACTAAGTTTGTACCTTCCTATGATTTCAAAAAAATAATAATAAGGAAGTTTGTACTAATAACATATGAAATGTAGACATATTTTTCACTTCACAATTGAAAGAGTTTAGAGTTAATTAGTTATCTAAAACAATACATTATTTGAAAGGATAAAATTTTCAATTGAGTCCGTTGTATAGTTTTGACTTATTCCCTAAACAAAATACGTTTGAGTCATAGGTAGATTTTTATTATCACAATTCCACATAGACTATGATGTATTGAAGACGTTGCAGCGAAGCTTAAAGGAATTTATTATGCCGATTTATGGTGCATATTTCATCTTCAAATCAAATTACATTCCGAGATCACTCAGTTATGAATGCGTAATTTTAATGGGACTCGAAATTTATTTTAAAATGTTTAAGGACATTATTTTATTAAAGAAATATTTTTAATATGGTTTTAAAGTGTTTGAAATCATTTACACTTCGATTATTTTGAGATAAAGATGGTTTAGAGTTGTGTGAAAATCAAACACATGCGTATAGTCGCTTAAACGACAACAAATGACATAAGAAGTCGTTCGAGGGAGATCACCATGTCGTTCGAAAGACATGGCCATCTCATTCGAGCGACATCTACATCCATTCGAGCGAGCCACCGCCTCAAGAAAATTATTTAAGGCGTGGTTTCCTCAGAATTTCGGAAGTGTTCAGTCTGAAAAATAGTTTGCGAACCATTACATTTTCTGCACAAAGTTTTCTAAGGTTTTCTAAGTATAAAACAACCTTAGAATTTTCAAAGATCCGAGCTTTCATTATTATATGCTATAGTGTCTTATTTTCACCAAGAAGGAGTTGTTCTACACTTGAACATCGTTGGGTTTTGCGGTGGAGAAGCAAAAGGGTTGTGTTCAACATAGTGGACCTTACAAGCCATATCAGTGGACACCGAGGCATTTGTGGAGGCGAGTGCTATGGATAGGTATTATGGAAGGATTCATGTGGGCACTATAGAGGGGTAGTTGAAGATCAGAAGATCGTTAAGTCTCATGGGGATCGAGTCATTGAGTAAGACTTGCATCTGTTCCTTGTAATTCCACATTCATAGTGATTGTCTGGCTTGTGTATGTTCCTTGTACATCCGACATTGTGAGCATTATTTTCTTTACTTTGCTTGCTTTAATAACTAGATGCTTGTTTAGGATTACTCAAGATAAAAATTGGTTAAGTTAAAATTGGTTCACAATTTGGTGCACATAAAAGTTTGAAAAAGGTTTTTCAAAAAGAGAAAGTTATTTCATCATCCTTAAAGCAAAGTTGATTTGAAAATAAAGGGGCCTACAAATTAATATCAGAGCTTGAAAAATATTTTTATTGTGTTGATCCTTTTTTGCTTTTAAGGATGAATTTTGGAAATTATGACAGTTTTTGTATTCCTATTTTTTATGGCATTAATTATGCTAAGTGGAAAATGTGAATGAGAAGTGCTTTGAACTCTATTGATGAGCGTGTGTGGTTAGCGATTGAAAAGGGTTGGACACCACTAGTTTGAAACCCATTTCAAGATAGGTTAAATGACTTGTGAAACGTTGAAACTGGCTTGGGATATACTTTCACTTACTCATGAGGGCACGGGCACAGTTAGGGCGTCTAAGTTGCAAAACCTCACTACACAGTTTGAGGCGATTAAGATGTTGGAGAGTGAGTCTTTTGATGAGTTTTACGTTAGGTTGTCGGCTATTATTAATGCATCATTTACTCTAGGAGATAAGATTCCCGACAATCGTGTCATAAAGAAATATTAAGCTCATTGCCAAAAAGATTTGATGCAAAAGTGACCGCTTTAAACTCCTTAGGTATGCTGAATTTGACGAAACTTGAAGAGATTCTAGGTGACCTAAAAACCTATGAACTCGATATGTTTACCTCGAAGTAAGAGCAAAAGAAAGATAAGGGCGTTTCTTTGAAAGCCCTGAGGAGGAGACTAAAGTTTAAGATGCCGATTTTGATTTTGATTTTAAGGATGTCGCCTTATTGGCAAATAAGTTCAAAAAATTTCTTAAGTTCCAAAAGCAATCAAAAGATGCGAAAAGATTTGAGAAATTTAAGAACAGAAAGGTAGACTTCACCCCTAAGGATAAGAGTGAGAAAGTTAAGAGGGATGAGTCGGATAGGTGTTTTGGGTGTGAGGGGTATGGTGACAAGGTTGCTAAGTGTCCCACTAAACTTAAGAAAGAGGGTAAGAAATCGATTGCATATAATTCCACATTAAGTGATAGTGAACCCAAAGTGGGAGAGAGTTCCCCCATTAAGGGTAACTTTATTGCATTTACGGCATGTCATGTGAGCGACGACGAAAAATCTTCCCATGAAGATTCTCATGTGGAAGACACTTCCAAGGCGGTTGAGTGTAAATACCAAGTGTGTGAGGGTGATGAGAGTGAGGATGAGGAGATCGATGTAGGTGAGTTGCAAGTTGCATTTAGAGAGTTGTGTGAAGAAACGGTGAAAGTGAAAAAGGCCAATTCTAAATTGCAAGATAGGTTAAATGATCGTACCGTAGAGTCTAATGATGTTTTGATTGAGGATCTTTGGGTATGGTAGAATAAACTTTGGGAGAAGCTAGATTACATTGAGAGAGAGAGAGAGATAATCTTTATGGTTTGATGGAGGCGTTGAAAAATGAGGTGCTAGAGTTTGAGGAGTCTAGACGTGTGCTTGAGTCTAGGATTCGAGAGTTAGAGGAGAAGTTGAAAGACTCTAGTAAGGTTAAGTTTGACTTGGAATCTAGGTCGGAGAAATTAGATAGGATCTTATGCACCATTCAAGTTAAGAGAGATAGGTTTAGTATAGGCTACGATGATCATGTTGCTCCTACTCCCAAAGCAAATACCAACCGTGTGAGAGAGCCCACTAAGAACATGAGGAGAGGTCAATATTTTGGTAATCATTCCCGCTGTGTTTACACTTGTTCCCATTGCAGTACGAAAGGTCACCTTATACGTTTTTGCTATGACCTTAGGAATACTCCTAGGAAGTTTAGGAATGAAGTCGTGTCGGTTCCCAAACCCCCCATGTGTCACGTCACACCTACTCAGGTTAGGAAATTGAACTTAGAGGCTTTAGGACTAAAACTTCATGGTTTTTATTTGGTTGCACATGATTCTTCCCATGCTAATTCTAAAGGATGATTGTGTTGATGTGTTTGTCATACGCTAGTCTTTGCATCATGATTTATATCTTGTTAGTGTTATGACATGTGTATCCTTTTGTATTATATTTTTTCATTTATTGAGTCTTATTTGAAAAAATACAATAAGAATTTATTTTGATAATTTTTTTTTGAAAAATACAAAAAGATTTTGATTTTGAATATTTTTGAGAAAAATAAAAAAATATTTTACTTTTGGGTCAGATTTTGAAAAACAAAAAAATATTTTCATTTTATTTTTGTCGTGAGTTTTTCATGTTTGATGTGGGATATTGGTAGGTGTGTGCACGGGTTGGTTCGGTTCGGTTTTGAAAAAAATCAGATCGAAATCGAACCGATGATGAAAAACACTTCTAATTTCGGTTCACATCGGTTTCGGTTCGATTTGAACCAATTTTCAGTTTTGGCCGGGTTTTTTAGGCCGGTTTTTGGTTTTGGTCGATTTTGGAGCTTGGTTAATGGTTTTTGGATATATAAAAAAAAAAGATATTTAATGGTTTTTAAATATAAATATTGATGTCGGTTCGGTTCAAATCGGTTTTTTCTTTGTCTAAACTGCTAACCGAACCGACATTGTCGATTTTGTAAATCCTTAAACCGAACCGGGCTAAAAAAATTGCCGATTTTGGTTCTGGTCGGGTCGGTTCGGCTAGTTTTTTTGCACATCCCTAGATATTGGTGTGCTTGAACCCCCGTTATTTCATTATCCATGTGGCTAGGACAATTGGTCATAATTATTGATGCGTTGAATGATCTTAACAATTGTTTGTATGGGGTTGTTTCGAAGTTGATATGCATTTGGATTCAACTTTTTTATATGTCAGCTTTGCACACATACACGAGTTTATATGCATGTTAGACATCTTATGCATATTTGAGTTTGGTGAGACGTTCTTATCTCAATCTTGTCATATATGCATAAGTAGCATTAGGAGGAGGTGTGCATGTAAGAACTGTTTACCGAGAGGATTGAAATTGAAAAAATAATGAGTGTTCACGGGAAGTGCTTTGAAAGTAAAAAATTAACTCGTTGTGAAAGCCACCGTTTAAAAGAGCCCAAAAAAATTAAAAGCAATAAAAAAGAATTATATGCCAAAATGGGCCAAATTAGTTTATGTTCATTCAAAAGAAAAATATGGTATATATTTGAGGGAGCTTGGAAGGATAATTAAATGGGTTGCACCACGAATCCTTATGTTGAGCATCATGACACTATTATTTGTAGAATCGTCAAAATTCCAGATTTGTGTGCGTGTAGATTGTTTAGTTCATTTAACTCATCTTATTAATTATCACATTTGGCTAAAATAAAGTTTGATGACATTTCGTGATAAATTAGAGCTCCTTGAAATTCCAATGTGTTGGAGTTATGATTTATTTATTGTAGTTCACATACATTCACTCCATATCCATGTTTGAGCACATTGATACTATGTTGGCATGATGCTCACAATGTTTTTATATATTTTGTTTTCTCTTTTGATGCTGTTTTGCATTTTCTGCTATTTTCAGTTTATTTTTTCAGGTAATTTTTTCACTGGACGAAACTTCATGTTATTTATAACTGGATGTGTGTTTTTTGGTTTTCTCATTCGAGCGAGATATCGATCTCGCACGAAGCCTTCAAGCGAGAAGCCTATGTCTTTTGAACGATAAGGCTGTCTCGTTCGAGCGACCTTTTGGGATTTTTGTTTCCTTCTGTTTCAGTACTCTGGTTTATTTTTTCATATTTTTGGTACTGCTGGGTTTCTTCTAGACAGTTTATGTTATGTAGATCACATTGATCATATTTTTTTGCATTGTGTCACACCTGTTTAGGTTGATTATTTATTTTGTATGACTATCACTGTTTGCTAGCTACGGATTTGATATTCGTTGATCATTCTTTTCTGACTGTCTCATGATTATTTAGTTATATTTCATTGATTATGCTTATGCTAGATATATCGCTAAATTGGTATCTTTTCACCAAATGGTCTAATCGAGATAACAAGGTGGGAAAATGTATGTGATGTACGGGGAGAGTTTGTTTTGATGAGCAGATACATTTGTTACATTATTTATTGGTATCATATTTGCGATCATATGCTTTCATGATTACATTGCGTAGTTTACACAAATTGATATCCTGATATATTTGTTGTTTATAAATTTGTATCGTGTTTATATCATCTGTTCCTCCATATTGCATTGGGTATTTGTCTGTTTTCATGTGTGTAGGTATGCTTAAGAGATTCAAAATTTCAAGTCTACATCACTTTCAGAAAATTCATGCTTGTCGGACCATCATTTACTAGTTTTGTCCTGTAATTTTTGTTTTTGAGTTTTATGGGATTGAGGGCTGGCTTAGGCATTTCACTTTTGGTTTTGTACCGGAATAGTCAAAGGGGAAGATTTATAATGACACAATTTCCAATTGAGTCCTTTGTATAGTTTTGACTTATTCCCGGAAAAAAACACAATTAAGTCGTAGGTAGATTTTTATTGTCATGATCCCACACAAACTATATCGTATTGAGTCGGGGGGATCGAGTCGTTGAGTATCTATTCCTTGTAATTCCACATGCATTGGCTTGGGTCGTCTGAGGTTTTTTACCTTTGTGGTTTCCTCATACCTTCGGCGTTGCGAACATTCTTTTCTTTATTTTACTTACTTTAATCACTAGATGCTTGTTTAGGATTAATCAAGATAAATTTTGGTTAAGTTAAAATTGGTTCACAATTTGGTGCACATAAAAGTTTGAAAAAAGGTTTTTCAAAAAGAGAAAGTTGTTTCATCATCCTTAAAGCAAAGTTGATTTGAAAATAAAGGGGCCTACAATATTAATGATATAAAATTAATTGTTGTGATATGGACATCCAAACCCCTCAAAAGAGTGCATCTCATTAAATTGTTATTCTCTTACACTGAAAGTATTATATTATTACTAATGGGGAGTAGATACAAGTATTCTAAGGCTTTTTAATCTACGGTCCTGCTAAGGGTTAGTAATAAGTCAAACTAGTATTTGCTTGCATGACTTGTCATTTTTTACTCCTAGTTAACGCTCATTCAAAATTATACAAGTTAATGGATGCACAACCATATTTTTAAACCAATATTTGATCTACAAAAGCATTAATCTTAGTCATTAAGCTAATAATAAACATACTATCACGAATAACTACTCTAATTCATCTAGGAAGTAACACCAAGTACTTGAAACAAGTTCTCTAGGACATCACTTCAAACATTAGTTCTCTGCCACTTAGAATCTAAATGAGAGAGCTATATATATATATACATATATATATATATATAATGTCATTCCAAAGAGAGGAAGGACTGGGAGAGAGAAGGTGGGAGGGAGAGCTCCGAACAACTTCATTTTTTTTGTCAATGCAGTTCAGGTGTCAATAGGTTCACATTTTGTTTCTTTTCTATCGTTTCTTTTTCTTTTTTTATAACCCACACAGAGTCGTTTAATGGATTTAGCAAACTTCAAAAATTATATCAACTATTATATAATTAGGCAGCTTCCTAGACTAATTAATAGGACATTCTACGAGGTCCCTTTTGGAGTAAAATATTTCCTATATTGGCAAATAGTGAATAAGAAGTAGGATTGCCTCTATACAGGAAGTCAAGAGGCTTGTTAGTCCTATATTAAGTATCTGTAAGTATACCACTAATGTGATTTTCTTGAAGATCGGTTGCTTTCATAGATCCGATCAAATGTTAAATGAGTACTAACAAGGGTAAAAATGAAACCTTTGGGAAGTCTGAACTTACACGACGAAATATTGAGCAATGCCTTTAATTCCTCATAAGTAAAGTAAATGTGCTTTACTTGAGCTCGAGTGCGCTGCCACTATATTAATAGAATCGAGTTTTGGAACTTAAAATGAATACAGGGTTCTAAAGGCCAACGAGCTGCTTCCTCTTAGGCAGTCGTTAAAAGAAAAATCCTCGACTTCGCTAATGCCCCTATGTAGAAAGAGGCAGGCTAAGATTCCATTCAATGTAACATAACATGATTCGATGTTGCACCATCTTCCCCTTTTCTCGAGATCCAAAATCCTAAATGTTGCAAGATAGTAAAGGGGCAAGGTACCATGATTTTCGCATAGTAGACAGTATTAAAACTTTAGAAAGGGTAAAAACCTTCTTTTAAGACAAGTGTTGACCCAGCGGGGTTCCGAGACCATCACATCATGTAGTCTTATTCCCCATCATCCTCATCTTTTCCTTATAAAGATGTTGTTCGAGTCTTTATCCCCTCTCCTCTTTTCTCTTCCTTATGTTGTTGATCGGGATTATTTGGAAGATATGGCCATATTGAAATTCAATTTACTAAAAGTCAATAATGATAGTGTTAGAAATGGGTATTTGAACAACATAATTTTTAATAACTTTGAGCTCAAATTTAGATGGGACCCACACCACGATATTTGTGGGACCATATACGAATGGCTTCTCCTTCACAAGTAAATTAACATGGTATATTCTCATATCCAATTCCATTAAGTTATGAATGATAAATATGTCTGTAAAGTGACTCATAAAGCAATGAAAGTTAATAAATTAGGAGTGTTTTACTCTTGTCCCACATTGGTAGAATAGTGAGAATGAGAAGAGTCAATATACAAAAAATTAGCACTAAGGATTGTTGCCTTGGAGGCATCCCAACTCTTTTAAGGGGAGATGACCTAAGCTATGCTTGTGTTGATTTTCTATCAAAAGTTCACACACGCGTGCGCGCGCCCGTCCGTCCGACCGACACGGCTCGGCTTGAGCTTGGGCTTATAAAATTCCCTTTCATCTTTGGGACAACTAATTAACTTTCTGGGCCAAAGTTAATTAAATGTCAAAACCGTAATTAACTTTTTGACAGTTAACAAAACAGTTTTTCTCAACAGTCCCTTTCCTTTGCTATATATACGTGTTCTCCCTCCATTTTCTAACCATCGAAAATGCTACACCATCTTCAGAACAATATTTCCATTCTGACTTTGGGTGCCGAAACTACATCCTGACATACTTGGACAAGACGTTGTACCTTATGTATAACACTATGAAAATCGCTATGGAATTGTGGAATTCTTTGGAGAAGAAATACAAAATGGAAGATGCGGGTATGAAGAAATTCGTAGTGGGACACTTTCTAGTCTTCAAAATGGTTAAATCCAAGTCGGTTATTGCACAAGTTTAGGAAAGACAGGTTATTCTTCATGGCATTCATACTAAAGGAATATCAGTCAGTGACACTTTTCAAGTGGCCGCGATCATTGAAAAATTGTCTCAATCTTGGAACCTGTTGAAAAATTATCTCAAGCATAAATGCAAGGAGATGAACATTGAAGAATTGGTAGCGCGATTATGAATTGAAGAAGACAATCATGAATCTCAAAAGAAGAGTGGGAAGAACATCATGGAGTCCAAGGTTAATGTGGTGGAAGGACTAAATAACAAAAGGAAGCGTGACGACAAAGGCATGTCGAAATAAAGGAAAATTTTCAAGGGCAAATGCTACAATTGCTGCAAGCTAGGACATCGCTCATGCGAATGTCGTAAACCAAAGAACCCCAAGAAGCAGAATGAAGAAGCTAATGTGAGAGAGGGTGACAAAATTTCTGATGGTATCGCAGACATAAATCTTTCTACTATTGTCTCTGAATGCAATCTGATAGGAATTACCAAGGAATGGTGGGTGGACATTGGGGCCACGCACCACATTTGTGCAAACTAATGGATATTTAATACTTACAAGGATTTTGAAAACGAGGAGAACCTTTTTATGGGGAACTCTTTGAGTTCTAAAGTCGAGGGACAAGGAAAGATCACTTTGAAAATGACATCAGGAAATGAACTTACTTTTAATAATGCGTTGCACGTGCCTGACATCCGCAAGAATTTGATTTTTGAATTTCTTTTAAGCAAGAATGTGTTTAAAGTAGTGTTTGTTTCCAATAAACTCGTGTTATCTAAAAATGATGTGTATGTGGGAAAAGGGCTACCTATCTGTGGGGCTCTTTAAATGAGTGTAATGACATTAATGCCAAAGGCATCCCAAGTGAATGAAATTGCTAGTTCTACTTACTTAACTGAGTCATCTAAAATTTGTCACGCTAGATTATGACATATTAATTTTGACACCTTGCATAGATTAATTAACTTGGAATTTTTGTCAAAATTTAATATTAATAAAAATTATAAATGTGATATTTGTGTGGAATCAAAATTAACTAGATTACCTTTTCATTCTTTTGAAAGGATCACTGAACCATTAGATTTAATTCACACAGATATTTGTGATTTAAAGTTTGTACAAACTAGAGGTGGAGAAAAGTACTTTATTACTTTTATTGACGATTGCAAAAAATATTATTACGTATATTTATTACGTAGTAAGGATGAGGCTATTAATGTATTCAAACAATACACGAATGAAGTTGAAAACCAGTTAAGCAAAAAGATAAAGAATATTAGGAGTGATAGAGGAGGTGAATATCAATTCCCTTTTGAGGAATTTTGTTTCGAACATGGAATTATCCCTCAAACAAACGCTCCTCAGTCTCCTCAATCAAATGGCATTGCTGAACGCAAAAATCATAGATTGAAGGAGATGATGAACTCTATGTTGATAAGTTCAGGAACTTCACAGAATTTGTGGGGGGAAGCCGTACTATCTACTAATTAAATTATTATTTAAGTCCCACACAAGAAAACTCATATGACATTGTATGAGGTATGGAAAGGATGAAGACCTTGCTATAAATATTTATGAGTGTGGGCCTAAAAAGGTAAAAGTAGGACCAAATATCGTTGGCTGTGTGTTCATCGCTTATCCTATCAATAGCAATGCATATCGTTTCTTAGTTTGTAAATTTTAGATTCCGGAAATTCGTATAAATATGATTATTGAATTGAGAGACGCTTCATTTTTTGAAAATGAATTTACATATAACATAACTCGAGAATCTAGTTCATCTAAAAGGACAAATGAAGCTACTACAAGTAGTACTCATCAACCAATTGATCACAAATCAATAGAGGATGAACCAAGACGTATTAAAAGAGCAAAAACCTTGACTTCCTTCGGTTCAGATTTTCTAACATATTTGCTAGAAAATGAGCCTCAATCGTAAAAATAAGCGTTATCTTCACCCAATGCTTTTAATTGGAAAGATGCAATTAATAGCGAAATTAAATCCATTTTACAAAATCATAAATGGGAACTAGTGGATCTTCTACTAGGTTCAAAACCGTTAAGTTACAAATGGATCTTCAAAAAGAAGTTGAAGGCCGATGAATCAATTGATAAATCTAAAGCAAGACTTCTAGCTAAAGGGTACATAAAAAGGAAGGGTTTGATTACATCAACACATACTCACTCGTAACGAGAATTATGTCCATTCGAATATTAATAGCAATAACTGCCATTAATGGACTTGAAATACATTAAATAGATGTAAAAAGTGCTTTCTTAAATAGCGAACTATATGAGGAAATTTATATGGAGCAACGTGTCCCGAACAAGAAGGGAAAGTGTGTAAGCTTATAAAGTCACTTTACATATTAAAACAAGCACCTACGCAATGGCATGAAAATTTTGATAATATAATGTTAGCAAATGGTTTCAAAATTAACGAGTGAGATAAATGTGTTTACTTTAAAATCATTCAAAATGGATATGTCATTGTGTGCCTCTTTGTTGATGATATGCTAATCATGGGTAGTAACCTAGAAATTGTCAAAACTACAAAACATATGTTGAGTAGTCGATTTGATATGAAAGATTTAGGCATCGCCGATGCCATATTAGGAATTAAATTCAAGAAGTATGATATTAGTCCCACTAAGACACCTGCACACGACCGAACTGGTCTCAACTAGTGGTGAAAGCATTTCTCAACTAGAGTTCTCTCATATTATCGACAGTTTAATGTATATCATGAAATGTACACGACTGGACATATCATACATGATAGGTAGGCTAAGTCGATATATGACTAATTTAGGGAGAGATCACTGGAAGGTGATATTAAGAGTTTGTGGTTATTTAAAATATACTCAAAACTATGGACTACACTATTTAAGATATCCGACTCAGCTTGGACATTACGATACAAACTGGATATCTGATATAAAAGACTCTAAGTCTACGTGTGGGTATGTATTTACCCTTAGAGGCATAGCCGTATCTTGGAAATCCTTAAAATAAACTTGCATTACTAGATCGACAATGGAATCTGATTTAATGGCACTAGACAAAGCAGGAGATGAATCTGAATAGCTTCTAAACTTCTTAAAGGATGCTCCAGATTGATCGAAACTCATGTCCGTAATATGTATACATTGTGATAGTCAATCGGTGATCAGAAGGGAACATAATCACATTTATAATGAAAAGTCACGACATATTCGCCGTGGACATAATACCATTAAACAACTTCTCTCAAACGGAAGTATCTCAATTGATTATGTAAAGTCAAAAGATAATATAGAAAATCCACTGACGAAAGGTTTAAACCATGAGAAAGTTGAAAGATCATCGAGAGGAATGGGTCTAAAGCCTATAAATAAATAAGAATCAATATAGTGCCAACCCAGCCTAGGAGTAAGCACTGGGATATTTAATCCTATCAATTCCAAAGATGAGACAATGCACATCTACCGCGAAATTAGGATAAGTTATGCTTTTAATGACATTCATATCTTAGTATGTCTAAGTGGGGTATTGCAGGATACTATTTATGGAAATCACCTACGTGAGTAAGAAGGGGTCCACTTCTACGAGAATAATGAAAGGCAAATTCTCTAAAATACTCATGGAACCAAGTGGTGTTCACGACAAAAACGAACACAAACGTGAGAACCAATGGTGTTGGAGAATTATTATGTGAGTATTATTGTCTAGGTTTACAGAAACGGTTGGGGGTTCAAAGACATGAAGTCTAACAATTAACCAAGTAAATCCCATAGTATATTACTAAGGAAAGTTCCAAGCCACTAGGCTACTTATCCCAATGCAATAAAATTTTAATTTTACTCAACCTGTGTATGCATTTGCATTTGCATCTTGCATATCTTTATATAGCGATATATCATTCATGTGGAAGATTGTTAGAAATGGGTATTTGGACAACATAATTTTGAGCAACTTTAAGCTCAAATTTAGATGGGATCCACACGATGATTTTTGTGGGACCATATATGAACGCATTCTCATTCGGAATGAGATTAACGTAGTATATTTCCATGTCCAATTACATTTAGTTATGAATGATAAATATGTCTTCAAAGTGACTCATAAAGCAATGAAAGTTAATTAATTGAGAGTATTTTACTCTTGTCCCACCTTGGTCGAATAGTGGGAATGTGAAGAGTTACTATACAAGAAATAGGCACTAAGGATTTCCGCCTTGCAGATATGGCAACTCTTTGAATAGGAGATGACCTAAGCCATGCTTGGGTTGACTTTCGGTCAAAAGTACACAGCATGCATGCACTTCCTTTTGTCCATCCGTCCGGTCGTCTCAGGCTTGGCTTATAAAAATCCTTTTCATTTTTAGGCCTACTAATTAACTTTTGGGGCCAAAATTAATTAATTAATTAAATGTTAAAACCGTAATTAAGTGTTTAACACTTAACAAAATTTTTTCCCAACAATCACTTTCTTTTGCTCTATATATATGTTCTCTCTCTATTTTTTAACCATCGATAATGCTATACCATTTTCAGAAGAAAAAAAAATCCTCCATCACTGCATAAATTTCGTCAATTTTATTTATGTTGTTTGGTTGAGTGGAAAACACATAATTGTGTTCGCTGGGATTAATCATTGTTATGCTGCTTGATTGATTCGGAAATCCGTTCTATCACGGGAAGCAATTATTCAATAACCTTGAAGCGCATTGGAGGGAATATATTTGTCTTAAGGAGACTTTTCTAAACATGGCTCAAATTTATTTTCTGTCTAATGTTATTCTTATATTACGCAAATTCAGTCTAATATAAGTAAGTTTAGGATTTTTTTTTTATTTTTGCAATTTATGTAATTACTGAATTTAAAGATTCAATTTTTATTTTGAATTTATAATATCGGTGAATAATATATAAAAGTTTTGCATATCTAAAAGCCAAGTGCTTAACAAAGGAAACAACACAAGAAAAACTTTTAAATCTAGTGAGAATAATACATCGACCACAAAATTCATAAAAATATTGAATAAATGGAACCACCATAACTACACATTGCATACATGATTAAGTAGAGGAGACATTGCAACTGTATTGACTGAGCATTCGGTCCCATATGTATTGATAAGTGTCAATGTTCCGATGTCCCAAAGTTGATGACAAACATGTAAAAGGGATGATCAGATTATGATAAAAAATAGATATATTTGCATAGAAAAGAAAGGGTCCAAAAAATGAAGAAAAAAACGAGTTAGTATACCTTAGCAAATTTATACAGGGAACTAGTGAGGAAGTGTGAATCACCTATAGATTTCATAAGTGATTCAATCTTCCTTTTATGACTAGTTTCTTTATGAGACTCTTTGAGCATTTTCCGAGTTTACTAGTTTGAAAAGCATAAACCAAAAATATATAAACTTTGAGAACTAATAGGAAGGTGAATAAAGTGTGTTAAATAGTAATTCTACTTAAAGTCACTTCCAGGACCCAATCAACTGATCATAATAAAAAATAACTCAAAGCCAATGTTTGGGGATATTTGATTTGACAAATTTACAGAACTACCTTCACAAATAATCGGGAAACTGAATATTTTTATAATGTAGTTACTCACCTAGGTATCTGTAGGAGGGTAGTGAGACAGGGGTCTATGAATAACTGGAAAGGGTGAGGCGTGACCCACTCTAATGGACGTTGCCTGCAAGGTCTTCAAGGTCTCCTGGTGCAGCTTCTCAAGAAACTTTCTTCTTCTAGTAACAATGGAACTCAAGCTTCAACTTACTCCCTGTAAGAAGATGAACTTTCACAGTAAAAATAGTAATTGTCTCAAGAAAAACACCTGAGAATGATGGCTGTCAGTGGGGAGTGAAGGAACAAGGCACTCAGCACTAAGAGAATGAGCAGGGAGAGAATACTAGGTAGGTCTGGTGATATTTTAGCAGAGTAACAGTGCAATTTCAATTGTCTGTCTATTGACCTTGCCCAGAGGTCTATTTATACTAGGACATTAGGGATGAGTTAGCATTTTTGGGCGCCAAAATTGAGAGGGTTGGTGGGGAACAATGTCTGAAGTGTACCATTTTTCCCCACCTGCAGGCAGCCCTGCTTGTCCCCCCTTGCAGGTGCCACCTGGTGCCGACCAAAGTCAAAAAGCACATATGTCCCCTAATGAAGACAAAATATCAGATTTGGTAATTATCTTTTGAAACGGTAACTTGTGGTGCAATTTTGCAAATCTTGAGAGAGGAGGCCTTAAGGATCCCTCTCCTCTAAAATTATTATTTTTCTTGAGAAGGACCTTGAGGATCCCTTCTTCTGGAAAAGTCATTTTCTTATAAAGACTTTATTTCTTGTGAGTAACCAGTTCTTTGGCTGCTCACTTCACTTATGACCAATTGTGAGGTGTGTGTAGTCTTGAGTGACTTCTGGGCCGTCCTACTAGTATTCTCTCAATCCTATAGTGCTAAGTGGTTAAGCTTGCTCAACATACCTTGTCCCTCAGCCGCCAAGCCAAAACTCCCAGGAGGTCCCAACTAGCCTGCTTGAGCCGTGCTTGCTCAACTAGGCAACCTGTACAAGAAAGCAAAGTGTTAGTACTGTTGTTCTTTTAAATAATGACGTTTCATGATTAGGAGTTTCTCGTGGTAGCTACTCCCTCATCCTGGCTGCCCTGTGTGGGTTCCTTCTTAATATGAGCTTCTGTCAGAACCCTTGCAATGGCACTTCTTGGATAACATTTATGTAGTGACCCTTGCAGTGGCGGTGACCCTTGCAGTGGCACTTCTCAATCTTGGACTTCTGCGGTGGCCCTTGCGGAGAACCTCTCGAATGTCATTACTGCAGTGACCCTTGTAGTGGCAGTGACCCTTGCCGTGGCACTTCTCAATCTTTGACTTCTACGGTGGCCCGAGCGAGGCCCCTCTCGAATGTCATTGCTGCAGCGACCCTTGCAGTGGTGGTGACCCTTGCAGTGACACTTCTCAATCTTGGACTTCTGCGGCGACCCTTGCGAGGCACCTCTCGAATGTCATTGCTGTAATGACCCTTGCAGTGGCGGTGACCCTTGCAGTGTCACTTCTCAATCTTGGACTTCTGCGGAGACCCTTGCGAGGCACCTCTCGAATGTCATTGCTGTAGTGACCCTTGCAGTGGCCGTGACCCTTGCAGTGACACTTCTCAATCTTGAACTTCTGTAGTGGCCCGTGTGAGGCCCCTCTCGAATGTCATTGCTGCAGTGACCCTTGCAGTGGCGGTGACCCTTGTAGTGGCATTTCTCAATCTTGGTGTTCTGCGGTGACCCTTGCGAGACACCTCTCGAATGTCATTGTTGCAGTGACCCTTGCAGTGGCGGTGACCCTTGCAGTGGCACTTCTCAATCTTGGACTTCTGCGGTGACCCTTGCGAGGCACCTCTCGAATGTCATTGCTGCAGTGACCCTTGCAGTGGCACTTCTAAATCTTGGACTTATGCGGTGGCCCTTGCGGGGCACCTCTTGAATGTCGTTGTTGTAGTGACCCTTGCAGTGGCACTTCTCAATCTTGGACTTCTGCAGTGACCCTTGCGAGGCACCTCTCGAATGTCATTGCTGCAGTGACCCTTGCAGTGGCACTTCTCAATCTTGGACTTCTGCGATAACCCTTGCGAGGCACCTCTCGAATGTCATTAATAAAAAAAGCATTTTTTATTTTGTTTACTTTTTTTTATTGGTAGACACCCTTCTACATTAGCCCCTCGTGCAAAGATGTTTTGGTTGGGTAGACTAAAAAAACTTTGTACGCCATAAATTAAATTTCAATAATTATATATATATATATATACATTTTTTAGGGACCCTAGGATCATTAAGTGCGGTGTCGCTTTACCCGAGGTTTTTAATTCTTGAGAATCCACGCGTCAGTGTGGGAACTGTCATCTCATCATTTGGGAAAAAAGGTCATCACCTTTTTGCCTTCCTGCACGTTTTTCCATTCTGATGTAAAAATACATGAGACCCTTTTCTTAAGCTCTTTTATCTTCTTCAAAAGCCTTATAGGGTCTTTGGATTTGTACTGAGAGAAAGTGAGAGAAAGGGAATTTAAAACACCATAGCCTCCCATCTTTTTTTGCTTTAGCTTTTTTCAAACATCCCATTAATGGATTCTAATCCAACAAATACCTCTTCAGATGTAAACACCCCCAAAGCACCCATGAATTCAGGCTCCATGTCTCTTTCATTGACCCTCCCAACCGCTCCGACCATTGATATTACGGTTACCGATGATACTTGGTCCCATTCTATCACTAGCGTCGAGGCTTCGTCCGTGCCGCCTGAGCCCTCTCTATCGGGCGGAGATTCAGATTTTGGGTCGAAGGCCCTCATGGGCTCTTCGCCATTTCACACAGTAGGTGAGGCTTTTCTTTTGAGTTCTTCCGAAGCGAGGGGTATCTCGACCAAACCATCGTTGTTAGCGGGGAGTGTCTCGGCCAGTGGTTTTTTGCTTGAAACGCAGGGTGTCTCGTCTGAATCTTCGTTGGCCACTAGGGGTGTCTCGACTAGTGATATGTTTCTTGGGTAAAAGGGTATTTCGGCTGAGTCTTTGTTGGACGCTATGGGTATCTCGGCCTGTGGTATTTTGCTTGAAACACATGGTGTCTCGTTTGGATCTTCGTTAACCACTAGGGGTATCTCGACTAGGGGGTTTCTGTTTGGAGAGAAGGGTATCTCATCCAATCCAAGCATGAGTTTGAATTTTTTCATCGAGACGGCTGCTGATAAGGGCTCGAAGCGAGTGGACCCCCCATCCGAGGGTCTCTCGTCAGTCACCTTGGATTTTTTGAAAGCCCTAGTTGCTTTGGGTGGGGGTATCTCGACCTTGGTTCATGAAAATTATGAAGTTGGTTTGGGTCAGGGAGTCTCAAGCTTGGGTTCTGGAGATTTGCAAGTTAATTTGGGTGGTGGCGGATTTTTCAGGAATGGGGGTGTCGACCTATGACAGTATGGTGGCCTCTCGTCAGCGGCCGGGGGTCTCGCAATTTGGCATCGCGTCTACAGGTCCCTCGTCAGAAGCTGGGGGTGTCTCGACGTCTTGTCAGGTCGAGGGTTCCTCGACCCAGGGTGTCTCGACCCCTTGTGGCGTCAAGGGTTCCACAACTTGGGGTGTCTCGACCTCTTATGACGTCGAGGGTTCCACTTCCTTTTTTTGTGACAGGGATGCCCAGGATCTATTACTCGAAGTCCCTACCAGGATGAGTCTTGCAATGACCCTTGCAATGACTCTTAGTAGTTCATCAGCTACGTCATCCTCTTTTCAGGCATGGAAGGACTACATGTGCATTCGCCAAGGGCGGGATTTTAGTATTTATTGTCGTGCTCCTTTTTTTAGCCCTGCCGATAACTTCATGGTTTCACTTTTCGAATTTGGAGGAAAATTTTCTGACATGGTTCTTGAGCGCTCTCATGTGGGGTTAAGTGAGTCTGCTGATCTCCCTACTGTTTCTCCGGATTCCATTCTCCGAGTCTGAGTCGACCGCGGTGACTTTCCTTATTCCAATGTTGAAGCTAAAGCCCCGGGGGGACCCACAGAGGAGTGGGCTAGCTGGGTTGATTATGTTCTGAGCATTCCTGATTATGTGGCTATTCTTAGGGAGGTAGGACTTTTTACCGCCGTCAGCAGCCTGAAGTTCTGCATAATATCTAAGCATATTTCTTCGCTCAATCTTTTATTGTCTCGGTGGAGTATGGAGTCTCACACATTTGTCACAGGCTAGGGAGAATTTACCGTCACCCTAGAAGATTTATGTGAATTGTACGCTCTTCCTTTCTTTAGGCAACAGGTCTTTTCTGATGACTACGAGGATTCTTTAGAGCAGGAGATGGTGGGCGAGCTACGGTCAGCTCTGGGAGAGTGCTCGAAGTATGTGGCTATAAATATAGCTGGTCATTCCAAGCATTCCTTTGCCAAATAGCAAAGATACTGGTTCAAAGATTTTGAGCAGTTGCAGAAGGGGGAGACTTCACGCGCAGCCCCCAGATCCCAGGATGGTCCTAAGCTCCACTCTCCTGCACATTTAGCCGTTTTCTTTGTTACATTTCTGACTCGGTTCCTTCTGCCAGGTAAGCCTGAAGATTGTCCTCACGAACTTCTTTTTAGGTTAGCTGTACGGTTATCTCGCGGCAGGTCGATACTTATGGACGCCTTGACTTTGGGTTCTCTTTACACCTGGATGGACCGAGAACACATAGATGTAGAGAGGTCTTGCGGTCGGTATGATGTCGTTAATCATGTAAATGCCGCTCTCTTAATGGACTTTTTATTTGAGCATTTCCCCCATTTTACTTCAAGGGCTCACACTTGTCATAGCGATGCTGCAAGACTTCTCTGGTGGCGTAAGAAAATTCCAAAGAAATCTCTAGGAATGTTGATTGACGATATTGAGGAGTTTCAGTTTCGACCTTATACCAAGCGCCCTAGGGGAACTTTCAGCTGGCTTTCTTTCCCTGGCGATGGCGGGACTTTCTATTGCCCTTTAGCAGCAGGGTCTGTTTCCATCTGTCCTCATATTAACGTGGTGATGATGCTCTTACCATGCCACCTCCCTTCTTGGATCGAGTTAGGTCCGCGTGCTGAATCTTATCATTTCGAGAGGGCAAGACAACAGTTTGGCTATGATCAGGGCGTTCACATCCCTCCTCTTCCTACCTACAACAATCATTCTGAGGCGTTTTCAGAGGCGTGTGCTAGCTTCACTCTTCAGGGATTATTCCGTAGGGTCAGTGGTTTGGGTGGTCTCTATGTGCCTCCCTGCGATTATCATCCTTCATTTACTTCATCTTGGTTCCTTCTTTGGCAGCGACAGGTTCGTCTTATCCAAGAATGTGTAGTTGGCCTCCCTCATGAGACTAACCCTATTAAATACACCAAAGCCCAGTTTTTGGTCAGGCGGACGCAGAAAGATCCTTGGTTTCTCAGTACCACTTCCATGCCACCCTTAGAGCAGGCCATTCCCGTTTTAGTGAAGCATCTCATTAACGAGGCACTTCAGCCTCCACCGACTGAGCTTCCCCCTGTGAAGTCTGAAAGCCAATCAAAAAGCAGAGGGAAAGCGAGCACCTCTACTACGAGCAAAAGGAATCATCCTGATGCAGATGTATCTAATTTTGTTCCTGCTACTATCGCTTCTCCTCCCTCTTCTCCTGTGAGGACCTGGGTTGCAAAAAAGAAGAAAGGAAATGGTGTTGGCATGGCTGCTTCCTCTACGGTGGATCAAGAGTCCGATACTGGCCATCTTGGGGTGGAGGAGGCCTCCCAAGTAGTAAAAGAGAAAGGTTACTCCTCACCGAGCCTTGCTTCCCAGGAGGCACGGGTCGCGTCTATTCCCATTGCAAAAGGTACTATATCACGACATTCTTTACTTATCGGAACTAGTTCTCTCGGAGTTTCTCTATCTCCCTCCCCTTCATTGGAATAGGAACTAGTTGATTATGGAAGCACCCCTTCCTATGACGACCATAGTTCTTCTTCGGGTGATATGGGCGGCCTGGGTTTCCATAGCGAAAGCACTACTGACACTTATGCTTTGTTATCAGTCTCGAGAGAGTCTTCTAGTGATGATGAGGCATCCCATTCTACTTGGGGAGTTAGCCCCACCCATCTCCCTTATGGCCAAACCACGCGCCCTGCTGCTGTGAGTGTTCCCCCTTTACTCATTTTTTTTTGCATATGATTTTCTTTCTTCCACCTCATTATTTTTTTATTTGTTAATGAAAGTATTCTGTCATATTTCGCAGGTCATTTCCATAGAGGCAAGCAGTTATCCTCTTCCCCCACTACGACTGACGCCCTTTCAACGGGAGAGGAACTCCATGCTCATTTCTTCCCGAGGCCTTTTTAGAGAGGTTTGTTGTTTCCTTAATTCTTTTACCATATGATCTAATTTGTTAGTCTTCTAATTACATCTCGGTTATGTACGCTGTCATTTCCCTGCAGCTTTCATCTGTGCACTTTACCGGCACCAGGACCACTTTTGTGGCTTCTCCTTCTGCTCAGGTATGCTTCGGCCATTCTCAAAACTTTCATTGTGCCCTTTTCCTCTTTACTTCTTCCTTTTATTTACCCGTTTACAACGTGTAGAGGGTTGTGCCTTCCGGCGTTGTCACCTCATCTTCTCTTCTTTCAGCGGTGGGCACTTCTACAGCTGAGCCCCTGGGCACCTCTTCATCTAAGGTATGTATTTTTACTTTTGAATATTTGTTTCTTTTCAGTAGGAGTCCTAATGGCTTTTGGATTTTCTTCTCAGGGAGTGACTCCTCCCTTACCTGACGTTATTATCCCGGGTTTATCCTCTTCGGGGAAGATTTCTATCCCTCGAGTCCGCATATCTATGGACGGTACACCCTTGGTTCAAGCAATTTCTCGTGGCTCAATATTTACTGTGGCTTCAACTAGTGAGCCCACAATTCAGGTCAGGCCTTTCCGTTGGAGCATGGAATCTCTTTTTCCTTGAACATGCAATGAATAACATATTTTCATTCTTTGCAGGCTATCAGCACAACCCCTACCGCGCCGACCGTCCTTTTTCGCTCTTCCCCTTTGGATGGGGCTCAGGTACTTTCTTATTTTCTTAGTTATATATTTCTTCTCTATCCAGACTGTACTTATCGTAGCCCTATTTTACTTTGTTGCAGTTATCCCTTGGCGCTGTTTCGAGTGTGGCTCCTGCTATGGTCTCTTCAGCAGCCCCTATACATGGGCCAGTTTGTCCTGTTATCGTGCCCCTTCAGGTATCTATCTTTGTGGTGCCTTTGAGGAGTTTCCCCATCCCTCTTTTTAATTGAGGTATTTATCATTCATGAGGTAAGTGATTTGTTACCTCTTGCCCTTTCTTGTCACTCACAGCCTGGCCTACCCCTTGCGACCGCCGTCTCTGAGGTTGTTCTTCCGAAAGTGCCTGAGGTTGAGGTAGCTTCTTCAGAAGCACTGGTCGCTGAGATAGCCTCTTTAGGAGCATCGACCAGTGTGGCGGCCCCTATGGAAGCCCCTGCTCCTTCTTTGACCGTTATAGAGGGCGTTATTCAGGTATAGTGTATAAGGGTATCTACTTCCCTCATTTCATTCTTATGTCCTTATTATTTTGTTTAAATTGCACAAGCATTCCCATCTTCACCTTTATTGCATTGTATCTAGGTGAGCGAGGTCGCTTCGATGACTATGGAGCCTGATGAAGTTGCTCCGATATTTTTGGAGTCTGAGAGTGGGATGGCTGCGAGAGAGGTATTAAACTAGCATACTCCCTCTTTTTACTATTTCCCTTCTTTTCTTCTTGCGTATACTGTGCAAGCGTTCTCATTTCACCTTTGTCTTATTATTTCCAGGTGCCTGAGAGTACTCCGATGACTGTGGAGACCGGCGGTGGGGCCACTACGAGAGAGGTATTAAGATAGCATACCCCCTCTTTTTACTATTCCCCTCTTTTTCTTCTTGCGTATGCTGTGAAAGCATTCTCATTTCACCCTTGTCTCATTGTTTCCAGGTGCATGAGAGTACGATGACTGTGGAGTCTGGCAGTGGGGCAACTGCGAGAGAGGTATTAAACTAGCATACCCCCTCTTTTTACTATTCCCATATTTTCTTCTTACGTATGATGTGCAAGCATTCCCATTTCACCCTTGTCTCATTGTTTCCAGGTGCATGAGAGTACTCCGACGACTGTGGAGTCTGGCAGTGGGGCAACTTCGAGAGAGGTATTAAACTAGCATAACCCCTCTTTTTATTATTCCCCTATTTTCTTCTTGCGTATGCTGTGCAAGCGTTCCCATCTCACCCTTGTCTCATTATTTCTAGGTGCATGAGAGTACCCCAATGACTGTGGAGTCCGGAAGTGGGATGTATGTGGAGAGAGATCATAGTTATGAGTTCACTCCTTTTGTCGGTGACACTGATTCTGGTGGAGAGTCTTCTTTCCTCCCTTCTGAGGCGGGGTTTCGCCACTCCGATGGCGATGATGAAGTAGAGGATGATGCGACTATTGCGAGTAGACTATGGCGTGAGGAGTTACCAGGACTATTCAGGGCACATGAGCGTCAGCTCTTGGATCTCATCTTAGAGCACCATCCCGAGACATTCACTTCTCAAAGTATACTTCAGATTGACAGTCTTATGACCTTCAACCTGTGGGCTCTCGCCAACCACGTTCATGAGTTCTTGGATACCTCCCCTGCTAAGCTGACTAGCTCTTCCATTTTGCTATTCTTGGATGCTCTCCGCGACTTGCAGCAGTTCTATCATTTTCGTTTGGATTGGCTTGATGCGGGGGTTCACCCCTTTCTGAGTGTTCCTTTTCGAAAGATAGTGAGATTTTACACTTCCCAACAGTCTAGAGTTGAGCAGCGGCAGGCTGAAGCTACGAGAATCCGAAATCAAATCGCCCTACTACAGGTGAAGCTTTCCAAACTCGAGTCTGGCGATGAGGAGGATGAGGCTAAATTCGTCAGGTTGGAGGTAGAGTTTCTGCGGGAGGCTGGTCCGTCATATGCCGGCGCCATCGCTCGTGATGATTTATTTTTTGTAGTTTCTAGCAGATAGGCTACTTCTTGCTTTGTAGTGCTTGAAATTATATGTGTTCATCACTTATCATTCCTGGATGAGACACTTTGTTTCTTCTGCACTTTTCTTTTCCCTTGTTCTCCCTTTATACTGTGGGTGTTTGTTTTATATGACTTGTTCTAATTTCTGTGAGCATTTAGTCTACTGATGGCTGCCCTATATACTGTGGGGTACTTGCATTAATATGAAAAGTTATGTGTATATATATATATATTTTAAAAAAAATGCACCTCTTGTAACTGTAAGGTATTTGCATGTTACTGTCTGGGATTGCCCCTCCTATCTGTGGGTGCACTCCTGCGCACTACTACTTATAGTCATAAAGGCTAGGTTGGAGGGGGGGTGACCCCTGTCCCCTTCCTGAAAGCCTGATTTTATTGAAAAAAACTATTTGAATTAGCTAGCCCCTAGTCTTTGGGGTCCTTGCTCTATATTCTCTTTAAGAGCTTCACTGTTCTTTGTAATATTAAAGAGGAGGAATTTAATCTCCCCGCTGTACTTTATATTAATTTATGTCTAGGGGACTTTGCTCAGTATACTTTCTTTTAGGATGGACTTACCTCCCCAGCGTAGTGAGCGAAGTTCCTGATTTTTGTATACTCTCTTCTAACTTAGTAGGGAGTGTATATATATTTATGTGTATATATATATATATATAACATCAACAATGATCAAAAGTGTTGCTATTTCATTTCTGTACTTTTGTGTGCTGTTTACAATGTAGTATTGCTCTAAAAAAATTTACAAAAAACACTATTCTGGTATAGGAGCAATCCTCGAAATCCATTACAGACATGACAAACACAAAGAATTTGTTAGCTGTTACTAAGCATACTACCTTTTCAGCCACTTGCAGTTGATGGACTGGAGGTAATCACTCTCTGGTTCTGATATTTGGCAGTAGCTCGATTTCCCCACTCCTCTGACGGTAAAAGGGCCTTCCCATTTAGGTTTGAATTTTGATGCCGACATGCTACGGAGATGGTGAGTTGATGCTCGCATCACTAAATCTCCCACCTGGAACTCTCTAGGCTTGACTAAATTCTCGTAGGCCCTGAACAGTTACTGAGTATAGACTTTGAAATTCTCTCTCTCCTTATCCCTATGCTCGTCCAGCGCCTCCAGTTGTACGTGCCTTGGGTCAGGGATGAGCCCGTTGCTAAGAGAAATCCTGGCTGAAGGTACCGCCAGTTCTACTGGTAGGACAGCTTCGGTCCCGTATACTAGGGAGAAAGGAGTGAACTCTGTTGGTTTTCTTTTCGAAGTGCGATAAGCCCATAACACCATAGGAAACTTCTCATCCCATGCTCTCGGCATGTCCTCTAGCATTTTCTTCAAAATGTTTATCAAGGTTTTATTGGTAGCCTCTGCCTGGACATTGCCTTTGGGGTAGGATATGGTTGAGCTATTATGCACAATCTTATACCTGTCTGTGAGGAGGGCCATCTCATTGCATATGAACTGTTTCCCGTTATCCGTTAAGATCACCTTGGGTATACCAAACCTACATATGATATACTCTTTTATAAATTGGGTTACCACTTGGGGGGTGACTCTCCTTAGAGGAATGGCTTCTCCCCATATGGTGTACAATTCTGTAGCCACAATGATAAAAGCCTTGCCGTGAGATACCGGGGCGATCTTTCCCACCAGGTCGAACACCCATGTGTGGAAGGGATAAGGAGCTGCCAAGCTTTGTAGACTGACGGAGGGAGCGTGCACCATATTTCCATGCACTTGACATGCTCTACATTTCTTCACATATCCAATGGAGTCAGCCTCCATAGTCGGCCAGTAGTATCCCAGCGTGATCAGTTGATCATACAGTTTGGCGCCTCCCATGTGGGAAGGTTCATGAGCTTCTTTCAGCACCCTTTCCACCTCCTCTTTGGCTACGCACCTTAGCTCCTTCTCATTGTACCCCTTCCTATATAACTCTCCCTTGACCAAATAGAAACGTGTTATCCTTTTTCTAAGGTAAATTTCATCCGCTCTCTCGACGGGCAGCTCCCCAGTTTTTAGATATGCTAGGTACGATTGTCTCCAATCTTCGAAGGCTTCCACAAAGTTAGCCTCCGTCGGCTGGTCAAAATTAGCTTAGCACTTTAAATAACTTTGTTGTAAGCGGGCCATTTCTGTGCTCATGGCAGGCCAATAATACCCGCTTCGCTGCAGTCGTCTGTAAAGGGGGATATCCGTATCTCCGCAGTGCTTCTAGTGCATCTCTATTAACCTCTCTTTGGCTTCTTGGTCCCCTACGCACCTTGCCAGAAACCCTCCAGGACTCTTGAAGTAGAGAGTTCCTTGCAGCACATGATAGTTAGCTAACTCCAATATTTTCATTGTCCCTTCTCTGGTTTCAAGTTGCTTCTCCACCAGACGCCTCCAATCTTCTGGCTCGTTGCTTGGGAACAAGGATTTTACAATAGTGGGTACCATCCTCTGCCTTACCGTGATGGTTTCTTCTGGCTCCTCCATGTCCAACTTCTATGCTATGGCGGCGGGCGCGTCAGGGTGCCTGTTCATCGTTCGTGCATGCCTCTCCACCATTACTTCCAAGAACTGTCCCAACAGCCTTTGGATGATGTGTCTGTACAGCGCTAAGTGGGCATGTTTAAGGGAAAAATCTCCATTGACCTGCCTCACTACCAGATTGGATTCCCCTCGTATACACAATACCCTGATCCCTCTTCTGAGTGCTTCCAGCATCCCTAGAACGAGGGCCTCATATTCAGCCTCATTATTTGAGCATTTGAAATCTAACTTGAAGGAGAGAGTGATTTTTTCTTTCCCATCTGACAGTATGATGCCTGCTCCACCTGTTCCTTGAGCACTGGAACCATCAAACTCCATAAACCACTTCTTCACCTCCTCCGCCATGCACGCTCGAAAGCTTTCTCCAGGTAGCTCTTCACTAGGTGGCTCAAAAACTCCACTTGGGAAGTGGGCCAGCAGATCTGCTACTGCTTGGCTTTTAATGGCTTTGGGCACTACACATTTTATATTATATTCTGACATGATAAAAAACCACCTTGCTGCTCATCCCACAGTATAGTCCTCGCGAGGAGGTACTTAATGGGATTACACTTGGTGACTATGTGAACTGTGAAGGCTAGAAGATAGTGTGTCAGCTTCTGGGCCACAAATACCAACGCTGGGCAATGTCTCTCAACGCTGGTGTATCTCAATTCTGTCCCAGAGATTACTCTTGAGAGGTAGTAGATCGGCTTTTCCACTCCTTCTTTCTCTTGCGCCAAGAGGGCCCCTATCGATCTCTCTATAGAAGTAAGGTAGAGCAGCAGTGGCGCTCTGGCTTTGGGGGGAATCATCGTGGAAGGGGAGGCTAGGATTTCTTTAATCTTGTCGAATGCTTTCTCCTGTCTCTCTCCCCAAATCGACTTGGCTTTGTCTTTTAGTAGAGGCGCGAACGGATGGGTTACTTCTGCCAGCGCAGGTATAAACCTCCGCTGGTAGGATACCTTTCCCAGGAATCTCTTAAGTTGCCTCTGACTCTTGGGCGGTGGCATTATCACAATGGCTTTCATCTTTTCTGCATCCACTTGCACCCCTTGTCTATTCACCATAAAACCTAAGAATTTCCCTGCAGTAACCCCAAAGGCACACTTTGAGGGGTTCATTCTCATCTTATACCGACGACATCTTTCGAATACTCTCCCGAGATCCTAAATATGCTTGTTTTCTTTCTTAGACTTCACCACCAGGTCATCCACATAGAATTCTAGTATATCATGAAATAGGTCATGAAAAATTGCCATCATGGTCCGCTGGTATGTGGCCCCGGCGTTCTTCAATCCAAAGGGCATAACTGTATAGTGAAAGTTCCCTAATGGTGTGCGAAAGGAAGTCTTCTCCACATCAGCAGGGTCCATTTTAATCTGGTTATAACCAACGTACCCATCCATGAAGCTATACACTCATGTCCCGCGATGGCGTACACTAAGCTGTATATACTTGGTAGTGGGAATTCATCCTTAGGACATGCCCTGTTCAAGTCACGAAAATCTACACAGATTCTGATTTGGCTCTTGTCTTTCTTCGCCACTAGCACTATGCTGGAAAGCCATATGGGGTGCTGAATAGGCTTGATGAACCCTTCCGCAAACAACTTTTCCACCTCAACCTTTATCTTCAATTCAAGGTCCGCTTTGTATGTACGTGTGGCTTATCTTATCGGAAGGGCATTAGGAAGGATGTTTAATTTATGGGAGCTCACTTCTGCATTTATTCCTGGCATCTCCGTATACTTCCAGGAAAATACATTAGTGAACTCTCTAAGTAGCCCAATGAGCTCTTCCTTCTGCTTCGGTTCTAGACACTTGGAGATTAGAATGGGTCTACTCTCACCCTCTTCTGGCCCCAACTTGATTTCCTCTAATTCTTGCAGCTGCTCTCTGGGTCCGTCTTGCATGCATTCTGGAGCTTCTTCTGGTTCCTCAACATGCTCAATAATATGGGATTCATCAATGATAAAACACTCGGGCGTCGGGTCGATGCTCTCATCCCAGAACACCGCCCGCGGAAATCGTCATAAATGGTAGATGATCTTTCCGTCAGGCAAGAACACCTTCTTACAAGTTCGAGGGGTTTAGCTACCTCCTCTACTTTCCTCTTGCCTTTTGCCATGTGAGGGATTACCCTCCCCTCTAGACGGTCATGAACGAACTTCTTCTGTGGGACACTTCCCTCGGCTACCTTGATCCTTTCTAGTTTTCTTGCAGAGACCTTTCTTTCCTCATTTAACTCGGTGTAAAAGGCAACATCTACCAGGTGGTCCTCCTCAACGGCGAAGGGTCTCTGTGTGGCCTTGATCACTATCTTTGTACCTTTAATGTTAGCTTTTGCACATTGATAGTAGGTGGAAGGAACTATGCCGTGAGTGTGCATCCATACCCTTCCAATGAGCAATTGGTAGCTAGTGTTAGCATTAATAACATGGAACTTGATGTGGGAGGTGAAATTTCCCAACTTGATTCCCACATTCACGTATCCAATAGACTACATTCTGGCATTGTCAAATCCAAAAATTACTAGTGGTACCGGAACCACCTTCCCCTAGTCAATTCCTGTTTCATATAATGTATTGATGGGCATGATGTTAATAGATGCTCCCCCATCCATTAACACCCTGGGAAATGAGACTCCATTAACCGTGGCTGTAACATACAACAGGAAGTTGTGGAAGTAAGGCACCAACCTATCTGCTTCTGAAAACACCACTTCAGAAGTATACTTCTTAATCATCCTTCCGATTGGACCCTGCCAATTTAGCGAAGGATCTCCCCGCTGCTGCACTGCCTCCAAGACCTTCCTCATGATGGACACCCTTGTGTCGTACTTCACGCCTATCTGATCGAAAAACCACTTGAACTTGGGGCTCCTTACTATGGCCTCACATTCGGAATCTAAGTCTACTTCGTACATCTGGGCACTGCAAACATACTCGGCTTCGGAGGTCCCTCCCTCATCTAGATCGAGAATGACATCTACCTCACCCTCTGAGAGAGTCACTTCCTCCACTTCCCCACTTCCATTTTCTTGTTCCGGAGTGAAGAACCACTCCTCTTGCTTTCTTTCTAGCTCAAGTCTTCTTAGTGATAGATTTCCCAACTCCTCACATAACTGATCTCCGTTCTTCCACTCCATCAGGACTTTGGTAGCTTCTTCATCATAAGCAACTACCATGTTGGCGGTGCCAAAGTGATGTGCCGTAAGTGGATTCTCGTTAACATCCACAGGGGGTATCTGCAATGTACCACTGGCCATCTGCTCATTAATGATCCTTCGCAAGTAGTAACAATCTTTGGTAGAGTGCTGCATTCGTTGGTGCAACTCGCAGTACTTTGGATTGGCCTTGTCAGCTGTAGTGGGGGTTTCTCCTTTTAGGTGAGGAGGTCCTGCTACCCCTTCTCGTACTAAGGTGCGGTAATAATCTATAGCCTCAGCTACGCTGCATGGTAGTGGCGGTGGGACATCTTCCCCAAACTTTCTCTTATTGCCGGGACTGTCAGTCTTGGCCCCAGAGCCTCCCTTCTTCCCTTTGTTACTCCCGTCCACATAGTTAACCGCTTGCCTCCTCAAAACTTGAAACCTCCCGAAAGTCAGTGGAACTTCCGTCCTCCAACCCCGGGCTCTTGGTTTGATTATCATAGCTATGTTGCTAGCATCCCTGGTGAATTCTCTAAAGTTCCATCTCTAGTTTCGTTGATCAAGTGCAACTTGTACTCTTCTAAGAGTCCTTCCACACATATCTGCAGTAACCTGGCCTCCGCCACGTACTCATGGACATCTAAGGCCTTCTCACGAAATCGCTTGATGTAGTGCATCAACTCTTCTCCTGGCTTCTGGACCTCTTGTGCTAGGTGCCTCAATGTAAATTCGTCCTCCGCTACAAAGAACTTCTAGAGGAACTGACTATGCATCTCCTCCCAAGTAGGGAAGCTGTTAGGCGCCAAGTGGGAATACCATGTATAAGCCTTTCCAGTAAGGGTCTTAGAGAACTCCCTCAACCTTAGGTTCTTGTCGCCAGCATGTATTCCCAGGTACTCGATGAACCTCTTCACATGTTCTCTAGGATTCTCCCCCCTACCGTCGAACTTGATAAATTTTGGTGGAATATACCCCACAGGGTATGGCTTCTCACTTACTTCCCGCTAGGGGTGTTCGCGGTCCGATCCGGTCCGATCCGATTTTTAATAAATTTAAGGACCGGACCGATTAAACCGGTCCTAAAAAAATAAAGGACCAAGACCGGACCGATGAAACCGGTTTTTCGGGCATAGTCGATCCGGTTTTTTGTATGGTCGGTCCGGTCAAATTTGTCGGTCCTAATAAATAATCTTCTTCTTATAAATTAAAACTGGACTGCCATATATATACAGTTGTTTTGAACAAAAAACAATGAAACAAATTATTAATTTATATTAATTATTACACAAAAAAACAAAAATTAATGAGACTAACTGAGCAGATACCCAAACAAAAAATAATAACTGAGCAATAAACATGATTAAAGCTTCTCTCTTTTTTGTTTTTTTAAATCTGTGGAGATAATGAAACAAAAAACAATAGCAATGTCTCTATTTCAAATTTCTGGTGATAATGAAACAAAAAACAATAACTGTTCAATCAGTTATTGTTTTTCAAATTCAGGAACAATATGCCTTAGTAGTGAAACAAAAAACAATAACTGCTCAATCAGTTATTATTTTTCAAATTCAAAAACAATATGCCTTAGTAGTCTTACCCACGATCAAACAGAGGAGCGACGCAGATGCATAATCATGAACACCAGCGGAGCGACGCAGATACGTAAACAGAGGAGCGGTACAGATACAAACAACAACGACGCATAGGAGTGGAGCAAACAGAGGTACGTGCGTCGTACAAAGGACGGGGTGCATTGAGGTGTATGCTGAAACTGGAAATCAACACAAATATGAAATTGTTAGTTTCTACAAGCAAGGGACTGCAAACATAAACTAATAAAAAAACAATACAAAATGGATGCTAAAATTACCAACATAAAGAGTCTGTTTAGTTGGGAAACTAGCAGCAATCCACAAAAATGCCCGCGGGTTCTAACAAAAAATTAACCATCCCTCTCTCATAATAATAGTAGCTTACCTAAAAAATTTCACGTCCCAACTTCAAAATTATTACAAGAACATAAAAAACTGCCCAAAAAAACTCTTCACAAGAGTATTTACTGTAAGGACCAAACCGATCATCGAATGGCACACATTGAATATAAAGAATAGAATGACCTCGAAAGATAAGTGGAGCAAGGGAGCAAGCTGCGAACACGGTAAAGAGAAGACGAAGGAGCAAGCGGCGCCGCACACCCAGAAAGAGAAGAAGAGAAATAAAAAACAAACAAAGTGCGTGCGTGTGTTTAAATTATTTAGGTTTCTTTTCTTTCCATCCTTTCCTCTTTTTGGACGAGCGTACCCCTCAATGCTAATTGTAACTTGTGTGTGCGTGTGTTATTGCTGATATATATGTATAAATATAATTAAATGCATATATATTATAGTAACCGGTCCGGGTCGATCCAGATCGGGTATTTATTAAGGAAGACCGAGGACCGGACCGGTATGAAAAAAAAAACCTGGACCGGACCGATTAAAAAAGAAAACCAGAAAAATTATGTCGATCTGGTTCGGTTCGGTTCGGTCCGGTCCGCCGGTCCATTCGGTTTTTTGAACACCCCTACTTCCTGCGGATAGGGATCTTGCAATTCCTTGTATAGGTGGGAACCCTCCCTCTGAGAGGAGGAGAGGAGCTTCCTCACTTCCTCCATAGTAACATCCTTAGAGGGTGACTCCTCCAAACACGTGCTTTTAGCAGCTGGAGAACCTGTTGGCACCAGAACCTGCTCCGACGTCGCCTTCCGAGACGGAATCGTCTCTGCCGGAATCATAATAGGGGTGGTTACCCCTCCAGAAGGGACAACAACAGGTGTCACACAACCTTGACCCAAGCTTGATAGGTCCATGTTGTTTTTCTTTAAAAAGTCAAAAAACATTGTCGTAAGATTCATACTTGCCATTGGAGCCACCGCGGGAGAACTGGTCTGCCCTCCCTGAGGCGCGAGCGCCTTGGCTCCGATCACCACCACTTCTTCCTGAGTAGTCTGGTCACTGTGAGCTCCATTACCAGACGAAACGTCCTCAAAAACCAATTGCTTAGAGACATTGAAACCTTCTTTGTCCATTAAAGCAAGAATACCTCCCCAGCAGAGTCGCCAAATTTAGGAGGGTAGTGAGACTGGGGTTTATGAATAACCGGAAAGGGTGAGGCGTGACCCACTCCAATGGACGCTGCCTGCAAGGTCTTCAAGGTCTCCTGGTGCAGCTTCTCAAGAAACTTTCTTCTTCTAGTAACAATGGAACTCAAGCTTCAACTTACTCCCTGTAAGAAGATGAACTTTCACAGCAAAAATAGGAATTTTCTTAAGAGAAACACCTGAGAATGATGGTTATCAGTGGGGAGTGAAGGAACAAGGCACTCAGCACTAAGAGAATGAGCAGGGAGAGAATACTAGGTAGGTCTGGTGATATTTTAGCAGAGTAACAGTGCAATTTCAATTGTCTGTCTATTGACCTTGCCCAGAGGTCTATTTATACTAGGGCATTAGGGATGAGTTGGCATTTTTGGGCGCCAAAATTAAGAGGGTTGGTGGGGAACAATGTCTGAAGTGTACCATTTGTCCCCACCTATAGGTAGCCCTACCTATACCCCTTGCAGGCGCCACCTGGCGCTGACCAAAGTCAAAAAGCACATATGTACCCTAATGAAGATAAAATATCAGATTTGGTAATTATCTTTTGAAACGGTAACTTGTGGTGCAATTTTGCAAATCTTGAGAGAGGAGGCCTTAAGGATCCCTCTCCTCTAAAATTATTATTTTTCTTGAGAATGACCTTGAGGACCCCTTCTTCTGGAAAAAGTCATTTTCTTATAAAGACTTTATTTCTTGTGAGTACCCAGCTCTTTGGCTGCTCACTTCACTTATGACCAATTATGAAGTGTGTGTAGTCTTGAGTGACTTCTGGGTCTTCCTACTAGTATTCTCTCAATCCTATAGTGCTAAGTGGTTGAGCTTGCTCAACATACCTTATCCCTCAACTGCCAAGCCAAAACTCCCAGGAGGTCCCAACTAGCCTGCTTGAGCCGTGCTTGCTCAATTAGGCGACCTATACAAGAAAGCAAAGTGTTAGTACTGTTGTTATTTTAAAGAATGACGTTTCATGATTAGGAGTTTCTCGTGGTAGCTACTCCCTCATCTTGGCCGCCCTGGGTGGGTTCCTTCTCAATATGAGCTTCTGCCGGAACCCTTGCAATGGCACTTCTCGGATAACATTTATGCAGTGACCCTTGCAGTGGCACTTCTCAATATTGGACTTCTGCGGTGGCCCTTGCGGGGCACCCAACGAATGTCATTGCTGCAGTGACCCTTGTAGTGGCAGTGACCCTTGCAGTGACACTTCTCAATCTTAGACTTCTGCGGTGGCCCGTGCGAGGCACCTCTCGAATGTCATTACTGCAGTGACCCTTGTAGTGGCGTTGACCCTTGTAGTGGCACTTCTCAATCTTGGACTTCTGCGGTGACCCTTACGAGGCACTTCTCGAATGTCATTGCTGCAGTGGCGGTGACCCTTACAGTGACACTTCTCAATCTTGAACTTCTGCGGTGACCCGTGCGAGGCCCCTCTCGAATGTCATTGCTGCAGTGACCTTTGCAGTGGCGGTGGCCCTTGCAGTGGCACTTCTCAATCTTGGACTTCTGCGGTGACCCTTGCGAGGCACCTCTTGAATGTCATTGCTGCAGTGACCCTTGCAGTGGTGGTGGCCCTTCCAGTGGTAGTTCTCAATCTTGGACTTCTGCGGTGACCCTTGCGAGGCACCTTTCGAATGTCATTGTTGCAGTGGCGGTGACCCTTGCAGTGGCACTTCTCAATCTTGAACTTCTGCGGTGACCCTTTCGAGACACCTCTCGAATGTCATTGTTGCAGTGACCCTTGCAGTGGCGATGACCCTTGCAGTGGCACTTCTCAATCTTGTACTTCTGCGGTGACCCTTGGGAGGCAGCTATCGAATGTCATTGCTGCAGTGACCCTTGCGGGGCACCTCTCGAATGTCGTTGCTGCAGTGACCCTTGCAGTGGCACTTCTCAATCTTGGACTTCTGCGGTGACCCTTGCGAGGCACCTCTTGAATGTCATTGCTGCAATGACCCTTGCAGTGGCGGTGACCCTTGAAGTGGCACTTCTCAATCTTGAACTTCTGCGATGACCCTTGCGAGGCACCTCTCGAATGTCATTAATAAAAAAAACATTTTTTATTTTATTTACTTTTTTTATTGGTAGACACCCTTCTACAATATCCCAGATATGAACAATAGCATCTTCACCATCACTTATTGTTATCTTGTTCAGAGGTCCCCAAACAGCTCTGTTAATTCTTCCTTGATGGCCCTTAAATCAGAGGTGCAAAATCACCAACCTCCATAAAATGGCACTCTATAATAACCAAATTTATGTACAGGAACAACTTTGTGTCATTCCACTTTATGAACCATGGTGTTAGACCTGATTGTGAGTATAAAAGTGATGTGAGTATTTAATCTATTAATTTTAAGATTCAAATTATTTGATTTCCTTTTTAAAAGTCCGTGCCCATGAAGCTTAGGTTGTACCATCATGGATGGACCACGACTAGTATTTTCCAGAGAATGGAGTTTTTTATACTAAATTTAGTTGGGAGTTATTTCTTATTGAAAACTGGGTGTTTTGTGTGTTTGATTCTTGTCATGAGAGTTAGTGATTGATTTATGTTCGTGAATGTATTTGTCTGGTTTATAACACGCTCTTACTATTAATGCACATCATGAAGCTTAGCTGATGTTTTTTGGGTTGAATTGGTTCGCCCGTTCTCAATTGTTTTAAATTACAACAAGGTTGATTTTTAATGGTTCATAACTGTTAAAAATGGACGTTGGGGGTGAAAACTTAAAACAACAACCTAACAGTCTAAAATAGGTAAAAACACATGAAGAGATACCAAAGCAACTTGTCTAAACTAATCGCGTTCTTATTGGACTCTCGGTTGGCCTAATTAACATTTTTTGGGGGAGGGGGAAATGGGCTTTTGGGGGAGAAAACTTAAAACAACAACCTAAAGGCCCCAAAATAGGTGCAAACACATCAAGCCATACCAAAGTAACTTTTCTGAACTAATCGCGTCCTCATCTGGTATGGGCATTTGTTGTGTATCGATTATTCCCCAATAAAATTACATGGGTGCCGATGGAACATGAATGTACTAGTCTTTTATGTTATTTACTCATTTATGCATACACATTTACTAATATTGAGTTTGTTCAACATGTTGTTATTGAGAAATATGGAGATTACTTATGGGAAAATAAAGTCTACTTTTGCAAGAAATATCGTGAAGACTACTTGGGAGAATATATGTTTAGAACTTTTATGTTGTTCGACTTCGTTTAAAGTATTATTATGGTTAATAGCTAGATGGTTTATCTTCTATTACATTTGTTTTGGGAATTTTAATGGTTATAAATGAAATATAGTTTTAGATCGGTTTAATGACGTCAAAATGTAATGTCATTCATTTTGTCATGTGTGTTTTAGAATTATGTTTTGCGTAAAATTTATGGGCACCGGTTGAGTGTATTGAATTGCCATTAGTTGAGCATGAGTTTTTTTTAGTGCATTTATATCTTTTTGTTTAATTGGAAATTCATATTTTTTAAAAATATAATAATATTGCTAACAAACTTTAACCATTACAAATATATGACACCCCCAAATCGTTACAATGTATTTTTTAACGATTCTTATCCGTTACAAATTCTATATTTATAGCGGGACAAATAGTTACAATTTAATAAATCCGTTACTTATACGTCGGATCTGTACCAATGATAAATTCGTTACAGAATAAATCATAACTGTTTTTGTTCATTACAAATACTAAATTTGTAATGGATTTTATCCGTTATTAATTCCATTAGTAAAATAAATAACGTTAGTTTTCTAATAGATTAAATCCATTAGAACTATTGTTGTAACGGTTTTTGCACGTTACAATTACCCTGTTTAATCATCCATCCTGGGAACTTATCACCCAAGAAGTTTGAAACAAAAAGGCTTTTTAGATTTGGTTAAGGTTGTAGGCCTTCTAAAATGACCTCATCATCAAATTTTCCTTCTTTGTATTCACTCCACGCAAAGATCACCTTGTATAAATTTTTCTTTCTAAATAAATATGTTATTTGATTTTCATCTATACCACTCACTTGTTTAAGAGTTCATATCTCAACTTCATCTCTAAGATGTTTTAAACAACCTAACTCATCAAGTTGACAACCCGTGTCTTTCCTCACACTAAAGATTTATTGTGTTTGAAGGCTAACCACTCTTCTGATTCTAACTAGAATATCCAAGTGCTCGTAATATGTATTAAGATGAATATGTCTGGGGTTTATCAAACTACGCAACTGATTTGGAAGTTCCTTTAATAATTTTCACCGATCAAGTATTTAAGTCTGCAAATTATAAAGCTTGCAAATAGATAAGGGGAAAACTTTGATGGAGAATTTGATAAGCCAGGGTACCTTAAGTGTATTAATTTTATAATTGAATTTGGAAAATTTTCAAGCTTAGCCCCACTAAAATGTAAAATGCACAAGTATTTGAAATCTTTCATATTCCTGGGCATATAACTATATAAGTGTAATGTGTGGAAATATCTTCCCTTTTCTTTTAACATGTTGTATACTGTTTCTCCACTTGAATACAATTCTAAGTGACAAACATGAGGTCTGACTTATGTTGTAGAGTCCTCTAAACTGTAGATTTCAAACTACGAGATAGATCGTCCACAAGATCGTGCATCTTAAAACCAATTATATAATCTTACATATCTTTTTTCTACACCTTATAGCAATAATTACATAACATGACGTAAAAAAACTGAATACATGAATCGTCCATTAACTTGTTACTCCCTACATTTGGATAAAGGAATTCTATAGCCATATAGAGTTGGATTACTCTTTTTCTTTATAAGTTACAATCCTCTGGGAAACTGGAAAAATATGCAAAACATTTATTAAGATACGATGATGGAAGATGATAAAAATTCAACTTTAGTAACCCAAATATCCTCATTTTGATATCTGTCAAAAGCCAGAATTCTACTATTTCTAACCTCTAATTCTCGTGTCTCATCAGAGGATTGTGATCGATACATCCTGGGAATGTATTGAACAAGACCACCCATGAGATTTGAGTTCCAGGGTTGTCAAGATTAGACTCAGGATATCTCCCATCATTTGCAAAGGGTTCATAGATTCTTAATCCCGAGATTTATGAGTATTAAAATACCTATTTGATTGTTTATTTGATTTCTATGGGTACGATTCAATCTTGGATTGAATCAAATGATCTCCTCATATTGGGTGATAATTATATAAGTAGGTATGAGATCTTAATTCATAGGAATTCGCATCCGGGTATACCTTGGATTGCGATACCCCTTAATATATTTATAAGATTTGTTCCAACCAATAAACCTGATCAGTGGATTATTTATAATCCGATGGAGTAGCAAAATAAGTTAAGTCTGTGAATCAAGGAGTTGATTAAATGTTGGTTAAAGGAAATTTTTTGGAAAATTGACTTAACCAAATGCGCATCGAAAACTTAACGCGGGGAATCACCTTATGTACCGTTTATCTACTTTCCAAATAATACCTCATTATATCTGAGTGATTTATGAGATAATTAAATTAAAGTGCAATCCTAATTATTTAGTGGAATTAATTATTATTAATTAAAGAAAGGAAATAAAATTACGATAAATGGTATTTGGGATTTCCAAGTACTTATTTATAGCGGATTTAATTATTAATCTTGGATCCCTAGTATGGGTAGAACCAAGTCAAAATCTTCCTAATTCTTCCTCTTCCATTGAATTTCCTTCTCTTATCTTAAAGTTCAAGTCAAGTGGATTATTTGTAATATGAGACCCCTAATGCCCCATTAAAACCCTTAATCGACGAAATTATGATTGGGCCCCAAATGAGCCTCACCTAAAAGAGCCCAAAATCACCTCCAAATGACTTAAAACCCTACCCAAACCTTATTCTATCCCATTAAGCTTAAAACCCAACTTTTTAAACTAAAAATGGACATGTTACGCATCCCAAAAGATGAGTACAAAATATGCCAAATCAAATATCTTCAACTCAAACATTTAATAATCAATACATTCGAGTCCAAATATCACTTAAGTAATTAATGAATTAACATTTATGAAATCCTATTTCAACTCCCAATTTAAATAATACACAAAATGTAAATAATGACATCTCAAGTCACTATAATTACAAATAATAAATTTCCACTAATTTTTGTAATTAAATAACAGGCATAAAAATGCGGGGTAATGCATTCCTCCCCCTCGGACAGGGAATTTCATCCATAAAATTTGAAGTGTTTATAGATATACTCGGAAGTCTAAAGATATCTCACTTGTAGCATCCTCATATTACTACAAAGGAATCTACTCCACTACGACCTAATGCACTCCTAAGATGATCTCGTCGTATATCGCCTTTGATTAAGACTCTGCAACAAGCTATTCTAATCGTTGTTACGACAACTCGTTTCCCCATTGTGCTCACGTCAACGTTGATTGCGTAACGTAAAATGACACCGGCCTCACCATATACAAGATTTCCAATAAAATACTTCTCATCGGGTTACCCACTCTCGTTCGGGACCATTTATTGGAATGGTAACCCACTATTCTTGGTCCTTTTTATTGGGAACCTGTACCTTACTCCCACTCGGTTCCAAAGACTCATTTGCATGCTTCGATAAACTTCACATGTTCTACCACAAATATCCCATCCTTTGAGATATTCCGAACACATCCTAACATGAATAGTTTACTAACTTATAGTGTTAATTAATTTGGTCGATCTAACTCGAATGACCCTATAAGGGTTCCATATCCTCATAAAATCTTCCGAATCCCGTCAAAATCAATTGGTTTACTCTCCCACTTCTAAATGAGGATTCAAACACTGTAACTCTTTGAATGTATTCGGTGTTCTACCATATCGACTGGCAGGAACACCCTATAGACACAAACCACATTAATAATCATATTATAGAAACTAAAATACGAATTCCTTCAATAACTGTACACCCAATCACTAATGGAATGTATGAAAATCCCAAAATATGTGTCTCGATCAAAACTACTTCTCGAAGTTTAGGACACCCCGCCCCAGTAAAATATTTCCTTGGGAAATGTCACCCTCTCCTGTCATCAAATGGAGGAAGGGCCTATTCCAAATAATATTTGAATACCCACTCTTGGTAAACTTCAATATTCATGAATATACCACCCCCAATCACAAGTTTGAGTGTAGTGGACATCACTACTACACCATTCCCTCATCAATAAGATATTGTCACAAATCACAATGAACTACCGCTTTGCGTGGTCAAAATACACTAATGGCACGCCTGTACCATATTGTGATAGAAAGTTGCCTTCAGGCTACTATCCTCCCAATTGTACCATTGATGATAACTCACTTCCATTTCACTTGTTGGGAGGATATACCCTCTTTAACTGTTCTCATAAGTCATTGTTACGCGATGACAAACACTTGTCCCGCATCTTGACCATGCCCCGCTCCTAGTGATCCACACATCTTATTATTAAACCATCCCTCCTTTAGATATTCCTCAAAGTAGCTCCATCTCAAATACTTAATCGGATAAAAAATGATGGTGTCTTCTCATATAACCCTCTACCATCCCTGACGAAGTCAGTTCTGTATAATTTCCTCGCAACAGATCCAATGTTAGTACCAGCTCTAAGGCAGAATTCATGTATGTGATAACTCAACACCCGAAACAACTAAAGACTAGAAGAACCTTAAACATAAGTGATACCATTACGAAACCCTAATCCCCCCTAATATACTCACATCCATAAATAGACGAGTGTGCCAGACCTTCTCCTAAGCCTAAGCATAACTACCCATAGCAAAACCCAACCCCAAAAGGCATATGAAACTTACCCCCAATAGTAGGTATAAACTTAAAACATGGTTATGCACACAAGCTCACTAATCATACAATGATATCTTATCTAAAAGTCAACAAAGCGGCTAAACCATGCCGACAAATAAAATTCCATGTCTCTATAATCACGACATAAAGTGCCCCTACTCGCTGGGAGTAACCATAATTTCCTAAAGCTCAAAGAAAATCCATAAACCTCGTAATCATAGTACACACACACTACTTAATAAAGCAGATGATGAGCTACACTTTCTCGACTCCTATAACATAGGAGCATGGATTGAAGGTAGATAAAGGTGCTTCTCCAATAATTAACTCTATCAATGGCAGGGACAACGATCTAAAACCTGTGAAAAACACATATATACAACAAAATAAACATCAAGTTTATGCAGAATAAGATTATAACTAGATCCGGGCCACATTAAAGCTATACATATTCCTCTAATCTTTTAGTAAATATTAAGATATCAGGTACCCAACCTAACAACCTAAAATAACATGCAGTTCTAAATCCCTAACCTATAGGTAGCCCATGTGATTAAAGTTTTTCCTATTAATTCTTTAATCTTTTCCATTACAATATTAAGTTAATCTCTATCATTCTGAATCACATGATGTACTGAGGTTTCAAAGCCAAGGTACGTCTCTCTAAATAACATACTTATATATCAAGTCTATTCACGTAGTGATATCTCATGCCAATAATGCAATATACACATCTATAGTATATGTAATACACGAATTCGAGTCATAAGTATGTAGGTAGACATCCATACAATAAGTCATATATATCTTTAGTATAACATATAAACCAATACAACTATGTATAGTAGTGCTAGATAATAATCACATATGGTAGGGAATTTATAAGGTGTTAAGAGATGGATTCACCAATCTATTTTACTCAAAATAGATAAAAGAAAATGTGTTCGCCTCGAGAGATGGCATCAAAGACATACTGATGCATACGAAACCAATAGTTTGAGGGTTCGGGGGCTAAGTTACGAATATGAAGGTGTGAGGCACCCATCCTGCCCTTTCGGTCTCTCATGGGCTTGTGTTATTATTTTCCTTTATTTCTCTGTGAAATGTGTGTGCATTTATATATAATAGAGATAGGAATTGCCCAACTCATATCACGAAAAAGATAGAGTGAGGTCATCCATAGGAATGCTCCCAAAATTATGTGTAAGAATATGATTTATGCATTTATCTTAACATTGATAATTATAACGAAACTATATATATATATATATATATACACACACACACACAAACACACACACACACACAAAGGTGTCAAATGCGGAATTCAGAGAAGTTGAATGATTAGGAAATTTAGAAATTAGGAAATTAGGACTCAGGTCTCGGGTTTTAATCCGAGACGCCTACGTAACCTATGAAGGCAGCAAAGTCCATGTAGTTCGCATGCGGTATGAAGGGTAGGGTTTATCCCATAAATCCAACCGGGGATTTCTCTTATATGTGTGTGTGGGGAAAAAAGGTGTTATAGTGTGAGAAAAATTTGAGATCCGTTTGGAATTTATGAACAAACCCTATTTTTCTTGATTTTTGGGGTTTTATATTGAAAATAAAGTATGTGAAATAATACTAATAAAAGATTATATTGAGGTATGTGATTCAAAGGAATGAAAATGCTAAGTAATGAAGTAGTTTAATGCAAAATCAAGAGAATTTAGAGAGAAAGTTAGAGATTTGGACCTTCTTAGAGATCTTGAGCTTGATCTTGGATGTTGAAGGTCTGCCCTTGAACTTGAATGAAGATGATGGATGGTTAATTTACCAAGTTTGGTAAAAGGATGATGAAAAAGGAATGTTGGAAAGGGATTTGGATAGGGAAATCACACCGTTGGGAGAATGTTGATAAGATCACTTATGGTGATTGATCTGAGGTGTAGGTGTGCTTGGTAATGAGGTCACACCCTCTTTTTATAGGTACAGGGGGTGCCAATCGGTAACCTCCTAGACCTGCCACTTGACAGGGGCTTGGACCTGCCAATTGATAGTGTCGTGCGGATTTGCCCCAAAAAAAGGTCGTAGAAAGGAATTCGTCGATCCAAATCGTGCACGGGGCATATAGTTAGAAAGGTAATTCAGAGACCTTCACGAGTCCTTCCAGGAGTTGACTTTGGTTCAAACATGGTTCGAAAGGGCTCGTCGGTTCTTTAAACGGGAGAACTTAGGGTGACGATGGGTCGTTCGTTCAAACGGTAGGTCAGAATCATGCTTGGTGTAGATCGTTGTAAAGATTAGGTGACATACTTCAAAATTCCAAAGAGATTCACTCGGTTCGAAGAGCTGACTTTGGTCAGATGGGCCCCAGAAGCGTCCAGTGACCTCTTAGAGTAAAACGGATCATTTATTTGTACCGTAAGTTAAAATCGCGTGTGGGACGGACTGTTGGAAAGGGTATTTAGTGAAATTTGAATATTCATTCAGTCTCATTCGAGTTGAAGAGTTAAATTTAGTGAAATGAAGCCCAAGAGCACCCGATAGGCTCCAGATTAATTTTTGGGGGAAAACTAACGATTATGCTATTTTGTGCACATGGCGGACCATTGGGAAGGGGTTTCAATGCCCTTTGAGGCTTCAAAGAGCTTTTGATCTACTGATGAAGTTTACTGGAGTCAAACGGGGCTCGAGAGCGCTCGATGGCTTCTAAGTTGGTACTCGAGGTTAAACCTATGTTTTGTAATGAAAAGAGGAGGTGCTAGGGACCTATAGAGAGACATAGGGGGTCCTAAAATATGGTGTCTATAGAGCCCCTTGATGGGTGAGCTTGAAATAAGTGAAAGCTTTCGAATAGACTCCACATGACATTTTAGGAGAAAAGGTTGTTCAAAGGGCCGAGGCCGATTCAGAGGACCTAGGTAGTGCTGGGGATGACCAAATCTAAGGGTCGAAGTTGATTATGAGGGATTAAGTTGTAGAGACCAATTCTGTGAGTCAAAGCTAATTTTGAGGGCTAAAGTAGGGATAACCAATTCTGAGGTTCGAAGCTAATTCTAGGGCCTCAAGTTGTAGCGACCAATTCTGCGGTTCGAAGCCAATTCTGAGGGCCGAAGTTATAGCGACCAATTTTGTGGGTCAAAGCCAATTCTGAGGGCTTAAGTAGAGATGACTAATTCTAAGGGCTTAAGTAGACATGACCAATTATGAGGGCTTTAAGTAGAGGTGACTAATTCTGAGGGTCAAAGCCAATTCTGAGGGCTTAAGTAGGGATGAACAATTCTGAGGGTCCAAGCCAATTCTGAGGGCTTAAGTAGAGATAACCAATTCTGAGGGTCGAAGCTAATTCTGAGGGCTTAAGTAGATATGACCAATTCTGAGGGATGAAGTAAAGATGACCAATTTTGAGGGTCGAAGCCAATTCTGAGGGCTTAAGTAGTAGTGACCAATTCCGAGGGTCAAAGATAATTTTGAGGGCTTAAATCGTAGTGACCAATTCTTAGGGCTTTTGTTGTAGCGACCAATTCTGCGGGTCGAAGTTAAATATGAGGGCTTAAGTAGAGATGATCAATTCTGAGAGTCAAAGCGAATTCTGACGACTTAAGTTGTGATTTTCTCAGGGAAATTTGGAGATTCCACTGGGTAAATTATCTTGTGATTCCATGCTTCAGTGAGTAAGAGGAAATAATCCAGGGCTTGGACGTTTTCTTTCGCTGGAGAATTTTTCGGTGTCTTGTGGAGATGTTGCCGAGGAGACATCCAATTGATTTTGAAGATTCTTCTGGGGAGGTAAGGGTTTCGTTGGGGAAATGAGTGTGGTAAAAATTCTTTTCTTAGTGATAAAGGTCCTAAAAATTCACTTGAAATTTTCAGGAATTTTCAAAGGATTTTTGTGATTTTTTGGTATTTTTTTGGCATTTTTGTACAAAATTTTTGAGAGGGTGCCGATCGATATGGTGTGAATGATGCCAGTTGGCAGTGACACAGTATTTTGGGGTACCTCGAGCAGGTGGAGGGACAGTACCGATCGGTGGGTGAGGGGACAGTGTCGATCGACATCCCCCTTAGCTTCCTATAAAAAGCGGGTGGGTTCGCCTAATTTTCACAGCTTCCTGTCTTTCTTTCTTCTGTAATTACCATTTGCGAATCGTTCTAAAGTTTCGTAACCAAAAAATGGCCACTTTTGTAACGAATACAACACACCGAGCGTGGCTCGATGTTGATGACTGGGTAAACTTGTAATGGAGGGCTAGGGCTCCCCTTGTGATGGGCAATGAAAACTATTTTGACTCATTCGAGCCAGTGGCGGATGAGCGAACCCTTCTGCATGAGCCATCGCGTGATCGCTATTCTAGGGTGGTGAACCCTAGCGATTATGTAAGTACAAATGACCTTTTGTATTTCTTTTTTCTTTCTTGGTGACATTCCTTTTTATTTGGAATTTCGACAGGGGTTCTCTTGTTTGTCTTTAACAGTATGACGTCTCCATGTCAACTATGTGATCTCAAGGGACGACGAGGCTAAAGGATGTTTGGGATCACGTTCCACATGTGGTGCATTAGGTTATGTCATTAGCTGGTTTTGAGAGACTGGGGTCTGTGCTACATAAAATGCCTCGTTCTGCGGCGGTTCTCTGCGCTCTAGGAGAGAGGTAGTAGGATACTTCCCACACCATGCATTTTGGTTTTAGGGAAATGACTGTGACTCCCATAGACGTGAAGCTATTATTCGGTCTAGACTATGGTGGGGCGCAGATAGAGGTGGATATGACCTTACAAGTGATGCTCGTGGCGGTGACAGCGACGTTAGGTGATGTGGGGAGGATAGTCTCCGGGGACTCCATCCTTTTGTCCCTTCTAAGGGAGGTGTTGCTGAGTCGGGTGATCGACGTGGAGGATGGACTGGAGGTGCAACAGATGGCCCAGTTGTTTATTTTGCTAGTGCTGGGAGGGTTTATAGTGGCGACGAGTGGTGACGTCGGCCACTTGCGGTTTTTGCCATTTCTGAGCGTGTTTTTGAACATCCCTCTTTATGACTAGGGGAGCCTAACCTTGGTGACCCTTTATTTCTCTCTGGATTCATTCAGTCGGTGTTGCTGGAAAACCTTTACTGGAGCTGCGCATCTTCTTGAGGTATTCTTTATTTTGCACATTTTCCATTATGCATTCGCATTTTCCCGTTATGCATTCTATTATTGATATTTGGATCGCTGACCTTTTGCAAACGTGGTTCTACAAGGTGATTGGGTTTAACACCTAATTAATAGCTTTGAAGGATGGGTCCGTTAGGGACTTTTATTGGATGTACCAGTGGCAGAAGTCCAACCAGCATCGAAGAAGTCTCTTTCTTTGGAGGCGGTGCGTCAAGTCTTGAATGGCCTGGTAAGTGAGCGAGTAAATCCTTATTCCTTCTTCTTTTGAGACTTTATTTTCTTTGATCCTTTCTGATGTTGATATTTATCTTCTGGGAATTCTGCGGGTGACCTTCTATCCTTGGTGGATGACCATCCAGGATACGGGGGAGACTAGGGACAATGCGCAGATGCGACGTCTATTAGTGCATGAGTTTGGATACTCCTCGTATCTCGAGGAGAGAGTAGTCCGATAGATTATGGAGGAGGAGGTGATGGTGCCACCTACAAGGCCCTCTATGTACGTAAGGTGAGAACGTATAATGTCAGAGGATGCGAGGGTGGAGGCGATGATTGGTGAGCCTTACTCATCATATGCCGACACAAGGTAGCTTATGATTATCTGGATTTTATATCGAGCTGGTTGATGGATCCTAGCATATATGACGTTGCCTCTTCCTTATGCGGGTTCGAGTCATCCCGTGGGGTCTTCCCATAGTGCAGGTGGTCCATCGACATTTGCAGCAATGATGGCCTTGGTGGTTCCTTTTATGAGGTTGGCCTAGGGGTGGCAACGGGTCGTGTCGAGCCGGGTTCGTGTCGGGTGATAAACGAATCGTGTCAAAAATTCATCCACCCAAACACGATTCGTTTACTAAACGGGTGGAAAAATGAAATTCATACACGATTCGTTTACTTAACGAATGACACGACACGACCCGTTTACACCCGTTAAATAAACGAATGGTTTTGACCCGGTTCACCCGTTTAACCCGGTTCACCCGTTTAACCCGGTTCACCCGTTTAACCCGATTAATTCGTTTAACTCGGTTCACCCGTTTAACCCGGTTCACTCGTTTAACACGATTCACCCGTTTAACCCGGTAACCCGATTACTTTAAAAATCTAAAGAGGTAACAACTTACTTATACTTAGTCAAGAATGGAGAATTTTCATAACAAATCGATGTGGGATGCTTAGATTACGGGTTGTTAACGGGTTAACGGGTTATAAACGAGTTAACGGGTTACAAACGGGTCGCGGGTTGCAAACGGGTCGCGGGTTCTAAACGGGTGACGGGTTCTAAACGAGTGAAGGGTTATAAACGGGTGACGGGTTATAAACGGGTAGCGGGACACACGGATTCTAAACGGGTGACGGGTCACTAACGGGTTTCGCGAACATACACGAACCCGATTCGTTTTCTTAACGGGTATGGCGGGTCCACCCGTTTATGACCCGAACCCGTTAAGGCTATACCCAAACCCGCTTAAAGCGTGTCGATTTCGTGTCGGGTTAACGGGTCGTGTCGCAAATTGCCACCCCTAGGTTGGCCCCTCCATCTTACAATATTCGGTGGGCTAATGGAGGGTCAGTGCATACACTGCACCGTCCCAATGCGATGAATCCAGAGGAGTTGGACTTGACAGAGGAGGTCCTTTGCCTTGAGTTATACTTTTCATTTCCTTATCGTTTTGATTTCCTTATTTCTTCTTTGCTTTAGACTGATTTTGATCTTTTCTTGCAGAAAATTTGGGTGTCGAACAATTGGCTGAAGGATGTTCGAGGCTAGATATCTTCGGTGACTGTCCATATTCGGGATGCGATTCCAGTTACTTTTGCTTGGTTCCGTCTGCGTCATATGAAGAGGGGTCTGGCTCGGAGAGTGGTGGTATGTCGTCTCGCCACCGAGGGAAGAGAGCGTGCCACAGGGAAGGAGGCTAAAGAGAGAGTTTATAGGTAGGTGGGTAGAGAGAAAGGAGAAATGTAGGTTCGGGATAACTCCCGTTGTATTTTCTTTATTTCTTGCAAAACTGATGTAACACAGCAATATCTATGCAAAATAAAAATGAAGTTTTTATTAATTTTTTGCTTTTAATAAGTTAATGCACATGCACTTTTTACTTTGCTGCTGAGACCGTAAAAAGAGAAAGAATGATTTGAGAGAGAATTTATTTTAACACAAGATGAGTAAAAACATAAGGAGAAGGAAATTTGAAATTCTTATGAGAATAACGATTTATTATTTTTTTTATTTTGACAAAAGGAAAAAGGCAAATTTTTAAAAATAGGGGGTTGTCGATCGACAAGCCCTTTGTCTTGCCTATCGGCATGTCAGTCCAGTCAAATCACCTTAAGGCTTTGATTGTACTTTCTTCAATTGCTTGGTACCTGGTGGGGCTGGTTTTTCTCCGATTTCTACAGGGTTGTGTCTTTTGTTGAGGTCTTTCCAAGTATAAAAAGGGGTAAGGGTGGAGTGTTTTCTTCACACTTTCACAATCCTTATCTTTTGTATTTCTCTTCCTCTTTCTTCTATATGGCTCTCCCTGGTACCGTTGATTTTGTTAACTACCTCGAGACCTTGGAGTCGATGTGCTCATACAATATTGACTATGACGCTTTCAACATGCGCCGAGTCTCCTTATGGCATAATTAACCCACATAATGGAACATGCTGATGGAGGCAATACATTTCTGGTGCCCTGAAGATCGTGTTTTTTGCTTCGGCTTGGAAGAAGTCTGTCCGATTTATGAAGAGTTTTCTGCTATATTGGGGATAAATCCCAGTGTTGCGGCAGCTATGCCTAAATTTTCTCGGTTTCCTCGAGAGTTGTTAGCTGGACTTCGTCATATCTCTCCCTCAGTGGCTAGATCATTAGTTATAGGAGGCATAATTTCTCTTCCTATGGTACTGCATTTTGTGCATTTGCAAGATCTCGGCGACGCGAACTATATCGGAACCGTCATTTTGGGACTAATTTTAAAACTGTTGTTGGTGACTGGGGAACTGCTGATGGACTGACAAGTTACAACCATTACATCTTGGATGTTATATTATCATAATCCTACGTCGGTGATACTAAATGGCTTGGATGCATGGTGGGAAGGCCGTTCTGACTTTTTGAGGGGTAGCCCCGTAATGATGTTCATGTGGCTGTCAGAGAGACTCTATATGGCGATTCCTCCTGAATACCCTTTGGTGGTTATGCCAAACTTCTTTTCACATTACTTCATTAGTATGGGCATATACGTCAAGATCTAGGAGAATCAGTATATGGAGCACAGGGCTCAAGGTTTGTATTGGTCAGTGCCTTGGTGGGGATATTTGATGCCTATTCTAGAACTGGGGGAATACCAGTATGTTCGGCTGTTTGGTATTAGATAGACCTCTTTCTACTTTCCATGGTGGCTCTTGCATTAATTTGGTTGGGAATAGATTGTGCCAAAAGAGAGCCTGCACATGTGACTTGGCTCTTTACGGGAGAGTCGGTGACCATCGACCCGTACTTCCCAATCTGTTGGAAGAGTCTGACACATTTCTGGGGTCTAAATGAAGTGGTTATAGAGAAAAGTAATTACCAAGATGCTGGATGTGGAGACGGGGCAGAGGTGGTTCGCCATAATTGAAACTATAGAGGGTGGTGTTGTGGTCTTTCTTAAGCTTTCTGCGCTTACAGGTCTATGGAGTGTTTGTGGCACTCTATTCGGGCAGGGGAAGTTTGGGGACCTCAAGATTTAGATGATGATGATGGATTTGGTTCCTCTGGCAGCTGTGGGTAGGACTCTTCGGGAGTTTATTGTGTGAAGCTTTAGTTATGGGAATAAATTTTGAAGGGTTATTAGTTTGTTTGGATTTTTAAAAAGGTATGAGTTAGGTTGGCAGGGGAGTTTTCTGTATCTTTACCTTATGTAATTGTACTGATATCTCATAAAAGTGACATAAAAAAGTTTTCGATCATCTAGTTGTGCCTTTTGATGAATTTTTCTTTGATGAAGTATCTATGCCAATCACTAAGGCATACACAATCCTTTTGTTCGAGTATATGATAAATTAATTATTATTCTCGGGGGTAAGAAAAGAATAGAATTTTGAAAAAGAAGGGGGTCGTGCTCATGTAAAGCGAATGAGCTGCCTATGTACCTCTGAGGGTTTTGAAAGTTTTTCGAGTTTCATTTTTGAAAGCAAAAGGATTTTAGAGGATCAGGCCCCACGTAGTTCTGAGTGGAGGGAAATGAAGATTTTTTTAGTAAAGAAGGCATGTGAGAAGTGTCGTAGCGTGCCAAGATTTTTTATTAGGGGAAAAATTCCTTGAGACTATCCAGGTTGATTGGACGGGCCATCTCTTCTCCATCAAGGTCCGTGAGTATAGCTGCGCCACCGGATAAGATTTTCTTCACGATGTAGGGGTTGCTCTTACTGTCTTGAATTTCGCTCTGGGTCTTAGATGGGTTCTATTATTTCCTTAAGGGCTATGTCCCCTCCTCGGACACCGCGATCCTTGGCTCTCTTATTAAATGATCGCGCTATTTGGAGGTGGTACTCTTGTCTATGGTATAGAGCTTTTGTCTTCTTTCGTCCAAGAGTGACAACTCATTAAATCGACTTTGATGCCAATCTTCTTTGCTAACTTTGCTTTCAAGCATGATGCGTTGTGAAGTTATTTATATCTTAACGGGTAGGACTGCTTGCATGTTTTATACCATAGAGTAAGGGATAACCCAAGTAGATGCTCGAACTAAAGTGTAGTAGCCCCAGAGGGCGTAAGGCATCCGATCGGCCCAATTTTGGTAGCTTTCGATCATCTCGCTAATGATGGTTTTGAAGTTTTTATTGGCGGCTTCGACTGTGCCATTGGTTTGAGGTCGGTTGGGTGAAGATTTGTGTCTCTGGATCCTATACTCGTTGACCACTTATGTGACTTCTGCCTCGAAATGCAATCCTTTATCTGACACTAGCTCGTATGGGACCCTATATCGGTAGATGATATTTTTCTTGATGAGCTTGGACACTTTCTTAGCATTCAGAACTGCGTATGACTCGGCTTTGACCCATTTGGTTAAGTAATTAATGGAAACCAGGATGAACTCATACCCATTGGACGCCTTGGGTGTAACCTTCCCTTTGATGTCAATGCCCCTTGTGGAAAATGGCCAGGGAGAAGTCATATTGTACAACTCCCGTGGGGGCACATGTTGGAGGTAGGGTAACTGTTGGCATTTTAAGACATCTACGGATGTAAGAGGTGCAATACTGAACCATGGTAGTCCACTAATAACCTTGTCGGATGATTTTCTTGGTGAGCATATGTCCATTCATGTTGGGTTCACAGTCCTCGTTGCGAATCTTCTGCATCATCTCTTCAATGTCAGCCCCTGCGATGCAGTGTAGATGGGTTTAATCGAAGTTCCTCTTGAACAGTGCTTTAGCGTAGACGATGTACTGAGTAGCCAGTTTGCGAAGGGTTACTCGGTCTTTGTTGTTAGCACCTTCGGGATGCCTACCATCCTTGAGGAGGTGCCAAATATCATAGTACCAACAATTGACCTGATCAGGATCCTCTTTGGTGATGAGATCAATGTGGTAGCAGTGGGTCGTTTTATCTTATTTTTGGACTAGGAAGGGGGGCATTGTTATTCCTTCGAGCATGTCAACCATGGAAGCTAAGGTAGCGAGGGCATGGGCTAGGTTATTATTTGCTCGGGTCAAGTAGTGGAAGGTAATATCTTGGAATTGGGATGCCAGCTCCTATAGGTAGGTATGTAAGGGTGAGAGTTTCTCATCCTTGACTTTCCATCTTCTATAGACATCTAGGTATCTAATCCATTTTCTGAAAGAAACTTTGAGGCCTACTGTGCACGCATCGTATTTAGTTATGTTATTGGTGCAGGGAAAATCCAGCTTGATGGCAATGGGAGTATGGGAGTCATCATGGGAAATTTGTAGAATCCCAATGCCCAACTCTAAATTGCAAGATAGGTTAAATGATCGTACCGTAGAGTCTAATGATGTTTTGATTGAGGATCTTAGGGCATGGTAGAATAAACTTAGGGAGAAGCTAGAGTATGTTGAGAAAGAGAGAGAGAATCTTTATGGTTTGATGGAGGCGTTGAAAAATGAGGTGCTAGAGTCTGAGGAGTCTAGACGTGTGCTTGAGTCTAGGATTCGAGAGTTAGAGGAGAAGTTGAAAGACTCTAGTAAGGTTAAGTTTGACTTGGAATCTAGGTCGGAGAAGTTGGATAGAATCTTATGCACCATCCAAGTTAAGAGAGATAGGTTTAGTATAGGCTACGATGATCATGTTGTCCCTATTCCCAAAGCAAATACCAACCGTGTGAGAGAGCCCACTAAGAACATGAGGAGAGGTCGATATTTTGGTAATCATTCCATCCGTGTTTACACTTGTTCCCATTGCAGTAGGAAAGGTCACCTTATACGTTTTTGCTATGACCTTAGGAATGATCCTAGGAAGTTTAGGAATGAAGTCGTGTTGGTTCCCAAACCCCCCATGTGTCACGTCACACCTACTTAGGTTAGGAAATTGAACTTAGAGGCTCTAGGACTAAAACTTCACGGTTCTTATTTGGTTGCACCTGATTCTTCCCATGCTAATTCTAAAGAATGATTGTGTTGACGTGTTTGTCATACGCTAGTCTTTGCATCATGATTTATATCTTGTTAGTGTTATGACATGTGTATCCTTTTGTATTATATTTTTTCATTTATTGAGTCTTATTTGAAAAAATACAATAAGATTTTATTATGATAATATTTTTTGGAAAAATACAAAAAGATTTTGATTTTGAATATTTTTGAGAAAAATAAAAAAATATTTTATTTTTGGGTCAGATTTTGAAAAACAAAAAAATATTTTCATTTTATTTTTGTCGTGAGTTTTTCATGTTTGATGTGGGATATTGGTAGGGGTGTGCACGGGTCGGTTCGGTTCGGTTTTGGGCCGCAATTCAAACCGAACCGATCGGTTCGGTTTTGAAAAAAATCAGATCGAAACCAAACGAACGATGAAAAAAAATTTCGATTTCGGTTCGATTTTAACCAATTTTCAGTTTTGGCCGGGTTTTTTAGGCCGGTTTTTGGTTTTGATCGGTTTTGGAGCTTGGTTAATGGTTTTTAGATATAAAAATAAAAGATATTTAAGGGTTTTTTAATATAAATATTGATATCGGTTCGATTTGGTTCAAATCGGTTTTTTCTTTGTCTAAACCGCCAATTGAACCGACATTGTCGATTTTGTAAATCTTTAAACCACAAATCGAACCGGGCTAAAAAAATCGCCGATTTTGGTTCGGTTCGGGTCGGTTCGAATCGGTTTTCGGTTCGGCCGGTTTTTTTGCACACCCCTAGATAATGGTGTGCTTGAACCCCCGTCATTTCATTATCCACGTGGCTATGACAATTGGTCATAATTATTGATGCGTTGAATGATCTTAAGAATTGTTTGTATGGGGTTGTTTCGAAGTTGATATGTATTTGGATTCAACTTTTTTATATGCCATCTTTGCACACATACACGAGTTTATATGAATGTTAGACATCTCATGCATATTTGAGTTTGGTGAGACGTTCTTATCTCAATCTTGTCATATATGCGTAAGTAGCATTAGGAGGAGGTGTGCATGTAAGAACCATTTACCGAGAGGATTGAAATTTAAAAAAATAATGAGTGTTCACGGGAAGGGCTTCGAAAGTGAAAAATTAACTCGTTGTGAAAGCCACCGTTTAAAAGAGCCCGAAAAAAGTAAAAGCAATAAAAAGAATTATATGCCAAAATGGGCCAAATTAGTTTATGTTCATTCAAAAGAAAAATATGATATATATTTGAGGGAGCTTGGAAGGATAATTAAATGGGTTTGCAGCACAAATCCTTACGTTGAGCATCATGACACTATTGTTTGTAGAATCGTCTAAATTCCAGATTTGTGTGCGTGTAGATTGTTTAGTTCATTTAACTCATCTTATTAATTATAACATTTGGCTGAAATAAAGTTTGATGACATTTCGTGAAAATTAGAGCTCCCTGAATGTTCCAATGTGTTGGAGTTATGATTTATTTATTGTAGTTCACATACATTCACTCCATATCCATGTTTGAGCACATTGATACTATGTTGGCATGATACTCACAATGTTTTTATATATTTTGTTTTCTCCTTTGCTGCTGTTTTGCATTTTCTGCTATTTCTAGTTTATTTTTTCAGGTAATTTTTTCACTGGACGAAACTTCATGTTATTTATAACTGGATGTGTGTTTTTTGGTTTTCTCATTCGTGCGAGATATCGATCTCGCACGAAGCCTTCAAGCGAGAAGCCTATGTCGTTTGAACGAGAAGGCTGTCTCTTTCGAGCGACCTTTTGGGATTTTTGTTTCCTTCTGTTTCAGTACTCTGGTTTATTTTTTCATATTTTTGGTACTGATGGGTTGCTTCTAGACAGTTTATGTTATGTAGATCACATTGATCATATTTTTTTGCATTGTGTCACACCTGTTTAGGTTGATTATTTATTGTGTATGACTATCACTATTTGCTAGCTATGGATTTGATATTCGTTGATCATTCTTAGCTGACTGTCTCTTGATTATTTAGTTATATTTCATTGATTATGCTTATGCTAGATATATTGCTAAATTGGTATCTTTTCACCAAATGGTCTAATCGAGATAAAAAGGGGGGAAAATTTATGTGATGTAGGGGGAGAGTTTATTTTGATGAGCAAATACTTTTGTTACATTATTTATTGGTATCGTATTTGTGATCATATGCTTTCATGATTACATTGCGTAGTTTACACAAATTAATATCCTGATATATTTGCTGTTTATAAATTCGTATCGTGTTTATATCATTTGTTCCTCCATATTGCACTGGGTATTTGTCTGTTTACATGTGTGTAAGTAAGCTTAAGAGATTCAAAATTTCAAGTCTACATCACTTTCAGACAATTCATGCTTATCGGACCATCAATTACTAGTTTTGTCCTGTAATTTTTGTTTTTGAGTTTTATGGGATTGACGCCTGGCTTAGGCATTTCACTTTTGGTTTTGTACCGGAATAGTCAAAGGGGGAGATTTATAATGACACAATTTCCAATTGAGTCCTTTGTATAGTTTTGACTTATTCCCGAAACAAAACACATTTGAGTCGTAGGTAGATTTTTATTGTCATGATCCCACACAAACTATGACGTATTGAGTCGTGGGGATCGAGTCGTTGAGTATTTGTTCCTTGTAATTCCACATCCATTGGCTTGGGTCGTCTGAGGTTTTTTAACCATTGTGGTTTCCTCATACCTTCGGCGTTGCGAGCATTCTTTTCTTTATTTTACTTACTTTAATCACTAGATGCTTGTTTAGGATTAATGAAGATAAATTTTGGTTAAGTTAAAATTGGTTCACAATTTGGTGCACATAAAAGTTTGAAAAAAGGTTTTTTAAAAAGAGAAAGTTGTTTCATCATCCTTAAAGAAAAGTTGATTTGAAAATAAAGGGGCCTACAATATTAATGATATAAAATTAATTGTTGTGATATGGACATCCAAACCCCTCAAAAGAGTGCATCTCATTAAATTGTTATTCTCTTACACTGAAAGTATTATATTATTACTAATGGGGATTAGATACAAGTATTCTAAGCCTTTTTAATTTACGGTCCTTCTAAGGGTTAGTAATAAGTCAAACTAGTATTTGCTTGCATGACTTGTCATTTTTTACTCCTAGTTAACGCTCATTCAAAATTATACAAGTTAATGGATGCACAACCATATTTTTAAACCAATATTTGATTTACAAAAGCATTAATCTTAGTCATTAAGCTAATAATAAACATACTATCACGAATAGATACTCTAATTCATCTAGGAAGTAACACCAAGTACTTGAAACAAGTTCTCTAGGACATCACTTCAAACATTAGTTCTCTGCCACTTAGAATCTAAATGAGAGAGCTATATATATATATATATATAATGTCATTCCAAAGAGAGGAAGGACTGGGAGAGAGAAGGTGGGAGGGAGAGCTTCGAACAACTTCATTTTTTTTGTCAATGCAGTTCAGGTTTCAATAGGTTCACATTTTGTTTCTTTTCTATCGTTTCTTTTTCTTTTTTATAACCCACATGGAGTCGTTTAAGGGATTTAGCAAATTTCAAAAAATTATATCAACTATTATATAATTAGGCAGCTTCCTAGACTAATTAATAGGACATTCTACGAGGTCCGTTTTGGAGTAAAATATTTCCTATATTGGCAAATAGTGAATAAGAAGTAGGATTGTCTATATATAGGAAGTCAAGAGGCTTGTTAGTCCTATATTAAGTATGTGTAAGTATACCACTAATGTGATTTTTTTGAAGATCGGTTGCTTTCATAGATCCGATCAAATGTTAAATGAGTACTAACAAGGGTAAAAATGAAACCTTTGGGAAGTCTGAACTTACACGACGAAATATTGAGCAATGCCTTAAATTCCTCATAAGTAAAGTAAATGTGCTTTACTTGAGCTCAAGCGTGCTGCCACTATATTAATAGAATCGAGTTTTGGAACTTAAAATGAATACAGGGTTCTAAAGGCCAACGAGCTGCTTCCTCTTAGGCAGTCGTTAAAAGAAAAATCCTTGACTTCGCTAATGCCCCTATGTAGAAAGAGGTAGGCTAAGATTCCATTCAATGTAATATAACATGATTCGATGTTGCACCATCTTCCCCTTTTCTTGAGATCCAAAAGCCCAAATGTTGCAGGATAGCAAAGGGGCAAGGTACCATGATTTTCGTATAGTAGACAGTATTATAACTTTAAAAAGGGTAAAAACCTTCTTTTAAGACAAGGGTTGAACCAGTGGGGTTTCGAGACCATCACATCATGTAGTCTTATTCCCCATCATCCTCATCTTTTCCTCATAAGGATATTGTTCGAGTCTTTCTCCCCTATCCTTTTTTCTCTTCCTTATGTTGTTGATCGGGATTGTTTGGAAGATATGGCCATATTGAAATTCAATTTACTAAAAGTCAATAATGATAGTGTTAGAAATGGGTATTTGAACAACATAATTTTTAACAACTTTGAACTCAAATTTAGATGGGACCCACACCACGATATTTGTGGGACCATATGCGAACGCCTTCTCATTCGGAAGTAAATTAACATGGTATATTCTCATATCCAATTCCATTAAGGTATGAATGATAAATATGTCTCTAAAGTGACTCATAAAGCAATGAAAGTTAATAAATTAGGAGTGTTTTACTCTTGTCCCACATTGGTAGAATAGTGATAATGAGAAGAGTTAATATACAAAAATTAGCACTAAGGATTGTTGCCTTAGAGGCATGCCAACTCTTTTAAGGGGAGATGACCTAAGCTATGCTTGTGTTGATTTTCGATCAAAAGTTCACACACGCGTGCACGCGCACGTCCGTTCGGCCGACACGGCTCGGCTCGAGCTTGGGCTTATAAAATTCCCTTTCATCTTTGGGACAACTAATTAACTTTCTGGGCCAAAGTTAATTAAATGTCAAAACCGTAATTAACTTTTTGATAGTTAACAAAATAGTTTTTCTCAACAGTCCCTTTCCTTTGCTATATATACGTGTTCTCCCTCCATTTTCTAACCATCGAAAATGCTACACCATCTTCAGAACAATATTTGCATTCTGACTCTGTGTGCCGAAACTACATCCTGCCATACTTGGACAAGACGTTGTACCTTGTGTACAACACCATGAAAATCGCTATGGAATTGTGGAATTCTTTGGAGAAGAAATACAAAGTGGAAGATGCGGGTATGAAGAAATTCGTAGTGGGACACTTTCTAGACTTCAAGATGCGGGTATGAAGAAATACGAGGAGAACCTTTTTATGGGGAACTCTTTAAGTTCTAAAGTCGAGGGACAAGGAAAGATCACTTTGAAAAAGACATCAGGAAATGAACTTACTTTTAATAATGCGTTGCACGTGCCTAACATCCGCAAGAATTTGATTTTTGAATTTCTTTTAAGCAAGAATGTGTTTAAAGTAGTGTTTGTTTCCAATAATCTTGTGTTATCTAAAAATGATGTGTATGTGGGAAAAGGGCTACCTATCTGAGGGGATCTTTAAATGAGTGTAATGACTTTAATGCCAAAGGCATCCCAAGTGAATGAAATTGCTAGTTCTACTTACTTAACTGAGTCATCTAAAATTTATCATGCTAGATTATGACATGTTAATTTTGACACCTTGCATAGATTAATTAACTTGGAATTTTTGTCAAAATTTAATATTGATAAAAATTATAAATGTGATATTTGTGTGGAATCAAAATGAACAAGATTACCTTTTCATTCTTTTGAAAGGATCACTGAACCATTAGATTTAATTCACACAGATATTTGTGATTTAAAGTTTGTACAAACTAGAGGTGGAGAAAAGTACTTTATTAATTTTATTGACGATTGCAAAAAATATTATTATGTATACTTATTACGTAGTAAGGATGAGGCTATTAATGTATTCAAACAATAAAAGAATGAAGTTGAAAACCAGTTAAGCAAAAAGATAAAGGCTATTAGGAGTGATAGAGGAGGTGAATATCAATTCCCTTTTGAGGAATTTTGTTTCGAACATGGAATTATTCCTCAAACAAATGCTCCTTAGTCTCCTCAATCAAATGGCATTGCTGAACGCAAAAATCATAGATTGAAGGAGATGATGAACTCTATGTTGATAAGTTCAGGAACTTCACAGAATTTGTGGGGGGAAGCCGTACTATCTACTAATTAAATTCTTATTTAAGTCCCACACAAGAAAACTCATATGACATTGTATGAGGTATGGAAAGGATGAAGATCTTGCTAAAAATATTTATGATTGTGGTACTAAAAAGGTAAAAGTAGGACCAAATATCGTTGGTTGTGTGTTCATCGGTTATCCTATCAATAGCAATGCATATCGTTTCTTAGTTTGTAAATTTCAGATTCCGGATATTCATATAAATATGATTATTGAATTGAGAGACGCTTCATTTTTTGAAAATGAATTTACATATAACATAACTCGAGAATCTAGTTCATCAAAAAGGACAAATGAAGCTACTACAAGTAGTACTCATCAACCTATTGATCACAAATCAATAGAGGATGAACCAAGACGTATTAAAAGAGAAAAAACCTTGACTTCCTTCGGTTCGTATTTTCTAACATATTTGCTAGAAAATGAGCCTCAATCGTACAAATAAGCGTTATCTTAACCCAATGCTTTTAATTGGAAAGATGCAATTAATAGCGAAATTAAATCCATTTTACAAAATCATAAATGGGAACTAGTGGATCTTCTACTAGGTTTCAAATGGATCTTCAAAAAGAAGTTGAAGGCCGATGAATCAATTGATAAATATAAAGCAAGACTTCTAGCTAAAGGGTACATAAAAAGGAAGGGTTTATTTACATCGACACATACTCACTCGTAACGAGAATTATGTCCATTCGAATATTAATAGCAATAACTGCCATTAATGGACTTGAAATACATCAAATAGATGTAAAAACTGGTTTCTTAAATAGCGAACTATATGAGGAAATTTATATGGAGCAACGTGTCCCGAACAAGAAGGGAAATTGTGTAAGCTTATAAAGTCACTTTACAGATTAAAACAAGCACCTATGCAATGGCATGAAAATTTTGATAATATAATGTTATCAAATGGTTTCAAAATTAACGAGTGAGATAAATGTGTTTACTTTAAAATCATTCAAAATGGATATGTCATTGTATGCCTCTATGTTGATGATATGCTAATCATGGGTAGTAAACTAGAAATTGTCAAAACTACAAAACATATGTTGAGTAGTCGATTTGACATGAAAGATTTAGGTATCGCCGATGCTATATTAGGAATTAAATTCAAGAAGTTTGATATTAGTCCCACTAAGACACCTGCACACGACCGAACACGTCTCAGCTAGTGGTAAAAGCATTTCTCAACTAGAGTTCTCTCATATTATCGACAGTTTAATGTATATCATGAAATGTACACGACTGGACATATCATACTTGATAGGTAAGCTAAGTCGATATATGACTAATCTAGGGAGAGATCATTGGAAGGTGATATTAAGAGTTTGGGGTTATTTAAAATATACTCAAAACTATGGACTGCACTATTTATGATATCCGACTCTGCTTGAAGGACATTACGATGCAAACTGGATATCTGATATAAAAGACTCTAAGTCTACGTGTGGGTATTATTTACCCTTAGAGGCCTAGCCGTATCTTCGAAATCCTTAAAATAAACGTGAATTACTAGATCGGCAGTGGAATCTGATTTCATGGCACTAGACGAAGCATGAGAAGAATCTGAATAGCTTCCAAACTTCTTAAAGGATGCCCCGGATTGATCGAAACTCGTGTCCGTAATATGTATACATTGTGATAGTCAATCGGTGATCAGAAGGGAGCATAATCACATTTATAATGAAAAGTCACGACATATTCGCCGTGGACATAATACCATTAAAAACTTCTCTCAAACGGAAGTATCTCAATTGATTATGTAAAGTCAAAAGATAATATAGCAAATCCACTAACGAAAGGTTTAAACCAAGAGCAAGTTGAAAGATCATCGAGAGGAATGGGTCTAAAGCCTATAAATAAATAAGAATCAATATAGTGCCAACCCAACCTAGCAGTGAGCACTGGGGATATTTAATCCTATCAATTCCAAAGATGAGACAATGCACATCTATCGCGAAATTAGGATAAGTTATGCTTTTAATGACATCCATATCTTAGTATGTCTAAGTGGGGTATTGCAGGATACTATTTATGGAAATCACCTACGTGAGTAAGAAGGGGTCCACTTCTACGAGAATAATGAAAGGCAAATTCTCTAAAATACTCATGGAACCAAGTGGTGTTCACGACCAAAACGAACACAAACATGAGAACCAACTGTGTTGAAGAATTATTATGTGAGTATTATTGTCTAGGTTTATAGAAACGGTTGGGGGTTCAAAGACATGAAGTCTACCAATTAACCAAGTAAATCCTATAGTATATTACTAAGGAAAGTTCCAAGCCACTAGGCTACTTATCCCAATGCAATAAATTTTTAATTTTACTCAACCCATGTTTGCATTTGCATTTGCATCTTGCATATCTTTATATAGCGATATATCATTCATGTGGAAGATTGTTAGAAATGGGTATTTGGACAACATAATTTTGAGCAACTTTAAGCTCAAATTTAGATGGGATCCACACGACGATTTTTGTGGGACCATATATGAACGCATTCTCATTCGCAAGGAGATTAACGTAGTATATTCCCATGTCCAATTCCATTAAGTTATGAATGATAAATATGTCTTCAAAGTGACTCATAAAGCAATGAAAGTTAATTAATTGAGTGTGTTTTACTCTTGTTCCACCTTGGTCGAATAGTGGGAATGTGAAGAGTTACTATACAAAAAATTGGCACTAAGGATTTCTGCTTTGCAGATATGACAACTCTTGGAATACGAGATGACCTAAGCCATGCTTGGGTTGACTTTCAGTCAAAAGTACACAACATGCATGCACTTCCTTTTGTCCGTCCGTCCGGTCGTCTCGGGCTTGGCTTATAAAAATCCTTTTCATTTTTAGGCCGACTAATTAACTTTTGGGGCCAAAATTAATTAATTAATTAAATGTTAAAACCGTAATTAAGTGTTTAACAGTTAGCAAAAGGTTTTCCCAACAATCACTTTCCTTTGCTCTATATATATGTTCTCTCTATATTTTTTAACCAGCGATAATGCTACACCTTTTTTAGAAAAAAAAATCCTCCATCACTGCATAAATTTCGTCCATTTTATTTATGTTATTTGGTTGAGTGGAAAACACATAATTGTGTTCGCTGGGATTTATCATTGTTATGTTGCTTGATTGATTCGAAAATCCGTTCTATCTTGGGAAACAATTATTCAATAACCTTGAAGCACATTGGAGGGAATATATTTGTCTTAAGGAGACTTTTCTAAACATGGCTCAAATTTATTTTCTGCCTAATGTTATTCTTATATTACGCAAATTCAGTCTAATACAAGTAAGTTTAGGATTTTTTATTTTATTTTTGCAATTTATGTAATTACAGAATTTAAAGATTCAACTTTTATTTTGAATTTATAATATCGGTGAATAACATATAAAAGTTTTGCATATCTAAAAGTCAAGTGCTTAACAAAGGAAACAACACAAGAAAAACTTTTAAATCTAGTGAGAATAATACATCGACCATAAAATTCATAAATTTTTTGAATAAATGGAACCACAATAACTACACATTGCATACATGATTAGGAAGAGGAGACATTGCAACTGTATTGACTAAGCATTCGGTCCCATATGTATTGATAAGTGTCAATGTTCTGATGTCCCAAAGTTGATGACAAACATGCAAAAGGGATGATCAGATTATGATAAAAAATAGATATATTTGCATAGAAAAGAAAGGATCCAAAAAATGAAGAAAAAAATGAGTTAGTATACCTTAGCAAATTTATCCAGGGAACTAGTGAGGAAGTGTGAATCACCTATAGATTTCATAAGTGATTCAATCGTCCTTTTATGACTAGTTTCTTTATCGGACTCTTTGAGCATTTTCCCAGTCTACTAGTTTGAAAAGCATAAACCAAAAATATATAAACTTTGAGAACTAATAGGAAGGTGAATAAAGGGTGTCAAATAGTAATTCTACTTAAAGTCACTTCCAGGACCCAATCAACTGAACATAATAATAAATAACTCAAAGCCAATGTTTGGGGATATTTGATTTGACAAATTTACAGAACTACCTTCACAAATAATCGGGAAACTGAATATTTTTATAATGAAGTTACTCACCTAGGTATCCCAGATATGAAAAATAGAATCTTCACCATCACTTATTATTGTCTTGTTCAGAGGTCCGCAAACAGCTCTGTTAATTCTTCCTTGATGGCCCTTAAATCAGAGGTGCGAAATCACCAACCTCCGTAAAATGGCACTCTACAATAACCAAATTTATGTACAGGAATAACTTTATGTCATTCCACTTTATGAACCATGGTGTTAGACCTGATTGTGAGTATAAAAGTGATGTGAGTATTTAATCTATTAATTTTAAGATTCAAATTATTTTATTTCCTTTTTAAAAGTCCGTGCCCATGAAGGTTAGGTTGTACCATCATGGATGGACCACGACTAGTATTTTCCAGAGAATGGAGTTTTTTATATTAAATTTAGTTGGGAGTTATTTCTTATTAAAAACTGGGTGTTTTGTGTGTTTGATTCTTGTCATGAGAGTTAGTGATTGATTTATGTTCGTGAATGTATTTGTCTGGTTTATAACACGCTCTTACTATTAATGCACATCATGAAGCTTAGCTGATGTTTTTTTGGGTTGAATAGGTTCGCCCGTTCTCAATTATTTTAAATTACAACAAGGTTGATTTTTAATGGTTCGTAACTGCTAAAAATGGACGTTGGTGGAGAAAACTTAAAACAACAACCTAACGGTCTAAAATAGGTAAAAACACATGAAGAGATACCAAAGCAACTTGTCTAAACTAATCGCGTTCTTATTGGACTCTCGGTTGGCCTAATTAACATTTTTTGGGGGGTTAAAAATGGGTTTCTGGGGGAGAAAACTTAAAACAACAACCTAACGGCCCCAAAATAGGTGCAAACACATCAAGCCATACCAAAGTAACTTTTCTAAACTAATCGCGTCCTCATCTGGTATGGGCATTTGTTGTGTATCGATTATTCCCCAATAAAATTACATGGGTGCCGATGGAACATGAATGTACTAGTCTATTATGTTATTTACTCATTTATGCATACACATTTACTAATATTGAGTTTGTTCAACGTGTTGTTATTGAGAAATATGAAGATTACTTTTGGGAAAATAAAGTCTACTTTTGCAAGAAATATCGTGAAGACTACTTGGGAGAATATATGTTTAGAACTTTTATGTCGTTCGACTTCGTTTTAAGTATTATTATGGTTAATAGCTAGATGGTTTATCTTGTATTACATTTGTTTTGGGAATTTTAATGGTTATAAATGAAATATAGTTTTAGATCGGTTTAATGACGTCAAAATGTAATGTCATTCATTTTATCATGTGTGTTTTAGAATTATGTTTTGCGTAAAATTTGTGGGCACCAGTTGAGTGTATTGAATTGCCATTAGTTGAGCATGAGTTTTTTCTAGTGCATTTATATCTATTTGTTTAATTGGAAATTAATATTTTTAAAAAATATAATAATATTGCTAACAGACTTTAACCATTACAAATATATGACACCCCCAAATCGTTACAATGTATTTTTTAACGATTCTTATCCGTTACAAATTCTATATTTATAGTGGGACAAATCGTTACAATTTAATAAATCCGTTACTAATACGTCGGATCTGTACCAATGATAAATTCGTTACAGAATAAATCATAATGGTTTTTGTTCATTACAAATACTAAATTTGTAATGGATTTTATCCGTTATTAATTCCATTAGTAAAATAAATAACGTTAGTTTTCTAATAGATTAAATCCATTAGAACTATTGTTGTAACGGTTTTTGCACGTTACAATTACCCTGTTTAATCATCCATCCTGGGAACTTATCACCCAAGAAGTTTGAAACATAAAGGCTTTTTAGATTTGGTTAAGGTTGTAGACCTTCTAAAATGACCTCATCATCAAATTTTCCTTCTTTGTATTCACTCCACGCAAAGATCACCTTGTATAAATTTGTCTTTCTAAATAAATATCTTATTTGATTTTCATCTATACCACTCACTTGTTCAAGATTTCATATCTCAACTTCATCTCTAAGATGTTTTAAACAACCTAACTCATCAAGTTGACAACCCGTGTCTTTCCTCACACTAAAGATTTATTGTGTTTGAAGGCTAACCACTCTTCTGATCCTAACTAGAATCTCCAAGTGCTCGTAATATGTATTAAGATGAATATGTCTGGGGTTTATCAAACTACGCAACTGATTTGGAAGTTCCTTTAATAATTTGCACCGATCAAGTATTTAAGCCTGTAAATTATAAAGCTTGCAAATAGATAAGGGGCAAACTTTGATGGAGAATTTGATAAGCTAGGGTACCTTAAGTGTATTAATTTTATAATTGAATTTGGAAAATTTTCAAGCTTAGCCCCACTAAAATGTAAAATGCACAAGTATTTGAAATCTTTCATATTCCTGGGCATATAACTATATAAGTGTAATGTGTGGAAATATCTTCCCTTTTCTTTTAACATGTTGTATACTGTTTCTCCACTCGAATACAATGCTAAGTGCCAAACATGAGGTCTGACTTATGTTGTAGAGTCCTCTAAACTGTTGATTTCAAACTACGAGATAGATCGTGCACAAGATTTTGCATCTTGAAACCAATAATATCACCGTACATATCTTTTTTCTACATCTTATAGCAATAATTCCAGAACATGACGTAAAAAAACTGAATACATGAATCGTCCATTAACTTGTTACTCCCTACATTTGGATAAAGGCATTCTATAGCCATATAGAGTTGGATTACTCTTTTTCTTTATAAGTTACAATCCTCTGGGAAACTGGAAAAATATGCAAAACATTTATTAAGATACTGGAAGATGATCAAAATTCAACTTTAGTAACCCAAATATCCTCTACTATTTTTAACCTCTAATTCTCGTGTCTCATCAGAGGATTGTGATCGATACATGCTGGGAATGTATTGAACAAGGCCACCTATGAGATTTGAATTGCAGGGTTGTCTTGATTAGACTCAGGATATCTCGCATTTTTTACAAAGGGTTCATAGATTCTTAATCCCGATATTTATGAGTATTAAAATACTTATTTGATTGTTAATTTGATTTTTATGGGTGCGATTCAATCTTGGATTGAATCAAATGATCTCCTCATATTGGGTGATAATTATATAAGTAGGTATGAGATCTTAATTCATAGGAATTCGCATCCGGGTATACCTTGGATTGTGATACCCCTTAATAGATTTATAAGATTTGTTCCCACCAATAAACCTGATCAGTGGATTATTTATAATCCGATGGAGTAGCAAAATAAGTTAAGTCTGTGAATCAAGGAGTTGATTAAATGTTGGTTAAAGGAAATTTTTTGGCAAATTGTCTTAACCAAATGCGTATCGAAAACTTAACGCGGGGAATCACCTTATGTACCGTTTATCTACTTTCCAAATAATACCTCGTTATATCTGAGTGATTTATGACATAATTAAATTAAAGTGCAATCCTAATTATTTAGTGGAATTAATTATTATTAATTAAAGAAAGGAAATAAAATTACGATAAATGTAATTTAGGATTTCCAAGTATTTATTTATAGCGGATTTAATTATTTATCTTGGATCCCTAGTATGGGTAGAACCAAGTCAAAATCTTCCTAATTCTTCCTCTTCCATTGAATTTCCTTCTCTTATCTTAAAGTTCAAGTCAAGTGGATTATTTGTAATATGAGACCCCTAATGCCCCATTAAAACCCTTAATCCACGAAATTAGGATTGGACCCTAAATGAGCCTCACCTAAAAGACCCCAAAATCACCTTCAAATGACTTAAAACCTTACCCAAACCTTATTCTATCCCATTAAGCTTAAAACCCAACTTTTTAAACTAAAAATGGACATTTTACGCATCCCAAAAGATGAGTACAAAATATGCCAAATCAAATATCTTCAACTCAAACATTTAATAATCAATACATTCGAGTCCAAATATCACTTAAGTAATTAATGAATTAACATTTATGAAATCCTATTTCAACTCCCAATTTAAATAATACACAAAATGTAAATAATGACATCTCAAGTCACTATAATTACAAATAATAAATTTCCACTAATTTTTGTAATTAAATAACAGGCATAAAAATGCGGGGTAATGCATTCCTCCCCCTCGGACAGGGAATTTCATCCATAAAATTTGAAGTGTTTATAGATATACTCGGAAGTCTAAAGATATCTCACTTGTAGCATCCTCATATTACTACAAAGGAATCTACTCCACTACGACCTAATGCACTCCTAAGATGATCTCGTCGTATATCGCCTTTGATTAAGACTCTGCAACAAGATATTCTAATCGTTGTTACGACAACTCGTTTCCCCATTGTGCTCACGTCAACGTTGATTGCGTAACGTAAAATGACACCGGCCTCACCATATACAAGATTTCCAATAAAATACTTCTCATCGGGTTACCCACTCTCGTTCGGGACCATTTATTGGAATGGTAACCCACTATTCTTGGTCCTTTTTATTGGGAACCTGTACCTTATTCCCACTCGGTTCCAAAGACTCATTTGCATGCTTCGATAAACTTCACATGTTCTACCACAAATATCCCATCCTTTGAGATATTCCGAACACATCCTAACATGAATAGTTTACTAACTTATAGTGTTAATTAATTTGGTCGATCTAACTCGAATGACCCTATAAGGGTTCCATATCCTCATTAAATATTTCGAATCCCGTCAAAATCAATTGGTTTACTCTCCCACTTCTAAATTAGGATTCAAACACTGTAACTCTTTGAATGTATTCGGCGTTCTACCATATCGACTGGCAGGAACACCCTATAGACACAAACCACACCAATAATCATTTTATAGAAACTAAAATACGAATTCCTTCAATAACTATACACCCAATCATTAATGGAATGTATGAAAATCCCAAAATATGTGTCTCGATCAAAACTACTTCTCGAAGTTTAGGACACCCCGTCCGAATAAAATATTTCCTTGGGAAATGTCACACTCTCATGTCATCAAATGGAGGAAGAACCTATTCCAAATAATATTTGAATACCTACTCTTGGTAAACTTCAATATTCATGAATATACCACCCCCAATCACAAGTTTGAGTGTAGTGGACATCATTACTACACCATTCCCTCATTAATAAGATATTGTCACAAATCACAACGAACTACCCCTTTGCGTGGTCAAAATACACTAATGGCGCGCCTGTACCATATTGTGATAGAAAGTTGCCTTCAGGATATTATCCTCCCGATTGTACCATTGATGATAACTCACTTCCATTTCACTTGTTGGGAGGAGATACCCTCCTTAACTATTCTCACAAGTCATTTTTACGCGATAACAAACACTTGTCCCGTATCTTGACCATGTCCCGCTCCTAGTGATCCACACATCTTATTATTAAACCATCCCTCCTTTGGATATTCCTCAAAGTAGCTCCATCTCAAATACTTATTCGGATAAAAAATAATGGTGTCTTCTCCTATAACCCTCTACCATCCCTGACGAAGTCAGTTCTGTATAATTCCCTCGCAATGGATCCAATGCTAGTACCACCTCCAAGGCAGAATTCATGTAGGTGATAACTCAACACCCGAAACAACTAAAGACTAGAAGAACCTCAAAATATAAGTGATAACTTTACGAAACCATAATCCCCCCTAATATACTCACATCCATAAATAGCCGAGTGTGCCAGACCTTCTCCTAATCTTAAGCATAACTACCCGTAGCAAAACCCAACCCCAAAAGGCATATGAAATTTACCCCCAATAGTAGGTATAAACTTAAAACATGGTTATGCACACAAGCTCACTAATCATACGATGATATCTTATCTAAAAGTCAACAAAGCGGCTAAAACCATGCCGACAAATAAAATTCCATGTCTCTATAATAACGACATAAAGTTCCCCTACTCGCTGGGAGTAACCATAATTTCCTAAAGCTCAAAGAAAATCCATAAACCTCGTAATCGTAGTACACACACACTACTTAATAAAGCAGATTATGAGCTACACTTTCTCGACTCCTATAACATAGGAGTATGGATTGAAGGTAGATAAAGGTGCTGCTCCAATAATTAACTCTATCAATGGTAGGGAAAACGATCTAAAACTTGTGAAAAACACATATATACAACAAAATAAACATCAAGTTTATCCAGAATAAGATTATAACTAGATCCGGGCCACATTAAAGCTATACATATTCCTTTAATCTTTTAGTAAATTTTAAGATATTAGATACCCAAACTAACAACCTAAAATAACATGCAGTTCTAAATCCCGAACCTATAGGTAGCCCATGTGATTAAAGTTTTACCTATTCATTCTTTAATCTTTGCCATTACAATATTAAGTTAATCTCTATCATTCTGAATCACATGATGTACTGAGGTTTCAAAGCCAAGGTACGTCTCTCTAAATAACATACTTATATCTCAAGTCTATTCACGTAGGGATATCTCATGCCAATAATGCAATATACACATCTATAGTATATCTAATACACGAATTCGAGTCATAAGTATGTAGGTCGACATCCATACAATAAGTCATACATATCTTTAGTATAACATATAAACCAATACAACTGTATATAGCAGTGCTAGATAATAATCACATATGGTAGGATAAAGACTCTCTCTACGTATAACATCATCACCTATGCATAATTCCTGACACATATAAGTAAATGGGCATCTGTCACACCCGCACATAATATCACTTGTGCATACTACTTATACTCTTAGGCTGACCCAAACCTACAACCTTATCACGAGCAAGGGATACATTTCTACACTTACACATCATACATGTGGCTTATCATGATAAATTTCTATGCCTCCACGGGGTATTACAGTAGCCTTATTATGAAGAAGTGAGTATGCGTGAATGGGGCCACTAAAAAGAGTAAATTAAATAAACATGATGAATAATGAATAAAAGTGTGAGCGACACCCTAAAATTGTAATCTTACTTTGGAAAAGTGAGTATGCATACATAGGACTGCTAATGGTTTAATAAATGTAAGACAACTAACTACATGAGTAGAATATACTAACTATATAAGTGGGATGATAATACATAAAAATAGAGTAAATGAAATAGGTAAAAATGGACTTGAATCCTAAAATAGCTTTAGGATGCCCACATAGCCAAAAAATGGCATCAAAGTCCATGTAGTTCGCAGTATGAACAAGGTTGGGGTCTAACTCATAATCTGAATCTAGGGTGTTTCTTTTGGTTTTATGAAAAATAGGTGAAATGTTGTGAAAGTTTAGAAAAATATGAAAACATTCTAAATTGAGAATTATGGTTTAAACACCCTTTTTTATGTGTGTGTGTGTGTGGGGGGGGGGGGGGGGGGGGGGGAGGGGGAGGGGGGAGGGGGAGGGAGTTATTTAATGAAAAAAGATTTAAATATATATATATATATATATATATATATAATATTAAAAAGGTATTTAATATTAGAAATAAAATATAACAGTTAGAAATGTAATAAGAAAAGTGACATATGCAAAATGAGACTTATGGGACTAGTAGAATGTAAAGGGATTTGGATATTCAAGCACTTTTTAACTTTGTTTGAGCTATTTGTTTGCTAATTTTTAGTGTGTAGCTGATAATGGTCGAGTGTTGGTTTGAAGTGGTGCAATATGATGTAAGAGGATGTTTGAGATAATGTTATCAAAGTGATGTATGCTATATTCGAATGGTTGTCGCACTAAAATTGAGTTCCCATGCAAATGAGGTAAGAGTTTCCTTATATAGGAAGACGCTAAAGGAAGAAAAGACTTTTATACCCTGGGGACATGTTTGTCATAAGGGTCCCAAACTTTCTTGACAATAGGTGAGTCATACTTGTGGGTGAAGGAAACCTTTTATGCCTATGGTATGTGGGATGTATTACCTATATGTAGGCATAAATGGTTTTTGGATATAACTTTCCAACAGTAAGTCTGATTCGAACAGGGATAGAACTATTGGAAATATAATTCGAGCTTTAAGAATTCGTGTTGGATGAACTCTTGGGTTTGAGAGTTGAAAAAAGTCAAATGGGCTAGGGGGAGCATTGTTGTTCTTCAATTAGGGTTTAAAGCATATCCGTGGGACCGAGATTGAGGGGACTTTGTTTAGACCCTTTTGGAAGAGTGTAGGGGTGTCAGGATAGTGTGTCCACAAATACCCTCAATGATCAAGCTTAAAATAAGAAAATGACATTAAAAGATGGACAACCGATAGGGATTGTGAGTGCTGAGTCCCTTCATGTCAAAACTCTAGTGGGGATTGGTAGTTATGAAGTGGATTGGGGCTTTTCTGAGAGTATATGGTGAGTCATGATCATGTTGAGGGCCGTGGTATGATTTCGAGGGCCTAAGTAATGTAGGAGGGGCTTAAAATATATGTTAATTATGAATGCAAATTGATTCTTAGGTCCTAAACAAAATATTATGTGGATTATGGCCTGATGCTGAGGGCTAAGAGAGTATGGCCTGATTCTGAGGTCCTAGAGAATTTATAAGGGTTGCGTCTAGATTTTAATGGCCTAGGGAGTGTATTAAGAGAATTGGGACTCATTCTTAGGGCTAGAGAGTGTGTTGATAAAGTATGCAACTTGATTATAAGGTCATATAGAGTATTTTATGAGGATTATGGCCTATTTCTAAGGGACTAAAGAGTGTATGATGAGAAGTATGGCCAATTTCTAAGGGACTAAAGAATGTGTAAGGTTTGTGGCCTGATTCTGATGGCCTAACAAGTGTATTATGAGGATTGTTGCCTGATTCTAAATTTATAGAGAGTATGTTGATGAAGCTTGATGTCTAATTCTGAGAGCCTATAGAGTATGTTATGAGGATTATGGACTAATTACTAGGGACTATAAAGTGTGTTGACGAAGAATTGTTTCATGATTTGGGGACCAAGGTTTTTATTAGGACCTAAATAGTATGGGCGGCCAGTACGGGAGTCGAGTTCTTATTATAAAGGCCAAAGTTTATTTTTGAGGACCTATATGCGATCAATACATGGACGCGGTCAAATTTTGAGGGCCAAGGTCTATTATGAAGACCTAAAGAGTGTATGCAACGAATACATGGATTGTGGCCTAATCCTGAGGGTCAGTGTCTAATTATGAGGACCTAAAGTGTGTGAAGAGTATTCATAAAAGATTTATGATGATATGATAATATTTTGAAAGGGTTTGGATTTCAAGAGGTTTGGATATTTTTTTATGATTTTTTAATGTTGTTGTAATCTTGAATTTTGATGATTTTTATGATATATGTGAACTTTCTTGTATATTTTGAGCTTTTAGGAGTTTTAGGGTTTTTGTTATTTTTGGGAATTTTTGGGGGGCGAATATTTTGAATTTTTAGGGTTTTTTAAAATGAAAGTTGAGAGGAGTGACTGTCAACAGGATCTGGCCCCTGCCTATCGGCATGGGAACTTAAAACGAGGGGAAACATGGATTTCCAAGGGGTACCTATAGGTAGGTAGGCCCTGGGGGATGTGATCGGAAGGCCCATTGGCATCCTATAAAATGGGTGCGAAGGCAGTTTGTTCCCACACTAAAATCCTTATAATCTCTATCTCCCTCTCTCCCTAGAAAAAAATTGCTCTAAGCATTTGTGTTATGATTTTTTTGAAGAAATGTCCTTTGTGAACGCGATGCACAATGACAATTCGGACAATATTGAGTTATTTAACCGTGGGGTGAGACTGACAGGAGTAGATAATGTGTATCATGGTGCTAGGCCAATAGAGGATGCTCAGATCCTCACGCGGGAGCCTTTGAGCCATCGTTTGACTTTTGTGTTGAACCCTAGTGTTTACGTAAGTGATTCTTTTTATTTAATTTTTTATTTTGGAATAAGTTTATTATTTTTTGGATTTTGAGAATATTTTTGGACTTATTCGGGGTATACTTTGTAGGTGGGGACTTCTTTTTCGGACATCGATTCAAGGGGGTCGACTCGGATAAAAGTTTATTAGAGAACCTTTTCGATCCAGTTAAAACCCTCTTATCGGGCGCAGGCTTTGGTGATTTGGTGGACTCTCGAGTTATCAAGATTTTCGATTGTCTTGTGAACTATGGGGGATATATGGTGGGATACCATCAATAATTTCCATTTTTGGAGTGGGGGAGATGATGGTGACATTGGAAAACATTTATTAGATGTTGGATCTGCCGTGTGAGGGAGCGTATGTGGTGGTGGGACGTTCCTTACACTTCACGAGAAAAGTGATAGATAAGTCCAAATGTGTTTTAGAGTGGGTCGGCTTTAAGATTTGGTGAGTGTGGGTGACTTTAATGAGTTATTATTGGGTCCATTGGTGGATGTAATAGATATGCGCCAAGTGCGGTATATTGTGCGTCTCTTCATTTGGTTCTTTCCGGGGACCACCTTAATGGTGAAGAGTGGGGACTTCACCCAGATTGGCTAGTATGATTGGAGAGCTTGACATTATCATTGCTTTATTCCATGTCCGATGCTTCCAGACGTTTCTATCGAGCCACATTCACAAGGTCATTGTGTCCCCTGGAGGTATTTTTATTTTTATGATTTGTTATTTTTCTGGAATATTTGGAGTTTTTTTTATAATGCTTTTGTATTTTTCTTGCATCTTTGGTATGGATTTATGACGATTATAACCCTCACTTGATCCGTTTGAAGCAGTTGGATGAGTATATGAATAGGAGAGTATAGGGTCTCAAAGGCCCTTCCCGCTTTGATGGACGTGAAGAATGTTTTAGACCTTGATGAATGGATTATTTGGATATATGACATTCTCCCCCAAAAGTTAGGAGATAAAGGATATGGGGGTCACTGGGACGCACTCACAAACATACCAAGTTCCATCACATGAGTTTAGGTATAGTTAGTGTGGCCATCTCGATCGAAAAAAAAGGGGATCCAAAAGGTCTCGCGCCCTATGTAGGAACGCCTTAGCCGTCGTTAGTGTGGGGTAAAGTGTAAAGAGATGGATTCGCCAATATATTTTACTCAAAATAGATAAAAGAAAATGTGTTCGCCTCGAGAGACAGCATCAAAGACATACTGATGCATACGAAACCAACAGTTCGAGGGTTCGGGTGCTAAGTTACAGAATGTGAAGGTGTGAGGCACCCATCCTGCCCTTTCGGTCTCTCATGGGCTTGTGTTATTATTTTTCTTTATTTCTCTGTGAAATGTGTGTGCATTTATATATAATAGAGATAGGAATCGCCCAACTCATACCACGAAAAAGATAGAGTGAGGTCATCCATAGGAATGCTCCCAAAATTATGTGTAAGAATATGATTTATGCGTTTATCTTAACATTGATCGTTATAACGAAACTATATATATATATATATATACACACACACACACACACACAAAGGTGTCAAATGCGGAATTCAGAGAAGTTGAATGATTAGGAAATTTAGAAATTAGGAAATTAGGACTCAGGTCTCGGGTTTTAATCCGAGATGCCTACGTAACCTATGAAGGCATCAAAGTCCATGTAGTTCGCATGCGGTATGAAGGGTGGGGTTTATCCCATAAATCCAATCGGGGATTTCTCTTATATGTGTGTGGGGGGGAAAAAGGTGTTATAGTGTGAGAAAAATATGAGATCCGTTTGGAATTTATGAGCAAACCCTATTTTTCATGATTTTTGGGGTGTTATATTGAAAATAAAGTATGTGAAATAATACTAATAAAAGATTATATTGATGTATGTGATTCAAAGGAATGAAAATGCTAAGTAATGAAGTAGTTTAACGCAAAATCAAGAGAATTTAGAGAGAAAGTTAGAGATTTGGACCTTCTTAGAGATCTTGAGCTTGATCTTGGATGTTGAAGGTCTGCCCTTGAACTTGAATGAAGATGATGGATGGTTAATTTACCAAGTTTGGTAAAAGGATGATGAAAAAGGAATGTTGGAAAGGGATTTGGATAGGGAAATCACACCGTTGGGAGAATGTTGATAAGATCACTTATGGTGATTGATCTGAGGTGTAGGTGTGCTTGGTAATGAGGTCACACCCTCTTTTTATAGGTACAGGGGGTGCCAATCGGTAACCTCTTAGACCTGCCACTTGACAGGGGCTTGGACCTGCCAATTGACAGTGTCGTGCGGATTTGCCCCCAAAAAAGGTCGTAGAAAGGAATTCGTCGATCCAAATCGTGCACGGGGCATATAGTTAGAAAGGTAATTCAGAGACCTTCACGAGTCCTTCCAGGAGTTGACTTTGGTTCAAACATGGTTCGAAAGGGCTCGTCGGTTCTTTAAACGGGAGAACTTAGGGTGACGATGGGTCGTTCGTTCAAACGGTAGGTCAGAATCATGCTTGGTGTAGATCGTTGGAAAGATTAGGTGACATACTTCAAAATTCTGAAAAGATTCACTCGGTTCGAAGTGCTGACTTTGGTCAGATGGGCCCCAAAAGCGTTCGGTGACCTCTTAGAGTAAAACGGATCATTTATTTGCACCGTAAGTTAAAATCGCGTGTGGGACGGACCGTTGAAAAGGGTATTTAGTGACCTTTGAATATTCATTCAGTCTCATTCGAGTTGAAGAGTTAAATTTGGTGAAATGAAGCCCGAGAGCACCCGATAGGCTCCAGATTGATTTTTGGGGGAAAACTAATGGTTATGCTATTTTGTGCACATGGCGGATCATTGGGAAGGGGTTTTAGTGCCCTTTGAGGCTTCAAAGAGCTTTTGATTTACTGATGAAGTTTACTGGAGTCAAATGGGGCCCGAGAGCGCTCGATGGATTCTAAGTTGTTTACTTGAGGTTAAACCTAGGTTTTGTAATGAAAATAGGAGGTGCTAGGGACCTATAGAGAGACATAGGCGGTCCTAGAATGTGGTGTCTACAGAGCCCCTTGATGGGTGAGCTTGAAATAAGTGAAAGTTTTCGAATAGACACCACATGACGTTTTGGGAGAAAAGGTTGTTCAAAGGGCCGAGGCCGATTCAGAGGACCTAGGTAGTGTTGGGGATGACTAATTCTAAGGGTCGAAGTTGATTATGAGGGATTAAGTTGTAGAGACCAATTCTGTGAGTTGAAGCCAATTTTGAGGGCTAAAGTAGGGATAACCGATTCTGAGGGTCAAAGCCAATTCTAGGGGCTCAAGTTGTAGCGACCAATTATGCGGGTCGAAGCCAATTCTGAGGGCCGAAGTTGTAGCGACCAATTTTGTGGGTCAAAGCCAATTCTGAGGGCTTAAGTAGAGATGACTAATTCTGAGGGATTAAGTAGACATGACCAATTATGAGGGCTTTAAGTAGAGGTTACCAATTATGAGGGTCAAAGCCAATTCTGAGGGCTTAAGTAGGGATGAACAATTCTGAGGGTCGAAGCTAATTCTGAGGGATTAGGTAGATATGACCAATTCTGAGGGCTGAAGTAATGTTGACCAATTATGAGGGCTTAAGTAGTAGTGACCAATTCTGTGGGTCGAAGCCAATTCTGAGGGCTTAAGTCGTAGTGACCAATTCTGAGGGCTTTTGTTGTAGTGACCAATTCTGCGGGTCGAAGCCAAATATGAGGGCTTAAGTAGAGATGATCAATTCTGAGAGTCAAAGCGAATTCTGACGACTTAAGTTATGATTTTCTTGGGGAAATTTGGAGATTCCACTGGATAAATTATCTGGTGATTCCATGCTTCAGTGGGTAAGAGGAAATAATCCAGGGCTTGGATGTTTTCTTCGCTGGAGAATTTTTCGGTGTCTTGTGGAGATGTTGCCGAGGAGACATCCAATTGATTTTGAATATTCTTCTGGGGAGGTAAGGATTTCGTTGGGGAAATGAGTGTGGTAAAAATTCTTTTCTTAGTGATAAAGGTCCTAAAATTTCACTTGAAATTTTCAGGAATTTTTAAAGGATTTTTGGTATTTATTGGTATTTTTTTGGCATTTTTGTACAAAATTTCTGAGAGGGTGCCGATCGATATGGTGTGAATGATGCCAGTTGGCAGTGACACAGTATTTTGGGGTACCTCGAGCAGGTGGAGGGACAGTACCATTCGGTGGGTGAGGGGACAGTGTCGATCGACATGCCCCTTAGCTTCCTATAAAAAGCGGGTGGGTTCGCCTAATTTTCACAGCTTCCTGACTTTATTTCTTCTGTAATTACCTTCTGCGAATCGTTCTAAAGTTTCGTAACCAAAAAATGGCCACTTTTGTAACCAATGCAACACACCGAGCGTGGCTCGATGTTGATGACTGGGTAAACTTGTAATGGAGGGCTAGGGCTCCCGTTGTGATGGGCAGTGAAAACTATTTTGACTCATTCGAGCCAGTGGCGGATGAGCGAACCCTTCTGCATGAGCCATCGCGTCATCGCTATTCTACGGTGGTGAACCCTAGCGGTTATGTAAGTACAAATGACCTCTTGTATTTCTTTTTTCTTTTTTGGTGACATTCCTTTTTATTTGGAATTTCGACAGGGGTTCTCTTGTTTGTCTTTAACAGTATGACGTCTCCATGTCAACTATGTGATCTCATGGGACGACGAGGCTAAAGGATGTTTGGGATCACTTTCCACATGTGGTGCATTAGGTGGTGTCATCAGCTATTTTTGAGAGACTGGGGTCCGTGCTAGATGAAACGCCTCGTTCTGCGGCGGTTCTCTCTGCTCTAGGAGAGAGGTAGTAGGATACTTCCCACACCATGCATTTTGGTTTCAGGGAAATGATTGTGACTCCCATAGACGTGAAGCTTCTATTGGGTCTAGACTATGGTGGGGAGCAGATAAAGGTGGATATGACCTTACAAGTGATGCTCGTGGCGGTGACAACGGTGTTAGGTGATGTGGGGAGGATAGTCTCTGGGGACTCCATCCGTTTGTCCCTTCTAAGGGAGATGTTGCTGAGTCGGGTGATCGACGTGGAGGATGGACTGGAGGTGCGACAGATGGCCCAGTTGTTTATTTTTCTAGTGTTGGGAGGTTTTTTGGTGGCGACGAGTGGTGACGTCGGCCACTTGCGATTTTTTCCATTTCTGAGTGTGTTTTTGAACATCCCTCTTTATGACTAGGGGAGCCTAACCTTGGCGACCCTTTATTTCTCTCTGGATTCATTCAGTCGGTGTTGCTGGAAAACCTTTACTGGAGCTGCGCATCTTCTTGAGGTATTCTTTATTTTGCGCATTTTCTATTATGCATTCGCATTTTCCCGTTATGCGTTCTATTATTGATATTTGGATCGCTGACCTTTTGCGAGGTGATTGGGTTTAACACCTAATTAATAGCTTTAAAGGATGGTTTCGTTGGGGACTTTCATCAGATGTACCGGTGGCAGAAGTCTAACCAGCAATCGAAGAAGTCTCTTTCTTTGGAGGCGGTGCGTCAGGTCTTGAATGGCCTGGCAAGTGAGCGAGTAAATCCTTATTACTTCTTCTTTTGAGACTTTATTTTCTTTGATCCTTTCTGATGTTGATATTTATCTTCTGGGGAATTCTACTGGAGACCTTCTATCCTTGGTGGATGACCATCCAGGATACGGGGGCGACTGGGGAGAATGCGCAGATGCTACGTCTATTGGTGCATGAGTTTGGATACTCCTCCTATCTCGAGGAGAGAGTAGTCCGATAGATTATGGAGGAGGAGGTGATGGTGCCACCTACAAGGCCCTCTATTTACATGAGGTGAGAACGTATAATGTCAGAGGATGCGAGGGTGGAGGCGATGATTGGTGAGCCTTACTCATCATATGCCGACACACGGTAGCTTATGATTATCTGGATTTTATATCGAGCTGGTTGATGTCGCCTAGCATATATGACGTTGCCTCTTCCTTATGCGGGTTCGAGTCGTCCCGTGGGGTCTTCCCATAGTGCAGGTGGTCCGTCGACATTCGCAACAATGATGGCCTTGGTGGTTCCTTTTATGAGGTTGGCCCCTCCATCTTACAATATTCGGTGGGCTAATGGAGGGTCAGTGCATACACTGCACCGTCCCAATGCGATGAATCCAGAGGAGTTGAACTTGACAGAGGAGGTCCTTTGCCCTGAGTTATACTTTTCATTTCTTTATCGTTTTGATTTCCTTATTTCTTCTTTGCTTTAGAATGATTTTGATCCTTTCTTGCAGAAAATTTGGGTGTCGAACAATTGGCTGAAGGATGTTCGAGGCTAGATATCTTCGGTGACTGTCCATATTCAGGATGGGATTCCAGTTACTTTTGCTTGGTTCCGTCTGCGTCATATGAAGAGGGGTCTGGCTCGGAGAGTGGTGGTATGTCGTCTCGCCACTGAGGGAAGAGAGCGTGCCACATGGAAGGAGGCTGAAGAGAGAATTTATAGGTAGGTGGGTAGAGAGAAAGGAGAAATGTAGGTTCGAGATAACTCCAGTTGTATTTTCTTTATTTCCTGCAAAACTGATGTAACACAGCAATATCTATGCAAAATAAAAATGAAGTTTTTATTAATTTTTTGCTTTTAATAAGTTAATGCACATGCACTTTTTACTTTGCTGCTGAGACCGTAAAAAGAGAAAGAATGATTTGAGAGAGAATTTATTTTAACAGAAGATGAGTAAAAACATAAGGAGAAGGAAATTTGAAATTCTTTTGAGAATAACGATTTATTATTTTTTTTTACAAAAGGAAAAAGGGAAGTTTTCAAAAATAGGGGATTTTCGATCGACAAGCCCCTTGTCTTGCCTATCGGTATGTCAGTCCAGTCAAATCACCCTAAGGCTTTGATTGTACTTTCTTCAATTGCTTGGTACCTAGTGGGGCTGGTTTTTCTCCGATTTCTGCAGGGTTGTGTCTTTTGTTGAGGTCTTTCCAAGTATAAAAAGGAGTAAGGGTGGAGTGTTTTCTTCACACTTTCACAATCCTTATCTTTTGTATTTCTCTTCCTCTTTCTTCGATATGGCTCTCCCTGGTAGCATCGATTTTGTTAACTGCCTCTACACCTTGGAGTCGATGTGCTCATACAATATTGACTATGACGCTTTCAACATGCGCCGAGTCTCCTTATGGCATAATTAACCCACATAATGGAACATGCTGATGGAGGCAGTACATTTCTGGTGCCCTGAAGACCGTGTTTTTTTCTTCGGCTTGGAAGAAGTCTGTTCAATTTATGAAGAGTTTTCTGCTATATTGGGGATAAATCCCAGTGTTGCGACATCTATGCCTAAATTTTCTCGGTCTCCTCGAGAGTTGTTAGCTGGACTTCGTCATATCTCACCCTCGGTGGCTAGATCATTATTTATGGGAGGGATAATTTCTCTTCCTATGGTACTGCATTTTGTGCATTTGCAAGATGTCGACGATGCGGGCTATATCGGAATCGTCATTTTAGGACTAATTTTAAAACTATTATTGGTGACTGGGGAACTGCTGATGGAATGACAAGTTATAACCATTACATCTTGGATGTCATACTGTCGTAATCCTACGTCGGTGATACTAAATGGTCTGGATGCTTGGTGGGAAGGCCGTTCTGACTTCCTGAGGGGTAGCTCCGTAATGATGTTCATGTGGCTGTCAGAGAGACTCTATATGACAGTTCCTCATGAATACCCTTTGGTGGTTATGCCAAACTTCTATTCACATTACTTCATTAGTATGGGCATATACGTCAAGAGCTAGGAGAATTGGTTTATGGAGCACAGGGCTCAAGGTTTGTATTGGTCAGTGCCTTGGTGGGGAGATTTGATGCCTACGAGTATGTTCGGCTGTTTGGTATCAGATAAACCTCTTTCTACTTTCCATGGTGGCTCTTGCGTCAATTTGGTTGGGAACAGATTGTGCCAAAAGAGAGCCTGCGCATGCGACTTGGCTCTTTACAGGAGAGTCGGTGACCATCGACCCATACTTCCCAGTCTGTTGGAAGAGTCTGACACATTTTTAGGGACTACATGAAGTGGTTATAGAGAAAAGTAATTACCAAGATGCTGGCTATGGAGACGGGGCAGAGGTGGTTCGCCATAATTGACACCATGGAGGGTGGTGTTGTGGTCTTTCTTAAGCTATCTGAGCTTACAGGTCTATGGAGTGTTTGTGGCACTCTATTTGGGCAGGGGAAGTTTGGGGACCTCAAGATGTAGATGATGATGATGGAGTTGGTTCCTCTGGCAGCTGTGGGTAGGACTCTTTGGGAGTTTATTGTGTGAAGCTTTAGTTATGGGAATAAATTTTTAAGGGTTATTGGTTTGTTTGGATTTTTAAAAAGGTATGAGTTAGGTTGGCAGGGGAGTTTTCTGTATCTTTACCTTATGTAATTGTACTGATATCTCATAAAAGGGAGATAAAAAAGTTATCGATCATCTAGTTGTGCCTTTTGATGAATTTTGCTTTATTGAAGTATCTATACCAATCGCTAAGGCATACACAATCCTTTTGTTCGAGTATATGATAAATTAATTATTATTCTCGGGGGCAAAAAAAGAATAGAATTTTGAAAAAGAAGGGGGTCGTGCTCATGTAAAGCGAATGAGCTGCCTATGTACCTCTGAGGGTTTTGAAAGTTTTTCGAGTTTCATTTTTGAAAGCAAAAGGGTTTTAGAGGATCAGGCCCCACGTAGTTTTGAGTGGAGGTAAATGAAGATTTTTTAGTAAAGAAGGCAGGTGAGAAGAGTCATAGCGTGCCAAGATTTTTTACTAGGGGAAAAATTCCTTGAGACTGTCCAGGTTGATTGGACGATCCATCTCTTCTCCATCAAGGTCAGTGAGTATAGCTGCGCCACCGGATAAGATTTTCTTCACGATGTAGGGGTTGTTCTAACTGGCTTGAATTTCGCTCTGGGGTCCTAGATGGGTTCTATTATTTCCTTAAGGGCTATGTCCCCTTCTCGGACACCGCGATACTTGGCTCTCTTATCGAATGATCGCGCTATTTGGAGGTGGTAACCTTGTCTATGGTATAAAGCTTGCGTCTTCTTTCATCCAAGAGTGACAACTCATTAAGTCGACTTTGATGACAATCTTCTTTGCTAACTTTCCTTTCAAGCATGATGCGTTGTGAAGTTATTTATAGCTTAACGGGTAGGACTGCTTCCATATCGTATACCATAGAGTAAGGGATAGCCCAAGTAGATGCTCGAACTAAAGTGCAGTAGCCCCAGAGGGCGTAAGACATCCGGTCAGCCTAATCTTGGCAGCTTTCGATCATCTCGCTAATGATGGTTTTAAAGTTTTTATTGGCGGTTGGGTGAAGATTTGTGTCTCTGGATCCTATACTCGTTGACGACTTATGTGACTTCTGCCTCGAAATGCAATCCTTTATCTGACACTAGCTCGTATAGGACCCTATATCGTTAGATGATATTTTTCTTGATGAACTTGGCCACTTTCTTGGCATTCAGAACTGCGTATGACTCGGCTTCGACCCATTTGGTTAAGTAATCAATGGAAACTAGGATGAACTCATGCCCGTTGGACGCCTTGGGTGTAACCTTCCTTTTGATGTCAATGCCCCTTGTGGAAAATGGCCAGGGAGAAGTCATATTGTACAACTCCCGTGGGGGCAGATGTTGGAGGTTGGGTAACTGTTGGCATTTCAAACATCTACGGTTGTAGGCGGTGCAATACTAAACCATGGTAGTCCACTAATAACCTTGCCGGATGATTTTCTTGGTGAGCATATGTCCATTCATGTGGGGTTCACACTCCTCATTACGAATCTTCTGCATCATCTCTTCAATGTCAGCCCCTGCGATGCAGTGTAGATGGGTTTAATCAAAGTTCCTCTTGAACAGTGCTTTAGCGCAGATGATGTACTGAGTAGCCAGTTTGCGAAGGGTTGCTCGGTCTTTCTTGTTAGCACCTTCGGGATGCCTACTATGCTTGAGGAGGTGCCAAATATCATAGTACCAACAATTGACCGATCAGGATCCTCTTTGGTGATGAGATTAATGTGGTAGCAGTGGGTCGATTTATCTTATTTTTGGACTAGAAAGGGGGCCATTGTTATTCCTTCGAGCATGTCAACCATGGAAGCTAAGGTAGCGAGGGCATGGGCTAGGTTATTATTTGCTTGGGTCAAGTAGTGGAAGGTGATATCTTGGAATTGGGATGCCACCTCCTATAGGTAGGTATGGAAGGGTGAGAGTTTCTTGTCCTTGACTTTCCATCATCTGTAGACATCTAGGTATCGAATCCATTTTCTGAGAGAAACTTTGAGGCCTACTGTGCACGCATCGTATTTAGTCATGTTATTGGTGCAGGGAAAATCCAGCTTGATGGCAATGGGAGTATGGGAGTGATTATGGGAAATTAGTAGAATCCCAATGCCGTACCTTTTTTTATTGGCGGCTCTATCGAAGAAAATTTTCCATCGAAGTTCCTCTTGGGAGGTATAAAGGATATTCTCGTTTGGGAACTCGAAAATCCAAACATCGATTTCTTCCATAGGGTAGTCGACGAGGTAGTTAGATATGGCCATCCCTTTCATAGATTTTTGCATGATGTACATGATATCAAACTCAGCTAAAAACATCAACCAACGGGCCATTCGACTGGAAAAAGCGGGATTTTTGAGTAGGTATTTGATAGGGTCCATTCGGGACTCAAGTTTGATGGGAAAGGTGAGCATGTGGTGCCGTAATTTTTGGGTGACCCAGACAAGGGCGACACATGCTTTTTCCAAGTTTGTGTAATTAACTTCGTATCTGACCATTTTACGACTAACATAGTGGATGGCTTTCTCCTTGCAGGATTCTTCAAGATATTGGGCTAGCAAAGCCCCAACTGTAGTATTTATTATGGTTAGGTATAGGAGTAGGGGTAGACCAGGCTGCGGCGGCATGAGAACCGGAGGTGGATTTAGTTATTGTTTGATTCGGTCAAAGGATTCTTGGAAAGCTTAATTCTAAACCTTATTGGAATCCTTTCGGAGGAGTTTGACGATAGGCTCATAAATTAAAGTCAACTGGCCGATGAACCGATTGATATACCGTAATTTCCCAATGAATCCTCAGACTTCCTTCTTCGTTCAGGGTGGTGGCATCGCGAGTGTGGCTTTTAGTTTGGCAGGATCTTCTTCTATCCCTCTCTCACTAACCATAAATCCTAAGAGTTTCCCTTTGGTAATGCCGAAGACACATTTTCTGTGGGTTGAATTGCATTTGGAATTGTCGTAGTCGTTCGAAGAATTTTTGGAGAACGGGAACATGACCTTCTTTCGTCTTGGATTTAATAATCATATCATCCACATAGACTTCGACTTCTTTGTGTATCATATAATGCAATATGGTTGTAGCAGCCCTCTGGTGGGTAGCCATTGCATTTTTTAGACCAAACGGCATAACCGTTTAATAAAAGGTTCCCAAAGGGGTGATGAATGTGGTTTTCTTTTGATGATTCGGGTGCATATTTATTTGATTGTATCCAATAAACCCATCAACGAATGATTTAAGTACGTGACTATCCATGTTGTCCACAATCATGTCGATATTAGGTAGTGAGTAATCATCATTCGGGGAAGCTTTGTTCAAGTCTCGAAAGTCAACGCACATGTGAGACTTCCCTCCTAATTTCGGCACAGGTACGATATTTGCCATGCGAGATACTCGATCACATGAATGAAGCCCACTTTTAACTCCTTGACTACTTATTCCTTAACTTTGAGCGACCATTCGGTGCAGAGCTTTCACAGTTTTTGTTTAACCGGTTTGCATTCTGGGAGAGTTAGAATCTCGTGCTGAGTTATCTTGGGGTCAATATCGGGAATGTCATCATAGGACCATGCGAATATGTCCATAAATTCCTTTAGTAATTCTTCGAGTGCGCGCTCATGATCGTTAATGGTGGCCCCTATCCTAATCTCATGCAGTTGGCTACTAGAACCGAGATTAATGGCAATAGTTTCATCTTCATTAACTTGAACATGGTCATGTTGTTTGTTATTAACCTTATTTTAATCAGTTAATAATTGTTCATTTGTAAAATCATCATCATCAAGAGTTTTATTAGAATCAAACAATTAATGTAAGGCATAACAAGATGCTTAAAATCTTCATTTATTCCATTGTTAGGAAAAATAACATTGAGAACCTCATCGAAAGGGTCTCGATTACATTAGAGTAAGGAAGAACAACAAGAGAAGAGGCAATTGGATAAACAACTGGGTTGGGTTGAATCTCATCAGGTGGAACTGGTATAGGTATCCAGTTAAGGTGAGGTGTATCAGTAACTTTAATTAAGCGGGACGGATCTAGTGATGTAGTGCTTGAGTGGACCATGCATAGTGTCATCCCTAGTGTCTGTAAGCTGAATGAATCCCCAGAGTCTTTGGTATTGGATATGGTCTCTTTAATGAGTGGTTGCACACGGTTCTGGAAACTTTCGGCCCATGGGTAGCTGTCTTGGAAAAAGATCTCCATTCCTAGTTTCATCTTCTTGTCCATAATTCAGGAGAGTCGCAAAAGGGGAAATCTTTGCCCTCTTTGATGAATCATCCATTCAAGGAATCTCTTGAGACAGTTTTAGTACTTTATAGCCTTTTCTTTAGTTGAGGTTTGTGGATCAGTCTGAGTTCTTTAACTGACGGTTCGTAGCCCAGGCCACAAGGAGGAAAAGATTTATTCAACACATTGGGCTCAAGTATCCCCTCATGTCGTCATTCCAACACCAGTCCGAGCATGAAGTGCATGTTTTTAAACATATGGATTACATTAATGTTGCCATGAGGGCTGTGTTCTAGGCAAACTCTGTCTTTGAAATCATCCCTTGCTGGGAGTAAAAGTGGCTTAACTCGAAAGCATGATAGAAGCATATCATTCACCCCTTGTTGTATCTCAAGTACTCAATTGCTGGTACTTGCGTTCTTGGTATTGTTATCGTTGACCAAGATGGTCATGACTCGCCCATTAGCAAAGAACTTTAGTTTCTGATGGAAGAAGGAAGACACACCCTTGATACTATGGAACCATGGTCATCCAAGCCACGGATTGAAACAAGCTGGGATATCGATGACTTGGAACTCAACAACGGGGTTTATAGGGACCTATTACAAGCTTTATGGATCCCAATTCTTATCGGCAGGTGTTATCATTGGCACGTACCGCGGTAGAGGTTGGAGCAAGGTCACTTACCTTCAGTCCCAAGCATTTGAAGGTTCTCAATGGATAAACATTAAGAATTGATCCATTATCGACAGGAGAGAGTGGGAGAGTCTTTCCCATGAATTTGACAGAGATATTGAGAGAATAATTATGGTTTCACCCAATCTTAGGGATTTACTCTTTGGAAAAGGAGAGCATTCTAGTAGAGGTCAAGTATCTGACCAGATTCACCGCTTCTTCTGGCGTAGTAGAAGGAGGGACTGTGGGCCCTGTAAGTAGTTTGATCAAAGAATTTTTGTGCAACTTGGAAGACATGGAGAGTCCCTACAGAGTGATGTTAGCTTGGGTCTTCTTCAACTAATCGAGGATCTTACTTTCCTCAAGGGTCTTTATGGTATAGGACTTTTTTAAAGCCTTTTCCTTTGTCATTCACTGATGGTGGGTTTGGGACTTGGTAATGTCTCCTTGACCAAGTCGTATGATTTACAAAGAAAGAAAAGAACATAAACCCCATTTCCTTGTCGATTTTGGGTTGTTCGGTGACCCTATTGATCTCTCCTAGTATCTCTTCAAATGATATCATCCCACGTATGTTAACTACCGAGATAGTTGTTTCTGGAATTTACTTTTCATATGAATCTTCAAATTCTTCCCCCCATCCGATGGCAATAATATTGTCTTTCCATAAAAAGTCAATACACTATACAATTTCAATGGCTTCTTCATATAGATCTTCCCATTTAGAGGGGAGGTGCAAGATTGAATGGGCTAGTCTCCCTTGTAGTTTCAGAGTACCAAGTAAATCAAACATGCTATAAATATCATCGGTCTATTGGAATAACTCTACCATGATCTGGAAAACGTCATCAATGCTGACTTCATCAGTTGGTACTACCCAATTATCTGACTCTCGAGCCCATTTTTATACTTTTAAGATTAACGTACTGAATCTCTGGCTATCAATGATCATCTATGAGGGTAGCCTAAACTCTAGGAGCTGGTTGAACACTTCTGACAATTTCATACTTTCATCTTCAGAACAGGTACGAATAGTGATGCATGCTCTAGTAAGGAGTGATAGTTCCTGATCGGTGCACTGATAGGGTGTAAGAGGAAATATGGGCAAGTTTGGAGGGGTTTAGGAGAGTCTATATGCACGATCCGGGTTAATGGATTGAATTCTGGGTTATCCTCCAAGAAGATATCATTAGCATTTTTTGGGAGTGGATTGTGAGTAGTGTTTAACTTAGGTTTAGTTGGTGGGGCAATGATCCCCCGATCGATCTGACCTTGAATTATATTTTGGAGGTGAAAGCATTGGTCAGTGGTATCGCTGATAGTTTGGTGAAAGTCGTAATGGGAATCTGGCTTGAAGTTTTTAGCAAGTGGGTTTAGCAATGGATGAGGGTCCAATGGTTTGATAAGGTTTAGGTTTAAAAGAGCCTGGTAAACTTTAGAAAAGGGAGCATGAAGCTCAGTGTATTCTTTTCGGACTGAGAGAGGGCGAATTTTTGGTGTCCATGAAGTGGTTGGCTGAGAGATGCTATTGATGGTTGAGATTGTGATACCGACAAGCTTTTCATACTTTTTGGGAATAAACTGTCGAGGTGCTTTCTTTGGTTTGACCTATGTCTTGGCAAGGCCTTCTTCTATCACCACTTCTACTTCTCAGAGGGCTAAAAAATGAGGGTAATACTGTCCTCCCATCATTGCTCAGACATGGGGTAATAATTTCTTCTTTAAGATGTTGACTTGTTCCTCCTCGGAAGGCCGGTTGGTCATGGTGGCTGCTTTCTCTCTCCACCTGGCTATGAAGTTGCTGACTGATTCCCTAGAGTTCTATTTAATCAGCTCTAAATCACAATGGGTTACTTATAACTCTTCATTGTATATGTATTATGATATGAATTGTCGGGCCACATCTTCCCAGCTACGAATTCTAGACTCATCGAGAGATAAGAACCATTGGAGAGCGATATCCTTCAAAGTTTATGGAAACATTTGGGCTATTATTTCTTAGGAAGGCCCTAGGAGAGTCATGGAACGGTGGTAACTATGAAGATGAACAATTGAGGGTCCACTTCCTCCGAATTTCTCGATGTTAGGCATCTTGAACCTTTTAGGTAACCTTGCTTTAGGATAAGGGGAGATGTGGGTGTAGTCCATGTAATTTCCATAGATTTTGACTTGGTTGAACTTCTTGGTCAACATCTTGAGGTCTTCCTTGACCTTGTTTAATTATTCCTCTTTCGGATCAATGGTCACGGTTAGATTAGCCCCTGGATGGGCAAGATTCGGCATGGGGAGCTGGGTAGACGATGGCCCATTAGACAGAGGGGCACGTGGAGCGTGCTGATATTCCTCGAGAACCTAGATAGGCTCGGGTGTGGGGGGATCCATAGCACGAGGGAAGAGGACCTCAGGCTCTTCGGGAATAGGTACCCGATTTCGTTGCATCTTATGGGCCTAAGTTTGAAGGTTATCAATCTTGGAAATGAGCTGGGCTAGGATCATCATCAAATCTCACTGCACAATCAATACTTGATCTGTGTTCTCTATAGAAAGAGGATGAATTATGGATTCGTAGTAATTAGTAAGGGAACTGACGGAGTTCCGAGGTGGTCCGACTGAAGATCGAAGCCAATAAGGAGCCAGGCCAAGGGTATGCGATCGAATTGAGAAGGAGAAAAAATGGATTTATTTTTGAAAAGGAATGGAAATGTTTTTAAAATATATTTTTTTTAAAATGGTAGGAAAAAATGTTTTTTTTTGAGTAATAGAGAGGAAACAAGGGAAAGGAATGGAGGAAAAAGATTTTTTTTTTTACAAAAGAGGGAGAGAAGTTTTTTTTACATTTTTTTAAAAAAGGGAAAAAAACGAGAGACGGGTCTCAGCATGATTATTTTATTATGCTCTCACTTATATTATAGTTACCTATATGCAAAAAGAAATGCCAGATGGGACCCGAGCCTGGGAAAGATAAAGTTTGAAATAAAATAAAATGTGTAAAATATGGTTTGACTTGTTGCCAAGCTCCTGGATAGGGTCCTATTTTGAAAAGGACGAAATTATGCGATAATTTGGGCGTCATGCTGACCTGTCATTTCGGCAGAGTTACGGATAGAAGCTGGAAATTTAAACATGATTTCCCTAGGTTTGACTCCTATATGAGGGTATGAAGTTATTGGGTTAATTGGATGGTTTCTCCTCTTTGGCATGACTTCCACGATATACTTCTTGCTTTTGAGGGAAATTGGTACGTGTGGACAAGACATTTGATATACCTGAGTGTACGTGAATTACCTCACTATATACCTCATGGGGTCAATACGTGTGAGAGAGAATTTGATATACTCGACGTACGTTAATGAATTCCTTGTGATATACCTCCCGCCATGACTTTGGTTAAGCGATACGATGCGAGGGAACAATTTAATATAAGTCAAATGTACTTAGCCAATGGAAGGTGAGAGTCATATTACTTAAGCTAACTGCGACCTGCCGGACCAATGCCCATCACGAAGTGACCCCCTAATTATGGGACAAAATTTTATCAATAGCCATGCTCTTTGGTGATGCATTCTAAAAAATGCATGATTATGATTAGTATATTATGGAGAGAGAGTATTTTATTCATGATGAGGATTATACTAAGAAGGGAATAATGCACATGGATCATGAGGATTATACTAAGCATGAGAGATGCGTGATTATCTACAAGTGCGTGAGTGGTAGTGAACCTAAGCATGGATCAACTACAAGTGGTGTGTGCAACATGTGGATAATAAGTGATCATAGGTTCACATGGTATGAAGTGTAAATGGAGAATTTATACAAGTGAGTGAGAAGTGACATAAGCATGAGGTATATATGTACAAGGAATAATAGAGGAGAGAAAAAGGAGGGAACATACAAGCAGGTGCATATGCACACAAGAAAACAAACACCCACGTAACAGAGTCTAGCCCTTTTATAAAAATAGAGATGCCCAGCGGAGTCGCCACTGTGGTAATCCCGATTGAAAAAAAGGGGGGATCCGAAAGGTCTCACTCGCGCCCTACGTAGGAACGCTTTGGCCGTTGTCGGTGTGGGGTAAAGTGTAAAGAGATGAAGTCACTCGTCTATTTTACTCAAAATAGACAAAAGAAAATTTGGCCTCCTTTAGAGATGGCATCAAAGACATACTGATGGATACGAAACCAATAGTTCGAGGGTTCAGGGGATAAGTTACGCAATGGGGAGGTGTTATGCACCCATACCGCCCTTTCGATCTCTCATGGGGTTGTGTTATTGTTTTCCTTTAATTTTTCGTGAAAATGTGTGTGCGCTATATATAATGGAGATAGGAATGGCCCAACTCATACCATGAAAAAGATAGAGTGAGGTCATCCATAGGAGTATTCCTAAAATTATATGTAAAAATATGATTTATGCGTTTATAGTAATACTGATCGTAATAACGGAACGATAATATGTATGGGAGAAAACGCTAATAAACAGAATATATGTATATATATATATATATATATATATATATATATATATATATATATATATATATATATATATATATATATATATATGCAAATGTGACAAATAGAGAATTCAAATAAGTTAAATGATTAGGAAATTTAGAAATTAGGAAATTTGGACTCGAGTCTCAGGTTTTGATCCGAGACGCCTACGTAGCCTATGAAGGCATCAAAGTCCACGTAGTTCTCATGCATTATGAAGGGTGGGGTTTATCCCATAAGTCCACCTAGGAATTTCTCTTATATGTGTGTGTGTGTGGAAAAAATGTGTTTTAGTGTGAGAAAAATATGAGAATTCCCATTTGGAATTTATGAGCAAACCCTCTTTTTCTTGATTTTTGGGGTTTTATATGGAAAATAAAGTATGTGCAGTAATATCAACTGCTATAAAAGAGGGGATTCTCTCTTCAAATATAAATTGACTAAAATACCCTCATTATTTTTAAACTTCCTATCATACCCTTCCTGATAGATTGATTCGTTCTTCGAAACCATGAAATCAGTGGTCGATCGTCTTCCAGATACATTCATCGTACATTCTCCAAACTTAGAAATCAGAGGTCGCTTCTCAGAAATTAATGACAATACCTTCGTCTTCCACATTCATCCATCGTAGCTATTCATTCATCTTCGACATTTATTCATCATCTCAAATGGAATCGAAAACATCAACATTCAGGAGTGCGTACGTAGCTTATTCCTATATAAGCTGTGTCTATTTCATTGAAATGCCATCCTCTATTTCCTTCGTTGCTTTGGGTTCTTCTTCCAAAAAAGGTCAGCACTCCTACTTCCCTTCATAATTTTTGATTGTGTGGTGTTTTCAATGTTTGTAATTTCCAATTTATATGTACTGATATAAACAAATTTCATAACAGACATTACATTTTTCTCACTTATATTTTTGCTTTTCATAGATGCATCGTGAATTATTTTTGAACAAATGATTTATGAATATGAAAACTCAATTTCATTGCCTTTGGATTTTTAATTTACCCAACATGAAATAAATTTTGTCCTCTGTTTTAATATTTTATGTAAAATCTTAATCTATTATTTTAGGACAAATGATTTATGAATATGAAAATTCAATTTCTATGTCGTTTGATTTTTAATTTATTATAATCATATTAGTAATTGTAACTTTTCCACAATATTCAAATAAATGTTGTCCTCGGTTTTACTATTCTAAATTTAGACCCCTCTTTGCATATTGTTTAAGGTTGGATCCGGATATAATGTTTTTTGTGATGTTTGACACCATGTTCAATTTAGTTTAATTAGTAAAAAATTTGCATAACAGACATTACATTTTTCTCACCTCAATTTGTGCTTTTCTTAGATGCATCGTGCATTATTTTTGGACAAATGATTTATGAATATGAAAACTCAATTTCAATGCCTTTGGATTTTTTACTTTACCCAGCATGAAATAAATGTTGTCCTCTGTTTTAATATTCTATGTGTAGGAGGGTGGTGAGACTGGGGTCTATGAATAACTGGAAAGGGTGAGGCGTGACCCACTCCAATGGACGCTGTTTGCAAGGTCTTCAAGGTCTCCTGGTGCAACTTCTGAAGAAAACTTCTCCTTCTGGTAACAATGGAACTCAAGCTTCAACTCACTCCCTGCAAGAAGATGAACTTTCACAGCAAAAATAGCAATTTTCTCAAGGGAAACACCTGAGAGTGATGGCTGTCAGTGGGGAGTGAAGGAACAAGGCACTCAGCACTAGAGAGAGAGCAGGGAGAGAATACTAGAGAGGTTCTGGTGTGATTTTGACAGAGTGACTTTGCTATTGAGTGTTTCTATCCGTTTATGACCTTGCCCAGGGGTCCTATTTATACTTGGGCACTAAGGCTGGGTTGGCACTTTTGGCGCCAAAACTTAGAGGGTTGGTGAGGGACAAAGTCTGCAGTGTACTATTTGTCCCTACCTGCAGGCAGGTCTGCCTGTCCCCTCTGGCAGATGCCCCCTGGCGCCGACCAAAGTTCAAAAGCAAATATGTCTTCTAATGGAGACAAAATATCTGATTTGCTAAATATCTTTTGAAACGGTAACTTTGATAAAAACTTTGTAAACTTGAGGGGGGGTCTCGAGGACCACCTCCTCTAAAATATTTGCAAGCTTGAGGGGGGTCTCGAGGACCCCCTTCTAAAATCATTTTTCTTGAGAGGGGTTTAGAGGACCCTCTCCTCTAAAATCATTTTATAAATAGTTCTTTTCTTGTGAGCAGCCAGCCCTTTGGCTGCTCACTTCACTTGTGACTAAGTGTGAGGTGTGTGAGGACTGGGTGACTCTAGGGTCTCCTACTAGTATTCTCTCAATCCTATAGTGCTAAGTGGTTGAGCTTGCTCAACATACCTTGTCCCTCAGCCGCCAAGCCAAAACTCCCAGGAGGTCCCAACGCGCCTGTTCGAGCCCTGCTTGCTCGACTAGGCTACCTGTACAAGAAAGCAAAGTGTTAGTGCTGTTGTTCATTTAGAGACTATTGTTTCATGATGAAAACTCCTGTAGCAGCACTTCTCGAATAACATTTCTGCAGTGACCCTTGCAGTGGCACTGACTCTTGCGGTGACGCCGACTCTCTCAACTGTCATTATTGCAGTGGCCCTTGAAGCGGCGCTGGCACTTGAAACGGCGCCGACCTTTGTCCTGGCGCCGATGCTCGAAGTGGCGCTGAACTTTGAATTGGCGCTGACATGGGAGGCGGCGCCGACCTTTGTCGTGGCGCCGACGCTCGTCGTGGCGCCGACGCTCGAAGTAGCGCTGATACTTGCGTCCGTGCTGGCATGTGAGGCGGCGCCGACCTTTGTCGTGGCGCCGACGCTCGAGGTGGCGCCGACGCTCAAAGTGGCGCTGAACTTTGAATTGGCGTTGACATGTGAGGCGGCGCCGACCTTTGTCATGGCGCCGACGCTCGAAGTGGCGCCGACGCTCGAAGTGGCGCTGGTGCTTGAATCGGCGCTGAAATGTGAGGCGGCGCCGACCTTTGTCCTGGCGCCGACGCTCGAAGTGGCGCTGAACCTTGAATTGGCACTGACACGTGAGGCGGCGCCAACCTTTGTCGTGGCGCCGGCGCTCGAAGTGGCGTCGACGCTCGAAGTGGCGTTGATGCTTGAATCGGCGCTGATATGTGAGACGACGCCGACCCTTGTCGCAGCGCCGATGCTCGAAGTGGCGCTGATACTTGAGGTAGCGCTGACGCTTGAAGTGGCGCTGACACTTGAAGCGGTCGCTGATACCTAAGACGGCGCCGACCCTTGTCGCGACGCCGATACTTGAAGCGGTGCTGACCCTTGTGTCGGCGCTGGTACTTGCAGCGGCGCTGACACTTGAAGTGGCGCTGACACTTGAAGCGGTTGCTGATACCTAAGACGGTGCCGATACTTGAAGCGGTGCTGACCCTTGTGTCAGCGCTGGTACTTGAAGCGCGGCGCCGACACTTGCAGCGGCGCTGGACCTTATAACGGCGTTGGTACTTGCAGCGGCGCTGACACTTGCAGCGTCGTTGACACTTACAGCGGCGCTGATACTTGCAGTGGCGCTGGGGGTTCCTGCTGAATATGAGTTTCTGCCGGGACCCTGGGGTGGTTCCTTCTTAATACAAGTTTCTGCCGGGACCCTGGGGGGTTCCTGCCCAATATGAGTTTCTGTCGGGACCCCGGGGATTCCTGCTCAATATGAGTTTCTACCGGGACCCCGGGGGGGTTCCTGCTCAATATGAGTTTCTGTCGGGACCCTGCGTTTCTTCTCAGTATTTTTAATAAAATAATATTTTACTTTTTTTTTATAGGTAGACACCCTTCTACACTTTGTAAAATCTTAATCTATTATTTTAGGACAAATGATTTATGAATATGAAAACTCAATTTCTATGACGTTTGATTTTTAATTTATTATAATCATTTTAGTAATTGTAACTTTTCCACAATATTCAAATAAATGTTGTCCTCTGTTTTACTATTCTAAATTTAGACCCCTCTTTGCATATTGTTTAAGGTTGGATCCGGAGATAATGTTTTCGTGATGTTCGACACTATGTTCAATTTAGTTTAATTAGTTTCAGGGTGTATCTCTTATAGGTTTTTTTTTCTGGAGGACAGTTGCGGTACTATCAAATTGATTACATATCAGGCATTTGATTAGATTCACATCAATTTTCGTTAATTTTATTAGAAAATCTACAACATCATCTATATTTATAGGATGAGACCAATTTAGTTTTCTTCCTATAATTTGCTATGTAATCAATACCTTGCCTACCTAAGGTCAAGAAGCCTTTTGATCATATTCACATAAGCCTTTGTTTAAGGTTGGATCCGGATATGATGTTTTTCATGATGTTCAACACTGTCTTCAATTTAGTTTAATTAGTTTCTGGGTGTATCTCTTGTAGGTTTTTTCTGGAGGATAGTTGCGGTACTATCAAATTGATATTTGATCATATTCACATCAATTTGCGTTAATTTTATCAGAAAATATACAATGTCATCTATATTTATAAGATGATACCAATTTAGTTTTCTTCCTATAATTAGCTATGTAATTAATACCTTGCCTACCTAAGGTCAGGAAGCCTTTAATGGTCGTGGCGTAAAAATAGAAGGAACAATAACGTTTAGAATTTTGAGAGATAGCAGCCTTAGATGCAAGGGTTGGTTTGGGTCTGCTCATGGGTCGAGCCATGCGATAGATTTATCCTCACTTTGCACTTACCGAACTGTCATCAATGGCTTTCGATTATTTCTTAATGTTGACAGAAAAGAATTCTAGCAAACTTATTTTAGCTATTACCGTCACCAATTCTATGTTCTTAGACGCTGGAATACTGTTACCCGTATTTCGTTACCCGAATTTTGTAAAATATAATTTTCAACTATATAAGTGTTGGGTGATTGGGCAACACTTGAGAACTTTCTCACTTATCCTTGGTCATATATTATATTAGACCATCTCTAGACTTTCTAACAAATATTCAAATAGTTTTTTCATGAGATCATTCCCCGAATTTTGTAAAATATAATTTTTAACTATATAGGTGTTGGGTGATCGGGCAACACCTAAGAACTTTCTTTTCATACTTGCTCATTTATTATATTAGAGCATCTCTAGACTTTCTAACAAATATTCGAATCACAAGTTTTTTCATGAGAAAATTACTCCAGATATCCTTGCAAAATATGTTCCACACAATTTTATGCTAAGATATAGGATGTGACGCCTTGGCGTGATGATCATTCCAAAATGGATTCCATATCTATGGATATACTCGAGAAGCCTTCTTTTATTAAGGTGGGATTTTTGGAATTATCAACACCCGAGAGAGGAAACACATGATGGGGTTTAATGTTAGGCGATCAGAGTGGAATTTCAAACCTACTTAATCTGCAGGTTAGACAAATGGTAAGGGAGTAATGTAAACATCATATGCCTTCCAAAGTTATAGCTATTTTATTAACACAAAGAGTTGGAAATTTTCATTGTCATGCGTGTCACATTAGGCAGAGTGTCCGTCTTCCTTTTAGTGACATTCATGTTGGTTCTATTAAACCTTTTGATCTAAATAAGACATATTATTCAGGGGACTAAAATGAACTACAAGTTTCTTTACTGACATAACCAATGGAATTGAGGACAAATTGTGACTGAGAAATGAGATTCAGTAATGTAGACCAACCTACATCTAACGGCTAATGGAGGGAATGTCTTGTATGACGGGTTCTAATTCATGGTACTACCAATGGTAGTGCATAGGAAGGCCAGTTACAAATAATCCCAACAATGCCAGCTATTACTGAACAAGGCTTCTGTCACTTCAGTGTCAGTTTCCATACCAAGAAAAATAAGGGTAAGGCTTCTCTCACTCCCCAGGCTGCTCATCTAAGCTTACAACATAGTTTGTAAAAGGTAGTTGTTCAACCAAAGGCTGTTGAAACTAATAAGCCTTATATTATCATCCCAAGAAGCCCCAGAAGCCGGGGCAGGGGAAAACAAAAATTAAAATGGTTCTGGATACTTAAGAGTAAGAGGAGATTCCACCTGCTACTAAAATCCTGGTTGTTACAAGGGAGGGGAAAATATCCAAAAGTAGAGTATTTAGAGCCAAATAATGTCCTAGGGAGATTAGATGCCAAAGAAGTCATTGAGCGGAGCTAATGATAACATAGTTGACACAAAAAAAGGTTTTCAAGTTTTATGCTATACCCCAAATGATGGTAAACAAGTACCCTGTTGAAGTGCAATCTACTAAACCCTACTGTAGGCGAGGAGAAATAGGGTTGGCTATTGCATCCACCAAAGACCTGGTGACGCGTGCCATAAGTAACGCAAAAGGATGCTGATGAATCTTATGGGACAGAGGACTAGCTTGGTCCCGTGTCCGGGGTGAGGTACTCAGGAAGAGGAATCACCTCAAGATAAAAGGAGCAAAACTGTAACGTGATATAATATGTTCAAACTGAACAAATAATATTCCCTTAAATAAAGGACTCCAATTACACAAGGGACTTTAGGGGTAATGTCTCAGGTAGACAGTTACTATGGGGAATAGGCCTCCCCAAAGGTAACGGAGGCGTGCAAAGGTTTTCTCGGGCCAGGCGGAGATTGACATCATTTAGTTTACATATGTCAATCACCTCTCTAAAATTACGAACCTGTCATATTGGTAGAATGGTTGTTCCTATTTTTTCTGCATTTGACAGAATTTCATTGGCATTCCCCCCCCAACCCCACAAACACAAAGTATTCAATTTGAATGTACACTATTTTATTAGCGTAGTATTTTATATAGCACTACCTACATTATCGCTTGAACGCTTACAACTTATTGATGGAAAATTTCCCCCCCTACGACCGTTAAGGGAAACTAATGTAATAACAATATTTTATTGATCATCACCTATATTGGAACTTTGTACAACTAAAAAATAATTAATTATAATTTACAGTTTATTTCTTTCGTATTACAATTCACTTAATAGTCTAAATGTTTATCAATCACACGTTTCGCCTTTGACAAACGTTTACTATCCAATTACTTATATTTTCAGGTACGTTTTTCTTATTAATGTAACAAACATCTTATAAATTCTCTTCATGTCTTTAACAATTCATACATTAAGTAATCTGTAAGACTGACAATTGGAGTCATCTTATATTTAATGTAATGCTGTGATTTCCTCTTGACTTAATTGTTTTACTTTTTTTAACTCTTAGGTTTGACCTTTGACGACTGCTTAGAAAACTCAACCGTTCGTCTTCTCAGGTAAGTTTCTTTTATTTATTTAACAAACATCTAAATGATCCATTTGGTTACAAATTGTATGAAAATTTCTTACCAATAATTAATACAACATTTATTTATTGGGAAGATTATACATATATTTGATTTATTGTACATATAAAAGTAAATACGATATATATTTCCCATTTACATGATGTTAATTTAAACTAAATCCGTATTTCTTTATGTATTTTCATCAATCTTAGGTTAAATTCAATTTTAATTTCAAATTCTAAAATCATTCACTTACATTTCTCATGCTACTTTCTTACTAAACTTGTTAAATAATCTCCCAGACACTTAATTTCCCAAATTGTTAGAAATGTCATCCATTTCACCATCCGAAAATGTATTTGGTAAACCTAATACATGGAAAAGACAGAGAGTTACTTGGTTAATTAGAGCCCAATTAAATTCTTACAAATATCAAGGTTAGCTAAAAAATAGTTTACGCTTAAGTAAATCGTGTTACACTTATTAAATGCATATTTAATATTACAATTGATCTCTTATTAGGAAAAACCGTATATGAACCTCTCTACTCTACATTGCTGGAACTAGAAGCAACTCCCAATTGCCATCACTATAATGCCCAAAGATTCCAATATGAACCCCCCACATTTTGTTGTCAAAAAGGTCAAATCTCCCTCACTGAAACTCTTATCCCCGGGGTTTTATTCTATTTTTTCACATCCAATTCTTTCGAATCAAGAGAATTTCGTGCTAATATCAGAGCTTACAATATCATATTCACCTTCACTTCATTTGGAGTTACTCCTGACAAGCAACTAGCTTCCTTAAGATGTGGTGTATACACGTTTCGAGTTCCAGGCCAAGTTTATCATTATTTACCCTCATTGCAAACCACCAACAACCCCTGTTACTTCCAACTCTACTTCCATGACACTAGCAATGAGGTTCAAAACCGAATGGGCATCTTACCAGGGTTGCCCTCAAACATTGATATAGTTGAAAAGCTCTTGAATATGCTAAATGAAAATCCATACGCTTAATTTTTATGCCGACTAAAGGACTACCCTTCACTTGATGCACTTCAAGTTCAAATCACTAAACATGTTAACCTTGATCAACGAATTTACAATGCGTCTACATCCGATGAGGTTGCTGCAATATGGATTGAAGGAAACAATGAAAATATTCCTTTTGAGCGAGACATCATTATCGTGTCACACTCCGATCAACAACACCAAATAAGGCACTCTTTTGGATGTTTTGACCCATTATAGTATCCATTTGTTATTTCCAAAAGGAGAGGTTGGATGGCATCAAGACATAAAGTGATGGAATGATACCTCATCTACCACATTTATAAACATCCTAGCCTCCATACGTGCAATCACATGTACAAAGGACATTTTCTCATCAGAGCAAGAAGGTAGAGCCTTAACATAAAATATTTTTTAAATCTCATTCTTAAATTCAAATTTTATGACCTTTCAATAATTCTTCTTCTTTTCCAATTTCCACAACTGTACACTCTTTTAGGTGTTCATAGAGAGAGCTCATCCAAAGTATCATGCCGAGAATAATATGAACACAAATTGCAGATCAGAAATAATAGACAATCAACGTTGTTATTCACCGGCAAGCTACTACAACAATATTATGTCGACATGTACATAAAGTTAGAAACAACACGACTTGACTACTATCGTAACCAACAGAAAAAAATCAAAGGTGAATTATACCAAGGGTTGGTCGATAGCGTCACAACGGGTGAAACAAGAGCCAACATGGTAGGTCAAAGAATTGTTCTCCCGACATCATTCGTTGGTGGGCCTCGAGATATGTATCGTAGATACCTGGATGCAATGAATTTAGTTCAAAGATATGGGAAGCCAAATTTATTCATCACATTGACTTGCAACCCTGATTGGAAAGAAATCCTTGATAATCTTCATCCAGGACGGGTATCTCAAGATCGACCTGATTTAACTTCAAGATTATTTCGAGCTAAACTAAAGGACCTAAAGTATCAAATTTTAAAGAAAGAAATATTTGGAAAGTTCGCAGCGCATGTACATGTAATAGAATTCCAAAATAGAGGATTACCACATGCTCATATTCTGGTCATCCTAAAATAAGATTACAAGCTCAATACTCTAGATGATTATAATAAATTCTTTTATGGAGAGATACCTAATATTCACGAATACCCATATCTTCATGATGCATGGTACTTGCGAAGAATTGAATAAAAATAACCCCTGTATGATAAATGGGAATTATGAATTCCATTACCCTCGCAAATTCGCATCTACTACCTCTCAAGTCCAAGACTTATATCCTATTTATCGATGACGAAATAATGAAGACAAGTACGCGTGCACAGTAAGTTGTTAGACAATCGATGGGTGGTTCCTTACAATCCATATCTCCTTACAAGATATAATTATCATATCAATATTGAAGTCTGCTCGGGGTTAAAATATGTGAAGTACCTTTACAAGTACATTTATAAAGGGCATGATAAAGTGTATGTTCATGTTTCATTCAATGACAATGACACAACCACTATTGATGATATAAAACAATTACAAGATGCAAGATGGGTATCTGCACAAGAAGCTATTTGGAGAATTTTTGAATTCGAGCTAAATGAAATCAATCTATCGGTAATAAACCTTCAACTCCACTTACCAAATAAGCATACTATCACATATCGGGAGAACCAAAACTTAAATAATGTGCTTGACACGCTAAACATTAACAAGATAATGCTAACGAATTTATTCAATATGTGCTCTAGATTTAGCGAAGCACGTTAATATCTGTACAGGGAATTTCCTGAGCACTACGTATGGGACAATAAATAAAAAACTTGGTCTAAAAGGAAGAATAAACTCAATGCAATTGGTCGTGTGAATGGTGCAAATCCTGTAGAAGGGGAATGGTATTACTTAAGACTTCTTCTAAATCACATCAGAGGGCCGACATTATTTGAAGACCTTCTAACTTATAATGGAATCACTTACTTGACATTTAAAGAAGTCGCCCAAAAATGTGGACTGCTAGAATCAGATGATAGCATTGTAGATTGCCTCTTTGAAGCTTCCACTTTCCAAATGCCTGAAGCACGAAGGAGATTGTTAACAATTATTTTAGTTTATTGTGAGCCCGCCGATGTGAGAAAATTATGGGAAACAAACTTTGAGTTTTTATCGGATGATTTTAAAAGACTAATCCCACATTCGTTGGCTACACAAAAAGATTGCACATTAACTAGCATCAGCTTCTTTCTAGATTCAATGGGAAAATCGATTAAAGACTTTGACATGCCTCCATGTAGCGGTACACAATTATCATCCAACATCACCAATCGAATAGAAATTACAGATGAACTCCACGTCGAGACACCAGAAAAAGAATACGATTTCTGTATGCATTTCAATGAAGACAAAAAACATGCATACTTGGTTATACGCGAGAGGGTGATTGCTAGAAATTTGGGTTCCTTCTTCGTTGATGGGTCTGGTGGAACTGAAAAGACATATCTTTATAGAGTGTTACTTGTTGACATTAAAAAGTGAGGTTTGATTGCACTTGCTACAACAACATCAGGGGTAGCTGCATCCTTATTACATGGAGGTCGAACTGCACATTCTTGCTTCAAAATGCCTACCCTGGCCCCTGAGACAAGCTTATGTAACATTCCCAAGCAGAGTGGCACAACGGAACTCATACGATAAGCAGGGATCATAATTTAGGATGAAGCACCAATGGCAAAACGATTCGCAATTGAAACTCTTGATAGGACATTAAAAGATTTAATGAATAGCATTGAACCTTTCGGTGGCAAGGTGATTGTAATACCCCGTATTTTTATGGCTTTTAAATTTAGGGATTTATTAAATTTAATTGAGATAAATTAATTTAATATTATCCCCAGAAATTTGTTTTAAATATTTATTAGTGTGACGAGAGTTAGTAATTATTGGAAATTTGTTAATTTGTTAAATATTACTTATTGAGTAAAGTAATATGTAGAATTGAATTTATTAAAATTATCACGAGGGAATAATATGACAATCAGGGAAATTAAGTCAGGACGCGCCTGTATCGTGTCGGAACTAAATTATTATTATTATTATATGTGAATAAATTATAAATCATCCGTATAGTCATTTCGAGTACACCAACATGTCTGAAAGGGTCGAAATAGTCAGAAAAGTGTACCCGTGGATTTAGTTTGGGTCTCGGGGCATTTTTAGGCCTAATTGGCATCCCAAGAGGGTATAATAGTCATTTTGTATTTTTGGTAATTAAACCCATGAATTTACCTAGGATATATCAGCTAGTAGAGGTTATCTTTTTGGGTTAACAACCATAGAACATAAGAACGGCCATTAGAGAAGAAGGTGGAAAGCTTTTCAAGCAATCCAAGGCCAAGAACTCACTCGATTGCACTGCCACCACCACCAAAAGATAGATCGTACAACGAGGAACGCAACCATATCTTTTTCATCAACAAATCAGATCCTTGAATTCCCAGGCAAGTATCTATCTTGCTTTGTTTTTAGTTAATGTTTAACTCATGTTAGTTTAGGGCTGTTAAGAATATGTTTCATGGAAGAATTTGATAACTTAGAGACTTTAAATCACATGTTGTAGAGGAAGTAGATATATTCTGGACATCTCAATTACATGTAGAGGATTACCCACGAATTTGTATGGATTTAGAAGCAAGAAATCTGGAAAAGAATTAGAATAATGGAAGTTTCATGAAAAATTAGGATTCTTGATAATCATGTTAATTTGTCCCATTAATTCAATGCCTTTGATGAATTTGGACATGTTTCACGTAAGAAATCATGTATATAGGTATATATGACTGTTAGTAATCTTGTTTGGAAGTTTGGGGGATCATTAATGGTGTTTTGGAGATTTTTTTTTATGAAACCCGTAGGATGAATTTTGCAGATTTTGGGCAAGAACTGCTTGATCGATCGATCGACCAAGAGCATCGATCAATCAATGATCGATCGATCGACCCCCTTTCCACGATCGATCGATCCCTCCAAGAAAACTGCATATATTTCCCTTTTTGTTTAACCCGGATAAATTACATAGGAACCCTTAAATATCTTTTAAATAGTATAATGGGACATGAAGAGGACCAGTAGGGTCTAAGTAGACTCCATTGAGTGAAGTTTAATTAATATGGGATGAAATTGTGGGTTAACGGGAATATTTCATACATAGGAAATTGTGCGTACCATCACTAAAAGATTGAGACTAAAGATTTAGACCAAAAGGTAAGTGAGGGTCTACCTAATGAAATTATACTTAGTGAGAAAGAATACTTCGAGAGATGAGAAGTAAGTATGAAATAAATTATAAATGAGAATAAAAGAGAGGAGTCCGTTATGCGAGATAGTTGAGTAAAATTTATTCTAAGAACGCATAATAATAATTATAGGTCGTGGGCGAACCTAATTTAGAAAAATATGTATCTATATGTATGACTATGTGACTGTGAATATATTATGTATCTGTGTAAAAATCATACCCGGGCTACTTTCTATCACAGAGGTTTCCGCACTGGGACAGTCTTATCTCGATTGGACCTTTATGGGTGATATTGACTCGTACCCTAGAAGATAGTATCCTAGATACAGGCTATCTGAAAATAATAGTCAGATGTTCTAAGAGACGTGAGGGTATGTGATGACCTCTTAGGATTTGGAACTATGCTTCGCCTCCATTTGTATGTGTATTGTATTAATACAGTTCGAGAGTGATTTCGAACTAGTATTTCCCTTAGTGCGAGTGATACGGGGACTTGATAGCAGAGTTTTCCAGCACCAAAGATTTATGTGGTGTGCCGATAATATATATATTATATGAGTGACTAATATATGTATATACTTATGTATATGGAAGCTCTCACTTGTGCGTATAAGTAGTCAAGTAATGAAGCTTCAACTTTATTCTAAGTATTTGGGAACTTTATAATGGTACTGTGTTTTTTTTAAATAGCGTAAGAATCTTGAAGAGATTGATTTTCTAAACTAAATATCATAACCTTGTTATTTCTCGGGATAAAACTTTATGGAGAATAAGTGAGATAGACTTATGAGGTTTAGTAGTATTGTAGGCGTGCACACTAGATGAGAGGTGAGAATTCTTAAGAGAGTATCGCATACTAACATGGTTGTTGCATTAGTCGGTAAGCATTTTAAATACTTGCTAAACTATTTTTAAAACTGTTTTACATTCGGGCTCTGACCCATTTCCTGTTTTTCTCTCTCTCTTGTATATATATATGTATGCATTGCAGGTGCCCAGCCACAGGGAAGTTATACATATGTTATTTGGATTGGACGTGTTGCAGCTTATGTGGGAGTTGCAGGCCTTTGTTTTAAACGACCTCTTCATTGATTCAGTTCTTGTTTTAGTTCTTCATAGTTAGGGCATATGTCGCTCGATTTCCTATTTCGTTTGGTTTTGTCAAAGATTTATCTTTGTTTACATTTTCCAGTATTTATTACTCATTGGGAGTTAAATCTTGTCAGGATGATATCATGTATGGTTATTTGACTTGGTTTGGTTAATCTAGATGGATTAGTTCTTTTGTGTTGATTACTATATGTAGCACTTATGTGATTCTTAGACTAATGATTATTTAAAAAGGTTTTTAAGTTGGAATTAAAAAACTGAAATAAGACTTTAAATTGTTTTGACACTTGGCTTAATTATTTAGGGTGTTTAATTTGGAAATTTTATATTACGACAGTGATGTTAAGATTGAACCAACCGTTCACCTTGATTTTAATCTAATAAAGGAATGATCACCCGATATGTAATTAGACGGGGCGTCACAGGTGGTATCAGAGCATCAGGTTCTAGTGTCCTTTAGGATCTGTTTGGCTTATTTTGCTTCCAGCGTTACTTTGTTTGATATATAGCCCTATGTTTAGGATTGTTATTTTCTATGGTCAGATTCCATTCTCCAGCTATAATGTATGTATACTAGTGAATCTTAATTGCGTTCGGGCGTGTTCAAATAATGGCAGCCAAGGGCCGTTAGGCGGACAGCAGGAGGCAAGGCTTAGTTGAGGTTGTAGAGTATATCCGAGGATGATGATTGTAGTTAAGGTCACTCCTATTATGGCATGAGAAGCCAGGACTGTAAAGACGGCTAGGGCATAGCCTATGATTTCCAAATGCTACTATAGTCGAAAGAGGTGCAAGAGTAGACTCACCCAACGTGGTACGACTGTGAAAAAGTCAGAAGTAACATTGAAGAGAACTGTTAGTGGAAATTCTAGAAATGCAGAGATTATGTGTGTTAGCCAAAGGAGGTAACATCTCCAAAGGTTTGGACATATGACAGAGTGTGTCTAACTTAACGTGAAAATTTGGAGTAAAATTTTTCTTGGCTTGTCGAAACAAGGTTATAATGGTGGGAGTTAGCCACCACTTTTAGAAGTGGAATTCTATTTCTATAGATGGATCTTAGGTACAATTTGACCACATATTCCTTCATCAGATTTTTAGGATAAGATGTGAATGTTGTTATGAACTCATCACAGGAGGACCGAACAGAGGTCCATTTGTGAATATGAATCTAAACTGTTAGTGAATCTTGTATCGGAGGATGTAGATACAAATGGAGGAGAGGATTCCAAGTGGGAGATCGAATCGTAAAAATAGTTAATAACACTTAAAAGAAAATTCTGCTGGATGGTCAATTAAGAGGATGACATTGTCACACTTTGTCAATGGAGTTGATAATACTTCTTTGTGTGGGAGGCTAAAAGAATCGAAGAATTTAGTCAGGAATAAGACTGGATGAAACGGTGGTAGTGAAGCACCAGAAAGGGGGGATACCCATCAGGGGACCCATTTAAATGATTCGAATAGTTGAATTCTTATCAAGCGATGGTGAATTCAGTAAGGACTATTGAAGCCAGTAACATGTTCCTTAGGGTCAACAAGGCTAAGGGAACAATGGGGGTAGCCATCAAGAATCGAGCCTACCAAAGTTTGAGAGAAGGACAATCCTAATATGGTTAGTATGACAGATGATAAGTGGATTATATGTAGAGGTATTTTGTGGAGAGTGAAATTACGTGCGCTAATTTTTCCTGAAGCGAGTATAGGGGACAAAAGTATGGTGCCTCGTAAAGGACAATGATTAAAATAGTTTTTGTTTTGGTTTGGACATGCGTGTTACGTCCGGAGACCATTTGTGCAGTCAAGGCGATTGTCAAGGTAGAAGTATGAGTTTTATCCTTAGAGGAGAGGCATGTTTTATGTGACACGAGCGAGTCACTATATTTGATTTATTGTTAGGTTATCATGTGAGACGAGTTTAATGCGTATAACTATAAACATTATTATTATGTGAATATTTTCCCTAGTGTAGCGGGATTGTCTTTAGTGCTATCCGCGGAGGTGTGACACCCCGCCTAATCAAATACCGGGTGATCAGTCCTATACCAAATTAAAACAGGAATCCCAGTTGGTTCATCCTTAGCATCACTGTCGAAAAACTTACTAACCACCTAGTATTCCAAAAGCTGGTGCCAAATTTTAACTTTTTAATTACACAATACAGTACATGCGGAAATAAATATAAACCATTCACACAACTGAAATTAAATCAACTGAATAATTAATTAAATAATTTGCCGAATAAACCATCGGCCACCAAAGTGAATAATCCAAGAACAATTAACCTACAATAGAAATAAACACATCTAAAAATGCAACTGAAGAGTCTGGTCGACATGCCCTAAGGAAACTGAAACTGATAAATGATTCCTACTCTAGGAAGGAATGAACGATGCGTCTAATCCAAACTCCTGCTAGAATCCACATATGCCGCAGCTCCGTGTCCCTGGAATAGAATATCAATCCTGGCGTCCCTGTGGCTGGACACCTAAAAGGTTTTGAAAATAGTTTTATAGCAAGGGTTAGAACCCAAAACATTTTGAAAATATTTAGCAAGTGAATTAACTGCAGTAATTTAAAATGCATGAATGCGCTTCATATTTAAGTTAGTGTCGCACTCCCTTGAGGACATACTCACTCCTCCACTAATGTGTACACCTAACGATTACCTTAACCCCACCTAGTTGTACTACCCCGTCCAATTAGTCCTGGATTATAATTTATTGCACCAATTAACTTAATTAATTTCTTTTAAATCATAACATATAACCGTGACACAAGTTATATAAAGTACATACATAACACATTGTATTATTTCCCACATATAATATTTACTACCATTATATGCGTACCTTTACTAAGAACAACCACCCATATATATATGTACATCCATCCCTCCGAGTATACCCTCACTGGATGATTCCCTCTAAAGTGCTATCTCACTAGGCGTGCTCACATAACCTAGTTACCCGAGTTGGAATCGCTCACTAGCCTGGCCCAAAATATAAACGTAGTGGAGACGGTCATATTCCTTCCCTGAAAGTGAGATAAGCCCCTCACCCATATACTGGATGCTATGACCTGGGGATATACTCATCCTACTCCTCAAGCTAGGGGATTCACCCACACCGCGCAACCTCCCTTGATAGCACTAGAGTATATAATTTAAATAAATATGTAGTCACTGATATTTAATAGCACACACAATACACACACACACAAATATATATATATATATATACACACACACTATCACTACACCATATATATATAATATAAACCCCGGCTTTACCTTGTACTCAAAATCCCGTAACACTAGCCTGTAATTTCTCGAGTCTCTGGCCCGACTCAACTTAATTAATTTTCTCACTTATTAATTTTTCATCTCCCCGAGTCTATGGTCCGACTCTAATTTATTTAATTCACACATCAATTAATATAATATTTCCCCCGAGTCTATGGTCCGACTCTAATATAAATACTTAACATATTAATCAATATAATACTTGCCCGAGTCTATGATTCGACTCTAATTTATTTAATTTACACATCAATCGATTTAATACTTGGTGTCGCCCAACCATCATACCCGGACTCGCTCACTTGGCCCGTACCATCGTTAATACCCGATTCTATATTTCACTCCATAACTAATTAATTACTCCTCATTTCCTTTAATAATGTAGTGCCACTAAACTACAATACCCGGATATTTTTCCTCGGTCCAAAATCAATACTTACGAATTATTTTTCGAAATTTATTCATCTCATATCATACAATTATCACCCTCCTAAACCCAATTATATCCCCTTATAATTGCTAAGGAATATACGCTACATATGCATTTATCACTAAATAAGAAGTAGGAGAAAAGTATAAATTAATTTCCCTTTATATAAAGTTGGTCGTACTGCCAAAATTCTGGGACCATCGATCGATCGATCCCCTGGGTCGATCGATCGATCGAACATGTATTCTTCTTCTCCAACTTGCTATTTCAGCCATTAACGAAAATTTAAGCTTTCTTATCTCAAGTTTCAGTCCCAATACATCATATCCATCATCTTTATACATTTATTATGAACTCTAATCATCGTTTAAACCTTTTTGCATCAATGATTTTCATAAATCTTCACCCACCCAAGAACGCAAATTTCCATGGTAAAATCCCAATTATTATTCACAAATATGATCCCACCATCTCAATAAATTCATCTCTAACACTGGTGTTCTATTATGGTTCTCATGTCAATCAATACTGAAGACTTCTATAACATCAATTGGACTGTCAAATCACTAAACCGATTAAATTTATAAAAACCCATTTCATCCAATAGCCCACCCAAAAATGAATTTAGGCTTACACCTCCCATAATATGAATTGATTATCATCTATTTTAGAATCACAACAGTTAATCACTTGCCTGAAATCGTTCGTAGAGTCTGAACCGTTGTAAGGAATGGTTTGAGGACGAACCCTCACTTTGTCCCTCGATTTGTCTCCAAAAAGGTCCCCAATTTGTTTCTTGAATAGATTTATCTGTTTCTCTCTCAAACCCTAGGTTTAGAATTGCTAACTGCCGTTCAATAAGTCCCTTAATTAGGTTAAAAACCCCTAATCCCGTTTTTGGCCACATGGGCCTAATTAAAATGGTCTGAATCACCCCGTGTGGGCCCGACTATGCCCAAAAATTCCCCGAGACCCGATTACTACCCCGAGTACTATTTTCTGACTATCTCAACTCTTTCAGACTCAATCGCGCACTCAGAATTGTCATCCGAAATACTTTATAACGTTCTCCCATTTTGACCTCAAAATGCGACACATAAAATTTCGAACAATTAAACTTAAAGTCGCTAAATATAAATAATTCTTCCCACTTAAATAAATTCTCCAAATCATAAATTTAAGTTTCTCCAAATTAAATATTTTTATATCTCCCAAAAATAATTAAATACTAAATCCTCAAAATTACGGGGTGTTACATACTCCCCTCCTTACAAAGGAATTTCGTCCTCGAAATTAAGATGAGCCTAGTGTTCCAAGCTTCGAATATCACTCCCTAGTCCCGTGTCTCTAAGATCGCTACATCTATCTCTCCCTCTTCTAATTATGAGTTACACAAATATGTGTTTTAATTAACCAGGGCGCCCATACACCCTGTACCCGTGCTTAACCGCACAAAAGTTACTTTAATTAACCAGGGTGCCAATACACCCTATCCCCATGCTTAACCGCACGAAAGTTACCCGACGATGCTAGCCGTCGCCCGTAATATGACATTCCAACGCTTAGTCATATTACACACACACACACACACACATATATATATATATATATATATATATATATAATGTTCAGGGTACCCAACCCATGTACTAATGACCAAATATCTCCCCACTTCCAATGTTTCGCTAAGTTTCATGCGTGGGACATCACGCAAAGCGAAATCCAAACAAGGAACCTCCCGATACACTACTACCTAACATTGTCGGTCATTGTGATCCGTTAGACCCTCAGTCCATAGCACGTATCCTCAAATACTTGTCTCTTAACACAAAAGCATACACCCTACCCTTATGCTACAAAAGACAATATAAAATACCGCTCCCTTACTATCACTAGTTCTTGCGCAAAATAAACCCCGAGCTATCTGTCTCTGCTCGAAAATAAATCTAACTACCATGATTCACTTCAGTAAACACCCCTACTTACCGGGATAAAATATGAGAACAAAAGACTATGACACCTCACCTAATTAACCCCGGGTGATCAGTCCTAAATTAAATTAGAACAGGTTTCTCGGTTGGTTCATTCTTAGCATCACTGTCGTCTTTTTAAATACTAACCACCTAAGTGAGAAAATTAGACTGGTGCCAAGTTTTATCTTTTATTAACTTACATGAAATTCTCATGCGGAACAAAATAATATAACAATCACAGTTAACTGAAAACAACCATTCACTATTAATTAACTGACCGAATAAACCATCGGTTCGAAATCCAACAAAAGTAAAGACAAGTAATAAATCTCAACAGGTCTGACAAGAACTAAATAAAAACTGTGAGCAACATGCTTGAATAACTGATAAGAAGTCTCTACACTAGGAATGAAAAGAATGAGGTGCCTATCAAGCTCCCGCAACATCCACATATGCTGCAGCAACTGATCCCTGAAATAAGTTAAGCCTGGCGTCCCTGTGGCTGGACACCTAAAAGGTTTTTAAAAATTTTTATAGCAAGGGTTAATACCCAAAACATTTGGAAAAACATTTAGCAAATGATTAACTTGCAGTAATAATTAAATATGAACGCTCTTCATATTTTAGTTAGTGCTGCACTACTAACGCCTTAATTAATTTACCTAGTTATTTATCTCTTAACTAGATAACTGATATAACCCCTTTCAACCACCCTACTCTAACCGAGTATGCCATAATTATGATTTTTAAGTTATTATCAACATCAACTTAATTAATCATTTCCCCTTTTTAATTTCATATAACTTCCACACATGTTATACATATAATACAATTCATGTTCTGTATTAATTAGCCAGTATATAATTATTTACCTAATTATATACTTATAGTCATATTACAACATTCACAAACATGCTGAAATAATGATTAATAATAGTATCCTCCCGATTAATATCTCACCGGATGTAAATTCTCTGAAGTGCTATCCCACTAGGTATATTCACATAACCTAGTTACCCCAAGTCAGACTCGCTCGCTAACTTGGTTAATACATACATGTTGGAGGCGATCATATTCCTTCCCCGAAAGTGAGATGCCCCTCACCCATATAACGGACGCTATGACCTGGGAATATACTCTCCCTACTCCTCAAGCTAGGGGATTCATCCACTACGTGGAATCTCCCCTATAGCACTGGAGTATTTAAAAATAATATCTAACCACTGATATTAATGCACACCCATATATATATATATATATATACTATCACACACACCGTATATATATAAATATAAAACATCCCGGCTATACCGCGTACTAAGTCCGTAACACAAGCCTATTCAAATTATTATGAGTTTATGGTCCAACTCTAATTATTAATTAATTCGCACATTAATTACTTTTGGTGTCGCCCCAACCAATATATTCGGACTTACTCTCTTGGCCCGAAATAAAACAACAACCGAGTCTAAATTCCCGAGTCTAAATTAATTAGCTTTCACCTAAATAAATTCAACGTCTTGGTATCGCTCAACCAATAACCTCGGACTTGCCCATTAAATCCATCTTTAATTATTTTGAAATATTATTCTCACAATTTAATCATAGTGTGTCACACCTAAATTTTTTCCATGTCCCAATTAATTTCCCTCACAATTAATTAGTTTGTAACCCTATATTTATTTCTCATTACATAAGGCATGGGAAAAGATTTGAACTTAATTTTCCCTTATATAAACAAACTGGCTGAACTTCCAGAAATTTCCGACCTTTGATCGATCGAACAGGTTATCGTCTTCTCCAAGTGGTCTGTTTCAGCAATGGACAAAACTCTAAAAACCCTAACTTCTTCTACCAGAAAACCCAAGACTTCTCATCAATAACATATATCAAAAGCCTCATAAGGGATCCCCATAATGTCCACAAACATCATTAAATTGTCTGTTCTCTACTGTTTTCATAATTTCGGGACAAATCCATTTTAACCCTTAACCCATTTTAAAATCAAATCTCTGTCTCAAATTCGTTTCTAGTTCATTCGGATTACATCCTACCAGATATATATAAACTATTCTCAGATTACACATGAAATTCTACACAATTCAGAAATCAGAATATTGGTTTACAAACCCCATGTTTATACCCTTTAAATCCCAAAACCAATTTTAATTACTCACATCACATGAATATGAATCGAAAAGCAAATTAAATGCTACAGCAAGTTAACACGTGCCTTATGATTCGTAGGGTCTGATTTGTATTTGTTAATTCCCAAGGTTGAAGATGAAGTCCCTTGTTTTTGCTCCTTTCTTTGCCTCCCAATTTGCCTTTAACTCTCTCTTAGGGTTTCCCTCACCCACTAAGTATTTATCAACTCTAATGAGTCGTTCTCTATTTCCTTATAATTGTTTAATTAGGCTAAATCCCATCTTTTTCCTAATGGGACAAGCCCAAGTGAACCAAATGCCCCCGTATGGGCCCGGCTATGCCTAAAAACGTCTCGTGACCCATTTACTACCTCCGGGTATACTTTTCCAACTATCTCGGCCCATCCGGACTCAATCGTACTCTTAGAATTGGCATCCGAATTAATTTATAAAAATCCTTATCTCACGCCCAAAATAGTCTATACCGACTCCCGGCTGCGATAAGTACATATCCCGTCATAAATACCCGAAATGACGTTAATAAATTATTACTATTCATTTAGTAATTAAATTTCCCTAAATATTAACCATTCACTCCCCGATTAATATTTAAATATAAATTGCTATAATTAATTCAATTAAAATTACGACACACAAGTAATTTGAATTCCCTAATTAATTAAATATTAAATGCATAAAATACGGGGTGTTACAAAGACCTCATTATGTGTCTATCGCACCATGCAATACAACATATATACACACATATATATAGGCTAGACGCCCTCTCAGGGGATACCTAGTAAAAAATCATACCCTGGTGTCACGAACACCAAAACTTACCCCCACTATCCACAATAGTTCAAATCCATCGCTATCCAGCCGATATTTGGGAAAATTATCAACCCTACTCCCATAATTCTTGAAAGTAGTAACCCCTCGCATAATTCAAACCTTCTCTCGGTGTACACCTCCACTCTCCCATGGATAACACCAAAGAATTCCGCTACCCCACAATTTTTTTATCTACATACTATGGCTGCTACAGCCAACACACTCACTAAATCCGACTCACTTGCGAATTCTAGTGAAAAATAATTTTATCTTGTGACACCTTCACTGTCACCCAAAAACTACCCCATGCCTATAGGATAAAAAGATAATTACCTCCATACTCTAGCTGCAATGGCTGATCCTTGGGTTCCTGAGCAGCTCCCCCCTGCCCGAGCGCATGCATGACTTGTTGTAGTGGTTGTACATCCAGGACCTTTTTCTTTAGTTGACCCCTGCCTAGATTAAGACAATATCTCTTCCCGTGTCCCTCTTCTCCACAAACAAAACACCTCCTAATAAATTCACCCTGCCACTGATCCCTTCCTTGCTAGCCTTGTCGGAAGTCCTGGCCATCCTGTTGATAGCCCCCAGATTTAAATCGCTTGGCCTGATTCCCCTGCCAAAATCCTGCCCTGATGTCCCCCTATTTGTTGCTAGGATACCCCTAGGTACTGTTCCCTCTCGCTTTATCCGACTGGATGGTTTCCACCCCCTCCTGATTTCTTTCACGTGGAAGTGATATTCCTGGTAATGCTGGTGTGATGCATTAACGCTATCTGTATAAGCTACTAATGCGAGATTACCAATCAAATGTTGTCAGCTCCTCCAGACTAACCCATCCCTGAACCTTTATTTCTTTCTTTCTTCATTGCTTACCTCATCCGATACAAAATTTGCCAAACGAGTGAATTCTTCCTCGTAATCGGCCAGTGAACGGTCCCCCTGCGTCACCTCTCTAAATTTTCTCCTCATTTTGGTCTCCACTGCTGGCGAAAAATACTTACGGTCGAACTGCACCCAAAAATCTGCAATAGCTAATGTATCCCTTTCCTCAACTGTGGTGATCGACTCCCACCACTATAGCGCTGCTCCCACTAACCTAAAAGTGGCTAGCATTTGCTTCTGCACCTCATTGCAATCTACCATTCCGAGGTAACGTTGGATATCTCTCTTCCACTGACACGCTAGCATCACATCTGAACCCCCTCAAAACTCTGGCGGGTGCCGTTTTTAAAAAACCTCTCGTACTAACTGCCACCCCCATGGCCCCGGGTGGGCCTGAGCATCCGGTACTACTAACATCTGTGGCTGATCTCGTGGAAAGTACCTTGCCATTGCGATCATTGTTGCTTCAACTACCTGCGCCACTAATTCAGTTACCTGTGCTGCCGAAATCATCTCTGGAAGTTATTGCGGTAACTCTGTCTCTTGATGAGCCTCTATAGTCTCATCTACCCCTGCTTCCCTAGATGCTCTATCTATCCTGGGCGGCATCTGAAATGAGAATCGAATCATATGAGTTCACCCTCAAATATAAATTAATTGGCAGAAGAACGTAAATGTGCATACGTATGAGAATACAACAATCCTATGATAGGGTTCTACATCAAAGAACGCTAAGCTGAAATGTAAAAATCCGCACAGATCCTAAGGACACTAGAACCTGATGCTCTGATAACCATCTGTGACACCCCACCTAATCAAATAGTGGGTGATCAGTCCTATATCAAATTAAAACAGGAATCCCAGTTGGTTCATCCTTAGCATCACTGTCGAAAAACTTTTTAAAACTTACTAACCACCTAGTATTTCAAAAGTTGGTGCCAAATTTTAAATTTTTAATGAAACAAAATAATACATTTGGAAATAAATATAAACCATTCACACAACTAAAATTAAATCAACTGAATAATTAATTAAACAATTTGCTGAATAAACCATCGGCCACCAAAGTGAATAATCTAGGAATAATCAACCCACAATAGAAATAAATACAACTAAAAACTGCAACTGAAGAGTCTGGGTGACATGCCCTAAGGAAACTGAAACTGATAAATGATTTCTACTCTAGAAAGGAATGAACGATGCGTCTAATCCAAACTCCTGCTAGCATCCACATATGCCGCAGCTCCTTGTCCCTAGAATAGAATATCAATACTGGCGTCCCTATGGCTGGACACCTAAAAGGTTTTGAAAATCGTTTTATAGCATGGTTTAGAACCCAAAACGTTTTGAAAATATTTAGCAAGTGAATTAACTGCAGTAATTTAAAATGCATGAATGCGCTTCATATATAAGTTAGTGTCACACTCCCTTGAGGACATACTCACCCCTCCACTAATGTGCACACCTAACTATTACCTTAACCCCACCTAGTTGTACTACCCCAATACTGAACGATAGTGCAATTGGAAAAATGTATGTGTACGAGGTTTGAGGATTGTGATTGTAAGGACATTTTTATCATGTCCTGAAAAGTTATCATTTTCATATGTCGTACGCCAGTTCAATGGCACGTCTCTACACGATCTCTCACGACGGCCTCAATTCGAATTTTGAGAATCAAGAATTTATTATCTCCATTATGTGTCCCTCACCTGCCTCAACGACTTCACGTTCCATGATTTTAGGCACGCAATGCAAGTGGTACGTAAGAGAAGTCAAAAGCAGCAAAATAAGGCAAGATAAGGACGTTCAAGGGCAATTTGGTAATTTTACAGCCATCATACGGAGGATCGGTTAACTAGAAATTGAAGAGCTTGCCAAAACAAAGATACTAGAAGAAACGGCACCTCAATCCGAGCTACAGTGAACAAGTTATGGCCTTTTTAAAATGGAGAGATTTCCAAGAAAAAGACTTGGGAAAAATGCTAAGTGTTTAAGTCATCTTGTCCAGCGATTTTTTCCGAACCCAGGGCCGAACCGATTCGGGGGGCGAACCAATTCACAGGGTACCGAAACCGGTTCGGGGTACCTATATGCTGGATAGAATTTTAGAGTTTTTAAAACGTGGAACTCTTCATCTGTTTCCCTATAAAAGCCAATTTCGGGGGAGTTATTTTTTAAGACTTATATAGACGAATTTTAGAGTCTTAATACCTCAAGTCTTCACCTTTTTGAGTCCCAAGACTCATGTTTTGATTCACACATCTTTGCCAAACCTTTGTGAATCCGTTTGCAACCCAAATACACCTCCGTGTGTCTGTTCATACTCTTGTGGAGAGGACCGTTCTTCTTCTTCATTGCTGCCCTCCTGGAAAGGGAAACTTTCAGCTGCCGACTACAGATCCGACACCCGCGGGTAACTCTGTGTCACTGTATTTTCATTGTAATTTGAGAAATTGTATGTTACAATATTATAATGAAAATAAATGGTTTTTCCCCTTTGGGGGATTTTTCCTCACTTATGTGTGTTTGAATGTTCTTGCATGAGTTATCATCTTATTCCATCACATATAGATGCATGTTTAGGACTTAATTGATAAAAAAATGAGTTTAATTAAATAATATTTCTATTTGAACGCATGCACACTCTTTCAAATTGGTATCAGAGCCAATTACACAACTTTACCGTGTAATTTTCCGCAAAATTTTTCTAAGATATCAATTTTCAGAAAAATTGATTTTTGAAAACGAGTGTGTTCATAATGGAGAAATTATATAATAAAATGCCAGTTTTTGACGGGACAAACTATGCATATTAGAAAGCCCGCATGAGATCTGTATTAAAAGCCATTGATGAACGAGTCTGGATTTTGGTAGAAAGAGGGTGGACTCCTCCCTCCGTCACTGTTGAAAATGTGACAAATTTAAAACATGTCACCTCTTGGACTGAAGATGAATTTAAATGGTCATCCTTTAATTCTAAGGGTCTAAGTGCTATTTCTGGGTTTGTTACACCTGATGAGTTCAAACGCATAATGACGTGCACCACGTTAAAAGAGGCATGGGATGTTTTACAACTCACCCATGAAGGTGCTAATGCCGTTAAAGAGTCTAAATTGCAAAATCTAACAACTCAATTTGAAACCATCACCATGCATGAAACTGAATGTTTTGAGGATTTTTATGCTAGGCTATCTGACATTGTTAATACTAGCTTTAATATTGGTGAACATATTCCTAATGCTAGAGTTGTTAAAACGATTATTCGTTCCCTTCCTAATCGTTTTATCCCTAAAGTCACTGTGATAAATTCTATGGGTAATTTAAATACGCTAAACATTGGAGGAACTTGTAGGAGACTTGCAAACATATGAAATTGATATGTTTCCTAAAACTGCTAAGACTAAATATAAGGGAATTGCACTTAATGCCCAAGAAAGAAAGAGTGAGAGGTCGGCAAGAAAGAGGGGAGAGTCATATAGAAAAAGAGAGAGAGATACGTCAGCAACTGAGTGCAATTTTGACTTAGATGATTTGGCCCTTTTCGCAAAACATTTCAAGAGAATTCTCAAATTCAAGAAAAATGGTAATTTTAAAGATAAAAAGAAGTTTAAGAAATATAAGTTTGAAAAGAAAAATGAAAAAGCTTTTAAATATCCTCCTAAGAAAGAAAGTGAGAGGTGCTTTGAGTACGACGGTAGGGGTCATAGATCCTTTGAGTGTGCCATACGTCTGAACAGAGAGAAAGGGAAACTTGTCCTTAATGCTACCCTTAGCGACGACAGTGAGGTCGATTCGGTGGACTCGGGAGATGAGTCACCGCATGAGTGTAACTTCACCACATTCATGGCTAGTCATATGAGTACTTCCAGTACTCCTCACGACGATGAGGATGCTGCATCACAGGGACGCCTCGACAGTGAGATCGATGTGAGTGAGGGGGAGGATGACACAAGTGAGAGCGAGAGTGATATTCAACTTGCCTATGCTGAGTTATATTCTGAGTCATTTAAAACTAAAAAGCGTAACAAAGCGTTAGTTCTTAAGATCACCCGTTTAGAGGAAGATTTAAGAAAAGTGAGAGAGAGTCCTCCACCTGCACCACCCTGAGAGAGAGAGTCTGCCTGTGTTGAGAAAGAGAGTTTATTTAGAGAGAGAGAAAGTTGTTTTGAGAAAGAGAGAGGGGACTTGACTAAACAAGTGGCTAGTCTTACGAGTGAGCTTCATTCCTCCATGGAGACTCGAAAGAAACTTGAAGCCCTTATTGCCCAGCTTACTCATAATCTGGAGAGAGCACGGGAAGTCAAGGTACAAATCGAGGACAAATCTGGGAAAATGGGAAAGTTTCTCCTCGGCCCCGCTTTAGGTTTTGGTGATAGGCAGGGAATAGGTTATGATGGTTTCTCCATGTATAAAATTACACTTGGACCAGTTCCTGAGTTTACTACGACTCCTTATGGCCATCGTCAAAAACCTCGAAGGAGAGTTCGATCAAGAAAAGCAAACCAAGGTCCGCCTTTGACTGTATTCTTTTGTACTTATAGCAAAAGAAAAGGCCACCTCAGGGAGTTTTTCTATAGTATGGGTCGAACACGATGTACTACTGCTCCACCTCAGCATACTGATGATTTTACCAGCCAGAGAGAGCGAGTTGAGTTTTTAGTTGCCACGTCTCAGAGTTTGATGGAGGAATTCCCACGGATGTCTTTGCCGTTAGTGAATGCTTCTAACATTCCAGCTAAAACCAACAACAACAAAGGTAAACAAAAGGTTACCACTTCTTGGATACCTAAGAAAGATAAAAAGGCCTTTGTTGTTCATGTCGCTCTCAAAGCATATAGTACCTCACAGTGGTATTTTGACAGTGGGTGTTCCAGACATATGACAGGTGATGCCTCATTTTTTACATCTCTTGAGGATTATCAGGATGACAGAGTCACCTTTGGAGATGGGATCAAGTTTAGCATTGTAGGATAAGGTTCTGTAGAGTTACCCGGATTTCCTAAGCTAGAGAATGTTTTATAGGTCAAAGGTTTGAAAGTAAACCTTCTCACTTTGCAGTAAAGTTTGACCGGGACGCGTGTAATATCTACAATCAAGCCGGTAAACTTTTAGTGCAAGGGGTGAGGACCGAGGATAATTGCTATGGGACTATGCCTATTTCCTCACTTGTTTGTAATAGCGCCACGATCACTCCTATGGATCTGTGGCACCAACATCTAGGCCACGTAAATGTTAAAGATCTTACTCGCTTAGCTAAAAAGGACCTAGTAAGTGGCTTACCATCTCTTGGAAGGACAACTTCGACGGTTTGTGGACCCTGTCAGTTAGGAAAACAAATTCGTAGCACCCATAGGAAGTTGCATTCCATTACCACCTCTCGTATACTTGAGCTTATTCACATGGATCTTATGGGTCCCACTCGTACTGAGAGTCTTGGTGGTAATAGGTATATCCTCATGATGGTGGATGATTTCCCCAGATACTCTATTATAGGCTTTCTAAGGGATAAATCTGATGCTGTAGAGTTTTTAACGACCAAGTGCCGTGTCCTGCAAAATCAACATGCAGTCACTATTAACAGGATACGTAGTGACAACGGCACTGAGTTTAAGGAAGCAAAGGTAGATATTTATTGTGATATACTTGGGATCAAACATGACTTTTCTGCTGTGAAGACTCCTCAGCAAAATGGGATTATTGAGAGAAAGAATAGAACGATCTAGGAAATGTCTAGATCTATGCTTTTAAGTGGTAAGGTTTTTAGGAGATTTTGGACAGAGGCAGTGTCTAATGCATGCCACACGGTGAATAGGGTTTACCTACGTCCACACACACTTCAAACACCTTATGAGTTGTGGACTGGCAAGAAACCCAACCTTGCATATTTTTGTGTTTTGGGGAGTAAATGCTACATCCTACGGGATATAGAGCAATTAGAAAAGTTTGACTCCCTAAGCGACGAGGGAATACTGTTGGGATATTCATCGAATAGTAGAGCGTACCAGGTTTTTAATATGAAGAGCTCTAAGGTTATGGAGTCAATCAACGTCATCGTACAAGATGACGAACCTTCGATGTTTATTGATTCTAAACTTCAGTATGAGGATGAGGATGTTTCTGGCAGTGATTTACTTGTACCTCACCCACACTCTGTGTTAGGGGACACACCTGCTTGGGTTCGCAAGAGTCATGATCCTTCTGCCATTATTGGTGATCCCACTCTAGGGGTCAAGACTCGTGCTCAGCTAGAGAACGTTGTCAGCCATTTTTGCTACACATTCAAAGTCGAGCCCAAGAATCATAAAGAAGCACTCAAGGATGAACACTGGATATCTGCTATGCAGGATGAGTTGCTTCAGTTTAAAAAGAATAATGTCTGGGAACTAGTTCCCCGACCTAGTTAGACTAATGTGATAGGTACCCGTTGGATATTCAAGAATAAAATGGATGAAAATGGTACTATAATCAGAAACAAGGCTAGGTTGGTCGCTCAAAGCTACACACAGATAGAAGGTGTAAACTTTGGGGAGACATTTGCTCCTGTTGCGAGGCTTGAGTCCGTCCGTCTATTACTTGCCATCGCATGTCATCTGCGCTTCAAGTTATATCAGATGGATGTCAAGAGTGCCTTTCTGAATGGCATTCTACATAAGGAGGTTTACGTGGAACAAAAAAAAGGGTTTGAAGATCCTCAGCACCCGGAGCATGTCTACTATATGAGGAAAGCCTTGTATGGTTTGAAGCAAGCACCCCGTGCTTGGTACGGGAGGCTTACTTCTTATCTCTTAGCCCGTGGCTTCAAGAGAGGGGGAGTTGATATAACATTGTTCATCAGGAGAGATGACGATGCTATTTTGGTTGCCCAGGTCTATGTGGACGACATAGTCTTTGGATCCACGTGCTCTCAACATGCTCATCACTTTGAATAGGAGATGAAAAGTGAGTTTGAGATGAGCATGGTTGGTGAGCTTACTTTCTTCCTTGGTCTCCAGGTTCGTCAGCTAGAGGATGGGATGTTCATCTCCCAATCCAAGTATACTAGAGACCTAGTGAAGAAATTTGGTTTAGACTTCGCTAAGCATGCACGTAAACCTATGAGTACTTCTATCAAGCTTAGTAAGGACACTTCAGGCAAGGACATAGAGCAAACCTTGTATCGGAGTATAATAGGTAGTCTTGTCTACTTGACTGTCAGTCGTCCCGACATAGCCTTTAGTGTTGGAGTTTGTGTGCATTATCAGGCATCCCCAAAAGAGTCACACTTACTCGCTCTAAAATGTATTATTAAATACGTAAGTGGGACTCTCTCATATGACATTTGCTATTCCTTTGATACTAATGACCATTTATTCGCCTATTCGGATGCCGATTGGGACGGGAATGTAGATGGTTGTAGGAGCACTTCTGGTGGGTGTTTCTATTTTGGTTCTGCTCTTGTACTCTGGTTGAGCAAGAAGAAAAACTCCATCTCTTTGTCCACTACGGAGGCTGAGTACATTTCGATCGGGAGTTGTTGCACGCAATTCTTGTGGATGAAGCAGATGCTGGAGGATTATGGGATTTCACAGGACACCATGGCCATTTCCTGTGATAACACGAGCGCGATACACATATCCCGTAATCCAGTCCAGCATTCACGCACAAAGCACATCAGGATACGCGAGCACTTTATACGTCAGTTAGTTAAGGAGAATGTCGTATCCTTGAGTTTTATTCCCACCGACCGTCAGTTTGCCGATATTTTCACGAAACCTTTAGATGCCCTTAGATTTGAAAGTCTTAGGAAGTCTTTGGAGATTTTCACAGTTGACTGAAGGGTTGGTCCGTATCTAGCATAGGATGCATTTTTTACTCATATCATCTGATGCCTATTGCTAGATTGTATCATATGTTTTGTTTTTTTATTTTTTTTAATAAAATTCCAAAAGATGTTTTCTTTTTATAATTTTTTTTTAGAAAAGCTCAAAAATATTTTTATTTTGATCAAATTTTGAAAAATCCAAAAAGATTTTTGTATTTTTTTTGTGAATGAGCATTTACGATAGCCGAGTCACAATTTCATTTCATTTATCCATGTGACTGTTTGATAGTGTTTTGAGACGCTACATCATTTCATTCACGTGCTTTACATTATTTGGAGTCTTTGAGATGTGATTAGTGATATATTTCTACATGTTTGACTCCTATCTCCTTTATTGCACACATGCACGGCTATATTTGATTATTGCACTTGTCTATCACATATTGGCCTGAGTGTTTTCATCTCAATTCTGTCTATACAACGTACAATATGCGATAAAACTTGACAAGATTGGAATGCATGTAAAAACCATTTTGGTGAGACTGTGTGTTTATTTGAAAATGGGGAGGGGTTGCGAAAGGTAGTTTTCTATCCTTTGCGCAAAAGCCACCATTAAAAAGGACCTAAAAAATTGAGGAATTTTATTATTCGAGGTCCAAAGAGGTTAAAAGAGCCCGAAAAATTTAAAGCCAATAAAAAGCATTTCATGCCAAATATGGGCCACTAGGTTTCACCATCAATTCTCCAAAGTTTGAGAATTTAGATTACCTCTAAAAGAAAATACTTATGAGGGAGTTTGGTTGGAGATATTTTAACGGGTATGCACTTCCTTGAAAGTCCTGAAAAAGCATGAAATCGTTTTGGACGTTATTGGTGTGAAAATCACTTTGAGCTTTGATTTGTTGATTTGATTGAGTCAATGTCTCTTATTTCCATTATTTTAACACCAAAGGAAGATTTTGAGTTTATTCGTTAGGAGCATTCGATATTCATCGTGCACATATGTTATGTTTGTATGCATTGATTTTTCTATCGAATTTGTTCACTCCCATACATTTACGCTATCATCGACTTGGTTGTTTTGTGCTCGTTCATGGCGTGTTTCCTTGTTTTTATATACTTTGTGTGAAAAATTTTGAAAAATTCAAAAATAGAAAGTTTATTACCTTGTGACATTCTTCATGTACATCTATTTTTGCCTCTCATATTTGTTTATTTGGGGACATCATAAAAAGGGGGAGAAAGAATTACCATATTATGGGGGAGTAAGAATTATCATATTCAGGGGGAGTTTTGAGTTTGAGGATCTATTTTATATTGGTATCTATGTTTAGCTCATTTCAAACTCGATATGTCACGTGGTATTTGCTTTTTCTCATGTGTGTAGGTACTACATTATGATCTCTGAATTGCACACCCTGATGAGAAAAAACTTTGAATGTATTGAAGATTTAAAGAACAAACGATGAAGACTTATTCATTTTCATCTTTCCAGTTTTGGGTTCATGGAAGGGTAGATTTGTATAGGCAAATTTGTTACTCGATAATTCAGATTTTTTATGTATGCACCGGTATAGACATAGGGGGAGATTTGTAAGGACATTTTTATTATGTCCGAAATGTTATCATCTCTATATGTCGTACATCGGTTCAATGGCACATCTCTACACGATCTCTCACGACGGCCACAATCCGAATTTCAAGAATCAAGCATTTATCATCTCTATCATGTGTCCCTCATCTGCCTCAACGACTTCACGTTCCATGATTTTAGGCACGTAATGCAAGTGGAACGTAAGAGAAGTAAAAAATAGTGAAATAAGGCCAGATAACGAAGTTTAACGGTAATTTGGTAATTTTACAGCCTCCATCCAGAGGATCGGTCAACTGGAAAGTTTAAGAGCTTGCCGCAACAAAGATATTGGAAGAAACGGTACCTCAATCCGAGCTACGGTGAACAAGTTATGGCCTTTTGAAAATGGAGAGATATCCAAGAAAAAGACTTGGGAAAAATGCTTAGTGTTTAAGTCATCTTGTCCAGCGAGTTTTTCTGAACCGAGGGTTGAACCGATTCGAGGGGCGAACCGGTTCGCAGGGTACCCGAACTGGTTCGGGGTACTTGTACACTGGATAGAATTTTAGAGTTTTTAAAACATGGAACTCTTCATCTGTTTCCCTATAAAAGCCATCTTCGGGGGAGTTATTTTTTAAGACTTATATAGACGAATTTGAGAGTCCTAACACCTCAAGTCTTCACCTTTTTGAGTCCCACGACTCATGTTTTGATTCACACATCTTTGCCAAACCTTTGTGAATTCGTTTGCAACCCAAGTACACCTCCGTGTGTCTGTTCATACTCTTGTGGAGAAGACCGGTCTTCTTCTTCGTTGCTGCCTTCCTGGAAAGGGAAACTTCCAACCGCCGACTACAGATCCGACACCTGCGGGTAACTCTGTGTCACGGTATTTTCATTGTAATCCGAGAAATTGTATGTTACAATATTATAACGAAAATAAATGGTTTTGCCCCTTTGGGGGATTTTTCCTCACTTATGTGTGTTTGAATGTTCTTGCATGAGTTATCATCTTATTCAATCACATATAGATGCATGTTTAGGACTTAATTGATAAAAACTGAGTTTAATTAAATAATATCTCTATTTGAACGCATGCGCACTCTTTCAGTGATTACCACCGATACTGAATGATAGTGCAATTGGCAAAATGTTCTTTGTTTGAGTGTAATTACGGGAGGAGATGTAACTTTTTTGTCAAGAGATGGAATAAAGGGGTACATGTTATGGACGTAGGGCCTAATAGATTGCGATAACCGACAATGCTAAGTAGTAGTGTATCGGGGGGGGGGGGGGGTCCTTGTTTGGATTTCGCTTTGCGAGACATCCCACGCATGAAACTTAGCGTAAGGTTGGAAGTAGGGAGATGTTTGGTCATTGGTCCATGAGCCCGGTACCTCGGTCATTATAGGAGCAGGTAATTATAATTATAATTTGGAAGTTAAATTATGATTTAAGGCCAGTGGAGCCAGTTGTGTGGTAAGAAAACATTGAAAGTTTTGTTTTATCACCACGAATTGAAAGATGGAACGATGATAAGGAGGATTGAAAATTTTGATTTCTAGGATGATTGAGAATACCCAAGTGTTGTAACCGTGATCTGAGCACAGTGGAAATATAGAATTGGGTGTTATATGTGGAGCATATGTGATGCTTACACTAATATGCACGAATTATAGGGTGTGGGCATCCTGGTTAGCTAATGTTAGGCCGTCTCAGTTGAAGGGACATGGGAATAGATGTGTGGAATATATCGTTGTGGGACTAACATAACGAGGTGGAAGTGGTAGAGTGGATCAAGCGTCGCGTGAATAACGATAATCCATATATACGTGTGCGATCAGAGTAGCACACCCGAATTTGGTTGGAAGGCTCTGGGAAGCCATTTAAAAAGGGGTATTCTTTGAGAAGTGTAGAATTTAACTATTATGGAGAACACTCGAAGCGGATTTGTATTTAGTCAAATGTTGAGAGCGACTTGCGAGTACAAAGAGTGATGATGTTAGTATGGTATAAAAGGTCCAGAAATGCACATCATGGAGAAAATTGCACGGGTCGAAACTTTTGGTATACGCTGAGGAAAGAAGGGGAGTATTAGTGTCACTTAATGTGAGACATTACAAGTATAAGTCGATGTTGAGAGGGACATAGTGAGTAGTCTTCGTGGGCACTACTCATAAATAGGAATTGGTTGGAGCAAGAGGATCAACCAGAGAATTTTGTGGCAAGCCGACGAATCCTATAATGGAAGAGACTAGTAAGGTCGATAAAGTTTCTTTGATGGGTTGCCAACGTCAAGGTGAGATCAAGGTTTCCTTCGAGCGTGTGGAACAAGTTGCCCAAGAAGTAAGTGATTGACATTCATGTGGGGTGATTTATAATATTAGTTAGTGTGCCCCGGTCTTCCTTTGAAAGGAAGGATTGCTCCGGTATGTGGTCCTACATGGTATTTTTTCAAATTGGGATGAGATTTTTAATCCCACCATCAGTATGGGATTTCAGTATGCAGCGGGGATAAAATTTCATTTTGGGTAGGATGTATCACCCATAGCCGGGGAGTAGGCTAATGGTGATTAACGATTAAGGGAGCCGCGAGAAAGTAATTTTGTAATCTTGGTGATCATTTCATTTCCATTTCATTTCCACAACAAAGGTAGCTAGCAAGAGAAGTATAATACGGTAGAGTTTTGTGGAAGCACTCGTACCTGTTTATTATGGATAAACTACATATTGAAGTTTTGGTGGAAAAACCTTAACTTTTCTCCCTCCAGTTGTTTAGAGGTAAGCGGATAATCATAAGTTTGGATTAGTCGAGTTAGATTCGATGACTAAAGTGGAATAACCACATATTGTCTGAGGTAACCTTTTATATGTCATAAGAGTTATGTCACCGAAAATCGAGATTTTAAGAACTGACGAGAATGGTCAGATGTTCGTATAGTTTCTCTCAGAATGGGAGTTTTGTGTTAAAAAAAATACGAGTAGTTGACATGTAGTGAGGTTCGTCCTCCTAATGATATTGAAATAATAGGAGTCAATGACGTATAAGCTCGTCTTATTCTAATGTTGTCGGTTATGAGAACAATGTGAAGTTCCGTTACTGAGAGTGTTACACAAGCTTACTATGAAGCAGGGGCTATAGTGATTGAGAGCCTTACTATGTAGATAGTTTGCGTATTGATTAGGTTTCTAGAATTGTTATACCAAGTAGGACTTATTTTCCAAATTTTGGGACGAAATTCCATTATTAGGGGGGAGTATGTAATACCCCGTATTTTTATGGCTTTAAATTTAGGGATTTATTACATTTAATTGAGACAAATTAATTCAAAAATTTTCTAGCGTGATGAGAGTTAGTAATTATTGGAAATTTGTTGATTTGTTAAATATTACTTATTGAGTAAATTAATATGTAGAATTGAATTTACTAAAATTGTCACGAGGGAATAATATGACAATCATGGAAATTAAGTCAGGACGCGCCTGTGTCATGTCGGGACTAAATTATTATTATTATAAGTAAATAAATTATAAATCGCTCGTCTGGTCATTTCGAGTGCGCCAACATGTCCGAAAGTGTCGATATAGGCAGTAAAGTGTACCCGGGAGTTTAGTTTGGGTCTCGGGGTATTTTTAGGCCTAATTGGCATACCGGGAGGGTATAATAGTCATTTTGTATATTTGTGTAATTAAACCTATGAATTTCCCCAGGATATATCAGCTAGTAGAGGTTATCTTTTAAGGTTAACAATCATAGAACATAAGAACGTCCATTAGAGAAGAAGGTGGAAAGCTTTTCAAGTAAACCAAGGCCAAGAACTCACTCGATTGCACCGCCACCACCACCAAAACATAGATCTCACGACGAGGAACGCAACCATATCTTTTTTATCAACAAATCAGATCCTTGAATTCTCAGGAAAGTATCTATCTTGCTTTGTTTTTAGTTAATGTTTAACCCATGTTAGTTTAGGGTTGTTAAAAACATGTTTCATGGAAGAATTTGATAACTTAAAGACTTTAAATCACATGTTGTAGAGGAAGTAGATATATTCTGGACATCTCAATCACATGTAGAGGATTACCCACGAATTTGTATGAATTTAGAAGCAAGAAATTTGGAAAAGAATTAGAATCATGGAGGTTTCATGAAAAATTAGGATTCTTGATAATCATGTTAATTTATCCCATTAATTTAATGCCTTTGATGAATTTGGACATGTTTCACGTAGGAAATCATGTATATAGGTATTTATGACTATTAGTAATCTTGTTTGGAAGTTTGGGGATCATTAATGGTGTTTTGGAGAATTTTTTTTGATCAAACCTGTAGGATGAATTTTGCAGATTCTGGGCAAGAACTGCTTGATCGATCGATCGACCAAGAGTATCGATTGATCGATGATCGATCGATCGACCCCCTTTCCACGATCGATCGATCCCTCCCGAAAAATTGCATATTTTTCCCTTTTTGTTTAACCCGAATAAATTACGTGGAAACCCTTGAATATCTTTTAAATAGTATAATGGGACATGAAGAGGACCAATAGGGCCTAAATAGACTCCGTTGAGTGAAGTTTAATATGGGATGAAATTATGGGTTAACGGGAGTTATTTCATACATAGGAAATTGTTCGTATGATCACTAAAAGATTGAGACTCGTAAAATTTTTTGACCAGAAGGTAAGTGAGGGTATACCTACTGAAATTATACTTAGTGAGAGAGAATACTTCGAGAGATGAGAAGTAAGTATGAAATAAATTATAAATGAGAATAAAAGAGACGAATCCGTTATGAGAGATAATTAAGTAAAATTTGTGCTAAGAACGGACAATAATAATTATGGATCGTGGGCGAACCTAATTTGGAAAAATGTGTATCTATATGTATGACTGTGTGACTGTGCATATATTATGTATCTATGTAAAAATCATATCCGGGCTACTTTCTATCACGGAGGTTTCCGCGCTGGGATAGTCTTATCTCAATTGGACCTTTATGGGGGATATTGACTCGTACCCTAGAAGATAGTATCCTATATACAGGTTATCTGAAAATGATAGTCAGATTTTCTATGAGACGTGAGGGTATGTGCTGACTTCTTAGGATTTGGAACTATGCTTCGCCTCCATTTGTATGTGTATTGTGTTAATACAGTTCGAGAGTGATTCCAAACTAGTATTTCCCTTAGTGCGAGTGATACGGGGACTTGATAGCAGAGTATGCCAGCACCATAGATTTATGTGGGGTGACGATTGTATATATATTATATGAGTGACTAATATATGTATATACTTATGTATATGGAATCTAGCTACTGTGCGTATAAGTAGTTAAGTAATGAATAAATGCTTCAACTTTATTAAAAGTGTACGAGAACTTTATAACGGTACTGAGTTGTTCTAAATAGCGTAAGAAATCTTGAAGAGATTGATTTTCTAAACTAAATATCATAACCTTGTTATTTCTCGGGATAAAACTTTATGGAGAATAAGTGAGATAGACTTATGAGGTTTAGTAGTATGGTAGGCGTGCACACTAGATGAGAGGTGAGAATTCTCAAGAGAGTGTCGCATACTAACATGGTTGTTGCATTAGCCGATAAGCATTTTAAATACTTGCTAAACTATTTTTAAAACTGTTTTACACTCGGGATCTAACCCGTTTCCTGTCTTTTTCTCTCTCTCTTGTATATATATATGTATGTATTACAGGTGCCCAACCACGGGGGCGTCATACATAGGTTCTTTCGATTGGATGTGCTGCAACTTATGTGGGAGTTGCCGGCCTTTGTTTTAGACGACCTCTTCATTAGTTTAGTTCTTATTTTAGTTCTTCATAGTTAGGGCATGTGTCGCCTGATTTCCGATTCTGTTTGGTTTTGTCAGAGATTTATGTTTATTTATATTTTCCAGTATTTAATACTCCTTGGGAGTTAACTCTTTTCAGGATGATTTCATGTATGGTTATTTGACTTGGTTTGGTTAATCTAGATGGATTAATTCTTTTGTATTGATTGATATCCGTAGCACTTATGTGATTCTTAGACTGATGATCATTTAAAAAGGTTTTCAAGTTGGAATTTAAAAATGGAAATAAGACTTTAAATTGTTTTGACAGTTAGCTTAATTATTTAGGGTGTTTAATTTGGAAATTTTATTTTGCGACAGTGATGCTAAGAATGAACCAACCGTTCACCTTGATTTTAATCTAATAAATGACTGATCACCCAGTATTTAATTAGGCAGGGGTGTCACAATGATTGTCTTCGGTGGAGATTTCAGACAAGTCCTGCCAGTAGTACATCGAGGGTCAAGATTGGAAATAGTAAACTCTAGCATTGTGATGTCACCGCTTTGGAATACAATGCATGTATTACCTTTAACATTAAATATGCGTGCCAGAAATGATCAATAATTCAGCGAATTCCTTCTAAGAATTGGCAATGGGACGGAATCATCAACACATGATGATCTGATAAGTGTTCCGGATGAAATGGTCAAACATCCACTAGAAAATGATGGCCCCGAACAATCTCTCATTGACTTTATCCTTCCATCATTAAATATTAATGCGACCTTGCCAAATTTCTTGACATATAGAGCAATTCTTGCAACAACAAACGAACACGTTGACTCCCTTATTGATATGATGATTGATATGTTCCCTGGAGAGTTGAAGACCTTAAATATCTTTAATGAATCTGTGGATGACACGCACAACTATTACCAAGAAGAATTTTTAAATTCTTTGATGCCGAATGGATTGCCCCCACACACATTGAAACTTAAACCTAATTGTCCAATCATTCTTCTACGGAATATAAATCCTTCAATTGGATTATGTAATGGAACAAGAATGTTGTAAAAAGGTTCTTCTGATAATTTCATACACGTGGAAATTTCAGTAGGCCAGCATAAGGGAAGAAATGTCCTATTGCCACGCATTCCATTATCACCAACAGAAAATGAGGGATACCCTTTACAGTTCAAAAGGAAACAATTTCCTATTCGTTTATGTTTCGCTATGACAATAAACAAATCCTAGAGACAAACAATTGCTAATGTTGGGGTCTACTTACCAACAAACGTCTTCTCACATGGACAACTGTACGTTGCTTTATCGAGAGGAACTTCAATGGCAACCAAAAAAGTACTTCTCCAGTCTGAAAAATCAACGAAAAATAATGTCACAAAAAATATCGTCTACAAAGAAGTTCTATTGGCATCAAGGTACAATTGAATTTATTAGTCCACTCATTATTGATATTCATTTATTTCTCAAACCATATTTATGTTGGCTATTTCCCTAAAACATTTCTCACTTAAGTTCTTTTTTATTCATAATAAATTTCTTTCTTATCACTTTACAATAATATACTAAACATATTGTCATCATCTTTTAATAGACTAACTCTTACTGATTCGATGATGTCACCTGAAGCCGAAATTGAGGACTACAAAATGATCAATAATATCCAACGACTCGAATCAAAGTGGCAAATTATTGCTCAAGTCATGCAAAGAGGCAATATAGACTCTTACAACAATTCAAGAGGGGCTGACAGTATTTTAAATATAATATTGATGGATGAAGAGGTTCCAATTTCGCAACTTACATTATTTAAAATAATTTCCATGATTATTTTCTATATCGTAAATTTACTCTACTAAAAAATATACAGAGCACTAAAATTCAAGCAGTCGTATGGAATGAAGACATACAAAGACTAGAAGTATTGCTTCAAATTCATAAACAATATTCCATTACTAATGGTATGGTCAAGGGAGTGAGTGATTATTACTCAACCGTTCACGACAAAATCGAGCTTTCATTAAATAAATACACTGAGATCGTTGAACGAGATCGTAATTTCAAATTCCCGTCAGCATGCTACAAATTAACCTCATTTGATGATTTTCTCGCACAGACATAGGACGATAAAGCATATGGTATTTATTACTAAATATATTTCAAAAAAGCACTGCTATAATTTTTTAAATTATCTTATTTCTACTTCTCAAACATACAGATGTGATTGCATTTGTGATAAATGTCAAACCAATGAGGACAATTACAAAAGCATCAAACTCTGCTAAAATGAATTTGCTTGATATAACACTCCGAGATACAAAGTATGCATTCTACACTTTAAACTATTGATTCAAAATAAAACTTCCTTAATGTTTACTCTCACATTTCTCGCTTTTCTTCAGATTCCTTAATATAATATTCAATATTATTATTTAATATTTATGACTGGTTTCAATCAATGAAATTCACTCTATGGGGTGACTTATCAGAGAATGAAGGCAAAAAACTAAGTGACTTATCAACCACATTTCCTATAATAGCCGTTTCTCAAGCTAAACGTTCATCTTACGAAGGTACAATACTATTTATCATCTCCCCAACAATTTATAAAACTCCTACTAATTCAAAATAAATCAACGCATTATTTACAGGGGAGTATAGCTTGGGCAGTGTATCAAAGATTACAATTTAGATTAACCCCGATATCATACAAGCTACCGAATTAAAGGATTGGTTCGACAATTTCTTTCTAAAAAAATCCTAATTCTCCCTTACATGTATTAATTTCACAAATGTCAATTACAGGTTGACAACCTCATTATCATCCCCACATTTCAACAAATTTTCTTCGCCACCCCAAAAAATAATCAACAATGCGGACACTGTTTCTATTCGTGATATTATTAATGGAATCCCATCAACTATGGAGGTAATGATTCATTTACTATGATTCCCTTTTATGTCTCTAATATCCTCAATTTCATAACATAACATATCCAATTTTTCACAAACCACAGAATCTTTTCTGTTCTTTCATGGCTATAATTATGTAGGTTAAAGACAAAGAAAATCCATAGTATAATGCTTGCAATAAAAAAGTCACGGATACAAATGGAATCGGCACATGCTTAAATTGTGGTTCTTCAAATTCAAATTACACAACAAGGTAAATTAATATGTTCAATAATCTTTTAATATTAATGATAAAACTCATATATATAACTTTACTAATACATTATTCAACCAAATATAAGGTACTTACTTCAGTTTGTCGTCTAAGACGAAGATGAAAGAGCATCACTGACACTATTCGAGGAAGCAGAATCATTCATTGGCTGCAAGATTTCAACTTTCATCGTGTCTAAAGACAAGGTAATACCATTCTTATTAACACTTCAAATTCATACATAAATTCAATAACCTCGATAACATTTACATTTACTTAAGATTCATATATATTATTTGGTTTGCACAAGGAATTTTGCACTCAGACTATATTCGAAAGTTATATACGTGCATTGGCAAAATATACAGATTCTACATTAAAGGGAAATCACTTAAAGCTTTCGATCGAAGGCTTGAACATTTTGTAGCTCTGAAAGTTGAAGAGGAAAAAGAACCATCGAATCCTAACAAACGTCAAAAGCAACATATTTGACGATTACATTTCCATTTTTTACCCTTAAACATTGTCATTATACAATTTCTTCCGAAACAAAATTATCTATTGCTTTGCAGTTTGAATTTCTTATAACTTTGATTTATGGATATTGATTTCAAATATTCATTCGTAATGCATGGCTTATTACGTCAACATAACTACATTGTTGTTTACTTTACTTTATTAACTGTACTTTATTTTATAAAGGATTTACAATTTAGATAAAAAGATTATAATTCATATATTATTCATGATTTCATTCCTACAGAGAAATATCGAAATTCTCCCACACGTGCAACACATGTGGGTACATCTAGTACTAATAAAAGAGTATAAAAGGTACGCGATTCAAAGGAATAAAAATGCTACGTAATGAAGTAGTTTAATGCAAAATTAAGAGAATTTTGAGAGAAAGTTAGAGATTTGGCCCTTCTTGGAGATCTTGAGATTGATCTTGGAAGTTTAAGGGCTTCCCTTGCACTTGAATGAAGATGATGGATGGTTAATTTACCAAGTGTGGTAAAAGGATGATGAAAAAGTAATGTTGGAAAGGGATTTGGATAGGGAAATCGCGCTGATTTAAAGAGAATGTTGCTGAGATCACTGAGGGTGATGGATCTGAGGTGTAGGTGTGCTTGGTAATGAGGTCATGCCCTCTTTTTATAGGTTCAGGGGATTTTTGATCGGTAACCTCCTAAACCTGCCAATCATTAGGTTCCCTTACGTATACTACCGATAAGAAGGGGTTTGGACCTGCCAATTTATAATCTCGTGCAGATTTTCCCAGAAAAATGGTCGTAGAACGTAATTCGTTGATCCAAAGCATGCACGGGACATATAAATAGAAGGGTAATTAAGAGACCTTCAAGAGTTCGTAGACCGATCCTGGGCCCGGGAGCTGACTTTGGGTCAAACGTGGCTTGAAAGCGCTCACCGGACGACGATGGGTCATTTGTCCAATTGATAAGTTAGAATCGCGCTCGGGGTAGACCATTGGAAAGGTTAGGTTATGTACTTTGACATTACAAAGATCTTTGCTCGTTTCGAAGAGTTGACTTTGGTCAAATGGGGCGCGAAAGTGCCCGGTGACCTCTTGGAGTAAAACAAATCGTTCGTTTGCACCGTAAGTTAGAATCACGCACGGGGCAGACCGTTGGAAAGGTTATTTATCTCCTTTTGAATATTCATTAACTATCGTTCGAGATAAAGAGTTAACTTTGTTAAACGGAGCTCAGGAGTGCCCGGTGACCTCCAGAATGATTTTTTGGGGGAACTAATCGTTCATCCAAATGGTTATGCTGTTTCGCGCATGGGGCAGATCATTAAAAAGGGATTTCAGTTCCCTTTGAGGTTTAAAAAAGCTTTTTCTCTGACGATGAAGTTGATCGGAGTCAAACGGGGCCCAGGAGCGCTCGATGGCCTCTAGGTCGATACCCGGGGTATAACCTAGGTTTTATAATGAAAGGAGGAGGTTTCTAGGGACCTAATATGAGACTTAGCGATCCTAGAATATGGTGTCTACAGTTGGTATCTAAGGGAGATGGAGATTAGGTAGGTGATAGTAAGAGAGATAGCGGTTCCGCTAGCTAGTTTTCTGGTTCATCTGAGGAATTTGGAAAGAATGTCAAATGAGGTGTGGGTGATGGCTATGATAAGGGAGGACTACTGAGCCTATACCGACACAGTAACGACATATGAATCCCTAGATTTTATGGCGTGTTATTTGACGCCTCCTTCCATTTGTGATGTGGGTAGAGCGCCATCCTCGAAGGTTAAAGTAGGAGGTAACGTGTTACTAAATCAGTGGTTGACTTCAGGTAGTGGTGCTAGAGTAGCAAATCCTGATTTGCTTCATGAGTTTGGGATACCTTCTCGGTATCCACGGATAGTAATGAGGCATATAGTGGATATCCTCCATTTCCCATATTTTGAGTTGGAAGGATTTCCTCCTTTTCCGATGGAGTATGGTCATATAAGGGTAATTATGTTCACCCTTCTGTATTACCCCGTATTTTTGTGACTTTTAATATTGGGGATTTATTAAATTTAATTAGAGATGTAAAATTAATATTAATCCGGAAAATCATTTAAATACTTACTAGCATGATGAGAGTTAGTAATTATTTTGTCGTAAGTTACTTTATGGGTAAAGTAAGTGGTATAATTATGTTTAGTAAAATTATCATGAGAATCTAATTTAGTAATTTTGGAAATTTATCGGGATGCGCTTGTGTCGTGTCAGGATTAAATTTGGACTATTAAAAGTAAATAAATTATAAGTCACCCGTATGGTCATTTTGAGTGCGTATATGTGTCCGGAAGGGTCGAGAGAGTTAAAATAATGTACCCGGGGGTTTAGTTTGGGTCTCGGGGCATTTTTAGGCCTAATTAACACCCCGTGAGGGCGTTTTGGACATTTAAAATTTTTGGGCATGAAAATCCACGAAATTACTAAGAGTATATCAGATAATAGGAGTTGTCTTCTAGGTTTAGAACAACCCAAAACCTAAGACGACAATTGGAAGGGAAGAGGAGAAGCTCTCCAAGGAGTTCAAGGCCAAGAACTCCACCGTTTGCATCGCCGTCGCCACCAAACTTTAGATCGCGCAATGAGGATCGCAACCACACCAATCTTGTCCACTAATCTGAACCAAGAATTCCTAGGAAAGTATCTATCTTTCTCTATTTCAGTTAATGCTCCAATAATATTAGCCTAGGATTGATTAGGACTAGTATTTGTGAAAGAAAAACCTATTTTGGAGATTTGAATTCGCATGATGTATGAGTAATAGATGTATTCTGGAAACCCAATTCACATGTAGATATTGAACCACGAAATTACAGTAAATTAAGAGTATGGAATTTGGTAAAATAATGGGAAGAAACTAAACAAAGAAAATATTAGGGTTCTTGACATTTTAGGGATTATACCCCATTTAATTCGTTATTTATGATGAAAATCCACGTGCCTGACGTAGAATATCACTTATTTGATGTTATAAATAAATGGTTGTGAGTTTGGTAGTCAAATATATTGTTTTGGATGATTTTGAAAGAGGAAACCCGTAACTGGAAATTCTGCAGATTCGCCATACCTGCTTGATCGATCGATTCATTGACCGATCGAACACCTGCCATCGACCGATCGACCCCTCCCGTATAACTCACTTTTCCCTCTTTAATAGGTTGTCCCGACTTAAATGATTAGACATTCTTGGATATTAATGTTAGAACATTTTGGGATAGAAAGAAGACCAGAAGGACTTTAGAAATATATGGAACCATTAATGTAAGACGAGATTAATATTTCACGGGGGTGTTTTACATATAAGGGACAATGGGAACTTGTTTTAAAGGGTGAAACTCGTAAAGAAGTTACATTGTAAAATAAATGAGTACCTACTGAAATTTCACTTGAGGAGGTAGGAATCCACGAGTGTTACATAGTAAGTTGGAATAATCCCATAAATAAGAATAAGAGACAAACCGTTATACGGGATAATCTAATAATGTGCAATAAGAGTAAATATCATAAGTATGGGTCGTGAGAGTGTACCTAAATTTAATGTTGGAATAGTAGTATACATACATGACTGTGATTAAGCATATACTATATACATGTGAAAATCATGCCCGCGCTACTTACTATCCCTGAGGTTACCGTGCTGGGACAGTCTTATCTCGATGGGACCTTTATGGGGGATATTGACTCGTACCCTAGAACATAGGAATCCTTGGTACTTGCTATCGAATCGATAGTGAGACGGTCCGAAGAGACATGAGGGTATGTACTGACCTCTTAGTGACTTGGAACTATGCTTCACCTCAATTTGTATGTGTTTTGTGTTAATACAGTTCGAGAGTGATTCCGAACTAGTATTTCCCTTAGTACGAGTGATACGGGGACTGGATAGCAGAGTATGCTAGCACCATAAATGTTATGTGGGGTGCCGTTGGTATATATATATATATATATATATATATATATATATATATATATATATATTATATGAGTAGATAATATATATTTAAACTTGAAATTTGGGAACTACCTACTGTGACTAATGGTAAGTAAGTAATGAATAATTATTTCAACTTCGGAATAAGTTTTTGAAAAGTATAATGCAATACTGAGAAACTTTATAATCAAATGAGACTTATGTGAGAAGTTTGCTACTAAATAAAATTAACTTTCTTAACGTTAGAAATTGTCGGCATGAAATCTTGTGAATAACTTCAGATAAGATAAACTGCTGGGAGTATTAGTGATATAGGTGTGCACATTAGAAGAGAGGTGAGAATTTCTCAAGGGAGTGACGCACTAATATGATTGTTGCATTAGCCGGTAAGCATTTTAAATACTTGTTCAACTAATTTTTAAACTGTTTTACAATCGGGCTCTATCCCGTTTCCTATTTTTCTCTTCTCTCTTGTATATATATGTATATATTACAGGTGCCCAGCCACAGGGGCGTCATGCATAGGGTCCTTTGGATGGAACGTGCTACAGCTTAGGTGGGAGTTGCAGGCCTCTTGCTTAGACGACCTCATTGTTGATTCCACTTCTAGCTCTATTTTATCCAGCTGGGCATGTGTCGCCCTTTTTCCATTATTCAGTTGTTTTATCAGAGATTGTGACTCATTTATTTCTAGTATTTTACTTTTAGATTTTTATTGTTACGATGTTTTCCTTTGAAGTTTTAAAGTTGGAATTAATTAGTTGGATGTTTAATTATTTGGATTATATGTTCCAGTATAGTCGTTGTGTGATATTTAAACCATGAATTATTTAAGGTTTTAATTATAGATTTTAAATTAAATTGGAAAAAAAATTGATGTCTTAGAAATGGTTTTGTTACTTAGCTTAATTATTTAGGGTGTTTAATTGGAAAAGTTATTTTGCAACAGTGATGCTAAGAATGAACCAACCGTTCACCTTGGTTATAATTTAATAAAGGACTGATCACCCGGTATTTAATTAGGTGGGGTGTCACACCTTCTTATTGATTTTTGCATTATGAGTTATTCTCCCTTTTTTGACTTTAACCTTGATTTTATTTTTAGATTGTATCAATGCGGGCATCTTGGGTACAAGATGTAAATTATAGGATTGCCTCACCAACCAAGCACATTCATACGTTAACTCAGGCTTGAAATGCACCTATAGTCTCTAATAATTATGTCCTTTCCTCTTCCATCTCTAGGAATAAAGGATCTACCTCTCATCATCTGAGTGCATTTTAAAGGTTGAGAGCTATTCATTGCTTCTTACTACCAAATTTCACTTGTTCCCTACAAAATTATTAACACTTAGATCTACTACTCGATCTTTGATTTTATGAGAGAATTGAGAGTGCTTTTGGTTCAGACCTGCACTAGCATATTCAATTCAAACTACTCCTCCTTGAATTAGATGATCTATCTGTGACACCCCGACTAATTAAATACCGGGTAGCTACTCCTTTATTAAATTAATTCAAAATGCCAAGTTGGTCCAGTTAATAGCATCACTGTCGAAAACATTTTTTTTTTTTTTTTTTTGCTTACTAACCACCTAGTATTTAAAAAGTAAGTGCCAAATTTTAATTTAAGTCTGATTAACATGCAACAAGTGTAATAAAGAGTAAATACACCATTCACCATACTGAAGTAAATAGAATGATCATCACATAACGTAAATAAAGTCTGGAGGAAAAACTCCTCACCACAATCCCACAACTGAAACAACTAAACTGAATACTGAAACAATACATGCTAAAGTCTGAAAACTGAAATGTAAAAGATGCTCTAAATAGAAATGGGCAACATGCCCTACAACTGATAGATAGTGACTCTGGAATCCAAAAGATAGAAGCGTCTACAAGCAAATCCCTGTAGCTTCCACAAATAGCTACAGCTCGTCACCTGAATGAGTATCCTATGATTGGTGTCCTTGTGGCTGGGCACCTAAAATGGCTTTACAAGAAAAAGATTTGAAAAGCAAACGGGTCAGAGCCCGAATGTGGAGTTATTTTAAAAACCTGCAAGTGCTTTAAAAACATTTAAAACATTAAATGCAAAGTACATGTTAGGACGTACACTCACATGATATTCTCACCTCTCGTCTAACTGTGCACTCCTAACGTAAGTACCCATCTATAACGACACAAACCACTAGCTAAGTGACATCATCTCTAGCTAGACTATCAGAGGTCCTACCCATAATACTCGGTTCTAATAACATTATAACGCTCGTAATTATGTAGGGGTTTAACGTAAACTCAGATGCTCAATATGCAATATATATATATTACTATCAGTTAACCCGTTATATTTCTCGAAACAATACCGTAATTATATTCTCAACATTAACATGAAGGTTCCCATTAATTAAGTGTATATTATTCACATCATAAATATACAATACAAGCACCCCGAGAACTAAGCTGTGGTGCACACATACTCTGCTATCCATCCCGGTACATCACGTACATAAGGATCACATATTCCGAATCTCTCAAGAATAGTTCAAAGATAACAACATCACAAATAATGGAGGCGAACACAGTCACATCACATGGGTCACACACATACCTACGCTCCCACGATCAGCGGACTTATCAATATCCCAATAAGTCTTTCTATGACCTATGTTCATCAAGGTAACCAGTCTAAATCCGGGCAACACAAGGATTAGAGGGCCCTAAGCGAACGCAAACCTCCCGTGATAGCAAGTATGGTAGGTATGTCATACACACAATTCATATACCAATACTAAGTAAACACACGTCTTAGTAATCCCGTAGTTTAATCGTAGTACATATCGCATTCTCGTACTATCTTATAATATCTACAACTTATATTATTCCGGTTTGTAATTATACGCGCCATAATTCATTCTCACGTCGTAGTGGACACTCACGTCTCAACCCAAACCGTCCATTTAATATAACTCTCGTATCTAATTTCCTTCTCATAAATACCCAAAAGTCTCAATTCTATCATTACATCATCCTCGGAATGTTATCTATATCCTCGAACAAGTTTACGGAACTCCAAAAATCAAAACAGTCCAAAAAGGCCCAAACTGTCAACTCGTTAGAAGTCTCGTTCGAACGAGACTGTTCGAACGAGATTCCTCTGTCAACTCGTTAGAAGTCTCGTTCGAACGAGGCTGTTCGAACGAGATCCAGTTCGTTCGAACGAACTGTCCCTTCTAACGAGATCTCGTTCGAACGAAGTTATCAAACGAGGCTCCCTTTCGTTAGAACGACTGGTCATTTCGTTAGAAGCTCGTTCGAACGAGTTCGTTCGAACGAGGTGGGTAGGGGCTTCTAACGACCTGCCAGATTCGACCCAGATTTTCCTAAAACTCGTTTTCACCATTTTTAACACCTCAAGTCTTCTCCAAAGTTCGTTCTAACAGTGTTTTAAGTCCTATAATCATACTAAAACATGCTAAGATCATATACTAACATCTTTTAAGGCATTAATGCATCCTAAACATCATTAAATCACAAGATTTTATACTTTTCCCCAATTTTATCAAGAACATGAACCCTAGATTTATATCATCATAAAATCCCAGAATTAAGTCCGTTTTTGTTTCTTCTAATCACAATTATAATGGGAATAATAATCTACCTATCATTCTACATGCAATACTCTTCAAAATTTTCAAGTTTTAAACTCCAAACTACATGGGTTTTCATTCAACTTTCAAGAACAATTAAAATTCTCCAATTTCTAACATGGAAAAGACATTCTCTGAAATTAAATGGAATAAAGTCACTTGCCTTGGTTGTCTCTGAGTTTGGATGATGGTTTGATAGAGTTTTTCTGCAGAATTCCCTCTCTCCAAGCTTCTTCTCCAATGGTGGCTTAAGGTGGCTAGGGTTTGATTTGGGAAACTTAGAAAACTCTTCTAATAACCTACGTAGCCTTCTAGGTTAATATGGTTTGGTTAATGGGCTTAGTGGGTTAAATCCACATCAGATTAAAACTCCCAATTTTCGTCACTTTTAATTCCTCAAAATGTAAAATTACCAAAATACCCTTTAAGTTGCCGGTATGGCCTAAAAATACCCCGAGACCCAAACTACACCCCCGTCTAGTGTTTTCTGACTATCTCGACCCTTCCGGACGCGTTGGCGCATTCAAAACGACCATACGGTTTATAGATTTTAAATTCACTTTTTATAATCAAAATATTACACCGTGACGCGGCGGTCCCACGCGTCTCAACAAAATTTCTAAAATGCCGTATATAAATCTCACGACAACTTTTATAATACCAAATACATATATCAAAACATGTATGCACATAATCAAATACCAACTCACATCTCGTTAGTATTTATAACCCGGATTAATTTCCAATTAATACGCATTTAATTAATTAATCCCAAAAATAAATATAGCCAAAAGTACGGGGTATTACATACTTCCCCCCTAATAACTGAATTTCGTCCCGAAATTCAAAACTAGAAAGTACCTGCTAAAAATAGCTCTGGATAACGTTCGCGCATCTCATCCTCGCGCTCCCATGTGGACTCTTCGACATTTTGATGTCGCCACTGAACACGCACTAACGGAACTATCTTTGACCGCAGTTTCCTCTCGCTTCGGTCCAAAATAGCAATCGACCCCTCCTCGTAGGAGCTATCCGGCTGGAGATCGATGTCCTCCACAGCAATGTGAGAATGAGCCAAATTTTCTCTAAGGTATTTCCTTAGCGAGGAAATATGGAACACATCATGAATCCGATGCAAATGCTCCGGTAGTCCAAGTCTATACGCAACCGGTCCGATCCGCTCAATAATAGGAAACGACCCCACATACCTCGGTGCCAATTTCCCCTTCTTCCCGAAACGCATAATCCCCTTCATAGGAGATACTCTGAGCAAAACCTGGTCCCCCACTTGGAACTCCCTGAAAAATCTCTTCGCATCAGCGTAACTCTTCTGCCTGTCTTGAGCTACCCGAATGCGACTCCGAATCAACTCAATCCTTGCCGAAGTATCCTGAATCACTTCCGGCCCAAGTAGTTTGTTGTCCCCCACCTCTAACCAACATGCAGGGGAACGACAAGGCCTACCGTACAATTCCCAAACGAAACCATGCCAATAGTGAACTGATAGGAGTTGTTGTAAGCAACTCCACCAGTGGAAGGTACTGCTCCCATCCACCCCTGAAGTCAATAATGCACATGCGTAGCATGTCCTCCAACATCTGATTTGTGCGCTCAGTCTGCCCATCAGTCTGCGGATGATAAGCCGTACTCAACCGTAATTCCGTGCCCATGGCCTCCTGGAAACTCTCCCAAAACCTCGAAACAAATATCTTGTCTCTGTCAGACACGATATTTAGGGGCACACCGTGAAGTCTCACAATCTCTGAAATGAAGAGCTGGGCATACTGTCCCGTAGTGTAGTTAGTCCTTATGGGTAAAAAGTGAGCGACCTTGGACAACCTGTCCACAATTACCCAAACGGAGTCGTGACCCCTCTGCGACGTAGGCAACCCCATGATAAAATCCATGGATATGCTCTCCCACATCCACACCGGGACTTCCAATGGCTGTAGCAATCCTGCCGGTCTCTGATGATCCACCTTTACAAGTTGACAAGTGGCGCATTTCGAAACAAACTCAGCGATATCTCTTTTCATACCGCTCCACCAATACTGGCGTCTCATGTCTTGGTACATTTCGTCCCCTCTGGGATGTACCGCGAACCGTGAGCCGTGCGACTCGGCCATCACATCGTGTCACAATTCCTCCCCTTCCGGAACCACCAATCTCCCATTGAAGCGCAATCCCCCGTCTGAGCTAACAGTATAGGACTCGGCTCCCTCTGCTAGTAACCGAACTATCTGCTCCTGACAGAACGAGTCATTGGCCTGTGCCCGTACTACCTTCGTGACAATCTGCGGTGTAACGGTCATCGCAGACATGAAAGATCGGGCCACTACATCCTGGTGCCCCGATTCCTTCCACTTAGCCTTCCACACCACTGCCACCTCATCTGCTGGCCTACGGCTCAACGCGTCTGCCACCACGTTAGCCTTACCCGGGTGGTACTGGATGTCGAATTGGTAGTCTTTCACAAACTTAAGCCACCTACGCTGCCGCATATTCAATTCTTTCTGCATGAATAGGTACTGTAGGGACTTGTGGTCCGTAAACAGTTGGAACTTCTCCCCCAAAAGATAGTGCCTCCAAATCCGTAGGGAAAATACCACTGCCGCCAACTCCAAATCATGCGTGGGGTAATTCTTCTCATGAGGCTTAAGCTTACGGGAAGCATAAGCTATGGCCTGTCTCTCCTGCTGCAATACACCTCCCAGTCCTTGCAAAGACGCATCGGTGTAAACCAAATACTCAACTCCCGGTCTCGACAATGCTAACACTGGTGCTGAGGTCAATTTGTCCTTCAATTCATCGAATGCCAACTGACAGGCATCACTCCAGATGTATGGCACACCCTTACGAGTCAGATGTGTCAAAGGACCTGCTATCTCTGAGAAGCCCCGAATAAACCTCCTGTAGTATCCTGCTAGACCCAAGAAACTACGAATCTCAATCGGTGTCGTGGGCTGTCCCCACTCCCTCACCGCTGATACCTTCCCCGGATCAATAGATATTCCCTGGTCGGAAATAATGTGTCCCAAAAACTGGACTTCCGTCAGCCAAAACCCGCACTTCTCATATTTTGCATACAACTCGTTCTGACGAAGTGTCTGCAAAACCTGCCTCAAATGCTCGGCGTGCTCCTCCTCTGTCTGGGAGTAATCCAGAATATCACCAATGAAGACAATGACAAACTGGTCTAGGAAATCCCTGAACACTCTGTTTATCAAGTCCATAAACACAGCTAGAGCGTTGGTCAAACCGAAAGGCATAACCCGAAACTCGTAAGAACCATATCTCGACAAGAACGCAGTCTTCGAGACGTCCTCCTCCCTGATACGCAACTGATGGTATCCCGATCTCAAGTCAATCTTTGAGAAGAAAGAAGCTCCTCTCAACTAGTCGAATAAGTCATCGATTCGAGGCAACGGATACTTATTCCGTATCGTGACCTTATTCAACTCTCGGTAGTCCACACACAATCTCAGTGAACCGTCCCTCTTCTTCACAAACAGAACTGGAGCGCCCCAAGGTGAGGTACTCCTGCGAATAAAGTCCTGACCTAACAGCTGCTCTATCTGATCCCGTAACTCCCTCATCTCAGCTGGAGCCATACGGTATGGGGCGCGTGCTATAGGTCTCGTATCTGGTAGCAAATCTATAACAAAGTCTATCTCTCGACTGGGTGGTAAGCCTAGTATCTCCTGAAACACATCCGAATACTCCCTGACTACTGGGATAGAATCTAAAGGAATCACTACCTCCTTAGAGGTATCCTCCTCAATGTAATACAGATGAGCGGTCGATCCTCCCTCTGGGCGAGGCATCGCCACTATAAACAACTCTTGCCCCAGAATGGCAAAAACAATGCTCCCGCTGAAGCAATCAATCATGGCCCTATAAGCTACGAGCCAATCCATCCCAATAATCACATCGTGAACATGCATGTCTAACACTAACATGTCTGCAGGTAATACCAAACCACCAATCTCTACCCCCACTCCCCGGCATATAAAGAAAATAAGTGACCCACTCCCCAATGGTGAGTCGACACACGTCACTATGCTCTCTGCCGTAGCTAACAATCCTAAAGCTTTCGCGAAGTGTGTAGCTATAAAACAGTGTGTAGCACCCGTATCAAAGAATACCCGACCCATAGTGCCATGGATAGGAAACGTACCCTCAATCGCGGGCGGTGCCTGTGGAACTGCAGCCTGGTGGACGTTGTAGACACGTCCATACTGTAGCTGCCCCTGCTGAAATGGGACTGCTGGAATGGGTGGCAATGCTGCCATCTGTGGCGGTGCGGGGAGAGCGGCAGGAAACATAGGCCTCTGTGGCTTCTGGTGAGCACCCTGCTGCTGCTGCTGTGGGGCCCTGCCCCTATTAGGACAATCCTGTCGCTTATGGCCAGTCTTGCCACAAACAAAACACTTCCCTGTGAAGTTCCCTCCTCTCTGCCCCTGCTGTTCCCGGCCCTGGTGGCCGTTACCGTTACTCCCTTGGCCTTGCTGGCCCTGGTGAAACTGCTGCCCATTCTTCCCCTATTGCACTGGAGCTACTGGAAAGGTTGGTAGGGCTAGCACCTGAGCTGGTGCTGTGAGAGCGATTGTAAAAAGTGGCCCCTGTGGATCATCACGAGTACCCTGCTGCTGGGGAGCTCTAACACCCCCTGGGCAGTCCTGGCGTTTATGGCCGTGCGAGCCACACACAAAACATCGGCCTTTGAAGTTACTCCACCTCTGACTCTGCTACTGACGATGTCGTCCTTGCAGACTTGGAACTTTATTCCTCATTCGAAAATGTTCCATTGTACTACGTTGTTGATTAGAACCGACTCGGTCTTGGGCAGTCTGTTGTCGAATTTTTGGGGCCCTCGCACATTTGTCAGCCTTATTCACATGCACTTGGCTAACCTCTCTAGGTCTTTTGTTTCCTTTAAGTTGCATGCTGCGTTCTTGGTATTGTAAAACTGCAGTGGTAACTGCTTGCGCCACGATACCCGCTAACTCGGCGGTTGATATTCTAACCGGGGATACCCAAGGTGTGAGTCGATCTTGCCCGTTTATTCCCTTACCCGTTCGAGCTAGTTCTTCTTGACGGTCCATCTGAAAATTTAAGTAAATTTGGATGAGTTCATCATTCAAATAAACAACCCGCGAAAGTACGAATTCCCAAAGTATAGAGATGAATACAACATTCCTAATATTTAGGGCTCTATATCAAAGAAAGCTAAGCGAAAAACATAATAAGCCGTTCAGATCCTAAAGGACACTAGAACCTGATGCTCTGATACCACCTGTGACACCCCGACTAATTAAATACCGGGTAGCTACTCCTTTATTAAATTAATTCAAAATGCCAAGTTGGTCCAGTTAATAGCATCACTGTCGAAAACATTTTTTTTTTTTTTTTTTTGCTTACTAACCACCTAGTATTTAAAAAGTAAGTGCCAAATTTTAATTAAAGTCTGATTAACATGCAACAAGTGTAATAAAGAGTAAATACACCATTCACCATACTGAAGTAAATAGAATGATCATCACATAACGTAAATAAAGTCTGGAGGAAAAACTCCTCACCACAATCCCACAACTGAAACAACTAAACTGAATACTGAAACAATACATGCTAAAGTCTGAAAACTGAAATGTAAAAGATTCTCTAAATAGAAATGGGCAACATGCCCTACAACTGATAGATAGTGACTCTGGAATCCAACGAGACTGTTCGAACGAGATTCCTCTGTCAACTCGTTAGAAGTCTCGTTCGAACGAGGCTGTTCGAACGAGATCCAGTTCGTTCGAACGAACTGTCCCTTCTAACGAGATCTCGTTCGAACGAAGTTATCAAACGAGGCTCCCTTTCGTTAGAACGACTGGTCATTTCGTTAGAAGCTCGTTCGAACGAGTTCGTTCGAACGACCTGGGTAGGGGCTTCTAACGACCTGCCAGATTCGACCCAGATTTTCCTAAAACTCGGTTTCACCATTTTTAACACCTCAAGTCTTCTCCAAAGTTCGTTCTAACAGTGTTTTAAGTCCTCTAATCATACTAAAACATGCTAAGATCATATACTAACATCTTTTAAGGCATTAATGCATCCTAAACATCATTAAATCACAAGATTTTATACTTTTCCCCAATTTTATCAAGAACATGAACCCTAGATTTATATCATCATAAAATCCCAGAATTAAGTCCGTTTTTGTTTCTTCTAATCACAATTATAATGGGAATAATAATCTACCTATCATTCTACATGCAATACTCTTCAAAATTTTCAAGTTCTAAACTCCAAACTACATGGGTTTTCATTCAACTTTCAAGAACAATTAAAATTCTCCAATTTCTAACATGGAAAAGACATTCTCTGAAATTAAATGGAATAAAGTCACTTGCCTTGGTTGTCCCTGAGTTTGGATGATGGTTTGATAGAGTTTTTCTGCAGAATTCCCTCTCTCCAAGCTTCTTCTCCAATGGTGGCTTAAGGTGGCTAGGGTTTGATTTGGGAAACTTAGAAAACTCTTCTAATAACCTACGTAGCCTTCTAGGTTAATATGGTTTGGTTAATGGGCTTAGTGGGTTAAATCCACATCAGATTAAAACTCCCAATTTTCGTCACTTTTAATTCCTCAAAATGTAAAATTACCAAAATACCCTTTAAGTTGCCGGTATGGCCTAAAAATACCCCGAGACCCAAACTACACCCCCGGCTAGTGTTTTCTGACTATCTCGACCCTTCCGGACGCGTTGGCGCATTCAAAACGACCATACGGTTTATAGATTTTAAATTCACTTTTTATAATCAAAATATTACACCGTGACGCGGCGGTCCGACGCGTCTCAACAAAATTTCTAAAATGCCGTATATAAATCTCACGACAACTTTTATAATACCAAATACATATATCAAAACATGTATGAACATAATCAAATACCAACTCACATCTCGTTAGTATTTATAACCCGGATTAATTTCCAATTAATACGCATTTAATTAATTAATCCCAAAAATAAATATAGTCAAAAGTACGGGGTATTACACTATCACTCCTAAAACTAAAATTTGAGATGCTTTTATTAATTGGAGTAGTTGGAAAATAGCACAATTCCAAAGAGAATATTGTAATTTCTCATTCAGTTTGTGGAGTTCGAGGTGGATTTTCACCCTCCATGGGGAGAGTTCAAAGTCCATAGGTAACTACTCGTGAGGGCATGAGTGAGAGGTAACTTCTTGCTTTGTATAAATCTCTTTTCAATTAGAAATATAAATTGGAGTGCGTCGAGGTTATTACCCTTTAATGTGTTTTTTCCGCCATAATTGCCTTATGGATTGCTTCCGATTGCTATTTTCTCAATTGCGCACTTTAATCACACACTACATGTAGATCACATCTAGATCTAGTGTAATTGTCTAAAATTTGAATTAGGTGTTTAGCTATAATTATTTCCACTAGATTTGACTAATTAATATCTTTGTTTTGTTGATATAAAGTTTTCACCAAATCACCTAGTTATTACATGTTCTAGGTTAATTAAAATTGAAAGAAAAATTAAATTGAATAAAAAATCTGTCCATGTTATGCAATCAAACATATTCATTCTTTTATTGGTTTGTTTTATACTATTTAAACACACATCCTTAATTGGTATCAGAGTAGTTGCTCATATTTTTGCATTTACGTACTAGAGTTGATCCTACGATTGTTATGTGTTTATTGTGGTTTTGCTCATAAAACTTATTTCTTATGAATTGTGTTGGTTTATGATTGATGGATCAGTATCATGATTCGAGTTCCACGATATTTGTAACACCCCAGTTCGGATTTATGGATTACCTGTAGTCAACCCGGTCCAACCCAGGCGTTAGGTGTGAAGTGAAATGAAACAACCTATATAATTTTGCTGGCCCAGTTTTATTTTAATTAACGTATCACTTGTTTAGCATGCGATTCCAGTTTCAAACAAACTACGTAAGGGACCCATGGGGAGCACCCCTAAGTCCAAGTATACAGGCATAACATAAAAGAAGGTACTTACCTGTATATCGTTCTCAAAATACGAAAATGCCCCCAACCTGCCATAACAAAGTGAGGGTATAAACCAAATGCTTAGTGGGAAATATACAAATGCAGTATAGAATCGAACGACAAAACGAAAACTCTAACGCGTTATACCTACGTGCACATACAAATACCTTATATATATATACATGAGAACACACTATATGGTCGACTTACTTGAGTCTGTGCCATATAAGAGTTCCAACTAGTTTGGATATCGAGACAAAATAGGATTAGATTTTTTCGTGTTAATCTATCTCAAAAAGGCATAAAGCTTCATCAAAAGCATCCCAGTCCAAGTTCTCCAATGCGACACAAAGAGGTAAGTACAACTCTTGAACCACAATTAGGACATATACACTGCATATACATGTTTATTATGTGTGCATATTTTTTATGGTGGTGTTGTTGCTTAAAATATTTTTTTTTGAAGAAGAAATTCATTTGAATATTTTTTTAATCATTTGAAGTGATTTTTTCATTTAATTGAAATTTGATTTTAAAAATATATTTGCGGTAACATAAGAATACTTTTTATAAAAAAATTGATTAGTTCAATTTTTTAAAGGGTTAATATTTTTTTGAGTCAAAAAATTTAATTTTTACAAAACTTTAAAAAACACATGTATGTTATTTTTTATAAGGCTATTTGTGTTAGTTTAGTGTCTGGTTAGTTAAACTCATTTGTGACCCTAGATTGAGTGGTTATCTATGGACTATATTTTTAGTGGCTCAATCCTAGTGAACACCCTTTAGCCAATCAAAATTAGTTATCCACTTTCTTTCTACACCCTTAGATCTTGGAGATTAGATCTAGACCCTTTATTTTTTAACAAACCCTAGTGTCCCTCATATATAACATCTCTTAGTTTTTTTTTATCTTTGGTTTTTTGTTTTAGAAGAGATGCGAGAAGTGGCGACTGAATATTTTTGAGAGAAAACACGTCTTCTTATCCATTCCTTCCTTTACCAAAATCTAGAGAGATACAAAAGAGTGTGCTGCCGACGGAGTAATCCGAGAAAGAGAGAGGAGTTTCATCACTGGTGCTGTCTCAAAACCGCGATCGCCGATGCTGCCAGTCGGAAAGATCTAGAGAGAGAAGAAGACGTCATCATCGGAGTTCCATCGCCAGATCTGTTCTAAACCGTAGGGTTCATCATCTCGACATTAGAACTCTAACCCGAGATCACCGGAACTGAAATCGAGAGAGAGAGGAGTTTGACGTCGTCGAAAAATCGAAAGAGAGAGTGGAGATCGTCGCCGGAGTTGCGCTGATTAAGATCTTGGCTTCACTGTGAGAACAAAAAGAGGTCGGTAAGATTGTCGGCGACATAAATAGAAAGACGAGAGAGAGAGAACTGAGTTCGATGGCCGAGTTTTTCGTCACCAGAAAAACTCGTCGGAATTTTTTTAGAGCTATTTTTTCAAGACCTCTTCAAACAATATATTTTCTCTAAGAACCATTTAGTTCACTCTAATATTTTTAAGGTTCTTTATTTTTGATTTCTTGGATATTGTTGTTGTTATTTTTAATCCAAGATTGCGATATCAAATACATGTTCAGAAATTATACTTGTTGTATATTTTCAGATTTGGAAATAAAGATTTTCTCATATTGGGATTTCACATTTTAGTGAAATAAGTTTGAATATAAATAATTTGTTGGGACAATATTTTTGAAGAAAAAATTATTGTGTGTCAAATCTGAAAAATTAGTAAAGTTTATTACTCAAGTTGGATTTGAAATCAAATTGCATATCATATAGAAGTTGATTGTAATTTGTAGGAATTGCTTGTATATTTGATTGAGAGGCGTGAGAAGCATTTTTCATGTTTAGTTAATTCACAAACACTATCACTCTCACACGAACACTTAGGAGTTGTGGTTTTTGGTGATATATTTTGTTTGTTGGGGCTGCTGGAATTAGGGATTCAAGGATAAAATAAAAGCTGCGTGGAGAAGAACAAATCAAGATAGAATGCCTTTGAGAGTGGAGTAACTCGTGTAGGTACGTTTTCTGTTCTTGTACTTTTGTTCTTCGTTGCATGCTGTAGTGTTGTAACTTGGTTGTGATTTTAGTGGACTTTTTGTTTTGCTCCGTAGAGGGGGCCGTGGATATTTCCCTAATTTTAGGGTTTTACCACGTTAAAAATTACGTGTTAATTTACTTGAATATTCTTAATTACTTTGGCGAATAATATCGTACTTGATACTTAATTGTAGGTTTGGAATTTTAAAAACCTAAGGTAATCAAACTAACAAGTCTAGAGATCATACTCAGAAAAATTGTTTTAACACATCTAGTGTTCACTTTGGAAAGAGTTTTGTTCAACGAGTTTATTTCAGAGTTTATTCAACTTATAACTTTTTGTTATTAATTTTGTAAATGTATTTTTTTTTTCAAGTGGTATCAGAGCGGGTTTATCAAAAGGTATTTTTGATCCTGAAACTCCAGAAATTGTTTTCGAAATCCATTTCTGAATATGGATGAAAGATTTGAGAAGTTAGGTGACCTTTCTCGATCGCCACTCTTTAATGGAAATAAATTTTCGTATTGGAAAGTACGAATGGTTTCTTTCATTCAAGGAACACTTTGTGATGATGTTTGGGATATGATTGAAAATTGTTATGAACATCCAACTAAGTCTTTGTCTGATATTGATCCAACAATGGTTAAGAAACTTCGTATTGAATTTACTGCGGTAGAGAAAAAGTAATCTCTCGATAATAACAAGGGCAAGAATTCTATCTTTATGTCCATTAACGAGCATGCATTTAAAAGAATATCTATTTGCTCCACTTCTAAGGAGGCCTGGGACACTCTAGTCACCGCACATGAGGTTGATGAACGAGTTAAGGCCGAAAAAACACAAATGCTTATCCAATAGTACAATACATTGATTATGGATGACAATGAATCCTTCGATGATTTCTACATTAGGTTAACCGACATTTTTACAAAATTACATGCAAATGGTGTAACTTATAATAGAAAAGAAATCGTTCAAAATATTCTTATGTCATTACGTGCTAAGTTTGACAATAAGAGATATGCCATAGAAGAAATGAATGACCAAAACCTAACTCCTGAGTTGCTAAGTAGCAAATTAAGAACTGTTGAGATGGAGTTAGAGTTCAAAAAACAATTAACTTCCCGTAACAAGAGACTCACTAGACCTAATGTTGTGTTTTCATCATAATTGACTTTACCTAAAGTCAGTCCCTTAGACTTTGACCTTGACTTGAATGATGACTATGACGTAGATCACCTTGATAATCAAATAGCTCTTATGAGCAAGCATTTCAAAAAGATTATCAAATTCAGAAATGCTTTAGCCTATAAACAAGGCAAACAAAATTATCAAGGTAATCAAAATCATAGACCTCATGAAAGACATGCCAACAAAAGGAACTATGACAATAGTAGACCTCAGATAGACATGAAAGATGTCAAATGTTATGGATGTGGAAAAATGGGACATATTGCTAATAAATGCCCAAATAAGCCTACCAACAATACTAGGGTTAATTTGTGTAAGACATGGGACGACTCTAGTGATTTTGATAAAGATAAAAATGAGTCAACCCATAATTATGAGTCCTACATGTCATTCTATGCTATGATCATATACCGTGATGATGATGAAATTGAGTATACTCATGATTCTATTGCTCCTACTATTGCATCTGCTGTTGAAAATGTTGTGATTGTTGATGATGAAAATGACACTGCGAGTGATAGCTTAAGGGTGTGTCAAACTTAAAGTATTGTCGTTAAACCTGAAGTGTGTGTGAGTTCCACATATGAAATGAATGATATAGGAGACACTTCACACGATGCACTTATTGATTCCGATGATGATTTTCCAGATCTTCAAGAGATATACACAAAAATGCATAAGAAAAGTGCCCGTCTTGATAAAACGGTTAAGCTACTGAATGAGCGTATTGATTTACTTAATCGGACTATTAGGAAGAACGCTGAAGAATTTACAGCAGAATGTGTTGCCCATGAGACTTAAATTGAAGAATTTTCTGTAAAAATTGAAGATTTTTCTGAGAAAAATAATATTTTAGAACAACAATACAAGTCTACCTTGGTAGAACTTGAAGAATCTAAGCAAAAAGTTTCAAACGTGTTTAAAAAATGCTTACACTTTGAAACTCAAGCTAAGTCCTACGAAGAAATTATTGTAGGAAGCAAGTCTGATTCTGACGATAAATTTGGTTTTGGATTTGGAGAAAAAGTTTATACTAGCAAAAATGTTTCTCCTGAAAATGTTGTTTTTGTAAACAAGACCAAAATCCTCAAAACACTCGGAAAGAAAATTGTTTTAAAAATGTCTCTAAGTCAAAACAAAGTGATGATTCTCAAAAGCCCAAATCTAATGGTCCAGCTAAGTGCGTCTGTCCACCTGTTAGAAATCATTATCAGAAACCCAAAGCCAATGACACTTGGATGACCATTCCTATTAGAGATAAACCAATCTTCAAAGGCTTTAGTAATAAAGTTAAGTCCTACACACGTTAGTATTGTTCATACTGTGATGTCTACGGCCACTCCATTGCCGAATGTTTTCAAAAGAGAGTGCACACACCTACTTATTCAAACTTTAACTATTCTAGAAAGAGTAGGAATACTTATGTTCTCCCTAGACAGACCAATCATAACTCTAACTATAAAAAGAAGGGAGGACCTAAAACTAAGAAGAAATCATTTAGAAATACCCAACAAAACTTTTCTAAATCCAAGGCCAATTAAACTGTTAAAACTAGGCCTATTTGGATTAGAAAAGACGACTTGCTACCCCAGCTCAAGTGCAACATTGTCATATCTGATATTAAGGCACCAAGCACTTCGTCTGGATTCTAAACATATGACCGGAGATGAAACTAAATTAACAAACAAAACAAACTTCCTTGGAGGTAGTGTTGTGTTTGGTGATGGAGTTTCATCTAAGATCATAGGTAAGGGAACATTGCGTGTGGAAGGTCTCCCCGAGATAAATGATGTCCTCCTAGTTAAAGGTCTTAAGGCTAACTTTCTTAGTATATCTCAATTTTGTGATTCCAATCATATTGTTACCTTTTCTAAAACTGATTGTAAAATTTTTGATGAAAAGAGAAATTGTATTTTACCAGGAAACAGAAATAAGGATAATTGCTACACAGTCCTTCCTAAATCTGAATCTTGTAATAGATTGGGACATACAAATTTTGATAATATTCGTAAGAAAAGCACCCAAGAAAATGTTAGAGGATTGCCTAAAATGAAAAATTCCTTTTATCTTATATGCGGTCCTCGTCAGAAAAGGAAAATAAGTAAACCCGCTCACAAGAAAGTTAAAAATGTTTTAACTTCAAAACCTTTGGAATTATTCTACAAGGACCTTATGGGTCCCTTTCGAACTATCAGATTCTGTGGTAACAGTTACATACTCGTTATTGTGGATAAATACACAAGATATACTTGGGTTGCATTCATGAAAAATAAATCCCATACCATCGATGAGTTCTTAAAAATACTTTTAAAAATAGAGAACGAGAAGGATACCCAAGTATGTCGCATCAGAAGTGACAAAGGTTGAGAATTCAAAGATTCGGGTGTTGCAAAATATTGTATAGGCAATCGCTATAAATATGAATTTAGTGCGCCTAAGACAACCCAGCAGAACGACATTACTAAAAAGAAAGATATAACCTTACAAGAGATGTCTATGGTTATGCTACATGTGAAAATTCTACCTAAGTATTTTTGGACCAAAGCTGTTCAAACGACTTGTTGTAGCATTAATCAGGTATACCTTAGGAAGAATTTCAAATCTATTGATAACATTCGATATGAGTATCTTCGTAATGCTATTGGTATGACAGTTCTTACTTATTTCAACATTTCATTCATATCCTCGGTAGTTGCATGCTAATAATTGGTTTATGAGGATTTAGGGCATGGTCGTTTCTCAAATGACAAAAGACGCCTCCTAATATTTGTTTAATGTAGGAGACCCTTTTATCTGCCCTTGCATATGTTATTGTTTGTGTTATCACATTATATAATATTCTCCTGATTTATATCTTTTTACCTCATTGTATATTTGAGAAAATTGAGGGAGAAGAACTTGAGTACCTGTGCTACGATGTATATCTTATCTTGTACTAACTCAACTAATATGCCATTGAGTGTTTATCTTTTTCAGGCATTTTTTAGACCCGATTGTATAGCTTGTCCTATTTATTAGGGTATTGATCTGTATTGTAGTTGAGTAATGTATTTTTTTATCTTATTTTTGGTTCTAGGATGGGAATGGGTAGATAGAGATTTTGTATAGGAAATCTAGGATTTTTCATTTTCACCCACGAGTTCAGGATACTCAAGGGAATTTTGTCTCCAATATCCAAAGGGGGAGATTGAGAACACACTATATGGTTGACTTACTTGAGTCTGTGCCATATAGGAGTTCCAACTAGTTTGGATATCGAGACAAAATAGGATTAGATTTTTTCGTGTTACTCTATCTCAAAAAGGAATAAAGCTTCATCAAAAGCATCCCACTCCAAGTTCTCCAATGTGACACAAAGACGTAACTACAACTCTTGAAACACAATTAGGACACATACACTGCATATACATGTTTATTATGTGTGCATATTTTTTATATTGGTGTTGTTGCTTCAAATATTTTTCGTGGAAAAAGAAATTCATTTGAATATTTTTTTAATCATTTGAAGTGATTTTTTTCATTTAATTGAAATTTGATTTTAAAAATATATTTGAGGTAACATAAGAATATTTTTTTATAAAAAATTTGATTGGTTCAATTTTTTAAAGGGTTAATATTTTTTTGAGTCAAAAAATTTAATTTTTACAAGACTTTAAAAAACACATGTGTGTTATTTTTTATAAGGCTATTTGTGTTTGTTTAGTGTCTTGTTGGTTAGACTCATTTGTGACCCTAGATTGAGTGATTATCTATGGACTATATTTTTAGTGGCTCAATCCTAGTGAACACCCTTTAGCTAATCAAAATTAGTTATCCACTTTCTTTCTACACCCTTAGATCTTGGAGATTATATCTAGACCCTTTATTTTTTAACAAACCCTAGTGTTTCTCATATATAACATCTCTTAGGGTTTTTTTGTCTTTGGTTTTTTGTTTTAGAAGAGATGAGAAAAGTGGCGGTTGAATATTTTTGAGAGAAAACACATCTTCATCTCCATTCCTTCCTTTATCGAAATCTAGAGAGATAGAAGAGTTTGCTGCCGGCGGAGTAATCCGAGAAAGAGAGAGGAGTTTTGTCACTGGTGCTGTCTCAAAACCGCAATCGCCGTTGCTGCCAGTCGAAAAGATCGAGAGAGAGAAGAAGACATCATCATTGGAGTTCAATCGCCAGATCTGTTCTAAACCGTAGGGTTCATCATCTCGACATTGGAACTTTAACCCGAGATCACCGGAACTGAAATCGAGAGAGAGAGGAGTTTGACGTCGTCGAAAAATCGAAAGAGAGAGTGGAGATCGTCGCCGGAGTTGCGCTGATTAAGATCTTGGCTTAACTGTGAGAACAAAAAGAGGTCGGTCAGATTGTCGGCGACATAAATAGAAAGACGAGAGAGAGAGAACTGAGTTCGATGGCCAGAGTTTTTCGTCACCAGAAAAACTCGTCGGAGTTTTTTTAGAGCTATTTTTTCAAGACCTCTTCAAACAATATATTTTCTCTAAGAACCATTTAGTTCACTCTAATATTTTTAAGGTTCTTTATTTTTGATTTCTTGGATATTGTTGTTGTTATTTTTTAATCCAAGATTGTGATATCAAATACATGTTCAGAAATTATACTTGTTGTATATTTTCAGATTTGGAAATAAAGATTGTCTCATATTGGGATTTCACATTTTAGTGAAATAAGTTTGAATATAAATAATTTGTTGGGACAATATTTTTGAAGAAAAAATTATTGTGTGTCAAATCTGAAAATTAGTAAAGTTTATTACTCAAGTTGGATTTGAAATCAAATTGCATATCATATAGAAGTTGATTGTAATTTGTAGGAATTGCTTGTATATTTGATTGAGAGGCATGAGAAGCATTTTGCATGTTTAGTTAATTCACAAACACTATCACTCTCACACGAACACTTAGGAGTTGTGGTTCTTGGTGATATATTTTGTTTGTTGGGGCTGCTGGAATTCGGGATTCAAGGATAAAACATAAGCTGCATGGAGAAGAACAAATCAAGATGAAATGACTTTGAGAGTGGAGTAACTCGTGTAGGTACGTTTTTGTTCTTGTATTTTGGTTCTTAGTTGCATGCTTTAGTGTTGTAACTTGGTTGTGATTTTAGTGGACTTTTTGTTTTGCTCCGTAGAGGGGGCCGTGGATGTTTCCCTAATTTTAGGGTTTTACCACGTTAAAAATTACGTGTTAATTTGCTTGAATGTTCTTAATTACTTTGGCGAATAATATCGTACTTGAGACTTAATTGTAGGTTTGGAATTTTAAAAACCTAAGGTAATCAAACTAACAAGTCTAGAGATCATATTCAGAAAAATTGTTTTAATACATCTGGTGTTCATTTTGAAAAGAGTTTCGTTCAACGAGTTTATTTCGGAGTTTACTCAACTTATAACTTTTTGTTATTAATTTTGTAAACGTAGTTTTTTCAATACAAACATACACATGCATATACTTAATGCATGAAACTGTTTAATTCTAACAACCTCATTTATCCAGATTAATTTACCTTAATCTTATTAAGGACTTCGTTTTTCTCATCTTAGCATTCCTCATTTTATTTTACACATGGTTCAATACTTGAAACCATTACACTTGGTTTGACCAAAAAACTCTTTCATTACCAAAATTTCCCTTTTCATTTTAACCAATACACATTAGTATTTTCATTAAAAGTCACCTTTTCAACACACGCATTCACTGTGTTAGAAAATACACATTTTTCCTTTGAAAACCTTTTACAACACATTCTTGTGTTAATAATGGGTTTAACCACTTAGGTTGCTTAACCACCCATTTACCCACTTACTTTGTCTTTTTCTTTGCCTTATGGACATTAATCAATTTACCCATTTACTTGTCCATTTCACCCTTACCGAGACATTTATTAATTCATTCAAATTTGGTTGAATTAACACATATTCTAATAACCGCATACATCAGCGGGCTCCACACCACCAGCTATGCACACCATATGCTTTGGCCAGCTGTTTTGGATCTTTAACCCCAAGGCTCCAGACTCTCCTTAATTTTTCGGTGTCATCCGAGTTCCTTTACATGTGTTTTAACATTATATAAATGTCCACATTATTCCACCTTTTCTTTTTATCCACTGAATCCAAAACTCGGGGTTACACCCAACTTGTGTTAAACTTTTAAATTTACCATTTAATGTCCTTTACACTTTAGCCTTGATTTTATTCCAAAAATCACATTCGTTTAGGTCCAATTTGTGTAACACCTTTTCGATATTTTTATTTCATAAAAATGTTCCACTTTAAGTAAAATTATTATTTTACCCATTTGTTTCCAAACTCATCTTTTACTCCATTTCCACTAGTGTTTATTTTCCCAAAACACTATTAAGTTACCCACACTAACTTCTGAAGTGTTTTAACACCTTAACACCCTGTTAACCTTGGAGTAATATTCTTCTTAATTGGAAACACCTTTATCTTATTATTTCTTTTCCGATTTCACAACTGTTAATCTTTCACCACATTATTAAGTTGTACACACCAACTTTTAATTGTTTAACCATTAACACTTGTTCAACACCATTAATAACCATTTTCTGAACTAGACATTTCTTTACATCCTTTATTCAAGATATCCATTTACACTTAAAGACTAATTTTATAAGAAAATACCATTTCCTTTTATTATCACATGTAGTCTTACAACTTTGTACTTATCACACTTTTAACCCCTTTTTCTACACACTTTGAAGGAAGGAATTTCTACTAGTCTTATTCCATGTTTAAACCCAAAAAATATCCTTTAAACTTTTTTATACATCCATTATTCAAATACTATATGTTTATATGCATGAGAAGATGGATTTTAAACCTTAAAACCCCATCAAATGTGTTAAACATCTTTTTCATTCTAGAAATTCATCATACTTGCAAAAATATACTTTCAAGGCATGCAAGAAATATAATTTTCTTCAAACTCAACAATTTCCATTTGCATAAAATCCTGATTTTTGTAATAAACATTATTCACCAATGTTTACCAAAATAAATATTTTCGGATATTTTATTTCATAAAATGTTTAACATCCATCTTTCTAGAAAATACACCAGTTTCATAAAACACCAACTTTTAATATTTCAAGACTTTGAAATATTTATTCCTTCTTTATTTTCAGTAAATAACATTTCACCAACATTTTTATTCCATAAAAATGTTTATTATTTTCTACACATGATTTTGATCATTTAATCAAATGCACCTTACTTATGTAATATAACTACAAGAATACAAATAATGGAAAATATAGTGCTAATACTAAGAGTAAGATTTTTCCTCATCAAAAGGCTCCAATGGTGGTAGAAATGTTGGTGTACGAGGAGCAACCCCCACCTCCAAAGGTGACCTCAAGGGGTTACCAAATGCATCCTCCAAAGATGCTCCAAATGTGCCCTATCCAAGCTTGCAAGCAAAACTCACTCCGAACTCTATAGAAGCTCCAATCATCTTCTCCAAATATCCCCCCAACACTTCTCTGAAATTCATAGCTCCACATAAAAAATGGTGGAAATAAGTTTTTTGTGCTTGAACATAGTGGAATATTATATAAAATAGTGGTTGAATGGTGGTGGTAGGGGAAGATTAGAAATGATGGAAGACTTCTGCACTTTCTCTCTCCCTCTTTCATCTTCTTCTAACTCAAAAATGCCCCAAATATACCAAACTCACACTTATAAAATACCTTAAACACCTCAAATTCCCCTTTTGCCCAATTTGGGATAATTGGAGCTCAACAACTCAAAGATCCAAGGGCCAGAAATGTGACAACGCACAGGGGCAAATCATAATAATTTTTTTTAGGGAAGTCATTCGAACGACACGAACCTTGTTCGAATGACATATCAACCTAGTTTGATGGGTCACTTCGCCCGACCTGCCACTATAAAGTAGTGTGATCTTGTTTGAAAGTCGTTTGAACCTTGCTTTGCGCAACCTTGGACTTAGCTTCTAACGACATCCCTAGGTCATTCGAACGAACTTCTTTTTCTTTTATTTTCTTCAATTTTTAACCCACAATTATCATTAACCCTGCTTCAGTAATATTTATATATAATTTAATTGAATTATTGGTATAAGGTATTACAATAAGCCACCATAATTTGATGGTTCGAAATATGGTCTTCGAAAAGTGAAAATGAGAACACATTTGAGATATGAACATAGAGAGTTTGAATGAGTGTTGAATAAGGTTGGATCTATCCTACGATAGAAGATGATGGTGTTAGAGTAAATAAGCTTAGGGTAATTTCGACAAATGTAGAATTTACAGATCGCAATTATAATTCCAGTACTCTAAATGTTTTGTTTGCTTCGGTGAGTATACAAGAATACAACCGTATTCTAAATTGTGAATTGGCAAAAAAGTCTTGGGATATTCCTATGATGACACATGAGGGAACTTGTAATGTTAAACGAGATAAGTTGCAACACATCGTGACTAAGTTTGAGACTGTGAGAATGGATAAAGATGAGAGTTTTAACGACTATTACACTAGATTAATGGAAGTTGTCAACTCTTCTTTTAATATAGGTGATAAGATAAAAAAAAAAGTTGTTAAAAAGTTCCTTAATACTTTTGCATATAGGTTTAACACTAAGGTTTCCATTTAGAATAAGGTGAAATACACTGACACTAGTTTCCTTAAGGAGTTGGCTGGGTCATTGCAAATTTGTGACTAAGAGGATAGTGTTATTGTGAGTAAACCAAGTAAGGACTTAGATTTTGTTGATGAGTCAAAGGAGAATGTGTCTTTGAAGGGTAATAATAAGACCTAAGAAAATATTTAAGGAGATCTGCAATTGTTTGTAATACGTTTTAGAAACTTTTATAATAATAAAAAGAAATTCTTTAAAAATGGTAGAAAATTTGAACCAAATCCACACAAGCCTACTAAAAATACTTCTTTTGGTGAGAAGAGTGATTATAAGAAACATAAGGCAAAGAAGGAGGATCAATTTTATAGATGCAAAGGTGTAGGACACCATATCAATGTGTGGCCAACACATTTGAGGAAGTTGGAGAAGAACAAAGATGTTGAGAAGAAGAAAAAATCCTACAAAGATATTTGGATTGACTCAGAGAGTGAGAGTGAGAGTGAGAGTGATGTGAGCTATACTAATGAAAAAGTGAGAGTGAGATAGACTTTATGGTTAGACTAGATGAAAGTGATAAGGTGAGTAATGAGAAAATGTCTTTAGGTAGTGTTGTGAAGAAAAATCGAGTGAAAGCTTCTATTGATAAGTTATTTAGTGATTCTTCATCTTTTAGCAACAAAGGTTCATACATTTATATTCTTAGATCACAAGAGGGTAGCGATGATGAAGTAGATGCTATCCAAGAATAATTTTATGAACTTTATCAATAATCTTCAAAACTTTAAAAGTCAAACATCAAACTTTAAAATAAACTGAAGACATTCGAAAGTGAATGCTAACGCAAAAATTCTCCATCTACGAGGACCAATCAAAAAAGGACACATGTCATCCTACGTGGCAATATTCGACACCCGAGGAGAGTTGGTCGGCACCAGAGGAGAGTTGGTCGGTACCTGAGGAGAGTGAGTCGACACCCGAGGAGAGTTAGTCGGCACCCGAGGAGAGTTGGTCGGCACCAGAGGAGAGTTGGTCGGTACCTGAGGAGAGTGAGTCGACACCCGATGAGAGTTAGTCGGCACCCGAGGAGAGTTGGTTGGCATACCAACCGGGAAGATCAAAGGATAACTACGCATTTAATGATCATTAATGTACATTTATACTGTATATGACAACACATATCATACCAAGCAATTCAACAATTAGATTCGTTGAATGTAGATATAAATGTCTACATACAATGAATCTCTTTATCTCCCATCACTATAAATACATGTATTCCCTTAGCCAAAGGGAAGAGATCCAAGAGATCCAAGAGAGGAAATAAAACCAAGAACCGAGAGACACCATACACAAGATCCACACCTTTTTCTCTCTCTACCACATTGTGCTATTGTAAACCCCTGGGAATAAAATAACAGTGGACGTAGGCTTTTCCTTATAGCCGAACCACTTTAAAAATATTTGTCTCGTATATGTTTGATGGGAATGTTTATCTTCATCTTCAATCTCATCCTAATCATTTTAGCTGTTGACACCACTAAAATGGCAGTGGCCATTTTCTGTCTTCAACAGATTGGCGCCGTCTGTGGGAACGTGTTACAAGCATTGTTCTCCATCAAAAGCTAAGTTTTTATTTTCTCTACGTATAATCAATTATACATACATATTTTGATTCAATCATGATTTTTATGTTTATATACATAAATTAATTGTCCAATTTTTATCTGCAAAATATTGCATATCATGATTTTAAAATCATAACTGTTAGATTAATTCTTATTTAGAAATTTGAAAAATAATGGATTTCATAAATCATAACTTTTTGCTTGATTACCAAGTTTCAATTTTATATCATGGAATAAATATTTTAAATGATTACATATGCCAATATATATGACGGTGGTAAAATTTGATAATTTTCATTATAAATTTTGTAAGATCTATAATGTCTATTCAAATTTCCATTATATTTTTAATCAGAGAATAGGAAAAGGTTAAAGACAAAAAAAAAAGTTTTATCATGGAAATCATGAACCATATCTACTTTCTCTCTCTTCAAGTTTGAGTCTATTTGTATTTATTTTTATGAACTATATACTTAATTTGGTTCATCTTCCATCCATGTCAATAAAGTCTCATTGATTGATTTTTGATATAAATTTGGTAATAACTTCGATCATTCAGCATATTTTTATCTCTCCAAATAGGGAATAGGAAGGGATCAATACAAAAAATAATTTTCTCTCACCTGAAAAATCATTACCCACCTCTTGTAAAAGAGGATCAGTAAAACAAATCATGACCATATCAAGACTCTGGGCACAAATTTGATATGTTGGCCCCTCGTTCATCACATCACAGGGTTTCTTTGTCGAAATCACACGATCTAGTGGATTAGATAATTATTCATTTAATTAACATTATTAATGCTTAAATTTTACATCGAATGTTATTTTTCTGATCTAAGGATTCGAGATATTCTGGTCATCCATCCATATTATTGGTCGGCATCATCTTGGGCCATCTTTTATTAAATGGAAGCTTAACCAGACCATTTTTGTTTGTCTAAGAAAAGATGTGAAGATCCATCAGCAATGTTGAAATAATTTTATCCAACTACGAGGTATCTTATTGTTGGTCGGAGACTCATTTTGTAGCTCGGTGGAACCAATTACTGGTCGACGATCATCTACTTATTGATCGACAACATCTCAGTCTTGTTCGGAGGGTTCAATTTCCTGGTCGGCAACTATCCAACCATTCATTTCTTGGTCGGCGACATCTGATGTTGTTCGGTGACCATCCAACAGCTGGTCTGCAATATCAATGCACCATTTTTGTTGATCAACGAAATTGCTCAGCTGGTCGGGGACCATTTGCTTCTTGGTCAACACCATATATTATATAACTTGAGATATCCTTAAATGTTGGTCGGCAACATCCATGCTGTTTCTCGGCAACAGTAGAATCTTGGGGTATTAAAAAATGCGAAGCGCCCCAGATATTTCTTTAAACATGAGTTCAGCTTGGGGACAAACAGGGGGCTTAAGTCTTTTTTAACTTGTGATCACCCCAAAAATATTTTTAAAACCAAGTGATAAATAATTTTCAAACAGCAAACTATACCTGATTAGTTGTTGGAGATTAAATAACTTTACAAAAAACTCTATGTCTTATTTATGATGCATATCTGATAAAAATTTGTCCATCTCACACACATTTGGCACAAAAATATTATTTCATATTTTGAAATTTTTATTATTTTATGCTGATGCATATCACATATTGTTTGGCTGAATAATTATTCTCATGACTAACCATTTGAACTAGTCTCAACAGGAGTTCGAGCAGCTGATTAAAATTCCATAGGGACATGATTCAATCTCGACGAAAGCTCGGCCGCAATCTTAAACTTATGGAAACTGTTATTGCTCAGCATCTGGCAATTTTGCCTCGACATATCAGCCAACATATATTATTTCATTTTTTAAAATTAATATTTTTATTTCTCAAGCATATACATATCATATATTGATTGGATGAGTAAATTATTCTCATGACTAATCAATTTAGCCTACACATATGGTAGAGCAAATTATTAATTTTTACAGGTACAAGATTCAACGCCGACGAATGCTCGGAAACAATCTATAAACTATTATCATTGCTCAACATTATGAAATTTCACCTCAGCAAGGAACTATATATTTTATTATTTCTCTGATTTATGCTCAAGCACAAATCATTCTATATATTCATTCGGATGCATATTATATATTCATCTCATCATGGAGCTCGACGAGATATATATTCAGCTCCGAGGAAAAGCTACAACAGTTATTATATTTCACCCACAACGGATAGTTGGTCGGGGCAATTCTTATTTATATTCAGGCCCAGATATCGGCTCAAGCACAAATTATTCTATATATCTCTTGGGATTCATATTCTATATTCATCTCAACATGGAACTCGACGAGATACTTATTATCATATTCAGCTCCAAGGAGAACTATAACATTTATTATATTTCACCCCCAACGGATAGTTGGTCGGGGTTATTCTTATTTATATGCAGGCCCAACAACATTCTCGGCCATATTCTTATATTGTGGAAAATATTATCCTTATTCGGCATTATGCAATTTTGCCTCGACAGATCAACAAGACAGTCTATTATTATTCTAAATCATTCTTTATGTCTATGCATATTTTATATTTATCTCAGCATGGAGCTCGAAATTTTTTTCCTCTCTATGTATATTCAGCGCCGAGGAGGTCTCCGGCATTTATATTATCTTATTCCCAACAATTTGTTGGTCAGTACCGAGGAGGTCTCCAGCATTTATATTATCTTATTCCCAACAATCTGTTGGTCAGCGCCGAGGAGGTCTCTAGCATTTATATTATCTTATTCCCAACAATCTGTTGAGGAGGTCTCTAGCATTTATATTATCTCATTCCCAACAATATGTTGAGGAGGTCTCCAACATTTATTATATCTTATTCAGCTCCAAGGATGTATCCAACATTTATATTATCTTATTCCCAACAATCCGTTGGTCAGCTCCGAGGAAGTCTTCATCATTTATTATCAATTACCACCAACTCCGGTTGATCGGGAACCAAATCCAACTCCGGTTGGTAGATAAAATCCAACTCCGGTTGGTAGATAAAATCCAACTCCGGTTGGTAAATAAAATCCAACTCCGGTTGGTAGATAAATCTCATTCAAAGTTCACATTCCACAGTTGGGGTCTTTTATTACAGATATATTTGTTCATTTGGTGGCACATTCTTATATCATCATGCAGTCGAGCATCAAATTCAACTCCACAAACTCACACGGTCGGGGCCCCGACCAATCATCATTCAGGAGGAATATTGAAGTTCAGGAGGTATATTGAAATTCAGGAGAAATATTGAAGTTCAGGAGGCATATTGAAGTTCAGGAGGCTATTGAAGTTCAGAAGGCATATTCAGGATTTATTATGCACATGCTATTGAAGTTCAGGAGGCATATTGAAGTTCAGGAGGCATATTCAGGAATTATTATTCACATGCTATTGAAGTCAGAAGTCAAATTCAGCATCTACAACACTGAGATCTTTGCTACTACTGTCTCGACCAATAATGAAGAAGAAGTTGTGTGAAAATGTTTCGAAGTACACCACTAGCTTGGTACTAATCGGATTGAAGAGTTGGGTTCAAAAGCTAGTATGTTACTCGACAAAGTATTCAGAGGATCATAAATCAGAAGAATCAAGCACGTGAAGTTAGCACTCAGTTGTTCGGCACAGGAGGCAGTTGGTCGGCTAGCAAACCGATCAACATACTTGAAGATTATGACAAGCTATAAGCTCCATACTATGGCATGGCTGCATCCAAATTCTCAGGGGTGAAACATAGCACACGGAGTTCCTCAAAAGAAAGATTAGCAACCATCGATCAACCTGCATCATATGTCGTCCAGGAGATAATGCACTTTATGTTGAACAAATCAAGAAGGTAGATCAAGAATTTCACGAGCACCGAGCAACACTGCATAATAAATACTCCATCATTTCAAGTAAACCATCAAGCATGGAGCATCGGGGGCTTCTGTTAACGCAAAAATTCTCCATCTACGAGGACCAATCAAAAAAGGACACATGTCATCCTACGTGGCAATATTCGGCACCCGAGGAGAGTTGGTCGGCACCCGAGGAGAGTTAGTCGACACCCGAGGAGAGTTAGTCGGCACCCGAGGAGAGTTGGTTGGCATACCAACCGGGAAGATCAAAGGATAACTACGCATTTAATGATCATTAATGTACATTTATACTGTATATGACAACACATAGCATACCAAGCAATTCAACAATTAGATTCGTTGAATGTAGATATAAATGTCTACATACAATGAATCTCTTTATCTCCCATCACTATAAATACATGTATTCCCTTAGCCAAAGGGAAGAGATACAAGAGATCCAAGAGAGGAAATAAAACCAAGAACCGAGAGACACCATACACAAGATCCACACCTTTTTCTCTCTCTACCACATTGTGCTATTATAAACCCCTGGGAATAAAATAACAGTGGACGTAGGCTTTTCCTTATAGCCGAACCACTTTAAAAATCTTTGTCTCGTATATGTTTGATGGGAATGTTTATCTTCATCTTCAATCTCATCCTAATCATTTATCTGCGTCAACAGTGAACATGAAGAAAAAGATGAAAAGATTGACTGTGTTCAATTGGAATGTTTGGAACTAAAAGATAAGGTTAATGAGTTGATAAAAGAATATAATTCTTTAAAATATAAAAATAAATCAATTTTTAAATAAAAGGAAGAGATATAACTTTTAAATTTTTTTTAAGTCGATTTAAAAAACATGCCAAGGATTTAAAACTTCAGTTGTTTGATAGAACAACTGTTCAAGATAGTATTATGTTAAATCATGCTAAAATGAAACCTAAAAATCATGACATTGGTTTTAAAGATTCAAAAAATGAAAAAGGTTGCAAGTTAAAAATCTAACGTTGAAGTTTTTATTATTGAAAATAAGGATAAGGAACAAACGCCATTATTGAAAAACACGGAGGTTGAACCTAAATCCGTTTTTGTGAAAAATGGAGATGGATGTTCATTTTGTGATAATATGAATCATATTGTTTATGTGACACCCCGTAAAATTTATAATTGATTGGTCAAGTCTAATATAAAAATCATGGGAATTATAAACATTCAGTAACATTCTCGACATAATGAAATAACTAAAACTGAACAAGTAATATAATGATAAAAAGAATTATTAAATAAAACAAAATAAACTCTGATACTAATCACAACCAATATAATAATCCAACTCTAGGATACAAACACCATATGTAAATGAGTGGACTCGGGATAAACAATAAAAATATACTAGCATGCTAACAATATAAAATAATACAAGATGTGAATGAGCATCGCTGCTCAACTATCACATCCTAGGAATGAAGCATAGTGTAATATCCCGCTCCCTTAAATTGATTTAAATTATATATGGATTATATATTAGGAGGAATTAAGTATAATTATAAGAGAATTGGGGGCAAAATTGGAAGAATTATTAGTAAAATAAATTGGGTCGTTCGAATGACATGGGGCATTCATTCGAACAATAATGTATGTCCCGAGATGGGTTATGAGATGCAGGGCTGCTAATGATATGCCACTGAATTATATGTGACATCCCGACTAATTAAATACCGGGTAGCTACTCCTTTATTAAATTAATACAAAATGCCAAGTTGCTTCAGTTAACAGCATCACTGTCGAAAACATTTTAAAAATTACTAACCACCTAGTATTTAAAAAGAAAGGATGTCAAATTTTAAATTAAGTCTGATTAACATGCAATAAAAGAATAATGGAAGAATAACATAATCCATCCACCATAACGAAGTAATGAAATAACCAACAAATATTAATAAATCCGGAGGAAAACTCCTCACAACAATCCCACAACTGAAATGAATAAAACAAAGTATCCTGAATTAATTACATGCCAAATAGTCTGAAAATCTGAAATAGGAAATGACTCTAATGGAAATGGGCGACATGCCCTACAACTGATGAATACTGAATATGGAGTCAAGATGAAAGAAGCGTTTACTAGCAAGGCCCTGTAACTTCCACAAACAGCTACAGCTCGTCACCTGAATGAGAATCCTAAGCATGGTGTCCTTGTGGCTGGGCACCTAAAATGGTTTTTACAAAAAGTAGATTTGAAAGCAAACGGGTGAGAGCCCGAAAGTGGAGAGTATTTTAAAATAGCAAGTGCTTTAATAATATTAAAACAACGAATGCAAAATACATGTTAGGATGTGCACTCACATGAAATACTCACCTCTCGTCTAATTGTGCACCCCTAACGTATAGCACCCATCTAAGTGATAATTACATCTAACTAAACTGACGTGAGTTCTTACCTTTCTACTCGGTTCCCAGTATACATTCTAATGTTATCAATTAAATAGAGGCTTTACATACACTCGGATTCTCAATTAAGCAATACAATTCATTTCAGGTTATCCCTTTATATTTTCTCAAAGCGTTTCCATATTTATACACACAATTCCACATGAAAGTTCTCATTAATTAAGTGTATATTATTCACGTCATAAATATACAATACAAGCACCCCGAGACTAAGCTGCGGTGCACACATACTCTGCTATCAATCCCGGTACATCACGTACATAAGGATCACGCATTCCGAATCTCTCAGGAATCGTTCTCAGATAACAACAATCACAAACAATGGAGGCGAACACAGTCACATCACATGGGTCACGCACATACCTACGCTCCCACGATCAGCAGACTTATTAACAACCCAATAAGTCCTTCTTTGACCTATTTTCTCGAGGTACCGATCTAAATCCCCCCCGTAGGCACACAAGGATAGATGGCCCTAAGCGAACGCAAACCTCCCGTGATAGCAAGTATGGTAGGTATGTCATACACATAAAATCATATACATATACTAAGTATGCACACATCTTAGTAATCACCATAACTTATTTGTGGTACACTTCTCATTTTCGTACCAACTTAAAATGTTACACAATTTACATATTCCCGGTTAATATAATTATTCAAGCCGTCAATTGTTCTCACGTCGTAATAGACACTCACGTCCTAATCCATAATTTCCATTTGGTTCAAACCACCCTTCTCTGTTTTACTCCTCATTATATTCCAAATATCCCAAATATATCAACTAATCATCAAGGAAATGTTATCTCTACGTTTAAACAAGGTTACGGGACATGCGAAATCAAAACAGGCCAAAAAGCCTAAACTGTCAGCTCGTTAGAAGTCTCGTTCGAACGAGGCTGTTCGAATGAGAGTTCGTTTGAACGAAGTGGGCTTTCTAACGAGATCTCATTCGAATGAAAGACATCGAACGAACATCACCCTCGTTAGAAGTCAAAGGTCAACTCGTTAGAAGCTCGTTCGAATGACCTGGGTAGGTCTTCTAACGAGAGGCCAGTTTCGAGCCCAGATTTTCCTATTCTCGTTTTTCCATCTTTTCTTCACCTCTAATCTCATCTAAACATCAATCCAACAATTGTTCAAGGTTTCTAATCATTCCTAAACACACTTAGGTCATATACTAACGTGTTTTGTGGGTTTAATTCATCCTAAACATCATCCAAATATCAAAACTCTACATTTTCCCCAATCTCAAGAACATGAACCCTAGAAATTTTAGATCATCAATGAGCCTAATAAAGTCCGTTTTTGTAACACAAAAAGTAGTAATTCTTTTAGTTCAATCATCCAATAACATTTCTACATGCAAACCTATATTAAAAATAAATTTATAACTCCAATTTTATGGGTTTTCATCAATCTCCCAAACAAATGAAATTTTAGAATTGTCTAAGCATGGAAGAAACATTCACTGCAAAATAATGTAAATTAAACCACTTGCCTTATGTATTTCTCTAATTTTGATGGCGAATTGATGAATTTCTCTCTCTCTCTCTCTGCAAAATTCTCCTCTCTCTCTCTCTACAAGTCTTTTTCTCCAAGGTGACAATGGAGGCTAGGGTTTGCCTTAGGAGACTCTTGGAACTAATTCCAATAACTCCCGTAGCCCATTTAGTCATTATGTGTTGTTAGTGGGTTTAGTGGGTAAAGTCCAAATCAGATATTAATTCCTAATTTTCGTAGTTTTTAATTCCCAAAAATCCAAAATTACCAAACTACCCTTATACGTTGCCGACATGACCTAAAAATGTGCCGGGACCCAAACTAAACCCCCGGCTAGTGTTTTCTGACTATTTCGACCCTTCCGGACGCGTTGGCGCAGTCAAAACGACCATAAGGTTAATAGAATTAAAATTCACTTTTTAATTAAATAATAATATTCCTGACGCGACTGTCACACGCGTCTCAACAAAATTTCCAAATTGTCGTATTTCAATCTCACGACAAGTTTCATAGTTCAATATTCATATATAGTCATATATACACATTATAATCAAATACCAACTCACATCTCGTTAGTATTTTATCCGGATTAATTCCCAAATTAATTCACATTTAATTTAATTAATCCCACATATCACGAAAATACGGGGTATTACATACTTCCCCCCTAATAACTGAATTTCGGCCCGAAATTCGGAACTAGAAAGTACCTGGTAAGAATAACTCTGGATAACGTTCGCGCATCTCATCCTCGCGCTCCCATGTGGACTCCTCGATATTGTGATGTCGCCACTGAACACGCACTAACGGAACTATCTTTGACCGCAATTTCCTCTCATTTCGGTCCAAAATAGCAATCGGCCCCTCCTCGTAGGAGCTATCACGCTGGAGATCGATGTCCTCCAAAGCAATGTGAAAATGAGACAAATCGTCTCTAAGATATTTCCTTAGCGATGAAATATGAAACACATCGTGAATCCGATGCAAATGCTCTGGTAACCCAAGTCTATACGCAACCGGTCCAATCCGCTCAGTAACAGGAAATGGCCCCACATATCTCGGTGCCAATTTCCCCTTCTTCCCGAATCGAATAATCCCCTTCATAGGAGATACTCTGAGTAAAACCTGGTCCCCCACTTCAAATTCCCTGAAGGACCTCTTTGCATCAGTATAACTCTTCTGCCTGTCTTGAGCTACCCGAATGCGACTCCGTATCAGCTCTATCCTTGCCGAAGTATCCTGAATCACTTTCGGCCCAAGTAGTTTGTTGTCCCCCACCTCCAACCAACATGCTGGGGAACGACAAGGTTTACCGTACAGCGCCTCAAATGGAGCCATACCAATGGTGAACTGGTAGGAGTTGTTGTAAGCAAACTCCACCAGTGGAAGATACTGCTCCCATCCACCCCCAAAATCAATGATGCACATACGTAGCATGTCCTCCAACATCTGATTTGTACGCTCGGTTTGCCCATCGGTCTGCGGGTGATGAGCCGTACTCAACCGCAATTCTGTGCCCATGGCCTCCTGAAAACTCTCCCAAAATCGTGAAATAAATATCTTGTCTCTGTCAGACACGATATTTAGGGGCACACCGTGAAGTCTCGCTATTTCTGAAATAAAGAGCTGGGCATACTGTCCCGTAGTGTAGTCCGTCCTTACGGGTAGAAAATGAGCGACTTTGGACAGCGTGTCCACAATCACCCAAACGGAGTCGTGACCCCTCTGTGACGTAGGCAACCCCGTGATAAAATCCATGGATATGCTCTCCCACATCCACATCGGGACCTCCAATGGCTGTAGAAGTCCTGTCGGTCTCTGATGATCCACTTTTACCAGCTGACAAGTGGCGCATTTAGAAACAAACACGGCAATATCTCTCTTCATCCCGCTCCACCAATACTGTCATCTCATGTCTTGGTACATTTTGTCCCCTCCGGGATGTACCGCGAACCGTGAGCGGTGCGACTCTGCCATTACCTCGTGTCACAATTTCTCCCCTTCCAGAACTACCAATCTCCCATTGAAGCATAATCCCCCGTCTGAGCTAACGGTATAGGACTCGGCTCCATCTGCTAGTAATCGAACTATCTGCTCCTGACAGAACGAGTCATTTGCCTGTGCCCTTACTACCTTCGTGACAATCTGCGGTGTAACGGTCATCACAGACATGAACGATTGGGCCACTGCATCCTGGTGTCCCAACTCCTTCCATTTGGCTTTCCACACCCTTGCTACCTCATCTACTGGCCTACGGCTCAATGCGTCTGCTACCACGTTAGCCTTCCCCGAGTGATATTGGATATCGAACTGATAGTCTTTCACAAACTCAAGCCACCTACGCTGCCGCATATTCAACTCCTTCTGCGTGAATAGGTACTGTAGGGACTTGTGGTCCATGAATAATCAAAACTTCTCCCCCAAAAGATAATGTCTCCAAATCCGTAGGGCAAATACCACTGCCGCTAACTCCAAATCATGAGTGGGGTAATTCTTCTCATGAGGCTTAAGCTTACGGGAAGCATAAGCTACAGCCTGACTCTCCTGCTGCAATACACCTCCAAGTCCTTGTAAGGACGCATCTGTGTAAACCAGATACTCAACTCCCGGTCTCGACAATGCTAACACAGGTGCTGAGGTTAACTTGTCCTTCAACTCATCAAATGCCAACTGACGGGCATCACTCCAAATGAACGTCACACCTTTACGAGTCAGATGTGTCAAAGGACCTGCTATCTTCGAAAATCCCCGAATGAACCTCCTGTAGTATCCTGCCAGGCCCAAGAAACTACGGATCTCAGTCGGTGTCGTGGGTTGTCCCCATTCCCTCACCGCGGATACCTTCCTCGAATCAACAGATATCCCTCAGTCAAAAATAATGTGTCCCAAAAATTGGACCTCCTTCAGCCAAAACCAGCACTTCTCATACTTTGCATACAACTCGTTCTGATGTAGCGTCTGTAAAACTTGCCTTAAATGCTCGGCATGCTCCTCCACTGTCTGGGAGTAAACCAGAATATCATCAATGAAGACAATGATGAACTGATCAAGGAACTCTCTGAACACCCTATTCATCAAGTCCATAAACACGGCTGGAGCATTGGTCAAACCAAAAGGCATAACCCGAAACTCGTAAGAACCATATCTCGTTAAGAACGCAGTCTTCGAGACATCCTCTTCCCTGATACGCAACTGATGGTATCCCGATCGCAAATCAATCTTCGAGAAGAAAGAAGCTCCTCTTAACTGGTCGAATAGGTCATCGATTCGAGGCAACGGATACTTATTCCGTATCGTGACCTTGTTCAACTCCCGGTAGTCCACACACAATCTCAGTGAACCATCTCTCTTCTTGACAAACAACACTGGAGCGCCCCAAGGTGAGGTACTCCTGCGAATAAAGCCCTGACCTAACAGCTTCTCTATCTGATCTCGTAGCTCTCGCATCTCTGTCGGAGCCATATGGTACGGTGCGCGTGCTATAGGTCTCGTATCTGGCAATAAGTCTATGACAAAGTCTATCTCTCGACTGGGGGGTAGGCCTAGTATCTCCTGAAACACATCGGAATACTCCCTGATAACTGGGATCGAATCTAAAGGGATCACAACCTCCTTAGAGGTATCCTCCTCTATGTAATACAAATGAGCGATCGAGCCTCCCTCTGGGCGAGGCATCGCCACTACAAACATCTCTTGCCCCGGAATGGCAAAAACAATGCTTCCACCGAAGCAATCAATCATGGATCTATGAGCTGCGAGCCAATCCATACCGATAATCACATCGTGCACATGCATATCTAATACCAACATGTCTGCAGGTAATACCAAACTACCAATCTCTACCCCCACTCCCCGGCATATAAAGAAAATAAGTGACCCACTCCCCAATGGTGAGTCTACACACGTTATTGTGCTCTCTGCTGTGGCTAACAACCCTAAGGCCTTCGCAAAATGTGTAGCTATAAAACAATGCATTGCCCCCGTATCAAACAAAACCCAACCCATAGTACCATGGATAGGAAACATACCCTCAATCGCGGGTGGTGCATGTGGAGCTGCTGCCTGGTGGACGTTATAGACACGTCCATACTGTAACTGCCCCTGCTGCACTGGAGCTGATGGAATGGTTGGTAGGGCTGGCACCTGGGCTAGAGCTGGGAGGGCAGGTGGAAAAAAGTGGCCTCTGTGGCTCACTACGGGCTCCCTGCTGCTGTAGGGCCCTGTCGCCCTCTGGGCAATCCTGACGCTTATGGCCATGCTTGCCGCATAAAAAACACCATCCTTTGAAATTACCTCCCCTCTGTCCCTGCTGATCACGGCCCTGCTGGCCGTTACCTCCACGCCACTGGCCCTGTTGGCTCTGATGTGTACGCTGTTGGCCCTGCTGACCCTGATGCTGACCCTGCTGTCGATGTTGGCCCTGCTGGCCCTACTGATTAGGCTGGCCCTGCCTATAACCCCCATATCCGTGCCTGGAATCACCTGAACGAAATCGCTTAGCAGGGTCCCCCTGATGGGAACTCTGCTCGTGCTAACGAGTCTGTCCATGAGATGGTGCTCCACTAGCGCCATTACCCCCGGTCCTACCCTGCTGGCTGGACTCTCCTGCTCTCTTGCTTCCCTGAAGATGGAAGCGGTGATCCTGGAAATGTAGCAATGCGGCATTGAGTACATCAGTGAAAGTACTCAGGGATAAGTTCCCAATAAGGTGCTGACGGATCCTCCAAGCTAACCCATCGACAAACAACATAATCTTCTTGCTCTCCGTAGGTGCCTCATCTGGCACAATAGTGAGAAGTCTCGTAAACTCCTCCTCATACTCTGCTACAATAAGATTCTCCTGCTTCAGGTTCAGTAATTTCTGCCTCATCTCAGTCTGCACTGCGGGTGGAAAGTACTTGTGGTCAAACCGCTCCCAGAACATCTGAATAGGGATCATGTCCCTCTCCTCCAAAGTGGTAGTGGACTCCCACCACTGCAACGCAGCTCCCACCAGCTTAAAGGAAGCCAATAACTGCTTTTGCACATCGGTGCACTCATACATACGGAGATGCCGCTGGATGTCTTTCTTCCATTGGCTAACTGTGACAATATCGGAGCTACTAGAAAACTCAGGGGGATGCGCCTTCTGAAAAGCATCCCTCACCCTCTCCCATGCAGAGGGAAGCTGTGCTGGTACTGGCGCCACTGCCTGAACCTGGGGTGGAACCTGCTGAATTACCGCTATCGCGGCATTCACTGCCTGAGCAACAATGGCGGCTACTTCGTTGTCATTCATAGTACCCTGTGCCGGAGCTGCTGGCTGCTCGGCTTGGGCACGCCTATCCTTCGGAGCACGTCTCGGAGGCATCTGAAACGTGAAAAAGTTTATTAGTCTATAGTTATCATCCAATCTCAAATAGTTGAAGACTTAAACATAAAAGCAGGAATACAACAATCCTAAAAATAAGGCTCTATAGCAAATTCGTTAAGCTGAAAGCGAAATAAGCCGTACAGATCCTATGGACACTAGAACCTGATGCTCTGATACCACCTGTGACACCCCGACTAATTAAATACCGGGTAGCTACTCCTTTATTAAATTAATACAAAATGCCAAGTTGGTTCAGTTAACAGCATCACTGTCGAAAACATTTTAAAAATTACTAACCACCTAGTATTTAAAAAGGAAGGATGTCAAATTTTAAATTAAGTCTGATTAACATGCAATAAAAGAATAATGGAAGAACAACATAATCCATCCACCATAACGAAGTAATGAAATAACCAACAAATATTAATAAATCCGGAGGAAAACTCCTCACAACAATCCCACAACTGAAATGAATAAAACAAAGTATCCTGAATTAATTACATGCCAAATAGTCTGAAAATCTGAAATAGGAAATGACTCTAATGGAAATGGGCGACATGCCCTACAACTGATGAATACTGAATATGGAGTCAAGATGAAAGAAGCGTCTACTAGCAAGGCCCTGTAACTTCCACAAACAGCTACAGCTCGTCACCTGAATAAGAATCCTAAGCATGGTGTCCTTGTGGCTGGGTACCTAAAATGGTTTTTACAAAAAGTAGATTTGAAAGAAAACGGGTCAGAGCCCGAAAGTGGAGAGTATTTTAAAATAGCAAGTGCTTTAATAACATTAAAACAACGAATGCAAAATACATGTTAGGACGTGCACTCACATGAAATACTCACCTCTCGTCTAATTGTGTACCCCTAACGTATAGCACCCATCTAAGTGATAATTACATCTAACTAAACTGACATGAGTTCTAACCTTTCTACTCGGTTCCCAGTATACATTCTAATGTTATCAATTAAATAGAGGCTTTACATACACTCAGATTCTCAATTAAGCAATACAATTCATTTCAGGTTATCCCTTTATATTTTCTCAAAGCGTTTCCATATTTATACACACAATTCCACATGAAAGTTCTCATTAATTAAGTGTATATTATTCACGTCATAAATATACAATACAAGCACCACGATACTAACCTGCGGTGCACACATACTCTGCTATCAATCCCGGTGCATCACGTACATAAGGATCACGCATTTCGAATCTCTCACGAATCGTTCTCAGATAACAACAATCACAAACAATGGAGGCGAACACAGTCACATCACATGGGTCACGCACATACCTACGCTCCCACGATCAGCAGACTTATTAACAACCCAATAAGTCCTTCTTTGACCTATGTTCTCGAGGTACCGATCTAAATCCCCCCCGTAGGCACACAAGGATAGATGGCCCTAAGCGAACGCAAACCTCCCGTGATAGCAAGTATGGTAGGTATGTCATACACATAAAATCATATACATATACTAAGTATGCACACATCTTAGTAATCACCATAATTTATTTGTGGTACACTTCTCATTTTCGTACCAACTTAAAATGTTACACAATTTACATATTCCCGGTTAATATAATTATTCAAGCCGTCAATTGTTCTCACGTCGTAATAGACACTCACGTCCTAATCCATAATTTCCATTTGGTTCAAACCACCCTTCTCTGTTTTACTCCTCATTATATTCCAAATATCCCAAATATATCAACTAATCATCAAGGAAATGTTATCTCTACGTTTAAACAAGGTTACGGGACATGCGAAATCAAAACAGGCCAAAAAGCCTAAACTGTCAGCTCGTTAGAAGTCTCGTTCGAACGAGGCTGTTCGAACGAGAGTTCGTTCGAACGAAGTGGGATTTCTAACGAGATCTCGTTCAAATGAACATCACCCTCGTTAGAAGTCAAAGGTCAACTCGTTAGAAGCTCGTTCGAACGAGCTCGTTCGAACGACCTGGGCAGGTCTTCTAACGAGAGGCCAGTTTCGAGCCCAGATTTTCCTATTCTCGTTTTTCCATCTTTTCTTCACCTATAATCTCATCTAAACATCAATCCAACAATTGTTCAAGGTTTATAATCATTCCTAAACACACTTAGGTCATATACTAACGTGTTTTGTGGGGTTAATTCATCCTAAACATCATCCAAATATCAAAACTCTACATTTTTCTCCAATCTCAAGAACATGAACCCTAGAAATTTTAGATCATCAATGAGCCTAATAAAATCCATTTTTGTAACACAAAAAGTAGTAATAATTTTAGTTCAATCATCCTATAACATTTCTACATGCAAACCTATATCCAAAATTAAATTTATAACTCCAATTTTATGGGTTTTCATCAATCTCCCAAACAAATGAAATTTTAGAATTGTCTAAGCATGGAAGAAACATTCACTGCAAAATAATGTAAATTAAACCACTTGCCTTATGTATTTCTCTGATTTTGATGGCGAATTGATGAATTTCTCTCTCTCTCTCTCTGCAAAATTCTCCTCTCTCTCTCTCTACAAGTCTTTTTCTCCAAGGTGACAATGGAGGCTAGGGTTTGCCTTAGGAGACTCTTGGAACTAATTCCAATAACTCCCGTAGCCCATTTAGTCATTATGTGTTGTTAGTGGGTTTAGTGGGTAAAGTCCAAATCAGATATTAATTCCTAATTTTCGTAGTTTTTAATTCCCAAAAATCCAAAATTACCAAACTACCCTTATACGTTGCCGACATGACCTAAAAATGTGCCGGGACCCAAACTAAACCCCCGGCTAGTGTTTTCTGACTATTTCGACCCTTCCGGACGCGTTGGCGCAGTCAAAACGACCATAAGGTTAATAGAATTAAAATTCACTTTTTAATTAAATAATAATATTCCTGACGCGACTGTCACACGCGTCTCAACAAAATTTCCAAATTGTCGTATTTCAATCTCACGACAAGTTTCATAGTTCAATATTCATATATAGTCATATATACACATTATAATCAAATACCAACTCACATCTCGTTAGTATTTTATCCGGATTAATTCCCAAATTAATTCACATTTAATTTAATTAATCCCAAAAATAAATATCACGAAAATACGGGGTATTACATTATAGTGGTAGGTCGCATGAACCAATGATCGAGCGACATAGCTTAAGTCGTTCTAACGACATAGGGAAGTCATTTGAACAATGTTGGTCGAATTTTTTGATCTTACTGCCCTTGTGCGCTGTCGCATTTTTTACCCTTGGATTGTTGAGTTGTCAAAGTCTGATGAGCCCAGATGGCCAAAATCGAGATTTAGAATAAGTTTGGATAGATTGGTGTGGAGCTCGTGGAAGTATGACATAAAGGAATAAGTTTCGTTAGATCATGTGTAATGATTTCAAGTGTAGAACCGGGTTAAATAGTGTAAGAAATGCTAAGTGTGAGTAAAAGGAAGTATTTTACAAGATTTTATATATGTATATATATTTCTGCATGCCTATGGTTGTAGTGTGTGAGTATCCTTTCTGCCGTTCGTTTCTATATTTCTTTGTTTAAATCCCATTGGGCATAAGCTCACACCCTGACTTTCTTATGTCAGGTTGGGTGTGGATTTGTATTTTGAGGACGTTGTAAATGTAAGTGTACTTTATTTATTTTTACATTAGTTTCTCTGTTTACTTGGACTTAGGGGTGCTCCCATGGGTCCCACACGTAGTTTATCATGAAACTAGAATTTCATGATAAATAAGTGAAATGATAATTAAAATAAAATTGGACTAGAAATATTATATAGGTTTCTCCATCGCACTTCAGACCTAACGCTCGGGTCGAACCGAGTTGACTCATGGGTAACCCATAAATCCAGGTCGGGGTGTTACAAATGGTATCAGAGCACTAGGTTCAAGATTCCTTTCGGGTGTGACGTGATGAGGTTGGTATTGGATCTTTTGACATTGCTGTGGTTTGGGCCAATCATGCTAAGTTTGATTACGGTTTGGTTTGTGTCCTCGACGGTAAAGTGTAAGAGGTTAGCACTGCAAGTGAGTTGGTGCCAAGTGGGACGTGATTAAATCGATATTTATTAATCGCTTTCACATTTTTGATAAGAATTGTAGTAATTTATGGGTGTCCATTCAAGCCTATAGTGGTGATACCATAATTTTTAGTATGAGGTTCATGTGCCGAATTTTTAATGGTATAGAATCATTGAGATGTCAATAGAATGAAATGATGCCCAATGGTCAAGTGGTGTGGGATGATAGTGGTTGTTCAATGGTAAAGGTTGATGATTAGGGTGTCTTGACTAGTACTAGTGATTAGAAATCATATATAGCCCTTAGGTACGACGCTTATGGGTAGTTTTCGCCGGTGATGTAATTAGGAAAATTCAATCCTTGGGGTGATATTGCACTTGACGATAGTTCGATGAACTCATGAAGTCGTGTGGGATGATAGCGGTTGTTCCACAACCCTTTGTGTGAGACGTATTGTGAAATGACCTCAGTGATGAGAGTAGCCTTATTAGTGGCAACAGTGAATAGTGTTTATTGCGACTTAATAGTACAGGTTGCATGTCTCAGGTATGGAGATTAGATAACCGAATAACATTCATAAGTATTGATTTATGGTGAGAACATATTGGTTACCTAGTTGAGGATTTCGATTTAAATGTATTTTGGGTCGTACTGTGGAATTGAGGGAAAGTATTTTGTGCGGTGTCCGTAGTGTGGGCCTTGGTAGTAGTAGGCAATACCCGATGCCTGTATCCTACCAAGAATTTTATAGTCGTGTCAAATCATAGGTTAGCACTTAATATGATATTAGCACAGTGAGGCAACCTTGGTTGCCATAGTTGACGGTCATCGACAATCGGGTGAGGCAGATCATGAGGTTTACAGGTTATAGGCGACATCCTGTATCCTGCCATGACACGTAGTGGCATTAATTATTGTTTGTATGTGACTTAGAGTCATAGACGTTCGGAAGAAAAGTAAGGTTAGTATGTAAGTGTTGAAACCTATTTTAGCCATCGAGGCAATGGCTCGGTGCTAGGTAATGCAAAGTGTATGGGCAGTCCATAGGTAAGTTGAGGTGCCCATAGGAAAAATTGTGTGTGGAATCTTTGAGGATGAATATCGAATGTCATGATGCTTTGAAGCATTTTATGATTAAGGTGCATTATATATAGAAGCTCATAGATTAATGTATTTATGAGCACCAAGTAATGTTGACTTGGGTATCAAAAGGTTTGTAGAGTGCACCTATGATGATAAGAGTATAGATAATCAAATCTTATCGAGTTTTGGGACATTTACATGAAATGCGTTTGGTGTTCGTAAGAGACCAATCGATTCCGGTAAGAATAGATAGTAACATTATTGTAATGATTGAGTTTAGGTCCAGGTGGTGATACCAGATTAGCAGTCGTATAGTGTACGTGTCGGGTATGGTTTTCCAATCGACATAGAAGGTAATCCTTAAGGTAGGGTGATAGTTGTATCCTCTTATGAGCGATGCTCGAATGTCTTGGAATGACTAGTATGGGTACGATAATACTCAGTTTTGGGATGTACTAGGAAATGTATTATAGACTTAGAGTGACGACGCCATGTGGAGACTTGTAAGTAGCGACTAAGACGAGGTAACATAGAAACATGAGTATTGTGCCAATGAGCTGACAGTATAGGCTAGAGTAGCCTGAGCAATGTAATGGTTAGATATTAGTTAATCTCATTGAGTCAGTATGGGTTAGAAGATGTAGCCCAATATGATATTAATTACCCTTAGGGTACCAATGACGACGGGCATGGTCATCACTAAGATTCCGCGTGAATTTTGTGTGGGTGAAAACCGACGGTAAGTTTGGTGGCAAGTGTGGTCAAAGGACATAGTTAGGTGAGTGCCTCGCTTGAATCGAGTGGTGTTAATGGAAGTTTGGGATATTGGTCATGCTATGTAAAGAAAATAATAATCTAGGTGTAATAGATTGGTGATGTCATCACTAGTTTTTGTATAAGGTAGATATAGACAAGGCGTGAGGTATTCGCTAATCAGAATGATTCATTTACACCATGGGTGTGAAAGGTAGGGCCTTGCTACCAAGGAAGGAAGTCAGACATTGGCTTCCTTAAGGACTACTGATTCAGAAATTGTGATCGCATTCATATTATGAGAATGAATGGTTGAGATTTGATTCCTCACGGTTAGTGACCCAGGCTAGGGTATATGGTTAGTGATATGAAAAATATTATCCTTACTGCCGCGGTATTACAAGAAGCTTACCATTGCCTGGGAACAGATGGCCGTGGCATATTCTTTATTCATTATCCACTGCCCGCCCTAATACAGGCCGAGGCACCCCATCTGTCATTACTGCTTGTGGATTAACATGTCGCGCCTCCTTTAAGAATTACAATTGCATAGGCTCAAACAGGTCGCAACCCTTGCTAACAAGACAGCTGCCCAACCAAAGGGATTACTTACTCTCCAGACTTGTCTACATATCACGTGCCCAGAGTTTGTGACACGACTTTGGTATCTCCTATAAATAGAGTTCTCACCTCATTATCAGGGGGGGGGGGGGGACCAAACCACTTGTCGAAGACCTGCCAAACTCTCTACACTATATCTCTCAACAAGCCACACCCAGTCTGGGGCTTACTGGGCCACAACCAGCTCATCATTTGCCTTATAGTGCGCATTTTGGTCTGCCCGTAATTACTAAGATCATGTATTCTTCTCTCTTAACTCTCTTTTATGCCTCTTATGGCATCACAATCTTGTACTATGCAATGTATATAATGAGAGTAGGGCAATAAAGTGCACGTAGGCTCATTTTAATAGCTGAACCACTTTATATCTTATACATTGTCTCTTTTTACTTGCTTTATGTTTATTTTACACTTGACTTGTTGAACTAGAACGACTTGTGTTCAATTTCTCGTACCATCAATCCGCACCATCTGTGGAAATGAGATATTTAATCTTGCTTCTTACTATTTTAGGTTCCTAACACTTTATTTCACCCACGGGGGACCCTCGGGTCATCATCCAATGGGCGAGATTTTGGTTATTGAGCTCGTATCTTACGTGTACAACTCGGTGAAGGGATTATTCTTTTTCAGATTTATTTATCGTTGTTCCTTTTTATGACCATAGATCTGTTTTCTATACTCCGGTGATGTTACCCTACCTAGTTAGTGTTGGAAAACACAAATAGCTATAACCTCGCAAAGGTGGGCATCTTGGGACGATTACTATTTCCCCTTTTATGTTTCTTTCACATGTGATCTAGGGTTTTGATATAAGACTTGTGCTATTTTAGCACTTAAGGACCATTTTGTCCTTGGTATATTCCTAGTAGGATTATTCTATACATTCTAGAAGGGTTAAACTCATGTTTTGGGTCCATTTCTGAAATCGCACCCTTCACTGTCACAAGAAGAATGCGGTCTGGTAGTAAAACTGCCTTTAGGCCACAACTCCTTCGTTGTAGGTGCATACCATAGGATATCCCCTTAGACAGGCCACCATCGTAACCTCATGCGTTTAACGGATCTCGATCGCAGCAGTATAATTTGGCAGGTTGCCAAAAGCTACATCCTTGTTACTATACATGGTTATTTTCTATGCATCCCTTTATTTCTCACCACTATTTAGTTCATCTCAGAGTATATCTCTAAAGACTAACAAAGCAGAAATGGAAGGGATCTCTGTAACAAACTCAGAACAGAATGAAGAGATAGCTCAACTGTACAATTACATAAATCATTTATACGACTTCCAGGCTTCACTCCAAAGCCAGGTCAACTTTCTGACCCATAGGGTTATGATGTTGGAGGCCGCAACCCTTACACCTGTACAGGAAGCACTGGACGTCACCTTTACTCCCATGGTTGCAGCAGTAAAAACAACTGTAACCCCTATTGTGGAAGCCGCAGAGAAAAGATAGAAAAGGAAGCCGGAGAAACAGAAGCCAGAAATGGGCTATGACGAATACACCCCTCTAATTTATAATTTGGAAGACATCTTGGAGCTCATCAAGGAAGACAAACTATTGAAGTGGCTCGATAAGCTAAGGGCTCCTCCCCACAAAAGGGATCGAGCCAAGTGGTGCGAATTCCACAATGACCATTGCCATAACATTGACACATGCCATGCCTTAAAGAATGAGACTGAAAGACTGGTGAGTCAGGGGATGCTACAACGATTCCTAAAAGAGACAGCGGTCCTTGAAGGAGGCTTGAGGGATGTAGCCACTCACTAAAAGGCCACATGCTTAATTTTTGCCTTAGTTTCTATTTCCTCTTAAATCTAAAGTGTAGCTTTTACACATGCTTTATATATATATCAAGGTTCTCAAAAACATGGAGCGTGATCGAGGTGTGGAGGCCAAGCCTTAAGACTTAGAAGCCTAGGCGGGCCTTAGGCATAAAAAGGCGTGAAAGGCGTTTAAAATACTAAAATTGTACATATCATAAAAATATGTCTGAATATTTGCAAATTAAAATACTATTTGATTATTTTGGATGAGATAATGGTCCGATTTGTAGAAAAATTCTTTAAAAGGCGATATCGTTTCACTAAAGCGTTGTTGTTTTTAGAAAAAAGTGCTCTTTAAGGGTTTTACCAAGAATAAGGCGTAAAAAACTTAAGGCGGGGCGTTTCTCCCAAGCCTCAAGCCTAGGCTGGTTTTTTAGAATAGTGATATATATATATATATATGTGTGTGTGTGTGTGTGTGTGTGTGTGTGTGTGTGTGTGTGTGTGTGTGTGTGTGAATGATAGTTTACTTTCTCCTAATTTATAATCTTATGAAAAATCCTTGTCTTATCAGATTTGGAACATAAGCTTAATAGCCAATTATCTCGGAAGATTGTTTATTTCTGGAGTAAGGGTCTCTTAAGGAGAAGGGATAAAACTTAATCGACCCATGATATCCCTAATTTACAAAAGCATTTGAAGGTTAATGAAGCTTCAATTAAGACACGGTGCTCATAATGCCTGTTCATAGCTTTTTGATACTTCGACTAGCTACTTGAGCTCATAATGCCCCTTCTAAGCTTTCGAATGATTTAGTTAGCCCATTAGGCTTACAATGCCTGATATAAGACAAGGACAACTTGATATATATCCGGTTATAGCTTGGGGAAGCTTTATAATACCTAGACTGGGGAGGCCTGATAATAAGTCGAAGGGGCCAAAGACTTCATAGTCTCCGGACAATCCTATATTTCTGTACCAATGATTTAAGGGGCCAAGCACTTAAACATCCATGAACAATCCTACATTTCTACAGCCGATAGTAAAAACTACTATGATATGCAATTAAAGATACATTTCTATATGGACAAGAGAATAAACATGCAATTCAACCATTCAAGTAAAAGAGATCCAATAGTAGTGCAGAAGAGAAATAAAACATTCAAGTATCCACTTGGGCAGTGACCCTAAAGCAAGTTCTGTTCAGATGTCAAAGTGGTCGCAACCACCTAAGTTAGAATTACATATATTGGTCAAAATGTCCACAACCATGTATAAGTTCAAAAAATTATAGAGTAATATGGCCGTAGCCCAAAAAATGACATTACAAAGGGCTCTATTATGAGGCAACATCATCTTCTTCTTCACCATCTACTTCACCTTCCGCAGTAATTTCTATCTCTTTATTATCAGCAGTCGCAACCTGTTCTAATCTCTTTCTTACTCTTTCCTCCATCACAACCCTGATTTCTACCACATATTCATTATGCTCAGTATCTCCCAAGTTCCAGGACAATACTTGCTCCTTAGCCTCAGGGAAGTTTTTCACCACCCTGTGCTTAAGTTCGTGGTATCTATGGAGGTAGGCTCTATTATTTATGAGGAAAAAATCCCTAGACTTCTTGTATTCCGCCATAGCATTGTTCACATCCGTTGTCAGTGCTGCAGCATATGCCTCATCTTTCTCCTTTATTGCTGCGACACGGTCAACATCTTTTTGCCTAAGAGTCTCAGTGCTCCAAACCTCTAATTGATCATACTTTTACTGAAGGACACCAAGTTTTTGCTCTGAATTGGTGGCTTGTTGGGCAGCTTCTATAGCCTTGACTTCTGCAGTCGCGAGGGATGCCATGGCCTATGTGAAATTCTATTCAGATTTATTTTTTGCCTTGGTGGCAGCCTCCAAATCCATCCTTGCCGCCTCAACTGCCACGATAGATGAGCTCTTGCCTACCTCAAAGTAAGATGTCCTAGCTACCTCTAGCTCTGTCTTATGAGAAGATTTCGCAGCCTTGTAGAGCTTCAAGAGACCATCATACTTCATCCGTTGGGACACGACAGCGTTTGCGGCCTTAAAATTAATGAGTCTGTACAAATAAATAATTAATAGAAAATAAAATAAAATGAAAAAGGTGATTACCCGCAGAAAACTATATAGGGTATATTCCTCCACGTCTTCATGATCTTCCTCCACAAGGCGATCTAGGTCCGTAGGATTTGGAGCCGTCCTCATTCTGCGGATAGCTCTAGAAATTGTATCCCAAGAAGAATTGGGATTGGGTTGACTAAGATGAGGTCGCGAATGGCCATCAGGGTCAACCCTTGTCCTACTTTGGGGAGCTAGCAGATTGGCATTTACGTCCACTATGTTTTACGGAGGAGGAGGAGAGCCAGTGATGGAAACATGTAAGGGTCTGTGCCCACCTTGAAAGTCCCCAGAGGACATTACCCCAATCGCAGCAAGTTGGGGAGCAATATCATCATCTACTGGGCCTTCTTGCCTCTTATTGGCCATGACGACATCATCATTGGCAGCATGAGATGCGTTCTTCACTAACGGATTGGCTATGACATTATTTGACTGAGATGAAAGCTCAATAGTGGCTTCAACCGCAGAAGTTAAAGTGAACTTTGCTGCACCACTTTTCCCTTTCTGGGACCTCTTTCTTTTCCTCTTTAGGGGACAATTGAGGATAACGATATCCTCGTCCATCTCGGCAAGATGGGAAACTAAGAGCTCTCGGTCTATCTCCTCGATTGAGAAATAAAATATAAAGTCAATTTCCAGGTGATATTCATAGAAAATTTGGATGTTCAAGAGTATAGATCACTACCTTCCACATCCATTTTGTTTGGAATGTTTTTGTTGGTGAAGTAGCCCTATTAAAAAATGGATGCGGAAGTCTCCTGGGTATTAAATTTTTTCTCCTCACTACTAATGTTCGTAACCCTCACAACTCTTCTCTGCTACCTATTGTTAAGTGGCATATTATCAAGGGATACACAAATGTTAGCATTAGTATATGCCACAAAAATATTATAAAAAGGCAAATATAGAAATTGCAGAAAGAGGTGCTCAACACAATGTGAAGGTTGCGGTATGCACTCATCTAAATTAGAGGGCCATCTCCATTACCGCGGTATTCTGTATATTTTCTCTCTATTTGATTCATCTGGATGGATTTACCACCCATCTCTAGAAACGTAGAAATATTTTCCTTTCCAGTTCTTTACTGGAAGGTCTCCTAGTATACAAAACGTCATCATTATTTTGTAGAGTAAAATAGTAATACCATGCAAACTTAACGGAGTTCTGCTTTGGCTGGTAGAAGTGGAAGAAATTCACGAGAGTAATATCTCTCTTTAGCCTTTTCCTCTAAAGCACTACCGTAACAAGTATATCCCTCTAGCCATTTGGGTCCAATTGGGCTGGGGCCAAGTGCATGGCATTAAAAATTCTTCTAAGAGGAACTAACACAAACAACCACAACCCTAGAAGGAATGCGTACAGAGGAAAACATATCCAATCATTAGGAATCGAAGAACATGCTTTTTGTTTTGAGGTAGGAGTTAAAAAAATAAATCCAAGAGGAAATTCAAACGCCGTAGCTACTTGTTTGATCCACTCTTTGATCATAAGATAACGAGCGTCCAAGGCTGCAAGAGCTCTTTCAGCTCTTTTGGAAGACCCAACTGGGACATTTCTAAACTTTGATGGTCCAGCTACTGTAACCATTACCTCAATATGAGGATCATTACTGGAGTTTGTATCTTCCTCCATGTCTACAACCTCACTAGCACCCCTACAGTCTAAAGATTTCGCAAAATCAGAGTATAGAATAACACAATTGGTGCAGTTTTTGAGCAGGCAAGGTCCAACAACCTTAAAAGGCTTCACAAAAGGAATATCAGGAGGAAGAATGCCGAAGTGAGTTTTCCAAAAGTCTTCCAAAAAATCTTGGGTTCCCCAACTCATAAGGCCGTAACAAGATCTGAAAACTAAAAAGTCTCCACTCTTAGGGTGCCACAACCACTATGGTCAGAAAGCCTCAGGTAGAGGTCACGGCATATACGATATATATATATATACAGAAGCCTGCAAGTTCAAACTACGTGACTCTCTAAGGCTGGAGCAACTTACCCTATGTTTCAGCCCTAGCCTAAAGACTGCAGCCAGGTGGAGTTACCACTACCAAGTAGATTTAAAATCTTGGGCTACTAAGCAAATTTTACTAATTCCAGACTAAAGGCTGCAACCAACGAGAATGACAAGAGGTCGCAGCGCATTAGCGCAGCCGCGACCAAACACACAAACATGTAAATATTTTAGAGCGTGGATGCTCAAAGACTGAAATGAAGAATTCAAAGGTTTTGGTCAAGAACATGTTCTTGGCGTTCTTGGCCAAATTTTTTTTGAAGTGGGGTCAAGGTGTGGATTAAATACAGAAACTCAAAATTCTCAAACTACAGCCCAATCCAAACCCCTAAACTACTCAGAAAACCCAAACCAACTCAAATAAAAACTCATAAATCCAAATTGACACTAACTCAACAAATGGTAGAAACATTACATATTGATTGGGAACTTATATCAGAGAAATTGTAGAAATTCAACCAAACAAATTTCACCAAACCCTAGATCTATGATGGTTCAGAAGATTTAAGTAGGAATGGGTTCAGAAATTCAAAGTACAAATAACAATGGCTGTTAATTAAATCCCTAGATATTCTAAATAGTGTGGTATGAATCCAAGAATTCAGCAAGCATGATTTGAAGCAACGAATTCAAAAGCAAGCTATTGGGTTTGCAAGCATGTAGAGATAACAAATTCCATAAAATGTTGAAGTCTATAAGAAATTAGTTACTTAGAAATCGATGAAAAGTGGAGAATCACTGGTTGCTCAGCCTCAATTCACCTCAAATGACTGCCAGAAAGTCGCCAGAAAACTCAAAAGTCGAACAAACAAAGTTTGGCTCTCGATTTTCTCTTAAGGATTAGAAAATGTAATGAAGGCCACGACCAGATCCATTTAGATAAAAAGGCACATAAAGTTAAAACGTCACATTGCAGCAACCATAGATAGTATAACACACCATGGCATAGTCGTGTAAATCAATCGCAACCCCAAATCGCCACCTCGTGGCACTAGGCTTTAAGGGCTTATTGATATGACAAATATGGTCCTTACTGCCGCGACATTACAGGCAGTTCGCCGCTGCCTAGGAACAGATAGCCGAAACATATTCTTTATTCATTATCCACTACCTGCCCTAATAAAGGCTACGATACCTCATCTATCGTTACTTCCCGTGGACTAACATGTCGTACGCCCTTTAAGAATTATTGTTGTCTGGGCTCAAACAAGATGCAACCCTTGTTCACAAGATAGTTTCCCAACTAAGGGGATTACTGACTCTCCATACTTGTCTATATATCACGTGCTCAGGGTATGTGACACGACTTTGGTATTTCTTATAAATAGAGATTCTCACCTCATTATCAAGGAAGGGGCTTGTCGAAGCCCTGCCAAACTCTCTACACTATATATCTCTACAAGCACACCCATTCTGGGGGCTTATTGGTCCATAACCAACTCATCATTTCTCATAGTGTGCATTCTGGTCTGCCTGAAATTACTATGATCATGTATTCTTCTCTCTTAACTATCTTGTACATCTCTTATGGCATCACAATCTTGTTAATGTATATAATGAGAGAAGGGAAATAAAGTGGACGTTGGATCATTTTAATAGCCTAACCACTCTATATTTTGTGTTTTGTATCTCTTTACTTGCTTTATGTTTACTTTACACTTGACTTGTTGAACGGGAACAACTTGTGTTCGATTTTTTGTATTATTAGTCATAAGTAATGCTCGGTGAGAGTTATGAGAATGAGAGACATGACTATAAGTATACGGTGTAAGTTCTCTTTCATGAGTCAAAATCGGTTGCTTATGGCTGAATTTCCCTGGGACGGTTGCTTGTATCTATGACTCAAGTGTGTCCCTTTCAGTTTTGGTAATCGAGAATTGGTATTCTCACACATGTGGTGACTCAGATTAGTGATATGTCATGGTACGACGCGATTGAGCTTGAGAGAGCGTGATGGATCGGGTTTAGCCAATGCAGCTCGATAACTGGGTGTGCTCATCTGAGGCATTCTTGCTATTGCATAAATTTTGCGTACGGGTGGCTACTCTTATGGATATTCGGTTTGTTCATAGTTTTAATCTTCCTTAGACTAGTGGACTCTCAACTTGCCGGGTCAACAGTCTGTGGCTCAGGTTGTGATGAGCGAGATAATGGCACAAGGATACAGTATAGTGTTAAAAATTAGGGAAACTTAACACGTGATGTTGTTTTGCCACGATGAGTGGATTAGAGTTAGACTGTAGTGGATACTCAAGGATGAGATGACTAAGGTAGCGTTAGGCTCATTAGAGTGATGTAGCGAAAGGTGTAAATCGAGCATATAATAATGATTTGATGGGATCATTCATCCATGGAGTGGGAGACTAGTATAGTATGGTTTATGACAAACTCATTTGCATTATTAAGATAACATAAAAGTTGTGGAATACATGATGTACGGTCCAAAGTTAGAAATTGAATTTCTTGTGATATACACACGACGGTTGGTTGTATCATGATTTGTTTAGGATGAACGTTGATCTCTAGGAATGGTTTGCCACTAAAGGCACCGATATGCCTTAGATACAAGCATAAGTAGAGCTAGAAATGGATTGGACTTGATCGCAAGGTGAATGGAGACTTGGATTCGATTATATTATGTCATGATGACCGGTAGAACATATTGCATCGTGAGTACTTGGCGACCCTAGTGTTGAAGACTCTGATAGTCCGTCTTGGAGGATTTCTGGTACTTAGAATGGGAGTTGATGGACCCCATGGTCTTCAGGATTGATGGACCAAGAATTTTGGGAATAAAATTCCCCAAGGAGGGAAGTTTATAATATCCCGCCCCAGTAAATTGATTTAAGTTATATATGGATTATATATCAGGAAGGATTAAGTATAATTGTATGAGAATTGGGGCCAAAATTGGAAAAAAATAAAAAGTAAAGGAAATTGGGTCGTTCGAACGACATGGGTCAGTCGTTCGAACGATAATTTAGGTCACAAGATAGGTCACGAGATGCGAGGCTCCTAACGACGTGCCACTGGATTACAGTGGAAGGTCGCACGAATGTCGCGTGAATCAAGGATTGAGCACCATAGCTTAAGTCATTCGACGACATAGGGATGTCGTTTGAACGATGTTGGTCAAATTTTTAGATTTGACTGCTCTTGTGCGTTGTCGTATTTTTGACTTTAGATTGTTGAGTTATCAAAATTTGGCGAGCCCAGATGGGCAAAATCGGGATTTGGAAGGATTGTGGGTGTTTTATAAGGGGTGTTTGACAACCCCTTTGAGGCCACCTTTGGAGGTGGGGGGTTTTTCTCCTACACCAACACTCTTGCCACCATTGGAAACCTTAGAGGTGGGTGAAACTCTGCTCTTAGATTAGGACTTTAGTTGTGTAATTTTAGTCTTAATTGTTGGAATATTAAGAGTAGGATGTTTGTGATGGGTTTTCTATTAGAAATAATAATAAACATTTTTATGGAATAAAAATGTTATTTTTGCTAAAAATAAAGAATGGATAATTATTTCAAGGATTTGAAATAAACGTGGATGTTTATGAAAATGGTGTATTTTCTAGTAATTTTGATGAAAAACATTTTATGAAATAAATTATTTGCAAATGATGTGATTTTGTTAGAAAATGATGTTTTGTTAAAATTAAAGAATAAGTAAATATTTCAAGGGTTTGGAATATTGAAGATGTAATTTTTATGAAAGGGACATTTCTAGAAATATCGATGTTAAACATTTTATGAAATAAAATGATTAGAAATAGTGATTACTTGGGAAATACTTGGTGGAATAATTATATTTTAAAGTTCTTGCATAAATGAAGGTTTTATGAAAATAAATGGAAATTTATTGGGATTGAAGAAATAAAAATGTCTTTTGTGCCTAAAATGTAATTTTGCAAGTATAATGATTCCCATGATGATTAATGCATTTAAATCATGTAGTAGGAATTTTGGGTTTAAAATCCATCTTCTCATGCATATAAACTGATAGTATTTTTGTATTAAATATATAAACAAGTTTAGATAAGGATTATTGGGTTTAAACACAAAATAAGATAAGTTACAAATTTGTCTACAAAGTGTGTAAAATTGGGACTAAAAGATACGATGAACGGGAGGTTATAAGACTACACATATTGAATAAAAGAAATCATATTTTCTTGTAAAAGTAGTCTTAAGTGTAAATGGATATGTGTTTTGGGGAAAATATTGATAAAAGTGTTCATTAAGTGTTAATGGGTAAACATGGAAAAGTTAGTCGTGTAACTTAGTAATGTTGAAAGATACTAACACTTATGAAGTTGAAAGGAACTAATAGTATAAAAGTGTTTCAAAATCGAGAAGAATATTAATCCAAGTGCAAAGAGGTGTTAGAGGGTTAAAAATACTTAAGAAGTTAGTATGGATAACTTAATTGTGTTTATAGGAAATTAACACTTGTGAAAATGGAGTAAACGATGATTTTGGAAACAAATGGGTAAAATAGTAATTTTACTTAAGGTTGAACATTTTTATGAATTAAAAATATTGGAAAGTGTGTTGAACAAAGTGGTACTACATGAATATGATTTTTTGGAATAAAAATCAAGGTTAAAGTATAAAGGACATGAAATGGTAAATTTCAAAGTGTAACACAAGTTCGGATGGTAAAGTTCCGGGTTTTGGCTTCGGCAAGGTAAAAAGGAAAGTCGATTAATGTGGATATTTGTAAAATGTTAAAACACATAAAGGAACTAGGATGCCGCTGAGATAAAGCAAGAAGGGCTAGCAGCCTTTGGGTGAAGCCCTAAATCACCGGCCATAGCATATTGTGTGCATAGCTGATGGTGTAGAGCCCGTAGAAGTATGCGATATAGGAAGATTCTGAGAAAAGATAAAGAAAATTTGGAACCTGTCAAGAAACGGGTTGTATGGTAAAATGTTTTAATACAACCTAACTTAAGTGAATATAATGAATGTTCCAGTAAATGTGAAATGGACAAGCAAATGCGTAAATTTATCAACGTCCGTAAGGCAAGAAAAAGGGTAAAGTAAGTGGGTAATGGGTGACTAAGAAACCTAGGTGGTTAAACACATAATTAACACAAGAATGTGTCGTAAAAAGGTTTTCAAAGATTAAATGAGTGTTTTCTAACACGGTGAATGCTTGTGTTGAAAGGGTGATTTTTGATGAAAATAATAATGTCGATTGCTTAAAATGAAAGGGGTTATTATAGTAAAGGAATAAGTTTGGATAGATCATGTGTAATGAATTCAAGTGTTGAACCGGGTGTGTTAAACAATGTGAGAAATGCTAAGTGTGAGTAAAGGAAGTATTTTACAAGATTAAGGTAAATTAATCTGGACAAGTAAGGTTTTCGGAAGTAAAACGGTTAATACATTGGAATATGTATTTTTTAAAGGTATATATATATTTTCGCATGCATGTGGTTGTAGCGTGTGAGTATCCTTTCGGTCGTTCGTTTTTGTACTGCTTTGTATAAATCCCACTGGGAATAAGCTCACACCCTCTCTTTGTTACGACAGGTTGGGTGCGGATTCGTATTTTGAGGGCGTTATACAAGTAAGTGTACTTTATTTATTTTTATGTTAGCTTCTCTATTAAGTAAAATGATAGTTAAAATAAAACTTGACTAGCAACATTATGTAGGTTGTTCCATTGCATTTCACACCTAATGATCGGGTCGGATCGGATTGACTTACGGGTAGCCCATAAATTCGGGTTGGGGCGTTACAAGAATACCGCTAGAGATTCTCCTCTAGTGATAAACTCAGTCAATGGAAGGAACAACGATCTAAGTTCTTTGAAAACAAAAATATAACAACAGTGTAAACACCAAGTCTATGAAGAATAATATTATAATTGAGTTTGGACTACACAATAACTGCAAATTTTTCTCTCGTCCTTTAGTGGATTTTAAGTTATTAGTTACCCAACCAAACAACCTAAAATAACATGCAGTTCTAATCGCAAACATATATGTAACCAATGTGATTAATGTTTTATCCCTTAACACTTAAATCTTTACTTTCTCGTCATTAAGTTAATTTCTTACTTTTAGGATCATAACTTCACGGTAGTCTCATACCGAGAACATATCTCATTAGCTAATTGAAGTACCGTTAATCTTCGACTAACATATGTATCAAGTCTATTAATCCAGGGCTATCGCACACCACATAGTAATAAATATATCTCTAGTATAGGTTATACGTAAGTCTTAAGTCATAAGTGTATAAGTATACATCCCTATAATAAGCATATACGTCTTTAGTATAACACATAAACCGGTATAACTACTTTTAGTACCACATATCATATTCACATACATTAGGATAAAGACAAAATCTACGTCTAACCCTCGACATGTACAAATAGTTTGGCTACTTACACACCCACACATAATAAAGGCCTATCCCTATTGTCTCTGGGGATCACCCGTGCATACTAGGCATGGTTATAGGTAATACCACCTTATAACCTCAAAGAATCAATAAGGTATAATCACTATGCTTTCCTGTCTATCGCATAGACTACTAAACCCAAGACTACACGATTGACCATCAGCCGTATATCCCATGACTATACGATGACATCCCCCCGTGTATTCTCCTCAGAACACGGGTACGTAGGCAGTAGTGTCCGAGGTAAAAGGACCAAGGTAAATCTTGTCTTAATCACTGGGGTACCAGGGAGGTCGATGTCGTACACTCCCTATAAAGGATATCCCCCAGTACATCACCTGCGAGCACTCACTCATGGTAAGCATTACACATAAAGCATACAACCAAATATAACCCTCGCTAATGTGTTGAATAAAATAAACACATATAGACCCATTACTTATCAGGTCTCACATAATATCAAATTAAAAGGTAATACACACATTACCCCTATTCATTTCTATAAATTACTATATCTACTTCCCAAGGATCTCCGAATTTTCATTATAGTCTCACACACAACTTAGTAGAAACACCCACAATAACTCTATTCAATCTCATATAACCCTAGTGCCATGTTTCAAGGCTCCGTGTCTAGGTATCAAACCACACCTAAATTATATAAAAACATCAAGTCTACTAATTATCCTTATTCTAAGGTTTTTGACTAAATCATATTATCCTCCAAAGGAACTACCCCTACTATAGGGTTTTTGACTAAATCATATTCTTCCCCAAAGGATAAATGCCCCACTAGTACATTATAATGACTCTAATAATCCCGGCCAAAAATCCCCATTTCACTAAGGTTCCAAATCCCAACCCATATAATTCTCACATTTGCAAACGAAAGCATTATACCCAATCTAACCCCTTTAAAACAACTGATGTAAAAACCAAGTAACCCAAACAAAAATTTCCAAAACCTCAAAACATTAGAATTCACTTTATTCTACAAGTATAATAAACCTAAAGGCCAATCAATCCTATCCTTAAGCCCCCAAATCCAGCAAGCTAATGAACCAAACAAAAGCCCAAATAATACCTAAACTAGAAGTGTTAATCGATCGATGGCTATAATTTTTTTAAAACTTCCCTAGTTACGGGATTCATCTTCAAAGTCCCATTTATCTATTTAAAACACATTTAATGACTTGAAAAGATTCAACCCAACACTAATAATCATCCGAAAAAACAAGAACCCTAGTTTTACCAACCTATTCAATTGACTTGGTATTTTCATGTAATTATTCATTTAATCAGATGGATTTTAAAGGATTTACAATATAAAACAAGTTCTAATCTTTCTCTAATAATTTCAATTTGAATTCATGGAGAAAATCAAACAATATTGGTTATAAACTGGCAAGATTATTATCTTTATTAGGTTAATTATGAAATTAACTATTTAATCATCTAAAATAATATTAGAATATGATTGAATTTAAATTTCTTGGAATAAATATAATCTAACACAAAAGCAACTGTAATCAAATTCTAGATAAGCATGCCTAAATCAAGTTTGTTGAGAACGCTAATATCCTACCAATTATTCCTATTCGATTGAAATTCCTTCTCTGTAGTCTCAAGGTGCCTCCCCAACTATATTATGTGACTTACGAAATCCCTAATTACTTATTAAAACCCTTAATCTCGAAATCATACACGGTCCCAAGTGGGCTTCACCTAAAAGGGCCCAAAATCACCTCCAATTGACTTAAAACCTTACCCAAGCCTTATACCAACCCAATAGGCCTAAATCCCTTCATTTAAGCTAACAATGACATTCCTCGCATCCCAAAATATGAGTACAAAATATGTACAATTAAGTAACTAATAACTCAGTAATTAAATAATCATTAAGTCCGATTTTAAATACAATTCAAATAGCACATAAAATGTAAATATTGACATCTCCTGTCATACCATGCGCACATAATTAATTTTTCACAAATTTCACTATTAACTAATCCATATAAAAATATAGGGTATTACATTTTATTTTTTCTTCAAGAAGGAGAATCTTGAAAAAATTGGTTTAAAAGTTCAAGAGGTGAGAAAGAATGTGAGAGGAAATATTACATTTTGTAAACTTTGATAAGTACAAGTCCACACACACATAAAGCATGTAGGTTATTGAGAGAACAAAATTGTAGGTTCATTGATAAAATGAGGATATTTTTTCATAGATATCCTATTGATTAATTTAGAGTTTAAGTAGGTGAGTTGATGAAAATGATGAGTTTCCTAGTGCAAGGTAGAGGTGAGGCTATAAGGGAGTTTCCTAGACCTAAACCATATGCTCAAATTCCAATGACTAGGCATAAGAATCCTAGGAGTAATGAGAGTTGGAAGTGAGAGTTGGTAGTGGATTATCTAGGAATGCAGGGAGGAATAAAGTGGAAGTTGTTGCACCTCAAAATAGGTTTCTGATGAAATAGGTTACATTTGTTCCTTCCATTAATTCGGGAGATGGAACACCCATAACTATCCAGGTAGATAGTTTTCTAGGCTGACTAGGATCTTTTTTGTGTGTAGGTCCCCTCCTAGGCTATTTTTGATTTGAGGTGGAACAAATTGATTCGTCCTGAATTATAACACTTATTACCCTCATAACTTATGCATTTTAGACCCCTCGGGTACTTTAATGTCTATAATTATGCTCATTAATCAGAAAACCTCCGTTTTATATGATAACATGTCATTTGAGGTACTATTGAGTGTTTGTAGGTATTAAAGTGCTTAATATGAAGTTTGGTGGCATTCCGGTAAAGTCCCTAAAAGTGAGACAACAGAATAATGCGACTTCTTGAATAAAGTCCAATTTTAATTGTGTCTCAATTTAATCCAAATTTTGGTTAAATCCTAACACATGCATCTAGGTGATTTGAAATCATAAAATCAATAAGCATGCAAAGGAAACCAATTTCAGGAAAAATCTTAGAAGGGAAAAACCTTAATTTCACTATAATTTATAAATCGCAACTTACACAGATTCCAATGAAATCTGCAAAGAATTTACCACAGCAAATTCTCAAAGACACGCAGTCTTGAATCAACAACGAATCAGCTGCAGAAGATCCACATAGACACACAGTCCAATCAACAATGGATAAAACGCAGCTAATCCACAAGAACGCACAGTTCTATCTTCATCAAGGAACACCCTCAAGCATTCCTAATGACACGCAGTCATCAGCCGTAGAGATTGAACTCCACAAATATGAACATCAACAAAATTATGTTCTTGGGTTCCCAAAAGATTAAAAAAAGTATACGGGATTGATATGCCCAAAGTGCACTTTCCTACTCAGCCACTAACCTTGGGCCTGACTCACAATTGAGGTGACAAAATCTCATTATAAGTATTAGTAATAATCTTTCATAGGGTCGACCCTGGCAGACATTGCATCAACATCACACATCAACCTCTGCTGGGCATCAACCGAGGTCAGCAAGTCTTGTACTTAGGTTCAAGCGTCCATTAACAATAACATCGACCCCGGCCAGCGTTACATTTTATTAGCCAATCAGCAAAGCCTCATGGGCTCCATCATTATGACATGGGGTCAGCTTAAGCCGACGTTACATCTACCTCGACCAGTCGACCTGGTCGAGGTCCACATGAATATTGACCTCGGACAAAGGAATATTCGAACTTCACCAACCTCGTACTCATCCAGGCCGAGGTTGGCACCAATCCAAGAAAACTGAGCATTTACAAGTACATGTATGGCTTCGAACAAGTGGACACATCTGTTATAACTGAATCATTCCCTCCACGTGAGGGAATATTGAGGTCATCATTTTTTAGTTAAGATCATCCAAGTGTCATTCTTACACTGGTTGGATCTTCATGCACATACTCATTGCATGCTTGGGGGTACATTACACCCCCTAAGCACTATATATAGAGGTCATCCTCTACCTTGTAAAGGGATCCATAATTGCAACTCTAGCTGAAACTCTGTCATTTTACACAGTAGAGAGAGAAAGCTTGAGAGATTGTATCCATGGCTATTAGTGCCTTATTTCAGTGATATTATTCACACACTCACAGTGGACGTAGGCCAAATTGGCTGAACCACTTATATATTGGTGTTCATCCTCTTTTCCTCACCTCATTCTACTATATATTACTCTTTTGTGCTGCCATTGTTATCACTGGTTTGAGCTTATAAAAACCTTACCTGGTGGTGTTGTTTCCAGCATTATCATTTTGGCACTGTCTATGGGAACAAGAATCTATCTCTTCCTTTTTTGCTGCTTAACCTCACTGGAGACTCTGGTGGTGAACCATGCCTCACCCCTTACGTGGAGCTGTTTCACCATTGAAAGAGGTCCTTTAAGGTATCAATCTCTCTAATATTTTCATTACAAGCTCTCTAGTCATAAATATATGGCATCGGAGTTACCACCATTTCTTTCACCATCTGGTGCTGGAGGACCTAGTTCCATCCAGGCACCACCCCAGTCCGAAATGGCTGAGGTGGAAGCAGCCTTGAGGTCCTTGGCTGCAACACAATAAGTAATGCAGGAGCAATTTTCATAGCTCAGTCAAAATATGATGAGGCCACCTGGGGTCTCACCGAAGATGATTACTCCGACAGATGTTCAACCTCATCCTGAAGCCAGGGGACCACCCCAAGCACCGCAAAAAGACTAACCTACCCCTTAACGTAGGAAGGATGTTGCTGACCCTAGGTGTTTACGTCTAGGGAGTCAAGGAAACCGTTGCCCTGAGGATAGGTATGATGATATGGAGGCAGAAAATGCTCCAGAGGACTGCTGGGAGCCGTATGAGGTTTTGAACAACACTGTACGTCCTATCCAACAAAGCTGAGGTTATGGGGGCAGAAGAGATGGAGGTGCCCAACAAAGAGGATCAACTTTTGATCGCTTGAGTAGAGGGCCGGCCTTTGAAAGACTCGGCTCAGTTAATGACCTAAGACAGAGGTTATCCAGGTCACGAAGTGTAGCAAGATCACAACGAGAAGATGGAGAACATCGGACTCATCAGGGTCGACCCCATCATGGTCGACCCCAACATGGCCAAGATAGGGATCAAGAGGAGGTCAATAGTCGACATTGTGCAGCGACTGGGGAACCCTTTGTTCACCCCTTGGAGGTGGCTGGGGATAACCTCAGTAAGGCCAACATTGTAAAACAATGGAATGACTCCATCCAGCTTCTGGACGAGAAGATAGGGAACCTCATCAAAAGTTGAGATCCACAGCAGAGGGGATTCTCAGAGGGCTCCTCATTTGTAGAGAGAATTATGAACTTCCCAACCCCTGCCAAATTCAAACCACCTATGGTGTCTCCCAAGTATGATGGATGTACAAACCCTGTGCATCATATTGAGATGTACCAGTCTGTAGTAGACATTTATTCAATCCCAGATGAGATGAGGTGTCGAGCCTTCTTAAGCACTTTAACGGGAGATGCATATATTTGGTTTGCTTCTCTTCTGAAGAACTCTGTTGAGAACTTTAAGGGCTTGGCTGAACGGTTTATTCACAACTTATGTTTTAGGGTAAGACATTAAAAAAATATCACTCAACTGCTGTACGTCAAGCAGGGAAAGAATGAGAGCCTAAGAGACTACACAGCAAGGTTTAATAAGGAGAAGCTAGAAGTGGAAGATTATGAAGAGAATATAGCTATGACAGTCCTCATTGGAGGACTCCAGAAGGGGAAGCTACTGTGGAAGCTTACTGAAGATCCTCCCAAGTCCATGGTAAACCTATTAGCAACTGCAGGGAGGGTCATGAACGCTGAAAAAGCTATGGCTGCAAAATATAAGGTTGAAAATGAAAGTAGCAGTGGGAAATTCCAAAAGAAGAAGGATGGAAAGAAAAGGGTTGCAGACGATAAGTTTTCACATTACACTCCTCTAACCATGAGTTGCGAACACATCCTCAATGAGATAAAGAATGACAGGTCCCTAAGGTGACCGGAGAAGCTGAAAGGTACTCCACATAAGAGGAACAAGAACCTATGGTGTGAGTTCCATTAGGATTATGGCCATGTGACCAATAAATATTTTGCTTTGAAGGATGAGATTGAGAAGATGTTGAAGTATGGAAAGCTCAGAAGGTATGTGTAACACCCCGTAATTCTGCTTAATTTTAAATTACGTAAGTAGAGTAATTTAATGGGATTAAATACGCTTTAATTAAATTACGTGAGTAGAGTAATTTAATGTGATTAAATATGTTTGATTTAAATTACGTGAGTAGATTAATTTAAATAGATATTATGTTAATAAAGATGAATATATGTTATAGAAAATTTACTAAGGTGAATATAAATTTTCAATATTAATATGTACGGTCTAGTGACTATATGGACGTACCGGATGTAGCTCGGCAAAATTAAGGATGAGAGTAGAAAAATATTTACGAGACTCTAATGATAATTTAGAGTCCACGGTTGATTCCGAAAGGGTCGAATTAGTCAAAATAGTATACCCGGGGGTACTAGTTGGGTGCCGGGTCATTTTCGGGCTAAACCGGGACCATTCGGGGGCATTTTGGTCTCTTTACAATTATGGGAAAGAAGACCTACGAATTTTTGTAACCCTATATCTGATTATAAGAGTGGTGGCTAGGTTTAGACAATTAGAGTTACACCATAGCCATTAGAGAGAGAGAGAGAGGCAAATTCCTTAGGCAAGAAGGAAGGAGGGATCATCTTAGGAAGATTTCACCACAAAGATTGTTGGGAAGAAGGATTGAGGCACCAATATCATCAATCATCATCAACAACCACGAAATAAGACCCTACAAATCTTAAGGCAAGTGGTTAATTGCAAAATAATTGAGTTATAATACCCATGTTTAAGCTTGAGGAAGAACATGATGTTTATGATATTCTTGGGAACAAACAATTGATAATAATCCATGATTGATTAGGATTTGCATGTAGGACGTTTTTGAATTACCAAGTATGTTTATATCATAGAAAACTTGATGAGAAATTCGTATGAAAATCTGGAATTTTGATGAAAAATATAAAGAATGCAGTTTTAGGGTTCTTGAATATTAGAGAGATTTTCAGTGAATTTGGCCAAGATTTATAATGATTTTGTTTTTTTAAATCGTTAGTAATCATCCCAGAACATGTAGGAATGATTAGAAATTGTTGGCTGTGAATAAGATGGCTTATCATGAAAGTTAGAGATGTAAAAATGGTGGAACCCGTAAGAAGAAGATGAACTGGGTCTGTCACTGCTCGATCGATCGATCGACCCTTAAATATCGATCGATCGAAGCAGTCGATTGATCGACCATTCCTTCGATCGATCGACCCTGTCTGAATTCTAGAAAATCTTGTGAATATTTCTTTAATTGCCGTTGCTTATTGGGAACCTTAGAAATGATATTTTTCTATGAGGGGACTTGGTAATTACCAGTAGGTGTATCATTTGGATTCCTCCACCAATAATTGAGTAGGAATGTTGGAGAAATAGAATGACGAAAGAACGATGGACTTAGCCGTGGGTTGAGATGGTTAATTTAATTTCGGTTAGAGTGAGACTTAATTCCGGAAAGAAAATACCAGTAGGTTTAAATTTACTTAACTACTGAATTAAGGGAGGGGTAACTAGGGCCCTTAGAGTTACGCGAATACTCGAATAAATACAATAGTGAGATATATTGTAATTAATAAGTACGGAGAATATAAGTAAAATATATTACGTACGGGTATGATTTATTAGGTCGGGTGCGTACCTACTAAATTTATATAAATAGATTTGGGTTAAGAGAATATTACCTAAATTAATTATGTTAGGGTCGATGTGACATTACGAACTAACATAAGGTTATTATAAATTTTGGGTCGATGTTAAATGCCGAACCAAACCTTGAACTGGTGCCGCGATGAACGAGTCCCGAACCAGAATATGTGTATATATTTATATTTGTAGATAGTTGGGGTCGATGTATCATTCCGAACCAACTTTCACTTGGAGTCGATGAATTATTCCTAGCCAAGTGTCCTTGTGTGTAATAAAAGGATATATTAGTAGTAACTAATATTAAATACATTGTTGTGGGATAAAATGTTCTATGTGCATAATCTACAAATTGAGAATAGTAGACAATGAAATGATATGTGAATGTCTTAGTAATAATTTTGAGCATAATGAAATTATTACAAGAATAAGGAAAACGAACGGTAAATGAGTTAACTACGGTTATGGGAAGTATAACTAGGTAGGCTAAGTACCCTTGATAGTTACGTATCACGTAAGAGAGTTGAGGAAGTTCAAGGGAGTGTGTGAAACCTTAATATGTGTAATCAATAACTTAATTGTGATAACCACTTGCAAAATATTTTCAAATGTTTTGAGTACTTACTCTTGCTATGTAAAATTTTAAAAACCTTTTAGGTGCCCAGCCACAAGGACACCCAGCTTGATTCATGTCAGAGATTTGGGAGCTGTAGCCAGTGTGGAGGTTGCAGGGATTGTTTAGACGCTTCCTCTTTTTCAGTTCTAGTGCAGGATCTCAGTTTTATTATTCCTTGATGGAACATGTCGTTCCACCGTTTCTATTACAGTTTATTCTAGTTATGGATTTGTAGTTGTCTTTTTGGGCCGTGGTTTACGGCAAGACTTTAACTGCTTTCAAATTATTTTTACTGCGTATTCATATCTAGTTTTGGTAATGTGTGGTTTGGTTTATTTGTTGTTTAAGAAAGTTAAAATTTGGCACCCGTTTTAATTTCATTTAGGTGGTTAGTAATTTTTAAAAGGGCGTTCGACAGTGATGCTAAGAATGAACCATTAAAGAAACTTGTTTATATTAAAATAAGGCTTGATCACCCAAGGTTTAATTAGGCGGGGTGTCATAGATGGTATCAGAGCATCAGGTTCTAGTGTCCATAGGATCTGTACGGCTTACTAGGATTCTGCGTTACGTTTGTTTGTATTAGAGCCCTACTATTAAGACTGTTGACTAAATTTCCACTGTTACGTTATCGTACTTCTGCTCTTAAATTTTTATAAACTGTGTACTTATACAAATTGAATCTTATTTCAGATGCCGCCAAGGAGACTGAGAGCAGAGAGGGCTGAAGCCAGAGAGGAGGTGAGGGAGGCTCATCAGGAGCCACAGGTACCGATACCACCACCCCCACCCGAGCTAATCTCCACTACTCAGGTTGCAGTGATAGTGGCTCAAGCAGTTGAGACAGCAATGAGGGCAATGGAAGCCCACTTTCCTCAACCCCAAGTACCTCCCTCTGTGGCACCGGTAGTGCAAGTTCCGGCAGGACCATCTACTTGGCAACGAGTCAGGGAGACGTTTCAGAAAGGGCATCCACCCGAGTTTCAGGGCAGTACTGATATAGTGGAAGCATGCGACTGGAAGAAGAATATCCAGTGCCACTTGCGCATGCTAGAGTGCACCGGAGTGCAGGAACAGATGCTAGCCACTTTCCGTCTGTCAAGAGCGGCCCTACAGTGGTGGGAGTCAGTTACCACCACCGAGGAGAGAGATACTTTGACTATTTCTAAGTTTTGGGTGCGGTTTGACCGCAAGTATTTCCCTCCAGCAGTAGAGTCGTAGATGAGAAATAAGTTCAGCGAAGTGGTTCAGGGTGATCGCTCAGTTGCTGACTACGAGGAGGAGTTTACTCGCTTGGCCAATTTTATGCCAAACGAGGTGAGCAATGAGGAGAGGAAGAAGTCCAAATTTATGGAGGGCCTAACCTGGAGAATCAGACAACACTTAATTGGTAATCCGGCATTGGTAACCTACACAGATGTCGTCAATGCCGCTCTACTACACTGTCAGGATCACCGTTTTCATACTAAGGGAAGTAAGAGGGGTGAGCCTAGCCAACTGGGCAAGGTGGATGGAGGTAGTGGCAGCAGCGCAACACAGCAGCAGGCAGCGGGTCAGTTGGGACAGGATTCCAGACAGGGGAACCCTGCCAAGAAGTTTAAGCACGGGAAGTATCGCTTCGACCGACAGGGCCAGCAGGGTCCTCAGCAACCAGTCCCTCAGGGTCGACAGGGCCAGGGTAATCAAAATGGGGGACAACAAGGCCAAGGGCGACAGGGCCAACAGGGCCAAGGACAAAGACAGTTCCAGGGTCAGTGCTTCACTTGTGGTCAGCAGGGTCACAAGAGCAGAAATTGTCCACAGCAAGATCGGGCACAACAACAGGGTGTCCAACAGGGGCAGCAGGCACCAGTAGCCCCAGCAGCAGTACAGGCCCCACAGCCAGGACAGATGCAGTACGGGCGTGTGTTCAACATCCGTTACATTCCATTTCAGCCGGCACCGCCAGCACCGCCGGCAGTTGCGGGTATATTTCCTATTCATGGGCTTGAGGGGAATATTTTGTTTGATACAGGAGTAACGCATTCATTTATTTCCATTAGATTTGCACGGGCAGCCGGCCTATTAGCGTCAGCAGACACTCATCTTATGTGTGTGGAGTCACCGATGGGTAGTGGGTCCCTTATACACTCGATTCGTAAGGGTCTGGACATTATGGTCAGGAGATTGAGTCTAGCGGCGGACCTTCTAGTGCTGGATATTGAGGGATATGACGTCATCCTAGGCATGGATTGGTTGGCACATAATAGGGCAATGGTAGATTGTTATGAGAGGACCATCGTGTTCTCTATCCCGGGGCAGGAGATGTTCCTTGTGGCTATGCCACTTCCCGAGGGAGGATCGCGAACTCACTTATATTATATTGAGGAGGAGACCTCACATGGGGTGGTCGTTTCTCTGGACTCAATCCCAGTTGTGAGGGACTTTAAGGATGTCTTTCAGGAGATACCAGGGTTACCACCTAGCAGAGAGATAGAGTTCGTAATTGATCTAACACCGGGGACGAGACCGATTGCCAGAGCACCATATCGCATGGCTCCTTCAGAGATGCGGGAACTGAGAGAGAAAATCCAGCAACTGTTAGGACAGGGTTTTATTCGACGGAGTACATCGCCATGGGGTGTGCCAGTACTGTTTGTGAAGAAAAGGGATGGTTCACTTCGTCTGTATGTAGATTACAGAGAACTGAACAAAGTAACGATACGTAATAAGTATCCATTATCGAGGATTGACGACTTGTTTGATCAATTGAGAGGGGCTGCATACTTCTCAAAGATCGATTTGAGATCGGGTTACCACCAATTGCGCATTCGTGAAGAGGATGTACCTAAGACCGCTTTCCTGTCGCGGTACGGGTCATATGAGTTCAGAGTGATGCCTTTTGGGCTAACTAATGCACCGGCGGTATTCATGGATCTCATGAACAGGGTATTCAGGGAGTTTTTGGATCAGTTTGTGATTGTATTCATAGACGACATTCTGATTTACTCCCGTACGGAGGAGGAGCACGCAGAGCACTTACGATTGGTCCTACAGACATTGCGGAACCATCAGTTATACGCCAAATTTGAGAAGTGTGGATTTTGGCTTCGGGAGGTTCAGTTCCTAGGCTACGTCGTATCTAGCAGGGGCATTGCTGTTGACCCAAGTAAGGTATCGGCGGTGAGGGAGTGGGGACAGCCCACGACACCGACAGAAATCCGCAGTTTCTTGGGTTTGGCTGGTTATTATCGTCGCTTCATCAAGGGATTCTCAAAAATTGCCATACCGTTGACGAATATGACTCGGAAGGGAATTCCCTTTGTATGGAGTGATAGTTGCCAGTTAACATTTGATGAATTGAAAGACAAGTTGACATCAGCCCCCATTCTTACCTTGCCTAAGAGAGGAGTGGAATACCGAGTCTATACTGATGCGTCCTTACAAGGACTTGGGGGTGTGTTACAATAGGAGGAGAAGGCTATAGCTTATGCGTCACGAAAGCTTAAGCCACATGAGAAGAACTACCCCACCCACGACCTCGAGTTGGCAGCGGTTGTTTTTGCTTTGAGGATTTGGAGACACTATCTTCTGGGCGAGGAGTTTACGCTATTCACGGATTATAAGTCATTACAATATCTGTTCACTCAGAAGGACCTGAACATGAGGCAGAGAAGGTGGCTTGAATTCGTGAAGGACTACCAATTTGATATACAGTATCATCCTGGTAAGGCTAACGTGGTGGCAGATGCGTTAAGCAGAAGACCTATCGGAGAGTTAGCAGAAGTTTGGAAGGCAAAGCGGAGTGAGCTCTGACACGAGGATGATATGGCAAGAGCATGTATGGCAGTTCTAGCTATCACTTCCGAGAACGTTATGCGGATAGTGAGGGCACAAGCAGAAGACCCATTTTGTCAGGATAAAGTACGGCAGTTACTGGCCAAGGGGGAAGAGTTCTACTCCATCAGTTCAGAGGGTGGACTACGCTTCAACGGTAGACTGATAGTACCAGAAGACGATGATTTGAGGCATGCCGTTATGACAGAGTCGCACGGGTCAAAAATCTCGGTACATCCAGGTGGGGACAAAATGTACCAGGATATGCGACGAGTATATTGGTGGTCAGGTATGAAACGAAATATTGCAGAATTTGTCTCAAAGTGTGTTACATGCCAACTCATAAAAGTTGACCATCAGAGGCCTTCCGGAATGCTACAACCACTAGAGATTCCCGTGTGGAAGTGGGAGAGTATCTCAATGGATTTTATTACCGGGTTACCAACCTCGCAGAAGAGCCATGATTCCATTTGGGTGATAGTGGATCGTTTGACTAAGGTCGCACATTTCTTACCGGTTCGTACGGGTTATGATACTATGCGATACGCGCAGCTTTTTATTTCAGAGATTGTTAAGCTGCACGGAGTTCCTATTAATATCGTGTCGGACCGAGATAAGATATTCATGTCGCACTTTTGGCAGAGTTTTCAGGAGGCCATGGGCATCGACTTACGGTTGAGTACGGCATATCACCCACAGACGGACGGACAGACGGAAAGAGTAAACCATATGCTAGAGGACATGCTGAGAATGTGTATTCTAGATTTTGGGGGAAATTGGGAGCCATATCTTCCTTTGGTGGAGTTTGCGTATAACAACTCTTACCAATTCACTATTGGCATGGCTCCATTCGAGGCGCTTTACGGGAGACCTTGTCATTCACCCGCTTGTTGGTTAGAAGTGGGGGATAACAGGCTTTTAGGGCCAGAGATGATGCAGGAGACTTCCTCCAAAATAGAGTTGATTTGAGGACGTATTCGAATAGCCCAGGATAGGCAGAAGAGTTATGCTGACGCCGGCAGAAGGCATGTGGAATTAGATGTGGGAGACCAGGGGTTAATTCGAGTATATCCTATGAAAGGGGTTACGAGGTTTGGCAAAAAGGGGAAGTTAGCACCGAGATATGTGGGGCCGTTTCCTATCATTGAGAGAGTGGGACCGGTAGCTTACAGATTGGGACTCTCTGAGCATCTTCAGCGAATACACGATGTGTTCCATGTAGCATCGCTGAAGAAATACAAGAGGAGCGAGAGAGCCTTCTGGCACATTCCACTGGAGGAGATCGATTTGCAGCCAGATATCTCGTATGAAGAAAGACCCGCGGCTATCCTGGATTATAGTGAGCGCAAACTAAGATCCAAGGTGGTACCCTTAGTACGAGTACAGTGGGGACACCACAATATGGATGAGTCCACTTAGGAACGGGAAGAGGATATGCGAGAACAATATCCAGAATTATTCATAGCAGGTATTTTTCCTAATTTCGAGGACGAAATTCCTTTTTTAAGGGGGGAAGTATGTAACACCCCGTAATTCTGCTTAATTTTAAATTACGTAAGTAGAGTAATTTAATGGGATTAAATACGCTTTAATTAAATTACGTGAGTAGAGTAATTTAATGTGATTAAATATGTTTGATTTAAATTACGTGAGTAGATTAATTTAAATAGATATTATGTTAATAAAGATGAATATGTGTTATAGAAAATTTACTAAGGTGAATATAAATTTTCAATGTTAATATGTACGGTCTAGTGACTATATGGACGTACCGGATGTAGCTCGGCAAAATTAAGGATGAGAGTAGAAAAATATTTACGAGACTCAAATGATAATATAGACTCCACGGTTGATTCCGAAAGAGTCGAATTAGTCAAAATAGTATACCCGGGGGTACTAGTTGAGTGCCGGGTCATTTTCGGGCTAAATCGGGACCATTCGGGGGCATTTTGGTCTCTTTACAATTATGGGAAAGAAGACCTACGAATTTTTATAACCCTATATCTGATTATAAGAGTGGTGGCTAGGGTTAGACAATTATAGTTACACCATAGCCATTAGAGAGAGAGAGAGAGGCAAATTCCTTAGGCAAGAAGGAAGGAGGCATCATCTTAGGAAGATTTCACCACAAAGATTATTGGGAAGAAGGATTGAGGCACCAATATCATCAATCATCATCAACAACCACGAAATAAGACTCTACAAATCTTAAGGCAAGTGGTTAATTGCAAAATAATTGAGTTATAATACCCATGTTTAAGCTTGAGGAAGAACATGATGTTTATGATATTATTGGGAACAAACAATTGATAATAATCCATGATTGATTAGGATTTGCATGTAGGACGTTTTTGAATTACCAAGTATGTTTATATCATAGAAAACTTGATGAGAAATTCGTATGAAAATCTGGAATTTTGATGAAAAATATAAAGAATGCAGTTTTAGGGTTCTTGAATATTAGAGAGATTTTCAGTGAATTTGGCCAAGATTTATAATGATTTTGTTGTTTTAAATCGTTAGTAATCATCCCAGAACATGTAGGAATGATTAGAAATTGTTGGTTGTGAATAAGATGGCTTATCATGAAAGTTAGAGATGTAAAAATGGTGGAACCCGTAGGAAGAAGATGAACTGGGTCTGTCACTGCTCGATCGATCGATCGACCCTTAAATATCGATCGATCGAAGCAGTCGATCGATCGACCATTCCTTCGATCGATCGACCCTGTCTGAATTCTAGAAAATCTTGTGAATATTTCTTTAATTGCCGTTGCTTATTGGGAACCTTAGAAATGATATTTTTCCTATGAGGGGACTTGGTAATTACCAGTAGGTGTATCATTTGGATTCCTCCACCAATAATTGAGTAGGAATGTTGGAGAAATAGAATGACGAAAGAACGATGGACTTAGCCGTGGGTTGAGATGGTTAATTTCATTTCGGTTAGAGTGAGACTTAATTCCGGAAAGAAAATACCAGTAGGTTAAAGTTTACTTAACTACTGAATTAAGGGAGGGGTAACTAGGGCCCTTAGAGTTACGCGAATACTCGAATAAATACAATAGTGAGATATATTGTAATTAATAAGTACGGAGAATATAAGTAAAATATATTACGTACGGGTATGATTTATTAGGTCGGGTGCGTACCTACTAAATTTATATAAATAGATTTGGGTTAAGAGAATATTACCTAAATTAATTATGTTAGGGTCGATGTGACATTACGAACTAACATAAGGTTATTATAAATTTGGGGTCGATGTTAAATGCCGAACCAAACCTTGAACTGGTGCCGCGATGAACGAGTCCCGAACCAGAATATGTGTATATATTTATATTTGTAGATAGTTGGGGTCGATGTATCATTCCGAACCAACTTTCACTTGGAGTCGATGAATTATTCCGAGCCAAGTGTCCTTGTGTGTAATAAAAGGATATATTAGTAGTAACTAATATTAAATACATTGTTGTGGGATAAAATGTTTTATGTGCATAATCTACAAATTGAGAATAGTAGACAATGAAATGATATGTGAATGTCTTAGTAATAATTTTGAGCATAATGAAATTATTGCAAGAATAAGGAAAACGAACGGTAAATGAGTTAACTACGGTTATGGGAAGTATAACTAGGTAGGCTAAGTACCCTTGATAGTTACGTATCACGTAAGAGAGTTGAGGAAGTTCAAGGGAGTGTGCGACACCTTAATATGTGTAATCAATAACTTAATTGTGATAACCGCTTGCAAAATATTTTCAAATGTTTTGAGTACTAACTCTTGCTATTTAAAATTTTAAAAACCTTTTAGGTGCCCAGCCACAAGGACACCCAGCTTGATTCATGTCAGAGATTTGGGAGCTGCAGCCAGTGTGGAGGTTGCAGGGATTGTTTAGACGCTTCCTCTTTTTCAGTTCTAGTGCAGGATCTCAGTTTTATTATTCCTTGTTGGAACATGTCGTTCCACCGTTTCTATTACAGTTTATTCTAGTTATGGATTTGTAGTTGTCTTTTTGGGCCGTGGTTTACGGCAAGACTTTAACTGCTTTCAAATTATTTTTACTGCGTATTCATATCTAGTTTTGGTAATGTGTGGTTTGGTTTATTTGTTGTTTAAGAAAGTTAAAATTTGGCACCCGTTTTAATTTCATTTAGGTGGTTAGTAATTTTTAAAAGGGCGTTCGACAGTGATGCTACGAATGAACCATTAAAGAAACCTGTTTATATTGAAATAAGGCTTGATCACCCAAGGTTTAATTAGGCGGGGTGTCACAGTATGTGGATGGAAGAGATTCCAATGGCAGAAGAGACAACCTTAAGAAGAAATGAAATGACAGTTGCCAGGAAGACGCCCCTGCCAGAAGAGCAGAGGATTCTGATGATGATGATGATCTAGACCTCCCTCCAAAAGATGATAATATCCTAGTGAAGAGAGTTGGTATGATCTCTTTTGGGCTGAATACTATTTGTGGAGGTTTAGCAGGAGGAGGTTCAGAGGTCACGGATCACAAGGCTTATATGGTAGAGGCCAAGTCAGTAACCAAAGCCAAGGTCGTGAACTTGGCATCCACAGAGGTGAAACATGAGAAGAGAAAGAAGGTAGACATGGATACCCTCATAGTTGGCTTCTCAACACTCGATTTTAAAGGTATCTTAGCTCTACATGATGACCCTCTGGTAATCACCACAAGGGTGCATGGGTGTGAAGTTCTGAGAATCCTCGTTGACGGTGAAAGCTCCGCGAATGTTATATTTTGGCCTTACTTCAAGAGCCTAGGCCTCAGCAGAGCTAGGCTTATACCCTATCATCATTTGTTGATTGGCTTCAGCGGAGAGAAGGTCCATCCATTGGGCATATATGAGATGGATATACGAATGGGAGATGAGTGGCCTAAGAGGTTGATTAGAAAAATTAATTTTTTTATGATGGATGAAATCGTCTTCTCGGCCTACAACCTCATCATAGGACGAGTAAATCTCAAAGAATTTGAGGCTGTGCCTTCAACGGTCCACCAAATGCTAAAATTCTTGACTCTTTATTTATGGGTAGTGCAAGGTGACCAAACATCGGCGCTCGGATGCTACTTGGACTCGGTAGAAGAGAGGGAGGCTCATAAGAGGTCAGTAACAACGTATAACATTAATACACTTGATCCTAGGGATGAAACAAAGCTAAAGAAGGGAGAGGCTACGGAAGAGGTACAATCCATCGTCCTCAATGAGGATAAGTCAGAAAAAATCATCCAAATCGGCAAAGCCATAAGACCTGAGATCAAGGAAGAGCTGGTGAAGCTACTGAGGAAGAGGCAAAGTATCTTCGCCTGGAGCCACGCGGATATACCGGGTATTGACGCTGAAGTTATGTGCCACAAACTCAATGTTTTAGAAGATGCTAAGCCCATCAAACAAAGAAGAAGGGTTTACTCAAGGGAAAAGTATGATGTAATCGGGTAAGAGGTCAGAAAGCTTGAAGAGGCCAAGTTCATTAGAGAGGTCATATACCCTGAGTGGTTATTTAACGTCGTCATCGTGATGAAAGTTAATGAGAAATGGAGGATGTGTGTAGATTTCACTGATTTGAACAAGTCTTGTCCAAAAGATATCTTCCCTCTGCCTCTAATTGATCATATGGTGGATGCCACAGCAGGGCATGAGCTCATGAGCTTCATGGATGCCTATTTCGAGTATAACCAGATTTTTATGGACCCGAAAGACTCAGAGAAGACATCGTTCATAACCGAGAAAGGGACCTATTGTTACAAGGTCATGCCTTTAGGCTTGAAGAATGTAGGGGCCACTTATCAACGTCTTGTAATTAAGATGTTTGAGTATCAGATTGGCAAGACTATAGAGGTTTATATGGATGATATGTTGACGAAGTGCTTGAAGGCCGACACTCACGTGGCCGACCTGGAAAGGACCTTTGACACCATGAATTTATACATGATGAAGCTTAACCCTGCCAAGTGTGTCTTCGGAGTAGGAGCAGGAAAGTTTCTTGGGTTCATCATCAATCAAAGGAGAATAGAGGCCAACCCTGAGAAGATCAAGGCACTTCTAGAAATAAAGATACCTAGAACAATCAAAGACGTTCAGAGAGAGTTGCTGCACTTAATAGGTTTGTCTCAAGAGCTACAGACAAGTGTCTTCCTTTTTTAAAAGTGCTGAGGAAGGACTTCGAATGGGATGAGGAGTGCGATAAATATTTTAAGGAGCTCAAGTCCTACCTCGGATCCCCTCTGCTCCTATCTTGGCCCATCCCGGGGGAGAAATTATACGTGTATCTAGCTATTTCAGAATCAACCATTAGTTCGGCCATAGTAAGAGAAGACGATGGAGTACAAAGGCCGGTATACTTCAATAGTAAGGCCCTTTAAGGGTATTAATAGAACAAACCTCAAATGGAAAAGTTAGCCTATGCCCTGATACACGCTTCCAGGAAGATGAAGCCATACTTCCAAGCCCACTCTATGGTTATCCCCACTGATTCCCCACTAAGACAAGTCCTCTACAAGCCCGAGAAGTCGAGCAGGTTGATGACCTGGGGCCATCGAGTTAGGGGAGTATGACATTATTTATCAACCCAGGGTTGCCATTAAAGGGTAGGATCTTGCAGACTTTGTAGCAGAGTTCACCTGGGAAGAGTTTGAGATTAAGATTAGTCAAGAGGTTGCAGAAGAGCCAGATTGTAATGTCTTTCAAAATCCGAAAGAGGTTGTATTAAGCAAAGGCAGGAAAGGAATAGTTGAGAATGAGGAAGATAGGTACCTCTTCAAGTAAGGGACCCTATCAGAGGGAAACTTCTCTTCAGATGAAGCCGTTTGGAACCTCTTCGTTGATGGATCATCCTGTGAAAGTCGAAGTGGAGCAGGACTGATAGTGTCAGCATCGGATGTTACCGACATTGAATATGCACTGAGGTTTAACTTCAAAGCATCGAACAATGAGTCAGAGTATGAGGCCTTGAGAGCAGGCCTCTCCTTGGCAAAAGCTCTTAGTGTTGTCCAACTCCTAATCGAAAGTGACTCAAGGATGGTCATCAACCAAATCCTGGGAGTCTACGAGGCCAAAGATGACAGGATGGCCGGATACTTTAAGAGGGTGAGAATAATGCTAAAAGTCTTCAGAGAAGTGAAGATAAAGAGGATACCCCGGTAAGACAATAGTTGGGCAGATGCACTAGCAAGATTGGCCTCAGTAATAAGGACAGAAATAAGAAGAACGGTACCAATCGAGATCCTTCTCAAACTAACCATTGAAGAAGAAGAGGTTATCAGGCCTTGCCTCAATTTAAATATAGGAGCCTCATGGATGGACCCTCTTATCAGATATATCAGACAGGGAAAGCTGCTAGAATCAAAGTTAGAAAGGAGAAAGCTGAGGTACAGGGCTGCAAAGTTCTCAATTGTAGGAGACGTCCTATATAAAAAAAGGCGTCCTAATCCCTTTCCTCAGACGTGTCCACCCCTCAGAGGTCCCACATATCCTGCAAGATGTACATGAGAGTTCTTGCTCCAGTCACATAGGAGGAATACCTTTAGCTAAGAGGATAATTACACAGGGGTACTGGTGGCCGACCTAGGCCAAAGATGCTGCTACCTATGTGAAGAAGTGCGATAAATGCCAGAGATTCTCCACTATCCCTCATTAACCTCATCAACCCATGACATCAATCAGTTCTCCTTAGCCATTTGTAGTATGGGGTATTGATTTGGTAGGACCGTTGCCAAGAGCTGCAAACAACTATTGATTTTTTATAGTAGCAATTGATTACTTCTCCAAGTGGGTAGAGGCTGAGCTAATGATCACTATCACCGAGCATAAGACCTTTCAATTCATCTGAAAGAACATCATATTCAGGTACGGTCTTCCAAACACCCTCATATCAGATAATGGAATGCAGTTCAAGAATGCTTCCTTGGAGAAATACTGCAAAAGAGTCGGGATCAAGGAGTTCTTCTCCTCTCATGGTCGACCTCTGTAAAATGGCTAGACTGAAGTCACGAACCAAAAGATCCTTGATGGGATTAAGAAGAGGTTAGAAGAGGCTAAAGGGAGATGGACAGAGGAGGTGTATGTAGTGTTATAGGCCTACATGACGACAACAAGGACACCAATGGGGGAGACCCCATTTATGTTGGCCCATGGCTCAAAAGTTGTCATCCCTATGGAGGTAGGACTACCCACTCATAGAGTTCAGACCTATAACCCTGAGAGGAATGGGGAAGAGAGAAGACTGGATCTGGATTTGATTGAAGAAAGAAGAGAATATGCGGAGATAAGATAGGCATCCTACCAGCAAAGAACTGTAAGGTTCTACAACCAAAGGGTGAAATCAAGACCTATAGTTGTGGGAGACCTAGTCCTAAAGAAAACGTTGCAGAAGGCAAATAAGCTCCACCCAAATTAGCATGGTCCTTACAAAATAGTCGATGAGGTTGTGCTCGGGACCTACCGGCTAGAAAATCTTGAAGGTGAACCTTTCTCCAATCCTTGAAACGCTGACCACCTGAAGAAATATTACAAATGATGTTGCAGTTGTTTCTTTGTAAGAAATCAATCATTTTATGATGAGGATGTTAATGAAAAGATCAATTCTTGTGTCACTACTTTATTTCATTATGCTTAAACATCATTAATTTGGTGAAAAGTATGAGGTAAACATCATTATATGGTGACCTCAGACCTTTAAAACACCATAATTTGGTGAATTATGAGGGTGAACATCATTATATGGTGACCTTAGACTTTAAACATCACTTATTTGGTGAAAATTATGAGGTGAAACATCATTATATGGTGACCTCATACCTTAAATATCATTAATTTGGTGAAATTATGAGGTGAAACATCAATATATGGTGACCTCAGACCTTAAACATCATTAATTTGGTGAAATTATGAGGGAAACATCATAATTTGATGACCTCAGACCTTAAACACCATTAATTTGGTGATAATTTATGAGGGTAAACATCATTATATGGTGACCTCAGACCTTAAACATCACTAGTTTGGTGAAAATTATGAAGAGAAACATCATTATATGGTGACCTCAGACCTTAAACATCATTAATTTGGTGAAATTATGAGGGAAACATCATAATTTGATGACCTCAGACCTTAAACATCATTAATTTGGTGGCAATTTATGAGGGTAAACATCATAATTTGATGACCTCAGACCTTAAACAACATTAGTTTGGTGAAATAATGAGGTGAAACATCATTATATGGTGACCTCAGACCTTAAACACCATTAATTTGGTGATAGTTTATGAGGTAAACATTATTATATGGTGACCTCAAACCTTAAACATAATTAATTTGGTGAAATTATCAGGGTAAACATCATAATTTGATGACCTCAGACCTTAAACATCATTAATTTGGTGGTAATTTATGAGGGTAAACATCATAAGTTGATGACCTCAGACATTGAACATCATTATTTTGGTGAAATTATGAGGGTAAACATTATAATTTGGTGATCTCAAACCTTAAACATCATTAATTTGGTGGTAATTTATGAGGGTAAACATCATAAGTTGATGACCTCAAACCTTAAACATCATTAGTTTGGTGAAATTATGAGGGTAAACATCATAATTTGATGACCTCAGATGTTAAACATCATTAATTGGGTGGCAATTTATGAGGGTAAACATCATAAGTTGATGACCTTAGACCTTAAACATAATTAATTTGGTGAAAGATATGAGGGTAAACATCGTATTATGATGGCCTTAGACCTTAAATATCATTAATTTGGTGGCAATTTATGAGATTAAACATCATAATTTGATGACCTCAGGCCTTAAACATCATTAGTTTGGTGAAATAATGAGGTGAAACATCATTATATGGCGACCTCCGACCTTAAGGTAAACATCATTATATGGTGGCATCAGACCTTAAGGTAAACATCATTATATGGTATCCTCAGACTTTAAAACAACATGCAAGAGAAGACACAAAGCAATATAGCCTAAAGGAGATGGCATTAATAATTACCACTGAATAGCCAGAGTTACAAATCAAATGTGCCAAAACATGCTAATCAGAGTTCACAAAAATTACAGACGAAAAGAAATAAAAATTACAAGTTAAAAGCTTCATAGGGCAAGGCTTAAATATCTGCAGCTGCAGTCATGTTCTCTTCGTCGACGTTAGTCACCTAGGCTCCATCATCCTGAGGATTAACATCCTCTGTCTTAGTGGCTTCTAAGGGAGCAGTCTCGACAGGAGCAACACTGGCCTCCTCAACCTCTTGCATGGCCTGAGCAAAAAGGGGATCATCAAAGCCTAGACCAAAAAAGTGTGAGGCAGTCAAACTCCCTGACTCTTTTTCCTTGGAGACTGCCCATTTACCAGTTGCTTTAATACCTCTTTCAATGTATTCAAAGCCAAAGCTAACGAACTCATCAGAGACCTTATAGTCTGCCAGGATCTTTTCTGAGTCATCCTCTAACGAAGCTTTGACAGTAGTATTCACTTTGGTCTGAAGGGCATCATTTTTAGCCTTCAGGGCCTCTGCATGGTCCTTCTTGAGGTTGTCCATGTCCCTATACCTCTGCATAACCAGCCTATCAGCCTCATTCAACTGTGTCTGCAGATGTTCAACCTCTACATTTAAAGAGGCTTGTACCTTCTGAGCTTCTTTTCCTTTATCTATGAGAGGTATTTTGTCAGGGTCCATTCAACAAAATGGTGCATGGATAAGATACCGTACAATGGAAGGTCAGACGTATAAGCATAGTCTAACTTATAAATACAGTCAAAGTTACACTTGGAAGAGCAAAATTATAGAAATTAGTACCTGAATTGATCGGTAGATGGTGAACTCTGCCAGCAAAGGGATGTCTAAGGAGCATAGGAAACGCTTATCCTCCTCGGTCATTACAGAGACGATGGCATCATAAGCCTTCAAACCATGGCCAATCAGACTATCGCTGATCTTTAGCAGAGAAAGATGAGCTGCCAGGGCTTCGTCTGTAGAGATAGGGATGGCACGATCCCCTTTTTTATTTTTGCTCAGCCTCTGATCCTCCGAGTCCGTTGTGGTCTTCCTCTTCTTCGTAACGTCGCCCTTAGAAGTGCTGATGTTCTATGTGGGAGGAGGAAGGGCTACATTTTGGCCAGCCTTCTTCATCAGCTTCACGAGGCTTGGGGTAAACATTTCCCAAAGGTTGTCAAAAATACCTTCAGGGCGCTCTGCAAAAAGTACATCTGAGTTAGTAAATCAGAGATATGAAAAAGAGGTACAACTTGTAAAAAATGATACCTACGAAGCTCTATCAGAGGACCACCTCCCAAGCCTGTCTGAGAGAGGTAATAGGGGGTCATCAGATGTTCATACTTGATAAGATGGTCCTGTTCCCCCTGATCTTGAAGGTCCTTAACCTTTTGGAAATAATACTGGCTAAGTCCAGGGTTGGCTTTAGCAGAAAGAGAAACCTTCCCCCACTTTAGAGGTGTCCTCAAATCAGACGTTGAAGAGGAAGCATATGGAACAAATTCCCATGTCCTTGAGGTGAAGAAATACCGAGGTTTCCAGTTGTGATTTGAAGTCTGGGTAACCAATGACATCTTTTTCTCTGACTTCCTAGCCAAGAAGTGGTAATAGCTAGGGTGGTTTTTGGTAGAGGAAGGAACATAACAGCGTGTGAAGACCCTAGTGGGAAGGTCTGAGTGGTGGACTGCCCTCCAAAGGACGATGGCCCTAATTACCACCCTCCAGGCATTGGGGGATAATTATAAAGGGGCTAGATTTATATGGGACGATATGGCTCTGATTGAAGGATGGATAGGGAGAGGAAAGCCCAAATTGAACATCTTCTCATAGAAGTTGATCTCCCCATCTCGACCATCAAAGTCCCTCCCACCCCTCAGAGGTCTCCTAAGTTTAATGGAAGGGCCTATAGAGTAGAGGTGCCTAAAATCTAGGAGGTTATACTCACTAACGGAGCTCTCAATATCGTCTACCTCAGGTGTGTCAATATCTATCTCATGCCTGTCATACTCATCCCTAGCAACGTCGACCTGGGAAGGTGCAGGGACACCATCAGGAAACCTCTAAGCGAACTCAGCCCCGATTGCGACCAATAGGGGAATAACATTAATGATGGGGGGAATGGCCACACTCCGCCCTATAATTTCAACATCGGAAGAAGATTGTGAGGTGCTAGAACCATTATGAGATGAGGTACGGCTTGGGACCTCGGTCTGATCAGGGACCTGATCTTACCTAATAGAGTAATCCATAGCCTCTTGGAAAGAGTCTACAGACATAGGGTCTGAGGTAGATGACTCAAACTCGGACATGGGTGTTAATTCTACTGGAACCTCTACTGGCTCAGCAGGCTCGGCTGGCTCAGGGTATATTAACTTTAGAGGTGGAAGAAAGATAGGTCTGAGGGGGAAGGCCTCAACCCTATGAGCTTCATCTTGGTCTAGCTCTATCTACCTAATTTTTTCAAAGGTCTTCTCGCGAAGTAAAGGGAACTCCTTCTATGAGTTGATGAGCATAAGGAGGATGACACCACACTTGGACTCAAAATAGTCACAATAGGTAAACAACTTAACTCAACCTAAACTAAGGATCAAATAGGGAAGGTGGAAGGTTTTTTTCAAACCAAGAACACCTAAGAACAATATCACCAAAAAATGCAAAGAACCACCAAAAAACTCTAAAATCCTAATCGAAAAACCAAAACCTTCACCGAGAAATGCAAAATGAAAATTAAAGGCTGAAAATGGTAAAGTAAGGTGGATACGATACCTGACTGAGTGCGAAATGAAGGAGAAGAAGATTAGAAGTGAAGAAAGGCCCTAAAATGTAGCAACAAAGCTCTTGAAGAGAGAGAGAATCGCAAAGAGAAAACACAAAGGGGAAAATAGAAAATAGAAAAAATAAATAAAGAAGAAAGAGAGAGGAGGGTTTTAAACCCACAATCATTTTGGCACGCGTCCTAAGGCCCATCATTGCCATCGGAACCTAAATAGAAAATCATCATCATTACTTCTTGACAGACACGCCACCTACTTCAGCAAGTGACATGTGTCAAGAGAATATTCACGCACAAGAAAATCAGCCTCAGCCTTGCAATACCCCTCAATCACCTACTCACATAGGTAACTAAGGGCTAGGGGGTGATTGATATGCCCAAGGTGCACTTTCCTACTCAGACACTAACCTCGGCCTAACTCACAGCCGAGGTGACAAAATCTTATTATAACTATCAGTAATAGTCTCTCATAGGGTCGGCCCTGGAAGACGTTGCATCAACCTCACACATCAACCTCGGCTGGGCATCAACCGAGGTCAGCAAGTCTTGTACCTGGGTTCAAGCATCCATCAACAACAACATCAGCCCCGACCGATGTCACATTTTATCAGCCAGTCAGCAAAGCCTCATGGGCTCCATCATCATGACATGGGGTCGGCTCAAGCTGACGTTATATCTACCTCGGCCAGCTGACCTGGTCGAGGTCCACATGAATATTGACCTCGAACAAAGGAACATTTGGACTTCACTAACCTCGTACTCATCCAGGCCGAGGTTGGCACCAATCAAAGACAACCGAGCATATACAAGTACATGTATGGATTGGAACACGTGGACAAATCTATTATAACTGAATCATTCCCTCCATGTAAGGGAATATTGAGGTCATCATTGTTTAGTTAAGATCAGCCAAGTGTCATTCTTACACTGGTTGGATCTTTATGCTCATACTCATTGCATACTTGGGGGGGGGGGGTACATTACACCCCCTAAGCACTATATATAAAGGTCATCCTCTACCTTGTAAAGGGATCTAAAATTGCAACCCTAGCTGAAACTCTATCATTTTACACAATAGATAGAGAAAGCTTGAGAGATTGTATCCATGGCTATTAGTGCCTTATTTCACTAATATTACTCACACGCTCACAGTGGACGTAGGCCAAATTGGCTGAACCACTTATATATTGGTGTTCATCCTCTTCTTCTCACCTCATTCTACTATATATTAGTCTTTTGTGCTGCCATTGTTGTCACTGGTTTGAGCTTGCAAACACCTTACCTGGTGGAGCTGTTTCCAGCATCATGAGGGATGTTTTTTATGAATCAAAAAGGTGTTTGGGACTCAAAAAATTAAAGACTTGTAGTAGTAGAACTCTCAAAAACATCCTAAAAAAGCCTTAATGAAAAACTATCCTGAAATAGGTATTTATAGAAAAAATAAATTTCTGAGGTTGTGCGCCGAACCGATTCGCTTTGGCCTTTATAAAAATTAGACCGATTCACTTTTATAGTACCGAGGCCAAATCTGGTAAACCGAATAGGTTCACTTTTTTCGAACATGTTCACTTTTTTGGTCTAAAATTTCTTCCACTAGACTTTCTTCTAAACTTCAAACACGCATTGATTCTTCACCGTAACTCCGATTAAGATGCTATTATTTTCAATATTCCTGTGAATTCAAGATCTTCATCTTTCTAGTTGGCCCCACCTTCGGAATAAGGCTTTAAAATTACAAAAATTCCCTTGACTTCCCTTTCTTGCATAAAATACCAAAATTAATCATGCGGAGGCTCGTTTGTTGAAGATGCTTGATATTCAGATCAGTCTTGATGCATGGTTAAACTTTGAATAAATCTTCGATGGTTGTAGCGGTATACGACATACACTAATGTGAATAGGACTATAAAATATGTCCTTACAAATCTCTCCCTATGTCTATGCTGGTACAAAATAAAAACAATCTGAGTTATTAAATCAAAATGCCTATACAAATCTAATACCCTCCCATGAGCCCAGAAGTGAAAAGGTAATAAATTTGAAGGAGTTCAAAACTTTCTTCAAAATCTTCAACTTCAAATCTTCAAATCTTCAAGTTTTTCTCATCGGGGTGTGCAATCCAATAATCATCAAACTTTGTACCTACACACATGAGACAAAGCAAATACCTTCATGATGTATCGAGTTTGATATGAGATAAACATAAATCAAAACAAATAATCTAATCAGTCATCATAATCAAATATCCCCCATACTACATGCCCCCCCATAAAATCATAATTATTTCTCCACCTTTTTATTTGTCCGAAATAGATAAGGAAAAGAATAAATCAAATAAACATGGAGCGTCACGAAAAACATCACAAATGGATCAAACTACGCGCATGCAAAAGAGTAACTCATAAGTATCCAAAAACTATTTTTGATTTTTTAATTTTTTCAGCCAAAAAATAATTTACAAAAATTCCTCTATGAATTTTCACTAAGACAACCAAATCATGGATATGGAATGAATGGGTGTGAACAAATTCAATAGATAAAAAAATTCAATCAAGCATATGTGCATGATGCATATGTGTACCCCTAACTTATGAACATAAAAAGCATCCTTAGGTGTAAAGTTTTTTAATTTAGATGACATCGACTAAATCATATCAACAAATTAAAGCCTAAGTGGTTTTCACACTAATAACGTCCAAAACTATGTAATGCTTTTTCATGACTTTCAAGGATGTGCAAACCCGTTTTATATTCCATACAAAACTCCCTCATAAATAATAATTATTTTTATTTTTCGTTTGAGGTGATGAAACTAAAAAAATAATGGCCCACTTTTTGGCATATATGACTTTTTATTGCCTTTAAATTTTTCGGGCTCTTTTCAACCTCTTTGGACCTTAGCTATTTTTTCAATGCCACACCTTTTCCAGGTCCGATTTAAATGGTGGCTTAATCTCAAAGGATAAATGAGTACCTTTTATATCCCTTCCCTTTTTCATATAAAGCACACAAACTCACTCAACAATTTTTACATGCTCTACTTTCTTATCAAGTTTTATCGCATTTGGTTCATTCTATAGACAGAATTGAGATGAAAATGCTCGACCAACATGTGATAGATAAGAACAATAGTCAAATAAATCTGTGCATGTGTGAAACAAAGGAAACCAAGAGTCAAACATGTAGGTAGTAATAACTAATGACATCTCAATAACTCCAAACATTGTAAAGCACATGGATGACATGATATTTGTCTCAAAACACTATCAAATTGTCATTTGGATGAATGGAATGAAATTGTGAATATGTCATCCTAAATTTCCATTCATAAAATTTGTAAACAAAATACAAAACTCTTTTTGGATTTTCTAAAGATTTTATCAAAATAAGATCTTTTTGCCTTTTTCAAAATTTTCTCTAAAATTAGAAAATATTTTTGTATTTTCCAAAATTTCCAAAAGTTTTTTTTGGCTATTAGAAAATGTATCAAAGTGGAAAATATAAATATAAACATGGTACATGTCATATCACTAGCAAGAATATATCATGAATCACAACTAGCGTATGACAAACATCCAACACGATAAATCGAAAGACCTAACATGAGGTGAATCACGTGCAAGCAATAGAGAATCATGAAAAATCAATCCACAAGCCTCTAAATCAGATTTCCTAACCCAAACAAATATGCAACGACACATGGTGGGAATAGGAATCAAATTTATACTATTATTAAACTTCCTAAGGGTATTTTGAAGTTTGTAACATAAATGCCTAAGATGACCTTGCCTACTGTAATGTGTGCAAGTGTAAATTGGGCGGTGAATGTTACCTAAAGGTGGCCCTCTCCTAATGTTTCTAGGTGGCGCTCTCCTAAAAATACTAGGTGGCTCTCTCACGATGTTCCTAGGTGGCTCTCTCCTAACAACCTTTGGTGCCTTTCTCTTAACAACCCTCGGAGGCTCTCTCACACGTATGGGGTTGGCTTAGGGAATGGGTGAAGCTCTATTCCCCAAGACTATACCACACCTATCATCTTTGATTTGGACTATTCCTAAAATCTTATCTAGTTTTTCTGACCTTGACTCCAAATCAAATTTTACCTTACTTGATTCTCTCAAACTCTTTTCAAGATCACCTATCCTCGACTCGAGTACATGTCTGGAATCCTCAAACTCTAAAAGCTCATTTTTCATAATCTCCATCAATTCTATAAGATTATCTCTTTCACCCTCGACATATCCTAGATTCTCTCTAAGCATCTCCTCACGTGTACTAAAATCCTCAATCAACGTATCGGTATTATTATTATCTAAATCACTTTATTTCAATTTAGCTTTTAGTTTTATGTTTACCTTTTTTTATCTTTATAGATTCCACATACAGATTATTGTAGGCAACTTGTAACTCACTAAACTCTCCTTCCTCCTCTTCATTCGTGTCACCCTCACTTTTATGGACTTTAATCGCTACGGTTCCAGACGGGGTATGTCAACGAGAATATATATATGAGGATTTTTGGTCAACACTATAAGGGTGGGAAGCTCTCGCCTAGACGAATAAAAAACTTCTTCTTCCGAATCACTATCACTAAACGTAGAAACATGAGATGTCGGTTTATTAGCATTTTTCCTTAGATTAGTGGGTCACTCATCTATCGTATGACCAATTCCCTTTCAATCAAGACACCTCTCAGAGTCTTTTTCAATAGATGATTTAAAATAAGAATTCGAATGAATTTTCCAATTAGCCATTTCAAAAAGTTGACATCGAAGATCATCAATACCACCAAAAGCCATTTTTAAGAAAAATAGGATCAAACGCAATAACTTAGTGCAACAGGCTCTGATACCAATTTGAAAGTGCTATAGCGGAATAATGCAACTTCTTAAATAAATTCCAATTTTAATTGTGTCTCAACTTAATCTAAATTTTAGTTAAACCCTAACACATGCATCTAGGTGATTTGAAATCATAAAATCAATAAGCATGAAAAGAGAACCAATTTCAAGAAAAATCCCCAAAGAGAAAAACCTTTATTTCACTATAATTTGTAATTCACAACTTACACGGATTACAATGAAATCTGCAAACAATTTACCAAAACAAACTCTCAGAGACACACACTCTTAAATTATTAATGAATCAATCGCAGAAGATCCGCATAGACACGCAGTCCGATCAACAATGCATAAAACGCAGCTAATCCATAAGAATGCGCAGTTCTATCTTCAACAAGGAACACCCTCAAGCACTCCCAATGACACGCAGTCGTCAGCCGTAGAGATTGAACTCCACAAATATGAACATCAACAAAATTGTGTTCTTGGGTTCCCAAAAGATTGATAAAAAGTATATGGGATGTTTTTTGTGAACAAAAAAGGTTTTTTGGACTCAAAAAGTTGAAGACTTGTAGCAGTAGATCTCTCAAAAATGTCCTTAAAAAGTCTTAATGAAAAACCCTCCTGAAATAGGTATTTATAGAAAAAATAAAATTTTGAGCCGATGTGCCGAACCGATTACTTTGGCCTTTGTAAAAATTGAACCGGTTCACGTTTCTAGTACCGAGGCTAAATCACTGTAAACTAAATCGGTTCACTTTTCTGGTCCAAAGTTTCTTCCACTAGACTTTCTTCTCAACTAAAAACGCATATTACTTTTTCATCGTAACTCAGATTGAGATGCTTTTTTTCCCAATATTCTTGTGACTTCAAGCTCTTCATCTTTCCAGTTGGCCCCACCTCCAGACTAAGGTTTTAAAATTACAAAAATTCCCTTGACTTCCCTTTCTTGCATAAAATACCAAAATTAATCTCGCAAAGGTTAATTTGTTGAAAACGCTTGATATTCGAATCCGCCTTGATGCATGATTGAACTTTGAATAAATATTTGACAGTTGTAGCGGTATACGACATACATTAATGTAAACAGGACTATATAAAATATGTCCTTACAGTCCCGTCGTTCATCACACGTTCAGGGGCAATTCGATAAATTCACACTTTAAGATTTTTTCCTAAAGTATTCACGAAATTTGACGCTCTCATAACAAGCTTCGGGTGGCCACAAACTATGCGCAAATCGGATTCCAAATGATATTTCACGGGCCTTTGATTGGACAAGAATTATAAGGAAATTAATTTATTAATTTAAACACAAAATTCTAATTAGTTCCATCTATGTCCTTTATCTGTTTTGTCCATTTTGTAGCACACTTCAAATAGAAATGGCAATTTTGGGTTTTGGCTCGGATTTAGCTAGGGTTATGGCCACACACAAATTGGGATGATTATGGTCCAAATAGATGATGATCTTTGACCACACACGACTTGAATTGGGTCCTTGACCATTTTGTCGGGTCTTGGTTTGGTGTATGCCAGCATGGATGGACTTTGGTCCAAGATGTGGCAGGTTTCGTGGTCTAAATCTAAATTATTGGGTAACACCCATTTGGTGTTATTTTGGCCACACAAAAAATTGAATTGCAGGAATTGCATTTTTTTGTCTTTGGAGGTATATCGTGGTTGTAGGTCTTTGACCAATACGCAAACAAACGCAGCAGGGTCATATAGTTTGGCTTGGAATCGAAATCCCAGCAAGTCTATAGGCCAAACTCGGGATTGGCTTGAGTTCTCAGGATCTTAGAGTACTCATTTTACCATTTCCAAGCTTTGGCCATTAATGGTGGGTTTTGGCATTTTCATGGAGGTTTTGGATTTTTGTCCACACAAATGCACGATTTGGTTTGGATTTGGTCATTGTGGGTCTCGGGTAACCCAATCTAATTGGGTGTTGGGTTTTGCAAAAACGAGATTGCAGCGTCGAAACTGCAATGAGGTGTTCTGCCATTCATGGTTTCAGCAAAAACCATTTGGGCATGGGTTTTGGCGATTGATTGTGCGAAGATTTACGCGGGTTTTGAGCTACTATTGCAGTGGGTATAGACTCTAATGGCCCGTAGCAGGTCTTACACAAGTTGGTGGTTTCGGTTGTTATAACCATGGAAGGTCTTGGCTGCAAGGAAAGGAACGAAGTGGGCTGGTGCTGAGGTGGTCGATTGACCAACCCAGCCCCACCGATCGACCGAATTTTGAGATTTTTGCCTAGCAGCTATGCAGTGTGGTTTTCCAAATTTCTGCCATCGACTAGCCCTAGCAGCGGTCGACCGAGCCTCTTTTTATTTTGGCCAAGACCCTTTTTTCTGTGCTGCTACTATTTCCTTTCATTTTCTATTTTCTTTTCCTTTTTATTTTAGTGTTTAAAATGTAACTTTTCCCCTTTTTTCTTTTCTTATTTCGTTTTCCTTTATTCCTTTTGTAACTTAGTATAAAAGGAACCCTCTTGTTTTTTTTATAGGATCTCTTAATTTTTATCTTATTTTTTCACTTTCATTTGTTTAGTTTTTGGGTTTATAGTGGGAGCATTCCCCTTCTCCACCATTTTGGGTGTATACCCATTTGTTTGAGAGTATTGTTTATTACTATTCATCTTCTTCCTTAAATGCTTTGTGCCCCAGTTTTCATGCTTTCCATTTATTTCACGCCTAGATAATTATTAGTTGTTAATTTAATTTGCGGTCTTTAATTAATTAGTTGTTTTTAATTCATGCTTTTAATTATGTTTAGCGGCTAATTTAGATTAGGGTGCGATTGATGGAACTCACCTAGGGTTGATGTGTTGTTTTGCTATGGTGATGGCTTTTACGTATTTAATTCAATTGAGTTGTTCTAGTTATTATGCCTAGGAGATTTAACTGGGTATATATAATATGCTTCGTATTTATGACCTTGCGTGCATAATTTTTCGGGTATTTGTTGACGCCAAAATCATGTTAGGCTTTTATGCGAATTTATATTGTGACAACTCTGGGTTTAATTAACTGTTGAAATGAGATATAATCTCAGTAAATTCATAGTCCCATGTAACCGTTTCTATGCGTTAACTCAATGTGAGGGATATTAGTTGGAATCTATAGCTTTTATTCTCTTTGTTACTCTAGTTTAAATACACCCATGCCTAGATTATCTTTTATTTCTTTTTAGTTAAAAAATTACCTTTTACACTTTTATTTTAGAAATATTAAATTGATTAAATTCTAGCACTAATCTCTGTGGATTTTCGATACTCGGAGTTGGCCGCTATACTCCCTTAAAAGAGTGTAGTCATAAGTTTAGGTTTTTGCATTATAGTGGGGAGAAAAAAATAAACGACCGACGCATAGGTGACTTTCGCGCCGCGGTTTCCACCTATAATTAAAGTGGCTTCGTTGTCGGGAACTTAATGTTTTAGAATTTATTTGATTTAGTATTTGGTATTATTTTCTTTCTATTTGTTTTTTTTTTTTGCTAACATTTTTTGTACGACTTCTACATTTAAGCGCCAAGAAACGCTTGAATTTTTTCGCCGCACATCACTTTGTGGAATTTTCCATCTAGAGCCTTTGTTGGGGTAAACATGTCTTATTCCAATTTTTCTAGTAATCATAGTGATAATTCTCAAAATCCCCCTACCCCTATGACTTTTGGTCAATACTTACAGACCCAAAAAAGTGAAACATCTAAAATGTCTTTGGGTGAGTATTGCGAAAGTCAAAGTATGCATTACAGGAATTTTGGTAATGATCATTTTGATCTTGGGTCGTAAGGTCCTTATGATAAGAATTTTGAAACTGAATGCATTATCTTTTAAAATTCTTATGTTAATGATTTTGATAGTCGTACTGATGATAGTTTTCAATGTTCTCATTTACAAGAATTCGCGCCTTGCCCTATGACTTTTGGTGAGGGCTTGCGCATGCTTGAAAATGAGAAAATTTACCGGGAAGAAAATCGTTATTGGGAACTTGAGTTGGATTTATTGTATGGATCCGACGACGATTTTTGTTCCAAGACTTGTGAGGTCGACAAATGTTTTGAACCAAATGAAGACTTTGTGCCAACTTTGGAATAAATCATTATTGACTTGACTCATGGTATAGTAGAGAGTGAAAATGAGGAGGAAATGGGCATAGTATCCATTTGCAATGAAATGGTTTCTTCCTTGATTCTCAAAGAAGAAAGTTTCAATGAAAATTATCCTATTTCCTTCGAAATTCAACCTTCAAGCGATGCTAACTCATCTCTTGAATTGGAATTTCTTTCGTCCCCATCCTTATTCTTTACTCTCACACTTACGTTAGTACCCGATGATACTTTATAGTGTCAAACCTTTTCACCGATGAGGAGTACTCGCTCGAGTTGCTTTCCATGAAGGCATCTTTGCCTTCATGTGCGCCCCCTTCCATTACAACTTCAAAATCTTGGGGAGACGATTATATTTTTTCTTGGCCCCCAATTGTATTTATCACTCGTTTTATCCAGATCCTCTATCCTCCATCCAAATTTTTTAATTGGGGATGGTGCGCTTATTTTGCCTTACACATGCCTTCCGTTGTTTGAACAAAATTCCTATTTTTTGGGAGGCATGCTTTTAAGTGAGGGTACACCGGTTATCCTCCAAAGTCAAATCATAGTTTGGGTGGACCCTCAGAAATTTTAACTTCTGGTGTATAGTTAGTTAGAAGTTCAAATTGTAGGTTATAAAAAGTTAGTTTTGTTTTATTTTTCTTTTTACTTATAGTTTAGTGTAATTATTTAAGTTTTTGTTATTTTTTTTTGCTATACTTGCTACTAAGGTGATTTGTAGAATCATTAGACTTGTACTTTCATGAGATCCCTCCTTTTTTGTTAATATCACTCTTCTCCTCTCATTAACTTGGTTCTTAATTTACATTGAGGAAAATGCCAGGTTTTTTCAAGCATGCTTTTCTTGTAAAAAAATTAAAAATTTCAAAAAGATTTTCTTTCTTTTTTCTCCTTTGTTGGGCATTTTGCCTTTGTTTCTGATGACAAATTTCAATAATTGCCCGATTCGATAGACAACTCAATGATGCATGTTCTCGATTTTAGAAGTTATTAGACTTTAGTCATCAATCATTGATATTATGAATAACTTCATCAATTAAACTTTAATCCCACGAGCACATGCATTTTTATTGCTTTATTGATTTAGTTTAAGATTTTTATAACTCGTTAATATTTTGTTGCATTGTATATACTTACATAAGTTAGATTTGAGACATACATTCATTTGTGAGTATTATACACTTCTCTTTCTCTTTGAAAACGTTACAGAAGTGTTCCTGTTTGACTGATTCTGGCACACTTTTAAACCGTGCCAGAAAAAAATTCCCATTTTGGAACACCTGATTCTGGCACAGTTCAAAACCGTGCCAGATTTGATCTGGCACGGTTTTGAACTATGCCAGAATCCTATTTTTGGTGTAGTGTCTCACTTTTCATTCATTTGATTGTTCATTAATTGAGTTCATTCTTGAAATGTGTTACTTGAGAATGATTTTCAAAGTTTGTTTTGAGTCGAGAATTGCGTAAACCTTAGGAAATGATCATAGTCCATCTTTGTTATATCACCCATATTGACCTTGATATCACCCAATATGTTTCCCCTCGTCAACCCCTTTGAGCCTAAATATTAGGCTTTCGTTTCATTACCCCAAATTCCCATAACTAACTCCTAATTGGAGTTATATGTAACAACCCGCGTAATTTTGGGCTATTTTAATTAATTTCTGGAAAATGGAGGAAAATAAAGTTTTTGATAAAATTATTTTTATTGTTCAAATATGTTGGTTATTATTTTTAAAGGCGAGAATTTCAAACGGTTTCAAAAACGGATTTTAAAATGATTTTAAAATGTTTTTAACTCTTGGAGTTGTTTTGACTTCCAACTCTTCATTTCTTTGCCTTATTTAAAGGAATCTTTTGGCTTCCAACTCTTCATTTCTTAGCATTATAAAAGGAAGTCGTGGGCAAGCCTTTTAACATACTTTTGGCACAAATTTTGGCAGCAAATATATTTTATATTCCTCTTCTTTTTATATACACATTGGCCGTTGAGATTTGTGAGTTCCAACCTTAGATTAGAGGTGTTCTTGGGGCTATTTTGTTGGAGGTTCTTGGAGGAGCTTTTGTAGATATTTTGTGTTGATCTTGAGGATGTGATCATTGGTTTCTCATCATGGTTTAAGGTATGGGGTTTTACACAATATGCTCCTTAAATATCGCGAGTGTCATTCTCTTTGAATTCTTGTTAATTGAACTCATATTTGAATTGATAAATTTATTGAAATCTGGAAAATAATTGTTGAAATTATTTTGATTCATGTGGTATGATTATATTGTTGATGAGCACGTTGTCATGAGATTTTAATATGGCACGGATGTTGGGCACCCGCCAAAATTCCTGTTTCCCGGGCTATGGCTTGATAAAGCATATACGGATGTGGTGAAGCCTGGTGACCCAGTTAAAGTGTTGTTGAGAAATTATATTGATAAATGCTTTGAGATTTGCATTTTGATTTGAATATTCGTACTCGTGTTGTTACGCTTTATTCATCGCTAACATATATTTATTGAGCATCCTTCCTGTCGTATTGTGTACTTCCCCATATTTTCTTTTAGTGGCAGGTTAGCGCGGATTTTGGGGCACTATGGAGATTGATTTTAGCGAGGATTGTTTGGGAAAGAATTGTATTATTTTGATGTATAGAGCATTGGAGATTTGTATTTTATTCGAGTTAGATAGTTGTAATTTTAATTCGAGAGACTTGTTGTAATTGAAAAGATTGAGATTAGTGGATTTATATTATTGTGGGTTTATTTAGATGCTCTATACCATGTCACTTGTGGATTTGAATTTATTTTATCACATCAGCGCTCCGTTCGCTCTCCCCGGGCGGACGGGGTGTTACATTATATAAAATATCACCTTCCATACCTTTGTTTGGAATGTTACATGGGATTGAATGATATTCGTGTTATGTGGTTGCAATTAGGCATGTGAGAGTAGAAAAGAAAAGAAAGAAAAGAGAAAGAGAAAGTAGAAAACAAACAAAAATAAAAGAAAAAGTGAGAAAAAGAATACAATAAAAGAAAGAAAAATTTGTATATGTTGTGTCTAGTGTTCAATAAGCTTTGTTTACTCTCCCCATTGTTATATTCAATGCCTTTTATGGATTTTATTCTCCAATTTTTGAAATATCCCGCATCTTCCATTATCCCAAGTTTTCATCCTCGAATACTTTAAATTCGTACAAATTTCCTTCATTTCATAACCCGAGCCTAACCTACATTATAACCCTGTAAAGTCCTATGTGATCCTAGGGTGATTCAATTTAAAAGCTTAAATAGATTTGATAATCTATGAAAATACATTTCACCTCCTTTAATGAGCGGTATCTTTCATTGAGATTACATGTTTTTCATTTTATATACATCGTTCTTCATTTGTGACATGTGCGCGACATAGTTTCCATTTCCATTTACTTTTTATGCCCTCATGTCCCATGTATTACCTCCCATTTCATAGTGTTTTCATTTGTTGAGCGTAATTCTCGATGAGGATTGACATATATGCATGCTTTAATGTTTATTATCCGATTTATATAAGTTTTTCCAAATCATACTTTTCCCATTCTCGCTCCCCTCCCACATTTTAAGGTTTCAATTTAACGAAGTTCATTCTATAATGTTAACAATACAGACTTTTGTGTGTTTTCATTCACAATGCTAATAACGTCACTACAACAAATATTACATTTAATAACGATTTATTTGGCTACAAAGGTGATTTCGTGGCTAAATAATAACTTTTAGCAATGAAATTTAAATTTTGGTCATTAATTAAAAATTGACCACGAATTTGCAAATTTCGTTGCCAAATTGTCAATAAAAACTAGGCGCCTTTTTTTCCCTCACAAAATATAAAACACGAATTCTTTAACAATGAAATAATTAAAGTCAACCACCAAATATTTCATGGGTAATTGATTTACTATTTAGTTACAAAATATTTTTGTAGCCAAAAGTTAAATTTTGGGGGTAAAACATGAAAAAAATTCCTAAACCTAAAGGAAACCACATTCTAATTCCCCAACCCTCGTTTCCCTCTTTCGGTTCCATCTCCTATTCCTTTTCCTCACTCGATATCTTCCCCCAACACACCAGTGTCTTCTTGCCCGCCCCCACCCCCACCCCAGACGATCCCTCCTTCCTCCCCCGCCTATCTCCTCTTCCTCCCCTTGCCTTTCATCTACATCCCGCTCCTCTGCACCTCTACACCAGCTCCGCCATCGCTGTTGTGCCACCTCCGTCGCAGATGATCTGCCAAACTTCTTAAGGTAATTCTTACTCCTTCTCTCTCCCTCACAAATAGATCCACACCAAAACACAGACGCACTAAGAGTAATTTTCTTGTGTTTGGATTTGGCACTGCCCTGTTTCAAAATGTTTTCAAGATCTTAATCACTCACGCATAGAATTATATGTAGGATTGGACTTTTATCATCTAATTTTTGTAGTTTTGTAGTCCATGACTGTTGTTCAAATTCTCAAGAATCTCTAAAATTTAATTTAGGGTGTTGGATTAGCAAATTAAAGTGAAAAAAACTATTGTAGTCCTCCATTTAAAATAGTAATGCTCAAAATTTATATAATATAATTTGGTTTCTATTTTGGACATCGTGATTTTATCTGCTTAAGATAAATTAAGGCTAATTTACTATACTGTTAATTTCAAGTTCACTCATTAACGAACCATATCCATAGTAATGTTCATTTCAAATTTCACTTTTAATGCTATGTTATATGATCACGGCGTTATTATAATTATTATTATTAGTAGTAGATGCGGGAACAACATTTTTTTTCGCAAAACTCACTTTCTAGATCTTAGTATGAGCAATATCTTATTTTGAATTTTCTTCTTGATGAAATTTATAATCATTTCCGATTGAACGTTATGAAGGAATATGTGATTTTATTTTTTTATGACATTTAGTGCTGCTAAATTCACATATGAAGTTTGGGGTTTAGAAAATGAATCAACGTCTTGAGATTCAAACTCTTATGAGACAATATATGTGAATTCACATATTTGGGATTCCATGAAAGCTCTAAAACTCGAATTAAACGAGTACTTAGTGCTTACTTTTTTTGAAAGCTGGTAATCTTTTATTTTTGACTTGAGATAATCATTTCTATGCATGGGAGATTTTATGGTTTTCTTAATAATAATCTATTATTCTTCTTGGGTTAAGTTGTCCATTGCAAGGCAACCAAATCATTATTTATAAACTGACATTTTTTAGGGTGGAATGTTTGATATTAGTTCATATTCAGTTTTGTTTCTTAGTGATTATGCATCCAGCTCAAGTTCTTCAGTCGTTTCCTTAGATGTAAAAATATTTCTAGGTCCTTATAGTGGCGGTAGTTTGGATGACAATGAAAAGAAACTCTGAGTGAATCAGTGAGGGAGGTTGCTTTCAATACATTATTTTGAAGAAATATTTGAAAAATGGCCTATGGTTTTATCTTTATGCAGGTCTTTGCTAGATCTTGACTTTAATGTCTATCCTAGGTGGAGCTATAAGACTAATATAGATAAGACAATGAGTTCTTATGATACAGGGCAGATCACGCTAGTTGGTATTCTTTTCGGATTCAGAGATTCTTTTTTTATTTGTATCCTTACTCTTTTATCTATATTGACTATCTGTTAATATTATTTGCTTCCTATTCGATCTTATAAGATTGGTGAATTTCATGTTATATCACTTTTATGAATGTTTCTATTAGATATAGGTCATTGTGTTCATTATCAAGCATGCATCTAACCATCTAAAGTTGCTATTAGATATAGGTCATTGTGTTCATTATCAAGCAAAGGTTGGCCTCTAAAGTAGTTCACTATGAAGGAAGAGCTTATGAATAAAGTAATTTTGCTTGCAAAGAAACACTTGGATTTGTTTCATAAGTTTGTATGCATGGATGCGAATGTTTTATCAAACCAAGTGATGAGTTTGTTGGACAAAGAGGTTTATCAGTGGAATTAACTCGGTTGTGTGATATGTTATGGAACAGGTTGAGTTGTCCAATCCAAGCACGGAACTTAGGCGATTAGAGGTTTTCTATCATAAGATCTACAAGGTATTTGAGTTATGCAAGATATTGTTGTTGTGTCCAAAATAAACTTGGTTTTAATTTAATTGGCAAGACAATTCAGAGTTTACAGGGTGCTTCTGAGATATATATTTCACTACGGCCTGAAAGTACTATGAAGACATTTTTTTAAAAGAACTTATTATTTGGTGCTAATATGTGTCACAGTTAGACTTGAATTTTCTAAAATATTATACAAAAAGGAAAGAAAACATTAGAAATTTCGAAGTCACTCAATCGTGTATTTTGGTTATATGGAAATGGACTTGTATCAGTATATAACTATATATGTTATCATCGGAGTTGGATATGCCATTTTCAAGGACGAACATAATACTCGCCCTTATCCCTTGAAAACGTTTCACTCAGATGTGGCTCGGGGGACTTTTCACAACGATCGTTCATACAGAGAATGAGGGAGAAATATGTAACCCTACTTGAATTCGTATAATTTATCTGTTTATTACTACACATTATTTAATGTATCACAGCATCGGATTATCAGAACCATTGCCATCAAGATTTCTTTTGTAGGAGTTATCTGTGTTCATTGGTAGTAACACCATTTTTCAATTTTCTACAGTGTCCAATTAGAGCAAGGAACTACTAAATTTCTTCTTGAAGAAAATGAGACCATTAAAGCTGTGCAATACAAGACTAAAGCTGGCGAGGAACTGACAAAATATACATCTCTGACCATTATTTGCGATGCTCGCCTTTTGAACTTGCGCTGCTCTCGTTGCAACCCTTAGGTGAGGATGATTTCTTATGTTTATTCTTATGTAACTCAATCAATTATTGTTGATATGGCCAAATTTATCTTGCTTCCCTTCGTCTGGGTGGGTGGTTGTTATTAATTGTTTAACTTTTTATACGGGGTGTGTGAAAAAAAGGTTGTTTGCAAAAAAGCCTTTGAACTGTTTTTAATGTAACAAGCCCCCCTGAATTATTTATTTGTTCCAAGACTGCCATTCTGCATATTTCTTAGCCAACACAAAGAGTTTTTGTTTTTTAAAAATAAGTATAAGGGACTTACCCTCTTATATTTTCCTAAAGGAAAGTTTATTATAGTATCTTTTATCAAGTATTTCAAGGGGAAAAAGTCATTTGAAGACCCTTATTTATACTACTATATTTGTCTTATATGCTGAATGTGGTTTAATTGTTATTTTTTTTAAATTTTGGAGGTTGTGTTTCCACCAGTTGTTACAAAAAAAGATTGATCAATTGAAATTCTTTTTCCTAAAGGAAAGTCTACATTATATAATTTCTAACAAGTACAACAAGGAAAATTTACAGTTACTTTTTTTTTGTCTTTTGTGCTGAATGCCTTACTTTTTCTCCTTGTATTTTTGGAGGTTGTGTAGTGACCAGATCCTCTAGAAGTTTAAGTTAGTACAGGTATGCCAACAATATGATGTCCCCTTACGTGCAACCCCTGCTCGTATTTAATGAGATAAACCAAGGTGCATCAATATGCACCGTGCAAACTATAAATAACATATTGATGGAACGAAACAAAAGTGGAACCTGGCAGGACTTGAATTCAAGACCTTACAAAAGCAAATCTTTGACACTAGGTATCCATCTATTGCAGAAGATACCTTTTGTACCCAATGAAAAACCAAGAAAAATGACTCAAAATACCTTTCATTTATTAGTTTTCTTGCCTAGATACAGTCCATTGTATCAACCAATTATAAGTGACCCAACTGTTCATATAATCCATTATTTTTGTTAGTTTTCAAAATGAAACCATGAGTAGTGGACTGTATTTTGAGACAAATTTTCACATTGGCGAGAAACATTGCTACACCACGATACAGAGACTCATAGCTTGAGAATTATTGTAACATCTCATGTCGAATCTCCGCATTCTCTATGCCCACTAATGATCCACCATTGATGTTCCTTGTACTAGGTTACCAGCCACACATATCTGTACACAACTCAATACTTCTCCAATAGATCTATGTATTTTTTAATATTGCCCTTGTAATATACCACTCCCCTTGAAAATATGCACATTCCACGTTGCCCTTTTTGGTCATCTTCTGGAACTCAACACACGTGTCAATGCCTAACTGTAGCCGCAATCAGTCGATTGTACTCCCAGACTCCAAAATGTATCACAATCCAACACCTTCCTTAGTGATATTTCCTCTCATCTTTGGAAACTTACACCCTCGTTAGTAGGTTATAAATGATAGCATCAGAAAGGCCTTCCGTTCATGTGCATCTATTTCAAAATAATTAATTAAGACCAAAACTAGACAAAAATCAACAAATCACACATACCCATACGATACCTTGTGACCCAAAGCACAAATTTCATTAAAAGTCATCAGTTTTGGAGATTGTGAGAATATTACCGAAAGTCCAACCCTGCGAGTTTTGAAAATCCACGCGAAGCAACAAGGCATATTGTATGTGCCAATTTCCATTTAGCTATTAAAATCATGAGGTACTTCCGAGACACAACCATCATTGCGAAAATACCAAAATAAGAAACGTCTCATTCCCTATACTTGTAGCATAAATGTATACTTACTAGAATTGAATTCCGGACAATCAATCATCTTTTTGGATGAAGAGCAAACAGTAAAAATAGACGTTACGGGTGGATATCACCCCGTTTCTAATTGCATTCCATGCTAGCAATCGCACCCTCCTTCTTTCTTTGGCTTTCATTACGCCATTGATTCCGTTACAAGCCCCATGTTTACCTCCCTCTAAATTATGAAGGAAAAAACAACCATTAACATTAAATCTCTTAACCTAAACTTGTGAAACAATATCCCCCCGGTCATGATAGAATAAAAACACACACAAGAATTCCAAACACCAGTGGTTCGACACCAAAATAATAATTTAGACTTTTGTCAATTGCCTTGTGTGCACCAAAGGCTGTGATACCAATTTGTTGGGAAAACTTCCCACCAATGATGACCTCAAATATAATCAAGCCAAAATTGTAAAGATAATACAAGGATACAACAAGCAAACCAAAATAAACGCAGTTCAACAAATTGCCATAATTTTTTTCATAATTATCAAGGGAAAGACTGTAAAGATTATAATCTTGACTTTTTTTTAGTGTCTTTGACTCTTATTAGTCAGTAGTCAACACAATGCAATGCAATGTCATGTGCCTTATAAATTAGTCGCCGAATACAAACATTGTGTTTTAAGTTTTACTGGTGATGGAATGAGGATTTTATGCATATTCGTCCATGTAACTAAATATTACTTGTTATAGGATAGATTTGAAATTGACTAGGATGAACATGGAAAACGTGTAACACCCCATATTTTTCATGCATTAAATATTTAATTAATTCAGGAATTGAAAATTACTTGTGAGTCATAATTTTAATTGAATTAATTAGGGAAATTATATTTAAATATTAATCGGGAAGTGAATGGTTAATATTTAGGGAAACTTATTTACTAAGTGAATAGTAATATTGTATTTACGTCATTTCGAGTAATAATGATGGGATATGTACTTATTTTAGCCGGGAGTCGGTATAGACTAATTTGGGTGCGGAATAAGTATTTTTATAAATTAATTCGGATGCCAATTCTAAGTGTACGGTTGAGTCCGGATGGGCCGAGATAGTCTGAAAAGTGTACCCGGAGTAGTAAACGGGTCATGGGACATTTTTAGACAAAGCCGGGCTCACATGGGGGCATTTGGATCACTTGGGCTTGGCCCGTTAGACAAAAAATAGGATTAAGGTTAATTAAACAAATAAAAGAAACAAAGGAACGACTGAATTAATTGGAGAAAAGACTTAGAGGGTTAGGAAACCCTAACAGCAGCCAAAGTCAAATATCGGGATCACAGGAGAGCCATAAAGGAGTCATCTTTAACCTTGAGCACTCACGGTTCCAAATTCTGACTCTACGAACCCTAAGGCAAGTGGTTAACTTGTTGTAGCATGTAAAGTGTATTTCAATTTATATTCATGTGATGTGTGTAATCAAAGAAAATTCGTTTTGGGATTTAAAGGGGGTATGAACATGGGGTTTTGTAAACCATGAATCAGATTGCTAAATTGATTAGAAAATCGTATATAATATGAGTTGTATATTCGTATCTGATAAGATATGTAAACCCGGATAAATTGGAGATGAATCTGTTGTCAAGGAATTGATGTTTAAATGGGTTAAATATTAAATGGAATTTTACCCCAATTTGTAAAAATAGTAGAAAAAGTGAATTTACCGATGTTGTTGAACTTTATATAGGTTCCCCAAAAGGTTTTTAATGTCTATTGTCGATGGGAAAACTCGGTTTTCAGTGTAGAAGAAACTAGGGTTTGGAGGTTGGCGTCCATGGCTGAAACAGCCAACTCGGGGAAGACGAGGACCTGATCGATCGATCGATCGAGGGTGGACCATCGATCGATCGATGGTCCGGAAATTTTGACAGTTCCCCCAGTTCGTAATATAAAGAGAAATTTAATAAGAATTCTTCCATGCCTTAATTGTGAGTAATTAATACATGGGTTTAAATCTAATTAATTGTGAATAAAATTAATTAAGATTTGAGGGCGGATTGGTGTGACATCATAATTAAAATAATTTTGGATTTGGAGGAAATTAGGTGGGACACACTAAGTTTGAGTTTTGAAAAGTTTGTCTCGAAATGACTAAGTGGGTACGTAGTAAACAAGCCCGGGAATAACGATTGAGCGATACCGAGACGTAATTTTTATTTACGTAAAGACTCAATAATTTAGAGTCGGGAATTTAGACTCGGGTGATGTTATTTTGGGCCACAAGAGTAAGTTCGAATATATTGGCTGGGGCGATACCAAAAGAAATTAATGTGGAAATTAATTAATAATTAGAGTTGGGTCATAAACTCAAAATATAATGGAATGGGCTTGCGTCACGGACTTAGTGTACGGTGTAGCCGGGATATTTTATATTTATATATGTACGGTGTGTGATAGTATATATATGGTGTGTGGATTAATATCAGTGGATAGATAATATTATTATATACTCTAGTGCTATAGGGGGAGGTTGTGCGTAGTGGATGAATCCCCTATCTTGAGGAGTAGGGCGAGTATAATCCCAGGTCACAGCGTCCGTTATATGGGTGAGGGGTATCTCACTTTCAGGGAAGGAATATAACCACCTCCAACATTTATGTATTAACCAAATTAGTGAGCGATTCTGACTTGGGGGTAACTAGGTTAATTGAACATACCTAGTGGGATTGCATTTTAGAGGACTTATACCGGGTAATGCTTTACTCGGGGAAAATACTATTATTATATGTTATATCAGTAGGTTGTGAATACTAGAATATGATTGAGTATATAATTAGGTAAATAATTATATACGGGTTAATTAATACAAAGCATGAGTTGTATTATATGTTTGACAGATGTGAAAGTTGTATGAAATTAAAAAGGGAAGTGATTTAATTAAGTTGATGATGATAATAACTTAAAGATCATAATTTAGGCATACTCGGTTAGAGTAGGGTGTTTTGCAAGGGGTTTTATAATTCATCTAGTCATAAGATGAAAAACTAGGTAAATTTATTTAGGGCGTTAGTAGTGCACATTAGAGGAGGGGTGAGGATGTCCTCAAGGGAGTGCGACACTAACTAAAATATGGAGAGCATGCATATTTACTTATTACTACAAGTTAATCATTTGCTAAATGTTTTTCAAATGTTTTTGGGTACTAACCCTTGCTATAAATTTTTTAAAAACCTTTTAGGTGTCCAGCCACAGGGACGCCAGGCTTGACTCTATATCAGGAAATCCATTGCTATAGCATATGTGGATGTTGTGGGAGTTTTGATAGACGCCCTACTCTTTCATTCTAGTATAGAGACTTCTATTAGTTATTTCGATCATGTCGCTCACAGTCCATTTAGTTTTTGTCAGACTTGTTGAGATTGATTACTTGTCCTTATTTTATATTTGTTGGATTTTGGGACGATGGTTTATTCGGTTAGTCATTTAATTGTGTATGGTTGTTTCAGTTAATTAATATTATTACGTTTCTTTATTTCTGCATGAGTTTGATTTAAGTTAATGAAAGATAAAACTTAGCACCAGACTAATTTTCTCACTTAGGTGGTTAGTAATTAAAAAGGCGGCAATGATGCTAAGAATGATCCAACTGAGAAACCTATTCTAACTTAATTTAGGACTGATCACCCGGGGTTAATTAGGCGGGGTGTCACAGATGGTATCAGAGCATCAGGTTCTAGTGTCCTTAGGATCTGTGCGTCTTTCTACGTTTCAGCGTAGCACTCGGCTATTATAGAGCCCTATTATTAGGACTGTTGATTCATTTTTCGCTTGTGAGATATCATATTTCTGCTATGTATATTTTTGTGTAAATTGTGTACTTATATGATTCAATCTATTTCATATGCCACCGAGGAGACTGAGAGCAGAGAGGGCTGAGGCTAGGGATGAGATCAGGGAGGGTTATCAGGAGCCATAGGTGCCGCCCCCCCCCCCCCACCCGAGTTGATTTCCACTACTCAGGTGGCAGTGATAGTGGCCCAGGCGGTCGAGACAGCGATGCGAGCTATGGAAACTCACTTTCCACAACCCCAGACACCGCCTCCAGTGGCACCAGCAATTCAGGCTCCAGTGGGGCCACTATCTTGGCACCGAGTTAGGGAGACCTTCTAGAAGGGTCACCCACCTGAGTTTTGGGGTAGCACAGATGTAGTAGAGGCTTGTGATTGGAAGAAGAACATTCAATGCCATCTGCGCATGTTGGATTGTACCGAGGTACAAAAGCAGATGCTTGCTACCTTTCGTCTGTCGGGGGCAACCTTACAGTGGTGGGAGTCAGTTACCACCGCCGAGGAGCGAGATTTGATGTCGATAGCAGAGTTCTGGGTGCGGTTCGACCGCAAATACTTTCCACCAGCGGTAGAGGCTGAGATGAAGAAAAAGTTTAGTGATTTAGTACTGGGTGACCGATAAGTGGCAGACTATGAGGAGGAGTTCACCCGTTTGGAAAACTTTGTGCCAAATGAGGTGAGCGATGAGGAGTGAAAGAAATTGAGATTTATGGATGGCTTAGCCTGGCGGATCAGGCAATATTTGATTGGAAATCCGGCGTTAGTGACTTATACATATGTCGTTAATGTCGCACTTGTACATTGCCAGGATCATCGCTTCCATAAGGGGAGCAAGAGAATAGGGGAGCCGAGCCAACAGGGCAAGGCAGTTACTAGTGGTGAGACTAGTGTTACTCAGCAACAGACTGGCAGTCAACAAGGGAATCAGGCTAAGAAGTTTAAGCCTGGTGGGTTTCGACAGGGAGGTCAAGGGTTCAGGCAGGGGAAGCTGGGGCCGAATCAGTAGCAGCAGGTTCCTCAGGGCCGTCAGGGCCAAGGGAACAATGGGGGAGGCCAGCAGGGCCAGACACGTCAGGGCCAACATGGCCAACGACAGGGGGATGGTCAGAGACGCTGTTTTGTCTGTGGCCAGCCGGGACACTTCAAGAGGGAATGCCCACAGAGGGGCAAAGGTCATCAGCAGGAGGCCCAATAGGGAAACGGGGGCAGATGCCGCCAGCAGCACCAGCCCCACCATCCCCACCGCAGCAGGGGCAAATGCATTACGGGCGTGTGTATAACGTCCGGGATGTTCCCAATCCTCCAGCGCAGCAAGAACCGCCAGCAGTTGAGGGTGTGTTTCTCATTCATGGTTATGAGGGTAGTATTCTTTTTGATACGGGAGCATCACATTCATTCATTAAATGTAATTTTTCTAAACGGGTCGGGTTACTAGAAACCGTGGGTAGTCTTCGGATGTGTGTTGAGTCACCAGTAGGCAGCGGGGCTTCGATTCACTCGATTTGTTGGGGGGTGGACATTTTGATTGGGAGACTTAGTTTAGCAGCGGACCTCTTGGTGTTAGATATGGAGGGGTACGATGTCATCTTAGGTATGGATTGGTTGGAAGGTTATCGAGCTACGGTGGATTTTTACGAGAGGACAATTGTGTTCTCCATTCCAGGGCAGGAGATGTTTTTGATAGCAATGCCGTTACCCAAGGGAGGGTCATGCACGCACCTGTATTACATCGAGGAGGAAACCTCACAAGAGGTGGCGATTTCGTTGGACTTAATCCCGGTAGTGAGGGACTTTGAGGATGTGTTCCAAGAGATACTAGGGTTGTCACCTAACAGGGAAATCGAATTTATAATCGATTTAGCACCGGGAACGAGGCCGATTGCTCAGGACCCATACCGTATGGCCCCTTTAGAGATGCGTGAGCTGAGAGAGTAGATTCAGCAGCTTCTGGGTCAAGGTTTCATTCGGTAGAGTACATCACCGTGGGGTGCACCAGTGTTGTTTGTGAAGAAGCGGGATGGCTCACTACGGTTATGCGTGGACAATAGAGAGCTGAACAAGGCGACGATACGAAATAAATATCCGTTGCCTAGGACTGATGATCTATTTGACCAGTTGAGAGGGGCGTCTTACTTCTCCAAGGTCGACTTGAGGTCATGGTATCATCAACTACGCATTCGAGGGGAGGATGTTCATAAGATCGCTTTCTTGCCGCGATATGGATCTTAATAGTTCAGGGTGATGCCATTCGGGCTCACCAATGAACCATCAGTGTTCATAGACCTTATGAACATGGTTTTCAAGGAATTTATCGATCAGTTTGTCATCATGTTCATTGATGACATCCTGATCTACTCACGCACCGAGGAGGAGCACGCAGAGCATTTGCGTATTATTTTACAAACACTGTGGAATCACCTGCCAAATTCGAGAAGTGTGGATTTTGATTACGGGAAGTACAGTTTCTTGGCCACCTGGTGTCAGACCGGGGTATTACGGTGGATCTAAGTAAGGTATCAACAGTGAGGGAGTGAGGGCAGCCCACGACACCGACTGAGGTGCGTAGTTTTCTGGGATTGACTGGTTATTATAGGCGATTTATCAAAGGATTCTCAAAGATTGTGAGCCCTTTGACGAATCTGACCCGGAAAGGAGTACCTTTCACTTGGATTGATCATTGTCAATTAGCTTTCGACGAGCTAAAGGACAAGTTGACATCTACACCCGTGCTTGCATTGTCGAAGGGAGGATTAGAATATCAGGTTTACACTGATGCATCCTTACAGGGACTTGGGGGTGTGCTTCAGCAGGAGGAAAGGGCTATATCTTATGCGTCCAGGAAGCTAAAGCCCCACGAGAGGAATTACCCCACTCACGACCTAGAGTTAGCAGCAGTCATTTTTACTTTGAGGATATGGAGACATTATCTTCTGGGAGAGCAGTTCACGTTATTCACGGATCAGAAATCACTTCAGTATCTCTTCACTCAAAAAGATCTGAATATGAGGCAGAGGCGATGGCTAGAATTCATGAAAGACTACCAGTTTGATATTCAGTATCATCCTGGTAAGGCTAATGTGGTAGCAGATGCATTGAGTCGAAGACCGACTGGGAAAATATCAGAAGTCTGGAAAGAAAAGTGGAGAGAGCTTCGACACGAGGATGATGTAGCCAGGGCTTGCATGTCAGCATTATCCATCATACTTGAGATCATTATAGGGTTGTGAGGGCTCAGGAAGAGGATCAGATTTGCCGGGATAGGGTGATCCATTTACTAGCTGAGGGAACAGAGTGTTACTCGGTCAGCTCTAAAGGAGGCTCACGCCTTAATGGGAGGTTAATTGTGCCAGAGGATGAGGAGTTGAGGCCCGCTATTATGACATAGTCTCATGTGTTGAGATTCGTGGTACATCCCGGTGGGGATAAGATGTACCAGGATATGAGGAGGCAGTATTGGTGGGTAGGAATGAAACGAGACATAACAGAGTTTGTTTCAAAATGCGTCATGTGTCAGCTTGTGAAAGTTGATCACCAGAGACAATCAGGGATGCTACAGCCACTGGAGATTCCCATGTGGAAGTGGGAGAGCATCTCCATGTACTTCATTACATGGTTATCCGCATCGTAAAAGGGTCACGATTCCATATGGGTCATTGTGGATCGGTTGGACAAGTGGCCCACTTTTTACCGGTTCACACTAACTTTGAGACGATGCGTTATGCGCAGCTATTCATAGTGGAGATTGTTAAGCTGCATGGGGTACCGATAAATATTGTGTCTGACAGAGACAAGATCTTTGTGGCCCACTTTTGGTAGAGTTTTTAGGAGGCCATGGGCACGGAGTTACGTTTGAGTACAGCCTACCACCCACAGACTGACGGGCTGACTGAGAGAGTTAATCAGATGATGGAAGATATGCTCAGAATGTGCATATTAGACTTTGGGGGAGGTTGGGAGAAATATCTTCTTTTAGTAGAGTTCCCGTATAATAACTCTTACCAATTCACAATCGGTATGGCACCGTTCGAGGCACTATACGAGAGACCTTGTCGTTCACCCGCTTGTTGGTTAGAGGTGGGGGACAATAAACTATTGGGGCCGGAGATTGTTCAGGAGACGTCTGCCAAGATAGAGCTGATCCGAGGGAGGATTCGGATAGCTTAGGATAGGCAGAAGAGTTACGCTGATGCTTCATGGAGACATGTGGAGTTGGAGGTTGGGGACCAGGTATTGGTCCGGGTATCTCCTATGAAAGGAGTGATGAGGTTCGGTAAGAAGGGTAAGTTAGCACCAAGGTACGTGGGACCTTTCCCTATTATCGAGAGGGTGGGACCAGTAGCCTACAGGCTAGGATTGCCAGAGCATCTTCAGCGGATACACGACGTGTTCCATGTGGCATCGCCGAAGAAGTATCGCAGGAGCGAGAGGGCCTTCTGGCACATTCCACTCTAGGAAATTGATTTACAGCCAGACATCTCTTATGAGGAGAGACCGGTGGCTATTCTGGACCGTAGTGAGCGGAAGTTACGATCCAAGGTTGTTCCACTAGTTAGAGTACAGTGGGGTCATCACAACGTTGACGAGTCTACCTGGGAGCGGGAGGAGGATATGCGGGAACAATATCTAGAACTTTTCACCACAGGTACGACCTAATTTTGGGGACGAAATTCCTTTGTAAGGGAGGAGTATGTAACACCCCGTATTTTTCATGCATTAAATATTTAATTAATTCGGGAATTGAAAATTACTTGTGAGTCGTAATTTTAATTGAATTAATTGGGGAAATTATATTTAAATATTAATCAGGAAGTGAATGGTTAATATTTAGGGAAACTTATTTACTAAGTGAATAGAAATTTTGAATTTACGTCATTTCGGGTATTAATGATGGGATATGTACGTATTTCAACCGGGAGTCGGTATAGACTAATTTGGGTGCAAAATAAGTATTTTTATAAATTAATTTGGATGCCAATTCTGAGTGTACGGTTGAGTCTAGATGTGCCGAGATAGTCGGAAAAGTGTACCCGGGGGTAGTAAATGGGTCACGGGACATTTTTAGACATAGCCGGGCCCACATAGGGGCATTTGGGTCACTTGGGCTTGGCCCATTAGACAAAAAACGGGATTAAGGTTAATTAAACAAATAAAAGAAACAAGGGACGACTGAATTAATTGGAGAAAAGACTTAGAGGGTTAGGAAACCCTAACAGCAGCCAAAGTCAAATATGGGGATCACAAGAGAGCCATAAAGGACTCATCTTCAACCTTGAGCACTCATGGTTCCAAATTCAGACTCTACGAACCCTAAGGAAAGTGGTTAACTTGCTGTAGCATGTAAAGTGTATTTCAACTCATATTCATGTGATGTGTGTAATCAAAGAAAATTCATTTTGGGATTTAAAAGGGGTATGAACATGGGGTTTTGTAAACCATCAATCTAATTACTAAATTGATTAGAAAATCGTATATAATATGAGTTGTATATTCGTATCTGATAAGATATGTAAACCCGGATAAATTGGAGATGAATCTGTTGTCAAGGAATTGATGTTTAAATGGGTTAAAGATTAAATGGAATTTTACCTCAATTTGTAAAAACAGTAGAAAAAGTGAATTTACCAATGTTGTTGGACTTTATATAGGTTCCCCGTAAGGTTTTTTATGTCTATTATCGATGGGAAAACTCGGTTTTCAGTGTAGAAGAAACTAGGGTTTGGAGGTTGGCGTCCATGGCTGAAACAGCCAACTCGGGGAAGATGAGGACTTGATCAATCGATCGATCGAGGGTGGACCATCGATCGATCGATGGCCCAGAAATTTTGCCCTATATAGAGAAATTTAATAATAATTCTTCCATGCCTTAATTGTGAGCAATTAATACTTGGGTTTAAATCTAATTAATTGTGAATAAAATTAATTAGGATTTGAGGGAAGCTTGGTGTGACATCATAATTAAAATAAATTTGGATTTGGAGGAAATTAGGTGGGACACACTAAGGTTGAGTTTTGAAAAGTTTGTCTCGAAATGATTAAATGGGTACGTAGTAAACAAGCCTGCGAATAACGGTTGAGCGATACCGAGAAGTAAATTTTATTCAGGTAAAGACTAAATAATTTAGAGTCGGGAATTTAGACTCGGGTGATGTTATTTCGGGCCACGAGAGTAAGTTCGAATATATTGGTTGGGGTGATACCAAAAGGAATTAATGTGCAGATTAATTAATAATTAGAGTTGGGTCATAAACTCAAAATATAATGGAATGGGCTTGTGTCACGGACTTAGTGTACGGTGTAGCCGGGATATTTTATATTTATATATATACGGTGTGTGATAGTATATATATGGTGTGTGCATTAATATCTATGGATAGATAATATTACTATATACTCTAGTGCTATAGGGGGAGGTTGCGCGTAGTGGATGAATCCCCAATCTTGAGGAGTAGGGCGAGTATAATCCCAGGTCATAGCGTCCGTTATATGGGTGAGGGGCATCTCACTTTCAGGGAAGGAATATGACCGCCTCCAACATTTATGTATTAACCAAGTTAGTGAGCGATTCTGACTTGGGGGTAACTAGGTTATGTGAACATACTTAGTGGGATAGCACTTTAGAGGACTTATACCGGGTAATACTGTACTCGGGGAAAATACTATTATTAAATGTTATATCTGTAGGTTGTGAATACTGGAATATGATTGAGTATATAATTAGGTGAATAATTATATACGGGCTAATTAATACAAAGCATGAGTTGTATTATATATTTGACAGATGTGGAAGTTGTATGAAATTAAAGAGGGAAATGATTTAATTAAGTTGATGATGATAATAACTTAAAGATCATAATTTAGGCATACTCGGTTAGAGAAGGGTGTTTTGCAAGGGGTTTTATAATTCGTCTAGTCATAAGATGGAAAACTAGGTAAATTTATTTAGGGCGTTAGTAGTGCACATTAGAGGAGGGGTGAGGATGTCCTCAAGGGAGTGCGACACTAACTAAAATATGGAGAGCATGCATATTTACTTACTACTGCAAGTTAATCATTTGCTAAATGTTTTTCAAATGTTTTTGGGTACTAACCCTTGCTATGAAATTTTTAAAAACCTTTGAGGTGTCCAGCCACAGGGACGCCAGATTTCACTCTATTTCAGGAAATCCGTTGCTGCAACATATGTGGATGTTACGGGAGTTTTGATAGACGCCTCACTCTTTCATTCTAATATAGAGACTTCTTTTAGTTATTTCAAGCATGTCGCTCACAGTCCATTTAGTTTTTGTCAGACTTCTTGAGATTGATTACTTGTTCTTATTTTATATTTGTTGGATTTTGGGACGATGGTTTATTTGGTTAGTCATTTAATTGTGTATGGTTGTTTCAGTTAATTAATATTATTATTTTGCTTTATTTCCGCATGAATTTCATTTAAGTTAATGAAAGATAAACCTTGGCACCAGACTAATTTTCTCACTTAGATGGTTAGTAATTAAAAAGGCGGCAGTGATGCTAAGTGTTGACGCCACTAAAATGGACGCAGATAAATGATGAGGATGAGATTGAAGATGAAGACAAACATTCACATCAAACATATAAGAGACAAAGATTTTTAAAGTGGTTCGACTATAAGGAAAAGCCTACGTCCACTGTTATTTTATTCCCAGGGGTTTACAATAGCACAATGTGGTAGAGAGAGGGAGAAAAAGGGTGTGTCTTGTGTATGGTCTCTCATCGTTGTCGGATCTCTCTATTGTCTTTTTTTTCCTCCCCCCATTTTGGCTAAGGGAATACATGTATTTATAGTGATGGGAGATAAATAGATTCATTGTATGTAGATATTTATACATTATGTCTACATTCAACGAATCTAATAGTTGAATTTCTTGGTATGCTATGTGTTGTTATCTACAGTATTAATGCTCATTAAATGCGTAGTTATCCTTTGATCTTCCCGGTTGATATGCCGACCAACTCTCCTCGGGTGCCGACTAACTCTCCTCGGGTGTCGACTAATTCTCCTCGGGTACCGACCAACTCTCCTCGGGTGCTGACTAACACTCCTCGGGTGCCGACCAACTCTCCTCGGGTGTCGAATATTGCAACGTAGGATGACATGTGTCCTTTTCTGATTGGTCCTCATAGATGGAGAATTTTGCATTAATAAAAGCCCCCAATGCTCCATACTTGATGGTTTACTTGAAAGGATGGAGTATTTATTCTGCAGTGTTGCTCGGTGCTCGTGAAATTCTTGATCTACCTTCTTGATTTGTTCAACATAAAGTGTATTATCTCCTGGACGACATATGATGCAGGCTGATCGATGATTGCTAATCTTTCTTTTGAGGAACTTCGTGTGCTATGTATTACCCCTGGGAATTTGGATGCAGCCATGCCATAGTATGCATCTTGTCATAATCTTCAAGTATGTTGATTGGTTTGCTAGCTGACCAATTGCCTCCTGTGCCGAGAAACTGAGTGCTAACTTCACGTGCATGATTCTTCTGATTTATGATCCTCTGAATACTTTGTCGAGTAACATACTAGATTTTGAACCCAACTCTTCAATCTGATTAGTACCAAGCTAGTGGTGGACTTCGAAACATTTTCATACAACTTCTTCTTCATTATTGGTCGGGACAGTAGTAGTAAAGATCTCAGTGCTGTAGATGCTGAATTTGACTCCTGAACTTCAATATGCCTCCGTGTAAGTTTGTGGAGTTGAATTTGATACTCGACTGCATGATGTTATGTGAATGTGCCACCGAATGAACAACTGAATTTGTAATAGAAGCCCCCAAGTGTGGAATATGAACTTTGAGTACTTTCTTGGCCTTGAAATATGTTGGTCTTGCTGGAAAAATAAGGCCGAGGAAATATTCCATGAAATGACTCCCTGAGATCTTTGCATGTTTGCATTTTCTGGCTTATATTATTTAACTCAGTTCAAGTGTTTAAGAAGAATATATGTTGACATTTCAATTATGAATTTCTACATTTCTTCCATCATATGACTCTTGTCGGCTTTTGAAGAATCTGTTTGAATTCCAACTTGGGAATTTCTACATGTGTTCTTTAGCTCAGTACGAGTGTTTGAGGAATAGATGTTTGAATTCTTAATTAGAAAGGCCTACATGTATCTCTTCTCGTAACTCGATTAAGTCAAGTATGAAACTCTATGCCCAGGATTGGGGCAGGTATGAAATGAATCTGATGGTGCCAATTGAATTGTTGTTTGCAGTCTTGCTGCTGTGCTGTGTGCAGTCTAGCTGCATTGTTTTTGTTCGGTATTGACCTTTTAAGGTCTTTATGTGCTGTTGATGAGCATCCAAGAATTGTACTGGGCAGATAATTTTGCCTGAGCACCTGTTGAGGCTGAATCATATAAAAATTACGATTAGAATAATTATTCAGCCAACCAATATATAGTGTGCATCGGCTTCAATATTGGACAATTTAAATTTCCAGATAATATTATGAGAGATAACAATCGTGTTCTCATAAAAATATGATGTACATAAACGTGTCTCCATAAAAATATTTAACGGACTTGTGATTATGAAACTTTCGTTTATTCATATTTGGAAATAAAAACCGATCCACTAATTTAATAAAATCGTGATTTGCAATATTTTGCAAATTTGATAAATGAAAAATTGGACAACTAATTTATGTTTATAATCATAAAAAGCACGACTGAATCAAAAGATGTATGTATTTATGTACAACATATAATTGATTATTCATATATGGATAAAATTGATCTTATCAACACAATTACATAATATGATTATTTGTGCAGTGAACATAGTTTTCATGAAGGGAGAGAAAATGGGTCTGATTCAATTCATGTTAATATCATAATGGAAAATACATAATCGTTCTTAATGCTTATCCCTATCCAAACACATTTGTTCAGAAAATCTTCAAGTGGATCCATAGATTCAAGGATTTGTATAATATTTATGAGTCTAAAATTCACCAGATCCCCAAATTGAAATCGATCACATAGTTAGTGCATATAAAAATTATGACTAAATTAAAAGATTTCCAAATGAATCAAATTTTTATATACTCATATAAAAGATATTTATGAATATAGAGAAATTATTTTATCTCCTTAAAGAAGAAATAATATAATATGTACACAAATTTCTCAAACTTTGTGATTATGAAATGTACATTTATGCAGATTTGTAAAATTAGATTCAACAATTTGTGAATATAAAATCATGATTGAATTAAAAGATGTATGCACAATATATAATTTATTTGATCTCTAAGTTTATGGATATAAACATATGAGAATCATGATTTGAACAAAAATATAATGGGAATTTGAATAGTCATCAAAGATCTTTCACAAATTATTTCAAAATCAACAAAGAAAATTACCAAATCTTATCATCATCGTATATATTGGTATATTTAATCATTTAAAGTATTTATTCCATGATATAAAATTGAAACTTGAGAATCAAGCAAAAAGTTATGATTTATGAAATCCACTATTTTTCAGATATCTAAATAAGAATTAATCTAGCAGTTATGATTTGAAAATCATGATATGCAACATTTTGCAGATAAAAATTGGACAATTAATTTATGTATATAAACATAAAAATCATGATTGAATTAAAAGATGTATGTATAATATATAATTGATTATACATAAAGAAAATAAAAACTTAGCTTTTGATGGAGAACAATGCTTGTAACACGTTCCCACAGACGGCGCCAATCTGTTGAAGACAGAAAATGGCCACTGCCATTTTATTGGCATCAATAGCAGATAAATGATGAGGATGAGATTGAAGATGAAGATAAACATTCACATCAAACATATAAGAGACAAAGATTTTTAAAGTGGTTCGGCTATAAGGAAAAGCCTACGTCCACTGTTATTTTATTCCCAGGGGTTTACAATAGCACAATGTGGTAGAGAGAGGGACAAAAAGGGTGTGTCTTGTGTATGGTCTCTCATCGTTGTCGGATATCTCTATTGTCTTTTTTTTCCTCCCCCCCTTTTGGCTAAGGGAATACATGTATTTATAGTGATGGGAGATAAAGAGATTCATTGTATGTAGACATTTATACATTATGTCTACATTCAACGAATCTAATTGTTGAATTGCTTGGTATGCTATGTGTTGTCATCTACAGTATTAATGCTCATTAAATGCGTAGTTATCCTTTGATCTTCCCGGTTGGTATGCCGACCAACTCTCCTCGGGTGCCGACTAACACTCCTCGGGTGCCGACCAACTCTCCTCGGGTGTCGAATATTGCCACGTAGGATGACATGTGTCATTTTCTGATTGGTCCTCATAGATGGAGAATTTTTGTGTTAACACTAATAATGATCCAACTGAGAAACCTGTTCTAACTTAATTTAGGACTGATCACCCGGGGTTAATTAGGCGGGGTGTCACAAAACGATGTTGTGAAGAGTTAACGAAAGGGAGGAGTAGAGCTCAAAGAAGTAAGCTTCGTCAATATTCTTTGACATTTGGTTCAAAGGAGGTGGCATGGGCAAATCCACATAAAAGCTGTACCGGGGCAAATTGGCACGAATTGTGTGATTTATTTACTGATTCAAAATATGAGGTACACGATTATTGCAATTATTTTAATTATCTAATATGACAACTTTTATATCTGATTTAATAATTTATCATATATATATTGTACAAACGATGTGAGATAAACAAAAAAAATAAAGCTAAGAAAACTGTAAGGCCCAACAAGGGATCCAAGGCATTTGTGGTTGTTTGTTATCAACTGGCAATATTTTTTACTTCTAGATTCAAATGTTCTCCTTAAATATGTTTTTTGATTATATAATTACTATATTTTGATAGAATGTAAAGACAACTAGTGGTGTTGAGCCAAACATGATCGAATTTTATAAAGAAACCCATTGTAAAAATGGGAATCGGACGTCTCCCGAAGTCGAAGAAATCTATGTAAGTAAAATTGTGATTTATTTTATGCCGCACTCTATTGGGTTAAGTATGTTTGGTTATTGAAGGTGGATGTTAAGTAGGTTGAGTTTTATTTGTTGATTTGGAGGTTAGGAATAAGTATGGTGGATTATTGTGTTGAAGTTGATTTTTAAATGGATTGAAAAAGTTGGTTTTAATGTAAAAACAAAGGAAACTCTGCATATTTTTTTTTAAATATAAAATATTTTATTGTAGGCTATGTTGAGTTATATTTTCTATAGGAGAGGGCGAGATTACGTTTGAACATAAATGTTTTCATTTAAAACAAAGAAAAGTATGCTGATTTTCTTAGGTATAAAGTATTTAAATTTTTTGAATATGTTTAGATGCTAATTGTATTTTTTTTTACTCAGGAGGAGATGAAAAACCTTGAGTTTGAGTCTGTATTTGAGGAGGGTCCATTATTGAGCCTAGAAGAGATAGCGAATCGTGTGCTCGGGACGAGATCAGGGTATATTAATGGAAATGGGCATGGTCCCAAACCAAATACTTCTAAGACAACTTTGCAACAAAAAAAATGCACAATTGGAGGAATCAGATACTAAGGGACAAGAACACTTATTGGCAAAACATATTTGGATGCGGCGAACCGAAGTGAAAATTTAGGAGATTTTTATGATGATCGCGATATTTTTGTTATTAAACATCGTCTCGATTTTTTGTTAACTTTTGTTGTCAGATATTATGACTTAACGTTTAAGTGGAACTTTTGGCATACAAATGGTGCATTTTTGCGATTAGATATTATGACATGCGTGAAATTTTTGTCACAAAGATGGGGCTTTAATTTGGTGATAACACTTTGCATTTTAAATAGATGTACTTTGCGAACATGATTTTACACTTCAATTATTTTTCGAGTATGCGGATGAACATGTAAAATGTCGCAAATTATTGATGTTATTAGTTATTTATTGTCATTATGAAAATGACATTTGTGATAACTATTTTGAAAGAAAATAAACTGGTAATAATAGTTAAAATGATAATAACATTAGTGATAAAAAATGATAATATATAACATTGGCCACAAAAAAATAATAATGTATAACATTAGCCACGATTTTTATTTGTGTACAGATGTGTTAGAAAAGTCTATTTGCAATGATTTGTAGTGGTGGCAAAAACTGAAAATTTATTTAGCCGCGCATATTTAAGAATACAAGGGAGACAATCAATTTTTTTGACAAATAGCAACGACAAAAGATCGTTGCAAAAAGGTACACAAAGGCTACGATTGGCCACGAAGGGCTTTGGCCACGACACTACTACGGAAACAAATCGTTGCCAAATATCTTTAGCAACGAAATGTAAATATTTCGCTACGATTTTTTTCGCAGCAAAATGTACAATTTCTTGTAGTGCGTGTCTGAAATATTTTTCATATTATTGGGTTTGTCGCATGTGATTAGGTATATTTTGAGGAAACAATATGATGTTTATGGGTTTCATCCCTGAAAAACCTCACGAGACGACACTCATCTACTAGGGCAACCTAGGGGTTTAACAGCTTATTGCATACACTAAATGTAATCGTTCACCCGCGAAAGTGATTTTTATCTTTTTTGTATATATATCTCGCTTTGTGATTTTCTTATAGTTCTTATTGATTTGAATTTAATTACCAGGGACTATCAATGTATAAGTTAGGGTGTGTGATTCTTCTCGAATCATATCACTTATTACCCTCGAAACTTATGCATTTTTTTCCCCTCGGGTACTTTAATGTCTATAATTATGCTTATTAATCAGACAACCTCCGTTTTATATACTAACATGTTATTTGAGGTATTATTGAGTGTTTGTAGGTATTAAAGTGAATAATATGAAGTTTGGTGGCGTTCTGATAAGTCCCATCGCAAATTGCACGTTCAGGGGCAATTCAGTACTTCACACTTAGGGATTTTTGCAATATGTATGCACAGAATTCGACGCTCACAAAACAAGATTTGCGTGGCCGCGAACGGTGTGCAAATCTAAGTCCAAACGATAACCCCCGGGCCTTTAATTGGAGAAGAATTATAAGGGAATTAATTTATTAATTTAAATACTAACATTCTAATTAATTCCATCTATGTCCTTTATCTCTTTTGTCGACTTTTGCAGAAAACTTCAAACATAAATGGAGATTTTGGGTTTTGGCTCGAGTTTTGGCCACACACAAATTGGGATGATTGTGGTCCAAATTGATGATGTTCTTTGACCACACACGACTTGAATTGTTGACAATTTTTATCGGGTCTTGGTTTGAATTATGCCAGCATGGATGGACTTTGGTCCAAGATATGGCAGGTCTCATGGTTTAAATCCAAACCATCTCGGGTAATACCAATTTGGTACGGTGTTGGCCTTGCATCAAATTGAATCGCAGGAATTGCATTTTTTTTGTCTTTGGCGGCATATCGTGGTTGCGGGTCTTTAACAAAATACACAAACAAACGCAGCAGGTCCATACGGATTGGCTTGTAACCAAAATCTCATCAGGTCTATTGGCCAAACTCTGGGTTGGCTCGGGTTCTCGGGATCTTGGAGTACCCATTTTGGCATTTCCAAGCTTTGGCCATTAATGGTCGATTTTGGCATTTTCATGGAGGTTTTGGCTTTTTGGCCACACACACGCACGATTTGGTTTGGATTTGGTCATTGTGGGTCTCAGGTTACCCAATCCAATTGGGCCTTGGGTTTTGCAAAAACGAGATTACAGCATGGAAATTGCAGCGGGGTGTTCTGTTATTCATGGTCTCGGCACAAACCATTTGGGCATGGGTTTTGGATGCTGATTGTGCAAAGATTTACCTAGGTTTTTAGCTGCTGTTGCAGTGGGTCTTGACTCTAATGGACTGTAGCAGGTATTACACAAGTTGGTGGCTTCGGTTGTTATAACCATGGCAGGTCTCGGCTGCAAGGAAAGGAACGAAGTGGGATGGTGCTGAGGTGGCCAGTCGACCAACCCATCCCCGCCGGTCGATAGAGTTTTGAGATTTTTGCCTAGCATATATGCAGTGTGGTTTTTCAAATTTCGACAGTCGACCAACCCAAGCAGCGGTCGACTGAGCCTCTTTTTATTTTGGCCGAGACCCTTTTCTCTGTGCTGCTACTATTTCTTTTCCTTTTTCTTTTTCCTTTTTCTTTTAATGCTTAAAACATAACTTTTTCCCTTTTTTCTTTTCTTATTTCCTTTTCTTTTATTCCTTTGGTAACTTAGTATAAAAGGAACCCTCTTGTTTTTTTTTATAAGATATCTTCATTTTTATCTTATTTTTTTCCCTTTCATTAATTTAGTTTTAGGGTTTATAGTGGAAGCTTTCCCCTTCTCCACCATTTTGGGTGTATACGATTTGTTTGTAAGTAATGTTTATTACTATTCATCTTCTTCCTTAAATTCTTTGTGCCCCAGTTTTTCATTCTTTCCATTTATTTCATGCCTAGATAATTATTAGTTGTTAATTTAATTTGTGTTCTTTAATTAATTAGTTGCTTTTAATTCATGCTTTTAATTATGTTTAACGACTAATTTAGATTAGGGTGCGATTAATGGAACTCACATAGGGTTGATGTGCCGCTTTGCTATGTTGATAGTTTTTACGTATTTAATTTGATTGAGTTGTCCTAGTTATTACGCCTAGGAGATTTAACGGGGTATATCACGTATGCTCCGTATTTATGACCTTGCGTGCGTAATTTCTGGGGTATTTGTTGACTCCAAAATCATATGCGAATTTAGGTTGTGACAACTCTAGGTTTAATTGACTGTTGAAATGAGATTTAATCATAGTAAATTCATAGTCCCATGTAACCATTTATACGCGTTAACTCGATGTGAGGGATATTAGTCGCAACCTATAGCTTTTATTCTCTTTGTTACTCTAGTTTAAATACACCCATGCGTAGATTATTTTTATTTCTTTTTAGTTAACAAATTACCTTTTGTAATACCCCGTATTTTTATGGATTTTAAATTTAGGGATTTAATTAAATTTAATTGAGATAAATTAATTTAATTTTAATCCGGAGTGTTGTTTTAAATATTTACTAGCGTGACGAGAGTTAGTAATCATTGGAAATTTTTTGAATGTTACTGGATGAGTATAGTAATATATGAGCTTTATTTTATAATATTGTCACGTGTGAATAAAATGGCAATTTTGGAAATTTGAGTCGGGACGCGCCCGTGTCGCGTCGGGACTAAATATTGATGAATAAAAGTGAAATATTTTTAAGTTATCCGTATGGTCGTTTTGAGTGCGGCAACGCGTCCGGAAGGGTCGAGATAGTCAGAAAAGTGTACCCGGGGGTTTAGTTTGGGTCTCGGGACGTTTTTAGGCTTAATTAGTACCCCGGGAGGGCATTTGGACATTTTACATTTTTGGATAATTAAACCCACGAAAATTAAAGGGATATATCAGATGTCTAAGGTTATTTTCTAGGGTTAGAACAACCAAAGACAAGTGACGGCCATAAGAGAGGAAAGGAGAGAGCTCCCAAAGCAATCCAAGGCCCAAAATCCATCCGTTTGCACCGCCGCCACCACCAACGCGTAGATCGTGCGACGGGAAATGTAACCACACCAAAATCGTTCGCAAATTAGAACACCAAAAATCCCAGGCAAGTGTTTATCTTGCTTATTTCATTGGTGCATCACTCATATTAGTTTAGGAATGATTAAGATGAGTTGTATGGAAGAAAAACCCAATTTGAGATAGGAAATTGCATGTAGTGATGATTTAAATGTTATTCTGAAAACCCTTTGTCATGTAGAGGATTAAACCACGAAATTTTGGTGTTGTATAAGAAGGAAATTCTGGGAAAAACAGATTAGAATCATGATTAAGAGATTTCTAGGGTTCTTGAGTTTTATATGAATTTTGGCTTGTTAATCCATGTTTAGTGACAAAAATTTACATGCTTTACGTAGGAAATACATAATATGATGATATAATGTTAGTAGTACAAATTCCTGGACATTTGAATTGATTGAGGTTAGAGGATGAAACCCGCAACTGCAAAACTGCAGAAATCGCACACCTGCTTGATCGATCGATCGAGCCAAGATCTTCGATCGATCGAGCCCTAGACCTCGATAGATCGACCCCTTCTGGCAGACTCCTATTTTCCCTTTTTAAATTAGTTGAATTCAAGTTAATGAGAAATAATTCTTTGGCACCTTAAATAAAATGTTTTGGGAGATATGGGAGACCAGTAGGACATATGAATAATTTTGGGACCTTTAATGTAAGACGAGAATTATCTTTTTGGGATAATTACATAAGGAACGATGAAATCTTGTATTAAAGGGAGAGATTACGAAAAATGATTACGATGGAAAATAAACGAATACCTAATGAATTTTATACTTGGGAGGATAGAGTCCATGAGTGTTACGTAGTAAGTTGGAATAATACCTCGAATTAAAGTTAAAGACGAATCGTTAAACGTGATAACTAATAATGAGATATGAGGATAAATGTAGTAACTATGGGATTTGAGATATACCTAATATTGATATGGTAATATTAGTATAGTTATATTATTGTGTATGCATATACTATCTATGTGTGAAAAACATACCCACGCAACTTGCTATCCCTGAGGTTACCGCGCTGGGACAGTCTTATCTCGATGGGACCTTTATGGGGGATATTGACTTGTACCCTAGAAGATAGATATCCTTGGTACATGCTATCGAATTGATAGTTCAGACGGTCCTAAGAGACGCGGGTATTTGCCTTCCTCTTAGACACTTGGAATCTATGCTCCGCCTCAATATTGTTTGTGTATGTGTTAATACAGTTCGAGAGTGATTCCGAATTTGTATTTCCCTTAGTACGAGTGATACGAGGATTGGATAGTAGAGTATGCCTGCACCATAGTTTTTATGTGGGGTGCTGTTATAATATATATATTATACGAGTATTTAATATATATATATATATGAAATTCTGAAATTTGGAATTGCCTACTGTGATATGGTAAGTAGGACATGATTGATGACTCAAATTGTAAATACTTGTTTGAGAAAATATAATATGACACTGGGAAACTTTATTAATAAATAAAGTTAAAATGAGAGCTTTGTTTGCAAAATGAAATCTTCCTTTTTAAATAACTATGTTGTTCATTTCTAAAATCTTACGAGTAACCTAAGATAAGTTAAATCATTAGGAAGATTAGTGTGATATACGACGAGATAAACCATGGGGAAGGTTAGTGCGATAGGTGTGCACATTAGAAGAGAGGTGCGAATTTCTCAAGAGAGTGTCGCACTAATATGTTGTTGCATTGGCCTGTAATCAATTTAAATACTTGCTAAACGAATTTTTAAATCATATACACTATCGGGCTCTGACCTGTTTCTATTTCTCTTTCTCTCTTGTATATATATGTATATATTATAGGTGCCCAGCCATAGGGGCGTCTTGCTTAGGATCCCTTGGAAGGAACGTGCTGTAGCTTAGGTGGGAGTTGCAGGCCTCTTGCTTAGACGATTTCATTTATTTGATTCCACTCCTAGCATCCTCATTTAGCGGGGCATGTGTCGCCCTTTCTATTATTCTGTTCTTTATTTGGACTTTGTATTCAGATATTTCTAGTTTCGGTACTTTGGGATTTATTACTGTTTAGATGCTTTACTTTAAGTTTTAATGTTGGGATTTGGTTGTTGAATGTTTAAATAAATTGGATTATGTTCCAGGATTATTGTGGTGTGATTCTTTAATATTGAAATATTGTTAAGAATTAAATCTTTATATTCTTCTTAAAATAAAATTTGGAAAGTAATGTTTAAAAATGGTTTTGATACTTAGCTTAATTAATTAGGGTGTTTAAATTGGAAAAGATATTTTTCGACAGTGATGCTGCGAGTGAACCAACTGTTCACCTTGAATTAATTTAATAAAGGAGTGATCACCCGGTATTTAATTAGGGAGGGTGTCATACCTTTACACTTTTATTCTAGAAATATTAAATTGACTAATTTCTAGCACTTGTCTCTATGGATTTTCGATACCCAGACTTGGCCGCTATACTCCCTTAAAAGAGTGTGGTTAGAAGTTTAGGTTTTTGCATTATAGTGGGGAGCCGAAAATAAACGATCAGCGCGTAGGTGACTCTCGCGCCGCGATTTCCACCTATAATCACAAATCTTGTGAGTGCGAGTTTGAAAAACCTATTGGTATCATTTTTCATATTTTGTGTGGATTTCATGCACATATGTCTCTATATGCAGTTGCTTTTGATGTTATATTCTTTACAAAACATGTTTTGTAAAAACATAAATCATTCTTCTAAACAAAATTCAAACAAGATTTTATGTTTATTTCCTTTTTTGATTATGTGGCTAAGTCTTTAGTTCATGAAATTTGATGGATTTATTTAACTTGAGTGACTATTGAAAATGGATTTTTAACCATTTGATGGAAAATGTTGATTGATCTAAATGTTAGGTTAGAATTCATTTGAAAAATCATGATTGTCAGATCTGTCATGGAGTTATTTAGGCTGTTAGGTTACACTTTGATGGATTTTATGGATTATTCCGCCATATCCATGTTTCTGTACTCATATTGATATATCCATCCTTTATATATGATTTAGTCTAATTGGATTGTTTATATATCACGTATCTTACTTTTATGCTTATTGATTGATTTTTTTTATCTGCTAGTTCCTATTTTGTGATTCATATGATGATACACTTGTATATTCTTATTATGTATTCTCTTTATAGATTAGATATTTCACATTCTTTACGAGCTTTTGCTTTGGTAGTTCTTTCAATCATTGCGATTATGATTTATTTCCGTGATATACCGGTTTTCTATGGTAATTTCTTCTCTTTGAATTTTCGTGAATATAAGGGGGAGATATTTTTTATTTTCTATATGTTAAAAAAGGGGAGAAATATCAAAGATAAGGGCAAATGATATGATATCCCATGTTTTCCTTTTATGGGGGAGACACTTTGATAGGGGAGATTCCATATGTTCCCAAATTTCATGGTTTCGGAAGAGAAACTTTATCTTATAGGACTTTAGGGGAGATATATTTTTGTTATTTTATTTCACTTACTTGGAGCACATACTTGATCTATTCATTGATATCAGATGATCTTCATATATCTCATATATTCACATGATTTACATCATCGATATCTTATTAATTTTTTAAATGATTCCCAAAGTAGGGGGAGTTTCTCTTTGTGCATGCTATTGCTTGTGTTGTTCTCTTTGTTGTTTCATGTGATTTCATGTATAACCATGTTGATCTGGATCCTACTTACCATTTCAGACTCGACTTTGATGTGTCATTTGTCTTTTAGACTCATATATGCATTACTTCCTACAAATATCATTATATGGCTAATGTAGAGTGGGTTTGATAGGAGTAATCAAAAGCATTTTGGGTTTGGGGTTTTTCCACGGAATAGCCAAAGGGGTATATTGAAAATGTAAAATTTTGTTTTTTAATTGTTGTATATTATAGTTGGATGAATTTTGTGATATAGCATTTGAGTTGTTGAGTCATTCGAGCCACATATGTTTGATACGTAAAGTGAGGCCTATTCATTTGGATTAGATAGACTGTTGAACTTGAATATTATGGAAGCCGCTCTACAACACAGGGCTTTCGTTGTTACATACTTTGAAGATATATATTTTTGGTAGTTTTATGAATTGAATTAAGGCTACACAGACTTGCACTTTTTTTCAAAAATTTGTGTTTTAATTTCATGAACGAGTGATATTTTTACTCAATACTGTTGTGTAAACCATTTTAGAAAATGACCTAACTTAAAGTTCATTGTTTGAGGCCTTTGTGATTTTGAGCCTCAAGCTATTGGCACAGTCTTATTTGGACCCGTGCGCATGGCATCATTCACACAGTCAAAGAAGTGACATGTGCACACGACTATGCGAAGGTTTTTACATTGGTTGAAATCATGCACATGGCAAAAGTCAACCATGCGTGTGACAAAGAATTTTTTTGATTTTTTAATAAAGAGGTATATTTCACCTTCATTTTAGTCTATTGGAAAACATCATAATTAAAAAACACTTTTTTCATCATTTTCGAGGTTAAGATCTCTTAATTGATTCTCTATTACCAAATTCCACCTATTACCTCCAAAATTCTTCAAATTTTGATCTATGACTCTATCTTTGATTTTGTGAGATAATTGAGAGTGATTTTGGTTTAAATCTACACTAGCCTATTTAATTCAACTACTACGCTTTGAATTTCATGATCTATCATTCCTGGATCTAAAATTAGAGGTGCTTTAATTCATTGGAGGAATTAGATCATGGAATGATTCTTAGGAGAATAGTAAAATTTCTCATTCCATTTCTGAAGCTGAAGGTGGATTTATGTCTTCTATGGGGGAAGTTCAAAGTCCATAGGTAATTACTCCTGATGGCACGAGTGAGAGGTACCTTCTTTCTTTGTATAAAAATATTTTCAAGTAGGAATATCAATTGGAGTGTGTCGAGGGTTTTTACCCCTTTGTGGGGTTCTTACCCTCATAAATAAATCGTTTGGATTGCTTGTGATTGTTATTTGTTCAACTGCACTCTTTTATCACACATTTCACACAAAGAAAATGTATATATAACGTAATTGTCTGAAATTGGAATTAGGTGATTAACTCTAGTTATTTTCACTAGATTTTCCTTAATAATTTATTTTTGTTGTTGATCCAAAGTTTTCACCACATCACGTAGTTATTCCATGTTCTCGATTAATTTAAAATCAAAGGAAAATTGAATTGAATAAAAAATTAACATTGTCATACAATCAAACATATTCACCCCATATAGGTTTGTTTATAGTGAACTTTTGAGGTTTAAATACATATCTTCTACCTGTATTTCAAAGCAACATATATACAAAATGCTTAATTTTAAATTTATTATCTTGTTTAAGTGGCTTATTCTACATGCACTTTTATTTTTCCCCCGAGGGTTTTATGAGATTTCACAAAAGTATATGGTGCATTTGCAATTTTTGATAAGGATAGATATGAGAACAATCAGGAATCTTTTATAATGAAAATCATTTACCCCAGGGGGGGGGGGGGGGGGGGGGATAACTTGGATGAAAAATGAGTTGGAAATGGAAAAGGTGAAATTCCACCAAAATATAAGGTGTCAGTCGGCATGCCCCATAGCCTTCATGTCGGTATCTCAGTACTAAGTACTTGGTTTTTAGCCTTTTGTACTCTCTTGCTGCTACATGGGTACATTGATTTCATGGGTGATTTAAGTAGCTTAGCTTCTTGGTAAAATTGCGGGGAATTTTCGCTATAAAAGGGCAAAATATTGTCTTTTAGGATCACTATTCTCCTTATATTTTCTGTTCAAATGGATATTCCTTTAACGGAGGGTTATTTTTGTTATCTCAACCATTTTTAGGATATGATCTTGTGTACAATTGATTATGAGGATTTCAACTTGTGTCCGGTCACTTTGTGGCATGACCATTATATGAAAGGGTATTTTGGAGGTTGACTTGGAATTTTTGTATTGGTAGGACCATATGTTTTGCCTTGGGTTAGATTAGGCATGCCCTACCTATGAAGAATTATCTATTATGTCGGGTATATACCCCCATGTTTTATCTGCCATGACAGAATTCTCCTAATCTCCACGAGATGTATTGGGCAATTGTTTCATATTTCTCCTTCTACTTCCTGACACTTGGTTCATGGGGGAAGAATTGATCTTCTAGTAGTGCTCGAGTCAGCACACTACCAAGATAGGATATAGAGGATTTGTTTCACTGACCTTAACTGCCATGTTTTTTCTAGTGATATGTGGTGTGAGTAAGGATATCCTATTTTCTACCATAATTATACGGATGGGATGACTACCATTTTGGCGGAGACCCTGAACAATCTTAACAGCTGGAAGCGGTATATTGTGGATGTCTCTTTCAAGTGTGTGTGTGTGTGTGTGTGAGGAGTGGAGTCATAATATCCATCTCATGGGAGGGATGGGAATGAATCCTCCCAAGGAGATAAAATATGAGAAAAATCCCAAAAATTTAACCCATTGTGAAGAAGTGAATAGGTACGAATGAGACTACTAAAAAGGTGTAAACTAACTAAACATAATAACTATGTTAAAAGAACCATATAAAATGACTAAAAATGTGAGCATAAGCTCACTATGGGAAAGTGAGTATGCATATATGGGACCACTGAAAGAATGATAAATGTAAGATAGCTAACTACATGGGTAGAATATACTAACTACATGTGACACCCCGCCAACTAAAATACCGGGTGGCCAGCCCGTGATCAAAATAAAACGTTTGTCTCATATGCCTCATTCTTAGCATCAATGTCGAAAACTTATTAAAGTTACTAACCACCTAGTAATTTAATTAGACCGGTGCCAAATTTTATCTTTCATTAATTAACAACATGCAGAAAATAAATAATAATAATAAAACCATCAACACAACTATTAACTGAATTCTACACATATGAATAACATAAATTAAGATAACCGAATCAACTATCGGTTCAAAAATAAAATACAACAATAACTGAAACAATAACCTGGATACACAAAGTCCGATAAGTAAACTAGATACAAAATCTGAGGGCGACATGCCCAAATGAGTACTGAAAAGTTCCTACACTAGGAGTAAATGAACGGAGCGTTTATACCAAAGTCCTGCAACTTCCACATGAGCTGCAACTGCGCATTCCTGAATAGAATCCTCAAACTGGGCTTCCCTACGGATGGACACCTAAAATGTTTAAAAAAAGATTTTGACATGGGTCAGAGCCCAAGTAAAACATTTTGAAAATATTTAGCAAGCAGTTAAATATGCATGCACACTTTTCATATTTAAGCTAGTGTCGCACTCTCTTGAGACATAGCTCACCCCTTATCTAATTTGTACACTTAACAACTGCCTTCTACCTTTCCTAGTTAAGCTACCGCACCTAACTAGCCATAACAAGTCTGCTTCTACATACTAACTTATTGTACCCACCCATATTACCCATATAATATGTTATCGAATTTCCATGTCTTTTATCCCATTATAAATTTCTCAATATATGTTTATTTCTCTCCATAATATAGCTATTTTTAATGTCACTATCTTTCTCTTCTACTAAACTTATATAGTAGAATAAAATCACACGTATACATATATCACTTTGTTATATATATACCAACACTGCACCTCTAAGCTGAGTTGCGGTGCGAGTATATTGTGATATAATGTCCTGGTACATCATCTACATAACACACGTAGTAGAATAAATCACAAGTATATATATATATATACAATACAGCACCCCTGGGCTGGGACTTGCGTTGCATGCATACTCTGCTATTAAGTCCCGATACATCACGCACTGTATAAAGGACTACAGATTCCGAATCACTCTGGAACCATATCAATACAAATCACACATATTGGAGGCGAACATAGTTCACATACCCATGGGTCACGCACATACCTATGCTCCCATGGTCACCTGACTTACCAACTCACAATAAGTTATTCACAGTCCTATGTACTTTAGGTACCAATCTAAATCCTGCCGAATGCACACAAAGATAAGATGGTCCTTTTCTCGAAAATCAACCTCCCGTGATAGCAAGTATGGTAGGTATGTCATACACATAATAAATCATACAAATCAGTATAGGTATACACATAACCTACACCATATATTCCATACATAGCATATATATCTCCCGAAGATCCTGTGTATTATTTAATTTCAATTATACGTCTCATCGTATATTCCCGAGTATCCCTCACTACTCGAAGTGTGCCAATTTTTCTTTAAAATATTGCAATAGGTAATTCACTCATATCCTATTGATCTAAGTCATAGGTTCGCTCATCCCCCGAATTCATTACATTTTAAATTACACCTATTAATCTAATAAATTTCACATTAATTAATTTATTAAAGTAATGTCACCCAACTACAATATTTTTGACTCACTCATATGTTCTGTATCTTCACCCTTTATAATTTGTTACACAAAAATCCACTATTAAGGTTAACACCTCTCGTTAAATTCACTACTCGATAATTTATTATATATCTCTCTAATAAATTAAATAGGCTAATCTGTGTCTAACTCCCGTAGCACTAGCCTGAGAAATATCATAGTCAAAACCCTGACCCTTAATTTAATTACTATCACCTCAATTAATTTCTTTCCAAGTGGTATCACTCAACCAAAGTGGTCGAACTCCTTTTATTGGCCCGTATTTTAACTTTTTAGAATTCATTTCACCAAATTCGGTTAATAAGTTTAACACCCTCATTAAATTTAATAGTCCTTAATACTCATCCCATAAGACTCTAAGTATTAGCTTCTATTTAATTTCTATCAGTTAAATTTCACCTTAATATACCAGCCCATATGCTAAACTCATCCAAAATTTCCATTCGAATACGTTCGTATATTTTTGACATATATTATCGAGTGTCGTTCATTATAAATACTCCTAAATCCACACCTCGGATTCATCCCTATCTAATTCAAGGATAAAATAATGTTCCTTCATATTTTTCCAAAGTCCTTCACTCATCTACGGACATCTCCAAATAACCCAAATTTATTTCTTCCTAAAGATGTCGGTCTCGCGCAACCTATCGTAGAAAAATCATATCAAATCCAAACAAAAATAAAAAAATATGAGGTCGGTGACCACGCGACCGTGACGAAAAGGTCTACAATCTCATGTTTTACAATAACTAAAGGGGTTTATCGATCGACGAATTGGGTCGATCGATGAATTGACCAGATACCAGTCATCTTCCCCGAGTGCTTTTTCTACCATTTTTAAACTCCGAAGCTTTCCAACTTCAATCCAGACCTCGATTAATTTTTCTTCATATTTATTTCATCTATAAACATGTTCAAAAACTAATATATGACATTAATCCTAAGTGATTTTCATTAAAATTCTAGGGTTCATAAATTATTTTTTTCTCAATCCCCCTTAAATAACAATTCTCAATTTGATTCAATAATCCAAATTCAACAACAATTTCTGTAGGTCTTCGATTATAAATCATATTCTAGCCTGATATGATATTATTCTCACATCAATTAACATCAATTTCACCCTTAATGCTTAAATCCCCAAAACCCAGATTTTACATGTGATACCCTCCAAAAACGAATTCTGCTATAATAACTCATCCCAGAATGAATTTGGTTTACACCCACCATGATATGAATCGCAATACCACAATTTAAATGAAAGCAAGTATAAGTACTTGCATGGAAATTTCGTAGATTCTGATCCTTTGATGTAGATGCAGATTTTGACTAAGAACACTCAATCTCCTCTTGTCTTGATTCCCAAAAGCTCTCCCACTTGATCCCTCTTTTCTCCTCTGTAGCTAGGGTTTTTCTAAAATGATTTATGGATGCCATACCCTTTCACATTTTGATTTTATTATGCCAACCCAGTTTTTAGCCTTATGGGCTTTAATAAAATGGCCCAATCACACCTATGTGGGTCCGATTATGATTAAAAATACCCCGAGACCCAATTACTACCCCCCACGTACTCTATTTTGACTATCTCGACCATTCCAGACTCAACCGTACACTCAGAATCATCATTCTAGTTACTTAACTAAAATACCAAATTACGATACATGTATTCTTAAAAGAAATAATCGGAATTAAATTAAATCTCAATTCTCCAAATATATTGAATCTTTCAATTTAAATAAATTCACCAATTTAGATAGTTTCTCCAAATCATAAATTTAGTTTAAATTCTAATTCTCCAGATTAGATAAATTATTTATCCTAAAAAATATGGGGTGTTACATACTTGTCCCCTTACAAAGGAATTTTTTCCTCGAAATTAAGATGAGTCTAGTACTCCAAGCCTCAAATACTTCTTTACTCACATGTCTCTAAGATCGCTACACATATTTCTACCCCATCTAATCGCGAATTTTGGAAAATATTTTGACACGGGTCAGAGCCCAAGTAAAACATTTCGAAAATATTTAGCAAGCAATTAAATTGCAATAATTAAATATGCATGCACACTTTTCATATTTAAGCTAGTGTTGCACTCTCTTGAGACATAGCTCACCCCTCATCTAATTTGCACACTTAACGCCTACTTTCTACCATTCCTAGTTAAGATACCCACCTAACAATCCATAACAAGTCTCCTTCTACGTACTAACTTATTGTACCCACCTGTATTACCCATACAATATGTTACCGAATTTCCATGTCTTTTATCACATTATAAATTTCTCAGTATATGTTTATTTCTCTCCATAATATAGTTATTTTTAATGTCAATTTATCTCTCTTCTACTAAACTCACACAGTAGACTAAAATCACACGTATACATATATCACTTTGTTATATATATATATATATACCAACACTGCACCCCTAAGCTGAGTTGCGGTGCGAGTACATTATGCTATAATGTCCTGGTACATCATCTACCAAACACACGTAGTAGAATAAATCACAAGTATATATATTTATCACACTAATTATATATACACAATACAGCAGCCCTGGGATGGGACCTGCGGTGCATGCATACTCTGCTATCAAGTCCCGGTACATCACGCACTGTATAAAGGACTACAGATTCCGAATCACTCTAGAACCATATTAATACAAATCACACATATTGGAGGCGAACATAGTTCACATACCCATGGGTCATGCACATGCCTACGCTCCTATGGTCAGCTGACTTATCAACTCACAAATAAGTCATTTATAGTCCTATGTCCTTAAGGTACCAATCTAAATCCCCCCAAAGGCACACGAAGATAAGATGGTCCTTTTCTGAAAATCAACCTCCCGTGATAGCAAGTATGGTAGGTATGTCATACACATAATAAATCATACAAATCAGCATAGGTATATACACAATCCATATCATATATTCCATACATAACATATATATCTCCCGAAGATCCTACGTATTATTTAATTTCAATTATACGTCCCATCGTATATTCCCGAGCATCCCTCACAACTCGAAATGTGCCAATTTTACTTTAAAATATTGCAATAGGTAATTCACTCATATCCTATTGATCTAAGTCATAGGTTCGCTCATCCCCCGAATTCTTTACATTTCAAATTACACCTATTAATCTAATCAATTTCACATTAATTAATTTATTAAAGTAATGTCACCCAACTACAATATTTTGACTCACTCATATGTTCTGTATCTTCACCCTTTAGAATTTGTTACACAAAAATCCACTATTAAGGTTAACACCTCTCGTTAAATTCACTATGTAAGGACATTTTTCTCATGTCCAACATGTTACATTTATGTATGTCGTATGCCGCTACATTTGGCACGTCACCTCACGATCTCACATGACGGCCTCTATCCGAATTCCGGGAATCAAGCATTCAACATCTCCATTAATTTGTCCCACATCTGCCTCAACGACTTCACGTTCCACGATTTTAGGGACTTAATGCAAGTGGTACGCAAGAGAAGTCAAAAGAGTGAAAAAAGGCACGATAGGAGAGTTCAAGGGCATTTTCGTAATTTCACATCCATAGTCCGGAGGTCTGGTCAACTGGAAAGTTGAATATATCGTCGTAACAAAGATACTGGAAGAAACGACACCTCAAGCCGAGCTACGGTGAAGGAGTTATGACCTTTTGAAGATGGGGAAAATTCCTTAAAGAATGCTGATTTTTTTCCCCAAACCAGAGAGGTACCGGAACCGGTTTGGGGCACACGCACAGAAACAGTCCCAGTTTTTTAAAACTCTTTTGGTTTCCTTATAAAAGCCAACTTCGGGGGAGCTATTTTTCAAGACTTTAGAAGACATTTTTGAGAGTCCAAATACCTCTAGTCTTCATATTTTTGAGTCCCAAGACTCATGTTTTGATTCACACATCCTTGCCAAATATTTGTAAATCCTTTTGCAACCCAAGAACAAAACTTTGGTTTGTTCAACCCTTGTGGAGAAGCCGTCTCTCTTCTTCATTGTTGACCACCTGGAGTTCCTGCGAGAGATTCCAGCCGACACTGTTTCTAGCCGTTGCTTTGAAGGTTTACCGAAGACACCGTGCATTACACTTGTGGGCGATTATCAGGTTGTATGTAAGTCAATGGTATTGTAAATTATTCAAAGTTCTAGAAATAAAAGGTTTTGCCCTGCAGGGATTTTTCCTTAATTTTGTGTCACGTGCTTTATTTGTTTATGGGTTGAATCACGCTCTTTAGATGCATGTTTAGGGCTGTATTTATTTGATTTAAAAGTAGACTCTAATTAAATAATGTTTGATTGGAATCTTCCGAGTTATTTTTAATCGGTATCACACAGTCACATACGACGTTTTACAAATTGGTATCAGGTTACGCTAATTTATTGCGTATTCCTATTTTCCTTAAAATTTGTGTTATATTGATTTTTTTAAAATCAGTTTTGTGAAAAATCGCAATTTTTTCAATGGAACGCCCGTTTAATGAGGAGCCTATTTTTGAAAAAGTTCACGACCATGCTGAAAATTTAAAAAGTTTGAATTTGAAACTTTGCAAAAGAATTAAAGTTTTGGAAAAATAAAATTCTCATTTTAAATCCGCGATGGATCTTTTGCAAACGGTTCAAAATCAAAGAGATTTTTATTGTGAAAAAGTTGTTTCCTTGGACCATGACTTTGTTTCTTTAAAATTGTCCAAGAAGGAGAGTGATGAAAGGGTCTTATTTTTAGAAAAAGAATTGGAGGACCTTAAAAATTCAATGGTTTGTGTTTGTGCCAAAGATAAAAAAATATTTTAATCAATGAATTTGTGGCACGTGAAGAGACTCTTAGGGAAAAGTTTGCTTTAATTGAGGGGGAGAGGGATACCCTTTTAGAATTTGTTGAAAATTCGAAAAAGCAATCCCTATCTTGGGAAGAGTCTAATTTGTTGCTTGAATCAAATATTTTGAAGATGAAAAATGATTTAAACGATTCAAGTAGGTTTGATTGTGATGGTAATGGCTCATCTTGTTCTCATGCTTCTAGTGCTAAAGCCAATACCATTATTTGTTTTAGAGGGTCAATTAATCCCAAAGACATTATAAAAGATCAAAATTTAGGTAAGATTCCTTCCGTTTACACATGTTCACATTGTGGTAGGAAAGGTCACCTTAGGAGATTTTGTTTTGATCTTGGAAGAAGTCCTATGATGTCGAAGTCTAGTGTTACCTTGGTTCCTAAATCCCCCACACGTTGTTTCACATCTATTTGGGTTAGGAAATCACTTTTGGATACACTAGATTTTAGACAAGTTTATTCTCGTTTGCTTGCACATGATTCTTCTCTTGCCATATCATATAGATGATTGTGTTTGCATGTGTGTCATATGCTAGTTTTTTTTGGTTTCATGATATTTATGTTTACTAGCGTTGTGACATGTAATTTTTGTATGTTTTATTTTTTTTGAAAATTTTTGAAAAATACAAAAGATTTTATTTTGATAAATTTTTTGAAAAATCCAAAAAGATTTTTGTGTTTTGTTTGCACCGTTTATGGATGGACACTTAGGATGACCGAGTCACAACATCTTTCCATTATTTTTATGTGACTATTTGATAGTGTTTTGAGACAATATGACAATTCATCCATGTGCTTTATAATGTTTGGAATCATTAAGATGTAATTAATTGTTACTTCCTACATGTTTTACTCATGTTTCCTTTATTGCACACATACACGGATTTGTTTGATTATTGTGCTTGTCTTATCACATGTTGGTTGGGTGTTTTCACTTCAATCCTATCCTTAAAACGAACCAAGCGCGATAAAATTTTGATAAGGAAATTGTGCGTATAAGAACCGTTTTGTGAGTTTGTGTGTTTTGTTTGAAAACGGGGAAGGGCTGCGAAAGGTTCATTTTGCCTTTGCGAATACTAAGCCACCGTTAAATTGGATCTAAAAAATGGAGGCATTTTATTATCCGGGGTCCAAAGAGGTTTAAAAGAGCCTGAAAAAATTGAAAGGTAATAAAAAGAGATTCATGCCAAATTATGGGCCATTTAGGTTTTTGCACCAATTCTCCAAAGTTTGAGAATTTAGATTACCTCTAAAAGAAAATATATATGAGGGAGTTTGGTTGGAGAATTTAAAACGGGTTTGCACGTCCTTGAAATGCTTGAAAATGCATTACATAGTTTTGGATGTTATTGGTGTGGAAATCACTTTGACTTTGATTTGTTGGTTTGCATAAGACGATGTCATTTAAATTCAACAATTTTTTTTTACACCTAAGGATAATTTTGATGATCATTCGTTAGGGGTACACATATGCATCGTGCACATATGATTGATTGAGTTGATTTACCTATTAAATGTGTTCACACCCATTCATTCCATTTCCATGACTTGGTTGTTTGAGTCTAAATCCATGGTGTGATTTTTGTATCATATTTTTTTCAAAGGGTATCAATTTTTTGTACGATTTTTTTTTTTGAAAAATCAAAAATAGTTTGTGAAGATTTTTTTAGTACCTCTTTGCAAGAATGCGTTTTCCATATGATTGATGCTTTGTTTTAAATACCGTGACACCCCGATTTTGCTTGTTTGATTCATTCTTCTAATTTGTCAATTTGGGGACATCATAAAAAGGGGGAGAAAGAATTATCATATTATGGGGGAGTTTGAATTTTGGGGGACTTTTTGAGATTTACCTCATGCTTTTCATATAAATTGGAATCTATGTTTATCTCATTTCAAACTCGATACGTCACTTGGTATTTTTTCTTTATCTCATGTGTGTAGGTACTACATTGATGATCACTGAATTGCACACCCTGATGAGAAAAAAATTGAGATTTTGAAGATTGAAGATTTGAAGTTTTGAAGATTTGAAGATTTGACAAACGATGAAGACTTATTCATTTGTATCTTTCCAGTTTTGGGTTCATGGGAGGGTAGATTTGTATAGGCAATTTGTTATTTGATAATTCGGATATTTTTATGTATGTACCGGCATAGACATAGGGGGAGATTTGTAAGGACATTTTTCTCATGTCCAACATGTTACATTTATGTATGTCGTCCGCCGCTACATTTGGCACGTCACCTCACGATCTCACACGATGGACTCTATCCGAATTCCGGGAATCAAGCATTCAACATCTCCATTAATTTATCCCACATATGCCTCAACAACTTCACGTTCCACGATTTTAGGGACCTAATGCAAGTGGTACGCAAGAGAAGTCAAAACAGTGAAAAAAGGCACGATAGGAGAGTTCAAGGGCATTTTCATAATTTCACATCCATAGTCCGGAGTTGAAATTATTAAAATTGTCACGAGTGAATAATATGACAATTATAGAAATTAAGTCGGGACGCGTGTGTGTCGTGTCAGGACTAAATTATCATAATAAAAAGTGAATAAATTATAAGTCACCCGAATGGTCATTTCAAGTGCGCCAACACATTTGGAAGGATTGAGATAGTCAGAAAAGTGTACCCGGGGGTTTAGTTTGGGTCTTGGGGCGTTTTTAAGCCTAACCGGCACCCCGAGAGGGCGATTTAGTCATTTCCAAATTAGGCCTTAGTTAAATGAAAAAAATTGGGAATTAATATGAGATGTTAGGAGAGTCTTCTAGGGTTAGCATTCTCAAAAGTCTAGAACGGCAGTAAGAGGAAGAGAGGAAAAAGATTTCAAAAAATTCAAGGCCAAGAAATAACCGAATTACACCACCATCACCACCACCAAAACGCAGATCGAAACAAGGGAATGAAGCCTATACCTGTCAACTTCGTGGAATCAAACCTACGATCTTAAGGAAAGTATCTATCTTGCTATTTCTTAGTTGATACTTCACGCATGTTAGAATAGGATTAAGAATACAAGTTCTTATTGAAGAATTTTATAATTTAGAAGATTTAAATCGCATGTTTTAGAAGTAATTCATGAAATCTTGAAGTCTTACTCACGAATTTGTAATGGTTTAATAGAAATAAATCTGGAAGAAGAATGATGGTTGTGGAAATTAAGACAAAACTAGGGTTCTTGATAATTCTGCTGAAATGGCCCTTTTAATTCGATGTCTTTGATTAATTCGTACATGATTTACGTATGAAATCATGTAGATATGTGTATATAATCAGTGGCTTAATTGTTTGGGAGATCGGGAATCGTTAATGGTGTTTTGGATAAATTTTATGGATGAAGCCTGTAGGTTGGAATAACAGAATCTGGGCAAGAATTGCTCGATAGATCGATCGATCGACTCCCTTTCATCGATCGATCGACCCCTCCTGGAAACTGAATGTTTTCCCTCTTTTTGTTTAATTCAGATTAATTGCATAGGAGCCCTTGAATTTCATTTTAAGAGCATAATGGGTCATGAAGAGGACCAGTAGAATTTAAGTAGGTTCCGTTGAATATAATTTTAAATGGGATGTAACCATAGGATAACGAGGGTATGACAAATATCGGGAATCGTGCGTACAATAACTAAGGAATTAAGAGAATTACGAAGGACTTAGACCAGTATGTTAGTGAGGGTGTACCTACTGAATTCTACCTTTAGGAAGAGAAAACATTTCTAGGGACGAGAAGTAATTATAAAATGGTAATAATTAAGAATGAAAAGAGATGAGTTCATTATGTGTAAGAATTGGGTAATTTGTACTACTTACGGTTAAACTATTGTTATAGGTCGCGAGCGAACCTAATTGAAAGATGTGAATATTTATATATATAACCGAGTGATTGTGTGTGTGTGTATATATATATATATATATATATATATATATATAATCATACCCGTGCTACTTGCTATCACGGAGGTTGCCGCGTTGGGACAGTCTTATCTCGATGGGAACTTTATGGGGGATATTCACTCGTACCCTAGAACATAGGATTCCTTGGTACAGGCTATCTGAGAATGATAGTCAAACGGCCCTAAGAGACGTGAGGGTATGTGCTGACCTCTTAGTGACTTGGAACTATGCTTCGCCTCCATTTTGTGTGTATTGTGTTTATACAGTTCGAGAGTGATTCTGAACTAGTATTTCCCTTGTACGAGGTATACGGGGACTTGATAGCAGAGTATGCCATCACCATAGATTTTATGTGGGGTGCCGATTAGTGTATATATTGGATGAGTTATTAATATATATACTTACACCTAAGATACTTTTACTGTGCGTATAAGTAGATAAGCAATCGAATAAATGAACTTAATTGTAGTAAGTGTTTGAAACTTCACATCAATATTGAGAAATACATAAGTGACTTAAATAACCTTTAAGAAGATGTTATCTTAATTCAATCATAGACTTATGATCTTGCGAATCAGAGATTATGGGAGGAGTATGGAGTTAGACCTATGAGCTATTTCAGTAGTATGGTAGGCGTGCACACTAGATGAGAGGTGAGAATTCTTAAGAGAGTGTCGCGTACTAACATGGTTGTCATATTAGCTATTAAGAATTTTAAATACTTGCTAAACTATTTATAAACTATTTTACACTCGGTCTTTGACCCGTTTCCTGTCATTTTTCTTCTCTTGTATATATATATTACTGGTGCTCAGCCACAGGGGTGCCAGGTGTAGGTTCATTTTATTGACATGCTGCAGCTTGCGTGGGAGTTGCAGGTCATTGCCGTAGATGCTTCCTCCTTTGGATACTCAAATTTCTGTTTAGTTCTTTTAGTTAGGGCACGTGTCGCCCATTCCGAGACTCTTGTTTAGACTTGATAGGGATTGCATACACTTCGATCATTTCAGTATTCTGTTTTCATTTGGGATTATTTTATCTATCACATTATCAGTGGTTGTGGTTTTTTATTTCGATTTGAGTAATCTAACTGGCATATTTCGTTGGTTGATTGGTATCTTTATCGTTTGTATTATTCATAAATTTGTTTATGCTTAAAAGGTTTTTGCAACAGAATTTAATAAATAAAATCATTTAAATTGTTTTGACACTTAGCTTAATTATTTAGGGTGATTAAAAGGGAAAAATTATTTTCGACAGTGATGCTAAGAATGAACCACACTGTTCACCTTGATTTTTAATAACAAAGGACTGATCACCCGATATTTAATTAGGCTCGGTGTTACAGGTTGCTTGGTAGCAGTTAGGTCATTGTTGGTGGTATGGAGCTCAGGTTGCGATCGAGTTGTTGGATTTCAGGTATGAGGTGTGGATCGGAGGTATATAGTTGGTGTAAGCAGGTGTGATTGTCGGATTAAATGGGTGAGGTAGGGTCAGTTCAAGCTGGGTAAGAGAGGTTTATAGGTAGTGAGAGTCGTCAGTTTTTATGGAGGGGGCTGGATGGTCGCCAACATTTTTTGTGCTTGTCGAACAAGTATGGGTCGTCGACAACGGGTTTTGGGTGTAACTAGGTTTGAAGTGATGTCGGTCCTCGGGTTGAATAGGAGGGGTCAGCAGGTTCCGAGTATAGATCGTGTATGGTGAGGTGGGTCATATGGGTTTGGGTTTTGGTGTGTTAATGGAGGGTAAGGGAAATAGAGAGAGAAGGCGGGGAAGAAGATGGGCGATGGGTATTGTTGTGTGTGTGAGGGTGTAGGGGATAAAGGGTGAGGGTGAATGTGTTTGGGTGTATAAGTGCGTGTGTATTTAATTTGTGACCTAATAAAAAAAATAGACTATCTAAACTAAAAAAAAAACTAATTAATAAAAATAAAAACCTAACTAAAAAAAATCAAACTAAAAAGAAATTAAACTAAAAAGATTCTAAATAAAATAAAAAGAAATAAAAATTAAAATTCTAAAACTAAATTCCTAAAAAAAATTGTAAACTCTAATAAAACTAAAAATAAATTCCTAAAAATAAACTAATCCTAATAAAAATAAAATAAAATAAGATAAAAAACTAAAAACTAAAAATAAAAATATACTAATAAAAAAATGGAAAATAAAACCTAGGAAATTCTAAATAAATCTAAAATAAAACCTATAAAAAATGCAGGAAGTTCCCTTTATGCATGGATTTAATCATGGTGCGAGAAGAAGGGATAAGACCATTATAAAAACTAAGGACTAAGCGACTCTTCTCGAGATCCTGATGGGGGCAACTATTAATATAGTCTTGAAAACGACACCAGGCTTCACAAAACTGTTGAGTAGGCTTTTGTCTAAAATCCTGAATTGCTTGACGCATTTCGTTTGTTTTGCTCATGGGATAGAACTTAGACATGAATTTCTTGACAAGTTGTTCCCAAGTTTGGATAGAATCTGGTGGCAAGGAATGAAGCCACATGGATGCATTATCGTGGAGAGAAAATAAAAACAACCGAAGACGAACATTTTCCTCATCTAAGTTTTGATTTTAAAGGTAGCGCACATAGTGAGAAATTTTCGCAAGTGAGTATAAGGAGACTCACATTCAAGGCCATGAAAATTGGGCTACATAGAAATAGTCTTGGGGCGAATTTCAAATTTCAAGGTCAGAGTGGGTGGAAGAACGATACATGAAGGTGGAGTGCCCGTAATCGGGGCAAAGTAGTCCCTTAAAGCACGTTCGTCAGCCATGATGGGTGGGGTAACGAAATCAGGGGAAGTGGGAGAACTAGGCATCTCTGATGAAGAAGAATACGGATTGGGGAGATGAGGAGGAAAGTCAATGACAGGGGTACGATCACCTAAGAGGGAATTGAGAGATGGAGCACTAGGGGAATGTGTTAATCGATGATCAATTCAGTGCCAATTTGGCATAAAAGTAACGAAAAATATTTTTGGGTTTTTTGTTTGGGAAAAAGAAAAGAAAATTGGATTTTGTAAAACGAGGAAGAAAAAATGAAAAATATTTTTGGAGTTTTAAGAAAAAAAGGAGGCGGAAGAAAATGGAAAATAGTTTTGTATTTTTGGTGTTTTTACAAAAATGTAGAAAAATGAGAAAAAGGGGTGATAGACTCACGTTAGAAAAACCGAATGATGGAGCAAAAAATTGACGACCTAAAAGACCGAATGAGACACGTATACAAAAGGAACAAGTCCTAACGAGCACATAGACAAATTATTATCTTCAATTTAGGTGAGTGGGTAGTCAATTTAGTTAGTTCGCGGGTGAGAAAAACACAAAATCTTAGACCTCATCGGTAAAAGTGTTTTCCTACTGTCTTCTCGAGAGATAAGAGAATTACTAGTTAAGGCAACAAATGACTATTCAGTACCACGCTGGGAAAGCACAAACCTGTTTTACTGGGAGGCCTCACCTGAAAACTAGTTTCCCTAAACAAAAGTCTTAAGATAGGTGAATGAAGATTTGCAGGAGTGGAAAGGACTCACTAGAGTATCCTACGAGGGTCACGTTCCAAAAGGGTCCTAATGAACATCGTTCCTACTTGGTTTGCTAGTTGATTGATTTTAGTTTAAGTGAGAGCACGGGTAACAACCAATTAGGAAAAGTGATTGAGTGGGTGAAGAAATCCCAACTCGTTGCAATGACTGATTATAGGTGTTAGGTAAATTTATTCATCAAACCATCCAATTAAAGTGCGATACAGAAAGGAAAACACATAGGAGCAAGTAATCAGACAAAAATTGACTCGCTGACAGGAGATTCACGACATAGAAAGAAATTACCTCCCACGGTTTTTACACGCGTGGGGTGAAGACCGAGTTGAATCGATCGGGGGGAAGTTTGCCTACTTCACTCGTCTCCGGGAGCCCTACCGACCCAAAGTAGAGAGGCTTCTAAATCCTTGCCTTTGGATGCCCTCTATCTACCTTATCCGGTTTCCCTTTTCTCTTTGTTGAAGTTTGGAATAATTATTACAAAAAATAAAATGGTGTTAAAATGCACCCCAATTAATTACAAGGCCTCAATAATCATAAACAACCAGTCTAAGGAGGAAGAAGAAGGGATAACTATACTAAAAATAAAAATAAAAATTACAAATCTTCATGGGCTTCAATCTTCAAGAAATCAGCAACGACGCGATTTGATACTTATTGATTTGCATTCCTTCTTTCAGATACGGATTTGGAATGCCATTGCGGTCAAACTTTCAAGAATCAAAATTCCTAGAAATTACCTACAAAACTTATTAAGAATTTTAGTATCGCAGTAAATTCGGGCATCAATCCAATTTCTAGGGTTGAAACGGTTATCGTGAAAATTTACAATTTGAATTTTTATAAAAATAATCTTTTTGTGATTTAATTTTTAATTTTTTATATTTTTTATGATTAAAAACAATTTCAAAGGAGAAAATGAAAATTTATGCGATTAAAATGACTACAAAAAATTAAAAAGTAATCTCGTTTAGAATTTATGAGAAGAAACAAGAGAAGGGATTACACCGCGTAGTTAATTTAATTTAATGTCCTAATTTTTCATTTGAAAAGTTCAAAATAATATTGAATTTAAAACTCAACTCTCGGTACAATTCTAAATTCAATTTTATCTTTTTCAGCAATTAAATTTGAAATTGTCACCACATATAAAAAGTAAGATTCATACTTGTTTTTACAAATTATTCGCTAAGATCAATTCATAAAAATTTTGTACGGCTCTTTGAACTGCACACACAAAATTAATACTTGAATTTAAGAATAGTACCTATCTCTAAGTTAAATCCAAAAATCAAATACCAATTTTCAACATTAATTTATTAACTCTCGTTACATAAATTAATGTGTGATTTTTCCCAATTTAATTAGCCTAGAACACATTGATGAACCATTAATTTATAAAATAACCCAGCACACGCGTTTCATCCCACCCCTTGAATGTGGTGTTTAGCCAGACATGATTAAAAATTCAGCACAAGCACAATTAATAAACAAGAAATTAAAGTGGAGAGAAAGAAATACAATACGCATTAATTCCCTGTGTCAACTGTATGCATGAACTCGCGCCCAAACTTGTCACAAAATCTCAGCTGGATTATAAAACTAAAATTAAAAACTAAACCTAGAATTTTTTTCTAAACCTAAACTATTTTTTTCTGATTTTTTTCTACCCTATGAAATCTCTCTTTTATTTCTTTCTGTCTCTCTTATTGCAGTCTGTGTATGAGAGTCTTCTTTTTTTTATGAGCTGCCACACTGTTTATAACCCAAGATTGGTTTTCTTCGGGAAAGATTTCTGTGGGATTTTCTTGGGCTAAGTTAAAGCTATGTGGTTTTATTTATTTCCTCATTTAAATGGATATGGCACGGAATTGGGTTGGAAGATTTGGAATAGGTCACGGGGCGTGGTTTGGTCGGGTTGAGGTCTGGACGAATTGGGTTTAACCCGGGTTAGGCAGATATGGGGTATGGGTTGCTGGGTAGAAGCTATCTCATTTTTGTGGCCATCGGATTTTGAGTTGGGCAGGTGGTATCGAGCTCAGGTTGCGATCGGGTTGTTTGATTTCGAGTATGAGGTGTGGATCAAAGGTATGTAGTTGGTGTAAGCAGGTGTGCTCGTCGAATTGAATGGGTGAGGTAGGGACGGTTCAGGCCGGGTAGGAGAGGTTTACAGGTAGTGAAAGTCGTCAGTTTATATAGAGGGGGCTGGATGGTCGCTGGCATTTTTTTACTGGTCTGGGTCACCGATAACGGGTTTTGGGTGTAACTGGGTTCGAAGTGATGTCGGTCCTTCAGTTGAATAGGAGGGATCAGCAGGTTCCGAATATAGATCGGGTATGGTGAGGTGGGTCGAATGGGTTTGGGTTTTGGTGTATTAATGGAGGGTAGGGGAGATCAAGAGAGAAGGTGGGGAAGAAGATGGGTGATGGGTATTATTGTGTGTGAGGGTGTAGGGGATAAAGGGTGAGGGTGAATGTGTTTGGGGGTGTATAAGTGTGTGTGTATTAAATTTGTGCACTAATAAAAAAAAAGACTATCTGAACTAAAAAAGTAAAAACTACTTAATAAAAATAAAAACCTAACTAAAAAAATCAAACTAAAAAGAAAATAAAAATAATAAAACCTATTAAACTAAAAAGATTCTAAATAAAATAAAAAGAAATAAAAATTGAAAATCTAAAAACTAAAGTCCTAAAAAAATTGTAAACTCTAATAAAACGAAAAATAAACTAATCCTAATAAAAATTAAAATTAAAATTAAAATTAAAATTAAAATTAAAATTAAAATTAAAATTAAAATTAAAATTAAAATTAAAATTAAAATTAAAATTAAAATTAAAATTAAAATTAAAATGAAACAAAATCAAAATAAAAATACACTAATAAAAAAACTGAAAAATAAAATCTAGAAATTTCGAAATAAATCTAAAATAAAACCTATAAATAAAATGACTCAAATTAAAAAATTCTAAAAATAATAAAGACACAAACTAAACACACACGAGGCTCGGGTTAAGGTGTAGGCTCGAGATAGGCTTAGGTTTGGTTCGGGCATCTATAATGATTTGGGTAAGCTCAATTAGGGACTCTGGCTTCGCGATCTTTTTGATTTCTTCGATGCACGCTTTTGACCGCTACTTTGTCGCAATTGTCTAGATTTAGCACTATTTGATACCGCGACTGCTGATTGACTTGCAAAATGATAAAATAAGAACATAAGGGCAATTTTATTAAAAACGAGTGACTAAAATGCTTATATTCGGGGCATAAATTATACACTTTTGAGTGCTTATATGTATGATAAATGGTCACAACATTTAAAGCAACCATAACTGATAAATTGCTCACTAGTAACAGTATGTTCACACAAGAAAGTAATATATATATATATATATATATATATATATACCACACAATATATATAACCAGGATATCACATAGCTCTCGAGTGTATCCAATCTTATCGATCCCCCATCATCGGATTGTACTCTTAATTAAAGTCTTAATCGATCAGTATCTTCAATTAAAGACAACTTATCAATCTCTTAGTTTATGAACTAATATACCTAACACTCTGAAATCATTAATTATCTTTCTAGTAAACAAAAATCTTGATACTCGAATCAACTAAGGAAATTCCAACCGTCATCCCCATAGCCGGACCACGACCTGCTATAGATGACAAATCGATTCTGTTCGGTGGTATAGGCAAAGTTTGTCCCCAAAATATGAAGTTGATGACTCCAGCCTCCATTAATGCCCAATCTAAGTTCCAAAACTACCCCAAACCTTATCTTCCACCTCGAAAACTTACAGGTTTATGATCCTAGTTTATTCCTAAAGGATTTAACATCAATCAAACATGATTACTTGTTCAATACCATTAATCTTCACATTAAACAAAATTATAATATTTAACACGCAATGGAATCCTAATAACACGTGATTTTAGATCTAAACCTTACAGTAACATGGGGATTCAATTAACATCAAAATTCAATCTTACACATGAGTTTTAAACACATAATCATATTCCAGAACAATTCAATTTAAGGTTTCTCTTTAAAAAGCTTATGTCTTTTAAATTAAAATTAATTAACACTCATCCCAATTAATCCATTAATAAAACATGATTAAGATATCAGATTCCAATCCTAAACATGCATGTATATCCCACAAAAACCTATGCAACATGAATTATATATATAAATTACGGATTTTATATACGATAAATAAATATATTTCTTTCCTGACCCTTGTTCTTCCTCACCCAAAAGTCTCCTTAAGCTCTGCCAAAGGTTTAAGGCTGCTAGGGTTTGTGTCTCTTATGAACAGTATTTGATTAGTGAGGTTTAACTTTCCTAATTATTTCTTAAACATGTTGGTCTATATTAGGATTAATATTGGACCTTGAAATGAGAAAAAAATATTACCAAAACTAGTCCAAAACTTAGCCCAATGGTATACCTACCCGTGGCCAAAAGTAAAATGATAAAAACACATATTCGGGTCTCCGTATCACTCTAGAGTCTGATCTAAATGATATTATCTCATAACTCATGGTAATACCTCACAACGTAAAATAAAACACACCCTTATTTATTTTACGAGTAACTGTATATAATTCAAGCTTACTTACTTAATTACTCCAATTAATTAAATATAACATGCGGTGAAAATAAATCACATAACATGGAAATTTAATCAACGTCTACATATTCATTTTTATTATTACCAATACACTCAGTAATAAATTAATCCATTTTTATTAATTTACTAGCTTGCAGGCCACGCATTGCGTGGCCGTAAAAAGATACTTGTTGGAGACTCTAATTGTTAAAGAGAATGTAGTTAAGGAATGTTGAAAACATATTTAACATAGTAGAATGATATTTTGATGGTGGATAATGTTCCTGAATATCTTAATGTTATTTTAAATAATTGAAAATTAATATTAGACCAACATATAAAAACTGTTATGAAATAGATTGTTATGTTTAAAAGTTTCATAGAAAACAGTGTAAAATAACCGAACAACTTTCAAGATGAACTCATCAAATATATTACAAAATCTTAATATGTAACATTAAACATTTTATACAATATATATCACGTTATAAATATATACAAAACATACTTCAACAAACCTAATAAGCATAATATATTAATATCTATAGCTGGGAAATTATAAGTGAAATATAGTGCACTACTAATGCATGAAGCAAAAATACAAATTAAGATACTCACGGAAGCATTTTAAGACATCACACCCCAAAAATTCATACACGAAAAGAATTTCCATTAGAACCTTTATTCAAATAGCTAAAGTATTCATTCAACTTGAAAACACCTCCGTAAACCCCTTCATCCAAATGCATGACTACAAAAAATAAAAAATAAAAAATATTTGAGAGATAATAAAATACACTAACACACTTAATATTTGAGAGATAACATTCAATATGAGGATATAATTTTTCTTTACTACTCAAACAATTTTTTTGACTTTTTATGACTTCACTTAAAATGCCAACATTACATATTGGATATTAGGGGTGGAAATTCATGTATTTGGGTCGTGTTTCGGGCCGACACTATACGACAAGGGTTTTTCAAACACGAACACGACACGGATTCATATTTTTTTAGTTGACACTAACACGACCCAAATAAAAATGACATAACATGACACGACACAACACGAATAACACGATTTCTTAAAATTTCACGCTAAATTAAACATAAATAGACACGAAAACCCGAATAAAAATACAATTAACATGACAAGATATGATAACACGACTCATAATTTTGACACGAACACGACACGAACACAAAATATCGTGTCAATTTCGAGTCAATTTTGTGTCGTTCCGGGTCGTGTTTTTGTGTCATTTCTAAAATTGCCACCCCTATTGGATATAGCCAAAATGTGCATTATCCAAAATTTCACCTTCTGTAAAATGGTAAAAATAAATCACGAAGTAATGATAAATAAAACTTGGTAGTGACACATGAAATTTTGTATTTGATCATGAACATAAATATTATAAGAGGTAGAAAGCAGTGTTATTAATATGCACACTACTATGAAATAAGGAATGGAATACCTAAAATTTAATATAATATGAACTTCAAACCTGGTTCATCAAAATCTTCACATATAGTGATATTATCAAGAAACTTAAGTTATTTGACAAGTTCATTATAACATGATGAGAGACTATAGAGAAATGGCAAAGGTCCATCTCTAATAAAACAAATACAATTAAGTGAACCCATTAAAAGAAAGTTATGAAATTGGTTGTGATTCTAGGTTCTACAGAGTTCCTGTATCTAAATGTTTTTAATATTATCACATTTGAAGATTTTTCCTTCGATTAAAACATCAGGATTTCAGTTTAAACAGTCATGTTGGAGAAGAAAATAATATAATGAAAAGTTCAAATAGCCAATATACAGAATATCTCCAACAAAAAATAAAATTAGAGAAATAAAAAATATAAAACTTATTATGGATTTAAGTGTCTCACTCTTTACCCTTCATTTTTCTCTCAAGCAGATTCGTATTGTAGAAATTGCAGCAAAAGAAAGTATTATATTGAGTAATCTGTTATGTCACTTATATTTATCAAAGACAAAGGCAATGCAGAAAGAGAGAAAAAGTGTGGGAGGGATATTTACCTGGTGCCATCGAATACTTAAAAGAAGTAGAAAGTAGCAGAGATTCAACAACATGAATAACCAACATCACAACCTGTAGACCCCGACTCCATCGCCGATTCCTCGTCTGTTCATTTTTTAATAAGGGGAAGAATACAGAAGACAACAATAGAGATGTAGAGACAAAAATTAAATGGGTTCATATTAATTACAATTGGCATGCATAAAGTTACCTAGGTTAGAGGAATAGAGTCATTTGGGGAGGATAATAGACTATATGATACCCTCTAACACATAAATGGACATCATCACATGTTTGAAATCTAGAAGGACTCGAGAGAGAGGGAGGGAGATGAAAAATGAAATGACCATATATAATTAGAAGAGAGAGGCAATGGTATGCCACGTGGATTAGCATTAATTAACATTAACCTCTATACTACTACTACCGTATTAGAGGTGTAATAAGGATTATTTGAATTCGTAACGAATTTTTACATTAGTGAGAGATTAGAAGAGTAACACAAGTTGAGGAAAGTTTAAAGAGAACAGAGATATGTGTTAGCTATTGAAAACACCATGGGTTTTCTAAGAGCACTCGAAGAGTTGCTCCCCACCACGTCTTGCATTATTATTGAATCTCAATGTACGATCACTTGTAAGCATATTGTGTAGTTATTGTTATACGTTTATGGTGTCCTTAACAACAACCTAAAGAAATTGGAGCAATAGTATCACTAACTAAAGAAAATATAGAAATAATTTCACTTATAAATTTCTAAAAAATAATGAATTTGAAGAATAATAAATTCGTATTTTGGGTGACATTTATCAGCGAAAAAAGAAAATAAGAGAGATAAATTGTTAACACTAAATGTATTATCAAAGGATTATATTTTTATTTCTAGGCATAATTGTTGTGTTAAGCAAACTTCTATTCGGTTCGGAGTGAAAAAATTTCACCGCAATGAAAATGAAAATTGTGAAATATATTTTTTTTTCCTATTTGGGGTTAAAATTTGTTAGGTTCCTTTTCTCGAAGATGTAATATGTGCACTTATTCATAATTTGAAACAAAAAAATAAAAAATTAATTTCAAATATTTGAAAATACATTTTACAATTTTACATTTCGTTACAGATAAAAATATTTCACCCCAAACAGTAACTAAAGACTGGTATTAAAGCATTTTCTTTTAAATATAATAAACTTCTTGAACTCTACTAGAAGAAAGTATTTAATAATGAATCACATTTTCATAGAACCAAATGTTAAAGAAAAAATCAATGTATTTTGATTCAAAAGTACTTTTGGAGTGAACAATGAGTTGGCAGTATAAATAAATGAAAACAATTATTCTTTTAAACTAATAAAAAATATTTTTAGAAAGGAAAGTAAGATATTGTAGTATAAGAAATTAAAACTTTTTATTAAAAAAATTGTGAAAATAATGGTAGAAAGGAACTCTAATTTGTATAAACCCAACATAAAATTAATCAGATAGCAAAGAGAAGCCATTAAAAATAAGTAGTGAAAACTACCTTGTAAATCCAATAAACGACCCCTTTTTTTATCCTAAATCAAACTAGTTTAATAAAAAACTTAAAAGATTTATGATCAAAGCAGCTAATATGTAAGGAACCTTGTTGTAGGTAGTCACAAAATAACTTTTAACTCGCATAAAAGACAAAGATATGAAGATAGTTTCTCATATGTAAAGGACTGGATCATGTTTTGATTTCACTACTAAAAATGTGAAGATAAAATAAAGATATGAGAATAGGGAGGACCAACTTTAACAGCTTACTTCGAAGAATATTGAAAGGTTTATATATGGTTCATGAAAGTGCTAAAAGACATACATGTAAAAATTGAATTAAGGTAAAATTATTAGTTTATGTACCAATGTTAATGATCCTTGGGAGTTTAGGAAATTTGAAAATGGATATGATGTAAAATGAGCTATCATTTATAAACATATATATGGGAGATTGATTATCTTTATTCATTAATAAGGACATCGTTTGTAGAGACCAAATACATCATCATTTAATAAGAACATTTATGAAGTGTACACGTGTCAATGTGTGGGCGCGAAAAAATATTTTGGTTGTGTTGTGATGTCAACTTTAGTTATATACTACAATTTTCGCAATTAGTAAATACTAGAAAATATGATGTATTATAATCTACCCCCTAATAAAGGAATTTATACTCGAAATTTATTATGCATTTGACGAGAAGAGCTCCAGATACTTTTCTCTCATGTCATCCTCCCCCTCCCACATCGACTCATCCTTGTTGTGATTCATCCACTTGATACACACTAAATGAATCACCTTGGAACTGAGAGTTTGTTAAAGATAGCATCCAACTTCTCCTCATAAGTCACATTGAGATGAAGCTTTATCTCATCGAGATTAATGTGAAGATATGCTAAAATGTCTCTAAGGAACCTCCGTAACATGAAGACATGAAAAACATTGTGCACATGCTGAAAATAATCTGAAAACACTAAACAATAAGCAATCGGTCTGATACGGTCAATGATGGTGAATAGCCCCACGTACCAAAGATTTAACTTCCATTTCTTCTCAAATTCATCACCCCTTTGTGGGAGACACCCTAAGCAACACCTGGTGTAATGACCCAACTTTTATATATAATTGTTTTTTTTACAATTGCGTCTTACTTATTATCTAATAATGTTATATTATTACATATGTAATATTATAGGTTATGAATATGACAAAGCCTATTTCTAAATTTGAAGAATCAACTGTAAAGTGGGAAAAATTGATGTTTTATGGAACATCCTAAGCTAAATGATAAGTTTGGGGTCAGAAATGTAATTTTATGAATCTTTACGGACTTTGTTTTGATTAAGAAAGTTTTAGGGACCAAAATGAAAAATAAAAAGGGTCCTTTTTGTAAATAAAATATTTTAAGGACATCTAAGAAATATTGAAAATATATAGTGTAAAATTACCAAAATGCCCTTCATGTGTAACATGACCATTATACCCCTAACACCTTTCCACCTCATGCTTGACATCTCGTGCTAACACGTGTCGTCGATATAGCAAAAGCTAAAAACACATGTCACTGCTCGGTGAAATAAGGATGCAAGACCCTTCCATTACGCGACACGTCAATGCTGACTTGCCGTTCCAAAAGCTTAGTCACCTAGACACGTGTCAACGCCGTGTTATCTTTGGGAAACTATAAATATAGCCTTTAGGATCATTTAAACTCATACCATTTCCTCGATAATTCTAGTAAGAAAGAGTGATATCTCAAGAAGGAGCTCTGTAAGTTTAAGAAGAAGTTTCGTCTTAGTGATCCAAGACTTGATACTAGTAGTTTCGAACTTCTGTTTTATGTGAATACTCTGACATTCCTTGTGTATTTTGATTATATGATATTATGCAAACTATATTTTGTGAATTGCTTTTATTCTCAAAATTCATGTGATACCGATGATTGATTCATTTGTGATATGTTTATATTTGTCCATATAAACATACCGATTAAAATGATTATTGAAAATGATATTAAATATTGAAAATATGATTAGGCCTAAGGGACCTCTTTACTGACTGACCTTCCCAGCTAGGTTATCGCTGGTGTACCCTAAATAAGGTATTGTGACAAACTAATTCGATTGACCCTCAACTACCGGGGTATAAAACGGTAGAAGAATACGGTATTAGAGTGTACTTGGCCATTAAAATGATATGATTGAAAGAAAAAGATATCACATTTGATTTGTTGCATTCTTCTTATTCCGAGCTATCCAATTGTGATATATATATATATATATATATACACTATAATTTCAAAATATATATCTATCTACTGCAAATTCCTATCCATATATGTATACGACTTCTCTGTTCACTTGAATAGGTATCTATTTTCTGAAAACCTTGGAATGCCAGGAGATTAAATCTTATTCAGCTTTTAGCTGATGTTGTATAAATAACCCTTTTTTTAGGTTATAGTTAGAGATGAGGATGGATATGTGAAGATTGAATTGAAGATTATATTTTGAGATTTGTTGTGTGTCTAGATGCTAGTGTAGAATGAGATGTTTGTGGATTTATTTCTCTTTAAGTGATTCTGGCACGACTTGTAATATAATTTATTTATCTATGAGAATAAGAGGTTATGTTTTAGAAGCTCTGATGATGTTTTATCTTTTCAGCTAGTTACAACTCATAACCATGTGAATGTATTTTCGTTGCATTTATTTTAAGAAAAATTTTTAGGCCAGAATATAGAATGCCTTGGTGGAATGTCAAGACACTCGTTCCCTACTACTATTGGGTTGGGGTCGTGACACCTGGTCTCCAACAACAAACTTTAGATGTCTCATTTGCATATCTGCGTGACTCTTCTGTTGACTCTGTATGGTCTTCATCCTATATTTAATACGTTCCACCTTCTATGAGGTGTCCTAAACAAACTCGATTTCGAGAAACTTGTTCACCCCTGCCTCTCTATAATAAGTTGGTGAACAACAAAACCGATAATATAAGCCCTCGAATGGCTCCATGATAATAGTAGATTTGATAACTGTTGTTGTAAGCAAACTCAACTAATGGTAAATATTGTTCCCACCTGTAACACTCCGTATTTTTAATGATTTTAATTATGGGATTATATATTTGTTGATGAGAATTATATTCAATATTACTTAGTGAATAAATTAATATGTGATTATAAATTTATTTAAAATTTTCGCAAGTGAGAAATACGAAAATTAAGATATTTAAGTCGGGACGCGCGTGTCAGTCATGTTGGGACTCTATTTAATGAGATAACATGTAATTAAACTTTTTAAGTTATCCAAATGGTCATTTAGAGTGCACCATTAAGTCCTAACGGTTTGAAATAGTCGAGAAAGTCTACCCAAGGGTTTAGTTTGGGTCCCGGGGTACTTTTATGCCAAATTGGAACCCCATAGGGGTATTTTGGTCATTTATAATTTTGAGGTAGTTAAAGCTATGAAAATTGGAGAGTTATTATATCTGATTGGGTTAGAATGTGAGAAACTGTAGAGAGGCCATAGGAGGAAGAGGAGAGGAGACCCCAAGGCTAAACCATACCATTCTTACACCAAGATAACCATCGTTGCATAGATCGGGAGGAGAGAAGAACATCCATAACCATCTTCTTCAACAAATCAGACCTACACGCGGATGAAAGTTTTTAAACTTGCTAATTTTTAAGCATATTACATATCTATGTTAGATTAGGATGGCTTTTATATAAACACCACATATCTTGGCTTAATTTGGAGATTATGAAAAATGTTCTTAGTTAGGTCTTGCATGTAGATTTGATTTTTATATGTTGGGAAACGAAATCAGATTATAGAGAAATATAATGGTCTAATAAATATGGACTTGTTGGTGAATGAACAAGAAAGAACATAAAATTTGGGTTTTTATTGATAATTATGGAATAATTGATTCTTGGGACAAATCTTGAATGTTTTAATGATGTTCTTACTTTAGGAATTGTCCCTATAAGTGTATTTAATGTTGGGAACCTTAGATTTAAGTTTGGAGAAGAATTATGGGTTTTTTGGGAGAATTAAAATGGTGAAAAATGAAGTTTCTAAAGGAAGGGGACGAACTGGGTTAATCTCGTTCGAACGACATGAGGAAGTCATCCGAACGACATTGTTCGAACAAGATTACCAACGAGATATCAAACAAGAATTCAGAGTTAACTTTGTTCAAAGTCCATTCAAGGTTTGTTCGAACGATCTCATTCGAATGACTTTAGTAACGATATTTCAGAGTTCATTTTCATTCGAACGAGATTTTAGACTCGTTCGAACGAGATTTCAAAAAAAGGGAAATTTTATTTGGATGGGTTTCAAACTTGGTGATGTAGTTAATTCATGAGAGAGAGAGACACCTATGATAGTTTCAGGTATATATTGTTAGTGGAAGATTTGGGTTAACTACTATAAAAGTTTCTGAAGGTTGTGAACTACACTTTGTAAGACACGATAGAGAGAATAATCGTAAGTTAAAGAATATCGTGAGTAGTAGAGAGAAATATAATACACATGAATTTGTATTCGAATTGTGTGTATACCTGGTGATTATGATAGGTTGTGTGAATACCTATAGTATGATTTCTTATGTGTATAGACACACCTACGATAGTTTCTTTGAGGGGAGGTTTTCGTTTCGTGGACAGTCTTATCCTGATGAGCCCATTTGGGGGGATTTTAATTATACCCAGAACATAGGACCTTGGATACGTGCAATCTGAGAGTATGATAGTTTTGAAAGTTGATTGGGAGTGTAGGTATGTGCGTGACCCATTTGTCTAGCTACTGTGTTCGTCTCCAAAGTGAAAAGTCGTGCGACTGTGTGATAAGTGATTAACTCGCAATTTTCAATTAAACCTTATTTAATTAGAGTATATTAGAAACAACCCCGAAACAAACCACTACGTGTGTGCGTGTGTCAAACCATAAATAAAGCATGCGACACAAATTTAAGGAAACATCCCCACAGGGCAAAACCTTTTATTTCACTATAATAAGTAAATCACAACTTAAACGGATTACAATGAAATACAGTGACACATGAATACCCGCAAGCATCGATCGGTGTCGTCAGCAATGAATCCACACGAAGCGAACCCACATGAACCTCAATCCAATCAACAAAGGAATAACTGCAACACTCCTTAATGGCACGCAACCATAAAACTTTGTAGAGACTGTCTCAGCAATAACACGCAGTCCTCGGTTGCAAAGATCTCCCCACAAAGATGAACAAAAACAAAGTTTTGTTCTAGCGTTTCAAAAAGGATTCACAAAGATATGAAAATGATATGTGAATCAAAACATGAGTATTGGGAACTCAAAAATATGAAGACTTGAAGTGATAGAACTCTCAAAAACATCTTTGCAAGTCTTATAAAATACACGACCGAAATAGGTATATTTATAGGAAAGTTGAGTTGGTGGAACAAAATCTAACGTAACTGTTCGAGATTATCAAGACCGGATCTTTCCGATTTTAATGCCGGATCGGTCCGGTGTGGATCGGTCCGGTGCGGATCGGTTCATTTTTTAAAAAGGCTACTTCGGTTTGGCTTCGATTCGGGGTATACTATTTCTGATGCAAATAGGATCGGTCCGATTTGGATGCGGATCAGTCCAGTGGCGGATACCAGATCGGTCCGGTTATCCAGAAAAATCTTAACAAGTTCATGACGCTTTGATATTCGGATCCGTTGATGTAGATGCGATCTTAAATTTCTTTAACGGTGTAACGACGTATGACATACATATTGATAATGGACAAAAATTTCCTTGCAAATCTCCCCCTATGTTTATGCTAGTACATACATAAAAAATATCCGAATTATCAAATATCAAAATGCCTATACAAATCTACCCTTCCGTGAACCCAAAACTGGAAAGATACAAATGAATAAGTCTTCATCGATTGCTCTCCAAATCTTTAAAACTTCTCAAAGATTTTCTCATCAAGGTGTGCAATATATGATCATCAATGTAGTACCTACACACATGAGATAAAGCAAATACCAAGTGACATATCAAGTTTGAAATGAGATAAACTTAGATACCAATTTATGATAAAAACATAAGTTAAATCTCAAAAACTCAATCTTAAAAACTCCCCCAAAATTCAAACTCCCCCATAATATGATGATTCTTTCTCCCCCTTTTTATGATGTCCCCAAATAGACCAATGAGAAGAATAAATCAAACAAGCAAAGACGGGGTGTCACGGTATACAAACAAAGGCATCAATCAAATGGCAAACGTGCTCTTGCCAGGAGATGCTAAAAAAATCTTCATAAACTATTTTTGATTTTTCAAAATTTTCATACAAAAAAATACCATTTGAAAAAATATGCTACAAAAATCACACCATGGATTAAAACTCAAACAACCAAGTCATGGAAATGGAATGAATGGGTGTGAACACATTTGATAGGTAAATCAACTCAATCAATCATATGTGCACGATGAATACGTGTCCCCCTAACGAATGAACATCAAAAGTATCCTTAGGTGTAAAGATTGTTGAATTTATATGACATCGTCTTATGCAAATCAACAAATCAAAGTCAAAATGATTTCCACCCCAATAACGTCCAAAACTATGGAGCGCATTTTCAAGCATTTCAAAGATGTGCAAACCCGTTTTAATTCTCCAACCAAACTCCCTCAAATATATTTTCTTTTAGAGGTAATCTAAATTCTCAAACTTTGGAGAATTGGTGTAAAAACCTAAATGGCCCATAATTTGACATGAATTTCTTTTTATTGCCTTTAAATTTTTTTAGGCTCTTTTAAACCTCTTTGGACCCCAGATAATAAAATTCCTCCATTTTTACGTCCTTTTTAAACGATGGCTTAGTATTCGCAAAGGTAAAATGAACCTTTCGCAGCCCTTCCCAATTTTCAAACAAAGCATACAAACTCACAAAATGGTTCTTATATGCACAATTTCCTTATCAAAATTTATCGCGCTTGGTTCGTTTTAAAGGACAGGATTGAAGTGAAAACACCCAACCAACATGTGATAAGACAAGCACAATAATCAAACAAATCCGTGCATGTGTGCAATAAAGGATAAAGTGAGTCAAACATGTAGGAAGTAGCACTTAATTACATCTCAATGACTCCAAACATTATAAAGCACATGAATGAATTGACCTATTGTCTCAAAACACTATCAAATAGTCACATGAAAATAACGGAATGATGTGATGACTTGGTCATCCTAAGTATTCATCCATAAACGGTGCAAACAAAACAAAAAAAAAATCTTTTTGGATTTTCTCAAAAATTTTATCAAAAGCAAAAAAATATACACAAATATGATACATACTAGGAATAGGCACATAATATCATCATGAAAAACATCCTATGCCAGTAATAAGTCAAACCTCAATAATTAGGAGCGGAGGGGTTTTCCAAAGGTGGCGACAACTTATGAAAAACCTCCATCAAATCTTGTGAAGTTTTGACTAAAAACTTAACTTGCTCACCTAGATGTGCAAACTCTCTCATGCAGTCTCCGGGAGCATGTAAAGTATCATGTGTGGGTGCATGTGTGCCAGAAACACGTGTAGAAGAAAAATGTGACACATAACCCAACTTAAAACAAAATTCCTTAAGGTGACCACTTCTCTTATAATGTGAACAAACATAAATAATACTAGGAACACCTTTCTCAAAAACTCTAGGACGCACTCTCCTAATAGGAATGGGACGTCTAGGTGGGTTAGGGAGAAACTTACGTGAATCTAACACTAAAGTGGGAATCGGCTCGGGTGCTAATTGGGAAGTAGAAGCATCGTCATGACTTATTCCTAAATTCTCACCTTTACCCTTAAGAACCACCTCCTCTTCAACCTTCTTAGGTGTGTTCACAAAATTGACTTTGACTTCTCGGGCACGTTCGAGATCACTCTCGAGTTGGGATACATGTGTCGCCAGACTAGACAATGTGTCGGTCAAATCACACTTCTCCTTTCTCAAAACCTCTTTCTCTCTCACCAAATCTAAAACCCGACGACCTAAATCTCGATTATACTTCTTTGTTTTTAAATTCTCGGTGTACAAATATCTAAAAGATTTTTGGAGTTCACTTTCATCTCCACTCTCACTTTCGCTTTCTTCCTCACTCGAAGAACACAAATTACTATCATCGCTCTCGTGTGCACTCTTGTGAGACAAATTAGGTGTGTTCACATGACTAGAAAAAGCGACAACCTTCCCATATGCTAAACTTTTATCAGACTCATCTCCCTCATCATCACTAAGTGTGGCAGGCATGTCTACTTTCTTCCCTTTCTTTCTAAGCCACGTAGGACACTCAAACGACTTATGCCCCTTACCCCCACATTCAAAACATGTGATGTTCTCAAAATCTTCCTCACACTCCTCATCGGAGTCATTCTCTTTTTCCCTCTCACCACTTTCTTTGGCCTTTCCTTTCTTTTTATTTTTCTCAAAAAAATTCTTTTTATTGGAAGAATTATTTTTGTTCATGTCGAGAATTTTTTTAAAATTTTTTGCAAACAAGGACATATCATTAAAATCAAAATCTCCCTCAGAATCGGACTCACCAAATTTTTCTTTTTTTTTCTTAAAATGATTCTTTAAAGAAATGCCATTATCCTTAGCCTTAATGGTTTTGGGAAACATTTCAATCTCATAGGTTTGAAGATCTCCTACAAGTTCTTCCAACTTAAGTGATTTCAAATTTCCCAAAGAGTTCAAAACAGGTACTTTAGGAATAAAGCGTTTAGGGAGAGATCTCAAAATATTTTTAACGACACGCGTGTTATTGAAAAGCGCGACGAGCGCGGGGCGGTGTGTGATATCAAAATAAAAATTAATTATTATATTCGCAAGATTCCAATATTAAGCTATATTCAATTTGAGTCTATTTTGGAACAAACAAAATACAACCCATAAACAAAAAATAGATATTTAATTGAACACGGTATTTCAATTAAATCCTAAAAACATGCATCTAGATGATATATCAAATAAATATAAAGCGCATGTGACACAAGATATCCGGAAAAATCCTCGCAGGGTAAAACCATATTATTTTCAGTATAATTTGTAAAGAACGGTTTACACGGATTATAAAGAAAATAAATGTGACATACGAAAATACCCGCAGGTGTCGGTTTCGATGTTGTCAGCTGGAATCTCCCGCAAGAATTCCAGATGGTCAGCAATGGAGAAGATACCGGATTCTCCACAAAATCACTCCTTGAGAGTAGAAAATACCTCTGGAAGGTTTATGATGTATATCTCTTGTGGGTATCTTGTGTGCATCAAATGGGGGAGGGAAGAACACATTTATAGGGAGGATAAAGACTCATAAAAACATCTTGAGGAAGACAAGGAAAAGCATGGCCGGAGTTCCCTCAAAATGTTGTCAAAAGTGGTCCAAAAGTGGTGCAAGTGGAGACAAGATTATGGCACAAAAATTCTGCCAGCCATAGGGGAGCCGAACCAGTTCGGGGTCCTTACGAACCGGTTCTCCCCCCCAAACCGGTTCGGGCTGGGTTTGAGGAAAACTTCTGGCCCAAAGGTTTAAACAGTTAGAATATATTCTGGATTTTTAAAGTGTTTTTCTCCAATTTCAAAAGGCCATAACTTCTTCATCGTAGCTCGGAATGAGGTGCCGTTTCTTCCAGTATCTTCGTTGCGGAAAGATCTTCAACTTTCCAGTTGACCGGTCCTCCGGACAGTGGCTGTACAATTACAAAAATGCCCTTGAACATCTCTATCAAGCCCTTTTTACACAGTTTTGATTTCACTTCCGTACCACATGTGTAAATCCCCTAAACTCGAGGAATGTGAAATCATTGAGGCATATGTAGGACACTTGATAAATGCATGATTCTTGAAATTCATATTGAGGTTGTCAAATGTGATCGTGAACAAACGAGCCTTTTGTAGCGGCGTACGACATACGCAAATTAAACATTTCAGACATGATAAATTTTTCCTTACAAATCTCCCCCTATGTTTATGCCGGTACATACACAAAAAATTCGAATTATGCAAAACTCCCAAAAATAAATCTCCCCAAACAAATGACATATACAATAATATCCCCATTAAACCTTCAAACTGAGAATACTAATCGACATGTCAACAAACAAACATCAGCAGCTTCAAATCTTCAACTCATTCAGAAACTCCCAAAGCTTTTCTCATCGGGGTGTGTAATCCAATAGATATCAACTTTGTACCTACACACATGAGCAAAAGCAAATACCCGTGACACGCAACAGTTTGATTTATAATGATATGCAAAATCAAATATCCATTAAGTTTCAGCAAATCGTAGATAAATCAAAATAAACTTTTCTCTCCTTGCATTTTCTCCCCCATAATTCATTCTCCCCCTCTTTATGATGTCTCCAAATAGACAGATATGAGAAGCATAAATATGGTAAATGTCACAAAAAATGTACGTCTTTTTCTTTTAATTTTTCAATTTTTTTTGAATTTTTCAAAGAATCAAAGAATGTTCTATTTTTGAATTTTTCAAAAAAAAAATATACAAAAATTATACAAAACGAAATCACATCGTGAAAGAACACAAAAACAACCAAGTCGGTGATAACGTAAATGTAGGGGTGTGAACACATTCGATAGGTAGATAAACTCAATCAGTTATATGTGCACGATGCATACGTGTACTCCTAACGAATGAGCATAAAAAATATCCTTTGGTGTAAAGTTGTTGAATTTAGATGACATCGTCTTAATCAAATCAACAAATCAAAGTAAAAGTGATTTCCACACCAATAACGTCCAAAACTATTTAGCTTTTTTTCAAGATCTTCAAGGACGTGCAAACCCATTTAAATTTTCCAACCAAAGTCCCTCAGATATGTATATTTTTAGAGGTAATAAACTAAATTCTCAAACTTTGGAGAATTAATGGTGAAACCTATTGACCCATATTTGGCATGTATTTCTTTTTATTGCCTTTAAATTTTTTCGATCTTTTTTAACCTCCTTCGACCCCGGATAATAAAATTCCTCAATTTTTTAGGTCCTTTTAAACGATGGCTTTTTCACAAAGGATAGATATTTACCTTTTGCATCCCCTCCCCGTTATAAAAAATCACACAGTCTCACCAAAACGATTTTTACATGCACACCTTTGGATCAAGTTTTATCACACTTGGTTCGTTTTAAGGACAGGATTGAAGTGAAAACACCCAACCAACATGTGATAAGACAAGAACAATAATAAAAAAAATCCGTGCATGTGTACAATAAAGGAAATCATGAGTCAAACATGTAGGAAGTAACACTTAATTACATCTTAATGACTCCAAACATTATAAAGCACAAATATGACAAGATATATTGTCTCAATACACTATCAAATAGTCACATGAATAAATGGAATGAAATTTATGACTTGGAAATCTTAAATTCTCATTCATAAAAGGTGCAAAACAAAATACAAAAATCTTTTTGGTTTTTCAAATAATTTTATCAAAATAAAATCTTTTTGTATTTTTTTAAAAAATTTATGCACAAATTATATGTCATAACGCTAGCAAATATACATATCATGAATCGAAAAATAGAGTAAGACAAACATGCGAACACAATCATCTATATGATATAGAAAGAGAAGAATCATGTGCAAGTAAACGCGAGTCGTGAACAAAAAGACCATTAGCCTTTAAATCTGATTTCCTAACCCAACTCGATGTGTAACGAGGTGTGGGGGAATTAGGAAATGGTGTGGCTTTCTCTTTAAACTTCCTAGGTCCATTCAAAAGATTGTAACAGAAATGCCAAAGATGACCTTGCTTACCGCAATGTGTGCAAGTGTAAACTGGGTGGTGAATGTTACCAAATGGTGGTCTTCTCCTCAAATTCCTAGGTGGTACTTTCTGAAATTGCCTAGGTGTCTCTCTCCTAATGTTCCCAGGAGGATCTCTCACGATGTTCCTATGGGGATCTTTCCTAACAAACTTAGGTGCCACTTTCTCAACAATCATAGGAGGCTCTCTCACATCTGTGGGAATGAGTGTAACATGTTTTTCAAAACCAATCCCATCCTTTTTAATCTCGACAGTGCCTAAAATATTATCAAATTTTTCAGACCTAGACTCAAAATCAAATTTCACCTTACTCGAATCTCTCAAACTTTCCTCAAGTTCACCTATCCTAGATTCAAGTAACCGCCTAGAGTCTTCAACCTCAAGAAGTTCCTTTTTCATAGCTTCCATCACACCTCGAAGATCATCTCTCTCACCCTCGACATATTCCAGTTTCTCTCTCAAAATTTTCTCTCGTTCCCTAAGATCTTCAACTAAAACAACATTATCATTTTTTAGGGGACGCTTTTGTAACTAGGCTTTTAATTTTAAATTTTCCTTCTTTGTTTTCAAAGTTTCAGCATAAAGTTTTTTGAAAGAAGATTGCAAGTCACGCTCAGCTACACATTCACCCTCACTTCCATCACCCTCACTAACATCACTAATCATACGGGTTGGAACCTCTCGCCTAGAAGCATAAAAGATTTCTTCTTTCGAATCACAATCACTAAGGGTAGACACACGAGAAATCGATTTATTCAAGGATTTCTTTAAATTTGTGGTGCACTCATCCAATGTGTGACCAACACCCTCACAACAAGGACACCTCTCAGAGTCGTTTTCAATAGAGGATATAAAACAAGAGTTCGTGTGAATACCCCAATTAATTTTCTCAAAAATTTGACATCGAAGATCATCAAAAACATCAAAAACCATTTTTGTGCAAAATTAGGATCGAAACACAATAACATATTTTTAAATCAATATCACACAAAAAATGCGGAAAATAGGAATACGCGATAAATTAGCGCAACCCGCTCTGGTACCAATTTGAAAACGTGAGTAGACAAATTGTATCAGAAAGTAAATCCTCGAAAAATCAGGATCACGCGATAAATTAGCGTAACCCACTCTGATACCAAACTGAAAAGCGCAACGAGCACGGGGCGGTGTGTGATATCGAAATAAAAATTAATTATTATATTCGCAAGATTCTAATATTAAACCATATTCAATTTGAGTCTATTTTGGAACAAACAAAATACAACCCATAAACATAAAAAACAGATATTTAATTGAACACGGTATTTCAATTAAATCCTAAAAACATGCATCTAGATGATATATCAAATAAATATAAAGCGCATGTGACACAAGATATCAGGAAAAATCCTCGCAGGGCAAAACCATATTATTTTCAGTATAATTTGTAAAGAACGGTTTACACGGATTATAAAGAAAATAAATATGACATATGAAAATACCCGCAAGTGTCGGTTCCGATGTCGTCGGTTGGAATCTCCCACAAGAATTCCAGATGGTCAGCAATGGAGAAGATACCGGCTTCTCCACAAAATTACTCCTTGAGAGTAGAAAATACCTCTTGAAGATTTATGATGTATATCTCTTGTGTGTATCTTGTGTGCATTAAATGGGAGAGGGAAGAGAACATTTATAGGGAGGATAAAGACTCATAAAAACAGCTTGAGGAAGACAAGGAAAAGCATGGCCTGGGTTCCCTCAAAATGTTGTCAAAAGTGGTGCAAGTGGAGACAACATTATAACACAAAAATTATGTTAGCCACAGGGGACCCGGACCGGTTCGGGGTCCCAGCGAACCAGTTCGCCCCCCGAACCGGTTTGCTCCCCCGAACCGGTCCGGGCTAGGTTCGGGGAAAACTTCTGGCCCAAAGGTTTAAACACTTAGAATATATTCTGGATTTTTAAAGTGTTTTTCTCCAATTTAAAAAGGCCATAACTTCTTCACCGTAGCTCGGAATGAGGTGCCATTTCTTCTAGTATCTTCGTTGCGGCAAGATCTTCAACTTTCCAGTTGACTGGTCCTCCGGACGGTGGCTGTACAATTACAAAAATGCCCTTGAACATCCCTATCAAGCCCTTTTTACACAGTTTTGATTTCACTTTCGTACCACATGCGTAAATCCCCTAAACTCGAGGAACGTGAAATCGTTGAGGCATATGTAGGACACTTGATAAATGCATGATTCTCGAAATTCGGATTGAGGTCGTCAAATGTGATCATGAACAGACGAGCCTTTTGTAGAGGCGTACAACATACACAAATTAAACATTTTGGACATGATAAATTTGTTTTTACAGTTATCAATCACCTCACCTAAATTAAAACTTGTGTTAATAATGTTCGACAAACTTGCATAAAAATCATCAAAGCATTCGGACTCAGACATGGTGATAGTCTCAAATTGGGTGGCCAAATTTTGTAATTTAGATTCTTTAACAGCGTTCGTACCCTCATGTGTCAATTTCAAAACATCCCACGCCTATTTAGACGTGGTGCACGTCATAATTCGGCGAAACTCATCAGGAGAGATAACTCCAGAAATAGCACTCAGACCACGGGAATTAAAATTAGATAATTTATAATCATCTTCAGTCCAGGCTGACACGAGTTTTAAAGTGGTGATGTTATTAACAGTGATCGTGGGAGGAGTCCAACCATTTTCGCAAAGTAACTAAACACGCTCATCAATAGATTTTAAAATCGATTTCATACGAGCTTTCCAGTAGGCATAATTAGACCCATAAAAATAGGCATCTGATTATATAAGTGATCCATAGGAAAAATTGCGATTTAAAAAAAATCAATATCACACAAATTTTGCGAAAAATTGGAATACGCAATAAATTAGCGCAACCTGCTTTGATACTAATTTAAAAAGTCGTGCGACTGTGTGATAATTGATTAACTCGCAATTTTAAATTAAACCTTATTTAATTAGATTCTATTAGAAACCACCCCTAAACAAACCACTACGTGTGTGCGTGTGCCAAACCATAAATAAAGCATACGACGCAAATTTAAGGAAAAATCCCCGTAGGGCAAAACCTTTTATTTCACTATAATATGTAAATCACAACTTACATGGATTATAATGAAATATAGTGACACACGAATACCCGCAAGCGTAGGTCGGTGTCGTCAGCAATGAATCCACACACAGCGAACCCACATGAACCTCAGTCCAATCAATAAAGGAAGAACTGCAGCACTCCTTAATGGAACGCAACCATAAAACTTCGTAGAGACTCTCTCAGAAATAACACGCAGTCCTCGGTTGCAAAGATCTCCCCACAAAGATGAACAAAAACAAAGTTGTGTTCTAGAGTTTCAAAAAGGATTCACAAAGATATGGCAATGATATGTGAATCAAAACATGAGTTTTGGGAGCTCAAAAATATGAAGACTTGAAGTGATAGAACTCTCAAAAACGTCTTTGCAAGTCTTAAAAAATACACCACCGAAATAGGTATATTTATAGGAAAGTTGAGTTGGTGAAACAAAATCTCACGGAACTGTTCGAGATTATCAAGACCGGATCGGTCCGGTGCAGATTGGTTCATTTTTTAAAAAGGCTACTTCGGTTTGGCTTTGATCAGGGGTATAATGTTTCTGATGCAAATTGGATCGGTCTGATTTGGATGCGGATCGGTCCAGTGGCAGATCTGTTCATTTTTAAATTGATCGGATCGGTCCGATTATCCAGAAAAACCTTACCAAGTTCATGACACTTTGATATTTGGATCCGTTGATGTAGATGCGATATTGAATTTCTTTAACGGTGTAACGACATATGACATACATATTGATAATGGAAAAAAATGTCCTTACATAAAATTTATGTGATTTATATTTATGGTTCGAGAGAGATACCGAGCCAGTTGTCCTTCTTTAGTATGAGATGTACCGAGACTTGATAGCAGAGTATGAATGCACCGCAGCTGAGCCTAAGGGTGCCGTTTTAGTATATATATGATAGTGTGATGATACAGATACTTGTGTTACATTCTACTGTTTAGACTTACTAGATAATAAAGATATAGAAATTTGAACTAATCTAAGTTGTGAACCCTTAGCTATTAAATGAGAAATTACTACTTGAGTTGAAAGATATAGAAATACATAATAATGTATTACATGGGTCATACAGGTATATACATTGCAGGATAGCTTAGAAGTCTTATAACTACAAACTAATTAGGTGTGACAATGTTAACTAACATGAGTTAGAGGTACGTTAGGCGTGCACAATAGTTGAGAGGTGAGAATATCAAGTGAGAGCTAAAAATCTAACTTGTGTATAGTATTTTCTTTTCATCATTTTAAATACTTACGAAATTCTTTCAAACCATTTTACACACGGGCTCTGAAACATTTCTTGATAATATATTTTCCTATGTATATTATTGTAGGTGTCCAGCCATAGGGATGTCCAGCTTAGGAGTTAACTGAAGTTGACGCGCTGCAGCTATGGTGGAAGTTGCAGGTCTTCATTATTAGACGCCTCCACTACCTATCCATTCTGATTCTGATGTCTAGACCTTTCAGTCAGGGCATGTCGCCTATTTATAGTTATTTGCATATCTCAGAGTTGTACTCCTTTATTACAGTTATTGGATTTAGTTTTTTTATTCAGAAATTATTGTATTGGATTTTAGGCTGGTGTGTTTTATCCAGTCTTAGTTTTTTATTCAGTTTCACTACTCTTCGTATGGATTGAATGTGGGTTATTATTTAATTTAATATTTTTACTTGTTTTTATGAAAAGATTAAAAGTTTCTGACACTAGATTAATTAATTGTTAGGTGATTAATATAGTAATCGTTTTTCGATAGTGATTTTAAGAATGAACCAACTGGATATTCTGATTTAATTTAAAGAAAGGACTGATCATCTGGTATTCAATTGGGCGGGGTGTCATACCACCTACCATTGAAGTCCAAGATACACATCTATAGCATGTACTTCAATATGTTATTCACCTGCTCCATTCGTCCCTCCGTCGTTGGGTGATACAAAGTACTCAACCTCAACTATGTCCTAAATGTGCGCTTAAAACTATTACAAAGTGTGAAACAAATGTCTCGTCCCTATCGTACACGATGTTAAGTGTACACCATGAAACTTCACAATATTTGCAAGGAAAATCCTAGTGTACTGCTCCGTGGTAAAGTCTATTGGAACGGGCAAAACAAAATACGCCTTAATCAAATGGTCCACAATCCCCTAGATTGAATTGTGTTCCCTATGTGAGATAGGAAATCATGACACCCCATAAATTTTATGAAAATATTGATCAGATCTAATATAAAAATCACGGGAATAAAAACATAACATTTTCAGCATAACTAAGTAAATAAAACTGAATAAGTAAATATAATGCGAGACAAAATACTGAATAAGCTAAAACCATCTCTGATACCATCCAACTACCGATACAAAATAAGACCAACTCTGGAATAAAAATGTATCTCAAATAGAAAATCCATACAATTGATTGTACCAAAATATACAAATATAACAAGAAGTATAAGAGTGATACTACTCGACTACTACATCATATAAAGGAGAAATAAAACATTATTAGATGTACTCTTCCAACGAGAGAAGTAGAATGTCGTTACAGATACTATTCGAACTAAATCAACCCAAGTCTACGGCAGCAACAATAGCCTAATATCTGTAAAAATAGATTCAACAACAACGTAAATATCAAGTTTACAAAGAATAATAATTTAACTCAAGTTGGGTCACAATAATAATATACCTACATCCCATTTGAGTGGATTGTTAAGTCATTTAAGTTACCAAACCCAAACAACCCTAGATGTCATATGCGTCTAATCCTATACCCCTGTGAGCCCAACATTTAATTATTATTCCTCTTGTGTGAATATAATTAAAATTCCGAAATGTCTATACTAAATTACTCATCTCGAGTAAAATATAAAGTGAGAATAAGACCATCCCAAGTCTAATATCCATATAAGTATGATCTTGACATGTACAAGAAATTTAGACAAATATCCATGTAAGTACAATCCCTACATGCACTAGGATTTTGGACTAATATCCATGTAAGAACAATCCCCGCATGTACTAGAATTTTTGGACTAATATCCATATAAATACGATCCCGACATGTACTAGAAATTTGGGCTAATATTCATATAAGTACAATCTTAACATGCACTAGAAATTTCGGACTAATATCCATATAAGTACAATCCTAACATGTATTAGAAATTTTGGGCTAATATCCATATAAGTATACTCCTAACACGAACTAGAAATTTTTGACTAATATCTATATAAGTACAATCCTGACATGCACTAGAATTTGGTTTAATATTCATAGAAGTACAATCCTGACATATACTAGAAATTTAGGCTAATAATATTCATATAAGTACAATCCTGACATATACAAGAAATTTTGGCTAATATTCATATATGTACAATCCTCACATGTAGTATATATAGTACGATTTCACATAAAAATACAGAGTAACATATATAATCTATCACAAATTAATAAGTTGCAAGCCTAAATTCTTAAATAAATTAATTTGTTTTAATTAAGAATTAATTCGTAAATCAAAATCCTAATCAAATGGACACAATACAAAACTTAAACCTAAAATCACTGACCCAAAATTTAACCTTGCGCAAGCTGGTAAAATATTCATAAGAAATTCATTAAAAACTAGAAAAATGCAAAACCAACGCCCACACATTCGTAATTCAATTATCTACAATTACAAAATCTGAAAGTTGTGCGCGTACCCCAAAAATCCCAAATCTCATAAATGCATGTTTGTTTAACCTTAAGTCCATTGTTAGGAGCCCAAACCCCGAATCCACAATTAAAGGCCTGAACCAAGGTTCTACTACCTTAAATACACCCAAATATGGCCTAGAAACACTAATAGATCAATATATAAAGCTATCTCTACAAGTCTTAGATGATTTAAAAAATATTTAAGTTCAAATTTTAGAGTTTAAGCTTAAGAACCCCAACTTCACATTTATAATAATTTAATCTCAATTTTTTTTCAATATTTGAATTAAAACCGGGACTTTTACATAATTCATTAATATGATTCAAAGTATAACAATTTTATTTCAATTTAAAGGTTTAATCTTAGGGTTGGACATCAAACTATACTAATGTAAAATCATGATATTACGATTTAACTTATCAAATAAACAATTTCTATATTGGTTTTTATAAGGTTAAAATCAAAATATCAAGATATTAGTTCAAGATTCAATGAACTAATATACTACTACTACTACTACTACTACTACTACTACTACTACTACTACTACTACTACTACTACTACTACTACTACTACTACTACTACTACTACTACTACAACTACTACTACTACTACTACTACTACTACTACTCCTACTCCTACTGCTACTTCTATTGCTACTGCTACTGCTACTGCTACTGCTACTGCTACTGCTACTGCTACTGCTGCTACTCCTACTACTGCTGCTACTGCTACTACTCCTACTACTCCTACTACTACTACTACTACTACTACTACTACTACTACTACTACTACTACTACTACTACTACTACTACTACTACTACTACTACTACTACTACTACTACTACTACTACTACTACTACTACTACTACCACTACTACTACTACCACTACTACTACTACCACTACTACTACTACTACTACCACTACTACCACTACTACCACTACTACCACTACCACTACTACCACTACCACTACTACCACTACCACTACTACTACTACTACTACTACTACTACTACTACTACTACTACTACTACTACTACTACTACTACTACTACTACTACTACTACTACTACTACCACCACCACCACCACCATAACACAATCCCAATTAGATTCTTAAACGATGCAAACCTGCCTTATGCCAAATCTAAGAATTCAAGCCTCAAATATCAATTTCTTATTTCCCTTGGGAGCCTCTTCCCTCCTCTTCCCTTAAGGTTTCTGCCTTGATCCAAATGTGTTTTAGGTTTAGTTATTTAACCTTATAAAACTAATTCTAGCAAAATTGGACTTGGGCCCAACCTAAGATCCAACCTAATTAGCCTAAACAACCTCCCAAATGGTCTAAAACTCTTCCCGAGTTATGTACCAACCCTATGGACTTAAACCCAATATCTTAAGCCAAAACGGACATTCTAAACGTCTTAAAAGTCACCACGAGATATACCAAATTTTATTAAATTCATTTATCTCATTAACTTAAGTTATAAATGGGAATAAGTTGTGTGGGTACCCGAAATTAGAATGATGGGCCTGGACGAGTAGCCCAATTGTAGCGGCCCAAAGTCCAGACCCCCCATATCTTAACCGGTTATGATTTAGCCTTCTCCCATGTTCCCATTAAGAGGGGTTCTAGGAGAAGATGGAAAATGTGGGGGAGTCCAACACCCCCACTCCCTGAAAATGGACATGTATATAATGAACCCTAGGTCCGGGGCAAAGGACACATTGTATTCTCTGTAATCGCTCTTCGGAGTACATAGAAATAATACTGACTGCACTACCGTGGACGTAGGCATCCTTGTTGAACCACGTACATATCTTGTTGTGTGATTTCGACATTTTTGTATTTCTTTTTCTGCTTGGTGATTGCTCTTATCTTATCTCTTTGTGTTGAATAAAAATTATCACCACAATTGGCGTCGTCTGTGGGAACGTTTATCTTCCCTGAGAAAGCCCACGCCTATAAAAAAGCTCGAAATGTCTGGTTACAGTAGTAATGCTCCTCGGGAAGGAGATATTCAAGAACCACCTGCTCCTCACAGGATTAGATATGAAGTTCGACGTTCAGATCAGAAGGCTCGCCTAGAAAGGCCAGCCTCAGAAGAAAGCCAAGGACTAGCGAAGTCCACGCAGATATCCAGGCTGATTGATGCATATGAGGCGAGGCTCCACGAGCAAAGGGAGTCTTCCCGCAGACACGAGGCTGAGAATGCTCACCAGAAAAGAAGATTAGAAAGAATGGAGAGAGATATCTATCGTGGTACCAAGAAATTCCCATACCACACTCCTATCCCTCAGGCGAGCAAGTTTCGTAGCCGAGGAAGGAGCCCCAGGCATGGATCCCAGAAAGCTAAGGGAAACGAGTCAGAGGACGACCTGCTCAAGAAACTGCGACTAGCTCGCAATCACAAGAGCCCAGATCGTAGCAACGAGAACACACGAAGTATGGTCCGAAGGGAGATAAACCAACACCCTGCACATCACGGAACCAGATCGACCCGAGAACTCATAAGGCGAGCTCTCAAAACTCAGATGAAATCACCTTTCTCGAGGGAAATAGAAGAAGAGGAAGCCCCCAAGAAGTTTTCTATTCCAAGGTTCAAGATTTATGATGGTAAGACTGATCCCATTGACCACATCAGGCAGTACCGACAGGCCATGACTCTTTGGAATAATCGAGATGCGCTAATGTGCTAAATTTTTCCCTCGAGCCTGTATGATGTGGCGTAAAAATGGTTTGAAAGGCTCCCCCACCGATCCATCAGGAGTTTGAAGTCCCTGGCCGAGCTCTTTACGGCCCGGTTCATTACTAGTAGCTCCCATCCCAAAAGGATCGATGCTTTACTGACAATGAAAAGACGCCTCAAGAGACCCTCTGAGACTATGCGAAGAGGTACTGGGAGTTATTCAATGAGGTCGAGGATTGCTCGGAGCAAGTGGCAGTTGCCTCTTTCAAAATTGGGCTACCCAGCTTTTCCCTTCTGTACCAGTCCATAACGAAGAAGGAAGCCATGACCATCGATGACCTAATGGCCTGCATCGAGAAGTATGCCAAGGTGGAAGATATCACCCACCTCAGCAAAGGGGAAAATGGTCGAGCTAAGCTCGCGGCCAAGGGCAGTGATAAAACTAAGAACCAGAAGAAAGGAGGAAAGAACGGGGGGGAAATGGCTCCAAGAATAGAGGCAACAATGATGTGTCAAAAGAATTTTAGGCGGTCAACACCGTCTTTAGAGAACCAATTTATAAAATTCTCGCGAAAATCAAAGACGATCCATTCATCAAGTGGCCCAGGAAGATGGGAGGGGATCCCTCGAAAAGAAATAACGTGTTGAGATGGGCTTTTCATAAAGAAGGAGGACACAAAACCGAGCATTGTAAAGATCTTAAGTCCCGTCTCGAAGAACTGGCCCAATTCGGGCATTTGAACGAATTCGTGGATAAAAAGGAAGGGAAGGTTGCTGCCCATAAAGAAGCAAGGCCTGACAACGTGATCAAAGACGACGGCGGCCATGAACTCGCAGTAATTCATGGTGCATCTGACGCAAAATAGATTCAAGGAAATTCAATTCAAATGGAGGTAAAGAAGCTTACAGCGGTAATGCAAGCTTTTCAGATCGATCCGACAAAGACACAATCAGGAAAGCGTCAGTGAGCGGACGACGTCAATTACAAGATCTAGCAGGAGTGAGGACCCCACATCATGATGCTTTGATCATTACTCTCAGGATAGCTAACTTTGAAGTCAACAAGTTTCTCATAGACCATGGAAGCTCGTCCGAGGTAATGTATCTCGATCTATTTAGAAAATTGAAGCTAAGCGGTGACGACCTAAAGGAAGCTACTCTCCCTTTGGTTGGCTTCGCTAGAAAAATAACTATTCCCTTAGGAAAGATCGTGCTACCAGTAAGGGCCGAAAATACCTCTAAAATGATTGAGTTTCTAGTGGTCGACATAGATTCACCATACCAAGCTATCCTCGGCAGAGGATGGCTGCACGCAATGAAGACAGTCTCCTCGACCTACCACTAGAAGCTCGAATATGCGACAGAGCAAGGAAAACTGGAGATCCATGGCGACCAAGAAATGGCAAGAAGGTGCTTCATAGCGGCCATCCGCCCAAAACCAGAAAGGAAGGCAGACAAGCACAGCGAGAAAGTTGAAGAACAAGAAGGTCCGACACCTTCTAAATAACAGTTAAAGTACAAAAGACCTGGAGTAGAGGAGACCAGGACCCTCCCCTCTGAACGAGTCATCGAGGACCTGGTAGAGGTTACAGCTGGAGATAGCAATAATGACAGAGTTTTCTTGATTAGAGCCTCTCTCACAGATCAGGAACAGAAGGAATTGACAACTTTGCTGAGAAGCAACGTAGACATTTTTGCATAGGAACCATATGAGCTGCCTGGAATTGATCCTAGTATGGTTTGTCATCAGCTGCACGTCGATCCCACCTTCAAACCAATCACGCAGAAGGCACGGCGAACTGCACCCAAGAAGGCAAAAGCTGTGGAAAAAAAGTGGAAAAACTGCTGAATGCAGGATCCATACGGGAGGTGAAATTCCTCAAATGGTTATCCAACCTAGTAGTAGTTCCAAAAGGCGATGGGAAGTGGAGAGTTTGCATCGACTTCACCGACCTCAATAAAGCATGCCCTAAAGACAGTTTCCCCCTCCCAAAAATTGATCAACTGGTAGACGCCACTGCAGCTCATGAGAGAATGAGTTTTCTGAACGCATACTCAGGATATCATCAGATCCCGCTGTATGACCTAGACCAGGACAAAACAGCATTCATCACCACAGTTGGGTTATACTGCTACAAGGTCATGCCCTTCGGGCTCAAAAATGCAGGGGCAGCCTACCAGCGGCTGGTCACCAAGATGTTCAAGAATCAAATGGGAGACACCATGGAGGTTTACATAGATGATATGCTCATTAAAAGCAAGAAGAAATAAGACCACATCTCAGACTTATCAAACACCTTCGAAATCCTCAGGAAGTATCAAATGAAACTTAACACAAGCAAGTGTTCTTTCGGTGTCCAGGTAGGAAAATTTCTTGAGTACTTGGTCAGTAAGAGAGGCATCGAGGCTAACCCAGACCAGATCGATGTAATAAATAGGGTACAACCTCCTCGAACAATTCGGGATATACAGAAGCTCACTGATATGCTCGTTGCCTTAAACTTCTTTATCTCTAAGTCCTCCGAGAAGTGCAAGCCTTTCTTCCAGCTTCTAAGGGGAAATGAAATGGTAGAATGGAACCAAGATTGCTCGAGGGCATTGGACGAGCTCAAGGCTTACCTCAGCTCCCCACCACTGCTCGTCATACCACAGGAAACAAATTCTTTATACTTATACCTCTACATTTCCAACCACACTATCAGTTCAGTATTAATGTGTGCAGTTGCAGGAACCCAGTACCCCGTTTACTACACGAGCAAGACCTTACTAGACGCCGAGCAGAGGTACCTTTCACTGGAGAAGCTCACCTTTTCCCTAGTAGTGGCTTCGAGAAAGATAAAGCACTATTTTGAAGCACACACTATAATCGTCCTTACATTTCATCCCCTTAAAGCAATTCTAAGGAAGGCAGATTTGTCGGGTAGACTGTCTAAATGGTTCTGTTGAGCTCGGATGATTTGATATCCAATTTCAATCAAGGAACGCAATCAAGGGGCAGGTCCTCGCTGATTTCATAGCCGAATTCACAGGCGAGCAACCTTCCAACCAACCTCAACTAGCAAAACAAAAGGGGAACCACGCGACAGAGGGAACCTAGAAATTGTTCGTTGATGGAGCCTCCAACTCAAAGGGGGAAGGAGTAGGCATTGTCCTCATTACTCCAGAGGATATGATCCTTGGACAAGGAATCAGGCTTGGATTTACAGCCTCCAATAACAAAGCAGATTATGAATCCTTAGTAGCCGGCCTCCAAAAGGCGCACACTTTGGGAGCAAAGCATTTACAGGTGTTCGGAGATTCTCAGTTAGCCTCCAATCAGATAAGTGGAGACTATAATGCAAAAGATGAAAGAATGGCAGCTTACCTCGCCTTAGTAAAAAGTCTAATGGCTAGCTTCGAAGAAATCAACGTCCAGCAGTTTCCCAGGGGACAGAACAGCCATGATGATGCTCTAGCAGCCCTGAGTTTAGCAGTCAATTCTGACTTAAAAAGAATAATCCCCATCGATTTCTTCACTCGTCCGATCATTAACCGCAATAGCAAGCCGCCAGGCGAGGAGCAGATGCTCCAAGTGGAGTCAGCACCCAGCTGGATGGACCCTTTGAGGAATTATCTGATGGATGGAACACTCCCAGATGATAAGAAAACCTCTCACCAGATAAGAGTCAAAGCTTCTCGCTTTCACTTATCTCCGGAGGGCAAGCTATATAAGAGATCCTTTTTCGGTCCCTACCTTTAATCCGTTCACCCAAAGGATGTCGAGCAAGTTCTACGTGAGCTTCACGAGGGAATCTATGGAAGCCATATTCGAGGAAGGTCTCTGGCTTTCTGAGCAATGAAGGAGGGCTATTGGTGGCCATATATGCAAAGGGACTCTGTGGTGTATGCTCGCAAGTGCTTGAAATGCCAGCTTCACGCTCCTATGGTCCACCAACCTGCTAGCAACCTAAAATCTTTATACAGCCCATGGCCATTCGCCCAATGGGGGATGGACATCGTAGGACCACTTCCTACCACCACCGATAATCGCAAGTATCTATTGGTTGTAACTGACTACTTCACCAAATGGATCGAGGCGGAACCCCTAGCGAACATCCAAGATGTAGATATGATAAGGTTCATATGGAGAAATATAATCACCTATTTTTTCATCCCTAGAACCATCATCACTGATAATGGAATGCAGTTTGAGAGCGACTCCTTTCAGAGTTTTTGTGATGAGCATGGAATTAGACACCATTTTAGCTCAGTGGCCTATCCTCAGAGCAATGGCCAAGACGAGGCTTCCAACAAGATAGTGATCGACGTATTAACGAAACTATTAGAGCAAGACAAAGGCGCATGGGTAAACGAATTACCACACATTCTATGGGCCTACCGAACAACTCCACGACGAGAAACAGGTGAAACCCCATTTTCACTGACATATGGAATGGAAGCAGTCATCCCATTAGAAGCAGGCTTGCCAATAATGAGGTTCAGCCTTATCGACCAGGGCCATAATGATGCAGCATTTCTCGCTGAGCTCGACCTAGCCGATGAGCGTCAAGAGCTGGCCCTAGTAAAACTAGCGAGCTATCAGCAACAGCTCGCAAAGCATTATAACAAGAGGGTCAACCCAAGGTCATTCCGAGTTGGGGACTATGTCCTAAGGAAAGTCCTGGGCAGCGCAGTAAAACCATCAGACGGCAAGCTAGGGACAAACTGGGAAGGACCATTCAAGATAACTAGAGATGACCTGTAAGGAGCCTATCACTTGGAAACGATGGAAGGCAGAGAAATACCCTGAGCATGGAATGCAGCCAACCTTAAGAAATTATATTTCTAGATTCTTCTTTTCATCTTTGATTGTGAAATTGGAAGTTCATTTCCTTATCATTAATAAAAAGTTGTTTGGCAGTTGCATTCTATGAAGTATCAGTCAACTAATTTGCATTTTACAAGATTTCAATGAATAAACTTTATAACCCACACACCTTTTCCAAGTAACAGGCACATTGATCATTACGCTATAGTAGGGAAATGATCCTCCTCAGGTTTTCGTTATGAAATATGAAAGACCTCTTAGCATTGCCCCTGGCGATATATAAAGCCCTACAGGAGATCCTTAGGCAATATGGCCAAGTCAAAATTAGTCACCAAATGATGTTTGGTTGAATAAAATCCTGATCGGATAGAGCTTCCAACGCCAGGTGTATCCTCGTCAATTGCCATACTTAGGCCTAAGGGACTGTGACGACACAACCTAAAAGGTAAAGTGAGGCAGAATGGTATCTAGTTGGCATACTGGACTAGAAGGACACTTACTCAATAATGTGAACATACAAATCTAGTCAGCCAAGATAGGCTCAAGATTTTTTTTAAGCAAAGATATGGAAAATATAAGTCACTTATTTAGTCGGCAAATTTGCCCAAAACATAAATTTTGTATTAATTCATCACATTTACAGCAAATACAGTACATGTTTAGTCGGCGAGCTCGCCCAAAACATTAACTTTACATCACTTCAATACAAAATACACAGAGTTACTACAGAGAGAATCTTAGTGAGGGTGAGCCCTCCGAGCAAGATAATCAGCCACTTGGGCTCTTCGACCATCGTCGGGAGGAGGATCAAACTCTTCATCGACTTCGTTAGCATTCAACTCTAATAGCTGTCGAGGGATGGCATCAATGGGTATCCACTGATCATCTCTCCAGAAGGGGTTAGGCATCCGAGTAGAAGGAGATATTTCATGGCGATACTAGAGCATTGAGTTCCTTGGAACTTGCATCTCCCTCAAGGAACTCAACCACCCCCTGATGAAGGCGAGCTCTTCAAACTCTATCAGCCTCATTGGGGCATCTAGCCAACCCTGGTCATAACCGTCGGCCCATACTCGCCGAGGTCATTTTTTAAACATGTGCCGCAGCCGAGTAACGTCCCTTTGAAGCCCATCAATGATCACATATGCTCGCTGGACATCACCACGAAGCTTTTTTATTTCCCTATCTGAACTCCTGGTGCTCCTGCCAACTCGTGGAACAGATGGACAAGTAGAGCCTCGCAGCACAGGAGGAGCGTCGCTCAAGCCAGCCTTAGCTCGCAACGAAGAAGAACCTAGCAATAACCCAGGAGCGATGCTCGACGCATGCTCCCTAAGTCACGAGACCTCACTCCTCAAAGCCTCGTTCTCCTGCTAAAGAATTTCCCCAACCTGATTGATCTCAGAAGCCTCTAATAACTTCTCTCTTAATGCATCCACCTCCTCTTGGACTGAGGCACCAACATCCTCCATCTCTTGGAGCCTGTCCTTCAGCCTAACAACAAGCTCAGTCTGCTCTATGAAGCGTTTGTTCCTTAATCGCAGTGATTTGTAAATCCTCACAAAAGTATGACGAAGTTCAGAACTCACATCAGGTCCAAGCATTCTTCCCAATTGAGAAGTGGCTGGTATATAATCATCGACATCAATCGACTACAAGCAATAAAAGGGCAATGGAAAGAAAAATAAACCAGTGCACTGGGAAAAAGAAACCTTTTCATTTCAATGATAATGATTAAAGTACATCGAGCAGCAAAGAGGAAAATTACAAGCAAAAATACAAAAATAGTCCTAGAAGTAAATTAACTAGCAACCTCAGGCTGCTCAGAGGTAGCTGGATGCTTTCCCTTGTCAGCAGCAGTAGAGGCTTCCCCCTGTACAGGGATAACCTCAGTCGCCTGGGCAGGGCGAGCATCAGTAGGAATTATCTGAGAGGCAGGATCAACGCCTTCGATGTCTGGGGCAAGGGCTTTTTCATCCACAATTGGCTTCGGGCCCGGGCCATGCTCGTCGAACAGTGGAGAGTCATCATCGACACCATCAACTAAGAGGGCCTCGTTCCAGCCCTTCTTAAAGTTCAGACGGCTGATGTAGCCTATCTGAACCTCGGCATCTTCACACCCAGCATCCCACCCGGAGTTGTACGAATCCTCCTTGATGGTGGATGCCTAGGACTCTTTCTCCTTCAGTTGTTCAGCCAACACCTTGTTCTCCCTTACGATGGCCAACTTGCTCGAGTCGACTAGATCATAGGCCTACCTCAACTCGATCAGCTCTTTGACCGTCGCATCCCTCTCTCGGTTGGAATTGATGAGGGCCAGGTCAGAGGAAACTCGGGCAGCATCAACGATCTTCTGATCAGCCTCCAGTTGCATACCCCTCACTTTCAAGGCAGCATTTTGCTGCTCCAGCTCGCTGTTCCTGCTCACCAGCTCGTCGCGAGATCGATAGAGCACGGCAAAGTCAGTCACAAACTGCAAAAACAAAGAAGACATCAAGAAGAGGAAATAGCTAAAACTTATTAAAACATTAGAGAAAGGAAAATATCTTACCAAGGCTAGCCTCTGGTTAGATTGTAGGGCCAATTGATCAGACCCCAGCGCCCTTTGGCGATCTGCAGGAAGAACTGCCCTCTCGAGCAACGCGGGGGCCAATTGAGGAGAAATGGCAACTGAGGCCCCCTCGGGCAATGCAGACATCGGGACTAAGTCCTGCCCAGCCTTCTTCCTTGACTCCATCTTTCTCCTTCTCCATTCTCCTCTTTTCCTCCATCCTCTTCTTCTCCTCCATCTTTTTTCTTTCCTCTTCCTTTTCTCTCTCTCTCTCTCTCTCTCTCTCTCTCTCTCTCTCTCTCTCTCATATGTTCTTCTTCTTTCCTCTTCCTCTCCTTCTCCTGAGCAGAACGTCGAGAGCCAGTAGCAACAGCCCCAGTACTGGACTTCTACTTCTTTGACCTCTGAGCGAGGATCATCGTCATTATCGTCCCGAATTAAAATTTTCCTTGGAGGAACCATTTCCTCGCTTGAACTGTTGGACGTGCTCGAAGATTCTTGAACTTCAGAAACTTCGTCCGAGTCAGAAGAGCTACCACCACTGGAGCTCCCCTCATCAAAATCTCTTTCACCACCACCTACGGTATCACTATCAGAGCTACTCTCCTCCTCGCCCAATTGAATAGGATCAGTAGCAGTCTCTTCAGAGGTATCAAATTCAGGGATACTGTCTACCGGCCTCGCTATAAAGCTAGAACCAACATTTTTGTATTCGAGCAAGAAAGCAGCAGATCGGGGATGCTCACCATCGGCTAAAGGCTCCCTGATATTCCAAGCCTTGACCAATTCAGAAAGACGAATCTCGTTGAGAGCAGGTTCCAAGTTCTTCGAACTCGCTGAAGAAAAAATAGGAAAAGTCAGAAAGATCACAAATCAGTAAAGAAATTGGAGGAGCAGAGAAAAATCTACCTATATATTCTTCCCCATAAAAGGGAACAGAGAACCTATCAGACCTCGACCCTTCAGACTGGGGTGAAAACTGCCAATTTCTAGTAAGGAAGCCCTCTTGCCAGTAGTCCTTATGGAAATCAGGTAGGTTTACTACCAATACCCTATCAGGACTCCTGGCTTTGAGATAGAGAACACCAGAACTATTTCGAGAAAAATAATATCAAAAATAGACCTTGGCGAGCCCTAACCTGGTACCATATAACTGATTTATTCTATGAACACCATTGATTATCTTACACACATTGGGCGAACACTGTGAGGGAACAATGTTGAAATAACTAAAGAAGTGCAAGAATAAGTTGTTGGGAGGAAAAGTAAGTCTCCCTTGGGAAAGCAGCAAGACATGGATCCAATAGGCACCCTCTATCTCTCTAACATTTCTAGGGGGAGGGACACACTCAATTTCTACCCACTCTGGGATATTATAAAACTTCCTAAACTCATACACTGACCTATTACCGATCTTTGCCATTGGGAAACCCTAAAAAACTATAAATTCAAAGAGAAAATACAAAGAGAAGGCACAGGAGACTTATAAGATGAAAGTTTGACTCAAACGATGAAGAATTACGAGCCAAAATGACAAGGAAGATCGAAAGCAATAAGAATGGAGACCAGGAGAAGAGAACGTGAATCGCTAGAGCTCATAGAAAATAGGAGAGTACTGAGAAGGTTGAAACGAAGATAGAGAAATGACTTCTCTGGATAGCTTTTGAGTGCTGCTAATCATAATGCACAGACCACGAAGTAAGTACCGCCTAAACTCAGTCCTCGAACCTTGGGAAGAGTTGCACGGTAAACAAATGAGTCATTATGACAAATCATTTAAATTTATTGAGCCCAAGGTATGGCCCAACAAACTTAGGGGCAATTTTGGGTACCCGAAATTAGAATGATGGGCCTGGACGAGTAGCCTAATTGTAGCGGCCCAAAGTCCAGACCCCCTATATCTTAACCGGTTGTGATTTAGCCTTCTCCCATGTTCCCATTAAGAGGGGTTCTAGGAGAATATGGAAAACGTGGGGGAGTCCAACACCCCCACTCCCTGAAAATGGACATGTATATAATGAACCCTAGGTCCGGGGCAAAGGACACATTGTATTCTCTGTAATCGCTCTCCGGAGTACATAGAAATAATACTGACTGCACCACCGTGGACGTAGGCATCCTTACTGAACCACGTACATATCTTGTTGTGTGATTTCGACATTTTTGTATTTCTTTTTCTGCTTGGTGATTACTCTTCTCTTATCTCTTTGTGTTGAATAAAAATTATCACCACAAGTTGAATTAATTAAAATTTAATTATTAATTAATTTCATGCAACTCGATATTACAAGAAACTACTTCACAATCATTGGAACCCTATACCGAGGGGATAGTCCAAACAAGGAAACCCTCAACACCTAGTTTTGACTATTTCATAGTCGGCCATAATACTAAATTACTTCCAATAATTTATTTAATAAAGTACCATATATTAAGTCCGATTTCAAATACGAATAATATAACACATATAAATATAAATAATAACATCACATGTCACAGGAAACACACATAACTAGTTTCCATAATTAAATAATGAACAAAAATATGGGGTATTACATTCTCCCCCCTTAAACAAGGAATTTCATCATCAAAATTCGAATTCATTATACGTCTACTCGTAATTCTAAGAATATATCTCCCGTAGTGTCCTCCAACGATACACATAATCTACTCGTAACGTAATTGTAACGTAATTCAGGTTCGACTAATACTCAATCCACGCAATTGTAATCATTGGAATGTCAACTTATTCCCTAGAAACTCTCTTCGCCATGCACCCACTGAATCATCTTGTGTGCATTAACAATGATAAGGTTAGGTCAATTGACACTAGGATCGCCCCATTCAAAGTCATGAAAAATGCCTATGCATTAGAATGCCAACTTCGAGATCTTCAAAAATACCTAACCTATCTCCTCGAACCCCAAACCATGTTTTCATTCATCTCAAAAGATCCCTTGCCTCGTCTAATAATATCCATAGGCTCAATGATGAACACCATTTCTTTCGTGGTGTCCCAAATACATTCATATACAGTAAATTTCTAATTCTTATCTCTTAATCAGCTTGGTCAATCTATCTCAAATGACCCAGATGACCCCACATTACCTCTTAGGACCTCCATATCCTAAGAGAATTCAGAACGAATCTAGTATATCACCTTTACACTTCGAATCACTAACCATTATAACACTTCAAATATCTCTGATGCTCTACATTCACTATTGAAGGGAGAACCCTATACAAAACTTATGCTACTAACCACTCCACTTTTACATACAATATCAACTCATTGACTAACAAGATAAACGATCACCCTTGAAGTGTACAACATACCACAAATTATGAGTCTTGGTTCAAACAACTTCTCATAGATTTTGGAACTATAACCTTCTACATGAATCAATACAAAAAAGGACTTCCTAATGATTATAACTTTCATCCATCCTCTCAATAAAAACTTAAACACTTGGGCTTGAACCACCCTTGACCCAAAAATTTGGTGTAATGACCACCATTGCTACAAATGCTTCCACTTCAACAAATGTCATTGCTAAACCCAACAAGGAACACATCACAATAAATACACTTCTCTTCAAATGACCCAATAGGTCATTGACACGCGACAATGAACACTTGTTCCACACCATAACCTTATCAACTATCGGTGATCCACTCAAAAAAGAAACTTGTTCATCTTTTAACGAAATGGATTGCCATTTCTATAAAAATAACATACTACTCACTATAACTTCTTGTCTAAAAATTATGGTGCCTACTCCCATGGAACTTTATCCTCAAGAACTGAGTTAAACTAATGAAAAGTACCCTCGCAATGGTTATAATGCTAATGTTAACATCACAGCTAAACTACTATATGATGTAGGTGGTAATCGATGCCTGTACAAATACAAATGAAACTCTGAACTATCGATAACATTTTCAATCACCTCTGATGTGATCACATCTAAAATACCCGTACGTGCTTGACCTTCTCCCTAATCTAGATATAAACAAAAGAAATAATCCTTGGCCAAAGTGGAAAACATAAGATCCTACCTAGTGTACTAGATATAAGAGTAATACATATAGATACTAATCAAAGCTGAATAATATGAATCATAAGACCACATGTCAAAATCAATAAAGCGACTGAATACCAAGATGACCAAACATACTATTATGTATCACAATCACACCATAAGGCAACACTCCTACCCACTGGGGTATGAACATGTACATACACACACACACACACACACACACACACACACACACACACACACACATATATATATATATATATATATATATATATATATATATATATATATATATCGTAATCATAGTAAACACATTACTGATAAAGAACGACAACTCCTTGGTGTCAATGTAAGACTCATGTGCGTGATCCATAAACATAATCGTAACTATATATCGATGCTACTTCTATAAATCGATTACCCCTTTCTCACAAACAAGATGACTATCCTAACTCATCACAAGTGTAATACTTTCCTCTAAAGGAACTATCAAAATGGAGGCCCTACTGACCTTATCTCTACAGTCGATTATGCAAAGACTAAACCTATTCTCATTGGTCGTGGCTCAAATGGTCATAATGCCCCTGAATCTAATGTCTTTGATGATACTAGTACTTTTATTCTCATGGAACCTCTTAATCTCTACTCCCCTTATGTGGTTCCTTCTATAGGTGAGGTCCTTCCCAACTTGGGATAAAACTACACCATATCTAGTCTTTTAGCCCCAATTCAGTCTCAATCTTCTCAACGTTAGGAACTTTATCCTTGAGATGGTATGATCCTGGCAATGTAAAATGACAAATTCCACCACCTAGGTGCAGGCAACGAAGGATGATCATCCAATAACACAAACCAAATCCCTTGCGTAACTCAACATGTCTACATAATTTATTACAGATAATGTGAAAGTCTTTCTTATCTTTTGTATCAACATCTCCCAGTGCAGAAAGAGAAATCTAGTTGAATTCTTCCCCACATTGCTACCACACGGTCGCCCTATTGAGGTTTTAAATTTTTTCTCCTCACGTTATTTCAGACGGTGAGTGCAAAAAACTTCCTCTCAAACCATACACTAAACATTTATTAAAGGTATCATGCCCAATAGTCCCTAACTCGAGACCAACATCAACATCGTGCATGGGGTGTCTCAAAAAGGAAATCCAAGCAAGGAACCCTCCCGATGCACTTCGGTTTAATTTGAATTGATCGCCTGGGACAATGGAGAGAAATCCCCTTAAACAATTGTTATCAAGAGTACAAATCCTAAACAGTACAACTTTAGAGTAATCAAATTGTACAATGCAACAAAGTGTCAAACTCCCTCATGACCCTCAGACACTATAACTTGGGATGATTTGATACCAACTGTGACACCCCATAAAATTTATAAATAGACTGATCATGTCTAATACAAAAATCACAGGAATAAAAAACATTTGGAAACATTCTTAACATAACAAAGTAAATAAAACTGAATAATTAAAAGTAATGAGAGATAAAATAGTGAATAAGATAAAACCATCTTTGATACCATCAACAATCGATACAAAATGAAACCAGCTAAGGAATAAAAATGTATCTAAAAAATTAAATCCATACAATTACCTGTAAGGAAATAAACATATATAATAAGACGTAGAAGACTAACACTGCTCGACTTCTACATCCTAGGAATGAGAAATAGAACGCCATTAAAGGTACTCTTCTAATGAGAGAAATAGAATGTCGTTAGAAATACTCTTCTAATGAATCAACCCAAGTCTATGGATGCAACAGCAACCTAAGACTTATAAAAATAGATTCAACAACAACGTAAACAAGAAATTTACAAATAATAAGAATTTAACTATAGTTGGTCCACAATAATAATAATAATAATAATAATAATAATAATAATAATAATAATAATAATAATAATAATAATAATAATAATAATAATAATAATAATAATAATAATAATAATAATAATAATAATAATAATAATAATAATAATAATACACCTTCATATTATTTAAGTGGGTTATTAAGTCATTTAACTTACCCGACCCAAACAACCGTAGATATCACATGCATCTAATCGCAAACCCAAGTGAACCCAACATTTAATTATTATTCATCTTTATTGAATATTATTAAAACTACAAATTGTCTATACTAAATTACTCATCTCAAGTAAAATATCAAGTGAAAACAAGACCATCTTAAGAATAATATCCATATAAGTATGATCCCGACATGTACACAAAATTTGGACTAATATCCATGTATGTACAATCCCAACATGCACTAGGAATTCAGACTAATATCCATATAACTACAATATTGACATGTTCTCGAAATTTTGAACTAATATCCATATAACTACTATCCTAACATGTAGTAGAAATTTGGGCTAATATTCACATAAGTGGAATCCTCACGTGTACTATAAATTTTGGAACAATATCCATATAAGTACAATTCTGACACGTAATAGAAATTTTGTTCTAATATTCATATAAGTAAAATAGTGATATGTACTAGAAATTTTGGACTAATAACGATTTAAGTACAATCCTGACATGTACTAGAAATTTTGAACTAATATAAACCTGGCATGTACTTGAATTTGGACTAATATTCATATAAGTATAATATTGACATGTACTAGAAGTTTAGGCTTATAATTATATAAGTACAATCCTAACATGTACTAATTTAGGTTAATATTCATAAATGTATAATCCTGACATGCACTAAAAATAGTTTGATTGCACAGAAAAATGTAGATAAACATATATAATATATCAAAGATTAATAATTCATAGACCCGAATTCTTAAATTAATTAATATATTTTAATTAATAATTAATTCATCAATAAAAACCCTAATCAAATGAACACAACACAAATTTTAAAGAATTTTCACAATGCGCACCATTGGTAAAATATTCATAGTAAATTCAATACAAATTAGAAAAATATGAAACCAGTGCCCCGTATTCATAATTCAATTATATACAATCACAAAATTTAAAAGTTGTCCACACACCCCCCAAATCCCAAATCTCAGAAATGTGTCTTTCTTCAACCCCAAGTCCAATATTACGATCCTAGGCTCCGAATCCACCATTAGTAACCTGAACCAAGGTTGTACTACCTTAAATACAAACAAATATGGCCTAAAACACTAATAGATCAATATCCAAGCTATCTCTACAAGCCCTACATAATTTAACAAATATTTAAGTACAAATTTCAAATTTTAAGCTCAAGAACCCTAACTTTACATTTCTAAAAATCCAAATTAAACAAGGGGTTTTTACACAATTCATTAATATAATAATTTCATTTAGATTTCAAGTTTTAAATCGTAAGATTCTACATCAATATATCCTAATGTAAAATCATGATATTGAGGTTTAACTTATCAAGTAAACAATTTCTTAAATTAGTTTTTATAAGATTAAAATCAAAATATAAACATATTAGTTCAGAGTCGAGTGAACTACTACTACCATAACATAATCCCAATTAGATTCTTAAATGATGCAAACTTGCCTTTGGCCAAATGTAAGAATTCAAGCCCCAAATCCCCAATTCTTCTTTCCCTTGAGTGCCTTTTCCATCCTTATTCTCCTAGGTCATCTAACCTTATACACCTACTTCCCATGAAATTGGCCTTGGGCCCAACCTAAGCTCCAACCTAATGAGTCCAAATAACATTATAAATGGTCTAAAACGCTTCCCAAGTTACATGCCAACCCAATGGGATTAAACCCCAATATATTGAAACAAACTGACATTATAAATGTCTCAAAAGTCACTACGAGATATACCAAATTTTATTAAATTTATTTATCTCATTAACTTTAGTTATAAACCGGTATAAGTCGAATTAATTAAAATCTAATTATTAATTATTTTCGTGCGACTCGATATTATAAGAAACTACTTTACAATCATTAGAACCCAATACTGAGGCTATATTCCAAACAAAGAAACTCTCAACACCTAGTTCCCAACTATTCCATAATATCCCATAATATTAAGTCACTTCCACTAATTTATTTAATGAATTACCGTATATTAATTTCGATTCCAAATATGAATAACATAACATATATAAATATAAATAGTGTCATCACATGTTACAACAAGCACATTAATTATTTTCCATAATTAAATAATGCAAAGAACATATCGGGTATTACAACAACCCTGTAATAAAATCCATGAAAATGATCTCCTATTTCCATACTCGAACCTTAAGAGTTTATAGAACACGTGTTAGTCCCTAGTGATATACCTTCGTCATCTACTAAGTAGAACACATGGACACAAATACTGTAAGATCCCTCTTCATGTGTGTCCATTAATATTGGTGCCTCCTATCCTGGTACATCTTATCCACATCGAGATGTACTATAAAATGCGACCCATTCACCTATGCTATCATTATCTTCCATAACTCTTCAAGTATGATTCTTCTCCCTCAACCAATAACTGCCTGACCTTCTCTTGACAAGAAGGATCCCTTTCTTATGATCTCACAACCTGAATAGTGATTTCAGGTGTGATGGTAAGAACTTATATAAAGGCATGAGCTAACTCATCCTCAGTGTGAAGATAACCCCCCTTCATCGTCCAGATCATCGAAGTGTAATTATCAGTCTGTGGCTCAAGGCGTCTGCTACTATGTTTGACTTGCTCGAGTGATAGTGAATATCAAATTGATAGTCTTTCACAAACTTAAGCCAACGACGCTTTATTATGTTCCACTTCCTCTATGTGAACATATACTATAAACTCTTATGTTCTGTGAAAATATGGAATCTCTCCTTCATCAAATAGTGTTTCCAAATATGAAGAGAAAAAACCACTGCTACTAAATCCTGATCAAGGGTGGGGTAATTCCCCTAGTAAGGCTTAATCTTTTGAGAAGCATAAGATATCGACCTCGCCTCCTACATCAATTCAAACCCAAGTCATTGTAGAGAGGCATTAGTATAAACTATGTACTCCACCCCATAATGAGGTAAAGTGAGCACCGGAGTTGAAGTCAACTAGACATTCAGCTCGTCGAGAGCTCATGTCTAAAATTAGTAATCTAGCTACAAATTGAAGTATACCAATATCCACTCCTATCCGTCTACACACGTAATGAATAGGTTAACCTCTGCCCAAGGGTGAAATAGAATGCAGTAAAATATCCAATGATTAATCTACTATCCTCAAAGACCGAACAAAGTTACGAATAACAAATGAATGCAATTCACCAGTGTAAAAAAAGTGTCATGCATGCCCAGAAATAGGAAACATACTCCCAACTTCCTTTGATGGTGCATCCCTAGGAAAGATATGGTGCACACACCCATAATACAATGGATGTTCTAAAAGAAGCTGGAATGGTGGTGCTCGTACCTGTAACACCCCGAGATTTTTGAGCCGTAAAAATCTTTGATAAATTAAAATTTTCAAAAAAATAAAATTTTGAAATCTATTTAATTTTGGTGTGTAAAAATGTTGGTCTTTATATATAAAAATAAGTTTTTAAGTGGAATTTAAATTGGGATTAAAATTTGGAATTATAACTTTTTGTATAAAAATCGGGGGAGGATCCGACCTAAGGAGAAAAAAAAATATTCGACTGTCCGATCGAGCAATATTATTTTGTGTAACTTCCTCTCGCTTTCAACTACTACACATTAAAATTTTAGCCAATTCCAACGGTCCGATCATCTAGGATGTTTTTTTAGTGTTTATATCTGATTAGGACACTAATTCATTTTGGTATATAAACATAAAATGACGAGTTTAGGACTTTTAAAACACATTTTACCCTTCTAAAAAATCAGTAGCCTCCCATAATTTCAATATCTCTCATCCAAAAAATCTAAACCCCATTGAACACAACTTTTAACCCAAGTTTTGAAGATCTAAATCAAGTTTTCTCAAGATTGTTCAAGAACGAGTCTTTATCAATTTTTTGAGAGGAACGCGACCATCTAATCAGAATTTTCAATCGACTTTTCTTCAGGTATGAATTATTCTATACTCTTTCTTTAGTATTATGCATTTTAAGTGTCGCCTAAACTTTAATTCATGTGTTTTTTTAAAAATAAATTAGCAACCTAATTAAGAAAAGTGAAAACTAATTAAGGATTATTTTTCTTAAAAATCTTAATTTGATTTAATACTTATAACCCTTGTGTGCTTAGGGTAGAGTTTGGACATTGGGTAATAAGGGTGTAGGTTTGCATGTAGAAACCATAGAAATTTTATTTCATATAAACGAAACTTAGAAAATCACATATAATTGTGTAGGTTTGATAAGAGAAAATATTGTTAGGTGCGGCATTAACTCCCATGTTGTTTGAAAGTGTAAGTGAAAGTGTGAGTGGCCCGATATTTGTGTTTTAAGAAAAACCAATTTTTCTTCGAAAAAGATCCATCTTTTAATTATGCACGAAACCAAGTTGTGAAACCCCAATTCTCACTTTAAACCAATTTTATCTTGATTAATCCTAAGCATGCATCTAGTGATTAAAGCAAGTAAAGTAAAGTAAAGAATACTCAGAATGCCGGATGTACGAGGAAAAAACCCAAAACGGGAAAACAACCTCAGATGACCCAAACCAGACAATCACTATGAACAATGGTTTTACAAAAACAGATTAGCCTTACACTAAGACTCGATCCCCACGGGTCTTGAAGCTTCTTCTGATCTTCAACCGTTCTTCAATAGTGCCCACGCACAAATTCCATCTTTCACGATCTCTGTCCACAACACACGCATCCACGTATGTCTCAGTGTCCACCGATATGGCTTTGATACGTCTACGATGTCGAACACGATGTCCGTCGCTTCTTCACCGCAAAACCCTTTGTGTTCAATGTGTAGAACAAACAACTTTGGTGCAACAAGATCATGTAAACATATAAGAATGATAACTTAGATCTTTGCAAACTCTAAGGATGTGTTTAAGACTTTTAAACCTTAGAAAACATGTGCAAACAAGGTTCTGGTTTGTAAAAAAAAATTCCAGAAAGCACACTTATGCAATTATGATGCAAACACTGTTTAAATATGATTTAAATGCCGCCTAGCAAAATGTGTCGTTCGAACGACTTAAGCATGTCGTTCGCGCGACATTGTGTCTCGTTCGAACGAGATCCAATGTCATTGGAGCGACATAGCAAAAGTTTGACTTTCAGATTAAAACATCTCTTAACAAAGAGATTCAAATTAGTCAAACTCTATTTCGAGCTTATCATCATAAAATGAAGTTTAAACCTTTAAGACACTTTTAAAATCATTTTTCTATATAAAAATTACATCCTTATCTTTTATAAAATAATTCTGAGCACCATTAATTATATGCATTCATACCTGAGTGATCTCGGAATGAAATTAACTTTGAAGATGAGTAAACTTGCACCAAATAAACATCGGCATGATTATTTCTTTGAAGCTTTGCCACAACGTCTTCAATTTCTTCAATACGTCATAGACCAAGTGGGATCGTGACAAAATAAAATTCTCCCTATGACATATTACAAACACAGTTTTGTTCACGAAATTAAGTCAAAACAATACAGGGACTCAATTGGAAATTTATGTCCTTACAAATCTCCCCCGTTGACTATTCCGGGACAAAACTAAACCAGTGAAATGCCTAACCGTACCGTCAATCCGTATGATGCCTAAATCCCATCCCATAAACCCAAAATCAAAGATACAGGACACGGACTAATATATGTAGCACTGACAAGCATGAACTGTCTGAATGTGATGTAGACTTGAAATCTCGAATCACGAATCGCTGAAGCATAACTACACACATTAAACAGACAAACAAATACCAAGTGAAGTATGGAGGAACAAATGAAACCAATTTATATAGACAATAAGAACATATTATTTGAAACATGTGAACAATTATTTGATACCAATTTGTTACCAATTTGAAACAAATATCATAAAGAAGCGCTCAACAAATCTCCCCCTACATCACAAACATCTCTCCCCCTTTTTGTCTCGAATAGACAGTCCGGTGAAAAGATAAACCAATATGAAATACCTAGCATGAGAATATGATACCAAAGAGAATCAAGTTGATACCAATTTGAAAAATGGAAAACGCTAGATAACCATGAAACAACCAGCTAAAAAAGATCATGTAATGATAAAACAGTAGCTAGTAAACAAAGGAATCACATAAAGAGTATTGCAAATTAATCAAGTTTGATAAACGGACTTATATGCAAAATACCAATATGGAACACAAAAGAACCTGCATATAAACTAGTCAGTCCAAAAAAAATGCTTCATGCAGTACCAAAAATATATCAAGTTGAATCAGAGGACTGCAATCTAATCAGAAGCCATTTTTCACCCTGTTGTTCGAACAAGCCAGGGACTTCACTCAAACGAGATGAGGAAGTCGCTCGAATGAAGTATAGAAGTCGTTCGCACGAGATGATATGTCGCTAGAACGACTTCGCGCGACCTATCAAAATTTCCCAGATTCCCAAAAATATTATAAAGTATTGCCCAGTGAAAAAATTTCCACAAAACAATTCCAGGAAGGGACTGATAGAAGAAAAACAGTAAGCTTTTAACACAAAACGCAAAAACTCATAAAAACTTAAAATACGAGTTACATGCAAACATAGTACCGATGTGCTCAAACATGAACATGAAATGAATGGGCGTGAAACTACAACAAATGAGTCACAATTCCAACACATCGAAACGATCAAGAAGCTCTAATTTATAGTGATAAATCATCAAACTTTATCATAGCCATATGACAATAAAAGTGTGAGCTTAATGAACTAAACATACTTCATGCACACAAATCCATAATTTTGACAATTCTATAAACAATAGCGTCAAATTGCAATGTTTGAACATTAGGATTAGTTGTGCAAACCCATTTAAATTTTCTCCAACCAAACACCCTCATATAAACATACTTTTTTTAAGTTCTTTTGAGGTTTCTAGAATTCTCAACTTAGAGAAAATCTTATTGGCCCTTTTCTTAGCATATTGCATTTTCTTTGGGGCTCTTTTAAACGGTGTCTTTCACGACGAGTTAAAATTGAACTCTCGCAGCCCTTTCCCGTTAATCACTCATCATTTTTAATTCAAATCCTCACGGTAAACGGTTATTACATGCACACTTCTCCTTAAGTTTACTTACGCATAGATGACAAGATTGAGATAAGAACGCCTCACCAAATTCAAATATGCAAGAGAAGTCAAACATCCATATAAACTCGTGCATGTGTGCGATGTTGGCATATATACAAAATCGAATCAAGATGCATATCAACTTCGAAACAACCCCGTATAAACAATGGTTAAGATCATTCTAAGCATCGATAATAATGACCAAATGTCCTAGCCACGTGGATAAAGAAACGATGGGGGGTAGGGGGTCCAAGCACACCAATATGTCACATCAAACATGTAAACTCAAAAACAAAAACCGAAAATCTTTTTGACTTTTATAAGATATTTTGACACAAAGAAAAGAAAAATCTTTTTGGACTTTCAAAAGTTTTCTCAAAAGCCAAATCTTTTTGTATTTTTCAAATAGGACTCATACAAATGAAAACTATAATACAAAATGATACACATGTCATAATACTAGAAATAAATATATCATGAAGCAAACTAGCATATGATAGAACATGCAAGCTACTATCCATAAGAAATAGCAAGAGATGAATCATGAGCATGCGTGTGAGAATCAAACAACGAAGCATTTAGCATCTCCAAAACGGATTTCCTAAACCAAACAGGTGTATACCTAACACAACGGGTTTTGGAAACCAATGGGACACTACGTTTAATCTTCCTAGGGTCTTTTCTAAGATCAAAACAAAAACTCCTAAGGTGACATTTCCTACCACAATGCGAACAGGTGAAAACACGACGAGGAATGGGACCTTTAGGTTGACCTTTTCTAATACCCTCGGATGTGGTTGACGCTCTAAAACAAACTATGGTTTTGGCTTTTACAATTGAACCACTAGAACAAGATAAGACACTACCATCACTACTCGAGTCATTTAAATCATTTTTTAACTTCAAAACTTTTCACTCAAGCAAACGATTAGACTCCTCAAACTTTCGGGATTCCTTCTTTAAATTTTCAATTACCCCTTGAAGGTTATCTCGCTCCCCCTCAATGTCAGCAAACTTATCCCTAAGATCCTTTTCTCATGCCACAATGTCATTAATCGAATTATTTTCCCCAACGGCACAAACACTAGAATTTCTCATATGTCACTAAATAAACTCTTTTTCTAAAATGAGGACTCTATCATCACTCTCCTTTTTTCCCAATTTTAAAATATTAAAATCTTTAAACAAGGAACTAAAGTGCTCACGACAAATGTCTCTTTGAATTTGAAAGCTTTGCAAATATTCAATCTTATTTTTAAAACCGAAATTTTCTTTTTCCAAAACATCAATACGTTTTGCAAACTTTAAATTCAAACGATGTAAATCGTCAACGCTTAGAGAATCCGTCGAGAGAAAACAAACACAGGAGAGATAAACAAACACACGGATCACAAATAAATAAAATATGTTTTCTAGCACTGATACCAATTTGAAAGTGTGAGTGGCCCGATATGTGTGTTTTAAACAAAACCAATTTTTCTTCGAAAAAGATCCAACTTTTAATTATGCACCAAACCAAGTTGTGAAAACCCAATTCTCACTTTAAACCAATTTTATCTTGATTAATCCTAAGCATGCATCTAGTGATTAAAGCAAGTAAAGTAAAGAATACTCACAATGCCGGATGTACGAGGAAAAAACCCAAAACGGGAAAACAACCTCGGACGGCTCAAGCCAGACAATCACTATGAACAATGGTTTTACAAGGACAGATTAGCCTTACACTAAGACTCGATCCCCATGGGTCTTGACGCTCCTTCTGATCTTCAACCGTTCTTCAATAGTGCCCACGCACAAATTCCGTCTTCCACGATCTTTGTCCACAACACACGCGTCCACGTATGTCTCGGTGTCCACCGATATGGCTTTGATACGTCTACGATGTCGAACACGATGTCCGTCGCTTCTTCACCGCAAAACCCTTTGTGTTCAATGTGTAGAGCAAACAACTTTGGTGCAGCAAGATCACGTAAACATACAAGAATGATAATGCAGATCTTTGCAAACTCTAAGGATGTGTTTAAGACTTTTAAACCTTAGAAAACATGTGCAAACAAGGTTCTAGTTTGTAAAACTATTTTCTAGAAAGAACACTTACGAAATTATGATGCAAACACTGTTTAAATAGGATTTAAATGCCGCCTCGAAAAACATGTCGTTCGAACGACTTAAGCATGTCGTTCGCGCGACATTGTATCTCATTCAAACGAGATACAATGTCATTCGAGTAACATATCAAAAGTTTGACTTTCTTTGACTTTCTGATTAAAACGTCTCTTAACAAAGACATTTAAATTAGTCAAACTCTATTTCGAGCTTATCATCATAAAACGAAGTTTAAACCTTTAAGACACTTTTAAAATCATTTTTCTATATAAAAATTACATCCTTATCTTTTATAAAATAATTTCGAGCACCATTAATTATATGCATTCATACCTGAGTGATCTCGGAATGAAATTAACTTTGAAGACGAGTAAACTTGCACCAAATAAACATCGTCATGATTATTTATTTGAAGCTTTTCCGCAATGTCTTCAATTTCTTCAATACGTCATAGACCAAATGGGATCGTGACAAAATAAAATTCTCCCTATGACATATTACAAACACAGTTTTGTTCACGGAATTAAGTCAAAACAATGCAGGGACTCAATTGGAAATTTATGTCCTTACAGTAATTGTCAAATAAAATAAATAAGATTAATTATGTCGACGACTTGAATGAATTAAATTAAAGTTAATTGTGACCTCATGTGAACATTGTGTGATTATTGATACATTGGAATATGTGAATTATTCTGTTGATTATTTTTATCATCGTAGGGATGACACGATTTTGGGTTATATGCTCTGGACTAAATTTTAGGAATACTTGCTAGGTATGGGACTAGTAGGTAGGTCTTAATCGTGGTTAGATATTTCTAGGTACGGGACTAGTTAGTGTAGATTTTTACAGATGGGATATTCTCGGGTGGGGATGATTTTGGTGTCATTCCGTTGATTTGGTTAGCCTAGGCGTGAGATTAGGGATAAATTAATTATATAAATTCATCCTACGAAATATGATAGGACATGATTGTGTTTTGGAGACCTCTAGGTATGGGACTAGGGATAGGTCGAGGTTTATTCTCTAAAATAGGGTGGGATAAAATAAATAAAGAGAAACTGAGATGATGAGAAAATAAGAAATTGAGAATTAATGCCTAAGATAATAAACGGGTATTAAAATATACTGGCATCATTAATAAGTGCAGGACTGACAGTTAAATGGGTTGGTTGGCTATTGCATCGTGTGGGTGTGTGATGGCGTAATAAGTGCAGAGCTGACGGTTAAATGGGATGGCTGGCTATTATGATGTGTCATGTGTGGAACCTTGTCAATAAGTGAAGTGTTGACATAATATGTACTAGCTGTCTATTATGAGGGGAATGGGTGTGGTGTAAAACCTTTAGTGGGAGTCCCATGAACAAAATGGTGTAAAACATTAGGCGAGAGTCCTGCAACTGATAATAATGATGAATAAAAATAATAATCGGATGAATTCTATTAGATTAAATGGATCTCTTTCGATATATATATCAATAATTGGAAATATAACTTGGGGTTGCATAATTACATGATTATGTGTTTGCAGTTTCTTTTTCTCGCACGTTGATAATTATTGCGTTAATTTAAAATATTTTATTATGATATTTATTATGTATAATGCTACTATAAGGATCCAATAGCCCTAATTGGGGAGAGTAGTTTGGATTCATGCGGTGGGATTTGACCCATTACATTGGCTAACATTTCAGGTTTAGCGATGGAGTAGCTACATAGGAGTGATTGGAGATATTTTAGAGGTGAAGGGAGTTTATTTTTATTTATACTTAGTAGTCTAGATGTTCTTTTTCGTCGCATTTTTTTATGAGACTTTACATTATGCATTTGGTGGTCCATTCCGTTCCTTAGTTGTCTATAGTTTTCATTCAGTTATTCATAGTTGTATCTTTTATTCAGATTCATATTATTAGAGATTGAATTTATTTACTTGAGATTAGCATGGTGATGGATTTTATTATTGCAGTAATGATTATTCATATTGGGATTGATTTAATTATTATCTTGTGGAATGAACTTTATATATCTCATCTCTGTCACATGCTAAGAATGGTATTTTATTTAGTGACTCCCGTCGTAATTTAGCGGTGGCGGCTAGACACCTCACTTATCATATTGTGCGGGCCGTTACAGATGGTACCAGAGCATGGTCATAGGTCTCGTAGGTTGTGAGTCCATTTAGCTTTCGCATTACAGATCTTTGATTCACTTTGTTGATTCGTACTCCTTAAGGTATTAGGTCTAGCATACGTGTTAGTTGTATTTTTTGGAGATATGATGTTTTGTGTTAGGGACATTGTAGGCATTGAGGTTATAAGTAGTAATCTTGAAGTGAGGACCCTTAGTTTATTTGGGAGACAGTATTTATTTGGCAAATCGTTAATATAAAATTTGGATATATCTAGTGTCGATGTAATGATGTGATTCAATTTGAGGAGTTAAGCGTTGCGATGACTTTTGGATCTAGAATCGAGTGGTGATACATGGGAGAGCGTGGTATGCCGTTATTTTCATAGTTATATATATATATATATATATTGTATTTTGATCGTGGGCTACAAGCGAATAGGATTGGGTGTATGGGCGCCTAATCGTGGTACTCTATGGGTAGACATATGTAAGCCTTATTTTATTTGCGTGACTTTACGTTTGACATTTACGCTTCGTCTAATTTTGAGGACGAAATTCTTGTGCAATTGGTGAAGTATGTAACACCCGAGATTTTTTAGCCTTAAAATCTTTGATAAATTAAAATTTTTGAAAAAATAAAATTTTGGAATCTATTTAATTTTGTTGTGTAAAAATGTTGGTCTTTATATATAAAAATAAGGTTTTAAGTGGAATTTAAATTGGGATTGAAATTTGGAAATTCTAACTTTATGTATAAAAATCGAGGGAGGATCCGACCTAAGGAGCAAAATAAATAAATAAAAATATTCGATTGTCCGATCGAGCACCTTCCTCTCACTTTCAACTAACCCTCCAAATTTCAGCTAATTCCAACGATCTGATCGCCCAAAATGTTTTTTTAGTGTTTGTATCTGATTAGGACCCTAATTCTTTTTGGTATATACATAAAGTGACGATTTTAGGACTTCTAAAACACATATTAGACTTCTCAAAATTCGGTAGCCTCCCATAATTACATTCTCTCTCATCTACAAAACCTAAACCCCGTTGAACACAACTTTGATCCTAAGTTTTGAAGATCTAAATCAAGTTTTCTCAAGATTGTTCAAGAACGAGTCTTTATCAATTTTTCGATAGGGACGCAACCATCTAATCAGAATTTTCAACCAAATTTTCTTTAGGCATGAATTCTTCTATTCTGTCTCTTTAGTATTATGCGTTTTATGTGTCGCCTAAACTTTAATTCATGTTTTTGTTAAAATAAATTAGCAACCTATTTAAGAAAAGTGAAAACTAATTCGGGATTATTTTTCCTAAAAATATTAATCTGATTTAATACTTGTAACCCCTATATACTTAGGGTGGAGTTTGGAATTTAGGTAATAAGGGGGTAGCTTCGCATGTAGAAACCATAAAAATTGTATTTTATATAAACGAAACTGGGGAAATCACATAGAATTGTGTAGGTTTGTTAAAAGTAAATATTGTTGGGGTGCCATAAACTCGCATGTTGTTTGAAATCATAATTGTCTAATAAAATAAATTAGATTAATTATGTCGACGACCTGAACAAATTAAATTAAAATTAATTGTGACCGCATGTGAACATTGTGTGATTATTGATACATTGAAATATGTGAATTATTGTGTTGATTATTTTTATCATCGCGGGGATGACATGATTTTGGGCAATATGCTCTGACCTAAATTTTAGGATTACTTTCTAGGTATGGGACGAGTAGGTAGGTCTTAGCTACGGTTAGCACTTTCTAGGTATGGGACTAGTTAGTATAGATTTTTACGGATGGGATATTCTAGGGTGGGACTGATTTTGGTGGCGTTCCGTTGATTCAGTTAGCTTAGGCGCGATATTAGGGATAAATTAATTATATAAATCCATCCTACGAAATAGGATAGAACGCAGTTGTGCTTTGGAGACCTCTAGGTATGGGGCTAAGGGTAGGATGAGGTTTATGATCTAAAATAGGGTGGGCTGAAATAAAATAAAGAGAAATTGAGATGATGAGAAAATAAAAATTTAAGAATTAATGCCTAAGATAATAAATGGGTATTAAAATGTATTGACATCGTTTATAAGTGCAGGACTGATAGTCAAACGAGTCGGCTGGCTATTGTGATGTGTGGGCATGTGATGGCGTAATAAGTGCAAGGATGAAAGTTAAATGGGCTGGCTCGCTATTATGATGTATCGTGTATGGAACCTTGTCAATAAGTGCAGGGTTGACAGAATATGGACTGGCTGGTTATTATGAGGGGAATAGGTGTGGTGTAAAAATTTTAGTGGGAGTCCCATGAACAAAATGGTGTAAAACTTTAAGCGAGAGTCCTACAACTGATAATAATGATGAATAAAAATAATAATCGGATGAATTCAATTAGATTAAATGGATCTCTTTCGATATATATCAATAATTGGAAATATAACTTGGGGTTGCATAATTACATGATTATGTGTTTGCAGTTTCTTTTTCTCGCACGTTGATAATTATTTCGTTAATTTAAAATATTCTATTGTGATATTTATTATGTATAATGCTACTGTCTGGATCCACGAGACCTAATTGGAGAGAGTAGCTTGGATTCATGTGGCGGGCTCTGATCCATTGCGTTGACTAACATTTCAGGTTTAGCACTAAAGTTGCTGCATAGGAGTTATTGGAGATATTTTGGATGTGAATAGGGAGTTTATTTATTTTGATTCTTAGTAGTCTAGATTTTCTTTTTCTTTGCATTTTATTATGAGACTTTACATTATGGATTTGTGGGCCATTCGGTTCCACAGTTGTCTATAGTTTTTATTCAATTATTAATAGTTGTATCTTTATTCGGATTTATATTATTGGAGATTGAATTTATTTACTTGAGATTAGCATGGTGATGGATTTTATTATTGTATGAATGATTATTCATATTGGTATTGATTTAATTGTTATCATGTGGAATGAACTTTATATGTCTCATATATGTCACATGCAAAGAATGGTATTTTATTTAGTGACTCCCAACGTAATTTGGCGGTAGCGGCTGGCCACCTCACTTGTCAGATTGCGCCAGTTGTTACTGTACCGGTGTCACTGCAACAACTAGGTGGTTCAGCAATTACTAATGCTTCCCCCGATGGGCCTGATTCCCACGTTGACCTCCCTTCTCCTGAGCACCCTGATCTTCCTGATTGCACCTCTTAACTATATGTTCGAGCTCACTGCAAGTGAAACAACGATTGTGGAATTTATGCCAACACTGTGTAACACCCCGCTTAAAATAATAACGGGTGGCCAGCCCTATACTATATTAAATCAAGAGTTTCAGATGGTCCAGTCTCAACATCAACTGTCGGTACTATATAATATAGGACTAACTACCCGATATCATATAGGCGAGATGTTAAAATTAAATAAAATGTGCAACAGATAACCAACTAACACTACTGATAATAGAAAGAAAGATGCATGAAAGAACTAGATAAATGAAATGCTAAGAGAAAAATGAAATAAATATCTACCACAGAATATACTACAAAAAGTAGACCCGAATAAGCTGTCGGGTCACAGCCAATGCAATAACTGCAATGGAATAAATATAAACATGTATATAAATATCCCTTGGGTACAAACCCGATATACAATATGAATCCTACCTAGAATTTTACAAGTAGGAAGCGACTACCAGATACATCCCGCAACAATTCGCACCCGTCACGGCTCCCAAGACTCTGGATAGAAGGTCATCCGGCATCCATGCGGTAGGATACCTGTAATAATATATATATATACAGGCAGGAGAGAAAAGTAAACGGGTCAGAGCCCCAATTGTGAAAAATATTTAGCAAGTGTGTTAACCGTGCATAATAATTATCAGTGCACTTATTTCATAATTAAAGTGGAATCGCACTCTCGTGGAATCCCAACTCACCTCTCATCTAAAGGCGCGCACCTATTCGCGTCCTCAATTTTTAGTTAAATTTCCCCCATTTTAATTAGGACAACCTAACTTATCATAGGCCTAGCCCATACCCACGAGATCTACCTTCCTATCTTACCCCAAGAATCCACCTCCTTTTTTTTTTAACACAATTAAACATTTATTTTCAATCATATGTGCCTTATTAGTCTTAGTGGATTCCGGTTTATACTTTAACCAATTTATAATTTAATAAATTTCCCAATATGCATTTGGGTTGAAAGATTTTATTTAAATTTCTAATTAATAAGCATGAAAAAATCATTATTGACACAACTTCCCTCCAATTTCAACGCTGCGCTGCGTTTCGTGCATGGGGTGTCTCGCAAAGCGAAATCCAAACAAGGAACCACCCCGTTACACTACTCCATGTCAACGTCGATCCTGGAGATCCATTATGCCACACATAGATATTGACAGAACTTCTCTCTACTCTCAACAATGTACTATATTTCGTGCGTGGGGAGTCTCGCAAAGCGAAATCCAAACAAGGAACCGCCCCGTTACACTACTCTTTGACAATGTCAACCATAGAGATCCATAATGTCGTGCATACCATAACTGACAGAAATTTTCTCCAATTTCAACACTGCACTACGTTTCATGCGTGGGGTGTCTCGCAAAGTGAAATCCAAACAAGGAACCACCCCGTTACACTACTCCTTGACAATGTCGATCATAGAGATCCATAATGCCATATATACAATATAATACTACTACTACAACTAACATCTCCAATCATATCCTTGGGATGATGTAACCGAAATATTCCTTAAATGCGATACATCAACCCCCATCAATCTAGTACACCATAATTGATAATGCTAATTATAGCCCCTGCCGCGTTAGTGCTCTTCATAAGCCACGCATACAGGCCGCGGAAGTTACCACAGTCAGGGCGCGGCCAGATCTCTCGTAGGGTGCGGCCCCCTCCATCAGAGGCCGCGGCTCCCCACCTTAGGGCACGCGGTACTGCTACTCAGCGTTGCTTACTCTACGGGCTACGCACCCTTATCCACAATGACTGCAGACTGGGTACATGTCACGTGCTGTGGGCACGTGAGTCAACTCACTTCCTAATAAATAGAGGACCATACCTGGGAAAGAGGGATGGATTCTACATACGCCCAAGGCAGGCCCTACAATACAGATTCTCACTACACAACCTCAACACACAACTTGGAGGCCACACATCTACATCGCAGCCATCTATCCGGCACTCCGGAATCCTCAGTACTGCCATGTACTCTCCTTTATTATCATATTTGTATGCCACTTTAGGCACGATTGTACTGTACAATGCAACGCATATAATGAGAACGGAGCAACACAGTGGCTGTAGGCCTATTTTAAAGGCTGAACCACTCTATATCTTGTCTTCTTTCTATTCACTTACTTTACTTGTTCATCACCCACTCTACTCTTGACTTGCTGGTATGAGAACGCCTTGTGGACGATTTCTCGTATCATCAGTTTGGCGCCGTCTGTGGGAAGCGAGATATTTCAATCTTGTTTCTCTATGTTTTGAGTTCTTAAACACCTTATTTTATTCATGGGGATCCTCTGGATCATCATCCCATGAGTAAATTTTGGTTATTGGGCTCTATTTTATACTTACACCCTTAGATGGGTATTTCTTACCTTCAGATCTGCTCTCGGGTCTCCATTTGACGACCTTAGATCTATTTTACATACCCCTGTGATATCACCCCACCTAGATAGAACTGGAAGGCTTGGTGGGCTTTAGCCCCGTAAATGTGGGTGATTAGGGAAGAGTTCTCTTTACTACCTTTTTGTTCTTTGCCTATGATCTAGGATTTATCATTAGAATTATGCCATTGTGTGCACCGAGAGGTTATTCTCTCATGGATAGACCCTAGTAGGTATGCTCTCCACAAGTTTTGGGAGAAAAATTCAGTTCCCGGGCTTCAATTTTGGGATTGTGCCTTCACTGCCTAGGTAGGGACGCGGTGTGGTAGTTCAACTACCTTACATACCGCGACCTCTACTGGGTTAGTTGTAATACAGAAGCTTCAAAACATCAGGGGATGGACTCAGGTGGTCTCTAGCTCAACCTTGGTGTATATCATATAAGGCCGCGGCAGTGCACTTATGTGCCTTATTGGCCGCGGCCGCGGCAGGAATACCATGTGATAGTGAAAACGCTGCATTCCCATTTCCTACTTGGTTACTCCAATATTTCTGAGATTACTCACTTCAGTTAGTTTTTTCTCAGATTATATATACTTTATAAAGATTAACAAAGCAGAAATGGAGGGAGAATCCAGCCAGAGCATAGAAGTCAAAGATGAGATTGTGCAACTGTATAATCACCTTAATCATCTCTATGACAGCCATGCTTCACTTCAGACCCAGGTCAATTACCTCACTCAGAGGGTGCTGATGCTAGAGGCCGCGGCCAATCAAAATTCAAACGCAGGTCCGGGAAGAGCCTTACCTGCCGCAGAGAAATCAGAGAAAAAGTCGGGCGTCTATACGCCGTTGATTTTCCCAATTGAAGAGATCTTTGAGTGTATCAAAGAGGACAAGCTTTTGAGATGGCCAGAAAAGCTGAGAGCTCCACCCCACAAGAGGAACAAAGCTGCCTGGTGCAAATTCCATCAGGACCATGGCCATGGCACAGAGCAATGCTATGCTCTGAAAGATGAAGTCGAAAGGCTAATTGGCCAGGGGATGCTGCAGGGATTCCTGAAGAATGCATAAAGGGCTCAGCCGGACCTGACAAGAGGCTGCATGCCACACCTCATCCTTAGCCTTTTTCAATTTCAACTATTTCTGTCTATGCTTTATGTAGCTCATTAGAGCCCGAATACTCAAGATTTTATGTTTTATTAGCAAAGTCATCAGCTGAAACATACATATATAAATATATGGATTAGCAAATTTTGCCATATCTCATTCCTCTCTTGTTTTCATAATTTGTCATCTCACAAAAAGACCTTTTGTCTTAAACAGATTCCAAGGGAAGAATAACACATTATCTTGGAAGATTATTACTATTTTGGGATGCACCTATGGAGGGATTGCGGTCTTAATTAGCTCAAAAGTTCCCCTCACGATGTGCAACTGTATCTTATCATATGATGATTACAATCATGAAAGCGTCCGAGGATTCAAGGAGCTTTTATTAGCCACGGGGGCTTACAATGCCTGTTCTCATCTCTTGGGACGCGTCATCAAGCCGGGAGGCTTATAATCTCTGGCTATGGAGGGCTTTGTGTATATCAGTAGCTGTGGGCGGCTTAATAACATAGCCCAGCCTGGAGAGGCTTGATAATGTCTCACACATTAGCTGTGGGTGGCTTCATAACATAACCCAGCCTGGAGAGGCTTGATAATGTCTCACACATTAGCTGTGGGTGGCTTCATAACATAACCCAGCCTGGAGAGGCTTGATAGTGTCTCACACATTAGCTGTGGGTGGCTTCATAACATAACCCAGCCTGGAGAGGCTTGATAATGTCTCACACATTAGCTGTGGGTGGCTTCATAACATAACCCAGCCTGGAGAGGCTTGATAATGTCTCACACATTAGCTGTGGGTGGCTTCATAACATAACCCAGCCTGGAGAGGCTTGATAATGTCTCACACATTAGCTGTGGGTGGCTTCATAACATAACCCAGCCTGGAGAGGCTTGATAGCGTCTCATATATTAGCTGTGGGCGGCTTAATAACATAGCCCAGCCTGGAGAGGCTTGATAGTGTCTCACGCATTAGCTGTGGGTGGCTTCATAACATAACCCAGCCTGGAGAGGCTTGATAGTGTCTCATATATTAGCTGTGGGCGGCTTAATAACATAGCCCAGCCTGGAGAGGCTTGACAGTGTCTCACACATTAGCTGTGGGTGGCTTCATAACGTAACCCAGCTGGGAGAGGTTTGATAGTGTCTCACATGTTAGTGCTTGGTGACATGACCCAGCGCGAGAAGATTGGGAAACACCAGCATATGTCTACAAAGGCACATCGTTCAGATGAACCGGAAATGTGCCGCACCCCACCAGTACGGTTGCAGAGCTCTAAGAGCCACTCATCCGTGAAAGCGCTGAGACACTAACATCTAGAGGCATGAGAGGGTTACAATGTCGAATGCCACGGTGGAAGAGAATCAATTGTACCAAGTCTAAGGGAAGAGTTTGCTTCATGATTCATGTTGGTTGTGGGACAACAAAAGGCAAACAGTTCAGACAACTGGGTGCAATGAAGGCGGATGGAGACACATGCAGTCAGCAAGTCCCAGCCTTGAAATCAGGACCGCGGCAACCAGGCGAAGACATTTACATGGCATGGCATAATGAAGAGCCGCGTCTTGCACACAGCTACCTCGTGACCGCTAAATCCTTGTACTTCAAAGACGTCGCACTATCTATATGTCCGCGGAAATGGGATTTTAATCAATATACGAATTCGATCTCTGTCCGCGGACTTAAAATATTATGTTTATCTGGACACGGATGCGTTTTCAAATATGCGGCAGTTACGATGAATCATTCATTATAAACAGCCAATGTAAGAGAGCAAGGAATGGAAAGATAACAATCATGTACAAAGTAGTCAATATGGCCGCAGCCTTGATATTAATATTCAAGATTACAGAAAGGAGGCCGCAGCCACAAATGCAGATTACAAAAAGAAGGAACGCAGCCCTGAATTAATGATGAGCTCCAGAAATTGACTGAATTTAAGAGGCTGCGTCATCATCTTCATCATCATCTTCTCCATCCGCGGCAGACTCTGTCACTCCTTCCGCAGCCGCTGCTTCGGCCTCCGCCTTCATCCTTGCCCTCTCTTCCGCCGCGGACTTAAGCTCGGCGATGCACTCATGATGCTCGGCATCGCTCAACTTCCAGGCCAGGACCCTCTCCTTGGTTTCGGGGAAGTTCTTTACAAATCTCTGCCGCAGCTCCTGGTAGCCGCGAAGGTAGGCCCTGTTGTTGACAATAAAGAAGTCCTTGGAGCCTTTAAATGACTCCACGGCGTGATCTATGGCAAGCTGGAGGGATTCACCATGATCAGCCTCCAATCTTTTTATTTCCGCGGCGTGGCTTGCTGCATCCTGGGCAGACTTGGACTCCAGCTCCTCATATTTCTTTTGAAGAAATATAAGCTTGTTATTGGCAATCTCTGCAGCTTGGGCAGCTTCCGCGGTTTGAGCCTGCGAGGCTTTTAGGGATTCCGCGGCTTGTATGAAATTTTGCTCCGCTTCCTCCCTTTCCTTGTCTGTCTTCTCCAAGTTCATTTTTACCGCCTGAAGAGCCGCGGCAGCAGAACTCTTCCCAGCTTCAAATGAAGAGGTCCGTGCAGCCTGCAAGTCCGCGGCATGTGCACTCTTCTCGATCTCCTTCAGCCTGTACAAGGCCTCGTACTTCCTCTTCTGAACAACAATCACATCCGCGGCCTGAAATAAAGAAATATGAAAAATACATATGGTGCAAAAGTTGAAAGAATGACGACAGGTACGTACCCTCAGAAGGCTGTGGAGGCCGCAGTCCTCTAGGTCTTCATGATCTTCGCCAACTAACCTATCTAGGTCCGCGGCATCCAGTGCACGCTTCATTCTCCGTGCAGCCTTTGCAGTGGTGTCCCAAGAGGAATTGGGGTCGGGCTGCCTCAATTGGGGTCTTGGTCTTCCATCAGGCCCGGACTCTCCGCGAAATTGTGGGGGCGGCAAGTTAGCGTTAACCCCCACAACAGTTGGCGGTGGAGGAGATGGTGGATGAAGGGGCACATCGGTTGACATCAAGCCCACCGCAGCCAGGTTTTCCCCTATGTCGTCATCGAATTGGTCATGTGGAAGGCCGTCATTAACCACCTGCTCTGCGGCAGGATCAGTCGCCTTATTGGCAGTGACCGCGGCTTGGGCAGCATTATTTTCTTCGGAGGGAGCCGTGGCAGGTCCCTTGGCCTTGGATCTCTTCCTTTTTCTGCTCCGCGCGGTATTATTCAGGACGACCGCGTCCTCATCCATCTCTGCCAGCTGCGCTGCTAGCAGATCCCTGTCAACCTCTTCACCTGAAAAAGAATAACATGAGTTCAAGGACAGAAACGGCCATAGAATAAAAATAGTGGTTTACCTTCCGCGCCCATTTGTTGAGGAATGGATTTGTTTGGGAAAAATCCCGCCGCAAATATAGTTGCCGACGTTACAAGTATGCTGAACTTCTTGTGTTCAGCAGGAACTTCCGCAGCCTCGGCAACCCTTTTCTCCTGCCGCTTGTTTAAATGCAGATTGTCAAGGGCTGCAGAATGAAAAGACGAATCAAGTTAGTGGAAATTACGTGAAATAAAAATAATGCGGCTATGATCTTATACCTAATTTTGAGGGTATCCCCCACTGCCGCGGCATTGTATATGTTCTCTCCCTTTCATTCTCCTCGGGGTGCATCTCCCAGCCTCCACCAGAGATGTAGAAATATTTTCCCTTCCAATTTTTCACACTTGTCGGCCTTCCAGAATAAAGGGTCTCATCCCTGCCGCGGCTAGAAAAATAATAGTAGCCCGCGAACTTCACCGAGTTCTCCTTTGGGCGGTAGAAGTGAAAGAACTCCGCGGGAGTGATGTCCTTTTTGAACTGCTGCTGCCAAAGGACAACTGCGGCGAGAATGGCTCTCCAGCCGTTAGGGTCCAATTGTGCGGGGGCCAAGTTCATCACCTGAAAAAGTCTACGGATAGGAACTGGGACAGGTAGCCGCAGCTCGTAAATGAACGCGTGCAGGGGGAAGCAAATTTCGTCGTCAGATAGAACCGTGCACGGTCTTTGGTTCTCGGCAGGAGCTGAACACATCAAATTTTCTGGAAACTCGAAGGCCTCAGCCACCTGCTCAACCCAATCTTGGGTCATTGAGCTGCGGATATCAAGCGCGGCCAAAGGTCTCACCTCCCTCCCTGATGTACCTCCTGGCTTGTTTCTAGCGGCCGCGGAACTATCTCCTTCAGCCGTGGGGTGAGTACTTGAGTTGGCTTCTTCCATCGACGATTGACAATTCTTTCCAGACGCGGAGTCCGCGGAGTCTGAGTCAAGAATTACGCAGTTTGGGCAATCTTTGAGTTTGCAAGGCCCTACTGATCTTAGAGGGGGCACAAAAGTAAGCTCGGGGGGAGAGGTCCCAAAGTGCTTTGCCCAAAAGCCTCTCAGGAACTCGTCGGGGTCAAAGCTCATATGGCTGCAGCAGTACCTGAAAAGCAGAGTTCGCAGTTAGGCGCCGCAGCCAGTATGATTTGTCAGACTTCAAGAAGCCGCGGCAGGGTATTTTTGAGTTAAAAATGATACTTTTGGGATCACTGTCCAAACAAGCCGCAGCCGCATCCGTATCAGAAGAAATTAGGATGCCGCGGTAATAATACAAAATTGCTTTAAGGCATTCCTAGACACAAGGCTATTCCTGGACTATGGGGTGGTGATTTGATGCCGCAGATGTTAGTTTGGGGGACCGCGGCCAATTAGCGCGGAGACGCAGAATTGTAAGTCAATTGATATCAAACCATGCCGCGGCCTCAATCCTAAACATGATTTCCTAAATCCCATAATTTCTCGGATCAAACCCACAGAATACGGAGTGTTCGATTATGAACATCAAGAACAGTTGTGTTTCATGTGCAGCATATGTGGGAAAAACAAAACAAACAAATATAACCCTAGATTCCTATCAAACAGCTAGAGTTTGTTCGTGGAAGTTAAAGATGGGTTTGGTATTCGATTCATATGATTCGATTATTAAAAACTGGAAAGAAATGAAAACTGCGAAGCTTATTGATCGAAAGATTACCTGGAAATGAGAAGAATCTGCGATGTTCGGCCTCACACCGCCTTGGAAACACCACACGCAGCTTCAAACCACCTCGGAAGGCTGTCGGAAAATGCAAGAAGGATTGTGCAGAATTTCGCTCTCGATTTTCTCTCAAATGTTTTGGAAACGTAATGAAGTCCACGGCCAGAAACAATTTATATAAGGGAGCACGGAAGACGAATCGTCGCTTTGGAAGCACCGCGGTTCCTAGGCTACTAAGCCGCAGTCCCAATATATCTCCCTTGGCACAACGGCTTGGGGGCTTATTGATAATGCTAATTATAGCCCCTGCCGCGTTAGTGCTCTTCATAAGCCACGCATACAGGCCGCGGAAGTTACCACAGTCAGGGCGCGGCCAGATCTCTCGTAGGGTGCGGCCCCCTCCATCAGAGGCCGCGGCGCCCCACCTTAGGGCACGCGGTACTGCTACTCAGCGTTGCTTACTCTACGGGCTACGCACCCTTATCCACAATGACTGCAGACTGGGTACATGTCACGTGCTGTGGGCACGTGAGTCAACTCACTTCCTAATAAATAGAGGACCATACCTGGGAAAGAGGGATGGATTCTACATACGCCCAAGGCAGGCCCTACAATACAGATTCTCACTACACAACCTCAACACACAACTTGGAGGCCACACATCTACATCGCAGCCATCTATCCGGCACTCCGGAATCCTCAGTACTGCCATGTACTCTCCTTTATTATCATATTTGTATGCCACTTTAGGCACGATTGTACTGTACAATGCAACGCATATAATGAGAACGGAGCAACACAGTGGATGTAGGCCTATTTTAAAGGCTGAACCACTCTATATCTTGTCTTCTTTCTATTCACTTACTTTACTTGTTCATCACCCACTCTACTCTTGACTTGCTGGTATGAGAACGCCTTGTGGACGATTTCTCGTATCATCAATAATCATCCAAGATGTACTCTACCAAAATTCTATATCCTTTCATCTATAGGATATATAAATATATAAATATAGGTATTTTATGCTCACCATATATATACATATACCAATCATCCATACCCATGACCAAATGTACGTATCAAATCTGATGTACAATGGACATGCACATAATCCACCCGGTTATATATATCGCCGATAAAACTGCATCAATGCTATCATCTTCCCAATGCCCGGCTCACGTAGCAACTGGGGACCACCTGGTGGGGATCAACGACACCCACCTCGTGATAACTCACACACACGACGTCCCTGGAAGCGGTCATAGCTCCACTGGCAATGAGACGAAACATACCCACCACGTCTCATCCCAAAAACATATCTATCGTATAATAACACACCGGACGACTATGACCTAGGGAATATCCACACCCTGCTCTATATGCTAGGATGCTCACCCTCTGTGCGGAAACTTCCCGATGATAGCATGGGCGGGGTATGCTTAACAACATAAGTATATATATCGCTCACATGCGCAATATACATACATCCATATGATCCCATCATATGATCCAATATAGTAAACCATCATATACGGTTTAAATATCCATACCATGTATGCCCACAACATAAATATATCCATATATTCACATTCATACATAGATATATGTACATATATTCACACATCGCTATATCAATATATATACAAACTAATTCTCGTTCATATGCATAAGATATATAAACTTGGGCTATAAGTATACATAATCCTCAATATACAAGTCGTCACCACAATTTCCATTAAATGTACCTCGATATGTGAATACAATCCCTCACTTGAAACATATTCAATCATTTTTCCTATGATGAATAGTCTCCCAAAACCATATGTATATATCTATACATATATATTCAACATTAGGGTTATCACCCAAGAGTTTGTGTAGGAATCCATCACTACACATTTCATCCATCTTTAAAGTACATATTTTCCTTTCGTACTATTTAACCATAGGCACATCAATGACTTAATAGTCTAAAACCTCAAACTATTCCAACCTCGTTTCAAGTATTGGAATCTCAATGGTCATATCCCCACAATTACGTGTAAACTATCCTAACTAGAATTTATGCTACCGCTTATTCTAGTCGATAGTACGATCCCAATCGTTCCCAATTTCACCTATGGTTCAAATAAATCTCAGGAACCCTTACTCCCATTGAGTTATCAAATTTTCCTTAGTCTAATTATGTCTAAGGATATGAGACCCCTCACTCTCTAAGAGCTCTCAACTTCGCATCATATTTATACCTTTATATCTAAAATTGGTATTTCCAACCTCTATGAGGTTTCCCCACAATCACCATATGTAACTCCAATACATACATGGATACATTTCTTCCAAGTTACCCGAAGGAGTCCCCAAAATCCTAATATGTGGGAAACTCCTTATATGTATCCAAGAACATATCTCTTACATCATAAGAGAAGGCCCCCAAATCAATAAACCCAACCAAAAAGGGTTTGGAACCATTATGGAGAAAATACCTCAAAATGCCCTGTTTCCGAATCGATTCGGAATAGGGACGAATCGATTCGGCCTCCAAGGCGAATCGATTCGGGTCCAAAGACCTGGGCTTCTGCCACAGGCCGAATCGATTTGGCTTGGGTTCGAATCGATTCGGTCAATGCAGACCTGTCAATTTACTTAAACCGAATCGATTTTCTTAAGGGGGCGAATCAATTCGGACCTGCAATTTTTTTGAGGGGTTCTTCTTCTTCATCAAAACCCATGAATTTTAAACCCTAAATTTTCATTTCTAACCCTTAAACATTCATCGATTTATGATTTTAATCCCATAAGTCAACCCAAAGTTGATACCAACCATATGTATGCCATTAAATCCATATATAAACATTGATTTCAAGATTAAACCTAAAAATATCGGTTTTGATATTAATACCCAAAAATCAATTTCTTTAACCCACAAATTATGAAATGAAATACACAAATAGCTATTTAGCAAGATTAAACACTTGCCTCAGATTTGTAGAGGTTGGTTCGTCCTCGATGTCGCGATTGGGCCGGAATCTCCAAGCTTTTCTTCCTCTCTCTCTCTTTTCTTCTTCTTTCTCTCTTCTTTTTCCCTCTAGGGCTTTTTCTCTTTTTCTCTCAAATGAGAATTGGTTTCATCCGTAAGCCTCATAAACCTTTAAAACAAAATCCCAATTTTAAATGTTAATACACACTTTAAATGACTCGTTTACTCCAATTCGAGTCAAAATAACTTAAAAACATTCCGGAGCCGAAATAAGACCCAATGACAGTCATTTTGACTATATCGACCCTTCCGGGATCGATGGTACCCTCAAAATCATCATCCGGAATACTAAAAAATATTCTCTATTTTTGGGCCTCAATTCCCAAATTTTGAAATTCTCCAATTTAAAGAAATTTTATTTCCCCAAAATTTAATTTCTCAGTCTCCAAAATCGTGGGGTGTTACAATCTTCCCCCCTTACAAAAATTTCGTCCGCGAAATTTAAAATACACATAGGACCTCAATATCATCTAGTCCTAACATCAACTCTTAGTATCACTATACCAATCCTTCCTGGTTCTCATGTCAAACCATATAAATTTTAAAAATCACTAGCTACCCAGGGCGCCCATACACCATGTATCCGAGTTTCCACTCGTAGAATTATAATCAGGCTCCATTAGCCTCGAATTGCAACATAACCCTCGGCATTATAATCTAAAATATCATACCAAATATATAAGTTCGAATGTTCCCAATGGTTGAACTCTCCTCAATTCGTGACACTAGCTACCTTCGTGCGGGGGAGGTCTCGCAAGCGAAATCCAAACAAGTAACCCTCCCAATACACTACTGTGTAGCTAGGTCGGAAATTGAGATTAGTTGAACCAGGGCTAAAGTTTTATAAAAGATTTTTCATATTTTAGATATTGCCCGAGGGCCTAAACAACAATACAATATAAATATATACCGTGCCTTTCGACACGCCAAACAAAAACCTTGTGTTTAGAACATAAGGCCTCAACAAATATTATACTCTAGCCAATACCTAGTTCTCAAAACTAGCACAACTATGAGCTAAATATCCGCTCCACATAAATCTACCAAACTCTGAACCAATAACCTTAGCAGTTTACATTCCCAAAATCAATAGAGCCACTCTTTACTAGCTCATCCTTATAGGACGTTTTACTATTCCAGAAGATATCGCATAAAGACCACACTTTCTCCCTCCATCTCAAGGCCTAATTCTCCTCAAAGAATTTTCTTCCTCATAAATCCTTCCTAACCATTTTGAAGGACAAAACGCGATGGTGACTACCGAAAACTCCCTTAGTCCTACACAACGAAACTGAGTCTCCAAATTTTCTCTCTCTTCCCAGAAGGCAAATACTCCTGATATTGGGACAACTACACCTTCCTCACATCGGTAAGACTCGCCAACACCAGGTTTCCTAACAAGGTTAACGGGTTTCTCAACCTAAACCTCCCAAGGACTACACTAACCTCTCCTCAGACTTTCCTTACTAAGCCCAAGATACGCCATTCGAGTAAATTTTTCCTTTCTTACTCAACTGCCGATAAATCACCTCGAACCACTGTTAGAAATCTCCTCAATAACTCCTCCGAAATTGGGGAAAACAAATACCCCCAATTACAGCGTACCCAAAATATGCTATGGGTATTGTACTTATAATCCTATCATTTCCTAGATGATAAAATCTAGGCGACGTCTGGAACGAAATAAGAAAAACTGTTATCAGAACGCCAATCAAGTGGATATACTTCACAGAAGAAAACATCGCAGTGAACACAATAGTCCTATTTGTAGGGCTTTATGTCAAGAACGTTAACGGAAGAATCCATAAACTCGCACAGATCCTAAGGACTCTAGAAACTGATGCTCTGATACCATCTGTAACACCCCGCTTAAAATAATAATGGGTGGCCAGCCCTATACTATATTAAATCAAGAGTTTTAGATGGTCCAGTCTCAACATCAACTGTCGGTACTATATAATATAGGACTAACTACCCGATATCATATAGGCGAGATGTTAAAATTAAATAAAATGTGCAACAGATAACCAACTAACACTACTGATAATAGAAAGAAAGATGCATGAAAGAACTAGATAAATGAAATGCTAAGAGAAAAATGAAATAAATATCTACCACAGAATATACTACAAAAAGTAGACCCGAATAAGCTGTCGGGTCACAGCCAATGCAATAACTGGAATGGAATAAATATAAACATGTATATAAATATCCCTTGGGTACAAACCCGATATACAATATGAATCCTACCTAGAATTTTACAAGTAGGAAGCGACTACCAGATACATCCCGCAACAGTTCGCACCTGTCACGGCTCCCAAGACTCTGGATAGAAGGTCATCCGGCATCCATACGGTAGGATACCTGTAATAATATATATATATACAGGCAGGAGAGAAAAGTAAACGGGTCAGAGCCCCGATTGTGAAAAATATTTAGCAAGTGTGTTAACCGTGCATAATAATTATCGGTGCACTTATTTCATAATTAAAGTGGAATCGCACTCTCATGGAATCCCAACTCACCTCTCATCTAAAGGTGCGCACCTATTCGCGTCCTCAATTTTTAGTTAAATTACCCCCATTTTAATTAGGACAACCTAACTTATCATAGGCCTAGCCCATACCCACGAGATCTACCTTCCTATCTTACCCCAAGAATCCACCTCCTTTTTTTTTTAACACAATTAAACATTTATTTTCAATCATATGTGCCTTATTAGGCTTAGTGGATTCCGGTTTATACTTTAGCCAATTTATAATTTAATAAATTGCCCAATATGCATTTGGGTTGAAACATTTTATTTAAATTTCTAATTAATAAGCATGAAAAAATCATTATTGACACAACTTCCCTCCAATTTCAACGCTGCGCTGCGTTTCGTGCGTGGGGTGTCTCGCAAAGCGAAATCCAAACAAGGAACCACCCCGTTACACTACTCCATGTCAACGTCGATCCTGGAGATCCATTATGCCACACATAAATATCGACAGAACTTCTCTCTACTCTCAACAATGTACTACATTTCGTGCGTGGGGAGTCTCGCAAAGCGAAATCCAAACAAGGAACCGCCCCGTTACACTACTCTTTGACAATGTCGATCATAGAGATCCATAATGCCGTGCATACCATAACTGGCAGAACTTTTCTCCAATTTCAACACTGCACTACGTTTCATGCGTGGGGTGTCTCGCAAAGCGAAATCCAAACAAGGAACCACCCCGTTACACTACTCCTTGACAATGTCGATCATATAGATCCATAATGCCATATATACAATATAATACTACTACTACTACTAACATCTCCAATCATATCCTTGGGATGATGTAACCGAAATATTCCTTAAATGCGATACATCAACCCCCATCAATCTAGTACACCATAATCATCCAAGATGTACTCTACCAAAATTCTATATCCTTTCATCTATAGGATATATAAATATATATATATATATATATATATATATATAGGTATTTTATGCTCACCATATATATACATATACCAATCATCCATACCCATAACAAAATGTACGTATCATATCTGATGTACAATGGACATGCACATAATCCACCCGGCTATATATATCGCCGATAAAACTGCATCAATGCTATCATCTTCCCAATGCCCGGCTCACGTAGCAACTGGGGACCACCTGGTGGGGATCAACGACACCCACCTCGTGATAACTCACACACACGACATCCCGGGAAGCGGTCATAGCTCCACTGGCAATGAGACGAAACATACCCACCACGTCTCATCCCAAAAATATATTTATCGTATAATAACACACCGGACGACTATAACCTGGGGAATATCCACACCCTGCTCTATATGCCAGGATGCTCACCCTCTGCGCGGAAACTTCCCAATGATAGCATGAGCGGGGTATGCTTAACCACATAAGTATATATATCGCTCACATGCGCAATATACATACATCCATATGATCCCATCATATGATCCAATATAGTAAACCATCATATACGGTTTAAATATCCATACCATGTATGCCCACAACATAAATATATCCATATATTCACATTCATACATAGATATATGTACATATATTCACACATCGCTATATCAATATATATACAAACTAATTCTCGTTCATATGCATAAGATATATAAACCCGACTATAAGTATACATAATCCTCAATATACAAGCTGTCACCATAATTTCCATTAAATGTACCTCGATATGTGAATACAATCCCTCACTTGAAACATATTCAATCATTTTTCCTATGATGAATAGTCTCCCAAAACCATATGTATATATCTATACATATATATTCAACATTAGGGTTATCACCCAAGAGTTTGTGTAGGAATCCATCACTACACATTTCATCCATCTTTAAAGTACATATTTTCCTTTAGTACTATTTAACCATAGGCACATCAATGACTTAATAGTCTAAAACCTCAAACTATTCCAACCTCATTTCAAGTATTGGAATCTCAATGGTCATATCCCCACAATTACGTGTAAACTATCCTAACTAGAATTTATGCTACCGCTTATTCTAGTCGATAGTACGATCCCAATCGTTCCTAATTTCACCTATGGTTCAATTAAATCTCAGGAACCCTTACTCCCATTGAGTTATCAATTTTTCCTTAGTATAAATATGTCTAAGGATATGAGACCCCTCACTCTCTAAGAGCTCTCAACTTCGCATCATATTTATACGTTTATATCTAAAATTGGTGTTTCCAACCTCTATGAGGTTTCCCCACAATCACCATATGTAACTCCAATACATACATGGATACATTTCTTCCAACTTACCCTAAGGAGTCCCCAAAATCCTAATATGTGGGAAACTCCTTATATGTCTCCAAGAACATATCTCTTACGTCATAAGAGAAGGCCCCCAAATCAATAAACCCAACCAAAAAGGGTTTGGAACCACTATGAAGAAAATACCTCAAAATGCCCTGTTTCCGAATCGATTCGGAATAGGGCCGAATCGATTCGGCCTAGATAATCGATTCGGCCTCCAAGGCGAATCGATTCGGGTCAAAAGACCTGGGCTTCCGCCACAGGCCGAATCGATTCATCATGGGTCCGAATCGATTCGGTCAATGCAGACCTGCCAATTTCCTTAAACCGAATTGATTCGCATAAGGGGGCGAATCGATTCGAACCTGCAATTTTTTTGAGGGGTTCTTCTTCTTCATCAAAACCCACGAATTTTAAACCCTAAATTTTCATTTCTAACCCTTAAACCTTCATCGATTTATGATTTTAAGCCCATAAGTCAACCCAAAGTTGATCCCAACCATATGTATGCCATTAAATCCATATATAAACATTGATTTCAAGATTAAACCTAAAAATATAGGTTTTGATATTAATACCCAAAAAATCCATTTCTTTAACCCACAAATTATGAAATGAAATACACAAATAGCTATTTAGCAAGATTAAACACTTGCCTCAGATTTGTAGAGGTTGGTTCGTCCTCGATGTCGCGATTGGGCCGGAATCTCCAAGCTTTTCTTCCTCTCTCTCTCTTTTCTTCTTCTTTCTCTCTTCTTTCTCCCTCTAGGGCTTTTTCTCTTTTTCTCTCAAATGATAAATGGCTTCATCCGTAAGCCTCATAAACCTTTAAAACAAAATCCCAATTTTAAATGTTAATACACACTTTAAATGACTCGTTTACTCCAATTTGAGTCAAAATAACTTAAAACATTCCGGAGCCGAAATAAGACCCAATGACAGTCATTTTGACTATCTCGACCCTTCCGGGATCGATGGTACCCTCAAAATCATCATCCGGAATACTAAAAAATATTCTCTATTTTTGGGCCTCAATTCCCAAATTTTAAAATTCTCCAATTTAAAGAAATTTTATTTTCCCAAAATTTAATTTCTCAGTCTCCAAAATCGTGGGGTTTTACACCCTGCTACTATTCTTATTGTCCCTGCTATCCCGGGTCCTGCTAAGATTGTTGTCCTTGGCCCTTACGATCATCATAACCTTTATTCTTCTTATGGTGCTGCTCTTCTAAATGAGGCCCCTTAGACTGTTAGGCCTACTGAGTAGTACCTCTATTTGCCTTTCCCTACTGGCTAGAAAATATCTATTGGGCCTCTTCTTGCACTTCCCATTTTGGAACTCTTGATGATCCTAGCAGCAAAAAAATGGCATTCACAACCTGTGTATAAGTGGTGAAAGCTGAGTTACTCAAAAGTGTTTGCCCAATATGCCAAGTAAACCCAAAGATGAACTTGTCCATATTTTACTCCTGGTTGTCTATCTTGTCTGGGGTAAACAATGAAAGACTCGTAAACTTTTGATCTGGAACCCGAGGATCAGCCGTTGCAGATGGAGTATGGAGGTAATTATTTTTACCTTATGGGAATAGGGTATATTTTTGAGTGACAAGGAGGATGTCACAATATAAGACTTATTTTCACTAGAGTTCGCGGGTGAGTCGAATTTAGTGGGTGCGTTGGCTGTAGCAGCAATAGTGTGTGGATAAACTTTTTATGGGGTAGCAGAGTTCTTTGGTGTTATTCACGGGAGAGTGGAGGTGTACACTGAGTGAAGGTTTGAATTATACGAGGGGTTACTACTTTTGAGAATTATGGGAGTAGGGTCGATAATTTCGACAAATAACGATTGGATAGCAATGGATTTGAACTATTGTGGAGAGTGAGGGTAAGTTTTGGTGTTTACGACACCAGGGCATGATCGGTACTAGGTATCACCTGAGAGGGCGTCTAGCCTATATATATGTGTTTATGTGTGTATATATGTTGTATTGCGTGGTGCGATAGGCACATAGTGAGGTCTTGTGTCTCACATTTTATCCTGGTAAGTAGAGATGTTTACTGCAGTGAATCAGTGTGGTTAAATTTATTTACGAGCAAGCAGAGATAGCTCGGGGTTTATTTAGTGCAAGAACTAGTAATAGTAAGTACGTGGTAATTTATGTTGTCTTTGGTAGCCTAAGGGTAGGCGTATATACTTTTGTGTTAAGAGACAAGTATTTGGGGGTTCCTTGTTTGGATTTCGCTTTGCGAGACGTCCCACGCACGAAACTTAGCGCAACGTTGGAAGTGGGGAGATGTTTGGTCATTAGTACATAGGTTGTGTACCCCGGCCAGTGTATATATATATATATATATATATATATATATATATATATGTGTGTGTGTGTGATATGACTACGGGTTGAAAGTTATATTATGGGTTACGACTAGCATAGTCGGGTAACTTTCGTGCAGTAAAGCACGGGTATAGGGTGTATGGGCACCCGAGTTAATTAAAACAAATTTTGTGCAATTAAGCATGGGTACAGGGTGTATGGGCGCCTTGGTTAATTAAAATGCATATTTGTGTAACTCAAAGTTAGAAGCGGGAGAGATAGATATCGCTAGCTTATAAGCGCATGACTAGAGAGTAATATTTAAAGCTTGGAACACTAGGCTTATCTTAATTTCGAGGACGAAATTCCTTTGTAAGGGGGAAGTATGTAACACCCCGTAATTTTGAGGATTAAATATTTAATTATCTTGGGAGATATACAAATATTTAAATTGGTGAAACTCAAATTCATGAGTTGGAGAATTTATTTGAGTGAGCCGAATTATTTATAATTGGCGACTTTTAAGTTTAATTGTTCGAAATCTCGTGTGTCGCATTTTGAGATCAAAATTTGATAATGTCAAAAAGTATTTTGGATGACATTTATGAGTGCGCGATTGAGTCTGGATGGGTCGAGATAGTCAGAAAAGAGTGCCCGAGGGTAGTAATTGGGTCTCGGGGTATTTTTGGGGGTAGTCGGGCCCACACGGGGTGATTTGGGCCATTTTAATTAGGCCCATATGGCCAAAAACGGGATTAAGTGTTAAACTAATTTGGGGAAGTGTTAAACGGTAGTAAACACAAATTCTAAATATAGGGCTTGAGAGGGAAATTGGGGGAAAGAAAATAAAGAGCCAATTGGGGATTATTGGATGCAAATTAAGGGACTACACCAATGGATAAGACCTTACGAACAATTCCAGGCAAGTGGTTAACTGTTATGATTCCTAAATTGATGATAATCAATTCATATCATAGTGTGTGTACATGAAAATTCATTTTGGATGTGTAACCATAATTGAATTTGGGTTTTTGGAAATTGATATACTTTAATGGGATTAAGGGTGACATTTATTATGTTTATGATTCTATAATGTAGAGGAACGAATCGTATGTTAAAACCAGTAAGAATCAATGGTTAATTGCTGATAATATGAATGAAATTCGTATTGGAGATTTGAAATTCGGATAAAACCCAAATCGGGAAAACGTTGGAATTAATGGAATTTGATAATAAATTAAGGTCTTTAGCATGTTTAGACCCTTTCCTTATATGGAGGATATGTTAATTGTAGTTGGTTAAGGGTTTAGATTGAGAATCAGAGCTTTAGGGTTCGTCCATGGCCGACAGTAGGCTGGAGAAGACGAGTTCTGTAATGATCGATCGATCGACCCAGGGGGATCGATCGATCGATGCTACAGATATTTTGGCAGTTTCACCAGTTTTGTAAATTTAACCCCTTACTTTTATTTAGTGATAAATTCATATGTGGCACATATTCCTTAACAATTATAGAGGGATATAATTGGGTTTAGGAGGGTGAAAATGGTATGTCATGAGATGAACGAATTTCGGGAAATAATTCATAAGTATTGATGTTGGGCAGAGGAATAATATTCGGGTATTGTAGTTGGGTGACGCTACATTATTAAAGGAATTGAGGTGAAATAAATTAGTTATGGGGAAAAATACAGACTCGAAAAATATTATGTTACGGGCCAAGTGAGCGAGTTCGGGTGTAATGGTTGGGCGACACCAAGTATTAAATTAATTAATGTGTAATTAATTAGATTAGAGTAGGGTTATAGGCTCGGGAAGGTAATATATTAATTCATGTGTAAGTTAATTAAATGAGAGTCAGACTACAGACTTGGATTGGTATTAATTAATGTGTAAATTAATTAAATGAGAGTCGGACCACAGACTCGGATCGGTATTAATTAATTAATGTGTAAATTAATTAAATGAGAGTCGGACCACAGACTCGGTTTGGTATTAATTAATTAATGTGTAAATTAATTAAATGAGATTCGGATCACAGACTCGGATTGGCATTAATTAATTAATGTGTACATTAATTAAATGAGAGTCGGATCATAGACTCGGGAAAATATCATATTAATTAATGTGTGAATTAAATAAATTAGAGTCAGACCATAGACTCGGGATAATGATAATTTAATAAGTTAGAAAACCTATTTAGTTGAGTCAGGCCAGAGACTCAAGTTATTACAGGGAAGTGTTACGGGTTGTGAGTACACGGTGAAGCCGGGGTTTATATTTTTATATATATATACGGTGTAGTGATAGTATATATATATACGTGTGTGTGTGTGTGTGTGTGTGTGTGTGTGTGTACGCGCTATTAAATATTAGTGATTAGATATTTATTTAATTATATACTCTAGTGCTATCAAGGGAGGTTGCGCGATGTGGGTGAATCCCCTAGCTTGAGGAGTAAGGTGAGTATATCCCTAGGTCATAGCGTTTGGTATATGGGTGAGGGACTTATCTCACTTTCAGGGAAGGAATATGACTGCCTCCACTTCGTTTATGTTTTGGGCCAGGTTGGTGAGCGAATCCAACTTGGGTAACTAGTTTATATGAGCACACCTAGTGAGATGGCACTTTAAAGGGAATCATCCGGTGATGGTATACTCGGAAGGATGGATATGCGTATGATATATGTGTGGATGTTTTAGTAAAGGTACGTATAATATGGTACTAAATATTACATGTGGGTAATAATACAGTGTGTGATGTATTTACTTCATACAACTTGTGTCAAGGTTATATGCTATTAATTAAGAAGGAATCAATTAAGTTAATTGGTGAGATAACTTAATTCATGAATAATTATACTCGAGTTAGAGTAGTATGGCAAGGGGAGGTTATACCAGGACTGGTTGGACGGGGTAGTACAACTAGGTGGGGTTAAGGTAACCATTAGGTGTGCACATTAGTGGAGGGGTGAGAATGTCCACAAGAGAGTGCGGCACTAACTTAAATATGAAGCGCATTCATGCATTTTAAATTACTGCAGTTAATCCACTTTCTAAATATTTTCAAAATGTTTTGGGTTCTAACACTTGCTATAAAACTATTTTCAAAACCTCTTAGGTGTCCAGCCACAGGGACGCTAGGATTGATATTCTATTCAAGGGACATGGAGCTGCAGCATATGTGGATGCTAGCAGGAGCTTGGATTAGACACATCGTTTATTCTTTCCTAGAGTAGGAATCTTCTATCAGTTTCAGATTTATTTAGGGCTTGTTGCCCAGACTTCTCAGTACAATTTTCAGATGTACTTATTCAGGTGTTAGCTGTTTGTATTGAATTTCATTTTGGTGGTCGATGGTTTATTCGGCAAATTGTTTAATCACTTATTTAGTTGTTTTAATTCAGATGTGTGAATGATTTATTTTTATTCCTCATGTACTGGTTTGTTTAATTAAAAATATAAAATTTGGCACCAACTTTTTGGAATACTAGGTGGTTAGTAAGTTTTAAAAGTTTTCGACAGTGATGCCAAGGATGAACCAACTGGGATTCCTATTTTAATTTGGTATAGGACTAATCACCCGGTATTTTATTAGGCGGGGTGTCACAGATGGTATCAAAGCATAAGGTTCTAGTGTCCTTAGGATTTGTGTGGCTTTTCACATTTCGGCTTAGCAATCTTTGATATAGAGCCCTATTATAGGATTGTTTCATTCTCATACGTATGCGCATTTACGTTCTTCTGCCAAATTTTTATTTAAGGTTGAACTCATACGATTCGATTCTCATTCCAGATGCCGCCCAGGAGAGAGAGAGTAGCTAGGGCAGTAGGGGGAGATGAGACTAGGGAGACTCATCAGGAGCAAGAGTTATCACAACAACTGCAAGAGATGATTTCGGCAGCACAGGTAACCGAACTAGTGGCACCGACAGTTGAAGCGATGATGATCACAATGGTAAGGTACTTTCCACGTGATCAGCCACAAGTGTTAGTGGCACCAGATGTTTAGGCCCTCCCGGGGCCATCGGGGTGGCAGAAAGTACAAGAGGTTTTTCAGAAAGGGCATCCACAAGAGTTCGAGGGGGTTTAGATGTAGTGCTAGCATGCCAGTGGAAGAGAGATATCTAGCATCACCTACGCATGGTAGATTGCAATGAGGTGCAAAAGCAAATGCTAGCCACTTTTAGTTTAATGGGAGCAGCGCTACAGTGGTGGGAGTCGATCACCACAGTTGAGGTTAGGGATACACTGGCTATTGCAGAGTTTTGGATGCGGTTCAAACGCAAGTATTTTCCTCCAGCGGTTGAGATTGAAATGAGGAGAAAATTTAGAGAAGTGACTTAAGGAGACCGTTCAGTGGTCGATTACGAGGAAGAATTTACTCGATTGGCAAATTTGGTACCGGATGAGGTAAGTGATGAAGACAGAAAGAAAGTAAGGTTTGTGGATGGGTTAGTCTGGAGAATCAGACAACATTTAATTGGTAATCCCTCATTAGTAGCTTATACTGATGTCATTAACGCAGCACTCCTGCACTGCCAGGAATATCGCTTCCACGTGAAAGGAAGCAGGAAGGGAGTGGAAGCCAGCCGGTCGAATAAAACAGGAGGGAATAGTACCAGTGGGGTATCCTATAAGCAGACAGGGGGAGATCAGGGGCAGGATTTCTGGCAGGGAAATCATGCCAAATGATTTAAAGTTGGAGGCTCTAAACTGGATGGCCAGGAATTCCGACAAGGCCAGGACGGAAGGGATCAGTGGCAGGGTGAATTTAATCGGAGGTGTTGCGTTTGTGGGGAAGCGGGGAACATTAAGAGATATTGTTCTCAATGAGGCATGGGTCAACTACAGGAGGAGGTCCTGGATGTACAACCACTACAGCAAGTCATGGGTGCATTCAGGCAGGGAGAAAATGCTCCGGAACCCGAGGATCAGCTGTTGTAGCTGGAGTATGGAGGTAATTATTTTTACCCTATGGGCATGGGGTATATTTGTTAGGGATAAGGAGGATGTCATAATATAAGACTTATTTTCACTAGATTTCGTGGGTGAGTCGAATTTAGTGGGTGCGTTGGCTGTAGCAGCCATAGTGTGTGGATAAACTTTTCGTGGGGTAGCGGAGTTCTTTGGTGTTCTTCACGGGAGAGTGGAGGTGTACACTGAGTGAAGGTTTGAATTATACGAGGGGTTACTACTTTTGAGAATTATGGGAGTAGGGTCGATAATTTCCACAAATATCGGCTGGATAGCGATTTTGAACTATTGTGGAGAGTGAGGGTAAGTTTTGGTGTTTGTGACACCAGGGAATGATCGGTACTAGGTATTACCTAAGAGGGCGTCTAGACTATATATATGTGTGTGTGTGTGTATATATGTTGTATTACGTGGTGCGATAGGCACATAGTGAGGTCTTGTGTCTCACATTTTATCCCGGTAAGTAGGGATGTTTACTGCAGTGAATCAGTGTGGTTAAATTTATTTACGAGCAAGGAGAGATAGCTCAGGGTTTATTTAGGGAAAGAACTAGTAATAGTAAGTACGCGGTAATTTATGTTGTCTTTGGTAGCCTAAGGGTAGGCGTATATACTTTTTTGTTAAGAGACAAGTATTTCCCACGCACGAAACTTAGCGCAACGTTGGAAGTGGGGAGATGTTTGGTTATTAGTACATAGGTTGTGTACCCCGGCCAGTGTGTGTGTGTGTGTGTATATATATATATATATGATATGACTATGGGTTGAAAGTTATATTACGGGTTACGACTAGCATAGTCGGGTAACTTTCCTGCGGTAAAGCACGAGTATAGGGTGTACGGGCACCCAGGTTAATTAAAACAAATTTTGTGCGGTTAAGCATGGGTACAGGGTGTATGGGCGCCTTGGTTAATTAAAATGCATATTTGTGTAACTTATAGTTAGAAGCGGGGGAGATAGATATCGCTAGCTTATAGGCGCATGACTAGAGAGTAATATTTGAAGCTTGGAACACTAGGCTTATCTTAATTTCGAGGAAGAAATTCCTTTGTAAGGGGGGAAGTATGTAACACCCCGTAATTTTGAGGATTAAATATTTAATTATCTTAGGAGATATAAAAATATTTAAATTGGTGAAACTTAAATTCATGAGTTGGAGAATTTATTCGAGTGAGCCGAATTCTTTATAATCGACGACTTTTAAGTTTAATTGTTCGAAATCTCGTGTATCGCATTTTGAGGTCAAAATTTGAGAATGTCAAAAAGTATTTCGGATGACAATTCTGAGTGCGCGGTTGAGTCCGGATGGGTCGAGATAGTCAGAAAAAAGTACCCGGGGATAGTTATTGGGTCTCGGGGTATTTTTGGGCGTAACCGGGCCCACACGGGGTGATTTGGGCCATTTTAATTAGGCCTATATGGCCAAAAACGGGATTAAGGGTTTTAACCAAATTTGGGGAGGTGTTAAATGATAGTAAACAAAAATTCTAAACCTAGGGCTTGAGAGGGAAATTGGGGGAAAACAAATCAAGAGTCAATTAGGGATTATTGGAGCCAAATTAAGGGACTACACCAATGGATCAGACCCTACGAACAATTCCAGGAACGTGGTTAACTGATGTGATTCCTAAATTGATGATAATCAATTCATATCATAGTGTGTGTATATGAAAATTGATTTTGGGTGTGTAACCATAATTAAAATTGAGTTTTTGGAAATTGATATACTTTAATGGGATTAAGGGTGAGATTTATTATGTTTATGATTCTAGAATGTAGAGGAACGAATCGTATGTTAAAACCAGTAAGAATCAATGTTTAATTTCTGATAATACGAATGAAATTCGTATTGGAGATTTGAAGTCCAGATAAAACCCAAATCGGGAAAACGTTGGAATTAATGGAATTTGATGATGAATTAAGGTCTTTAGGATGTTTAGACCCTTTCCTTATATGGAGGATATGTTAATTGTAGTTGGGGAAGGGTTTATATTGAGAATCAGGGCTTTAGGGATCGTCCATGGTCGACAGTGGGCTAGAGAAGACGAGTACTGGAACGATCGATCGATCGACCCAGGGGGATCGATCGATCGATGCTACAGATATTTTGGTAGTTTTGCCAGTTTTGTAAATAAAGAGAAATTTATTTAAGATTTAACCCCTTACTTTTATTTAGTGATAAATTCATATGTGGCACATATTCCTTAACAATTATAGGGAGATATAATTGGGTTTAGGAGGGTGAAAATGGTATGTCCTGATATCAACGAATTTCGGGAAATAATTCATAAGTATTGATGTTGGGCAGAGGAATAATATTCGGGTATTGTAGTTGGGTGACGCTACATTATTAATGGAATTGAGGTGAAATAAATTTGTTATGGGGAAAAATATAGACTCGACAAATATTAAGTTACGGTCCAAGTGAGTGAGTCCGGGTGTAATGGTTGGGCGACACCAAGTATTAAATTAATTAATGTGTAATTAATTATATTAGAGTCGGGTTGTAGGCTCGGGAAGATAATAAATTAATTAATATGTAAGTTAATTAAATGAGAGTCAGACCACAGACTCGGATTGGTATTAATGAATTAATTTGTAAATTAATTAAATGAGAGTCGGACCACAGACTCGGATTGGTATTAATTAATTAATGTGTAAATTAATTAAATGAGAGTCGGACCACCGACTCGGATTGGTATTAATTAAATGAGATTCGGATCATAGACTAGGATTGGCATTAATTAATTAATGTGTAAATTAATTAAATGAGAGTCGGATCATAGGCTCGGGAAAAATATCATATTAATTAATGTGTGAATTAAATAAATTAGAGTCGGACCACAGACTCGGGATAATGATAATTTAATAAGTGAGAAAATCTATTTAGTTGAGTCAGGCTAGAGACTCAGGAAATTACAGGCTAGTGTTACGGGTTGTGAGTACATGGTGAAGCCGGGGTTTATATTTGTATATATATATATACGATGTAGTGATAGTATATATATATATGATGATGCTAAGATTTAGCACCACCAGATAAGTGATAATGAGCTCAAACAGTAGTAACCATGGCAGCCATAGAGATGTACAAGTGTGTAATTATTGTAGAAGGAGATGAGGATAAGAAGAATAAGACAATGATGTATAGTGGTTCAGCCAATTAGGCCTACATCCACTGTGAGTGTGTGATCCACTAAGTATGGGCACTAATGGCCTTGGATACAATGCACGTAAGCTCACTTTCTCTCTCTACTGTGTGTACAAGCAGAGTTTCTTCTAGGGTTGCCAATGAATTGATCCATCCCCTGTAGGGCTGTAGGTGACAAGTATATATAGGTCTTGGTGGGTGTAGTGCACCCCCCCCAATATGCATGGTGCATGTGAATGATGATCTAGCCAATCCCCTGTTGACACCTGTAGATGCCAAATGATGACATAATATTCCCTCACGTGAGGGTGTGATTTGGTTATAACGGTCTCCCATGTGCCGTATGATCCTCACGCGCACTGTTCCACGTGTCTCCCAAACCACGCGCTGTGATGATGTCACCCTCGGCCTATGGGCCGAGGCCGAGGGAAAAGTTCCTTCCGGCAGTGAGTCTGGCCCAATTTTGACCTCGTACTGTCGTACCCTCGTAGGGTCGTCGGGAGCCCTATAAAGGGTCAGCCCCTCGTAGGGGCGTCTGGAGCCTGGTAAAGGGTCGGCCCCTCGTAGGGTCGTCTGGATCCTGGTAAAGGGTCGGCCCCTCGTAGGGTCGTTTGGGGTCTGGTGAAGGGTCGTCCTCTCGTAGGGTCATCCGTTTTGGAGGTAATCTTCAGCCAGGCCAAGGATATAAACGGGTATATCAATCACCCCCCAGCCCTTAGCCATAGGTGCCATTGAGATGGCTGAGGGATACTGTTGTAATTGATATGCGTGTATTGATCAGTTGGGTGAGTGACACCTGGGCAGATACTCATTGTTGTTCAAGTTTCCAAGGCATGGCGACTGCACACTTTGCCTGGGGCTTTGTTCCCTAATAATACCCTTCTTGGTAAATGGGCCCACTCATTACCAAAGTATTTAAGAGATTTTCAAACTCTCTCTCTCCTTCTTCTTCTTCTTCACGCCCAAGCCTTCTCTCTCTAGCCTTTTACCAGTTTTCATCGCCATTTTCTGCAGCCTTCAATCCTTCAAGCTTAGCAACTTGGGCAGTTCTTGCTCTCTCTTCATCAGGTAATCCTTTTCCCCCAGCGCTCTCTTTTACCTTCATTTCTGTTTGCTTTTTAGGCTCGTAGGGTTGCATTTTCTTTAGGTTGTGTCATAGCTTTTTCCGGTGTCTTCTCCGGTAACTGGTTCTTGAATGTTCTTGACCAAAACCATTGAATTCCTTTGTTTCAATCCAAAAGTCCAATCTGGTCAACTGCCAACTTGTTTGTAGCTAAGTTAGCTAAGTTTGGTTAAATTCTCTAAGTGTAGAGTCTTCCCTTTAATGCTTAGGAGGCTTTATAGTTTAGTATCTAAATTCCCGTCCTTGAGAGAGAAGCTCTTTGCCGAGATCAGACGAATAGAGGAAGAGGAAGAGAGGAGACGAGGGGCCGACCCTAACTGGGTACGACCCATCTTTCCCATTCCTCTTACCACAATCAAACCATTTGAACCGTCTGAGTCTTGTGGGTCGTCATCTCGTCCAGCCGAGACTCCCAAACCAAGCGAGATGGACGAGAGAGCATCCTCGCCAACTGGTGCTGGAACTTCTGGTAGGAGAGAGACATCCGACCTAAGCCCAGGTCGAGAGGCCGAGGGCATGGTCCCCTCCGAGGCTGTTCCTGTGACAACCCTGTCTCCCCATGCCTTCCAGGTGGCATTTACCCACGGTCATTCGGCAGATGACAAGACCGAGGGAGAGGGGGTTGAGGACGAGGGAGATGATACAGATGACGAGGTTGATACCTCCCACGCCTTGTCCTTTATATCCTCTGTCAGGGATCGCGACCTCCTGATATGGAGGCATGACTATGGAGTGCCCCCCAGCATAACTATGAGGGTTCCCTCTGAGTCTGAGAGGGTTTTTGATTGTGAAGAGGGAGAGGTTGCAGTTTATGAACAAATGCTCAAGGTTGGAGTCAGATTCCCTCTGCATCCTTCCATCGTAGATATCCTGTCTGCCCTTGGTGTTGCCCCCTCTCAACTTCTTCCCAACTCTTGGAGGACGATCCTGGGCTACATCTCCTTATGGAAGAATGCCTTCACCGACGAGCCCTCGGCCGACCTATTTTTGGGCTGCTACAACATCACCTCCTCGTCCAAACAGCCTGGATATTATCATCTAGGGACAAGGAGGTCTGAGAAGAAACTCCTCCATGTGGCACAAACTTCCAACCACGATAGGAAAAAGATATTTTTCTTTATCTCTGGGGAGTGGGAGCCCACCGCCGATGGTCCGAGGGTCCTCAGAAAATGGTCTAACCCTTCCATGAAGGCCAGGTCAGACGCTGGACTTATTCTGGAGGAGAAGGACATCGTTGAATATCTGAGAGGACGAGGGAGAGAAGGTGAACTTCCAAAATTTGAAGACCTGATGACCCCCCGGTTCCTCAAAGAAGCTGGTCTGAGGGTCGGCCCTCTGACAGAACTATGTGAGTTATACTGAACATTTTCCATTCTTTACTTTTGTTTTCTCTTTATCTCTACATTTTTCTGACGTGTCGTCCTCTTATCAGGTCGTCCTGCAGGTATATCAGACTATCTTTGGGAAATGACTACTCCCAGCTTATTATCTGGCTTGGCCAAGAAGAAAGGGAAGGAGCCTCAGCAGGCTCCGAGGAAGACGAGGGCCGCTGGGCCGACGGTGGTGGAGCTGACCACCGATAGCAATAAAAGAAAGGAGCCTGAGGCCCCTGTTGACCTTCGGCCTGATTCTCGAACGAGGGCCAGGGTCGAAGCCTCTGAGGGGATGACCTCTTCATCCAGCATGGGGGCCTTCTGGTCTCAAAACCTGGCACATCTAAAGGCCGAGCCCTCATCACTCATTGCAAACTTGAGGGCAGCCAAGGCCTCAATGTTTTCTGCACCCTCGGCAGCTGATTATGAGTTCTTGTCCAAAATGCCTCCTGCCAAAGTGTACGATTATGGTCTACACGCCCTTGCACAGGTATTGGTCTTGACCCACTTTTAATTTCATTCTTTCAATAACTGTTTCCTCAGCCTCTTGACATGTGTTTATTTTTCTTGTGCAGTCTGTGTGCGCTTTTACCTCGACAACAAAATGGATGGCTGAGAACCAAGCAAAGTTCCATGAAGCCGAGAGGGCTATCCAACATGAGGCAGACCTGCAGACTGACTTAGATACTGCAAGGGCCGAGTTGGAAAGTACCAGGACTGAGCATGCAAGGGTCCTGGACCAGCTGATGAGGCAGCACGACGAGGACATTAAGGCTAGGGACTTTCTTATCAAGGAAAAGGATGAGGCCTTGACCAACATGGAGGCCAAATACAAGACTGATCTTGAAGCTGGAATCAAGAAAGCCGAGGCTGATGCTGTGGAGGCTTATAAGATTTCAGACGAGTTTCAAGGCTTCGGCCTTGAATATTTGGAGAGAGGAATTAGGACTGTACCGGTGGGTCGTCCTCAGGTTTGGCGACGTCGTCTCCTCGGTCCGTCCTTCTATTGAAGCAGTCAGACTGGACGACCCTATGATTGCCGAGGCTCTAACTTATGTAGAATCACAAGTGCAGGTTGAGGGGGTCGGCACATCTGAGGATCAGCCGGTTATGGTCATCGAGGAGACCCCTTTGGTGGATGTTGAGGCTCTACCCTCTGATATTGTCCCTTAGGGTGGCTGTCTGTAGTCCATACCCTCATAATGTATTTATCATTTTTGTGCTCTCTTTTGTAAAACACTTGGATATTTTGTATAACACTTTCATTAATACTATCGTCTTCTTTACTGTCTTCCATATTTGCTTCTTTTATGGTTTGTTGTCTTTGTTAATGCCACTAACCTCTCCCTCGTCTTTTTTGAGGACAGTGGTGGGGTAGTTCCCCCCACTGGCCCTCATTATAGCCGAGGGATTAAATTACCAAACTAATGGTTTTTATAAGTTTTCCCTCGTCTTTTTTGAGGGCAGTGGTGGGGTCGTCCCCTCCACTGGCCCTCATTATAGCCAAGGGATTAAATTACCAAACTAATGGTTTTTATAAGTTTTCCCTCGTCTTTTTTGAGGGCAGTGGTGGGGTCGTCCCCTCCACTGGCCCTCATTATAGCCGAGGGATTAAATTACCAAACTAATGGTTTTTCATAAAGTTTTCCCTCGTCTTTCTTGAGGATAGTGGTAGGGTCGTCCCCTCCACTGGCCGTCATTGTAGCCGAGGGATTAAATTACCAAACTAATGGTTTTTATAAGTTTTCCATCGTCTTTTTTAAGGACAGTGGTGGGGTCATCCCCTCCACTGGCCCTCATTATAGTCGAGGGATTAAATTACCAAACTAATGGTTTTTTACAAGTTTTCCCTCGTCTTTTTTGAGGACAGTGGTGGGGTCGTCCCCTCCACTGGCCCTCATTATAGCCGAGGGATTAAATTACCAAACTAATGGTTTTTACAAGTTTTACCTCGTATTTTTTGAGGACGGTGGTGGGGTCGTCCCCTCCACTGGCCCTCATTATAGCCGAGGGATTAAATTACCAAACTAATGGTTTTTCATAAAGTTTTCCCTAGTCTTTCTTGAGGACAGTGGTAGGGTCGTCCCCTCCACCGGCCCTCATTACAGCCAAGGGATTAAATTACCAAACTAATGGTTTTTTACAAGTTTTCCCTCGTCTTTTTTGAGGACAATGGTGGGGTCGTCCCCTCCACTAGCCCTCATTATAGCCGAGGGTGGTTCTCTGTAGATTTTTCCATGCGTACTAGAACTGATAACCACAGGATGAGGGGAAACGCTGATATTTCTTATTAATTTTCCAAAGTGTTCTGTTGGAGCAACTCTTATTACAATTATGGTCTATCAAGACCTTACAACACTACTGATAGTATTTCTTCAAATGATCTGCATTCCAGAGGTTGGAAAAAGGTTCCCCTTCTAATTTTCTAGTCTATAGGTCTCAGGGACGACTTCATCGATGACCCTATAGGGGCCGTGCCAATTAGGATGGAGTTTGTTGGGATTTTGCCAAGTCTTTTTAAGGACCAAGTCCCCCACCGCGATTGGCCTCTGTTTCACCCTCTGATTGTAAAACCTTGCGATCCTCTGCTGGTAGGAAGCCTGCCTTATCTCAGCGTCCTCCCTCCTTTCCTCAATCAGGTCCAAGTCGAGTCTCCTCTCTTCCGCATTTTTCTGGAGGTCATACATTTGGACTCTATGCGTAGGAAACTCAATTTCGGTGGGGATGACGGCTTCTGATCCATAAGCCAGCATGAATGGGGTCTCCCCGGTAGAGGTCCTCACTATCGTCCTGTATGCCCATAACACGGCATATAACTCCTTGACCCATCTTCCTTTTGCCTCCTCAAGCCTCTTCTTGATTCCATCTAGGATTGTCCTGTTTGTAACTTCAGTTTGCCCATTGGCCTGAGGTCGGCCTGGGGTGGAGAAAAATTGTTTGATACTTACCCTCTCACAGTACTTCTGTAGGGAGGCATTCTTGAACTGGGTCCCGTTATCCGAGATGAGGGTGTTGGGTAGACCATATCTGCATATCACATTTTTCTAGATGAACTGGAAGGTCTTCTGCTCTGTAATCGTGACCATTGGTTCGGCCTCTACCCACTTTAAGAAGTAGTCAATCGCTACAATGAGGAACCGATAGTTATTGACTGCTCTTGGTAAGGGTCCTACTAGGTCAATCCCCCACACTGCGAACGTCCATGGGGATGTAATGGAGATAAGAGGCTGATGAGGTTGATGAGGGATGGTAGCAAATCTTTGGCATTTATCACATTTTTTTACATATGCTGCGGCATCTTTCCCTAAGGTCGGCCACCAGTAGCCTTGGGTAATCACCCTATTCGCTAAGGATCTACCCCTAATGTGGCTTGAGAACGACCCTTCATGCACATCTTGAAAAATGGAAGGGAATTCTGAGGGATGCACACACCTAAGTAAGGGGAGCAGAAACCCCTTTTTGTACAGCGTGTCTCCGATGACAGTGAATTTGGCAGCCCTGTATCTCAGCTTCTTCCTTTCTTTCCTTGCTTCTGGCATCTCTCCCTCTTTAATGTATCTGATCAGAGGGTCCATCCATGAAGCTTCTTGAGAAACATTCAGGCAATTGCTAAGTGTTCCCTCGATATCTTCAATAGTTGGTCGAAGCAAGATTTTTATTGGGACTGTCCTCCTTATGTCTGTCCTAGTCGTCAAGGCCAACCTCGCAAGGGCGTCAGCACGGCCATTGTCGAGCATAGGTATCCTCTTGAATTTCACTTCTTTAAAGCCTTTCAGCAATGACCTCACCTTCTCAAGGTACCTAGCCATCCTCTCGTCCTTGGCCTCGTAGGCCTCTAGTATCTGATTCACCACCAGCCTCGAATCACTATGAACCAAAATCTGGCCGACACTAAGAGATTTGGCCAAGGAGAGGCCAGCTATCAAGGCCTCATATTCAGCTTCGTTGTTGGAGGCCTTGAAGCTGAACCTCAGGGCGTACTCGATGTCTGTGCCGTCGGGTGCTGATACTATTATCCCAGCTCCGCTCCCACTTTCGCAAGAGGACTCGTCGACAAAGAGACTCCATACGGTGTGTTCTTCCGAGAAACCTCCCTCGGTGAGTGACCCCTGTCTAAAGAGGTATCTTCCCTCTTTGTTTTCATCCACCTTCCTCCTAGCGGTGCTTGTCTCAGCCATATCAGCAGAAGGGTCGGTGTGTCTGCCTTGTTGGGCATTTGTCCTCACGAGGCCTTCATCCTCAGCTTCATCATCTTCCCAAGTAAACTCAGCCATGAAGTTCGCCAACACCTGCCCCTTAATGGCTGTCTTAGGCTGATACACAATATCGAACTCCCCCAGCTCTATAGCCCAGGTCATTAGCCTTCCTGATTTTTCAGGCTTGTGTAGGACCTACGTAAGAGGAGAGTCAGTAAGGATGACCATAGTATGGGACTGGAAGTACGGCTTCATCTTCCTTGAGGCATGGATCAAGGCGTAGGCCAACTTCTCCATCCTCGGGTATCTTTGCTCTGCCCCCTGGAGCGCCTTGCTATTAAAATACACAAGCTTCTGTATTTCATCTTCGTCTCTCACAATGGCTGCGCTGATGGCCGACTCTGAGACGACGAGGTACACGTAAAGTCGTTCACCCTGCACGGGTCGTGACAGCAGCAAGGGAGATCCTAAGTATGATTTTAGCTCCTTGAAAGCCTCATCACACTCGTCACTCCATTCGAAAGCCTTCCTGAGGATCTTGAAAAATGGTAGACACCTGTCTGTGGCCCTTGACACAAATCTGTTCAAGGCAACAACTCTCCCTGTGAGCCTCTGAACGTCTTTAATGGACTTGGGGGTCTTCATCTCAACAAGGGCCTTTATCTTTTCGGGATTGGCCTCGATGCCTCTCTGGTTGACAATGAACCCCAAGAATTTCCCTGCTCCGACCCCGAAGACACACTTGGCCGGATTAAGCTTCATCTAGTACTTGTCCATCGTATTAAAGGTCCTCTCCAGGTCTGCCACGTGATCTTCTACCTTCAAACTCTTGGTCAGCATGTCATCTACATAGACTTCCCAATTTGGTCTTCGAACATTTTATTTACGAGGCGCTGGTACGTTGCCCCCGCATTTTTTAGACCAAAGGGCATGACCCTATAACAGTATGTCCCCTTGTTAGTGATGAAGGTTGTCCTCTCCGAGTCTTCAGGATTCATGAATATCTGGTTGTACCCTGAATAGGCATCCATAAAACTCATGAGCTCATGGCCTGCGGTAGCATCTACCATCTGGTCGATGCGGGGGAGAGGGAAGCTGTCTTTGGGACAGTGCTTGTTAAGGTCTGTGAAGTCCATACACATTCGCCACTTCCCGTTGGCCTTTGGGACAATGACTGCATTGGACAGCCATTCAAGGTAGATGACCTCTCTGATAAATTCAGCGTCTTCCAATTTTTTAACCTCATCCCTGATGACCTCATACTTCTCTCTAGAGTAAATCCTCCTCTTCTGCTTTACCGGCTTCGCTCCCTCTACCACATTGAGTTTGTGGCACATGATTTCAGGGTCGATCCCCGGCATATCTATATGACTCCATGCGAAGACGCTTTGTCTTCTCCTCAACAATTTGATGAGGTCTTCCTTGATATTGGGCTTCAGAGACTTGCCAACTTGGACGGTTTTTCCCGGGTCATCCTCATCAAGGATGATGGGTTCCACCTCTTCCACGGCCTCTCCTTTCTTGAGCTTCGTCTCGTCCCTGGGGTCTAAGGTGTCAATATTGTAAGTCGTTGTGGCCCTCTTGTGTGCCTCCCTTTCTTCAGCGGAGTTGTAGTAGCACTCTCGTGCTGTCGTCTGGTCTCCCTGAACTTCCCCCACCCCGTAGGGGGTAGGGAATTTAATCATCTGGTGGACCGTAGACGGCACAGCCTCGAACCCTTTGAGGGCCACCCGCCCCGATATGATATTATAGGCTGAAAACACATGCTCATCCATCACAAAGAAACTGACCTTCCTGGTGAGCCATCTCGGCCACTCGTCCCCCATCCTAACATCAGCCGCATACATTCCAAGGGGGTGAACTTTTTCCCCACTGAATCCAATCAATGGATGATGGTATGGGACGAGTCTATCACGGTTGAGACCTAAGGCCTTGAAGCATGGCCAGAACATCACGTCTGCGGATGAACCCCCATCTACCAGGATCCTCGGCACTTCGCACCCGTGTACCCTGGTCGTGATGACGAGAGGATCATCATGTGGGGCTAAGAGGCCTTTGAAGTCCATTCTTGAAAATCCCACTATCAGAGTGTCCATATCGACCTTCTTCCTCTTTTCTGACTTGACCTCCAGGGAGATCGAGTGTACAGTCTTCGTCACTGCCCTGGCTTCTGCCACGTGGGCCTTCCTATCTGCGACTTCCGACCCTCCTCCTGTCAGACCCCCGAAGATCATTCCCACTCTGAGCGAGATCATACTAAGCCTCTTGGCAGGGCCCTGATCGTCTCTCGGCGGGAGGTCAGGGTCGTCCTCATCATCAGAAGGGTCGTCCCCTCTTTTTTGAGGTCCTTCTCTGCATGTCTCGACTCGCTTTTTTCTGGGGTCGTCCCCTCGGCCCCTCTTGAAGGCACCTTTGTCGACGTATTTTCTGAGCTTCCCTTCTTTCAGCATCTTCTCAATCTCATCTTTCAGAGCAAAGCATTTGTCTATTACGTGGCCGTGGTCTTGGTGAAACTCACACCACAGGTTCTTATTTCTCTTGCCAGGAGCTGCCCTGAGCTTCTCAGGCCACTTCAGGGACCGGTGACTCTTTATCTCATTGAGAATCTGTTCACAGCTGACCGTTAGAGGGGTGTAACCAGCGAACTTGTCATTCGTGGACCTCTTCTTCCCCTCTTTGTTCTTCTTAGGGTACCTACCCCCACTAGCACCTCCTTTTTCGTCTTCATATTTTGTGGCCATCGCCTCTTCGGCGTTCATCACCTTTCCTACTGTCGACAGCAATTCGGCCATCGTCCTCGGAGGGTCTTCAGCAAGTTTCCGTAACAGCTTCCCCTTTTGGAGTCCTCCAATCAGGGCTGCCATAGCTATGCTCTCCTCATAGTCTTCCACCTCCAGCTTCTCTTTATTGATTCTGGCTATGTAGTCCCTCAGACTCTCATTCTTCCCCTGCTTAACATAGAGCAGGTGGGTGGTCTTCTTCTGTGGCCTCACACCAAAGCAAAAGTTGTGTATGAACCGGTCTGCCAACTGCTTAAAGTTTTCAATGGAATTTTTTGGAAGAGACGTGTACCAAAAATGTGCAGCCCCCGTCAGGGTTACGGAGAAGGCACGACACCTCATCTCGTCTGAGATAGAGTATATGTCTGCTGCTGATTGATACATCTCAACATGGTGTACAGGGTTGGTGCTCTCATCATATCTTGGGGTGACCACAGGTGGCTTGAACCTCGATGGCGTAGGGAAGTCGACTATCTTCGCCCCAAAGGGTGAGCCTATGGTGTATCCCTTCTGAAGGGGGTCCCGGCTCTTTAGTATATCACCGATCTTATCCTCTAGCCGCTGGATTGAGTCATTCCAGGGCCTCACAGGGTCGGCATGGCTGATGTTATCCCCTGGTGCCTCTTGAAGGTGGACGGAGGGTTCCGCTGCGGCAGGCCTGTGTCGGTTGTTTACTTCCCTTTGGACGTCATCTCGTCCCTGGGGTCGGCCATCTGCTGCCTCCCTCCTGGACCGCGCAGCACTTTTTGACCTGGATAATTTTTCCCACAGGTTATTTACTGGGCCCAGCCTCTCAAAGGCCGACCCCTGCTCAAGCGATCAAAAGCAGAGCCTCTCGGGCGATCATCAGGATTTGGTCTCCCGCCCTTTCCTCTACTATCCTGGAGAGGTCGTACAGTATTATTGGAGACCTCATACGGTTCCCAGCATTCTATTGGGGCCTCCTCTCCCTCCAGATCGTCATACCTGTCCTCCGAGCAAGGGTTTCCTTACCTCCCCAGGCGTAGACGCCGGGGGTCAGCAACATCCCTACGCCGCTGAGGGGGTGGTAGGTCTTTGCGCGGTGCCTGGGGTGGTCCCCTGGCCTCGTGCTATCCTGGAACTGCTGCCGGAGTAATCATCTCAGGTGAAACCCCTGGTGGTCTCAGTATGTTCTGGCTTAGAGATGTGAACTGCTCCTGCATCATCTGCTAGCTTGCTGCCAGAGACTTTAGGGCTGCTGCCACATCAGCCATCTCAGACTGGGGCTGCGGCTGACTGGAACTGGGTCTTCCCCCCTCATCCGACGGGGGAAGTAGTGGTTGTGGCATCTCAGGTGCCATGTGCTTGAGCTATGAAAAATTGAACTAAAGACAAGACTGGTGAGCTTGGGAACCTTAGTGGGTCTCTTTCAATGGTGAAACACCCCCTCTCAGGAGGAGTGCTGGCTCACCACCAGAGTGCCCAGTGAGGTCAAGTTGTACAAAGGAAGAGATGTCTTCTCGTTCCCACAGACGGCGCCAAACTGATGATGCTAAGATTTAGCACCACCGGATAAGTGATAATGAGCTCAAACAGTAGTAACCATGGCAGCCATAGAGATGTACAAGTGTGTAAGTATTGTAGAAGGAGATGAGGATAAGAAGAATAAGACAATGATGTATAGTGGTTCAGCCAATTAGGCCTACATCCACTGTGAGTGTGTGATCCACTAAGTATGGGCACTAATGGCCTTGGATACAATGCACGTAAGCTCACTTTCTCTCTCTACTGTGTGTACAAGCAGAGTTTCTGATAGGGTTGCCAATGAATTGATCCATCCCCTGTAGGGCTGTAGGTGACAAGTATATATAGGTCTTGGTGGGTGTAGTGCACCCCCCCCCCCCTAGTATGCATGGTGCATGTGAATGATGATCTAGCCAATCCCCTGTTGACACCTGTAGATGCCAAATGATGACATAATATTCCCTCACGTGAGGGTGTGATTTGGTTGTAACGGTCTCCCATGTGCTGTATGAGCCTCACGCGCAGTGTTCCACGCGTCTCCCAAACCACGCGCTGTGATGATGTCACCCTAGGCCTATGGGCCGAGGCCGAGGGCAAAGTTCCTTTCGGCAGTGAGTCTGGCCCAATTTTGACCTCGTACTGTCGTACCCTCGTAGGGTCGTCTGGATCCCTATAAAGGGTCGGCCCCTCGTAGGGTCGTCTGGAGCCTGGTAAAGGGTCGGCCCCTCGTAGGGTCGTTTGGGGTCTGGTGAAGGGTCGTCCTCTCGTAGGGTCGTCCGTTTTGGAGGTAATCTTCAGCCAGGCCGAGGATATAAACGGGTATATCAATATATATATATATATGTGTGTGTGTGTGTGTGTGTGTGTGTGTGTGTGTGTGTGTGTGTATTGTGTGTGCTATTAAACATCAGTGATTAGATATTTATTTAATTATATACTCTAGTGCTATCAAGGGAGGTTGCGCGATGTGGGTGAATCCTCTAGCTTGAGGAGTTGGGTGAGTATATCCTCAGGTCATTGCGTTCGGTATATGGGTGAGGGGCTTATCTCACTTTCAGGGAAGGAATATGACCTCCTCCACTTCGTTTATGTTTTGGGCCAGGTTGGTGAGCGAATCCAACTTGGGTAACTAGGTTATGTGAGCACACCTTGTGAGATGGCACTTTAGAGGGAATCATCCGGTGAGGGTATACTCGGAAGGATGGATATACGTATGATATATGTGTGGATGTTTTAGTAAAGGTACGTATAATATGGTAGTAAATATCACATGTGGGTAATAATACAGTGTGTGATGTATTTACTTTATATAACTTGTGTCACGGTTATATGCTATTAATTAAGAAGGAATTAATTAAGTTAATTGGTGAGATAACTTAATTCATGAATAATTATACTCGGGTTAGAATAGTATGGCAAGGTGAGGTTATACTATGACTATTTGGATGGGGTAGTACAACTAGGTGGGGTTAAGGTAACCGTTAGGTGTGCACATTAGTGGAGGGGTGAGAATGTCCACAAGAGAGTGCGGCACTTACTTAAATATGAAGCGCATTCATCCATTTTAAATTACTGCAGTTAATTCACTTGCTAAATATTTTCAAAATGTTTTGGGTTCTAACCCTTGCTATAAAACTATTTTCAAAACCTATTAGGTGTCCAGCCATAGGGTAGCCAAGATTGATATTCTATTCAAGGGACACGGAGCTGCAGCATATGTGGATGCTAGGAGGAGCTTGGATTAGACGCATCGTTTATTCTTTCCTAGAGTAGGAATCTTCTATCAGTTTCAGTTTTAGTTTGGGCTTGTCGCCCAGACTTCTCAGTACAGTTTTCAGATGTATTTATTTCATTTGTTTTCTGTTTGTATTGAATTTCACTTTGGTGGCCGATGGTTTATTCAGCAAATTGTTTAATCACTTATTTAGTTGTTTTAATTCAGATGTGTGAATGATTTATTTTTATTCCGCATGTACTGGTTTGTTTAATTAAAAAGATAAAATTTGGCACCAACCTTTTGGAATACTAGGTGGTTAGTATGTTTTAAAAAGTTTTCGACAGTGACGCTAAGGATGAACCAACTGTGATTCCTGTTTTAATTTGGTATAGGACTGATCACCCGGTATTTTATTAGGCGGGGTGTCACATACACCAAATAGGAATCATAAATGAATATAGATAATTGAAATCGAAGTTTAGAAGAGTACAAAATATGATCCATAATATAGTATATCAAATACAGAACCGTACAATATGTGAGAAAATATAATCTGTAGAACAAGGAACACATATCTGAAAAGTTTGGAAGAAAATTCTTATAGAATTCATTATCAATGATCTGCGCCATCATCATCATCATCACTACCATCATCGTGTCTAGGCACTGAATGAGAGAAACCAACATCTCGACTCTGCTCCAGTCGATGCATGGCCTTAAAATATGGCATCCTCATAGAGTTCATGGATGCCTGTCACTCCTGATTAAGTTCCATATTCTTCATAAGCCCCGCAAACATCTTAAGATCCTACTGATGATAGGCTGCCAACTGTTGTACCTGTGCATGAAACTCCCTAACATCCTCAACCACTACGGGTGGTGGGTGGGAAGTTGTGGATAAAATGGACCCAATAGGAGAAGTAAAAATGCAGGCTCATAGGAAGCTACCTGAGATGTGTAAGGAACATGATACTGGCTCTGAGTTGCAGAGAGATGACTCCTAGACTGACTAAGGGAATGATGATCAATGATTTGATAACCGGTCAAGGCGATAATAAAGGGTAGAAACTCAACATGTGGGCAGTGATGAGAACAAAAATGGTATATCTTTCCTAAAAGGGGTTGGACCCAATAGTTATAACAGAACCTTGGACTGAGAAAATGTGAGCAGGGAGGTCAACGGCAGCACCTAGGTAGATGTCATACATAAGGCGGACATGATCCCACGTGATCTAGGTATGGTTTGCTCTAAGAACGAGACACACAAATGATCAAATTAAGGATCTTCAAATCATCTTTGAGATTAGAATGAAAAAGATTAGAGGTTCCTATTGGACGCCTTTCAAAAACAACAACCTTCATGACATCAATGTCAGAAGACTCATGATTGGCCCAAGGAAATATGGCATTAGGATCCTAGGGAAGAGAGATGGGATTCGGTGGAGTCTTCGATAATGATGATCTCTTTGCCTAAAGCCATAGAGTAGAGGTCGCGTCAAGTGACAACCATACCAAAAAAGAACTCTCTAATGAGGTGGGGGTACACAAAATCAGTAATGGAGAACAAGGGATCCCAACCTCTATTAGACAACCAATGATACACTACTGTCTCAAAAAGTGATGAAAGTCGAAAACCTTTTTAGGAATGAGGGCACATGCATGAAAACTAAGAGCGGTAAACATAACCCATTCTTGTCGCGTTTCTCGCCCATCACAAGTAAAGGAGGGACAATTATCGATGGGTCCTGAGAGGAGTAAACCTCTTGAGTCTCATCGTTACCGAAAGTACGACGATGATGAGTCATAGCTAACCAAAACAAGGGATATAAACCGTCTAGGATAAGGGGTAGGAAACCTATGGGGTGATAAACACACAAGCACACATACTAAGAAGCCTATCTCCAACAAAATTCCAACTGAATCCTTTTGCTAAGTTTGGGTTGGGTATGCTATTTCTTGGTTGATATTTGGTTAGTTTGTTCAAATATATATAGAAAAAAAAAACATAAAGGAAAAGTCAAAATTATTGCAGTGTTCATTTCTGTTAAAATCGTGAAAAAAGTGATGAACAACCGAAGAAAGTAACCTTTCATTTATTAGGGTAAAACAATGTTTTTGAGTTTTCTTAAAGATAAAACATGGAAAGCGCTCCCCTCCCCCCCCCCCCCCCCCAAAAAAAAAAAAAAAAAAAATTAAATAAATTGGATTTTACCTCTTTTACACCTAAAACACCATTTTACTATAAATTTTGCCCCCAAAAAATAAGGGCGATTCAATAATTGTTGAAAACAAGGTGTAAAAGGAGTAAAGAAAAAAAACTAAGGAAAAAATGGAGAAAAGTAAAGAAAATACCTAAAAAGAGACCAAAATCCTCAAAACTCCAAATCTTGAAATGGGTACTCCAAAAGCTTACAAACCTTTAACAATTGAGGATAAAAGATGGGGGAAGATGAGTGTAGGAATGTAGAGTGGTGAAATGGGGTGAAAACCTTGGTTTTTGATTTTTATGGAGGATTGGGAACATAGAGAGGGGATAGAGAGAGGGGGGAGAGGGAGAGGGAGAGGGAGAGAGAGAGAGAGAGAATTAGTAAAAAAGATGGGTTAGGGATTGAGAATATGAGAAGGTGCAATGTAAAAGATGAAAAAAAATGGAATTTTTTTAAACTCTTTTGAGCGAGGTACTAGGTCTAGTTCAAACGACCCAATGAGATTTTGATACCAAACCGTAGAAAAAGGAGAAAAAAAATAATAAGAAAAAAATAAAATATTTTTAATTTTTTTAAGTTTGAGAAGAAGAAACACCAAGTACTTGTAACAAAATATCCGAATTATGGGAGTGGATTGTAGAATCAACATAAGATCATGCACAAGTGCACAATGCCAAACAAGAATCCTAATAGTTAAGTTCCCAAATCAACCTTAGCGAAAAAATATGGACTCACTAGAAGTCGAATCACTTGTATAAAAAAATCCTAGAAGATTTGATGATTTTATGACCAATAGTGTCACTCATAAACATAACATTAGGACCCATTGTAAATTCCCATTGATCTTTGACTTATAACCCCCTCAAAATTAACATTATTAAATCTCACTCAACATTTTGAAGATATCATAATTTTAATTTGTCTTTTGAAGCATCAATGATAAAAAACTGGCGTAGGCAATTCTTTTTTTATTTGTCAAATATTCTTTTAGGCTCTTTTCAATGTTGTCTTTTAACGCAAAGGAGATTTCTCCTTTAGTATCCCCTTTCCATTACTGACTCAATTTTGATAAATCAATTTAACATAAGGACAATGGTTCTTACATGCATAGTTTTGCCTATCGAATATGGAATGAGGTGCCACGAATGATATGACAACAACTTCAACTTACTTTACATAGCACATGCAAAGCGTCACAACATATTAAAGATATGGTTTAAGGTGTGTGCATATAAGGTGACAAGATGAGATCAACATAGAAGGAATTGTCATAAAAGGTCAACTTAGATTGGGAGAAGAATATCCCACTATCGAGTTGATGCACATGGATACCTAGGAAGAATGTAAGCTCACTGACCATATTCATCTCAAACTCACTCTTCATTTCTCTCACAAGAAATATGAGTTTTTCGATCACAAGTGGAGCCAAATACTATTTCGTCGACATAGACATGTGTAACCAAAATAACTCAATTATCCCAACGGATAAACAACATCATATCCACTCCCCCTGTCATGAAGACACGAGCTAAGAGATGGTAAGTAAGCCTTTTATACCAAGCACATGATGCTTGTTTTAAATCATATAGGGCTTTCTTATGTGGTCTGAGTGCTTATGATCTTCAAAACCTTTTGGTTGTTCCACATAGTACTTGTCTTGTAGAATACCATTAAGGAAGGGACTCTTGGCATCCATATGATAAATCTTAAACTTTAGGGTACATGTTATGGATAACAAAAGGCAAACGGACTCTAGCCTAGCAATAGGAGAAAATGTCTCATCAAAATCAAAACCCTCGATTTAGTTGTAACCTTGAGGAACCAACCTAGATTTGTTACGAACAATGATACCATACTCATCCATATTATTATTATTATTATTATAAATCCACTTGGTACCAATGATGTTAATGTAACTAGATCGGAGGACTAATTCCAATACATCATTCTTTTGAACCTAAAGCAACTCTTCTTGCATATCATTAATTTAATGATCATCTTTGAGTGTTTACTTGATGTTCTTGGGCTCTATTTTTGAGTTGTAACAAAGGTAGTTAACCTCATTCTCTAATTGAGCACGTTTCTTGACTCATTAATCAAGATTACGAAGATTGTTATAGGGGTCATGACTCTTACAATACCAAGAAGGTGGATACTCTTTATCAAGAGTGGGGCCCATCAAATCATTATGAGGAGCAATGGAATTAACTCAAGGGGGTACATTATTATCACAACAAAGGTCATCATTATCATAAACAAATGTGGTGGATTGATCATCTTTTAAGGTAACTTTTATTGATTCCATGACCTTAGAGCTAGCAAGGTTATAACCCTATAAGCTTTATTGTTCGATGAATAACCTATAAATATTCCCTTATCGCTCCTCGAATCAAACTTTCCTAAAATCTCTCTATCCTAAAGGATATAGCAAAGACTCCCCAAAACTGATAAATAGGATAGGTTAGGCTTTTTACTAGTTCACAATCCATATGGTATTTGATTAGTTTATGGACGTAAATAAACCCCATTAATCGTATGGCATGTAGTGCTGATTGGCTCTGCCCATAAACATCCTGACACTTTCCTTCCAAGAAGTATGGACCTTACCATCTCTTGAATAGTTTCATTCTTCCTCTCAATAATGCCATTTTTCTAAGGAGTACGAATGTTCAAAAACTCATGTTTGCTGCAAACTTCATCACAAAAACCATAAATTCCATCATCTTTAAATTCAATGCCATTGTCACTACGAATAAGATTTATAGTGACACCAAGTTTGTTTTGAAGAACACATCACTTGACTAGTAGAAAATCAACATCATCAAAATTTTCTTTAAGAAATCCAACATTAGAATATTTCGATAAGTCATCAACCATCACTACGATATACTTCTTACCACCAATACTCTCTGTACACATGGGACCCATAAGATCCATGTGTATCAACACTAAAACACAGGAGGTGGTAATGGTATTCAACTTCCCATGGGGACACTTGATTTTTTCCTTGTGGGCAAGGACCACAAATCGAAGAAGTTGGTTTTCCTAAATATAGCAAGCCGTGAACTTAATATTTCTTCATTAAATGCTAAACATCTAAAGTTAACATCACTTAGACGTTGATGCCAAAGGTCGGTAGTGGAGACCCTGACACTATTGCAAATGAAGGAATACTTGGGAATGATACCGTAGCAATTATCGGTTGTACTCACACCATGAAGTATAGTCTTGCCATATTTGCCATAGACATTACACTCCGTCTGACTAAACTTAATCGTTAGGTTTTCATCGCACAATTGGCTTATGATAATTAAGGTTGCTTCCAGTCTATCAACATAAAGCACATTCTCTATTTTTGGGAACCAAAAATTTTATCTGTGCCTCATCCCATAATCTTATACCTACTCCCACAACCAAATGTGACCAGACCATCCTTGTGATCCTCAAGTGTGGTAAAAAGATATTTATCACATGTCATGTGTCTGGAGCATGCACTATCAAATTACCATTGGGAAGTATTATGAGCCTTAAGAGTAACATGAACAACTAAAGCCTTCATGGACTCATCATTGTCAACCAAAGTGGGAGTTGTGCTCTAAGTGTTCCTACAATTGTTGTTCCTAGTTTTAGGTTAGAATTGTACTCATGAGGCATAGAGAACCTCTGAAATTCTTCCATTAAACCTTTAGAACTATTGACTAGATATTCAGCTTGCTCTTTAAGGCTAGACAGTTGGCTACAGTTGGGTGCGGGAGCATGATATGAGAGTTCTTCCCAGGCTTGTAAAAAAAGTCTCTAAGGTGAACCTATCTATTGCAAAAGGTTCAAACATATATTTTATTGGGTCTCACCTTAATAGGTTGCTTAGTTGGATCATTATTTGGTGGGTTAGGTTTAGGAGTGTTTTTATAAGAAATAAACTTGGTTATAGGTAGGATATAGAATTGGACGTTCCACCCTCATCATAGCCTATACCTTTTCTCTCTTGATAATCTTTATCCTTATAATCTAGGACTGGTTCGAGAAATAAATTCCCATTATCTCGGAGTTGTCCTTAAGAGTGACTTTGCCTTCATGAAAAATTTCAAGATATTTCTTAAATTTGATAATTTTTTCTTCAAATATCTCACGAATCTCCAAAGATTCATGGAGATATTTGGTGATGCGAGCTAAAATGTCAATGAAATATTTCTTCTCTTTACCCACCATAATGAGCTTTTTAGAGAGAGGAACCTTAATCTCCCTAAGTTGACTAACAGAAGCCTCATTATCCTTCAGGACTTTCAACTCGTTTTCGAGCGTCAACATCTTAATAGTTATCTTGTAGTTACACTTATGTAGTCTCAGGAAATTAGTGTAGAGATCCTATAAGGAAAATTTTCTAATTGAGTTAATTTGTAAGTAATTGACTTAATTCCGGATAAAAATAAAGTTTAGGTCACGTGATTGTATTTTGAGTCACGATTCCTACAAGCTTATGATGTTGGTTTGAAGACATAGCTGTCGAGCTTCAAACATAGATCATGTCGTGTTTATCGGTGCACGTTTCACGTCTTCATTATGTTTCGATCTTTCAGGTATGAATGCGTAATGTTTATGGGAATCAAAAATACTTTTTAAGGATGTTATTTTTACTAAAAATGATTTTAAAGTATTTTTACTACATTTAGTCTGAGACAGGGACTATTTAGAGTCGTATGGATTCTTCCATTTCAGTTTGGAGGATCAAACAACATCTCAGGTTGTTCAAACAACATGTGACTGTCATTTAAATGACATAGACATGTCGTTTGAATGACATGGCTACATCGTTTGAATGACATACACATCTTGTTCTAATGACTTATTGACTTAAGTATCTTATTTAAGGCATTTTTTCTCAGAAATTCATAAGTGCATAACCTAAAATACAAAACAGAATACGTACATTTTTCTGCACAAGTTTACAAAGGTTTTCAAAGTTAAGAACATGCTTTGTATTTACAATATCCGAGTTTCATAACCATTGTGTTTAGAGATCTTGTATTTGCACCACAGTTTCATTCTTCCTACATTGAAGAGTTCTTTCATTGAGTTTTGCGGTGAAGAAATAGTGGATTTCAGTTTCCAAATCATAGACGATTGCCAAAGCTACATCAGTGGATACTGAGGCACATGTGGACTCGTGTGCTGTGGACCTAGCATGGAAGGACTTTTGCGTTGCACTGTGGAGGAGTGGTTGAAGCTTCAGAAGAGCGTCAAGGCTTGTGGGTATCGAGTCATTGAGTAAGTCTATTATCTGTACTTTGTATAACCATATCATAGTGATTATCTAGCTAGGGTCATCCGAGGTTTTTTCCCTTTGCGGTTTCCTCGTATATCGGTGTTGTGTGAACTGAATTTATTTTACTTTCTTAACCACCTAGATGCATGTATATGATTAACAAGATAAAATTGGGTTGAAGTAAAATTGGTTCACAATTGGTGCTTAATTAGAATTGGAAATTATTTTTGGAAAATTAAGTTTGGTTTAAAACACACTTTGATTAAAAAGTGTCCTATAAATTGGTATTAGAGCTAGAAACATTATTTTATTGTGTTATGATCCCATGTGTTTTTAAGCATGAATTTTGGAGGGTTTGATACTCTTAAAACTATTGTTTTTTATGGAACAAATTATTCTTATGAAAAATGCTAATGAAAAATGCTTTAAAATCAATCGATGAGCATGTGTGGTTAGCGGTTAAAAAAGGGTGGTCACCACCGGTCATGAGAGATGGAGAGGCCACTAATTTAAAACCTATTGAGTCGTGGACTGAAGCTGAATATAAAATTGCACTTTATAATTCTAAAGATTTGAATGTAATTTCCTTATCTTTCATACCAGAAAATTATAATCGTATTATGACATGTGAAACCTCAAAAGAGTCTTTGGATGTTCTTGCACTTACTCATGAGGTAACGAGCACGGTTAGGGTGTACAAACTTCAAAACCTCACTACCCAATTTGAGACGATTTGTATGTTAGAGAGTGAGACGTTTGATGAGTTTTATATTAGGTTTCCTAATATTGTAAACTTGTCGTTTAACTTGAGAGAGAAAATACCCGACAACCGAGTTATAAAGAAAATATTAAGGTCGTTGCCTAGTAGATTTGATCCTAAAGTGACCATTTTAAACTCATTGGGTATGATAGAGTCTACAAAACAAAAAGGGCTTATAGTTGACTTACAAACTTATGAGGTTAACATGTTTACCTCCAAGAAAATGTCAAAGAAAGAAAATGGCAGAAAGAGGAGACTGAAGTTTCGAATGATGATTCCGACACCGATATTAAGGTTATGGATTTGTTGGCAAAGAAATTCAAAAAGTCTCTTAAGTTACAAAAGCAATGGAAAGATGCCAAAAGTCTTGAGAAATTCAATAACAACAAGCCCGATCACGTCCCTAAATATCGAAGTGAGAATGATAAGAGGGATGAGTCATATTGGTGTTTTGGTTATGAGGACTATGGTCATAAGGTAGCAGAGTGCCCCACTAGACCTAATAAGGAGGGCAAGAAACCGATAGCATATAATGCCACCTTAAGTGATAGTGAACCGGCAGAGGGAGAGAGTTCCCCCATTGAGCGGAATTTTGTAGCGTTAATGACAAGTTATGTGAGCGACGATGATAAATCTTGTCTTTAAGATACTCATGTGAATGGCATATCCGAGGCCGTTGAGTGTGAATCCCAAGTGAGTGAGGGTAAATATAGTGAGGAGGGGGAGATATATGTGAGAGAGTTGCAAGTTACCTTCAATGAATTATATGAGTAAGTGGTGACGGTGAAGAAGGAAAACTTTAAGTTGCAAGCTAAGTTAAAAGAGCATGCCATAGAAAATAACGATGCATTAGTTGAGGATCTTAGGGAATGGGAGAAGACTCATCGGGAGAAACTAGAGTATATTGAGGGTGAGAGAGATACTCTTTGTGGTTTGATGGAGACTTTTAAGAAGGAGATTCTAGAGTTTGAGGAGTCTAGGCGCTTGCTTGAGTCTAGGATTAGTGAGTTAGAGGAGAGATTTTGAGAGACTTGAGTAAGGTGAAGTTTGATTTAGGCACCATCCAAATTAAGAAAAATAAGGGTGGTATAGGCTTCGATGATCATATTGATCCCATTCCCAAAGCCTATACCAATCGCGTGAGAGAACTAACTAGGAACTTTAGGAAAGGTTCACATCTAGGTCACATTCCTCGTCGTGTTTTCACATGCACTCATTGCGATAGTAAGGGTCACCTTAAACATTACTGCTATGACCTTAAGAATGCTCCTAGGAAGTTTATGAATAAAGTCATCATAATACCCCGTATTTTTGCGTGTTTGAAATTTACTTAATTCGGTTGATTATGTGATTATTTTAAATTATGCGAGTGAAGTAATTGTAACACCCCGTAATTTTGAGGATTTAATATTTAATTATTTTTGGGAGTTATAAAAATATTTAAATTGGAGAAACTTAAATTCATGAGTTGGAGAATTTAATTGAGTGAGCCGAATTATTTATAATTGGCGACTTTTAAGTTATTGGTTCAAAATTCCGTGTGTCGCGTTTTGAGGTCGAAATTTGGTGATGTCGAAAAGTATTTCGGATGGCAATTATGAATGCGCGGTTGCGTCTGGATGGATCGAGATAGTCAAAAAAGAGTACCTGGGGGTAGTAATTGGGTCTCGGGTATTTTTGGACATAGCCGGGCCCACACGGGGTGAGTTAGGCCACTTTAATTAAGCCCATTAGGTGAAAAATGGGATTTAAAGTTTTAACCTAAGTGAGGGATTAGAAAAATCGGCAGCCATCACAAATCTAAGCCTAGGGCTTGATAGGGAAATTCGGGGAAAGCTTAGCAAAAGCCAATTTGGGGATTTTGGAGCCAAATTAAGGGACTACACCAACGGATCAGACCTTACGAACAATCCAGGAAAGTGGTTAACTGTTGTGATTTCTAAATTGATGATAATCAATTCATATCATAGTGATGTGTAAACCAAAATTCGTTTTGGGGGTGTAACCAATGTTTAAATTGGGTTTTTGGAAATTGAAATACCTTAATGGGATTAAGGGGGAGATTGATTGTGTTTATGATTCTAGAATGTAGAGAACTGAATCGTACGTTAAAACCAGTAAGAGTAGATGGTTAATTGCTGTTAATATGAATGAAATTCGTATTGGAAATTTGAATCCCGGATAATACCCAAATCGGGAAAACATTGGAATAAATGGATATTTATGATAAATTTAGGTCTGTGGGATGTTTAGACCCTTTCCTTATATGGAGGATGTGTTATTTGTATTTGGGTAAGGGCTTAGGTTGAGAATTTAAGCTTAAAGTTTCATCCATGGCTGACAATGGTTGGAGAAGACGAATACTGGAACGATCGACCAGGGGGCTCGATCGATCGATGATGTCGAAATCTGGGCAGTTCGGCCAATTTGTTATATAAAGGGAAATTTAGTAAAGTTTCATACAATAATAAGTAATAAATAATTATGAAACAAATGTTCCTAGAAATTTTGGGAGAAAGTAATTGGAACTAGGATGAATTTATGTGGGGGCACTTAAGGGATGAATTTGAGAGATTTTATTCCAAAATACTGAGATACGGATCAGGTGAGCGAATCCGGGTATATTGGTCAAGTGACCCCAAGGTAGTGAATTAAGTTTGGAGATAAACTAATTAATTTAGAGTCGGGATATAGACTCGGGAAATATTTAATTTCGAGCCAAGTGATCGAGTTCGGGTATGTTGGTAATTATAGGTAAATATAATTGGGGAATTTATGAAGATAAATGTGTGACATATTGTGGGCGAAAATGTGGGAATGAAATTATGCGATGTCAAAATGGACCGAGTGAGCGAGTTCGGGTATGTTGGTTATGTGACACCAAAGTATTAAATTAATTATTGAGAGAGAGTAATTAATTTGGAGTCGGAACATAGACTCGAGAAATATTAAGTTACGGGCCAAGTAAGTGAGTCCGGGGATAATTGTTGGGTGACACCAAGTTATTAAATTAATGAATGCGTTAATTGATTATATTAGAGTAGGGCCACAGACTCGGATTTGTGTTAATTAATTAATGTGATCATTAATTATATTAGAGTCGGACCATAGACTCGGACTTGTGTTAATTAATTAATGTGATAATTAATTATATTAGAGTCAGACCACAGATTTGGCTTTGTGTTAATTAATTAATGTGATAATTAATTATATTAGATTCGGACCATAGACTCGTATTTGTGTTAATTAATTTAATTAGAGTCAGACGATAGACTCGGGGCGGTATTAAATTAATAAGTGTGTTAATTAATTTAATTAGAATCGGGTGATAGACTCGGGAAGGTATTAAATTAATAAGTGTGTTAATTAATTTAATTAGAGTCGGACGATAGACTCGGGGCGGTATTAAATTAATAAGTGTGTTAATTAATTTAATTAGAGTCGGACGATAGACTCGGGGCGGTATTAAATTAATGGGTGTGTTAATTAATTTAATTAGAGTCGGACCATAGACTCGGAGAAAGTATTATATTAATTGAGGCGTGAACTCATTATTAGAGTCGGACCATAGACTCGGGAAGATGATAAATTATTAAGTGAGAAAATTAATTGTGTTGAGTCGGGCCACAGACTCAGGAAATTATAGGCAGTGTACGGGATTTTGAGTACACGGTAAAGCCAGGATTTATATTACATATATACGGTACAGTGATAGTATACATATACGTGTTTATATTGTGTGTGATATTAAATATCAGTGACTAGATATTTATTCAATTTATATACTCTAAGGCTATCAAGGGAGGTTGCGCGATGTGGGTGAATTCCCTAGCTTGAGGAGTAGGGCGATTATATCCCCAGGTCATAGCGTCCGGTATATATGGGTGAGGGATTTATCTCACTTTCAGGGAAGGAATATGACCGCCTCCACTACGTTTATATTTTGGGCTAAGTTGGTGAGCGATTCCAACTTGGGAAACTAGGTTTTGTGAGCACACCTAGTGAGATAGCATTTTAGAGGAAATCATCCGGCGAGGGTATACTTGAAGGGATGGATATACGTATATTATATGTGTGGATGTTGGGGTAAAGGTACGTATATAATGGTAGTAAATATTATATACAGGTAATAATACAGTGTGTGATGAATTTATTGTATATAACTTGTGACACGATTACATGCTACTATTTAAGATGAATTAATTAAGTTAATTGTGATATAACTTATAATTCAAGAATCATTATACTCGGGGTAGAGTAGTATGGCAAGGGAAGGTTATACCTAGAATAGTTGGACGGGGTAGTACAACTAGGTGGGGTTAAGGTAACCGGTAGGTGTGCACAATAGTGGAGGGGTGAGAATGTCCACAAGGGAGTGCGACACTAACTTAAATATGAAGAACATTCATGCATTTTAAATTACTGCAGTTAATTCACTTGCTAAATTGTTTTGGGTTCTAACCCTTGCTATAAAACTATTTTCAAAACCTTTTAGGTGTCCAGCCATAGGGACGCCAGGATTGATATTCTATTCCAAGGACACGGAGCTGCGGCATATGTGGATGCTAGCAGGAGTTTGGATTAGACGCGTCTTTCATTTATTCCTAGAGTAGAAATCTTGTATCAATTTCAGTTTTATTTAGGGCATGTCGCCTACACTTTCAGTTCAGTTTTCAGATTTGTTTTTATTCAGGTGTTGGATATTTGTATTGGATTTCACTTTGGTGGCCGATGGTTTATTCAGCAAATTTGTTTAATTAATTATTCAGTTGAGTTTTATTCAGTTGTGTGAATGGTTTATATTTAATTCCGCATGTACTGTTTTGTTTAATCAAAAAGTTAAAATTGGCACCAATTTTTGGAGTACTAGGTGGTTAGTAAGTTTTAAAAAGTTTTCGACAGTGATGCTAAGGATGATCTAACTAGGATTTCTGTTTTAATTTGGTATAGGACTGATCACCCGGTATTTTATTAGACGGGGTGTCACAGTAATTTAATGAAATTAAATAAAAATGTGGTTATTAAATATTAATTAAGATAAAGAGATAATGATTAATATTATGTGTTAAAAATTTGCTAAGTTAATAGTAAATAAGTTATGGAAATTATTACACGTCATAACGAGTGAAATTGGCAAAATTGAATTTATCTTAATCGGGAGTCGTGTGTAGGCTAAATTGAGGTTAAGATAGGAAAATTGTGTAGAGTGACTCAAGTTATGATTTCAAGGTCACGAGTGACTTCAGAAGGGTCGAAATAGTCAAAATGGTATACCCCGGGGTGTCGATTAGGCTAAATCAGCACAGTATAGAGGGGTTTTGGTCATTTGGGAAATGAGGGTTAGGATACCTATGAATTTAAAACTCCTTTATAATATGTTAGATAGAAGTTTCTAGGGTTATAAACTCAAAATACAAAGGGAGGCCATTAGAGAAGAAAATGAGAGAGTTCTTGGAGCTTTAGAAGAACTTTCATCTTGTTCTTGCATCACAAACAACTTGGGAGGGAGGATTGGAGGAGAAAACAATCAAACCCAACATGTTAATCATGAAATCAGACCCTACTGATCAAAGGAAAGTGTTTATATACAAGTTATTTTGAAGTTATAATATCCACGTGACTATGGTTAATTTATATTGTTTAAAGGAATATTATTGTAAGGAAAGATTTATTTAAATGCATGTAATGGGTAGGGTTTGCATGTAAAATGATGTTATATCTGTAGAGGATTAGAAATCAGAAGAGATGTGATAATCACCACAAATCAAATCTGAGTTTTTGGAGAAAAATTTGGGAAGAACACAAAACTAGGGTTTTTTCGATAATTAATGGGTATTGATTCGTTCTTGATTAAATTTGTGAAGATTTAACATGTTTAGAATGTTAGAAATCATCTAGTATATGTAGAAATGTTTTGGTACAGCTGGTTTTATGATTGGTAAAGAATCATGGAAAGTGGGTGAATGAAAATGGTGAAAAACGCAACTATCCCAACAAAGAAGACGACATGGTACAAAACGAATCGATTCAACCCAAGACCGAATCGATTCGGCAAGGCAAATCGATTCGGTATTTGGATGAATCAATTTGGCCCTGTTAGATTAGCTTATTTTTGCTTATTTAAGCCTCGAAACTTCGTATAAATAATTGGGTGATCGTTGGGTCCTTTTAAAACCATTATGAGGGACTTATGGGATTACAGTAGGACCTTGATAAGGGCATGTGGTAGTCTTATGGTAAGAGTTAAGGCTAGAACTATCTCGGGCTTAAATCACAATGTAATTAATTCTAAAGAATGAGAATAAAATTACGGGAAAGCGTGGGTGAGCTTATTGTTTAGACTAGTAGGGTAAGGAAGACTTAGCTACTGAAATAAAATAAGGGGAAACTAGGTCCCCTTAGAGTAGATAATGATACTCCATTAAATAGGATAGTGATAATAATCATAAATTGAAAGTACGGTGAGTATTAGAGTAATATATACAATGTACGAAGCATGATAATTAGGTTTTATGAATACCTACTGAATATATATATATATATATATATATATATATATATATATATGTTGTGTGTGTATCTATTATATGATTGATTGTTGTACATGAAAATACCTACACTTCCTGCTATCACTGAGTTCCCGCGCAGTGGGAGATCCTACCTTACCGATTCTAGGGAGGTCAGGATTTGTGCCCTAGGATATAGAACTTAGGGCAGCCCACTATGTGTCGTCTATTAGTGGGACCGATGTGTCGTATAGGTATGTTAGGTATGTATGTAGCCCAAAGTCTTAGAACTATGTCCACCTCCATTGCTTATTATTTGATTTTGGGGTTCGAGAAGACATACCAAACTAGTAGTCCTTATTTTAGTACGAGACGTACGCGGACTGATAATAGAGTATGACTATTTTGTTATGATGGTCCTTTTGAGAAACATCGTAGTTATATATATATATATATTAGTGAGAAAAATATACACGAACCATTTGACTAATTCTACTTATGTGTGATAGTAGAAAATTTTATAGTGTGCATATAATTAATAAATTAAGTTGTGAAACTTAATTAAAGGATTAAATGATTAAAGACGAAGATTAATCCTTATGATATTAATAATATAGGATGAATTTTAATTCAGATAGCATACTGTATGGGCAGTACAGGGGACCTATAGGTGTCGATAGTCCAATTAGACACTTATGTCTAGTTAGCTTGGGTAGTATAGCTAGGTGGACTAAGTAGAAACGTTAGGCTTGCACAATAGATGAAAGGCGAGGAAACTCAAGTAAGTGTACGTGTATATAACATGTGTAATCAATAACTGATTTTCAAATTGTATTAACCCTTGCCATAAATGTTTTTCAAAACCCTTTTAGGTGTCCAGCCATAGGGACACCAGATTTAACGATTCTTTCCAGGGATGATTAGCTGCAGCACTGTGGAGGCTTGCAGGACATTCTTAGACGCATCTATCATTCACTTCTAGTGTAGTCTACATATCAGTATTCTAGTTGGGAATGTTTCCCCATTCAGATTCTATTTGTTTTAGTTATTTATTTCAGACTTGTAGTGAGATTTACTTTCATATTCACTGGATTATTGTTTGGGTTGGATTTTAACCGATGCTTTTTTCGATAATACATTATTCATTTATTTATGTCATTATGATGGTTGAGACTATATGAATAGTGTGATTGTTTTAATTTAATTGCAGCATATTATTATAATAAATTGTTTAATGAAAGATAAAATTTTGACACCGACTTAATTAACAATCAGGTGGTTAGTAATTAATATGGTTTTCGACAGTGATGCTGAGAATGAACCAAATGAGAAACCTCTTTTAATTAATATGTGACACCCTGCCTAATTAAACATCGGTTGATCAGGCCTTTATTAAACAAAAATAGGTTTCTCATATGGTTCATTCTTAGCATCACTATCAAAAACTTTTTAATTTCTAACCACCTAAGTGAAATTAGACCGGTGCCAAATTTATCTTTCTTTCAAATAGATAAATGAACAATGCGGGAAAACTAAATTAAACATTCACAATATACTGGAGTCCAACCATCACAATATATAAACGAATAAAGTTTTTGCCGAATAAACGATCGGCTAAAATAAAAAACCAAATACTCCATAATGACAAAAGAACTGAATGACTGAAGAACTGTTAACGGAGAATGTGTCCATACATGGAATATAAACTAAGATCCTATAGTAGATCTGAAAAGGAAGAATCGTCTACTCAAATCCCATTAGAAATCCAAAGTGCTACAGCTCCGAGTCCCTGGAATTTAGTCTTCAAGCCTGGCATCCTAGTGGTTGGACACCTAAAAGGTTTTGAAAATATTTTAATAACAAGAATTAGTACTCAAAACATTTTGAAAATATTTAGCAAGTGTTTATCATAATATAAATCAGTTATTGATTACACATGTTCACGTACACTCTCTCTTGAGTTTTCCTCATCTCTCATCTATAGTGCACGCCTAATGTTCTATACTTAGACCACCTAGCTATACTATTAAAGCTAACCATACTAAAGTATCCAACTGAACTTATCTACACGGCTAAGTTCCCGTACTGCCCATACAGTACATTAATTTATTAACATCTCTCATATGTTAATTATTTCTCATGTAAAATTTCATATATGTTATCTTTCAATCTTTATAGTAAAGTCTCACTACTTAATTTTCTATATATATATATATATATATATATATATATATATATATATATAACTATATATATATAACATTGGCCAGTCTACTATCACTCATAAGTAGAATAATCATATGGTATATATTTCGCACGCAATATATACTATAAGTGCATACTTTATTATCACATCCTTGTGTCACACATTAGGGATTATTGGCTCGAAATCCTACCTCGATCACTTAATGATTTATATATCTTGTCTTGGAATCATACCTCGATCACCATTAGTTATTGATTATATTGGCTCGAAATGACACCTCGGTAACAAATATTAATCATTTCTAGATTGTCTTGGAATCATACGTCGATCACAAAAACTAGTCATCTATACTCGGAATCCTACCTCGATCACCAATATTTATTTAGTATACATTAGGTATCCACACAACCTATGTATTACTATCCATTAATAGGTGTTCACACAACCCAATCGTACAAGTTAGGACGTAGTATATTTCTCTCGCATACTCGTCGTACTCTTTACTTTAAGATTTTCTCATTATTGTATTAATTCGAGTATTCACCCAACTCTAAGGGTCCTAGTTACCCCTTTATAAATTTCAGTAGTTAAGTACAACTTACCCTACTGGTCTATACATTATTAACCCATTTAATGCCCGCAATTCTTTATCTGTCTCTTAGATTAATTACGATGAAATTTAACCCAATTTCCTTCTCGTCTTAATCCTCTCAATAAGACTAAACCATACCCCCATCATAAGCCTACTATAATTTATTAGTCTCTCAGTATTACTTTACCAAAGTCCTCAAAAATCTCACAACAATGATTTAGGGATTTAAGACAATAGGGTAAATTTTCAGTTTTTTGGGTAACCGAAACGATTCGCCCTAGGCCGAATCGATTTGCCCGAATCGAATTGATTCGATTCTGTACAAATTTTTCACTTCATCTCTTCATGCGTTTTTACCCGATTTTTACCATTTTTACTTAACATAATTCTCAATCTACTTCACCAAATTCAAGTCCACATGTTCTTAACCATTTCTACATGTGTGGGGTGATTTCTAACGAAAATCAGTCATCAAAACATTAAAATTATTGATTAATAATGGATTAATTCATCAAATCCTCAAGAAATCTATATTTCAATATTCTCCCTTACTACTCATATGAAACCCAGATGTAAATTCGTAGAAATTACTAAAAATCTCAGATAACTTGTCCTCTACAAATTTTCCTTCAGTCAACATGCAATATCCTACCCAAACATGTATAAGCATAGGTTTTTCTTCCAAACATATCAAAGAAATCAATATTATTCAAACCCTAGTCACATGGATATTATAACTTCATATTAATTGGCAATACACAACTTGCCTTAGCATAAGGGGTCTGATTTCGTGGTGTTGATGATGGATTGATGGTTTTGTATTCAAATCCATATTCCTTAGATGATTAGGATGCACGATCTAAGTCTAATTCTTCCAGAACACCTCCTAAGCCTTAAAAATGGTTTTTATCTTCTCTCTAATGGCCTCCTTTGGGTTTATGTGTTTATAACCCTAACCCCAATCTCTAATTATCAGATGTAGGACTCTAAATTTCTTAGTCCCTTTAATCTCTATTTGTCAAATGACAAAATCGCCCTCAATAGGTGCCAGTTTGGTCTAAAATTGACCCGAAACCAAACTATACTCCCGGGTACACTATTCTAACTATTTTGACCCATTCGGAATCATTCGTGACCTCTAAATTATCATCCGAGTCACTTAAAATATATTTCCTATCTTGACCTCAAATTAGACTACACGCGACTACCGATTGAGATAAAATAAAATACGCACATATCACTCGCTATGCCATATAACACTAATCATCAATGGTTTACTATTCACACATAGTAAATATTATCTCATAATATTAATCAGTATCTATCTTTCGATTAATATTTAATAATTTTATCATTTAATCACATTGAATTACTCACTCGCTTAATATAAATAAAACGTATTTTCTCAATTAATGACAGAATTAATTAAATTATAATTACGCAAAAATACAGGGTATTACATACTTCCCCCTTACAAAGGAATTTCGTCCCCGAAATTAGTTCATACCTGCAGTGAATAACTCTGGATACTGCTCTCGCATTTCATCCTCCCCCTCCTAGGTCGACTCATCACTATTGTGGTATCCCCACTGAACTTGTATTAGTGGCACCACCTTGGATCGCACTTTACACTCGCTACAGTTTATAATAGACAGGGGCCTCTCCTCATATGATACGTCTGGCTGTAAATCAATCTCCTTAAGTGGAACGTGCTAGAAAGCTCTTTCGCTCCTCCTGTACTTCTTCAGTGATGACACATGGAACACGTCGTGTCTCCTCTGAAGATGCTCTGGAAGTCCCAGTCTGTATGCTACCGGTCCCACCCTCTCTATAATAGAAATGGTCCCACATATCTCAGTTCTAACTTCCCTCTCTTAGGAAATCTCATAATCCCCTTTATAGGAGATACTCAAACCAACACCTGATCGCCAACCTCTAACTCCACATGTCTCCTGTCGGCATCGACATAACTCTTCTGCCTATCCTAAGCTATTTGAATACATCCTTGAATCAACTCAATCTTGGCAGTAGTCTCCTAAATCATCTCGAGTTCCAACAACTTGTTGCACCCTACCTCTAAACAACAAGCGGGTGAGCGATAAGGCCTCCTATATAATGCCTCAAATGATGCCATACCGATAGTAAATTGTTAAGAGGTGTTATATGCAAGCTCTACCAATGGGAGGTATCTCTCCCACCCTCCCCAAAATCTAGGATGCAATCCTCAAGCATAAGATTCATCCTCTCAGTCTGCCCATCTATCTACGGGTGGTATGCCATAATCAACTATAAATCTGTGCCCTTGGCCTCCTGAAAGCTCTGCCATAAGTGTGACACAAAAATTTTGTCTCTTTCAGGCATAATATTAATTGGGACCCCGTGAAGCTTAACAATCTCTAAAATGAATAGTTATGCGTACTGCATCATCTCGTTTTCTGTGAGGACTAGCAAGAAATGAGCCACCTTGGTCATTCGATCCACTATCACCCATATGGAATTGTGACCCCACTGCGACGTAGGTAGCCCAGTAATAAAGTCCATCAAAATGCTCTCCCAGTTCCACACGGGAATCTCAAGTGGCTGTAACATCCTCAAAGGTCTCTGATGGTCAACTTTCACAAGATGATAAGTAACACACTTTGAGACAAACTCTGTTATGTATCTCTTCATGCTGGCCCACCACTACTATCTCCTCATATCCTAGTACATCTTATCCCCATTGGGATGTACCAAAAACCTAGAACTATGAGACTCAGTCATAATTGCATGTCTTGAATCCTCATCCCCGGGCACTACCAATATCCTATTAAAGAATATGCCTTCCCCTGAGCTGACTGAGTAAGACTCTGCACCCTCAGCTAATAACAGACGTACACTATCCTGACAAAACTGATCCTCTGCCTGTGCCTTCACTATCCGCATAACAATCTCAAGAATGATAGTCAAAACTTCCATGCATGCTCTGGTAATATCATCTTTCTATCAAATCTCACTCTACTTCGCTTTCCATACCTCTGCTAATTCTCCAGTGGGTCATCGGCTCAATGCGTCTACAACCACATTAGCATTTCCAGGATGATACTGTATATCAAACTAGTAGTCCTTCAAGAATTCTAGCCATCTCCTCTCCCTCATATTCAGATCCTTCTGTGTGAAGAGATACCGAAGTGACTTATGATCCATGAACAATGTAAATTTCTCCCCTAATAGATAATGTCTCCATATCCTCAAAGTAAAAATTACCGCTGCCAACTCGAGGTCGTGGGTGGGGTAATTACTCTCGTGGGGATTTAGCTTTCGAGACGCATAAGCTATCGCCATCTCCTCCTATTGCAATACAACCCCAAGTCCCTGCAAGGATGCGTCTGTATAGACCCAGTACTCCAATCCTCCCCTGGGTAAAGTAATTATTGGTACTGAAGTCAATCGGTCCTTTAGCTCGTCGAAGGCCAGCTAATAATGGTCGCTCCACACAAATGGTACTCCCTTACGAGTCAAGTTTTTCAAAGGCCCAACAATCTTTGAGAACCCCTTGATGAAGCGATAGTAATATCCGGCCAACCCCAAGAAACTGTGAATTTTGATCGGTATCATGGGCTTCCCCCACTCCCTCACTCACGATACCTTACTCGAATCCACAGCTATGCCCCTGTCGGACACAATGTGGCCAAGAAACTGTACCTCTCGAAGACAAAATCCACACTTACCAAATTTGGCGTACAACTGATGGTACCATAACATCTGCAAAACCATAAGTAAATTATCAATGTGCTCCTCATCCTTCTGTGAGTAAACCAGGATATCATCTATGAACACGATCACAAACTGGTCCAAAAACTCCCGAAACACCCTGTTCATGAGATCCATGAATACGGCAGGCACATTTGTGAGCCCAAACGGCATCACCCTAAACGCATATGACCCATACCGCGATAAGAAGCGATCTTAGGTATGTCCAACTCTCGAATGCACAACTGGTGATATCCGGACCTCAAATCAATCTTTAAGAAGTAAGTAAACCCTCTCAACTGATAAAATAAATAATCGATCCTAGGAAATGGATACTTGTTCTGTATCGTCACCTTGTTCAGCTCCCTGTAATACACGCACAAGATAAGCGAACAATCCCTTTTCTTCATAAACAACACCAAAGCACCCCAAAGCAATGTACTCTGCCAAATGAAACCCTGACCCAAGAGCTGCTGAATCTTCTCTCTAAGATCCCTCATCTCTCAAGGAGCTATAAGATATGATGATCTAGCAATCGGCCCCATCCCTGGTGCTAAGTCGATGACAAACTCTATTTCCCAGCTCGGTGGCAGCTCGAGTATGTCCTGAAATACGTCCTCAAACTCCCTCACTACTGGGATCGAGTCTAAAGGTACCACTATCTCCTGCGAGGTCTCCTCCTCAATACAGTATAGGTGAGTGCGCGACACTCCCCCAGGAAAAGGGATTGCCACTAGGGACATCTCCAGACCTGGGATGGAGAACACTATAGTCCTCTCACAGCAATCTATCATCGCTCGATAACTTGACAATAAATCCATGCCTAGAATAACGTCATACCCATCCATGTCTAACACTAGGAGGTCGACTGCTAGACTCAATCTCCCAATCAAAATATTAACTCCTCTACAGATTGAATGTATTAGCGAACCACTACCCATCGGTGACTCAACACATATAAGAAGACTATCAGCTATCTCTAATAAACTAGAGGCTCATGCAAATCAAGCCTTATTAAAAGAATGTGATGCTACAGTATAAAATAGAATCCTACCCTTAATCCCGTGAATAGAAAGCGTACCCTCTACCATAGGCGGTGCCTGTGGTGATGGAGGCATCGGTATATCCCGAACGTTGTATACACGCCCATAGTGCATTTGACCCTGCTACTACTGTGGGGTCGATGCTGGTGTTGGAGGTATTGGAGCCTACTACCCCTGTTGGGCACCCTACTACTATGCCCTGTCTAGCTATGGACAAGCTCTACTCTTGTGACCCTATTGGACACATGTGAAACACCGACTTTAGAACTGTCTCTGTCCCTAGCCCTGATGGCCTCCCCTGGTTCCCTTAGCCCTGATAGCCCTGAGGAACCTCTGCTGGTGGGGACCCTGCTGGCCCTACTTAAATCTCCCGTCATGTTGGTAAACTTCAGAGTTGAACCTCTTTGCAGAGTTCCCCTATCGAGAATATTGCCCCTACTGACTCGTTGTCTACTACTACTCAGGTGGTGCCCCACTACCACTACTCCCCCAGCCTTACCCCACTGGCTAGGCTCACATATCTTGCTCTCCTTTGCATGGAAGAAATGATCCTTACAATGTACCAGTGCAGTATTGACGACGTCAGTGTAAGTAATCAATGCAAGGTTACCAATAAAATTTTGCCTGGTCCTCAAGGGCAACCCATCCATAAACTTAGCTTTCTTCCTTTCTCCATTGCTCACCTCATCTGGCACAAAGTTAGCTAAGCGGGTGAACTCATCCTCGTAGTTTGGTACTGAACGATCACCCTGTACTACTTCCCTAAATTTCTTCCTCATCTCTGACTCAACTGCAGGTGGAAAGTACTTGCTATCAAACCACACCCAGAACTCAAAAATCATCATTAGGTCCCTTTCCTCGGCAGTGGTCACTGGCTCCCACCACTGTAGAGATGCTTTTGAAATTCTAAAGGTAACTAACATCTGTTTCTGGACTTAGCTACACTTAAATAGGCGCAAATGGCGCTGAATGTTCTTCTTCCATTGGTATGCCGCCACTACATCAGTATTGCCCAGGAAATCGACGGGTGGTCCTTCTGGAAGGTCTTCCTGACTCGCTGCCAAGAATATGGCCCTATCTCAGCTTGGATCGCTGGTGCCACTGGTTGCTGTGTTTGAGGCTAAGGGAAGTGAGCTTCCATGGCCCTCATAGCTGTCTCTACTGCCTAAGACACTACAACTGCCATCTGAGTAGTAGAAATCATCTATGGTTGTAGTGGTGGCGGTACCTGCTGCTCCTAAGGGTCCTCCCTAACCTAGTCTATGGTTGCTGCCCTCTCGGCTCACTCTTTCCTCGGCGGCATACTAGAATAGAATTAAATCGTATAAGCACACAGTTTATACAAAAATCTAATAGAAGAAGCACGATATCTCAATCATGCAAAGATAAAACAATAGTCCTAACAATAGGGCTCTATATAAAATTAACGATACACTGAAATCGTAGTAAGTCGTACAAATCCTATAGACACTAGAACCTGATGCTCTGATACCATCTGTGACACCCTGCCTAATTAAACATCGGTTGATCGTGACTTTATTAAATTAAAACAGGTTTCTCATATGGTTCATTATTAGCATCATTGTTGAAAACTTTTTAATTACTAACCACCTAAGTGAAATTAGACCAGTACCAAATTTTATCTTTCGTTAAAACAGATAAACGAACAATGCGGATAAACTAAATTAAACATTCACAACATACTAGAGTCCAACCATCATAATATATAATTGAATCAAGTTTTTACCGAATAAACCATCGGCTAAAATCCGAAACCAAATACTCCATAATAATAAAAGAATTGAATGACTGGAAAACTATCAATGGACAACATGTCCATACATGGAATATAAGTTGAGATCCTACACTAGATATTAAAGGAAGAATTATCTACACAAATCCGTTTGCATCCATAGTACTATAGCTCCGAGTCCTTGGAATGGAGTCTTCAAGCCCGACGTCCCTGTGGTTAAACACCTAAAAGGTTTTCAAAATATTTTAATAGAAAGAGTTAGTACTCAAAACGTTTTGAATTAGTACTCAAAACATTTTGAAAATATTTATCAAGCGTTTATCACAATATAAAATCGGTTATTGATTACACATGTTCACGTACACTCTCTCTTGATTTTTACTCACCTTTCATCTATAGTGCACGCCTAATGTTCTATACTTAGCTCACCTGGATATACTACCCAAGCTAACTAGACTAAAGTATCCAACTGAACTTATTTACACATCTAAGTTCTCGTACCGTCAATACAGTACATTAATTTATTAACATCTCTCATATGTTAAATATTCCTCATGTAACATTTCACATATGTTATCTTTCAATCTTTATAGTTAAGTCTAACTACTATATATAACACACACACACACATATATCGCAAAGAGCATGGGCAATAAATGTATAATTATAATGCCCTTATGTAACAACACACCCTAAATTGGCCTTTAATCCCTCTAAATATTCCCAAGAAACCCTAGGATTTTATCAAATTACCAAAATACCCTTGAATGAAGAATCATGTTAATATAAACCTCCCTATAACAATTAAATCCCAACTTTAACCCAAGGTTTAATAAAATAACTTGTGGTTTATACCAACATGGCATATACCATATAAAATAACCATGGTACCCATTTACCTCCACATGTACCTTAGTTGAAACTTGGAAAAACCTAGGTTGAAAACCACCTCCAATTACACCAATGAAACCTCCTCCACAAACCCTATAAAAGTCACCATTTACAGTTAAGAAAACTCACTTAAGCTCAACACAATTTCAAAGTAAAGTTCTGAGTGTTTATGCAAATCTGTCATTTTATGTGTGAATGTTGTTTTCTTTCATTTGGTTATGTTTCTACATTTATATAGAGTAAATATATGTATTTACATGTGAATGTTACCATGTGAATACACTAAATAAGCTAAAAAACCAGAAAACTCCACTAAAGCTTGAGCTTTAATGGTGGATTCTACATCCTTAACTTTGAACCAGTTTCAAAGTGAGGTAACTTAAGCTTTGGTCCTCAGGAATCTAGTGCAGTGATTAATTAAACCAAAACTAAGTTTTTATACCCCATATTGAAGTTTGAATTTTCTGGCCCTAAAAGTTTAAGAACGGGAATTCAGGAATTCTACTCAATCAAAATCCTTCAAACCATGCCTATTTGATTGCATTTTTAACATAGAATTAAACCATTACTATGACGGAATAACAATTATAACTTTCAATTACATATTCTCAGGTTAAATTTTTTCCATTTTTAGAGTAGATCAATAACTCAAACTAGCCCACCAAAATCTTTGAAACCAATATGGTTGGATTCCTATTCAAAATTTACAAAACTTCATTCAACAACCAACTCAAATAGATTTATAAAACGTCTCAAATATAGGGTCAAAGTTTCAAAACCCTAAAGTCAAAATGTCGAAGGTTGAAGGTGAAGTGAGTTACACACGTGCGAGTGACCATCAAACCAAGCGCGTGCAATGTTTAACTCAGCACGTGAGAGCGCGTCTCCAGTCATAAACATCTTATTTTTTCCCAAAATTATTTTTAATTATGAATAAAATGGTATTTTACATCACCTTGTTTGGATACCTAGATATCATAATCTATAGAAAACAAGTTTGAAAGTTAAAAATCCAAATTTCAATTTACACATAACCCCCTGGCCAATTTTTCAAGTATTCCAAAACACCTCCAAACTTTTTTCACAAATTCTTTATGTCAAGTAAATCCATTTTGTCTCTTTTCATTAAACCCAAATCCAAGTGGAAACTAAGAAAAATTTTAGCTTTTAAACTTTTTTGAAATTATATATTATACCATCTTAATTATTTTTACACTGAAACCTATTTCAATTTATCACTTTACTACATCACATAAACATTATTTTAGGCCTATACTACCTATTTATACTCTCCCTAATTTCATACGGTCCTGTCAACTACCGTGAGATAGACGCATAAAATTGCAACTTGTATTTGCAAAGTAGGTGATGATATTTTCAATATTAAATAATTGAGCTTATGTCTTTGCACATTGCTATATTGTTGCATTCCTATGTGATAACTTGAACTCATATTCATATTACAAACTCTTTTATGTAGTTCATATTTATCTTGAATATTGATTCTATCTACATCCCAGTTATCCTTGAAACCCGATAAACCACTGTAACTTTGAATTCAATTAATGTCACTAAAATTCCTTAAACCCTTAATTGGGGTATAATCCTACACCTTATTTAAATTAATTGAAACAACCCATGCAATCTATACCCATTATCAATGAAACCCTAGTGGCATACATTACAATTCAGGGATTAGACCCTGACATATCACAGTATTTCTAATTGTCTCGTAAGACTCAAATGATGAGTTCCTAGTTATTATTTGCTACATACACATGAGTCCCACTACAAATAAGTTTTCCAAGATATTTATTATTTTCCCCCAATTATTTTGGATTATCGGTACAAAGGTTTTGGATGATATTGTAACGGTATGACTATGCGGTTGCAACCCCTATAACTGATAATTTATGGGTTATCTTATTATAGCCTGAACTCTTATCCTTGTAACTTGATTTATGTTCAGTTGCAACTCACCATATTTTCTTTCACATATCAATAGACTTATGTATACCTTGTTAGTTCTATGATATTTCTTTTTAATTCTATTTATAACATCTGTACAAATTAATCCCAGTTATAATCTGCCAATGCATGTTACTCACACTTTGTATAGAAATAAAATTATCTACTTGACATATTTTCTTTATTTTTTCCTTATAAATGGATAATGAGCTCAAATAAGGCGAATTATCACATGCCCCTATGAACTTTTACTCAGTTTTGCCTAGAATAACATTTTCAGTAACATACGTGTGGGCTGTGAAAGGCAAGGATGGTAGTCCTCACTGGAGTATCTGTACTACAACTTATCCACTCCTATGATTTCATTATATTTTCTACAAAGTTCCTTGTTATGAGTGACATGTTGAAATAAATGTATTTTATTTGATATAAACTCTTGAATGTAATAAGGTGCCCAGCATCCCCTCGATAATACAAGCATTTAAGTTTCGCTTTATTTCAATTATTCCATTTTGTATTATTATCCCTTTATTATCTTTAAAGTATGGAATCATTGTTGCAATAACATGGTATCAGAGCGTCGCCAGGTTCTATGACTATGCTGAATCGAGCACAAGAATCTTTCGTCTACAACTTATAAAATTTTATTGTAAAAATTTCCTTTATCACATTGTATAAATCAATACTATTTTGTACTAATGAATATTTGGGAAGACATCTACCTTGACATGCATGGTACTGCCCATGAGTGGTTTGAAAAGCTATCAAAGATGTAGGCTATGCGAAGCTATGTCAGTATATATGAAGTATAGATCATGATTAGTCAATCGCTACTCCCGAGATCAAACACAACTTTCTCATTGGTCATCTCATGGGAGAAGCTCAAGCTACCCACCAAGCCAAAAGATTCTCTGATGATCCTAACACGCTGCAATAGGAGATTTATCTCGCATGGGATATTGTACCACCCAATGAACTCAGTGTTACTCCCCTTGACTCTCCTATATATTATGGCCCCATCTCACCAACCACCAATTGCTTTAATCCTTCAACCACTGGTACCTCTTCTGATGATTCCGATCCTTCAGAACCCGACCCAAAGTTTGACCACGTTCTTCCTCAGATGGATTGAAGACTTTCAATGGAATATGGCTATAAATAAATAAGAATCTTCAAGTGTGGGTATACAAGTAGAAGAACCCCATATTATAGAATGACAACAGTATCTGAACTAATAATTCTTTTGTAATAGTTCATCATTTTTGTAATGTAAAATATGATCCCACGTCTATGTATTTTACTTATTTTCCCTTTACATGTTGACTGTGTAATACTATGTGTAACCTGATATAATATAAGATGTCAAGTTTGTTTGTTTTATCTCTACTTGTAATTTATCCATCGATATATCGTTTATATAGGATGGTTAACACTCGTGCAATTACCAATGGGACCCAAGAGGAGCGATTAGTTCCGCAGATGCCTAATCCAACTACCATCAATGAAGGAATTTCGCTTTCTCTACAAGAATTAACTATACTAACTAAACGACAACAAGGCATACCACCCCACCACTAGTTGATAATGAAATATCAAAAGAAACTCGAAGGATGAAGGCCCTTAAGGAATTTCTGAGATAGAGACCCCCAATATTTTTTGAAAAGAATAGTGCGACCGAAGCTGAGAAATGGATCCGTCAAACCCTTAAGGAACATAATGGAGTAGGCATTAGCCCCGAATTTAGGATAGGAGTGGATTTGTATTTATTCAAAGGAGAAGCAAACTTAAGGTGGCAGACTATTCTTCATTTTTGGAATGTCGTATCTAGAACCACAAATTGAATTTATACTTCTCCGCGGAACCCTTATGTCATTAGGGACCAACCAAATTATAATACCTTGTAATTTTAAATCGGTAATAAATTAAATTAATTTAGAATTTTGAAAAAATAAAAAAATTGGACTTAATAATATTTAGTAATTTAAAATGTTGGATTTTATTTATGGAAAGTATAATTTTAATCGAAATTGAAATCGGGGGAGAAAACATAATTTTATTTATATATATAGTTTTTTAGGCGTTCTTGCCAGCTTCCCAAGACCGAATCGATTTGTCCTGGAAGCTGAATCGATTCGGCTTGGTCAGAGTCGGCAGTTTGTTTTGTTTTCTTAGAGTTCAAGTTATAATCAAACTCACAATCTTTTTAATATTAAACCAACTCGGGTTTAGGACTTTTAAACCATCTTCATCAAATTTTCAACCAGAAGACTTCTCTATCTTTATCACCCTTCATCTATAAACCCTAGCCCCAAATTAAATCAAGTTTTAACCCAAGTTTTAAAGGCTTAATTGGTGTTTTCTCAAGATTTCTCAAGAACAACTCTTTGTTAATTTTTCAAGAGGAACGCAACCATCTAATAAGAAATTTCAACCGAGTATTATATAGTATGAGTACTTATATTCTCTCTCTTTAGTATTATTCATTTTAAGTGTCGCCTAAACATTAATTCACATGGTTTTCTTAAAATAAATTAGCAACCTTAATTAGAGAAAGTGAAAACTAATTTGGGATTGCTTTTATGAAAAATATTAATATGAATTAAGACTTGTAACCCTTGTGTGTTTGGGATAGAGGTTTGGTTTTGGTTAATATGGGTGTAGGTTGGAATGTAGAAAACTATGAAAATTTCATTTAAATGAAAGCGAGACGTGTACAACCACATAAAAGTTTGTAAGTATGATCAAAGTGAATTATTATTGTGTGCTCCTTAAATTCGTATGATGTTAAATCTATATTTTTTGGATGAAATTAATTGTGTTAAATACGATGATGGATTGACTAATTAAATCTAAGTTAATTGTGACCAAATGAGTGAATTGTATAATTGTTGATAAATTGGACTGTGTGACTTATTGTCTTAATTTATAATTGGCATCGCGGAGACGATGGGATTTTTTTAGGATAATTGTTGCTCTCACCTTAATTTTAGGAATACTTGCTATGTATGGGACTAGTGGGTATGTCTTAGTTGCGGTTAAGACTTTCTTTGTATGGGACCAGTTAGTGTAGATTTTTACGGATTGAATATTCTAGGGCGGGGCTCATTTAGTGTAATTCCGTTGATTGGGGTAGCCTAAGCGCGAGCCTCTTAAGAGATAAATTGTAGAATTTCATCATATGTGATGGGGTAGGATGTGCTTGTGTTTTAGAGACCTGTAGTTATGGGACTAGGGGTAGGTTTGAGGATTCATGCTCTATCATAGGGTGGGGCTAATATAATAAATAATAAGAAATTGAGAATTAATGCCTAAGTTAATAAACGGGTATTATAATGGATTGGCGTCATCAATATGTGCAGTGCTGACAGAATATGGGCGAACTAGCCATAATGACGTGAGTGTGTGTTGGCGTCACCAATATGTGCAGTGCTGACTGAATACGGGCAAACTAGATATAGTGACGTGTCGTGTGTGGAACCTCACTAATATGTGCAGGGTTGACAAAATACGGGTGAACTGGCTATAGTGAGGGGGTGGTGTGTGGTGTAAAAAAGTGGGTGTGCTAGCAATATGTTCGGGACCCGGGCGAGGGTGAATTGGCTATACTAGTGTCGTATAAATTAAATATGAGAAAAATTAATGAAATTAAATTATAACAGTCAGTTAAACATTGTCACATGATAATTGGATTTAAATAATGGGGTGACCTAGTTATGTGGGTAGTCAGTGATAGTTATTTTTATTCGCATGCTAATATTTATCTCCTTAAATTTAAAATATTCTATTATGGTATTTATTATGTATAATGCTACTATCTGGGTTCACAAACCCTAATTGGGGAGAGTAGTTGGTATTCATGCACTGAGCTCTGACCCATTTCGTTAACTAATATTTCTCAGGTATAGTGCTGGAGTTACTGCATAGGTGGTATTGGAGATATATTTTGGAGGTGCAACTGGAGACTTATTTATTTTAGATTCTTAGTAGTTTAGATTTATTTTCTATTCCGTTGCATTTATTATGAGACTTTATTTATGAATTTGGTGGGCCAATCGGCTCCACAGTTGTTTACGGTTTTATTTAGATATTTATAGTTGGATTATTTTATTTCAGTTTATACTTATTGGATATTGGAATTATTTTGGAGATTAGCACAGTGATGGATTTTAATATTGCATGAATGGTTATATTTATCGAATTAATCTGATTATTATCTTGTGGGATAATTTTTATATGCTCATATATGTCACATGCTAAGAATTATTACTTATTTAGTGACTCTCGGTGTGATTTAGTGGCGGCTAGCCACCCCGCTGTCCAGATTGCACGGGGTGTTACACAAATTAGTGAGAACATCCCTACGCAAGCCTAATGATGGTCAAAATTTCAATCAAATCCACCATAATAAAAATAGACCTTGTGTAAGCTGTGATGAATGTAACCAAGTAGGACACCTTAGGCCCCAATGCCCTCTCTTACAAATGCCTCCTCCCTCTACCTCCCCCAATTTTATCAAACCTTCCATTACAAACCCGGTCAATAACTCCAACCATTCCTTGCAATAAAATCTCTGCAAGAAGAAGCAAAAACCACTCAATAGGACCAGAGGTCGAAATTTCTCCCTTCTCCCAGTGAAAAATCGAAATTATCACAGTGTGGTAGAAGGTAATTTTCCTTTCTATAACATTTTGGCACATATATTATTTGATTATGGATCCACACATTCTTTTATTAGTCATTCATGTATGACTCGCCTATAATTATCTTCTAGTCCGGTAGCCCATCCTTTCACCATAGGAATGCCATCCGAAAAAATGACCATTATCGACAGGATTTGTTAACCTCACGCTTTACGCTTTGGAACTATGACATTAACCATAGATTTGATAGTTCTTGATCTAACATAATTTGATCTAATAATAGGAATGGACATATTATACCCGAACTTTTCCCATATTGATTGTCGTGAAAAGACAGTAATATTCAAACCACCCTATCAACCTTCATTTTATTTTTAATGAAGAAATACCCACCAACCCCTACTTTTCCAATTATGTAAAAAGGAAACTTGCTCCCTTCCAGCCATTTTAGCTAGATATAAGGATGTGTTTCTCAAGGATTTACTCGAAATACCCCCACCTTGAGAAACTGAATTTTTCATCAACTTGTTGCTGAACACGTCTCCTATTTCAATACCCCCTTAGCGTCTAGCTCCTTTGGAGTTACGATAACTCTGAACAACTAGATGATTTTCTAAAGAAAGGATTTATAAGACCCAGTACATCGTCTTGGGGAGCTCCAAATCTCTTCGTGCAAAAGAAAAATGAAACTTTTCGATTATGCATTGATTATCAAAAGTAAAACCAGACAATTGTAAAAAACAAATACCCTTTGCCTACAATAGGAGATCATTTTAACCAACTACGAGGGTCCAAAATATTCTCAAAGATTGATTTAAGATCTGAGTTTCACCAACTTCGTGTCAGGCAAGACGATATACCCCAAATCACTTTTCGAACACGATATGGTCATTTTGAGATCCTAGTCATGCCCTTTGGATTGAAAAAGGCCCCTGTTGCTTTTATAGACCTAATGTGTCGAGTATTTTGTCCTTTCTCGAATCAATTTGTAATCATCTTTATAAATAACATATTAATTTATTCCAAGACTAGGGCAGATCATGAAGAACAATTGTGCATAGTGTTGGAAACCCTTCGTAAATGCCAACTTTATGCCAAGTTGAGCAAATGTGACTTCCTCATGAAAGAGGTGAAATTCCTCGGACATGTCATTACCGAAGTATGTATACAAGTAGACAAGGCAAAAACCACTTCAATACTTGAATATCCTCAACCCACCACCATCATGGAATTACGTAGTTTTCTCGAACTCATCCGATACTATCGACGCTTCGTGGGAGGATATTCAGGAATTTATTGCCTTTGATAAAGTTAACCATAAAGGATGTCCAGCTTGTATGGACCTCAGACTGCGAACAAGCCTTCCATACCCTTAAGGAAAAATTAACCACCGCCCCTGTTCGAGCATTCCTTCTAGTAACAATAGCTATGACATTTATATCGACACTTCCCTACAGGGCTCAGTTGTGTGTCAATGCAATAAGGAAAAGTGATAGAATACGGATAACGACAGTTAAAAGTTCATTAATGCAATTATCTGCTATACGACTTGGAATTAGCAACAATAGTGTTAACCTTAAAATTTTGGAGATGTTATCAATATGGGGAAGAATTTCAGGTATTCTCTGACCATAAAAACCTTAAGTACATCTTCACTCAAAAGGATCCAAACCTCTGACAGAGACGATGGATATAATTTTTAGAAGATTATAAATTTAATCTACTCTACCATCCCAGAAAAGGTAACCTAGACAAATTTAATCTACTCTACCATCCTTGAAAAGGTAACGTAGTTTCTGATGTCTTGAGTCGCAAAGCTCAGGGAAACCTCGATAGCATGTATGTATTCTTATAAACCATAGGAGATTACAACCTATAAAGAGATTCCTCCAAAACTTAGATTGTCCTTCAAAACATCATAGCTCTTCCCACCCTATATAAGAAAATCATTTGCCTCCAAGACCAAAATGAATTTCTGAAAATCCAAAAGCAAAAATTGCAATGTAATCTCCCCGAGAAGGATGGGACCTTCGACCCCAAGAGAGGGTTAAGATTTAAAAATCATGTATGTGTGCCTCTCGTATCCTCAGTATGAAAAGAAATCTTATATGAAGCCCATCATTCTAAATTCGTGATTCATACCAAAAGCACCATAATATATCAGAATCTCAAACAACAATATTGGTGGTCAGGAATGAAAAAGGATATAGTTCATTTCATAGCCAAATGTTTAACTTGTCAGCAAGTGAAGATAGAACATCAACACCCCACCGAATTACTCCAACAACTCATTATCCCATAATGGAAGTGGGATCACATTACAATGTTCTTTTTTAGTGGGTTACTCCAGAGTTCTCAAGCATACAATTCAATATGGGTTATCATTGATCACCTTATGAAATCCGCCCATTTTCTCTAAACCCAATGTGCCGATTCCTTCCAATAATTTAGTGAGCTCTACATTAGAGAAATTATCAGACTCCATGATGTCCCTCTTTCTACTGTGTTAGATAGAGACCCCCGATTCATAGGAAAATTTTGGGAAGCCCTATAAGCTGCAATGGGGACCAAACATTCTCTGAGTATTGCCTCTCATCCCCAAGCCGACGGACAATCAAAAAGATTAATCTAAACCCTTGAATACATGCTATAAGCCTTCATGTTAGATTTTCTAGCTTCATGTCTCAAGAACCTTGCATTGATAGTGTTCTCCTATAATAACAACCACCAACTAGCATTCAGACCACCCCATATTAAGCTCTTTACGGATGACCCTTCTGCTCACTCCTATGTGGAAATTAATCAGGGGAAATTGAATACTTGAACCCAAGGTTATCACCTAAATTATGAAAAAGATACGTTTCATTCGAAAAAGATTGCCTTCAGCCCAATGTCGACAAAAGAGTTACACTGACACCCAAAGAAAGTCGTTAGATTTTTAAGTGAATCAACAAGTATTCCTACGTGTATATCTAAGGAAGGGGATTATTCAATTTGGAAAAATAGGAAAGTTAACACCTCACTATGTTGGTCCCTTTAGAATCATTAGACGTATTGGACCAGTAGCTTATCGTTTAGAATTACCTCCCAAATTATCCAACATACATGATGTGTTCCATGTTTTATAATTGAAAAAATACATCCCTGATCCAAGTCACATCATCACTTGGAAGGGCATAACCATCAACCCACACCATAAATTCGGGAAAATCCCTATCCAAATCCTCAACCGATGAGAGAAGATCCTTAGACATAAAGTCATTCCAATAGTCAAAATTCTTTATCAACACTAGGGAACTGAAGAGGCAATGTGGGAAACTTTGAGGAGAATTTTTTTAGTAGGAAGAATGTCAAAATACACCCTAAATAGGCCTTTAATCCCTCCAAAGATTCCCAAGAAACCCTAGACTTTTTGTCAAATTACTAAAATACCCTTGAATGAAGAATCGTGTTAATATACATCTTCCTATAATAATTAAATCCCAAATTTAATCCAAAGTTTGACCAAATAACTTAGAGTTTATAGGAATATCATGAACCAATCCCCGAAGTTTGAGAAATTTCATATAAGCCCCTAAAACTTATAAAAAAAGTAACTAATAAACCCTAAACCTAAAACCAAAACCAAAACCACCCAAGGACCAAACCAAAAACCTAACTTATTCCTACTTGCCTTCCTACAGATGTGGGACTAGCTGGACTCCCAACATGGCATGTACTACATTGAATACCCATGGTACCCATTTATCTCCACATGTACCTTGGTTTAAACTGGCACAAAACCAGTCATTAAACATTATTTTAGGCATATACTACCTACTTATACTCTCCCTGATTTTGGATTGTCCGGTCAAATACCGTGAGATAGATGCACAAAATCGTAACCCGTATTGGAAAAGTAGGTGATTATATTTTCAATATTAAATAATTGAGCTTATGTATTTGCACATTATTGTATTGTTGTATCACTATGTGATAACTTGAAATCATATTCATATTACTAACTCTTTCGTGTAGTTTATATTTACCGTGAATATTAATTCTATCGGCATCCCAGTAATCCTTGAAACTCGATAAATTACTATAACTTTGAATTCAATCGACATCACTGAAATTCCTTAACCCCTTAATTGTGCTATAACCCTGCACCCTATTTAACTTAATTGCAACAACCCATGCAATTTATACCCATTATCAGTGAAACCCTATGAGCATACATTATGTTTAAGAGACTAGACATTAGTATACCACGGTAGTTCTAATTGGCCTATAGGACTCAGATGGTAAGTGCCTAGTTATTATTTTATACATACGCATGACTGACACTCTAGCTAAGTTTGTCAAGATATTTATTATTTTTCCCCAATTATTTGAAATTTTTGGTACAAATGTTTTTAACAATATTGTAATAACATGACTATGCCATTACAGCCCTATAAACGATAATTTGTGGGTTATCTTGTTATATCTGAACCCTTATCCTCTTAAATTGATTTATATTCGGTTGCAACTCACCATATTTTCTTTCACCTATCAATAGAGTTTATTATACCTTGCTAGTTCTATGATATTTCCTTTTATTTCTATCTATAACATCTGTACAAATTAATCCTAGTTATAATCTGGCAATGCATGTTACTCACGCTTTGTATAGAAATAAAATTATCTACTCGACATATCTACTTAATTATTTTCCTTCCAGATGGACAATGATCTCGAAAAAGGAAAAATACCACCTGCCCCTATGAATTTTTACTCAGTTTTGCCCCGAATAACATTTTCAGTAACATACAAGTGGGCAATGGAAGGCAAAGATGGTAGTCCTCGCTGGAATATCTATAATGCAACTTATAGGATCCTATGATTTCCTTATGTTTTCTATAAAGTTCCATGTTATGAGTGGCATGTTGAAATAAATATATTTTATTTGATATAAACTCCTGAATGTAATAAGATGCCTTACATGCCCCGATATTGTAAGCATTTAAGTTTCACTTTCTTTCAATTATTTTATTTTTTATTATTATCCCTTGATTATCTTTAAATCATAGAATTGTGGATGTGACACCTTAAGTCTCACTTAGAGGAACCGTCCCACGTAGCCCACTTAAACGAATACATGGAAAATAAGGCCTTTAAGGCCACCGCATATGTCGATCATAGGACCAATAATGTTATAGATGATGATGTGGCATGTCACGAATTTAAAGTCATTCATGGTGCACCAAGCTCCAAGCAGATCCAAGGCAACACCGTTCGCTAATAATTGAATAAAATCACCACAATCATGTAGGCTTTCCAAAGTGACCCTACCAAGACCGAAGATGGAAAGCCTTTATGCTTGAAATAAATCAATTATAATAATCACATAGTTTTCATAGAGGATAACTGGGTTGGAGTCGAACCCCACATCATAATGGACTAGTAATCACGCTCAGGACTGCCAACTAGGATGTGGATAAGCTAATAGTCAATGAGGGGAGTTCCACGGAGATATTTTACCTCAGGTTGTGTAATTAACTTAGTTTAAAGATAGAAGATCTCAAAGAAGTGGCCATTCCTTTGGCCGTCTTGGTAAGAAATATGACCATGCCACTGAGGAAGGTGGAACTACTAGTTCAAACTAAAAATATCATGAAGATGATTGAGTGCCATATTGTAGACATTGATTCTCCTTACAATGCAATCCTTGGACAAGGATGGCTTCATCTTATGCAAGTTCTCCCCTCACCGATCATTAAAAGCTTAAATATATCATCGACTGGTGGATAATGGAGATCAGGGGAAGCCAGATCGTTGTTAGGTAATGCGTTATCGCAATATATAAGCTTAAGCAAGAGAAGAAGAAAGATAAAGTTGTTACCACCAAGCTGACCAAGTATGGAACCACACCATACAAATATCAACTAATTTATGTCCAACCAGGGGTGGAAGAAAAGAGGGTGCCCCCACATATAGGGTCATAGAACCGTTACATGAAGTAATATTTGATGATTCACAGCCAGAGAAGAAATTCCTGATAGACAATTCACCTATCGACCAGGGAAAAGATGAATTAATTTTGATGCTAAAGAAAAATAAAGATGTTTTTTGTTGGAATATTTACAACATGCGTGGGATTGACCCCGAATTACATTGACTTCACATCGTCCCATCATACCCACCAGTTATAAAAAGGCTCGTCGAACAGCCCCCGAAAAGGAAAAAATTATGGAAGAAGAAGTAGGGAAATTCTAGAGGCAGGTTCAATTAAATAAGTTCAAATCCCTAGGTGTATCTCCAAACTAATGGTCATAAATAAGAGTAATAAAAAATAGAAAGTGTGTGTAGATTTCACCAATCTCAACAAATCTTATCACAAAGATAACTTTCCTTTACCAAAAATCGAGAAGTTGGTCAACGGCACAACTAGTCATGAATGAATGAGTTTCTTTGATGCATACAGGGTATTATTAAATACTTATATTTGGTGATGACCAAGAAAAAACTTAATTTATAACCACACTTGTCATATACTACTACAAGTTCATGACATTTGGTTTTAAGAATGCAGGAGCCACATACTAGAGATTGGTCATCAAGATGTTCAAAGGCCAACTGGGCAATACTTGGGAAGTCTTCATTGACGAGATGCTCATCAAGAGCAAGCGTAAATCCCATCATATACAAGACTTGACAAAGACATTTATGTCCCCATGAATTACAAAATGAAGCTCAATGCGTCCAAATGCTCCTTCAGAGTTAAGTCTGGGAAGTTCCTAGGGTATTTGCTCATCCATAGGGGGATCGAGGCCAACCCCGATCAAATTGAAACAATCAATAATCTTTGAAGGTAAATACACTTCGTGACATTCAAAATTTTATAGGGATATTAAAATATCTCAACCATTTTATTTTGAGATCTTCAGAGAAGTGCCGATGATTCTTTCTGCTTCTGAAGAAAAAAAAATGACTTACATGGAACGATAAATGTTCAAAGGCACTTAACGAAATTAAGACTTATCTAAGGCGACCACCTTTTCTCAAGATTCCAAATCTAGGAGATCCAGTATAGTTGTAGCTCTCGGTATCCGATTATTCAATTAACATAACCTTGATGTGAAAAGGGGATGGGCGCCAAACCCAAATTTACTTTTCAGTAAAACACTCTTGGATGTAGAGAAACTATATCTTTCGCTTGAAAAACTAGCCTTTTTTAGTCATTGCTTTGCGAAAGCTGAATCATTACTTTGAGGCCCATTCACTCATTGTCATCACTTATTTCCCGCTCAAGTTAGTCCTTAGGAAGGATGACCTATCTGGATGGATGTCCAAATGATTGGTGGAATTATGAAGATTTGACATCCACATTCAACCAAGGTCTGCAATAAAAGGGCAAGCGCTAGCGAATTTTATTATCGACTTCATAGGGGAAGAGAAGCCCGACGACAAGGACTTCACTTACGAAGAAGCTTGCCAAGAGTTCAATCAACTAAAAAAGTGGAATCTTTATGTCGATGGAGCCTCTAATTCAAAATGGGCTAGAGTTATAATTTCCCTCGTCACTCCAGAGCAGACTATGATTGAGCAGGAGATCAAACTTAGCTTCAAAGCATCTAACAACGAAGCCGAATACGAAGCCCTCATCCCCGTATTATGAAAAGACTCATCACTTGGCGCTAGTCACCTTGACGTCTACTATGACTCCAGTATGGTATCCAATTTAGTATTATGAGACTACAATGCTAAGGATGAGAGGATGTTGGCATATCTATAGTTCATCCAAAACCTGGTCACCATGTTTAAGAAAGTCCAGGTTAAATAATTCCCTTGAGGAAAAAATACTCATGCTAACTGATTAAGTGAAAACCGAGCATCCTGTGAATAGGCTTGTCATTGTTGTCAGTTTTGCACCTCAGTACAAAAACCTAAACATTAACTACACATGTTTATATATATATCGACGAATTCGGGTATCGAATCCATATAGAATGTCATTTAAAATTTAATTGATTTATTACTTTAAATAAAAAGTCAAAAAGATGTTTTTTGGTTTTTAAAAGTTTTATACTACATTTAATCTAGGAAAGTATTTAATATAAATTGTTCAAATGGGTATTAATCACATTTAAAATCTATTTTACTATGTAACCATTTATGTTAAGTATCTAATATAAATTATTTTCAAATATGAAAACTATAGGTTGAGAATTAAATCCCTCAGCTCAGGATACTTAACATAAATGGTGACATAGTAAAATAGATTTTAAATGTGATTAATACCCATTTGAACAATTATTTAAATCTGGGATGTAACTTCCCAAATTTCCATAAAAGTCTAAAAACAAGTTTGGCACCAACAATATTCCCAAAATTACACACATAATGTCACAAATATGGTGCATATGTGATATACCCCATTAAGATCCTTATGTGTAACAGTGTTAGTGAAACACCATAAGGGGGAGACCCATCAGGGAACACATTTAAATGATTCGGATAGATAAATCCTTACCAAGTTATGGTGATTTTAGTCAGGTATGTTGAGTCCAGCAGTGTATTCCTTAGGAGCAACGGAACTAAGAGAATAATAGGGGTAGCCATCAGAGTTGAGACTACTAGAGTTCGAGAGAAGGGCAACCTTAATATGATCAGTATGGCCATAGATGCGTGGATTATATGTAGAAGTATTTTCATGGAGAGTAAGATCACATGCATTAGTTTTACCCGAAGTGAGTAAAGGGACAAGAGTATGGGGCCTAGTAAGGGCAACGATTAAAGTAATTTTTTATTTGGTTCGAACAAGCGTGTTACGTCCAGGAACCGTTTGAGCAGCCAGGGTGATTGGAAAGGTAGAAGATATGAGTTTTATCCTCGGAGAAATAGGTTTATTTTATGTGACTTACATGAGTCACGGCTCCTTGATTTGTGCTAGATTCGCGTGCGAGATGAGTTTAGAGCATATATCGATAACATTATTATTGTATGTATGTTTTCCTCGTTATGGCAGGGTTATATCTGGTGTCATCGCGTACGAGCGAGTGTATTGATAGTGATATATATACTTTATTGAGTTTACTCATTTTAGTGACGTATTGTACGAGCATGACATTGTTCTGGATAAGGCTTTATAGTAATGGTTAGAATGATAGTGGGCAGTTATTGCAAGGTTATCGGGGTTGCTGCTCTAGGGTAGGATGTGTTGTTTTGGTGATGCCTCATTTGTGAGAAGGTTGAGCTCGCATCCATATTATCTTGTTATAAGGACTTCGAAGAGTATAATTGTCTCGAAATGTTTCATCCAAGGGTGTAGGAACTTTATTGATATGATTCGAGGTGTATTAGGCTTCTTATCAAGCGGAGAGATTTTGCTTGTTATCATGTCTAGCGCTCAGGGCTTGGTAATAGGAAGAGTGAATTGTTATATCACTCCTTTAGAGACGTGGGAGCTGAAAGTAATACTTATATGTCTAAGGATAATAATGCAAGAGTCCCAGTTGTGTTCGAGGTTTATGGAATTTGATTACCATTAGTGTTGAGTGATAGTGCATTTGAAGGGAGAGTTACTTGTTTAAATGTAATTGCGGGAGGAAATATAGCTTTCATGTCAAGAAATGAAAATTTAGGGGTACATGATATGGACAGAGGACCTAACGTATTTCGATGACCGATAATGCTAGGTAGTAGTGTATCGGGGGTTCCTTGTTTGGATTTTGCTTTTCAAGACATCCCACGCATGAAACTTAGCGTCGGGTTGGAAGTAGGGAGATATTTAATCCTAGTCTATGAGTCTAGTACCTCGGTCATTATAGAAGTATGTAGTTATAACTGCAAGTTGAAAGTTATCTTACGATATAAGGCCAGTGAAGCCAGTTGTACGGTGAGGAAGTATTAAAAATTTTACTTATCACCACGAGTAGAAGGGTGGAACGACGTTAAGGAGAATTTAAGATTTCAATTTCTGGGCTGATTGAGAATACCTAAGTGTTGTAGCCACGTTGTGAATGCAGGGGCAATAGAGAATTGAGTGTTATGTATGAAGCGTATGTGATGTTCCAGTAGGCGCGATTTATAAGGTGTGTGGGTACCCTAGTTAGCTAAAGTTAGAATCGTCCGAGCTAAAGGGATGTGGGAATAGATGTGTGAAATATATGCCGGTGGGGCTAATATAACAAAGTGGAAGTGGGAGAGTGGATCAATTATCGTGTAAGAAGAATGGTAATCCATATATATGTGTGCGATCATAGGAGCACACCCGAATTTGGTTGAAAGGCTATGGGAAGCCATTTAAGAAGGGATATCTCTTGAGAAGAGGAAAACTTAACTATTATGGAAATGTAGAGCGAAGTCCTACCTAGTCGAATGTTGAGAGTGACTTGCGCGTAAATAAAATGAAGATGTCAATAAGGTATAAAGAGTCTAGAAGTGCACATCGTGGCGGAAAGTGCACGGGTCAGAACTTTTGGAATACCCCGAGGAAAGGAGAGGGGTATTAGGTACCACTTAATGTGAGACGCAATAAGTGGAAGTCGGAGTTGAGTAGGACATAGTGAGTAGTCTCCGCGTGCACCACTCCTAGATAGAAATTGGTTGGAGCAAGATGATCAAGCATAAAACTTTGTATCAAGCCGACGATTCCAGTAATGGAAGGGGAAAGTCAAGCTGGTAAATTTTCTTGATGGGTTGTCGACCTCAAGATAAGGTCACGGTTTCCTTTGAATGTGTGGAACAAGTTAACCAAAAAGGGAGTAATTGTTATTCCTTTAGGATGAGTTACACTATTAGATAGTGGGCCCCGACTTTTCTTTGAAAAGTAGGATCGCGCTGATGCGTGGTCCTTCTCAGTATAGTTGTGAACTAGAGTGAGATCCTTAAACCCACCCCAATATGGGATTTCAGGAAGCAGTGGAGATGACGTTTTGTTTTGAGCGGGTCGTATCACCTATAGCCCGAGGAGTAGGCGGGAGGTGATCGACAACTAATGAAGTTGTATGATGTGATTTTGGAATCACTGTGATTATTTCATTTCCACAACTGATATAGTTGGTAAGTGAAGTATAGTGCGGTAATTGGGAGAATATATTACCTAACGGTAGAGTTGTGTGTAAACACTCGACCTGTTTCCTGTGGACAAGGTTCTTACTGAAGTTTTGTGTGGAAAAACATTAACTATTCTCCCTCTGGTTGTTTAGAGGTGAGCGAATAATTAGAAATTTTGGATTGGTCAAGAGTTAAAGTCCGATGACTAAAGTGGAACAACCATAAATGGTCTTGGATGGTTTTGACTGTCGTAAAAGTTACGTCTTTAGGAACCGAGATTTAAAGGATTTACAATAATGGTCAGATGTTCATATGGTTTCCCTCGGGATAATAGTTTCGTGTTTAGATGAATACAGAAAGTTGGCACATAATGATGTGCGGCCTTCCAATACTATTGAGATAATAGAGATATTGTCGTATAGGCTCGTTTTATTCAAATGTCGTAGGTAGGAGAACAGTATGAGGTGTCGTTATTGAGATATGACTTATAACTGAGAAGAATATCAGTATCTAGAAAGTTAAATAACCTTGCTTTGAAGCTGGGACTATAGTGATCGAACCTTGAAGTTGGTTTCGAATATTGGAGGATACGGTGTCGTAAAATCCTCAATCTTAGTAGCGGTTGTGTCTGAATTTTGGGACGAAATTTCATTATTAGGGGGGAGTATGTAATGCCCCGTAATTTTGAGGGATTTTATTTTAATTGTGGAATTAGGATTAATTAATTTAAATGGAGAAAGTATATTTATAATTAATTCGGATTTAAATGTAATAATTACTAGCATGACGAGAGTTAGTATTTATTGGTGATAATTATGTTGAATATTACTTAGTGAGTAAAGTAATATATGATTACGAAAATATTATTATGTCCGAGAGTGAAAATACGGTGATTGAAATACATTTAGTTGGGACTCGCATGTGAGTCGTGTCGGTATCACTTTATTGGGTTAAAAAGATGATTTATTTTAAGTAAATCGTATGACCATTTTGAGTGCGCCGATGAGTCCGAAAGGGTCGAGATAGTCAGAAAACTCTACTCGGGTGTTTTATTTGAATTTTGAGGCGATTTAGGCCAAATCGACACACCGGAGGGGTATTTTGGTCTTTTGAGATTTTGCGAATTAAAATGGACGAAACTAGAAAGTTAAAAAAGAAGAGTACGTGGGTAATAGGCTATCTGTGAGTTTCCAAACCTACGTGTGAGAGAGAGAGAGAGAGAGAGAGAGAGAGAAGAAGAAGAAGAAGAAGAAGAAGAAGAAGAAGAAGAAGAAGAAGAAGAAGAAGAAGAAGAAGAAGAAGAAGAAGAAGAAGAAGAAGAAGAAGAAGAAGAAGAAGAAGAAGAAGAACTCCATAAGAGCCCAGGGATAAAGACTCAAGTTCTCACACCAAAAATTACACCAACGCATAGATCATGAAGAGAGGATCACCCCTATACCAATTTCATCCAGCCAATCAAAAGTTCATAAAAAAAAGTGCTTACCTTGGTGAATTTTTAGAGCATATATGATTCATGTTAATTTAGTTAATGGAATAACCATAATATTATGAATTTGGGGTTGAAATTTGGAATTAATATTTTATTGGGAGTATAGGTTTGCATGTAGTTGAATAACCATGTTTTGGGTATGATAATTATGGGTTTTATATGTTGATTTCATGAAATTAAATCTGGGATTAAATTGTTGTTAATGGAGGTTATGTGAAATTACGGCTTGTTGAAGAATTGAAAAATTAATCGAAATTCATGTTATAATTTTACGGATTTGATGTTAAAAACGGATGGAAAAGTATTCTAATACTAGGGGATATGGTTTAGAGTTGTTGAATTTGGATTAGAATGAGTTTTGAAGTGATTTTGTTGTTGAATGAATTGGAAAAATGAAACTTTTGGAAGACAGGGAAGCTCTCAGAATTCTCGTTCGAAGACTTGCCCAGGTCATTTGAATGACCTCGTTCGAATAGGAATTCCAACAAGAATTCCAATGAGATTACTAACGAGATTTTAGAGTTTTTTCGAAGTGAGAATATCGTTCGAACGACCTCGTTTAAACGAGAACCCCCAGGTTCTAACGAGATTTCAGAAACTCCAAGTTTTTCCCAAATGAGTTAAAAATCCTTCTAGGTTCCTTTAAGTGAGAGAATATGGCCTAAGCTATTCTAGAGTAGCTTCTTTTCATAATTTAGGAGTGAGAGGAATTGTGTAACTACTAAGGGAATGGGCATGAATTAGAGAAGCTTAAAGAATATATACGATAGAGAGATAAGTCGTACGTTTAAAGTATTATAAGTTGTAGAGACGATAATACTACATATGAATTCGGGTACTTGGGTTGCGTGAATACCTAATGCATATAATAAGTTGTGTGAATACTTATTGATTGAATTATTATGTGTATGACATACCTACTGTGGGGGCAAAATATATGCCTATGGAATAGCATGACGTGTGGGGAGCACCCCGGTAAAGATGGCGACGTGCCGGCAATATAGGGATGACTAAAATCCTTAATAAACGAGGATACTGAGGAGCAGTAGGGATTTGGGATGAAACTCCACGAAGATAGGACTCATCCATATTTACTACTCATCCATATTTGCTACTCACCCATATTTGTAACCCTAATGTAACCCCTAACTCTATATAAAGGGGACACCCCCCATTGTGAAAGGGGGCTTAGAAGTTATAGAAACACTCTCATGTAAAACTCTCTGATCATTCTAATAAAACATACCATCCCCGTAGACGTAGGCCATTTAAGGTCGAACCACGTAAATCTTTGTCTCTCTCGCATTTATTTTTATACTTGTATCGTGATGAATTGGCACCCTCCTACGGGTGAGATTTTTTGCACCTACAATTGGCGCCATCTGTGGGAATCGGCACGAAAGGCCTTCCCCTTCTTGCTAGAGGAGATCTAGGTTTACGTTCAAGAATAATGGTCCCTACACCACGCACATAATCAAAATATAAGTTTTCCTTTTTGATCTGTGCACGAGAAGTTATGTGTTTCATATACAATTATTTGTTTTGAACAAATATCGTTTCATTAATACATGATTTTGCATACAATTATATTTACAAATCTTATATTTAATTGTTATCTGCAAATCTGCACAAGAACTTTGATTCTAGACAATTTTCATTATTTTTTCAGAGGGAATATGTTATCAGAGATGTCTATGAAGACTCTCCAAATATCTGGACTCTATTAAGAAACTCCGGGTCAAACACGTTTATTTACTGGGCTACGTCATATCTTGATTCCCAGATCCTAAATTTTCGGACAGGGTAACCGTCTAAAAGTTCTTGAAACATATTGAAGGAAATTATCTCAACAGATATGTTTTCACAAAAATACACACAGATCTGGGCACATAATCAGTCATCAATTTCGGTCTCCATCCATACAATTTCTGCGATCTGAATGAAATCGTGGGAAACAACAATTTTCTGATTATCTCTTCCGGTCAACAATTTTCTCCAACCTATAACTTGGGACTACCACCCACCTGAGTAAATAGTTCATATCAATCTGCATAAACACTGAGTTTCATATTCAAGAAGTTTTGTATGAGTCCCGAAGAACATGGACTCTTTTGAGATCTGTCCGGGAATGTACGCAATTGACGGGATTACATCAGATGACTCCCATATCTGTAATTTCTGGGACGCGGGATGAGAGATAAGACCATCCAATGTCAATTCTTTGTTAGAAGACCTCGGAAAAATTCATACAACGCCAAGAGGGGATTTATCTCTGGGTAGAACCGACTCACTTTGATTAGCATGGTCATCTCTTCGATCGAGCACCAACAATCCTCTGATCTCCACTCCGACGAGCTAGGAGGAAGCATCTCTCATGGGCCAAAACAAAAAACAAAATCCACCTGCCTTGGGCACAAAGGTTTCGAAAGTCTGCAACTATAAATTTCTTGATCCTAATCAGCAGCAACGTCGCCAAATTTGTGACCACTGTATGAAGTGTTCCACATATCGAGGATAAACGCAGGAACAAAGCACCAGCGAGGACTTTACCGGAGCTCCTGGTAGTCGGTGCCCAGTTGGCGACTACCATTAGCTGGTCGGCGGTGAGGATGAGCAAGGACAAACGCAACACAGCTAGTCGGTGGCGAGGATGAGCAAGGACAAACGCAACACAACTGGTCGGCGGCGAGGACGATCAGTGGCGAGCTCTCCCCTGTGCAAAGTACCAACTATCTATGCGAAGAAGAAGACATCTGCCATGATTACCGAGCAGCGCCGATGGATGCTTGATCGGCGAGTAGACCACCTGGACCAACTGGGCGAATAGGGTACCACGCTCCGAGCTAAGCGACCACTACAGCATCGCCCCCAGACCATATTTCGATGATCGGCGAGCAGGGTACCACCAGGGCAAGCTCGTCGAACAGGTCAGATGGAGCTCGCCAATGGGGACGACGGTGATTCTTTGAGGCTTCTCAGCACGACTTGTGCATTTTGGTTGTCACATTTGGAATATTTTTGGGACAAGTCCAGCTGGATTTTAAAACTCTTTACTTGCTCAGAATTAAATGTGTTATTTTCTTCTTCCTTGATAGCCTTATGTGGCTTTATGAGATGTCTTACATTTGAGACATATTTGACTAATGTTTGCATTGCTCGGTTCTCCCTAAAAATAAAATTATTTTAAGGGACCATGTGATTTTATTACAACGATTTTAGTTGGCACTTTTATGCGACCTTATTACAAATTATTTTGCTCACATAAATAAGTGGGGCGCAGTGATATAGCACTCATGTCATTTATTCGAACATTTTAATTTTCAATATTGTCATCCAGCTGCAACAATTTAATCTCACCAGAGCGAGATTATAGGTTATTTAGCTCAGCCCCGACGGATGTCCTGGCACAGTTATCACGGTGAGATTTTTATGATAAGAATCATTGGATCTTTATTACATTCATACGCGACTATGAATTTTTTCCTCGACAAATGGTCGAGCGGATGCATATCTTATATACTTTGTTGAACATATCATTTTCATAATAACTTCTATTTTGATTTAGCTTCAACAGATGGTCGGGGAATTTACTAACTTCCACAGATACAAGATTCAGTCCCGACGGATGCTCGGCAATAATCTTAAGTCCTTGGAAATCTCATCGATGTTTCGACGGATGCTCGATTAACATTTGCTCGCTATATCTACTTGGTATTATACAACTTTTCCCCGACAGACTATTCAGGCATCATTCATTTTATTAATGCTCCGACAGATAGTCGAGCACACTATAGCACCTTATACCCAAAGAAACGCTTGGGAAAAATTATTATTACTCCGACTGAAGCTCGGATTCTATGATTCGGTAACCTGAAGGGATGTCAGGCACATTCGAGATTCATCTTGGCAGATAATCGGCAAAATATTTCTATATATTTAGTCCCGAAGATATTTGCCTCGCATGTCGCATATTATCCCTAGTGGATAGCTGGTCAGGATAATTCTTGTATTTAGCACAATACCACTTGATGGATACACATATTTATTTGTGCATTGTTCGTTTCCATCTCATAACACTTTATTTGCTCATAAATTATGCTCACGATTTTTATCATCATAAATTTGTTAGCACGGGGCTATCTATACTCTATACTTCACATGAGAAAAATAATTGATTGCCACTACACAAATTTTCTGTGAAAACAATTTTTTGAAACCAAACTTGTATTTTAAGTATTTGCTTAAATCTATTTGCCGAAATTCCAAATTAATTCCTGTGCCATACATCTGGATATATTTGATAAATTTTGCATCTTTCATTCGACTTTATTACAATTATTTTGTACACATAAATATTGGGGCGCACTTAAAAGAGCACTCATGTCATTTATCCGGTCATTTAATTTTCAATATCGTCATCTAGATATTATTGGTTATACCAATGAATGGTCGGTGTAATATCTTTACTCATACTTAGCGTAGCCCCGACGGATGCTCGGGCACGGCCATCCGCGTGAGATTTTATCACAAAAATTATGGGATCATTCATGTCATTCATTTAATACTAAATAAAATTTTCCTCGACACATGCTCGAACAGATGCACATCATATTGCATGATAAATTATATTTGAATTAGCCTCGACAAATGGTCGAGCAACTTATTAACTTCCACAGGTACACGATTCAGTTTCGACCTAACACATGCTTGGGCAATATTATTTATAACAGACAGATGCTCGGATGTTGACATTTCTTGAATTTCAAAATTGATTGTCTGGCTCTATGATTCTTGACCTAAAAGACGATCAGGCATATTTAAGGTTCATCTCAGCAAATGCTCGGCAAAATATTTCTATATATTTAGTCCCCCGGATATTTGCCACACATGTCGCATTTTATCCCCAACAAATGGTTGGTAAAGATAATTCTTTTATTCAGTCCCAACAGATGGTTGGCATAGTCGATTAATAATCAACATTGCATTTATTGGAAGGTTAGTTCTCACTAACAATACAGGATCATTCGTAATACTTGCTCGGTCCTCTTTGCCTCGACGGATGCTTGAGCATGGATCACCCGCAATATCTACCAGATCCTCTATAGTTTTTGCCTCGACAGGCATTCAGACATCATTTATCTTATCAATACTCCGACAGATGCTCAGGCATGGATCGTTCACAACATCTACTAGGTCCTTTGCAATTTTGCCTCAACGGACCCTCAACTTCGATGGATAGTTTACATTGTGTGATCATGTCTTAAGCTCCAATAAACAGTTGGGCAATACAGTTCTTATTTAATTCAACCTCGTCGAATAAAAAGTTGGGCGATCTGTACCACAATGATCCAATAACACATAAAGCAGCATGAAGAGCAACGATCAATTATATTTATCAACAAGGATGAATCCAACTTGTAAGAAGTCACACGTCCAGCAAAATCATAGTCAACGAGTAAGACATGTTGATAACAACACTAGACCATCCTGAATGTATCGAGCAACATCGTCAAATAACCCACGGTGATCGACGATCACCAAGCAACAAATTAACGCGTCATCAACACTAAGATATCCACTTCAGAGGAACAATGTTTCTTGAACACCATATCAGATCAACGCATTTCTGCACAAGGATGCTTTGAACTCCTATCAATCTCTTTAGGTGCACGATCTATATGGAGTCTTCCACAGTCTCCTAGAACCACCATGCATGGTCAGCGAACAAGTGTTCCCCAAGGAACGATACAATACGTGAAGCTATACGAGCAAGATAATCCTTAAATATATCCAGCTCGACGAATGATCAACGCGATACTCTTCAAAGCAATGAAGCCTCGAAGAGCGATCGAGCACACTTATCATCCCGGTTATACGAATTAGATGACCCGATGGACGGTCAGGCAGCCTTCCCTTCACAAGCCCGATTGGGGGCTCTATAGCAGCGATGACACGTGAATAGATTCACTATAATATTTAAAGCAAAGTAGAAGAGGTCAACTCAGGACAGATGCCAACATGGTTAACACCGAAATTAGTCTTTCAAATGACGATCATGATCGAACTTGATTTAGTTACAACGGCCTTCTTGCTTGTTACCACTAAATTAAGTACGTCTACAGGCCTTCGTTATCTCCAAATATAAATGGCCTCACGAGTTGCCCAGGTAACAATAAAAGTCCTACGAGGGATCCCTAGGCAAAAAGCTAACTCGGGTTGGTCGCCAACTATGTTGGTCGGTTAAAATACTGAACGGGTGGATGACCCTCAAACCAGGTGCATTTTTACCATCGCCTTTTAGGCCTAAGGAAGTGTGACGGCACAACCTAAAAGGTAAAATAGGCGGATATTTACATGCGAGGCATTAGAAAATGGAAAAATGTAAATGTAATTGGTATTACATTAAATTGTGGGAAAAACCTAAGGCAGGGTATTACCCCTACTAGGTACATGCTCGAGTAAGGCTCGACGCATAGGCTTTTGGTCGGCCTCTCCAATTGGACCATATGAAAAACCTAAGGCAGGGTCTTACCCCTACTAGGTACATGCTCGAGCAAGGCTCGACGCATAGGCTTCTGTTCGGCCTCTCCAATTGGACCATATGAAAAACCTAAGGCAGGGTCTTACCCCTACTAGGTACATGCTCGAGCAAGGCTCGACGCATAGGCTTCTAGTCGGCCTCTCCAATTGCACCATATGAAAAACCTAAGGCAGGTTCTTACCCCTACTAGGTACATGCTCGAGCAAGACTCGATGCATAGGCCTATGTTCGGCCTCAACAAATGGACCATACGAGACCAAAATACAGGGAGACGCCCTAAACTTGATGAACGCTCGATAAAGCCTCAACAAACAAATTCTGAACAGGCCTGTAGTCAGCCTCACAAATTGGGCCATATAATAAAATAGACAATGAACTATGTTTGACCTGATCCCAAGAGGGTACGTAGGCAGCTCGACACTCTCGATTCCGGTCCCCATATCGATTGAACGCCTCTCAACTCAAGCCAAGCATTCATCTAAAAACCTATGAAGGCGATAAGATCAACCAAAGAAGGCTTAAATGTTGAACGACAGATCAAAAAATTCCAGTCCAGTTCACACCACCAACTGCATACGTTTAAAGAGATTGTGGACCAGCTCCCAGCTCATCTCAGAATCAAGTCAGCTGAACTGCGACCTGTGGGGCTATTGTGGGGGCAAAATATATGCCTACGGAATAGCATGACGTGTGGGGAGCACCCCGATAAAGATGGCGACGTGCCAGCAATATAGGGACGACTAAAATCCTTAATAAATGAGGAGACTGAGGAGCAGTAGGGATTTGGGATGAAACTCCACGAAGATAGGATTCATCCATATTTGTTACTCATCCATATTTGCTACTCACCCATATTTGTAACCCTAATGTAACCCCTAACTCTATATAAAGGGGACACCCCCCATTGTGAAATGGGGCTTAGAAGTTAGATAAACACTCTCATGTAAAACTCTCTAATCATTCTAATAAAACACACCAGCAGCCCCGTGGAAGTAAGCCATTCATGGTCGAACCACGTAAATCTTTATCTCTCTCGCATTTATTTTTATACTTGTATCGTGATGAATTGGCACCCTCCTACGGGTGAGATTTTTTGCACCTACACCTATGTTGCTTGCTATCGAGCGGAGGTTGCACGTTGTGGACAATCATGCCTTGAGGAGCCTTCGGGTGGGATTTGATTTGTATAACTAGAGCATAGAACCTAGGTATGGGATATCTGTGAGAATGATAGTGATCACGGTCGTATGGGTGCGTAGGTATGTGCATAGCCCATTGGCTTAGAACTATGTTCTCCTCCAATATGTGTGTTTGTTTTGATGGTTCGCGAGATATTGAACCTCTAGTCCTTTATGCAATGAGAGATGCACCAGGACATGATAGTAGAGTATGCATGCACCGCAACTATGTCTCAGGGTGCAGTGTTGAATATAATTGAGTGTGTGTATATATATACTTGTGATACTATCTACTATGTGAGTTAAGTAGACATGTATAATAATGAAATATGAAATGAACTAAATTGGTGAATACTTTACCCATATTAAATTGAAAGAGCACTTATCCATTCTAAAGAGAAGTTGATTATAGGTATTATGTCTATTGCAAGGGAAATACATGGGAACGATATTGGGCTATGATTAGATGTTAGACGGGAAAGAACTACTTAGCATGGGAATAGGAACTAGTAGGGTTTGATGGAACGTTAGGCGTGCATATTAGATGAGAGATGAGCATCTCAAGTGAATACGATAATCTAACATGATTAATATATGTGCTATAAACTCATTTTAAGCACTTGCTAATTTTTTAAACTGTTTTCAACACGGGCTCTGACCCGTTTTCTACAAATTTCTTTTTCTTGTCAAATTATTTTAGTGCCCAGCCATAGGGACACGAAGCATAGGAGTTCCATTCACTCAACGAGTTGTAGCTACTATGGAAGTTATAGGACCTTGGTAGTAGACGCCTCTATGTCTATCATTTCTTCCTTTTGAGTTATTTCATCAATTAGGGCATGTTGCCCCTCTTCTATTCAGATATTCAAAGATTTTCGATTTAGTTATTTACTCTATTCAGTTGTTGAGTTTATTTCTGTTGGATTATTATATTTGGGACTTAGACTGGAAACGTTTTCTCTAGTTCCATTTATTATTGCAGTTATTTCCTATCATATGAGATTAATGTGAATGGTGAATGTTTAATTATTTGTAACCTAGTTTTATATAAATTAAAAGATAAAATTTTGACATCAACCTTTTTAAATATTAGGTGGTTAGTATTTAATAATAAAGTTTTCGACAGCGATGCATAATCTAAACCAACTGGATATTCTGATTTAATTTACTAAAGGACTGATCACCCGATATTTAATTAGGCGGGGTGTCACAGTATCGAGGACACATCTTTGGTTTATTAGGCAAAGGTTTGACCCTTAAAGCTTTTTGTGTTTGACACTAAAAATTCGTATATTTTAACATTAGGGTAGATCACTTCCTGTCATTAAAATATACAACATGTAAATAAAATTTAAATATCATTTCCAATGTGAAAGGAAACAAGTAAAACATGTAACAATATAGGAGTACGATACGATAAACCTCAAATATAAAACTCAATGGATGCAACAAACACAAAGTAATAAGAAGCTCCACAACTATGCCATCTCAAATACATGTTAATACAAGTCCAAAATTGGAAACTCAACCCAAAGGAAATATGAATGCCAAGGCCATGTCTCAATAATACATGCCAACATTGTGTCTCAATAATACATGTAAGATAGTTTCTTTACATGAATCCTAAGATCGTGAACAACATTATAATCACCTAATAGATATGAGAAAAGAGAGATAATGTAATACCTCCTTTTGTCGCCATGGATATAATGTCGTTGTTTTCCGTCAATGATTGTTGTCGGTCGACCTCCTTAGTCTTCCTTCAATGGAGAATTTTGTATTCTCTCTCCTTCCTATAAACCTTTATATGTGTATTTCGTGGATACCTTGTGACACCCCGACTAATTAAATACCAGGTAGCTAATCCTTTATTAAATTAATACAAAATGTCAAGTTGGTTCAGTTAATGGCATCACTGTCGAAAACATTTTAATGATTACTAACCACCTAGTATTTAAAAAGTAAGTTGTCAAATTTTTAAATTTAAATCCGATTAACATGGAATAAAAGAATAATGGAAGAACAACATAATCCATTCACCATAACGAAATAATAGAGTAACCAACAAAATAATAAGTCCGGAGGAAAAATCCTCACAACATTCCCACAACTGAAATGAATAAAACAAAGTATCCTGAATTAATTACATGCCAAAAGTCTGAAAATCTGAAATAGGAAATGTTTCTAATAAAAATGGGCGACATGCCCTACAACTGATAAAAGATGAATATAGAATCAAGATAGATGAAGCGTCTACTAGCAAAGTCCTGTAACTTCCACAAACAGCTACAGCTCGTCACCTGAATGAGAATCCTAAGCATGGTGTCCTTGTGGCTGAGCACCTAAAATGGTTTTTACAAAAAGATAGATTTGAAAGCAAACGGGTCAGAGCCCGAAAGTGGAGAGTGTTTAAAAATAGCAAGTGTTTTAACAACATTAAAATAATAAATGCAAAATACATGTTAGGACGTGCACTCACATGAAATACTCACCTCTCGACTAATTGTGCACTCCTAACGTATCGTACCCATCTAAGTGACATACATATCTAACCAACACGTAATAAGTTCTACCCCCTTACTACTCGATTCCCATTATACGTTCCAGCGTTAACAATAAGATAAAGGGCTTTACTTAAACTCGGATTCTTAATTATTAGCAACACTATTCATTACCGGTTATCCCGTTATATGTTCTCAAAACATTACCATAAATATACTCACAATACCAACATGAAAGTTCTCATTATTTAAGTGTATATTATTCACGTCATAAATATACAATACAAGCACCCCGAGACTAAGCTGCGGTGCACACATACCCTGCTATCAATCCCGGTACATCATGTACATAAGGATCACGCATTCCGAATCTCTCAGGAATCGTTCTCAGATAATAACAATCACAAACAATGGAGGTGAACACAGTCACATCACATGGGTCACGCACATACCTACGCTCCCACGATCAGCAGACTTATTAATATCCCAATAAGCCATTCTCTGACCTATGTTCTCGAGGTACCAATCTAAATCCGGGCAACACAAGGATTAGAAGGCCCTAAGCGAACGTAAACCTCCCGTGATAGCAAGTATGGTAGGTATGTCATACACATAAAATCATATACATATACTAAGTATGCACACATCTTAGTAATCAACATAGTTTATTTATGGTACACTTCTTATTCTCATACCAATTTATAATATTACACAATTTACATAACCCCGGTTAATATAATTATGCAAGCCGTCTATTATTCTCGCATCATAATAGGCACTCACGTCCTAACCCATAATTTCCCTTTGGTTCAAATCATACTTCTAGGTTTTACTCCTCATTATATCCCAAATATCCCAAATATATCGATTAATCGTCAAGGAAGTGTTATCTCTACATATAAACAAGGTTACGGGACACTCGGGATCAAAACAGATTAAAAAGCCTAAACTGTCAGCTCGTTGGAAGTCTCGTTCGAACGAGGCTGTTCGAACGAGAGTTCGTTCGAACGACATGGGCCTTCTAACGAGATCTCATTCGAACGAAAGACATCGAACGAGCATCCCTCTCGTTCGAAGTCAAAGGTCAACTCGTTAGAAGCTCGTTCGAACGACTTGGGCAGGTCTTCTAACGAGTGGCCAGTTTCGAGCCCAAATTTTCCCAAATTCGTTTTTCCAACTTTTCTTCACCTCTAATCACATTCAAACATCAATCCAACAATTTTTCAAGGTCTCTAATCATTCCTAAACATACTTAGGTCTTATAATAACATGTTTTGTGGGTTTAATTCGTCCTAAACATCATCCAAATATCAAACTCTACATTTTCCCCCAATTTTAAGAACATGAACCCTAGAAATTCTTAAATCCCCAATGAGCCTAATTAAATCCATTTTTGTTTCATCCAAAATGTATTATCATCAGATTAATCACCTACATACAATTCTACATGCAATTCCTCATCAAAATACAAGTTTCTAACTCTAATTTAATGGGTTTTTATCAATCTCCCAAAAATAATGAAATTTTCAGAAATGTCTAAGCATGGAAGAAACATTCAAAGCAATTAATGTAATTAAACCACTTGCCTCTGATATATCTCTGAATTTGGTGTTGAATCTTGAATTGTTCTATCTCTCTCTTCAGGATTTCTCCTCTCTTTTCTCTTTACAAGCTCTTCTTCTCCAAGGTGACAATGGTGGCTAGGGTTTGCCTTAGGAAACTCTTGGAACTAATTATAATAACCCCCGTAGCCCATTAGGTCATAAGGTGTAGTTAGTGGGTTTAGTGGGTAAAGTCCAAATCAGATATTAATTCCTAATTTTTGTGGGTTTTAATTCCCAAAATTCCAAAATTACTAAACTACCCTTATACGTTGCCGGTATGGTCTAAAAATGCCCCGGGACCCAAACTAAACCCCCGGCTAGTGTTTTCTGACTATTTCGACCCTTCCGGACGCGTTGGCACACTGAAAATGACCATACGGTTAATAGAAATAAAATTCACTTTTTAATTGAAATAAATATATTCCTGACGCGACTATCACACGCGTCCCAACAAAATTTCCAAATTGCCGTATTTCAATCTCACGACAAATTTCATAATTCAATATTCATATATAGCCATATATACTAATTAAAATCAAATACCAACTCACATCTCGCTAGTATTTTTATCCGGATTAATTTCCAATTAATACTCATTTAATTCAATTAATCCCATAATTAAATATCACAAAAATACGGGGTATTACATACTCCCCACCCTAATAACAGAATTTCGTCCCGAAATTCGGAACTAGAAAGTACCTGGTAAGAACAACTCTGGATAACGTTCGCGCATCTCATCCTCGCGCTCCCATGTGGACTCATCGACATTATGATGTCGCCACTGAACACGCACTAACAGAACAATTTTTGGTATGTAATACCCCGTATTTTTGTGATATTTAATTATGGGATTAATTGAATTAAATGAGTATTAATTGGAAATTAATCCGGATAAAAATACTAGCGAGATGCGAGTTGGTATTTGATTTTAATGAGTATATATGGCTATATATGAATATTAAATTATGAAATTTGTTGTGAGATTGAAATACGGCAATTTGGAAATTTTGTTGGGACGCGTGTGATAGTCGCGTCAGGAATATATTTATTTCAATTAAAAAGTGAATTTTATTTCTATTAACCGTATGGTCATTTTGAGTGCGCCAACGCGTTCGGAAGGGTCGAAATAGTCAGAAAACACTAGCCGGGGGTTTAGTTTGGGTCCCGGAGCATTTTTAGACCATACCGGCAACGTATAAGGGTAGTTTAGTAATTTTGGAATTTTGGGAATTAAAACCCACGAAAATTAGGAATTAATATCTGATTTGGACTTTACCCACTAAACCCAATAACTACACCTTATGACCTAATGGGCTACGGGGGTTATTAGAATTAGTTCCAAGAGTTTCCTAAGGCAAACCCTAGCCACCATTGTCACCTTGGAGAAGAAGAGCTTGTAGAGAGAAAAGAGAGGAGAAATCCTGCAGAGAGAGATAGAACAATTCAAGATTCAACACCAAATTCAGAGATATATCAGAGGCAAGTGGTTTAATTACGTTAATTGCTTTGAATGTTTCTTCCATGCTTAGACATTTCTGAAAATTTCATTGTTTTGGGGAGATTGATAAAAACCCATTAAATTGCAGTTAGAAACTTGTATTTTGATGAGGAATTGCATGTAGAATTGTATGTAGGTGATTAATCTGATGATAATACATTTTGGATGAAACAAAAACGGATTTAATTAGGCTCATTGGGGATTTAAGAATTCTAGGGTTCATGTTCTTAAAATTGGGGGAAAATGTAGAGTTTGATATTTGGATGATGTTTAGGACGAATTAAACTCACAAAACATGTTATTATATGACCTAAGTATGTTTAGGAATGATTAGATACCTTGAACAATTGTTGGATTGATGTTTGAATGTGATTAGAGGTGAAGAAAAGTTGGAAAAACGAATTTGGGAAAATCTGGGCTCGAAACTGGCCACTCGTTAGAAGACCTGCCGAGGTCGTTCGAACGAGCTCGTTCGAACGAGCTTCTAACGAGTTGACCTTTGACTTCTAATGAGGGGGATGTTCGTTCGATGTCTTTCGTTCGAACGAGATCTCGTTAGAAGGCCCACTTCGTTCGAACAGCCTCGTTCGAACGAGACTTCTAACGAGCTGACAGTTTAGGCTTTTTAGCCTGTTTTGATCCCGAGTGTTCCGTAACCTTGTTTATATGTAGAGATAACACTTCCTTGATGATTAATCGATATATTTGGAATATTTGGGATATAATGAGGAGTAAAAACTAGAAGTATGATTTGAACCAAATCGAAATTATGGGTTAGGACGTGAGTGCCTATTACGATGCGAGAATAATAGACGGCTTGCATAATTATATTAACCGGGGTTGTGTAAATTGTGTAATATTATAAATTGGTATGAGAATAAGAATTTTACCAAAAATAAACTATGTTGATTACTAAGATGTGTGCATACTTAGTATATGTATATGATTTTATGTGTATGACATACCTACCATACTTGCTATCACGGGAGGTTTACGTTCGCTTAGGGCCTTCTAATCCTTGTGTTTCCCGGATTTAGATTGGTACCTTGAGAACATAGGTCATAGAAGGTCTTATTGGGATATTAATAAGTCTGTTGATCATGGGAGCGTAGGTATGTGCGTGACCCATGTGATGTGACTGTGTCCACCTCCATTGTTTGTGATTGTTGTTATCTGAGAACGATTCCTGAGAGATTCGGAATGCGTGATCCTTATGTACGTGATGTACCGGGATTGATAGCAGGGTATGTGTGCACCGTAGCTTAGTCTTGGGGTGCTTGTATTGTATATTTATGACGTGAATAATATACACTTAAATAATGAGAACTTTCATGTTGGTATTGTGAGTATATTTATGGTAATGTTTTGAGAACATATAACGGGATAATCGGTAATGAATAGTGTTGCTAATAATTAAGAATCCAAGTTTAAGTAAAGCCCTTTATCTTATTGTTAACGCTGGAACGTATAATGGGAATCGAGTAGTAAGGGGGTAGAACTTATTACGTGTTGGTTAGATATGTATGTCACTTAGATGGGTACGGTACGTTAGGAGTGCACAATTAGTCGAGAGGTGAGTATTTCATGTGAGTGCACGTCCTAACATGTATTTTGCATTTATTGTTTTAATGTTGTTAAAACACTTGCTATTTTTAAACACTCTCCACTTTCGGGCTCTGACCCGTTTGCTTTCAAATCTATCTTTTTGTAAAAACCATTTTAGGTGCTCAGCCACAAGGACACCATGCTTAGGATTCTCATTCAGGTGACGAGCTGTAGCTGTTTGTGGAAGTTACAGGACTTTGCTAGTAGACGCTTCATCTATCTTGATTCTATATTCAGCTTTTATCAGTTGTAGGGCATGTCGCCCATTTCTATTAGAAACATTTCCTATTTCAGATTTTTAGACTTTTGGCATGTAATTAATTCAGGATACTTTGTTTTATTCATTTCAGTTGTGGGACTGTTGTGAGGAGTTTTCCTCCGGACTTATTATTTTGTTGGTTACTCTATTATTTCGTTATGGTGAATGGATTATGTTGTTCTTCCATTATTCTTTTATTGCATGTTAATCGGATTTAAATTTAAAAATTTGACAGCTTACTTTTTAAATACTAGGTGGTTAGTAATCATTAAAATGTTTTCGACAGTGATGCTATTAACTGAACCAACTTGACATTTTGTATTAATTTAATAAAGGATTAGCTACCCGGTATTTAATTAGTCGGGGTGTCACATACCTATTAAATGGAAGAAATGCATCTATTTATAGGTGAAGAGAGGGACTAAATTCCAAAGGTCAATTAATCTAAACCGTCCATCAAGGTAGAGATTTAATTGGAATTTTAACTCCTTTTAATATCCATTTCATTTTGGAATATGAACCATTTTATTAGGAAATAATGTATTAAAATTAAAGATTGGAATACTAATGACCATATTTCAGGAGAGGAATTAAAATTATTAAGTAACCCAAAGGTTAATTAATAATTTCCTTACAATACATACCAAATAAATCCAAAATACATAACTCACACAACTGAACTGTAAAGGATATAACATCATGGAGATGAACCTACACCGATGCTTTTGTGATGATGTTTAGAGAGGAGAGAGTGGGAGCTATGTGCTTTCCAGAGAGAGAGTCTACACGAGTGGACCAACTCTAGCACCTAGAAAGTTACCACAGATAAAATCGGTTAAAACCTAGCAAGTTGGCAATGTGATGCAACTCTAAAATAGACACACACACACACACACACACACACACACATATATATATATATATATATATATATATATATATACATATATATATGATAAATTCATAATTATCTAGCCTACTATGATAGCCCAACTGGTTTTACGAAACCTCATTATCCATTTTTAATTAGCTCATTAATTTTACTAATTAGTTAACCTCTTAATTAATTATGCCATAATCAACATTCGCCCCTTATCCCTGTCCATCTCAAGAAACATGTGGTACACACACATAAAATCGTCTCATGTATAATTGCCACTTGTTGTTTGCATGGAAAAAAATATTTACAAAACGTGTGACGCACTAAATCCACATACAATTCAGTCCATGTACCATTCAAGCAACATACCGTCATGCGGAACGGACACCACATCGTGATAGTGTTGTCGAGATAAAGAACATCTAGCATGACACCACATAAAATCATGCTTCCCGATAATGATCACATAAGAGTGTTCTTTGTTGGCACACACCCATATTCTTATTCATTATATGGTTTATTTAAAAGTGTAACACTATTACTTAATTAATATTCCATGTTTCACAATTTATCTTATCACTTAACATTTCATCATATCTTTAATTAACCCCACCCTTTGGGTCATTATAATTCCCTAAACTGAATGTTACGTCAGTTCCTTAAACACGAAAGATAATCTAGAATCTCTCACGATTATATATTTAATATGGGAAAAATATTAAATCTAAACATTATTGTAAAAGATATGGTAATTAAGGATTCTAAAGTCATTAGTCCTACGCGTATCTAAACTACATGCGTGGGACGTCTCATAAATGAAATCTATGCAAGGATCCCTCTTATACACTTCCGTTTAGATAGGATAGTTATTAAGACGTTATAATTTGTTAAAGTTTGTTAGAGAGTAGTCCTCTAAGTGTTAGTGTGTTTAAATATAAACAAAGGCATAACTCGTGTTAATAGCAATTAATAAACTCAGTAAATGCACTCTCAAATAACAAGGAATAAACTCACGTGTATAAATCTCGACAATAGATAATTAATACAAATGCTTAATAATAAATAACCTAGTAATAAACTAGCTAGAGGAAGAGAAAGGCAAGCACCCTAGATGCAACTCATGTTGGAAGATCAAACACCAAGGTATGAAGTAATAATGGTCAAAGCTCAATAAATAATTATATTCTAGAGAATAATTGGGTAAAGAATTAATAGTGAAGGAATGAAATCTTCGATTTGTAATAAGTTTAGTTTGTAGTAACTCTCTCAAAATGGTCGTTTGGATCAAAGATCAGGTGGTTGGTCAAAGTTTAAAAAGGGGTATATATAACCTTACTCCACATGCGTGGAACCTCAAGCGATCAGATGCATTAAATGTTTATCAGCCCACCAAACCCAACATGTAAAATGCATTAAATGTTGAGTGAAATCTTGAGTGACCATCTGTTGTGTCAGGTGGCGCCACATTGCGTGTCAGCTCCAAACCATCCAGTTACTCACCAAGTCATCATTATTTGAGGTAAGATTGATTTGATGTGTGTTATATATGGTATGAAGTCACACATATCTTTTATGGAGAGATAATCAATTTGTCGTTAAAACTCAATGGTATATAATCGAATAAGCTCAAGGTTCTTCTATCATTGTTGCTTAAGTAATGCTCAATCGGGCTAAGGTATAACTCTTTTATGGTTGGTAATAAATTTTGTTGTGGTTTCCTGAGTAATGCTTATTGATCTTAGCTAGGTGTTTTACCTGGTGCATCTAAAATGGTTAAATCATGACTCAATCCTCCAAACCAGTTCCCTCGAAGGTTCCCCAGTGAGGTTGCTCGATAAAGCACAAAAACTCTCTAACATCCTGTCAGATGTGGTTCATCGATGGTACCGAGTAACCTCACCTCAACATCATTATATAACTAAATATTACAACATAACTCGTAATTACATGGTAAATCTAACTAGCTTCCCCTACCATCTTCCTCAATCTTCAATTAAGCTCCACTTCGCCTCGATCTTGTATAAGCTTTATTGACTCCTCACGCTCCTCTGTTATGTCACTAATCTTTGATGAATCCTTATCTAGTTTCTTAATAAGGGGTAAGTAAGGGGTTTATCTATAAGACTCTACTTCATTTGCCCCCCTTTAGAGGAATTTTTTATGCAAATAAGAAATTTCTATATGAAACACATTAAATCACTTCTTATCACAACTTAAAAATGATAAATCTCTATTTAAAACAATTTGATTCATCAAACCTCTATTAAAAACAATCTTGAAATGATAGACCTCTCTGTTTGAAATAACTTGAATCATCAAACCTCTGTTGGAAACAACTTGAAATGATAGACCTATGTTGGATACAACTAGAAATGACAAACATATGTTCGAAACAAATTGAATCGTCAAACCTCTATTGGAAACAACTTGAAACGATAGACCTCTATTAAAAGTGGGCACTGCATGTGTGAGCACAATCTGTGCATACCTCTTGCATTTAATATATTAGTCCAATCATTTGACACCTCTGTCTCCTAATAACACGTGGTGTCACATGGTTGATTATGTATTCCCTCGCATTAATCAAACCATTATTACCATCATTTGCTCCAATTTTCAAAATGTGCGTGGAATCAACCACCCAAAGCCCAAATGGCTATTTTTCCCCTAATTTCTTTTGAATAGACTTTATCATCTTCATTTTAAACTTTCTACTTTCTTCCATTGTTGCTCAAACCTCCAAACTTTTCTAGAGATATAAAGTCCTACTATTGCCCAAATCTCATATGAAATCATTCATTAAACTCAGTTTCTTTTATTGGCTTAGCCCCATCACTTCCAAACTATTTTTTGTCGATTTATTTCATGAAAAAGTGTCAATACTTGAAATGGCTTCCTTAACCAAAATAGTTGGAGTTTTTAGAGAGAACGCCACCATGAACTTGGCTGAGCCCAGAAAGTTATTTTCCACCTCCTACTGCCGTGTTCCCTACTTTGGGGAAAATTATATGTTTTCCAAAGAGTCCAAGTCATTCAAAAACATTATTGAGGTTGTTTATCACCCCATTTTAGTAACCCAGTAGCCAGAAGGCGCCACTGTCAGAAAGTTTGTCACCTTCTTTTATGTTTTTCATTTTAGACTTGATCAAGGAGATTTTGCCTATTTCAACATCATTTTTTAAGCACGAGTGGTTCACCTGAAGCATTTTTGGCAAGATACCTATATATTTATGAGAAGAAAAAGGATAAACTTCGAAGGGTGGGTCTTAATCATTCTATCAGGTGGTTTGGAGACTTCACAGTATCAAAAAATAATCATGCTCTTGACCTTTCGATCTCTCGATAGAGTGCTTCCACACATACTTTCGTAGCATATTACGAAGAACTGTCCCTCATAGAGGAAGAAGTTTTTGAGTTATATGTCTTGGATCCGTGTGTCCATGTCCTATATGATTCCTCAACACTTAACGCTAAAGAGGTAAAACAATGCACAACACTTGCTAAACTTGTTCGAGATTGTATTGGTGATGCCACGAAGGCTACATTTCGCTAGTTTATCAAATATTTTTACCAATAGATTGTCAAGCTCAAGAAATAGGAAAATAAATAAGGGTTTTAAATTGATGATAAGTATGGTCCAAGTTGTGGCAATGACTCAGAGTTAAATGCCTACTTCCTGTGTCTTCTCTCTCGCCTTTTATACTCGACAAGCTAAATGATCAACCAAAGAGGGAGTCTTAAGATATTTCTGTGAGGTTAGCTCATGGAGTCAATATTCCATTGGCAGGAATAACTATAGGTATCTTTATTCCTAGCTAAATAGATGCCATTTAGATGTGGCACGCTCAGTTGGCCATTTTGACGTATCAATTTTTGTCAATAACATCTTGTTGATGGGGTTCCTCTATGAGAGGTTCCCTGATCTTGCTCCTAATAATATTGAGGTTGACATGTTTCCTCTTCAAAAACCGATCATAACTCTGGGGAACAAGAAAAAAATCAACAATCCCTTTTTGACCATGATTTTTTACCTCTAGTGTTTCGAATTTAAATCTTATATTCAACTGACCAATGCAAAAAAGTGGTAATTCTTTAAGCCAACTACTTTGACAGTGCAACTTCTTCAATCAGGTGAGAAAGTTATTCAGGATGACATGTCGCTTATTGTGTCTTTCGATTTCCCTATCCTTCTTCCCTTGCACACTGAGTGGAGTGATGAAAGCGAAGCATAAAATTAATACAGATACGGTCGACAATTTGGTTATAATCAAATCATAACTAAGGCTAAATGTGCTTCCATGAGGGAAAATAAATCGTTCCTGACTGTAAACCTTGATTATACTTGGAGGGATATGATTGTTCAGTATGCGTTAAGACATAACCCAGTTCTTCCAACTAAAGACATAATTGGAGATGCTTTGTTTGTTTGGCAGTGCCACCATTGGTCAGTCCAACTCAAATCTTTTACATACATTGTTACAAACTTAGAGCCCGATTATCTAGACGCATAAAGATTTGGGCCAAACGAACTTGGGTTAAAAAACTTTTCCATCAAAGACTTGTTATTCCTCTCCATCCTCATAAAAAGACCAATTCCTAAGGAGTTCCCTCCACCCCTACTAAGGTTAATCCAACGTCCTTAAAGGAGAAGAAGAAAACTTCCATGACCACCGATGGAAAAAAGGAAGGTTTTATTCTCTATTGATTCCTCTAAAGTGGAAAATTCACCAAAAGATCCAAAGAATTCTGAGTCCAGTAAATGTGCCTCTAGCCTTGGTGGTGTTCCTCTTAAGGCAACTTGTGAAACCGATCTGATTCTTATGGAAAATGTTTGTTTAATGGCCTATGATATTCTTAGTAGGATGGAACCCACTCCCATTATTCTAGGTAATTTTTTGCCACACGTGGGTAGACGACCTCTATCTCATGATTCTATTATTTCTTAGGTTCCACGCATAAAAGTTGCTATTGTTGAGCAAGAAAAATACGTGTCTTCCTCAGTTGCACCTTACACGTGCAAAAAGACTTTGAGGAAGAAACATGTTGCAATGCATGTGGTAACCAGTCCTACATCTCCCACACCCCCATGCTCTTGACCAGTGGGAGATTTTTCTTTACTTGAGGTTGACCTACCCGAGCATCTTTGTGAATCTTAATAAGTAATACAAGTTGTAGTTTAGCAAAAAAAAATAAGTCTTAAGTTGCTTCTTTGTAGGTTAAAAGAAAAAAAATTCTAACACTTTTCCTTCTTATGTAGTATATGCCTATACCCCTCTTCGGAACTGTAACTGTTCCCAATGACAGTCCTACCCCAAGGTTTAATTTAAGTCCCATCATTGAAGATGACGTTGTTCTCACCCTTCGTGAATCATCTAAGGTGAAATAATAATTTCTTTTCACCGAGGAAACATAGGGGCTCAAGCAGTTATGTTAAAACATTAAGTTCCAAGTCTCCCCAACTTTTCTTGAGTTAACTGACTATGGTCTTTCCAACTTCTTCACTTGAGGTAAGTCGCGCATAACTTTTTGTAATCACTTAGTTGTTCTCAAAATTTTGTGATTCTTAAGATATGATTGTTTTTTCACGTGATTGATATCCTTCCAAATTTTTGGCCATAAGTTAATATAATGGCCCTTATAGGGTCAATTAATTATTATCTACCTCCTAGCATCCTTGTGAGGCCTGTTATCAAATTGGATTTCCCAGTCATCATACATGTTGATGTGGTATCTTTGGATGTGTTCTCTTATGTTCATCCAACAAATGTTGATGTAATTCCTTGTAAAAATATCTCTTACTTCTTTCTTTACTTTAATTTGTTTGTCATTATGCAACCATCTTTTACCATTATCATTGAACTCCCCCCCAGTGGCTATTATTTCTTCCTCTTTGCAAATTGAGTTTCCTCATTATGAACCTATTATTTTGTACATTGAGGATGTTCCCATGTATGAATCATAAGCTCCTATTGAGGTAGAAATCAGTCATCTACCCTTAGCTATAATTCTAGTTATTGATGAGGTATTTGACTTATCTCTTTTAATTTCTTTTGTGCAAGAATTGTTTTTATTGTTATTATAACCTTCTTGGTTGTAATTTAGCAAAAAACCTCACATGCATCGTGAATTACTCCCTTGATCGAGTAAAGTTCATGGAAAATTTGTCATACGTTTGGTGTTTTACTTTATCAATTGAGTAATTTTCTCAAAATTTGTCACCTACTTAGTGTTTTACTCTCTTAATTGAGCAATGTTTTCTAAAAAAATGTGTCACCTACTTGGTGATGTACCCCTTTTGGGAAATGTTTTTAAATAAACACCTACTTGGTGACTTACCCATCTTGCACAAGATTTCTTTAAATAATAAACTTGCTTGTGGACTCACCCTCATTGGTCAAGAATTCTCTAAAGATACACCTGCAAGGTGACTTAGCTCAAATCTTGCTAACATTTTCTCTTCTTGGTAAAAAAAGTTCCAAATTTTGTCTGACTCTTTTTGTGTTCTCACATTTTATAGCATGTGAGAGAAAACGTTCCTCCTGAGGTATCTCGAGTAGCAACAACATAGATTATCATGCATATTCAACCGATGGAGGTTCATCCTTTTGCAGCACATCCTTTGCAAGTGATCCCTCTAGTGAAAGTGACTATGGATCTATGACCAACATCAATGAGGAAGATAATGAGTTTGGTTGTGGGGTTCCAATGCCCAATATGGAACCTGTTGAGTACTATCGGCATGTGATACGACATTGCCTATTCATTCAAGGTTATCATCTGTGACACCCCGCCTAATTAAATACTCGGCGATCACTCCTTTATTAAATTAAATCAAGGTGAACAGTTGGTTCATTCTCAGCATCACTGTCGAAAAATAACTTTTCCAATTTAAACACCCTAATTAATTAAGCTAAGTGTCAAAACCATTTTTAGACATAACTTTCCAAATTTTATTTATAAAAAAACAATATTTAAAAACTTTACATAAACTGAAATTAAAGAATCACACAACAAGTATATCGGAACCAACAATCCAATAATTAAACATTCAACAACTGGCTACCAACAATAAAACTTAAAGTAAACCATCCAGATAATAATAAATCCCAAAGTGACAATACTAGAAATAAACGAAGTACAATATCCAAATAACAACTAAATAATGAAAAGGGCGACACATGCCCCAATACTGAACATGCTAGGAGTGGGATCAAATGAATGAAGTCGTCTAAACAAGAGGCCTGAAACTCCCAACTAAGCTGCAGCACGTTCCTTTCAAGGGATCCTATGCAAGACGCCCCTGTGGCTGGGCACCTGTAATATATACATATATGTACAAGAGAAAGAGAAATAGAAACGGGTCAGAGCCTGATAGTGTATATGATTTAAAATTCATTTAGCAAGTATTTAAATATTTACAGGCCAATGCAACAACATATTAGTGCGACACTCTCTTGAGAAATTCTCACCTCTATTCTAATGTGCACACCTATCGCATTAACCTTCCCAACGGTTTATCTTACCATATATCGCACTAAACTTCCCAGTGACTTTACTTATCTTAGATTACTCGTAAGATTTTAAAACCGAACAATATAATTGTTTAAAAGGAGAATTTCATTTAATAACAATGTTCTCATTTTACTTTATTTCTTAATAAAGTTTCCCAGTGCCATATGATACTTTTTTCAAAACAAGTATTTCCAATTTGAGTCATCAAACATATCTTACTTACCAAATCACAGTAGGCAGTTCCAAATTTCAGAATTTCATATATATATTAAATACCCGAATAATATATACATTCTAACAGCACCCCACATAAAAACTATGGTGCGGGCATAATCTACTATCGAATCCCCGTATCACTCGTACTAAGGGAAATAAAAATTCGGAATCACTCTCAAACTGTATTAACACATACACAAACAATATGAGGCGAAGCATAGATTCCAAGTCTCTAAGAGGATAGCACATGCCTGCGTCTCTTAGGACCGTCTGAACTATCACTTCGATAGCCTGTACCAAGGATATCTATCTTCTAGGGTACAAGTCAATATCCCCCACAAAGGTCCCATCGAGATAAGACTGTCCCAGCGCGGTAACCTCAGGGATAGCAAGTAGCGCGGGCATGATTTTCACACATAGAAAGTATATGTATACACACAGTCATATAACTATACTATTATCACCGTATCAATTTAGGTACATCTCAAGTCCCATAATTACGACATTTGTATTTATTTCTCATTATTTAGTTATCACGTATAACCGTTCACATCTTACTTTAATTTGAGGAACTTTTCCACTTACTACATAACGCTCATGGATTCTATCCTCCCAAGTATAAAATTCAGTAGGTATTCATCTATTTTCTATCGTAACCATTTTTCGTAATCTCTTCCTTTAATACTAAATTCCATCATTCCTTAGGTATAAACACTCCAAAGATATGGGTTTCGCCTTACATTAAAGGTCTCTTAATTCATTAATAAATCCTACTGGTCATCTTATCTCCAAAACATTTTAATAATAGTGTCCAAGAATTATTTCTTATTAAATGGAATTCTAAAGTTCTAAGAGGGGAAAATATAAGTCTTCCAGGAGGGGTCGATCGATTGAGGTCTGGGGCTCGATCGATCGAACCTTCGATCGATTGAAGCTCTGGGCTCGATCGATCGATCAAGCAGGTGTGGCGAATTCTGCAGTTACCAGTTACGGGTTTTCTCACAAAACTTCATCCAAATCCTAACTTTCCATACCCAAACGTCCAGAAAATTATACTACTAATTATATAATTCCATTCCATACATCTTTTACGTAAAGCATGCAAATTTCCATTTAAAATCATGGATTAACAAGCCCCAAATTCATATACAACCTCAAGAACCCTAGAATTTCATTAACATGGTTCTAATCAATCTTTTCCAGAATTTTCTTCGTCTACAACATCATAAATTCATGATTTAATCCTCTACATGTGAAGGGTTTTCCAAATTTTCATTCAAATCAATTCTACATGCGATTTTCCTATCTCAAACATGGATTTTCTTCTACCAAATTAATCCTAATCACCCTAGACTAATATGAACGATGAATTAACGATGATAAGCAAGATAAATACTTGCCTGGGATTTTTAGAAGTCTGATTTTTGAATGAGTTTGGTGTTGTTGTGTTCCCCGTCGCGCGATCTACGCGTTGGTGGTGGCTGCGGTGCAATCAGGTGACTCTTTGGCCTTGGATTGCCTTGAGAGCTCTCTCCTCTCTTCTCCTATGGCCGTTCTAGAGTTTTGAGTTTGCTAACCCTAGATGACTAACCTAAATGGCTGATATAGATTACTAATTTTCGTGGGTTTAATTACCAAAAAATACAAAATGACTGAAATGCCCTCTCGGGGTACTAATTAAGCCTAAAAACGCCCTGAGACCCAAACTAAACCCCCGGGTACACTTTTCTGACTATCTCGACCCTTCCGGACGCGTTGGCGCACTCAAAATGACCATAAGATCAACTTATAAAACATTCACTTTTATTTATCAATAATTAGTTCCGACGCGACACGGGCACGTCCCGACTCAAATTCTCGAAATTATCATTTTATTCACTCGTGACATTTAATATAACCAATATTATATATTACTTGCTCATTAGTAATATTCAACAAGTTTCTCATAATTACTAACTCTCGTCACGTTAATAATTATAACATAATTAATTTTTGGATTTATATTAAATAATTAGCTCACAACAAATTTAATAAATCCCCAAATTAATCTAGCATAAAAATACAGGGTATTACAAACTTCCCCCCTAATAACGAAATTTCATCCCGAAATTTGAAAAATAAGGCATACCTGGTAAGAACAAATCTGGATATCTCTCGCGCATATATGCCTCGCGCTCCCAAGTGGATTCCTCCACATTATGATGCTCCCACTGGACCCGTACAAGTGGAACAACCTTCGACCTCAATCTCCTCTCACTATAGTCTAGGATCTGAAGTCTATCTCATCTATCGCGATGTGAGTATGGTCCATATCATCCCGAAGATATCGTCTCAACGACGAGATGTGGAATACATCGTGGATGCGATGTAAATGCTCTGGCAGTCCCAATTTGTATGCTATCGGCCCAATCCTCTCGATAATGGAAAATGGTCCCACGTACCTCGGGGCCAATTTTCCCTTCTTCCCGAACCTCATCACCCCTTTCATAGGAGATACATGTAGTAACACTTGGTCCCCCACATTAAACTCTCTGAAGAATCGTTTTCCATCAGCGTAGCTCTTCTGCCTGTCCTGGGCTACCCGAATGCGACTCCTGATCATCTCAATCCTCACAGAGGTTTCCTGAATCACCTCCGGCCCTAGCAACTTGTTTTCCCCCACCTCTATCCAACAAGCTGCGGAACGACAAGGTCTGCCATACAAGGCCTCAAATGGAGCCATGCCAATCGTGAACTGATAAGAGTTATTATAAGCAAACTCTACCAGTGGAAGATGTGGCTCCCAACCTCCCCCAAAGTCAATAACACACATGCGTAGCATATCCTCCAATATCTGATTAGTACGCTCTGTCTGTCCATCTATCTGTGGGTGATAAGTTGAACTCAACCTCAACTCAGTACCCATAACCTCCTGAAAGCTTTCCCAAAATGCGATACGAAAATCTTGTCTCTATCTGACACAATGTTCAGGGGCACCCCATGTAATCTGACAATCTCAGCAATGAACAACTGAGCATACTGACCCGTGGTATAATCTGTCTGCACCGGCGGAAAATGAGCCACCTTGGTCAAATGGTCTACAATCACCCAGATAGAGTCGTGGCCCCGTTGTGATGTGGGCAATCCCTGTAACAAAATCCATGGAAATACTTTCCCACTTCCATGCGGGTACTTCCAATGGCTGAAGCAACCCTGATGGCTTCTGATGGTCCACCTTTACCAGCTGGCAGGTAGAACACTTGGACACGAATTCAGCAATGTCCTTCTTCATCCCACTCCACCGGTATTGTCGCCTTATATCCTGGTACATCTTATCTCCTCTAGGATGCACCATAAATCGGGACCCGTGAGACTGGGTCATCACTGCATGATGTAATTCTTCTCCCTCTGGAACCACCAATCTCCCATTAAACCTCAAACCCCCATCAGAACGAATAGAATAAGACTCAGCACCCTCAGCTAAGAGTCGTACAATCTGCTCCTGGAAAAACGGGTATGCGGTCTGTGCCCGTATCACCCTCGTAATAATCTCAGGTGTCACTGTCCTAACAGATATGAAGGAACGGGCTACTGAGGCCTGGTGTCCTAACTCCTTCCACTTTGCTTTCCAGACATCCGCTACCTCGTCTACCGGTCTACGGCTCAACGCATTAACAACTACGTTGGCCTTCCCCGGGTGGTACTGTATGCCGAGCTGATAATTCTTCACAAACTCTAACCATCGGCGTTGACGTATATTCAGCTCTCGCTGAGTGAAAAGGTACTGCAGTGACTTGTGGTCTGTGAACAAGTGAAACTTCTCCCCCAATAAATAGTTCCTCCATATCCTCAATGCAAAAATGACCGCTGCTAACTCCAGGTCATGGGTGGAGTAATTCTTCTCATGTGGCTTAAGATTACGAGAGGCAAAAGCTATAGCCTTCTATTCCTGCTGAAGTACTCCCCCAAGTCCCCGTAAAAAGGCATCGGTGTAAACCAGGTACTCCACACCCATCTTAGGTAAAGCAAGGACTGGTGCTGAAGTAAGTTTGTCTTTCAGCTCGTCAAAAGCCAATTGACAAGCATCATCCCAAACATATGGTACCCTCTTGCGAGTCAGATTCGTCAATGGCCCCGCTATTTTGGAGAATCCCCGAATGAATCTCCTATAGTAACCGGCTAACCCCAAGAAAATGCGCACTTCCGTCGATGTCGTGAGTTGTCCCCACTCCCTCACTGCTGACACTTTACTCGGGTCAACTGCTATCCCCTGCTCAGGAACAACATGCCCTAAGGACTGTACTTCTCGCAACCAGAATCCGCACTTCTCGTACTTAGCATACAACTAATGCTCTCGTAGAGTCTGAAGAACCTGTCTCAAGTGCTCGGCATGTTCCTCCTCTGAGTGTGAATATATCAAAATGTCATCTATGAATACGATGACAAACTGATCCAAGAACTCTCTGAACACCCGGTTCATTAAGTCCGTGAATATGGCTGGAGCATTTGTGAGACCAAATGGCATCATTCTGAACTCGTAAGACCCATATCTCGTCAAGAAGGTAGTCTTTGAAACATCCTGCTCTCTAATACGTAGCTGATGGTACCCCGACCTCAGATCTATCTTCGAAAAGAAAGTTGCTCCCCTCAGCTGGTCGAACAGATCATCTATTCGAGGCAACGGATACTTATTCCGTATCGTGACCTTGTTCAACTCCCGGTAGTCCACACATAGCCTCAGTGAACCATCTCTCTTTTCTTCACAAACAAGACTGGAGCACCCCAAGGTGAGGTACTCCCGTGAATGAAGCCCTGACCTAATAGCTGCTCTATCTGATCTCGTAACTCTCGCATCTCTGCCGGAACCATACGGTATGGGCGCGTGCTATCAGTCTAGTACCCGGTAATAAGTCTATGACAAAGTCTATCTCTCGACTGGGGGGTAGGCCTGGTATCTCCTGGAATACATCAGAATACTCACAAATAACTGGGATCGAGTCTAAGGGAATCACAACCTCCTTAGAGGTATCCTCCTCTATGTAATACAAATGAGCGGTCGAACCTCCCTCTAGGAGAGGCATCGCCACTACAAGCATCTCTTGCCCCGGAATGGCAAAAATAATGCTCCCATCGAAACAATCAATCATGTCTCTGTAATCTGCGAGCCAATCCGCACCGATAATAACATCGTGCTCATGCATATCTAAGACTAACATGTCTGCAGGTAATAATAAGCTACCAATCTCTACCCCCACTCCCCGGCATATAAAGAAAAATGAACCATTCCCCAGTGGTGAGTCTACATACGTTACAGTGATCTCTACTGTGGCTAATAACTCTAAGGTCTTCGCAAAATACGTAGCTATAAAACAATGCGTTGCCCCAGTATCAAACAAAACTCGACCCATAGTACCATGGATAGGAAACATACCCCAAATCGTGGGTGGTGTCTGTGGAGCTGCCTGGTGGACGTTATAGACACGTCCATACTGTAACTGCCCCTGCTGCACCGGAGCTGCTGGAACGGCTGGTAGGGCTGGTACCTGGGCTGGTGCTGGGAGGGCAGGTGGAAAAAGTGGCCTCTGTGGCTCATTACGGGCACTCTGTTGCTATGGGGCCCTCTCACCCTCTGGGCAATCCTGGCGCTTATGGCCATGCTTGTTGCACATAAAACATCGGCCTCCGAAGTTACTCCCCCTCTGACCCTGCTGCTGTCGATGTCGGCCTTGCTGACTTGGGACTTTATTCCTCTTTTGAGACTACTTCACTTTACCACGTTGTTGACTAGACTCACTTTTTCCTTGGTCTTGCTGGCCTTGAGGGGAAATTTGCGAAAAAACTATGTCAGGGTGAGGACAATCCATCCACTTGTGACCCGGCTGTACACATTTATAACAGAGTTCCGAAATTCTTCGCTGGTCGGATTGTAGTTTATCCCCAGTCTGATTCGGACAAGATTTACATTTGTGATCGTCCATTCCACAACTGAAGCACCTCTTTGTGATTTCATTCTGAATCTGACTTCGTTGGCCCTGACACTTTTGCCCCTGTACATAAATCTCGTTACTTCTGGAACTGACTCGATCTTGGGTGGTTTGTTGTTGCAGATTCGGTGCCTTCACACAATTTTCAACGTTAGTCATATGAATTTGATCAACCTCTCTAGGTATTTTGCCTCCTCTTAGTTGCGTACTGCGTTCGTGGTACTGTATAACTGCAGTGGTCACTGCTTGTGCCACAATGCCCGCAAGTTCGGCTATTGGTACCCTTTTCGGAGACACCTGAGTCGTGAGTTGTCCTTGCTCATTAACTTACCCAATGGAATTAGCTTGTTCTTCCGGACGGGCCATCTGAAATTTAAATAAAATTTACATCAGAATGAGTTTAACATTCGTATCGACTAGTCGCAGAAGTACGAATTTCCAACGCATAAAAACGAATACAACATTCCTAATGATAGGGATCTATAGCAAAGATGTTAAGCAGAAAGCGAAAATAAGTCGTACAGATCCTATGGACACTAGAACCTGGCTCTGATACCACCTGTGACACCCCGCCTAATTAAATACCGGGCGATCACTACTTTATTAAATTAAATCAAGGTGAACAGTTGGTTCATTCTCAGAATCACTGTCGAAAAATAACGTTTCCAATTTAAACACCCTAATTAATTAAGCTAAGTGTCAAAACCATTTTTAGACATAACTTTCCAAATTTTATTTATAAAAAACCAATATTTAAAAACTTTACATAAACTGAAATTAAAGAATCACACAACAAGTATATCGGAACCAACAATCCAATAATTAAACATTCAACAACTGGCTACCGACAATAAAACTTCAAGTAAACCATCCAGATAATAATAAATCCCAAAGTGACAATATTAGAAATAAACGAAGTACAATATCCAAATAACAACTAAATAATGAAAAGGGCGACACATGCCCCAATAATGAACATGCTAGGAGTGAGATCAAATGAATGAAGTCATCTAAACAAGAAGCCTACAACTCCCAACTAAGCTGCAGCACATTCCTTTCAAGGGATTTTATGGAAGACGCCCCTGTGGCTGGGCACCTGTAATATATACATATATGTACAAGAGAAAGAGAAATAGAAACGGGTCAGATCCCGATAGTGTATATGATTTAAAATTCGTTTAGGAAGTATTTAAAATGTTTACAGGCCAATGCAACAACATATTAGTGCGACACTCTCTTGAGAAATTCTCACCTCTCTTCTAATGTGCACACCTATCGCACTAACCTTCCCAACGGTTTATCTTATCATATATCGCACTAAACTTACCAATGACTTAACTTATCTTAGATTACTCGTAAGATTTTAAAACCGAACAATATAATTGTTTAAAAGGAGAATTTCATTTAATAACAATGTTCTCATTTTACTTTATTTCTTAATAAAGTTTCCCAGTGCCATATGATACTTTTTTCAAAACAAATATTTCCAATTTGAGTCATCAAACATATCTTACTTACCAAATCACAGTAGGCAGTTCCAAATTTTAGAATTTCATATACATATTAAATACCTGAATAATATATATATTCTAACAGCACCCCACATAAAAACTATGGTGCGAGCATACTCTACTATCCAATCCTCGTATCACTCGTACTAAGGGAAATACAAATTCGGAATCACTCTTGAACTGTATTAACACATACACAAACAATATGAGGTGAAGCATTGATTCCAAGTCTCTAAGAGGATGGCACATGCCTGCGTCTCTTAGGACCGTCTGAACTATCACTTCGATAACCTGTACCAAGGATATCTATCTTCTAGGGTACAAGTCAATATCTCCCATAAAGATCCCATCGAGATAAGACTGTCCCAGCGCGGTAACCTCAGGGATAGCAAGTAGCATGGGCATGATTTTCACACATAGATAGTATATGTATACACACAGTCATATAACTATACTATTATCACCGTAACAATTTAGGTACATCTCAAGTCCCATAATTACGACATTTGTATTTATTTCTCATTATTTAGTTATCAAGTATAATCGTTCACATCTTACTTTAATTTGAGGAACTTTTCCACTTACTACATAACGCTCATGGATTCTATCCTCCCAAGTATAAAATTCAGTAGGTATTCATCTATTTTCCATCCTTATCATTTTTCGTAATCTCTTCCTTTAATACTAAATTCCATCATTCCTTACGTACAAACACTCCAAAGATATGGGTTTCGCCTTACATTAAAGGTCTCTTAATTCATTAATAAATCCTACTGGTCATCTTATCTCCCAAAACATTTTAATAATAGTGTCCAAGAATTATTTCTTATTAAATGGAATTCTAAAGTTCTAAGAGGGGAAAATATAAGTCTGCCAGGAGGGGTCGATCGATCGAGGTCTGGGGCTCGATCGATCGATCAAGCAGGTGTGGCGAATTCTGCAGTTACCAGTTACGGGTTTTCTCACAAAACTTCATCTAAATCCTAACTTTCCATACCCAAACGTCCAAAAAATTATACTACTAATTATATAATTCCATTCCATACATCTTTTACGTAAAGCATGCAAATTTCCATTTAAAATCATGGATTAACAAGCCCCAAATTCATATAAAACCTCAAGAACCCTAGAATTTCATTAACATGGTTCTAATCAATTTTTTCCAGAATTTTCTTCGTCTACAACATCATAAATTCGTGATTTAATCCTCTACATGTGAAGGGTTTTCCAGATTTTCATTCAAATCAATTCTACATGAGATTTTCCTATCTCAAACATGGATTTTCTTCTACCAAATTAATCCTAATCACCCTAGACTAATATGAACGATGCATTAACGAAGATAAGCAAGATAAATACTTACCTGGGATTTTCAGAAGTCTGATTTGTGAATGAGTTTGGTGTTGTTGTGTTCCCCGTCGTGCGATCTACGCGTTGGTGGTGGTTGCGGTGCAATCGGGTGACTCTTTGGCCTTGGATTGCCTTGAGAGCTCTCTCCTCTCTTCTCCTATGGCCGTTCTAGAGTTTTGAGTTTGCTAACCCTAGATGACTAACCTAAATGGCTGATATAGATTACTAATTTTCGTGGGTTTAATTACCCAAAAATACAAAATGACTGAAATGCCCTCCCGGGGTACTAATTAAACCTAAAAACGCCCTGAGACCCAAACTAAACCCCCGGGTACACTTTTCTGACTATATCGACCCTTACGGACGCGTTAGCACACTCAAAATGACCATACGAGCAACTTATAAAACATTCACTTTTATTTATCAATAATTAGTCCCGACGCGACACGGGCACGTCCCGACTCAAATTCCCGAAATTGTCATTTTATTCACTCGTGACATTTAATATAGCCAATATTATATATTACTTACTTATCAGTAATATTCAACAAGTTTCTCATAATTACTAACTCTCGTCACGTTAATAATTATAACATAATTAATTTTCGGATTTATATTAAATAATTAGCTCACAATAAATTTAATAAATCCCCAAATTAATCTAGCATAAAAATACGGGGTATTACATCATCACAATGTGGTTGAACACACAATCCAAACTCACCTGAAGACATTCACCTTATAATATATAAGGCCAAACAAAGTGGTTATGGATTATAGGCTCTAAGGCATGTGAACAGTTTTAAAAGAAATTGTTAACATGCTAATTATTTTTTTAAATAGAGAAACCTTATACCAACACTTTTTTGAGCAATCTCATAGATGAGGTGAAGGATGGTTTTACCTTCACATGGCTCATCAATTACCTGACATACCTTAAAGATTCCCAAATGGAAACTTACCGTGCCCATTATATGAAGAATATTAAGAATATAAAGGTTAAGGAAGGAAGATTGGGTGAGCATATATTGAAGAGTGTAAACGTAAAGTGACAGAAATTGAGGAAGCTTTGGCCAAGGCATTAAGAGAACTTGAAGCTTAAAAAAAACTAAAGGCTGAAGTTGAATCTCATAACGCTGCCATAAATGAGTATCAACATGATGTTCCTGAAGATGTAGCTTATTATCTTCATGAGGATTATTTCACTGCTCGTGACATATGGTTCCTTATACGGTAAAATGCTTTTGCTTCTTGTATTTCTGGTCTATAGTCCCAATTTTGTAATGTAACTCCCTTATAGAAATGAAATTCAAAAGAAATTTTTTTTTAAACCACATGTATACTTTTCTCATTTACTTATTTCAACACTTGTTTATTTAGTATAAAATGTAACTCAAAATTTACATATGTTATCTCGCATTATCCTAGTACAAAAGTAAGAACAAAATAAAAAATTACATGTTCTCTCTATGCATGATAAACTTTTAACCATTTATTGTTAACTTTTAAAAGCCTATCATCCTCGATTTTTGAGATCGAACAATAGTCTGAATCATGTGCTTCCTTAACAATATATGGTTCCTCACAATTTTATACAAACTTTGGTTGAGAGATTCCTCTAATATGGTTCCCAACAACTTTCAAAACTAAGTCACCCTCCATAAATTTCCATGGTTTCACAGAATTCTCGTAAACTCTGGAGAGTTGTTTCCTGTAAATCTATAAATTCCTTCTCCTACTATCTCTTTATTCATCTAGTGCTTCTAGCTGAACGTGCCTATTCTATAGAAGTATGATGCTTTGCAAGGTATATCTAGTAGAAGGTACTTCCAACTTCACTGGCATAATTACTTCAGTTCCCTAAACAAAGGGAAAAGGTGTATAACCTGTTGGTTTCCTTTTTTTTAGTTTGATAGGACAAATAACCATAGGTATCTTTCCATCCCACGCTCCTAGAAAATCTTCCACCATCTTGGCTAAAATATTAACCAAGTTCTTATTTTTGGCCTCGGCTTGGCCATTGCGTTTAGGGTAAACTACCGTTAAAGTGTGGTGGATACTTGAATACTTTTATGTTAGAATTTTTTACCTCGCTTTTGATAAATGGAGTTATATTATCATAAAAATAACCTTGGGAATGCCAAATCTTTAAATGATGTAGTCTTTGATGAACTGCACCAACACAACGGTTGTTACCCTTTTCAAAGGTCCCATTTGGTAAGGCACTTAGTTACCATGATGATACATATACTACCTCTAGAGGATGGTTTTATTGTTCCCACAATGTTAAACTCCCAATTATGGAAAGGATAGGTAGTCTCCAATGAGTGAAGTTAGCCTTGAAAATAGTCGTTTCCCTCAGACGACCCCAATTATATGTAGGTATAGAAAAACTAATTTCTTTTACAACATAATAAATTTATAATGTCGAATAACACTTAATGAGGTGAGAGAAAGAGAGGGAGAAAAGGGTTATATGTGGTTCGACCGGACTCGGCATATGTCCACGGGTGAAGGGGAGGCAGAGTCTTTCTTAATAATTATGGGGGAGGTGCTTGAGTACAAAGTTACAAAGCTATTAGCCTTCCCTCACCATCATTATGTGAGGCTTTATATACACAACCTATTATAACGTTATCCCTTCTTTTTAGCATGCATGTTTGATATATTAAAATTTAGATGTGACAGGTGTTCAAATTTTCCGAGATACTTACCTGCATCAATAGGGTTCTTGCTAGCCATTAGGAACATAAACTTTGATAAAGTCTTCAAAAGTTCAAATACGATGGAACTGCCAAAGATGAGCCTTCGACATGTTACGAAGGATTGTGTGTTGAATGGTGTTGTGTGTTCGACTGTTGAAGATTTGTTAACAAAGTCCTCGAAGTCTATAACTTAGTGATTTGATTGACGCAGACCATTCGTCCATCCTTAGGTTAGGATACTTCGGCTATATGAATGATCGGAGATTAGTACTTGTACGTCAGTCATCCTTTCTTGTATGCTCAGTGTTCGGTAATCGTCGCATGCTCCTTGTCATTCAAAAATCCTCCTCATCGGGTTGAAAAAATGTTAAATTTTGAAAAAAGAATTAATTTTAAAATAAACATGTGAGAACTTAACTTCTTTTATTTTTAAGGTGGCATCCTTCACCTCAATTTAAAAGTAAAAAAACCCAGCGAACATCCTAGTTCCCTTATGGAGTGAGATTTCTTGTTGGTAGCTTAAATCACTCCACCTTGAAGTAAACAGACTTACATCTTTCAATTATATACTCCGGATAGTTCATATCCTATGTCCAACATAAACTAATAGTCAACACTTTTTGTTCCCACAATTAATGGAAGTGACTTTGTTGGGAATGATATCATTAATTATGTCTAACCGTATACCACCGGTTCATTTCGTGAAATAGAACCTGTTGTTGAAGGACTTCCTCTTTGAGGGGATAAAACTCTCTCACATTCTAATTCTTAGAATTATCACTTGAGTTTTTAATGAATCCATGATGCCCTGATTAATTCCATTTATGTGTGTGTGTGTGGGGGGGGGGGGGGGGGGGGAGACTAACTGGCGCGAGGAATTAATCAGATCGAATTAATAAAACATAAATGGAGACCGTGGGATTTATGTTGAAACCCCTCTCCCACATAGTTATTTGAAACGTGAGGGCTTAGAAAAAATAATTTATTCAACTTCAAAAGTTTGAATCAAATCCTTTGTATTTTCTCAATTTACTTGCATGAATTAAATATCTTGTTCTCACATTTTAAATCTCCCAAAATAAAATAAGAATTTAAATTTTTAAAATTAAAATAAAATTTGGAGATCTCAATTTAATTCATGCCTTAAAATTAATTCCCCTATTTAATTAAATTTAGAAAATAATAAATTAACATTACTTTTTGAACAAAAATGGTGATCGATGTTGGTCTCAAAATATAAACAATGTTGTACATAAAATCGGATGTCCCTAATTATCCAATTGATTAACACACAAAATTATGAAATAAAATATAATAATGAGATATGGAAAATATATAATTAAATGTAATAAAATTAAACGCACATAATTTTTCCTTTCCATCATGGCCTATAATTCTTCTTTTAGATGACTCCTTGAAAAATTAGAACTCTTTTAGAGAAGAGTCCAAGCTGGTGAAGAATGCATTGAAGAAGAATCCTTGTTGAAACAAGCTGGTGTAGAGAGTCCTTACAAAATAGCCATTTTTCCCATGATCCTTGAGGAATCCCGTCGCCACTCCCAGGAATGACCAACAGTTGCTACCTTGTGCATCCCTAGTTGCAGAGTTACCTGTGGTCACGGTCGCGGTCGCGGACCTAGCAACCCGAGGTTGCATCCAGGACGTGTCATGGTAGAGCATCGTGCATGCCTTTACTGATTTGTTCTTCCTTTAGCTTTCTCATCTTTAGGGTTCTTGAAATTCTTTCAAAACTATGTCATTTTGGATTTCCAGTAACCTTCAAAATTTCCATTAAAGACATTTGCTCTTCATCAAAATCAATCGAAAACCATTGATCTTCCACCCAAATCACGAGTCGATGAAGAATATAAAATCCTAACATCTAAAGATCACATTCCCTCATAAACTCCTCCAAATACATCAATTACAAGAAATAATTAAAAAAAAACAATTATTAACTCCAAATCAAATCTGGGAGAAATTTAACTACAGATAAACCATTATATGATCCATGCACATAAACAAACATTCATATAACCATAATGGAAGGGATATAAATCGTTCAAATCCTACAAAACCGTGCTAGTACACAAACATATACAACTATGCACATCTTTCTAACACGTAAGACTAGGATTCAACTCGGTGGAGAACATGGATTCTAACTACAGCATGATCAATCTACAACGAGGGCTCTGAGACTAATTGTTGGGGGTCGACATATGTGGAAGAAAATTTCCACCCCTAGAATCTTCAAATGATCATGAAATAGAAAGAATAAACATAAAAACTAGATTCGAAAACGAACCTAGGGTATTGAATACAATACCTTTGCGGATCCAATTGAAATCGGGTATGGGGAGAAAATTATTTGTTGATGATTTGCTGTTGCCTTCGTTTTACTCCAAAAATTTGCTATAACTTTCCAAAATGCTTGGATCTTCTGGTATATGATCCTCCCAAAGATAGGTAAGTGTTTGGGCACCTTTTAAGATGAAAACTCTTGCTTATGAGTGAGATATGGTCCTTTCCCTCTAGGATCCTTCATAAAAACATGAATAGTATTTTCTCTTACCCTTTCAAAATCCTAATCATGAATTATATAGCTTATAACCCCAGCTTAAACCAATATATACTAGTTTAAGAGGTGGACTTGGACGAACGTGGGTTTCTTGAGAATTGAGCCTAACTACTTCGGTATGTGGACAATAGTAGGGGCCTAATACAAATAAGTAAACTTGTTTCAAAATAAATACTCAAAAATCCAAAATTACGAATCCCGTAATTTATATTCTTTCTTTTTATTTAATCATAATTAATTTCACTAAATAATTACAACTGAACTCGTATTAATTATCTCATAAATCACTTGGATATAATGAGGTCCTATTTGCAAAGTTGACTATGGTACATAATGTGATTCCTCGCATTAAACTTTTAATGCCCTCTTGGTCAAATTAATTTTTCGTTAATTAACTTTAACCAACATCTAATGAATTCCTTGATTCTCAGACTTAACTTATTTTGCTACTCCGCGGGATTTTAAAATAATCCACTGATGAGGTTTAACTGGTGGAAAGAAATTTTATAAGTCTATAAAAGGGGTATCTCAATCCAAGGTATCCCTAGACGTGAATTCCTCTAAATTATAATCTCTGACCTACTCATATAACCGTCACCCAATATGCGGGGATCATTTGATTCAATCTAAAATTGAATACCCATAACAATCACAACAACAATCATATAAGCATTTCAATCCTCAAAATTCTTGGGATTATGAATTTATGCACCTTTTACAAATGATGTGAGATTTTTCGAGTTTAACCAATATAGTTTTTAGACTCAAATCTCAAGGGTGACCCCATTCAATACATTTCTGGGATATACTGATCAAAATCCACTATTGAAATATCATGTAAGTTCTCGAACCATCATATAGGTTCTCATACTTTGAGATAAACTACTAGGATTGCATCGCAATCGTTCCGATAGGATCTCAACTCCCTATTTAGGAAGTTATCCTTTCATTAGTGCTAGAACGGGAATTTTAATTTCCTGTGATCAAGACGAACCTGACTCACTAGAATTCCTACTAAGCTCTATTGACCGACATAAATATGAAACAATATATTTAAACAAATGTAAAGCATTCTCACAAACATGATTCTCATTTCAAAATGAATCAGACAATCATTTATTAATCAAAATAAAGTGTCTTTACATGGTTTTAAAAATTAGACCCAAACAATGGGGGCACGTATCGCACCCAAATAGTATCCTTATTGGTGTTGACCATGGACATATTATATATTGAAAATAAGAAACCAACGTCACATGGCATATGGTAAAGTGAGCATATTCTTCTCATTTGTGTGTGGTCACTTTGGTTGTCCCTTTAGGTGAGAGAAGAACAAAATAGTGAAATTTCACATTTTGGAATTCCCTGAAATATCAGTTTTGAATTGAGAAACTCAATTCTATTGAGAAACTAGAAAATTAAATTATAGATCAACTCATATCTATTATCATTCATTTTTAATCATTATATTGCCCATAATCATTATATTGCCCATAAATTATATTGCCCATTCCACATATCATCAATTTGAAACATACATATTTGAAGAAAAGAACATCCAAATTAATTATAATAGATAAGGGTTTTAGGGTGGAAATCATTTCCAATCTAATTATAATAGATTTTGTATTTTAGAGTTTAATCCAAATTGAATTAGTTTAAAAATCCAATTCATTGTAATTAAGAGTTGGATTGGAACAATTTTGCAATTAATTTTTAGTTTTTTCTCATCTCATGAGCTTTTCATTTGACCATTTTTTACTTAATATAATCTAATTCCCACACTTTAATATTCAACAAATAAGTTTAGTGAAAAAAGAAAAAAAATACGCATCAATTGAAAAGTGAAAATATATTAAGATACACATAATTTAGGGAGAGAACATGCAGGATATAAAAAAAGAACGAGAAACATATCTATTCACATACATATCAAGCAAGGCAAATTCCATTTCACTAATGAAATTTGACTTTTTTCCCCTCGTGAATAGACTGATAGTGACACCCTTATATCTCTAAAAAAAATTAATCTATCTTGATTTATTAGAGACCAGGTGAAAAATTAGGGTATGGAGAAAAATGTCTTTCAAACATTTTGTGTTATGTTTGTAAGACATTCATCATTTTTTATTAAATTAGTCCATGAAATTTTAAGTATCAAAAACACCCCTATTTGTAAATCACTCTACACACACACACAGATATATATATATATATATATATATATATATATATATATATATATATATATATATATATATATATATATGTGTGTGTGTGTGTGTGTGTGTGTGATTCTGTACGGACTGACCCTGACAGGTATAATACAAACCCTCCAAATTATACTCATTTCTTCACCCCTAGAAACTATCAACAAAATTATCGACCCTTTTTCTCTTTTTTGGAGGCTTACTGCCAGGTATTCCAGTCCAGACTGTTAATGTGCGAATTAGTCCGCACATGATAAGTATTATGGGCTCTCATTACGGATTTCTCTGTTCTTTCTCTAACTCTCATCAGTTTTGCAAAATGAGTGGCTAAACCAGATTCCAAAGTTGAGCAAGAAAATTCATTAAAGACCACTAAAAAATGTCATTAATATTAAAGGAAATACTTCGTAGGCTTTAGCTACAAACTTATATCCACTTTGACGAAGACCTTTTGATCTAGGCACCTAATCTTTTTCTTAAACAATTGTCTAGTTATGTTAATAACTACACACGTCGATGGGATTTTCACATAAACCCTTGTGCCCATCGTTAGAAATTTGACAAGTCATTAGTAAAAGGTTAAGAATAAATACCACGACTAAACTCAATTTCTCAGTTGCGTTCAAGAATAGTTTTTTAGATTAGAGCTTAAAGTCACTAAAGCATGAAATAATAAAATAAAGGAAAAATTGCATGCAGATTCGTTGGGAGAAATGGATTAGTTAAGTTATATGATTTAGTGTTTTTACAAGTGTGTTTGTTTGGAGACATCATAACTTGGTGCGGGGGGAAATGCCTGTAATATCTTGTATTATTTATAATAAAATTAAATCAGTAGAAATTAAATTAAATCGGTAGTATTTAATAAGATTTATATTTGCAATTGCATGTTATGTGAATTTATTTATGCATGTTAAAAGTTCTAGTATAAAATTATTGCATGTTTAATTCATAATTATAATTGATATGTAATATTAAATTTTATTAGAAAAATGTATATGTTGGGTAAAAGTAATTCGGGTGCGTTCCGGAATGTTTGTGTTGGAATATAGAAAAGAATTCATCATATGTTCATAATCAACATATTAGATTATCAAGATTACGTAATAAAATAATTGTAAGAAATATGTACCCGAATCCAAGTGGTGATTGAGACTTGGGGATTATCTCTCTATGAGTTCTCTTTCAATGATGGAAATAAGGAGGAGAGTGTTTTGTGTGAATTAGCCTTGGGGACCAAATACCTTCAGTATATTTATAGGCATCTAATTAGAATCCCATAAATTCTAATCAAGTGACTCTTGAGTAACCAATAGGTGACTCTTGAGTAACAGGACTCTTGAGTAACCAGTAGGTGACTCGTGGATAACCACACATTACAAAACACATACTCATTTTTAGATGTATTATTGGGCTCTACTAATTAGATCACTTAATTAGACCAAACAGAATAAAACCCAAATACAATTGTTATTTTAATATGTAAGCCCACACTAGAATATTAATAAATATTCCAACAATCTCCCACTTGGGTTACATATTAATTATGAATGAAATTATATTCGATAGCCTTATGTGCGCACCATATATGCTATTTGTTCTTAGAACATCTCCTTAATCAATCTGGTTCATCTCTTATACCAGTATAAGACCAAAGTGGCATATGTTACATTTATTTTGTAGCTGGATCCATCAATGATCACCATACCAAATATATTCAATGACAGATCAAATATGGATGTGTAGCTGGAAATTACATTTAATGTTATCTCAGACATGCCTATTTCCAATTGGTCCTAACTTTATTCCGAAGTGAGATCAAACTTTAGTCTTTTAAACCTTATGTTATACCACGATTAAAAGACAATACATTCAGAGTAAACAACAAACTGAAATTACCATCAACTTTATTCTATAGAAAACTGAAACATACATAAAGTATCTCATTAGTGTCAAATAAGAGAACATTGTAATAAGTACAAGCTCCCATTAAAACTGAATATCATCAAATAAATCAACACCCATATGAGCAGTGTGCTCATGAAAGACCTTGGGAGGTAAGCCATTAATAAGAGAATCCGCGAGCATGGAGTTTGTTCCTATATGTTCAATATAAACTATCTTACTGTGTTAGCAAAAAAAACTCACCCGTAGGAGGTGCCAAACTATCACGATGCAAGTATAAAATTAAATAAGGGAGAGACAATTATTTACGTGGTTCGACCATGAATGGCCTACGTCCACAAGATCACATTCGTGTTTCATTATAAACTTGAGAGAATTTACATGAGAGTGTTTCTCTAGACTTTTAGCCCCCCCCCCCCCCCCCCTTCACAATGGGGGTGTCTGTCCCCTTAATATAGAGTTAGGGGTTATAATTGGATAAGTCCTATCCTTATAGAGTTTGATTTAAATAAAATAGCGATCCTTGGTCTTCTGCTTTATCAAGGACTATAATCGTCCTTATCTTGTTGGGGTGTATACTGCTCTCCATCTTAATCGGTGTGCTCGCCACGTGTCTTGCTATTTCCATAGTTGTATTTTTTTCCTCCACAATAGCCCCACAGGTCGTAGTACAGCTAAGTTAATTTTGAGATGAGCTGGGAGTTGGTTCGTAATATCTTCAAACATGTGTAGTTTTTTATGTTAACTGGACTGGTGTACTTTGAATTGTCGTTCAACTTTTAAGCCTTTTATGGTTGATCCGCTTGCCTTCGTAAGTTTTCGATAAATATTTTTCTTGAGTTGAGAGACGTTTAATCGATATGGGAACCGTATTCAAGCGTGTCGATCTGCCTACGTACCCTCATGGGATCAGGTTGATTGTAGTTAGTTGTTCTATTTTATCGTATGGTCCAATTGGAGAGGCCAACCACAGGCTTATGAAGTATTCGTGCGCCGATACTTTCTCGGGCATGCACCGAGTTTGGGGTATGTCCTTATATTTTGATTTTGCATGGTCCAATTGGAGAGGCTGACCATAGGCCTATGAAGCACTTATGCGCCGAGGCTTGCTCAGGTGTGCGCCTAGTTAGGTATCACCCTGTGTTAGGATTTTTATATGGTCCAATTGGAGAGGCTGACCACAAGCCTATGAAGCACTCGTGTGCCGATACTTACTCGGGCGTGCACCAATTTTAGGGTATCACCTATATTAGAATTTTTATATGGTCTAATTAGAGAGGTCGGCCACAGGCCTATGAAGAACTCGTGCTCCAAGGCTTGCTTGGGCGTGCACCTACTCTAGGGTATGACCCTATGTTAGGATTTTTATATGGTCCAATTGGAGAGGTCGACCGCAAGCCTATGAAGCACTCAGGTGCCGAGGCTTGCTTGGGCGTGAACCTAGTTAGGGTATCACCCTGTATTAGGATTTTTATATGGTCCAATTGGAGAGGCCGGTCATAGGCCTATGAAGCACTCGTGCGTTGAAGCTTGCTCAGGTATTCACCTACTCTAGGGTATGACCTTGTGTTAGGATTTTTATATGGTCCAACTAGAGAGGCAAACCACAGGCCTATGAAGCACTTGTGTGCTGAGGCTTGCTCGGGCGTACAACTACTCTAGGGTATGACCCTATATTAGGAACTTTTTTATGGTCCAATTAGAGAGGCCAACCACAGTTCTATGAAGCACTTGTGTCTTTCTTGCTTGACTAATGTTGCGATGAACTTGTTCACATGTCAACGTTGCCATGGAGCCCCCAATTAGGCTGTGAAGAGAAGACTGACTAATTATAACGCCCGACCATCCATCGGGTTTTTGATTCAGTTTAATGTTGATTATCTAGAATAACCGAGATAACAAGTATGGCCGACTATCCCTCGGGGCTTCCTTGTGCCGAAGAATATCGCGTTGATCATTTGTCGAGCTGGATATAAATAAGAATTATCTTGCCCAACTTCCTGTTGTGGCTTAATAAATTAGGTTAAACACCCATATATGTCCGATCATATGAACTTGATTACAATAATATAACGTTGGCTAATGAAGGAACCTGCACCCATTAGCCGAAGTTGATATAAATAAGAATTGTGTTTCCCAGCAGTCCGTTGGGGATTAATAAATAATATAACTTGCAACGACTATACATCAAAGCTGATAAGAAATCTAGAGAACTAATATTAGTGTCGATCGCCTGTCGGGGCATTACTAAGATTTCAAGGGAATAAGTGATGCCTAAGCGTTCGTTGAGGCAAAATTGTAAAGGATCTAGTAAATATTGCAAACGATCCGTGCTAGAGCATCTGTCGAAGAATTAATAAGATAAATGATGCTAGAGCATCCGTCGAGGTAAGATATTAAGGGACTGGGTAGATATTATGAACAATCCTGCAATGTTAGTGAAAAAGTAAATTTCCAGACCCTATTAGGGTTGAATTATAATGATAATGATAATGATAATGCCCAATATTCCATTGGGGTAAAACTGTGATGATCACATAATATAAATGCCAACCATCTGTCGGGGCATTTTTAAGAAAATAAATAGTGCCTTAGCATTCATTGAGGCAAATGTTTAGAGGACCGAGTAGATATTATGAATGATCATGTAATGTTAGTGAAAAATAGATTTCCAAATCATCTATTAGGGATGAATAACAATAATAAATGTAATGTCGACTATTAATCGACTATGACGGCCACTTGTGGGGACTGGGTATAAGAATTATCCTGACCAACCACTCGTTGGGGATAAAATACAACTTGTGTGGTAGATATCTTCGGGACTAAATATATGGAAATATTTTTTCGATCATTTTCCTAGATAAATCTTGAATATGCATGACCGTCCTTCAGGTTCAGAATCATGGATCCAGATAATCAATACTGAAGTTGAAGAAATATCAACGCCCGAGCATCCGTTGGTTATAACAAATAATCTTGCCCAATCATTCATTGGATGTGAAGAGTTAGAGCATGCTCGACCATCAATCTGGAAATAATAAGATAAATGGTTCCGAGCTAGTCCGTCGAGGCAAAGTTATATAGTTTCGAGTAGATATAGCGAGCGATATGTGCTCGAGCATCTGTCAAAGCATTAATAACATTTCCAAGAGCTTAAGGTTGTGGCTGAACGCTCGTCGGGACTAAATCTTGTACCTGTGGAAGTTCATAAGTTTCCCGACCATCTGTTGAGGATAAATCACATTGAAATTGTCATGAGATTGATTTATTTGGACAAAAAATATATGATATGCACTCGCTCGACCACTTGCCAAAGAAAAATTCATAGTATCGAATGAATGTAATGAATGATCCAATATTTTTTATAATAAGATCTCATTAAGATGACTGTGCCCAAGCATCCGTCGAGACTGCGCTAAATACTTGTAAAAATATCACACAGACCATCCATCCGTTATAACAAATAATCTCCTTCTGACGAGATTAAATTGTTGTAGCTAGATGACAATATTGAAAATTATATGGTCGAATAAATGACATGAGTACTCTTAGAAGTGCATCCCACCATTTATGTGAACAAAATAATTGTAATAAAGTCGCATAAAAAGTGTCATCTTAGATCATTGTTGGATCTAAGAAGTGATAATAAAAATCACGAGCATATTTAATGGACAAATGAATATCATGGTGAATTAAATGAAAATCATCGTATAATGAGACACCTCTTATTTGTTTTGGAGAGAGAACCGAATAATGCAACATTTTGTCAAATATATCCCGAATGTAACACATAGGGTTTAATTGTCCAGTTCAGAATTTTTGCAGAAATATTTATACTCTTAAAGTAAATATTTAAATCGAAACTGATTTTAGAAAATTGTTTTCGCATGAAGCTATAAAATAGAAAAAAGGGAGGTGATATTGTAGATCTATGCTGTGATAAATTTGTGACAACAAAAATTATGAGCACAATTAATGAACAAATAAAACTATAAGAGATATAAACAAATAATGCACAACAAATGTGCATGACCCATTAGGACTCCGGTTTGCCAATCCTCAATCAAATTTGTTTTCCACATAAAAGAGAGTGAAAAGGGTATTGGAAGTTGGTTGGCCCTATGTGATGGTCAAGTCTAAGGTATGTGTTGGGGAGAGAGAGTAATCAAAGTCTTGATGTGCACATCTCCTGATTTTTCTTGTTGATACCCACGAATGTGTGCCCTTGGATGTTGAGGATTAGGGATTCTGGTTGATTCCACAACGAGTTGTGATTACACAGTTTGTGATTCCACCGGCTAGGAGTTGAGTTTACAGCCCCCTATTCATAGGTCGGAGATGACCACAAAACCGCTAGTTTCTTCGTGATTCCAATTTTGCCGTGCAAAATTTGTGTGAATGGAGATAAAAAAATTACGGGGCTGATTGGACCACCATAAAAATTATCTCCATTATGATGAACAATCGTATTCATGTGAAACAATCGAATTCATGTGATAGAAGAATATGATGAACAATCGTATCACCGTAAAAATTATCGTGGAAGTCCAAATATTCAAGGAGTTATTGGAGACCATGTATAATCGAATTCATGTGAAATAAACAATGAAAATTATCTGAAATGAACATTGTTGTACAGATTTGCAGATGCGTAAAAATTGAATACATAATGTATGAATACAAATGCACAAAAATCATGCATCAATGAAACCATGTGTTATACAAAACATATAATTGTTCATGCTTAGGTATAAAATAGGACTTAGCTCTTGATTATCGTGCGTGTAAACCATTGTATTGCAACGTAAATCTTCGTCTTGTCAATAGGAAGGAAATCCTTTTTGTGTCATTTTCCATTGACAACACCAATTGTGGAAGCAAATAACTCACTCGTAGGGGGGTGTCAAACCATCACGATGAAAGTATAAAAGTAAATAAGGGAGAGACAAAGATTTACGTGGTTCAATCATGAATGGCCTACGTCCATGGGGCTGCATTCGTGTTTCATTATAAATTTGAGAGAATTTACATGAGAGTGTTTCTTCTAGCCTTTTAGCCCCCCTTTCACAATGGGGGTGTCCTTTTATATAGAGTTAGGGGTTATAATTGGATAAGTCCTATCCTTATAGATTTTGATTTAAATAAAATAATGATCCCTAGTCTTCTGCTTTATCAAGGACTCTAGTCGTCCTTATCTTATTAGAGCGTATACTGCTCACCATCTTTATTGATGTGCTTGCGACATGTCTTGCTATTTTCGTAGGTGTATATTTTCTCCTACACTTACTATGAACTCTTTTATTAACAACAATAAATAAGTCTATGTGCTTAGACTTCGAAGAGCTTCTATTGTTAATCAAATATAGAACCGTTGAATTATTATCACATTATATCTTTAGCAGTCTTTCAATGCTATCCACAATTCGCAGCCCAGTGATAAAATTTCGCACTCATATCACATGATTTGAGGCCTCAAAACATGTTATGAACTCAACTGCCATAGTGGACAATGCAATGAATGACTGCTTAGCGCTCCTCCAGGAAATAGCACCTCTAGACAACTTGTATACATAGCCAGAAGTGAATCTATTAGTGTCTTGGGAACTCGTAAGATCGGCGTCAGAATACCCAATGATCTCCAAATTATCTGACTTCTGATAGATGAGCATGTACTCTTTTGTTCTCTATAAATACCTCATATCCCGTTTGTCTGTTTTCCAGTGATTAATTCTAGGGTTACTCAAATATTTTCCTAACATACGCACTATGTATCCTAAATCCTGATGCGTGCATACTTAAGCATACATAAGACTCCCTGTAGCTGAAGCATAAGGAACTATGACACCCTGCCTAATAAAATACCGGGTGATCAGTCCTATATCAAATTAAACAGGAATCTCATCTGGTTCATTCTTAGCATCATTGTCGTTCATTCATTAATTACTAACCACCTAGCGGATGCCAAATTTTATCTTTATTAATCCAACCAAAACAACCTACTAAAACAACAAATAAACCAATACAAGAATGAAACTAATACATGCCACAAAGTAAGTACAATAGTCTGTCGAACAACGTCGACTACAAGCCATCCACAAATGCGAATATAAAAGTATCTCAATACATGACAAGACCGAATATAAAAGTACAAGTCCTAAAGTACAACTGACAAGATCCCTATCTAAGATAGAATGATATAAGCGACTACATCAAAGAAACCACAACACTCCACATAGTTGCAGCCACGTACCCAGTAGGAAGGAGTCAAGTCTGGCGCCCTTGTGTGAGGACACCTAAAAGGTTTTTGAAAATATTTTATAGCAAGGGTTAGTACCCAAGAATATTTAAAAACATTTAGCAAGTGAATTTAAATGCAAGAAATAAATATGCAGATGCTCTTCATATTTAAATTAGTTTCGCGCACTCCCTTGAGTTACCTCACCACTCAACTAATGTACACGCCTAACGGATTAAACCTAATGTACCTAGCCACTTCCCTAGTAACTAGCCTTGTCCCAAATACTATACCAATTACCCCACTATAACACCCCAAGTGAGTATAGTACTTTATTTATTAAGTTATGGGAAAGAGCTAAGGAGGCCTTCATTAATGGCCACCCACCGGAGTTTGCAGGCAGTTTCGACATTCTGATGGCTAGTCAGTGGAAGAAGAATATTCAGCGTCACCTGGGGATGGTGGAGTGTACACCGGTTCAAGAGCAGATGTTATCCTCATTTCGACTGGATGAAGCAGCATTACAGCATGGGAGTATGTCACCTCAGCGGAGGAGAGAGACAATTTGATGATCGATGAGTTCTGGGGTAAATTTAAGGGGAAGTATTTCCCACAGGAAATGAAATCTGAAATGAGGAGAAGATTCATGGACCTTAAGCAGGAAGGTTGCACAGTGGCAGAGTACGAAGAAGAGATTATCTCATTGTCCTATTTTGCTGGGGACGAGGTAAATACAAAGGAGAAAAAGATGGAGAAATTTGTGTCAGTGACAACTTGGCACATTAAGAAGGCGTTATTGGGGAATTCGACCTTCACCACTTATAATCAGATGGTGAATGCCTCTTCTATAAGAACAAATGATAGAAGATACATGTCTCCTAGACGTCAAACCTGCAGGGTAAGACAAATGGGAGCAACAGTCAGGGGTTCATAGTCTACTGATTAGCAGAAGAGATTTCCAGGTCCCGATGATCGGAACAGATAGGGCCAGCAGCAAAGGGGCCACCAGGGCCAAGGCTAGTAGGGAAAACAGCCAGAAAGATGCCTGTTTCATGAGAATTTTTACAATTGTGTGGAGAGGGGTCATATGTCGAGGCGGTGTCCTCGGGGTAATCATGGATCGCGGGAGCAGGGTGGGCAGTGAGGGTATCTGGCGCCACAGGGGCACCGTTAGCAGTTGCTAACCCCAAGGATTGCAGTGCCAAATTTACCAGATTCATTCGCCCCACCTCGGTGGAAATAGCCACAGCTACAGTATGGACGGGTATACCACATCGCCCCGGTTGAGGGACTAGCGCCAATTCAGGCAGATTAGGGTATGTTCCTTATCTTTACGCATGTGGGTCATATTTTATTTGAAATTCATGTATTTTATTCGTTTGTTAGCACTAGTTTTGCACACGAGATAGGGATGATAGATTTTGCATTTGATATTGCACTTCATATTAATTCACCCGTGAGTAGAGGGGCACCCATACATTCAGTATGTAGGGGTGTAGGAGTCGAGATTGAGTGACTCATGTTTGTGGCAGACTTACTAGTATTAGATATGTCAGAGTACGATGTCAGATTAGGGATGGATTGGCCATCTATGTATAGAGCTTGTGTTGATTGTTACGGTAGGTCCATCGTCTTCGCCATTCCGGGGCAAGAGATGTACCTGGTTGCGATGTCGCACCTTGGTGGTGGGTCAAATATGAACTTATATTATATTGAGGAGGAGACTTCTTCGGGAGTCACTGTGTCGCTAGATTCCATCCCGGTTGTTAGTGAGTTTACCGATGTATTTGGGGAGATTCTAGGGTAGCCACCTAGCAGGGAGATAGAATTTATGATTGATTTTATTTCGAGAACGAGACCTATTGCCCGTACACATTATTGGATGACTCCTTTAGAGATAAGGGAGCTTAGGGACCAGATTGAGCAGTTATTGGGACAAGGGTTTATTCGAAGGAGCGCTTCATCGTGGGGTACTATAGTTGTGTTCGTTAAGAAAAAAGATGGATCTTTATGAGTTCGTATCGACTACAGCGAATTGAACAAAGTCACCATATGGAATAAGTATCCATTGCCTCGTATTGATGACTTGTTCGATCAGCTGAGAGGCGTTGCGTACTTTTCTAAGATCGATTTGAGATGGTTATCATCAGTAGAGGGTTCGAGATTATGATATCTTGAAGATAACGTTTCTTATGAGATACGGGTCATATAAGTTTTTTTATTATGACTTTTGGGCTAACCAATGCATCAGCTGTGTTTATGGACTTGATGAGTCGGGTATTCAAGAATTTTCTGAACCAATTCGTCATTGTGTTCATTGACAACATACGCAAATCATTTGCGAGTAGTCTTGCAGATGCTACGAGACCATCAACTTTATACTAAGTTCGAGAGATGTGATTTCTGGTTGCGAGAGGCTCAATTCTTGGTCCATATTGTATTTGAGAGGGGGATATAAGTGGACCCAAGGAAGATTTATGCAGTGATGGAGTGGGGACAACACACTACACCCACAGAGGTACGTAGTTTCCTAGGACTGATCGGGTATTATCGTCGGTTCATTCAGGGGTTCTCAAAGATAGACGAGCCCGTCATAAACTTGACGAGGAAGAATGTGCCATTTATTTGGGATGATGCATGCCAACAGGCCTTTGATGAGCTGAAGGCTCGATTGAGTACGACTTTGGTACTTGCATTGCCTCGGGCAGGGATAAACTATAAGGTCTTCACAGATGCATCCTTAAGAGGACTTAGAGGGATGTTAATGCAGGAGGAGAGGTCGATAGCTTATACTTCACAAAAGCTGAAGCCTCACAAGGGACATTATCCCACCCACGACTTTGAGTTAACGACCATGGTATATGCCTTACGGATATGGAGGCATCATTTCCGGGGGAGAAATTACATCTATCACATACAATAAGAGCCTACAGTACTTGTTCACGCAGAGAGAGTTGAACATGCGAATGGGGAGATGTCTAGAGTTTGTGAAAGATTACCAGTTTGATATTCCGTATCATCTCGGGAAAGCAAATGTAGTGGCGAATGCTTTGAGGCGGAAGCCGATACTAGAGTTAGTGGTAGTGTGGAAGGCGAAGTGGAAATCGCTTTGTGGTGATGACGAGTTGACACGTGCTTTTATGGCAGTTCTCACCACCGCACCTGAGATCATTATTTGGGTCATAAAGGTACAGGCAGGAGACCAACTTTGCCAGGAAAAGGTTAAGCAGTTATTAGCCGAGGGGGCAGAGCACCACTCGATTGGCTCAGATGGTGGATGACTGAGGTTCATGGTTCACGCTTTACGGTCCATCCCGATGGGGACAAGATAAACTAGGATATGAGGCGCCAGTATTGGTGGGTCGACATGAAGAAAGACATAGCAGTTTTTGTGTCTAAATGTACCACGTGTCAGTTGGTGAAGGTGGACCATCAACATTCCGCAGGTATTCTATAACCTCTTGAGATCCCGATGTGGAAATAGGAGAGCATTTAAATGGATTTTATAATAGGATTACCCACGTCACAGAGGGGGCATGACTTTATTTTGGTGATCGTTGACATACAGATGAAGATGGCTTACTTTTTATCGGTCCGTACAGACTACATGTCACAGAAGTACACTAGGATTTTCCATGCGAAGATTGTGAAATTGCATGGAGTACCGCTGAATATTATATCGGATAGGGACAATACATTTGTGTCCCACTTTCGGAGGAGCTTCCAGCAGGCCTTAGGGGCAAAGTTGAGGTTGAGTACCTCGTACCAACTGCAGACTGATGGGCATACAGAAAGGGTAAACTTGATACTGGAGGATATGTTACGGATGTGCATCTTAGACTTTAAGGGTAGTTGGGAGCAATACTTGACTTTGGTGGAGCTTGCGTGTAATAACAACTATCGGTTTACTATTGGGATGGAACCATTTGAGGTGTTATATGGGAGACCTTTCCGTTCACCCTCATATTGATTGGAGGTGGGGGAGAACAAACTTATCCGGCCAGAATTTATTCAGGACACCTCGGAAAAGGTGGAGATGATTCGGACTAGGATTTGAATTGCCCAGGCTAGGCAAAAGATTTGTGTGGATGCGGGCCAGAGGCACTTACATTTTAATGTCGAGGATCAGATGATGATTAAGGTGTCTCCCATGAAGGGAGTGGTGCGATTTGGGAAGAAGGGGAAGTTGGACCCTCGGTGTGTGGGACCATTCCCTATTATTGAGAAGATTGGGCCCGTAGCGTATCGTTTGGGATTATCGGACCACTTGCAGAGGATGCACGATGTCTTTCATATATCTGCATTGTAGAGGTTTTAGAGGGATGAGGTTCCTTACCAGCATATAGATATTGACGAGATAGAGCTTCAGTCTGATGCGATCTACGAGGAGAGACCCATAGCTATTTTGGACCGAAGGGAACGTAGACTTCGTTCCAAGGTGGTTCCCTTATTACGCATGCAGTAATGATATCATAATGAGAAGGAATCGACATGAGAGAGGGAGGACAACATGTGACAGAAATATACGGAACTCTTCTAGTCAGGTACATTCCGAATTCCGAGGACGGAATTCCGTTATTAAGGGGGAGAATGTAATACCCCGTATTTTTTATAATAAAACTAAATTGGTAGAAATTAAATTAAATCGGTAGTATTTAATTAAATTGATTATTTGCAATTTCATGTTATGTGAATTTATTTATGCATGTTAAAAGTTATAGTAGAAAATTATTGCATATTTAATTTATAATTATAATTAACATGTGATATTCAATTTTATTGGAAAAATGTATATGTTGGGTAAAAGTAATTCGGGTGCATTCCGGGATCTTTGGGGACTCGTTTAGGTATTTTAGACATTTAAAAATGGACTCGGGTATAGGTATATCATTTGGGGAGCTGTTGGGTCATTCTGGTAATGAGTTCGGGCTCACTTGGGGCAAAAAATTGGGATTTAGGCTTAACTCGAGATTTGGGGATTTTATAAGTTAATTGGGAAGTTAAAAAAAATTATCTCACTTATCTAAAGAGAATCCTAGCAACCCCACCCCTAGTGAGAAGCTATCAAGATTCAAATAAAGGAGGAGACAAAGGATTCAATTGAAGAAACACACAATCATCCATAACATGTAAGAATTTTCTTGGTTAAATTAATTTCCAATTTATTTCTTAATTCAATTGTGTAATCTCTTTGTAACACCTCGTACTTATGAGGATACAAAATTTAAATAAATTGGTGATAGAGAATATAATTAGTTGGGAGAATTTAATTAAATTGGTGTATTAGGACCTAATTAATTCGGGACATTTTTATTTATTTGCATGCGTCGTAATTTGAGGATGAAATGGAAGAATATTATAAAATAATCCGAATGACAATTCTAAGTGCATGGTTGATTCTGGATAGGCCAAGATAGTCGGAAAAGTGTACTCAGGGTTAGTAAATGGGTCTCGGGGCATTTTAGGCGTAACCGCGCCGACATGGGGGTGTTCGGGCCACTTGGGCTTAGCCCATTAGCCTGAAAACGGGATTTAAGATAATTAACCTAAGTCTTAGAGCATTGAACAGCAGAAAACACATTCTAAACCTAAGACTTGGAGAGAAACATAGAGGAAGCAATTGGAGAACAATTGGGGATCTTTTTGGAGACAAATCAAGGAGCAAATTAGGTGTTCTTCGTCAAACCATTTACCGAATTCAAAGGATCATACCCTACTAACCATTAGAGGCAAGTGGTTAACTTTCTGTGATTTTAAATTTGTGATAATCAATTCATATTATAGTAGGTGTATCTAAACTCCATTTTTAGGTGTGTGTTGATACATAATGGGTCTTTGATAATTAGAGTAAATTGTGGTGATTAATTACTCAATTGATGATGGACTATGATATAGGATCGTTAGAATTTGATTGGATTATGAATCCCAATAGTTAGTGATGACTAATTTCGGAGTTAATGATGAATTCATAATCGGTTGATGGAATCTGGGGTAAAACCTCATTCGAAAAAACATTGGACTTTATGTAAATTAATTATTGATTAAGGGCCTCTAAGGTAATTAGAACCTAGGTTTACATAAATTAAATGTTGGTTGTGATTGGGTAAGGATTTGAGAAGAAATCAAAAGCTTAGTGGTATAAAAATGGTGAAAAATCGAATTGGGGAAGACGGTTTGCAGTCAGGTACCTACGAACCGGTTTAGTGTACCTGCGAACCGGTTCGGGGGTCTAGTAGCCAAAAGTTGCTTATTTAAATTGGGGTTGGTTCCTAGAATTATTTAATTGATGAAAATTAAATATGAGGCATAAGTAGAGGTAAATGGAATTAAAGAAGTGATAAATGGGTGACACATTATAGCTGAATTGTGGGAATTCAATTCTAAGATATTAAATAGTCGGTCAAGTGAATGTGTTGAGGGATCGTAGTTGAGTGACAATACCTTAAATGAATTAATTGATGTGAAAAATAAATACGAGGCACATTTCCTAGCAATTATAGATAGATGTAATTGGGATTTGGGAAAGTGATAAATGTGTGACACATCACAAATGAACTTTGGGAGATAAATTCTAAAAATTACGGGTCGAGTGACTATGTTCGGGTATTGTAGTTGGGCAATACTACTTTAATACAATTATTTGAGGTATAATTAATTTAATTTTGAGTCGGGGAATAGACTTAGAGATTTTTAGGCTTGTGCTACAATAATGTGGCTCGAGTTAGCCGGGATTGAATTAATTGTATATATACATGTGTGTGTGTGTGTGTGTGTGTGTGTGTGTGTGTGTGTGTGTGTGTGTGTGTGTGTGTGTGTGTGTGCGTGTGTACGTGTGTGCATGTGTGTGTGTGCATGTGTGTGTGTGAATGTTGTAATATAGTTCTACGTATATAATGGAGAATGTTGTAATATAGTTCTACATATATAATGGAATAAATAATAATATACGGGTAAAATACATGAAGTGAATTGTATTAATTATATATATAACTGGTGAGAATGTTATATGGTTTTAAATGAAAAATGATTAATTAAGTTAATGTGATAAATAACTTATAAATCATATATTAAACATACTCGGGCTAGAGTAGTGTGACAGGAAGGAGTTATAACAAAAACTAGTTACAGGGTAGACGACTAGGTGGGTTATAAAGAAAGCGTTAGGTGTGCACAATAGTTGAGGGGTGAGCAAGTCCTCAAGAGAGTGCGATGCTAGCTTAAATATGAAGAGCATTCATGCATTTTAAATTACTGCAATTTAATCACTTGCTAAATATATTCAAAATGTTTTGGGTTCTAACCCTTGCTGACAAATATTTTCAAAACCTTTTAGGTGTCCAGCCACAGGGACGCCAGACTTGATTCTATTTTAGAGATACCCAGCTGCAGCATATGTGGATGTTGCAGGAGTTGGAGTAGACGTCTCATTTCTATATTCCTAGATTAGGGATTTATCCTCAATTACAGTTTTATTTCGGGCATATTTCCCTCAGTATTTACGTAAATTATTTCAGTTCAGATTGTATTAGATTCATTTACTATCTTATGGTTTTATTTGGTTTGGATTTTAGTCGATAGTTTATTCGACAAGACTTTAATTCAGTTTATTGGATGGGATGTTTAGACTCTATTATTATGTGATGTTTCTATTTAGTTTTCCGCATTATAAAATGATTTGGTTATTAAAAGATAAATTTTTGACACCGGCTTAATTAACTAATAGGTGGTTAGTAATTAATTTGGTTTTCGACAGTGATGCTATTTTAATTTAATAAAGTACTGATCACCCGGTATTTAATTAGGCGGGGTGTCGCACTCTCATATAGAATTCTGGATTTAATATATAAATTGATGAGTGTAAAAGAAAATTTCATCTTGTGCATGTAGAGGATCAAACTTTATATGATTATAAATTATGAATTGATGAATTGATGAGAAAACCCAGGATAAAAATAATGATTATTTTGATTTAAAGATAAGTCTTTTGATCTTATATTGTATTATTGTAAATCTAATGTATATTTATAAGAAAGAATGGTTCTTGACTCAAATTGATGAAAATGGAATATAGCTTGAAAACTAGGAATCACCCACTTTATAATTCTGAAGATAATTGTACCAATATGTATTGGATATGTTTTAGGGACTATTTTCATGTAGAAAATTGTTGGTTTATGATGGAAAACCATGTAGGGATCATATATAATGTTAGATTGGGTTTTGGATGAAGAATGATGTGTTTTTGGTGAAAGAAAATTAGGAAATTTCGTCTCAATTCGTAGCAGACCCACCTTGGCCAGAACGAGGGGCGAACCGGTTCGGACCACCTGTTCAGCCCAGGTTGGTCCTTTTACTTCCTTAGTGAATCGGTCGAGGTCCGGGTCAATTTAGAAGGCCCATAAATGAAATTTAGGACTTCTGATAAACACGCAAGATACTATACTACCTTGAGTTAGCCGAGAAAAAAATTCAGGGCATGGAAATATAAGTGTTTACGGTGAGAATTAGTGGATAAAGTCCAATAGGTAGGATTGGACTTCTGGGGGCAAAATGGGAAGGTTCGCAAACACCTAAATTAAATGTGGATAATTTCTAGTAATGTTGGAATTACTATTTAAATTGAGAAACTAATAATTAACGAGACGGTTTATTAAGTGGGAAATATGTAATTATTTATTTGTGTTGACATACCTATGTTCGTGGATGGTCCTATTGGATGCGGTTACGTGCGTTCGGGACCATAACACACATCGGTACAAGTGGGCTAGGCATTGTGTAGGTCATTATTTTAGGTACTATGTAGTAGTGCCACTTACTAGAGGTAGGTTTAAATGCTAGGAACCAGTGCCATTGTCCGGTATGGACGTGCAATGGTGTAGTGCGCAGGGATCGTCCCACTCGTGTGTGTTTTGTGATGTCCGTTTGGATAAGGGACTCTCCAGACTTACCGATGGAGTACGAACGGTACACAAATGGTAGATGTCATGAAGTGTCGTATATATATATATATATATATATATATATATATATATATATCATGTGAATTAAATGAGATTAATTACTTAGTCAAATGATGTAGATAATCAATCACAGACCCAATACTACGTAAAATGGTTATGTCATTTTGTGGGTAGTATGACTGGGGTATTCTGGGAAATGGTAACACGGGTGTAGAGAATTATATTTCAGTATGTGAATTATGTTAGATGCATTGTATGCTAAATATTAGTATAATATCCATTATTTTATTTTGGATTTAGGACAGCATGCATATAGTATAGCACCTAGGTGAGAGGAGCGTTATTTATCGTATGTGATTGCTGATGGGAGAAACATATTTTGAATCACTTGTATAGTTGCATTTTAATTTCAGTAAGTTAATTCTTGCAGTAACCAAAGGGCTTGTCCCAATGGTTACCACCAACCCTTGCTTTACAAGAGGTTGGGGGTTCAAGTCTACCCCCTCCCCCTCCCCCTCCCCAAGACTTGAACCTACAAAAAAAAGAGTTAATTCTTGCGACTCCAAGGCGTTGACCCAAATGATAAATTGCCCCCCCCCCCCCCCCCCCCCCGATTTGCCTAAACAGGAATAGCAGGACTGACTGGATATCAGGCTTGTTGTCACACTTTTGCTCCTCGAAAAATCAGTTTACTGATTTTAGTTTAGGTTGCTACTACTTCTAGTATTTCATTTTTGAATTATTGTATGGGCATACGCTCGGAGTTTATTTTAGTGAGTCGAGACAGTCATGTTTATGTTGGAATTTTATTTAACTGGATGTGGATGTTGGGACTTATTATTATTTCCTGGTTATTAATTTTAATTCATTTTTTATTTCGAATGTGGTTTAAAAATGATAAAATGTTTAATTTCGATTTGATGCTGAGAATGATATAAATTGATAAACAAGCGCCATCTTTGGCGTATTATGTCTTGCCAACCTTTACATGGAAAATGGGAGTTGTTATAGTGTCGTCGTCCAAGTTACGATTGGTCTCGAATTCGAGACATGAGAGTAGCTTCTCCATAAATGGGAGTAAGGCCAACCGACATTTGCTTCTTCCAGATCCTGCAGTTAAGTGAGAGTCCTATGCATTGGACACGACCTTTTACAAGTGTGTTTGTTGAGAAAGGTGGATTAGCTCAACCTCATAGATTTATAGTTTATACCTTCATGTTTCACTTATGTGGTATATTTCTTTCATATCTTCTTGATTATATCTTGGTTGATTATTATCCAAATTAGAACTGTGTGATAGTTCAATGTTCTTGAAATAATTATTTACTTGGACAATGTGAATATTTTACATAGCAAACTTAACTTTGCAAAGTAAAAGTGCAAACAACAAAATAAATTTTGCAATAATAAATTGCAAATCTAAGGGGGTACGATCACAAATGATACAACGAAAATAGTTGTGTTGAGAATATTTAAAAAAAATAGGTTTTTTTATGGTTTATATTGCAAATTTATGTTTGCAAGCACCGGTTACTAGAAACCCTTCAGTGACTAAAGGCGTCGTAATTCAACGACGGGTATTCCGGTATGGTGGCTCATGATTAGAGGTCAAATATTATTCTATGAATTTTTAATATAGGGATAAAATTGACGTTTTAAAGAGAATAAAATCAACTTTAAAAATAGGGATTACTTTTACAAAAAAAAATGAATTCCTTTATACATAACCTAAATTATTACGAGTCCTAAATCTGTATTATCTATAAAAATTAAAGAATCTCATACTAACCAATACTCTACCAATCCCAATTTAAAAGTCTTCTTTGAAAGTAAAGAAATTTATATATAAATAATATATTTTTTCTAAAATTTTATCGTCTCAATAATTGTGTATCATTTCACGTATGGGCACAACTATTTTACTGGCCATTTTGATATCTCACCTAGTTTTATATACTATTTTTAAAAACAGGACCCTAAACTTAGGGAGCATTCAATTTGCTCACCCAATTATATCATAAATCTCATATTTCGCAGCATTCTTTTACAAATTTCATCAAACAATCTTTGTGATGTTGCTCTTCTAGCCTCGCTATTGTCTATCTGATTTTGCAGTTGTACTTGAGAATAAATACAATTTCCTTCTTATTCATCAACTTATACAAGTCATAAAATTATATTAAAAAAATAAAGTTGATAAGAGGTATTATTGAAGCCGAAATTTACATAGATGTGTTGATATACAAGATTAGCGTTGGAAGGTTCTCCAAGGCCAATGTGAAAATGGCGCCAAGCACAAAAATCAAAATAAAGGCGAGAAATATCTTTCCAAGGTACAGTAAACTAAAAACTAGTTGTGGTTGTGAAATCCCCTCCTTGGAAAATGAATCATCAAAACGCTGCAAAAATTATGAAACACATTAGAGTTTGCAGTTAGTTTATTCAGAAGAATTCATACCTTATCTTTCATATTCTTTCCAATCAATATATATAGGCAGTCTGGTTTCCTATACCGTGAAGGCTAGTCATATGACCATAGCCCTTAACCTCGGTAGGTAGGAGGTTCAACCCCCTCACACCCCTCACCACATAATTGTCTTTAAAGGATGTCTCCCTCTCCTATTTGTTTGTCAGTTAGGGAGGAGAAATTGAAGTAAAGATGAACTTTGTGGTGACGAAACCACATCTCCACCAAATTTAATAATATATTTCAACCAGTGTTTTACATCGCGATCGCGCAAGGTATCGTGTTTTGATTTCAGTTGCGCGTCGCGTAAATCGTGCCACGCATCACGTAAAAGCAATTCAAGCATTTCAATTTTATAATTAAAAATACAAATAAATAACTTCAAAAAAACATTCCAAATTAAATACTACATCACATGAAATAGAGTTATCAGTTCATAAAGTACTACATAATTCTAGACCACACCATCACATTGTCTCAAATAAAGTAAACAAAATCCATACAACCAACACATGAAATCCTAAAAATAAACCGACAAACAAATGAGAAGTCAAAAGTAGTCCGCTTCATCAAACATCATATCACTATCATCGTCGTCAATAGTATTTATGTTGGGGAAGTGTCTACTATCTATGTTAAGTGGAAAAAAATGCAACAAAGAAAATAGCTTTTAAAATAGTTAGTTTAAAAAAGATGTTTTACAGTATTTGGTTTAAAAATGAAACAACGATCTTTTTTTGACATGGTTTACAATAGTTGGTTTTAAAAAAAAAATAAGGTTTAAAAAATGAATGGAGTGGGTTTTTTTAGTCGGGATGTATTTTTTTCAGTCGGGAGTGGGTTTTTCTTTGAGCCGGAGGTGGGTTTTTCTAAAGAGCATAAGTAGGGTTTGTTGTTTTGAGTTTTAAGTGAGGTGGGTTTGTGTTTTGATGAGTTGGTTTCCCAAGTTCTAAAAGTTAAAAAAAAAATAATGAAGAAAATATCAAAACTACGTAGTTTTGATGATTTTCTGTTAAGTAAGCTTGGAACATAAATAGCGTTCAAATTGCGCCCAATAGCGCCCAAATAGCGTGCCACGTCATCAAACGTTGCGTTTTCGCCCAAAAATGCACAATCGCACGCTTTTTAAAACACTGGCTTTAATAATGGGGAGCTAGGAAGCATGGACTCGACAGGCAATACAATAGGGCATATGAGATGACTGGTGACACTGGATACACAATTTTTCCAAAATGTAGAATACGGATAAGCTAGGATGCATAAAATAATATTATTTTAATTAAATATTCAATAAAATGAAACTAGGTACTGTTTTTAAAACTAGTATCTAAATCTAGAGTTCTAAATCAAAATTGAATGCTAGGATTCTCAACTAAAACAAAATGGAAACTATATCAATAGTACTTTTTTTTCATTATAAACTATAAGTTATATTCATTAAAAACAATCAAAGGCCCAAAAGGCTACAACATTATAATCTTGTGACCGACCCGATTACAAAGTCCAGCCCACGACTACAAACTAAAGACACGACAACTAACCCTATCAGCACTATCTCGGCAGCTAACACCAAAGGAAAAAATGAAAAAGGCACAATACATCCAACCCTACCAGCCGACATATATAAGGTTTGGAACTAAACAAACCAAACACTTTAAAAACAACTCAAACTCTCTCCAGCACCTTTCTACTCCTCTTCGAACCTTCTCGACTCGCAACAAAACATAGCCAACAAAAAACACCTCCTACAGTGCCAAAACCATTTTTGCGAAGAGATATGGATGAACCTGATGTATATTGACGACATGTGGCGTAAGGAGGCGAATCCGGAAGACATTTTTTCTTTTTAATTGTATTGTATTTTATTATTATTAGTTAAATAAATGAATTTTCCTTTGGAATATTCTAGGTTAGGGTATTTTAGTCTTTTTATGGTCTTTACTTGGTCTCCAAGTATTGTTAGGGTTATTTTGTGTTTTCTTTATTGTCCTTTTCAATCTTTTAGCTCTTAGGTTAGCTTATCTAGCAAGCCAACCTCACCCTATAAATAAGGTCTTTGGCTCCCATTTGTAGACAACTGGTACATATTTCCTTCATAAATTAATCCCTACAAAGAATCTATTAATCCCCTCAGCTAATAACTACCACTTGCATTCCAACCCCGTCAGCCAATGTCTTAAAAGGACTTGCAAGCTACACAAACAGTTTTCTGGAAAGATTACTCCGACCAAGATCAACCCTGCTGCCCATATTCAAAAGAAAACCAATGAATGAAAAGCCAAAATGGCCACCGCCACATATTCCTCAAACTCATGTGATGTGTAGTAGGTAGCGAAAGCATATTAATTACAATCAACAACGACAACAACAACAACAACAACAACAACAACAACAACAAAGGTGACTCTCACTCTAATTCTTCTGATGGAAATTGGTCCCTTTTTTAGGGATTGTTTGTCATTTTTTAATTTGGTTTCTCTTTTCCTTTTCTTTTGCTTTATTATTTAGAGGTAAGGAGTAGTAATGGCATTTTTGTAATTAGGTCCTTAGCTTAGAGCCTAAGCTACTCCTCCCCTTTAAATACCCTCATGTAAGCCTCATTTGAGGTATACTTGATTTTGAATATAAGTGACTCTTAGTTTCTCTCTAAAGTTGGTGTTTGTTTTATATTTTTTGGCCATTGACGTATAGTTTACGTCAAATTGATATCAGAGCAGGTGTCGCTCTAACAATGGTGTAGTGGTGTATCGGTATTATTTTATCAAATCGTACGCTACTGTCAATGGCTCCCAAAAAATCCAAACGACGACTTGAGGAGATCCAAAAGTTGGGAGACAAGATTGATCAACAAACACTAGAATTCAACAAGAAGTTTGATCTTCTCTTCCAACTCATCTCTTCCAAGATTCAAACTCCCACAACCACCCAAAATCCTAGCCTACCATTCAAAACCCTAACCCTAGCCCCTACCCTACCCCCAGCAGCTACCACCCCTGTTTCGCCCCCTTTTCCCCACCCTGCTGCCCAGAACACCCCCCACCTCTTTCGTCCTCCTCCCCACCCCTCCGAACCAGAAAAAAAAAAACCACTTCCCAAAAAACTCTAGCCGACCTCCCTGGCAGCTCCCCTACTGCTGCCACCCTAAACCCTAGTCCATCCGAGCCAAAAACCAAACCCCCCACCGGCCGAAGCCCACCCCACATGGCCATTCATCCCCCTGCACCCCCAAACTGCCCTGAAACCCTAGGGATCTACCCTATTTCTGCTCAAAACCCACTTGGGTTGTCCCATTTCAACCCATACCCATCTAGATGCCCCCAAAACATTGGTTTTTGACCCTGAAGGAAGCTTTTAGGGCTGGTTTGGGTGAGAAAGGTGAAGAAGAGAAGGAAGAAGGAAATTTGTGGGATGCATTATTCAACTTTCAAATCTGGTTCCCACAAGTTTGACACATTTTTTTGAAATTTCCTTACGAGTCCCCAATTTATTTATTTTATAGAGCTCGAGGACGAGCTTGGTTTTAAGAGGGGGAGAGTGATGGAAATGGGTCCCTTTTGAGGGATTATTTGTCATTTTTATTTTTATTTTGTATTTTTTTTTGTTATTGTATTTTCTTTCTTTTGCTTTATTATTTAGAGGTAAAAAGTAGAATGACATTTTTGTAATTAGGGTCTTAGCTTCGAGCCTAAGCTACTCTTCCCCTTTAAATACCCACATGCAAGCCTCATTTGAGGTAGAGTTGATTTTGAATATAAAAGACTCTTAGTTTCTCTCTCTAAAGTTGGTGCTTGTTTCATATTTTTTTGCCATTGACGTGTAGTTTACATCATCTTCATTTTTAGAAATGGGCTGAGGTTAGTTTGCTAGCCAAGCTAACCCTAAAAGCTAAAAGACTAAAAAGAACAAAATAAACAAAAGACAAAAACAATCCCTAACTATACTAGACCAAGTAAAGACCCTAACATTACAAAAATACTAAAATACCATAACCAAGAATATTCCAAAGGAATATTCATTTAAAAATTGAAATTGTCTTCCGGATTCACCTCCTTGCGCCACGAGACATCAATATACATCACTCCTCCTTCAAAAAAACTATTCCTCGAGCGTGAGGGAAAAATTACCAACGTCCAGGTCATACAAACAAATATTTTGAAAATATTTAGTTAAGATTTATTGGGGTGAAATAATTTTTCTTAAAATTTTGGGGCCCAAACAGAATATTTTTTAACATTTTAAAAATTGGGGGTTGCCCAAATTTTTCCATACCAATAAAGTCAATTTTTGGACCATTAACCTCCAACCTAAGTGGTTTGTCTCTTAAAATTGGGCTAAGACAAGACAAAAACCACTTGGGCAATTCAAACTCCCCAAAAGCTTTATAAGCCCATCTTGCATTTAAAATCCCATCTCCACACAAGAAACCCTAATAGCCTCTTCTTCACAAAATGTAGTTACTTACTTCTCTTTCCAAACCCTAGCAGCCACTCTTCTCAACCCCTCTACCTTAGACTCCAATAGAGACACCGTAACATTACTAACCAGAGATTTCCACTGAATGGACGAGTCGACGGCCGGAGATGAGGGCTGTGAGTGGTTGGTTCTAGCCAAAATGAGAGATTAGGGCTGGAAGTGGTCGGATCTGACATGCGGAGGGTTGTTCGGAGTGGAAACGCAATCGATATAACTTGTAATCGTCGGATAACATTTTTCGAAGGCTGGGGTTTGGGTTTTTGTCTCGGATCTAGTTAAGTAGCATTCCGAGGTCGGAGTTTGGACTTCTTCAAGTCGGGTCTGCATTTGGGAAGTTGAGGTGAGGCCAGCCTAGCCAGAACGAGCGTCAGTCGGCACAGGACGAGAGGATCATATGGTCGGGGGCTCTTTGTATTGATAGGAGGTTTTGGCCGAAAAATGAACCGATATAGACTATAAGATGGCTGAAATGAACAAATGAATGAGAAGCCAAAATAGCCACATATTCCTCAAACTCATGTGATGTGTAGTGGGTGGTGGATAGGGGAATCATATTAATTACACTACATAACAACAACAACAACAACTTTATTTCTAGAAGTCAAGTTGTAAATACAAAGGGCCAAAGGCCTTATTTATAGGGTGAGGTTAGATTGCTAGCCAAGCTAACCCTAAAAGGTAAGAGACTAAAAAAGATAACAATAACCCCTAAGTATACTTGGAGACCAACTAAAGACCCTAACATTACAAAAATACTAATAAAATAAAATAGAATTATTAAAAATTAAAATTGTCTTCCGGAGTCATCTCCTTGCGCCACGCATCATCAATATACATCAAATGTGCATTTAAGATTTGTTACACGGCCCTCCCTTTCCTCAGACATTTCCATTTTTGTTTTACATGTCACACCTACTTCTCTTATTTAAAATATCACTATTTTCTCTCTTGTTTTATTTAATATATGCTACCCACACGGCATGAGTAATGAGAGTACTATGCGCAAAATTTGAAAGGGGGAGGCTAGTGTAATATATAAGAAGAGTGAAATGTGTGTAACATCGAAACAAAAGGGGAGGAATCTGTAAATATACTAACAAGATGGGAGGTCCATGCAATTCACCCTTCAGGTTTCTACAAAAAAAATGTACGCAAATGATGCTATTGAACATTGTTACTAATGGAAATGGGCCCCTTTTAGGGTTTTATTGCATTTTATTCTCTTTTTTGTTATTTACGTTTATTTTTTTATGTCATTGTATTTTTTATTTTAGTATTTAGAGGTAAGGAGTAGTAAAGGCAATTAAGGGCATTTTTGTAATTAAAACAATAGTTTAGAGCCCAAACTACTACTCCCCTTTAAATACTCCTGTGTAAGCCTCATTTGAGGAAGGCTTGAATTTTGAAATAAAAGAGTATTTCTCTCTCTAAAATGTATGTTTAGATATCTGTAGGAGCCTTTTGACGTGTAGCTTACGTCAATTACAAGATGAAAATCTATACAACTAAGAAATAACTATTCAGTGACTCCTAAATTGAATTCTCAAATAATTCCCCACTTTGCAAAATTTGTTGCAATAACGCATGTTGTTTGAGTTTGATGAAGAAAATAAAAGAAAATAGAAGCAGGCGTACAAAATAAAGAGGGAGATGGGTTTGAGGATCCCTCTGCCCCCAATATATTTATATACTTATTTTACATCATTAGGTTTACATGTATAAGGAAAAAGTACAAAGATACCCCTCACTCCTCAGCATAAACATCTAACGCCCCCTCTCAAGCTAGGGTGTAAAGATCAAACATACGCATCATTGAGACTAGACGTTGAAAGCTAAAATGACCTAAAAGTCCTACTTTAACAAGTCCAATCATTCCCTCGTTCAAAGCCTCAACCCATAAATCCTAAAACACATGGAAGCGACACGTTTGTTATTTATGGACAATATTCATGGCCCATCAAACATTCTTTTATCTAGTTTGGTGAAGCCTTAACTTCTTATCTCCCTTCTCTAGTCATTAGTCTCCACCCTGTGTATTTGATTGAATCTTCGCTAACTTTTTGTAACCACTAAACCCAATATTACCATGGTATATATCCAGCTCGCAAATTTCTTTTGTTCTTCAACCCAACATTAGCTTTAGTTTCAAAGCTTGTAGGAATGTGTCCTCCAATGCTTGTCCAACATCACACTGTATGAATTAATACAGTGTTTTTTAAACTAGTTAATTTGTTTTCATAGTATATCTAAGTTATTTTAAAATTACAACTAGGCTTATTTCCTGATCATCAACTTTTGGTGCAAAGCAAAACCGTACAACTCTATTGGATGCAGAAATATGCAAATTTGGAAAAATTGCTTATATTTTTCTTATGTCCCAAACAAATAGGTTGTATAGAAACACAAGTTACCAATGCAATGAATTGTTTTATGCTTGTAGATATTCAAATCAAACTATCTAAAAACCTAATTAACTGGGTATACATTTCAGATTATTAGACAGGGTTAAATAGCAAGGGTACAGACTAAAATATTTAACAAATAAGAAGATTCAACCTAGTGAATCAAGTGTTTCTCAAGTCTAATTCCTAACCAATTAGACACCTTCAAGTTTAAAGAGTGTATCACACTGCTAGCTTCCAAATCTATTTTTTTGTCCATAAAGGGATAATCGCGGTGTGACTTATTATATCCACCAAAATTTCGACTAGTTTAATGGGGACATTGCCCCCCCACCCCCTGGGATTTGGGCTCCCTTTTTTTAATTTTATTATTATCTATTGGATTATCTCTAAGCACTAGTAATTATTTTAAACTCTTAGGTAGGGTTTATGTTTATCCAGGATTATGTATTAGTTATTGTTAGATTTAGAACTCTAGTTAGATGTTACTGTAAATAAGACCCTTGGCCAATAATTATAACGCATAAGGGGTTTGTAACAACTATACCTAAGTCACAAGAGAAAAGCAAGGTATGACCTTTATAAGCTATGTAACTTTGTCTTGTTAGGTCACGAGCTCTGTAATTTCAGGCCATAGACTTGATGCGAGTTTAGGACATTAGATTTCATGGGAGACTTCCATCCGAGACCTCAAAAGAGGCTGCGGACTTATCATTCCAAAAAACACATGACGGCGACAGGGATCGATGCCATGAACCAATTAAGGGAGCAAGATTTGGGCCTTTTAGGAAGGTACAAGCCTAAGACATTTTGGATCATATTTTGGAAAACCTAGGCTCCACCGTAATATTATAAATAGAGGTCTTTGGCATACATTTTAAGGCCACTAGCATTTGAGAGAGAGTGTAAGAGAGAAAAAGAAGGTTGTCGATTTGAGGTCGCAGCCAAGATTGACTAGAGGCAGTCCATGAGGTAAGGTATCCCTCCTCGTATTCCTTTCCTTCATCTAAACCTAAATTTCATAGATTTATTAAAATGAAATGAGCCCTAGATATGCTGGTGATATATGTTCTAACTTGGGAGAGATTAAACCTGATTTATTTTACTGTTTATCCTCTTGAAATTGTTAGCCTGTGGCTGGGTTGAGGTCATTTAGAATCTTATGGTATTCTTCATGTTCATGAAGTTCTGGGCTAGGGCTTAGGGTTTTGATCTATAAAATCTAAAAATATGACTTGTTTGGGGTAATGGTAGGACGATAAGAAGTTTTAATTCCTTTGTGGTCATGGATTTTAGGCATATTTGACTTATATCCCATCTTCCTTTCTATATCCCCTTAAAATCTTAAGGTGTGATACGAAAGGCTTATCGTGAAAGTGGATACGAGAGATGACTAGCGTATGTGGTATGACAAGGCAAAGATACTAAAATAAGGTTGTAGTGAGTGAAAATTCTACCAACATCCTAAGAGGCTGCGGAGAATAAATTGTGGTTTTTTGTCTAAAGTTGAAAATCTTTGGAAAAGATCGGGCCCCTTTTGTGGACCTACTTTCTGAGTCGGTAGATGAGCCGAGGTTTCGTTTGATAGTTTTGAGGTGGGGATTTACTCTCTTTTATATTTGAGACTAATTTCCTAATTTATTGCACTTATTGTTATATTGATTATTACCATCATGTTATTCATTTCGAATAATCGTCGAGCTTAGTGAATATTTGTGATACTAATACTTGGGTAGATATCGGACGTGAAGTGTAGTTCAATCACTTGTTGAGCCGTTTTAGTGCTCATTCCTTTGTATTTGGAGATATTTTTACGATGAGATTTTCATGTTCATATACTCAATGAATGGTTATGATGAGCCAGTTGTATCTTTTTAGGAATTTGATATATTGATGGTGGTGTATTTAACTATTGCAAATTTAATTTGTGAGTTGAGACAGTACATGATGTCACAGCTTGAGTAGAGCAGGGCAAGGTGTGGGTGGGTTATACAAAACTCGGTGTATTATTTTGCTATATAGGATGGTTTCTAAAAAGCTCTTCAAAGCCATGAACTTTTTCCCACAGCTCACGGAACCTATATTATTCAGAATATAAAAGACTTTCTTGAACTAATTGTAGATGCAAGGATAAAGTAACCATAATCATTTCCTTTCACAACCAATTGTCTCATAGTTCATTATGTATGAATTCCAGCAAACTACGGCCTTATACTCATTAAGCCTTTGATGATATTAACTAGCTAGATTTAACCAGGTGCAAGAGAGGATTAGATATACGTACTGGGGCATGAGAGTCTTGTTTTGTTGCGTGTGTAAGACCTACTTGAAGAGCATAAAATATATCAGCAGTGGTAACTAATGGACTGTAATGAAATAGTAGTAACTAATAAGGAAAGAAAATTGAACCTTTTAGTTGAGTAACAGTCTGCAATTTCCAGGCGTGACCGTAATGAACCAAAAGTGAATTAGGGCCGAAGGTGATAGGTTCCTCCCCTTGTTTAACTGCTTCAATATGCAAGGCGAGTGGACCCTCACCACCAAGCTTCGTGTTAATCAAATTAACAGCAAATCCAGCCTCAGTGCCGGCTGCAAATCGTCTTGTCTTTCCTGAACTCTTGCAAATTACCTCTACAAACTGTTCCACCAATTACCAATTAAAGATTTCACAAATAAAGCGAATCCATAATTTAAAAAACATGACCTACAGGCAGAGTTGGGTGACGATGGTTCGAGTCTGAGTCTGAAAGTGAATGTTTGACTTTTGAACCTTCTTCGTCTTCCACCATCTCTCTCTCGATATATATTTTGTTTTTCTCCTTTTTACGACTCGCAGAGGTCACCACTTATATACGGCTATACACTTTACCCTACAACGCAAAACCTGTATATAAAAAGGGTGTTTTTACATATTCATTGTATATGAAGAGGATTAAGTCTTTGAAAAACAATTTCCTAACTTTATCCTTTTAAAATCAATAATTCAGTTTTTTTAGGAAAGTTAATTCAATTTTTTTAATCTTTAAATTATCATAACTTTTAATTTATAAATCTATTTTTTACAAAATTATTATTTATAAAATCTCCTCACCGAGATCTATTAAACAAGATTCATGAAACACATAATATTTCAAAGAAAAAAATTTCATAGGCCATAACATTTAGTGTGTACCAAAAAATAAAACAGTTTTATATCCAAGACATTTTCACATTTAGTAACATTTACTGTGATAATATTATACAGACAATAAAATTTACTGTGTTCACCGAAAAATGAAATCCATAAGTTTATCATAAATTTATTGAACAAGATTCATTAGGCCCATAAAATTTCAAAAAAAATTACACAAACAGTAATATTTATTGTGTGCACCTTTAAAAATAGAACTTAATTACTGGTTGGCTAGTCCATAGGACTTAATTAAGAAAAAACTCCCAAAATATGAGTTATATATAATAATATTTATTAACTGGGTTGTCATATTAGTTGTTAGGATTAAACAGTAATACAAACAAATTGTTCAAGTAAATAGGTCAATTAATGTATAATCCCCAACATAAATAAAAAGATGCTTATTTTTAGTTTAACTCATCTAGTCCCTCAAACACCATTTATCCAATATTCCCTTAGTTTTAAAGGTCCGCACTAGCGGCACCCCACCCCAACCCTACCCACCCCCATTGTCAGAGCTCCGGTAGGCACACCCATTCAACCAATATTCTCTTATTTTTAAATGTCCGCGCTAGCGACACCCCATCTCTACACCCACCCACCCCACTGTCGAAGCTCCGGTACGCTCAAATATCCATTTACCCAATATTCTATTATTTTTAAAGGTCCGCGCTAGCGGCACCTAATCTCCATCCAGCCCATTGTCGGAACTCCAACGACCCCCATCAGAGCTCCAACATGGAGTGGGTAGGTGTGGGTGGGGTGCCGCTAGCACAGATTTTTAAAAATAATAGAATGTTGGATAAATAAGCATTTGGGCCCACCGGAGCTCCAGCAGTGGGGTGCGATGGATAAATTGGTGTTTGATGGATTAAATGGGTTAAACTAACAATATGTGTCTTTTTACAAAAATATATATATTTATGTTGGGATTGTACATTAATTGACCCATTTATTTAAACAATTTATTTGTGTTAGTGTTTAATCCTAACAACTAATATGATAACTCCTTAATACGTATTATTATATGTAAGTCTTATTTTTAGAGTTTTTTCTTAATCAAGTTCTATTGACTAGTTAACTATTAATTACGTTCTATTTTAAAGGTGCACACAATAAATATTATTGTCTGTGTAATTTTTTTCTTTGAAATATTATGAGCTTCACGGATCTTATTTGTTAAATTTATGGATTTTATTTTTCGGTGAATACAGTAAATTTTACTGTTTGTATAATATTAACACAGTAAATTTTGGACCGTCGATCCTCTAGAAAATTGGACCGAGATCGGATTAATAATATCGGTTAACCGACCCTATTCAGTTCGGTTTTTATAGGGTCAGTCCCATTTAGTTTGTCGGTCCTAACATTCATGAATTAAACCTAACCTAACAGCAGCAACCAAAGTGTAATCAAGCAGCAAAACAGTAAACCCAAAACATAGTCTGTCAAAATATAGCAATTAAACACCCATACGGTTTGCTAATGAATTCTGCTAATCAAACCCATATGAATTTTGTTAATCAAACGCGCAATCCTATTGGCAGCAACATATAGCAATCAAACACCATGTAATCAACAAGCAACATATACCCATTTTTTATGCCTAGAGATGAAAAATAAACATCAAACAAGAATCGCACACCTGATCTGTGAAAGAGGGACATCCGGCGATATACAATGGAGGATAGGTGGGCGACGGCCCAACAGCCCACGACGGACGATGGGCTACGGGGCGATCAGGGGCGACGGAGGTGTGGTTAACAGCTTCTCCTTGAGAGAGAGAGCCGAGAGATTTTGGGGGGTTGGGGGCGGCTGAGAAGTTTTGAACAGGGTTTAGACTTTAGTTACATTATTTTTCAATTGACAATCTTATCCTTTGTCTACTATATATTTACTTTATCTTACATATACACTATATATTTATATAAAAATATATTATTACACTAATAGTCGGTCTGGGTCGATCTAGACCGGTTGTTTAAGTCGATAAATCGTGGATCGGACCGACTGGGTCGGTCCAAAAAAAATTACTCCCCGAACCGATTAAGAAAAAGACCGAAAAAAGAGTCGATTCGGTTCGGTACAATCGATTTTTTGAATACCCCCAATTGTATGTGAAAATGTTTTAGATATAAAAATGTTTTATTTTTCGGCGCATAGAGAAAATGTTATTGTTTGTGTAATTTTTTCTTTAAAATATTACGGACTTCATGGATCTTATTTAATATATCTCGATAATGAGATTTCAAAAATAGTAATTTTTGCGAAAAATGAATTTGTAAATCAAAAGTTATGATCATTTGAAGATTAAAAATAGGAAGAAAAAAAAGTTCAACTACTTGTGTAATTTTCCTCAAAAAGTTATGGATTGTTGGTTTTAAAAGGGTAAAATTATGAAGAAAAAAAATCTCAAAAAATTAGGAATATGATATATTTGATGATTGAAAACTCATTGGGACTTATTTAGAGAAATCCTTTTCATACTCAACTCAACTCAACAAAGCCTTTTCCCAATTATTTGGGGTCGGCTACATGAATCCTATTTTTCCATTCCATTCTGTCCAGTGCAATATCTTCGGTTACACCACATGATATCATGTCCTTTTTTATAATATCCCACCAAGTTAATTTAGGCCTACCTCTACCCCTTGGGTTACCATCAATACTAACTAAATCACTCTTCCTTACAGGAGCATCCATTGGTCTACGCTTGACGTGTCCAAACCATCGAAGTCGATTTTCTCTCAATTTATCTTCTATAGGAGCTACTTTCACCGTTTTACGAATTTGTTCATTTTTAATTTTATCCTTTCGAGTTTTACCAAATCCTCTTCATATAGAACCTATATTAAAAAAAATAACAAAGCAGAATTATTTGATGGAAATTCCTTTTACATTTTTTATTACATTTACTTTTAATATTTTTAGACATATACTCTTACTTCTCTTTTTCTTAAACTTTAGGACAAAATTATCAAATAAATAGACAAGTATTATTAAATGTGTATTAAGTGGGTGTTCACTTGTATTCGAGTTCATTTGTATTCTATGGTTATTAAGGGGTCTATTCGATTACCTTATTTTGTATTATAAATATGAGTTATACACCTTTAGTATTAATATATCAACAAAATGAAAAAAATCTCTCCCTTCTAAATTCTCTCTATATCCTCTTTATTTTACAACAGGTTATGAGCACGACTAGTTTTACAAATCAACCGTGTCATAATTTCACAATTCTATCTTCAAGCGTTTTTGAAAGTCTACGTGCATGTGTTAATTTTATTTTGTTTACCCTTCAAGCTTCTTTCTTAAGCCTACTAGTATCTGTTAATTTTATATTATCTACAAATGTTTAGGCCTGCGTTCCTATTATACTTACTTTTTAGACCGTCATTAAAGGACAATTGATTCATCAAATATACTTGATATTCACTCTTATTATTATATGATATAAGTATATATAACCCACTTATACATCATTCATGGACTCCCTCCAACACTGTACTTACTTTTCCCTTTGACACTTATTCTTATCCATTAAAGTGTGAATTCAAAAATTGGTGATCCATTATATAATTGATTTCATTTGGATATTTATAATCCAACTCTTATATATTAGTTATTTTAAGTTTAGTCTTGTCCTTTTAGTTATTCATAAAATTTTACATATTCAAATTTAAGTATTTAATTGTGAAATTATCATTTAAAATATGGAACCAAAAGTTTCCTATTTTTTATTAGGATCCGAAGTTCCTAATTATCAATTAAATTTGGGACCTAAAGTTCCAATATTATTTGAAATTTAGGGCCTAATCCCATATTCTTATTTTAATTTGGACTCGAAGTTCCCAAGTCATTTAAAATAGGAACTAAAAGTTCGTAGTTAGTATTTAAATTTTAGACTCAAAGTTCTAATAAAACATAATTTAAATTAAAACGTGAAGTTTTGATTATTTATATAGTAAGAGTAAGGACATTAAATGCCCCATAATAATTATTTATAGTTTGGACGTGAAGTTTCAAATAATTTTACCCCTTATCAAACTTGAAGTTTGAATATAATTCGGCGGTGCATTTAAAGTTCCTAAATATTTAATGTTGTGATATAAAGTTGTCCTTATTATTTATAACTAGTATGGACCCCGTGCGATACGCAAGCATTTGTAAAAAAATACTTAAAATTTATTTTAAATAGTTTTAATAATATAAATAAATAATAATGTATAGCATTTGTAAATATGTTGCGCTTAATATTTTATGGGGAATGTTGAATTAGTTGGTACCTAGTTACTTAAACAACATTGACAACAAATTATTATTTATAATCTTAGATATAAAGATAAACTATTGTTTATATTATATAACACTCGTGAATATTATAACCGCTTATAAATATGGGACTTAGACAAAGAATACATATAAAAATTTCAGAAGAATTTTCTTTTCCTGAAGTAAAGATAAGGAGTACGCACTCAAATGCACTAAGATATTCATTGTATAACAGGCAATCCAAATGGATATAAGTACAACCGTCTCAGTAAATATTTATCTAAAGAATGGTATGAAAACAATCATATATGCAAATGTTCCCATTATAAAATATCATTAAATAGATGTGCTCTTGAAGAGCTCAATTGAAATGCAAAATATCAAAATAAAGAATTTAAAAATGAATGACCCTTTGGTAATTAGTTATTGTCTTGGCCTCAAGATCGAGAATAATTTTGGTTAAACACTAATCCATTAATCAAATGGATTGAAAAGTCATGTAAATCTTTAGAATATGCCAACCCCGCCATTTTGTACACCTATAGTCTTCGACCTTTGAATATTAAAATATCCATATCATCTTAAAGAGGATGACATATATAAATTTGGTTCAGAAGTACAATATTTGCATGTTATTATTGCATTGTTAAATTTGGTTAAGAAATATCATACTTGTACACTATTATTATTATTATATTTATATAGATAACACAATGCATAATACTGAACAAAATATTTGCAGTCAATTTATTGTCAAGAAATAATTATCATTGAATTGTAAAGAATAAGACTAATATCAATCATATTATGTGATATGTTCGTTGAATTATTGACGTGATACTTTTAAATATAACGATCCATGTCTAGTTAGTTATATAAATGCAAGTTATCTCTGAGATCCTCACAAGAAAAATCAAAGCACTTATGACTTGCCTCAAACAACATATGTTCCTATGACTACTTATGAAGGCAATGGTGCTTGTATAGCCCAAACACAAAGACACTTCACCGGGAGAGATGTGACCAACACATTTCAATTATTTTACATACATGAACTCCATAAGATTTATGCAATTGAAGCCATATAAATCCGATAAAGTGACATGTTCACCCCTCTTCACCAAAGTCCTATTGAAGTCGAGCTTTTGAAGAAAAATGATATTGAAGTAACAACCTATCAAATCTATTCACCAAGTCAGAAGCATTTTAGAAGATTGTGTATGAGATAAAAATTCATCGACTCAATCATCAGAGAAATCACATAATCAGGGGGAGTATCCAATGAGGGGGAGAATCTAAGAACATGATATTTTGGACATATACGCATTGTACTCTTTTTCCTTTAATTAGATTTTTTCCCATTGGGTTTTTTAGTTAAAGGTTTTAACGAGGAAACACTAGGCGCGTCCAACATTAATTCAATGATCATACAAATTGTACTATTTTTCCTTCACTTTTGTATTTTCCCACTAGATATTTTCTTACTAAGGTTTCAATAAGGCAAGAATCATTGAATTGTGGTGTCGACACCACATTATAGGACCCCCTAAGCATCTCCTTAGGTCCCTAGCACTTCTTCCATCATCATAAAACCTAAGTCATACTATGAGTATTAACCTAGAGGCCATAGATCTCTCCCGAGCCTCGTTTGACTGACGATTAACTCTCTCGCCTGAGCGACATCTAATTGGATCTTTAAATGGATCTTAATCCCATTTCCAACGGTCATCCCTGTGCACGAATCAGCCTTACGATTGGGAGGAACGGGCCATTTTCCCCCGAAAACTGATCCAAAGGCCACCAGGCGCTCCCGAGCTCTGTTTGAGTACTCTTAAGATTTGGTGAGAATGAATGAATCCTCTAAGAGCTCTGAATACCCTTTCCAACGGTCCACCCGGTGCACAAATCAACCTTACGGTACGGACGACCAGTCCGTTTTACTCAAAATAGTCATCGGGTGCTTTCGAGCCCTATTTGATCAAGGTCAACTCTCTGAATTGACCAAAGATCTTTGGAACGTCCAAGTGCCCTGCATAACCTTTCTAATAGTCCTCCCCGTGCACTAATTGGCCTTACGATTCGGATGAACGATCTATTCCCCTCTTGTTCAAAAGATTGACAGGCGCTTTCGAGCCTCGTTTGATCACAGTCAATTCCCTGACCCAGGATCGGCCCATGGATTATTAAAGGGATCTGAATACTCTTTCCCAGGATTCGTCCCGTGTGCGATTCGAACATACAGATTGCGTTTTACAACCTTTTTTTGAAAAATCTATAGGAGACTGCCGAATGGCAAACCCATTTTCCTGTCTATCGGTTGTGTGTCTAGGGTTGGCAGCCGATAGGCATGTCAAGGAAAATGTCTATTGGCACCCCTTGACCCTATATATGGAGAGCATGATCTCACTTCGAAAGGCACCTCAGAAACATCCTTCTCAGTGATCTCCGCAAGATTCTCTTGAAGTCGGCGTGGTTTCCCTATTGAAACCTCTCTCCTACATTCCATTTCCATCCTTTCCTTACCCAATTTGGGAAATTCCCTTCCATATCCTCCTACCACCTTCATCCACTTGCATGAGCAACTCTTCAACATTCAAGATCAATTTCAAAGCTTCAAAAGAAGGTCCAAATATTTCACTATCTCTTTAAACTCCCTTATTTTCGCACTAGTTACTTAATTCTTCTATTAGCATTTCATTTGCATCAGATCATACATATTAATATCCAACTTTTTATTAGTAGTATTGCGCACACTATATTTTCTAAAAAAAATGAGGGTTTGCTTGTAAATTTCAAAAGGGGATTTCTCACTCCATTTTCTCACACTAAAACATCCTTTTTTCACACACACACACATATATAAAAAGTCCCCGGTTGGATTTATGGGATAAACCCAACCCCGTGTTATATGCGAACTACGTGGACTTTGATGCCTTTTAGGCTACGTAGGCGTCTCAGGTAAAATCAAAGATAAGAGTCCTCCCCTCCTATTTTTACTCATATATTATTTTTATATATTATACTTGTGATTCATGCTTGCGTTTTGTCTAACCTATACCATTGTTCTTCCATAGCGATCGGTGATCGGATAAGTGCACACATTATATTTTTTATTACTATTTTGTGAACACTCTTATGGATGACCTCACTTCCGCCTTTGTCCATGATACGAGTCGAGTAATTCCACTCTCCATCTATATATACACGCACACACTTCACGGAGTTATTAAGGAGAAGAATAACACATGCCCATAAGAGACCGAAAGGACGATATGGGTGCCTAACACATTTCCATTCAGTAACTTAGTCCTTTAACCCTTAAACTAATTGGTTTCGCAAGCATCAGTATGTCTTTGATACCGTTCTCTTAAGGAGGCAACATTTTTTTGCCTATTTTGTGCAAAATAGGCTGGCGATTCTATCTCTACACATCACCCCACATCGACGATGGCCGAAGCACCCTTAGGAAGGGTGCGAACCCCTCGAGCGAGCGCGCTCTGACCCAGGAGATGGGATGGCCATAGTGGTGACTCTGTTGGGGAAGTGTTTTATAAGAGGACTAGACTCTATTTTTACATGGGTGTTATTATTGTCTATATGTGTGCATCTGCACGATGTTCCCTTTTTCCTCTATTACTTCTTATACATATCTACCTCATGTTTATATCACTTCTCACCCATTTTCACTTCACACACTTATAAATATCCTCCGTGTACACCTCACACTACTTGTTTGTCTTTTTCTATTCCATTTTAGAAGATTGTATAGAACTTGTCTGCAGAGAGCGGGCCTATCATTGTTCAAACCTCTTTAATCTATATTAATACTGTGAAAAGTGAATTAATATTGTGTAAAATTCAATTATATGTGTTTCTCGCCCAAGGAAGGAGTGCCAGACGATTTCGATTTCAGCTTAGAATTATTCGTGATTGGAGGATAATAATCTCAGTATAATGGATTAACATTCAGTCTCATTGCGATTTGAAATTGATTGGAGAAATCAGGGATTTAGGCCTAAGGTAGATAAATACTGATCATTTTAATTTCACTTTCTCTCTCTCAATTGCAATATCAACATGCAATTGTTACAAAGACAAATATCCCATCAGTTTTTCCTAGAAAATGGTTAATCTTTGAATTTAAAATTTCAGTACCATTTGATCTCAATGCGATCTGAAATTGATCGAAGAAATTAGGGATTTAGGTCTAAGGTATATAAATACTCATCATTTTATTATTAAATTCTCTCTGTAAATTGTAATGTCGGCATGCGGTTATAAAGACAAGTGTCCAATCAATTTTTCCTCAAACATGGTTAATTTTTTATTTTAAATTTTCAGTACCATTACTTACTACTTACTAATAGTATATAGTAAGACAACTACAAATTGATGTAAACGCAACCTAAATTTACACACACAAATAAAAATAATCAAAGATATATCTAAACTAATTCTCATATATTCATAATAATTGTATAGAATAAAATGAGGGAGTATAAAAGGTCTTTATAGGCCCCCCAATACTTGGTGGGCAAATAAAGTATGATATATTATGTCATGTCGTAGGTCTAGTGACCTAAGCCAAGACATCACTATCCTAACTAACATTTTCTATAATATTCTAATGGAATACTCATTTATTATAATAATAAAAATACAGTAAAAGAAACAATAATTAAAAATAAAAATACCGTCATCCGTGGCTCGATTCCACACGTGCACTACGTACCGGCACACATCATTTCTAACTCATAGCACATGCGTTTTGAAATGCCTTGGAGATAAAATATTAGGCGAAAATTAGTATCATTCCATTAAGACCACTGTTTTAAAACAACTCATTAACAGAGCATGATTGAGCACAACATTAAATCGAATAGCATCAAACCTTTAAATAATAATAAAATTATAAAAAGAAACTGTCATTAAAAATATAAATATCTGTCATCCATGGATCGATTCCATGCGTGCGCCACGTACCTGCACACATCATTTCTAACTCACTGCACAAGGGTTTTGAAATTAGGCTAACCCAAATTCTGCCAACTCTGATATAAAAACAAGATCTAATTGGGTTTATGTGCATTTTGAGTCAGCCTAATTTCTTGGAAAAGGCCAATCTGTTAGGTTTAGTGCATTTTTTAGTAGGCCCACATATTCAAAGTCAAATTTCTTGCAATTTCAGTTGGTATAAATTCATACCATTTTAGTGAGAAAAAGAAAATCATGAATTTTTTACATCAAACTTCTGTTGATAAAACTCCGCCTGTGTCGTGCTTAACTTCCTATTTTTTTTACACTGCCGGTCCCAAGCCTGAAAAAAGGAGGAGGGTTGCGTTAGGTAGCTGACAGCCAGCGTAAAACTTTGTCAGATCCTTATGAACATGAATCCTATGAATATACGTGCTAATGCTAGGGCATTCCCCTTAAGTGATGTGTTGCGCCTGCCACCGAGTGTCGCGAAAAATAGGCAAGGGGCGTCGCATCGGCGCCCGGATGCAATGATAAATACGCAAGGGTTCCTGCAACAAGCTGAATGCGTGCGGGTAAAGAAGCTAATCCAGGATACTAGACTTAGGTTAGCGACTTGGAACATAGGGACTATGACAGGAAAAGGGATGGAGTTAGTAGATACCATGATAAGAAGAAAAGTTAACATAGCTTGTTTACAAGAAACTAAATGGGTCGGTGAGAAAGCTAAGGAAATAGAAAATACAGGATTTAAATTACATTATACAGGAAAACATAGAAATAAGAACGGAGTTGGAATAATAGTAGATAAAAACTTTAAGGACGATATCGTAACCGTTATTAGGAAAGGTGATAGACTTATACTTATAAAATTGGTATTAGGTGAAAACATAATTAATATTGTTAGTGCTTATGCACCTCAAGTAGGATTAGATGAGCACACTAAAGTACAATTTTGGGAACAAATGGATGAACTAATTCAAGAAATACCCCTAGGTGAGAAAATCTATATAAGTGGAGATTTTAATGGCCATGTAGGAGAAGATCATGTAGGATATGAGATAGTGCATGGAGGACATGTTTTTGGAGATAGGAACGACGGGGGAGAGTCTATCTTAGATTTTGCGATGGCTTATGATTTTGTACTAGTAAATACATGTTTTAAAAAGAGGCTTGAACACTTAATAACTTATAAAAGTGGAACACATAAGAGCCAAATAGATTTTTTCATTACTAGGAAAGGAGACCGATTAACGTGTAAAGATTATAAGGTTATTTCGGGAGAGAGCTTAACCTCACAACATAGGATAATGGTGTTGGATATAAATATTAAAAATCAATCACGAGTGCGAAAAGTGAAGATTAATCCACGAACTAGGTGGTGGAATTTAAAAGGAGAGAAATTAGAACTAATTAATGATAAAGTATTAAATGAAGAAACATGGAATAGTGAAGAAGAAACTAACATAACGTGGAATAAGATGGCCACATGCATTAGGAGAATATCAAAAGAAATTCTTGGAGAATCAAAAGGCAAAGGGCCACAATCTAAAGAAACTTGGTGGTGGAATGAAGAAGTACAAAATATAGTAAAAATTAAAAGGAAGTGCTTTAAAACATGGCAAACAAATAGAAATGAAGAGAATTTCGAGAAATATAAATGGGCTAAAAAGGAAGTTAAGAAAGTGGTAAGAGATACTAAGTTAAAAGCGTATGATGATCTTTATACAAAATTAGGAACACAAGAAGGGGAAAAAAGTATTTATAAGCTTGCTAAACTTAGGGATAGGAAAACAAAAGATTTTAATAACGTTAAGTGCATCAAAAGTGATGATTCGAGAGTCCTAGTCAAAGATGATGAAATTATGGAAAGATGGAAAAACTACTTTGAGAGGTTAGTAAATGGAGATAATGGGAGTAGATTAGATATAGAGGAACTTAGGGAGACTCGAGAAGATATATTTTTTCGTAGAATTAAAACAACAGAGGTCAGGATTGCTCTAAAAAAGATGAAAACAGGGAAGGCTTTAGGACTAGATGGTATCCCTATTGAGGTTTGGAAGTGCTTAGGGGAGGATGGAGTATCATGGCTTACAAAATTATTTAATATAATTTTAATGACTAATAGGATGCCCGATGAATGGAGAAAATGTATTTTAGTACCTATTTATAAAAATAAAGGGGATATACAAAGTTGTTCAAATTATCGTGGTATTAAGTTAATGAGTCATACAATGAAACTTTGGGAGAGAGTGATTGAATATAGATTGAGATTGAAGACAACAGTATCTGAGAATCAATTTGGGTTTATGCCTGGGAGGTCAACAATGGAAGCAATCTATTTATTAAGGAGATTAATGGAAAGGTATAGAGAGAAAAAGAAGGATCTTCATATGATTTGTATAGATTTGGAGAAGACGTATGATAGGATACCCAGATATATAATATGGTGGGTTCTACATAAAAGAGGAGTGACTCGTAGATATATTGATGTGACCAAGGATATGTATGATGGTGCGATGACTACAGTAAGAACATCAGCCGGAGAAAGTAGTGAATTTTCAATTACGGTAGGGCTGCACTAAGGTTCAACATTAAGTCCTTATCTCTTTGCTCTTGTTATGGATGAGTTGACTAGACAAATACAAGATGAGGTGCCATGGTGTATGCTATTTGCAGATGATATTGTTTTAGTGGATGAGACTAAGATGGGGATAAATGCTAGGTTGGATTTATGGAGAGAAACTTTAGAAACAAGAAGATTTAAAATAAGCAGAACTAAAACAGAATATGTGGAGTGTAATTTTAGTAGTCATAGGAGGACAAATGGAGATGTGGTGAAATTGGAGGGTCAAGAAATACCTAGAAATGACCATTTTCGCTATTTAGGAACGATTATACAAAAAGATGGAGATATTAGTGATGATGTTACACATAGGATTAGAGCAGGTTGGGTTAAGTGGAGAAGTGCTACCAGCGTTCTGTGTGATAGGCGTATACCTTTAAAGTTAAAAATAAAATTTTATAGGATGACCATTATACCCGCCATGTTATATGGGACAGAGTGTTGAGCAACCAATAAACAAAATGTGCAGAAAATGAGTGTGGCGGAGATGCGAATGCTAAGATGGATTTGTGGTAAAACTCGAAAGGATAAAATTAAAAATTAAAAAATTCGTGAAATGGTAAAAGTAGGTCCTATAGAAGATAAATTAAGAGAGAATCGACTTAGATGGTTTGAACACGTCAAGCGTAGACCAATGGATGCTCCTGTAAGGAAGAGTGATTTAGTTAGTATTGATGGTAACCCAAGGGGTAGAGGTAGGCCTAAATTAACTTGGTGGGATATTATAAAAAAAGGACATGATATCATGTGGTTTAACCGAAGATATTGCACTGGACAGAATGGAATGGAAAAATAAGATTCATGTAGCCGACCCAAATAATTGGGAAAAGGCTTTGTTGAGTTGAGTTGAGTTGAAACTTCTGTTGATGCATCCTATTGGTGGTTAGAACAAACATGCATTGATCTATTTTGGAGGGAAAAAGTTGAGAGATCGTTGCAATTTATTTGTTTCTTGTCTCCTTTTACTTTGTTATTCTCTTCATCAATTTGGTCTTCCACGTTAGATAAATTTCCTTCGGATCTACTTCATATGAAATTATGGGGCCAAACTAAATGTGGACCAAACCCCAAAGAATCCACATTTCGTTATCCTCTAGTTAATGTTATCATTCCGTTTTGTTCGAGAATAATACTGACTAAAAAATTGAATTTCTGAGTCATTTGTCGAATATTTACTCACCGTGCATTATTGCTATCAAATTTTCCAACTAGGAAAACCTTCAATTACATATATCCTTCTATTGCAAGAAAAAAGACAAATATCTTATTTTTTGTATTTGCTATGTTGTTTTAAGTACTGTATGCCTTTTTAGCATCTGGTTCAGAGTTGTGGACGTTCAATGAAGTTCCTAAAAAGGAGAGGGAAAAGAAGCTAATTATTGGTGCCTAAACATCAACCAATTGGTGAATATATCAGTGGTTAATAGTGAAGGAAATGCCCTTCTATTGTGTCACCTGAAAGCCTTCCCTTGGAATCTTTTGATTTAATAAGTAGCATCAAGTGTTAATCTCTTCCTATCCGTTGTTTTGAGGGTTCGGGATATGCATGTAAGTGGGACTTTTAAGACTAGTGGACCTTATCACCATCATGAAATTATTTTGATGACTTATTAAATTATTATCAATTTTTATCTGGTAGATATTACCTGCTACTTATTGGGTCGGCGAAGGATCTCTGTGTTACTTTCTTAAGTTGGACTATATTGATGTTGTTTCTATTTTTATAGATCTTAATTTTGGCTGATGAATCAGCGGAAGATTCAGCCATTCGGGCCGATTTCAGATCTCTTGGCAGATTGCTATTGATTTGTAACATTCAGGTACGTCCTGTGAAGAATAATCTTCAATCTATCTGTAAAAAAAAATTGTACCATACATTCTTTCTCTTTCAAGTTCTTCCATTTATTTTCTCTCCAGAATATTGTCTAGATTTTTAATCTAGTTACAAAGCGATTTAATCGTTGTCTTTTCTTTGGTGCTTATTTTAGTTATTGCTAATCAAAGACTTTGTTCATGGTTTACCCCACTGCCAGCAACAATGGTACTTAAAATTCAATGTTTAAATGCGCTTAGTTAAGACACTAGATCAATTATAACACTTTAAATCCAAAATTTGAGGTTTTAAAGCTCCGAATCGTAACTCTATACATCAAATCCCATCTAGGGAAGACCTGTTTTCCCAAGTTCACTTTATTTTTATATGTTAATCATAATTTGAGTCAATCTTTTCTCTACCCACCCGTTTTTTGTGATTTTAATGACATGTTTCTATTGAATGACTCCTAAACATGTGTGCCCCTTAGATCTTTTCCTCTATAATCTATATGGATAATTGGGATTTCGGATCTGCGAATAGACGTTGGACCCCAAACCCCTTCGTTTCAATGGAAAAAAAACTAAGGCAGCACTTAATTTGGGGTGAAATGTAACATGGTTAAAAATATTTTTACCTATTTAAATTTATTTTTCTTAACAGTATAAAATCATAAATAGGTGCACACCGTATAATTGTTATGATTTTGATTAAAATAATGGCTACAATGTTAATTCAAATAGGTCAAAAATACTTTTCACCATTTTACTTTCTACTTTGAAATATTTCACCTCCAACCAATTGAAGCGTAGAGTACTTTTTTTTCACTGAAGATATGGAATATAGTGATCCTTCTTACTCAAGAATATATGTTTTTCCCCAATTTCAGAAGGATTTCAGTGACCTAATTATTTCGTTCATGAAATCTGAGCCCCTCGCCCAACCACCCATAAAAAACAGACAAAGGTAATATGAGGCAAATAAGCAACAATATATTCATGTAATGATTCTTCCCTTTGTAGTTCATTATGTCGGGTGTTTGTACCTCTCATAGGTACTTTTCTTGTAATTTACGCACTTGTTTGGCTTTACAGAAGAGAAGCATTGGCTTCCAAAGCACAGAGAGGTAGCTTCTCACAAGTATGAACTAAGGTTTTGCTTTTCTTTTTTTTGAATATTTCAGAGAGAAAAATTAAAGGATGGGTTAATGGAGGAACCCAAAGGCTGTCTTTCAGATGGATTTGCAACTAACCCTTTACTCACTACCAACCAGTTTATTCATACGTATAAGCCAGTTAAAAAATACCAAAACGTAGGAACAAACAATCTAGACTAAACAACTTAAGCAAAGAAATAGGAAGAAGCAACCAAATAGCAAATAAAAGGAACCTATATGGCTATGACTCCACTACAGTCGCCTACGGAAAGTAAACACTAACTCTAACTAACCCACAACCTACTCAGATCAAAATTACCCCAAAGTGAATCAATGATTGAAACGTGGATATCTTGAATCGATTTGGTCTTCCACATTAGGTAGATTCTCCTTAACATCTACTTCATTTGAAATTATGGGGGCCAAACTAAATGTGGCAAAATAAATGACGACCAAACCTATCCTCTAATTTATGTCATTATTCCATCTTGCTCGAAACCAATACTGACTAAAAAAATTGAATTGCTGAGTCATAGGCCGAAACCGTGTCTTTGAACCATTCCTCATGGCGTCTTTACTCAACAGGCATTATTTCTATTAAATTTTCCAACTCGAAAAGCCTTCACTTACATCTATTCTTCTGTTTCAAGAAAAAGATATGATATACCTTATTTTTTATACAACTTCAATATCAATATTTGAGACACTGCAATGTTGTATTAGGTATTGGATGTCTTTTTTGCATCTGTTTCAGAATTGTGGATGTTCAGTGAAGTTCCTGAAAATGAGAGGGAAAAGAAGCTTATTATTGGTGGCTTCAACATCAACCGGTTGGTGAATATCAGTGGTTAATAGGGAAGGAAATGATGTTATATTGTGTAGCATCAAATATTAATATGTTCATGTCCATTGTTTTGAAGGTTCGGGATATACACACAAGTAATTTAACCCCCAAGCTGGTCTACTAAGGACAAAGTAAATTTACTGGATGAAACTTTTAAGACCAGTGGACCATCCTTATCATAAATAATCACCATCATGAAATTATTTTGATGATTTATTACATTATTATTATTTTTTTTATCTGGGATATATTACCTGCTACTTATTGAGCCGACAAAGGATCTCTGTGTTACTTTCTTAAGTCAGGACTATATTGATGTTTTTTCTATTTTGTATAGATATTAATTTTGGCTGATGAATTAGTGGAAGATTCAGCCATTCGAGCTGATTCCAGATCTCTTGCCACATTGCTGTTGATTTGTGACATTCAGGTATGTCGTGTTAAGAATAATCTTCAATTTAACCTCTGTAAAACTTCTTTTTATACCATTTATTCTCTCTTTTTATGCCATATACGTTCTTCTTTTCCTAGAATATTTTGTCTAGGTTTTTAATCTAGTGACAGATTTAATCGTTGTCTTTTCTCTGGTGCTATTTTTAGTTGTTGTCAATCAATGATTTCGTTCAGGGTTTACCCACCTGCCAGTAATAACGGTACTTAAAAATTCAATGTTTACCTGCCCTTAGTTAAGCTACTAGATCAATTATTACACTTTGAATCCACCTTTTGAGGTTTTAAAGCTCTGAATCTTAACTATGTACATCCAATCCCATCTAGGGAAGGCCTGTTTTCCCATGTTCACTATATTTTTATATGTTAGTTTTAATTATATTCAATCTTTTCTCTACCCACCCATTTCTTGTGGTTGTAATGATATGTTTCCATTGAATGACTCCTAAACATGTGTGGGTGTCGGACCTTTTCCTCTGCAATCTATATGGATAAATGGGATTTCTTGGGGGGTTGAATTGGGATATAGTGATCCTTCTTACTTAAAATATATGTTTTTTCAGTGACCCTAATTATTTCGTTATTGAAATTTGAGTCAATAAAACAAAAAAAGGACATGTAAGGCAAAATAAGGAATATATTCATGTATTGATTCTTCCGTCTATAATGTATTATGTCGGGTGTTTGTACCTCACCTTTTAATTTTTCATTAAATTTACACTCTGGGTTGGCTTTGGTTTCCATAGCACCGAGAAGCATTGGTTTCCAAAGCACATATAGGTAGCTTCTCATAGGCTTCTTGGATAGGGAAAATGTATCAGGCTTCAGATAATTCAGTTATAATTAGTGAGATTCTGATACAAATTGAGGTTTTCCTTTTCCTTTTTTGAATATTTCAGTGAGAAAAATAAAAGGATGGGTTAATGGAGGAACCCAAAGCCTCTGTTTTTCAAATGGATTTGCAACTGACCCTTTATTCATTACCAACCAGTTTATTCATACATAAAAACTAAGTTCAAAAATACCAAGTACGAAGAAACAAGATAGACTAAACAATCTAAGCAAAGACATAGGAAGAAGTAACCAATTAGCAAATAAAAAGGAACCTATATGGCTATACCTATTATAGGACTCGACTACAGTCACCTACGGAAAGTAAACACTAACTCTTACTAAGCTACAACCTGCTCCACTTTTGTAACAAATTCTGGATCCAAGGGAAAAAACTAGTGTTTGTGTTAAAGATCAGTGATTATGTTCAATCGAATGAGGGCGCTAGCCATGGTTGTTGAGGACCACTAGATAAATGTTGTATTGGAAAACCCTTCTGCAGAAAAGGTAAAGTTTTCTATTTGTTGAATATTTATAATGAAATAAATAGTTAATAGATTTGATTGCAATGTATCATTTCCTTATCGATTAGCTATAATTGGTGGTCCCAACCTACAACTGACTGATTATTGACGCATAGAAATGCGGATTCCCAATCAGTTAAGGATAAGATGACATGCTTCTTAAGAGGATTTATATTTGTATTCAAAGGGAATAAAAATTGAAACTTCAATTTTTCTAGTTTGCACTACACCAAAACACGCCATTACTAACACAAATTTTATGTTACTAAAAATATTAGTAATACAATTTTTCGTTAGAAAAAAGGCGTGGGGCACGAAGCTAGTAACGGAAAATTCTGTTACTAATAGTAACGGTAAAATTCTGAATTAGTAATGGTAAAATTTTGTTACTAATAGTAACGGTAAAATTCAAAATTAGTAAATGTAAAATTCTGTTAGTAATATTAATACATATTTTAAAAAAAATCAAGATCCAAATTATTCTTACCACATTATTTAAATAGTAAGAAAATATACAAAAATAGTCTACAAAAACAAGGGCATCATATTCAACATTTACATTTATATAAGCCTCCACTCTTTATTTACAAAAGAAACTTAAACCAAACAAAAAGAAAAATCATAATACAATCGCCCCGAAAGTTACATTATTTTAATAAAAGCATCCAATCATCCCCAAATGAGATATTTTTATATTATAACTAATCAAATAAAATATAAAAAAGAAGTCTGTTGTTTTTTACTATCAACTTTCGTTCTATTATCATCGCCATCAACGCCGCAACCCGCAATACTGGAAACTTGATGAGGATCCATAAATGACATTTTGTGAAACAAAATAAAATTATCATATTAGTTATAATATCAACATTTAGTCATACAAAATTAATTTAGTTCAAAAAATTATCCACTAGTAAAATTAATTGCACAACATTTAGTCATATTAGTTATAATATCAACAATTCTTTAGAGCATCAGTGAACCATACCTGCGAGGGATGAGCTTGAAGCAGGCCCAAACTACTTGTCCACCCATGGAATATCTAATTACATAAAATTTTGAATGTAGTTCCAACTGATCGACTAGCTGCTATATATCCAAAGCCGAACTTTTTTATTTTCAATTTGGATCAGGATCACTCTAATTATATTGATTGAATACAATATTGAGAGAGAGTGGCAGATGTTACATCATAATATCAAGTCATATATAAGCAAAGAGTTACATAAAATAATTAGTTTCAGACCTTAATGGTGTAGATTAACGTCCATGTTAGAATAAGCAATTTATCCTAAAAAAAAATAGAGACTAACAAATCATCCTAAGCCAAACAAACTACTTGAAAAAATGTTGATAGAGATATAGAGGGGTACCACGTTAACAAAATCCAGTGATTTAGTTTGAACCTCGAAAACAGAAGTAAGAAGTTGAAAAGAAGGTTTGAGAGTACAACATTGATCCACCCACGCTCCATTTACAAAACTGATAAGAGGCCCTTTTCCCTCACCATTGGCCGCGATAGCTGCTAAACTGGAATAGTTTCTTTGGATATCAGCAACACTTTTACAACCTTAGAAAAATATGTATTATGCCTATCCTAGGAACATATTAAAAAAATATACCAGGGAGAGGTTTCTATACCTTGGAAAGAGGACAGCATCTCCACAAACCAACTTCTTCTTATTCACAAATGCACTCCAACCAGTTGTAAGCAAATGCCTTCGAGGTTGCCCCGCTCAAATGAAAAAGAAAACAGAAACTTAAAACACCAAACTTGAAAACTCAATATCTAAAATGCTTACAAAATCCCATAACCATGCTATTTGGAAACTAAATTTAGGCTTTTAAAGGTATAAACCCTGATAGAAATTTATACACATTTGCATTAGCCAGAATCTTTACCTTCTTATCTCGACCTCCTGATTATAGAGCTGGGCAACTATATATAAGACGATATTGTGAGAAATACGCTAGTAAAGGAGATGATGCGGATCTTGCTTTGCTTCCTGAGCAGACACCATTTTATAAAGATTTGGCTGCTGTTGTTGTTCAATCAGGTGTTTATGTGGACATATTTGCTGTTACGGATGAGTACACAGATTTGGTATCCTTGAAGTTTCTTAGTATTGAGAGTGGAGGCTCGTTGTTTTATTTTAGTATCGATATATTATGATCCTACAATAATATATACATATACAAGTCTTAAATCACTATGATCCTACAATAATATATACATATACAAGTCTCCTTTAGATCCTAGAATTCCAGTTCACTTATGAGATTGTGAGGCTTATATACGGCAACAAATTCTCAACACTAACATATTTTAGCCAAAATGTAAGTTATAGTGCATGTAGATGCTTACCATGCTAATTAAGTATAAATTATATATTTTCTTAACTACTTTTTCAGTTGTTATATGGTTTGTTAACTTATCAAGCCCCTATAATAAAATAGTAGTCATTATCCAAAACTGCCATATCCTTCCCACTCCTGGCAAGGACTAAAACTCCCACTAAATTCCTCTTTACCCATCAGCTGGTCAATTCCTGCACAAACAACCACACACTGGTTTAGTTTAAAGATTTCAAACATAGTATAAGATGCATATGAAGTACATGCAAATATATACAGATTTAGTTTTCGGTCTCTATAACTTAGTAAAAAAATGGTGTTTTTTAAACGTTAGGGTGCGGTCAATAAAAACTTTAGAGTGCAGATACTATTAAAATATTTTTCGCATCATAAAATATCAGCGAAAACTGTAAAATAACAGCACAGATGTTAAAATATCTAAGCAAGCTGTAAACTACCAGTGCTAGGGACCACACACTAAAATGCAAAAGAAAATGAGGATTTTTTTACCCAATAGTGTATATGGGTAAATTGCTATTACCTTGAACGTGTGTCATTTGGTACGTGGAACAGAAAAAGGGAATGCAGTACGTCTTAACGCTAGATGGATCCGATGAAAATAATTGACATGATCAAAGTATATCCAATTTAACAAGATCATAAACCTTGGATAATAACCCACACCCAATAGCATCAATCCGAGGGCGAGAAAATGTAGTGGTAATGATAAAAAATTGGGTCCAGTACACTAATGGTTTCACAAAGAGGACCTTTATATCTCCATCTTTCACGTCAATTGCAACCTTAGCCGCTGCCATAGCGACTACACAAATAGAAGAAAATCATCAATAATGGATAAACTAAATTCACAAGAAATTATTATTTTACAATAAATAATTGTTTATTTGATTTGAATTTAAAGATCAATCATTTTCACACTGCGATTTGGCCATCATATGCTACAAAAAATTAAATTGACTTATGTGAATTTATGTAAGGTTTTAGGCGACATATGCAGAGTCCCACCTAGTACTTAATACGAATGGACAAAGGGGCAGTAATAATAAGATATCATAGTAGGTTATAAATCATTAACTAATGGATCATCGCACTATCATCTCTGATGTGGAAATGCGGAGGGGTGGGGGACTTTCTCCCCTAAGATAAATCAATATTTAGAGATAAAACCTACGTGTTCATAAACATTGACTTGGAGATATATTGTAAAACTTCCTAATAAGCCTACAGATCTTAATCATCCTCCTGGCTCCATAGCCTCGCAAGCTTTTTGGTAACAACAACATCAAGTTGAGAATCTCGCTCAACAATCTCTTTCCTCTTCCTCATGGATACATTATGTGCAATCTCTGCACAGTATGTCCTGAACGCATATAATTGTGATCAATATCCAACTCTTAAACATGTACACTTTTCATACAAACTGACATGGATGACTAATATGTATGATAAATGAGGGCCGCATAGTTCTTAACAAAAATTTGGTTCAAGGGTTATAATGAGAAGTTGGAAAAACAAAATAACATGGTACTATTTTTTTTCTTGTAACCTATTGTGCATCATCAGCAGTTCGAGCTCTTTGGCATCGTGAACAATGAATTTCTTGAAACTGTTGGGAAGATGGTGAGGAGTCTTCTTGTCAGTGCCATAACCAATATTGGGCATCAAGGTTACTCCCTTGAACTTTCTCCTGACCTGAGAATCAATACCCTTTGGCCTACGCCAGTTGGTCTGTAATGGACACATTCAATCAAACATTAACATATGACATGAGAAGAAAATATTACTACTTTGTTACTACATAAATTGATGAATTGTTTTTTAACTATAAAATCGTCATATAAACAAATCTATAGGAGTGTGCAATATTCAAAACATGAGAAGAAGGTGTCATAATATGAAACAAAGGAGGAATCAACCCTCATTATAACAAACATGAGAAGGGGTAATGCAATATATCCAAAAAATTATTATGGCACTAATATCATATGATACAAGAGCAAAACTAAGTATTTAAAACGAAACACACATCTAAAAATCTACAGCAACAATCCCGCCATGGTTAGGTCCTTTTATTGGCAAAAGACTGTTTTTTGAACTCTCTACTAGAGATGGGGCTTTCTGTTCAGAAATTTTTGAAGCCTGAATATCTGAAATGACAAGATTAAAACAGCATTACAAAGCATTAGCTTCTAAATGCTAATGAAAATGTACTTAATGATAAGAAGAATCCATTTGTTGCTATTACAAGGAACTTACACAATGTAATCACATAATAATACTCGAATTAGTCTAATGAAATTTAATTTCTTGTAGGTACTGAATTTTAATGAAATTTATGGTAAAAGATCAATACATATTCCTATCGCATAACTCAGTAAATTGATAGATAAATGTGATTTGAAATTTGATACTTCCTATAAGAGAAATTACAATGTGACTTTTAGTTTTGTATAAAGGGAGTAACAAATATGTATCTTTCTAACCTAAGTTCAATCAATCCTATTTTACATAATTCAGATTCTTACCAATGACTGCTAAGAATACATGTAAATCACATTACAAGCATCTATCAGTACATTTATCAATCCCGAATGACCCTTACAACTATCACAAATCCATAAATAAGTCCACCCCTAAACCAAATAATTTACTGAAAGCCACAAACGAGAAAACATACATATATATTTTGAAAAAATTGAAGACACTTCCCCTTCTTATACGGTTATACCACAAGTCTACACTTCCCTTTCAACTTAAAAAAAATTATCATATACACTGTGTCGCAAGACCTGATCTGTATTTTTATTTCTTCCCTTTAAAACGAGATATCCAGCAACTGAAAGAGTCTCGACATCAGATACCATGGGCAAACAACATTTTTCTATTATTGTAAGTAATAATAATCCTTATAATGATAGTCTTTGCAATCTCAGCCAAAAGAAGGTGATAATGTATATGATAATCATTGATTAATGAGAAACAATTAACAAAATTCATCATCGATTGCAGGATTAGATGTTAGACGATGCAAACAAATTTTTTTAGGCAAACAAGTTATTAACTAAGAAAGGAAAGAAATTGGTATAAAGAAGAAATATGTATAAGAAAATAAAATAAATGGTGTAAATTAAAGTTTGAAAATGTATGAGTCGTGCAATAGAGGTCAGATGGTAGTGCATGTTAATATTCATCATGCAACTACGAAACTAATGGGTAGGAAACATCACACCTCATTGCACATTGGCGCATTACCATACTATTGAACCCCTAATTTGTAGACTAATATTACAAATTCAGAAAATCACTATGTTGAAATCGAATTCTCGTGTCTTCCACAAGGTAATACTAAGTAGGTAACATCAAACACTTTATATTTTCTTTCAGATCTGTAATTCTCTATTTTATTACAGCATAAACATCCTTTAACTTCCATTAGCCTAGAGATGAGCATTGGATCACCAGGAACAAGGAATCCCTGTATTTACAGGAATAAATATATTCAAAGGAATCAAATTTCTTGAAAGAAAATAGTTGCATAAACATTGTGTGGATTTACTTTTGTTTTGTAGGAAAAATCAAGAGAAAAAAATGGCTGATGTTAAGAGACCTGAGATGTGCAAAAGAGATCAGATGGTAGTGCATGTTAATATTCATCATATGAATGCTGAATAGATGGGTTGAAATCCTCATGTCTCATTACAAATCACCATGCTATCAAACCCCCAAGTTGTGGTCCAAAACTAGATATTATGAAAATCACAATGAATCCAAGATGATTTTTTATTTGCCAAATCTTCACTTTCCTCATCCAAAACATTAAAACACCGAAATATAACACTAAAAAAACAATATGGAAACCCTAAAATTCAACACAATGGATAACTAATCACCATTTTTTGTACTAAAAAGGGATTAAAACAAACCCAAAAACATTTACTTCACCTTGTGCTTATCTAAGCTCCAACCTCACCCCATGGGATCTCCTCTGGCCATAATCGCCACCATTAAAGAGGAGTGGTATGGAACTGAAATAAGAGGGACTTTCATAGCTAATATCGACAAACTTTAATGAAGACATTCTTATCAGTTCAATAAACTCAAAAGTTGGAGTAGTTTGGGTTAGGCAATTTCACAAACAAGTAGTAGCAAAAGTTTACTATATCCACCATTCACACATAGAATAAACCTAAAGCAAGGCACATATCAAGCTAGTACACTTTAGAACATATGGTTCTAACCCCACTATAATCAATCAATTAGGTGTCAATTAAAAGAAAAAAAAACAGAGATTGAATAAGTACATGAACAAAAAACATAAAAATTACTATGATACCTTTGTTTTGGCGAGGAGATGAGGTTACCTGTATTAGAAGATTTGTTACCTCAGTTTATTTATTCATCATCTTCAGTTGTAATATGAAGCTTTGTTATTTCCATCGTTTGTTCAGAAAGAAAGAGATTAGGGTTAGTTTGGGAGATAAAATTAGAAGAAGAAAATTATAAGATGAACGGAAGAGGTTACCTGTATTAGAAGATGATCGGAAGAGGTTACTTGTGAGGATTGAGAAGAAGAATGGTGGAAGATGAAGAATGGAGGAAGGGGTGTGAAATTAGGTCTTTTTTGTTGGAGGGAAAAAATATCTACGGGGTTCTCTTTTTTGGGGGAAGTGTTAAAATAATTTATTCACCATTTAACATTTTTTTTAATTTGTAAACTCAAATTAGTAACACTTAAATGAAATCAGTAACGGAAACTTATTGTCAGAATTAGTAATAGTAAAATACTGTTAGTAATAAAAAAATTGGTCTGTTACTAAAAGCTTGTTTTGGTGTAGTGTTGTTCAATACTACTGGATGGGAAGAGCAGGCGCTAAAATGTGATTACCAACCAATTATATCATAAAAGCCTACCATATTGATGAAAAATTCTTAGAATATTGCGCATACATTTGTAAACTAAATTAATCTTTTTTCCCCTAGGAGACATAAAATATTATTGAGAGAAAGTGAAGTGTATATCGTCGGGTGATAACATGCCCTACCTACTTGTAACAAGAAAAATCCAATGGGAAAAGATAAAACTCTACAACAACTAATTTAAAGTTACCATCCAATTAGATTGTATATGTTGAAATGTAAGTTAGAGAAGGGCTTTGACAAAGAAGCCTATAAAGAAATCAAGAATCTACTTTTTTCCTGTACAAACTCCACATTCCCTGTATTTCTTCCCATAAGAAAATTCCAAGATATAGCCTGTACTATTTATTACATTCAGAGAAACCAACTATATGAAGTGATGTAATATGAAAACAGTCAATCCTTAGGTTAAATAACTCTTCAAATTTATGATAATAATACCCTTTGTGAAAGAGAAACCATTATTTATAACTAATGATCTGAAAGAAAAAAACATATTTCTACAAGGCTACCAATAGATGAGAAAATAACCATATTTCTGCTGCCTCTCTCTGTGTGGAGCTGGTGGAGGGATGTCCTGCCTTCGGTTAAGGTTTACACCATCCGCTGGTGTGGTTAAATAGATATCCTACCTCCTCTGCCCGGTTAGGATATTCTGTGTCAAGTGCTTGACTTCTTCCTCCATAGCTTCTTGGCCCTTGGTCAAGCTCATCAATATCCCCTGTAGGTCGTTCATGCCTATAGGGGCAGAGGGTGAAGCTTCCCCCGCAACCCTGTTACTTTCTAGGTTTTCGCTCATTCTTGCGGAAATGGGACGTGTGGGGAGAAAAAAGGGTTGCGCGTTGATGGAAAATGGGTGTTTACACCGCTGCAATCAACGAAACAATGAAAATAGAACGTAGATATGGAATTTAGGAGTTTTAGGAGAAAATATCGGTGAGAAGCAGCGACAAGCCTGTAAATATGTTCCCACAGACATCGACAATCTATTAATGTTAACGCCTAAAACTGGTATATGGGTTTATATCTTAGCTTAATATACAAGTTCCAGTCACGTAACAGATAAAGAGAGATTCAACCATGAAATGCTTATTAGAGCTTGAATAATAGAGAATATATGAGAGAAAAGAGAGAATGAAAATAGTTTGACGTGGTTTGGCCCAATGTGGTGCCTACGTCCATAGGGGTAGCTATTATATGTATTGGATTCACTGTGTACCAGCCATGAATGTTGGTAATATTACAAGTTTATTTCTCTCTCTAGAATTGGGCAGCGTCCCGATCGGTTGAAGCTCTCGATCCCGTTTACTGGAGGGTTGTGCGTTAGATTTATGTCTGACATGTGTGTCCCTAGAGAGAGAATATAGTGGAGACAAAAAGAATGTTAGGTGACAGGTGGCCTGCCTTTACAGATTCGATAGGTACACCTTTTTACATACTTTATGGAAAAGTGTGGTTGCCCATCAATAATGGGGGAATAATTATCCTTAGATTCCTCATGCTTGTCTGTTGAGTGCTGATGACATCACCCCATTAGAAAGTATCCACTTGTATTTGAGTGTTCATTCCCCGTGACATGGCCAAGCTGAGTTGGCTTCCTGTCCCATTCTGGGGCAGACCAGAATTAATTGGACGACCAGAATAGGTACTTGAAACGAACACATTATATTCCCACAAGAGACATTTGGCGAGCTTCTATACAGTCTTTCGAGCACACCATATTTATGGTATAACAATTGATGACACACTTGTTGCACCCACTCCAGTAATTTTGACCATTATCATAATTTTCTAGAAGTGGATGAGTTGGTGATGACATAACCAAAGGTTGATTGTTGTAGAATTTGGTGGTGGTTCTCCTTCGGCTGTGTGGAAGAGACAAGTTTGTCATCGAGATTATGCGATCATATTTTTTAGCATACCAGGCATCAAACGGTCGTTGTTTTGTTACAACTCTTGCCGATTATTTCTAAGCTACTAATGCTGTATGAGAAACACTTGAAACATGCAAAGGAAATGCGGCTCTCTAATATCACTTCGTGTATTAACACAATAAAAAGTGAGTACAACTCTCAACCTTTATGTTGAATTTCTTCGTGTATCACATTTGTCTTAATGATAGTAATCCCTATTACAAGAGAGGCTGGTTACATATTTATAGTTGAGTATTAGAAAAACATTAACTTAATACTGAAATTAATTAAGAAAGAATCATAATGAGAGCTAATGTACAAAAAAAGGGAAACTGATAAAAAAAATATTATCCTCTATTATTCCTATGATTCATGCCTTCAGGGGGACCTTGTACGTCACGAACAAGTTAAATAGTAATAAAGAAAATTATTTTATGTTTTTTTTAAACTTTTTTAAGATGGGCTACAAAAGGGCTAATCCCAATGGTTGTGAGAAACGCATGTTGCTAAAACATTATGCAATAAATTCCTATTTATATTCAATAATTGACCTCAATTAACAATCCTTCTTCCAACTCCTTGGAGTTTGGTAATGATTCATGTTTGCTACTCCTCTGCATAGGGATGTATCTTCTTTTAAATTACATGATATCTTACCATTTACATCCATTCCAGTTTAGCTCTACCTCTTCACTTTGTACTGTCAATAGTGATCACACATCATTGTTCCTTACATGTGCACTTATTGGTTTACTTTTTATATTATATTCCATAATTAAATGAAATAAATTCACCAATAAAGTTTTATTAACTAAACAATGGTCGAAACACAAGATTGACTTTGAAACACCAGTAATGAATTGCAACACAATAGTAATAGGTTTATAGAATTCACTAACACTCAACTAAACTGTGCAATTTTTTGGAGTTTTGACACACAACTACATGTTATGTGACATTCTCATCCTATAATTATTGTTTTGAAATGTGAACTTCGAGTTCAGATCTAGTTCATTATATAATATTCAACACATCATTTGACTTATCAGGGGAATGAGATGCACATAAGGCAAGCAGATCTCCACCTTAGTGAGCCAAGGAGCTTAGTTTGTATGAAGTACGATTACGTGCCCGCCAGCGATTGTGATTGGGTGCCATGTATCTTCTTTTAAATTACATGATATCTTACCATTTACATCCATTCCAGTTTAGCTTTACCTCTTCACTTTGTACTGTCAATAGTGATCACACATCATTGTTCCTTACATATGCACTTATTGGTTTACTTTTTATATTATATTCCACAATTAAATGAAATAAATTGACCAATAAATTTTTATTAACTAAACAATGGTCGAAACACAAGATTGAGTTTGAAACACCAGTAATGAATTGCAACACAATAGTAACAGGTTTATAGGATTCACTAACACTCAACTAAACTGTGCAATTTTTTGGAGTTTTGACACACAACTACATGTTATATGACATTCTCATCCTATAATTATTGTTTTGAAATGTGAACTTCGAGTTTAGATCTAGTTCATTATATAATATTCAACACATCATTTGACTTATCAAGGGAATGAGATGCACATAAGGCAAGCAGATCTCCACCTTCGTGAGCCAAGGAGCTTAGTTTGTATGAAGTACGATTACGTGCACGCCAGAGATTGCGATTGGGTGCCATGTAGCCAATGCAGAGAACTATTATCAGTCCCCAGTCAGATTAGCAATAGCTGAAAAGGAATGATACATCGGCTTGAGCATAATTTTCTCACACTAAGCATGCTTTTTCTTGAATGGGGATGCAATCCTGAAAATATAGACACAAATCTAAACAGGATAAGAGTTATACACATACAAGAATCCCTGACAGAAAGTATGCAAAAGTTAATACACAAAATGATGTGCCATTGACTTGGTCAATGGGTCTTATCGGTAACTGGGCGTAAATATTATGCTTGCAATTATGGAGTAAATATTGAGTGTAACAGTTATAAACCAGAAATGGTGTGAAGAATAAAAAGAAAATCTTTTGATAGATACGTGAAAGGGTGAGATTACATAGAGGTTACCACAAAAAATATTGGCATGCCATCAATGTAATTCAATATTCTTGTAATAAAATTGGAAAATGAAACCAACGAGACATAATTTTGTGTACTAATGTTTTATTTATCCTCTTATACCCTTTGCTTAGCTCAATGATAAAAAATTGTCCCTTTTAATTCTAGCAATGCAGATGGAGTTCAGATGTAAATAAAACAATGGTTGGTTTTGGTGGTCATTTAATTGAACATTATTAAATGATATTGATATTTTCCAACTTCACACTGTGCGATCAATTTTGTTTTTAATGATTATGAACGAAACTTTAGGATGCATTTTTCAAATTATATCCAAAGGCATCTTCTTTTTGCAGAACTTTTTGAAATACCGAATAACTCGGAGTAGTAATGCTCTTGAGCGGACTTAGAGAAATTTGAACCACTATTTGACTCTAAATATACGATTAAAAAAATAACCTTGTCTATTTTAACAGAGAATATCCCTAAACATATTTTTATATTTTCTCAATTTTCTCTGTACTATATATGTGTGTGTATGAAAACAATTGCGCAGCTAATTAGTCTAGGTTGAATATAAAAACCATTCAAATAACAATAAATTAAGACGGGCAAGTATGAGAGTTCAGTCGAAACTATGTCTACCTCCATGATGGGATAATCAATTCACAATAATTATGTATATGTCACTTTTATGATTTCTGTCGTGAATGACTTGAATAGCTTAATCTCAACTCTATTGCTCTCTACATCTCTACATCGATTTGGAGAACAACCCAGCTTGATTTTTTGGTAGCATACCATGAGGTGTCCGGTCCAGCTTACACGCACCTCGACTAATCTCCATTCTCTGTTCGTGGCTTCTGCTGGTCAAGCATTATTTTGATAGGGATCGAACTCGGGACCAAACTCAATCCACCCCCAAGACTGTCCCAGTGACAGACTGGGCCAAGAGACTTGGTTTCCAGCTTGATCACTTGTGCTATTTTTTCCCTCTGATGTTTCAAATCGAATGTTAAGTTAACATTGCATGACAAGAAATTAGGAAATATATATTTATTGTTAGGTTAAGCAGAAATTGAAAACTCGCCAGCGAAAAGCAACTAAGGCTTTGGGAGTACTTGATAATGGAGAGGTCCTAATGGAAAAAAATAAAACTCACAAACAGGAAGCAATCAAGTCTGCCAAAAATGGCAACAAACAACATCCCTCATGTAGCCATGATTTTTCCTAGTCGGAATAAACCATGCAGTAAAAGCCGCACATGATATTAACCATCAACGAATTCCCTGTGTCGAGGCCCCTTGCAATCTCAGGTTCATGTTGAGTAGTAGTCAACCCCAACCACCCATTAGACTTAGAATTCTTAGATATAAACCATGTAATAAGAGCCACACATGTCATTTCAAGTTAATGCTTAGTAGACAACCCTAACCCAACTCGTGTAAATAATTTTGTCATAGTCTTGACGCTTTATTGAACCTGTTTATTAACAATGTCGTGTTTGGGTCGACATTCTTAACCCATGAACATATGATTTAAGACTAGGACTAATTCTCATGATTTAGAATACTACTCATAAGCTGTCAATAAAAGTACATTACCTCTAAATATTAGTAAACTATGTATCTTATCATCTAATGTTAAAGTGTATTATCTTTAAATACTAGTAAACATACTTAAACATGGATTACTCATTATCCATGATAGGTAGCAGATAAATACAGAATGTAAGTTTACCCCAAACTCTTGTATAAATTGTATGCACTAATTCTACCTTTACTCCTTAAAAATAATCTGTTACACTTAAACATCTGGTCAGGTAAGTGAATGTGAGCCCCCTCCACTACTATTGTCCTTCCCAAATGAGCCCTAGTTTGGCATAAATTTCCCTCCTGCCACCAGCCTAAATGCCTAACTGATGGATCTGTGGTATCACATCATGAATAATGGGGAATCGATGATGAAATAATCAATTAGTTCGTACATATATGTATGATGAATTTTTTAGATAGCTACTGAAACAGATTGACTACTGATTAAGGGATAAGCCCTCTAAATTATGACCCCAAATGCAAATACAGTTTCCTGATAACCAGCTAAACTATGATTCTAGGAATTTTTGGCGAAATTAACTGTTTGACAAATAATTCCAGCTAGTGCGATAGTTCAGGAGCTTTCCTTGACTTTATGTTCAGTAGATGAGAGATTAAAGCTAGAATATCCTCTATTGAAGAAAACAGTTGAAATGGTTGTTGAAGAAGGTGGAGGAAAAGCTGCGAGGAAGGCCCCATATGTGATGATGTGACCCTATTGTGATGGACTGAGAGGTTAGCAGACATGTTCATTACTATCACTGCAATGAAAATTCATTTTCCATGGTGATGTTTCCAGATCATGGATAATGGGAAATCCATGATGAAATGAACCTTTATATATGGTGTAGTTGGAAACAATACACTGTATGAACATACATCGGATAACGAAATCCCGTGAATCCTATTTTCTGAGGCCCAAGAAGATTGGTTTCTGAAAGAGGGACCAAAATGGAACCACTCCATACACCTAGAATTATAATTGGAGACAAACAACTTATCAAAAATATAATTGGCGACAAAATAGGTCAAACGAAGATAATCCTCAAGCTTCAGTAAGTTACATTGACTTTTCAAACTAAGAATCCACTTTAAATTAATATACCATATTTGACGATAATTAAATTTAATTACTGACCATTAATTACATCAATGTCAATATTTCCTTACAATATTTGACAATTTTTAATTTGGAAATTGAGGGAGTATCAAACAGTTCAGTGACAATCAAAGATTATTCAAAGCTCTTATCTTCCATGGACCATTTGACAAGCAAGAAATTGGCCAATCCCCAAGAAAAATGTTCGTCCCTACCTCTCCAATTTCTTGTAACAATGGCTTTGAAGAATATTATCTTGAGCTGGTATAAAAGGAGTTCCTATACAAGGCAAAAGAGTGGAGAAATTCCCTTGTTTATTATGTCTTTCTTTACAACTGCCACACTATAGCATAAAACAGCAGTTGACAGAAAAAATATAGACATTTTCGTATAACCCAACAACAGAAACTATATAGAAAACAATACCACTCTATGATGCTTATAGAACTAAATTAGTGCCACTCACCATCTAAATTTTAGAAGTCCACTTCAACATTATAGTTCTAGCTTTCAGCAATTATCCATAGTTACTAATTTCAAACCAAATGATGTATTATTTCCAGCTTTCCCAACAGGAGAAAAGGGACAATGACTTATATGAGAAAGATAGGTATAGTTCTAAATCTGGTCCAACATTTATTTCTTAATCAGCATTTAAAATGCTTTATATCTACTTTAACCATATTTGGAGATACATGAGGATACTGCCAAACAAAAGGCTAAAAAGAATTATCAGAATGATTTGGTTTATATATATATATATTATGCTTATCTCCTCCATTTCTTTTTTTAATCACTAATTTTCTTTCTCTTATATTTGATTCAAGAAATACCGGGGGGGGGGGGGGGGGGTGTATCCGGAATCTTTTGTAAAGTTGGAATTGTTTAACAAAGAGGGCCCTTGAGGAAAAAAGTGCTTATGATTCAGTGACTTTACATAATTATTCTCCTAGCTAGAATTTTTTTTCCTTGCAATGAGAGTCAAACCCTAATCACTCCCTTTTTTCTCAAATGTCATGTCATCAAACTTTTACCATCGAGTAGTTCTACACATACTGTCATTTCGAACCAAATTGAAACCAAATGCTTGTGTGGCAATCACAGGTTGTGTTTGACTGCATAAAAATGTGGATAAATAGTAGGATCACAAACATTCTTTGATTGAAAAATACACATTTGGTTTCAATTAGGTCAAAATGGTTGGCTAAATAGAGTTTTCCATTACCATTGTGATGTAAGGGCCTTTGCCATGGTCCTCCTCAGCTTTATTGAAAATTTATCATGTATTCATCAAACAGTTCTATTAGTTTGCATTAAAGTAAAAAAATGTGATATGATGTTTTGACTTACCCCTGTCAGCAATTAAAAAATTGAGAATCCCTTATTTCATAATCATATGACTTGCCCCCTTATTTAGAAGGGGTATCTCCATATATTTAAAAATCAACTGGGAGTGTCAAATATATCATCAACAATCATTAGACAACAATTTATCCAGAAGAATTAGAAGTTACCAATTTCTCAAAATTTGAAGACCATTAGTGCGAGGAGGGACTTAAAATCTCAAATGATGGATTCCTTGTGAACTTTATCCACTCAAACTAAAAGATAATGCATGACAGAACTTCCATATCTCTGTCTTTTGAATTCTTGGGTCTTCATACCCTTACAAACAGTTAGTAAATAGGATAACAAATGTTCTACAGAGTGGAACTCAAATATGAATAGATTAGATAAGCGATTACACAAGCTTACAAGATCTATAAGCCATAACATTGGGGTGGGGCTAGGTGAGAAGGTTGCAGTAGAGTATTTCCTTTTTTCCTGGCCTAGCTATAATGAAAGAAGTAAATTTGACTCCTTGGATGAGCTGGTGTGAATTTATTATTACAATATTTTTTACCATGATGCTGACAAAAGGGACATTATATTATCAGTGAGCTGCAATGCCCAAACGCATCGTTTGGTACAACGAGCGATCTTTTCTGCACATCCACTTCAGATAACACAAGTTCATTTAGGACAATAGATAATGCAAGACCAGTTATACCAAACGATGGATTACCAAACCAGTTATCCCCGTAACATACCTGTGTAAAATCAATGTTTAGATTTGGAAAATAAAAAAGTTCAACTGAACTATGAAGGATAAAAAGTTATTCCTACAGGCTACACCTATGTGAAGAACATCGGACTGTCTTTTTACAATCGAGAAGCTTACCCGTGTACATAAGAGAGTAGCTACTATAAAGACGAAAGGAAAAATATAGTCGGGAATATTGAAATACAAAATTAAAGAAAATGGAGAAGAAAACTCACATTGCCATTTGACGTTGCACTAATTCAAAAACCATGTAGATGTTCGTACACGGGACAACTTTGGGACCTTTCCTTAAGTATCTAAATACTAGATATTCATTGAATCTGAGAGACGAGAGGTTCCAAAACCACTTGGGCAAGTCTCTCAACCCAAATCCACTTAGAGATTATGTTAGAGCAGTGAGATGTTGACGCTGATCTAAGATAGATTCTTATATAATCCTCCCCTCTAATTCTAGAACACAAAGGGATGGCTGCAAGTTTTGGATGCCTTTGAGAGTGGGGAATGAAATGAGCTCCTGTGATAAGGGACCAATCTCTTAGGTATATAAGTAGGTAAGGCATCTTAAGTACTCCAGCAAAACAATTCAATTCACTACAGCGAGTTGATATTAACGATGAGAGAACAACTTTTGATGCAACTCTGGTAAGGAGAGGAGATTCCTGCAATATGTTATGCTCATGTTTCGAGAGATGTGCAGGACTGGTAACACACTTTGCAAACTGATCAATTTTGGGCAGTATGAAATTTCTAGTACTCTAAGTAAGCTACTGGAACAACTGTACGTACGTGTCAACATGGGGCAAGTGATTATCTTTAGATCTTTGAGAGATTTATTGATCTGTAACAGCCCATCCGATAAACAAATAAGCTCTGTCACCTAGTGAATTTCAAATCACATTGCACAGGGTGAACAACCACTGGTTGAAAATCAAGACCCAGACTTTGAGGCAGAGGTTGAATTTTATTAGGTAAAAAATTAATGAAGTGATATCAGTTTTGTTGTCCTATGCATGTACTGTGTACTTTCAATTAATAATAAAATTATGGTTTTCATCTTGGGTGCATAGTGGTCAAATCGTGATTCATATTGTTAATTGTTATTCTATGTTTTTAAACCATTAATTATAATTGTTCTCAATGTTTCTAAGTAATAAATAATACTAAATTTATTGAAAACTACATTGTGAAATGTAACATGTCGTAAGTAATACATAATTTTCTTACTTATACGAATGCATGGAGATTAATCTAAGGTGATAGTCAAAATTACTTCCGTCTCTTTTTTAGTTTAAATATTGTTAATTATTAGTTTTAATAAAGTGGCCTAATCCATGAGAGAGAAATTTTATGCCTTTGCATCACTAATTTCATTATTACAGTAAAATAGTGACACAGTGTTACAAATGTATAGCCATAAAAGAACTTGTGACTATTTATGATATTATAATATATAAAGGTTCAAGAAATTAAACTAATAGTTCTGTTTGTAATAGACTTTTGATTCATTTGACAGCTATATGAAAACATGGCAATTACTTTGGTTATTATAGCCCCTGTTTTGGCTATACTAAAACTTTTATAGGGTGGATTATATATTTTTGTATAGTTTCATGAGAAAATAGTACTTACCACTTACAAGGAGATCAAATATAACAATAGCAATATCATTGAGAACATACATGAACATATATTTTCCTGTATTTAAGATTATTACATCAAACAAGAAAGTGTACTGAATGAATAAATGTTTATATCAACAAGAAAATTTTAACTTAAATTGTATAATGGAATGTGTATCCTATTCATAGAGGGTGAGGGTAGAATGGAATGCACAACATGGTGATGTTTGAATAAGAATATTGAATGAAATTATGAATATTTAATATACTACAATACTATTATATCACCATCCTCCTCCGGTCACTTGGTCGTGGTCTAGAAAAGAAATAATTACATTTCCAGAATTCTTAATTTAATTTCTAGCCATGACACAAAGAAGTTTTGTTGAGAGATGTTCTACATACATCAGGAGCTAAATATGCACATGTCAATAAAGTTCGTCTTTTTCTAGAGGGAAAAGCCATTTTGATACTATTAAGGTGGATGGGACTAAGGGACTTGAACCCGAGTTGCCTTCAAGCCAAAGATTCTCTCTTCCGTCTAGAAATAATGTTGCAAATGACCACCATCTAATGTATGCCTATAGAAAAATTGAATCTAAACAAATGAAAGAAAAATTACAGGACATCAAGGATGCATATTCTGGTTATCTTCAATTGTTTTTTTTCCAACATGATATACCTCAAACTAAGATGAAGGAGAGCAATACGCGTTGTCCTTTTGTAGTTACTGCAAATCATATCAGTTCAATAATGAGCTTCAGATTAATTTAGAAGGGTTAATTTGGAATCTCCATTTAATGTGAATTTGGTTTGATTAAGGTGATTTTCAGTTCCAACTGAATTAGGTGTGAATTTGAGTATAATTTGAAAAAAATATATTTTCATTCTTAGTTAATGGAAAGTTTTTTCCAGAGAGACGGATCACCAACTAAAAATTGATAAGGTCTCCCTTTAGCAAATCTCCGGCCATGTATCGTTTGATTACATGCTAATCCCATAGGTCACTCTAACGACCTTTGAGTCAGTTAAACGACTTAACACCTTGGATTTTCTCAAGTCAGCTCGGTGGTAAATATTTCATCAGCATTTTCAGGACTCATTTATTTACCCGGATAACAATTCAATCAAGTTGAGACAGCATCTAAGGGCTGTATGACCTTGTCATTTACGTTCATATTTTTATTTCTTTCTTTAAAATATCTTAGATCAAGATTGTACAATCAAATCCCAAACTCACCAGAGTTCTCTAAGGCTCATTAATGGCTATTTTCAAAATTTTCATGCACTTCGTAGACAAATCAAACAAGAAGTATGTGAGGCAAATCGATACATAATATCATAAAAGATGAGCGGTGGCTAATATCATTTTATCAATCTACCTCTATAGTTTTGCTAGCAGATAAAACATAGTGGCTAATTGAGCTACAACAAAACTCCCATTTGGGTAATGCATTATGCTTGGGGAAAGAATATGATAATATAAAGTTAACACATTCTAAAATCATATCTTAATGCTACGAAATTGTATCTGTTCAGCACTCATCCTTAACAATACAGAAATACTTATATTACCCTATTCTCAGATGTGATCTAATTATAGCCATTAAGACAACATTTGCCCACAGTTTGAATGTTTGATGCTATATGTTTTGATCTTGTTCTCAATCATGCTCTGATAGTGAATTGTTCACATTGTTTAAAAACCGAGGTCTAAAAGCAATGAAATTATTTTTTGTCTAACACCTTATATCCTAGATACTGTTGAAACCTTGTGCATTGAGTAAGAAATCTAAGAAATAGTAGTATTGCTTACTTACTGTTAAAAGGTCGTAAGTAAGGGTAATGAAAATCTTAAATTAGTCCATCAATCATAATCTAAGAAACACTGATCGGGATCTTGTCTTTGTAATCGCATGTCAGTATTGCAATTTAGAATTGAAATGATTAGTATTTATCTACCTTAGACCTATATCCCTAATTTCTCCAATAAATTTCAAATCATGTTGAGGTCGAATGTTGATCCATTACATTGATATTATCATCCTCCGAATCATGAAAAGTTTCTTTTGAAGCCGAACAAGCTTAGCTCAAATTGAGATTGTGGTCTGCTGCATTACTTGACAGTTCTGAAAAACATGTATAATTGAAATTTATGCAATATTACATGGGTTTTCAAATTATTATATTAATATAGATTCAATTGGTTTGAGCAACGATAGACCTCTCTGCAGATTTTTTTTAACTCAACTTGAAACCTAGCGCCACTTGCTTGATAGTGGAGAAGAAATTTTTACCATCTAAAGCATACCTTCACAGCATATTCAGAAGAAAATACATAGAACTTTAAACCTTCTCTGTTTTTTGCTATAGCCAAATATCTGGCTCTTTTGACATACTTAAGTAGTCAACCTTGTATTGCCATAGGTATCAATAAAATTTATTACTATGCAATGTTATTCAGGTCCTGGTACAACATAATTCACATATATATAAAAGACATGTTTCATATATTACATACTTCACTCTTTCAACCACATTTGGATGGCAGAAATAAGGTCAAATCAATATGAAATTCAATTTTTTGCCAAATCCTACATTCAAATCTTCTTGATATCGGATAACCTCAAATATTTAAATCTCAGTTCTGCTGGGAGTTTAAAGAATGAGTGGCCACAGTTGTTTAAGGCGAAACGTTTCAAGGTCTTTGCTTTTTTTGCCTGTAAAAACTAAAAGTAGGGCTTATTGAATAGTTATATGTACTTGGATAGAGAACTGGTGAATCAAAGGCTAAAAAATTCAACAAAAACAAAAGCAGTCAACAAATCTAATCAACCAAAACAAATAAAACTTTTTTGAGTTTCTTTAATGAAATTTAATAAATCTTTTTTGTGCCTTAGCCTAAAAGGCGGTGGCCTATCAGTTACTAAATTCGTCTCGTCTTGCCGGAGGTGAGGCACTATCCTTGCTCCTTGCTTCGTGTTAAACTCAGCACCTTCTTTACATGTTCATGCATCTGACAATTTATGCTATTTAAGATGCTCATCAGTCATGTATTTCACCTCGATTAATTAGAATTCCTTATTCTAAGTCATAGACAATAACCAGTCCCTAACATAACAAGCATAAACTATAATGAAATCTACGTTAAATTGCTTTTGTGTGCCCGAGACTTTTTGCGACGTTTTTATTAATTACATAACAAGCATAGACAATAACCAGTCCCTAACAAATATTAATGAACATAAATAAAACAAGCATAAACTATAACAAGTCCTTAACAGGAATTAATAATTTGAAGTCATCAAACTATACATCAAGCACAACCATCCAAGTTCCAACATAGTTGACAAAGCCTTTGTGCCACACCACCCAGATTCCAGTACTAAGATCTTCGAGCTTCTCAGTACATCCTTATGTTCCCAAGTAAAGAAAAGCATCAAGAGGTAGCGTCTGTCCCTAGAAAGGCAACAATGATAGTCAAAATTCCAAGTAAAGGCACATATCGTAGTAGGTATCCATTTTTTAAATGAAATAGAAGAGATGCACAATTGGGGGTAGTCCTCTCATTTTAAATCATCCTTGAAAGTGTGTGAAAGTATCCCTAGCATTTTTTGAACCCTGTCCACCTCTATAGAAGGTGGGTAGTAGGGGTGGCAATACGACACCACTTGTTAACACAAAATGAAGTTATCGGGTATAGAGCAGGTTTAACGTTCTTGGGTCATAATCGGACACATTAAAGTTACGCATCGTATGACGAGTTGTGTATATCCCTAGAAAGCCTCAACTCCCATATCGATTTGTGGGTGTAAACGTTTTACCGGGTTATAAACGAGTGAAGAGTCGAACATTCAAATAATATGAGGCTAATTAACTACAAAATAACAATCCCTAGAAAAATGGAAGAATATATGAAAGTAGCTCTCGCATTGTCACTCCACACATGTTATATGTGTTTTAGCTGTATAAACATTGCATAAATAAAATGTTTTTAAAAACAAAGGATAGCTAACTGCTAAGAATGTAATTTAATTACCACTGAGCAGGAAATTAGTATAATAGAAAATATAAAGTAATGTAATTACCATTGAGCAGCTTTTTTGTGTGTACACTTTACCTGCATAAATTAGAGAGTGTATTAATATACACACATATATATATAAATATAAGTGAAAATAGTAAATAAGATATTCGAGTACAGTTTTAATAAGGAAAATTAAAGAAGAGAAACTCACTTAGACATATGAGAGACTGTTGTACCATCTATGTGGACTTCAGCATGTGGGGCAATCTCAGACCATCTTTCCTTTAATAGAGGACAGTTGTTGATATCCACGGATTTTAGTTTGGCAAGGGGTTCTCTGGCTGGAAGACATTTTAGTCTCAGACAGTTATTTAGCTTTAGGTATTCAAGAGATGACGAGTTGCTAAAGCAGTCTGGCAAAGCTTCCGCCCCATATCCACTTAGGTACAACATTGTTAAGGCAGTAAAGTGTTGTTGTATAGCATTGAGAGCCGAGAATGAAGTCACATCATCTGGCAAGGGACCAAGATCCAACAAGTTCAAGCGAGTAAGGCAACCTAATCCCTCCGGCAAATAACTCAATTTTTCACAATATGTTGTCCTCAATGAGTGGAGAGAACAACATGTCGTCAACTCAGGTACAGCTATGAGATTCCTGCAACCACTTATTTCTAAAACAGAGAGAGAACAACATGCTGTTAACTCAGGTAGAGAGATGAGATTCCTGCAACCACTTATTGTTAAATAAGAGAGAGAACAACATGTCGTTAACTCAGGTACAGAGATGAGATTCCTACAACCACTTATCTCTAAAGAAGAGAGAGAACAACATGTCGTTAACTCTGGTACAGAGATGAGATTCCTGCAACCACTTATCTCTAAAGAAGAGAGAGAACAACATGTCGTTAACTCAGGTACAGAGATCAGATTCCTGCAATTTTCTATTCTCAATGTCTGGAGAGAGGTGCAGAATTGTAGTAGCTCACTTGGCAGACATGTCAACCCATCACACTCCCCAATAATCAACTCTTTAAGGGATGCGAGGCCTTGAATGCTTGCAATGGAATTGAGCTTCTTGCAGAACCGTATCTCCAGCTCTTGAAGAAAGCTGCCGCAGCAGCTCCGCATGGTGCTCAATTCGGGATATTTATTATTGTTTTCAAATAGCCCATCCGATAGACAACCTAACTCATCCAAACGAAAAACCTTCAATTTCTTGAGACATGGAAAATGGCTCGGAAATATAGTCAATTTGGGGCACCTCTCGATTGATAACTCCTCAAGGCGAGGAAACACCACATTATCATCTTCTGCTTTCATCCATTCCTCCAGATTGGGCATGTCTTCTAGAGTGAATTTTATTAACACTGGAAATGATGCTGAGGTCTCATTAGTATGAGTATTGTTGGGAGAATCATTACGATGACCACCGAATGACAAATCTATGCGTGTCACGTTATTTATTCCACTTAACACAAGATATCGAAGATTTGCTAGTTGACCAAGCATTGGGATATGCTCACATCGTTTGCAATCTACTAATATTATCTCCATCAAACTGTCAAGAGGCAACCAATCACCCTTACCATCAATGTTCACAGCCATTTTCATCATCCATGTTGGGAACTTATCACCCAAGAAGTTTGAAACAAAGAGGCTTTTCAGATTCGAGTGAGGCTGGAGGCCTTCCAACACGTCCTCATCATTAAACCTGCCTTCTCTGTTATCACTCCACACAAATCTCAGCTTGTACAAATTTGTCTTTCCAAATAAATCTGCTCTTTGAGCTTCATCTCTGCCACTTACTTCTTCAAGATTTTGTATCTCTAGCTCGCCCCTGAGGTGTTTCAAAAAACCCAGCTCATTAAGTTGATGACCATTGACTTGCCCTACACTAAAGAATGATAGTGTTTGAAGGCAAACCAGCCGCCCAATTCCTGCTGGAATCTTGAAGCGATGAGGAAATGTATTGAGATGGAGATGTCTCAGGCTTATCAAATTACTCAATTTGTTTGGAAGCTCCTTTAATGATTTGCACCCACTGAGTCTTAAAGTCTGCAAATTGTAAAGCTTGCAAATAGATACGGGTAAAACTTCTATTTCAGTGTCCGACAAATCAAGATACCTCAAGTGTATCAGTGCACCAATTGAATTTGACAACTCTTTTATCTTAGCCCGGCCAAAATCCAAAACCCGCAAGCATTTAAAATCTTCCGTATTCTGAGGCATACCACTCTCTAAGAACAATGTGTGCAAATATTCAGCTTTTTTTTTCAACATATCGATTGTATGTCCACTCGAATACAATGCTAAATGCCGAACATCAGGGATGACTTTCACTGCAGCATCCTCCAGACTATAGCTTTCACACTTTGAAATACTTCGTGCAAGATCATGCACAAGATCATGCATTTGACAACCAATAATATTATCACATTCATCCTTTTTTACATCTTGAAACAAGGAATTCCACAAGATAACATTAAAAAATTCATTATCTGTATCCTCCATTAACTTGTTGCTCTCCTCATCCAATTGAAGGAATCCTACCGCCATCCAGAGTTGGATTAGTCTTTGTTTTTCTATGTAGGTATCTTGCGGGAATATTGAACAATATGCAAAACATTGCTTCAGGGATGAATATGGAAGATTATCAAAACTCAACTTCAGTATACCTAAGACGCCCTTTTCATCTGTCACCGAACACTAGATTTGACTATTTTGAACCTCCAACCACTCGTGTCTTTCCTTTTTAGCAAACAACATACCCCCTATGACATTTGTTGCTAATGGAACCCCGTGACACTTTCTCGCAATCTCAATTCCTATGGTCTCCAATTCAGGAGTCATTTGTGTTCCTCCGGCTGCGAATGCTTTTTGTTTAACTATCGACCAACAATCTTCATCTGATAGTCCTTCCAAATAATGAGTTTCACGCGTCCCCATAATGGATGCCACCCCTCGCTTATGGGTGGTGACAAGAATGTTGTTTCCTTTGGTTTTATTAACTCCTAATAAACAATTTTTAAAATCCTCCCAGTCATAGGGGTCTTCATTCCAAACATCGTCAAGTATCAAAAAATATTTCTTCTCTCCCAACTCTTTTTCAAGTTCTCCAAGTATTACATCCTTGCTACGTAAGTCACACTTGGATTTTTTCAGAGATTCTAGGATCTCTGTTAGAAACCTCTTGGTATCAAAGTTATTAGATACACGTACCCAAATTTTGACATGAAAATGACTTATTATTCGCTCATCTTTGTATATTAGCTTAGCCAAAGTTGTTTTACCAAGGCCGCCCATTCCCACTATGGGAATAACGAAAAGAGCTTCTTGATCGCCAGAATTAACCAACATGTCCACTATTTTTTCTGCTTCATTTTCCCTTCCTCTAACTCCTGAATTATCAACGAATGAGTCACTCTCACGATTTAAAGTAACTTGTGGAGGAACTATACCTACACCTCCCCTTTCGAGTCCAAATTCAATGGCTTCTTTGTTAATCTTCTTTAAGGATGTATTAATGTCCTTGATCTTATTACCCATTTTAAGATAAAATGCAATGGGGTTAGAGGATGAAAAGAAGAAGAATACCTTCCTCCTCATTTGATTTTTGATCTCCACCTTGCGTCGAAGAACTTCATAAGCAAACTCATCCAACACGTCATCAACTTCATACGCTACATCCTTAAGCCTCTTCAACCATTCCTTAACGCCCTCGTCCCTCAATTATCTTCTCTTAGCGTCACGTAACACAGCCCGAATCATAGTTAACGATCCCTTCAGGCTATTTAGTTATTTCTTAAAACTCCACACCAGCCTGATTTGTTCAGTAAGAAGTGAATCCACCTTTTCGAATACTCCCCGTGCAACCACTTGAAGAAGAATTTCAGCCATCTGTCTTCCGTTTTTTTAGATTAGAAAAGGAGATGGAAATAATCCTTGGATTTTGTATAATGGGTTGGAGAAAAAAGAGACCCAGTGGAGTAGTCTCCTATGTAGTTTTGTCATCATCTACCCACCAAAGCTTTTGACTATTTTGTAAATTTACTCATTATTGTATTCATATACGGACAAGGATAAGTAAAACCAACTAAAGTGTTTGGTAAACAATAGATGTAGCCAATGCATTATTATGGGCATTTCGTCAAACATTTTATGAGTATTATTAATTGTCAGCTACAAATTCCAGACGAGACAATCGTAGTTGTTGTAGAAAAAGTGAGGGGGGGACCAATAATGGTGTGTTTTGTAAACAATATATGTAGCCAATTCATACATAAATTCAAACTCCGATTCAATCTTTTTCCCTACTACGCAAGGAAAGTTACTCAAGTTGTATTATATTCGGTGTAAATTCAGATTTGCCATATGCCGAATTTAGCAAGGCTCCATAAGAGGCGGCTCGGAAGACCAAGAAGACTAGAAATTACAGATATTTTAGGAGTAATGGTAAGCGTCCAAAAATATTCCTTCACATTCTAAAAATATATTGCAACATATCTCGGTCAAACCCAATGTGCAAACACTTGGCCCGTTTGATAGAACAAGTGGGAATTTATTTTCAAGTAATTGAAAAGTTGAAATTTAATTCTTAAACACCCCCTCCCCTACACACACACACAAAGAATTGAATTTCATGGCAAATCAACTTTTTGTGCATAAGGTGTTAGTATCTTAGTGTGACTTAAAATTATTTGCCATGGCAAATAAATGCTATCAAATGTCCATAAAAAATGAAAAATGAGAAAGATTCCTTATTTGTCATGGCAAATAAGGCTATCAAACGAACCATTAATGAATTTTGAAGATATATTGGGGGATATGAAAGTGTGAATTATTATTTTTTGCTACGAAGATGATAGAGGTGGTGCTAACACGATCGCGACACAATAGCCAGTTGAGATGATTTTTGGGGGTTATTTAAACATTTAAGCGGATCCAAAAAAATAACTTTTAGAATGATTTTTTTGTTATTTTAAAAAATTCGATCAAAATGTCAGTTTTATAATAGCAAAAAATTAATTTTCTTGGTCAAAATATGTTAATTTTAAAATACTAGTAAATTCATTTTGAGCTACTTTCTGTAGGGAACCAGAAATGTTTAAGTATCTCTCAGAAAAAAATACAAAAGAAAAATAATTTTTTTACTATTTAAAAGAAATTAATTCGTATTAAGTTGGTACTTATATGATTCGACCTCTCTCTCTCTCTCACACACACACACAGAGGCTCATGGGCCTACCTCTTTGTGCGGACCAACCGTGAAAACTATTTTTTTTAAATAGTAAAAAATGAGTTGATTTTTTTTTCTTCATATTTTAACATTAACCCCTAAAATTATAATCAGCTCAAAATGAATTTATTTTATATTTTAAAAGTATCGGTCAAAATATGTCACTTTTTAAACTACTTAAACAGTGGCATATTTTGACCAATTGTTTTTTTAAAATAGAAAAAAAAACAGTTTGAACTGATTTTTTTAAGGAATCCATGAAATATTTAAATACCACACAAAAAATCAATTCAAAATTATTTTTTGGGGTATTTTAAAAAAATGGTCTGCACCTTGGTCTGCACAAGAGCCTCTCTCCCCCTATTCTATCTCTTCTCTTAAATTATAGCTATTTAGTTCAACTAGAATTCCCCACCCTTATTTGGTGGGTATTTGGGGACCATATCTTGTGAAAACTTTTTAGGTTTAACAAAAGCTCAATTGACTTATCTTAACATACTATTTTGTTTTTTAATTTACGACGTAGCTCTAAACGCAAAATATTGCACCGTCATAATATTTTGTATGTCGTGTCAACTTTTCTCATAATTGTAAAATTACGACACGTAAGTAGAGATATTACGGGGTTGTTTATTTTTATCTCCTAAGTCTGATTCTGAACCTTATAGATTTAAGATGTAAAAAAAATCGTGTTTTTTAACATAAGAGTCTAAAGGCTCGTTTCTAAATGATTAGGATGTAAAACTAACTCTGAATCTAGTTATATATATATTCATTCAGAGATTCATTTAGACACAAATAAACATATCATTCATATTTAAATCCAGACTGTAGATGAAAAGGCAAACATTGCCCAAGTCCATATCATGCTTGAAAATGTGAACAACCCTTGCTTATAATGATGAAGATTGGTTTTGTAAAGAACCATGCTTGAAGGGGTTTTTATCTTTTTTAAAGCGTGGATAAATTTGATGAAGATGAATAATAACATTTGTTAAGAATCACTTTTGTTTTAATTCAATTGCGCATGCGCACGCCCACACATGAACACACGTGTGCGCTCGAGCTCGCGTGCGCACACACACACATACAAACATATATGTATGTATATTTATATTATGTGAACATAATATATCGTTGGAATCGTATCGACGAGACAGTTATGGGCACCAAGCACACGCCAAACGGAGGTCCTAAAAGCATTGTGTGGGATACCACACACATAACAACATCGTCACGCGCACGAGGTTCCTTTTCTCTACTAAGGTTTTAAAAATGTTTTGTGAGATTTAGAACTTATTTTAGACTTAAATAAATTCTGAAATTTGCACATGGTTAGTTGGGTTGTACCTTATCTTCTAATGGTAGTACTCTTGGTAATAATCACCCAAATAATGAGATTTTAAAATGTGGACTTTATTAATGGTGTAGGAAATATGGGAGCTCATTTTATTATGATTATACTACGTTGGAACTTTTGAAGTATGAATAAAACCCTTATGTTAAATTATACCCTTGGAATTATGATTACATGCTCGCTTTTATGCAAGAATTAAATACGAGTCTTCACTAGTGGTGTTATTATTGTAGATAACGAAATAATTGCGTCGATGAGATAGAAGGAGTTAGGGAAAAAACTTAGGTTGGTTTGTTGGATTTGTGGTTGTGTGATTGTTTAAGGGAGCCTTAGACGATTATGACATGTGGGAAAAGACGTGACACCTAGATGTCAAGGCGGTGCAGCCAGTTGAATACCAAGTAAGGGTTAACTCATAATCTATGAAGATCACAGTACACCACGGATGATTAATCATTATATAACTCTACCAACCCAAAGACAATATCAAAGTAGAGAGACCTAGATTTTTAGGGATTTGGTACTTATAAATAAGGGGGACCTCACCCTTTTGGGGGGTATTGAATTGTATTTAGCTCACGGTGACTTAAAATTTCAAATAGAAACCCTAGCACTTTAATCGTCTCTTGTTCTACCAAGTAATAATCAACTTTTCCTCCCTTCCCGTGGACATAGGTAGGAAGATTTGTCGAACCACATACATACAATGTCATTTATTTTATCACATTTATATTCTTGGTGATAATTCATAATATTGCATTTATTATGGGTTCTATATCCCTTACAATTTGATGTCGTACGTGGGAAGATTAGAATTCTCACCATCGTGAAAATCAACTTGACAACAATATGACTGATCAACAGTCTCATTGTTCATATGCCATAAGTCATATCCAATCTGAGATATGAATTGTCAAGAGGGAACAAACTCCTTCAAGGTCCCATCCACCTCTCGATGAAAGGATGTCAAGTGGAGAGGCACCAAGAAGATTCTGGCCCAATTAGTGACGTTATACCCCCTCTACAGAGTGACCTGTTGGGAGACCAATGTCACCACTAGTCAGTCTTTATGATGAAGGTTAAACGGTGATGAAGAGGAGATCGAACGTTTGAGGAGATAGTTAACCAGGCAGTCACAGTAGCGCAACTCCAATTCTCATGGTTTGGAGCGGTGCATGAGATGCTATATTTTCTCCCCTGGGCATGGAGAATCAAACTTTGGTGGAAGAGCATCTAGGTCACAAAGCCTTCATGCAGTGCAATTTTATCGATGATGTAAGATTCATGTGTCAGTTCATCACTTTCGCCAGTCACCATCTGCGCATGTTAAGCCATCAAATCGTCACAAAGTAGCATGTCGACCAAGCCTAAGTTTCCATCAAATAAAATCGAAAGTAATGACGTTAGGGGCCTCATTAAAAAGAAGGATAAACCTCGATTCTCCATGAGCACCAAATGATCTTATTAGGATAGCATTGGGGTACGGTTCCACCTCGCCTTATTGTGGAGATAGAAATCTCATAATCACCAAAGAAGTTTTATATCCTAAAGATCACCAAATATGATAGAAAGGCATACCCTGCACATTATATCAGACACTATCGACATGTGATGTCTATGTCAAGTGACCATAATACCCTTATGTGTCGTATTTTCCCTTATACTCTAGGGGATATCGGACTTAAGTGGTTTACGAAATTTACCTCCAAGTCGATTTCCTCGTCAAGAGAGGTGGCCTGGTATAGTTTATGGCTCGCTTCCTCACTAGTATCAAAGCAGTTAAATAAGTAGATTTATTAATATCCTCAGGAGAAAGAAAGGGTAATCACTAATGCAGTACGAGAAGTGTTAATGGGAGTTGTAAAATGAGATCAATGATTGCATCAAACACTTCTCCATCTTATCCTTCAAGTTTGGGCTCTACAGATCCGATGATCTTTAACATTTGGATGATCAGGCCCTATTATATTTTTATCAACTTACATTTAATTCAGCGAAATTATAAGCTATAAACTCCATTAAAATCAACTGGTAACTAAGGTTGACATTAACTTATATTTAGTACATATTTAACTCAGAAAAGTTAACTAGATATTTTATTCCAGACTTAAAGAACCAAGGTTAGATTTAACAACTAATTTTTCCATACTAAGGCAAACAGTATTAAGCATGTCATAAAATACAAAAGTAAGACATAAGAGAAAATAAATTGTCGGATAATATGTATGCAAATACATAAATGGAGCTCTTTATATATCACATTAATGTAAACTTCAATACAATAATGTAACTTCTGAATAGACTCTGGAAAACTTCAAGGCATGATGTCACGTTCCTAAATACAGTGTTTTCCCCACACGAATAACTTCGATATATAAACGGGAATTCGCAAATACATACTCAAGATACAATGAAGTAATTTGCACTGTCTGCAACTTGTATATTTGTAGACAACCTTGGATATAGTAGTGAAAAACAGTCAATCCAGTTTTTATTTTATTTTTGTGCACAAAATAGAATAAGATAATTTATATCTCTTGAAAATTGTAAGAGAGTAATTGCAAGGGTTGGAAAATTCAGAACTGGGTTAATCTTAATTATATGCAATTTTGAAATAGGGTGCCTTTATTTATAGGAAATGAAAGGCTGTATCTCAGGGGTCATGACTGTTGAGTTTTAACAGTCTTTACTTAATTCTGAAATGGTATGACTGTTAATTACCAACAATCTTAAACCATTTTTGAGCAAGTACAGTAATACCGAAACAGTATTACATGGACCCACCAAAAAGTGATCGCGCCTGAGTTATCGCCATCCGACCCCAACAAATCCCAGCAACTCGCTACCACTGCGGACACGCGGCATGCGAAGTGCAAAGTATGCCACTAGCCCCTCTATAGCCCACTGCCCCGCACGCATGTGCGCGTGCGCGTACGTGTGCGTATGATGCTTCGCAACGTATTGAAGGTCTCTTGAATAGCTTCTTAAATGCTAGATGAAGTAACTCTTCATCTTCCATTTCTACTTATTAAGTGCACACTTTCTTAATATTTTTCCAATGTGGGACTCGAAGGTTGCCCATTCCTTTTATAGCTTAGTGGGTATCACTTAGCTTTACTCATTTTCCAATGTGGGACACTCTCCCTTTTATATTGGATTAGCTTTCCACTTTTCTCCACACACTTCCAATGTGGGACAAGCTTTTAAGATTTTACTCCCAAAGTTCTTACTCAATTATTTTAAAAGTTCTCCAACATTCCTCCACCATTTTCAAAATAAGTTTTATAAATCTTTGATTGTCTGTAAGACTGTGTATAAGCACTGGTGTCTCACGATTTGAACCAATATCCTGTGAAGATTCATCAAGGCTAACAACGAAAGTATAGTAGACTTGTCATTGAACTATCAATCTATATTGATCAGCCGAATTTGTCTACACACACAAATCTTTTAGTCACTGATTATCCATATAAGCTGACACATGTATTAGGCCTTGTGTCTGTACCTTGAGCTCGTGAGTGCTTTAGAGTCAAGCCAAGTTCTCATAGGAAGAGGCACCACTTCCACACTCATATAGGTAGACTATCATAGGTATCCATGAAACTAAAACACCATAAATCTATTAAGATTAAACTCATCCTCTTTCATTATTCATTACATGTTCTAAGCACTTGTCCTTGGGATGTTTCATTTTGTAGTGTTTACAATCATGTCGTATGATGTACTTTAATCATTGAACTCGAGACTTGAATATGTCAAGTATCAAGTTGATTTTCCATCAAGAGTGATTATTATTAATGGGCTTTAGTCCCATCCCCAATGATGTCTTAGACACCAGTCCTCTTGCAAGACCTTTTGTAAAAGGATCAGCTAAATTTTGACTTGATTTTACATAATCTACTGTAATTGCACTATCTGTAATCATTTGTCTAACATAACTATGTCTCGGGCCAATATGTCTAGATTTTCCATTATAAACTTATTATAAGCTCTAGAAAGTGTAGATTCACTATCACAATGTATAGATATTGGAGGCATTGGCTTTGGCCAAACTGGAATTTCAATTAACAAATTCCCTAACCATTCTGCCTCTTTACTAGTTGCAGCTAATGCTACAAACTCAGTTGCCATTGTAGAATCAGCTATACAAGTCTGTTTCTTTGATCCCAAAGAAACAGCTCCTCCACTAAGAGTGAAAATCCATCCACTTGTTGAGGAATGATCCTCCCGCTCAGTTATCCAACTGGTATCAGAAAAACCTTCTAATACTGAAGGATATCCACTATAGTATATATCATAGTCCATAGTTCCTTTTAAATATTTTAATATTCTATTGACAGCATGCCAATGCCATAAACTTGGATTACTAGTATATTTGCTTAATTAACCAACAACATATGCAATATCAGGTCGAGTACATGTCATGGAATACATTAAACTACCAATTACTCGTGCATATTCCAATTGTGAAATAGCTCTACCAGTATTAGGGATCATCTTTAGCGGTGGCTCAAAAGGTGTACTAATAGGTGTGCAATCAAACTGATTAAATTTCTTTAAAATTTTCTCAACATAATGAGATTGAGTGAGAATTATATTTTTATATTTCCTTATTATTCTCATTCCTAATATGACGTCATCCACACCCATATCTTTCATATCAAATTTAGAAGACAAAAAACTCTTTGTATTATTAATGCTTTCTAAATCAGTACCAAGAATTAACATGTCATCTACATATAAACAAATGATCACACCTTTACCATTAACAAATTTACTAAAACACACTTATCAGATTCATGAATTTTAAAACCATAAGAAATAATGACTTTATCAAATTTTTCATGCCATTGTTTAGGTGCTTGTTTTAGGCCATATAAGGACTTAATTAATTTACATACTTTAAGTTCTTGTCCAGGCATAACAAACCCTTCAGGTTGTTCCATGTAAATTTCTATTTCTAAGTCACCATTTAAAAAGGCTGTTTTCACATCCATTTGATGAGTTTTAAAATTATAAATAGATGCTCATGCAATTAAAATTCTAATAGTAGATGTTCTAGCAACTGGTGCATAGGTATCAAAATAACCAATTCCTTATTTTAGTGTAAAACCTTTAGCAACCAATCTAGCCTTGAATTTATCAATTGTTCCATTTATTTTCATTTTCTTTTTAAAAATCCATCTACACCTGATAGGTTTAGATCCAAACTTAGTCTTTACCAATAGCCAATCAGGTATTGTATTCATTTGAGTAAATTATATAATTGGTGAATATTTTTGTGTATATAAATATATGTGAGTTTTTGAGAAATGTTGGTAAGTAACAATTTATTTTCTATTGTTTCGTTCATATTTGAGATTTTCTTCGTGTGTAATATAGAAATGATTGATATATGTGTTGTTTATTAGATTACAAATATAATGACACATAATCAACCCTTATCCAAGGGAGAAAAAATATTCTCATTCGTTAAAGATAATAAGGATACATAGAAATACATTTATCGCATGTAATATTAGAAGTTATATATATATATATATATAGTGATAGGTTCACAAGTGAACCTAAAAGATGAACTTTTTAATGAACCTTCACAAAAAAAATGCTTAACAATTAATTAATTTTAATTCCCATGCTGTAATTGGTTCGCGCCAGCGGCAACTGACACGTGTGTCGATCGATCCCCACCCTCCCCCCGCCCCCACCCCAATGCCAGCCCTACTGCCATAAGGGCTACCATGGTGGTGGTTGGGGTGGGGGTGGGGTGGGATGGGGGCAGGGCGAATCGATCGACACGCGTGTTAGTTGCCGCTAGCGCGGAGCAATTAAAACATACAAATTAAAATAATGAGTTGTTATGTGTTATTTTGTTAAGGTTCATTAAAAAGTTCATCTTTTAGGTTCACTTGTGAACCTCCCCTATATATATATATATATATATATATATATATATATATATTGTCAGACTTTGCTTAATATTAGCCCACCCTTGCCAGAAATCCTAGCCCCGCCTGTCACACCCCGCCTAATTCTGGTGTCGGCCGCCACCAAAACTAAGTCGAGCGTGAGTAAATAAAATACCATTCTTAGTATGAGACAGATATGAGACATAAAGAAATCAGTCCATAAGATAATTAATTGAATCAATCTCAAATGATCATGAACAATTAAGCGATAAAAGATCCATCACATGCTAACTTCGAAAATCCAATCTCCAATAATGATTAAATAAAATCTGAATAATCCCAACAGAAATCCTCTAAAAAAACTTTGGAACCAAATGGCCCAATAAAACTCAAATGAAGTCTCATAATTAAATACGACTGGAAAGAAAAGTCTAACTAAACTATGCCATAAAATGAATAACTCCAGCTGCACCTCCAAATGATAACTCCGATAAACTTATGCAGCTTCTCCAATTCTAATCCTGAAAAAGATTAGTCAACGCATGGGTCAGAGCCAAAGCCCCGAGAAAGAACACACACTACTCCCCTCAAATAGGATCCTTCAATCCATATAGTAGCATTATACGCAATAAATATCACAATAGAATATTTTAAATTAGACAGGATAACTAAACGCGATAAATATAAATTACTAACTATCCATAGGAATCCCCATTTAAAAGGCACACCAATATGATTTTAAAATTCCCAAGTCCCACGATGTTAATTTATTAAATTAACAAATTTTTATTATTGTTCTCACTTTTTATTAAAGTGTCACACTTCCCCTTGTCAATCGCCTTCTGGCCCGTTTAAATTGTCGGCCCCGACACGTGACAAGGTTCCACACACGACACGACATAAATCGCCCTCTGGCCCGTTTAAACTGTCGGCCCCGACACATTATGTCGCCACAAAATTTTAATACCCGTTTTTATCTTAGGCATTAATTCTCAATTTCTCAATTTATAATCACCCCACCCTTTTAATCGATGTGAGATCCTCAAAAATCCCCCTTAGTCTCATTACTAAGGGTCCCCAAGTTATTATTACATCCTACCCTATGTGTAGGAAGAATTTCTATCCTAAAATTCGACCTAGTCTCATGCCTGGGCTAGCGTAACGATGAAAAAATACAAAAATCAGCCCACCCCCAAGATGATAAAAACGCGATAATCTATCCTCACTAGTCCCATACCTAGAAGGCGTAAATCATCAAAAGGCCTACCCACTAGTCCCATACCTAGAAGGCATCCTAAAATATAGGGGGAGAAAAATGACCCAAAAACCCGTCGTCACAAAAGCAGTACAATAATACCAACAAATCACACAAACAAGCATAATTAATCAACGTAAAAAACTACGCATGATAGTCCAATTCAATTAAATTTTAATTTAATTATCACCTCATCATAAACTTCCAATAAGTCTCATTTAATTATTTAAATTAAATATACCACTATTTCATCTTTTAAAACATCAAACTTCTAATTTCATTATTTCAACACAAATTACATGAGTTATACGCCCCCAAATCCATTTATTTTAAAACTAGGGTTTTTCTACATGCAACCTACACCAAATAAATCCAAAATCACTCATGAATCCTACGTACCCAAAGGGTTATGAATATTATTCAGATTAAAAGATTTTATAAAAACAGCCCCATAATTAGTGTCCATTTTTTCTAATTAAGTTACTAATTGTTTTTAAGAAAACGTGTAATTTAGTGTTTAGGCGACACTTAAAACGCATAATACTAAAGGAAAAGAATAGAGTATCCATGCCTGAATAAAGGTTGGTTTATAAATCTGCTCTTGAATGTGTATTCCTCTCAAAAATTTGACAAAGATTCGTTCTTGAGGCGTCTCGAGAAAATCCGGTTAATCTTGACAAAACATGAGTTGAAAGTTATGTAGAATGGGGCTAGGGTTTTGAGGTTGAAGAAGATGAGAGGTTTCTGATTTTTGAGAAGGCTAAAAGGTGTTTTAAAAGATCTAAACTCGTCACTTTATGTTTATATACCAAAGAGAATTAGAGTCCTAATCAAATACAAATACTCAAAAAAATCATTACGGACGATCGGACCATTAGAATCGCTTGAAATTTTAGTATGTTGTAGCGAACAGCGAGACAGGACTATTATCAAAAATTCAGCTTGATCGAACAGTCGGATTTCTAAAAATATTATTTTTACTAGAGAGTTTTATATTTTGAGGATTCTTAGAGAGTTTTATAATTTGAGGACTCTTCTAAATAATAAAAATTCAATTAAAACTCCATTTTAATTTTGATTCCAATTCCGTTTGAAAATTTATTTTTCAAATATAAAAATCAACATTTTAAATTATAAAATTTATAAAATTCAAAATTTTTATTTTTTTTCGATTTTCAAAATTAATTTAAAAATTCCCATTTAAAAAATCCGGGTTGTTACATACCTTGACTATAGTAAATTATAGGTTTATCAAAGCTTGTTTTAGTATTTTCACAAGATACGATGATGTGCACACGTTCAGATCACTCCAACATTCTTGCATACTAATTGGGAGATCTTCAAGCTGTATTAAATAACTAGTGTATGCCCGTTGATAAAACTTTGGATGTTATGTTGTTATTTAAACTTCTGAAGATTCAAGTATATCCTAAAATATAGAGAAGTGCCGAAATGCTATCAACTTTGTAGGAAAATTGTAGATTGATAAGATCATATCTAATGGTTAAGAAAAAACTAGAATTAAAAAAGTATCATATATGTTGTAATTGTTATAGGTCCATTATGAGCACCATAAGGAGGGGCCCAACAATCCGGGGTACAGTCTTTAGAGATTCTATAACAAGGGAATGTAGGATGCCGAAGCATAGTTCCTCCTCCTCTTGTACACTGAATTCCACTAGTGACCAGGAACATGAGTTATGCCTGATCCCACATGCAGGTAAATATATGTGTTAATTATTCCCACTTTTTAGCTTTTGCTCATAGAAGATAATATATATTTGTTTGGATGTTTATTGAATATGTGTGATATCTTGGTCCATAGAGTATGAAATACTAGCGGATGCCCGTGCCAAACTATATTAGTTTCGGTGGACACACTTATATTAAAGTAACAGAGATCCATCACATGTATATATAGTTTAAAATTTTCCCCACCATTCAAATCATCTCATAGTAATGAAAAGATTACTTTTGGTAAATTGTGGTTGAAAATTGGTGTATTTTGGTTGAACTAGCCATTGATGCACACGCAATGCATATTTAATGAAATTAAAAAAAAATCATAATTAAATTAGTGTAATGATATTTTTATATGTTTCTCAAAGTAAAAAAATACTAAATAAGTATATTTAAATCTTGATCGTAAAATGGATTCATCAATTTCACTCAAGTTATGGACTATACTGGATATAATACCTTTATCCTAGCTCAAAAGAAAGAAGAAAACTAATATACAATAGTCACACTGGTGTAAATAGCTCAATAAAAGGAAAAACGGAGGCCGATCTATATAACATAAATTCAAAACATATAGAGTCTACCAACCATATAACAAACTATCATGATACATAAATAAATATAAACCTACCATTTTCCTTAGTTTACTGAAAGCCAAACTGAAGGGCAACTTGAAGGATTTTGAATGAAACTAACCACTTTGATTGGAAACAACTATTCAAGCGATGCGCATGCCAAATCTGAAAAAATAACCCAATAAATATGCTAATTTTTTGTCAAAGATTAGAAAACTTCTTAGGAGTAAAAGGTTTTGACAACTAATTTTCCGATTCATTATAGCATGTAAAATCATGAAAATAAAAAAAACAGATACAAATGATGACTTATAGATATACAGATACATAGACAAAAAAAGGAAAAAAATAATGACTTGTGTATATGAAGATGGATGGTTTCTTCCTGAATGAGTGAGTATCTTAAAAGCCTATTCGAGTCTGGCTGCTTTGGAACAGGGAAAGGAAATCCACGTTGGGAGTTATCTCTAAACTATTTATGCTATGTGTGGGAGCCTTAAAGATGGGAATTTAGTCTTTAGGAGGATACCTGCTAAGGACGTGTCATGGAATTCCATAATTGTTGGAATATTTTAGTATATGCAAATAGAAGGCACAATGCCTCACCATGTCACCTTTATTAAAATCCTTTTTTTTCTTGTAGAGCCTAAAGAAGTCCGATTCATTTTTTAGAGAAATTTGGGTTTATTTCAAAATGATGTCTAATTAATATTGTATAGTCCCTAAAGCAGATTACTATGAAGTGAAATGTAATCCTAAGCCATGCAATGAGGCTTAATGAAGTGTAATAATTTATTGAATTAGAAATTATTGATCATGGTCTGTGTTTGTGGCATATATTAATAAGTGCTTGTCAAAATTATCGTAATTGCAATTTGGGAGCATATGCTCGAGAAAAATTAATGGGGTTGGGGTTCACAAGAATCGTCAGCTTATGTGTTGTTGTTATGTATATATAGAGCATTGGGTCGGTGGGAAAATGTTGAGCGGGTTAGAAGGTTGATGAATCTTTGAGGGTGAGTAAAGAACCTGGGTATAGTTGGATTGAGTGAATAATATTGTTCGTGTGTTCATTATTGGAGATCAAATGGATCCATGAAGTGAAGAAATTCGTGCAGAGGTGATGCAATTAAGAAAATTAACGAAGGATGAAGGTTACAAGGCTGATTCTGATTCAGTTTTAGCTGGTTTTCAAGGTAGAGATGTCGAAGAAATTATAACTGGGAGCATGTTGTTTTTCATTCTATTTGTTTTATAATTAATTATTTTTTCCTCCTTTTTAATTTGCAAGCATGAAGCTTAACACGACGTTAACAACCCCTATTGTATTTGACCTACAGGTCTATAATAAGGGGTTATCATCGCCTATATTCTTCATTGTGTACGGTAATATTTTTCTTTTTCGACAATGATTCAAAAAACATTATATCTATTTATCTCTCTCTCTCTCTCTCTCTCTCTCTCTCTCTCTCTCTCTCTCTCTCTCTCTCTCTCTCTCTCTCTCTCTCACACACACACACACACACACACACACACACACAAAATCCCATCATATTAATTTATTGATAATATTCAAACATACATATCTCGTTTTCATATTTCTTCTCAAATCTCATCGGCACTCAAGATAAGTCTCACCAACATTCAAATGCACCCAATGAACGTTATTAAATTCATAATTTACACATTCTGGATTCTTGGATTCTTTATTTTTATCCTTCGTCCGCTCTCATAGAAAGATGATTTTTTTTCCTGTTGCGTAACTTTCTTTTTACAATAAAAAATAAAGGAGTAATAAATACAAAGTAAATTATTACTGTGATTGTTGTGGGTAATGGTTCAAGACCAAATCCGAATTACGATCCTTTGTCCACTCATATGTTGTGTGCTTCTTATGGGTAATGGTTAAGACCACATCCATATTACGATCATTCGTCCACTCACATGTTGTGGGCTTGTTGTGGGGAATACTTCAAGATATAAATGTGACATTATCATTTTCTAGAATTGATGTCCTGCATTGATATCTTTTTCTTTTTTAAATTTAAGGCCGTAATATGGATGTGTTTTTAAGTGTTGTGTTTGTTGGCGTATTTGAGATTGAGGGGGAAAATAGTTGTGTATTCAAAACCAGCTGCTATAACTCTTTGTAATGTTTTGTTATCAGATTTTACTCTCAGTTTTCTGTAATTCGAAACCAATTGCTATACATATGCAAATTTACCAATTTGCACGACTGTATACATTAGATGAATGATAATTTACCTAGCTGAGATATTAGGGAATCTGTGTACATTACTACAGTTAATGGGATGGGACTGCATTAGATGAATGACGATGTTGATTACTATTGAAATGGTGAAGGCTATGAGAAGGTTGCATTTTGGTTTTGAGTTCATCTTTAGTAAAAAAAATCAAAATTTTAATATTCCATTTCGTATATGTATTATTATCTCTTAAATATTTCATTATATGCATCAATCCCTTATGATAAGTGGTTTTCTCAGTTGGTTAATACAAAACCCCACAGTTTGAAGTACTAATTGGAGGGGGTGTAGGCAATGTGTGAATCATCTCATGTTGTTTATGAATCTTCATGTGATTCTTTGTTGAAATATGCATATAGTTTTTGTATTGTATTAACCATTAACTATTTTTTTTATAGGTAGTACTAACGGTATCTCATCTTCTAGGCAACGAGGTAGAGGGAGTGCAAAACCGTGGAGTGGATGGGCTAGGAAAACTGGTAAATGTATGGGATGAAACTTGTCAATCAACTGGTGATGATGCTCCAAAGTTGGCAACTCAATTGGATTATTTTGCATGTTAAGGGGACTTATTTCTGCTGGATGTGCCATGTTGGGATAAAATGGTGTCTCACCGTCTCACAAAAATTGGCAAAATATGAGTAAATTTTATTTAACTTATTCATTTGTGTGGATTATATTAAATTACAACTATTCTAATTGGTTTATTTTGCTATTTGTTCTTAGAAAAATACAAATGCTTCAGATGGTTACATGGATCTATTTAAAGAAAATTGGGTTTTAGTGGAAGCGCAAGGAGAACTATTACAACAAATTCAAGTTATATGAGGAGCGAATAGATGATGATCCCCACCCACCCACCCACCCACCCACCCACATACCGTCAATAACCAATGATAAAAATTGGTGGAGCATTGGAGCACAGAAATACCAAAGGTATTAGGTTGTGGCGATCCCAAATTTTGAATTCATATCGAATATTCAACATTCGCTTTTATCTTTTGCTTTCTAACATCACATAAATTCTCTTGCAGCAAGTGGCCGATCAAAACTTTCAAAATCGAGCAAATATTTGTTGTTACCCTAAGACAGGGAAAAAGTCATTTCCATGAATGATAGAAGAGGTCAACCAACATCATTTAAATTTGAGTTTTTTTAAAAAAAATATTTAGTTCAAATTTAAATAGTTTGTGATTTACTTTTTCGTATAAAAATATATCAGATGAAAGCGCAAGGTTTGTGAACTGGCAAACTGTGTTTGGAGGTATACTAGTAAGAGAAAAGACTTTTATAATGATACCTGCCGAAAAAGAGGTATACACATGTTCATTATTTATTGCATGTTCAACATATAATTGAACGTTAAGAAATGTTGTTTAAATAACATATATATATGCGTTTTGTATCTAATTTATATGTGTAATTTGTTTTCAATTTGTAGGAGGTGATAAAAAGGATTTTGGAAGAGTTACCTAAAGATGAGAAAAATGACATGGAAGTGAGAAATAAAAGATTTAAAGACCTCATAGAATCAGATGGTGATGGTCGTGTCTTGTGCAGAGTAGATGTTAGACCCGCACCTAAAAAATCAAGTGCATCATCTCAGCATTGTGAGGAGGAGTTTATGTAAGGAGGTCGAGCAGCGTTAAATTCGTCATCAAGAAAAGCTTGATCTAGTTCGTGCCGAGATTGATGAAAAAAATTGAGAGACAAGAGATTTTTTTTCTTTTTTTTATCAATTTGACTTGTCGAGCTGACATTCCCTTACCAGATACCCTCGGCAGCTCCAACAAGTATAGTTCAGGTAATTAAGGCAGCCTCTTTACTTCCATAATCTTATAAATCTTTTCATGTGACGGACCCGAGTAACATTTCTTATTACTAGTTGTTAGGCACACACTGTGCTTGTGCAACACGTGTTAAAAGTTGAATTTAAATACACACTAACAACACTATTAATAAAGTTAATATAAGTACAAAAACACACAGAGTCCATGTGGAGGTGTAATGTGAATGCGTGTTCATATACAATGCCATTGTTGTTTGCGATTCATCACCCAATTGCTTAAAAGTCTCTAAGTCAGGTGTTTTTTGAGGTTGTATTACATTTGAAATGAGGTTGTTTTGGGGCATGTTACTGGGTTGTAACGAGGCTGTTATAGGGCTATTTTTTGTGCGTTTATAGGGTTGTTTATGAGGAATTGTGGAGCTTTTTTGGGGATATTTTTGGTGCCGTATCGAGACTCTTATAGGGCAGTTTTAGTGTTATTTTTGGGATATTTTTAGGGCTGTAATGAGACTGTTATAGGGAAATTATTTGAAAATTGCAAGGTTTATTATTTGGGGTTAAACTTTTAGGTTCTTTTAACATGAATGTTATTTTTACATGCAAGTTATTTTCAATTGTTAAAAGTGAATGATTATCTTGTTGTCGTCTATTTCATGTCTAAACTGTGTCTATGTATTATTTTTTCCAAACTTCATATATTTAGGTACTAATAGTGCAAAAAGAAATGTCGGTTTCCATCCTTTAAAGATGAACAAGTACTCCGATGTTAAGATGTGTCTAATTGGAGATCCAACGCTTTTTAACATGGGTATTTTTTTATGTTTATGTTATGGAGGGTATTATGTGTGGACGTCATTTAAGACATGTTTGTGTCGGATTGATTTCTCTTTATGGACATCATTTAAGACTTTTAATAATTTGTTTGTGTGGACACCATTTCAGAATTTAATGTTATGTAATAGTTTGTTTTCATAATGTTATTACTTGTGCAAATATGTATTGTATTTGGGCTATATGACTAGAACAAGTTGTGTATATCCCTAATGATTTGGTGTACATGTCTATGTAAGATCTTATAATTCTATCCCTAATAGAATTTTTTGAGACTGTTCTTGCGGTCTCTAAAATTTCTCGCTAAACTTTTAGGCACGAGTACAACCATCCATGATAAAATTATTTGAGACAGACATCTGAGCATTCCTAAACATACATATACATATACATATAATTCTTTCGCGACGGCTCTACTATACCGTCCCATAGATCTTTTAGGATGGTTGTACCCTGACAGCAGAGTTATTTTTGTAGTGTGGAGTGCGAGATTGTAGTTGGCGAAATGAAGCTCATATTTATCGTCTCATGTTTATTGGTAGACCGTGCCTAATGCATTTTTGAAGTTTCTTCATTATGGATGCTATAGCTTTTGTTCTATGGTTGTATATAGAGAATGACCTTTGCTAAGGTGTACAAAAAGGCAAATGGTGATTTTTTTTTTATATTTTATGTTCTTTACTTTAACTTTGGCCTTTAAAAAAAATTGTAGCCCACAATAGTGGTGACTTCAAATTTCAAAAGTCACTATTTTACAAGTGGCAATGCCACGTTGTCTCTGACTGACATTTCACATTAGCATTTTTTTGCGAACTCATTGAAAGTATCCTTATAAAATCGCTAGAAAAATATGATGGCACACATGGTTATCAACACTTGAGTGTGGGACTATACGTCAGTTATTGTAACACCCCACGATTTTGGGACTGAGAAATTAAATTTTGAGAAAAATAAAGTTCATTTAAATCGAAGAATTTTAGAATTTGAAAATTGAAGTCCAAAAATTGAGGACATTTTAAAGTTTGTCGGATGAGGATTTTGAGTATACCATTGGTTCCGGATGGGTCGAGATAGTCAAAATGACTTTCATTGGGTATTATTTCGGTTCCGGATTATTTTCAAGTTAGTTTGACTCGAATTGGAGTAAACGAGTCATTAAAATGTGTATTAACATTTAAAACAGGGTTTATTGTTTTAATGGATTTAACGGCTTACGGATCAAGCCATCTCATTTAGAGAAAGAGAGGAAGAGAAAGGAAGAAATAAAGAAGAAGAAAAGAAGAGAGAAAGGAAGAAAGCTTGGATATTTTCGGCCCAAACGCGATCTCGAAGATGAACCAACCTCTACAATTTTGAGGCAAGTGTTTAATCTTGCTAAATATTTCATTTGTGTATTTCATTTCATAATTGTGGATAAAAGAATTGGACTTTTGGATATAATTATCAACCCCTAATTTTTGGTTTCAATCTTGAAATTGAAGTTTACACTTGGGTTTAAGGGATATAAATTGATGAGATTAGATATAGGATGAGTTTTGATGTTTGAAAACATGTTGGGGTTGAGGATTAAGGGTTGGAAGAGGTATAAATCGAATTTTGGAAAATTGGGTTTAGGAGAAATCAACCATTTTCGTGGCTTGCTGCACGAGCCGAATCGATTCACCCCTAGCGAATCGATTCGCTATGTTGCAGAAGCCTGGGGTCCTTAGGGCCGAATCGATTTGCCCCTAGCGAATTGATTCGGTATGTAGCAGACTTAGAGGTCTAGTTGAGCCGAATCGATTCGGAGGGGCCGAATCGATTCGCAGCTAGGACCGAATCGATTCGGAGGGGCCGAATCGATTCGGAAATAGGGCATTTTGAGAAATTTTCCTAGGATGAGTTTTTATCCATTTCGGTTGGGTTTCCCAATTTGGAAATTTTGTATACGATGCGAGAGTTATGTTGTGGAGTTTTATTGAGGGTTTCTCACATGATATGATCGTGGGGACGGATCGAAATAGTTGGGGAAATATATGCTTATGTGTATGTATTGGAGTTGTGTATAGAGATTGTGGGAAACCTCATTGGGTTTGGAAATCCTAATTATAAATCAAAAGTGAGTATAGATATGATGTGAGGTTAAGAACTCTTAGAGAGATTTGTGAGGGTATGTCGTGAAATTCTAGGCCGACATTTATATCGAATCCTTATCAAGATAGGATACAATTAAGAAACAATTTGGGGACCAATGAAAGAGAGTGGTCGCATATCCTTAGTAATGACAAATTCAAGGAATAAATCAGAAAGGCGTTAGACCTAGGGGATTCACAAGAGTGATTGAACCATAGTCAAAATCGAGAGCGATGGGATCATGTTTCCAACTAGAGTAGCATGTGTAATCTAGTCGGGGTAGTTGTTATATATCGGTGTGTGAGTTACAAAGGGTATTTTCCCTAAGTGATAGGATCATGAGATGAATTTAAGATTGAGTTTGAGGTATATAGACTATTAGTTAAGTGTATACCAATAGTCGGAATTAGTACTAGAAATGTGGATGAACTTTCAGATATAGATGAGATGTGTAGTGATGGTTTCCTACACAAAACTTTGGGGTGATAACCTTAATGTTGAATATTGGAAGACCATTTATATTATAGGGATAATGGATGAATAAGCTTCAAGTGAGGGATCATATTTATATAAGGGATTAAATTAAATACGTTTGAGACGACGGCTAGTATAAATAGGATTATATATACTTATAGCCGAGTTTATAAATCTCATACATACGGATGAGAGAAAGTGTGTATATTTATGTGGATATGTGGATATATATACAATTGTATAGATATGAGTATATGTGTATAATCATATTGCAAGTATCCAAACCGTATGTGATGGTTTAATTATATGATGGGATCTTATGTATGTATATATATCTATATGTGATGATATGTATGCATTTAGATTGGCTGCTTTCCACGGGCTTTCCTTTGGTATAGGGTTGGAACAACCAGGTTATATATTACTCTAGTGCGATCCAGGGAGGTTGCGCGATGTGGGTGAATCCCCTGGCTCGAGGAGCAAGGAGAGTATAGTCCCCAGGTCATTTTACGTCCCGCGTTCGAGTGCGATTTATGTGATCTCCCACTCGTAGGCGAAACTTGACCGCCTCCACCGTTGTGTATTTTACCAAGACTGTTGAGGATTCCGACTGGTACCGTGGTATATGAGCAAACCCAAATTTTTGGATCGGCACTATGAGACTGCATCCTCGAGTTATAGCTCGTTGGGATGGTTTGTATGCATGTGTGCATGGTATATTACTTGTGTATGAGAACAATGTAATATAATTCTCTAATGAGAATAAAGAGATAAAAATGAATATAGAATACACCTCAGTCCGGGAGATAGATCCGGATGTGTATTATAAAGATGAAATTGAATAAAGCTCAGTCCGGGAGATATTACCCGGATGTATATTGTAAGATGTAAATAAGAATGAATAAAATATGTATATTCGTGTATCGGTATGTATTTATACATTAGTTTTATACTACGGGCCTAATGGATCTCTACCATTAACCCTGCCAAGTAGTAGTGTATCGAGGGGTTCCTTGTTTGGATTTTGCTTTGCGAGACGCCCCACGCACGAAACGCAATGCAAGGTTGAGGGTAGAGAGAAGTTTTGTCCTTATTAAATTATGCATGTTATTTAGAGTATAGACTCCTAATTTGCAGTTAAATGTTAAAAAGTGAAGTAATAAAATTGATAACTGTTTAGGTTATAAATTGGACTCAATAAATCCTAGTATGGCATATATGCGTATGTACATTTAAGTTTAATTAGAATGGGAAGGATTCTTGGGTTATTTTAGGATGGCAGGTCTTGTGGGTATAGGCCATGCCTATGGTAAGTTAGGTTGTCCTTATGGGTGGAGTAACTTAATTTAGATTCCGGGACGCGAATAGGAGCACACAATTAGATGAGAGGTGAGTTGGGGGTTTCACGAGAGTGCGACTCCACTTTAATTATGAAATAAGTGCATTTATATTTATTATGCACGGTTAACACACTTGCTAAATATTTTTACACCTCGGGCTCTGACCCGTTTATATTTCTCTCCTGCATATATATATATATATATATATATATATATATTACTACAGGTGTCCCGCCGCATGGATGCTGGATGCCCTTCTATCCAGAGTCGTGGGAGTCGTAATAGGTGCGGACTGTTGCGGGACTTAGATTGTAGTCCCCTCCATTCCTTTGAAAATCTAGGTAGGATTCATATTGTATATCGGGTTTATACCCAAGGGATAAGGGATATTTATAGATGTTTATACTTTTCCATTTCAGTTATTGTATTGTTTGTGACCCGACAGCTTATTCGGGTATATTCATTTGTAAATACTCATTTCATTTTATTCTAGCACTTCATTTATCATGTACTCGTGTATGTTACCTTTGTTAGTACTTCTATAGCGTTGGTGTGTGGTATGTTTTATTTAATTTTAACATCTCGCTTATATGATTTCGGGTAGTTATCCTTATAGGTTGTTGTTTAGTTGTTGATGTTGACACTGAGCCATCTGAGATTCCTGATTTAAGGTAGTATAGGGCTGGCCACCCGTTATTATTATAAGCGGGTTTTTACAGTTATTCGTTCAAGGGTGGGTCACGACTAAAGCAACTATATTGCTCATAATGTCAATATTAGGCTTTTACTTAGGATTAAAGATAAGGTAATGGAATCATTTTCTATAGACTAAACATTATATAACCCTCCTTTATATAATTTAATTCATCAGTGAAATATATCGATTCTTTTTAACTTCCAATAACATTGCACGATTAGATTTGCTACTTATTAAGCAACAAATTTTACGGTTTGTTTTTTCTTTCTATTAATAATTTTTTTTCAAAATGGTTAATTTTTTTCCTTTTACAAAAAAATGTGTATGACTCGACGGTTAATGCGTCGTTCAACCAATAATTAATCAGGAAAATGTGTGTGAACTAGGTAGTGGCTATAGGTAGTAGTATTAAGGGTGGTTATGGACAAGACAATTTTGATAATAAAAAAATGGTTTTGGTTTACAAATTTTCATTACCAAAAACTGAAAGCACCAAAAAAGTTGTAATTGGTTTTGGTTGATACATATAGAAAATCGATTTACTAAAATTACAATGCCAAATTATAATACCGAAACTATTGTCCAAAAAACTGATTTAATATGCCAAAAATACCAATTTACATTATATTTGTTAATTTATATCATGTATTGGACTCATTTATGACAAAACTTAATATTAAAATTCCTCTTAATTTTCTCTCGCATAAAAAACTCGAAGTTAACTTCCTCTTCCGTTTGGATAAGTGGGTGGTATTTTTCGTTCCTACAAAGTATATGTAGTAGATTTTAAAATTAAGAATACATGTTTATTCATTTGTTTCATCTCCTATACAAGCTCTTTTTAGTTCTTATGTGAGGAATCTAGATGCACCACTAATTTATTTGATGTTCTATGGTTATGGTGTAAAACTATGCATATTATTTGATCGTTTATGTGCTAATTTAGTTATTTCATTTGGAAATTGAAAATACTGAATAACCAAACAATACAAAAAGTAAGTAATTGGCTAAAAATAGATTATTGAATCTAAAAATACAGTGAAACAAATTGAACTTCCCAAAAGCGAAAATACGACAAAATTATTGGATTTAAACCCATCTGAAATGAAGACATCCATAATTTATTAATTCTAAATTAACTAATTCCTGTAATCACGCAATTTACGCAACCAAACAAACCTATATAAACGCATTTTTAATTATTTACAGATTAATCACAAAAGTGTCATATTTTTATAACCAATTAAGCTAACGAGACGAGTATGAATTGAGGGATTTTTTTACACGAATATGAAAACAACACGAACATGACCCAACACGATTCCCCGACAAATCTATCTCCATCTTCTCAACTTCAAGGTTTGACGACCACTACGCCAAAAGTGTCGCCTCCCAGTACCCATACCAAAACATTTAGACGTCGTCTATTCGTCCACAAAATTATATATTAGGCCCTTTAAAATGGGCTTATTTATGAAGTGTTTTATTATTACTTCTTGATAGTAAGAATGAACAAATTCAAAAATGAGTAATTCTACACGTTCCAATATATCCCAAAAATGCATTAAGTGCTTGTACCTTATGTGGGCCCACCTACAAAGACATTATGGGAAATGTTTTGAGAAATACGTTTGGGTATATATTAGTTTTCTTAAAAAAATAAGCAATTTAAGTTGAATCATATAAAATTAAATTAGCTCATTTCACCAAAAACATGAAATTCACAATTTATAAAAGGTCAGCTTGGTTGTGTAAATTGTTTAATTATAAAAGTTAGTCAATTTAAAATTAATAAATTATAAATGTATTCATTTGAAATATGTTTAAATACAATTTGTGTACTGTTTAGAAAAGCAAAAAATTATGGGGGTCTCTCTATAATCATCCCTGACAATACATTCCCATCTTGTTAAAATTACACATGCTACAATTATTGTTCACAAATGGTTAAGAAATTTTAATATCAGGCACAATTATTGGTGGCTTGTATATGCCCACCACAAGTTCATAATGCAATAGATACATTAAAAAATATGCAAAAGTTCTTGTTACACAATTAATGGTTGACCATAGAAAAAGTTCCATCATATTTACTTCACCTAAAGCCTAATGGCAAAACCACACCAGAAGCATTCAATTCAAATTCAAGGTGTTGACACAATTTAAGCTTTCAAATTTAGTGGTACAGTTTGTGGTGGTTGGTGTGCTTATTATGGTGGGCCGTTGTAATTCATGGTGGTGTATGTGGTGGCTTGTTATGGTGATGGGGTGGGGTTGTTATTGGAAGGACAATTTATATATACATATATATATATATATATATATATATATCTTTTAAATTATATTTAATTTTAAAATGTCAAAATTTAATTTGTTTGAATTATTATTTTGATACTTCCACATGCTATAACACTATTTGTTTGTATTTAAAGTGACCTTTTTTGTATTTTTCAATTTTTTGACAGAATTATAATGGAATTGTATAAGGGAGTTTCTAAGGGCACCACACTTATTGCTACAAAATACCATAAGATAAAAAGGGAGTTTTTTCTAAGGGTCACCACATTGTATATATATTTTTTCACAATTATTTCAACACAAAAACCCACACATTACCTCTCTCTACCCACTACACTCCAAACCCTACCTTTGTCTTCTTTGCAAAACTCAAGACAACTTTATCTCCATTAATCCAACCATCTTCAACTTTGTATTCTTCAACCAACCATCTTCAACATTATTAAAGTTTTCTTCCATTGGTCCCCACAACATTATTAAATTTTTTGTCCCCCAACACACCAACCATTTTCAATTACATTATTAAACTAGGGTTTTATTGGTAAATACACAATACCAATGGATAATCCAACCAAAGACGATGACAACACATTCAAACCAAATGAAAACTCCAAAAATAACATTTATGAGGAAAACTTTGGGTCCCATTATATAAATATTTGTATATTATAAGGGATTGAATAAATAAAAAATTCAAAAATCATTCAAATACATGTTAGTGATTCGAGATCGGGGCCCCCCGAATTGAAGTTCAAATTTTGAGGTAACCATCCTGAATAAAACTTATATTTTTTTTATGAACTAGGTTCATTCGGTATAATCACCACAATTCTCCTTATATTATTTGGCATAAACATGCCGAAGTGTTGAGTTTAATTCGTGATAGTTACCCCGAATAAACTGACTTTTACTCGGGGTAGTTACCCCGAAATACTGTAATAATTTTGGCATATTTATGCCGAATGGAATTGAAACACAGTTAAGTAATTAAATCCAAACATTCAAGTAATTCAATAGATATTCAAATATTGTTATTGTGATTCGCACATACAAACATCATATCAACCCTTATATTGATTGAAATATTGTTATCATTTTTCAACTCATAATATTTTTACTTATGCAGGATGCCTTCTTGAACTTCAACTCCGTATTATTTGACGAGGCATTAGCAAATATGGAGATACCCAACAACGGGAATGATGTTTCATTAGGAGTTGATGTTAGTATGACATTCTTACGGATAAGGTATTTTCCACGCGATAAGAGTTGGTTAATTGGGCTCAAGAGCAAGCTCGGTCCGTTAAAACAGTAATAGCCATCACCAAGTCCGATGCACCTTCTACAATGCGTAAGGGGCGCCTACACATTGGTTGTGAGAGGGGAGGTTAGTACCGTGATCATCACTGGAAGAATGTTGGGAACAAAGGTAGTAGCCAACTGAAAAAAGGTAGGAAGAGGGACACGACAACTTGGAAGTGTAGCTGTCCATTTTTGTTGAAGGGCATTCTGATTGACAATCGATAGCGGATGTTGTCTGTCGTTAGCGGCGTTCACAATCACCAATTACCAAAAATGTTAGTTGAACATGCATACGCCGATCGACTTACTTCGGTGGAAAACAATTGTTGAAGAGATGTCCTTGAGCGGTGTAAAGTCGGGCGCCATTCTAACGATAATTAAAAGTCATAATGTTAGTAATGTTTCGACCATGAAAACAATTTACAATGCTAAGGGGAAGTTGAGGATCTCAGAGCGAGAGGGTAGTTTGGCGATGCAACAGTTAATGAAGTTGCTTGGGGATAAACATTACGTGTACTGTTATAGAACGAATGAGTCTACCATGGAGGTGGAAGACATTTTTTGGGCGCATCCAAACTCAATCCAACTAGCCAAGTGTTTTCCGTCCGTTGTCATTATTGATTGCACATACAAGACCAATCGCTCAAGATTCCTTTGTTCGAGATGGTTGGAATAACGTCATGCGGTAGGACTTTCAATATTGCCTTTGATTTTTTAACAACGAAGAAGGTGGATAACTATCGGTGGGCGTTGGGACGTTTGAAATCCCTATTCGATTCGTTTGCATATCCCACGATTTTCATCACAGATAGGGAGTATGTGTGTGTGTGCATGAACGCATTACGGGTTGTGTTCCTTGAGGTGAGAACTATGGCTTGCACCTTCCACGTTCATCACAATGTGGAGCTCCATGCTAGGAAAGAGATCGACGATGAGTATACATTGAAGAAGTTCATGAGGAATTGGATGCATTTGGTTGAATCCCCACCGAGAGTGATTTTAACGAAGAGTGGATGCTTTTTCACTATGATTGGGTTGCATTCCTGAGCATGCTTTAGTACATAGATTGTACATGGTACAATCTAAGGGAGAGCTTCATTCATGCGTGGACAAATATGGTTAGGCACTGGGGCAACCGAACTACTAACCGTTGTGAAGAAGCACATGATAAGTTAAAGAGGCACTTGGAGAGTTCTCAACTTCCTTTTGAGAAGGTTTTTACCGGCATGCACAACTAGATTGAGTTGCAAGTGACGGAGATTATAAGGGAGTGAATACTCATCTTTTGCATATATGTCGTTGTGGGAAAATACGGTCAATTAAAAATCCCTTTGGTACCTACAAACACACTAAAAATGTATATTGGCAAGTAAGGGGTCAATCCGCGCTCTCTAATGTGGACAAGAGCAAAATGAAGACTAAGTATGGTTTTTTTAAAACAATTTTTAAGGGATATTTATACTACTAATTATGAACTACAATTACAACTACACTAACAAATAAAGAGAAAGATAAAGTGAGCTAAATGTGAGGAGAAAACAATTATGAGATAATTCAAGGGATTAAACTTCACCACTTAACCTATTTATTTTCATTAATTAGTTTGTCTATCTTCTTTCCATCCTCCAAACCAATTGCGTTTCGTCTTAAAATGGCTAATAAGATGAAGGACATTAATACATCCTTAGACAAGATTAACGAAGAAGAAATTGAATTTGGACTCGAAAGGGGAGGTGTAGGTATGGTTCCTCCACAAGTCACTGTAAATCGTGAGAGTGACTCATTCGTTGACACTTCAAGAGTCATAGGAAGGGACCATGAAGCAGAAAAAATAGTGAAAACGTTGGTTAATTCAGGCGATCAAGAATATCTTTCCGTTATTCCCATAGTGGGAATGGGGGGCCTTGGTAAGACAACTTTGGCAAAGAAAATATACAACGATGAGCGAATAAATGTTCATTTTCATGTCAAAATCTGGGTATGTGTGTCTGATAACTTTGATACCAAGAGGCTTCTAATAGAGATCCTAGAATATCTGAAAAAATCCAAATGTCACTTACGTAGCAAGGATGTAATACTTAGAGAACTTGAAAAAGAGCTGAGAGAGAAGAAATATTTTTTGATACTTGATGATGTCTGGAATGAAGACCCCTATGAGTGGGAGGATTTTAGAAGTTGTTTATTAGGAGTTAATAATATCAAAGGAAACAATATTCTTGTCACCAACCATAAGCGAGGGGTGGTAGCCATCATGGGGACGCACGAAACTCATTGTTTGGAAGGACTGATCGATGAAGATTGTTGGTCGATAGTTGAGCAAAAAGCATTCGCAGCCGAATGAACACAGATGACTCCTGAATTGGAGAACATAGGAAAGGAGATTGCGAGAAAGTGTCATGGGGTGCCATTAGCTGCAAATGTCATATGGGGAATGCTGTTTGCTAAGAAGGAAAGACAAGAGTGGTTGGAGGTACAAAATAGTCAAATTTGGGGTTCGATTACAGATGAAAAGGGCATCTTAGGTATACTAAAGTTGAGTTTCGATAATCTTCCATATTCATCCGTGAAGCAATGTTTTGCATATTGTTCAATATTCAAGCAAGATGCCTACATAGAAAAAGAAAGACTAATCCAACTCTGGATGGCTGTAGGATTCCTTCAATCGGATGAGGGGAGTAACAAGTTAATGGAGGATACAGGTAATGAATTTTTTAATGTTATCTTGTGGAATTCCTTGTTTCAAGATGTAAACAAGGATGAATGTGATAATATTATTGGTTGTCAAATGCATGATCTTGTGCATGATCTTGCACGACGTATTTCAAAGTGTGAAAGCTATAGATTGGAAGATGCTGCAGTGAAAGTCATCCCTGATATTCTGCATTTAACATTGTATTCGAGTGGAGATATAATCGATACAATGTTGAAAGAAAAGGCTGGATATTTGCACACATTATTCTTAAGGAGTGGTATGCCTCAGAATACGGAAGACTTTAAATGCTTGCGGGTTTTGAATTTTGGCAGGGTTGAGATAAAAGAGTTGTCAAATTCAATTGGTGTACTGATACACTTGAGGTATCTTGATTTGTCGGGCACTAAAATAGAAGTGTTTCCCGTATCTATTTGCAAGCTTTACAATTTGCAGACTTTAAGACTCGGTGGGTGCGAATCATTAAAAGAGTTTCCAAATAAATTGAGTAATTTGATAAGCCTGAGACACCTCCATCTCAATACAAGTTATCATCAGTTCAAGATTCTAGCTGGGATCGGGCAGTTGGTTAGCCTTTAAACCATTCTTTAATGTAGGGAAAGACAAGGGTTGTCAACTTGATGGGTTAGGTTGTTTGAAAGACCTCAGAGGTGAATTAGAGATACGCAATCTTGAACATGTAAGAGGTAGAGGCGAAGCTTAAAGTGCAAATTTATTTAAAAAGACAAATTTACACAAGTTGAGCTTTGTGTGGAGTTATAATAGAGAAGGCGGGATTAATGATGAGGATGTGTTGGAAGGCCTCAAGCCTCCCCCAAATCTGAAAAGTCTTTCTGTTTCAAACGACTTGGGTGAAAAGTTCCCAACATGGATGATGGAAATGGGTGTGAATATTGATGGTAAGGGTGATTGGTTGGCTCTTCTTAATAATTTGATGGAGATAAAATTAGTAAACTGCAACAGATGTGAGCATATCCCAATGGTTGGCCAACTACCAAATCTTTGATATCTTGAGTTAAGGGGAATGAATAACGTGAGATGCATAAATTTGTCATTCAGTGGTCATTATAATGATTCTCCCAACAACACTCATACTAATGGGACGTCAGCATCATTTCCAGTGTTGATCGGATTCACGCCAGAAGACATGCCCAATCTGGAGGAATGGATGGAAGCAGAAGATGATCATGTGGCATTTCCTCGCCTTGAGGAGTTGACAATCCGGAGCTGTCCAAAATTAACCACATTTTCGAGCGGTTTTCCATGTTTCAACAGCCTGGAAATTCAGGGCTGCGATAATCTCAATTCCATTGCAAGCATTCAAGGCCTCACATCCCTTAAAGAGTTGACAATTGCGTATTGTGATGGGTTAACATGTCTGCCAAGTGGGCTACTACAATTCTGCACCTCTCTCCAGACATTATACATATATGATTACAGGAATATCATCTCGGTACCTGAGTTAACGACATGTTGTTCTCTCTCTCATTTATATATAAGTGGTTGCAGTAATCTCATATCTATAACTGAGTTAACGACATGTTGTTCTCTTTCTTCTTTAACAATAGAATGTTGCAGTAATCTCATCTCTGTACCTGAGTTAATGACATGTTGTTCTCTCTCATGGTTAGAAATAAGTGGTTGTGAAAAATTGAGTTGTTTGCCGGAGGGATTAGGTTGCCTTACTCACTTGAACTGGTTGGAGCTTGGTCCCTTGTTAGATGATGTGACTTCATTCTCGGCTCTCAATGTTATACAACAACAACAACACTTTACTGCCTTAACAGTGTTGAAACTAAATGGATATGGGGCGAAAGCTTTGCCAGACTGCTTTAGCAACTTGTCATCTCTTAGGGACCTGACGCTAAGTGAGTGCAAGAGACTAAAATGTCTGCCAGCCAGAGAACCCCTTGCCAAACTAAAGGATGTGCAGATCTACAACTGTCCTCTATTAAAGGAAAGATGGTCTGAGATTGCCCCACATGCATGGGTCCGCATAGATGGTACAACAGTCTCTGATATGTCTAAGTGAGTTTCTCTTCTTCAATTTTCTTTATTCTAACTATACTCGAATATTTTATTTACTATTTTTCACTTATTTGTATGTGTATGTGTATATTAATACACACACTCTTACTTGCGCAGGTAAAGTGTTGAAGAATTGTCACACACAAAAAATATGATGCTCAGGGGTAATTTAATTACTTTCTATTATTTTCTCCTTTCTGTTACTAATTTCATGCTCAATGGTAATTAAATTACATTCTTCAGCAGCTAGCTATCCTTCGTTTTTAGAAACATTTTTATTTATGCAGTGTTTATACAGTTGCAGCACATATAACATGTAGCGTGACAATGCGAGAGCTACTTTTATATCTTCTTCTATATTTCTATATTTCTAGGGGGTATCATTTTGTGGTTAATGAGCTTCAGATTATTTGAATGTACTCTTCACCCGTTTATAACCCGTAACTCGTTTATGACCCGGTAAGCCGTTTACACCCACAGATCGATATGGGAGTTAAGGCTTGCTAGGGATAGATACAACACGTCATATGACACGTAACTTTAATGTGTCTGATTGGTAATTAAAATATTTTCTCTTTACATTATACTAATTATCGGCTCAATGATAATTAAATTACATTCTTAGCAGCTAGCTAGCTGTCCTTCATTTTTAGAAACATTTTATTTATGCAATGTTTATACAGCTACAACACATATACCATGTAGCGTGACAATGCAAGACATACTTTCATATTTTCTTCTATTTTTCTAGGGATTGTTATTTTGTAGTGGACGAGCTTCATGTTATTTGAAAGTCACACTCTTCACCAGTTTATAATATGTAACCTGTTTATGACCCAGTAAACTGTTTAAACCCTCAAATCGATATGGGAGTTGAGGCTTGCTAGGGATAGATACAACTCATCATACGACATTCTGACCCAAGAACGTTAAACCTGCTATATACCTGATAACTTCATTTTGTGTTAACACCCTACTACCACCTTCTATAGAGGTGGGCAGGGTTCAAAAAACGCTAGGGATACTTTCACACCCTTTTGAGGCTGATTTAAAATGAGAGGACTACCCCCAATTGTGCATCTCTTCTATTTCATTTTAAAAAGTGGATACCTACTAAGCTATGTAACTTTATTACCATGCTTGACTATCATTGTTGCCTTTCTAGGGAGGGACACTACCCCTTGATGCTTTTCTTTACTTGGGAAAACAAGGATGTCCTGAGAAGCTGGAAGATATTGGTACTGGAATTTTGGATGAAAGGCTTTGTCCACTATGTTGGATGGTTGTGCTTGATGTATAGTTTGATGACTTCATATTATTAATTCCTGTTAAGGACTTGTTATAGTTTATGCTCGTTTCATTTATGTTCATTGTGCTCAGAGGCGGAGGGAGTGTATCACTGGGAAGGGCACGTGCCCCACTCAGGATTTACAAAAAAAATATATATTTATTCTAAACCTAATATGTAATACCAACAGCTGTCCCCAACCCATTCCCTTCTCTTTTCTCCCAACCCACTCTCTAAACATTTCCCAAGCCACTCTTCCCCTCCCACCCCCTGTCCGGCGCCCAGCTAGCCCCACCCACCCCCTGTTCTTCTGCTCAACCCCTCCCCGCCCCACCCCACCCCCTGACTCCTGTTCTGCCCAACGCCCACCCCTGTTCCACCCAGCTGCACCCCCTATTCTGCCCCACCCCTGGTGATGAAGGTATATTTAGTTCTTGTGATTTATTTACCATTATTTGTCCATTATTTATTTGCTCAGAATTTATTTTCCGTTATTTTAGTCTATGATTTACTTACTTTTCATTTGCCCATATATGTTGAAGTAAGAAGTTCAAAAACAAATTATATTCTTTCTTCGATCAAACAAAACCTTGATAATTTTTTATGGATTGCTAGTCTAATTTGAAGTTAAAAAAATATGTTATTTCTTTACTTTTTATTGATTGTTCGTATAAATTCCTAATAATAATTTTTTTTCAATTGATTGTGAGCATCTTGACTAATTTTTATATTAACTTTAACTAATTTTTATATGTAGGTGTCCAAATATTTTATTAGGTGTTAATGTATTTCCCCAAATTATAACCCTAAATTGGATGCTCTTTTTAGCAATAAGGTATTATGGTTTGATTTGCTTTATTTTATTGCTATTAATGTTTATTTGTTATGATTTATTTGTTTTTAGGGACTTTCAATTTGTGGTGGAGGATTTCGACATTGGACATTTTTTCTTCGATTGAATTGGAGCTATTGAGGTAGTTGCAATATGCTTATCTCTTTTAGTGGATTGGAGCTATTATTTTTAGGGATTTGCAATATATTTATCTCTTTTTAAGTAATGAATTGTTATTATATTCGATGTTGTTATATTTGAGTTATAATTGTCTAAAAATACAAATTATCAATTAAATATTTGTAAAAACGTAAAAATAACTATAATTTTTTTTCGGGGGCGGTAGCCCCCAAACCCCCATCATTGGGTTGTGCCCCACTCAAACTAAATTCCTGGCTCCACCACTGATTGTGCTTTGACTTAAACATATGTTGTTCGTGGATTTCATGTATTTAATATTTATTAGGGACGTGTTATTGACTATGCTTGTTATGTTATTAATAACTGATTTGTTTTTCCTAAATTAGGTAAAACCTTTTTTAACTCCGCCGATGCAAAGATATATTTTGCATTGCTGGTCCCAAGCCCGGATAAAGGAGGAGGGAAAAAGGTTAATAATATAATGTCACTGAAACCTCCTCCCTTTTGTTTTTGTTTTCAGTTTTATGCACAACAAACTTTTATTTTTATGCATAATAATGTATATATACTTACTGTGTTGATCCTCAAGTTCATTACATGAAATGGAGATGCTTAGAAAATCAACACTTGAAATAATATAACAATCTCAATAACGAATTGGCCGCACATATGGCTTGTTGATAAAATAGTGTTGCCTGCCCACATGTTCAGAACCTAGAAGTCTCTTACATTATCTTACTGTGTTCTTTATTCCCACATAGGTTGATCTCTCCTGTATGTGCATGTATTTGGCCTTCCTCTACAGAACTATATTGTGGTAAATCATGATACTTATCTTATAGTTTCTACTTAAAATTATATTTTATTACAAGCTGATATAGAAGGTTGGATGAATCGAGGGAGGATTTCAACCGGACCGGGAAGGGTCAGGTAGAGCTGTATTTATTGGGGCAAGGTTGGACTGGAATCAATAGAGATTGGTGCTGCGAGGGCAAAGCGAAAATCACTCGGTGCCTCTTGCTGTGCGAAGGCGAACGTCGTGGCGGAAGCAATAAAAGAAAGAAATTACGACTTCACCAACCACTTCGGCCTAATCATCCCCCTTTTTTCCTCAATCCCATTGGTAATCAACTTTTTTTATTTTTTATTTTTAAATCTTCTTTCTTTTTAGCTAAAAGATGACGCTTGTTGTTTGGCAAGAAAGAAAAAGAAAGATCAAATTAAGTTATTTAATCGATGGATCAGTTCAACAACACCCAAAGTTCCCCATAACTTGGACATGGGTTTGAATGATAAGCCAATAACTTGGCCCTCTTTTAAATGCAGACTGGTGGTTTCTTTTAGACAATCATTCATCCTATAATGGGCCTAAAGTATGCTCATTATATGATTGAAGCTCTCCTCTTTTTATTAATATTCTAAAGAAATCAGGACCACTTCTTTTAGTTATACCAATTGAATGGATATCAGAGAGCAGGAAAAAATAAGGTAACATACAAGTCATGGGGTATAGACGTGGTTTCAATGTGACAACATGCTATGATGAGTGTTGGTGACAAATAGCTAGGCATGACGTAATAATTGACAAACTGAAATCATTATATGAGGTGACCGAACACGATTACCAGGTTTGTTTAGGATAATTACGTTGATTGTTTTTTCCTCTTCTAATTTTTTGTTACTTTAATGTGGTTTCTCTTATTTCTGCAGATCTCAATTCATTTTGTTAGTACTAAATTTGTTACTTATAAGTATCTTAATTGCCGATTAACAAAAATTATCCTTATACTGGGAAAAATATCATCTTAAATAAATGATTATTTCTATTTGTCCAGTTTTTGATCCAACAGATCAATTCAAGTGTATTTCCAATAAAACATTCTCCATTTCCAATTAAATCATAGTTTTATCGTACTATTATTCCCTCCATTCATAAATTATCATATGCGTGAACATGTAAAGAAAGGTACTCAAGTATTGTATAGATCCACAATTTGACATTATATTCCTACTGTATATGAAACCATAACTAACGCTTGGCACTTGGCTTTAATTGAGTTGACTCGTGTGTCTTTTCCTGTTCAATTTTGGAAGGTTAAAAGAGATTTTTTGCAGAGAGGTCCTTCATTGTTCAAACCACTTGAATCTATATTAAAATAGTACTTTGAGAACGGAATTAATATTTCATAAAATTCAGTTATACACATTCCTCAAAATCGTCAAGTAATGCGGCAAACCACAATCTCTATTTGAGCTTAGGAATTTTGGGCACAAAGCAAGATATTCGTGATTGCACCATTCCGATTTGAAATTGATTGGAGAAGTCAGGATTTAGGCCTAAGGTAGATATATGGTAATCATTTTAATTTGAAATTCTCTCTCTAAAATTCACTTCGCGGAGTTGGGAAGCGTCTATGAGTCACGGTTAGTTGAATAGGAAAATGGAAACAGTCATCCACAAGTTCAACAACATGCGGTTATAGATACAAGAGTCCAATTAGAGTTTCTTAGAAAATTATTAATCACGAAATTTAAAATTTGAATTACCATTACTTACTACCTACTAATAGTAAGCAAGTAGTAGTACAGTTAGTAAGATTTCTTACTCAGTGCACAAGGATTTAAAAGTGTTTGGGAGACAAAATGTTAGGCAAAAATTACTTTCTCTACTATAAGACCTACGTTTGCAAACAATTTGAACAATTCATTAACAGAGCCTGATTGAAGAGAAGATCAAATCAAATAGAATCAAACATTTAAACTATTGGCAAATGTTGTATTAATGGAGACAATTTGATCACAACTAAGAGTAGAGTTGGTATTTCTTTATTGGTAGAGATGAGTGTTGAACGAATGCAATCTTGTAGCATCCGATATGATTTGAGACCGTGTTGACTAAATATTATCATATTTTTCACCGAGCTTACGCATTTACCCAAATGGGAGGTTTTTTGGCCACTTCTATGTTTTACATAGTAGCCAAACAATAAAGGTAGATTGATCAAATTATATCAGCCATTGCTCATCATTTTTTACTTTTCGTATCGATTCGCCTCACATGTCTTGTTTGATATTTCTATGAAGTGCGTGATAAATATGAAAACAACCATTAATGAGCCTTTTTAAATTCTGGATGTTTTGAGTTCGGGTTTTGAATGTAGTAACTTGATTTAAGATATTTAAGAGAACAAAAAAATGGAAAATATATCGCAAAGTTGTATAGACACTGGATGTTGTTTCCAATGGATTGAATCGTTCTCCTAGAGATGAAATAAGGCCGATAAAGTATCTACCACCGAGCTGACTTGAAAAATAGCCAAGGTGGTATGTTGTCTGAAGGACCCATAGATCGTTCTAACAACTTATGGGATTAACATGCCATCAAATGACATCTAGCTAGGGATTGCGCAAAGGGATCCCTTCCAAAAATTCTCTTTTAACTAAGAAATAAGACTCCTTTTGAAAATTAAACTCAAACTCACTCTTAATTCAATCCCAATTCAATCCAAACTCAAATTCATCCAAACCAACCCAAATTCATGTAATTCCACCAAAATTAAAGATTCCAAATTAAGATTTAATTGAAATTCCCAATTTACAAACGAATTTTTTCATTCTTTTAAATATTAATAAGAAAATTAAATATCAACTAAATAAACCTAATTGGTCTTTGAATTTCAATTAGATTCCAATCAAAGTAAATTTTGATTTATCATTTCTTAGTGTAATCCCAAATACATTTCATCTCATCGTTTCATAAATTTTCCAATTCTTGACATAGCACTTTTCTATCTTAAACTTATCCTACCTAATTAAATCTTAGTCAAGTATAATTTAACTTTAATTTTGCAAATTGATCTTAATTCTGTTTAGATCAAAATAATAAATCCTCCAATACCTGGATGATCATAATAACTTCAATAAGCAAATGATAATCATCCATTATAATATTGAAATCAACAAATCAAAGTACCAGTCGTTTCAGAAAACATTTTTTTGGTCTATGTTAGGTTATTTGGCAGCAGTCTGAAATTTGTACCAGTTATTATGCAAAGGAACTGACAATCTCAAACTTTAGCATGCTTCCTGAATGCCTCCTTGCCGAAAACATGGCATACAACAAAAATATGTTCCGAAAATAATAAGACCAAACCTAAAAAACAAGTGAAAATAATAGAGCATGAGCGCAGGATGAATGGGGGTGATAGTGGAAGGCTGTTCTACTTGTTTGTGTGAGGAATTAAACCGGGTTCACGAAACAAATCGACCAAAAACTATTTAATGGGGAAATTAGACCTGGCATACGACACAAATCAATAAAAAAAATCTCTGTTAATGGGGAAATTAGACCTGGCACACGACACAAATTAATAAAAAAAACTATCAGTTAATGGGCGACCCTTAATGAGTTTCGGGTAATCCGTTAGACATAATAACACAAGTAGGTGATACGGACCTAAACACATGCGTAATGAACATGTTATATATAGTGAATACACGATATAAACAAGAAATGGGCTCGATATGATGACACGAACTATACATGGCACTTAACGATTAGGGTATGAGTTCAGCGGTTTTTGACGCGAGCGCGATATGACATGACCCATTTACATGTTTAATGTAAATTGAGGAGACAATTGAAGAATAACAAGATTTTAATCTAACTATTGTATATCCAAAGGAACCATCAATGAATTAACAGCCGAGTCGAAGAGGTCGTTGGTAAATAATGAAGATTCCACTATTTTACCTAATACTTTGTATTTTTACAATTGTTTCCATCCTTGATAAAAGAATGGATTCAGAACTTATCTTATGTGATGTATCATATTGACTAAGGAATCTTCAACAAGGATAATTCCAGGGGGTGATGATCCTTTTTCTGGGTAGAGTACCAATTTGGGCAACTTTTATTGCATGTAGTCATGCAATAAGATAATTAAAGAGATGTAAAGTAGTACATAAAATAAATTTACTAAATCTCAAAATTGAGAAACAATTTAGTACACTTCATCTGCAGCAGGGTTTTACTTAAAGGCTTTCAGCGCAATGGTTTTGTTATAAACTGAACTATATAAAGCATTATTTGCAGATAGAAAGTACTTATTCTCCTCAAACTTTGAACTAAAATAACCTTAATAATTTTCATTTCTTGGATTGAGGTTGTCAACTCATTTTTGATGGATTGTTAGTTGCAGAAGATATTCCTAAAAATAGTGCTTCCTAAATGAAAACACTAAAAAAATTCTTTCGATGGAATGGAGGGCAATCAGAATTAAATGAAAACACTAAAAAATCTACAAGTGTTATAAATAAAATAAAAGGATATATAACACCGGTGACTTGTATAAGTAGAAGAACAAGAGAGACCACGTTAAGAATGTGTAAAGCCAATAAACTTAAAGTCTACAAGGAGATCAAATGAAATGAAAAGAAGGGAAAATCTTTCACTTTACCCATTTAAAGCCTGGGAGATGTATTTGTTTTGACGGCGCCTCAAAAACAGATGAGAAAGGATGTCCAACAAGACCTCCCTTAGGATGTTTTTGCAGATTCCAAAAATTCCATGGTGGATCAGGACGAGAATGAATCTGGGAATCCATGGCATTCTCATCCTAGAGCTTATGCTCTCCTCTGTTATAGAGAGAGAGGTGAGTCGAGGGTAGCCTCCCGTTAAACCGATTTCTCAGAGTCATCTCATCTTAAAACAAATTTCGGAACTAAAAGTAGGTTGATATGCATAATTTGGTGGGAAATATCATGTGTAACTTAGTATTTCTTGGGTTGTTGGGCATGTAAAATATGTACGAGTGCTAGAGCAGCCATGTTATACACTTAATGTAAAAATCTTGTGTCAGGACATAAGAAAGGTTTATGATAATAGAAAAATAATAAAAAATATGTAACTGTGAAAAATCTAGAGGGAAAACTACAAGTATCATTACCTTCCTCTATTGTTAACTGGACTGCTCTTTTCCCCAATTCAACTGGATGTCTGTTAAGGATAGCCGGAGATAAATGCAGAACTACTGATAAAAATATTACATAAAAAAAAAAGTCGGAGATAACACGTATTATTCTCCATCATCTTTGTTTTAGGTATTTCACACTGGCAAAAATATCGAGATTGACAATGTTCAGAATTCTCGTCCGTGTCGTCCTGATTTTTCCTTTGCTTTGTTCAGATTCAAATTTTCTAGGGGCATTCATGAGATGGTTGCCATCTTTACCGTTATTGCTAGATAGCAGAGGGCATGTTTGGTTTGAAGGGTACTTGAGTATAAGTCTCTGAGTGCTACACACCTTAATAACATAAAACAAGAGTCTCCTCTAAAAAAAGGTGAACTTTTTTTACCATTTCAAATTAAGCTCCTGTTATCATTTTCAACATATCTCAACACTAACTTTTTTGTTGACACTAGCCAAAAATTCATATGAGGTTACTAGAAATGAAGTTATTTCTTTTCTAAACCAATGGTAAATAGCCCAAGGAGGATAGTGATACACTAGTGTCTTAGTCCATCCAATATTCAAAACTTGATTCAATATATATTATTGTTCCAATTTGAATTAGTCACTCGCAAACCTTGGTTGTAGTTATATTATCCTTCAATAATGAGAGTCAAATATGAGAACCATCTTTAACCATTCCCTTTTATGCCTTGTTGCTAATGTTAATATTCAAATTCCAAATTTACTTCAGGCCTATAATTTCTCGCATTTTTTTCAAATAATTCATCACTTGGTAAGTTGAGAACACCAAAAAATGTTGACTTATGGAGGTTTAGAGGCGAGAAACCAATATCAAAGATTTTCACCTGTTCATTTTCTAATTTTCCATCATGCTCAACCTGGTTATATTTGGTAAAATCTGGAGCTCTTTAAATGCATTTGAGGAACAATATGTTTAGCATTGTTGTGTCAAAGTTAAATGATATATTTTGTTAGATTGAGATAGTACCCTCCTATGAATAGGATGATCAACCCATTGCACAACTTAAATTAAGTTTGCCTTGTTAACAAAATCCACATTTTGTCATTCAATAAACTTTCTTGTTTGAAAATCTGAAATACAAGAGAATATCCCTTCAAGTATGTCCTCAATGATATTGATACTGTTATATTTGATCTCCTTCAAGTGCTAAGTATTATTTTTTCATGAAACCATATGTACAACACCCTAAAATTATTATTTTTTCATGAAACCATATTTACAGCACCCTAAAATTAATATTATTACAGCTCAACACGATTCAAAACTCAAAACAATCAAAGTAATTACAATCATCTTACATACATCAAGTTTAATTTAATTTATTGTAACTATGTATTATAATCTAATAGATATCCAAGAAGTGGTACATTAAACAATAGAGTAACAGTTCTTTGTGATCGAGAAAAGTGTGATTAATGACCAATTATTCAACCAACACTTCTCATATGCCTTTCAAAATGTTAAAACATGGTAGTTAGTTCCAGTGGCGGATCCAGGATTTTGTGTGAACTGGGGCGAAAGTTTCGATAGTTGCCGGGGGTTCGGGGGCAGGAGCCCCCGAGGCGATTTTTTTGGGGGTTATTTCGAGTTTTTTCGAGCATTTTTTGGATTGTTTTTACTTTTTTGGGCATAATATTCATTTTCAACACTAATTGAAGTGGGAGATGATTGAACCTCGCTTCGGATACGGTTGGTGTGTTGTATCCTCTTTTTCGTTTAAAATATTTCTCCATTGAGTCCCTATATTTACAAATTTAATTTAATTTCACATATAAATTTAATTTCATATAGGGTTTTTTTTGGAGTGGGAGAAAATAGGTTTTTTTTTTATTTGGTATGGGAGAAGAGAGAGTAACAGACCTTTAAGTTTTTTTTTTTAGTTTATTACAAATTTTTCCCTGAAGTTTGAATATAATTTCAAGTAACCTCTAGGTTTAATTTTTTACAAAAAAAAAAAAAAAAAAAAAAAAATTTTTTTTTTTTAATTGAACTGGGACGGCCGCCCCACTTCGGCCTGGGGTGGATCCGCCCCTGGTTAGTTCTTATACATGATTTTTTTTAATATTTCATCCTTTTGATGAAACAAAATGTAAATAATTTCATGAAAAAATAATAGTTAGCATTTAAAGTAGAAGCCAAGAACAGATCTTTAATACATATATTCAAATATACATGAGAACAAAAATCCTCTAGCGCACTGCTTAATTTAACTTATTCAAATGAATTGGTTATGAAAAGTGGACTGGGAGGCACTAAAATAAATAAATAAACAGTGGATGGATCAAATTGAGAATCAATTGAAAATTATGAACTTAGTCATGGTTTTACAAACACCACAAGTTTATTGTAATTTTCTGGTAAATTGAATCATTATATTATCCTCTCAATGTTATGGAGAGTGAAATTAAACGGGGGGGGGGGGGGGGGGGGGTAATAATAAATTTGAGTTAGAGATGTAGATCTTCACCCCACCCCACCCCCCAACCCAACCCTAGGCCCTTCCTGGCACTTCTCTTTAATAATCTAACTTATGTATATTGATCTTATTTTTTCTGAATTTAATCTAAGTGTGTTTGAATTTTTAAATATCATGCATTATGCAGGAATGCATAAAGGATATATTTCTACAGAATAATTTATGATGTCCCTTACTAAGATTGATGCAACTGATCTTCCTTAGTATTAACCAAACTGAACCAGTGAATTCCCATGGTCCTCATAATGAGGGATGAAAAGTTTATCAATGTCAAAAATTGGATTCACCTAAGTTCTGATCGCAGGGGGGGTGTTGATCTTGTTTATTTTGTATTATTGGAATTTGAGTTACAAGCTTCATCACTGATCTTATCTTAATAGCTTTACTGGTTTTATAGTCTGTTACATGCTTATGACATTCAAATGCGGGATATTTTAGTCCAGAAATGAAGTTCATTCTTAATCTCCACATAAAAGTTTAGACCTTTTAGTGAATCAGTTTACCCAAATGATTTATTGTCCAAAGATGATGAAAGGTGCTCTCTGACAAAATCCCAGGCTGACTTGGAAGAAAAATCACCAGTTTTAACAGTATCAACTTGTCGTTAATATGACAAATCTGCTAGTCCACTAGAATCTCAAATTGCTCTTTTTTTCTTATCCATGGGATAATCCCAGCCACTATGTATTGTGTTATATTTCATTCCATCCCAAATTATTAGTCTTGTTTTCTGTTTTAATCTGTCCCAAATTAATAGTCTTGTTTCAAAAACTGAGAAAATTTTAGGAGAGAAGTCACTCCTCCGAACAATACCTACGAGAGAACAATGATCCAAATACATGTCTTGCATTCAAATGTATTCATCATTGTTAGAAGAACAAATTAGGAAATAAAACTTCTCTTAAAAATGGTCGACTTCAAAACAGCAACTACAAATTTGTTTTTCATTAAATCTGAACCGCGGAAAGTGTTCTGTTTAATATTTCCAGAACATTTTCACCGCCAGCAACTTTAATCACATCTTCCCTAGAGTGAAACCCCATACCTCCCTCATCACAAGGCATTAGAAATTATCCCAGAAAAATAGCCACACTGATTCTGGAAAACTGCTGGAAGTATTTTCTAATGGTTTAAACCGTTTGAAATCATTTAAGAAAATAGTTAAATTGCATGTGAATCATAGATCAAATGGTACAACCATTTTTACATAGAAAGTGACTTTGCAATACAATCTGAAATTGTCTATAATTTAGATTATGAGTAATCAATTAAACACACGTCAAATCACAGAAAAATGAGACCAAATAAAGGTGTCACAATGCAGGCTTTCAAGTAATGCTCATGTTTGGGAACCACCCACGATCTTAATAGCCTCGATGTTTCCCCAAGTTTAGATGGAAGAAAGCTGACTTGAGAAAGGCTTCTCATTTTTTAAGGCACATTCTTTTATGGAGAACCTGCAAATCCATTAAAAGGCATATTAACAACGATATGTTGTTTCCTATAATCAATACACAACATTACGGCAGTGATTCAGTTGTGGCGGTGGAGGGCAAAAAGAGGTATAATAGTCTTTATTTTCAATAACTGAACACGTTTTCTCGAGCCAGTGGTGGTGGCGTCAGCGGTAGAGGAAAGGAAGAGATATAGAACAGTCTTTATTGTTAGTAAGTGAATGCATTTTCCAATTCTTTAAAAATAGTCCATAAAAAATGAAAAATAGAACCAGAGGCGAAAATTTGATATTGAAAACAGAATGATTTCAACCTCCATTATGGCCTTTTGCATCTCCTCTTGAAGTAAAAGTGTCTAGCAGCATGCAATTATAATACCCAAAATCATGATCTAAAAAAAAAACATAACATATAATATCGCAGTCCTCTACATAGATTGCTATCTCTATTGCATTGCGATGCAAAAGTATCAAAAAGGAAAATAATATCCTGGGAACAGATGCATATTAACTAATACCCCTCCTCTCTAATACATTATCATCAGACTTCTATAATACCCTTTTATGGTGCGTCTGGTTACAAAGTTGGTAAAAGGTTGGAAAAACAATTTTCATTTCTACGATGAGTTGGGAAAAAAGGAAAAAAATGAGTGGCTTGGGGAGTCTCTCTCGTACTTTTCCAGTTTTGTGTGTGTGTGTGTGTGGGTGGGGGGGGGGGGGGGTGGGGGTGGGGGGGGGGGGGAGGAACTGGGCACGTGTCACATTTAAGAATATTGTTCAGTTATATTTGCAATCAAGCACCAAAATTTTTTAATATGCATAAAAATAAGTAGTTTCAATGGAAAAAAATGCAACATCAGTCAAACACACTTTTCGTGTAAAAAGTAGAAGATAAGAATTCTTACCAACATAGGGATTACCATCTAAATTAAGGCAATACGTATGATGGATAAGCACCATTTTCAATGCAATGGGCATGTAGAGAAGATTTATCCGCAACTTCTCCAGATTTAGTGAGTCCAAGTTCAGTTGCATGGATCCCAGATGCATTTGCACCCTTTATGTCATGGTGGAGAGTCTCGCACAGCAATAAAATCTGAAGCATCGAAACCAACAGTGGCCATGGCTGATTTATAAATAATATGGTAGAATCATTAATCGTGTAACCACAACTAGAAAAGAGTGCAAATAATTGAATATAAAAGATAATTTGATGTTGTGGACACTTTACTCAACCCATATCATCCGCATTTATAACGTCCCATCTTGCATCCATGGCCTTGACTAAATTATAGATAATTTGATAGAACCAATGAAACATCATGTAAATATATAACCAAATAAAAGGGAAAGAGGGCAAAAAAGTGTATATAACAGATAAATACATAACTGGTTGTTTTTTTTTTCTTTTTTTGACAAATATATAAAACAAACTATGAGAACTTAAATACCCATTGGTAGAAATTGAAAGGGTAAAACCCTGTTCAGGTTTGAGAAGAAGTTCACGTGATCAACTGCTTTATGTTGATTTAAAACTCGTGAAGGTACGAAACTGTCTTACTTGTTTAGGTTATTGATCACACAAACTCACACCAATAAGCAAATAAATATTAGAGTCCAATTTTTTTACCATCATTTAATGAGATTTAACATGAATCTTGCATAATATCAGCTGAAGCATCAAAAAACTATGGGACTAAAGGACAAGAACACAGTGTAGCTTATATTAACTAGTAAACAGATATTATGTGTCAATAGGTATTAGAACAAAATCCGACTCACAACAACTAGTAAACAGATATTGTGTGCACATGTAGTAAAATCTGCATATCTCGAGTGGACATGCGCATAAATTTAAATATGTTGGGAGTACAGAAAGGTGTCTGAAGACTGAAATCATTTGATGGGAAAAATTTACTAATCTGATTGCATTGCTTCATTGGGCTTGTTCATCCATTTGACTTCACCACCAAGTTGTTTTATATGTAGCTGCCAATGTAGCTAGAAATTGAAAAAACAGAGGAATACAATATATATCACAGAAACAATAATTAACATACACGGAAAAGCTATAAAAATAAATAATAATAAAAAGATATAGAAAACTGGATAGCGTTCATAAATATAGTACCCCTGAAATTATGTCTAAGAAGAATAAAAATGTGTTGGAAAGAAAATTCACTAAATTAATTTTGGTGGCTGATAAGAGAACCCCCAAAATTACTCCCTAACACCAAATGCCTATTTTTTTTAAGGATTCGGCTCCCTAAATCATAGAAAATAAATAAAAGTGTTGATGTTTTTTCAAACAGTTAGATAATCACAACCATTCATATTTAATAAAGGGTTGTGATTCATAGAACTCAACCCTCTAGAGTTACCACAACTCTATATAAGCCCAATCCATTATTTAAACAAAATGTACAATCAGTTTTAAACAAAAGACTTCAACTCACGTCCCACCTTCATCCCCTTTTTAGTAATTAACTCGATTAGGAGCCTTTGAGAGCAAGACTTGAAAAAGGTATACAATTCTTTACCCCCACCCCCCACCCCCCCTCTCCCCCCTTTTAATTCAGATTTTGTCCATACGACGTGATAGATTGAGAGTTTGTTCTTATTATTTCAACTGCATGTATACATCACCTACCCTAAAACCTCATAAGCCGTTACCAACATCAACAAAATGTGACACTTAGGTGGGTATAGAAGGATACTGCGTTCATGGATCCAATGGACCCATATTCATGGGTAAGATGCAAAAGAACATTGAAGGAACGGGAATTAAACCTTTATCCAGACTCCACACTCCCATAAACTAAACTCCCTCTTTCGAAACCTTTTCAAAAGATCATTAAGCTGATTTCCTATTATACAATTAACTGTGGTAATTAGACAAAACAGTATATCATGCATCATCATCATCCACAGATCCAGTGGCTCAGCTTATGCTATTCTAGCAATACTCTTCAAGTTTTTATGCTAATAATCTTCTATATTCAGATTCATCAACAGAAAAAGAGAAAGTGGGAGAGAAGGTTAGAAAGATTGAAGAGGGTTCTTCTGGCAGTACATACAGAAGACCTACATCAATTGAGACTTTCAGATGTGACGAGGCTAAATCAAAGAAAGCAATGAGATGACGTGAATCCAAAAAAATAATCCAAAAATTCCAAATACTTATTTCCCCTTTCCAATTGAACCAACAGTAGATCTTGGGTTAAAAAATGCTAGTTCTTACTGATGTAAACAAGGGTGCGGAAGCGTAAAAAGAAGAAGTTATCTACACAACAACAACTTGGAAAAATGGAAGAAGGTTTCTTATTTCCCTGTAAGTTCTCAATATCAAAATATCAAGTGTAACAAATGAAAGCCCCTTAGGCTATTTATACTAAATATACAAAAGGGTACAAAAGAACAAGATAAAAGAATTTTAAAAAGGACGCCCATGTCCCTATGCTCCTGCATTACTCTCCCCCCCTTGAGAAGACTCCATATACTCCGTATATTGGGGATAGAAATCGGGGTCGATGTGTGGGAGAGTGGCCTCGGTGATCCAAAAATCTTCCATCTCCGGACGGCCAACCCATCGAACTAAATAATGTGTATAATCACCCGAAGAAGAAGACAAACTTAGAGGCAAAAATCCCCTCAATGCGATCTACATGAGAACGAACCGCGTGGCCTGTGGTCGAAGGGATGGGAATCGGTGGAGCATGAGTGCCTCGAAAGGGAGAAAGGTCTGCCAAGTTAAACGTGCGGTGCATGCGGAACTCATCAGGGAGATCGACCTCATAGGCATTCGTCCCACAAGCTCTAACAATCAGAAAAGGGCCAAAACGACGCATAAGAAGTTTGGTACCCTTGCCCTGTCGGCGTGCCTTCTGGAGGTATACCATGACAAGATCCCCCGGAAGGATGGAGACAAGCCAGCGGTGCTCATCAGCAGCCTCTTTATAAGAGGTATACATAGACTGTAATCGAGTACGATGGATGTCATGCGAGCAGCAAACTCCTCAGCGGAAAGGCATATAGGCACTGTCGGCGGGAGCTCGGCGAGATCAATGGGCATAGAAGGAGATTGCCCCAAGACTATCTGAAATGGAGAAAGGCCAGTGGAACGGTTGATGGCGTTGTTGAAGGCGAATTCAGCTTGTGCGATCACTACATCCCACCTACGGGGATGCTTGGAAGACAGACACCGTAATAGATCACCCACACTACGGTTGACCACCTCAGTCTGGCCATCCGTTTGGGGATGAAAGGCTGTCGAGAACTATAACTCTGTCCGTAAAAGCCGCCAAAGTGTACGCCAGAAGTGCCTGTAAATCGCACATCTTTGCCTGAAGTGATGCTACTACGAGGGAGTCCATGAAGACGAACAATCTCTCAGAAATATAAGGAAGCAATATGAGACGCATTTGTGGTGCAAGAGCAAAGGATGAAGTGGGACATTTTGGAGAACTTATCCACCACAACAAGAATGGAATCATGACCTCGAGAAGTACGGCACAGTCCTACTATAAAATCCATCGATACATCCTGCCATGGACGCTCTGAAATCAGCAACGGTGTGTATAGTCCCGCATTAGCGTGTTGCCCCTTGGCTGTCTGGCAAGTGTAGCAACGCTTGATGAAAGCGTTGGTATCTCTCCTCATCGCCGACCAGTAAAATCGGTCTCTCAGCATCGCTTGAGTACGCGCATGTCCCAGATGTCCGGCTAACCCACCCCCATGGATCTCAGAAATGATCTTCTCCCGTAGGGATGAAGATGGAATACATAGGGCCATACCTCGGTTGCCCTGTTGACAAGCTACGAAGATGGCCCAAACTCTACATCCGTCGGGTAAAGGTCACGGACCTCATCGAATCCAAATACCTGACTCCGCAGAGTCTCCAACGCATGTGCTCTCCTGCTAAGGGCGTCTGCTACCTGATTCTCCTTCCTCGGTTTATACTGCAAATGAAAAGTGTAGCGCTGGAGGTAAGCGGTTCACTTGGCGTGTCGCTCACTAACACGCCGCTGACTATGTAAGAAACGGAGGGCCTCATGATCCGATTGGATGACAAACTCCTTGTGAAGGAGATAGGGTGACCAAAACTTCACGGCTTTGACCACGGCATAGAACTCAAGGTCATAAGTCGAATAGTGGAGGGCGGCACCTGTCAATTTCTGACTGGAAAAGGCAATCGACTAAAAACAACACCCACCCCTGTCTTGCAAGCATCACAATAACTGATCAAAATCAGGCAAGGCTAGGATAGGAACTGTCGTCATCAACTCTTTGATGCGTTTAAAGGCAGCATCCGCCTCTGGTGTCTATCTGAACTCGGTACTCGAAGAAGTGCTCATCAAATCTGTAATAGGAGCCATAACAGTACTGAACCCAGCAATAAAACGCCTATAAAAATCCGCCAAGCCATGGAAGTTGCACACCTAAGAGACCGACGATGGTGGGGGCCTGAACTTTGGCATCATCCACCCTGATGCCATCGCCCGAGACCACATATCCCAGAAAGGTCACTGATGGTTTAATAAAAGAGCACTTCTTCAACGTAAGGAAGAAGCGCTCAGCTCGTAAAACCTCTAATACTTGAGCCACGTGGTCTAAATGCTCCTCCTCCGATTGATTGTAGATCAAAATATCATCAAAATAAACAACCACGAATTTGCCCATGAAAGGGCGCAGAATTTGTGTCATCACTCGCATAAAGGTCGAAGGAGCATTGGAGAGGCCAAAAGGCATCACCGTCCACTCATATAGCCCGTCCTTCGTCTTGAAGGTAGTCTTCCAATCATCCCCCGGTTTCATACGGATTTGGTGGTATCCGCTCTTCAAGTCTAACTTGAAAAAAAGACTCGCACCGTAAAGTTGATCTAGCATATCCTCCAACCTAAGAATAGAGAATTTGTACTTCATAGTGATCTTGTTAATAGCTCGACTATCAACATACATTCACCAACTTCCATCCTTCTTTGGCGCTAACAAGGCGGGTACCGCACAAGGAGACATACTCTCCCTAATATAGCCCTTGTCACATAGCTCAGGTAGCTCCGTGGGGGACATACAATAGTGGGGAAGATTGAGGAGCTGCGCCCTGGGAATAAAATCAATGGCGTGTTGTATATCCCTGAGAGGTGGAAGATCATCTGGGGGTGTGCACACATCAATAAAAGAATCCAACAAACTCTGCATACGTGGTGGAACAGTCGCCTCCGGGGTGGTGATAGGGCTAATGAGAGCATAGCACAACCCTGTCTCTGCAGTCTCTGTGGCTAGCTCCTCATGTGAAACTATCAGGGCAGATGGTCGAGACATCGGGAATGGTTGCATAGGGCGGGGGAGAAAGTTCTTCCCCTCATGCATGAATGCATAAGTATTGGCTCGGCCATCGTGCATGCTACGATGATCAAATTGCCACAACCTTCCCAAAAGAAGGTGGCACACTCATATATCCACCACAGTACATATAACCTCATCACGATAATCCCCGATGAAAAAAGTCACCCGACACTGTCGATTAGGGGCTAGAGTGGATTCATTTCCCAACCACCCAATACGACATGGAGAAGGAAATGATTCTATGGGAAGGTTTAGCTTGTCAGCCATCTCTTGCGCTACCAAATTATCACTCGCTCCTCCATCGATAATCATCATGCATAGCCTCCCCTTTGTGGTGCAACGAGTAAAAAAAATACTCGATCGCATCCAAGAATCATCATTCGGTGGAGTGGTTTGATGATTTATGGGTATTATCATCACGGTGTGCATATAAGTGGAAGAAATTCCCGCACGTCTCGCTTGTTCGTGGAAAAATGAATCTCTTCGCCGACAAATAGGTTGAGCGGATGATAATGGAATATGGGGTGGAATAAGGAGGATTTCTAAGGAAGGACATCCTTTCTAGATGAGATTAGGTTGATTATTTGGTTCTTCGGTATTTGATTTAGGGTTTATAGGGTTTCGATAAGAAATTGATGTTGGTGGAGAGGTGCAGGTTCTGGAGGGTCAGTGGAGTTAAGGGGTTACCAGCGATGGGTCGGGGTGGGATTCTTGGGGTTTCGAGGGATGGTGGATGGGTTAGGGTGAGTTTCGGCCTTGGTCGGAAGTCATTAGGGCTGTCCGACCTACGGTTTTCGGTGTCGGATGGGATTTGGGTTCGATTGAGTCATAGTGGGTATTTGGGTGGTCCGATTGGTTTAGGGGTAGGGTTAGGGCTGTTTTAGGTCTGAAAATTTCGGGTTTGGGTTATGAAGAGTTAGGTTTTTTTGCATGTTTGATTTCTAGGGTTAGGATTTCATAAGCAAGCATGGGATTATTTCGTGAATCATCCAGATGAATCCAATTCGCATCCCAATCTTCAATAATCATGATTAATCCAAGAACAAACCACGCTCTGATACCAACTGATGTAAACAAGGGTGCGGAAGCGTAAAAAGAAGTTATCTACACAACAACAACTTGGAAAAATGAAAGAGGGTTTCTTATTTCTCTCTAAGTTCTCAATCTCAAAATGTCAAAAGTGTTACAAATGGAAGCTCTTAGGCTATCTATACTAAAGATACAAAAGGGTACAAAAGAACAAGATAAAAGAATTTTAAAAAAGACGCCCATGTCCCTATGCTCCTGCATCACTTACAGTTTAGCAGTGTGAGGGAATTAGAAGGTGCTGTATGCATTCTCTCCCTCCCGCCATATATGCACACACATATACATGACTTCATTCCACACAACACTGTTAACTCGTCCCATTTCTCCATCTGTTTTTAGAAGTAAAACTTATAACATTAAAGTCTCCCTCTATCCACCATTTTATCCCACATATCCCATATAACCCTGTTAACTGCTCCCAAAACGCATTCCTACCTCTATGTGTACAAGTCTTACACACCCCAGAGAACCACCAATCATCCCTTGTTGAGGGGTGAATCCTAAGTAATAATGAGAACTCTCTTAAAAGAACCCAATTATCTTAAAAACTCACACCCACAAGATAATTATTTGACCTACCCACAGACAATTTTAAAAAAAAAAATCCTTAATTTTGATAGATGCAACTAGATTCTCCCTACCCTTGCCTTTTTAGGTCATTCTGCCTCAGGTCCTTCATACACTTCCGTTCGAGAGGAAGTACAGTGCAAAAGTTCATTCGAGTCCGGGTCCTTTGGATAAAAATTCCACTAGGTGTGGAATAGCTCGGAGTGTAAACTCTAAGATGAAATTTAACTACTTAAAATGAATTTAACTACACCAATTTATATATGGATACATAAAAGTGAGTTCGTTGACTTTCCAAGTCAATTTGCTGAAAACTTTACAATCAATTATTAATCTACAAGTCAATTTGCTGAAGATTTTACAATTAAATTTTTCTGAGAAAATGTAAATTTCTCACCAACTTTTCCTGAGAAATTACTCAACAAAACACTTAGAATATACACATTTGTATGTACATTACAAGAGTAATATCAAAGATCATCATGAAAAATTAAATGTGGAAAATGTTGCTACTCATGAAGGAACAGAGCCCTTGGAAATACATTGCAAATTTAAAAACAAATCAGAATGAACGGTATGTTGATGGCAACGCCAGTGAAGAAATCTAGGGACAGAAAGTTGAAGAACTCAGCTTGTTCTCTTTGGATCAAGCCCTAACAAACAGTCTATTCACGGTTTGTCGGTTGGAGGTGGTAGGCGTTGAACGAAATCCGACGTTGATGGGCGTTTTGGTCATAAATTTCTAACTAAAATGTGATGGAAATGGACCATATTTAAGGGTTTTATTAGTCATTTTATTTTATTTTGTTATTGTATTTTCCTTTATTTTTTTGTTGTTGTATTTAGAGGTAAGGAGTAGTAATGGCATTTTTGTAATTAGGGCCTTAGCTTGGAGCCTAAGCTACTCCTCTTTAAATACCCACCTGTAAGCCTCATTTGACGTAGGCTTGAATTTTGGAAATTGAAAAAAGTATTTATTTCTCATAAGGTGTGTTAGATATTTTTCGAAGCCTTCTGACGTGTAGTTTACATCAAATTGGTATCTGAGTGGGGGTCGCTCCAACATTGGTGTTTGGTGTATCGGTGTTTATTTTATCAAATCGTACACTACTTTTCAATGGCTCCAAGAAGATCCGAACAACTAATCGAGGAGATTCAAAGACGAACGATAGTAGGTATAATCACAACAACAAATCTATACTCATTTCCAAAATCCTAGCCCTAACCCTAGAAATCTCAACCCTTAACTTCTACCCGCATTAATCCCTAACCCCCACCAGTCAACCACCACCTCCGTTATTCCCCCCAACCACCTTAGCTCCTCCACCGGAGTTGTATTAGGGGAAAACCCAGCCCCCAGCCTTAACCCTCCCCACCTCCCTACAGCGTTCTATCCCACTATCGACCACCATCCACTGCCCTCCGAACCTCATACTAACCCCACTCTAACTGCCCTGTCCCAAAACCCTAGTTCCGACTATGCTTACACCCACCCCTTACACAGAAATCCCCCTACCCCGACATGTTTCTGACCCGCGCATCACCTCTGTTGCCGCCGGCAGCCCTACGACCCAAACCCGCCCCACCTGAGCTCCTTCCGACGAGTCCCCCTACTGGTCGGCCCCAAAAAAGAGACCCGAATGGTTTTTCCCCTGCTTACGCAATTAACCCAAGCACCACCGACCCACCCCAAGCCGCCCTACCCGAACCCATCAAACATAAACCTCCTGCCTCAACCTCTTGCCCCGCCCCATTTTGGCCTTTTGGGTCCTCTACCTTACCCGGAGGTCCTCCCATGCCCAGCCCGACTCTACTCCCATTCCCTAACCACCTATTTTTCCAACCCCAAACATCAAAAAAATTACGTTTCCGCCCCGATTTACCCCCGAGGCTCAATTCAAGATTGTCGGCGGCTAGTCCAAGATTGGTTGCTTCACCCAATCATTCTTCCTCCATCAATCCTCCAATCGGGTCAAATCAACTGTAAAAACTCCACTCCCAAGCCAGTTGATTGCAAGAAAGACCAAAACAACGAAATTAGGTTGTGTATTGGGGATTTTTTTGACATTTTTAATGTGGATGGATGGGTGACTCGCACACACTTTCGCGAGCCGAAAACATTTGATTTGGGAGATTTTTTTTCAAACTTTGAGAGGGGAATATAATTCTGTGGAGGTTGGATCGGAGGTTCTCTCTTGGGATTGATTTGAATATTAGAGGTGATGAGTTTGGTGGTGGGTATGTGAGCCCATTCGTGGTAGCTTTTGATCAGCGCTCGGAGGAAATTTTCCGCAGCGCAGCATTAAGGAGGTTCATCACGCGAATCTCGGGTCACGATTTTGTTGGTCGGCCACATTTGGATTGTGTTCCTATCCTCCCGCGATTTACTGCAAGCCGGTACAAGGGGCGTTTCCGAGGACGGCTCTTCTTCCTAGTGAGGGTTTTTTTTATGGTTGTGTTGCTTTCTTACCGTTCATCTCCTACGCTCGAGGACGAGCTTTTCGAAGCCGGGGAGAGTGATGGAAATGGGCCATATTTTAGGGATTTATTAGTCATTTTATTTTATTTTGTAATTTCTTTTATTTTGTTATTGTATTTTCCTTTATATTTTTGTTGCTGTATTTAGAGATAAGGAGTAGTAATGGCATTGTTGTAATTAGGGCCTTAGCTTGGAACCTAAGCTACTCCTCCGTTTTAAATACCCACTTGTAAGCCTCATTTGAGGTAGGCTTGAATTTTGAAAATAGAAAAGAGTATTTCTATCTCTATAGGTGTGTGTTAGATATTTTTAATAGTCTTTTGACGTGTAGTTTATGTCAAATGAGCAAAGGACCTCTTCGAAAAACTAAACTCAATGAACTGCTCTTCTAAATTAGAAATTTTTAAAATTGGGCCTCAAAGACAACTTTTAAAGGGCCACAACCACAATTTCCTTACCTTGTTTCTTTGTAAACTACTAGGTCTATATTTTCATTATTCAAGATGTTTTTTTATAGTTTTTTCTTTTGTTTTGTCCCCTTAATACCTCCCATTCCAAGATAAATCATCATATATGATTAGAAGCAGCCCTCTCATATGGTCACTGTTCCTTTAAAATTACTACCAAACATAAGGTTTTTTAGTTACCTATTTTTTTTTCAGATTTTTTTTTTAATCTTCCTCATGTTTACCCCAATTTTAAGGTTTAGGTTCTGAAGATTTATCATATTTCTCCCGACCTCTCCTAATTCCATGTTTGTCAACTCATTCCTCCCTTTGGATTCATCCGAAATCCTCATCTCCATCATGAGCCCTGTAGTCCTCTCTCTCGGGAACCTCCACAAGTTGGTTTAATAATAACATTTCAAAGAGTCACCCTTTGGATTCTCTAGATCTCAATTGTAAGACCTATTTTTATATCTAAAGGAAAGCTGAAGGGCAAGTCCTACATTTTCAATAAAATTTTAGAAATATTAGATCCCCCAAGTCATCAAATAAAATAAAATGATACTTTAAAAATCAGAAACTTCATTGCATATTTTTTACTTCTTATCACAAGCTTTCGAGTGGTTATTAAACCAATTTTATCGCAAGAAGATTTCAAATCCATGTAGGTTCCACATATAGTTAACTTAGCACCGGGATTATAGTAGTGACATTGTGCCTTTAATGTTGTCAACTTCCATGATGCTATCTGCTGAGTGATATTAGAGCCAAATTCTTTAAAAAAAATATAAAGGAGATATTACAACCTGTTTAGACGATGATTACGCATTAAAGATGATCTGGGTGAAATGAAAAAGGAAAGAGCCATTACTGTTGATCAAATTCCGCACGTGCATTAATTTGATTAGCATATGGTTTTTTGACATAGTAATAAGACTTAACTTCATAATATTGTATCTTATACAAGACTTGTACGCAACATTACTAATTTTTGTTGATATCTCATACTACATCGCGAGACGGTGGTCTTTTAACTGTGAATTTGATGCCATGGAAGTTTTACAGTTTCGTATATCTGATACTCTGCTATGTTTTGTATCACAATTTTGGAATTGCTAAATAGTGTGAATATATCATAATCTTCCTAATCGCGTGATTAACCAAGAGACGACACATAACCTTATCTAACTCCTAGTCCCGTGATTAATCTAGTCTAGAGGAGTGAATAATATACTCAATCACGGGCATTCATTTATAATAAGACTGAAGGGTTGAGAAAATTATGTTAATAAAACAAAAGGGAGAAAAGAGAAATCAACTAGCTAAAAAATAATACATTTACCAGGCATGACACGCAAATCTCTAGCCTCAACTGTGACAAAATCAGGATTTCCTAGGGATATTTTTAGCTGCACATGTCTCCAATAATTTCTCAAAATCCTCACGTTTCATGGGAACTGCAAAACCAGAAGAAATCCACTGAGCTTCAGTTCCACGGGCCAAAACAAACTCAGCTTTTCGACAACCTGTAATCCTAAGCCCTACAACCAAAGGGGCTTGCCCCATTGATTACTACCAACCTATGTAGCATGGACACGGACACGAGTGTCGTGTCCGACACGACACGGACACGCCGACACGGCAAATCTAAAAAAATCAGGACACGACACGGCGGGGACACGGGATTAAATAAATATTTTTTATAGTTATTTTTATATATAAAAAATATGAAATATCACATTAATACTAATCTCATACTAAGAACAACATTAAACATATAAGCATTAAGAGTATTAAGTCCATTCTACACATCAAACATCACAATAATACTAAATCCCATACTAATAATAACTATCAAAATGCATATGGCTAATGCAATTTATTAAACAGAGATTAAAAAAAAAGATTAAACAGTTGAAAATAAACAAGTGAGAAAAAGGAAAAAAAAAACATATGTTTCCTGGCCCCTTTTTTTTAAAGTTATTATATATTTATGTCAGCCGTGTTCCAGTCGTGTCCATTGCGCATCCCAGCCGTGTCCCTTGCATGTCCAACTATTTTTAAATGCCTTTTAAGCCCGACACGCCACGTGGCGTGTCGGACACGTGTCCAAGCCGTGTCCCTTGCGTGTCCGTGTCCTTTGAGTGTCCGACACTCGTACGCGGCCTTCGGAGAAGTGTCCGTGCTTCATAGCTACCAACCCTTGCTTTGCAAGTGGTTGGGGGTTCAAGTCTCACCCCCTCCCCCTCCCCAAGGCTTGAACCTAAATAAAAAAAATAAAAAGAAATTTAAGCCCTACAACAATAATTTTTTACAAGACCCCAAAATTAGGCTCCAAATACACGATCAACATTCTGCACGGCGAAATAGACTACTTGGTAATTATAAAGTAGTTTCTTATGTTCAGGTGATTTTCCACTCGTGTCTATAAGATAATTAAAAGTTGATATTTTTCATTTTTCATTTTTTAGTTTTTCTTCATGAGGCCATCGTAGTGTGGCAATTCCGGTTAGCTGTGTCATTATCGGGTTGTGTTGCTTTGTGTTTAATTACTAATTTTGAGTATTAATAAATCTAAAACAAGCAGTTTTAATTAGTTGTGTCACGTGTCATGTAGTAAATGGTTTGTCCAAGTAAAACGGATTATCGTGTCCAATAATTGCCACACCTCCATATGGACCACCGTAACAACTTTTGTAGTGGCAGTGCATCAAACAGGAAAAGTGTTACCAGATGGACATTCTAAAATGATGTAAGAAAAGCATCTCAAATGTGATTAACTGAAATGAAAACCAATATTTGAGCAGAGACCTAATGCGGTTCCCAAGAAAGAAAGTGTTCTTGATTATGAGGTGGTTAACTTATACTCTCTCTCGATATTGAATCCTGGTACTTGAGTTACCCGACTGCCAATTATTTTCAGACCTTAATTAGACATCGAGTTAAATAAAGTTCAAATGGTATTTTATTTGAAAAGGTTTTATTTCAAAAAGTCTGTAGATCAATTATCCAAGGTTAAAAACTCTCTCAAGAATAAGTGTCTATTTGGCCTTTCTCCACTTGTAAGAAAAGAGGTTCCATATATGTTTGAAAAAGGATTAGGAGAGACAACAGAATTCCACATTACAATAGTAGATGTAAAGGAAAAGCCGTGAAAATATGAAAATTAACTACCAAATATTGAAACAAAATACGCCTATAATTAAACTTAGAAATACTTGTCCGCCCGTCTCCAAAAAAAATGTACATTATAGCACCTCCAAAGATATAGCACCTCGGTCATTCTAGGTCATGTGAATGCAGGACCTTCCTAATCTTGCAACCAAGCATCATCTCTCCCGTTTAGGGCAAGTGCCAAGTGTTTACATGCAAGTATAAGTCGAAATAATGAAAATGTAAGAATCGATTGCAACATAAATTTCTCTAACATTATACAAACAACCACATAAAGGAGATGCCCAAAATTCATGACAGGAATTTTTTCACAATCATATAAGTCATGTAACAAATTACTAAGATCACAGCCACATTGTGACACGAGTCTGGGGGAATCGTATCAAATACTAGACTAGCCTAAGATAATTAAGCTCTTAACTTGAGAATGTGAAAGAACCAGTGTATTCTCTGGGTCATTTAAAATATCGATACACGAGATATTGCACATTAATCCAAAGTTGCCAACCTCAACAAATAGTTAAAAACATCTTCAATTGGTCAATGTGCAGAAAGGTCAAAAAAGAAGAGTGCCAATATACAATATATGCATCTTAGCCCTCATCTATCCATTTTCAGTCATAACTTTAGGGGAAAAGAATAAAATATTGGAGGAAACATGGCAAGATGAAACCGAGTACAAAAATAAGACCCTCAAAATGAAGAGAAATTTCTACGAAGAATAAACATGTATTTGCAAAGAAAAAAGCGAGAGAGAAAGAGAGAGGAAAAAATATTGGAAAAAGGTCCGAGCAAACCAAGTAATGAGCATGAAGGATTTAAAGAATAACGACACGATTGTTGAGGACTCTGTACGACCAAGTTATGAGTATGAGCAGCATTTTGGTGAGATGTAATTTTTCCTATAATGTGTTTTTTACGTAATGTCATATATATTTTTTATTATGTTTTTAATCTGTGTTCAAAATCTTTTTTTATTATGTAATTTATGTTAAACATTATTAAAAAACAAACACACAACACTACACGTGGGGTGCCCTCGTACTATGAGTGGTAATTCTTTACACAACCCGTCAACACGACACGAGGTTACTGGGTTTAGTCTCAACATATTTGGGTCATTAATGGGATGAGTCGATGGACATGATTATACAAATGGGTGGCACGAACCCGTTATAAACGACACGAACCCACAAAAAGTAATGAATACACGACGCAAACCCAACATGACACAAACCGACTTTACACAACTATAAATGGGTCGGGTTTAGGTGATGCCAATCTAAGCACAAAACCGATAAGACGTGACACGATCCATTATTGGGCCTACTTTGTCTATAATCATAATGGCATTTCTCATGCCATTTCGCATGAAATTTACATACAAAAATGCTCAAAAAGTCAAAAATGCATTTTAATGTACATCGACCTTTTTTTCCTTCGGATCATGTTTTCCAATATGTAATATATTCAACAACATGGAGCTTCTATTACACTAAGAAAATTGGAAGAGATTTCCACTTATTCGAATGAAATAAATTTTAAAGTAAATTAAAGAAAAATAAACAAATTCATGTCACTATATTATCTTAACATTGGGTTTTGATATGCTAGTGCTACTATGTAGCTTAATTTTAGCATAAAAACAATTAAATAGAAAAAACAATATTATTAATAAAATAATAACAACATTTTAAATCGTGATCTTATATAAAGTGGGTGAGATGTTAAATATTCAGTGAACTTTGATTTATTGGCGGCAGTGGTGGGTAAATGCTTGGTTTAAATTTGATAATGATGTGTGCACAACTAATATGATATCGAATGTAGTTTTTCATGTTTTGTTTTTCATATCAAATGTAGTTACAGATTAACATCAACATTTTTAGTCCATAATTTTCAAATGTTTTTTTTACTTTATTCCAATTCAGTATTTACACATCCCCCAAATTTTCATTAATTAGACTTGCCCCCCACCCTGGGCATGTGCATCATCCCACTAGTACCTTACATGTTATCTGTTGTATGACTAGGGATTAAGTATGAATTATAAGTGTAGGAAATGAGTGTAAATAAAGTGAAAGACACTTTCATATGTATGGTATTCCACTTTTCAAGGTGTTGATGCGTCAATTCTCCACTAATGATGGCTCCTACGAAAAGAGAGGGATCAAATCAAAGATTCTTCAAATTTTCCATTATTGTTTATGCACGTCTTGATAAGTTACTAATAATTACCATTTTGGCACCGTAGGTCGCTAACTTTTCTACTATTACCCAAACAAGGAACTTCAACAATATCAAGAGCTCTTGATGCACTCAACTGCAAAGACAGCAAATAATTGGACCAAATGACAAAGCTTGTCAACATGTCAAAGGTAACAGATGAATACATACATGTTAAAGCTAACACATGATAGTTAAATGTAACAAACCTTTTGATAGGAATCCATAGTTATTTTCCTTTCATTTTCCTTTTATTTTCAATCTTAAGTTCTTTTTAGGCCTTTTCCTTCCTTAATTAGCCTCCAAGCATGTTTGGAACTAATTAGGCATTCTTTTATTTTTAGTAGGACCTTTTAGTTAATTACTTGATTTGCGAGTAATTCATCCCCTATAAATAGGCTTGTATTCTCATTTGTGCTCACTTTTGCAATACTTGAAATATAAGACAACTTTGATTCTCTCCCTAAAATTAAGGTTTGGTATTTCTTTTTAGCCATTGACGTGTAGTTTACGTCCATAGTTGTCAAAATCGTCCGATTCGCGATTCGAATCGTCCGATTCGATTCCAAAACGATTCGAATCAACCTTAGAATTGCAAATGTCTAAAGAATCGGACCGAATCGGCGATTCACGATTCGAATCTTCCGATTCGGTCCGATTCACGATTCGGTCCGATTCACTTTTTTTTTTTTTCGCGCTTTTTTTACATTAACTTAATATATAGGCTCTTTATGATATATATATTTGTTTTATGTAGGGTGTTTTAAATTAATATGTAGGCTGTTTTATGATATATTTTTGTTTTTTACATTTTTAAGCTTAAAATGAATGAGAACATGTACTACAGTTAATTTTTGTGATATATTTTGGTGTATTATCATGTGCTACGATTAGTTTTTTGTCATATTACGCTTAATTACCAATTCTATAGTGTTAAATTCCATTTACATATGTTTTACTACGTTTTTATCATTTGGTTCCGATACGATTCACGATTCTATTCACGATTCGCGATTCGGGGGGTAAACGATTCACGATACGATTCGCGATTTGACAACTATGTTTACGTCAAATTGGTATCAGAGCGAGGTGTCGTTCCCCAAGTGGTGTATTAATGTGTTGGTATTCAAAATCGTACACTACTCGTAATGGCTCCCAAGAAATCCAAACAACTAAAAGAGGGGATTCAAGAACGAACGAGAGAGTGGGTATAATCACAACAACAAATCTATTCCCATTTTCAAAACCCTAACCCTAACCCTAACCCTAACCCTAACCCTAACCCCTTACCTTTCCCCAACCTTCCTCCACCCTTGCCCTACCACCACACAACCCCCTACTACTACCAGCCCCCTAACCCTCCCTTTCCCCAACCACCTAACCTCAACTCCCTTGTCCCACCGCTCCGACCACAGCGCAATAACCCTTTGACTATCCAGGCCCAAAATCCCACCCCAAACCCAGTCGACAGTGGCCCCAACCCAAGAAACCCCTCCCTCCGATCGTATTCTAACCCGGACCAACCCACCGCGTCTCCCCACTATCTCGCGACCCAACTCCTGCCTCTGCAGGCTCCCTCCGATCAAACCCTTCCTGTCGAGCCCCTAAACCCCACCTCCCGCTCCTCCCGACCATAGAAAATAACCCCCACCCCCTTCGGCTTGCCCCCCAACCAAAAAAAAGACACCCGACATCCCCTGTTCAGCCCCGATTATACCCTCTTTCCCTCCCTGCTGCCCGAAACTCTTCTCCTACCCGTGGGCTCCCACTCGAACCATTTTTCAACTCCTACATATAAAAAAAATTACATCTCTGGCCCGATTAACTCTCGAGGCTCGATTCAAGATTGCCAACGGCTAGTCGAAGATTGATTGCTTCATCCAATCATTCTTCCTTCCTCATTCACCCAATCGAGTGAAATCAACGATAAAAAGTGCCCTCCCAAGCCGATTGATTGCAAGAACGAGGAAAAAGATGACAGGCAACCTAGAAAATCGAACCGATTCGCTGAGGGAGCGAACCGGTTCACTCAACGGTTTGTGTTAGCTAGCCTAATTTTTGTTCATATGCTATTTTGACCCGTTAGAGCTTGGAGAATGATCGTAGGGGCTTCAGGGGTACTGTGGGATTACTGGGGAATACTTTCCAGGGTTTGATAAGTGTGAAATCCCAACGAATAGCTGAGTTCGGGTGAGGAAAACCACGAATTCAAGTGAGTGAACATTTATATATTTAATACGGGAAGTTGGTTCAAACTTCGGGATTAAAAAACTAGTGCGTTGTGGTATATGCGTACGAGCTCGGTACCTTATATATATACATACTAGGATGACGTGCATATATATGTATGTATTGAACATACCTATTCGGTAGTGCTATCGTAGGAGGTTGAGTGTAGTGGGCAGTCCACCCTAGCGTTGACCAATAGGAGTCGAATTGATTCCCCGGGTCATAAGACTGTTGTGTGGCCACTATCCATGTGTGAGGATAGGTATTGGTTTGGAGATCGTTGGGTGCGAAGTGGCATGGTTGCGACCCCCGGACGTATGTCTATGATCGCTTCCATTGTATGTGCTTACATTTGGGTTCGGTAGTGAGATTCTGACCCTGTGGCTCAGTGTAATGCGTGATGCCTGAAGCTTAATAGCACAGGAGGGATGTATTCACGAGGTCCATGCTCTGGGCTAAGTAAGTGATTAATGCTCCTCATTTGTCACCATCTCCGGCTAAACCAAAAACTTCAACATCACTTCCATAAGTGCTCTAGAAGTGTCTGCGGAGTGTCCGACTTTTTTAAATACTAAATCAGTTTGACACGCCTCTTGGTGTGTCAGAGGAGTGTCGTACGGATGTCGTGTCCGCGAGAGGGTCTGACACAGGTACGCCACCTCCGATGAAGTGTCCTTGCTTCATAACTTGCTGCTGTAGAATGAGAAACTCACCAACTTATCACTCCACCTAAAAATTAAAGTATGGTTTGCATAACCACCTCTTCTTCCTTTCCTCGGCGAGTCAAACTTCTCGAAAATCGCATAAAAAATGAGCCTAAGAATCATTGCACATATAAGCATCCCACCAAAACTAATGACAACTGAAACTATCCTCGACCCTAGTCTTTCAAAGTTAACACAGTTGCCCGAGTCAGCAACATATGTTCAAGATAACCAAAGGCAATCCGGTGAACTATTATCTATCACACCAAATAATGTTAATCCAGCAAGAAAGATAAATAATAAAGTTGCAACTAACAATGCCAATGGCCTAGCATGCAGGCGAACTGACAAAAACATGTCCACTTGATAAGCTAGCTGTTAAAAATACTGACGATCTTTTGGACTTTGAGATGTAGTCGAAATATATGAAAAAAACTAAAAATGGAGGATAGCAACTTGAGTGAGACAATCTTCAGAAGTTCAAAAAATTACACTTCAACAACTGCCACTATCCTTGGTCCGATTCCCACGAATTTAAGGATAACGATAGAAAGGAAGATTACCATTTTAACAGGTTTTCCACCAATTTTTAGAAGTTTCAAAATTACATTTTGACCCTAAACTTTTTACAACTTTTATCTAGACCCTCAACCATTTCCTAAATTATATTTCAGCCTCTTAATTTTCTACAAATTACATGTTGGCCTTGAAAAATTTTAGAATCCTATTATGGCACCTGAACTTTCTATAAGTTCTATTTTTGCCCCTTGATTTTATGTCAATTACATTTGGACCTTGAACTTTCCGTAATTACAATATAATCATGAACTTTGTGTAAATTACATTTGACACTCAAATTTTCTATAAACTACATTTTGAAAACAATAATTTATTTCTACCAAATAAACGCAGTTTCTAGTTTTCTAAAAATTTCTATGGAAAATGAAAATTAGAAATGGAGATGAAAATTGGAAATATAAAACATAAACAACTTTCCATCTATATTATTTATACAATGGTTTTCTTTATGATTTTTTTTCTTTTTTAATAAACTGGTTCATTATAGAGAACTAGTTGAACCAAGCCAAACTGGATGACAAGAAACAAATGTCAGTTTGGAGAAAAATAAAGACAACATTGGGAGTATTTTTTTAGCCATCGGATCCCAATCACCTTCTAAATAAAGAATCTCAAATTTTATAGTTAAATTGGGTTTATTTGTGCTAACATTCTATTGGAGTTGTTTAATTACTTATACCACTTGATGATCTTTTGTAGGCCTTAAATACCCTATTATATTTAACTATTATGTCACTGTAGAGCGATAACCCGTCCACTTTCCAATCCCATACCAAAACTTCCCCCCTCCCCACTAGATTTCTCTATGGATGAGAGGCTCCTAGACTTTTGTGCAAGTGTGGTTCTCCTCTGTTTAGGAATGCGTAAATGAACCTCTTCAAACACACACCCATTGTCTCTCTATCATCCTCTTCTCTTTATGTTGTCCAACGCTTCTCTTTAGGATTCCTAAATCTTGTGATGGAAAATGATTCTTTAGGCATGATCCAACAACTCAACTCCGGCTCAGTCCAATGTTTAACATCACGCGACGAATATGCCTCGAGGCAAATCACAGAAAAATCGCTCCGAGACTTAATACCCAAGAGTTAAAAATTAAGCTTATGCCTCACAAGATTGAGGCGCACCGCCTCGAGGCGGTTTGGGGCGAGGTAGGTCCGTATTGGTTCTTGTTTTGTATACAAAGAGACTAATGTAAGTAAGTCTAAGTAAAAGACCAAAAATCATTATTACCAAACCCTAGTTGTGTGTTCTCAACCTCCTCTCTCTCGATCAAGGTTAGGTCTCCATCTTTATCTCCTCACTATTTATCTTCTTTCCTCTCCCAATCGAGTTCAAATTTGTTAACCCTGTTTAAAGAGGGTTAACATGACCCTATAATATGATCGGTTAAAACATGGTCAACTCTTTAAAAACCGTGGGCTCCATTGTTGAGTCATTTGTTTTTCAACCAATCACATTAGAGGCTCATGTTAACCATCATGTGGGTAAGGTCAACAAATTTGTACTCCTCTCGATTCTCTCTGTCGATCTTCTCTAGTCACTTGAATAAACTGATTGATCCTTTTATCATTAATAGCACCAGCGTGACTTTATTTTTTGTGTTAATATGGATATTTGTATTACAGGCAAAACTGGCCCGTAATTGCCAAAATCAACAAGAATCAGCCCAAATTTGTACTTACGGGGGCCAGTATTGTTAAACACAACAAAATGGGGCCCATAGGAAAAAAAGATCAAATACGGGTTCACTCTGTGAGCCCATTTTCTACTCCCAAAGTTAAACCTCAAAACAACATAGACGAACATATCCCCTAATTGAACCCTCGAAACAACCTATCTCAAAGAGACGAACATGTGTATATCTGTTGGTTGTGATGAGCATTGTGCGATGAAGAAGAAGACAATGACGTCGGGTGCCGATTTCCAGAGCTTCAAAAAGGTAGCTTAAATAAACCTAACACTTTACCCTCTTCATCTATATCTGCTTTTACTCAAACTTCACTGGCTCCAGCGAGTTCAAGAACTTTGGTTTGGAAAAGAAGAACAAAAAAAATGGGTTGCCCAACGCTAAACTCGCCCACGTGCTATCTCAACCCAGATTTGGCGTGCCCAAATCATGCCCAACCTAGATATCTCTTTTGTATTCTCTTCTAGAGAATGTGAGAATGTAACAAAGGTGCACATATTTTAGTTGCCTTTGTGATTCAATTCCATTCATGGCTCTCCAAACTCTTGTATTTGGATCAAGCTTAAGGCCTTTTTGAATTAATCTTCTTCTATATATATGTGTGTTACGGTGGAATGGTCTATTGGAGTTACTTTGTCAAAGACACCAAGCAATTAGTGATGATAAATTTTCTCAAAGTTCTAAGAAAAATACGATACGAAGGTTTATTTACACCTAAATAACTTTGTAAAAGCCAAAAATATCATTTCAATGTGTAGTTGTGAAATTGAAGAGACCTTGGTTATTTGAAATCAGGTAACTATCAATAAAATCAAGTTTTAGCAACAACAATTAATATAATCCTACATTCTGCTTTTTGAAAATAAGAAGAAAAAAGCCAAATAGCAATACATTAGCCCAATTTTATAGAAATACAAAGTTGAGCTTCAATCGGTGTGTGTGCGAGAGAGAGAGAGAGAGAGAGAGAGAGAGAGAGAGAGAAGGAGAGAGAGAGAGAACTTACGGCAACTGAAAAGGCCACCTGCCATAGAATCTTCAAATGGAAACTGAGAAAAATCGATAGGCTTTTTCCTCACCGTTGTTTTCTCCTCTGAAATGGCGTCGTAATTATCCGAAATTGCACTGGTGATAGTCGATATAGCCTCGTAGTCCAGCATAGTTGGGTTCACGATGAGGGACCAAGATAGAAAACGACGTGGGATTATTGAGAGTCTAGGGTAAATAGAGACCTTAGGAATGTGACCTTTTCATTTGGTCATATTGGCAACTACATGTTAGTATTTGGTTTCAAATTGTTGTTCGAGTAGAGTTATTTGGGAAAAATAGGATTAGACCAGTCAAAATGAGTCATGGCATGACATTATTAGATAATGAATGGACCCCTTAAAGATTTTGAATCATATTAATATCAACTTGATAAAACATGATAGTTAATGAGTTGGGTTAGCATTGACCCCCTTTATTCGTTAATACCCGCTAAGATTCATTAATTTAAATAAATAAAAAATATTGATAGGTCTTTCAAATAGTAGTTAGAATTAATTTATTCATAATGAAATTTTCTTAAATAGAGCTTTATTAATGTGAAGGAATTAATAGGTCTAATTATGTTTAATATTGGACTAATGTATAAATTCGCATATAATTAAAATTATTTATTACCTTAAGTAATAACGGTGAATACGACACACGCGTTAAGATAGCGGGTCGAATTTGAATATAATTTTTTCACACGATAAAATAACCAATCTTCCAAATAATCACCTGAACACGGAAAGACCGACACGAACACGACTCGATGACACCCATTGTCAATTCTAATGAGGACATGGTTGAAATTAGTTGACAATATCCATGTGGTTTAGCCCCATCCCACACCTAACATAGTGAGTTTGGGAACAATCTCTTGTATTCTGATCAAGCTTAATACCATTTTATATTAATCTTCTTTGTGAAAAAATATGCCTCAATCGAATGGCCTATCAGATTAATTTTGTCAAAGACACCAACCAATTACTAACGATAAAAAAAAATACCCAAAATTGAAAGCAAAACATGATATGATCATTTGTTTAAACCTAAAATAGTTGCATATCCGTTAGCCAAAATGTCATTTCAATGTGTAGGTGAGAAATTGAATAGATCTTGAGTTAAGGAAATGAGTTGGTGTTCAAACTTTCCAATGAGCGTTAGAGCATGAGGAGTGGTGAAATGGAATGAAAGGCAGTATACAAAATGTAAAGTGAAAAATAGCATTCGTTTAGTACAATTCTTACAGCGGTGAGAGAGAAGGATTTTGTAATTTAACTTCCTACGAACAACTGTTGTTCGTAGGAACTAAATATTCATTTCTTACGAACAACATTTGTTCGTAGGAAATGATACGGACAAATGTTGTTCGTAAGAACTCAATATATATAATAAAAATGACTATTTATATTTCCTACGAACTTCATTTGTTCGTATCAATTGCTACGGACAAATGAAGTTCGTAGGAACCCTTACAGAATTTGTAACCATTCTCTAAACTTGGAGAACGCTTACAAATTCATATACATAATTTGTTGATTTTCACTCACCAGTGTGAGTGTCAAATTTTGTAAAGTTACCAAATCTCTTGTTTTCTTCTCTCCCCATTGTGGATGCTCTTAAATAGGGAACAAGCAATACAAACAAGTTCAGCTACAAGAATTCAAACAGCCCACATTTTGCTTTTTGGAAAGAAAAAAACGACAAATAGCAAAGCAATACAGAGTTGAGCTTCTGCTACAACTATTCAATTTTAACCTCATTTGATCTCATTATACAATACAAAGTTGAACTTTAGTCAGTGTGTGCGTGCGTGTGTGTGTATGAGAGAGAGAGAGAGCTCACGGCACCTGAATCTTCAACTAGAAACTAGTAAACTTCAGTGGATACGGCATGGTAATGCTGAGTGTGGTTTCACATTTCCACCAAGTTTATTTCTTCTTTAGTTCTACCAATATTTCGATGTCGTTCCAATAAGAGTATCCCCTAACACTCGGAGGATCGTTAACGGTGTGAATAGATTGAATGAAATCTATGGAACCCATATTGGGATTCCAGAGATTATGTTCTACTATAAATGGGCTATTGTTGGGGAGAACACCTATTATTTGAAAACCAGACAAGCCAATAAGTCTTTAGTGTTGTATTTGCCTGATTCTAATAAGGATGATTAGAATAATGCCTTAATAGTTAAGAATTGGCAAAACTGATCCTCTTGAGAATGGAGTGGCCTACCATGGTCCCATATGCCCTCAGTCATCGAATGGGATAGGTTATTATTTCAGTTCTTGCCCTTTTTTATTTTTATTGATTTTTTTTCTGATCTATGCTAACTGTTACTGCTTATTGCTCAGTTATAGAAGAACGTAAGAGGAAGTGCCCCAAAATAGGTGAAGTACATTTGGAATAACTCAAATTCTTTTGGGGTCTTAACTAAAGGATATGAGAGAATCATCCACGATCAGATACTGTATTGCACCTCTTTTATAACTCGACCAATAACTTATGTGCCTTCAATTGTAAATAGATTTGGAGAGGGATTTAGTGTCTACTTCCCTAGCTACTGAATCTGCTGGTGTTAGTGCTGAAGTTGCTATTGATGGCACTTCTTCTTCTTTTGACTCTGATATTCCCTTATCTTTTAGCATGGGAAAAAGGAAAATTCCTAATCTCTTAGAGGAGGACTCTACTACTGGTGACAAGAAACCAATTGATATCAATGCCCAAAAGAAGAAGGTTGAGGCAAAAAAAAGCCCCTAGCCACTAAGGGTGACGAGTCTCCTATCAAGAGACTAAGAAGAGGTCCTGTTGATAAGAAGGTTGAGAAGGTTATTGATGCCGACCAACTGGGATTGGTTATTAAGGTCCCATCTGTTGCTGGCTCGTCCATATCCTTTAGTCTTAACTTGGCTAGGAAGTTGGTCACGGCTGTTACCCTCCCATACCATAGAGTTGTTGCTGCCTCCATGTCCCGATCAAAATTATCGAAAAGGGCTACTCAAAATTTATCCTTGGTAAGTTTTCATATTTTGAAGTTTGCTGTATATTGTTCATGTTTTCCTTGATTTATTATGACTTGGTTCTTTTCTTATAGTTCTTGGTTGATTAACGACGGAAGAAACTTTGAAAATAAGTGGAGATCATAAGAGGGGAGGAAGGGAGAGCGAGACCAGCTCATGTTAGCGTTGATACACAAACCAAAAAACCCAATCAAAGGGAAAACACTAACAGACAACAAACCCACTTTAAAAAAAAAAAAAAACTTTCCAGGACGTATGATTCAAGCAAATGTATCGAGTCTCCTCGAAGGTTGTATGCAGAGCCAACGCTGTCTCTTCAGCCGTGTCGAATGTTTTGAGTTGGGTTCACGATGAGGGACCGACCTAGAAAACGACTTCGGATTGTTGGGAGTCTATAGGTAAATAGAGAACGACGTCGGAGCCCGGTATTGTGACCCTTATTTTTAGGTCATATTGACACCGCGACCCAATAAATGACATGGGTCACATGATTTTTTTTGCGGGTTTGGATGAATCCGTAACAAATACGAGTGTTTAATAGATGAACCCGCTAAACACGATAGCTTAACGAATCGGATTTGGACTTAGTCATTTAGTGTAAATACACGACATGACTCGTTAAGGCACGACTTGTACACGATCCAAAAATGACACGAACCCGATAAGACACGACACGGTACACACGAAAGGTTGAGTTTGAGTAGAGGTGATTTTGACACTAACTCGATTAGAACCGGCACGAAATCGACACAACACGACCCATTGCCACCCCTAACACCTATACAGGTTTGTATTTTTCAAATTGCTATTTAAGTAGAGTTATTGGGGAAAATACAATCACTGTTGGAATTAATAGGTACTAATTATCAAACAGCAATTTCATTGGACCCCTTGGATTTTAACAGGGGAATAATTTTTAGATTCGGGTTTATGTTTAGAAAAATCAACTTGTCTCACATATTGTTATTCCTAATTTTGTGAACTTTGTATTTTGATGTCTTATTACACCAACTCCAAAAACTTTTGGCATCAAAATAAGTTAAATTTGACATTTTTTTTCATTGTGAGGGTGCAGACTAAGAAGTATACCTATAATTAATTCGAGTAGCAAAGACCATGTCATTTCATTTTTGTTCAAACGACATTATCCTGTCGTCACATATTTATGTATACTAGCATCCAACTCGCGCGATGCGTGAAAATACTATAAAATTGATTAAAAAACTAAAAATAAAATAAAGAACCAATTAAAAGTATAAAAGTCGTGCTAATACTATTTGCTAAGGAATAGGTAGATTACAAATTTTAAATCCATGGTGAAGAATTCTAAACATTACAATAATATTATTTGTAAAATGAACAAAACTAATAAATAACACTTGCGTGAAATAAGTTGTGTAGGTGGACATGTATAAGAGAGCAGGTGAGGTTGACAAAAATATAAATTTAAAAAAAATAGAAGTTAAGTGTATAATGTAAAATAAATTATAATACAAAACTTACTTCTAAAAAATATTGAGTATAACTCACGTAGTACTAAAATGATTTACAAATAAAACAAAAAAAATCTTTATGGTGTTTAGAAAACCTTGAAACTTTAAAATGTCTAAGATCGGAAAAAATTCACATTTGTAAATCATCACAATATAATGCAATTAAATAATTTTACAATAAAAATATAGACAGGTCGATAAACATATCTTAAAGAAAAGTAAGAGAAATAATTCAATAGAGAAGTTGTAAAAGTTTATGAGTACCGAGGTAGTGCACTGCTTAAATCTCTGCAACAAATAACTACTTTGAGGTACTCGTACAAACTTATGATTGCGTAATGAGTAATGTAATTCATAGGTTCTTGAAAGAGAGAATCAGTCATTATATCTCCTCTCGTGATGTCATGTTGATCGTTTGGTTCACCAAACATAAGGCCTCTCCGTCTATCCATGTGGGTTTATTTCTTTTTATCCACTCATGCAATAATATTTAATTTACCTAATGAGATCTTAGGGTGATTGGATATCTTACAGGTCATTTTTCTCAAACTGTTGCTAAAAAAGACCGAGTTGGGTAACAATTGACTTCTATGGTTTTGATGGTTAAATAGAAGATGAGTTGGAGTGTTATCGAGTAAAAAGAGAGACCCACCCATTCCCAAATTAATTGAGTAATGGATACCATAATGTCATTTAAAAAGACTCATCAACTCCTAAATTGATTTAAAGAAAAGAGGACGTAAGGCATAGATGAGAGGGAGATAAAAAGTGCAAGAGGAAGATATAGGGACGTGTGTCCTTTAATAAGAGAGACAATTATTAGCAAAAAAACAAATACGTTATAATAAAACATTAATTACAATTGTCCATGTGGCGCTCTGGAAACGCAACAAATGTCATCTCCGTGTTTCACTGTCAATTTTTGTTATATACTATAACTAGGTGTGCCCACGTGCGTTGCACGTGCGATCAAATTCGGGTATTCAATTTAAGCATTAAAAGAGGAAGGTAAAGAGAGAAGAAATGGTCTAAAAATATTTTTTAAGGTTATATGGTTATGGAATATATCAATTACATATAAAATATAGATAGATACATAGATAGATAGATAGATAGATAGATAGATAGATATACGCATGCCTACGACACAACCGATATAATTCAACATGAATAATTCATTTTATTTATTTATTACTTTGGTATAATATTGAATCCATCATAAATATATATACATCCATCCATCCCAATTTAAGAGTCGTGGTTTGACTTTCACATTTATTAAGGATGCACAAGATTAATACATATTAGTTATCGTGACATTTGGTCCATTAACATTTTAAGCTCTATATTGATATATACCCTGACTCCCCGTTGCACAAATTTTATCTTTAATTTTTCGTAAGCACTTTGAAAATAGTCTCCAAATCATAATGTAATTTGTGTGATTTAAAAAATGTATTCACGAAAATAACATATTCTATGTGAAATATATATGTCTCATATTCAACGGTGTTTTTTACTATTCTTAGAAAAAAAATACCAAGGACTTAAAGTTGTAAATCAATGAACTCATTCTTTTCAATTCAACCCAAAATTGCAAATATTACTGTCTTTTGTGTGTATGTTGTTGTTGCAAAGACTCGTTAATCAAAAATCTTTTTTGTACCTATAAATACACTAAAACATGTATACAGACAAGTAAGGGGTCAATTTGCGCTTCTTAATGTGGACAAGAGCAAAGTGAAGACTTAGTATGAGTTTTTAAAACAAAGGTTAAGGGATGTTTGTATAACTAATGATGAACTAATATCGAACTAAACTAATAAATAAAAACTAAAATAAGAAATTAGTGAAGTGAATAAATATGAGAACAAACAGGGGATGAGAATCTACTTCCATGACTTAATTATTTATTTTAATTTTAGAATACTCTAAGATTTATTTAAATTACAAATTGACTCTCCTCACAAATGTAATAAAAATAAAATCTTTTTAGAAAATTAATTTTGGACTTTCACAAAACTCTCAAAAATAAGACTAAAACTCTTATAATAAACTACCCGCTAGCGATCATTTATTAAAATTATTTTAAGTCCTTAAATATTAGTTTTAGAGTTAAGAATTTATAAAATAACATTTAACTTGAGAAAAACCTATCCTTAGTTTGATTCTTAAGAAAATAATGTGTGATACCCCACCTAATTAAATATCGGGTGATCAGTTCCTTATTAAATTAACTCAAAGTGTCCTGTTGGTTCATTCTTAGCATCACTGTCGAAAAATAATTTCCAATTTAAACACCCTAAATAATTAAGCTAAGTGTCAAAACAATTTAAATGATTTTATTTATTTAATTCCGTTGTAAAAACCTTTATAACATAAACAAAATTATGAATAATATAAACGATAAAGATACCATTCATCCAACGAACCATGCCAACTAGATTACTCAAATCCAAAGAAATAACCACAATCCACAGATAATGTGATAGATAAAATAATCCTAAAAGAAAACAGAGTACTAAAATAAATCAAAAGTACAATTCTCTTTGAACTAGATAAAACTGGAAATGGGCGACACATGCCCTATATAAGGAGAACTAAATGAAAGACTGAGAAGACAAGGATGAAGTCGTCTACTACAAAGACCTGTAACTCCCACACTAGCTGCAGCACGTCAACAGTCCAAAGATCCAAGCCTGACTCCCTTGTGGCTGGGCACCTGTAATATATATATATATATATATATATATATATATATATATATATACAGGAGAGAGAAAAGATGACAGGAAAAGGGTCAGAGCCCGAGTGTATAACAATTTTTAAAATAGTTTAGCAAGTATTTAAAATGCTTACCTGCTAATATAACAACCATGTTAGTACGCGACACTCTCTTGAGAATTCTCACCTCTCATCTAGTGTGCATGCCTACCGTACTACTAAAAGCCTCATAAGTCTATCGAACTCCTCTCCCATACATTTTATTTCGAAAAGTCACAAGACTATGATTTTAGTTTAGAGATCAGTCTCTTAATGATTATTTACGTCATTTATATATCTCTCCATACTATTATAAAGTTCCCGAACACTTAGTATAATTAGGAGCATTTTCAATAATTAACTACTTGTACGCACAGTAGAAGAATTCCATATATACGTATATATATTAATCACTCATATAATATATATACTATCGGCACCCCACATAAAATCTATGGTGATGGCATACTCTGCTATCAAGTCCCCGTATCTTTCGTACTAAGGGAAATACTAGTTTGGAATCACTCTCGAACTGTATTAACACAAAACACACAAAATGGAGGTGAAGCATAGTTCCAAGTCACTAAGAGGTCAGCACATACCCCTCACGTCTCTTAGGACCGTCTGACTATCATTCTCAGATAGCCTGTACCAAGGAATCCTATGTTCTAAGGTACAAGCCAATATCCCCCATAAAGGTCCCATTGAGATAAGACTGTTCCGGCGCAGCAACCTCCGTGATAGCAAGTAGCGCGGGTATAATTATTCACAAATATAATATTTAGTATATGCACACAGTCACACGACCATATATATAAATATTCATATTTTTCAATTAGGTTCGCCCACGACCCATAATAATATTATTAAACGTACTTAGTACAATCTTACCCAATTATTTTGCATAAAGGATTCGTCTGTTTTATTCTCAATTATAATCATTACATACTTACTTTCAGTAGGTACACCCTCTCTAACATACTGGTCTAAGTCTTTCACGAGTCTCTCAATTCCTTAATGAACGTACGGACAGTTTCTAATATGTGACGAAACCCCCCGTTAATCCACGATTTCATCCCATATAAAACTTCACTCAATGGAGTCTATTTAGCCCCTACTGGTTCTCTTCACGACCCATTATACTCTTTAAATGATATTCAAGGGTTCCTACGCATTTTATCCGAATTAAACAAAAAAGGGAAAAAATGCAGTTTTCCAGGAGGGGGCGATCGATCAATGAAAAGGGTCGATCGATCGACATTCTTGAGTCGATCGATCGATCAAGCAGGTATTTCGAATTCTGCCATTGTTAACTACGGGTTTCCTTCTTCAACCTCAACCAAAAATCCATAATTGAGTCCCAAACTCCCAACCAATCAAACCAATAGTCATATTAACCTATCTACATGATTTCCTACACAAAGCATGTAGGAATTTCATCAAAAGCATAGGATTAAAGGCCCAATTCATAATATTTACCAAGAACCCTAGTTTCATTATAATTTCAAATCTTCAAATTCCTTTTCCAAATTTCTCTCTTCTAAACCATTATAATTTCGTGGGTAGTCCTCTACATATGATGAGATTTCCAGAATATACTTATTTCTTCCTAAGCATGCGATTTAAATTCCCTAAATCATCAAATTCTTCCATAAAACATATATTTATCATTCCTATTCTAATATGGGTGAAATATTAACTAGAAAAACAACAAGTTAGATACTTGCCTCGAGAATATGAGTATGAATTTCTGAGATTTGATGATGTGGTTGTGTGCTCCTTCCCCCGATCTACACTCCGACGGTATTTGTGGTGAAAGTGGAGCAACTATGGTGGCTCTACCTTGGGAAGTTCCTTGCCTTCCTCCTCTAATGGCCTCTGCGAAATATGCATGTTCTAACCCTAGAAGACAATCTCTAACACCTGATATACTTCTCTAATTTTCTTAGGTAATTAAATCCCAAAAATAGAAATTACCAAATGCCCTCCCGGGTTACCGGTTAGGCCTGAAAACGTCCCGAGACCCAAACTAAACCTCCGGTACACTTTTTTGACTATCTAGACCCTTCCGGACACATTGACGCACTCGAAATGACCATATGGGTGACTTATAATATTCACTTTTTAATATAATAATAATTTAGTCCTAACACAACACAGGCGCGTCCCAACTTAATTTCCATAATTATCATATTATTCACTCATAACAATTTTAATAAATTCAAGTATATATATTACATTACTCAATAAATAATATTCAATAAAGTAACAAATTTTCAATAATTACTAACTCTAGTCACGCTAGTAAATATTTAAATAAATTTTCGGATTAATACTAAATTAATTTATCTCAATTAAATTTAATAAATCTCCAATTTAAAAGCCATAAAAATACGGGGTGTTATATAATGTAATAAAAAATTTGGGTTCTTTCTTAATAACAAGATCACCCCATCTCTCATGGGAGGGGAATTTTGCAATTCATTAAAAATAAATCACCTTCTCTTGAAGCATGACTAGAACCTAATGCTTTCTCTCAAAATTCATTTTTAATATGTAAAAGTACGATATTTATTTTCAAATGGGCATAATAAATTTAGAAATTGCAAACTAAAATAAATAGAAGAAGAACATGAAAGATTCATCTCTCCCCATGAATGGGGTATTTGGCCTAACATGTGAAGTATTTTTACATATGAAATGAAAAACACTCCATTAGAGGCATAAAGGAAAGAATAAAAATGAAGAGAACAATATATAAACTAATTCTCCTTGCATTTTCATTGAACCTATAATCTTAGGAATTGAATAACACCCATAAATCTGAGTTTTATAATAATATTTGTCTCTTGGAACATATATTACAAACTCACAATTTGCCTCTTGAAATACAGATTCCTTCACACAGTTCTCTAAAAATTACAAAAGAAGTAAAAAGATTAAAACTACACTAACATAAAATTAAACCTACGAAGCTGAACTAGAAGAGTGTCAACTCTTTATAAAACTTAGCTCTAAATTGGTCTTTTGAAAATGAAGACAAATGACCCCTTTTATAAATAGAAATTAGGGTTTGGGGGCATTTTTGGTATTTTACAAAAGGATGGAATAATGAATAAAATCATAAAAAGGGTTGTGGGTGAAGGAATAGTTATTTAGGAATGCGGGCTACTGATAATAGAGGTGTGGGATAAATTATTAAATTTGGTCTCTTTTTAAAAAAAAATGAGGAAGAAAAGAGGATTTACAGAAGAAATATTAAAGATATAAAAACTCTTGGGGTGGAAAGTGGAAAAAAGGGTAAACGGGAATCGGTTGGTCATTGTAGCGGGTTGGCACGTGCGCGTGGAGTTCATAGGCGCGTCATGCGTGCGCGTGGCTAGCGCTGGATAGAGGTGATCAGGCACTGCCATGTGGCTCCATTGAGGCCATCCACGTAGCGCGCTGTGATAAATTGCTAAAAATGGGTATATCCCCCCCTACACACACAACAAGGTTCGAACACACGACATCTCGGTTTGAAAAACAGAGCCTAACCAGCTGCGCCAACATGTGGCTCAATAATGTTACTGAGAGAAATAATACATAAGTTATATTGTTTTCCCAATTTTCTTTAATTGCACAATACACCCAAATCTTCATATCTTTCACATATGAACTCCCAATGATTAACGCAAGAATCGACATGACCCTAATTTTGATGCCAATAATATTTTAATTGTGCTCGGATTATGGGGTTTGATTTTGGGTTGACTTTGACTTTATTTCGGTTTCGAACTTTGCACAGTCATAACGTCTTCGTTTGAACTCCGATTGACATGCTGTTTGAAGCCAAACATCCATTTTGTCTTAGTCTAAAATTACTCGTTTGAAATTACCATTTTTTCCCTGAAAGTACATACGCAGTTGTGTCTTGCTCAAATTTCCTTGAATTAGTGCGTTTGAATTCGCAAGCATGTTTTTACTTATAAGATAAACAACATGCCCGCATAAAGCCAATTTCATCTATAACTAGCAATTAAAACGCATCTATTTGAGGTATAAATTTAATGCTTTTGGGTGCTTACCACACCACCCTAAGTAGAACATTGTTAGTCCTCGAGCAAAAATAAAAAGAAATAAAGATAAGAAACAAAAAATGTGCCACTTTCGCGGGTACAAGCGATTGCACTTATCATGTGCAGTAAGTCATTAAACTTTTAGTTTGCCCTAGAGCATCTCATAAGGGTTTAAAGTAATATACCCACAAAATTCAAAACAATTTATATGAAACTCGTTTATTAAAAGGGCAGTTAATATCATTTTGGACATAGAATATGTGGGAACCCATTTATTCTCAGCCCACGAGAATAGTCGACCCAGCCCAACAGATCTGAAAAGTTGCGTGGCCCAAATCGTGGAATTAAGATACGTGTTTGTGTTATCTAAACCGCTCGATGACCAAGTCAATCCCCAACAATCTTGTGGAGATATTCAAATGATTCATGGTTCATCTCATTATTGATATCGTGGAGTTATTTTGATAACTGTAATTCGACATCTATAAATTATAACCCCTGTCCCGGGGCATGGAACCAAGCATTTGAGATATACTTAATAAAACAGTAGACCTCTCTGTGGACGTAGTCAAGTTAATTGAATTAAATGAGAATTAATTGGGAATTAATCCGGATGTGAGTTCGTATTTGAGTTTGATGTTAAAATTAAATATTACGGAGTATATTTGGTAATATATGAATATTGAAAATATTAAATTTGTCGCGAGGCATAAAGACGACAATTTGGGAAATTAAGTTGGGACGCGCGTGTCAGTCGCGTCAGGAATGAATTTAATTAGATTAAAAAGTAATTTATATTTTTATCAACTGAATGGTCATTTTGAGTGCGCCAACGTGTCCAGAAGGGTCGAAATAGTCAGAAAACACTAGCCGGGAGTTTAGTTTGGGTCCCGGATCATTTTTAGGCCAAACTAGTAACTTAGAAGGGTATTTTGGTAATTTTAAAAATTTAGGGATTAAAACCCACGAATTTTGGAGTTAAATTATATATTATTAAAAGGTTCACTAAGGACATTATCAGCCAAAAGTAAGAGAGTGGGCTACGGAGGTTTTTGAGAGAAGTTAGAAGAGAGGTTAAAGGAGGTTCTAAACCAAACCATCTCCCCACCGTCATTTTTGGAAGGGATTGTGACCAGAAAGAGGTAAGAATCAACCTTGAAACACCGACAACAAATCTGAAGAACAAATCTAAGGCAAGTGATTTAATGTTATTAATTTCATTGAATATTTCCTCCATATTTAGTGTAGAAACTTTAATTGCCTATAAAGTTTTGATGAAAACCAATGGGATTATTGTGAAACTTATGATTTTGAGATAGGAATTGCATGTAGAATGCTTATGGACGAATTCAATACACAAAACATAACTTTTGATGATTTGAAAATGGATTAATAAGGAGTCTTTATATGAAATTAAATTATGGGTTCAGGTTCATAGGGTTTGGGGAAAGAATTGGGGATTTATGATTATTGCATGTTGATTAGTAAGATTTGACCCCAAAAATATGTTAAGGAGTGATCTAGGGTGACTTAGAATAGTTTAAAATCATCAAAACATAATTGGGATGACCTTAGGATGGATTTAGAGAAGATAAAGATGAAGAAAAACAAAGTGGGGAAATTCTGGGCGTTTTCTGCAATCTCGAACGACCTCATTCGAACGAGTTTCTAAAAAGATTCCAGTGCCCCTTATAACGAGTTCAGAGTTCGTTCGAAGCCATTCATTCGAACGACACTCGTTCGAATGAGATTTCAGTGACTTCTAATGAGTTCACAGAATGGTCTTTTTAGGCCCGATTTTGGTTCCGAGTTTTCTGTAGGCTTATTTATTTGAGAGTTATTCTTCCTTTGTAATTTGTGGGTATAGTTGTGAGATTGGAGTACGTTGAGGACTAAAACTTAGAATCATATAATAGACCGGGTGAATTCTACGGGTTAGGCTGCTAGTATTTGAAATTGCGATGTGAGAAGAGGGACAACCTATAATGTATTATATTCGGGGACTTGTAGGCGTGCAACGTTTAATGACGGTATATAATTGAGAAATATACCTCTATTACTATTATAAGATATCTAAGATGTGTGAATGCTTAGCATATGTGTTTATCTGTGTATAACATACCTACCATACTTGCTATCACGGGAGGTCGGCGTTCGATCAGGACCATCTAATCTTTGTGTGCCTACGGGGGGATTTAGATTGGTACCTTGAGGACATAGGTCAAAGAATGACTTATTAGTGAGTTAATAAGTCTGCTGAACATGGGAGCGTATGTATGTGCGTGACCCATGCGATGTGAACTGTGTTCGCCTCCATTGTGTGTGATTGTTATTTATTGAAACGGATCCTAAGTGATTCGGAATACGTGGTCCTTATGTACGTGATGTACCGGGATTTGATAGCAGAGTATGTGTGCACCGCATCTTAGTCTCGGGGTGCCATTATTGTATATTTATGATGGTATTAATATACAGATAATTGAAATGAACTGTTATTATAAATATACGTGAGAATAATAGCAACATTTTTAGTAGACTTAAAAATGGAAAATCCCTAGTAATTAGGATTACTAATTTTGAGAAATAAGAAGAAAAGTAAAACTCTGTTTATATTAAGATGTCGGGAATAGAATCGTGAATAGTACAGTAATGTTAGGTCGTGTATTGGACTAGTTAGATATGAGAATAACTAGAACGGGTACGGGTACGATAGGAGTGCACAATTAGTTGAGAGGTGAGGAACTCATGTGAGTGCACGCACTATCATGTATTTTGTATTCACTGTTTAATGATATTAAACACTTGTTGTATTTTAAACTGTTTTCACAATCGGGCTCTGACCCATTTGCTTTCAAATCTTTTTTTTTTTGTAAAAATCTTTTAGGTGCCCAGCCACAAGGACACCAAGCTTAGGAATTCCATTCCAGGGACGTGTTGTAGCTGTTGTGGAAGTTACAGGACCTTGATTAGAGACGCCTCCATTTTTCATCTCAATTCCATTTCAGACTCACTTATGTGTAGGGCATGTCGCCCCTTTTCTTTTAGAGGCAGTTTATTTATTCAGTTTCATTTCAGTTTTGAATGTAATTAATTAATGATTCAGGCTTTGTATTTGGTTTATTTCAGTATTCGGATTGTTGTGAGGAGTATTCCTCCAGATTCAATTTATTACATTGTTATTCTATTGCGACTGTGATGTGGTTGTGGTATCAGTATTTCATTATTTAAATTGGTTGTATGTTAATAGGATTCAATTAAAATTGACAACTCACTTTTTAAATATTAGGTGGCTAGTAATTGTTAAAATGTTTTCGACAGTGATGCTATTAAGTGAACCAACTTGACATTTTGTATTAATTTGAATAAAGGAGTATCTACCCGGTATTTAATTAGTCGGGGTGTCACAAGTTGTGTGTGTGTGATTGTATGCTTTCTTACTTTATTGTGATTGTCCTTCGTAAATTCTTTATTGTGATATTTTTTATACCACAATTGGCGCCGTTTATGGGAAGCGAGTGTTATTCCTACAAGAACACTCACTAACTGAAAGCCTACAATGTCTCACCAAAATAGCAACATACATCAAGCAGCGACATTCAGGAAGAACCTGCCCCTCACAGGGTTAGGTCTGAAATTCGCCAATCATATCCAAGTCTTCGCCAGGAAGCTCATCATTCTAAATAAAGTCAGGGACCACCTAGGTTGACGCAGATTTCTAGTTTGATAGACGCCTACGAGGCCATACTTTGAGAGCAAGAAGAAGCCACACATCATCAAGAAGAAGATAATGCTCACATGAAAAGGCGACTGAAAATAATGGAGAGAGATATCCACAGAAACACAAGACAACGCCACGATCGAACTCTTAGCCCTCTGGTGAGCATACCTCACTGCCGAGGAAGGAGCCCTAGGCACGACCAAGAAAGATTTTAGAGGAACAGGTCAGAGGATGGTCGATCAGAATGACTGCAGCAGGCTCGATGCCACAGGATTCCTGGTCGAGAGGATGATGAAATCAAGAATTTGGTCTGAAGGGAGATGAATCATCATCCAACCCACCGTGGAGCCAAATCCACATGAGGGCTAGCCAGAAGAGCTCTTAACATCCAAATGAAGTCCCATTTTTTAAGGGAGATAGAAGAAGAACAATCCCCTAAGAAATTAGCAATCCCTAGATTCAAGATTTATGATGGAAAAACTGATCCCATCGACCATGTCTGATAGTATAGGCAGGTCATAACCTTATGGAGCCATAGCGACGCGTTGATGTGTTATATCTTTTCATCCAGCTTGCACGATGTGGCGTAAAAGTGGTTCGAGAGGCTGCCACACAAGTCCATAAGGAGCTTGGTGTAATCAAGGTCGCACATTGTAAGCATCGCATCCAGCCATTTAGGGTATAGCCTCCTTCTTAGTTAGGGATTGCTTACAATGAAGAAAAAGCCACGGAAGAACCTCAGGGAGTATGCCAAGAGATATTGGGAGGTTTTCAACAAAATTGAGGATTTCTCGAAGTAGGTTACTGTAGCATCCTTTAAGATCGCTCTGTCAAGCACTTCTCTATTACACCAATCCCTAACTAAGAAGGAGGCTAATTCCATCGACTACCTAATGGCCCGTATTAAGAAATACGCCAAGGATGAAGATGTAACTCATCTTAATGTAGGGGATAATGGTCGTACGAAGGCTAATAAAGGGACAGAGAAGAATGATTCTCAGAAGAAAGGAAACAAGAATGGGGGCAAGAATGGCTCCAAAAATGGAAATAATAATGATCCCTCGAAAGCGTTCCAGGCTGTTAACACGGTCTTCAAGGAACCGATATACAAGATCCTCACTAAGATCAAGGATGAGCCATTTATCAAATGTCCCAAAAAGATGAGAGGAGACCCAACAAAATGGAATAATGCACTAAGATGTGCATTCCACAAAGTGGGCGGTCATAGAACTGAACATTACAAAGCATGCAAGTCTCATCTAGAAGAGTTGGCCCAGACTGGCCACCTCAATGAGTTCATAGATAAGAAAATAAACAAGGTCGTAGCGAATGGCGACCAGAAGCTGGATAACATCCTCGGTGAAGATATGGGCCACGAGTTTAAAGTAATTCATAGAGCATTAGACCTCAAGCAAGTACAAGGAAACATTGTTCGAATGGAAGTTAAAAAGCTTACTGCCGTTATGCAAGCTTTTCAGATAGATCCTGCTAAGACTCAAGCCGGGAAGCATTGAAGACCAAAAGACATCGACCAAAATAAACACATTATATTTATCGAAGATGATTTAGTTGGGGTGAGGACCCCACATCATGATGAATTTGTTATCACACTCAGGATAACTAACTAGGACATCGCCAGGTTGCTCGTCGACCAAGGTAGCTCTTCCGAAGTGATGTACTGAGAAATCTTCACAAATTAAAGTTAAATATTGCCGACCTCAAGGAAGCCACCGTTTGATTGGTCGACTTCGTAAGAAAGATAAATATGCCACTAGGAAAAATAGTCTTGCCAGTCATGGCAGGAAATATTTCAAAGATGATCGAGTTTCTTATGGTAGATGTCGAGTCCCCCTATCACGCCATCCTAAGCAGGGGTTGGCTCCATGCCATGAAGGTCGTACCATCCTCATATCATTAGAAACTCAAGTGCATTATAGATCGAGGGTGGTCGAGATTCGTAGCGAGTAGGCTATGGCTAGAAAATGCTTCATTGCAGCTATCCGCCCCAAATAAAAGAAGAAGAAAGGTGAAAAGAAAGTCTAAGAGGAAGCCGAGGAAGGGGTATTTCCTTCTAAATAACAATTACGGTACGATTGACTAAGGGTGGAGGAGACCAGGGTTTGCCCCGCAAATAGGGTCGTTGAAAACCTGTAAGAAGTTGCAACTGAAAATAACTCACCTGGAAGGAGATTTATAATCGGTGCCTCGATCATCGACCAAGAAAAGAAGGAGTTAACCACGTTCCTCCGAAGCAATATGGATATCTTCGCTTGGAAATCATACGAGCTGCCTGGGATAGATCCCACTATTGCATGCTATCGACTGCGGGTCGACCCAACTTTTAAATCAGTCACTCAGAAGGCTCACCGAACAGCCCCAGAAAAAGAAAAAGCAGTAGAGAAGGAAGTTGGAAAATTACTGGATGCAGGTTCTATTCAGGAATTTCAGTTCCCTAAATGACTATCCAACCCAGTTGTAGTGCCCAAGAGCAACGGAAGCTGGAGGGTATGTATTGATTTTATCAACCTCAAGAGGGCTTGTTCGAAACACAAGTCCCCCTTCCAAAGATAGATCAACTGGTCGATGCCACAATAACGCATGAAATGATGACCTTTCGAGACGCTTAATCCGGATACTACCAGATCCCGCTTTATGAGCCAGATCAGGATAAGACCTCCTTCATAACCCCTCTTGGGTTATATTGTTACAAAGTCATGTCATTCAGCCTTAAGAACGCAGGAGCGACTTATCAACGGATGGTCACCAAGATGTTAAAGAATCTAATGGGAGAAATAATGGAAGTGTGTATTGATGGCATGCTCATCAAAAGCAAACACAAGGGCAACCGCCTCTCAGACCTAGTATGAACTTTTGATATCCTCAAAAAGTATCGGATGAAACTTAACGCTAGAAAGTGCTTATTCAGTGTACAATCAAGTAAGTTACTAGGATATCTGGTCAACAAAAGAGGGATTTAAGCAAACCCTGACCAGATCGATGCTATTAGAAAGGTTCAGCCCCCCTCAGACGATAAGGGATGTCCAGAATCTCACCGACATTCTCACTGCACTCAATCGCTTTATCTCAAAGCACTGTCGATCGTTCTTCCAACTGTTGAAGAAATATAAGGTCCTAGTATGGAACGGCGACTGCTCCAAAGCCCTGGAAGAACTTAAGTCTTACCTCAGCAAGCCACCCTTCCTGGTGATCCTAAGCGAAGATGATCCTTTATATCTATACCTTATCGTATCAAACCATGTTGTGAGCTCCGACTTGGTATACGAGAAGGGAGGAGGCCAACACATGCTCTACTATGGACGTAAGAAAGTAAGGCGCTTCTTGATGCCGAGCAACGTTATCTACCCCTAGAGAAGCTCACATATGCCTTAGTGATAGCCTTGAGGAAGCTGAAACATTACTTTGAGGCTTATTCTATTATCGTGATCACCTAAAATCCCCTTAAAACTGTTATAAGGAAAGCTGACCTCTCCGATCGATTGTCAAAGTGGTCGGTCGAGCTTAGAGGATTTGATATCCACTTTAACTAAGAACATCAATTAAGGGGTAAATTCTAGCTAATTTTATCACTAAATTTATGGGAAAACAGCCTACTGCCTAGTTAGCAATCGAGCAATCAACAAAAGAGGAAGAAAAATCCTTCTACTGGACCCTTTACATTGACGAAGCCTCCAACTCCAAGGGGCAGGAATATGCATTGTATTGGTTACCTCAGAGAATACTGTGCTCAAATAGGGGATCATGCTAGGATTTGAAGCCTCCAATAACGAAGCGAAATATGAAGCACTGATAGGGGACTTATGGAAAAGTTTGATAAAGTTAATGTTCAGAAGTTCCCCAGGGGGCAGAACAACCACACTAATGCCTTAGGAGCTCTAAGTTCTGCCATTGACTTCGATTTAAAGAGAACCATTCAGATAGAACTCCTCGCACAGCTGAGCATCAATCATTCAGTCGTAACCGAGCAGGTCCTCCACATAAAAAGGGCACCCAGTTAGATGGATCCGATCGTGACCTATCTACGAAGCGACACACTGCCAGACAATAAGATATCGGCACACCAGATAAGAGATAAGGCTACTCGCTTTCACTTATCTACCAAGGGAAAACTCTACAAAAAGTCTTCCACTAGCCCCTACCTCCAGTGCGTTCACCCAAAAGATGTCGAGAAGGTTCTTAGTGAACTTCATGAAGGCATTTATGAGAGTCATGCAGGAGAAAGATCATTGGCTTTTCGAGCAATCAAGAAAGGATACAGGTGGCCATACATGCAGAAGGATACTGAAATTTATGTTCGCAAGTGTGAAAAATGCTAAAACCACTCCCCTATGGTCCACCAGCTGACCAACAAACTTCAGTCTTTAACCATCCCATGGCATTTTGCCCAGTGGGGCTTGGATATTGTAGGACCACTGCCTACCACATCTGGAAATTATAAGTATCTATTAATCGGCACTGACTACTTCACTAAATAGGTATAGGTAGAACAACTCACAAACATCCAGGACTCTGATATGACAAGGTTCATATGGAAGAACATCATTACCCACTTTGAGATACCAATAACGATCATTACTGATAATGGCATACAGTTCAAAAGTAACTTCTTTCAAGACTTTTACGATGAGCATGACATGAAGCATCACTTTAGTTATGTGTCATAAACCCAAAGCAACGGGCAAGCTGAAGCTTCCAACAAGTCAATGATTGACGAACTGAAAAAATAACCAGAAAGAGCCAAAGGTGCCTGGGTAGACAAACTACCCCACATTTTATAGGCTTATCATACAACTCCCAGGAGATCAATTGGAGAACCCCCCTTCGTGCTTGCCTATGAAATGGAGGCAATCATTCCATTGAAAGCAGGACTCCCCACTATGCAGACCACCTTGGTCAACCAAGGCCTCAACGATGAAGCATTACTCACTGAACTTGACTTAGATGATAAGCGACGAGAACTGACACTAGTTAAGTTGGCATCCTACCAACAACAACTGACCAAACAATACAACCAAATAGTCAATACGATGAGGTTTCTAATAGAGGACTATGTTATGAGGAAAGTCCTCAGCAATGTTATAAGACCATCAAACGACAAACTGAGACCAAATTAGGAAGGACCTTTCAAGATAATAAGGGATGACCTACCGGGAGCATATCACTTGGAAACGCTGGAGGGCAGGGAGATGCCAATGGCCTGGAATGCAGCCAACCTTAAGAAGTTCTACTTTTAGACTTCTATATCTTTTATTTTCAGCATCATTAGTTTAAGAGAATTTTCATTTACAAACTGATGTTGCCTTTTATTTATCATTTTAATCAATAAAGGTCGATTGGCCCACGCATTTTGAATATCTTGGTTGTTTAATATCTTTTGATCGCACCTCGATACGTATCTTTTCTAAGCAATATACTTCCCTTAAAGCATAACAGAACACCCGGATTATAACAAGTTGATCAACTTGCTCCAGCCAAGTAATCTCACATGCCGAGAATAAACAAAGCTCCTATGATTACAACAGTGTGCTAGACTTGTTTCAATAAAGGAGTTCTAGAATATATGAAGCAAGGTTTACAATTAACCTTCCTCAAGTCTGTGTTGAAAACACACGACCTCCTGAGTTGTTCTGACAACAATAAAAGACCTACAGGGGATCCTTAGGCAATAAAGTTTACTTAGGGTTGGTCGCCAACTTAGGTTGGTTGAAAAATCCTGCTCGGGTGGATGTCCCATTAATCAGGTACATTCTCGCCATCGCCCTACTTAGGCTTAAGGAAGTGTGACGACACGACCTAAAAGGTGAAGTGGAAGGAATGATATGGTTAATGCATATTGGACTGGGAGAATGTTCAAACATGAGATACCAAAAACTCAACATCATTTAGTAGGTTAAAAAGCCCAAAACGATTAAGAATTTTGTACAGATCATTCATACTATGTTTTGATCTATCAAGTATTTTTGGTTAAATAACGATGGCGAGCAATCAAAAAATGAGGTTAACACATGTTTAGTCAGCACACGCTCAAAACATAAATAACTAGTTGCTTTGTTTTATTGAAAATCATATGATTACATTTACATTGACAAACTAAGAGATACTTAAGGACCTACGATGGTCCAGGATGACGAGCAAGGTAGTCTGACACTCGAGCTCTCTAACCATCATCAGGATGAGGAACTAAGTCTTACTCGGCACCCTCTAGGCATGGCTCCAGGAGCTGCACATGAATGGCATCTATTGGGATCCAACGGTCATTCCTCGAGAATGGATTCTACATACTGGATGGGTGAACGGTTTTATACTTCTACCACAAGGCGAATTCCTTAGGAAATTTCAATTCCATAAGAGCACTTAGCCATCCTCTAGAAAATGCAAGGCCTTCGGCCTCTTTAAATATTGTCGGGAATCTGTTCAACCTTAATCGTAACCATCGAACCAGACCTACCGAGGACCCCTTCGAAATGATTGTTTTAATCGTGTGATATACCTCTGAAGACCAGAAGCGATCACATAAGCTCACCGAACATCTTCTTTTAGCTCGATAATCTACCTCCAGGAAGCTTGATTGTCAGTTTGAGCAATTTCAACAGATGGCGAAGAGGATGCTCACAGCACAAGGGGGAGACGAGATGGAGTGTTTTCCTTAAAATGAGAAATTTCCATTCTCAGAGCATCATTCTCTCTTTGCAACAACTCCCCCACCCGGTTGACTTTAAACCCATCTAGAAGCTTTGCCTTCAAAGCAACCATCTTCTCCTGCATAGAGGCACTAATATCCTCAATTTCCTCAAGCCTGTCTTTTAGCTTAGTAACTACCTCAGACTGATCTTTATAATCCTAGTTTCTTGCCTTGAGGGATTTACAGATCTTTATAAAATCTTGGTGCACTTGAGCACTTATGTTCGGACCAAGGATCTGGCCTAGACGGGAGTTAGCAGGAATATATTCATCTAAATTAGTGGGCTACAGCTAACAAAACAAGTAATAAAGGCAACAAAAATCAGTAATGAAACAAAGTTTTCTTTCCATTCAATCAAAAGATAGGCATAATCCAATACAAAAAACAAAGATACAACATTTTAACAGAATAAAAAGAAGCTTAAGTTCCTAGCAGGGCTTTAGGAGGCCTCAACCTAGTCAGACGTCGAGGGCCCATTCCCCTGGTCAACAGCTTGGTCTGTGGCGACCTCAACTCCACCAGCACCCGATGCAGTCCCTCAAGTTGAAATAATGATCCCCACTGGGTTATCTGATGTAGTCCCTACACTAGGAACAATGGTCTCTATATCATTTTGAGTATCGGTGGGTACCTCGACCTCAATGGTATTACGACCCGAATGATGTTGGGAGAATAAATGGGAGTCAGCGAAAACTCCAGCAGTAGTCAAGGCTTAATCCCAACCCTTTCTAAGGCCTGTTCGCCAGATATATGCGATTTGGCGCTCAGCGTCATCATAAGCCACCTCCCAACCTTCATTATATCCTCTTTCCCAAACGGTTGCCGCTTCTCCTTCTAATTTGCCTACCTTGGCGACCAACTCCTTATTCACCTCAGCCACTGCCAGTTTGTCTGGAATCATGGCGTTGTAAGCTTCTTGGAGGTCGGATAGCTCATTCGTTGACTTTTCCCTTTCCTAGTTAAAGGTAGCCTTCGTATCAGCCAAAGCCTTTTCAAAAGACTTTAGAGCTTCATCCATATCTGTATTTCTCCTCGACAGATCAACCCTACCATGGTGCAGCACAGTATAGTCAGAAATAAACTACAAGTCAGAAGAAACACAAGTTAGCACGAGATATTTCAAAAACATAAAAAATGAAGAATATAAAGAGAAAATGACTCACTAAAGATAACCTTTGAGCAGATTTAAGGGCTAATTGGTCTGTCCCCATGCTCACTGACTGCTCGTGGTAAGGTGCTAGCACTATTTTCTCTAGCAGCAAAGGGGTAAGATGGGGATAACAGCCACCGAGCCCCCTTGACAGCAACAACAGAAGGCACCATTGAGGCCATCGAGGCATATACCCTTCTCCTTTTCTCCTATCTCTTTCTCTCTTCTTCTCTCTCCCGGTTCTTCTCCTCTTCACTCTTTTGTTTCTCCACCTCCCTCTCTTGAGCTCCCGGTATGGAAATGCTAATGGAATCCCCAACTTTCTACTTAATAAATTTCACTCTGTTAGACAATAGGTCATCATCACCATCATCCTGAATCAAGTTCTTTCTTTTTGGAAGAGCCATTTCTTTCTCTCTAGACCCTTCCTCATTGCTCTTTCCCTCACTACCTTCTCCACTTCCCTCCTCGCTGCCTTCTATCGAACCCTCTTCTGAACTGCTCACCATAACCTCTTGTTCTAGAATATTCAGGTGAGGAAACGTATCTACTGGACTAATAATGAAGCTGGAAGTAGTATTTTTATACTCCAATAAGAAAGTAGGTGATCGAGGATGTTCACCCTTAGCAATATTGCCTCTTATGCTCCAAGATTTTAAAAGTTCAGCAGCTCAGATTTTGGGAAGAGCAGGTTCCTGGTTTTTAGCCTTTGCTGTAAAAAAAAGGGAGAAGCATCAGAAGAATAACATATAAGGATAGGCAAACAAATAATGGAAAAATAGATGGTGATAACAACCTATGTACTCCTCCCCAAAAGTAGGGATTTGAGGTTACCTGTACCTTACGCCCTCTGATTGGGTAGGATTCTACCAATTTCTGGCGATGATGCCTACAGATCAATAATCTTTTTAGGAATCAGGTAGATTTACTACCAAGACCCTATCAGGACTTCTCGCTTTCAAATACAGAAGACCCCTAGAGAAAGTATAACGGTAGTAAATCTCATTAAATCATAAACTAGTACCGTAAATTTGATTTATCATATGAATGCCATCAACAATCTTCCACAAATTTGGAGAACACTGGGCAGGAACTGTATCAAAATATTTACAAAAATGCAGGAACAGAGGATTAGGGTGAAATGTTAAACCCCCTTAGGAGACCAAGAGCACATGAATCCAGTGACCATCCTCTAGGTTATGGACATTATTAGGTACTGATGTACACTTTATATCTACCCAATCAGGAATACTATAACATTTTTTAAACTCGGGCGGAGATTTGTTATCAAGCATCGCCATGAGAAAAACACAAAAACCCTAGATACAGTAGAAGAATGATTCACAGAAGACAAAAACTAGAAGGAAGAGAAGAGATAAAACTTATGGGATAGAAACGAAGCTTGGGAAGTTGAGAAAGCCTTGATTTTGAACAATGAAAGCAAGAATTGGAGCTTGAGAACACGATATGCACAAGAACGACCAAAGACGTTGAACTGACGGTTAAGTTTTGACCAACAACTAGTTTCAAGCACTCAAATGATAATTTACACTTCTCGAGAAATATTTGTTGCTTTAATTTCCTATAAAAAGACGAGCGTGTCCCTCCAGTTTTCAACAAATTACAAACATACCACTGTAGACGATGTTACATCCTTGGATTCATTTAAAATCTATTGACCCAAGTAATGGCCCAAATATTTTAGGGGCAATTATGGGAACCCATTTATTCTCATCCCATGAGAGTAGCCGACCCAACCCAACATGGAATTAAAATACGTGTTTGAGTTATCTAAACCCCCGAGGACCAAGTCATTCCCCAATAATATCGTGGAGATATTCAAGGGATTCATGGTTCATCTCATCATGGATATCGTGGAGTTATTTTGATACCTATAATTAGACATCTATAAATTATAACCCCTGGCCCGGGGCATAGGTGCATGGAACCAAGAATTTGAGATATACTTAAGAAATTAGTAGACCTCTCCATGGATGTAGGCAAGTTACCGAACCATATACATAGTTATGTTGTGTGTGTGATTGTATGCTTTCTTGCTTTATTGTGATTGTCATTCGTAAATTCTTTATTGTGATATTTTTGGATACCACAGAATAAATCACACAAACCATCATTTAAGGAAATACGAACAATAAACTATGAAGTATATGGAAAGTTAAATTTACTTAATACTTGTTGATGTCTAAATTTGAGTTTGATATTTTGGAATAATCTTAGCTTAAGTTATCCAATATTTATAATCCCAAATAAATATATTATGCTAAAGAAATTAAAGTAGTATATGGAGACACAAATGTTTTATGTGGTTCAGCCGAAAATGGTGCCTATATCCATGGGGCAATGTCACTACCTTTTTAGGGTTTAGTACAAGTCTCTCAATAACACTCTCTAGGGTTAGAACGAAGTGGTTCTAATCCTTCAACCATTCCTACACAGTGCCCACGCAGAAGTCCTTTTACGATACCTGTCCACAGTACATGCATCCACGAATGCCTTAGTGTCCACCTATACAGCTTGGCAACGTCTACGAATTCAGAACACGGAATCCTTCATTTCTTCACTGCAAAACACAATGAACAATTCTTCAATGATGGAAGAACAAACTAATGGTGCAAACCAAGATCTCTATAGCATAAGAATATGAAAAATCGGATCTTAAAACTCTAAGGATGTTTTTAGACTTTGAAAACCTTAGAAAACTTTGTGCATAAAACGTACTTATCCTAAGCTATGTTTCTGGCTCAGAAACTTACGAAATTCTGAGTAAAACATGCCTTAAATAGAAAACTTGAGTCGACAGCTTCGCTCGAACAAGATCACTATGTCGCTCGAACGAAATGACCATGTCACTCGAACAACATGTTCATCTCTCTTGAATGAGACTGCAATGTCGTTTGAACGATTTCTAATGTCGTTTGATCCTTTTAAACACAAGGGAAGAATCTACACAACTCTAAACAATAGTCATATCAGAAGAAACAAAGTTAAACCTTTTAAAATCATTTTTTAATAAAAATAACATCCTTAAAACATTTTTCGAGTCCCTTAAACATTACGCATTCATACTCGAGAGATCAAAATGCAATGAAGATGTGGAATGTGCACTAAATTAATCTCGCCATAAGAAATATTTGAAGCTTTGCGACAATAAAAAATCTATCTATGACTCCAAAACAAATTTTGTTCAGGGAATAAGTCAAATACTTACAATGGACTCAATTGAAAATTTTATCCTTACGAGCTCTTGATGAAAACCCTAAGTTGAAGGCTCTTTTAGTTGATTTAGAGGAATATTATGTATCAAAATATTATTTTATCCTTGTCAATCTTATTTGTATCCTATTATGATATTGACACTGTATTAGCGCTTTACTTTGATGTATGAGTGTTTAGTTAGTTTTACGAATGTTTAATTTGATTTATGTATGTTTAATTGTGACAATTCAAAACTTTTTTTATTTAATGCATGTATGGTGTGTAATAAGACTATATTGACATATTCCACTTTCAGTGAATAATTACCATTTTTCTACCTCCAAATATTAGTTTAGAGTCATATAAGTTAACTTTCGATAGTATTTTTATGTTCACTCGAATGTTGGGGGCACGAAAATCTTTCACAAGACGCTCGGTTTAAGAATAGAGTCATTTGAGTTTTTGATTGGATCAAATTGTCATAGCTCAATTTCCACATGTTCCTATACATATACATTTGTTGATTAGTTTTATTGATGCGGTCTTCATAAAATGAAGTTAAATTAGCTTTATTTTATGAAAATTATATCAAAGAAACTAATCATCAAATGTACATGTACAAGCATACGCTGGGGACTCTAGGATTAGTTTGGTCTAATCACACATTCAGAAGACTTTATTTAATGGCTTTCTTGGATCGCATGAACTAGGTACTGTTTACTTTAACTGAAGTAGTTATATAAATGATATGCTCTTTGAAATTTTTTAGATGATAGAAGGAGTACGGGATAATTACTGATTTTGTTTGATTTGGCTGTCGGATAATTATTGGTTGTTGGTTTGTTGTTGGATAGTATGTTAGAAGGATTACGGGATAATTATTGGTTTTGTTTAGTTTGTCTTTTAGATAATTATGGATTGTTGGTTAGTTGTTGGATAGCATGTTAGAAAAAGTATGGGATAATTATTAATTTTATTTGGTTTGGTTGTTGGATAAATTGGTTGTTAGTTTGTTATTGGATAGTATTGGCGTACGAGATAATTAGAAGGAGTACATGATAATTATTGGTTTGATTATTGGATAATTATTGGTTGTGGTAGCACGTAGACTTTCCAATTTATCCCCCATCTATCTCCAATTAATGTCCTATTTGCAAAACTTTTGAACTCTAAATAGTTGCGCACGAGGTGTTCGTTCCACCTGCGGTGACGTTTGGAGCTGCTGGGGGTAACCGCCCCTACGACACATTTTCAAGCCTAAGTGTGCATATTTTCGAATTTCGTTGCATTTCACACACACACCATGCTACTCTAAACAGACACTACACTAGCTTTAACACTTTCCTAAGTTCCCAACGCCATATAGAGCCTAAGTGGCGTATCCCGAATATGAGGCCACAATTTCATTCCATAACCATGTGACGATTTGATAGTGTTTTGATATGCGTCATCATTTCATTTTTGTGTTTTATAATATTTGGAGTCATTAAGATGTAATTTGAGATTACTACCTACATGTTTGACTCATAATTGCCTTTAATGCACACTTGCACGGATTTATTTCATTATTGTACTTATCTATCACATATTGGTCAAAGTATTTTCATCTCAATTCTGACTTTAAAACGAACCAAATGCAATAAAACTTGACAATGAAAGTAGTGCATGTAAGAACCGTTGCCCGTGAAAAAATTGTTTAATATGAAAAAATGATGAGTGCACGGGAGAGGGCTAGGAGAGTATAAAATTAACTCATCATGAAAGCCACCGTTTGAAAAGATCCCGAGAAAAAATTAAGGCAATAAAAAGATAAATATGCCAAAAGTGGGCCAATAGGACTTCTCTAAGGAGAGAATTTAGTTTCATCACCTCAAAAGAAAAAATAAATGATTATTATTTATGAGGGAGTTTGGATGAAAATTTAAACAACAGGTTTTCACGTCCTAACAACGTTATAAAAAAGCATTACATAGTTTAAAACGTTATTGGTGTGAAAATCATTTTAGACTTTGCTGTGTGGATGGATTGAGTCGATGTCATTTAAATTCAACACTTTTGACACCTAAGGACGAGTTTGAGTACATTCGTGAGGGGTATCCGAATTCATCATGAACATATGTTCCGCGTGATTGCATTGATTTTCCTTTCGAATTTGTTCGCACCCATTCATTCCATATCCACGATTTGGTTATCTTAGAGTAAATTCACGGTGTATGATTTTTGTAAAATTATTTTTTCATTTTTGTTTGAAAAAATTGAAAAATAAAAAATAGTTTGTGGAATACTTTTGAGTAATTCTTGAAAATCGTAGTTGTTTCCTTTGCTTGTCGTGACACTCCATGTTTATTTTGTTTATTCTTTTCCTTATCTATTTCATACGAGTAAAAAGGGAGAGAATGACTTATGATATAATGGGGGAGATTTTATATTATGGTGGAGATTTGAGATTTAATCTTTTGTTATGATTTATGTTTATCTCATATCAAACTCGATACGTCACGAAGGTATTTTCTTGTCTCATATGTGTAGGTACAAAGTTTGAGGATCATATTTTGCACACCCTGATGGTGAAAAAGAAAAGCAAAGAAGATTTGAAGATTTTGAAGTTAAAGATTTTTGAAGAAAAGTTTTAGACTTACATGTTTAGTACCTTTTCAGTTTTGGGTTCATGGGAGGGTATTAGATTTGTATATGACATTTGATTTGATAGTTCAGATGTTTTTATTTTGTACCGGCATAGACATAGAGGGAGATTTGTAAGGACATATTTTATAAGTTTTGGTTTACATTAGTGTATGTCGTATACCGTTATAACACGTCCAAGAAAAAATTCAAGTTTGAAGATGAATCAAGACGGATCCGAATATCAACATTCTTCAACATTCAAGCCTCTGCGAGATTAATTTTGTTAAGTGTTGGGATAATTTTTCTAAACTATTTTTAAACACTTGAGGCGTTGTTTTTTATCAAAAGAATTTTTTCTAACTGTTGAGGTGGAGCTTTAATAAAAAACAATTTTTGCTCAGGTCGTTCAAGCGACCTGTCAAATTTGTTCAAGCGACATCAGTATATCGCGCGATATTGTTCGAGTGACATTACATCTCGTTCGAGTGACATCCTTATTTCATTCGAGCGACGCGCCGACTTAATTATTTTATAAATAACATGTTAAACGAATCATTTTGGTGAAGAAGACCTGACATTTTTCGATACCAGTAAACTGCAAATAGCAGAACACTTTTAGCGAATTGTTTTAGTGAATTCACTTTTAGGGAATTGTCTTCTTTAATTTAGGGTTTTGATCCTTTTTTTTCAATTCACAAAAATCCCAATCTTTTAGTGAATTGTTTTGGAACCCAAGATACAACTTGTTGAAGTTTTCTCTTATAGAGAGGGTAAATCTACGGCTGATCTTGGTAGTTCTTGATCAAGGTGCTGGCTGACTAGGTACCGCTTGAGGGAGGTGCTGGACTGACTACGACTGCGGTCATTGGGAGTGCTTGTGGGTGTTCCTTTGCTGAAGACAAAACTGCGTGTTCTTGCAGATTCATTATGGGAGTCCATTGTTGATTTAGGTTATGGCCTTGTGGATTATGCAGATATTCATTGCAGATTTTCCTGGTAATCTTGTAAGTTGTAAATTGCAAATTATCAGTGAAATAAAAGGTTTTTTTCCCTTTGGGGATTTTTTATCTTGAAAATTGGTTTCCTTTGCATGCTTCTTAATTTTATGCTTTCAAATCACTTAGATTCATGATTTAGGGTTTAACTAAAAGTTGGGATTAATTAAAACTGGTTGGATTATCATACATTTAATTAATTTGAGAACACTTTAAAATATTTCACTGCACGACACTTTCATCAGGCAACACTTGATTGGTAACTCAACATTGAAAACTTATACTGAGGTCGTCAATACCGTGATTCTTTACTGTCGGTATCATCGCTTCCACCAGAAGGGAAGTAAAAAGGGGGTGACCCTAGCCAGTCAGTCAAAGCAGGAGGAAATGGTGCTAGTGGAGCACCACAGCAGCAGATGAGTAGACATCGGGAGCAAGTTTCTTGGTAGGGAGATTCGGCTAAGAGATTCAGATCGCGAGGTTACAGACCATAAGGTAGTGGATTCGGCCAGGGCTGATAAGTGCATTATTTTGTATGAATTATGCCCAAACCTAGACCTTGTTAGACCCATTGTATCATAAATAATGAGAGATATAATCAAGGTAGCGTGAAAAATAGGTATATGGTGTAAGACATGGTTTAACTTGTTTCTAGACTCATGAACAAGGTCATGCTTTAAAAAGTGGGCGAAATATTGCAAGAATTTAGGTGGTAGTGCTACCTGAAATTTAGACAGAGTTTTGCATTGTAACCGACAAACTTGGTACGAGTATCCTAGGGTAGACGCCTATATGAGGTTGATGCATTTGGTGGGTCAGTGAAAGGGTCCCCCCCCCCCCCTTTAACAAGACTTCCACGATATGCCTCTCACCTATAAGGGCAATAATTCATCAGTACATGCTTCACGAGCATTCTTACTTAGTGTGAAAGACAAATCTAGCAGCATTAAGTATGAGGTATCAACTATACCTTCTTAGCAAAGTTTAATGCTTATAAAATGTCAAGTTATCCTATATAGGCCATGGTGCCTCCTAGTGCATTTTTACTTGTTATTATTTTTCCACCTAAAAAATAGGACAATAGGTGTGAGAACATAAAAAGTATTTGTAAAAGTATAGATTAAAATATATAAAAAGGTACGGCAATTTTGTACATAAGGCTCCAAGGGCACTGGATTGTTCATAATTTTGAGTAAGTGCCAAGTATAAATATAAGGGTACAACAGCTTAGTACCTAAGGCTCGAAGGGAACCGAAGCGCTCATAGTATCAACCTGAGAACAAAGGAATATGTTGAGCAGTCGAGCAAGTACCAAGTATGAATAAAATAGTAACAAAGGTACAACAATTTATTACCTAAGGATCCAAAGGCAACAACCCAAATGGAAAAAGGAGGTTTGGAGATGACGCCCCACCACCGCTACCTTGCAGCGTAGCGTAATCAATAAATTGCTATCGTACATTGGTGCGAGAAGGGGTAGCAAGTCCCCCTCACTTGAATGGGAAAATCCCAACAACAGCTGACAAAGCCAATCCTAAGTATTGTGAGTTGCACCAGAGGGTGCAACATTCCACCAAAGACTGCTACTATCTGAGGAGGATCATTGGCGAGCAGGTGTTAATGAGAACCCCCTGCCAGCTCACCAATATGGTTGAAGAGGTACTATGCCTAACTCTTGCCAAGTTTCATTTTATTAAAAGTTTGAACACGCTGCTTTAAGTGAAGAAAAGTTTTTTTTAAAAGCAATTTTATGAGCTCTCTTTATAAGAAATACAAATACTGACTACAGTGCAGAAATGAAAACTAGTTATTTTTGTTGGCACTTGAAATTTTGTGCATGACTCTTTTACCTACATTGTGCGATGGGTACACCAAATTTGTTGTTTTTCTTTTCTTAAGAGATTAGTAGAACCTCTACTAGACTAGAAGGGGGTCCATGATACAAGGAACTTTCCTCATTATACTTGGGAGAATATCCATCCCAAGGGAAAAACTATACTGAGCAAAGTCCTTACAGACACAACAGATACATTTTTTACTCCAGACCAGCACGAGGTTATCCTCCTAGTAGTAATAATAAAATAGAATAAAACGCATTTTTTTATTATTCCATACAGATTTATAGCCTAGAGAACAAGTCCTAATCTTTGTTCTCAAGAAAAAATTTACTAGACTAGTTTTCAGAAAATATGGAGAAGGGGGGCCCTCTCTAAAATTATTATTTTTCTACGACAAAAAGGTTCCTAAGAAAATTTTGGAACGAGGACCCCGCAGTTAGAGGGGCAGCTTTAGAAATAATAACTTGCTCAACTCATATGCAAGTACCCCACAGTTAGAGGGGTAGCTTCTGAGAAAATTGAGGACTTGGTCAGCTATATGCAAGTGCCCCGCAATTAGAGGGGTAGCTTTAAAATTTTAACTTGCTCAGTTATATGCAAGTACCACACAACTAGAGGGGGAGGCTCCAAATGTTAACTTGCTCAGATATATGCAAGTACCCCGTAGTTATAAGGGTAACTTCAGAAATATGACTTGCTCAGTTATATGCAAGTACCCCGCAGTTAAAGGGGAAGCTTCAGAAATAATAACTTGCTCATCTCATATGCAAGTACCTCACATTTAGAGGGTTGGCTTCAAAAATAATAACTTGCTCAGCTCATATGCAAGTACCCCACAGTTAGAGGGGTAGCTTTAAAATTTTAACTTGCTCAGTTATATTCAAGCACCCCGCAGTTAGAGGGGTAGCTTCAAAATTTTATCCTGCTCGGCTATATGCAAGTACCCCACAGCTAGAGGGGGAGCTTCTAAATTTTAACTTGCTTATCTCATATGCAAGTACCCATAGTTAGAGGGGGCAAATGTAAAATGTTAACTTTCTCAGATAATAGGAAAGTACCCCACAGACTATGGGGAAGTTCAATCTTGAAGTTCTCATAAAAAATAGAGCAACTCACAATATTGAGCAAGTTCAAGTATAAATAAAAGGTATGAAAGTTTAGTACCTCAGGCTCCAAGGGCATAGGAGTGCTCATAGTATTGAGCAAGTGCCAAGTATAAATAAAAGGTACGAAAGTTTAGTACCTCAGGCTCCAAGGGCATAGGAGTGCTCACAGTATTGAGCAAGTGCCAAATATAAATAAAAGGTAGGACAGTTAGTGCCTCAGGCTCCAAGGGCATAGGAGTGCTCACAGTTTGAGCAAGTGCCAAGTATAAATATAAGGTACAAAAGTTTAGTACCTAAAGGCTCTAAGGCCATCGGATCGCTCACATTCATGAAAAAGTGCCAAGTAAAAATATAAGGCATAACAGTTTAGTACCTAAAGGCTCCAAGGGCACCGGAGCACTCACAGTCTTGAGCAAGTGCCAAGTATAAATATAAGGTACGACAGTTTAGTACCTAAGGCTCCAAGGGAACCAGAGTGCTCATAGCATCAACCGGAGAAGCCGAGCAAGTGCCAAGTATGAATAAAATAGTAATAAAGGTACGACAGTTTAGTACCTTAGGCTCCAAGGGCATAGGAGCACTCACAGTCTTGAGTAAGTGCCAAGTATATATATAAGGGTACAACAGTTTAGTACCTAAGGTTCCAAGGGCACCGGAGTGCTCATAGTATCAACCTGAGAACAAAGGAATAGGTTGAGTAGTCAAGCAAGTTCCAAGTATGAATAAAATAGTAACAAAGATACAACAATTTAGTACCTAAGGATCTAAAGGCAACAACCTAAATGGAAAAAGGAAGTTTGGAGATGACGCCCCACCACCGCTACCTTGCAGCGTAGCATAAGCAATGGATTTATCTCGTACATTAGTTCGAGAGGGGGTATCAGGCCCCCTTCACTTGAATGGTCAAATCCCAGATGCAGTTGACAAATCCAATTCTATGTATTATGAGTTGCACCAGAGGGTGCAACATTCCACCAAAGACTGCTACTATCTGAGGAGGATCATTGGCGAGCAGGTGTTAATGAGAACCCCCTTCCATATCACCAATATGGTTAAAGAGGTACAATGCCTAAATCTTACCAAGTTTCATTTTCTTAAAAGTTTGAACGACCTGATCTAAGTGCAGAAAAGTTTTTCTTAAAAAAAAAAGCAATTTTATGAGCTCTCTTTGACACTATAAGACATTTCTGCACGAGGGGGATAATGTTGAGAAGTCCTCAAGCCAGTGAAGAAAGAGTGAAATATTGATTATGATATTTCATCCACAAGTCTCTCGACACTACAAGACACTTCTGCACGAGGGGGCTAATATTGAGAAGTACTCAAGCCAGTGAACAAAGAGTGAAATAGCTTGGAGCGTGGTGATCCACTTAGAGTGGCTCCACCTTCCCAAGATTGTAAGTTTGACAGAAAATAGCCTAGGGTGAGGGGATTCACTTAGAACGCTCCACCTGCCCAATATTGCAAGATTGATAGAAAATATCCTAGGGCGAGGGGATCCACCTTAAGTGGCCCCTCTTCCCAAACTTTATGGTACAGAAAATGACTCAGGACGAGGGGTCCACTACGAGTGGTACCCTTTGCCAAGATCAATAAAAGAAACAACTTATGGTGAGGGGTCCACTTCATGTAGCCCCTCTGCCAAGACCAACACAAGTAACAGTTTAAGGATGAGGGAGTCCACCATAAATGGCCCCTTAGCCAAGATTATAATAAGAAATAGTTTATGCTTAGGGCCCCACCACGAGTGGTGCCTCAGCTTCAATCAAAGCATGAACAGTTTATGGCGAGAGAGTTCACTTCGAGTGACCCTCTTTCCAAAGGCAAATACAAAGAGGAAAACCCAGGGCGAGGGAGTCCAAGATAAGTGACCCAGCTGTCAAAGACAGACATAAAAATGATAGGGTCTACCCTAAGGGCTCCCCCCAACATAAACTAGAAACAAGGTAAAATGAGTTAGGGCGAGGGGACTCACCTAAAGTGGCCCCTCTACCCAAAATCGATGCAGAAAAGAGAATGACTAAGGATGAGGAAGTCCAACACTAGGGACTCTAAATCGGACTGTGTAATGATGTAAAGGCATGAAAATTTTGTATTCCAAGATGAAGTCATTATTTCGTACAAAACCCTTTGGTCTATCCAACACAAAGATTTTTGTACGAGGGAACTAATGTAGATGGGTGTCCAACTGTTATTCTAGAATAGCCAAGGGCGAACGAGCCCACCTAGAAGAGCTCCTACCACCCAAGTTAGCAAGAAAATATTTAGAGCAAGGGGCTACACCTTGAGTGGCCCTATGATGAGGTGTAAAACCTGGACGAGGGGACTCACAGTGAACAACCCCTCTACCCAAGATTGAAGGCCACAGAAAGAGGCTAAGGGCGAGGGGATCACCGTGAGAAACCCCTCTACTCAAGATAGAAATCCACAAACAAAGGCCAAGGTTAAGGGCCTCACTGTGAGAAATCCCTCTAAACAAGATAGAAGGTCACTGAATAAAGGCCAAGGATGAGGGGGCTCACTTTGACCAACCCCTTTACCCAAGATAGAAGGACACAGAAAAAGGCCAAGGATGAGGGCCTCACCATGAGCAACCCCTCTAAACAGGATAGAAGGCCACAGAAGAAGGCAAATGACGAGGGGCTCACTACGAGTAACCCCTCTAAAGAAAATAGAAGGCCACAGAAAAAAGGCCAAGGACTAGGGGATCATCGCGAGCAACCCCTCTGCCCAAGTTGATACCCAGATAAGGAGGTCCACCATAAGTGGCCTCTTTTACAAAACCTGGGATGAAGTGACAGAGCATTTAATGACCCCAGGGGGAATAATGAAGGAACTCTAGGGCCCCTTAAAATTAAAAATTGAATTTATGACGTACAAAGCCTTTTGGTCTACCCAACACAAAAGACTTTGCACGAGGGGTTAATGTAGAAGGATGTTTCAAGCTTGACCACTATATTTTAGGGTGTAGGTCCCCCAAATACTCCTTCCTTATTCTTCAGGAAATATGAGTTTGAGCAACCCCCTAGGTCCCTCGATGACATAAAATTCATATTGATGAAGGAACCCCCAGGGTCCCTCAACCGCAGAAGATCCATATTGGTGAAGGAACCCCCAGGATCCCTCGATCGCATAACATCCATATTAGTGAAGGAACCCCCAAGGTCTTTCGACTATAGAGAATCATATTAGTGAAGGAACCCCTAGGGTCCCTCAACCACATAAAATTCATATTAGTGAATGAACCCCCAGGGTCCCTCAACCGTAAAAAAATTATATTGGTGAAGGACCCCCTGGGTTTCTCGACCATAAAAAATCCATATTGGTGAAGGAACCCTCAGGGTCCCTCGACCACAGAAAATTCATATTAGTGAAGGAACCCTCAGGGTCCCTTGACCGCAGAAAATCCATATTGGTGAAGGAACCACAGGGTCCCTCGATCGTAGAAAATTTATATTGGTGAAGGAACCCCCAGGGTCCCTCGATCGCAAAAAAATCATATTGGTGAAGGAACCTGATTCGTATCGAATATTGCATATTTCTACCCTTTATCTTTATGCATTCTAGCACTTTTAGGGTCCTAAATGCCTATATTTATGTTCATTAACTAGACAACCTTGGATTTGGATATATACATGCTTTGCAGGGGTTAATTGTGCTTTTGTAGGTATTAGAACGCTAAAAGTGAGGATCCGTTGCATTTCGAAGAAGTTCTGTCATCGGACGCTACTTTAAGGGCATTTTAGTCAATTTACATTTCACCTCCGGCTCATGGATATTCCACGGATGCGTAGTTTGTTGAGTTAGTGTTGTGTGGCCATGAACGGTGCATCGTTTGGAATCTGAATGATGAAGTTATGGCCATTTCCGTTTACAACCCTTTCCCCCCTCTTTATGGACCATCAAGGCTGAGAAACAGAGTACCGGTCGACCGCGGTTAAAGGCCCGATCGACCGTGGTTTGGGGTTTTGCCATGGAAAGGATACAGTGTGCTTTTACTTGAAGGCACGATCGATCGCGCCCTTGCGACCGGTCGATCGCGCTCACCAGATATTTCGCACTTTCTCCTTTTCTTTTCTTTTTCCTCTATTTCTTTTCCACTTACTATATAAACCAATTTTGGTTTCTATTTTCAAATATAGTTGATATAATTCGTGTTTAGGTTAGAATAGGCTAGGGTTTGGGATTTTGAGAGCTCTTTCTTCATTTCCTCTTGGTTTGATACCCATTTGGGTTTATAAGTTGTACTTTCATCTTCCCCCTCCATTAATATAGTTTGTATTTCCTTAATTCTTTCTTTGTAGTTAATTTACATGTTTTACAATTAGGTTTACGTGCTTTCTTTCCGTTCTTTATAGTTTAGTTTTATTTCTTTTATTTACCGTGTTTATTTACCGCGTTTTTAATATGCTTTCTAGCTAAGTTAGTGTAGGTTGTGTCAGATTGAACTTATTTCGGGTTGACATGTTGCTTTGCTTTGGTGATGGTGTTTTACGGGTCTATTTCGAGTGCGTTGTCCTAGTTATTATGCCTAGGAGATTTGACAGGGTATATCATTTATGCTCCCTGCTTACGACCTTGGGTACGTAATTTCCTAGGTATTTGTTGACACCAAAATCATATTAGACTGTTATGCGAATTTAGGGGTGTGACGACTCTTGATTTAATTAACTGTTGAAACAAGACGCAGTCTTAATAACTCGTCGACCCATGTAACCATTTTATACTAATTAACTCAGGTGAGGGATATTCGACGCAACCTATAGTTTTACTCTCTTTGTTAATCTAGTTTAAATACACTCGCCTAGATTAATCTTTCCCCTTTTTGCATCTTTTCCTTTTTGTGTATAATCATCTTTTACACTTTTATTTTAGGGATATTAAACCTTATAAATTCTAGCAACTCGTCCTTATGGATTTCGATACCCGAACTTGGCCGCTATACTCACCTGTTGAGTGTAGTCATAAGTTTAGGTTTTTGTATTGAGGCAGTGAACAGAAAACAACGATCGGCATTTTGACACGTGCCAGTTTTCACGCTCGATAAAAATGGCGCTGTTGCCGGGGATGAGTTTGTTTTAAAATTTATTTGATTTAGTATTTCATAGTATTTTCTTTCTATTTGTATTTTTTGCCTAACATTTTTGTAGGACTTCTACATTTGAGCGCTAAGAAACGCTTAAATTTTTCGCGCGCGCATGTACTTTGTGGAATTCGCCACTACGAGCCATATTTGGGGTAAGCATGTCTTATTCCAATTCTTTCGGTAATCATTGTTATAATTCTCAAAATGCCTGTAATCCTATGACTTTCGGTCAATACTTAGAGTCCCAAAAATTTACAAATTCAAAAATGACTTTGGGCGAGTATAACGAAAGTCAAAACTTGGGTTATTGGAATTTTGATGATGATGATAATGATTTTGGGCCTCTAACTCCTTATAATAGGAATTTTGAAACGAATTGCAATAGTTTTCAAAATTCCTATAATAATGAGTTTAAGTCCGATGGTAATTTTCAAACTTCCCATTTTCAAGTATCCGGGCCTCGGCCTATGACTTTTGGTGAGGGCTTGCAGATTCTTGAAAATGAGAAACTTGAAAATCGTTATCAGGTAGAAAATCGTTTGTGGGAGCATGAATTAGATTTATTATTTGAATCCGACGACGATTTTGCTTCCGAGACTTTTGAAGTCAAGGAATATTTTGAACCAAATGAGGATTTTGTGCCTACTTTGGAACAAACGATTCTTGACTTTGCCCATGAAATGGATGTAATATCCATTTACGATGAAATGATTTCTTCTTTGGCCCCCAAAGAAGAACATTTCATTGAAAATGATCTTATTTCCTTTGAAACTCAATCTTTAAGCGATGATGACTCATCTCTTGAGTTTGAATTTCTTTCCTCCCCATTTTCATTCTCTGTTATCACACCATCACAAGTACCCGATGAATCAGTTTCAAACTTTAATATGTTAAACCTTTTCACCGATGAGGAGTACTTACTCGAGTCGCCTTCCACGATCGCATCTTTGCCTTCGTGTGCACCACCTCCCATTCCAATTTCAAAATCCTTGGGGAGGATATTCTGCTTTTCTCGATCCTATCATGTTTTTGTCACCCGTTCAATCAAAATCCCCCATCATCCCTCCAAAACTTGTAATTGACGATGGTTCCATTCTTCCGCCTTACACATGCCTTCCGTTGTTCAAACGAAATTCATATTTTTCAGAAGGCATGTTTGAGAGTGAGGGTACACCCGTCACCCTCCAAAGTCAAATCATTTTCATGGTGGACCCTCAAATATTTAGACTTATAGTGTATAGTTAGTATGAAGCCTAAGTAGTAGGTTGTATGTAGTTAGCTTTTTATCATTTCTTTCTTTTAATTTAGTCTCTTGTAATTAGTTAACTTTTTGTTATTTGTTTTTACTATGCTCGGTACTAACTTGTTTTGTAGATTATTTGGACTTGTTCTTATGGGGATCGCTCCAATTTTGGGTAATATCGCTCTTTTCCTCTCTTTAACTTGGTTCTTAATTCACATTGAGGACAATGTCAGGTTTTAAGTTAGGGGGTGTGGGATATTCTATAAATTTCTTTATTTAGTCCATGTTTTTGCTCACATGTTAGTTACTTAGTATGCTTTTCTTAGAAAAATTAAAAATTTCAAAAAGATTTTCTTTCTTTTTTCTCTTTATTGGGCATTTTGCCTTTGTTTTCGATGATAAATTTCAATAATTGTCCGATCCAATTGGCAACTCAATGATGCATGTTCTCGATTTGAGAAGTTATTAGACTTTAGTCCTCAATTATTGATATTATGAATAACTTCATGAATTAAAGTTTAATCCCATGAGCACATGCACTTTTTTTGTTTTATTGATTTGGTTTAAGATTTTTATAACTCGGCAATCTTTTGTTGCATTGTATATACTTACATCGAGTAAGCTTTGTACCTTTCGTCATTTGTGAGTGTATACACTATTCTTTCCTATTTGAAAATGTTACATTTGTTGGTAATCTCTTTATTCTTTCATTTGATCATTCATTAATTGAGTTTATATATTGAAATGCATTACTTGATCTTGATTTTCATATATTGTTTTGAATCGAGAACTGCGTAAACTTTATGAAATGATCATAGGCCATCTTTGTTATATCATCCATATTAGCCTTGACCTCACCTTATATGTTTCCCCTCGTCAACCCCTTTGAGCCTAAATATTAGCCTTTCGTTTCATAACTCCAAATACCATAACCAACTCCAAATTGGAGTTTTAAACCATACATACACCTTCCATACCTTTGTTTGGAATGTTACTTGGATTGAATGTTGTTGTTGTGTTGCGGTTGCAATTTAGGCATATGAGAGTGAGCGAAGTAAAGAAAAGAGATGTGAAGAAAGAAAAGAAAAAGATGAAAAAGGGAAAGAAGAAAACAAAAGAAAACATGAGAAAAAGAAGAAAAGAAAAATAAAGAGAAAGTTGTATATGTTGTATATAGTTCAATAAGCTTTTATTGCTCTCCAAATGATATATCTAATGCTTATTTGGAACTTGTTTTCCAATTTTTGATATTTCCCGCATTCTTCCCATTATTCCAAGTCTTCATCCCCGAACAATTTGAATTTGTACCTACATTCCTTTCATTTCGTACCCTAGCCAAACCTACATTACAACCCTATCAAGTCCTATGTGATCTTAGGTTGATTTAATTTAAAAGTCAAAATAGTTTTGATAATCTGTGAAAATACATTTCGCCTCCTTTAATGAGCGGTATCTTTCATTGAGATTACAATTTTTTATTTTATATATAGTGTTATTCATTTGTGACATGAGTGTGGCCTAATTTCCATTTACTCATTATGCCCGCATGTCCCGTGTGTTACCTCCCTGTTTTGAGTGAATTCACTTGATGAGTGCAATGCCCGTGAGTATTGAATATATGCTTGCTTTAATTTAGTATCCGATTTATATAAGTTTTTTCCAAATCACACTTTGCATGTGCTCGCTCCCTTCCCACATTTTAAGGTTTCAATTCTATGAGGTGCATTCTATAATGTTAATGATTTGGACTTTTGTTTGAATTCGTTCATTTTGCTAATAATGCGTATGAAGTCCTTTTCGTATTGTTGGGCTTGTCGCATGTTGGTTTGGGCATATTTTGAGGAAACCATATGATGTTTGTGGGTTTCATCCCTGAAAACCCTCACGAGACGACACTCGTCCACTAAGGTAACCTAGGGGTTTAACAGCTTATTGCATATGTTAAATGCAATCGTGTTCCCTACGAAAGTGAAATTTATATTTCGATGCATATATACGTCTTGTATTACCTTCAGTGGACTGGGTTTGTTTGTTTCATCACTAGGGACTAGTGATGTCTAAGTTAGGGGGTATGATTCGTATCGAATATTACATATTTTCACCCTTTATCTTTATGAATTCTAGCACTTTCACCATCCTAAATGCCTATATTTATGCTCATTAACTAGACAACATTTGATTTGGATATATACATGCTTTGCAGGGGTTAATTGTGCTTTTATAGGTATTGGAACGCTAAAAGTGAGGATCCATTGGATTTCGGAGAAGTTCAGTCGCCGGACGTTACTTCAAGCGAATTTTAGTCAATTCAAATTTTATCCCCGGCTCATGAATATTAACCGTATGTGTAGTTCATTGAGTTAGCATCGCGTGGCCGTGAACGGTGCATCGTTTGGAGTCCGGATGATGAAGTTATGGCCATTTTCGTTTGCAACCCTTTCCCCCCTCTTTATGGACCATCAAGGCTGAGAAACAGAGTACTAGTCGACCGAGGTTAAAGGGACGGTAGATCACGGTTTTGGGTTTTACCGTGGAAAGGATACAGTGTACTTTTACTTGAAGGCGCGATCGGCCACGCCCCTGCGACCGGTCGACCGTGCTCACCAGATATTTTGCACTTTCTCATTTTCTTTTCTTTTTCTTCTATTTCTTTTCCACTTACTATATAAACCAATTTTGGTTTCTATTTTCAGATATAGTTGATATAATTCATTTTTAGGTTAGAATAGGCTAGGGTTTGGGGTTTTGAGAGCTCTTTCTTCATTTCCTCTTGGTTTGACACCCATTTGGGTTTGTAAGTTGTACTTTCATCTTCCCTCTCTATTAATATAGTTTGTATTTCCTTAATTCTTTCTTTGTACTTAATTTACATGCTTTCAGAATTAATTTTACATGATTTATTTCCGTGCTTTGTAGTTTAGTTTTATTGCATTTATTTATCGCGTTTTTAATATGCTTTCTAGCTTAAGTTAGTATAGGTTGTGTCGGATTAAACTCATTTCGAGTTGACATGCTGCTTTGCTTTGGTGATGGTGTTTTACGGGTCTATTTTGAGTCATTGTCATAGTTATTACGCCTAGGAGATTTGACGGGGTATATCATATATGCTTCGTGCTTACAACCTTGCGTTTTGTAATTTTCGGGGTATTTGTTGACGCCAAAATCATATTAGATTGTTATGCGAATTTAGGGGCGTGACAACCTTGATTTAATTAACTGTCGAAACGTGACAAGTCTTAATAACTCGTCGACCCATGTAACCATTTTATACTAATTAACTCGGCTGAGGGACATTCGACGCAACATATAGTTTTACTCGCTTTGCTAATATAGTTAAAATGCACTCGTCTAGATTAATCTTTCCCCTTTTTGCATCTTTTCCTTTTTGTGTATAATCATCTTTTACACTTTTATTTTAGGAATATTAAACCTTATAAATTCTAGCAACTCGTCTTTGTGGATTTCGATACTCGGACTTGGCCGGTATACTCACCTGTTGAGTGTAGTCATAAGTTTAGGTTTTTGTATTGAGGCGGTGAACAGAAAACAACGATCGGCGTTTCGACACGCTCCACTTTTCACTCTCGATCAGAACCCCCAGGGTACCTCGTGAAGGAACCCCCAGGGTGGTGAAGGAACCCCAGGGTCCCTCACTCGCTGAAAATTTATATTGGTGAAGGAACCCCCAGGGTCCCTCGACCGTAGAAAATTCATATTGGTGATGGAAATCCCAGGGGCCCTCGACCGCAGAAAATCCATATTGGTGAAGGAATCCCAGGGTCCCTCAATGGTAAAAAATCAAGGAACCCCCAGGATCCCTCAACGACAGAAAATCCATATTGGTGAAGGCCCCAGTTCCCTTAATAATAGAAAATCCATATTGGTTGAGGAACCCTAGGGTCCCTGAACCTCCAAAAAACATTTGGTCACAGAACCCTCAAGGTGCCCCCCTCAGCTTCTAGAAAATAAGCCAGGATGAGGGAGTGACTACCATGAGTAACCCCTCATTATGAAAAATCATTCTTTAAAAGAACAAAAGTACTAACACTCACTTTCTTATATAGGTAGCCTAGTTGAGCAGGCAAGCTCAAATAGACCAGTTGGGATCTCTTGGGAGTTTTGGTTTGGTGACTAAGGAATAAGGTTTGTTGAGAAAGCTCAACCACTTAGCACTTTAGGATTGATAGAATACTAATAGGAAGACCCCAGGAGTCACTCAAGACCACACACATCTCATACTTAGTCACAAGTGACACAAGAAAAGAACTTTTAAAAAATGATTTTCTTAGAAGAGAGGGTCCTCAAGACCCCTCTAAAGAAAATTGATTTTAGAGGAGAGGGGTCCTCAAGTAGTTCATAACCTTATTTTATAACCCTAACCTTCTTTGCAATTACTCTTAACTATCTCAGGACTGAATAATTGCTTCTCCCTAACTTCGTCTCAACAAATGGACTCCAATATTGTTTCACATGCAAAGCATTATAGGGCCCGATTTGAATAATTGCTTGATAATTATGGTTGTTGAGAAATTCCACTAAAGGGAAGCTGGTGTTCCCAACCTTTGTGGTGGGAATAAGCAAACTCTTAGCATAAGTCAAAGTTCGATTGGTTTGTCTGTGGATGGAAAGATATAGTGGCCCCTTTGCCTGCTGCAGGTTTATGCAAAATCTTGAGGGGAATATAAAAGCAATAGGATCCCATGAAAATGTACAAACTCTTTAATTAAAATATTGTCTTGATACAACTTAAAAGAGATGACTTAGTTAATCTTATTTCAAATGGAATCCATACCCCATTAAGTCCATAGCGGTCAAACTATTAAGTCTGTGAAGATATTTTCACACTTCCACTCTAGAATAGGCAATGATGCTCAACTTAACTTGGTAACATACTAGATACTTTGATAGAAACTCCACGGTCCCTCTTTTATGTTGTTCCACCAAAATTTTTCCTTTATCTTAATACATCTTTGTACTCCTTGTCTGGATGAAAAATTAGGAATGGTGCACTTTCCAACACCCCAACCTTCACACAAAGCCAATTTTTAAACTTCAAAGGTGTCTGGTCTTTTGAAATGAGTTATTTTCTATAGTTTTAGGTGCTTGGCCCAAGAAACCCTTTTCCTTTTTAGCAGCGAAGACTCCACCTCTAGTATTACTCAAGGCATTGAACACCACATTGGTCTTTATGATAAAGCAGTCATAATCCATTGAACTATAATACCTTCCTCTGACCTATACTTATTTCTCTCTAGGTGAATAGATAAGTTAAGCTCTTATGATTTAAACTTCACAAGTCTTCCCATAAAAGCAACTTGTACAAATTTATAAGGCAAATACCACGACCAGTAACTCTATGTTGTGGGTAGGATATGATGGAAATTAGGCTTCATTTTAATATTTTATTGCATTTTTAGTATTGCATTATGTTTTTCCTTTTATTAGTTGTTTTGTATTTTGTTTACATTTTTAGTTATAGCAAGGGTTGATAAGAAGCTTATAGAAAGTTTCATTAGTTAGTGTTGACATAGATGAGTTGTCATCATAATGCATGACGAATCATATCATGACAACTCATGATAACTCATCTCATGAGAACTCATACTTAGCTATTAGCTTCTAGGATGTTTCATTTTGATATGTGATGTAACTGAAGGTAGTTAATGATCCATGTGACATCACATGGGTCAAGACTCTTTCAACCAAAAGGATCTTAGGAGACCCTTTCTAGAATCTTCTCTCCTCCCCCAGAAATACTCCCTTCCCCCTCATTAATGATCATTCTAATTTTAGGTATTACTTTTCTCTCTAGAGTGTGACTCTTTTGTGCCTTTGACGACTTTAACTTTACGTCAATTGGTATCAGAGCCTCGTTGCTCCATCGTTATTATTGTTGTGGTAAAAAAACACAAAAATTGCAAAAAAACGAAGCAACTTAATGATGCCACAGAAGCTCACGCTAGCCGAGAAGAATGAAACTCGATTATAAGAAGCCATAGCCACCCTCATTGGAAGATTTGACATTCTCATACAAAACCAACAAAACCCTGAACCCAATCAATAATTTTTTTGCCTCACCTACCCATTCAAATGCACCACCCAAACCTCTTTTTACTCTCCTTTACCGCCCTAACGCCCGCCCGGGGTACCCGTCTCATTCCAGATCTGGAAACCCCACCAGATCTGACCCCACCCGACACCGATCTGACTCATTTCAACTTCAAACCGTTCAAAACCCGACCTCCTGATCTCCCATCTTTCTGTAACCCATATCTGTACCCCAAGCCTTCTACTTCTCGCCCAACCCACCCATAACCCTTACTGGTGAATTCGACTCGAACAACCCCTAAAATCCCAGTCTCCCACCTTCCCTCCCTCCTCCAAACCAGCGCCCTCTGCCCCTGAGATGATCTGTCCTTCCCTCCCCTAGCTCAGCTTACCTCAAACCTGACCCAATCCGCCCCCAACCAAACCCTTATCCAGTTGTAACCCCTCGTAACACTTGAACATTACATTTTAGCCCCAACATTTTCTGAAAATCATTTTCAGCACCCAAACTTCGAAATAATTACGTTTCCACTCCGATCAACTCCCATTGCTCAATTCATAATTATCGGAGGGAAGTCCAAGATTGATTTCTACACCCAATTATTCTCTCTCACCCATGCATCCAATAGGGTGAAATTGAGGATAAAAGATCCCCTTCCAAGACGGTTGACTGCAAGAAAGATCGAAAGTACGAAAATGGGTATGTATTAGTAATTTTTTGACATTTTTGTCGAGGATGTTTCGATGACCCGCACTCATTTTCGCGAGTTAGAGATGTTCGATTGGGGAGATTTTTTTCTAATATTTGGAAATGGGGATGATGATTTTGACGGAGTTGGTTCAGTGGTTATCTCTCTAGGGGTCGAGGTGGTGATTGGGGGTGATGTAATTGATGGCGGGTATGTGGACCCCTTTTTGGTGTCATTCGATATGCGCTCGAAGGTTGTTTTTTGTGACTTAGTGTTGAGGAGGCTCATCACGGGACTCTGAGGTCAAGATTTTATGTAGCTTGTACGAGGGGCGTTTCCAAAGAAGACTCCCCTTTTAAGTTGGGGAGCCCATTGATAATTGTTTTGCTTTGTTGTCGTTCACCTCCTAGGTTTGGGAAGAGCTTTTTCAAGTGGAGGAGAGTGATGGAAATTAGGCTTTAATTTTAATTTATTCTTGAATTTTTAGTATTGCACTGTATTTTATCTTTTATTAGTTGTTTGGTATTTTGTTTACCTTTTTAGTTGTAGCAAGGGTTGAGAGGAAGCTTCTAGAAGGTTCCATTAATTAGTGTTATCATGGATGAGTTATCACGGCAACTCATACTCAGCTAGTAGCTTTTAAAAGGTTTCCTTTTGACATGTGATGTAATTGAAGATAGTTAATGACCCATGTGACATCACATGGGTCAATACTCTTTCAACCAATAGGAGCTTAGGAGATACCTTCTAGAATCTTCTATCCTCCGCTATAAATACCCCCTTCCCCCTCATTAATGATTATTTTTTATTTTGGGTATTACTTTTCCCTCTAGAGTGTGACCTTTTTGTGACTTTGACGACTTTCATTTTACGTCAGGATATTTTTGTTCATGAGGCCTTGAAGTGCTTTTCCATTTTGCACCAATACACACCCAAGTCCTAAATAGAATAATCACTGTAGATGACAAAACCTCTAGAGCACACATGAATTTTCACTTGGATTCTGTTTACACATCACGGTCCACACAAACTTAATGTTTTTATGGGTTAACTTTGTTAAAGGAATCACAATCTTGTAAAACCCTTTAAAAAATATTTTGTAATAACCAATTAAAGTCAGGAAACTCCTCACCTTGGTCACTGAAGTAGGAATCTCCCAATTGACAATGGTCTCTACCTTACTTATCCTTCTTGTTCACTATGTGGCCAAGGAATATTCCAATCAGAACTCACACTTAATTTTTTTTATTATACTTTTTTCTTTTAGGGTAAAAAAAACTCCACGGATGTGCCACCCATGGACCACCTTAGACTTGTAATAAACGAATATATTGTCAATAAGAACAATGAAAAAATTAACCAAGGAAGGTTTAAACTTCATCAAATCTATAAAGGCATAAGAGCATTGTTCAGCCCAAAGGGTATAATACCACGTATTTTTGGAATAAAATAAAATTTAATTGGGATTAATTTAATTCAGTGAAATTAATTAATCAAGGTTGTGAGTAATTAGGCTCGGTATTAATTATAAATTTTAGAAACAGACTTTAATGATTTGGAATAAATCAAAAGTAATTTTATTTTAACTAAAAGGTATTTGTACGTGTCACCTCACAATTAACATATATTTTTGGGTAAAAATATTCGAGACACACTTTGAGAGGTATTACGGACTCGCTTGGGCATTTTAGACCCTTAGGAATGGTCCCGGGTATATATATATATATATATATATATATATATATATATATATATGAGTTGGGTAGTTATCCGGCTAATTAGATTATGTATTTGGGCTCATTTGGGGGTCCAAAGTCGGGGCCTAAAGCTCAACTCGGGAATTGAATACTAAGATCATATAATTATAGTTAACTCACTCATTTGGGAGTTACATCCAAGAACCCTAGACACAACCACCCAGGAGGAAGATGAAAAACCACCCTAGACGTCATTTTTATGTTTGATCCATGTTTAGAATCGATGTTAAATCTGATCTAATACAACCATGTTAGGGTTCTTAAACAATCTTGAATTTTTGATGATGAGCATATGTTAGGTTGATAGATATATGAAACCCCATAATAAATGATGAGAATAGGGTGCTTGATTTGAATAAATCATTGTGAAATTTCATTTAGAACAAATCTTATAAATCTAGGTTTGATGGTCGAAGATTCATGATGATAGTATTGTCATGAGACATTTTTGTGTTAAAAAAATTGAGAAAAACCCTTGTGAATATTGATGTTTCTTGGTGGATTTAGAGGTTAATATATGTGTTGAATGAACCTACTTCATTGTAAAACTCATGTAAATAACATATGTTTAGTGCTTGAATCATTAGAAAGAGTTTTGATGCAAAAATAATTGGATTAGAAAATCCTGTCTTGAAGAAAATCTGCTCTCGGATTATTGGGCAAACCGAATTGATTCAGCCTCCTACTAAATTGATTCGAAATGACTTTCTCGTAAAAAGCTTCGTTGCGATCGCGTGGGCGCCGACCTCGTATTTTTTTGATTTTTTTTTAATTATTTATGATTTTTCTACGAAAGGGTGTGTGAGACCATTTTTGTTCAAGTGAGGGATAGGGACTTACTCCAAGATATTAATGATATTGTTATGAAATTATATACACAATTAAATCGGGATGGGTTCGTGATATGACAATAATTTCACAAGTTACTATATGAACAAGATGAATTATGGGAATTCTTGAATAAAGCTATATGAAATAAATATATAGAAAGGTATGGATGTACCTAGATGATTTGATTTTTTTTGTAGGGTCACATAGAGGATAAGACACTAAAAGATAGGATGAAAATATTATGATTAATTCGAGGAGAGTTTAAATAAATAGAAACACTTATGTGACACAAGTCGAATGCTTGAGAATATAATTAATGGTTAGCTCTCTTAAATTTTTACCATGTAAGAATACTAAGTAGAAATGTATCCTATGCCTAGTGGACTAAGTCTAAATGGTTAATGTCGGTTGTGATAGTAGGTTGGGTTACACTACTTGTCTATATTAGAGGATTCCTTATATATGTACATATAACCCTTACTCACGTTAGTTGACTCCTCAACTGTTCTAAAAAACTCGCCTAGGCTTAAGGCTTGGGAGAGACGCCTCGCCTTACGCTTTGCACGCCTTATTCTTGGTAAAACCCTTAAGGCGCACTTTTTTCTAAAAACAATAATGATTTAGTGAAACGATGTCACCTTTTAAAGAATTTGTTTACAAACCGGGCCATTATCTCATCCCAAATAATCAAATAGTATTTTAATTTGCATATATTCAGACATATTTTTATGATGTGTGCAATTTTTGTATTTTAATAGCCTTGTTATGGTTAAAAAATATTGAAATATATTAAGAAGGCCTAAACGCCTTTTCACGCCTTTTTACGCTTAGGCCCGCCTAGGCTTCTAAGGCTTGGCCTCCACGCCTCAATCACGCCCCGCGTTTTTTAGAACCTTGCTCCTCATATATGTACATATAAACCTTACTGAAAAGGTAACAAGAAGCGAATAATTATTAATAATTTGGAATGATTTAAGTCCGAGTCAAGAGGACAACATACTAAGATAATTAAATGTATTAGTACGGGTAGTTAGGGATAACTATACGTATAATTGTATTGGTAAGGTTAGTTTGTGAATAACTATACTTATAATCATGTTGGTAAGGTTAGTTTGAGGATACCTATAATGGTTTTGGAAAGGTTAGTTGGGAATAACTACACCTATACATTTAAAGAGAAATAAATTATGAAACGAATGTGATTTAAGTCCAGAAAGAATTGTATGAGACTTAATATTTAATCAAAAAGTCATCATAGGATAACGACTTAAAATGAGTTATGGAATAATTGACTAAAATGTTATAGTTAAGCCAAAAAGGCTACATTTTGTATGAATTGAGATTTCCTTGGGTTAAAGTAGCTATAGAGTAACTACTTATACATATTGGATGATAATATGAACTTATATGTATTTGTGTGGACATACAAATGTTCGTGGAATGTCCTATCAGCTTGGGGGTTCATGCGTTCAGACTGGGTACCACATGCCAGCACAGGTGGGATTGGCCATTATGTAGGTCATATAAGTACTACGTGGAGGAGCCATCTACGAGGAGGTAGGTGCTGACGCTGACTCAACAGGTGTCACCACTGGGTATAGGCCGTGAACGGGTATCCTGCGTAGGGATCGCCCCCAATTTATGTGTGTTTTGTGACGTCCGCTTAGGATATGAGATTCCTCTGGACTTGTCGATAGAGTACGAACGAGACATCAACCGTAGATGCCTTTGTGTGTTGCTTATATATATATTTATCTCTTTACACATTGTGGTGTGCCCCTATGTTCCCTCTTAGTCTAAAAATGTAGACATGCTTAATGATAATAAAGTTGGGTTAATAAAATTATGTGGATAATTAAGGACAAAGATTGGTCCTAATGAATAATATGATAGGCAATTATTAATGAGAATAATAAGTGGAGAGTTTAATAATGTAGCCATTAATTAAAGAGAATGAATAATGTGGTAGATAATTATTAATGAAATTAATAATTTGGTAGTCTAAAAGAATGGAACCTATAGTCTAATGGGGTGGACGATGAGGAATATGAATTAAATATCAAATAACTGAAGAGATATACTAAGGTTATGGAATATTATATGAGGTGAAAATAAACACTGAGTTTATATCAAATGAGTAGCCACGTTATGAAATCCATTGAGGGGCTAGAGTGTTAAGTATAAATCCCCAATTTTAGTTAACGCATAGCTAGATGGCTTCTTCTTTACATGTGAGATTAAATAATGGAAGTTACAATTGGCATTATTATTTGAGGATACGAGTATGATTGCTTCTTGATGATAGGTAAGGTACTCGTTACATGTTGCGTCGATGGAGAGACGTGAAGTATGAGTTAATAACATTTTGCACATTTATTGGCAAAGAGTTATTGCAACTCTAGGGATCTGACCCAAATTATAAATGCTTTTCCCCCAGGTATTCTTAATAACAGGGATAACAGGATTGACGATGGATTAGACTTGCAGTTGCATTGGATGTAGAGGATTTCGCTCCATTAATTCTAGTATAGGTTGTATTTATGCATTTAGTCATTATATTTCATACTGGGATTTGTACAGGCATAAGCCCAAGAGTTTATTTATATTAGTTGTACTTAGCTTTACATTCTAGACATTGTATGATAATTCAGTTTTTATTATTCATGTGTTAAATCAATTTTATTCAGATGTTTTTATTCATTGTGGATTTTGATACAATTAAAAAGAAATTTTTAATCCTTCAGTGCTGAGAATGGTATAAATTGTTGATAAGCCCTATCTTTTGCATATTGATCCCGACTAGCCGTTACGTGAGAAAATGGGGGTTGTTATAGTTAGTATCAGAGCACAGTTATAGCGTCCTTAGGATCTATGTTTGAGCTTGTCGCGTTCTTCTTTTCATCCATTGGTGTAGAGCCCTATGATTAGGAATCATTGTATTCTTTACGATTGGTTGCTACCCGTTCGGGCAAAGGGTTAGTTTTGGAGAGAGAGCCATAGATATTTTCATGTGGGTCACTTGCTAGAATTTCGTGGAGTTCGGGAAATTTAGTGTCTAGTTATTTAATGGAAGACATTTAGAGAATTTAAGGAGGTGGTAATGTACAATAATGCACCAGTAGAGGTTAGTTCGTTTAGGCCAAGACCCACAACGAGATGGGAATCGAATTATAGATGAAATCAATTGCGGTGAAAGAAACTAATGATTGTATCAGTGGTAAATGAGGTGCTTTCCCCTACTTTAGAGTACATAGGATATGTTTTGTTTGATATTTGTACTTAGTGTTCACTTGGGTTTTGTTAATACATTGGAAATGATATACTTTATATTTGGGAGAGTGCTTTACATTGACCCGCCATGGGTGAGGAGGAACATTGTTTCGTTGGTGCGTGGATACATAAAAATGTATACTGGGAGGCTTATGTTTATTTTAGGCCTATTTGTTAGCTATATTGGAGTATGATATTTTTCCTTGGAATGAATTCATAGTTACTTGGAATATGTTAATTTTATGTGGACTGTTATGAGTTATGGTCATGTCTGAAAGACTAGATTGGTTAGAAATTGGTGTTCACCTTAGTCGTGAGGATTATTGTGAGAAAATTTTTATGGGTGAGCCTAGTTTTGGAACAATGAATTTCGATATGAACTTAAGTCGTACGAGGACATTTAGAAATTTGAGTATGCTCAGGGAAGCAACATGTGAGTGTGATTTGGAATTTTGAATAACTCAAGGAGGTAGATGCGTGTGAATAAACTCGAAATTTTGGAATAAATCGGGTTATGCTTAGGTTGGATAAGGATCCGTTATGTGGAGGAAAGCGTTTACAGGAATAGTATAATTTGGGAAAGTATTACCTTAGCAAGTATAGGCAATGAAGTAGAAGTAATTCTAGTGATAGCTTCCATTATTGAGATTTCATGTGATCATGTTTAATGTTTGTATCGCTACATTATTACTGAAGTGGTGATGATAAACCTGATTAGAATGGGTATGCCTTTGGAGACTTAGAAATGACTAAGTGAACTATAGATTAAATATGGGTGGAAGATGTCCTACCTAGGTTGTGATGATTTAAGTGTTGGGCATGGTAGGGTCGGTTGACTCTGAAGGAGTTTGATATAAAATCTTGTAAAGGACGAGTGGTTTATTTAGAAATTGGCAATTTTTGGGATGTTATGGTTAACATATTGATTAATGTTTGGTTTAAGGCCAATTGGGTCATGGTGACCGACAAAGCTATGTAGCAGTGTTTTCTTAAGCGTGATGAGACCTCGGTTGACAATGGGCACAAATTGGAATTTAAATGACTTATGTAAACGTCTATTAATATGATTCCCTTTTTAATCTTGGGCTAAGTTGTGCAGTAGTGCATCGGGAGGGTTCCTTGTTTGGATTTCGCTTGCGAGACGTCCCATGCACGAAATTGGCAAAAGTCACGAGTTGAAGGAAATTGGATACTAAGATAGTTGTTTTCTTGTTATATATATATATATATATATATATCTGTGTGTGTGTGTATGTGTGTGTGTGTGTGTGTGTGGTGGTGGTATACTTGATGCATGGTTATGTTGAGTGTGAATGGTATAGATTAGATGTATATGTGTTATTCATATTTATAAATGGTACGTGTGTGAATGCATGTAATGTGAAATATATGGGGCCCCAGTAATGTTATGATAGGCATAGGTGAGCCTTTTCATTTATCTCATGGGATATGAGTATGGACTAATTGGGCATAAACGTAAGTTAACGGTATAAAATATAATGTGAATTTATACTACTTTGAATTCCGAGGATGGAATTCCGTTATAAGGGGGGAGATTGTAATACCCCGTATTTTTGGAATAAAATAAAATTTAACAGGGATTAATTTAATTCGGTGAAATTAATTAATCAAGGCTTTGAGTAATTAGACTCGGTATTAATTATAAATTTTAGAGTCAGAATTTAATGATTTGGAATAAATCAAAAGGGATTTTATTTTAAATAAAAAGTATTTATATGTGTCACGTCGCAATTAAAATATATTTTTGGGTAAGAATATTCGAGACATACTTTGAGAGGTATTACAAACTTGTTTGGGCATTTTAGCCCCTTAGGAATGGTCCCGGAGTATATATATATATATATATATATATATATATATATATATATATATATATATATATATATATATATATATATATATATATATGAGTTGGGTAGTTATCGGGCTAATTAGATTATGTATTTGGGCTCATTTGGGGGTCCAAAGTCAGGGCCTAAAGCCCAACTCGGGAATTGAATACTAAGATCATATAATTAGAGTTAACTCACTCATTTGGGAGTTACATCCAAGAACCATAGACACAACCACCCAGGAGGAAGAGAGGCTCCTCTACAAATTTCAGGCAAGGATTCTCTTGCCAAACTTATTCATCTTGTTCGAACGTCATTTTTATGTTTGATCCATGCTTAGATTCGAGGTTCAATCTGATTTAATACAACCATGTTAGGGTTCTTGAACAATCTTGAGTTTTTGGTGATGAGCATATGCTAAGTTGCTTTATCTATGAAACCCCATAATAGATGATGAGAATAGGGTGTTTGATTTGAATAAATCATTGCGAAATTTCATTTAGAACAAATCTTATAAATTCGGGTTTGATGGTTGAAGATTCATGATAATAGTTGAGACATTTTTTGTGTAGAAAAATCTTAGAAAAACCATTGTGAATATTGATGTTTCTTGGCGGATTTAGAGGTTAATTTATGTGTAGAATGAACGTACCTCATTGTAAAACTCATGTCGATAACCTTTGTTTAGTGCTTGAATCGTTAGAAAGAGTTTTGATGCAAAACGATTTGGATTAGAAAATCCCGTTTTGAAGAAGACCTGCTCTCGGCTTACTAGGCAAACCGAATCGATTCGGCCTCCTACCAAATCGATTTGGAATGACTTGCTTGTAAAAAATTTCGTTGCGATCGCGTGGGCGCCGACCCGTATTATTATGATTTTCTATGAATTAATCTCATCCCAAATCTCAATCTCTGATAATCACATCTTGAGAATTAACTACAAGCAATGTATAGTGAATACTATGGGCTCGACCTCTCTAGCTAAGCGTATATGTACTTCGCAGCATCTTTTCACCCAGGCGAGAGGAAGTCAAATAAGAATGGAGTAAGCACTCAAATGGCTTAGTATGGGAGTATATTAACTCCAAATTCATAAAGGATTCGTCGAACATAAATACATGCAACCCAATTATAATTGAACAATAAATAGTGAACAATGTATTGTGATGTAAGAAACCCAATGATATGAATATGCATATCAAATGAATGTCATTATAAGGGGCTTCGCGGCCCTTGTAAGTTGCAATACAAAGACCTCGATTTATTCCCAAGGTATTTAAATCTTAAGTTACTTTCCACTTCCCTTGGCTATCTCAGTTCGTTTGTTACCTGTTTTGACTGTGGTTGAACTCTCGTTTTGGACTTTTCAAGTCCCTCAAATATTTTCCAAGTTAGTTCTCTGCTTAGTCAAGACATGTACAGACTTCGGAGTCCATCCCTTGAACTCACTAATGGTTAGCTTTCGATCAACACGTTAGCCCTTTTCCCCTGGCCCGAGCTCTATTACAAAAGTCATTCCCAATGTTAGACGCTCTTCCTAACCCCAAACACACGACAAGTGGTGAGAATTGTTAGCTATTCCGTAGAGGTAAGCCCAGAGGGGATGAGTACCTAATAAGAAAAAGAGCACATGGAAGACTGCTATGATGTCCAAGGTTGATAAAAGGCGTCTCAAACCTCTTCCTCTTATCTCTGAGGTGGAAAGGAAGAATGCATAAATTGATTATTTTTACAAAAGCACTTTAGTAAAATTGACAAGTTTCAAAACCCAAAATACCCAGAAATGAACAAAAACAATATGAAAAGTAACAAAGAGCTTTAAAACTCCCAAGACAATATTATAGCAATTATTGAGCTAGGATAACTATTTAGGAAACTGAATAGCTAAATTCTTAGGACATTATATATTGAAGAGAAGGAGCTATAACTATCAATGAATCAGATATTCATTAATAGAAACATCTCATAAATGCAGCTCGCGAATGAAAGGTAGAAAGACCGGAATCCCTTGTCTCATAAGCTGAACAATAATGTTTCCACTCAAGAGATGCAACAAATATGATTTTTATTTAAAGATTACCTAAATGTTTTCACCTACGATTTTTGTTTCCCCCCCAAAAAAAATTCTTTACCTTTCCTAAAAATATGTCAGAAAATTTTCTATCACCACTTAAATGTTTCCCTAAGAACGAGTCTAATAGGTTAATCTATCTTCCTCTTATTGATTGGACAAGGATACTGCCAGCTCAAGAGATGCAGCAAATCTTATTTCTCTTTAAATATTAGCTAAATATTTCCACACATGATTCTATTTTGCCACCAAAATTCTTTAAATTTCATGAATATATGTCAAAGGAAATATTTTATCACCTCATAAATTTTTCCCTAAGAATTAATCTAATAGGTCCTTATGATGGTATGCCCGCCAAAACTTAATCGCCTTGACGACGACATAAAACTCAAGGTCATAGGTGGAGTAATTCAGTGCGGCTCCTGTAAACTTCCTGCTAAAGAAGGCGGTCGGTTGGCCGTTCTAACTGAGGAATTATCCTATCCTCGTCTTGCCAGCATTATAAGATAGCTCGAATAACTGAGTGAAATCGGGGAGTGCGAGGAGGGGGTGGAAGTCATCAACTTCTAGATGCAAAAAAGGCACGGTTCACCTATTCTGTCCACCTCAACTCTATGCTCGATGAGGAAGACATCAAATCCGTGATGGGACCCATAACTGTGCTGCAATAATCGCCTGAACCTTGGCATTATCCACCTAGATGCCTCCGCCTGACACAATATAACCCAAAAACGTAACCAAAGGATCCATAAAGGCGCACTTCTTTAAAGTGAGGTAGGATCTCTCAAAATATAGACCTGGGCGACGTGGTATAAATGTTCCTCTTCAGACCGATTGTAGCTGATGATGTCGTCCAAATATTCTACCACAAACTTGCCTCATGAACAGGCAAAGAATATGAATCATAACGCTCATGAAGTTGGACAGAGCATTAGATAATTCGAAGGGCATCACTGTCCACTCATAGAATCCATCTTTCGTCTTGAAGGTGGTCTTGTATTCGTTCCCGGTTCGCATCTTGATCTCATGATAACCACTCTTCAAGTCCATTTTAGAAAATAATCTAGCCCCGTGCAACTGATCCAATATGTCCTCAAGTCTGGGAATGGGAAAACGATACTTAATAGTGATCTTGTTGAAGGCACGACTATCCACACACATGCGCCAACTCCCATAATTCTTTAAGTAAAGAAAGACGGGAACGACACATGGGGATATGCTCTACCGAATAAGGGCCCGGTCACATAAGTTGAAAAACTACGCTGTAATTACTCATGCTCTGTAGGGGACATGCGGTACAAAATTAATGGCATGCTGAATGTTAAGAAGTGGGGGCAGCCCGGGCAGGGCAGCTTATCTGGTGGTGTGCAGATGTCAGAGTAGGAATACAAAAGATCCTGAATCGCTGGGGGAATATCAACCTCTGGAGTATTGATGGGGCTGATGAGTGCATAACAAAGGCCGACATCCGAGGCCTCCGTAGCCAAGTCCTTATGAGAGACGATGAGAGCGAAAGGATGGGTGGGACGAATCTCTCGCATTGGTTGTAACTGAAATTGATGACCCTAATGCTGAAAGGTATAGGTGTTTGTACGTCCGTTGTGCATGCCAGGGATGATCAAGGATAAAGTGACACACCTTCATCTCAATGAAAGTGCATAGGACCTCATCGCTGCAAGTATCGATGGAAAAAGTGACACGACACTGTTTACTGGGGGAAAGAGACCCGCTGTTGCCTAGTCACCCGATTGGCATGGCTTAAAAATGGGCTCTATAGGGAGGTATAGCTTGTTAACCATGTATTGAATGACTAGATTGTCACTCATTCCTCCATCAATGATAACAGTGCATAGACGCCCTTTGGTCGTGCAACGTGTAAAAAAATACTCGTGTGAAGCCAATTAATATCCTTGGAAAATCCCAACTGTGGGTCAAGGATGGGGGACACCACTAAGGTGTGAATAGTGTCGGGAGAGGCGGCCATAGGATTTAAGGCGGTGCGCCTTGCCTGGAGATGGCAAAATGTGTCGCGATTACGACGAATAGAACGGGCATTCGGTGAGGGGACCGTGGAAGGAATTGGTAAAATACCCAAAGAAAGACAACCACCGTATACAGGGTTGAGGGCTTGGCTTATGGGAAGGTTAATGGGTATGCTTGTAGACCTGCCCAAGTGGGGATCTATCGAGGAGTTTCCAGTACAGAGGGTATTAGTCGAACTATCGATAGGGGCCAGACTGTTTGGTGAGAGTGAACCGGTGGTGAAATCATTCTGGATAAAGCCTGTTTTGACGTCGCAAAAGGGCTGGAAGGTCGGACTCGCGATCCAACTTTGATCGGGAATATTTTCAGAGGTATTGGAGGGGGTTGGAGAGTCGGATAGGGCAGGAGGTTGAGGAGGGGAGGTCGGCAGAGGGAGGGGGTGTCGCCAGTGTTTTGAGTAAGGCCGAGATGGGTTTGGATCTGCTCAGAAGGGGGGCAGATGTGGGTGGTAGAACCTGGTATCTTTTCGATCTGATCGGTGACTTTATCTTGCATCGATTTAGTTGGTAAATAGTCGGCAGGGGCTGGTGGTTGGCGGCGGCCTTAGGGGCTGAAGGTGATAGGGTTTGGTACTTTTTGTTGGGGATGTTCAAGGTCAGCAGAGGCACAAAGCAGCCAGTGACCATGGGGGCTTCCGGGTCATCATCATTGGTGGTGGTCCTCCGTGAGTCGCTTGGATGGAACCACCCAAAATTCCAATCATCAACATCCATCTTCGAGTACCCCAAGAGCGAACGTCGCTCTGATACCAATTTGATGTGTAATTAAATAAGCGAAAGCAAATTAGTTAACAACTCCACAACACCACCACCAACATAATGAAGGAAATGTACTCTCCCTATATATTAACATTCTCAAAAGTAAGGAATGACTACAAATGAGGGACTAAGCCCCTTTATATAAGGAATGATTAGCATGCTGTCCAAGCTAACCCTAAAAGCCAAAAGACTAAAAGGGGCAATTAATAAATGATAAAAAAATAAGAGTACCCAAAATACTATGCTCCTGCATCATATCCCTTCGGGGCCTCTTAGTTGGGGTCATATCTTTTGGCATCGTCTTCGACTTTTAATACCCCTTGTCTCTTCCCTTCTTCGTGACCTTGGCCTTCAGTTTATCTTTATAGTCTTTCTCTATGACTCGATCCACGTGCACAAACTCTAAGCAAGTTAAAAGTCTAAAACCAATCAGTCGTCATCTTTCAAGCTTTCTATCTTCTGACCTCTGTGTCTACTAGATTACGAACTTGAGCGGTTTACTAACTTGTCTCGTACTGGCCACATGCATGCTACCTGAGCTAATTATAGAGATCTACCTCTTTCCACTCTTCCTCATAAATAGTGATGTATTTCTTATATAATAACTCTTTTGAACTTCATCCATGACACGTACCACTTCTCCATTAATGATATGCTCCTAAAGCATGAAAACACAAATGATACTTTTTGTATCTGTAGTTTAGTATACTAAATATCTTCTCCGTCTTATTGATCAGGCCTTGGGTTATATTGATCTGATTCCTTTGAAAGATAGTGACCCCAAGTTGATGAACTTCTCTGTAGTGAAAAAGCTAACTCCTCTCTCTTTGACAACCTGAGCTACGGGCCATTGCCCCAGAAAGGTTTTGACAATCCAACTACTGGATGTATTTTCTCTTCAAAAACATCTTCCCATAAACGAGCCTGTATCTTTTGACTCAACAACGGACTGTATTCGTCGTTTTGCCACCATGGACACAACATCCACCTTATCCTCAACCTTAGATCTTATTCTTAGAAGCCATCTCGAACCTAACTCCTATCTACATAGAATTTATATAATCTAACAACTGACTTATTTGATTTAAAAAAATCTATCTCCTTAGAGCTCATTGTTCCTAACGTTTAAGCTCGCACTAGAAACTAGGATCAGACTAGCCCAAATCCCTAGTTGCAACCTCTCTGAGCAACCTCTCTAAGACATTGACATCAAACCGTAAGGTCCTCGGTATGTCTTGGAAGTTTGATTTCAACTTAAAGCAATAATCATTATCATAACCATTTATCAAAAAATGACCATGAATACATAATGTAAATCTTTAGATATACACCTAAAAAGATTCAACATAGATGTCCTCGACCTATACAAGGCATCATCATAAAACTCCTCGGAGTAAAAAAACATCAACATAAGAATTATTTGATTATAATATATAATGTCAAATTACAACATGATCCTCACCACATATCTCAAAATCTCATCCCAAATCTCAATCTTTGATAATCACATCTTGAGAATTAACTACAAGCAATGTATAGTGAATACTATGGGTTCGACCTCTCTAGCTAAGCGTATATGTACTTCTCGACATCTTTTCACCCAGGCGAGAGGAAGTCAAATAAGAATGGATTAAGCACTCAAAAGGCTTAGTATGGGAGTATATTTACTCCAAATTCATAAAGGATTCATCGAACATAAATACATGCAACCCAATTATAATTGAACAATGAATACTGAACAATGTATTGCGATGTAAGAAACCCAATGATATGAATATGCATATCAAATGAATGTCATTATAAGGGGCTACGCCGCCCTTATACGTTGCAATACTAAGACCTCGATTTATTCCCAAGGTCTTAAAATATTAAGTTACTTCCCATTTCCCTTGGCTATCTCAGTTCGTTTGTTGCCTGTTTTGACTGTGGTTGAACTCTCATTTTGGACTTTTCAAGTCCCTCAACTATTTTCCAAGTTAGTTCTCTTCTTAGTCAAGACATGTATAGACTTCGGAGTCCATCCCTTGCACTCACTAATGGTTAGCTTTCTGTCAACACGTTAGCCCTTTCCCCTGGCCCGAGCTCTATCACAAAAGTCATGCCCAATGTTAGATGCTCTTCCTAACCCCAAACACACAATAAGTGGTGAGAATTGTCAGCTATTCCGTAGAGGTAAGCCTATAGGGGATGAGTACCTAATAAGAAATAGAGCACATGGAAGACTGCTATGATGTCCAAGGTTAATAGAAGGGGTCTCAAACCTCTTCCTCTTATCTCAGAGGTGTAAAGGAAGAATATATAAACTGATTATTTTTACAAAAGCACTTTTGTAAAATTGACAAGTTTCAAAACCCAAAATACCTAGAAATGAACAAGAACAATATAAAAAGAAACAACCAGCTTTAAAACTCCCAAGACAATATTATAACAATTATTGAGCTAGGACAACTATTTATCAAACTAAATAGTTAAATTCTTAGGACATTATATATTGAAGAGAAGGAGCTGTAACTATCAATGAATCGGATATTCATTAATAGAAACATCTCATAAATACAGCTCGCGAATGAAAAGGAGAAAGACCGAAATCCCTTATCTCATAAGCTAAACAATAATGTTTCCACTCAAGAGATGCAACAAATCTGATTTCTAACTGAGGACTTATCCTATCCTCGTCTTGCTAGCATTACAAGATAGCTCGAATAACTGAGTGAAATCGGGGAGCGCTAGGTGGGGGCAGAAGTCATCAACTTCTGGATGTGACAGAAGGCGCGGTTCACCTATTCTATCCACCTTAACTCTATGCTCGATGAGGCAGACATAAAATCCGTGATGGGAGCCATAATTGTGCTGCAAAAATCGCCTGAACCTTGGCGTTATCTACCAGGATGCCTTCGCCTGACACAATATAACCCAAAAACGTAATCGAAGGAACCATGAAGGTGCACTTCTTTAAAATGAGGTAGCAGCTCTCAAAACATAGGGCGGTAAGGACCTGTGCGACGTAGTATAAATGTTCCTCTTCAGACCGACTATAGATGACGATGTCATCAAAATATACTACCATAAACTTTCCCTATGAACAGGCAAAGAATGTGAATCATAACGCGCATGAAGTTGGATGGAGCATTAGATAATTCGAAGGGCGTCACTGTCCACTCATAGAATCCATTTTTCGTCTTGAAGGTGGTCTTCTATTCATTCCCGAGTCGCATCTTGATCTGATGATAACCACTCTTCAAGTCCATTTTAGAAAATACTCGAGCCCCGTGCAACTGATCCAACATTTCCTCAAGTCTGGGAATGGGGAAACGATACTTAATAGTGATCTCGTTGAAGGCACGACTATCCACACACATGCGCCAACTCCCATAATTCTTCAAGGAAAGCAAGGCGGGAACGAAGCATGGGGACCTGCTCTATCGAAAAAGGCCTCGGTCACATAAGTCGAAAACCTACGCTGCAACTACTTATGCTTTGTAGGGGACATGCGGTACAAAATTAATGGCATGCTGAATGTCACGAAGTGGGAGAAGCCCGAGCAGGGCAGCTGATCTAGCGATGTGCAGACGTCAGAGTAGGAATACAAAAGATCCTGAATCGCTGGGGGAACATAGACCTCTAGAGTATTGATGGGGCTGATGAGTGCATAACAAAGGTCGACATTCGAGGCCTCCGTAGCGAAGTCCTTATAAGAGACGATGAAAGCGAAAGGATGGGTGGGACGAATCTATCACATTGGTTGTAACTGAAATCGCTGACCCTAATGCTGAAAGGTATAGGTGTTTGCACGTCCCTTGTGCATGCCAGGGATGCTCAAGGATAAAGTGACACACCTTCATCTCAATAACAGTGCATAGGACCTCATCGCTGCAAGTACCGATGGAAAAAGTGACACGACACTGTTTACTGGGGGAAAGAGACCCCCATGGCTTGAAAATGGGCTCTATAGGGAGGTCTAGCTTGCCAACCATGTCTTGAACGACTGGATTGTCACTCACTACGCCATCAATGATAACAGTTTATAGGCGCCCTTTGGTCGTGCAACGTGTAAAAAAAATACTCGTGTGAAGCCAACTAATATCCTTGGAAAACCTCAACTGTGGGTCAAGGGTGGGGGACACCACTAAGGTGTGTATAATGTCGGGAGAGGCGACCATAGGGTTTAAGGCAGTGCACCTTTCCTGAGATGGCAAAATGTGTCACGGTTGCGACAAATAGAACAGGCATTCGGTGAGGGGACGACGGAAGGAATTGGTAAAATAACCAAAGAAAGAGAACAACCGTATACAGGGTTAAGGGCTTGGCTTGTGGGAAGGTTAATGGGTAAGCTTGTAGACCCGCCCAAGTGGGGATCTATCGAGGAGTTTCCAGTACAGAGGGTATTAGTCGAACTATCAATAGGGGTCGGACTGTTTGGTGAGAGTGAACCGGCGGTGAAATCATTCTGGATAAGGCCTGTTTTGACGTCGCAAAGGGGCTGGAAGATCGGACAGGCGATCCGACTTTGATCAGGAATTTGTTCAGAGGTGTTGGAGGGGGTTGGAGAGTCGGATAGGGTAGGAGGTTGAGGAGGGGAGGTCGGTAGAGGGAGGGGGTGTTGCCAGTGTTGGAGTAAGGTCGAGACGGGTTTGGATTTGCCCGGAAGGGGGGGGGGAATATATGGGAGATAGAACTTGGTATCTTCTGGATCTGATCGACGTGTTTATCATGAGACGATTTAGTTGGTAAATAGTCGGCAGGGGCTGGTGGTTGGCGGCGGCCTTAGGGGCTAATGGTGCTAGGGTTTGACACTTTTTGTTGGGGCTGTTCAAGGTCAGCAGAGGCACAAAGCAGCCGGTGACCATGGGGACTTCTGGGTCATCATCTTTAGTGGTGGTCCTCCGTGAGTCGCTTGGATGGAACCACCTAAAGTTCCAATCATCAACGTCCATCTTCGAGTACCCCAAGAGTAAACGTCGCTCTGATACCAATTTGATGTATAATTAAATGGGCGAAAGCAAATTAGTTAACAACTCCAAAACACCACCACCAACATAATGAAAGAAATGTACTCTCCCTATATATTAGCATTCTCAAAAGTAAGGTAGGACTACAAATGAGGGACTAAGCCCCTTTATATAGGGAAAGATTAGCATGCTGTCCAAGCTAACCCTAAAATCCAAAAGACTAAAAGGTGCAATTAAATAAATGACAAAAAAATAAAAGCGTACCCAAAATACTATGCTCCTGCATCATATCCCTTCGTGGCCTCTTAGCTGGGGTCATATCTCTTGGCCTCGTCTTTGACTTTTAATACCCTTTGTTTCTTCCCTTCTTCGTGACCTTGGCCTTCAGGTTATCTTTGTAGTCTTGCTCTATGACTCAATCCACTTGCACAAACTCTAAGCAAGTCAAAAGTCTAAAACTAATCAGTCGTCATCGTTTAAAGCTTTCTAGATTCTGACCTCTGTGTCTACTAGATTACAAACTTGAGAGCTTTGTTTTTTATTGTATCGTACTGGCCACATGCATGCTACCTGAGCTAATTATAGAGCTCTACCTCTTTCCACTCCTCCTCATCAGTAGTGAAGTATTTCTTATATAATAACTCTTTTGAACCTCATCCATGACACGTACCACTTCTCCATTAATGATATGATCCTAAGGCATGAAAACACAAAGGATACTTTCTGTATGTGTAGTTTAGTATACTAAATATCTTCTCTGCCTTATTGATCAGGCCTTGGGTTATATTGATCTGATTACTTTGAAAGATGGTGACCCCAACTTGATGAACTTCTCCGTAGTGCAAAAGCTAACTCCTCTCTCTTTGACAGCCTGAGCTACGGGCCATTGCCCCAGAAAGGTTTTGACAAGTCAACTACTGGATGTATTTGCTATCCAAAAACATCTTCCCATAAACGGGCCTGCATCTTTTGACTCAATCACAAAAGTCATGCCCAATGTTAGACGCTCTTCCTAACCCCAAGCACACAACAAGTGGTGAGAATTGTCAGCTATTACGTAGAGGTAAGCCTATAGGGGATGAGTACCTAATAAGAAAAAGAGCACTTGGAAGACTGCTATGATGTTCAAGGTTGATAGAAGGGCTCTCAAACCTCTTCCTCTTATCTCTGAGGTGGAAAGGATGAATACATAAATTGATTATTTTTACAAAAGAACTTTTGTAAAATTGACAAGTTTCAAATCCCAAAATACCTAGAAATGAACAAGAACAATATGAAAAGAAACAATGAGCTTTAAACCTCCCAAGACAATATTATAGCAATTATTGATCTAGGATAGCTATTTAGCAAACCGAATAGTAAAATTATTAGGACATTATATATTGACGAGAAGGAGGTGTAACTATCAATGAATCGGATATTCATTAATACAAACATCTCATAAATGCAGCTCGCGAATGAAAAGGAGAAAGATCGGAATCCTTGGTCTCAGAAGTTAAACAATAATGTTTACATTGAAGAGATGCAACAAATATGATTTTAATTTAGAGATTATCTAAATGTTTTCACCTACGAGTTTTGTTTCCCCTCAAAATTCTTTAACTTTCCTGAAAATTGCTCAGAAAATATTCTATCACCTCTTAAATGTTTCCCTAAGAACGAGTCTAATAGGTCCATCTATCTTCCTCTTATTGATTGGCCAAGGATACTGCGAGCTCAAGAGATGCAACAAATCTTATTTCTCTTTAAATATTAGCTAAATGTTTCCACCTATAATTCTATCCCCCCCCCCCCCCCCCCCCCCAAATTCTTTAAATTTCCTGAATATATATCAAAGGAAATATTCTTTCACCTCTTAAATTTTTCCCTAAGAATGAATATAATAGGTCCATCTATCTTCCTCTTGTTTACTGAATGTTTGAGGTCTGAACGAGGCTTCGGATCTCACTCCACCTAACTAAGGCCGACCTATTTGTACGAAGTCACTAGTCTCAGCCTAAAAGTCCTTGCCTAACTGATACCGATTGTGGCTTGGCTCCACTAAAGGGATTGGACTTCTTAAGTAACACGACTTTGACCATATAGATACCCTCCAAGATATACTTTTGGTCTTCCAAGGTCTCATACTTTGAAAAATTAGAAACCTGGTTCTGGGTATTACAAATATATTATTTTCCTTTAGGGCTCATTTAGTTCGATTTTTGTACTTAGAATCCCGAATTAGTGATTTTCGATATAAATTTTTAGAAAGGACTATGAGACTTTGTATGTGAATGTAAATACCACTAAAACTCGAATCAACTGAGTGATTAAAGTTCTTTTACTACTAAAACAACCAAAAAGACCATGTGAAAATTGATTTAAATTTTGAATTTGGAATAAATCAAAGTTTTACTAAGACTTAAATAATTTGAAATAACTACCTAGTGAAATGAGTGGATAGTTAAATCTTGTTATATCACTTGATATTCAATCTTGCAGTAAATATTTATCTTAATTTAATGACTGAACTACAATCAGGTGCCTAGCTTTAAAATTATTTAGCATAATTAATAAATATAACTCTCTTACTTTGAATAGATCCGGTGCGCAGTCCCTTGGAACTTTTCTCCAAAACTTGAGTTCCAACACTATATTTTCTTATACTAATCTTGAAAAGAAAATACAACATCAGGGCTAAAATAAGACTCAAAAGTTTTATATCTGTAATTTGCAATCTTGAAAATAGGCTAAAGTAGTAGAATTAAGGTGAACGTCCATGATGAAATAAAAAGAGAAAAGTTAGTATAAAAGTTATGTAAAGACCTCGCTTTTTACGAGACCATATAGGTAAAGCAATAACTGCAAGGTGATTTCAATGGTAGTTATATACACAGTGCGCCTGCAGTTATATTCACCATAGTGTAAACTTTAAAAATGGTTCTTCTCTGTAAGTGTAGAAGCTCTACTGAAGCAAGCCATCCCATAGATCACCACAAGTAGGGGCGGATCCAGAAACTTTTTGTGCGGTGGACGAATTATATAATATGAATTACTGTTTATTTTATTTAATTTATTATTTTTCTGTGTGTGTATCAGTTGCAACAAAACTACAATATTAACTTACTAGTTTAGAGAACATACTAGAATGATTTTAATTTGGGGTGTAACGATACGACAAGGGAGAGGTACCCATATACATATAAAAATAGAAATTTATGAACAAATCCCCCTAATATGAAATATGTGATAGTATCAGGCCCATAGGTCATGTCAAAAAACATACAGGGTTAAACTTACATACTTGAACATTTAGATTTTGTTCATTTGGTTAAGCTTTTATTTAATCTCAATTTACTTCCTATCTAAGGAGGTCAAGAATTATTTTTTTAACATAACTAGATGAGCAAACTTTGTATAAATTTGTGTTTCTTTCCCACTTTTACTACGTACATTTCCTTCCAAACTATAAGGTGGACGAACTCTTTATAATTTGAATTTTGGTTCCATTATTAATTTTCAAATCTATTTCCCCTCAAATTATGAGGTGGCTAAATTTTGTATGATTATTTTTAGGGAGTTTTAGGGAAAGGTCTTCATAATTCTCAAAGTGTATAAAAATAGGACACTCCAAATAATTTTATAAATTTAGTCTCTGTACCAAAAACACCATGAAAAATGGTACCGCTGGCGCGGACCAAAAAAGTGAACTTCCAACTCTAAAGGGACCGCACAAATAAATGTTATTGTACCATAGGGACTAGGTTTATAAACTTGAAAAGCATTGTCCTAAAAATCCAAATATGGGAAGGAACATGACCTTTACCTTAATTCTCTATTATTTTTACTACATGTTACTATCTAAATCCCCCCCCCCCCCCCCCAAAAAAAAAAGAAAAAAAAACATACAGAAAAAATATAAAATAAAATAAAACTGTAGGACAACGGTAAACAACCTTTCTCTTTCATCCTTCTTTTTTCTTTGCCCTCTATGTCCACTTTTTCTGTAATCTTTCGCTCACACAACTTTCTCTTACCCTTGTAATTCATCCATCCATGTTATACCTTATGTTTTTTTTTCCAATCTATTTCCATAGCAGTAGTGTTTAATATAACCTAATATATTCTTTTTCAAACTAGTTAGTTTTTATATGAATCATTAAATTGAAGTCTTCTTCATTGAAGTATGTGCAACCCAATAAGGAGGGACCTTCCTTACCTTTATATTTGTATGAACTGTTTTTCTTATTGATAAAACAAATAAAGTTGGCGTATGGCTCTCTTACGTTGACCCAAAGATTTTGACATGCCTGTTACATCAGGATTATATTCTTTTTTTTGTCTATATCGTGTTGAACAATATAATGTATAGTAAACCTATTTTCAAATCCTTATTCGTTTTTAAATTGGACTGGCAGATTTTGGGGGATCCAGAAGCTGCAGATATTATATTCACAAGCGGAGCTGATGTTTTGGCTGTTGGAATAAATGTTACTGGGGTAAGACTAAGGTGGCCCTCCAGGCTTGTACTGACCCTACCTACCGCATTGCTACCTTTGGGGGTTATGTCCTTGACGACCGGGGGGCATTGGAAGGTCGGCTACTACGGACGACTCATGGGCACTCCTTCTCTTCTTCGTGCCCTGATGGAAGGCCTCTTTCACGGACTCAATATGGCCAAAATGCGTGGTTGGAAGGACATTCTCGTTGAAACCACCTCTCACGAGCTTATCGAAATCTTCAAAGGGGTCCAATACCGTGAAACTGACTTTGAGAATGATAGGATCGACTGCTACGAGCTCATGAGAATGGTGGGCGCTGACTTCATCTATGTCAATCCTGGTATGATTCGGGGTGCGGATTGGCTGGCACGGGAGGCTAAAGTTCAGGAGGAGACCTTTGTGGAAATTGAGGAGATCCCCATCGCTATGCGCCAGATCCTTGCTAACCCTACTATGTATTCTGGCTTGTCTTGTGTTCCTCTATCCATTTGTTGTTTATGTTTCTTTTCTATGTTTTTCTCTGTCGCCTTAATGGCCTATGTTTTCGTAATGTAAGCCCTGTGTAACCGTTTTCTATTTCAATGTTTACCAAAAAAAGAATAAATGTTACCCATCAAGTTATTTTGATAGGTAACATTTTGACTAATCATCTTTAGGAAGTTTTAGACTGAGAATGTGTTTGATTGACAATATTGTCTATGGAAAATTTTCATTTGGTAAGGGTGTAGGAAAAAATAGGTCCTTTTAGCCCAAGGAAAGATTTTAGGAGATCTTTTTAGGTTGGGATTATCTTTTGGTAATTCCTCTAACTATCTCCTTCGTACTTTAGCTAGGACTCTAGGTAATATTAGCCCATAAATAAAGGAATATTATCCCATCGTAATCAACGTGAATTTTGAGAATCAATGAGAATGAGAGGTTGAAGTTATTTGCGATTGTGTAGTGTTTTTTCCACTGCGTTTCACATCATAACAATATGATGATAGTTTAAAGTACAGGATGTAAATAATGCATATGACTCTTTGTTACTGTTTTGCATGAAACTCTGTTTGTATGGAATTACTCTTCAGTTTATTGTTCAATTTTCTATGTTAGAAAAAATCTTTTTTTGTAATTATACCAATGCTCTGGAAGATGTAATACCGTCATTCAGATTTTATACACTGATCCTATATGTTAATAACTTTCTATAGATGAAGCAGTCGTGCTATCCTCCTACTATTACTAGGAGTAAACTTTTTGTCTATTGATTTCACTTGAGATTCATTTTATCGATAGATTTTTGTTCTAGCTTACAGTTCAGTATCATCCCATTTGAAGATGACTTATTTTGGTGAGCTAAACAGTTTTTGCCTAGCGTACATAGAAATTTGGAGTTTAAATTGGAAAAACTTCTGAGAAAAAATTATAACATCACCAAGATGAGTTCTATGATTTGTCTGTGATCAAAGATAGGAGATTACAACACCTTACTGTAACACTTGTGCTGACCTTACTCATTACAGAAACCTACAGAGTTGCAAGTTAATGCGATCTTTATCGACTTTTCAACTATGTGATGTTCCAAAAATATAAAAAATGCATATGACAAGTAAAAAATAATCCTCCTTATCCAACACAATATCACTGTCATCTTTAGTGCTATTTTTCACACGACAGGACGCTATATCAACTTATTTTTTCTTCCATTATTTTGCGCTAATATTAGCAGACAACATAACCAAATTTGCACGTTATTTGTGCTTTGGACGAATCAATCCACATTATATCACCTTTGCCCCCCCCCCCCCCCCCCCAAAAAAAAAATTGCAAAACCTTGTTATTGTGTGGGTGACGATATGTTATATGAAACACTGCATCATACCCATTTGTTCCATATTATACTCTTATATTGCGTACACAAAGGATGGGTTATGGTGTTTCCATGAGTATCATCTCATGAGAGCGAGTGGGGCCAGTTTGAGAGAGGGTTCTTCTATAACATTTTGTATCTTCATCTTTCTTTAGTGGCCTCTTGCTATTATCTATTTGTAGATGTAAATTTTGAGTCTAATCACATTGTAGGATGGGTATTACCACTACCCCTACTATGATATGTTTAACCAAGGGCGACGCTAGGATTCCTCGAAGTAGTGGGCTAAAATTATTAACGGACCCGAGAATTTTTGTCAATGAGGACGAAGTTCCAGTTAATGCCTGGGGTTGAGGGCGATTTCCCAAGAGGAGAAATTTATGAAGTTTTTGTATCCATTTATTTATATTATTTTTTACTTTCCAGCAATTTTTAACCCTTACACATTTTGTGGTTATTTTTCAATAACATTTTAACCCTGTATGAGGTATTGATAAGATCAAGCTAGTTATAATAATGGTAGCGCAAGAGTATATGTTTAGTATATAAGTGGTTCAGCCAATATAGCCTACATCCACTGTGTATGTGTGAGTAATATCACTAGATGAAGGACTAATGGCCATAAATACAATCTCTCAAGCTTTCTCTCTCTATTGTGCAAACAAACAGAGTTTTAGCCAAGGTTGCAATTATGGATCCCTTTATAAGGTAGAGGATGACCTCTCTATATAGTGCTTGGGGGGTGTAATGTACCCTCCAAGCATGCAATGAACATGTGCATGAGGATCGAACCAGTATGAGAATGACACCTGACTGATCTTATGTAGTTAATGATGACCTCAATATTTCCTCACATGAGGGGAATGATTTGGTTATAACTGATTTGTCCACATGTTCTAAGCCTTACAAGTGCTTGTAAATGCTCGGCCCTGTGTCCTGGACTGATGTAACCTCAGCCTAGACGAGTACGAGTTAGGTGAAGCTCGATAGTGTTGCTTTGTCTTGTCAATAATCATGATGATCTCGTCTAGGAGAGCTGACCGAGGTTAGGTATGAGGTAGCTGTAACATCGGCTGAGGCAAATGATGATGTTGGTAGTTGCCTGAGAACATGAGACTCTGTTGACCTCAGTTGATGGCCATGCGAGGTTGGTGTATGAGGGGCCGACCTTATAAAAGATGACCTTGCTGATGGTTATCATAAGCTTCTTGTCAACTCGGCTATGAGACTAGCCGAGGTTAGTGATTCTGAGTAAGAGGGTGTACTTTGGGCATATCAATCACCCCCTAGCCTTTAGTTTTCTGTATGAAATAGATGGCTGAGGGGTACGTGTGTTAGGCCGAGGCTATGTCTCTTTCGGTGATAATGTTTTCTTGACACATGTCACTTATTGAAGTGACAAGCGTATTCCCCAAGGTGAGATGATTCTGACTTGTCTTTTGGGTTCCTTAGGGCAATGATGGGGGCATTGGGAATCATGCCCCATCATTGAGTAGGTTTAAAAACACCTTCTTTCCTCATTCTCTTTTTCTTTCTCCCACCTAAGCTTTTTTGCCATTGTAAATCTCTTAAAACCTTCCATAGTTGTGCTGTGATCAAAGGTTCCCTTCGCTTCCTAACCTCTTCTTCCCTCACTCGCGACTATCCATGTATTATTTTTGACCTCCATTTTCCATTTCTAGTCATTGCTTTATATTTTAAAATTTTTGGCAAGGTTTTTCTTTTTCGACGAAGCTTTTCACCACTCCTAAGTGGTTATTAGGTTAGTCTTGTAGAGATTAGGTGGTTTTGGGATTGTTGTAGGCTACTCCAAGGTTGTATTAGCCATAACACCCCCTTTTTAGGTTTATCGGTGTCCCTCCGATCGTCTTTTCTAGCGACTTAGTTCTTAGAGGTTCTTGACATTCTTGGTGAAAACCTTTCAGATTCCTTGTTTGATCTTTAGTTTTGATCAAACAAGTTGTTTGCCTATTTGCAATTTGAGTAAAGTGCAGTGTCATCTTCCTTATGCTCAGACCCTTATACCAACTAATAGAAGAGTTCCCATCTCTTCGTGAGAAGACCTTTGAGAAAATTAGGCAAATAGAGCTATCCCAAGAGGAATATCGTAGGGCTAAGGCTTTTCCCCTCAGACCCATCTTTCCTCCACCCCTGAAGGTTATATACCCAAAGCCAGTCGATCCTACTGAGCCTGCAGAGGATCCTGAGGATCCTGCACCAATGTCTGAGTCTGAGTCATCTTCGTCACACCCCATGTCAACCTCTGAAGTAGGAGAATCTGTAGACTCTTTTCAAGAGGCTATGGACTATTCTCCTAAATAGGGTGAGGTTCCTGGGGAAGCCGAGGTTTCAAGTCGTGCCTCGTCTCACCAAGGTGCTAGCACTTAACATAGGTCTTATGATGTTTAAATCTTAGGGCCAAGTGTGTCACTTCCACCTCCCATTGATGCCATTCCCCTGTCGGCTGCCACTGGGGTCGAATTTGCTCAGAGGTTTTCTGCTGGTGCTCCAAGACCTTCTTAGGCCGATGTTGCTGGGGATGGTGATGATGGTGAGGAGAGTGATCTCGATACATCTGAGGCGGTCGAGTATAAGAGCTCTATCAGTGAGTATGACCTTCTTACTTTTAGGCATCTCTATCCATAAATTCTTTCATCATCCTTAGCAAACCTCTGAGGGATGAGAGGGCCTTTGATGGCCGAGGCGAAGAGATATGCACTTATGAGCAGATGTTCAAGTTGGTATTTCATCTTCCTATCCACCCATCCATCAGAGCTATACTCTCCCATATAAATCTTTCCCCTTCCCATCTATCCCCTAATGCCTGGAAGGTTATGATTGGGGCCATCGTCATTTGGAGGGTTGTCTAGCACTCAGACCTTCCAGTTAGTGTTTTCAGTAGTTGTTATGTTCCCTCCTCTGCCAAAAACTACCCTAGATATTACTAATTATTAGCCAAGAAATCAGAGAAGAAAATGCTCTTGGTTACCCGAACTTCGAATCATAATTGGAATCCTCGGTATTTCTCTATTTTTGGGCATGAGAATTTGGGTCAGATGAGGCTTCTGGAATGTCGGTTCCAAGGACCCCTCTGAGATGGGGGAAGGTCTCCCTTGCTGCCAAAGCTGACCCTTGACTTATCCAGGACAATTACAAAAACATCGAAGACCTTCGGAGTCAGGGCGAGAAGGGTCGGCTCGCTAAATATGAACATCTGGTGACCCTCTACTACCTATCTCAGACAGGTTTAGGGGGTGGTCCCTTAGAAGAGATTCGTAAGTCTTAATTTTTCTTAGCCCAGTTATACCTCTTATGTTTTATATCTGTGACTAACTAACTCAGAGACTTGACTTTTTCAGACCGCCCAGTGGGAATATCAGACGAGCTTTAAGAAATGTCTGCTCCTAGTCTTGTGAAGCTAATGGAAACAAGGGCGAAAAAATATACCCCCTCCTACCACTAAGAAGAACGTCGGCACCTCCAAGGCCAATGCTAATAAAAAGATCAAGACCATAGCCGAACTGAAGCATACAAGGTCGGGCAAGACTCAGGCCAGTGATCGTGCCATTCCCATCTCTACAAACGATGCCCTGGCTATTCGTCTTGCTCAGCTTAAAATCAATGACAGCTTGATCAGCCACAGTCTGAAGGTTGCAAATGCAATCGGAACAATAATGACTAAAGAGGATAAACATTTCCTATGCGTATTGGACGTCTCGTTGTTGGCCGAGTTTGCTATCCATATGTCAATTCAGGTACCAGTTTTTGCTCATTTTATCTTCATAAGTGTAACCTCAGTTTTTTAGAAATTATAGCTCATATATTCTTACATCTGACCTTCTTTTGCAGGGTATTTTATCTTTTCATCGCTTTGTTGAATGGACTCTGAAGAAAATTCCCCTTATAGAGAAGGGTTAGGAAGCTGAGAATGTTCATGCCTTTTTGAATTCAGAGGTTAAAAGGCTGAAGGGAGTTGTCAAGAAGAGGGACAACGACATATCTAAGCTCAAGAAGGACCATGACGTAGCTCTGGAGGCCAAGGATGATGCCCTTCAGTCTAAGGTTAATGCTGCAATCAAGGCTGCTTTAGAAGATGCTGCTGAAAAGGCCATCGAAGACTACAAGGTCTTTAATGAATTTGTTAACTTTAGTTTTAAATATCTTGAAAGAGGTATCAAAGTGACTGGAAAATAGGCAGCCACGAAGGAGAGTGAGTCTGGTGTCTTGACTGCATCAAACTTTGTGGGTCTCGACTTTTAAGACCCTCAGTTCACTCAAGCCTTATAGGAAGTTGAGGAGGCTGATGCTGCTCCTCTTGAAATCACTAAAACTGAAGACTCTACTCATCATGATGATGGAGCTGAAGTGATAATGTCGGTAATGACCAGATGACTGCAACTGCGGATACATAGGCCCTTTTCTTGTGAAGCTTTTTAAAGTTGTAATTTTGATTTCCCTTTTGTCTGTACCTCTTATTTTTATGAAATCTTATGGCCTCTTGATACTCCTGATTTGTAACTCTGAATCTTTTTAATGATAATCATTAGTCCAATCTTCTTCAGATTTTATTGTTTCATATGATGTTTTTCTTGAAATGTCGTACCTCTTAAATTTTTACCAAACTAATAATGTTTATGATTTGAGGTCCCCATATTATGATGTTTCACTTCTTAATTCACCAAATTAATGGTCTGAGGTCACCATATTATGATGTTTACCCTCATAAATTTTCACTAAACTAATGATGTTTAAGGTCTAAGGTCACCATATTATGATGTTTTACCCCTTAAATTTTCACGAAATAATGATGTTTAAGGTCTGAGATCACCATATTATGATGTTTTACCTCTCAATTCACCAAATTAATGGTTTTAAGGGTCTGAGGTCACCATATTATGATGTTTTACCTCTCAATTCACAAAATTAATGATGTTTAAGGTCTGAGGTCACCATATTATGATGTTTTACCTCTTAAGTTTTCACTAAACTAATGATGTTTAAGGTATGAGGTCACCATATTATGATGTTTTACCCTTAAATTTTCACCAAATAATGATGTTTAAGGTCTGAGGTCACCATATTATGATGTTTTACCTCTCAATTCACCAAATTAGTGATGTTTAAGGTCTGAGGTCACCATATTGCGATGTTTTACCTCTTAAATTTTCATAAAATAAGGATGTTTAAGGTTTGAGGTCACCATATTATGATGTTTTACCTCTTAAATTTTCACCAAATAAGGATGTTTAAGATCCGAGGTCACCATATTATGATGTTTACCCTCATAAATTTTCACTAAACTAATGATATTTAAGGTCTGAGTTCACCATATTATGATGTTTTACCTCTTAAATTTTCACCAAATAATGATGTTTAAGGTCCGAGGTCACCATTTTATGATGTTTTACCTATCAATTCACCAAATTAATGATGTTTAAGGTCTGAGGTCACAATATTATGATGTTTTACCTCTTAAATTTTCATCAAATAATGATGTTTAAGGTCTGAGGTCACCATATTATGATGTATACCCTCATAAATTTTCACCAAACTAATGATGTTTAAGCAATATGTAACAGTGTTAGCACAACATTGCTATCTTTTCATTGATATCCTTCATATAAATTGGTACGTGCATTACAAGAAGAGAATTGTAACATCATATGCAATATTTCTTCAAGTGACCAACATTCCAAGGATTGGAGAAAGGTTTTCCTTTAAGATTTTCTAGCCGGTAGGTACCAGGCACAACCTCATCAACTACCTTATAAGGACCATGCGAATTTGGATGGAGTTTATTTGCCTCTTGCCAGGTCTTCTTTAGGACGATGTGTACCACGGCTATAGGCCTTGATTTCACCATTTGATTGTATAATTTCGCAGTTCTCTGCTGGTATGTTGCCTGTCTTATCTCTGCATCCTTTCTTCTTTCCTCGATCAAATCAAGATCAAGTCTTCTCTGTTCCCCATTCCTTTGAGGGCCATAGGTCTGAACTATATGAGTGGGAAGTCCTACCTCTATAGGGATGACAACTTCTGAGCCATGGGCTAACATAAATGGAGTCTCTCCCATTGGTGTCCTCGATGTCATCCTGTAGGCCCATAACACAATATATACCTCCTCTGTCTATCTCCCTTTGGCCTCTTCTAACCACTTTTTTATCCCATCAAGGATTGTTTGATTTGTGACCTCAGTCTGACCATCTGCCTAGGGTCGGCCGGGAGAAGAGAAGAACTGCTTGATTTCTACTCTTTAGCAGTATTTTTCTTAGGAAACATTCTTGAACTGGGTTCTATTGTCTGAGATGAGGGTGTTTGGAAGACCATACCTGTATAAGATGTTCTTCCAGATGAACTGGAAGGTCTTTTGCTCAATGATTATGATCATTGGCTCAACTTATACCCATTTAGAGAAATAATCAATTGCCACGATCAAGAACCGATAGTTATTTATAGCTCTTAGCAAGGGTCCTACCAAATCAATGCCCCGTATTCTAAATGGCTAAGAGGAGCTGATTAAAGTCATAGGTTAATGAGGCTGATGAGGGATGATGCAGAACCTTTGACACTTATCACACTTCTTCACATATGAGGGTCGGCCACCAGTACCCCTGAGTGATTATCCTCTTAGCTAATGGCCTTCACCCTATGTGACTGGAACAAGAGCCCTCATGAACATCGTGAAAGATGTGTGGAACCTATGAAGGGTGGACACATTTGAGGAAGGGGAGTAAGAACTCCTTCTTATATAAGACATCTCCTACAATTGAGAATTTGGAAGCTCTGAACCTCAGCTTTCTCCTTTTTGACTTAGACTCTGGTAGGTCTCCCTCTCTGATGTATCTGATAATAGGATCCATCCATGAGGCTCCCATATTAAAATTAAGGCAAGGTCTAGCAACCTCTTCTTCTTCGGTGGCAGGCTTGAGCTAAATCTTAACGGGTATTCTTCTTCTTATGTATATCCTTGTTGCTAAGGCCAACCTTACGAGTGCATCAGCTCGACTGTTGTCTTGCCAAGGGATTCTCGTCATCTTTACTTCCTTGTATCTTTTGAACATCGTTCTCACCCTATTTAGGTATTTGGCCATCCTTTCATCTTTGGCCTCATAAACTCCCAGGATTTCGTTGACAACCAACCTTGAGTCACTGTGGACTAGGAGTTGGTCGACACTAAGGGATTTTGCCAAAGAGAGACCTGCTATTAATGCCTCATACTCTCACTCGTTGCTTGAAGCTTTGAAGTTGAACCTCAGTGCATATTCAATATCGGTACCATATGGTGCTGACACTCTCAAACCCCGCTCCACTTCCACTTTCACTGGATGACCCATCAACAAATAGGTTCCAAACAACTTCATTTGAAGAAAGGTTTCCCTCTAATAGGGTCCCTTGCTTGAAGAGGTACCTATCTTCCTCATTCTCAACTTTCTTTTTTTGGCTTTTTTTGACTCAAACTCTTTCGAATCTTGGAAGATGTTTCTATTTGGTTCCCTTATAGCCTTTTGACTAATCTTAACCTCGGCCTCTTCCTAGGTAAACTCAGCTACAAAGTCTGCAAGTTCCTTCCCCTTGATGGAAACCCTGGGTTGATAAACAATGTCATATTACCCTAACTCGATGGCCCAGGTCATTAGCCTGTCTGACTTCTCAGGGTTATGGAGAACCTGTCTAAGTGGGGAATCAGTGAGGATGACCATGGAGTGGGCTTGAAAGTATAACTTCATTTTCCTAGCAGCATGTATCAAAGCATAGGATAACCTTTTCAATCCGAGGGTACTTCTGTTTAGACCCTTGAAGAGCTATACTATTGAAGTACATTGGATGGTTTAACAATTCCCCCTTGATCTCAGGTCTTAGGGCTTTTCTAATTTGGATGGTTTTTTCTGTCTTGTCCTCATTGAGGACGATGGATTCTACCTCCTTCGTAACCTCTCCCTTTTTGAGCTTTGTTTTATCTCTAGGATCAAGTGTGTCAATGTTGTACGTGGTTATTGCGCTCTTATGATCCCCTTTCTCTTTCGCAAAGTTGAAGTAGCATTCACGTGCCGATGTTTGGTCACATTTCACTTCCCTTACTCTATAGGGAGTAGATAATTTTAGCATTTGGTGGAACGTTGAAGGCACGACCTCAAATTCCTTGAGGGTTACTTGTCCTATGATGAGGTTGTAAGCTGAGAAGACGTTTTCATCCATCACAAAGAATTTTTTTTTACTCAACCTCTTAGGCCATTCATCTCCCATTCTAACATCCATTTCATACATGCCCAATGGATGAGCTAAGTCATGAGACTCCAACTATGAGGGTGTTTATATCTACCTTATTTCTCTTCTCGTGTTTAGCCTCAATAGAGGCTAAGTTCACAACCTCGGCCTTAGTCACCGCTTTGGATTCTGCCACATGAGCTTTATGATCAACTACCTCTGAGCCTCTCCCTGCTAGTACTCTACAGATAATGTTCACACCAAAAGAGATCATACCTACCCTCTTTACTAGGACATTATCGTCGTTCGATGGGAGGTCAGGGTTATCGTCATCATCATCTGAGTCCTCAACTCTTCTGGTAGGGGCATCTTCCTGACATCTGTCATTTTTCTTCCTTTTAGGGTCTTCCCTTCCCCCTTATGAGCTCTACCATCCACGTAATTTATAAGTTTTCCAGACTTCAACATTTTCTCAATCTCATCCTTCAGGGCAAAACACTTGTCCGTTAGATGGCCGTGATCTTAATGGAATTCTCACCATAGGTTCTTGTTCCTCTTATGTGGAGGATCTTTCAGCTTCTCTGGCCATCTCAGGGATATATCATTCTTTATTTCATTGAGGATGTGTTCGCAGCTCACAGTTAGAGGAGTATAGTCTGCAAACTTATCGTCTGCGGTCCTCTTCTTTCCATCATTATTCCTTTGAAATTTTTCACTGCTACTCCCATTTTTATCCTCATACTTTGTAGCCATTGCCTCCTCTGCGTTCATGACCTTTCTAGCTGTTGCTAATAGCTCGGCCATAGACTTAGGAGGGTCTTCAGCAAGCTTCCAGAGTAGCTTTCCCTTTTGAAGTCCCCCGATGAGGGCTGTCATGGCTATATTCTCTTCATAATATTCAACCTCCAACTTTTCCTTGTTGAACCTCACGATGTAGTCTCTAAGGCTTTCATTCTTGCCTTGCTTTACATAGAGTAGATGGGTTGTCTTCTTCTAAGGTCTTATCCCAAAACAGAAGTTGTGTATAAACTGCTCGGCCAAACCCTTAAAGTTCTCAACATAATTTTTAGGAAGAGAAGTGAACTAGATATGTGCAGCTCCTGTCAAAGTTCTTGAGAAAGCTCAGGACCTCATCTCATCAGGGATTGAATAAACGTCTGCTGCTAATTGATATATCTCAATATGATGCACGGGGTTGGTACTTCCATCGTACTTAGGAGACACCATTGGGGTTTAAATTTGACAGGGGTTTGGAAGTTGACAATCCTTCCCACAAATGGTGAGCCTTATGAAAACCCCCTTTGTAATGGGTCTTGAATTTTTAAGAGGTTCCATATCTTCCCTTCTAGCCTTTGGATGGAATCATTCCATGGACTGGCAACGTCGACCTGGCCGAGGTTGTCCCCAACCACCTCCAAAGGGTGAATCGAGGGTTCCCCAGCAGCAGCGCAACGTCGGCTGTTGACCTCCCCCTGACCACAGTCTCGGCCATGTGAGGGTCGGCCATGATGAGGTCAATGTTCATCACTAACCCTTCGTGAGACAGCTATGCTCCTTGACCGGGATAGCCTTTGCCTTAGATCATTAACTGGGTCGAGCCTTTCAAAGGTCGACCCTCTACTTATGTGATCAAAAGCTGACCCTCTTTATTGTGCATCACCATCTCGTCTTTCATATTGACCTCGGGTCTGCTGTATAGGATGTACAATGTTGATTAAGACCTCATATGGCTCTAAAAAGTATGCCGGAGCATCCTCTGCCTCAATATAGTCGTACCTATCCTAAGGGAAAGGGTTTCCTTACCTCCCCAGGCGTAAACGCCTGGGGTCAGCAACATCCCTCCTTCGTTGAGGAGTAAGTTGGTCTTTTAGCGGTGCCTGGGGTGGTCCCCTGGCCTCAGGATGTGGCTGAATGGCTGCCGGAGTAATGATCTCCGGTGAGACCCCAGGTGGTCTTATTATATTTTGGCTTAGCTGGGAAAATTTATCCTGCATCACTTATTGCATTGCAGCCAAGGACTTCAAAGCTGCTACCACCTCAGCCATCTCGGACTAGAGTGGTACCTGGCTAGAACTAGGTCATCCAACACCAGATGGTGGAGGAGGTGGTGGCAACTCTGGTGCCATATGATAAGACTAGAGAGCTTAATACCTTAAAGGACCTCTTTCAATAGTGACACATCTTCACATGAAGGGTGAGGCCTGGTTCACCACCAGATTCTCCGATGAGGTTAAGCAGCAAATGAGGAGGAAATGAATCCTCTTGTTCCCACAGACGGTGCCAAAATAATGATGCTGAAAATAACACCACCTGTATGAAGTGTTGATAAGATCAAGCTAGTTATAATAATGGCAGTACAAAAGTATATGTTTAGTAGAGGGAGGTGAGGAGAAGAGAAGAGGAGAAACACTAGTATATAAGTGGTTCAACCAATCTGGCCTACATCCACTATGTGTATGTGAGTAATATCACTAGATCAATCTCTCAAGCTTTCTCTGTCTACTATGCAAACCAATAAAGTTTTAGCTAGGGTTGCAATTATGGATCCCTTTACAAGTAGAGGATAACCTCTATATATAGTGCTTGGGGGGTGTAATGTAGCCCCCAAGTATGCAATGATCATGTATCTGAGGATCGAACCAGTATGAGAATGACACCTGGCTGATCTTATGTAGATAATGATGATCTCAATATTCCCTCACGTGAGGGGAATGATTCGGTTATAACTGATTTGTCCACGTGTTCCAAACCTTACACGTGCTTGTAAATGCTCGGCACTGTATCCTTAACTGATGTGACCTCAGTCTGGACGAGTACGGGGTAGGTGAAGTCCGACAGTGTTACTTTATCTTGTCAATAACCATGATGACCTCGTCCAAGAGAGCTGGCCTAGGTTAGGTATGAGGTAGCTGTAACGTCGACTGAGGCAGATGATGATGTTGGCAGTTACCTGAGAATATAAGACTCTGCTGACCTTGACTGATGGCCAACCGAGGTTGGTGTATGAGGGGCCGACCTTATAAAAGACGACCTTGCTGATGGTTATCATAAGCTTCTTATCAACTCGGCTGTGAGACTGTCTGAGGTTAATGATTCTGAGTAAGAGGGTGCAGTTTGGGCATATCATAACTAAACATAAATTCGTAATTCCTTACGCATGGATCATGATTTCGTAACTAGTATATGCCCAGAAATTTATCTACATGAAACCTACACATATTCAATGTTTAATTCTACAGTTTCACAACTATATCACGTATTTGTGATAAATCATCAAATCTAGACTATCATGTAAAATATATGCCTTAAATCTTTGCAAGATAAATCACTTGCATCTGATTAGAAGTTTTCGATCCTTGATCTATCCGGTGGTGGCGATGATGGTGCAAAAGCCTCTAAGGGTGGTTTCTCCTTTGGGAACTTTCCTCTATTCCTCTTTAACAGCCGTTGGTGATTTTTGGTTGTGATAAACCTAAGGGTTCTGGTGTTGACGGATATATTAAGTCTAAAATTCGTGGGTTATAATTCCTCAAAAAGTCAAAATGACTAAAATACCCTCCCAGGTTGTCGGTTAGTCCTAAAATGCCCCGGGATCCAAACTAACCCCCCGGCTAGTGTTTTCTGACTATCTCGACCCTTCCGAACACGTTGGTGCACTCAAAATGATCATACGGGTGACATAAAAATAATTACTTTTAAATCCATTAAATTGGGCCCTGGCATGACACGACTGACACGCGCGTTCCAACTTAATTACCGAAACTGCCGTATTTTAAACTCACGATAATTTTAATAAATTCAATAATCATATATTACCATAATCGCTCAGTAATATTCAACATTATCTTCATAATCAAATACTAACTCTCGTCTCGCTAGTTATTTAAATCCAAATTAATTTCCAATTAATTATCCCAAATTAATTTAATTAATCCCATAATTAAAAGCAATTTTATTTAATTAATCTCATAATTAAAAGCCATAAAAATACGGGGTATTACACACTTCCCCCTTAATTACAAAATTTTGTCCTGAAATTAAAAAAAGGCATACCTCGTAAAATCAGGTATCCTCTAGTACACGAAACAAACTTCAAAGCAAGGCTCGATCACTATATAGAAAACTTGGTTAACACTCTCAACACTTTATCAGTTATAGGTTCACACCTCAATAAAGTCACCTCACCTTGTTCTCTTACTAAACAACATTCTAATAAGATTACCCTATACATCATTGGCCGTATTATCTATATTATTGGGAGGCTACACCTTACTTCGTATCAACTCCCGCATTTATCTCAACACAAAACTCCCATCCTGGGAGAAATCATATGAACATCTGTCACTCTTGTCCGTTCTTTGAATCTCTATTCCCCTAAGACGGTTTGTGGTTATCCCATTATAGTAATCAAGCTTTAACATCTGACTAATCCAAAACTCTGATTATCCGTTCACCTCTAAACATCCAGAGGAAGGATAGTAAGGTTTATCCAAACAAAACCTCAAATTGTACCTTGTCCACGATAAATAGGTATGTGTATTTTTACACAACTCTACCATTAGGTAATATCCTCTCCCATTATCGTATTATACTTCACTTACTAGCTATACCCGTTATGGAAATGAAATGATCCTAATGAGTCCAAAATCAATTTCATACAGTTCCACCCGTCGTTAATCACCTTGCACCTACTCCTCGGGCTATAGGTGATACGACCTTCTCAAAATGAAACGTTATCGCCACTACTTCCTGAAATTTCATATTGAAGGTGGGGTTCAAGGATCTCATCTTAATTCAGAAAAATACTGGGTCACACTATTTAATAGCGTAAATCACTCAGAGGTATAACAATTACTTTCCTTTTGGTCATCTTGTGCTACACATTCGAAGGAACTTGTGACTCATCTAGGGGTTGACAACTGATTGAAGAAATTTACCAACTTGACTCTTCTATTACTGGAATCGTCGGCTTGATACAAAATTTTCTAGCTTATCCTCTTACTCCAACCGATTTACTACTTAATATGTCCCTTTCAACACCGACTTTCACTTATAATTCTTCCCATTAAGTGATACTTAATAATTCTCTTATTCCATTGGCATATACTAAAAGTTTTGACCCATGCACTTTTCGCCATGATGTGCACTTTTGGACTCTTTATGCCTTAATGAAATCATTATTCTATTTACACGCAATTCACTCTCAACATTCGATTGGGCAGAACTCCCCTCTAAATTGTCCATAATAGTTAAATATTTGTCTTCTCAAGGGATACCTCCTTTTTAATTGGCTGCCCACTACCTTTCAACCAAGTTCGGATGTGTTACTTTGATTGCACATGAATATATGGATTTTCGTCCTTTCCTCATAATTCTTAATCCACTCTACCACTTCCATTTTTTCATAATAGCTTCCCCCAAGCATAAATTTCACCCCTCTATTTCCATGTCTCTTTTTCCGACGATTCTGGCATTAGCAAACTAAGGTGTCCACACACCCTATAAACTGTGCATATGGGTTTAATCATCATATACGCATCATACATATGCCTAATTCTTTATTGCCCCTCTATTCGCAACGTGGCTATACCACTTGGGCATTCTCAATCACCTTAGAATTTGAAATTTTAAATCCTCCTTAACATCATTCCATCCTTCAGCTCTCCATAATAAAACAAAATTTTCAATACTTCCTCACCACACAGCTGGCTCTACTGGCCTTATATCGTAATTTAGCTTTTAACTTATAGTTATAACTACATATTTCTATAACGATTGAGGTACCGAACTCATGGATGAATGGCCAAACATCTCCCTACTACCAACCTTATGCTAAGTTTCATGCGTGGGATGTCTCGCAAAGTGAAATCCAAACAAGGAACCCCCCGATAGTGATTTTGTTTATGAGTAATATTTTGTCTTTTCAATTTATTTTTTCAGCAAAATGTTGACAACTCAAAATTACAAGGGAATGTCAACTTTTAAGGAATGAAACATTGCAGTGGAAAAAATAATAGCTAAAGTTGTGCAGTTATTTGGTTGTAGCGCAAATTATAACCCGTGATGGATTAAGTTCTTTTTAATTGTTTATAAAATGTCTGTGATGAAGTAATAATATATCTATTAGTATTAATTTTCTTAAAGAGGGCGAATTGTCCTACAAATAATGTCAACTTTTTCCATTATTTTTGAAATGTTAGGTTTTGCACATGGAGTTTAAAAGGAATACAGTTAAATAGGTGACGTAGTTTATACAAGGTCTTTGGTTGTTGAAGTGTTTTTTATACCTTAAATAGATGGATAGTCTTATAAACAAATGAAGTTTTGCCCAATTTTATTTAAATTGTTAGATTTTGCACCACATGGGGTTTATATGGAATATTGTTAAATAGGTGACGTAGTTTATACAAGGTATATGAGTGACTATTTATTTGGTTGTTCATTTGTTTTTTATACCTTAAATAGGTGGATAGTCCTACAAACAAAGTAAATTTTGCCCAATTTTATTTAAATTGTTAGGTTTTGCACCACATGGGGTTTATATGGAATACTGTTAAATAGGTGATGTAGTTTATACAAGGTCCATGAATGACTGTTTAATTGGTTGTTGGAGTGTTTTTATACCTTAAACAGGTGGATTGTCCTATTAATAAAGGGAATTTTGTCTAATTTTAAAAAAAAACTTATATTGAAATAAAATTGGGTCGACCATTCTTTTGTTGCGATTAAATTTCCCGAATATCATCGTGCCTTCAGGCACGGACATACCCTAGTGTGTGTGTGCATATATATATATATATATATATATATATATATATATATGCATGTCAAACTCTCAAACCTAGGCATGCACACACTCTACGTATGTGCATGCCTAGGTCACTGCACGCACATACGTAGAGTGTGTGCATGCCTAGGCACATACGTGCAGTGACCTAGGCATGCACATACGTAGAGTGTGTGCATGCATAGGTTTGAGAGTTTGACATGCATATATATATATATATATATATATATATATATATATATATATAGAGAGAGAGAGAGAGAGAGAGAGAGGAGGGGGAGAGAGAACCTCCCATAAGGCCTCCGCCTCATAGGGCTTATTATATATGGCCCTTTGGTTTGTTAGTAATTTTGTGCGGCTCCAACTACAATATTATCATGTATTCTTAAAAAAGGCCGTACCCAGTGCACAAGGCTCCCGGTTCACTACAGGGTCTGGGAGAGGTAGAGTCGGTTGGCCTTACCCCCATATTATTTTATATTATGAAAAGACTGCTCCCAAGTCTTGAGACCGAGACCAACCGTAGCTTGGGCGAGTGCACCTGTCATCGCTCCAAGGTACGACCTCTTATCATTTATTGTGGTCTAATATGATAAAAATATATTTTCATATAATAAGAAAAATTCTAATACGATAATTTTTTTTTCATATAGAGACCGCACACAAAGTTATATTAAGAAATAAATCGTGTTTTGATGCAAACACAACAGAATGTTGGTTACAAACATAGTCGACAAATGATATTAAGAAAAAGCTGCGTTTTGATGTAAACACAACATAATTAAAACATACACACAAGAATAATTGAAATAACTCCGGACTTGTCGTCTAATTTGGTTCATTTTCATTCAAAGTACTTCAAGAAAATGAAATTGAAATATATCAAAATATTAATTGATACCAAGCCGTCTATGTAAAGCCGTGAAGTGTTTTGAATCGTGTCAAATATTTTTCTTCATGAAAAATACTACATTTTCACTCATTTTTTACTTTTGTAATTTTTACTTTTAAATACATTATATGGGAGCACTAGTCTTAAATGTGACACATGCTCCATTTTTTCCTCATTTTATATGAATAAACATTTTTTACCCACCCCCCAAAAATTGGATTTCATGGAAATAGAAAAAAAGTGAGAGGACATCGTAAAGGGGATTTTAAGTAATTAGTCCCATTTTTTTAAAATTCATTTGTAGCCATTCCCATATATTTGTGTTTTTAGTTGTTGATCTTTTTGTAACAACTATGGGATAAGTATCATTATCTGCGAAAAGGGAGATGGGATGTTGGAGGTGGTTACAGAGTGGTTAGAGGTAATTTTGGGCTGTTATGGGACTTGGTACAATTTAGAAAATACATGGGATGGAAGCCAACAAAACTTTGAAAATGGAACTAAAGCAAAAAAAACTACATTGAAAATCATATATAGTCGGGCAGGATTAAGAACACAAAAAGCCATGAATCGTAATATGATTTTATGGATCTTACACCTCCATGACCTTCACAAAATATGAACATAATAATTAAATAAGGAATCATACCTTGATTCATGGATTAATCACCCTTCGATTAGATCCAAGAACAAGCCGCTACCAGTCCTTATGTATTCCTGGTTGATACTATAGAAAGCTATATTGGCCTGTAAACTCTAATGTGTTGTGTTAAAATTTTTGTGTCTGTTTTCACATATTTATAGGTAGAGGGATGAATGATTTGTCCATAATAATCCTACAATCTTTACCGCCCATTGAGATAAATGTTGAGTAGGAAACTAATTTCTTGACTAATTTAACGAAACATTGTCAAATTATGATGCACCACATAATAAGGAGGTAAAATATAATAATTTTCCAGCACATCTCTTTTCCTAAGTTTTTTTTAGTAAAATGAACTATTTTCATTTATACCCAACTTTCATATCACTTGCATATAAAGAGATTTTACAAATATCTAATGTTTTGTGTGGTTATACTTCTTCAATTTATCCTTTTACTAGTATTCTTCATTATCAAATGCCCACAAATGGACCGCCTTATGGTTAAAATATTTTAGATTCATCTTCATAATTAAGTTTTTTTGTTCTAGTTTTTTCATATTTAACAAGGTTTGAAGAAGTCACTGAATGATCTGATAAACCCTCAGTCAAGGTGGCGGTAACCGTTGATGCCCATAAGTTTGTCAAATAGATGATGGAACATCTTATGAATACATAAAAATTGTAAAGAGTTTTTTCTTTTATTACTAAGAATCTTGGCTGGAAACTTGTTTGTGAGAATAAACATGCTTGAGTTTGCATTCCTTGAGGAGTTAGTTTGATTTATCATTTGGAAATGCACCAGTCTTCATCTATGTTATTTATTAAAATGATAATACTTTTCATTTTTTTATAGAGTCATGTGTTTCTTTTTTGGCAATACCAAACTAAGATTCTTCTTTCTAATAATAGCATATAAAACTATGTGACATTTCATCTTTACCCATCCCGACAGGATTCATGGGAAAACAATGATCTGAGTGCGTGATGTATTCCAAAGGTATTATTTTTCTTCTTAAAATGTTTCAACTTTCAAACATGGACTATTAATTTGGGACGGAAGGAGAGTTATTTATTACATATTCCCTCTGCCCTAAATTAAAATGGAGCATCAATGGATCAAATGTCACAATAACTAATATGTTTTTATCTGACCATCAATTAGTACATCCATAATAAATGCAAAAGTCAAATAATGATTCTTAATTTAGGGCGAACTAATAGACAAACAACCCTTTTGAAATAAACCCCTCCATATGGGGACCCTAAAGTCGCCAAAATGTGTTAGAAAGAGGTATTTGCAACAAAATGCACGATTGAAGGGGTTATTTGCGAAAAATGAAAGTTCAGTTTTGTTTTTTTGTTTTGTTTTGCACTTTGTCCTTTATTATATGTCAAAGAATGTAAGGAATTTCGGGATGAAAATATGTCACCAGCCTATTATACCCCGTGATTTATGTTGTCTTAGATTGAAATTCAAATATTTCCACTTCAACAAATCTGACTCATAATGAGTTCACGTAACGAGTTCAAAATCCTCAGTAGCCCTCCCTTTTATACAAAAATTCTACAATAAAATAATCATAGAGGTATTTATGTGTGGTCCTTAGGTTTGTAAGTCATTTTTTGCGGACCCTTGTGCTGTTTGGTTGTGATATTATCATTTATTGTGACCTAATATAATATGTATTACGGTATAACATGACAAAAATACATTTTAATATAGCATAAATATATCTAATGACAAAAAAAAAAATTCCAATATAACATTGGCCTAATATAATATAGGGACTGCTTACAATATTATATTTGTTTTAAGGGATGCAATACAATGTTTTATTAGTTTTTAAAGGACAATGTTATATAATATAAGACACAAGACTTAAAAACTACTGAAATTTAGGGGCTTAGAACTAAAAGCCCCTTTATTTTTTGTTTTGTCTAACAAGCAAGTGTAGTTAAGTTTGTAAGTGATTTTGTGCGGCCACTAGTGCTATTTGGTTGCGATATTATCATATATGGTGATCTAATATAATACGTATTGTAGTATAATATGAAAAAACAAAACTTGTTATAACATAAATATTTCTAATATGATAAGAAAAAACATTCTAATATAATAGTGGCCTAATATAATATAGGGATCACATATAATATTATATTAATTTTTAGGACCGCATACAATGTTACATTAATTTTAATGTGAATGTTATATAATATTAGAGACAACGTTTGAAAATTATTGAAATTTAGGGGCTTAAAACTAAAAGCCCCTTTATTTTTTTGATTTGTCTAACAAGCAAGAGAGAAGTGTAGTTAAATTTATTGAGAATGATAATAATGTTTATTTTGACTTCTTTTTTGACATTTTGAGGTCTTTTATTATCAGTAAAATAAAATGAGCAAATTTGGCAAGTAATTCTAATTAACTCAGGATTTCGATTTATTTTGTGTGATATACCAATGTATCGCGTATGTATTGTTAGTGTTTTAAATATTAATCAATAAACTCATATACAAATCAATGTATACATGACACGTGTCAAACAAAATGAGTTGAAATTCAAATAGAAGAATTACTCACATTAAAATATTGTAAATGGGTGTCCCATTAACCCAATTAAATTTAGAGGTGGGACCTCTAGACTAGTGGGGGATGGGACAATACATTAATGCACACCTCTAAATGATGAGATGGTTTTCATGCATGATTAAATTATTGGAGCAAGAGCAACTCATGTGATATGTGCTCCATAGAATCTTAACGTGTTATTGTTCTAATATTTATGAATAACAGGTATGAATCTGAAATTAATAGTTTTGTGAAGCAAAATCTCCGAGAATGTTGTTCAACATTCCCATACTCATGGTTTATCCATGGCCTTAATCAATATAAACAGACATTTTACTTTATATAAATATCAAGGTTCTAAAAAACGCGGGGCGTGACCGAGGCGTGGAGGCCAAGCCTTAAACCTTAGAAGCCTAGACGGGCCTTAGGCGTGAAAAGGCATTTAGGCATTTTTAAAATATTTTTTAACATTTTTAACTATAACAAGGCTATTAAAAATACTAAAATGGTACATACCTTAAAATATGTTTGAATATATGCAAACTAAAATAATATTTTTCTTTTAAATACTAAGAAAAAAACAAAAAAAAAAAGAAAAAATGCACATTTTTTTGGACGAGAGGCCTAGGTTTGGGATACCATTTTTTTATTATTTTGAATGAGATATTAGTTAGGTTTAAAAAAAATTCTTTAAAGGCGATATCCTTTCACAAAAGCTTTTTTCTTTTAAAAAAAAGTGCGCCTTAAGCCTTTTACAAGGAATAAGGCATAAAAGGCTAATCGGAGCATTTCTCCCAAGCCTCAAGCCTAGGCGCGCCTTTTAGAACACTGATAAATATATAACAAATCACTAAGATTCTCTCTTTACTTATAGAATTCAAATATACTTTATTAAAATAATTTATAAAACTAGACACAAATAATTAGTGTTGTATAAATAACTCCAACATACCTAATTAAACATAGTTTAAAGACCATTTTATTTTTTAAAAAGACAAAAAAATGATTTTCTAAAAATCAAACTTAGTATAGATCATCTACATAATGGGGAAATCATTAACAAAAACTTTCATAAACAAATTTTAATCCGAAAGTTTTTGTTCACGATTCCATACTAATGGTTTTGTTCAACCGTGCAAGGAATATGGCATTTAGAAAACTTTATAATCTTGAATACCTTAGTGTGAAAGAATATGAAATTTGGATTTAAAACTTGCATTAAGTTTTGCAGACACACTTGCAAAAGTATTTCACACACACACACACATACAAAAAGAGAGAGAAAGATAACCTCTCATAATGCCTCGGCCTCATAGGGTTATATGCGATTTTGGCCGCAAAACACAATTATGCTATAACAATGACCTAATATAAAATAGGAACCGAACACAATGTTATATTAGTTTTTAACGACCGCACACAATGTTATATAATGTCAAGGGAAACATATATAAACCGTTGTAAATTAGGAGCTTAAAAATAAAGGAACCTTTAGTTTTTGATTTCTCTAACAAGCAAGAGAGATGTGTATTTTCGTTTATCCAACAAAAACCCATCGTCGCTCGAACGACGGAACTCATCGCTCTAATGATAAACAACTGTCGCTCGAACGAACTTAGTGGTCGCTTGAACGACCTGTACAAGGTCAGGTCTGACATTTAGGCTGTCACCATATATGCCATTGATTAAGGTTCCTCGTTAGCTCATGGAGCTTGACGATGAGGAGGAAAAACAATATGTATATTATATGATTACATGGGTTATTTGTTGTGTATAAAAGGAGAGGTAGGCTAGTATTCAACACACCAAAAACCATTTTTAGCCTCTCTGTCTCTCTCTCAAGAAGCAAACGATTGCACTGCCTCTCTGAGAAAAAACAATCACCATTTTTGGTGAATATTGGTAGCTGCACTCACAAGTCATACACGCCCAGTGTATCTCCACACCATTTTTAAGAAGAAAATCGTGTAAGTAGTGGAGCTCGGGGAAGCTAGGATTTGTGGAGTTTGAGTCTCAAATATTAGGAGTTAGAGCTCTTAAGTCACCCCTCTCTTTAGTCCTCCTCTTCAACACCAAATGTATGGGGTTCCTTCCCGAACTTGCCTGGTTTCTAGCTATAAGCCTAATATAGGATGTGCTAGTTAATAATTATGCAAGATAATTTTGTGGCTGACTATAAACAATTTTGTGGTAAGAAAATGGTGTTTTCTCAAAAACAAACCCTAATGGGTCTTTTGCAAGTACACTAAATTGACATCTTATATCTTGATAAAAAATTAAGAAAAGAATTTATATAACCATTTTGTGTAGGACAAATGCATATTTGAGGTATTTCTAGGATGAAATCATCTCTTGACATGTAGAAATATGTAGGGTGCCAAATGGTTAAGATATGGACTCGAATGAGTATGTTCAAAGGGGTTAAATGCTTAATTGAGAAATGGTAAAGAAAATAACCCTAAGTGAGTAATAATGAAAGAAAGAAGAAAGAAAGAAGAAAGAAAGTGAATGTTAAGGTTTATATTTGCTAAAAAGGAAAACTATGGGTTTTAGTTAAAATTGTCTTAAAAAGGGTTGTTTATTATTTTATGTAGCAAAAACATGAAAAGGATAAATGAGGAACTCCAGGTGGTCAGCAATGAAGAAGAGAAACGGCTTCTCCACAAGTTTGTCGGCTGGAATTTTCCCTTTTCAGGAGGGCAGTAATGAAGAAGAAAGACGGCTTCTCCACAAGGGTTGAACAGATACACGGATGTGTTCTTGGGTTGCAAACTGATTCACAAAGGTTTGGAAGAATTGTGTGAATCAAAACATGAGTCTTGGGACTCAAAAATATGAAGACTAGAGGTATTTGGACTCTCAAAAACGTCTTCTAAAGTCTTGCAAAACAACTCCCCCGAAGTTGGTATTTATAGGAAAACAGATGAAGAGATCCATAATTTTAAAACTCTTAAAACTCTATCAGCGTACAGGTACACCGAACTGGTTCGGGTACCCTGCGAACCAGTTCGCCCCTCCGAATCGGTTCGGCCCTCGGTTCGAAAAAGTGCGCTGGTAAAAGAACTTAAACACTTCATATTTTTCTCAAGTCTTTTTCTTGGAAATTTCTCCATTTTCAAATGGCCATAACTTGTTCACCGTAGCTCGGATTAAGGTGCCGTTTCTTCCAGTATCTTTGTTGCGAAAAGATCTTCAACTTTACAGTTGACCGGACCTCCGAACTGTGGATGTGAAATTACGAAAATGCCCTTGAACACTCCTATCGTGCCTTTTTTCACTGTTTTGACTTCCCTTGCGTACCACTTGCATTAAGTCCCTAAAATCGTGGACCGTGAAGTCGTTGAGGCAGATGTGGGACATATTAATGGAGATAGTGCATGCTTGATTCTCAGAATTAGGATAGAGGCCGTCATGTGAGATCGTGAGGTGACGTGCCAAATGTAGCGGCGTACGACATACACAAATGAAACATGTTGGACATGAGAAAAATGTCCTTACAAGAAGGAATTAATTAATTTTTAAAAATTAAAACTTAGAAAGGTGACTTAATTAGGATAAATTTTCTTTAATATTGAAAATTTTAGATATGGGGTGTAGAAAGAGAAGTGTGAGATAAAATCACTGACAATTATAGATTTTAGATCTCTCATGTACATAATATTGGCAGCGCCAATGCACAAGGATCATGTTGGACTAATAAGTAAAACAATCGAAGTATGTATATGTGCACGTGGGCACGCGAAAGTATGTGTGTGTGTGTGTGTGTGTGTGTGAGAGAGAGAGAGAGAGAGAGAGAGAGAGAGAGAGCACCACATAACAATAAAAAATAATTTATTGAACCTCAGCATGCCAGTCAATTGTCAAAATAAAAAATTTGTAACTTCGGCCCTTCTGTATCACGGACTTGTAAATTTTAGAATGAAAAGTTGAAAGGGATTAAATGTAACTACCTAAAGAAAATGAATTATTAGATTAACTTGAGCACACAAATTTGTTTTGTTAACCTAAATTTCAGAGTTGGGATGCTCCAAATCATTGTCTCCCATTCCTGTATCTTCCTCCTATGCACTGTCTTCATCTCTACTAACCTCCTCATTCTCTAGAATTAGCTTAGCCATTTGTTCATTAAATAGCTTGTCCTCCTGTGCACTCACCTAAATCAATACACACACAATTTTAGATACCCAATATATAGTCTGTGAAAATTTTAGTAGAAATAATGGAATCTTTGACAAAAGTCCAGTAATTTTGAAGGTAGACAATGCAATATAACATTAATTTTTATATCAAATAAAAGGGAATTGATGCTCATTGTGCTAGCTGCCTCCATCACAGTAAGTTTTCCCTTGTGGCTCTCTATTTCTTCAGTTCGGGTTGCAATTGCTTTAGTAAGAACTGAGATCCCTTGTTCCTATACAATTTAAATAAATAAAATTATCATTAACACAGACTTTCTTTCACAGCTTGACGTGAAGGTTATCTACGAGTTTAGGCTAGTACATTCACCTAGTTATATTTGCAGGTCATGAGTGCCACTGTTAACATTACATCAGCAAGTAACAAACATATGTAAACATGCACACGGAGAAAGAATAATCACCATGAGGTATATAAAGGCGTTTACGTAAATATGTGATTGGATATTTTGGTTTAGCATGGAAAAAGTTAAATGAGTTAAGAGTTACTTCAGTATCAAAATAGCCTAGCATATATTGAAGCTGATAAACTATAAATATACAGAGTTATAACAATGTAAATAGATAACATCTGAGCATAGTCATCCAAAAAAACATTTTTTAGGTGGTTTCAGAAGTCAGAACCCATCTTTTAAAAAAACTAAAAGAAGGAACATGTCAGAAGATTTTCCATTCCGCATAAGACAGATGATCATGAACCCACTTTTGGCAAAGACCCAATCATCCACCAGTCAGGACTGAGCCATCTAGGAAGACTGATCAAGCCCCCTCCTATTAATGAAACTACCACCTGCATTAAATGCACTTGACGTTCCAATTCACTAGAAATACTCGAGCCAAGCTTATTCCGAGTCCTTTCAGATCAAAAGTTAATTAAATTACAAATTTGACCATGAAATTAGGGGTCAGTTTTAATTGTTGGAATTTTAACACTGAAGTAGGTTAAATTATGCCATGTAGACCATCTATCTAACTTAGATAAGAGTAGAGGATGCAAATTGTTGTGGCATTGATGTGGCCTCTTATTCGGCACAACCTTTAAAGTGTTCATATCCCAACTATAAACACCCACATCATCTCCCACCACAATGGTTTTCCAGCGACTCCCCCCCCCCCTTTTTCTTCTCCAGCAACCCTTATCCTCCCACCAGCGAATCTATCTCTCCCCCTTCCCCCAAATTTCTCTGAAATAATCGAGGGTGTTTTAATCCCTAGGTTGGAGATGCTTCGAGCCCCCTAAATCAATTTTCTACTTCAATCCCTACTAAGATCAAGAAGTAGATGCAAGACCCCTATTATCTCTATATCTATCTAATCTCATATGTGGGTTTGAGGGTAGGGATATGGTGATGCAGAATAACACTAGATCGAGAAAGTGAAAGAAAATGCGTTCCCATTGCAAAACTCACAAGACTTAAATCACAATTCTAACTCTGAATCATAAAACAGAATACAACCTATTTATAAGTTAGCAAATCATAATTCAAGATAAAGACTATTAAGAACAGAAACATCTAATAATTAAACCTTGTTCCTAATATCTTGGTTGATTTCTTGATATGCTCCGCATTGTGGGGGCTAAGTTTTTGGTTGGGACAAGGGCCGGTAGTGATGGGAAGGAAAGGGGTTGCTACTAAAGTAAACCAGGGCTGGAGCAACAACGAGGGGAGGAGAAGGGAAAGTTTTCCGACATTGGTGGTGGGATGAAGGTTGGTGGTCTATGGATAGAGGTGTACATTTTAGGGTTGGGTAAATTTAGGTTTGAACAATTAATGGAGAAGATAAAAAAGGATTTAGATAATTTTTTCCACCTGTCAATGAATAATTGGGCAATTTGGTAAGGTATCACCACATTTGATGACATAATTGCAATTGTGTACTCGGTCATCATTTTCGTCATATACTCTAATAGAAGCGAGACGAAGACACTTTTAGAAGTGAAAATAGACCTAAAGGGGATGTATACGACCAATTTAAAGACTCGATACGATTTTTAATTGAATTTACAAGGCACTTAATAATTAAATGAAAAGTGATCAGATTCGCACATTGCTAGAAGATAAAATGGAAACGCATGCATAGAAAATTAAAAATTAAAAATATAAATTTAACATGAAAACCCCCCGAAAAGGCTAAAAACACGAATTCAAAATATTCAGAACTCTGCTACGAACAATGAGACTCACAAGTTAAAAGATAACCGCGCCTACACAAACACCTACATGTGTCCACAATAATTTTAAGTGCAATGGTGTCAGCATCTCTCCTCACAATGGTTAAGTGAAGAAACATGATAGAGTATAGGGTTTTCTTATCTAATTAATGCATGCAATTTGCCAAAAATTATACTGAATCTATATTATAAATCAATTCACAAACATAGATGAAAATGAAAGGAAAGTCTCCTTTTAAAGGTCTAAATTTCTTGCAATGGGAAATGAAAAGAGTATGATGGTTTCCAAAAACTGGTTTGAAAGTTCTCTAGACTAACAAAAATATCAAGGCCTGATTAATTGATCGAATTTGACAGTTAAGCCAGGTTTTGATGAATAGAAACTTGTAGGAACCTCCAAAAACTCTTGAACTATTTTTAACCAGATGGAGCACTCCTTCTCACTCGGTCCCACCCCAATCTATCGAAGCCTTCAAATCCTGAACCACCTCACCCAGAATTTGCCCTCTCCATCCAGCATTCACCTAGACCAACACCTAGCTTTAAATAATTTTCATCAATACATGAACGCATAACAGGTTCCCTAAAGATGGAAGAAGAGCAGATGCAGTCTGCTAGTTCTCAACTCTTGGAAAACTAATAAAGAAATTTTGGGCTCATGATAAATTTTATCATGTCCCATCCAGTCTACAGAAACAGTGGACAAAAACAAGAATAATAAATTCTCAGAAGCGCAAAATAATATCCTCCCATCCACCAAATCGAATGGTAGCCATGACATATAAATTGCATTTTAGACTTAACAATCCAAAGCAATGATCACTCCAATTACGAGACAAGAAATGTACAAAATATGCATATATAGTGTTTTTCATTACTGGCGCATATAATTGGGTCGGTCAATTATCAATCCAATTACAAGGACGTAAAATATAAACATGAATACATAACATTTTCATCAATGAACTAAATAAGTGCCAGCTAATCTAGCGTATATAATGCAAGAAATTATGAGTATTTGAAAGTTGTACTTCCTGTATAACAAGTGCCCAACAATAACAAAAAACATTGAAAGGAGCGTAAGGATTCTCATTAAAGAAATCATTACTATCTAATAAATCAAATAAGATCTAAACCCAGTTGGTAAAGTAAGACTATGTGAAGATGTGCAGTTACCTTGTTAAGAGTGTGAGTAATAAGAACATATGATGGAGCACCTACCAGTTTAATTTTCACTGGGCAATCCTTATTACCAGCAACTTCAGCCTTCCTCATGGCATAACCACTCGTTATGCTTTTCCCACATTCTTCAATCTTTTAAGTGAATAGCGTTATGCTTTTTGTGACATAACCACTCGTTAAATTATTTATATTTTTGTGTTTTAAAGGATGTGCCATCATAATTTATAACGTGTCCATTAATAGCCATTTGACGAGTTTTTTGTCATCATTTTTTTTCTCAAAATCTTAATTTGAAACATATGTGCAAATATTTAGCTTTGTTAAACAAAATTGTTAATTTTAGCAGTCATTATAGTTGTTAAGGCTATATTTTTCATGAAATCAAAAGTATACCCATTTGTATGTTCTACTTGTTATATTCTCTAGTTCACCTATTTATCTTTGTGATAAAATGCGATTGTAGTTAGTTTGTAGGTTGTGTAACTGTGGTGACAAATATTTTCAACACAAATAGATAAGAGAAGTGCAATCACCAAACAAAATAAAGAACATAAAATGCCAATCACACAACAGGAGATGCATGTGGTTCAGCAAGAATGCCTACATCCACGGGGGTGCAGTCGGTATTATTTCTATATACTCTGGGGAGTGTTTACAGCGAATACAGTGCGTGCCTATTGCCCTAGACCTAGGTTTTATTTTACACATGTTTATCTTCGGGGAGTGGGGGTGTTGGACTCCCCCACGTCCATCTTTTTCTCCTGGAATATCTCTATGTGATATTTTAGGAAAAGACTAAGTCACAACTGAATTAAGGTGCGAAGGGCTTGGACTTTGGGCCATTTTCGTTAGGCTACTCATCCGGGCCCATAAGGCCAGCTAAATCTGGGTACCCACAATTGCCCCTAAATTTGTTGGGCCACAATTTGGGCTCAATAAATTTAAATGCTTTGTCATAATGGCTCTTTTACAAATCGTGTAACTCTTCCAAAAGTTTGAGGACTGATTTAGGTGGCAGTTGCTTCGTGTCCTGTGCACGATGATTAGTAATATTTAAAAGTCATTATGAGCAGTCGTTTCATAATTTCCGTTTCAAGTTTCTTAGTATTCTTCCATCTTCTGCGAGTTTTAGCGATTTGTGCCCTCTTTTCCAGGTCTTCATTCTCTTCGCTTTTGATCTTCCTCATCGTTTGGGCTTGTAAACTTGCATCGTCCAAGTCAAAATCTCATCCCGTAAGTCTCCCTTGCTTTCTCTCTGTGTTTTTCTCTGTGCTTTTCTTTGAATTTGTAGTTTTAGGTTTACGAATGGCGAAGGTAGGTAATAGATCACTATCCGAGTTTAGGAAGTTTTATAATATCCCAGAGTGGGTAGAGATTGAGTGTGCCTCTCTCCCTAAAAATGTTAGAGAGATAGAGGGTGCCCATTGGATTCAAGTCTTGTTGCTTTCCTAAGGGTGGCTTACTTTTCCTCCAAACAATTTATTCTTGCCTTTCTTTGGTTATTTCAACATTGTTCCTACATAGTGTTCTCCCAATGTATGGAAGATAATCAATGGAGTCCATAGAATAAATCAACTCTATGGCACCAAATTAGGGCTTCTTGAAGTTTATTTTTACTACTCCTTTTCTCGAACTAGCTCTGGTGTCCTTCATCTCAAGGCCAGGAGTCCTGATAGGGTATTGGTAGTAAACTTACCTGATTCCCACAAGGACTACTGGCAAGATGGCTTTCTTGCAAGAAATTGGCAGTTCTCCCCCCAGACTGTGGGGTCTAGGTCTGATAGATTTACTGTTTCCTTTTATGGGGAAGAGTTCATAGGTAGTCTTTGCTCTGCCCTTTCAATTTCTTTGTCTATGTGTGATGTTTTTGACTCTTTCCTTTTTTCTTTTCAGCGAAGTCAAAGAACTTGGAACTTACCCTTAGCGAGGTTCGACTTTCAAAGTTGGTTAAAGCTTGGAATATCAGGGAGCCCTTGGTTGACGGTGAACATCCTCGATCTGCTGCTTTCCTGCTTGAGTATAAAAACGTTGGATCTAGCTTTATAGCGAGGCCTGTGGATAGCATTCCTGAGTTTGACACTTCTGAAGAAGTTGATGCTGATCTTATCCAGTTGGACAAGGAAGAGAGCAGTTCTGAGAGTGACCTAAGAGGAGGTGGTGAAGGTAATTTTGGCGAGGAGAGCTCCAGTGGTGGCAGTTCTTCTAGATCGGGAGAGGCCTCTGAAGACCAAGAACCCTCAAGCACATCCAGTAGCTCCAGCGAGGAAATGGCTCCTCCAAGGAAAAACTTAATCCGAGATGATGATGATGATGACATGCTTCTCACCCATAGGTTGAAGAAGCAGAAGTACAATACTGGGGCTGTTGCTACTGGTTCTCGATCTGCTGCTCAGGAGCAGGAGAAGAAGAGAAAGGAAGAATAACAGATGAGAGAGAGAGAGAGGAAAAAGGAAGAGGAGAGAAAGAAAATTGAAGAGAAGAAGAGGATGGAGGAGAAGAAGAAAATGGAGAGGGAGAAAGGAAGGGAGGAAGAGAGGAGAAAAATAGAAGCGAGGATGAAGGTCGGGCAAGCCTTAGTGCCTGTGTCCGCGTTATCAGAGGGGGCCTCAGTTGCCATTTCTCCTCAACTAGCCCCTACGCTGCTCGAAAGGGCAGTCCTTCTTACAGATCGCCAAAGGGCGACGGGGTCTAATCAATTACCTCTGTAAGCTAGTCAGAGGTTAGCCTTAGTAAGACCATTTCTCTTTTTCTAATGCTCGATAAATTATGGCTATTGCTTTCTTATAATATCTTCTTTTACTTACAGTTTGTGACTGACTTCGCTGTGCCCTATCGTTCTCGCGACGAGATGATGAACAAAAATGGTGAGCTGGAGAAGTAGAATGCTTCCTTGAGGGTGAAGGGTACAGAGCTCGAGGCTGGTTTGAAGGCTGCTGATGCTGCTCAGGCCTCTTCTGATATGTCTCTTGCTAATGCCAATCGAGAGAGGGAGGCAGCAGCTAAAGAACTGAATGAGCTGCGACAAGCCTACGATCTGGTCTGCTCGAGCAAGCCGGCTATCGTGGAGGAGAACAAGGTGCTGACCGAGCAGCTGAAGGAGAAGGAGTCTTAGGCAACCACCGTTAAGGAGGACTCATATAAATTTAGGTGGGCTACATCGTATGAAGATGCTGAGGTTCAGATAGACTACATCAGTCATCTGAACTTTAAGAAGGGCTGGAATAAAGACCTTCTGGCTGCTGGTGTGGACGTCGCTTCTCCTCTGTTTGATGAGCACAATCCAGGCCCAAAGACAGTCATGGACGAAGCTCCTACCCCAGCCATTGAAGGTGTGGATTCTGATTCTCAGTTAATTCTTGCTGCTGCCCTTCCTGCTCGAGCGGCAGATGCTGTCCCTGCTGAGGGTGATGCCTCTACTACTGCTAATAAGGGGAAGCAACCAGCTTCTTCTGAGCAACCTGAGGTCGTCAGCTGATTTACCCTTAGGAATATTTTTGTATCGTTATTTATCATGTTCCCTTCTGATCCTTTAATGTACTTTGATATTATTCGTATGAATGAAATGAGAAGACCTTTTTTCTTAGTGTACTGAATAATTCTATCTTTTCTTGCTCTTTTATGGCTTGTAGTTGATTCATGTTGAAGAATATATACATGCCACATCCCAACTAGGCAGGATCCTTGGTCCCAATACGAGTCTTCAGGTTTGCCAGGCCTTCGTTAGGATCTGTAAATCCCTTAGGTCGAGGAATCAGAAGTTTAAGGATTAGTCCGAACTTGTGGCCAAATTAAAGGACAGGCTCCAAGAGATGGAAGAAGTCGGTGCCTTAGTCCAAGAGGAGGTGAATTCCCTGAGAGCAAGGCTTCTAGATGCCTCTGAGATCAACCAAGTTGGAGAAATTTTTTAGCAGGAGAATGAGGCTTTGAGGAGGGAAGTCTCATGACTCAGGGAGCATGCGTCGAGCATTGCTCCTGTAGTATTATGAGGCTCTTCCTTGTTACGAGCTGGAGCTGGACCAAGTTATGTTCCTCCATTGCTGCAAGGTTCTATCCCGTTGACTGTTCCATGAGCTGGTATAAATGCAAGAAGCCCGGCTAGAGAAATGGAAGAGCTCTGTGATGACGTTCGGCGAGCATACGTGATTGCTGCTGGGCTCCAAAGGGACGTCACTCGGCTGAGGCATCTATTTTAGAAAGGACCTCGGCGAGTATGGGACGATGGTTATGACCAAGGTTGGCTAGATGCTCCGACGAGGCTGACAAAGTTTAAAGAGCTCGCCTTCATCAGGGGGTGGTTGAATGCCCTGAGGGAGCTGCATGTCCCAAGGAACTCAATGATCTGGTATTGTCATGAGATCTCTCCTTCCACCCTAATGCTTAACCCCTTCCGAAGAGATGATCAGTGGATCCCCATTGATGCCATCCCTCGGTAGCTATTGGAGTAGGATGGGAACGAAGTCTAGGAGGAGCTAGTTCCCCATCCTGACGACGATTGAAGAGCTCAAGTGGCTGATTATCTCGTTCAAAGGCCTCGACCTCATTAAGATTTTGCCAGTAGTAACTTTGTATACAAATGTAATGAAGTAATGTAATGTTGATGTTTTGGGCGAGCCCGCCGATTAAACATGGGTTTTATTTGTTGTAAATGTGATGGAGTAATATATAAAAATATATTTTTTGGGCAAATTTGCCGACTAAACAAGTGTTTTATATTTTATGCATCTTTTAGACTTTACTCAATAATCGTGGGCCTTTTTCTAGCTGATTTTTCATTATCAAGTAAGTGTCCCTCCAGTCCAGCATGCTTATGAGATACCATTCTTCCCCACTTTACCTTTGAGGTTGTGTCGTCACACTCCCTTAGGCCTAAGTGTAGCAATTGGCGAGGACACACCTGGTGTTGGATACTCCATCTGATCAGGATTTTATTAACCACACATTATTTGGTGACTAGTTTTGACCTGGCCCTATTGCCTAAGGATATCCTGTAGGGCTTTATATATTGCCAGGGGCAATGCTAAGAGGTTTTTTTGTGTTTCATAACAAAAACCTGAGGAGGGCGATTTCCCTGCTAGTATAATGATTAGTGTGTCTGTTGCTTAGAAAGGGTGTGTGAGTTATAAAGTTCATGTACTAGTTAACTGACACTTTGTAAAATGTAACTACTGAACAATTTTTATTAATGATAAGAAAATGAGCTTCCAGTATCATAATTACAATGCAAAAGAAGAATCTAGAAATATAATTTCTTAATATTGGTTGTATTCCATGCTCGGGGTATCTCTCTGCCTTTCAGCGTTTCTAAGTGATAGGCTCCTCGCAGATCATCTCTTGTTATCTTGAATGGTCCTTCCCAGTTTGGTCCTAACTTGCCGTCTAATGGTTTTACTGCGCTGCCCAGGACTTTCCTTAGGACGTAGTCCCCAACCCGAAATGCCCTTGGGTTGACCTTCTTGTTATAGTGCTTTGCGAGCTGATACTGATAGCTTGCTAGTTTCACTAGGGCAAGATCTCGACGTTTGTCGGCTAGGTCAAGCTCAGTGAGCAATGCTGCATCATTCTGGCCCTGGTCGATAAGGGTGTACCTCATTGTTAGTAAGCTTGCTTCTAATGGGATGACTGCTTCCATTCCATACGTCAATGAGAATGGGGTTTCCGCCGTTGCTAGTTGTGGAGTAGTACAGTAGTCCCACAGAATATGTGGTAGTTCATTCACCCATGTGCCTTTAGATCGCTCTAATCGTTTCTTTAACCCATCGATCACCGTTTTTTTGGAAGCCTCGGCTTGGCCATTGCTCTGAGGATAGGCCACCGAGCTGAAATGGTATCTAATTCCGTGCTCATTATAGAAGCTCTGAAAGGAGTGGCTATTGAACTGCATTCCATTGTCAGTGATGATGGTCCTGGGGATGCCAAAACGGGTTATTATATTCCTCTATATAAATCTTATCATATCTGCGTCTCGAATGTTTACCAGGGGTTCTGCCTCGATCCATTTGGTGAAGTAGTCAGTTGAGGCCAATAGGTACTTGCGATTATCGGCAGTGGTAGGTAGAGGTCCTACGATGTCCATTCCCCATTGGGTGAATGGCCATGGGCTGGAAAGTGATCGCAAGTCACTAGCGGGCTAATGGACCATAGGAGCATGAAGCTGGCATTTCTCACATTTACGAACATACACCGCAGAGTCTCTTTGTATATATTGCCACCAATAGCCTTCCTTCATTGCTCGAAAAGCTAATGATCTTCCTCCAATATGGCCTCCACATATTCCCTCGTGGAGTTCATGTAGGACTTATTCGACATCCCTCGGGTGAATACATTGGAGGTAGGGACCGGAAAATGATCTCTTATACAGCTTGCCCTCAGGAGATAAGTGAATGCGAGCAGCTTTGACTCTTATCTGGTGAGCGGTCTTCTTATCGGTTAGAAGTTCTCCATTCTTTAAATAGTCCCTTAAAGGATCCATCCAACTGGGTGCTGATTCAATTTGGAGCACATGCTCCACATTTGGCAGCTCATTGTAATGGTTAATGCTCGGATGAGCGAGGAAATTTATGGGGATTGTTCTTTTTAAGTTGGAATTGATTGGCGAACTCAGGACTGCTAGGGCGTCAGCATGGCTGTTCTGTCCTCTGGGAAACTACTGGACACTGACTTCCTCAAAGTTGGCCATTAACCTTTTTGCCAAGGTGAGGTAGGCTGCCATTCTTTCATCTTTTGCATTGTAATCCCCACTTATCTGATTAGAGACTAAATGTGAGTCACCGAACACCTGTAGCTGCCTTGCTCCCAAGGTATGTGCCTTCTGGAGGCCGACTATTAAAGCCTCATATTCTGCTTCATTGTTGGAGGCTTCAAATCCAAGCCTGATTCCTTATTCGAGGATTGTATCCTCTGGAGTGATAAGAACAATGCCTACTCCCGCCCCCTTTGAATTGGAGGCTCCATTAACAAACAGTTTCCAGCCTCCCTCTGTTGCGTGATTCTCCTTTCGCTTCACTGGTTGAATTTATCCGAGAGGCTGCTCGCCTGTGAATTCGGTTATAAAATCAGCAAGGACCTGCCCTTTGATTGCATTCCTTGGTTGAAATTGGATATCAAATCGTCCGAGCTCGATTGACCATTTAGATAGTCTGCCCGACAAATCTTCCTTCCTCAGGATTGCTTTAAGGGGGTGCGATGTAAGGACGATGATAGTGTGAGCTTCAAAGTAGTGCTTCAACTTCCTTAAAGCCACTACTAGTGCAATGGCGGGCTTCTCTAGTGGCAGGTACCGCTGCTCGGCCTCTAATAAGGTCTTGCTTGTGTAATAAATGGGGTGCTGGATTCCCGCTCTTTCGCACATTAATGCAAAACTGACAGTGTGGTTGGAAATGGCGAGGTATAAGTACAAAGAATCTGTTTCTTGGGGTATGACGAGCAGTGGTGGTGAGCTAAGGTAAGTCTTGAGCTCGTCCAATGCCCGCGAGCAATCTTGATTCCATTCAACTGCTTTGATTCCCTTTAAGAGCTGGAAGAACGGTTTGCGCTTTTCGAAGGATTTTGAAATAAAATAGTTCAAGGCAGCGAGCATGTCGATGAGCTTCTGTACGTCCCGGATTGTGCGAGGAGGTTGTACCCTTTTTATTACATCGATCTAATATGGATTAGCCTCGATGCCTCTCTTACTGACCAAGTACCCGAGACATTTTCCTGACTGGACACCGAAAGAACACTTGCTTGTGTTAAGTTTCGTTCGGTACTTCCTGAGGATTTTGAAGGTTCTTGATAGGTCTGAGATGTGGTCTTCTTTCTTCCTGCTTTTGACGAGCATATCGTCGATGTAGACCTCCATGGTGTCTCCCATCTTGTCTTTGAACATCTTGGTGACCAGCCGCTGGTAGGTTGCCCCTGTGTTTTTAAGCCCGAAGGGCATAACCTTGTAACAGTATAACCCAACAGTGGTGATGAATTCTGTCTTGTCCTGGTCTGGAGCATACAAAGGGATCTGATGATACCTCGAGTATGCGTCCAGAAAACTCATTCTCTCGTGAGCTGCTGTGGCGTCCACTAGTTGATCGATTTTTGGAAGAGGGAAACTATCTTTAGGGCATTCCCTGTTGAGGTCAGTGAAGTCGATGCAGACTCTCCATTTCCCGTTATTTTTTGGAACTACTACTGGGTTGGATAACCATTTAGGGAATTGGACCTACCGTATGGATCTTGCATCCAGTAGTTTTTCAACTTCTTCTTCCACGGCCTTTGACTTCTCGCGTGCAGATCTCCGTGCCTTCTAGGCGATTGGTTTAAAAGTGGGATTGACGTGCAGCTAATGACAAACCACACTAGAATCAATCCCCGAAAGCTCGTATGGTTCCCATGCAAAAACTTGTACATTGCCTCTCAGCGGAATCGTCAACTCCTTCTTTTCTCGATCTGTGAGAGAAGCTTTGATTAAGAAAATCCTGTCGTTGTTGCTACCTCCAGCTGTAACTTTCTCCAGGTCCTTGACGACCCGCTCAGTGGGGAGGAGCCTGGTCTCCTCCACCCCGGGTCTTCCATACTTTAACTGCTATTTTGAAGGTGTCAGTCCTTTTTGTTCCTCAACTTTCTCTCTGGGCTTGTCGACCTTCTTATCTGGTCTTGGGCGGATGGCCGCTATGAAGCACCTTCTTGCCATCGCTTGATCGCCCTGGATCTTCATTACCCCTCGTTCGGTCACATACTTGAGTTTCTGATGGTAGGTCGAGGAGACTGCCTTCATCGCGTGTAGCCATCCTTTGCCGAGGATGGCTTGGTATGGAGAGTCGATGACAACTACCAGAAACTCAATCATCTTGGAGACATTTCCTGCTCTTACTGGCATCATGATCTTTCCCAAGGGAATAGTTACTTTTCCAGCGAAGCCAACTAAAGGGACAATGGCTTCCCTTAAGTCGGCGATGCTTTACTTCAATTTTCTGAATAGGTCGAGATACATTACCTCAGATGAGCTTGTGACATCCCGCCTAATTAAATACCGGGCGACCACTCCTTTATTAAATTAAAATCAAGGTGAACAGTTGGTTCATTCTTAGCATCACTATCGTAAAAATAACTTTTCCAATTTAAACACCCTAATTAATTAAGCTAAGTGTCAAAACCATTTTTAGACATTACTTTCAAAATTTTATTTTATAAACCAGGATTTAAATGTTTACAACAATTCAATATTAAAGAATCACACCACAATTATCCTGGAACATATAATCCAAATAATTTAAACATTCAACAACTAAATCCCAACATTTAAAACTTAAAGTAAAACATCCAGACAGTAATAAATCCCAAAGTGACAATACTAGAAATAACTGAATCACAATGTCCAATAAAACAACTGAATAATGGAAAGGGCGACACAAGCCCCACTAAATGAATATGCTAGGAGTGGAATCAAATAAATGAAGTCGTCTAAGCAAGAGGCCTGCAACTCCCACCTAAGCTGCAGCGCCTTCCTTCCAAAGGATCCTACGCAAGACGCCCCTGTGGCTGGGCACCTGTAATATATACATATATATACAAGAGAGAAGAGAAATAGAAACAGGTCAGAGCCCGATAATGTAAATGATTTAAAATTTGTTTAGCAAGTATTTAAAATGTTTACAGGTCAATGAAACAACATATTAGTGCGGCACTCTCTTGAGAAATTCTCACCTCTCTTCTAATGTGCATGCCTATCGCACTAACCTTCCCAATGGATTATTTTATCTTATATCTCACTAAACTTCCCAATGGTTTAACTTATCTTAGGTTACTCGTAAGATTTAAAACTGAACAATATAATTGTTTAAAAGGAAAATTTCATTTAGTAACAAAGCTCTCATTTTAACTTTATTTATTAATAAAGTTTCCCAGTGTCATATTATACTTTTTCAAAACAAGTATTTCCAATTGGAGTCATTATACATGTCTTACTTACCATATCAAAGTAGGTAGTTCCAAATTTCAGAATTTCATATATATATATATATAAAATACTCGTATAATATATATATTCTAACAGCACCCCACATAAAAACTATGGTGCGGGCATACTCTGCTATCCAATCCCCGTATCACTCATACTAAGGGAAATACAAATTCGGAATCACTCTCGAACTGTATTAACACATACACAAACAATATTGAGGCGAAGCATAGATTCCAAGTCTCTAAGAGGATAGCACATGCCCCCACGTCTCTTAGGACCGCCTGAACTATCGATTCGATAGCTTGTACCAAGGATTTCTATCTTCTAGGGTACGAGTCAATATCCCCCATAAAGGTCCCATCGAGATAAGACTGTCCGATCGCGGTAACCTCAGGGATAACAAGTAGCGTGGGCACGATTTTCACACATAGACAGTATATGCATACACACAGTCATATAACTATACTAATATTACCATATCAAATTAGGTACATCTCAAATTCCATAATTACGACATTTGTCCTTATTTCTCATTATTTAGTTCTCACGTATAACCGTTCATTTCTTACTTTAATTTGTGGGATCATTCCAACTTCTTACGTAATACAGATGGACTTTATCCTCCCAAGTGTAGAATTCTGTAGGTACTCATCTAATTTCCAACGTAACTATCTTACGCGTCTCTCCCCTTAATACATAATTTCATCGTCCCTTATATGTAAATATCCCAAGAATACAACTCTCGTCTTACATTAAAGGTGCCATAATTATTTATAAGTCCTACTGGTCTTCTTTATCTCCCAAAACATTTTAATAAGGGTGTCCAAGGATTATTTCTCATTAAATTGAATTCAACTAATTTAAAAAGGGGAAATATGAGTCTGCCAGAAGGGGTCGATCGATCGAACCTTCGATCGATTGAAGCTCTTGTCTCGATCGATCGATCAAGCAGGTATGGCAATTTCTGCAGGAAACCAGTTACGGGTTATCACACAACCTCATCCAAATTCAGATTTTTCACACCCAAACTTAATAAAATTCGTACTATAATCAGTATATACCCATATCATTCATCTTGTACGTAAAGCATGTAATTTTACATCAATAACCATGGATTTATAGGCACAAACTTCATAAAAATCTCAAGAACCCTAGAATTTCTTTAACATGGTTCTAATCAATCTTTTCCAGAATTTCATTCTTCTAAAACATCATAAATTCGTGGTTTAATCCTCTACATGTGAAGGGGTTTCCAGATTAACATTCAAATTATTACTACATGCGATTTCCTATCTCCAACTTGGGTTTTCTTCAATGAAACTCATCCTAATCATCCCTAGACTAACATGAGTGATGCATTAATGAAAATAAGCAAGATAAACACTTGCCTGGGATTTTCAGAGTTCTGATTTGAGAACGAATTTGGTGTGGTTGCGTTCCCCATCGCGCGATCTACGTGTTGGTGGTGACGGCGGTGCAATGGAGGTGTTCTTGGCCTCGAACTCCTTGGAGAGCTTCTCCTCTTCCTCTCCAATGGCTGTCATTAGTTTTAGGTTGTGTTAACCCTAGAAGATAACATTTTCCCTCTGATATAACCCTATAAAATTCGTGGGTTTAATTACCCAAAATTTCAAAATGTCCAAAATGCCCTTCCGGGGTACTAATTAGGCCTAAAAACGCCCCGAAACCCAAACTAAACCCCCGGGTACACATTTCTAACTATCTTGACCCTTACGGACACGTTGGAGCACTCAAAACGACCATACGGATAACTTAAAAAATATTTCACTTATATTAATCAACATTTATTCCCGACGCGACAGAGGCGCGTTCCGACTTAAATTCTAAAATTGCCATTTTATTCACCCGTGACAATTTTATAAAATAAATCTCATATATTACTATACTCATCCAGTAACATTCAACAAATTTCAATAATTACTAACTCTCGTCACGCTAGTAAATTTTTAAAACAACATTCCGGATTAAAATTAAATTAATTTATCTCAATTAAATTTAATAAAATCCCTAAATTTAAAAGCCATAAAAATACGGGGTATTATAGAGCTTCCTTGGTCGATGAGTAACTTTTCAACATCATAGTTAGCTATTCTGAGAGTAATGATCAATGCATCATGATGTGGGGTTCTCACTCCCACCAGATCTTCATCTGTGAATACAATATGCTTACTATAGTCGACGTCATCTGCTCGCCGATGCTTTCCTGATTGTGTTTTTGCTGGATCGATCTGAAAATCTTGCATCACCGCTGTAATCTTTTTTACCTCCATTCGAGATGAATTTCCTTGTATATTCTTGACATCAGATGCCCCATGAATTACTGCAAACTCATGGCCAGCATCATCTTCGAGCACGTTGTCAGGCCTTGCTTCTCCATTGACAACAATTTTCTCTGCTTTCTTCTCCACAAATTCATTCAAATGCCCAGACTGGGACATCTCTTCGAGGTGGGACTTAAGAGCCTTGCAATGCTCGGTCTTATATCCTCCCTCTTTATGAAAAGCATATCTCAGCGCGTTATTTCTCTTTGAGGGATCTCCTCCCATTTTTTTGGGCCACTTAATAAATGGCTCATCTTTGATCTTTGTGAGAATCTTGTAAATTGGTTCTTTGAAGACAGTATTGATTGCCTGAAATGCCTTCGACACATCATTCTTGCACCCGCTCTTGGAGCCATTCTTGCCCCCATTCTTTCCTCCTTTCTTCTAGTTCTCATTTCTGTCACTGCTTTTGGCAGCGAGCTTGGTTCGACCATTTTCTCCCGTGCTGAGGCGAGTGACATCTTCTACCTTGACGTATTTCTCAATGCGAGCCATCAGGTCATCGATGCTCGTGGCCTCTTTCTTCGTCAAAGAGTGGTACAGGAGGGAAGAGCTGGGTAGCCCAATTTTGAATGAGGCCACCGCTACCTGCTTCGAGCAGTCCTCGACTTCGTTGAATAACTCCCAGTACCTCTTCGCGTAGTCTCAGAGGCTTGAGGTGTCTTTTTCATTGTGAGTAAGGCATCCATCCTTTTGGGATGGGAGCTACTAGTAATGAAGCGGGTTGTAAAGAGCTCGGCCAGGGACTCGAAGCTCCTAATAGACCTGTGGGGGAGCTTTTCGAACCATTTTTGGGCCATGTCATGCAGGCTCGAGGGAAAAATTCGGCCCATCAGTGCATCTCGATGGCTCCAGAGGGTCATGGCTTTCCTGTATTGTCTAACGTGATCAATGGGATCAGTTTTACCATTATAAATCTTAAATCTCGAAATAACAAATTTCTTGGGGGCTTCCTCTTCTTTTATTTTCCTTGAGAAAGGGGATTTCATCTGAGTTTGGAGTAGTCGCCTAGCGAGCTCTCAGGTCGATCTGGCACCGCGATGCGCAGGGTGTTAGTCCATCTCCCTTCGGACCAAATTTCGTATGTTCTCATTGCTGCGAGTTGGGCTCCTGTAATGGCGAGCTAGTCACAGTTGCTCGAGAAGGTCATCCTCTTACTCATTTTCCTCAACTTTCTGGGATCCGCGTCTAGGGCTCCTTCCTCGACTGCGAGACTTGCTCTCCCGAGGGCTAGGAGTGCGGTATGGACGTCTCCTGGTGCCACGATGGAGCTCTCTCTCCATTTTTTCTAACCTTCTTTTGAGGCGAGCATTCTCAGCCTCGTTCTTGCGAGAAGACTCCCTTTGCTCTTGGAGCCTTGCCTCATATACATCAATCAACCTGGAGATTTGTGTGGACCTCGCTGGTCCTTGGATTTCTTCTGAGGCTGGCCTTTCTAGGCGAGCCCTCTGATCTGAACGCCGAACTTCAGATCTGATTCTACGAGGAGCAGGTTGTTCCTGGATATCACCTGCCTGAGGAGCATTACTACTGTGACCAGACATTTCGAACTTCTTTGTTGGTGTGGGCTTTCTCAGGGAAGATAAACCCTTCCCACAGACGGCGCCAATTATGATGACAAATATTTTCAACACAAACAGATAAGAGAAGTGCAATCACCAAAGAAAATAAAGAACATAAAATGCCAATCACACAACAGGAGATGTACATGGTTCAGCAAGAATTCCTACGTCTACGGTGGTGCAATCAGTATTATTTCTATATACTCCGGGGATTATTTACAGCGAATACAGTGCGTGCCTATTGCCCCAGGCCTAGGGTTTATTTTATACATGTTTATCTTCGGGGAGTGGGGGTGTTGGACTCCCCCACGTCCATCTTTTTCTCCTGGAATATCTCTATGCGAGATTTTAGGAAAAGACTAAGTCATAACTGAATTAAGGTGCGAAGGGCCTGGACTTTGGGCCGTTTTCGTTAGGCTACTCATCCGAGCCCATAACGCCAGCTAAATCCGGGTACCCACAGTAACCATTATACCAAATGTTCCTAGTTTTTTCTTTTTTTCTTATATATATGTCTATGAGGCAAAGTTTACATAGTACTCTTTGGAATGCATAAAGCTATACTTTAGGAAGTTTATACGAGACTGTGAGAAGGTTCAATTATAGCATGAAAGGTTGTGATCATGCTACAAAATGTGAGAAATATTCGAATTTGTAGTGTCATTAGTATAACATTACTAATAATACATGCGACTTTCACAGTTAGTTATGCATATATAAGACTTAGACGCTAAGAACTAACACAACCTTGGGGTATGGAGTATTATTAACGGGTGACTAGTGATTAGACTCGACAAAACATGCCATCATATATCAAAATTGCTCGTATCAACCAGCACAATAACTTTTGGTGCCAACTTTTGTTCACAACAAATCTATGATCTTGCTATTGGTTTATTTTTTAGGGGTTACAGGAATGATATATTATAAAATATAGAAAGCGTGATGAAAATTTCACTAGAAGCCTCACATTCTAGATTTTGATGGGTTGGAATTTGCATCCCTCTACAAATTATATTTATCACTTGCAAGTCAACAGTTAGAATGTTTTCCATAAATAATTAATATTTTTAGAGGGTTGAATCTTGATAATTAATTATTGGATAATATTACTTTTCAGGTGAAGAAGTTGATTTTAGTGAAGATAATCAATATGTTTATTCCATCAATCTAAGGTTAAATAATTTCTCTAATTGGATGCTAGACATTATAGCCAGCGGAAATTTAGATGCACTCTTCCCTGAAGCGACTCGTGAATATGCTACATTAGTATAGAGGTGTGGACGGATCCTGCTATATAGAAAACATATAAGAGAAAATTGGAGATTCACTTCCTTCCTGATGTGGAAAAATACTTTATAAGTCGGGTATCTCTTAACTTCATCATCGGTTTTCTTCTGTTTGTGTTTTGTAGCTTAGGTTATTAGCAAAAACTTGTGCCAATGACACTATTCAAGTTTTAATTCATTGTAATTTTACATACCAAATGCAATATGCCTACAATGCATCCTGTTGATATATTGTAATTTTGAAAACAATAAGGGTTATCATTGTAGTCGTGCCTACTGAACAAGATCTTATTATTATAATTTTGTAAACAATTAGGGTTGTATTTGTAAACATAAGTGTAATTAATTTGGAATTAAAGTAGATGGGATAGTGTAAAATGTGAAAGTGATAGCGTGAATTAAAGTATAAGAGAGTGTGGTACAGTAAGGCATAAAGTAGTGATGAGAAGTTTATGCCATTTAGGATAACAAACATTAACACCATGCCGTGTAGGACATTTTGATGAACAATAAAACAAACCCTTTATATATTATATGAATTTGTATTATATCTTACTAGTATAATATGAATTTACGTAATTTTATGAGGGTCTTCAAAATACCAATTTAATTTTTCTTAGATTTTTAATTATTAAAAATACACATGTCTTTTACCTGAACACTCCTACTTCATTTATATGTAACTAACCACACACGATTCCACCCATTAAACTCACATTTTTGACCTTTTATAATTTATAACCAACCCCATGTTCTTTTAAGTACCAAAACAAACACATTATCTTCTCCCTCTTTGTTGTTGCAGTAATTTAAATGCAAAAATAAATAAGGAACGAAATTACCCAATTGGGAGCTGATAAATTGAGGCCAAAAAAATATAAGAAATTCAGAACTGGACAATCTAGAAATATGGCTGAGTCGCGGACAATGTCGCTCTCTTTAAGGTGTTTCGCGGCTCCGCCTCTTCAATTTGTGCTGACAGATAACAGCCTCACCACCCCAAGATAAAATAGCCTTGAAAATAATACGAATCAATAGCAAGAATCTGATTCACTCAACAAACACCCATTCAGAAATATAAATTTCATGATAAATATAAATAATCTAGGGGAAGATAATATATTTTTGTGTCATTATAATTATTTAGTGGATGAATAATTATTTCTGTGTATGAGAAAAAAATCGTAGCTTTAGAATTTTTGTGGGAGAGAACTGTATGTTTTTAAAAAAACGAAGGTTAAGACCTCCTTTTATTGCAAACAAATATTAATGTTAACGGGCAAAAACTTGGGTCAAGTGGAAGAGAAATTTTTGGAAAACATTTTTGAGTTGGAGGAATTTTTCAACTGGTAATAACCACGTTTTTATTCCAGAAAAAATTACCGTTAATAATTAATTTTAAGCCCAAAAAACAGTCAATTTATTTATCCCAAAAATTAATTCTTAATGGGCCCAAGCCCAAGACCCGGACCCGGGTATGGGCTGGCTGGACAACGGCGGCGGCACGCGCGCATGTGTGACTTGGCCCAATAAGTCTCCCACCCATACACACAAAACATTGAATGCCGAAAGGGCTTAACCTTTAGACTAACAAAAAGGGTATATTAACATTACCCATTTTCCAAAACCCATCGATGTGGGACAAGTGCTTAAAAGCACTCTTCAGTATTTTGCATTCTAACAGTTGTTAGATAGTTGTGTTCCAACACTCTTCCATGCCAACTTCCATCAATTCTCATAATCTTTGTCAACCCCTACATGTTTAACCTCTCACATCTCTAATGACGCTACCAAACTACCACCTTTACCCACGAGGCCCTCTCCGCCAGCCAACAAACTCACGACGTCTTACTCTAATCCTCAATAAACAATGCATTCTTTATGGTATATTACTCACTAGCGTACTGATATATATTTTTAGGTATTATACATAGAAATGTAGTCCGGGCGATAAGAAAACTTTAAATCTAAAATATGATTTATCAGATTTTAGGAGTTTAATTTGAAAGATATACATGCGTCGCACATGGAACTCTCCTGACCCACATATGTACACTCAGAATATAAATCCTTGTACACGTATATCCTATACTCCCGTCACATTCAAATACCTACCTTTCTCATGTTTATTCAAAGTATAAACAACCTTTCTTTCCCCTCTCTTCCTCCTCCCAGTAAACCCCATCAACTAATTGTATCTCCATTATTCAAACTCTGGCTTGTGTCTCCTTTTAATATAACCAATTGACTTCGTGTGTGAACTTTCTACCCTTATCAATCTTCAACCTCTCAAGTATACGTTATGTTCTATATCTTTCTCTCTAATGCGGACACACATCATTCATACAAGTAAAGGCGCATGTGCTAAGAAAAAAATTTCGATATATGTTCGTGTACATGCATGTGATAGTATGGATTGGCTAGTATATGGTGAGTGATTTTCTACGTGTGTTTGTATATATATATATATATATATATATATATATATATATAGAGTCAGGCTCTCCAACATACCTCCTAGCAACATACCTTTTTTTTAAAATAGTAAAAAAAATAATTTTGAGATGATATTTTTTATATGGGTTCATGATATTTAAATGTGTCCCCATGAAAAAATTCAGAACAAAATAATGTGTTTTGATATTTTTTAAAAATAGTTAAAAAAACTGTCAGTTTTTACCCTTTAAAACTGTCAGTTTTTTTACCTATTTTTTAAAAATATCAAAACACATTATTTTGTTCTGATTTTTTTACAGGAGCACATTGAACTATCATGAACCCATATAAAAAATATTAACTCAAAATTATTTTTTTTACTATTTTAAAAAAATAGGTATGTTCGTAAATATGTTTAATGAGGTATGTTGGAGAGCCTAACTCTCTCTCTCTCTCTCTATATATATATATATATATATATATATATATATATATATATTATATGAGTGTGATTTGTGAACTTGATTACTCAAGATGGGTCAATGAGGATAAATAATTGTCAAGAATTTTCCTTTTATCTATAGTTCATATACTGTGAAGCTATTTTTTTAGCTTGTGTTGGGAACCAAAATAGGTATGTAAGGAGAAATGATAAGAAATTGCATGACAATAATGAGCACAAAGGTTAGTAAACCTTAATTTTCAATTTTGAAATGAATAACAAATTTATTTGTAAAGTCTTATATATTGTGAACTGAATTTAAAGTCTTATATGGGCTATAAATACATGGATTAATTGAACCAAAAATGGATAAATGATGAGCACAAAGGTTAGTAAACCTTAATTTTTAATTTGGAAAGTGATATATCATAACATGCCCTCCGCCCGGCTTGGGATGTTATACTCGGCCTAAGCCGACTATCACCGATCAACCCAGAATAACTCGGCCTTTGGCTCAGATCTAGTCACCTCAGTTTGGACAGTAGCACCTTGCAGGTCTTCTTGTCCCAACACCCAAAGTGCTCTATAGAAGGTTACACACCTACAACAGTATATCGAGTGTAGTCTCGACCTCATCCTCAGTTAGCAAGGTCCGACCTCAGAAAGCTCATAATCAACATTGATTCCCTTGGGGACATTCATAAACTTGGCCTTAGCTGGGGCAAGCTGCCCGACCCTGACACCTGGAAGAATGCGTGATTTTGGAGACGCGTGGAGCTGTGCGCGTGGGGTTGACTCATACACGTGGGAAAACTCGTTATAACAAGATCATTCCCTCACGTGAGAGAATATTTGCATCATCAATACTTATACATGCATGGACAGGTGTCCTCATTTTAGTGGAGGCTACTGAGGAGAACATGTATATTGTATGCTAGGGGACATTACTGTGATAACCCTGATTTTTATATCTAATTCAGTTAGCTACGCCCAATTAAATTAAAGCGGGGCGTCAATATGTTGGCATTAGAAACATAATTAAAATAAATGCAGTAAAATAAACATGTACACTCCCATATATATAAAAAATCACATCATAGCAACTATAGTATCCACAAGTAATATTAGTACTGAGTATAAAATGCCCAAATATACAGGCCCCAAAAAATAAACTAGGTAAAGTGTGTAATGTAAACCTCTCAACACTATCAAATCCCTAACAATGGGAAATCTATGATACCACATTCTAAGGAAGAGTGACAAAATAAGATAAGGACCAATGTCCACCACTACAGGATCCTAAGAATAGATGCGAGGTCATCCAGCTCCATGGTCTACTGTCTAACGGGGCGAGGACCTGGATAATTGAATATATGGGAGAGGGGAGAGGGGAGAGGAGACATAGAAACGGGTGTCAACAACAAGAAAATCTATACAGTTATGAGATGTATGTATGATGAACGCATACTGAACACAACTTGTCTCCAGTAATTAACTCGTTCAATTACCCAACCAATGCTCCTATGTTGTGACTACCCAACCCAAACTCAAGTAACGTGTAGTCTCATATCATATCATGATTAATCATTATTAATCTCATCAAAATATTTCCTTAAAGTATGATATCAAATGCATCGATTTGGGATATTACTTTAAGACACAAGCATAATACCTCACACAACAAGTCATATCGGGTCACTATCGTTACCCGGGGGAATAGGTCGTAACACTAGGCCTACGCACGAATATTACCCAATATTACATGGCAAGGACAATCATACTAAGTCCTAAATCACATGGCGTTCCAAGATATTTCTATTCGACTCGCATTACAACCATGTGTCCTGTTCTGGCGGTTTATCTTCGACACGGCACTCGAGCGGAACCTAACCGGATCAAGCATAAAAAATCCCATTCAACATGTGCCTACGTCGATCATAGGACTAGTCTAGCATATACTCGATAATATATATCTAAAACAATTTCACGCTTATGTATATATACAATCGTATCACGTCTCTTACTCGAGTGATACAATAGTCATTATTTACAATATAATATAATTTACATCATTAATTTACTAATTCAACGTCAAATAATTTCAACGTTATTTACTAACCATAAGAATGTGATCAAGTTAGAATATTAAGCACAACACCACAATTATCTTACTAACAACATGAAAAACATTAGCACTCTTATTTCAACAACTTTTTGCCAAGAATTGTAAAACGCTGATTTTAGGCTTTTTCGATCCGTTTTTGGAGAAACTTAAAACTACAAAGTTTTTCAGAACATGATTTTCTACAGGAACTCCCGAGCACACTTCCATTTCCTACTTAAAACAAACCCAAAACAAACCTATAATATTCTCCCCTGTTTTCGACAACTTTATGCGCAAAACTGTAAAAAGCAGATTCGAGGATTTTTCGATCCATTTTTGAAAAAACTTAAAATTACAAAGTTGTTCAGAACATGATTTTTTACAAGTAGACCTGAACATATAGTCATTTACAGCTTAAAATAGACCCAAAATCAACTTGTAATGATCGTCCCTTTTTAGTTTTGGATTTGTATGAGTTCAATTTGTTTCTAGTTTGATGCATCCTAAATTCATTTACATATTAATTACATCTCATAAATTTCAAGATTTAGGGATTCAAATCATGTTCATACACTTTTTCATCAAACATTAAAGATGTAATAAATCTATATTAACTTGCCTTTGTTTTGTTCAGGGAGGTGTTGATGAAGAAGATGGCAACCTTCTTCTTCTTCTTCTTCTTCTTCTTCTTCTTCTTCTTCTTCTTCTTCTTCTTCTTCTTCTTCTTCTTCTTCTTATACACACAAAAGAGAAGACTAATACCTAACCCTTTCTATTTATATTTTAAGGGTAGTTTTCGGATTTAATTAAAACCTAGGGTGTAAAATGACCACGATACCCTATTCTGAGTCATTAAGGGTCTAAAAACTCTCGGAAAAAAAATATAACTTTCGGGTACTTAATTCCAACCATTTCGACATATTTGGAAGCATTTTTGCACTCGAAATGGTCATCTAAGTCACTTATCTAAAATATACTTTTCGCACCCAACTCTTAAGTCCCGTGCTCAAAATTCATAAAGTAGTCGCTATCACTCACTAATGACATAGCTTAAAATCATACGTTCATATTTACTCTTCACGCTAGTCAACATATACGACGATAAATATTAACCATTTATAATTCTAATAAATATTTATCATAACTTAATTTAATTTCCCCATTAAATTATTTAACTATGCACACACACAAGTAATTAATAATGCATTAAAACTACGGGGTATTACATTCTCCCCCTGTACGAATAGGATTTCTTCCTCGAAATCCAAAATAAAGAAAATCAATTAAATTCAAGTTTTTTTCTTTCCTTTTTCATAGGAGTCCAAATTGGTATTGACGCCACTCGTAACGTATCAGGTGTTTTCATCGTAACACAACATTGACACCATAACGCATGACCATCACAACATATCACATCATACTGTAATACCCCGTATTTTTGTGATATTTTTTTTTTTTGGGATTAATTAATTAAATGTGAATTAATTGGAAATTAATCCGGATAAAATACTAACGGGATGTGAGTTGGTATTTGACTATATTGGGTATATATGATGATAATTGAATATTGAATTATGAAATTTTCCGTGAGATTGATATACGGCAATTTGGACATTTTATTGGGACGCGTGTGACAGTCGCGTCAGGATATAATTATTTTAATTATAAAAGTGAGTTTTATTTCTATTAACCGTATGGTCGTTTTGAGAGCGCCCACGCGTCCGGAAGGGTCGAGATAGGCAGAAAATACTAGCCGGGGGTTTAGTTTGGGTCCCGGGGCATTTTTAGGCCATACCGACAACACAAAAGGGTAGTTTGGTAATTTTGTATTTTTGGGAATTAAAAGTGACGAAAATTAGGATTAGAAATCTGAATTGGAAAACCAACCACTAAGACCACTAATAACCTAATAGGCTACAGAGGTTATTAGAATTAACCCAAAAGCTCCTAAGGAAAACCCTAGCCACCATAGCCACCTTCGGAGAAGAAAGCTTGTAGAGAGAGAGAGAAGGGGAATTCTGCAGAAAGAGAGAGTGAACTTCATCAAATCGTCATCAAAATCAGAGATACCTTTAAGGCAAGTGATTTAATTTCATTTAATTTCAGAGAATGCTTTTTCCATGCGTAGGAATTTAATAAAATTGATTTGTTATTGGAGTAATATGAAAACCCATGTATCTTGGAACTTAGAACTTGAAATCTTGAGGAGAAATTGCATGTAGAATGGTAGGTAGATAATTATTCTGATGATATTAGATATTGGATGAAATTAAAACGGATTTAATTGGGTTAATTGATGATTTAAAATTCTAGGGTTTATGTTCTTGAAAATTTGGGGAAAAGTGTAGAAACTTGATGATTTAATGATGTTTAGGATAAATTAATTCATTAAAACACGTTAGTATGTGACCTAAGTACGTTTAGGGATGATTAGAGACCTTAAACAATCGTTGGTTTGATGTTTAGATGAGTTTTGATGAGATGAAATTGGTGAAAAATGAAACTAGGGAAATCTGTGCTCGAAACTGGTCGTTCGTTAGAAGACCTTCCGAGGTCGTTCGAACGAGCTTCTAACGAGTTGATTAGTGGCTTCTAACGAGGGGAATTTCGTTCGATACCTTCGTTCGAACGAGATGTCGTTAGAAGGCCTAGTTCGTTCGAACGAACGAACTCTCGTTCGAACAACCTTGTTCGAACGAGACTTCTAACGAGCTGACAGTTTAGGCTTTTTAGCCTGTTTTGATTTTGGGAGTCCCGAAAACTTATTCAATTGTAGAGATAATATTTCCTTGATGATTTATTGGTAGATTTGGGACATTTGGGATATAATGAGGAGAAAAATATATAAGAGGGGATTGAACCAAATGGATATTTTGGGTTGAGACGTGAGTGTCTACTACGACGTGAGAATAATTTATGGCGGGTATAATTATAAACCGGGATTATATAAATTGTGTAAACTCTAAGTTGGTACTAGAATGGGAAGTGTACTATAAATGAACTACGGTGATTACTAATATGTGTGCTTACTTAGTATTGGTATATGATATTATGTGTATGACATACCTACCATACTTGCTATCACGGGAGGTTTGCGTTCGCTTAGGACCCTTTAATCCTTGTGTGCCTACGGGGGGGATTTAGACTGGTACCTCGAGAACATAGGTCAGAGAAGGACTTATTGGGATGTTAATAAGTCTGCTGATCGTGGGAGCGTAGGTATGTGCGTGACCCATGTGATGTGACTGTGTTCGCCTCCACTGTTTGTGATTTGTGTTATCTGAGAACGATTCCTGAGAGATTCGGAATGCGTGATCCTTATGTACGTGATGTACCGGGATGGATAGCAAAGTATGTGTGCACCGCAGCTTAGTCTCGGGGTGCTTATATTGTATATTTATGTTGTGGAAAATATACACTTAATAAAATGGGAACTTTCATATGTTATTGTGTGTATAAATACGGATAATATAAAGGACGAATTTTGATGAGTCGTACGGCTAATATTTGAAAACCCAAATTTAAGTAAGTCCTCTATTTAAAATGATAACGTTAGTATGATAATGGGAATTGAGAAATAAAGGGTAGAACCTATGACGGTCTAGCTATATATGATGTCACTTAGCTAGGTGTTAATGTCTTTTAGATGGGTACATACGTTAGGAGTGCACATTTAGTCGAGAGGTGAGAATTTCATGTGAGTGTACGTCCTAACATGTTCTTTGCATTTAATGTTTTAATGTTATTAAAGCACTTGCAGTTTTTAAAATATCTCCACATTCGGGCTCTGACCCGTTTGCTTTCAAATCTATTTTTTTGTAAAAACCATTTTAGGTGCCCAGCCACAAGGACACCATGCGTAGGATTCTCATTCAGGTGATGAGCTGTAGCTGTTTGTGGAAGTTATAGGGCTTTGCTACTAGACGCTTCTTTCATTTGGATTCTATATTCAACATTCTTCAGTTGTAGGGCATGTTGCCCATTTCTATTAGAGACATCTTTCCATTTCAGTTTTTCAGACTTTGGCATGTATTAATTCAGTATTCAGTTTACTTATTTCTATTGTGGGATTGTGGTGAGGAGTTTTCCTCCAGACTTATTATCTTTATGTGATGGTTATTCTATTGTTTCGTTATGGTGAATGGAGATATAATTCATGCTTTAAAATCTTACTGCATGTTAATCAGACTTAAATTAAAATTTGACAACTTAATTTTTAAATACTAGGTGGTTAGTAATTATTAAAAACGTTTTCGACAGTGATGCTATTAACTGAGCCAACTTGGCATTTTGATTTAATTTAATAAAGGAGTAGCTACCCGGTATTTAATTAGTCGGGGTGTCACAGGTGGTATCAGAGCATCAGGTTCTAGTGTCCTTTAGGATCTGTACGGCTATTATGTTTCCGCTAAGTTTTCTTTGATGTAGAGCCCTATATTTTAGGACTGTTGTATTCTTTTTGTGTATGCTTCGTTCTTCAGCTATTTTAAGTTTATAACTGTGAACTTATAAACGTTATTCTTATTTCAGATGCCTCCATGACGTGCACGACGAGTTCCCAGGGATGCAACGCCCGAACCACAGCCTGCTCCAGTTCAAGGCACGATGAACGCAGCTGAGGTTGCAGCCATAGTAGCCCAAGCGGTAAATGCCGCACTTGCCGTAGTTCAGCAGGCACCACCTTCGGTGCCAGTTGTTGTGCCAGTCCAGGCAAATGCATTCCCGTCTACTTGGGAACGTGTACGTGATGCTTTTCAGAAAGCGCATCCACCGGAGTTTGCAGGTAGCTCAGATGTGGTAGTCTCGAGCTAGTGGAGGAAGGATATACAGCGGCACTTGAGGATGTATGAGTGCATGGACGTTCAAAAGCAGGTGCTAGCTACTTTTAAGCTAGTTGGATCTGCACTGCAGTGGTGGCAGTCTATTACCACCGTGGAGGAGAGAGATACTCTCACTATTCAGAAGTACTTTCCGTCAACTGTTCACACGGAAATGAGGAGGAAGTTGATGAATTTGAAGCAGGAGGGTAAGACTGTGGCCGAGTATGAGGCCGAGTTCACAAATCTGTTGAATATCGTTCCGGATGAGATACCGACAGAGAAGAAGAAAATCGAGAAGTTCATCGACGGGTTGACATGGAGGATCCGTCAGCATTTGTTAGGGAACCTATCGTTGGCCACTTATTCTGATATGGTTAACGCTGCACTGTTACACTACCAGGATCACCGCTTTCATATGGCTGAGGGCAAGAGATCGGGGGAGTCCAGCCATCAGGGCAGGACTGGAGGACATGGTGCCAGCGGGGCACAATCTGTTCAGGGGCAGAGACAGGGTGAGCAGGGTTCCCAGCAGGGGGATAATAAGAGGTTCAGATCAGGGAACTACAGACACGAACAGGGAGGTTTCCGTCAGGGCCATCAGGGTCCGAACGGCCATCAGGGCCAATAGGGGCAGAATGGGCAGCAGTTTCAACAGGGCCAGGGGAGGAACGGTAACGGCCACCAGGGCCGGGGACAGCAGGGGCAGAGAGGGGGGAACTTCCCAGGGAAGTGCTATGTTTGTGGCAAGACTGGCCATAAACGACATGATTGTCCTGATACGGGCAGGGCCCCACAGCAGCAGCAGCAGGGTGCTCTCCAGGAGCCTCAAAGACCCATGTTTCCCGCCGCTCTCCCCGCACCGCAGCAGATGGCAACATTGCCACCCATTCCAGCAGTCCCAGTTCAGCAGGGGCAGCTTAAGTATGGACGTGTTTATAATGTCCACCAGGCAGCAGTTCCACAGGCACCGCCCGGGATTGAGGGTACGTTTCCTATCCATGGCACTATGGGTCAGGTTTTGTTTGATACGGGGCTACACATTATTTTATAGTTACACATTTTGCGAAGGCTTTAGGGTTGTTAGCCACAGCGGAGAGCACAGTGACATGTGTAGACTCACCATTGGGGAGTGGGTCACTTATTTTCTTTATATGCTGGGGAGTGGGGGTAGAGATTGGTGGTTTGGTATGACCTGCAGACATGTTGGTATTTGATATGCATGTGCACGATGTGATTATCGGTATGGATTGGCTCGTAGCTTATAGAGCCATGATTGATTGCTTCAGTGGGAGCATTGTTTTTTTCATTCCGGGGCAAGAGATGTTTGTAGTTGCGATGCCTCGCCCAGAGGGAGGCTCGACCACTCATTTATATTACATAGAGGAGGATACCTCTAAGGAGGTTGTGATTCCTTTAGATTCGATCCCAGTTGTCAGGGAGTATTCAGATGTGTTTCAGGAGATACCAGGCCTACCCCCCAGTCGAGAGATAGACTTTGTGATAGACTTATTGCCAGATACGAGACCTATAGCACGCGCATCGTACCATATGGCTCCGGCAGAGATGCGAGAGCTACGAGATCAGATAGAGCATCTGTTAGGTCAGGGCTTTATTCGCAGAAGTACCTCACCTTGGGGCACTCCAGTTTTGTTTGTGAAGAAGAGGGACGATTCACTGAGATTGTGTGTGGACTACCGGGAGTTGAACAAGGTCACGATACGGAAAATATTCGTTGCCTCGAATCGATGACCTATTCGACCAGTTGAGAGGAGCTTCTTTCTTCTCGAAGATTGATTTGAGATCGGGATACCATCAGTTGCGTATCAGGGAAGAGGATGTCTCGAAGACTGCGTTCTTAACGAGATATGGTTCTTACGAGTTTCGGGTTATGCCTTTTGGTTTGACTAATGCTCCAGCAGTGTTTATGGACTTGATGAATAGGGTATTCAGAGAGTTCCTTGATCAGTTCGTCATTGTCTTCATTGATGATATTCTGGTTTACTCCCAGACAGAGGAGGAGCACGCCGAGCATTTGAGACAGGTTTTGCAGACGCTGCGTCAGAACGAGCTATATGCAAAGTTTGAGAAGTGCGGGTTTTGGCTGAAGGAGGTTCAGTTTTTGGGGCACATTATTTCCGACCGGGGGATATCCGTTGATCCGGGGAAGGTATCCGCGGTGAGGGAGTGGGGACAACCCACGACACCGACTGAGATTCGTAGTTTCTTGGGCCTAGCAGGATACTACAGGAGGTTCATTCGGGAATTTTCGAAGATAGCAGGTCCTTTGACACATCTGACTCGTAAAGGTGTGCCGTTCATTTGGAGTGATGCCTGTCAGTTGGCATTTGATGAGTTAAAGGACAAGTTGACCTCAGCACCTGTGTTAGCATTGCCGAGACCGGGAGTTGAATATTTGGTTTACACCGATGCGTCTTTGCAAGGACTTGGAGGTGTATTGCAGCAGGAAAGATGGGCCATAGCTTATGCTTCCCGTAAGCTTAAGCCTCACGAGAGGAATTACCCCACTCATGATTTGGAGTTAGCGGCAGTGGTATTTGCCCTACGAATTTGGAGACATTATCTTTTGGGGGAGAAGTTCCAGTTATTCACGGACCACAAGTCCCTACAGTACCTATTCACGCAGAAGGAATTGAATATGCGGCAGCGTAGGTGGCTTGAGTTTGTGAAAGACTATCAGTTCGATATCCAGTATCACCCGGGGAAGGCTAACGTGGTAGCAGACGCGTTGAGCCGTAGGCCAGTAGATGAGGTGTCAGGGGTGTGGAAGGCTAAATGGAAGGAGTTGGGACACCAGGATGCAGTGGCCCGATCATTCATGTCTGTGATGACCGTTACACCGCAGATTGTCACGAAGGTAGTAAGGGCACAGGTAAATGACTCGTTCTGTCAGGAGCAGATAGTTCGATTACTAGCAGAGGGAGCCGAGTCCTATACCGTTGGTTCAGACGGGGGATTACGCTTCAATGGGAGATTGGTAGTTCCGGAAGGGGAGGAATTACGACATGAGGTGATGGCAGAATCGCAGGGCTCACGGTTCGCGGTACATCCCGAAGGGGACAAAATGTACCAGGACATGAGACGACAGTATTGGTGGAGCGGCATGAAGAAAGATATTGTTGTGTTTGTTTCGAAATGCGCCACTTGTCAGCTGGTAAAAATGGATCATCAGAGACCAACAGGACTTCTGCATCCGTTGGAGGTTCCGATGTGGATGTGGGAGAGTATATCCATGGATTTTATCACGGGGTTGCCTACGTCGCAGAGGGGTCACGACTCCGTTTGGGTAATTGTGGACAGGTTGTCCAAGGTCGCTCATTTTCTACCCGTAAGGACCGACTACACTACGGGACAGTATGTCCAGCTCTTCATTTCAGAGATAGTGAGACTTCACGGTGTGCCCCTAAATATCGTGTCTGACAGAGATAAGATATTTGTTTCACGATTTTGGGAGAGTTTTCAGGAGGCCATGGGCACAGAATTGCGGTTGAGTACGGCTTATCATCCGCAGATCGATGGGCAAACCGAACGTACTAATCAGATGTTGGAGGACATGCTACGTATGTGCATCATTGACTTTGGGGGTGGATGGGAGCAGTATCTTCCACTGGTGGAGTTTTCTTACAACAACTCCTACCAGTTCACCATTGGCATGGCTCCATTTGAGGCGTTGTACGGTAGACCTTGTCGTTCCCCAGCATGTTGGTTGGAGGCGGGGGACAACAAATTACTTGGGCCGGAAGTAATTCAGGATACTTCGGCAAGGATTGAGTTGATTCGGAGTCGCATTCGGGTAGCTCAAGACCGACATAAGAGTTATGCTGATGCGAAGAGATCCTTCAGAGAGTTCCAAGTGGGGGACCAAGTTTTTCTCAGAGTATCTCCTATGAAGGGGATTATGCGATTCGGGAAGAAGGGGAAGTTGGCACCGAGATATGTGGGGCCATTTCCTATTATCGAGCGGATCGGACCGGTTGCGTATAGACTTGGGTTACCGGAACATTTACACCGGATTCATGATGTGTTCCATATTTCCTCGCTAAGGAAATATCTTAGAGACGATTTGGCTCATTATCACATTGCTTTGGAGGATATTGATCTCCAGCCTGATAGCTCCTACGAGGAGGGACCGATTGCTATTTTGGACCGAAGTGAGCGGAAGCTGCGGTCAAAGATAGTTTCGTTAGTGCATGTTCAGTGGCGACATCATAATGTCGAGGAGTCCACATGGGAGCGTGAGGATGAGATGCGCGAACGTTATCCAGAGTTGTTCTTATCAGGTACTTTCTAGTTCTGAATTTCGGGACGAAATTCTGATATTAGGGGGGAAGTATGTAATGCCCCGTATTTTTGTGATATTTAATTTTTTGGGATTAATTAATTAAATGTGAATTAATTGGAAATTAATCCGGATAAAATACTAACGGGATGTGAGTTGGTATTTGACTATATTGGGTATATATGATGATAATTGAATATTAAATTATGAAATTTATCGTGAGATTGATATACGGCAATTTGGACATTTTATTGGGACGCGTGTGACAGTCGCGTTAGGATATAATTATTTTAATTATAAAAGTGAGTTTTATTTCTATTAATCGTATGGTCGTTTTGAGAGCGCCAACGCGTCCGGAAGGGTCGAGATAGGCAGAAAACACTAGCCGGGGGTTTAGTTTGGGTCCCGGAGAATTTTTAGGCCATACCGGCAACACAAAAGGGTAGTTTGGTAATTTTGTATTTTTGTGAATTAAAAGTGACGAAAATTAGGATTAAAAATCTGAATTGGAAAACCAACCACTAAGCCCAGTAATAACCTAATAGGCTATGGAGGTTATTAGAATTAACCCAAAAGCTCCTAAGGAAAACCCTAGCCACCATAGCCACCTTTGGAGAAGAAAGCTTGTAGAGAGAGAGAGACGGGGAATTCTGCAGAAAGAGAGAGTGAACTTCATCAAATTATCATCAAAATCAGAGATACCCTTAAGGCAAGTGATTTAATTTCGTTTAATTTCAGAGAATGCTTTTTCCATGCGTAGGAATTTAATAAAATTGATTTGTTATTGGAGTAATATGAAAACCCATGTATCTTGGAACTTAGAACTTGAAATCTTGAGGAGAAATTGCATGTAGAATGGTAGGTAGATGATTATTCTGATGATTTTAGATATTGGATGAAATTAAAACGGATTTAATTGGGTTAATTGATGATTTAAAATTCTAGGGTTTATGTTCTTGAAAATTTGGGGAAAAGTGTAGAAACTTGATGATTTAATGATGTTTAGGATAAATTAATTCATTAAAACACGTTAGTATGTGACCTAAGTACGTTTAGGGATTATTAGAGACCTTAAACAATCGTTGGTTTGATGTTTAGATGAGTTCTGAAGAGATGAAATTGGTGAAAAACGAAACTAGGGAAATCTGGGCTCGAAACTGGTCGTTCGTTAGAAGACCTTCCCAGGTCGTTCGAACGAGCTTCTAACGAGTTGACCAGTGGCTTCTAACGAGGGGAATTTCGTTCGATACCTTCATTCGAACGAGATGTCGTTAGAAGGCCTAGTTTGTTCGAATGAACGAACTCTCGTTCGAACAGCCTCGTTCGAACGAGACTTCTAACGAGCTGACAGTTTAGGCTTTTTAGCCTGTTTTGATTTTGGGAGTCCCGGAAACTTATTCAATTGTAGAGATAATATTTCCTTGATTATTTATTGGTAGATTTGGGACATTTGGGATATAATGAGGAGAAAAATATATAAGAGGGGATTGAACCAAATGGACATTTTGGGTTGAGACGTGAGTGTCTACTACGACGTGAGAATAATTTATGGCGGGTATAATTATAAACCTGGATTATATAAATTGTGTAAACTCTAAGTTGGTACTAGAATGAGAAATGTACTATAAATGAACTACGGTGATTACTAAGATGTGTGCTTACTTAGTATTGGTATATGATATTATGTGTATGACATACCTACCATACTTGCTATCACGGGAGGTTTGCGTTCGCTTAGGACCCTCTAATCCTTGTGTGCCTACGGGGGGGATTTAGACTGGTACCTCGAGAACATAGGTCAGAGAAGGACTTATTGGGATGTTAATAAGTCTGCTTATCGTGGGAGCGTAGGTATGTGCATGACCCATGTGATGTGACTGTGTTCGCCTCCACTGTTTGTGATTTGTGTTATCTGAGAACGATTCCTGAGAGATTCAGAATGCTTGATCCTTATGTACGTGATGTACCGGGATGGATAGCAAAGTATGTGTGCACCGCAGCTTAGTCTCGGGGTGCTTATATTGTATATTTATGTTGTGGAAAATATACACTTAATAAAATGGGAACTTTCATATGTTATTGTGTGTATAAATACGGATAATATAAAGGATGAATTGTGATGAGTCGTATGGCTAATATTTGAAAACCCGAATTTAAGTAAGTCCTCTATTTAAAATTATAACATTAGTATGATAATGGGAATTGAGAAATAAAGGGTAGAACCTATGGCGGTCTAGCTATATATGATGTCACTTAGCTAGGTGTTAATGTCTTTTAGATGGGTACATACGTTAGGAGTGCACATTTAGTCGAGAGGTGAGAATTTCATGTGAGTGTACGTCCTAACATGTACTTTGCATTTAATGTTTTAATGTTATTAAAGCACTTGCAGTTTTTAAAATATCTCCACATTCGGGCTCTGACCCGTTTGCTTTCAAATCTATTTTTTTGTAAAAAACATTTTAGGTGCCCAGCCACAAGGACACCATGCGTAGGATTCTCATTCAGGTGACGAGCTGTAGCTGTTTGTGGAAGTTACAGGGCTTTGCTACTAGACGCTTCTTTCATTTGGATTCCATATTCAGCATTCTTCAGTTGTAGGGCATGTTGCCCATTTCTATTAGAGACATCTTTTCATTTCAGTTTTTCAGACTTTGGCATGTATTAATTCAGTATTCAGTTTACTTATTTCTGTTGTGGGATTGTGGTGAGGAGTTTTCCTCCAGACTTATTATCTTTATGTGATGGTTATTCTATTGTTTCGTTATGGTGAATGGTGATATTATTCTTGCTTTAATCTTTTACTGCATGTTAATCAGACTTAAATTAAAATTTGACAACTTACTTTTTAAATACTAGGTGGTTAGTAATTATTAAAAACGTTTTCGATAGTGATGCTATTAACAGAGCCAACTTGGCATTTTGATTTAATTTAATAAAGGAGTAGCTACCCGGTATTTAATTAGTCGAGGTGTCACACATAATAACAAGATATCACATCATAATCACTTTTTAACTTTTAAAAGAACTTCCTCACCATGATATCCCCAATGGGTCAGCACCCAGGGTTCCATCTCGGACACAACTACCCTATCGTATGTTTTACAGCTCAAACACTTATTCTATGTGTGAATTGAAATCTTTGAATACGAAACTCATTCCAAATTGATATGCAAATCAATAAATCTTTGTCGAACAACAATGGTTAATGTCGGTCCATCGTCATAAATCTTACCAATCGTGGAGTCCCATCAACAAAGTTTTGACGAAATAACACAGTGCAATCCCCCCATTTCTAGATCTACAACCGAACTCTCACCATAAAGCCTAACATAACTGAACTACTAAGTTGATCGAGAAATCAATATCCCCAAAGACCCGACTCGCTAAGTTTCGTGCGTGGAGTGTCTCGCAAGCAAAATCTAAATAAGGAACCCCTTTTGATACACTACTGTCACCTTGACGAGATAAGGAATTTGTCAACTCAAGACCCCTAGTGATATAAGAATCATCTAACTCCAAAAAAACTTATTTCTGGACTCAACGATTCATCACACAACAAATAATCCAACTTCACCTATTCAATACAGTTGTCACTATTCATCAATCATGCCTCCATACTCAACTCAGAATCGACTAAAAATGTTGCCCTAGCTACACTGTGAGTCGCGATCCTAGACGTTAGATACCACATCGAACATATGGTGCTGAAAGGTAAAAATCCAAATCTACTATGAGTTGTCAATAACACTTGCCTTGCAATTAAATTGACAGTGAGTCAACCGATATGGCAACCCTTATGATCCACTAAGGTTGCACATGTTCATAAGCATACAACTCCTATGAACTTACGAATATTGTTCGATATTTCCAAGTCTGGAGTTAGATAAATAATATTAACAAGGTTCATACTCTCTCGAACAAGATAAAATCAACAAAGTTGCATTCAGTGTGGTCAACGATCCCTCACCTAAAGGTTTCGAACCAACCCAAGATGCAGTATGCCCCCTTAAAGACCCCCACCTCTCACGGTTTGGTCACTCTAACCCAAGGCGACAGACCCTCACTAGATTCGACTTACCGCAATTTTGTAAAAAATATGTATAGGAATTCCACCTCTCCGACAGGATTTTCCTTAGACTGTGAGTATATTAAAATTTTCTCACTAAACATGAAATGAACTTGGTTCTTCAAACCACGAATATAGCTTATACATTATCCAAACAACGAGGTAAGACCCAAAATTCCCACTTATCATACAAAATCAGAATACCGGATTTGTCACACTCACCATCCGGATACTCATCTTCCAGCACCCCAACGCTAACTGATATTTATGAAGAACGATGTTCTATCTAACATGTCAAAGGTCATAAATACAAGGTAGCGAGTACCTTCGCATAACATGACCCAAATTAACATTCAGTACTCCACACATAACTGAAGTAAAAATTAAATATCTTACGAACCCATTCATGGGTGTTTGTCCAAGAGTACACACCCTCCTTTCAAAAATCCTCAACAACGGTCGAAGAAATCTCTTGTTTCCCCCTAAAGTAGAGGTTATCACAACCATTTCAATGAATGGGTCCAACATTTGGAACCCCAAAAAATCTCAATCCTTGCCATTAATGACGACACTCATTTGGAAATACTATCATCAATCATGCGAAAATTGACCGGGCTACACATGACTCTACCATTATCAAAAGACCATCAAGACCATTCTATAACTATTCACTAGTTGAGACATCACCAAAATCGAAAATCTTGCACTTGGTTTCGAAACACGTCTTTAATCACACACGATCTAAGTAAACATCATGTCACTAACTACTCACTCGTGCTCAAATTCAAATTAATACATAACTAGGGCACAACATAGCCACATTTCCATATATGATGGGTTCAAAATCAAGCACAACTATTATCACGGTGCAACAAATTAGTACCCCCAATCATCGGGGGATAAGATAAAACTAAACTCGTGGATATATCACCAACTCAAGCGATCACACTCGCATAAAATTAAATGCTTATTGAACACTCCCTCGTGATATTCCCACTCGACAACTCATCCCTTGAGATTCGTTACTCACCGTAGGGTTCACAACTGGTAATTCCAGCTTAAGTCCATCCTTTTGTATACCCATATTCACGTCCCGCTCTCGGCAGCTTTTAACAAATATACCATTCTAATCTAGGGCTTTACGAAGAACACCGAACTCTAATCATTGCCAAATATGGAAAGAAAACTCCCTCGAAAATTTTGGACTTCTCCAATGTCAATCCTCATATGACCTTGCGATATGGACTTCCTCATCCCTAGTGTCCATGGCTAAGACATAGCAACATAACTGATACATTCTCACGAACATGGTTGGGATAACTCGCCGAAACATTCCACTCTGAACATGTGAGTACCCAAACCACTAGCACATCTTGTACATGACCGAACACACACCTAATCGGCCTTAAGTTCATTCCATTATAGATTTTATTCGATCAGAACACTATAACACCACTATGCCACCCCAATACGACATCTATCACTTGTGTGGACAACGTGTAGGTTTACACGCATACCAAACTTCCCTGATACCAACACAATATTTCAAGGATAATCACAGACTCATGAATCTCCCATTGAACATCATCAAATAGATGAATCTAGTTCTTTATTTTCACAAGTACGATAACACTCTTGCGTACACCTAAATTGGACCCCTCAGGTCATCCTTTGACGGGGTGGGACATACATCGATTTGGAGGAGTGCTCTCTCAAATCACAAACCTTCCTTTACATGTTCGTGAGTAATAATATACTCTTATTACCATAAGACTTAATTCAATTGCCATTTACTGATTAATACGTCATCGAATGCCTCAGCAGTCTGTCCATCACGGGTGGAGCGCGATAGTTCCTTCTTAGGAAAATGTCAAAACAACAACTGGACCATATTATCTTGTGGTATGCCATATCTAAAGCTCTACCCTTCCATGTTGGAAACAACTTCAGATAACTACAAACGCAAGTGGAACCAACAACTCGGTGGTACTACAGGGTGGGCTATAACTTATACCAAATTCTTTACAACCATAAGAGCAACGATATTCAACGTTGATAATGCAAAATAAATATACAGGTGTTTCCTCCCCCTAAAGCACCAAAAGTCAACTAAATCATTGAGTTCAACATCGGTGCTCTTGCCTACTGGTGGGCGACGAGGGCTGGCAATTTTTGACACGATAACCCGTTTATGGTAATAACCTGAAATGACCCCAACTTGACACGATTAGCTTGTATAGATTTAAGAGTATACAAAACTTATACTCAAATAAAAATCAACGCGACCCGAAAATGACACGACTAACCCGAATTTCCACCCCTAGACGAAACTATGATAGTTGCACGTGAATCGCGGTCTCCTAAAATGCTTGCACCTTATTCCCTCCCAGAGTCCACGTCTCATTAAATCACCATCTTAAAAGATAGTAAGTGAACACATATCCCAAAAAAATTTATTCGAGTGGAGCACTAGTCATAATTACAACAAGTACTCATATATGGACCTCACGCGTACTATCCTCTGGTCGATCATAGATTTACCTCATTCGTGGGATGTCTCATAAATGAAATCTAAACAAGGAACCCTCCCTATACAAGAGGCTAGCTCTGAATCGCCCGTCAAAATGGTAGTGTGAAGATCTTCCAAGTCATCGAATACAAGACCTAATCATAGGGCTCTACGTATCAAGGAAATGATGCACGGAAAACGTAACAGATGCCCTTAGATCCCTAAAATCTCTAAAATCATTCTCTGATACCAACTTTGACATCCCTACTGGTTATATCTAATTCAATTATCTACTCCCAATTTAATTAAAGCGGGGAATCAATATGTTGGCATTAGTAACGTAATTTAAATAAATGTAGTAAAGTAACACATGTACACTCCCATACGTGTAACCAAATCACATCATAGCAACTATAGGATCCACAAGTAATATTAGTACCGAGTATAAAATGCCCAAACATACGGGCCCAAAAAAATAAATTAGGTAAAGTGTGCAATGTAAACCTCTCAACACTATTAAATCCCTAATAATGGGAAATCTCTGATACCACACTCTAAGGAAGAGTGACAAAATAGGATAAGGACTAACGTCCACCACTACAGGATCCTAAGAACAGGTGCGAGGTTTTCCAGCTCCACAGTCTACTATCTAACGGGGCGAGGACCAATATGATACATATATATGAGAGAGGGGAGAGGAGACATAGAAACGGGTGTCAACAGCAAGAAAATATATACAGTTATGAGATTTACGCATGATGAACGCATACTCAACACAACTTGTCTCCAGTAATTAATTCGTTCAATTACCCAACCAATGCTCCTATGTCGTGACTACCCAACCCAAACTCGAGTAACGTGTATTCTCATATCATATCATGATTAATCATTATTAATCTCATTTCAGTAATTAACGTATCAAAATATTTCCTTCAATTATAATAAAAAATGCATCGATTCGGGATATTACTTTAAGACACAAGCATAATATCTCACACAATAAGTCATATCGGGTCAATATCATTACCCGGGGGAACAAGTCGTAACACTAGTCCTACACACGAATATGCCCCAATATTACGTGGCAAGGGAAATCATACTAAGTCCTAAATCACATTGCATTCCAAGGTCTTTCTATCCGACCCGCATTACAACCATGTGTCCGGTTTCGACGGTTTATCTTCGACACGGCACTCGAGAGAAACCTAACCGGATTAATCACAAAAAATCTCATTCAACATGTGTCTACGTTGACTGGAGGACTAGTCTAGCGTATACTCGACAATATACATGTAAAACTATTTCACGCCTATGTATATATACAATCGTATCAAGTCTTTTACTCGAGTTATACAATAGTCATTATTTACAATATAAAATAAATTATATCATTAATTTACTAATTCAACATCAAATAATTTCAAGGTTATATATCCATAATAACCATAAGTATGTGACCAAGTTAGAATATTAGGCACAACACCATAATTATCTTACAAACAACATGAAAAACATTAGCACTCTTATTTCAACAACTTTTTGTCTACAATTGTAAAACGCCGATTTGAGGCTTTTTCGATCCATTTTTGAAGAAACTTAAAACTACAAAGTTGTTCATAACATGATTTTCTATCGGAATACGCAAGAACACTTCCATTTCCTACTTCAAACAATCCCAAAACTAACCTATAATATTCGCCCCTATTTTCGACAACTTTCTGCGCAGAACTGTAAAACGCAGATTCGAGGATTTGTCGATCCATTTTTGAAAAAACTTAAAACTACAAAGTTGTTTAGAACATGATTTTTTACAATAACTTGCGAGCACACAACCATTTACGACTTAAAAGATACCCAAAATCAACTTGCAATGATCGCCCTTTTTTAATTTTGGATTTGTATGAGTTCAATTTGTTTCTAGTTTGATGCATCCTAAAATCATTTACATATTAATTACATCTCATAAATTTCAAGATTTAGGGATTCAACTCATGTTCATACACTTTTTCATCAAAAATTCAAGATTTCACAATCTAGATTAACTTGACTTGGTTTTATGTAGGGAGGTGTTAATGATGAAGATGACAACCTTTTTCTTCTTCTTCTTCTTCTTCTTCTTCTTCTTCTTCTTCTTCTTCTTCTTCTTCTTCTTCTTCTTCTTCTTCTTCTTCTTCTCTTATACACACAAAAGAGAAGACTAAGCCCTAACCCTTTCTATTTCTATTTCAAGGGTAATTTTTGGATTTAATTAAAACCTAGGGTGTAAGATGACCATGATACCCTTTTACGAGCCACTAAGGGTTTAAAAACTCTCGGAACATAAATATAACTTCTGGGTACTTAATTCCAACTATATTGACAGATTTGGAAGCATTGGTGCCCTCGAAATGGTCATCCGAGTCACGTATCTAAAATATAATTTTCCACCAAACTCTTAAGTCTCGTGCTCAAAATTCATAATTAGTCTCTATCACTCACTAACGACATAACTTAAAATCATACATTCATATTTACTCTTCACGCTAGTAAATATATATGTCAATAAATATTAACCATTTATCATTCTAATAAATATTTATCATAAGTTAATTTAATTTCCCCATTAAATTATTTAATTACACACACACACACACAAGTAATTAATAATGCATTAAAACTACGGGGTATTGCATTCTCCCCCTCTACGAATGGGATTTCGTCCTCGAAATCCAAAATAAAGCAAATCAATTAAATTCAATTTTTTTTCTTTCCTTTTTCATAGGAGTCCAAATTGGCATTCACGACACTCGTAACGTATCAGGTGTTTTCATCGTAACATAACATTGACACCATAATGCATGATCATCACAACATATCACATCATAATAATAAGATATCACATCAGAATCACTTTCTAACTTTTAGAAGAACTTCCTCACCATGATATCCCCAATGGGTCAGCACCCAGGGTTCCATCTCGGACACTACTACCCTATCGTATGTTTTGCAGCTCAAACACTTATTCTATATGTGAATTCAAATCTCTGAATACATAACTCATTCGAAATTGATATGCAAATCAATATATCTTTGTCAAACAACAACGGTTAATGTCGATCCATCGTCACAAAGCCTATCAGGCATAGAGTCCCATCAACAAAGTTCGAACGAAATAACACGGTGTAATCCCCCCATTTCTAACTCTACAACCTAACTCTCACCAAAAATCCTAACATAACTGAACTACTAAGTTGATCCAGAAATCAATATCCCCAAAGTCTCGACTCGCTAAGTTTCCTGCATGGAGTGTCTCGCAAGCAAAATCCAAATAAGGAACCCCTTCGATACACTACTGTCAGCTTGTCGAGATAAGGAATTTGTCAACTCAATACCCCTAGTGATACAAGAATCATCTAACTTCAAAAACCACTTATCTCTGGACTCAACAATTCATCACACAACAAATAATACAACTTCTCCTATTTAATACAGATGTCACTATTCTTCAATCATGCCTCGATACTCAACTCAGAATCGACTAAAAATGTTGCCCCAGTTACACTATGAGTCGTGATCCCAAACGTCAGATACCACATCGAACATATGGTACTAAAAGCTCGAAAGCCAACTTTACCCCGAGTTGTCAATAACACCTGCCTTGCACTAAAATTGATGGTGAGTCAACCGATATGGCAACCCTTATGATCCACTAAGGTTGCACATGTGAATAAGCATACAACTCCTATGAACTTACGAATATTGTTCCATCTTTCCAATTCTGGAGTTAGGTAAATAATATCAACAAGGTTCGTACTATCTAGAACAAGACAACACCGAAAAAGTTGCATTTAGTGCGGTCAACGATCCCTCACCAAAAGGTTTTGAACCAACCCAAGATGCAGTATGCCCCCTTGCACACCCCCACTTCTCACGGTTTGTTCGCTCTAACCCAAGGCGACAGACCCTCAATTGATTCGACTTACCGCCCTTTTGTTAAAAACACGTATAGAAATTCAACCTCTCCGACAGGATTTTCCTTGGACTGTGAGTATATTAGAATTTTTTCACTGAACATTAAGTGAACTTGGTTCTTTAAACAACGAATATGTGTAAGGACACAAATTTCCAATTGAGTCCATATATAGTTTTGGCTCAATTCCGGATAAAAACATTTATTCATAGGATAGTATTTAATTGTAATATTCTCAAGCCTATGAAGTGTTTATTGAAGACGTAGCGGCAAAGAGTATAAAGCTTCATCAATATGCCGGTTTGCGTGCCTCATTTCTACGTCATCAACTATGGTTCCATGCTCCCAAGGTATGAATGCAATAGTATATATATAGAAGCTTGGAACAAGTTTTATTGGGTGTTAGGTTTAATAAAAACTGTGTTTTATTTTCAGAAAGAATTAATTAGAACTTCAAAATAAGTTTATAATGTTTTTTGGGCTAAAATTTAATTTTCCAAACTTTCTGGAAGTTCGTTCGATATGTCGTTCAAACGAGATTGTCATTCGAACCAGATGTCGTTCGAACGAGTTTGCCAACGACTTCCCACTAAGGCATACTTGAACTTCATTCGAAATATCGTTCGAACGAGATTGTCGTTCTAACGAGATTCCCAACGAGTTTCTAACAAGTACATACTGGAACTTCGTTAGAAGACTCGTTCGAACGAAATGTCTTTCGAACGAGATGTCAGGCGGGAACAGTTTTTGGCAGTTTTGAGCAGTTTTTCACCCACTTTCCCACTTGTTTCTTAACTGATTTTTTCCAGACTTTATGATGTGCGAGAAACCATTTTTCCGAGGTATCTTTTTCATATCCTACTAACTCTTTGAGAGTGTTTAGAGAGCAAAAACTAAAAGAGAAAAAGATCAAGTTTTGAGTGTTAATTTTCAAGAGAAAATCACTTACCACTCTAGTGTTTACACCCAAATAAGTTTATTCCAAGTTCTCATATACATATATCTTGCTTGGAGTTTGGAACCAGTTTTCTCTACACCGAATTGAAGAGAAGTTTGCATTAATTTACCCACTTGGAGAAAGGCTCCATGTACGGGTGACGGTGACCATATAAAGTCCCATCAGTGGATTTCGAGACCGCGGTGGAGTTCTAAGGTTATCCGCTAGGAAGAGGTATCTATAAGAAGAAGCGTCGAGGCTTGAGAGGGATCGAGTCGTGTGTTGTAAGTCTTTCTGTCTTGTACTTGTAAATCCGTATCTAGTGGATTTGTGGCTAGGGCCGTCCGAGGTTGTTTCCCGTCTTGGGTTTTTCCTTGTACATCGCGGCATAGTGTGATTGATTTATTTTATCTTGCATAATAATTTAGAATGCATGCTTAGGATAATTCAAGATAAAATTTGGTTTAATTATCACAGTTAATTTAATTTGGTGCTAAATTAAATATTGGGCAAAGTTTATTTAATTCAAGTCTTTTACTAAAATAGGTTTGACCTAACGTTGGAATATTGATAATTATGACTTAGGCAAATTAAAAACCGGGGGCCTTTACACCTTCAAATTGGTATCAGAGCCAAAGCGATAAATTATTTCGTTAACGATACTTTAAATAATTTTTGGCTAAAATGGAATTTTCCCCATTTTCAAAATTTCCTATTTTTGATGGTTCTAACTACGCGTATTGGAAAGCGCGAATGAAATCGGCACTGAAATCTATCGATGAGAGAGTTTGGATGTCTGTTGTTTATGGGTGGTCCCCACCAACTTATCTAGTTGAAAATGAACGTGTTCCCAAACCCGCCGATAGATGGACTGAAAATGAGTTTAAACTTGCTAATTTCAATTCGCGTGGTTTGAATGCCTTATTTAGCGCTGTCACACCGGATGAATTCCGACGTATTATGACGTGTGAAACCGCTAAAGAAGATTGGGATATTTTACAATTAACTCATGAAAGAACTAGTGTCGTTAAAGCTTCAAAACTCCAAAACCTCACCACTCAATTTGAAACTATCAAAATGAATGAAAAAGAAACTTTTGATGAATTTTATGCTAGACTTTCTGATATTGTTAATTCATCTTTTAACTTGGAAGAGAAAATACCTGACAACCGTGTTGTAAAGAAAATTTTAAGGTCCCTACCCGATAGATTTATTCCAAAAGTGACCGTTTTAAATTCTTTACCAACTTTAGCCTCTACGAAATTAGAAGAGCTTGTAGGTGATTTACAAACCTATGAACTAGATATGTTTCCCTCTAAAACTGAAAAGAAAATTGAAAAGGGCGTTGCTTTAAAAGCTCAAAAAGAGGTCAAACAAGTAGTAGAGAGCGAGACTGATAGTGACTCGGAAGACATGACTTTGTTTGCTCGCAAATTTAGAAAATTTCTTAAAATTAACAAAGATAAACTTAAAAATGATTTTAAGAAATTTGATACTTCTAAGCATGACAAAGGCGAGAAGATCCCTAAAGCCAAGAATATCCCTAAACCTAGTAATGAAAATTTAGATAGGGACGAGTCTAATAAGTGTTTTGGTTGTGAAGGTTATGGCCATAGGGCTTATGAGTTCCCCACTAAACTAAGGAAAGAGGGTAAATGACCCATTGCATATAATGCGACCCTTAGTGATAGTGATAAGGAAGAGGGACCCGATTCCCCCACTAAGCCAAATTTTGTGGCTTTTATGGCTAGTCATGTGAGTGATAGTGAGAACTCATCGATTGATGAAACTTTAACGCATGACACTTCCAAGGTCATTGTTTATGATTCACTTGTTTTTGATGATAGTGAGAGTGGAGAAGAAATAGAGAGTGAAAATGAAGAAGAGGTTAATGTGAGTGAACTTCAAAATGCTTTTCAAGAGCTTTATAAAGAATCTATTAAATTGAAAAGAGCTAATTTGAAGTTAGAAGCTAGTGTAAGAGAGAGTGTCAAGGTCGTTGATGAAAATGCTTTAATAGAAGACCTTAGGACTCGTGAGAGGACTCTTTAAGAGAAGCTTGAATATGTAGAAGGCGAAAGAGATAGCCTTAGGGGCTTAATGGAATCCTTGAAAAAGGAACTTCTTACTTTTGAAGAGCGAAATGTTTTATTAGAGTCTAACATTTTAGAATTGCAAAATAAATTAAAAGACTCTCGTAATGTCAAATTTGATTTGGAGTGTCGTTCGGAAAAACTAGATAAAATCTTAGGAACGGTCAAAATTAAAAATAACACATGTGGTTTAGGCTTCAATACTTGTAATGAACTTTCTCATAATGCCAAAACCAATGTCTTAGGAGAATCATCTAGGAAAGATTTTAGAGATCACTCCTTAGGTAAATCTTTCGACATGTTTTCACTTGTACTTATTGTGGTCAAAAAGGTCATCTTAGGAAATTTTGTTTTGATCTTAAACGAATTCCTAGAAAATCCCATAGTAAAGTAACCACGGTAGTTAAAGTTCCAACACCCCAAGATAGTCATTCTTCATTAATTTGGGTTAGGAAATCCGACTTGGTTGCCTTGCAAAATAAGGTTTTTGATTCTCATTTTCTTTCACATGCTTCCTCCCTTGCTAAATCTAAAGGATGAATGTGTTAGTGTTTGCATACTTTAGCGTTTGTACTTCACGCTATATTCACATGCTAAATGTATGCTTGTTTAATCATTTTCTAGTCTATGCTCCATGGTTATCACATGCTAGAATTATGATTTTTGTTTATCTTTTGTATTATATTTCCTTCATTTTATTTGCATTAAATGAAAAATACAAAAAGATTTTTGTTTATCATTTGGGTTTTATCTCTCGATAATTTAAGCTTAATGAAAGATTCAAATGATTTGTGTTTGTCTTTTGAGTATATATTTTTTATTTTTGGTTAAAAATGTCAAAAACTCAAAAAGATTTTTGTTGTGTGTATTTTGGTTTGACACACTTTAAGTGGCATATACTTGTGTTTGAATCCCTCCTTTAAACGCTTCCATGTGGCTAGAACTTTTGGTTCAGTTTTGAATCCTTAAAATGTTCTTTATCATATTTGTATGGAGTAGTTGGATTTTGTGTTGTTTAAATGGATTCTAATTTCATATGCCTCTATTCACACATACACGAGCTCCTTTGAATTTTTAACTTCATATGTATATTTGAGCTTTGTGAGGTGTTCTCCTTCCAATCTTGTCATCTACATATTTGTGACTTAGGAGGACTAGTGCATGTCAAAATCCGTTGCACGTGAGATTTGTGTGAAAAATGAAAACATGATAAATATAAATGTGCACGGGGAAGGGCTCCGGAAGGACTAAGTGATCCTTTGCGATTGTAAGCCACCGTTCCTAAAAACAGAATATATGGCATTAAAAAGAAAATAATTTGCCAAGGCCTATGTTTGATTGATATATTCATTCAAATTTAATATAAATGCATATTGAGGGATATTGGATGGTATATCAACGGTTTGCACAATGTCCGTTTATCCTAGTTGCGTATTTCATGTCATGACTCTATTGGTTTGTAGAATCATCAATATGCTAGGCTTGTATGCATTGTGTATGTTTGTTCATTGAGTTCAATTTATATTGTCACATGAGGTTATATTCAAATGTGATGAAGTTTGCAATCAATTGAGAACTTCGTGAACATGTTTTAAGTAATTGGGTCTAAATTTAATCGTTACTAGTTCACACCCCTACACTTCCGTTTCCATATGACACATTTTTGCCATACGATTGTGAAAGACTCCTATTATATGTTGTGTGTGTCATTTGTGTGTTTATATCTATATATGTGTACTTGAGTCTCTTTGATATATATTATGTATACATATATTTGATATTTTTATTTAGTCTTTTCTTTGCTTTCTAATCCATATATGCTTTAATTCATACTTGGTATTTATCTTATTGCATTCTTTATTGATATCCAATCCTTAATAATTTATATATCATATTGGTATCATTTTATTGCATCCTAGTTGGTATCCAATGTTATTGTTTGGATTAGTTGAACTTTTGTTGCCCATATGCTTTAACGTTCTCATCACTATATGCACCATTACATGCTTTCGCTTGTTATCTCATTCTTTATCCCTTACTTAGTCTAGAGGGTTTATATGCTTTATTTGTGGGAAATAAGTTACTGTTTTGATTCTTTAGCCTTTGTCTATTCCTGAACAAAAAAGGGGGAGAATGATAGGGGGAGAAATGGTATCTAATCCTATTATATCGTATGCCGTCTTTCTAAGTATGTCATTTGTTTGATAAAGGGGAGAATTAATTTAAGGGAAGTAATAATTAATTGCATTTAATATTTTGATATTCCCTATGCGTTTGATAGTTTTCTTAAGTGTGCAAGAATTCTTCTAAAGCGGTTTCTTTCAATGGCAAAGCGTTTGATCCTTGGGTTGAGTCAAGTTTGGGTGGGTTATGTTTTGAGTCTAGTAAGCTTGACGGCCCTTTAGGATTTTTGTTTGGTTTTTGTCCCGGAATAGCCAAAGGGGGAGATTTGTAAGGACACAAATTTCCAATTGAGTCCATATATAGTTTTGGCTCAATTCCGGACAAAAACATTTATTCATAGGATAGTATTTAATTGTAATATTCTCAAGCCTATGAAGTGTTTGTTGAATACGTGGCGGAAAAGAGTATAAAGCTTCATCAATATGCCGGTTTGCGTGCCTCGTTTCTACGTCATCAACTATGGTTCCATGCTCCCAAGGTATGAATGCAATAGTATATATAGGAGCTTGGAACAAGTTTTATTGGGTGTTAGGTTTAATAAAAAATGTGTTTTATTTTCAGAAAGAATTAATTAGAACTTTAAAATAAGTTTATAAAGTTTTCTGGGCTAAAATCGAATTTTCCAAACTTTCTGGAAGTTCGTTCGATATGTCGTTCGAACGAGTTTGCCAACGACTTCCCACTAAGGCATACCGGAACTTCGTTCGAAATGTCGTTCGAACGAGATTATCGTTCGAACGAGATTGTCGTTCTAACGATATTTCCAACGAGTTTCTAACGAGTCCATACTGGAACTTCGTTAGAAGACTCATTCGAACGAAATGTCAGGCGGGAACAATTTTTGGCAGTTTTGAGCAGTTTTTCACCCACTTTCCCACTTGTTTCTTAACTGATTTTTTCCAGACTTTATGATGTGCGGGAAACCATTTTTCCAAGGAATCTTTTTCATATCCTACTAACTCTTTGAGAGTGTTTAGAGAGCAAAAACTAAAAGAGAAAAAGATCAAGTTTTGAGTGTTAATTTTCAAGAGAAAATCACTTACCACTCTAGTGTTTACACACAAATAAGTTTATTCCAAGTTCTCATATACATACATATTTCTTGGAGTTTGGCACCGGTTTTCTCTACACCGAATTGAATAGAAGTTTGCATTAATTTACCCACTTGGAGAAAGGCTCCATGTACGGGTGACGGTGACCATATAAAGTCCTATCGGTAGATTCCGAGACCGCGGTGGAGTTCCAAGGTTATCCGCTAGGAAGAGGTATCTACAAGAAGAAGCGCCGAGGCATGAGAGGGATCGAGTCGTGTGTTGTAAGTCTTTCTATCTTGTACTTGTAAATCCGTATCTAGTGGATTTGTGGCTAGGGTCGTCCGAGGTTATTTCCCGTCTTGGGTTTTTCCTCGTACATCGCGGCGTAGTGTGATTGATTTATTTTATCTTGAATAATAATTTAGAATGCATGCTTAGGATAATTCAAGATAAAATTTGGTTTAATTATCACACTTAATTTAATTTGGTGCTAAATTAAATATTGGGCAAAGTTTATTTAATTCAAGTCTTTTACTAAAATAGGTTTGACCTAACGTTGGAATATTGATAATTATGACTTAGGCAAATTAAAAATCGGGGGCCTTTACACCTTCAATATGGCTTATACATTTGCCAAGCAATAATGTAAGACCCAAAATTCCCACTTATCATACCAAATTAGAATACCGGATTTGGCACACTCACCATCCGGATACTCATCTTCTAGCACCCCAACGCTACCTGATATTTATGAAGAACGGTGTGCTGTCTAACATGACAAAGGTTGTAAATACAAGGTATCAAGTACCTTCGCATAAGTTGACCCAAATTAACACTCAGTACTCCACACATAACTGAAGTAAAAATTAAATATCTTACGAACCCATTCACGGGTGTTTTCCCAAGAGTACACACCCTCCTAACAAAACTTCTCAACAACGGTCGAAGTAATCTCTTATTGCCCCCCTATAGTGGAGGTTATCACAACCATTTCAATGAATGGGTCCAACATTTGGAACCCCAAAATATCTCAATCCTTGCTATTAATGACGACACTCACTTTGAAATACTATCATCTATCACGCAAAAACTGACCGAGCTACACACGACTTTACCATTATCAAAAGACCATCAAGACCATTCTGTGACGATTCACTAGTTTAGACATCACCAGAATCAAACATCTTACACTTGGTTTTGGAACGCGTCTTTAATCACACACGATCTAAGTAAACATCATATCACTGACTAATCACTCGTGCTCTAATTCACATTAATACATAACGAGGGCACAACATAGCCACATTTTCATATCTGATGGATTCAAAATGAAGTACCACCATTATCACGGTGCAACAAATTATTACCCCCAATCATCGGGTGATAACATAAAACCGAACTCATGGATATATAACCAACTCAAGAGATCACACTCGCATAAAATTAAACGCTTATTGAACACTCCCCTGTGATGTTCCCACTCGACAACTTATCCCTTGAGATTCGCTACTCACCGTAGGGTTCACAACTGGTGACTCTAGCTCAAGTCCATCCCTTAGCACACCCATATTCACGTCCCGCTCTCGGTAGCGTTTAACAAATATATCGGTGCTACAAAGCAAGATAATCACATCTTATCGAACATCCATTCTAATCTAGGGCTTTACGAAGAACACTGAACTCCAATCATTTCCAAATATGGAAAGAAGACTCCCTCGAAAATTCTGGACTGCTCCAATGTCAATCCTCATAGGAGCTTGCGATATGGACTTCCTCATCCCTAGTTTCCATGGCCAAGACATCGCAACATTACTGATACATTCTCACGAACATGTTTGGGATAACCTGTCGAAACTTTCCACTCCGAACATGTGAGTACCCAACCCACTAACATATCTTGTACATGATCGAACACACACCTAATCGGCCTTAAGTTAATTCCATTATAGATTTTGTCCGATCAGAACACTATGACACCACTATGACACCCTAATAAGACATCTATCGCTTGTGTGGACAACGTGTAGGTTTACACGCCTACCAAACTTCCCTGATACCAACATAATATTTCAAGGATAATCACTTATCCATTCCAGATTCGGACTCATGAATCTCCCATTGAACATCATCAAACAGATGAATCTAGTTCGTTCTTTTCACAAGTATGATAACACTCTTGCCTACACCAAAATTACCCCTCAGGTCATCCTTTGATGGAGGTGTGACATACATTGATTTGGAGTAGTCCTCTCTCAAATCACAACCCTTCCTTTACATGTTCATGAGTAATAATATATTCTTATCACAACAAGACTTACTTCGTTAACCATTCACTGATTAATACATCATCGAATGCCTCAGCAGTCTGTCCATCAAGGGTGGAGCGCGATAATTCCTTCTCAGGAAAATGTCACAACAACAACTGGACCACATCATCTTGTGGTATTCCATATCTGAAGCTCTACCATTCCATGTTGGAAACAACTTCAGACAACTGCAAACGTAAGTGGTACCAACAACTCGGTCGTATTATAGGGTGGGCTATAACTTATACCAACTTCTTTACAGCCATAAGAGCAACGATATTCAATGTTGATAATGCACATCAAATATATGGGTGTTTCCTCCCCCTAAACCACCAAAAGTAAACTCAATCATTGAGTTAAACATCGATACTCTCGCCTACTGGTGGGAGATGAAACTACGATAGTTGCATGCAAATTACGGTCTCCTAAAATGCTTGGGCCCTATTCCCTCCCAGGGTCCACGTCTCATCAAATCACCATCTTTTACACGTATCCCAAAAAAATTATTTAAGTGGAGCATTAGTTATAATTACAATAAGTACTAATACAAGGACCTCATGAGTACTATCCTATTTTCGATCGAAGATTTAACTCATGTGTGGGACTTCTCATGAACGAAATCCAAACAAGGAACCCTCCCTATACACGAGGCTAGCTCCGAATCGCCCGCCAAAATCGTAGCGTGAAGATCTTACAAGTCATCGAATACAAGACCTAATCATAAGGCTCTACGTATCAAGGAAATGATGCGCGAAAAATGTAACAGATTCCCTCAGATCCCTAAAATCTCTAAAATCGTTCTCTGATACCAACTTTGACATCCCTGCTGGTTATATCTAATTCAGTTAGCTACGCCCAATTTAATTAAAGCGGGGCGTCAATATGTTGGCATTAGTAACATAATTTAAATAAATGCAGTAAAGTAAACATGTACACTCCCATACGTGTAACCAAATCACATTATAGCAACTATAGGATCCACAAGTAATATTAGTACTGAGTATAAAATTCCCAAACATACGGGCCCAAAAAAATAAATTAGGTAAAGTGAGTAATGTAAACCTCTCAACACTATTAAATCCCTAACAATGGGAAATCTCTGATACCACACTCTAAGGAAGAGTGACAAAATAGGATAAGGACTAACGTCCACCACTACAGGATCCTAAGAATAAATGCGAGGTTATCCAACTCCACAGTCTACTATCTAACGGGACGAAGACCAATATAATACATATATATGGGAGAGGGGAGAGGAGACATAGAAACGGGTGTCAACAGCAAGAAAATATATACAGTTATGAGATTTATGCATGATGAACGCATACTCAACACAACTTGTCTTCAGTAATTAATTCGTTCAATTACCCAACCAATGCTCCTATGTCGTGACTACCCAACCCAAACTCGAGTAACGTGTAGTCTCATATCATATCATGATTAATCATTATTAATCTCATTTCAGTAATTAACGTATCAAAATATTTCCTTCAATTATAATAAAAAATGCATCGATTCGGGATATTACTTTAAGACACAAGCATAAATCTCACACAACAAGTCATATCGGGTTACTATCGTTACTCGGGGAAACAAGTCGTAACACTAGTCCTACACATGAATATTCCCCAATATTACTTGGCAAGGGAAATCATACTAAGTCCTAAATCACATGGCATTTCAAGGTCTTTCTATCCGACTCGCATTACAACCATGTGTCCGGTTCCGACGGTTTATCTCCGACACGGGACTCGAGTGAAACCTAACCGGATTAATCATAAAAAATCGCATTCAACATGTGTCTACGTCGACTGGAGGACTAGTCTAGCGTATATTCGATAATATACATGTAAAACAATTTCACGCTTATATATATATACAAACGTATCAAGTTTCTTACTCGAGTTATACAATAGTCATTATTTACAATATAACATAATTTACATCATTAATTTACTAATTCAACATCAAATAATTTCAAGGTTATATATCCCTAATAACCATAAGTATGTGACCAAGTTAGAATATTAGGCACAACACCATAATTATCTTACTAACAACATGAAAAACATTAACACTCTTATTTCAACAACTTTTTGTCTAGAATTGTAAAACGCCGATTTGAGGCTTTTCAGATCCATTTTTGAAGAAACTTAAAACTACAAAGTTGTTCATAACATGATTTTATATCGGAATACAAGAGAACACTTCCATTTCATACTTCAAACAATCCCAAAACTAACCTATAATATTCGCCCCTATTTTCGACAACTTTCTGTGCAAAACTGTAAAACGCAGATTCGAGGATTTTTCGATCCATTTTTGAAAAAACTTAAAACTACAAAGTTGTTCAGAACATGATTTTTTACAATAACTTTCAAGCACACAACCATTTATGGCTTAAAAGATACCAAAAATCAACTTGCAATGATCGCCCTTTTTTGATTTTGGATTTGTACGAGTTCAATTTGTTTCTAGTTTGATGCATGCTAAAATCATTTACATATTAATTACATCTCATAAATTTCAAGATTTAGGGATTCAACTCATGTTCATACACTTTTTCATCAAACATTAAAGATTTAATAATCTGGATTAACTTGACTTGGTTTTGTGTAGGGAGGTGTTGATGAAGATGATGGCAACCTTCTTCTTCTTCTTCTTCTTCTTCTTCTTCTTCTTCTTCTTCTTCTTCTTCTTCTTCTTCTTCTTCTTCTTCTTCTTATCTCTCTATCTACCTCTCTTATACACACAAAAGAGAATACTAAGCCCTTACCCTTTCTATTTATATTTTAAGGGTAATTTTTGGATTTGATTAAAACCTAGAGTGTAAGATGAACACAATACCCTTTTCCGAGTCACTAAGGGTTTAAAAACTTCCGGAACACAAATATCACTTCCGGGTACTTAAATTTCAACTATTTTTACACATTTGGAAGCATTGGTGCACTCAAAATGGTCATCCGAGTCACTATCTAAAATATACTATTTGCACCCAACTCTTAAGTCTCGTGCTCAAAACTCATAAAGTAGTCGCTATCACTCACTAACGACATAACTTAAAATCATACGTTCATATTTACTCTTCACGCTAGTAAACATAAACGTCGATAAATATTAACCATTTATCATTCTAATTAATATTTATCATAAGTTAATTTAATTTCCCCATTAAATTATTTAATTATGCACACACGAGTAATTAATAATGCATTAAAACTACGGGGTATTACAACTACACCCCCCAAGCACTATATATACACTTAATATCTTACATTGTAAAGGATCGATGATTACAAACCCTACTGTTACTCTGTTGCAATTATTATACAGCGAGAGAGAGGTTGAGATCTTGTATCCTTGGCCATTAGCGCCCTATTATAGTGGAACTTACACACTCACAATGGATGTAGTACAAGATTGGCTGAACAACTTATATGCTGGTGTTGTTTCCTCTTCTCCTCATCTCTTTCTTCATTTATATTACTGTCATACTCCATTGTTAAACTGGTTAGAGCACATACACTTATATTGACTTGGTGGTACCATTTCAGGTATCATCAATCTGTCATCATCTGTGGGAATGTAGATAGACATCTTCTTCCCTCTTCATTTTGAGCTCATCGAAATTTCTGGTGGTGGCCCTGCCCGCCCTCTTCTGTGGAGCAGTTCCACCATTAAAAGAGTTCTGTCAGTATTCTTAAGGCTTTTCATCAAGTTTTTCTAGCTCATACAGTAATTCAAAGGTATGGCACCGGAGTTTCCACCACCAGTCGTTGGTGGACCAAGTACCAACAACGCCTCACCTCAGTAAAAAATGGTTGAAGTGGCAGTGGACCTAAAATCCCTAGCAGCAAGTCTGCAGGCCATGCAACAAAAGTTGGCCCAGTTCAACCAGACTATAAATGAGAGTATCCTCACTAGACCTGCCAGAGCTGCGGTAGACATGGTTACTTCGGCCGCCAAAGAGGGACTCAATCCGGAGGCCAGGGGACCACCCCAGGTTTCGCAAAAGAAGGTGTCACACCACCAGAGACGTCGCGACGTCTCCAACCCTAGGCAGTTATGCTTGGGGAGTGTTGAGACTGTATGCCCCCAATTTTAAAAGTTAATTTCCTTAAATGCGGAATACGATGGTTCACAAAATATACCAACTTAAATTTCACAATTAATATATATCAAATTTTAATTTATCCAAATTAAAATTAAACCAAGTGAAGTATGTGAATTTTACTTAAACCAAATTTTAATTCAATCCATGTCCTAAAATTTGTCTAACAACAATTTATGCAATTTTCAATATAGGCTAAACTCAATAATCATTAATTTTACCAAATTAAATTTTGACTTGAATTAAATTAAATAAATTTACCCAAACATGTTTTTAGCAGCAAATTAAATAATTGTGTGATTTAAACCAATTTTTACCTCGATTATCCTAGCATGCATCAATGGTGATTTTTGCAAGATAAAAATTAAACCAATCACACTACGCATTGATGTACGAGGAAAACCCACAACGGGAAAATCCTCGGAAGGCCCTTGCCTAAAGTACACTAAGTATGATTTTATAATTACAAGATAGATGAATTACTTCCTCGACTGAACTCCCTTCAAGCCTTGATGCCTCATGTTGTAAATACCTCTGCCTAGTCGACAACCCCGGAGTCCACCAGAATCTTATAATCCACCAATGAGGCACAACATCCATCAACCACACAAGGTGCCTTTCTCCATGTGAGAACACTGTAACAAACAAATTTATTCTCCTTAATAGGGTAGAGAATAAACCCAAACTCTCTTCTTGTTGGTGTAGAGAAAACCCAGTGCCAAACACTCCAAGCAAGGATATATATATATATATATATATATATATATATATATATATATATATATATATATATATATATATATATATATATATATATATATATATATATATATATGAACTTGGAAGTAAACAAATCAATGGGTGTAAAAGTGTGTTTTGGAAAGATTTAAACCATAAATGAAACACACACACACATGAACGTTTTCTCCTAAATATTTTCTCTCAAAAAGCTCTCTAAGTTAATGAAAAAGTTAAGTTGGAAAAATTATTCCTGAAGTGATAAAAGGTTGTAGAAACAATTAGTGGGAACATGGGGTAATGAGAAGTTAAAGAAAAAACTTCCAGAAAATTATTCACGCCCAGGTCATTCGAACGACATGAAAGTTCGTTCGAACGACATATCAAACGATATATCGAATGAAAAAATAGAGAATTTAAGGCATAATATCATTGGAAACTTATTTCAAACAAAACAGTTTGAACGATCTTCGAACGACAAAATAGAAGTTTAATGGCGCATTCTCGTTCGAAAGCAGTTCGAACGAGATCTCAGAAAAATCGAAAATAATTCTTTTAATCCCAAAACTTTTATAAAAAGTTCTAATAAAGTTTCTGAGAAAAAAAATTAAAAACTCGTTCAAAGGATTTATAACATGTAATACACCTAAAAATATATTCCAAGTCCCTATATATATATATATATATATATATATATATATATATTTAATGCATTCATACCTTTTAGGAGACATGGAAACCAAATGATGTTGATGAAGAAAACTCTTGGCACAAAACCGGTAATAGAGAGGACTTGTTAATATTGGTCACATGTCTTAACTTCTTCATACATCATAGTCTTAAAAGAGTACAATAGGAACACTATCCTATTGACTCAAATGTTTTGTTCGAAATTAAGCCAATACTATAAATTGACTCGGTTGGAAATTTGTCCTTACAGAGAGGCAAGATTAAAGACGCTGGAGTGATGGGTATGGTGATAATGGCGATGATGATGAAGTCAATTGCTGGGAACCCTACGAGATTTTTATGGGTAATGTTCGCCCAATCCAGCTCAGCAGAGAGCACAATCACAGGCCGAGATGAGACTATAGGCAAAGAGCATCGGCCTTGGATTGGCTAAGAAGAGGGTCAACTTTTGACAGACTCGACCTACTGACTGACAACCTTAAAAATTGGTTTTCTAAGTCATGGAGTGTTGCTGGATCCAGGAGGTATGAGAGGGATGATGTCCGTCGGCCACCACGAGGCCAAGATAATGAGCAGCGAGAGGTCCGCTGTCGACAAAGAATAATTGTTAGAGAACCATTACCTCACCCGACCGATAGAGAGGGGGTTGGGGACAATGTCGTCCAAGCCTAGAGGCCATGGAAAGATTCCATTCAAAGGCTTGAAGACAAGATATGTAATCTGAAGAGCTGAGAGCCCCTGGAAAGGGGCTATTCAGAGGGCTCTCCTTTTGTAGCAAATATTGTGAGATACCCAAACCCCAACCAAGTTCAAACCGCCAGTAGTCACGTTAAAATACGATGGGAGCACCAAACCCGTCCATCATGTTGAGATGTATCAATCTGCAACCGACATATACTCAGTCTTAGAGATGAGGTGCTAAACTTTTTCCAGCACACTTACCAGGGCAACCCATGTCTGGTTCACTTCTCTTTCAAAGAACTCCGTAGAGAGATTCAAGTAGTTGGACAAGAAGTTCATTCCTAACTTTTGCTTTGGAGTAAGGCCTCAGAAAAAGATGACCCACCTGCTGTATGTGAAGAAAGAAAAGAATGAGAGCCTGGGGGACTAAATTGCAAGCTTCAATATACAAAAGCTGGAGGTTAAAGACTATAAGGAGAGCATGGTAATGACTGCCCTAATTAGTGGATTACAGAAAGGAAAAATCCCATGGAAACTCGTAGAGGACCCTCCAAAATCCATGATCGAACTCCTGGCAAGAGTCGGGAAGGTCATGAATGAGAAGGAAGCAATGGCTATTAGAGTAAGTGGAGATAGAGGTGCAAGCAGTGGGGGAAAGTTCAAAAAGAAGAATAAGGATGAAAATAAGAGGACGTGGGATGACAAGTTTGTTGACTACACTCCTTTAACTGTGAGCTACGAGCACATTTGGAATGAGATAAAAATGATAGGTCTATGAGATGGCCGGAGAAGCTGAAGGCTCCTCCCCACAAGAGAAATAAACGTTCATGGTGTAAGTTCCATCGGGACCACGACCATACAACCGACATGTGTTTTTCCTTAAAGGATGAGATAGATAAAATTCTAAAGACATCGAAGCTGAGGAAATATGTCATCAAAGACTCCGGGGGTGGACGAGATGACCCTAAGAGGAAAAAGAAGGACAAGTGACAACCTAAGGAACCTGCCAATCGAGATGAGGATGACTCGGATGGTGATGATGATGATGAGGCCGACCCTAACGTCCCTCCAAAGGATGTTGCTCCAAAAGGAAGACTGAATATGATCTCTCTTGGAGTCAAAATGATCTACGGAGGACTAACAGGAGGGGCAAAAGAGGTGGCTGATAGAAAAGCAAACGTTGTAGAGGCCAAAGCTCTCCTACCAAATCCAAAGGATGTTCACTCAGACATGGTGCAGCCGAATAAGATAAAAAGAACAAAGGTGGACATGCATATCCTGGTAGTAGGGTTCTCGAGACTTGATTTCAAGGGGATTTTAGACCCACATGACGACCCATTGGTCATCACTACTATGGTGCATGGGTACGAGGTTCGCAGAATACTAGTAGATGACAAAAGTTCAGTCAACGTCATGTTCTTGGATTTCTACAAAGGTTTAGGCCTAAGCAAGAAGAGACTGATCCCATACCACTAACCACTCAGCGACTTCAGTGGGGAGACGGTGCATCCTTTGGGCATATACGAGATGGAAATAAAGATGAGTAGCTGTTGACCGAGATGCCTGTAATACCCCATATTTTTTATGATATAAATAATTATGAGATTAATTATTATAATGGGATTAATAGAATTAAAATGTGAGAATTTAATTGTTAATTAATCCGTATTTAAAAATAAATATTAACTAGCGTGCCAAGGGTTAATACTTATTGATTTAATATTACTGTATGATATGTAATATGGAACTATACACTTTGATAAATTGTCGAGAGTGAATAATACGACAGTTTGGTAATTTAAGTCTGACATGCGTGTGAGTCATGTCGATACTAATTGATTGGGATAAAAATAGAAATTATTTTTATCGACTCGTATGGTCATTTCAAGTGCATCGTTGAGTCCGGGAGGGTTGAGATAGTCAGAAAATACTACCCGAGTATTCTATTTGGACTCCGGGAGATTTTAGGCAAAACTGGCACCCCGTAGGGGTAGTTTTGTAATTTGAATTTTTGGGGAGATTAAATGGACGAAAATTAGAGTTTTATTATATCAGTTACGTGGGAGAAATTAAGGCTCAGATTCACATAACTCAAGAGAGAGTCACAGACTGTGAGGGAGAGCAAATCCCAAGGAGCCAAAGCTTTTAGCCATCATCTTCCACCACCGTGACCACCAATGCATAGATCGAGAAGAGAGGAACGCGCCTATACCAACATCACCAAAGGATTCAGACCTTCGATTTAAGGCAAGTGTTTATTACTTGCTTGATCTTAGCAATAATCATACTCATGTTAGAGTAGGTGAAATTAATCATGATTTACATGTTAATTGGGTGAAAATTTGAGGTTAAATGATGATTAGAGGCTGGGTTAATTAGTTGTTGATATTCCTTCATGTATGTAGAGGATAAATTACGAAATTGAATCATATATTGATGAACGAATCTGGGTTGATTAGGTTCTTTAATTGAAATTTTGGAAACTAGGGTTCCTGTGAATTAATTTGGGGATTTCATATAATTATGATGATCAATGATGGATTAATGCTCCTAGGATGTCTGGAATGATTTATAATCTATTATGTTTTGATGGGTATTGATGATGAGGCATTGGGTGTTGAATCTTAGAGGTTTTTAGGCTAAAAAATGGTAGAAAACGCTGAAATTTTGTGTAGAAGATGAAACAGTAGGTCTCGCGCGAAGTCGTTAAAAACGACATTGGTATCTCGGGCGAAGTCGCTCGAGCGACACGTGGTAGTCATTCGAACGACATTGCCATCTCTTTCGAGTGACGGGGTGAATTTTTGGGAATTTTTCTTAGTGTCCAGTTCTGAGTCTACCGGTGGAGTGAGAGAAACTGCCAGATAGTAAACTTAAACCAGATAGAATTTTGGGAAAGTATGTGAGAATTAACACTTTACTTATTTCGGTATAGAGAGAATGTACCCTCGAGATTATGGGAGAGATAATAATCTAAATATTTATACTATACGTAGTGTCTTGGTTAAAATACGTATGAGAAGTATATATATAGGTTGGATAAATACCTATAAATTCGAATAGGATTTGTGTATGCCTATTATGTGATATTATTGTTAAGATCACTAATGGGTGATAACCTCGGGGGTGAAAGAATCTTATTATTAGGTGCATTAATGATTGATAACTCGGGGGTGTAGGGATTCTATCGTTAAGTGTACTAATGGGTGATAACCCGGGAGTACAAGAATATTATTATAAGTGTACTAATGGGTGATAACCCGGGGGTACAAGAGTAATGTTATAAGTGCACTATTGGGTGATAACCCGGGGGTGCAACATTATTATGGTTAGGTGCACTAATGGGTCTTAGCCCGGGGTGCAGTGTTAGAATATATATATATATAAGGAAGATGTGACTATATGTATATATACATAAACTTATGAATTATTCTAATGTGTATATTTAGTAGAGATGAAAACTTTGATATATAAAATAAATCTTAAGAGTATAATAGATTTATTATGAAAATGAGAAAACATGTTAATTAGCTGTTTGACATAGGCTAATTTGAAAGCGTATTGTATGGGCGATACGGGTATACTACTAGTGGGTATAGATACTATTAGAATGACTTCAGACTAGTTAGACTAGGTGGTATAACTAGGCGGAAAATTAGATGTACGTTAGGTGTGCACAATAGATGAGAGGTGAGAAGCTCATGTGAGAGTTCGATAACTAACATGCGTATAAGACTTGTTTTAAGAACCAGTTTTATATACTTGCTAAATCATTTGTAAACCTCGGACCCTGACCCGTTTATTGCATCTCTTATCTCTTTTACTACATATATATATATATATATATATATATATATATATATATATATATATATATATATATATATTATACCAGGTGCTCAGCCGCAGGGGTACCAGAATTAGAGATTTGATTGTCAGACGTGCTGCAGCTATTGTGGAAGCTGTATGTCCTTGCAGTAGACGCATATATCCTTTCCATTCAGTTTCATTTAGACTTCCTATTTATGGCATGTGTCACGAGGTTCTAGTTTTGTATCAGAGATATTATATTTAGATTATTTTATGGTTTGGAGTTTTGAACTGGGAGGTTTTAATCTCTCTTATTTAATTCTGTATTTAATTCTTATTCATTACTTATTATATTTCTATGTATGGTGAATGGTTTATAATTTATACTGGAATGTTGCAGTTAAATGGTTTTATTAAAAAGGGAAAATGTTTTGACACTTAGCTTAATTATATTATAGGTGATTAATATGGATTATATAGTTTTCGACAGTGATTCTAAGAATGAGCCAACTGTATATCCTGTTTTAAATTGGTAAAGGACTGATCACCCTATATTTAATTGGGTGGGGTGTCACTGGTCGTATCAGAGCATCAGGTTCTAGAGTCCTTTAGGATTTGTACGACTTACTATGTTTTCATCTTTGCGTCCTTTGATATAGAGCCCTATCTTTAGGACTGTTGCGATCTTATTTATGCGATTACGTCTTCAACTATTTGAGATTTAGTAATAACTGTGGACTAATAAAATTCTTTCTCGTCTCAGATGCCTCCTCGACGTGCACTAAGAGACAGACAAGCCCAGCCAGAGCAGTCGGCAGTGCAGGCTCAGGGGGTAATGAACGCAATAGAGATTGTCGTGATAGTTGCACAAGCGGTGAATGCAGCTTTAGCGGTGGTGCAGCAGGCCCCACCCCAGGTTTAGGAAGTAGCACCAGTTTCACTGCATCCGTTTCCCACTACATGGGAAAGAGTGAGAGAGTCCTTTCAGAGGCCATGTCCCCCAGAGTTCATGGACTGTTCGGATGTGGTTATTGATAGTCAGTGGAAGAAGGACATACAGAGATACCTTCGTATGTATGAGTGCACTGAGGTTCAGAGGCAAGTTTTGGCTACCTTTAAGCTGAGAGGGGAAGCCTTACAATGGTGGGAGTCCACTACTACTACCGAAGAGCGAGATTTGATGTCGATCGGTGACTTCTGGGTGCGGTTCAACCGCAAGTACTTTCCTTCCGCCGTTAAGACTGAGATGAGGCAAAAACTTTTAGACCTCACCCAGGAAGGGAGAACAGTTGCAGAATACGAGGAGGAGTTCACGCGATTGACAAACATGGTACCGGGTGAGGTCCCTACTGAGGAGAAGCACATTAAAATGTTCATGGATGGCTTGACGTGGAGGATACGCCAGCATCTATTGGGTAACCTTTCCCTACACTCATATACAGACATTATGAATGCACCCTTATTTTATTATTTGGACAATCGCTTCCATGCTAAGGGAAGAAAGCGAGGGGGAGAGCCCAACCAACTGGGAAAAACAGGGGGAGGTAGTGCCAGTGGGGCACCAACTGAGCAGAGTCAGAGGTAGGATTCCCAGCAGGGGGAGTCTGCTAAGAGTTTTTGTTTTAGAGGTTTCAGGCATGGTCATGGGGGTTGGAGGCAGGGCCAACAGCAGGGAGGACAACAGGGCTAGCAGGGCCGAGACTATCAGGGACAAAGGGGAGGAAACTTCATCGGGAAATGTTATACTTATGGCAAGACTGTCCATAAGAAACATGATTGCCCCGATAAGGATAGAGTTCCTCGATAGCAGGGTGCTCACAAGGATCCCCAGAGACCCATTTTGCCTACTGCCCTACCAGCACCAACTCTAGTTCCAACTTTTCCCGTAGCTCCGATGCAGTAGGGGCAGTTGCAGTATAGACGTGTTTATAACGTCCACCAAGCTGCAGCTCCGCAAGCACCACCCGCAGTGGAGGGTAAGTTTTCTATCTATGGTACTTTGGGTCGTATCTTATTTGACACGGGGGTATCACACTCCTTTATAGCCACTAGCTTTGCACGGGCCACTGGGTTGTTAGGAACGATTGAGAGTAAAGTGATATGTGTAGACTCACCGTTAGGTAATGGGTCACTGATTTTCTTCATATGCTGGGGAGTAGGCATAGAGATTGGCAATTTGATTTTACCAGCTGATATGCTAGTGTTAGATATGTATGAGTATGACGCCATTATTGGCATGGATTGGTTAGTCGAGTATAGGGCCATGATTGATTTCTTCAGTAGGAGTATTATGTTCGCCATTCCGAGCCAAGATATGTTCTTAGTGGCGATGCCTCGTTCAGAGGGAGGGTTGTCCACCCACTTATTTTATATAGAGGATGAGACCTCTCCAGTAGTGGTTCCACTCGATTCAATTTTGGTCATCTACGAGTTTGATGATGTATTTTAGGATACACCGGGGTTACCTCCGAGTAGGGAGATCGAGTTTGTGATAGACTTGACACCGAGTACTCGTCCGATAGGACGTGCGCCTTACTATATGGCTCCGGCAGAGATGAGGGAGTTATGAGAGAAAATAGAACAGTTGTTGGGACAGGGCTTCATCCGTAGGAGTACCTCGCCTTAGGGTGACCCAGTTCTGTTTGTGAAAAAAAGGGATGGATCCCTACGACTTTGTATTGATTATCGGGAGCTTAACAAAGTCACAATACGGAATAAGTATCCGTTGCCTCGCATCGATGACTTGTTCGACCAGCTAAGAGGAGCAGCCCACTTCTCGAAGATAGGCTTGAGATCCGGGTATCATCAGCTACGTATCAGGGAGCAGGATGTGGCCAAGACTTCTTTTCTGATGAGGTATGGGTCGCATGAATTCAGGGTTATGCCATTTGGGCTAAGCAACGCCCCAACAATATTTATGGACTTAATGAACAGAGTATTCAGATAGTTCTTATATTAGTTTGTCATTGTCTTCATAGATGACATCCTGATTTATTCCCTCACCGAGGAGGATCATGCCAAGCACTTACGTATGGTTCTGCAGACCTTACGAGAGCATGAGTTGTACGCCAAGTATGAGAAATGTGAATTTTGGCAGCGGGAGGTACAGTTTTTGGGACACATTGTATCAAAGAGAGGGATATCTGTGGATCCTAGTAAGGTGTCAGCGGTGAGGGAGTGGGGACAACCCACAACACTGATGGAGGTGTGGAGTTTTCTGGGATTAATCGGTTACTACGGATGATTTATTTGGGGATTCTCGAAGATTGCGGATCCAATGATGAATCTGACTCGTAAGGGTGTGCCATTTGTTTGGGATGATGCATGTCAGTTGGCATTCGATGAGCTGAAGGATAAGTTGATTTCAGCACCTGTACTAGCACTTCCTAGGGTAGGGGTGGAGTACCTGGTTTATAGTGACGCGTCCTTATAGGGGATTGGGGGAGTACTCCAGCAAGAGGAGTGGGTTATAGATTTTTCTTCCCAGAAGCTTAAGCCTCACAAGAAGAATTACCCCACCCACGACTTAGAGCTGATAGTAGTCGTGTTTCTGCTTCGAATTTAGAGGCATTATTTATTAGAGGAATAGTTTTGCTTATTTACACACAATAAGTCACTGCAGTACTTGTTCACACAAAAAGAGTTGAATATGCATCAACGCAGGTGGCTTGAGTTTATAAAAGATTATCAGTTCGAGATACACTATCACCCGGGGAAGGCTAATGTAGTTGTTGATGCGTTGAGCCGTAGACCGGCAAATGAGACAGTCGAGGTGTGGAAAGTGAAATAGAAGGAATTAGGACACCAGGATGCAACTGCCAGGTCCTTCATGTCAGTTATGAGCATCACACCGCAGATAGTGATGAGGGTGGTTTAGGAACAGGCGACAAACCCTTTTTCCCAGGAAAGGATTAGACAACTTTTAGTCGGTGGATCCGAGTCGTATTCGGTGATCTCCGAGGGCTATTTGCGCTTCAATGGGAGACTCGTTATTCCAGAGTAGGAGGACCTTTGACATGCAGTGATGACGGAGTTGTATCGGTACCGATTTTTTATACATCCCAGTGGGGACAAAATGTACCAGGATATGAGACGGTAGTATTGGTGGAGCGGAATGAAGAGAGACATCGCGGAGTTTGTCTCGAAGTGTACCACTTGTCAACTAGTGAAAGTGGACTACCGGAGACCACCAGGTTTACTTCGGCCATTGGAGATCCCTACGTGGAAATGGGTAGGCATTTCCATGGATTTTATTACCGGGTTGCCCACTTCGCCGAGGGGGCACGATTCTATATGGGTTATTATGGATCGGTTGATGAAAATATCCCACTTTTTTCCCGTCAGGACGGACTATATAGAAGGATAGTATGACCAACTCTTTATTGCAGAGATAGTGAGGTTACATGGAGTATCCCTTGATATCGTGTCAAATAGAGACAAGACTTTTGTATCTCATTTTTGGGAGAGTTTCCAGGAGGCTATGGGGACCGAGTTGCGATTGAGTACGGCGTATCACCAACAGATCGATGGGCAGACTGAGTGCACTAATTAGATGCTCGAGGATATGTTGCACATGTGTGTCCTTGATTTTGGTGGAGGTTGGGAGTAGTACCTTCCACCGGTGGAGTTTGTGTATAACAACTCCTATCAGTTTATGATTGGCATGGCCCCATTCGAGGCATTGTACGGTAGACCTTGTCGTTCTCCAGCTTATTGGCTAGAGGTGGGGGACAACAAACTACTCGGGCCAGAAGTGATTCAGGACACATCAAGCAGGATCGAGATGATTCGGAGTCACATACGCGTAGAGCAGGATAGGCAGAAAAGCTACGCCAATGCTAAGCAGTCCTTCAGAGAGTTCACCATAGGGGTCTAGGTTTTTCTGAGAGTATCTCCTATGAAGGGGGTAATGAGATTTGGGAAAAAATGGGGAAATTGGCTCCGAGATATGTAGGACCATTTCTTATTATCGAGAGGATCAGACCAGTGGCATATAGGCTTGGGTTGCCTGAACACTTGCATCATATACATGATGTGTTCCACATTTCATCACTGAGGCGATATTTTTGGGATGAGTTAGCATACACTCACATCGCTATTGAGGAGATTGAGTTATAGCTCGACAGTTCATATGAGGAGAGACCGGTGGCTATCCTAGATTATAGTGAGAGGAGGCTGAGGTTAAAGGTAGTTCCACTTGTTCGGGTGCAGTGGCAGCATCACAATGTGGAGGAGTTTACTTGGGAGCATGAGGCGAATATGCGTGAGAAATATCTAGATTTATTCGTACCAGGTATGCCTTATTTTCCGAATTTCAGAACAAAATATGTAATACCCCATATTTTTTATGATTTAAATAATTATGAGATTAATTATTATAGTGGGATTAATTGAATTAAAATGTGAGAATTTAATTGTTAATTAATCTGGATTTAAAAATAAATATTAACTAGCGTGCCAAGGGTTAATACTTATTGATTTAATATTACTCTGCGATATATAATATGGAACTATACACTTTGATAAATTGTCGAGAGTGAATAATACGATAGTTTGGTAATTTAAGTCTGACGCACGTGTGAGTCGTGTTGAGACTAATTGATTGGGATAAAAAGAGAAATTATTTTTATTAACTCGTATGGTCATTTCGAGTGCGCCTTTGAGTTCGAGAGGGTTGATAAAGTCAGCAAACACTACCCGGGTATTCTATTTGGACTCCGGGAGATTTTAGGCCAAAGCAGCACCCTGTAGGGGTAGTTTTGTAATTTGAATTTTTGGGGAGATTAAATGGACGAAAATTAGAGTTTTATTATATCAGTTACATGGGAGAAATTAGGGCTCACATTCACATAACTCAAGAGAGAGTCACATAGAGTGAGGTATCATCTTCCACCACCGTGACCACCAACTCATAGATCGAGAAGAGAGGAATGCGCCTATACCAACATCACCAAAGGATTCAAACCTTCGATTTAAGGCAAGTGTTTATTACTTGCTTTCTCTTAGCAGTAATCATACTCATGTTAGAGTAAGTGAAATTAATTATGATTTACATGTTAAACGGGTGAAAATTTGAGGTTAAATGATGATTATAGGCTGGGTTAATTAGTTATTGATATTCCTTCATGTATGTAGAGGATAAATTACAAAATTGAATCATATATTGATGAATAAATCTAGGTTGATTAGGTTCTTTAATTGAAATTTTGGAAACTAGGGTTCATGTGAATTAATTTGGGGATTTCATATAATTATGATGATTAATGACGAATTAATGTTCCTAGGATGTTAGGAATGATTTATAACTTGTTATGTTTTTATGGGTATTGATGATGAGGCATTGAGTGTTGAATCTTAGAGGTTTTTAGGTTCAAAAATGGTAGAAAACGCTAAAATTTTGTGTAGAAGACGAAACAGTAGGTCTCGCGCGAAGTCGTTAAAAACGAGATTGGTATCTCGTGCGAAGTCGCTCGAGCGACACATGGTAGTCGTTCAAACAACATTGCCATCTCGTTCGAGCGACATGGTGAATTTTTGGGAATTTTTCTTTGAGTCCAGTTCGGAGTCTATCGGTTGATTGGAGTGAGAGAAACTGTCAGATAGTAAACTTAAACTCGACAAAATTTTGGGAAAGTATGTGAGAATTAACACTTTACTTATTTCGGTATAGAGAGGATGTACCCTGGAGATTACGAGAGAAATAGTAATCTAAATATTTATACTATACGTAATTTCGTGGTTAAAATATGTATGACAAGTATATATGTAGGTTGGAGAAATACCTATAAATTCGAATAGGATGTGTTTACGCCTATTATGTGATATTATTGTTAAGAGCACTAATGGGTGATAACCCGGGGGTGCAAGAATGTTATTGTTAGGTGCAATAATGAGTGATAACTTGGGTGTACAGGGATTCTATCGTTAAGTGTATTAATGGGTGATAACCCGGGGGTGAAACATTATTATGGTTAGGTGCGCTAATGGGTTTTAGCCCAGGGGTGCATTATTAGAATATATATATATATATATATATATATATATATATATATATAGGTAAGATGTGACTATATGTATATATACATAAACTTGTGAATCATTCTACTATGTGTAGTTAGTAGAGATGAAAATGTTGATATATAAAATAAATCTTAAGAGTATAATAGATTTATTATGAAAACGAGAAAACATGTTAATTAGCTGTTCGACATAGGCTAATTTGAAAGCGTATTGTATGGGCAATACGAGTATACTACTAGTGTGTATAGATACTATTAGAATGACATCAGACTAGTTAGACTGGGTGGTATAACTAGGGGAAAAATTAGATGTACGTTAGGCGTGCACAATAGATGAGAGGTGAGAAGCTCATGTGAGAGTTCGAGAACTAACATGCGTATAAGACTTGTTTTAAGAGTCAGTTTAAATACTTGCTAAATCATTTTTAAACCTCGGGCCTTGACCCATTTATTACATCTCTTCTCTATTTTGCTATATATATTATACCAGGTGCTCAGCCGTAGGGGTACCAGAATTAGAGATTTGATTGTCAAACGTGATGCAGCTATTGTGGAAGCTGTATGTCCTTATAGTAGATGCATCTATCCTTTCCATTCAGTTTCATTTAGACTTCCAATTTAGGGCATGTGTCGCCCTCTTCTAGTTTTGTATCAGAGATATTGTATTTAGGTTATTTTATGGTTTGGAGTTTTGAACTGGGATGTTTCACCCTGTCTTGTTTAATTTTGTATTTCATTCTTGTTTAGTACTTATTATATTCCTATGTATAGTGAATGGTTTATAATTTATACTTGGAATATTGTAGTTAAATGGTTTTATTAATAAGGGAAAATGTTTTGACATTTTATGTTGTAGGTGATTAATATGGATTATATGGTTTTTGACAGTGATGCTATGAATGAACTAACCGTATATCCTGTTTTAAATTGGTAAAGGACTGATCACCCTATATTTAATTGGGCGGGGTGTCACAATGCCTCACTAATAAGGTTAGTTTTTTTGTTATGGATGAAAATGTTTTCTACACTTATAATATCATCTTAGGCTGCGTAGCCATCAAAGAATTTGAGGTCGTGCCTACAACCGTCAACCAAATGATAAAATTCCCGATACCTTATGGGATATGGGAAGCTTAAGGAGTCCAAGTTAAGGCACATGCATGCTACTTAAACTCCGTCAAAGATAGGGAAGCTTATAAGAAAGCCACTACGACCTACAACATCGACACTCTCGACCCTAGGGACGAGACAAAATTTAAAAGGGGGAGGCCACTGAAGAGGTAGAATCCATCGTCCTCATTGAGGACGAACTGGAAAAAACCATTAAGGTTGGCAAGTCCCTAAAGAATGAGGTCAAAGAGGAGTTAATACAGTTGTTAAAGATAAGGCAGAGCATCTTTTCCTGGTCTTATGAGGACATGCTCTGTCACAAGCTCAATGTGTTTGAGGGAGACAAGCCGATAAAGTAGAGAATGATAGTGTATTCAATGGAGAAGTATAAGGTCATTCGGGAAGAGGTGAAGAAGTTGGAGAAAGTTGGCTTCATATAAGAGGTCATCTATCCAAAATGGTTGCTAAAGTTTGTCATCGTCCCCAAAGCCAATGGAAAATGTAGGATGTGTGTTGATTTTACCAACCTCAATAAAGCATGTACTAAGGATAGCTATCCTCTTCTAAGGATAGATCAGATGGTAGATGCAAAAGTCGGTCATAAGCTTCATGGATGCTTATTTCGGGTACAATCAGATCTTCATGGATCCGACCGACACGGAGAGGACGAACTTAATTATAGGTAAAGGGACCTATCACTACAAGGTAAAGCCATTCGGCCTGAAGAATATTGGGGCTACTTACTAGAGGTTGGTCAATAAGATGTTTGAGGACCAGATTGGAAACACCGAGAAGTCTATGTCGATGATATTATCACTAAGAGTCTCAAGGTCGACACCCATGTAGCCGACCTTAAAAGAACCTTTGACACCATGGACAGGTATAAGATAAAGCTCAACCCCGTTAAGTGTGTCTTTGGTGGGGTGGGGGAGGGCTGGTAAATTTCTTGGTTTCATTGTGAACCAGCGGGGAATTGAAGCTAACCCTGAAAAGATCAAGGCTCTCATAGATATGAAGACTCCAACAATCATCAAACAAGTTGAGAGGCTGACTAGCCAAGTAACTACATTGAACAGGTTTGTCTTAAGATCTACTGACAAGTGCCTTCCTTTATTTAAAGTTCTCAGAAAATTATTTGAATGGAGTGAAGAATATGATAAAGCCTTCCAAGAACTAAAAACCTACCTCGGCTCTTCCTTGTTACTCTTAAGGCCGATTTAGGGGGAGAGGTTATACCTCTGCCTGGTTGTATCTGAGTAAAAAATCAGTGCTAAAATTACAAGAGAAGGCTGGGGAATACAAAAGCTTGTATATTTTAATAGCAAATATATTCAAGGAGCCGAGATGAGGTATCCGAAGATGGAAAAAATAGCTTATGATTTAATCCATGATTCAAGGAAGATGAAGTTGTATTTCCAGGCACATACAATGGTTGTGCTCAATAACTTTCCCCTAAACCAGGTCATCTATAAACCTGAGAAATTGGGTAGGTTGATGACCTGATCTATAGAGCTAGATGAGTATGATTTCATTTACCATCCCAGGACGGCCATCAAGGGCCATGCACTAGAAGATTTTATGGACGAGTTTACATGGGATGAGGCCGAAGTTAAAGATTGTGTAGTTCCTGTCGAATGGCTAGTGATAGAAATCATCGTCCCGACCAAAGTCGAGCCAAGCAGAAGAAGGGTTACAGTACCTGAGAATGATGAAATCAAGTTTATTTACTGAAATGAGGTCAAGGAGGAGGCCGACTTCACCAAAGAAGGAATGATATGTAGCTTATTTGTTTATGGATCCTCTTATGAATTCGAGAGTAGAGCAGGGTTGATCATCTCGGTTGCAGATGAGGCCGATGTTGAATATGCCCTGAGGTTTAACTTCAAAGATTCTAATAATGAGTCGGAATATGAGGCTCTCATTGTTGGACCTTCCCTAGAAAAAGCACTAAATTTCAGACAACTCTTGGTACACAGTGACTCTCGTCTAGTCATCAATCAGATACTTGAAGCCTATGAAGCTAAAGATGACAGGATGGACCGATATTTAGAAAGGGTGAAGAGACTGATGAAAGGATTTGATGAAGTAAAACTGAAGAGAATATCAAATCTAGAGAGTAGTCGATCTAATGCTCTCGCGATATTAGCCTTATAAACTAGGACACAAATTAGAAGGTCAGTACTAGTGGAGATCTTGTATCGACCGTCAATCGAAGATGAAGTCTTGGATGAAGAGTTCTGCATGAATTTGAATCTCGGCCCATCATGGATGGATGTCATCATCAAGTATATCAGAGACGGGGAACTTCCATATTCAAAAGCTGAGAAGAGAAAGATAAGGTATAAAGTTGCCAAGTTCTCTATCTTAGGGGACGTGTTGTACAAGAAAGGGGTTCTCCTCCCTTTCCTTCGATGTGTGCATCCGATGGAGGTCGAGTATGTCTTGAAAGACATCCATGATTTTTCATACTCCATTAAATAAGGGGAAGGTCATTGGTGAAAAGGATTGTAACCCAGGGATATTGGTGGCCGACCCTCTACAAGGATACAACTAGCTATGTGAAGAAGTGTGATAAGTGTCAAAGATTTGCGAGCATCCCTAATCAACCTCATCAGCCATTGACATCCATTTCTTCTCCTTGGCTATTTACAATATAGGGATCGACCTTGTAGGACCCTTTCCCAGGGCAACCGATAACTACAGGTACGCTATTATAGCATTACTTCTTCAAGTGGGTGGAGGCTGAGGCAATGATCACCATCACAGAGAGGAAGACCTTCAAGTTTATTTGGAGGAATATCATATGTCAGCATGGTCTGTCCAACACCCTTATCTCGAATAATGGAAAATAATTAAAAAAATTATTATTGGACGCCTACTGCAAATGGGTTATCATAAAGTAATTCTTCTCATCGACTGGCCGACCCCAAACTAACAGTTAGACAAAGTTAACCAATAGAACTATCTTTGATGGAATAAAAAAGAAGTTGGAGGATGCAAAAGGCCAATGGATGAAAGAGATACATGCAGTCCTATGGGTATACAGGACGACAGAGAAGACTCCTACATAGGAAACTCCCTTTATGTTAGTATACGGCTCAAAGGAAGTAATTCCAATAGAAGTTGGATTACCTAGCCACAGGGTGAAAGTGTCTGAACCTGAAACAAACCTAGAAGATAGGAGGTTAGACTTGAACCTCATAAAAGAGAAAAAAGGAAGATGCTGAGGTTAGGCAGGCCACCTATCAGCGATGAATAACGAGGTTCTATAATAAAAGTGTCAAATCTAGGCCGATAGATGTGGGAGACTTGGTCTTGAAGAAGACATGGAAGAAGACGAACAATCTCTATGCCAATTGGCATGTCCCCTACAAAGTTACTGAAGAGGTCGTCCCGGGCACTTACCGATTACAGAATTTAGAGGGAGAGCCATTTTCCAATCCATGGAATGACGACCATCTAAAGAAGTATTATCAATAGGACACTTTTAAGTTATTTTACTTTGCTCATTGTAAATACTTTTAGTACCAAGATATGAATAAATTGGAAGTGTTCTCACATATTATTGTGATATTGTATAAATTTGTAAATTTGTATATTTTGGTTTACTTTAAATTATAGAACATCATTCATGGTGAGGTAGAACTAATCATCTCTCGGTGACATGATGGCTGAGACGGGGCAGACGTCATCTGAAGGATGTTATCATAATTGAAAGAGAACAATTTATCGAACATCATTAAGTTTGTGAACCTCTCTCTCGACTATAAGACATTGTAGGATGAAATGACTCTTATCCTACATTCTCAAAAGAGGAGAGGGGACTTGTTATCTAACATCATTAATTTGGTGAACTCAAAATCATTTAGTTCTGGTTACACCCATCTCGGCTTAGGACGAGATGAGGCAGACATTATTAATTTGGTGATATTATTTATCTAACATCATTAAGTTAGTGAATAACTCTCTCAGCTATAAGATAGTGTAGGACGAGATGACTCTTATCCTACACTCTCAAAAGACGAGAGGGGAATTATTATCTAACGTCATTAATTTGGTGATTTTATTTATATAACATCATTAATTTGGTGAATTCAAATTGAAAAAACCAGTTCATTACGATTGTCAAAAGAGCGATCATTAACATTCACTAACCAACATGAGAAGAGAAGAATTTTAGAGATGAAATAACACTTGCATTTCAATTCAAGAAGTTTATGCAGAGAAGACAAGTGTGAAAAATAAAAAAATATATAGAAAAATACCAGAAGAAGGGTCTCAACCATAAACGTCCAACCTATGAAGTCGTTTTGTGCACAGCGGAATCATCAGCCGTAACCTCAGCAATACCTTCAACAGTGGTGGTTGTTATAACCCTAGCCTCAGCTGCCTGAAGGGACTCAACGCACTCTAGGGATGACCCCATGTAATGGTCTTCCATGTCGGGGTCCTCCAACTCAGCTGTGATGGACGAGACGAGCCCAGAGAATTTTATGTCCACCCATCGGCAGGATTTCCTAAGACCCCTCTCAAATTATCCATACCAAAATAAAGAAACACCTCAGATGATTTGTAATCTTCAATAGCCTTATTCTTTATCTTCTGGAGGGCTTCGGCCGACATGGCATCATTATTTTCTTTCTGTACGGTAGCCGAGAGCTTCAATTTGTGGTTGGAAACTTTGGTCCTCAGGGTAGTCAACTCCCCATCTTTAGCCTGCAGGTCCAACTAAAGTTGAGTCAGAGTCCTCTGATGTTCCTCTTGGCACTCGAGATGCCTCTTCTTCAGGGCAGCCAACTCGCCGATGGCTTTGTCACCGTCCTTGATCCTTATAGAATTCTCGGTGGCCCATTTATTTATAAAGGCAGAGGTTCACACAGTCCATAGAAAGATGAAAATAAAGAGAATAGAGAAAAACTAAGGGAGAAGAGCTGATGATATTAAAATACAAGATTACAGGCAGAGCCGAACCTGCCATATGTGGTGGAAACCAAAGTTCAAAGTCTTCAAGACTGTCTTCTTCTCTAAAAACTCATAATCCCCCTTGGAGGGGAATTTGACCAGGCCAGTCTTCGACCTCCTCATAGAAGGAATGGTGGAATCGAGGCAGTCCTGAAGCTGAGCCAAATTGGCAGTCGGCAGGGTTGGTGCTTTCCTTTTGTGGCTAATTTCAGGGATGGTTGACCCATTTGTTGATGGTTTTCGCTACACCAAAAATATTAATTTGGCACACCTTGATATTAAAAATATGGTACAGCTTAAAATTGTGCCAAATTCTAGTACAATTTAATGACAATCTTGCACACTTTAAAACCGTGCCAAAATTTGGCACTGTTTAAAAGTGTGCCAAAATTAAGCACACTTAACTAAAATATAAATATCTTAAAAAATAATAATCCTCACAATATTTTTTGTCTCCCGCTCACTTTTCTCTCTCATTATAGTCTCCCGCTCTCTCTCTATCTCACCTTGGAAAAGAAGGTTCCGAGTTCTGGTCAACCCACCACCTGCTGGTGTTGGCGGTCTTTGATTTGCGCAAGTCGGGTTCAGGGCTGGTAGTGGTGGCAGTTAAGGTTTAGAGGGATTCGGGGTGGCGGTTTCGAGTTAGAGGGATTCGGGGTTAGAGGGATCCGGTGCTGGTGCTGGGGGTGGTGGTGGTTTCGGGGCTGACGGGTTGATCCGGTTTGGAAGGTGGAATAAGTAGGTTCGTGGATTTTTGGGTATGAGAAATGGGCCAAGTGAGTATCTGTGAGTTCCACCAATGATTTTTTACTCTCCTTGATTTCTTCTCAACTCAGGTAGGTTTAGATCTCGCTCTCACAATAAATGTTTTTATGGTTCAATATAGTCCACTATTATTGTGGATTGGATTATCTGTTATATCGTTGTTATTTATTGTTCCTCATACTTAGAAATATATTATATTGTTTGACACCATTGATTTTAGCATTTAGAACTGACCACCTAAATGCGAAGAATAAGGGTTCTCACATTGAGTTCTACAGGTGGAAAGCCACGAAAGTTTGGTTTATTTAATCTTTCATTTAGTGTACTCACTAATTAAAAAAAATTAATTAGTAAAAAAGTAGATTTTAGGAAGGTTAATATGGAGTTTCATCTGGATTTCAGGTTTCTCCACGAAAAAATCTTTTGTATCGTGCATGCTTTATTTTTTTTGTCTTTATTTTCTGTTGTCACATTTTTATCATCAAAAGCAAAAGGAAATCTTTGGTGATTTTTTATTTGGTTAATTTGACTTAAATAAGGGGCGGAGCCAGGATTTCACGTCGGGGCGGGCTACCTTAAGGGTGATTTTCGGGGGCGGGAGCCCCCAAGCCGATTTTTTTTATATTATTTTTTAATATTCACCAAATAATTACTTAAAAATAATTAAATAATACATTAATTAACGATTATATAAATACCGAACAATTAATATTATAAACTTATTGTGTAGCAATAAAAATCCTAATTACAATAATAAAAGCCCTAATTTCAGTAATAAATGAAAATAATATGCAGCAATAAAAACCCTATTTACCTAAGTATGTTGTGACAACAGCTAACAATATATTATTTCTATACTAAGTGTGTTGTGAGATAATGAAACATTTGGAGAGAAGTGCAGGCTAAAACATTTGGAGATAAGATAAGAAGTTTCAAGTGTAACAAATTACCAAGTGATCAGGGCAGCAAGCATCACATGAGAGAAGATGTGGGTAGGGGTGACACAACAGGGTGGCGGTGAGCAGGGGAGGGGGTCTCGTGAGCAGGTGTGGAGTTTTTTTTTTGGACGAAAGGGTTAGCGGTTGTTGCCTTTTTCTGTGTTTTGTTTTAATGTTTAGGGAATTTACAATTTTCCCCTCCATTTAAAGTTTTAGTAAAATATTACCTAAGATTTTAAAAATAGGGGAGGGATGAACTGTAAATACTCGAAAATCCTCACTATTTTTTTTCTTCTTTACGAGACGGGTTGGTGCCCCCCAGCCATCTCATGGCTCCACCCCTGATTTAAATCAATCTCTCTCTATACTTGTTTGTTGTTTGGGATGAATAGAGGACGACCTAGTTTTACTAAATTAGGGTTTCTCGTATTGCTATTTTTTTTTTACCAATTAATCTGTTCTTCGTGCTTCATATTACCTTTTGTTTTTGAAATAAATTTCACATGTTTTCAGTAGGGAATAATAATGTGTTATGATGTTAATTTTTGTTAAAATCAATGACAACAACTTTACCATAACAGTACAATTTAATATTAAATATACCAAATGTGTGAAGACATGTATGTTGGGCATTGGAGCCTCTTAAATAGTGTAAGGACACAAATTTCCAATTGAGTCCATGTATAGTGTTGGCTCAATTCCGGACAAAAACATTTATTCATAGGATAGTATGTAATTGTAATACTCTCAAGCCTATGAAGTGTTTGTTGAAGACGTAGCGGCAAAGAGTATAAAGCCTCATCAAATATGCCAGTTTGCGTGCCTCGTTTCTACGTCATCAACTATAGTTTCATGCTCCCAAGGTATGAATGCAATTATATATATATAGCAGCTTGGAATAAAGTTTATTGGGTGTTAGGTTTTAATAAAAACTGTGTTTTATTTTCAGAAATTTTTTAATTAGAACTTTAAAATAAAGTATATAAAGTTTCTGGGCCAAAATTGAATTTTATAAAATTTCTGGAAGTCGTTCGATATGTCGTTCGAACGAGTTTGCCAACGAGTTCCCACCAAGGTATACTGGTCCGTCGTTCGAAATGTCGTTCGAACGAGATTGTTCGTTCTAACGAGATTTCCAACGAGATTCTAACGAGTCCATACTGGAGCGTCGTTAGAAGTCTCGTTCGAACGAGATTTCGTTCGAACGAAATGTCGTTCCAACGAGATGCCTGGAAGGAACAATTTTTGACAGTTTTTTCACCCACTTTCCCACTAAGTTTTTAACCAACTTTTTCAGACTTTATCAATAGCGGGAATAACATTTTCCAATCTAACTTTTCCATTCCATCTTCATCTCTTGGAGAGAGTTTGAGAGCAAAAATGTTTAAGGAAAATGTTCATGTTTTGAGTGCTAATTTTCAATAAGAAATTCACTTACCACTCTAGTTTGTACACCCATATTGTTTATCCAAGTTCTTATATACATATCAATTGCTTGGAGTTTGGCACCGATTTTCTCTACCGAATTGAAGAAGAGAAGTTTCGGGTTTTGTTTCTACCTCCCACAAAGAAAGAAAAAGTGTTCTTATGTTGTTTTACCCGCTTGGAGAAAGGCTTCATGTACGGGTGACGGTGACCATATGAAGTCCTATTGGTGGATTCTGAGACCGCGGTGGTGTTCCAAGGTTATTTGCTAGGAAGAGGTGTCTACAAGAAGAAGCGTCGAGGCTTGAGAGGGTTCGAGTCGTGCATTGTAAGTCTATCTGTCTTGTACTTTTAATTCCGTATCTAGTGGATTTATGGCTAGGTCCGTCCGAGGTTGTTTCCCGTCTTGGGTTTTTCCTCGTACATCGCGGCATAGTGTGATTGATTTATTCTATCTTGCACAATAATTTAGAACGCGTGCTTAGGATAATTTCAAGATAAAATTTGGTTTCATTATCACACTCAATTTAATTTGGACTTAATTTAAATATTGAGTAAATTTGGTTTATTCAAGTCATTTGCTAAAAATTGGTTTAGCGTAACTTCGGAATATGGATAATTATGACTTAGGCAAATTCTAGGACTTGAGTTGATTTAAATGGTTTAGGAGAAAATAATATTTGTGTGTGTTTTAATTAATTTTCACCTCGGGTTTATATTAATTTGTTTAATAAAATTAATATTTGGTATTTATTTGTTTTTATTGAACCATCACATCATTCAACGCTTTCGCACATCTTGTGTTTATTTTAAAAGGTAATTATATTTTAATTGGGAAAATTTGAAAACCCGGGGATCCAGATTTCAAATTGGTATCAAAGCTTTGATTTAGAAAATCTTCAGATTTCTCAGATTGGTATCAGAGCCAAAGCGATAAATTATTTCGTTAAAGATCCTTGAATATTTTTTAGCTAAAATGGAATTTTCCCCATTTTCAAAATTTCCTATTTTTGATGGTTCAAACTACGCGTATTGGAAAGCGCGAATGAAATCGGCACTAAAATCTATCGAAGAGAGAGTTTGGATGTCAGTTGTTAACTGGTGGTCCCCACCAACTTATTTAGTTGAAAATGAACGTGTTCCCAAACCCGCCGATAGATGGACTGAAAATGAGTTTAAACTTGCTAATTTCAATTCTCGTGGTTTAAATGCCTTGTTTAGCGCTGTCACACCGGATGAATTCCGACGCATTATGACGTGTGAGACCGCTAAAGAAGCTTGGGATATTTTACAATTAACTCATGAAGGAACTAGTGTCGTTAAAGCTTCAAAACTCCAAAACCTCACCACTCAATTTGAAACTATCAAAATGAATGAAAAAGAAACTTTTGATGAATTTTATGCTAGACTTTCTGATATTGTTAATTCATCTTTTAACTTGGGAAGAAAATACTTGACGACCGTGTTGTAAAGAAAATTTTAAGGTCCCTACCCGATAGATTTATTCCAAAGGTGACCGTTTTAAATTCTTTACCCACTTTAGCCTCTACGAAATTAGAAGAGCTTGTAGGTGATTTACAAACCTATGAACTAGATATGTTTCCCTCTAAAACGGAAAAGAAAATCGAAAAGGGCGTTGCTTTAAAAGCCTGAAAAGAGGTCAAACAAGTAGTAGAGAGCGAGAGTGATAGTGACTCGGAAGACATGGCTTTGTTTGCACGTAAATTTAGAAAATTTCTTAAAATTAACAAAGATAAATTTAAAAATGATTTTAAGAAATTCGAATCTTCTAAGCATGACAAAGGCGAAAAGATTTCTAAAGCCGAGAAGATTCCTAAAGCCGAGAAGATCCCTAAACCTTGTAACGAAAATTTAGATAGGGACGAGTCTAATAAGTGTTTTGGTTGTGAAGGTTATGGCCATAGGGCTTTTGAGTGCCCCACTAAACTAAGGAAAGAGGGTAAGCGACCCATTTCATATAATGCGACCCTTAGTGATAGTGATAAGGAAGAGGGACCCGATTCCCCCACTAAGAAAATTTTTGTGGCTTTTATAGCTAGTCATGTGAGTGACAGTGAGAACTCATCGATTGATGAAACTTTAACACATGACACTTCCAAGGTCATTAGTTTTGATTCCCTTGTTTTTAATGATAGTGAGAGTGGAGAAGAAAGAGAGAGTGAAAATGAAGAGGTTAATGTGAGTGAACTTCAAAATGCTTTCCAAGAACTGTATAAAGAATCTATCAAACTGAAAAGAGTTAATTTGAAGTTAGAAGCGAGTTTAAGAGAGAGTGTCAAGGTCGTTGATGAAAATGCTTTAATAGAAGACCTTAGGACACGTGAGAGAACTCTTCAAGAGAAGCTAGAATATGTAGAAGGCGAAAGAGATAGCCTTAAGGGTTTAGTGGAATCCTTGAAAAAGGAGCTTCTTGCTTTTGAAGAGCGGAATGTATTACTAGAATCTAACATTTTAGAATTGGAAAATAAATTAAAAGATTCTAGTAATGTCAAATTTGATTTGGAGTGTCGTTCTAAAAAACTAGATAAAATATTAGGAACGGTCCAAATTAAAAATGACACTTGCGGTTTAGGCTTCAATACTTGTAATGAATCTACTCATAAAGCCAAGACCAAATTTTTAGGAGAATCGTCTAGGAAGGATTTTAGAGATCACTCCTTAAGAAAATCTTTTCGACATGTTTTGACTTGTACACATTGTGGTCGAAAAGGTCATCTTAGGAAATTTTGTTTTGATCTTAAACGAATTCCTAGAAAATCCCATAGTAAAGTAACCACGATAGTTAACGTTCCAACACCCCAAGATAGTCATTCTTCATTAATTTGGGTTAGGAAATCCGACTTGGTTGCCTTGCAAAATAGGATTTTTGATTCTCGTTTACTTTCACATGCTTCCTCCCTTGCTAAATCTAAAGGATGAATGTGTTAGTGTTTGCATACTCTAGCTTTTGTACTTCATGCTATATTCACATGCTAAATGTATGCTTGTTTAATCATTTTCTAGTCTATGCTCCATGCTTATCACATGCTAGAATTATGATTGTTGTTTATCTTTTGTATTATATTTCCTTCATTTTGTTTGCATTAAATGAAAAATACAAAAAGATTTTTTTTTCATTTGGATTTTATCCCTCGGTAATTTAAGTTTAATGAAAAATTCAAATGATTTTTGTTTGTCTTTTGAGTATATATATATATTTTTATTTTTGGCTAAAAATTTCAAAAACTCAAAAAGTTTTTATTTTGTGTGGTCTTTAGTTTGACACACTTTATGTGGCATATACTTGTGTTTGAATTCAATCTTTTATGCTCCCACGTGGCTAGAACTTTTGGTTTAGATTGTCAATCCTTAAAATGTTCTTTACCATATTTTTTATGGAGTAGTTGGATTACGTGTTGTTTAAATGAATTCTATTTTTACATGCCTCTATTCACACATGCACGAGCTCCTTTGAATTTTTAACTTCATATGTATATTTGAGCTATGTGAGGTGTTCTCCTTCCAATCTTGTCATCTACATATTTGTGAATTAGGAGGACTAGTGCATGTCAAAATCCGTTGCATGTGAGATTTGAGTGAAAACTAAAACATGATAAATATAAATATGCATGGGGAAGGGCTCCGAAAGGACTAAGTGATCCTTTACGATTGTAAGACACCGTTTGAAATGGACCTAAAAGAAATACGTGGTCCAAAGGCCTAAAAACAGAAAATATGGCATTAAAAAGAAAATAAATTGCCAAGGCCTATGTTTGATTGATATATTCATTCAAATTTAATATAAATGCATATTGAGGGAGATTGGATGGTATATCAACGGTTTGCACAATGTACGTTTATCCTAGTTGCGTATATCATGTCATGACTCTATTGGTTTGTAGAATCATCAATATTCTAGGCTTGTATGCATTGTGTATGTTTGTTCATTGAGTTCAATCTATCGTGTCACATGAGGTTATATTTAAATGTGATGAAGTTTGCAATCAAATGAGAACTCCGTGAACGTTTATTAAGTGTTTGGGTCTAAATTTAATTGTTGCTAGTTCACACCCCTACACTTCCGTTTCCATATGACACATTTTTGCCATACGAGTGTGAAAGACTCCTATTATATGTTGTGTGTGTCATTTGTGTTTATATCTATACATATGTGAGTGTGCATTCTTGATATATTCATAGTACATATATATATGATATTTTGTTTTTGCCTTTGCCTTGCTTTTGTTTCCCATATGCTTTCATGTCTTATCACTTTAAGCTTCAATATGCTTTCATGCCTTTGTCTATTCCTGAACAAAAAGGGGGAGAAAATGATAGGGGGAGAAATGGTATCTAATCCTATTATTATTATTATCGTATCTTAGTTTGGGGGAGATTTATCTTAGGGGGAGACGTCTTTCTAAGTATGTTATTTGTTTTGATAAAGGGGAGAATTAATTTAGGGGAGTATAGTTAATTATAGTTAATTAATTGCATTTTATATTTTGATATTCCCTCTGCATTTGATGAGTTTGCTTAAGTGTGCAGGAATTCTTCTAAAGCGGCATCCTTCAATGGCAAAGTATTTAATCATTGGGTTGAGTCAAGTTTAGGTGGGTTATGTTTTGAGTCTAGTGAACTTGACGGCCCTTTAGGATTTTTGTTTGGTTTTTGTCCCGGAATAGCCAAAGGGGGAGATTTGTAAGGACACAAATTTCCAATTGAGTCCATGTATAGTGTTGGCTCAATTCCGGATAAAAACATTTATTCATAGGATAGTATGTAATTGTAATACTCTCAAGCCTATGAATTGTTTGTTGAAGACGTAGCGGCAAAGAGTATAAAGCCTCATCAAATATGTCGGTTTGCGTGCCTCATTTATATGTCATTAACTATAGTTCCATGCTCCCAAGGTATGAATGCAATTATATATATATATATATAGGAGCTTGGAACAAAGTTTATTGGGTGTTAGGTTTAATAAAAATTGTGTTTTATTTTCAGAAATTTTTTAATTAGAAGTTTAAAATAAAGTATATAAAGTTTCTGGGCCAAAATCGAATTTTATAAAATTTCTAGAAGTTGTTCGATATGTCGTTCGAACGAGTTTTTCGTTCGAACCAGATGTCGTTCGAACGAGTTTGCCAACGAGTTCCCACCAAGGTATACTGGTCCATCGTTCGAAAGATTGCTCGTTCTAACGAGATTTCCAACGAGATTCTAACGAGTCCATACTGGAGCGTCGTTAGAAGTCTCGTTCGAACGAGATTTCGTTCGAACGAGATGCCAGGGGGGAACAGTTTTTGGCAGTTTTTTCACCCACTTTCCCACTAAGTTTTTAACCAACTTTTTCAGACTTTATCAATAGCGGGAATAACATTTTCCAATCTAACTTCTCCATTCCATCTTCATCTCTTAGAGAGAGTTTGAGAGCAAAAATGTTTAAGGAAAATTTTCATGTTTTGAGTGCTAATTTTCAATAAGAAATTCACTTACCACTCTAGTTTGTACACCCATATTGTTTATCCAAGTTCTTATATACATATCAATTGCTTGGAGTTTGGCACCGGTTTTCTCTACCGAATTGAAGAAGAGAAGTTTTGGGTTTTGCTTCTACCTCCCACAAAGAAAGAAAAAGTGTTCTTATGTTGTTTTACCCGCTTGGAGAAAGGCTTCATGTACGGGTGACGGTGACCATATAAAGTCCTATCGATGGATTTCGAGACCGCGGTGGTGTTCCAAGGTTATCCGCTAGGAAGAGGTGTCTACAAGAAGAAGCGTCGAGGCTTGCGAGGGTTCGAGTCGTGCGTTGTAAGTCTATCTGTCTTGTACTTGTAATTCCGTATCTAGTGGATTTGTGGCTAGGTCCGTCCGAGGTTGTTTCCCGTCTTGGGTTTTTCCTCGTACATCGCGGCGTAGTATGATTGATTTATTCTATCTTGCAGAATAATTTAGAACGCATTCTTAGGATAATTTCAAGATAAAATTTGGTTTAATTATCACACTCAATTTAATTTGGACTTAATTTAAATATTGGGTAAATTTGGTTTATTCAAGTCATTTGCTAAAAATTGGTTTAGCCTAACTTCGGAATATGGATAATTATGACTTAGGCAAATTCTAGGACTTGAGTTGATTTAAATGGTTTAAGTGAAAATAATATTTGTGTGTGTTTTAATTAATTTTCACCTCGGGTTTATATTAATTTGTTTAATAAAATTAATATTTGGTATTTATTTATTTTTATTGAACCATCACATCATTCAACTCTTCCGCTCATCTTGTGTTTATTTTAAAAGGTAATTATATTTTAATTGGGAAAATTTGAAAACCCGGGGATCCAGATTTCAAATTGGTATCAGAGCTTTGATTTAGAAAAGCTTCAGATTTCTCAAATAGTTATTTTGTTTAGGAATTTCAAGTGTAATAGGCCAACGCCAACACCACATCACACCGTCAAAACACACCTCCCACCGTCGGCCAAACTCTTCCCCCTTCCTTTATTCATACCCCATGACACCCCCAAACCCCGAACACCATCTTCTTCAATAATTCAACCCTCAACCTCTTTTTGACTCCTAAATATGGTAATATTTACATATTTCTTTCATTTCCACACACATGTTGCATTTCATTTACACTTATGAGGATATTTGTTTGTATATGTATGATTGCATGTTGAAAATTCGTATGTCAATGGGTAAAAATTATTTGTATATGTATGTGTGGTGTTTTGTTATCTTTATATGATGTTTGTATGTTGGAAATAACCCATAAATTTGTCAATTTATTTTTGTATTTAAATTAACCTAGGGTTCTTGAATTTTTTGCACTTTTGTTGAAACTAACTCATGAATATATGTTTGCGTGGATATGTATGATGTTTGTTAGGTGTATATGATGTTTATATGTTGGAAATAACCCATGAATTTGTCAATTTGTTTGTGTGTTGTCTAAATTTCTTGAATCATTTTTGTACTTATTTTCCATACATATACTCACTGCTAAATCATTTGAATCCTTTTGGTGTTTTAGATCTCTCATATGTATGAATTACTTTTTATGTTTCTCACTCTTGGATTAACTAAACTATGGTTCCGATCAGGTACACTCTGTGCTTTATTTTACTTTTTATATGTTAGGTTTAGAGAGTTTAATGTAGTTGATATATAATTTTAAGGTTCACAATTGGTATCCCACGGCCTTGAAAAGGGTGGATGTAGTATCCATCCACTGAAATGGTTGTTTGCTACTTCTCCATGAAAATGAGTAATGCAAACTAATTATAATTCAAACCTAAAGCTTTAAAATTAGAATTCAAATATAAATCTTTACAATTGGAATTCAAAATTTTTCAATTTGAATTCATTCGCGGTAATACCATCGCGAGGTATTTCATTTCAATTGATTAATTGAGTCGCATCAATACCATCGCGAGTTCGTAAGTAATTCCTGCATATGAGTTTTATAATTGCAAACATATATAAAAATAATTAGCATTAATTATGTTAATGACTTGCTGAATAATGATCCTCACATTCATGTTCCTACTGTCATACACAGATCAATACCTACTTTTCCAAATCTTCCAAACAATACTAATTGATACCACATTGATAAGGAACGTTATCCGCGCACCTCCCGCTCTCCGCGCAGCTCTTTCTCCACTCCTCTCGCTTAGTTAACCTCATTATCTCTCTTTTGGTATAATCTAACTCAAAATAAGGACTATGTTAATTTGCTAATGTAGGTTGAGAATGTTAGGTCGCGAAGATCTCTTTTATGATAACTTATTGCTTATTTTTCTTATACATACTGTCACTGAGTTTTTTATTTCACTTGTGTTTTGTCTTTCCTAGTTAGCTTAAATTTATGGGATTGGTTCGTTAAGAGTATATCTTTATCTTTATTATATTTTCTTATCAGGGTTGATTTATACTTCGAGATGCCCCTCAAAATTGTTCAATATCCACACCCAATACTATGCAAAGAACAAGAGGATTGGTTTATTTGATGAGAATTCAAAGAAGTTAGTTGATGATTTCAGAATTTGCAGACATTGTTGGACCAAATGGGATACTTTCGAGAAGTTATGGCGCGAAGAGTTCATCGGGTGGCGATCAAAATACAAATGAAATCTGGTTAGTCTCAAAGTCTCAAATTCTCTTTAAATGTTGAATCATTAAATAAAAAAAATGGCTTGAAATTGCGGCAACAAGTAGCCAAACGTAAAATGGCTTACTTTATGAGCTTATTTAGTTAAATTGGTGGAAGGGATTCGCTGGTGGTTTGGTTTTGGAATTTGCTGCTACTGCTGAGTTTATTTTAAATGTTCAAACATGTTGGATTTAACGAATAAACAAATGAAACTATGTCAAAATTTTCTAAAATCAATAAATGTTGTAAACTGATTTAAAACATACTGTTAGAGGATGAAAACCCAAACCAACCCCAAAGAGGCACGAACACCTCATACGGGATCAATGTAACAAGTAGGAACTCACCGCCTAGTCACGGTTTATGCTAGCACCGATTATGTCCAATTCAGGGTGATTTGGGAAGAACTTTCAAATACACACCAATGTAAGAGGCACGAACACCTCGCACAGGACCAATGCAACTTATAGGAACGAATCGTGTAGTCACGGGTTAACTAGTTTGAAAATGTGATGATAATTTAAAAATATTCAGATTATTCTTAAGAACATAATGTTTGAGGGTAAAAATCTAAACCAGCCGATTAAAGGGTGAAAACCTAAACTGTCCTCCAAACGTCATCGTAAGAGGCACGAACACCTCGCAGGGGACCAATGTAACTTGGAGGAACTGACCACTTAGTCACGGGACTCCTGATTTGAGAATATGATGATAATTTGCAAAAATAAATAAACTTAAAAATAAGGCCTTAAAGGGTAAAAACCTAAACCATCCCCCAAACGACCCGGTAAGAGGCACGAACACCTCGTACGGGACCAACGTAACTTATAGCAACTGTCCTCATAATCACGGGTCTCACGGTTTGAGAATACGATGATAATTTGAAAATATCAAGATTAGGCTTAAAAATAAGCCATTAAAGACTGAAAACCCAAACCAGCCCCCAAATGGACCCGTAAGAGGCACGAACACCTCGCACGGGACTAATGTAACTTGTAGGAACGGACCGTGTAGTCATGGGTCTCCCGGTTTGAGAGTATGACGATAATTTGTAAAAATCGACACTTAGACTTAAAAACAAGTCGTTAAAGGGGAAAAACCTAAACCATCCCCCAAACGTCCTCGTTAAGACACGAACACCTCGCACGAGACTAATGTAACTTATAGGAACTGACTGCGTAGTCACGGGTCTCGCAGTTTGAGAATTTGATGATAATTTGAAAATATCTAGATTAGGCTTAAAAATAAGCCGTTAAAGGGTGATAACCTAAACCAACTCCCAAACAGCCCCGTAAGAGGCACGAATACCTAGTTCTAGACCAATGTAACATGTAAGAACTGACCGCATAGTCGCAGTTCTCTCGGTTTGAGAATAAGATGATAATTTGAAAATATCTAGATTATGCTTAAAAATAAGTCGTTAAAGGGTGAAAACCTAAACCAGCCCCCAAACGTCACTGTAAGAGGCACGAACACCTCGCATGGGACCAATGTAACTTGTAGGAACCGACCGCGTAGTCACGGAACTCTCGATTTGAGAATATGATGATAATTTGCCAAAATTAACACTTAGACTTAAAAATAAGCCGTTAAAGGGGAAAACCCAAACCAACCCCCAAACGGACCCGTAAAAGGCACGAAGACCTCGCGCGGGACAAATGTAACTTGTAGGAACTGACCTCATAGTCACGGGACTCCCGATTTAAGAATATAACGATAATTTTAAAAAATCAATAGACTTAAAAATAAGTCATTAAAGGGTGAAAACCAAAACTATCCCCCAAACGGCCCCGTAAGAGGCATGGACACCTCGTACGGGACCAATGTAACTTGTAGCAACTGCCTGCATAATCATGAGTCTCCCATTTTGAGAATATGATGATAATTTTAAATATCTAGATTAGGCTTAAAAATAATCCGTATAAGGATGAAAACCCAAACCAGCCCCCAAATGGATCTGTAAGAGGCACGAACACCTCGCACGGGACCAATGTAACTTGTAGGAACTGATCGCGTAGTCACGGGTATCCCGATTTGAGAATGTGATGATAATTTGCAAAAATTAACACTTAGACTTAAAAACATGTCGTTAAAGGGGAGAACCTAAACCATGCCCCAAACGTCCCCGTTAGAGACACGAACACCTTGCACGGGACCAATGTAACTTGTAGGAACTGAACGCGTAGTCACGGGTCTCCTGGTTTGATAATTTGACGATAATTTGAAAATATCTAGATTAGCCTTAAAAACAAGCCGTTAAAGGATGATAACCTAAACCAGCTCCCAAATGGCCTCGTAAGAGGCACAAATAACTAGCTAAGGTCCAATGTAACTTATAGGAATGATCGCGTAGTCGCGGTTCTCTGGGTTTGAGAATATGATGATAATTTGAAAATATCTAGATTATGCTTAAAAACAGGTCATTAAAGGGTGAAAACCTAAACCAGCCCCCAAACATCATTGTAAGAGGCACAAACACTTCGAATGGGAACAAGGTAACTTATAGGAACTGACCGCGTAGTCACGGGTCTCCCGATTTAAGAATATGACGATAATTTGAAAAAATCAACACTTAGACTTAAAAACAAGCCGTTAAAGGGGAAAACCTAAACCATCCCCCAAACGTCCCCGTCAGAGACACGAACACCTCACACGGGACCAATGTAACTTTTAGGAACTGACCGCGTAATCACGGGTCTCCCGATTTGAGAATATGATGATAATTTGTAAAAAATAAACCTTAGACTAAAAAACAGACCGTGAAAGGGGGAAAGCAAAAACCCTCCCCCAAATGTCCCCATAAAAGACACGAACACCTCGCACGGGACCAATGAAACTTATAGGAACTGACCGCGTAGTCATGGGTCTCCCGATTTGAGAATATGATGATAATTTGAAAATATCTAGATTAGGCTTAAAAATAAGCCGTTAAGGGGTGATAACCTAAACCAGGCCCCAAACGGCCCCGTAAGAGGCAAGAACACCTAGCTCGGGACCAGTGTAACTTGTAAGAACTGACCGCGTAGTCGCGGTTCTCTCGATTTGAGAATATGGCGATAATTTGAAAATATCCAGATTATGCCTAAATTTAAGTCGTTAAAGGGTTAAAACCTAAACTAGCACCCAAACGTCACTATAAGAGGCACGAACACCTCGCACGGGACCAATGTAACTTGTAGGAACTCACCGCGTAGTCCCGGGTTTTCCAATTTGAGAATATGATGATAATATGCAAAAATCAACACGTAGACTTAAAACTAAACCATTAAAGCGTAAGAACCTAAAGCAGCCCCAAAACGGACCCATAAGAGGAACGAACTCCTCGAACGAGACCAATGTAACTTGTAGGAATTAACCGCGTAGTCAAGGGTCTCCAGGTTTGAGAATATGATGATAATTTGTAAAAATCAACCCTTAGACTTAAAAACATGCCGTTAAAGGGGGAAAACCTAAATCATCCCCTTTAGAGACACAAACACCTCGCACGGGACCAACGTAATTTGTAGGAACTGACCGTGTAGTCACGAGTCTCCCAGTTTGATGATTTGCTGATAATTTGAAAATATCTATATTAGGCTTAAAAACAAGCCGTTAAAGGGTGATAACCTAAACCATCTCCCAAACGGCCCCGTAAGAGGCACAGATACCTAGCTCGGTACCAATGTAACTTTTTAGGAACTAATTGCGTAGTCAAAGTTCTCTCAGTTTGAGAATATGATGATAATTTGAAAATATCTAGATTATGCTTAAAAACAAACCGTTAAAGGATGAAAATCTAAACCAGTCGACAAACGTCACCGTAAGAGGCACGAACACCTCACACGGGACCAATGGAACTTGTAGGAACTGTCCGCGTTGTCACGGGACGCCCGATTTGAGAATATGATGATAATTTGCAAAATTCAACACTTAGACTTAAAAACAAGTCGTTAAAGGGTGAAAACCTAAACCATCCCCCAAACGTCCCCGTAAGGGACACGAACACCTCCCAATGGACCAATGTAACTTGTAGGAACTGACCGCATAGTCCCGGGTCTCCCGATTGGAGAATATGATGATAATTTGAAAAAATTAACACTAAGACTTAAAAACAAGCCATTAAAGGGTGAAAACCTAAACCTGCCAACGAACATCCCCGTAAGAGGCACAAACACCTCGCACGGGACCAATGTAACTTGTAGGAACTAACTGCGTAGTCACGGGTCTCCCCATTTGATAATATGACAATAATTTGCAAAAAATAGCACTTAGACTTAAAAACAAGCCGTTAAAGGGGGAAAACCTAAACCATCCCCCAAGCATCCCCGTTAGAGATACGAACTCGTCACACGGGACCAATGTAACTTGTAGGAACTGATCGCATAGTCACGGGTCTCCCGATTTGATAATTTGACGATAATTTTCAAAAATTAACACTTAGACTTAAAAATAGACCATTAAAGGGGGAAAACCTAAACCATCCCCCAAATGTCCCATAAGAGACACGAATAACTCGCACAGGACCAATGTAACTTGTAGGAACTGACCGCAAAGTCACGGGTCTCCCGGTTTGAGAATTTGATGATAATTTAAAAATATCTAGATTAGAGTTAAAAACAGACCGTTAAAGGGCGATAATCTAAATCAGCCCCCAAACGGCCCCGTAAGAGGCACGAACACCTAGCTCGGGACCAATGTAACTTGTAGGAACTGATCGCATAGTCACGATTCTCTTGGTTTGAGAATATGACGATAATTTGAAAATATCTAGATTATACTTAAAAATAAGTCGTTAAAGGGTGAAAACCTAAACCAACCCCCAAACGTCACCGTAAGAGGCATAGACACCTCACATGTGACCAATGTAACTTGTAGGAATTGCTCGCATAATCCCGGGTCTCCCAATTTGAGAATATTACGATAATTTGCAAAAATCAACACTTAGACTTAAAAATAAGTCGTTAAAGCGTGAAAACCTAAAGAGGCCCCAAAACGGACCTGTAAGAGCACGAACACCTCGTACGAGACCAATGTAACTTGTAGAAACTGACCGCGTAGTCATGAGTCTCCCGGTTTGAGAATATGATGATAATTTGCAAAATTCAACACTTAAACTTAAAAATATGCCGTTAAGGGGGAAAACCTAAACCATCTCCCAAACGTCCCCGTTAGAGACACGAACACCTCGTATAGGACCAATGTAATGTGTAGTCACGGGTCTCTCAGTTTGATAATTTGACGATAATTTGAAAATATATAGATTATGCTTAAAAACAAGACGTTAAAGGGTGATAACCTAAACTAGCCCTCAAACGGCCCCGTAAGAGGCCCGAATACCTAGCTCGGGACCAATGTAATTTGTAAGAACTGATCGCATAGTCGCAGTTCTTTCAGTTTGAGAATATGACAATAATTTAAAAATATCTAGAAAATATTCTTAAAAATAAGCCGTTAAAGGGTGAAAACCTAAATCAGCCCACAAATGTCCCCGTAAAAGGCACGAACACCTCGCACGGGACCAATGTAACTTGTAGGAACTGATCGCGTAGTCACGGGTATCCCGATTTGAGAATGTGATGATAATTTGCAAAAATTAACACTTAGACTTAAAAACATGTCGTTAAAGGGGAGAACCTAAACCATGCCCCAAACGTCCCCGTTAGAGACACGAACACCTTGCACGGGACCAATGTAACTTGTAGGAACTGACCGTGTAGTCACGGCTCTCCCGATTTGATAATTTGATGATAATTTGAAAATATCTAGATTAGGCTTAAAAACAAGCGTTAAAGGGTGATAACCTAAACTGGCCCCCAAACGGCCCCGTAAGAGGCACGAACACCTAGCTCGGGACCAATGTAACTTGTAGGAACTGACCGCATAGTAGCAGTTCTATCGATTTGAGAATATGACAATAAATTGAAAATATTTAGATTATGCATAAAAACAAGTGGTTAAAGGGTGAAAACCAAAACTAGCCCCCAAATGTCACCGTAAGAGGCACGAACACGTCGCACGAGACAAATGTAACTTGTAGGAGCTGACCGCGTAGTTTCGGGTCTCCCGATTTGAGAATATGATGACAATGTACAAAAATCAACACTTAGACCTAAAAACAAGTCGTTAAATCGTGAAAACCTAAACCAACCCCCAAATGACCCCGTAAGAGGCACGAACACCTCGTACGGGACCAATGTAACTTGTAGAAACTACTCGCATAATCACGGGTCTCCCAGTTTCAGAATATGATGATAATTTGAAAATATCTTGATTAGGCTTAAAAATAAGTCGTTAGAGGGTGAAAACCAAAACCAGCCCCCAAATGGACCCGTAAGAGGCACGGACACCTTGCATGAGACCAATATAACTTGTAGGAACTGATCGTGTAGTCACGTGTCTCTCGGTTTGAGAATATGAATATAATTTTAAAATTTCTAGAATAGGTTTAAAAATATGTCGTTTGAGGGTGAAAACCCAAACCAACCCCCAAACGGACCCATTAGAGGCACGAACACCTCGCACAGGACAAATATAACTTTTAGGAATTGATCGCGTAGTCACAGGACTCCATATTTGAGAATATGAGGATAATTTGCAAAAATCAATAGACTTAAAATCAAGCTGTAAAAGGGTGAAGCCAAAACCATCCACCAAACGACCCCATAAGAGGCGCAGATACCTCGTACGAGACTAATGTAACTTGTAGCAACTGTCCGCATAATCACGGGTCTCCCGATTTGAGAATATGATGATAATTTAAAATATTTAGATTAGGCTTAAAAATAATTCGTAAAAGGGTGAAAACTGAATCCAGCCCCCAAACGGACCCGTAACAGGCATGAACACCTATCACAGGACCAATGTAACTTGTAGGAACTGACTGCGTAGTCATAGGTCTCCCGATTTGAGAATATGTTGATAGTTTGCAAAAATCAATACTTAGACTTAAAAACATGTTGTTAAAGGGGAAAACCTAAAACCTCCCCCAAACGTCCCCGTTAGAGACACAAACACCTCGTACGGGACCAATGTAACTTATTGGAACTGACCGCATAGTCACGGGTCTCCCGGTTTGATAATTTGAAAATATCTAGATTAGCCTTAAAAACAAATCGTTAAAGGGTGATAACCTAAACCAGCTCCCAAACGGCCCTGTAAGAGGCACGAATACTTAGCTTGGGTCCAACGTAACTTGCAGGAAATGACTGCATAGTCTCGGTTCTCTCGATTTGAGAATCTGACGATAATTTGAAAATATCTAGATTATGCTTAAAAATAGGCCGTTAAAGGGTGAAAACCTAAACCATCCCCCAAACGTTCCCATAAAGGACACGAATACCTCCCACGAGACCAATGTAACTTGTAGAAACTGACCGCGTAGTCACGGGTCTCCCGATTTGAGAATATGATGATAATTTGCAAAAATCAACACTTAGACTTAAAAATAAGCCGTTAAAGGGGAAAACCTAAACAATTCCCCAAACGTCCCCGTTAGAGACACGAACACCTCACACGCGACCAATGTAACTTGTAGGAACTGACCACGTAGTCATGGGTCTCCCAGTTTGAGAACATGACGATAATTTGCAAAAATTAACACTTAAACTTAAAAACAGACCGTTAAAGGGGGAAAACCTAAACCATCCCCCAAATGTCCCCATAAGAGACACGAACACCTCGCATGGGACCAATGTAACTTGTAGGAACTGACCCTGTAGTCACGGGTCTCCCGATTTGAGAATATGACGATAATTTGAAAATATATAGATTAGGCATAAAAATAAGCCATTAAAGGGTGATAAGCTAAACCAGCCCACAAAAGTCCCCGTAAGAGGCACGAACATCTAACTCGGGACCAATGTAACTTATAGGAACTAACCGCGTAGTCGCGGTTCTCTCGGTTTGAGAATATGATGATAATTTGAAAATATCTAAATTATGTTTAAAAACAAGTCGTTAAAGGGTTAAGACTTAAACCAGCACCCAAACACCAATATAAGAGGCACGAGCACCTCGCTCGGGACCAATGTAACTTGTAGGAACTGACCGCGAAGTCCAGGGTCTCCTAATTTGAGAATATGATGATAATTTGCAAAAATCAACACTTAAACCTAAAAACAAGCTGTTAAAGCGGGAAAACTAAAAGCAACCCCAAAACGGACTCGTAAGAGGCACGAACACCTCGCACGGGACCAATGTAACTTGTAGGAACTGATCGCATAGTCATGGGTCTCCCAGTTTGAGAATATGATGGTAATTTGCAAAAATCACCATTTAGACTTAAAAATATGCCGTTAAAGGGGGAAAACCTAAACCATTACCCAAACGTCCCCGTTAGAGACAAGAACACCTCCCATAGGACCAATGTAAACTGACCGCGTAGTCGAGGGTCTCCCGATTTGATAATTTGAAAATATCTAGATTAGGCTTAAAAACAAGCCGTTAAAAGGTGATAACCTAAACCAGCTCCCAAATGACCCCGTAAGAGTCACGGATACCTAGCTCGGGACCAACGTAACTTGTAGGAATTGACCGCGTAGTCGTAGTTCTCTCAGTTTGAGAATATGATGATAATTTGAAAGTATCTAGATTATGCTTAAAAATAAGCCGTTAAAGGTTGAAAACCTAAACCAGCCGACAATCCTCACCGTAAGAGGCACGAACACCTTGCACGGGACAAATGTAACTTGTAGGAATTGACCGAGTAGTCACGGGACTCACGATTTGATAATATGATGATAATTTGCAAAAATCAACACTAAGACTTAAAAACAGGCCGTTAAAGGGTGAAAACCTAAACCATCCCCCAAACGTCCCCGTAAAGGACACGAACACCTCCCACGAGACCAATGTAACTTGTAGGAACTGATCGCGTAGTCACGGATCTCCCAGTTTGAGAATATGATGATTATTTGCAAAAATTAACACTTAGACTTAAAAACAAGCCGTTAAAGGGGGAAACGTAAACCATCCCCCAAACGTCCTCGTTAGAGACATAAACACCTCATACGAGACCAATGTAACTTGTAGGAACTGACCACGTAGTCACGGGTCTCCCGGTTTGATAATTTGATGATAATTTGAAAATATCTAGATTAGGCTTAAAAATAAGCCGTTAAAGGGTGATAACCTAAACCATCTCCCAAACGGCCCCGTAAGAGGCATGGATACCTAGCTCGGGACCAATGTAACTTGTAGGAACTGACCGCATAGTCGGAGTTCTCTCAGTTTGAGAATATGATGATAATTTGAAAACATTTAGATTATACTTAAAAATAAGCCGTTAAAGGGTGAAAACCTAAACCAAGCGACAAACATCACCGTAAGAGGCATGAACACCTCCCACGGGACCGATGTAACTTGTAGGAACTGACCGCATAGTCACGGGTCTCCCGATTTGATAATTTGAAAATATCTAGATTAGGCTTAAAAATAAGCCGTTAAAGGGTGATAACCTAAACCAACCCCCAAACGGCCTCGTAAGAGGCACGAACACCTAGCTCAGGACCAATGTAAATTATAGGAAATGACCGCGTAGTCGCGGTTCTCTCAGTTTGAGAATATGAGGATAATTTGAAAATATCTAGATAATTCTTAAAAATAAGTGGTTAAAGGGTGAAAACCTAAACCAGCCCCCAAACGTCACCGTTAGAGGCCCGAACACGTCGCATAAGACAAATGTAACTTATAGGAACTGACCGCGTAGTCTCGGGTCTCCCGATTTGAGATTATGATGATAATTTGCAAAAATGACTTAAAAATAAGTAGTTAAAGTGTGAAAACCTAAACCAGCACCCAAACGACCCGTAAGAGGCATGAACACCTCGTACGGAACCAATGTAACTTATAGAAATCACCCGCATAATCACGGGTCTCCCAATTTAAGAATATGATGATAATTTGAAAATATCTTGATTAGTCTTAAAAATAAGCCGTTAAAGGGCGAAAACCCAAACCAGCCCCCAAACGGACCCATAAGAGACACGGACAACTTGCATGAGACCAATGTAACTTGTAGGAACTGATCGTGTATTCATGTGTCTCTCAGTTTGAGAATATGACTATAATTTTAAAATATATAGATTAGGTTTAAAAATATATCGTTTGAGGGTGAAAACTTAAATTAATCCCTAAATGGCCCAGTAAGATGCACTAACAACTCTCATGGGGCTAATGTAACTCGTAGGAGCTGACCATGTAGTCATAACAATATTGATTTGTGAATAAAATAATAATTTTTATTCCTATATGCAAATTTTCAGCTTGAATAAGATTTTTTTTAAATTACTCGGTTACTAACATCATCTCCTTTTGTATCTTATTTTTTTGCAGGATAATATTTTGCCATTATCTTTTATCCATGTGGAACACATGAAGTCAATGGTCTACAACAAGTGGATTATTTACTTAATGTCGTTAATATTCTGGATTATATTTTTTGGTGTTATGTCCGTGTGGACTTTTGTAGTTTTATTATTAGCTTTTATGGTCGTCCGGGCTTTTGTAATTTCATTGTTATATTTTATGGTCGTTCGGGCTTTACATTACTCATGTATTATATTAACAGGTTTTAGAATGTTCAAAAAATAAAGGAAACTCTACCCAATTTTTTTGGTCTATGAACTATTATTTTTGTAATATTTTGAAGTTTGTATGCACATTAGTTTATCAACAACTTTTGAGATTTGCAATTTGTGAATTTTCTTATTTTCAAATATTTAATTTTTTTCTTTTATCCAAAAATTTGGCACAGTTCAAAACAGTGCCAAAAGTGTATCAAATTTTGGCACGGTTTTGAACGGTACCAAAAGTTTATCAAAATGTGCTCAATCTGACATAGCTCAAAACTTTGCCAGAAATATCAAATTATGGCACGATTTTAAAGTGTGTCAGAAGTGTTCTTATTTGGTCAAATTTGGCACACTTTTTAGCTATGCCAGAAAAAACTAGCCATTTTGGAACACCTGATTCTGACACAGTTCAAAACCGTGCTATATTTGATCTGGCACAGTTTTAAACCGTGCCAGATTCCTATTTTTGGTGTAGTGTTTTGAGGACTTCTTGCCTCCCTTCTTTAAGACATTCTTTAACCTAGGAGCCGTCATGTACCAAAGCTTGTCAGAAATGTTATCAGGACGGTCTGCAAAAGGAAAATGAGTGGTTAGTCATAAAGATCAGAGATGAGAAATAACTTCATAAGGGAAGGTGGCAACTTACATAATTCGTTCAGGGGGCCTACCCACATCTCGGCCTTCTCCATATTCTCTGGGGTGGCTAAAATCTCAAACTAGGGGAGGTCACCGTCCTCCCCCTGAGCTTACAGGAATTTTACTCTCGTCCTTTCATTCAGGCCGAGGTCGAGATCATACATGGCAGAAACTTACAGGTTGGACCATCTGCAGTGAACCCTCATCTTGTCTTCTCCAACCTTAGCTCTAGAAGGGAATTCCCAGGCCCCCGAGATGAAAAAAAATTGAGGTCTCCAGTTGTGGTTGGATGTTTGGGATATTTGGACGATTTTCTTATCGGGCTTTCTTGCCCCTAAATGGTAGTAACCAAACCGAGTCTTGGAGGAAGAGATATGGTAGCAAGCATGGAATATGTCTATGCTCGGCTCATCAGTATATTTTTTCTTTTAGAGAGAAACATATCCAGAATAATTCTCCAGGAGTTGGGTGCCAACTGGGACAGAGAAACCCCTAGACTGAAGATGATAGCACGAACGACTAGGTCAATAGGGAAATGAAAGTCGATCCTAAACATATGATCGTAGAATTCTACTATCCCTTTTAGCCCTGGTATACTCGTTCATCCTCAAACGGGACCTCAGGGATACATGAGACTTAATGTCGTACATATATCTCCATTGTAAAATATCAGCCTCCTTTACAGATAATTGAATGTTTTCGGCACAGGACTAGTCAATCGATTCTTCACACTCCTCAAACTCCTTTTCAGAATCCTTAGCCTAGGCCTCGACTTCATTATCAATGGGAGCAACCCTATCAAGGAACTTTTCATGGAATTTAATGACAGTTAGAGACGAAATAGGAATAACCACACCACCAACTGCTAAAATTTCTACTTATGAGTCCTCTCGACCATATGACCCAGCTTGGGAATGAGAAGAAGACTAAGATGGGTTGTCTATAACCTCAGCATTGATAGTATGGGAATGGGGACCCACCATTGCTTCTTTAAAAGAGTCTCTTCTTTCTACTAGGAGACGATGTAGAGTTAGGCATTTCACCCTAGCAAGACATAGAGGTCTAAGGTAAAATTGTTTCCAAAGGAATGGGGAAGATAGGACGGATTGGAAAAGCCTCGGCTCAACATTTATCCTCGTTCTTACCTGAGAAGTCTCTCGTATCCCACTGAGAAGTCTCTTAGTGAGATGTGGAAATTGGTCTATCAGCTCGAAGAGTTTCCTTAACATCTAAGAGACGAGATTTAACTTGGAGAAAAACTCAAAAGATTCAAGTGTGGACAAACAACTAGAGGTTTGACCTCTTATTGACTATAAGATCAAAAGGGTAACATCAACAGTTTTGTTCAAAGAATGGCCAAGAACACTGTTGAAGATCACAGAAGAAGATGATCGGACCTTGGCCGAAAAAGCAACTATTCTAGTTTTGGGGACACTACAAGAAAAACATCTTTTTATGACGCTCAAAAAAATAATATGAAGACATTTATTAAAAAAATGTCATTTAAAGGTTAATGCTATTATTAATGTGACATTTCTCATATAAAATGTCATTTTATACATATCAGTATTATTTTTTATGACACTTTAAATAGAAAAATTTTATTTGATTGTAGATATTATAAACGTTTTTGTAAGAATTTATAATATAGATGTACATATTATGACCCTTTTATCCTCTACAATTTAGAAGCGGAGTTTTTCCCCCTAATTTTTTTTGCACTTTGACATTACCCGCTCCCTCCTAAATTGAGTTGACCGTCGAGACTCCCTCTCCCTCACGTTCTCCTCTCCGCTCCGCTCTCCTCTCCCTCACGCTCTCTCCCTCGTTCTCTCACACTGTAGGTATGTTTATTATGATTGTGGTTTTCCTACTCTGTTTCTTATGATTGTGGTTTATTACTCATTTTCCTACTCTGTTTCTTACGATTGTGGTTTATTATGATTAGTAATCTGTTTGATGTTACGACTGATTGTGATTTCTTACGCTGATTGTGTTCTCATTTTCGTACTCTGTTTCATGTTAGTTCCCGTTCACTGATTGTGTTCTCATTTTTGTACGCAGGTACTTTAGTTTTCTCTCTCACGTTGTAACTGATTCTATTTAAAAGTTCAAACTTTCAATAGATTTACACCTATTGTGCTGCATAATCCTTTTCAAATGTCATCATCTATTGTGTTTAAAAGTTGTCATTTTAATAGGTTTAATTTTTTTGTTTGATTTCACTACTTAAAATCATATTTGATTAAGTTTTCGTAGATTAGGCACCTGTTGTGACAACGTTTCAATAGGTTTACACCTTTTGTACTAAGTTTGGCATCTGGATACGATAAAATGGATGCAACATGGTCATTTTGATTAACGAGTTGGTGTGTCTTCTAATTGAAACATTGCGATTTTGTTTTACTCATTGGCCAAGTACTGTTAGATTAGGTTCTAATAAGTGAAATGTTCAAGAGAAATATCAGGACATAGGAGGAAAGCTAAATGATGTCGTATCAAATTTGGAATCCATACGCTAGCATTGTCGATTTAATTACTAAGCTACAGTGTCTTCTCAATGAAACGTTGCCCTTTTTTGTTACTAGTATTGTGTTCTGATTGGCCGATTACTGTTTATCTAGAAAATTATCTTATAACAAGTGGATTTTTATAGATCAGTTATAGAACCCATTCAATGCTTCCATCTTGATGATCGTTTTTTAATGGATCCAATTCTTGATATTTTTCATTCTCATTGATACCCCCCGGGTGCTCTTGTTTTTATCCATAAAGCCAATTTTGTATCAATGTAATATATATTTTAATAAGTTCTATAATGGTAATTTATCACAACTTATGATTAAATCACAAGGATTTTGGAGTGTATTAAGTCTTCTTAACTGTATCACACCACTATACAACACATATTAGGTATCTCATGCATTTATTAGGTTGCCTTGATATTCCTAAGAGATAAAAGATATTAGAGGTATTGTTTTTCTCTTGCGCTAGTATGCTTTAAAAGTTACAATTTTCTCATTGAGTTTCAAAGAAAATATTCGGTATATCCGTATGTGTAAAAATGCATCACCAAAATAATACAAATCTTTTATAATAAAAAAATACTGTGTACGTCACCAGTTTAAATATAATTAATTTAGTTTAGATTTCTTGTGTTATGCCTCACCTTTGTACGTCACCTGTTTAAATATAATTGATTGTGTTATGTCTTCGAAATTTAGTTCAAATTGGTTGTGTTATGTCTCACCTTTGTTACATCATATTAATTAGTTTAGTTTAGATTGACTAACAAGTTTAGATTGATTGTGTTATGTCTCACGCGGTGATGTCATATTAATTAGTTTAGTTTAGATTAATTAATTAATCAATTTAGATTGATTAATCAGTTTAGTTTAGATTGATTGTGGTATGTCATATTGAGTGTTATGTATCACGTTGATACGTGTTTCACGCATCTCCTTCTCTCCCTATCTCACGAGCTTATAACGATCCGTGATGTTTAGATTGATTGTGTTTAGGTTTTAAAGATGCGAAGATGATTGATTTTGATTTACTTCAGCGTGAAGATGATTAATTTTGATTTACTTTTGCAAAATTTGAATTTTTATGAAGAGATGTTTATATTGATTGAATTTAGGTTTTGAATCAAATGATTTTATATGAGAAATAAATACACAAGATGCTGATAAATTGTTGTTTTTTTCGCCAATGCAAAAAGACTTAGCAACTTAAGATTTTATGATATATTGATTAAGCAATTTTTGATTCAGTAAAGTGATTTGTGTATTTTTAAAGATTTTGATTGATTTGAGTTTAGGTTTAGAAGGTAATGAAATTGATTTTGAAATATTCATCTTCTATGATATTGTTCACAGTTGATTTTAGTTCAATCTAAATCTGAATCGGTCTATGAAATATTAATCGACAAATAATATTAGTCGACAAATATTTTATTTCTCTTTCTCTAAAGACATTTATATTTCGTAATATTTTTTTTTAATTAAAAACAATTTATGGTGGATTGAAGACATCTTTTATTTCACTCATCGTGGTTTGAAGCTTCCATTAACTTCTTCAGGATTAAACTCTTCTTGATTATTTATTTAAGCTTTCATTAACTTATTGTCATTCTATTTTTGTTCTTACCATAAATCGTTTACAAATATTCATCCACAAGAGTGCTACTAGGGTTTAATTATTTTTTCCTTGTATTTGATTAGTGATAAAATGTGGTAGTGAACTTAGAAGTTAACAATTTTTTGTCTCATTGACCCATGAAATCAATACTTTCCACTTTAACCCAGGATAAAAGAATTGTTTCGTTGATCTTAGTATTAAAATTCATGGCAGTGATATTAGGCATTAAGGATGATAATCAGGTTGCGCTGCTTTGGGTTCACGTACTAATATTTAGTAGCAATAAATCTGAGACAAGCTTAATTAATAAATTGTGTCAACTGTCGTGTCATAATAGGTTTGTCTAAACATTATCGAGTTTTTTTAGTAAAACGTGTCGTCATGTAAAAGAATTTCACCTCGGCATTGCCTTTGTTTGATTTTGAATTTTTTGCGTAAAAATTCTTACTTATTTTTGTGTGTATACGTGATTATACACCTCGGAAGCTCGAGTTCAAATGCATCCATTCTGTCATTTATCTTTGGTAATAAAGTTAATGTGTGTCGGCAGTGTTAGTATTGCATCATTAATAATATTATTTGTGACTTAAACTAAGAAGAATCATATAAAACACATGCATACTCTACGAATTAGAAAATAAAAAATTAATATGATTTGAGGATTGTGTTATTTTATACGAAAATCACATTTGTACAACTAATATTTACAATCTTAATATAGGTAGAAGTTGAGAAATGGGAACAGACAAGTCGTGGGTGTGTATGCATAGATTATCAAACGAGTACTTGCAAGGGGTTGAATATTTTCTTAAAGTTTCATAGAGGAATGCTGTAAATAGTGAAGTTGTACGGTGTCCATGTACATCATGTGGGAATTTTTTTAAATGGAGTTTAACAGAAATTAAAGGTCATTTATATGCGAACGGTATTGATCAAAGTTATCGTATATGGATACGGCACGGGGAAGTTTCTTCTAATTCAACTTTCTCACATGTCAACATGGGTGACCCCATCCATCACGATAATTTGGTCGAAAATCCAGAAGATGCTGATGATATGGCGGAGATGTTTGAGATGGTAAATGAAGACTTTGGGGGGGGGGGGGATCCTAAATCATATGAGAAGTTGCTCGAGGATGCCAAAAAGCCCTTTTACAAAGGGTGTAAAAAGTTTATGAAGATGTCTTCACTGGTGAGTCGACTCAATTTAAAAGCAAAGAGTGGGTGGACTGATACGAGATTTTCAAACATGCTTTAATTTTTTCCCAATTGCTCCCAGAAGATAATGAATTGCCTTTATCTATAAAAAAAAGGCCATACAAACATTTTCCGTGTTTGGGATGGGGTATGAAAAAAATACATGCATGCCCTAATGATTGCATACTCTATAGAAAATAGTACAAATATTCAACTGATTTCCCTACTTGTGGAACACCGAGGTATAAGTTGAAAAAAAATACAACCGAGGTGAAGGTGGGAGTGCCTGCAAAAGTATTATGGTATTTTCCATCCATTCCTAGGTTTAAAAGATTGTTTCAATCTGTACAAACTTCAATGGACTTGACTTGGCATGCAAATAAAAGATAAGTTGATTGTAAGTTATGTCACCCCGTGGATTCCCCTACATGTAAGTTAGTGGGTGGAAAGTGTCCGGAGTTTGGAAACGAAGCTAGAAACCTTCGGTTAGAACTTTTAGCGAATGGAATTAACCCACATAGTACTCTTTGTAGTAAGTATAGTTGTTGGACGATCATGTTGGAAACTTATAACTTTGAGTCTTCGCTGATCACAAAGAGAATTTTTTTATGTTAATAATGTTGATATCGGGTCCGCGATAGGCTGGAAATGATATCGATGTTTACTTGGCACCCTTAATTGAGGACTTGAAACCTTATGGGATGAAGGTGTACAGGCTTATGATGCTTACCTTCAAGAATCCTTTACTTTAAAGGTGGTATTACTGTGGATAATTAATGATTTCCCTGCAGACGGTAATTTGTGTGGTTGTACAATAAAGGGGTACTATGCTTGTCCAATTTGTGGTGAAGAAACAGATTTTATTCAATTAAAGCATTATAGTAAGAATGTATATACATCACATAGAAGATTTCTTCCACAAAATCATCCATTTAGAAAGAAAAAGAAAGCTTTTAATGGTAAGCAAGAGTTTCGTGAACAACCTAATCCATTGAATGGAGAGAAAATACTAGACGAGGTTGAAAATATTAATGCATGTTGGGGAAAAAAGATGGGTCCTTTTGAAGCGCAAATAGCAACGGGAAAGGTTTGCACATGCTTAGTTAGGAAGGTTGAACTATGTGGTCCAGTTTTCGCTCGTTGGATGTATGCATTTGAAAGGTTTGCACATGCTTAAAAAAACATGTCATTACTTTATAAGGTTATAAGTAAACATTATTAATATTTATTTTATTTAAAACATTTGTAGGAACATGAAATTCTTAAAGGGTCAAGTAAACAATCGAAGTCATCCAAAAGGTTGCATCGCCCAACGCTATATTGCCGAAGAAGCAATTGAATTTTGTATGGAATTTTTGCATGGGCTCGACGCCATTGGGGTTACATTAGGTAGAAATACAACTGATGATGACGATGATATAATATACTATGGAAAACCAATAGGGGTGATAAAGTAATTGAGGTGGACGAATTGTCATGGGATCAAGCACATCGTTATATGTTGCAAAACACAGATGATGTTCAACTGTATAATTTCTCTTTTCGTTGCTTTTGTAACAAATCATGTACTATATTGTATTTTATTTTAATGGTTAAAATATTGTTATCTATTAACACCCGTATAGGGAGCGTATGGAGAGCTTGAGGCAAAAGTATCCTCGAAAGTGCAAAGATGAAAAATGGTTACAAGATGAACATAATAAGACCATTATTGGTTGGCTTCCTGAAAGTGTATGATTAATATCAATATGTGATGATTTAATATACTATTAAAATTGTAACTAACATTGAAGAAAATTTAGGTTGAAAAGGAGCTAAATCTCCCCAACAATAATGTTTCACACATCTTAAACTGGATAGCTCGAGGACCTCATCGAGACGTGATAAAATGTTAAGGTTATATCGTTAATGGTTTTCGTTACCATACAAAAGAACGTGATGCTGAATGAGTTAGCCAAAATAGTAGAATTAACATCATGGCCACAACAGTGCAAGTTGCTAGTGCAAAGGATAAGCATCATGTGGTTTCATTTTTTTTAGTTTCTATGGTGTCATCAATGAAATATGGATACTTGATTATTTCACTTTCAAAATTCCAGTTTTCAAGTGTGATTGGTTCGACAACGATAATGGTATTAAAGTAGATGAGCTTGGATTTAAATTTGATGAAGTACTTGATCTAGGATGCCATTGCCTACCTTGGTTCATTAGGTATCAGCTATCTAGCCATCTCTCCCTTCGAGTGCAGTAGTTGGGTGTGAAGTGTGAGACCAAGACACAGGACAATGTTTTTGTCAATGTTGTAGGATCAATTAATTATCGTGATTTGGTAGACAAGGCAAATGATGCTTTCTATAAGCTCAGTAACACTAGGTCCCAAATCCAGTCATATTTTTTTGATGTTATAAGAGGAACTGTTCCAAAGCTCAATCTGGATGATGCTTTTGAGCAAAAAATGATATTGACAAAGTTGTTGAAGATAAGCTTGAGAAGGCCATGTCTGAATATGGGTTTGAGATTGTCCAGACACTTATTAAACTTAATATTTTTAGTTTATATAATTAGTAATGATTAGGAATGAATGAAAATAAATCAGGTCCACGCTTTTGTGTATTTTGAGTTGATATATTTTGAGATATAAGCCCTAATTCCTTGTATGTGTATATGCTTCAAAGAGTTTACAAAAAATTAGGTCCACGCTTGTCAGCTGCACTATCCATTGATTCCATCCTAGAAAACCCAAGTTATATAACATTTTATTTTTGGCGCATAAACATCTTAACAAGTTAAAATTTATAGAGCAATGAACTATGAAAATGAATTAGAACATTTTCAATCTTCATATCCTTCTTTCTCACCAATGATGGAAGTTCTTGCATTCCATCCCAAACATGGTTGGAGTATATGCATTATCTTATAATCTCTGTAATTTACATGTACGTGTCTACTCTTTTTTCATTTTATCACAATGCCTGATATATGAACTAAAGGTAGATTAAAGATCTACCGTACAATAAAGCTTTTACAGTTCAGAAATAAGCAATTATAGAGTGTCAACTAATACGAATAACATAAATAGTTGTGTCATGTTCGTGTCGACATGATTTTTTTATTTGTGTCATTTCAGACCAAAAGAAAGGCCCAAAAACATAAATTGCCCCTAATGCTTGTTTTACAGCATGTTAAGATCGTCCATATCATTCAATATTACTCGGGGCCTATATGATAAACATGAGAATTAAGCATTAAAAATTTTAAGTGTTCATTTATTAGCTCTTAATAGTTTAATTGGTTAAACAATATTTAAGGATAAACTATGAACTAAGCTTCAGTAACATACAACTTTAAGCTAAATTTTCGAGCAATAAGTGACAAGTTGAGACTTTTATTTTTGTTGTGTTAACTATTATGCGTAGTCAAACGGACTTGATAAGTCAGTTTTAGGGACCTAAAAAATTTGTCACACCCTCATGTAAAATTCTCTTGTAATATTTGTGCATAAGAGAGGAATGGTAAGTATGTTTCTTGCTAGGCCATGGGCCTTATTGATCAAGAGGAAACATATTTCAAACATGTTTGATAAAGGGGGTCTATTTAGAGTAGTAAGTCTTTTGTAGTCTGACCATATATATTGCAGGTCCCTTAGTAACCACCTTATCAATTACTAGCTTTATTGAAAGATGCCCGCCATTTCTTCTAGGCTGTAATCGTAAACTTCCTGATTTTGATGTGGACTCATTATTTAGGAAATTTAAATGTTATACCATTGACAATTTTTTAATTAATTTGTGGGATTTTGCAGATAGAGAGATACTAAATACGTGTGAGTGTGTGTGTGAGAGAGAGAGAATGATCACGCACCTCTAATGTGGCCTTATCTCTTCAGTGTATGTGTATGAGAAATAATCATTAAGAGGAATTTATTACTCAAGAAGAATTGCAATAATTTCTCAATCCTAAAGAAGTAGTTCCTAAGGATCTAGGAATTAGGAATCCAATGAAGATGGTATTCCCTCATACAATGAAATATTTATAAATTTATTACTTATAGTGATGCTTACAGTTATAAATAATAATCATATGAATAACATATGTTTTATTTTTATTAACAATGCTCTTGCTTCCTGCAAATTAATTTCAACATGTCATTTGTTATTCATCAACACGTTACTCATCAACATGTACACTTAATTCAATCTATTTGTTTGTCATTGTAGTGGATATGGACAAGGAGGATGATTTTCATTCAAAAAGTCCAGACGTTTTTAGCAAAGTCATCATAAAATTCAAGTAATAAACAACGAAAGGTCAGAGGCATGGTTGTTTTAAAATGAATAAGCAAAAGGTCTTCTTGTGATTGAATACTAATAACTTACAATAGAAAGGTACAACCGAATGGTAAAACAAGGAAGGATTTTGCAAGTTATAAGGGGCTTTTAGCAAAGGCAACGGTGCCCATAAGTTATCCAAGTTGCCCCAAAGTCCCAAAGTCATTAAAAGAGAATTTACGGATATCTATGGAGGTAAATGCTAATAATTTATATTGATGTTATTTGAAGTCTATATTGGTCTTATTTAATTCCATTATGTAATATAATATTCATTAATTACAGGCTAAGTTCAACATGGACCCCAAATCAAAGAAGATAGTTATATCCGCTATTGGTTGTTCATGGAAGAATTTCAAAGGAGAACTCACCAAGAGTTATGTCAAGCCATTTAAATAAGATCCCGATAATCTTTGGAACCGTTCAGAAAAGTGTAAAAAGTTTATTGATCAGGAGGATTGGGATGCGTTTGTAAGTGGAAGACTATCCCAAAAGTTTGAGGTGTATATTAAATTGCTTTTATTATGTAAATGCATTACATTTATCCACGATATGGTTAAATTCTTACATTATTAATTAATTCAATACGTAGAAATTAAGTGTTGTACAATGAGAAAGGCGAGCAAAGAATAAGTTCAACCCCAAGCTTGGGAAATTGGGGTATGCAGGTCTTGAGGAAATTATGGTATTTGGTTGAATTCTTATATTATTTGTAGAGTATACAACTATAATTAATCCATTGTGGCTATTTTGTGTTGTGTGCTTAATTTCTTATATTTTATTTTATAATTGGGATAGAGAGAGAGAGACATGGAGATGCATTTGATGAGGATGATAGGTATTTAATATGGTTAACCGCCCAATAATCGAGAAATAGAGAATATCAAGATGATGCAAACAAGGAAGTTGGGGAAAAGAATGTGAGTTGCTTCCAAAAGTAAAGAAAACATATATTTTTATATAATCTTTATAAATTTGGATATATATATACTACATATGGGTATTCAAAAGAATATGATTTAACAACACTCTTGATAATTTGCTTTATTGTAGGACGCTTTGAAGAAGCAAGTCCATGATGGGAGCTTAGTAACTCAAGGGACTTTAGACGTCTTAACCTTGGCACTTGGTAATCCAGAGTATAATGGTCGAGTAAGGGGGATGAGAAAAGGAGTCACTCCTACAACTTACTTTCATATCCATAATATGGGGATCGAAACAACATGTTGAAGAATTAGAGTCTAGGTTTCATCAAGAAGAGGATAAGGAGAAAGAAAAATATCGACAACTTTAGGAGGCAATGGAAGAATTGAGGAAGTATCAAAGTAGATCACTTCCACCATCATTAATGGAGAAGATTTCCTCAAATAGTCAGAAAAGTGATAATAAAAATATGAGAAGTGTTCATATTATGTGACTAAATCATGTGATTCTCCATCCAAGAGGAAAAAAGATAAGATAATCACGTAATTGGTAAAACTTTATTACATTTATGTCTCATACTTTACTATACTTATTTTGGAATATTTCACGTGTATATTGGCCCAAAGCAATGTGAATAGACAACACATAATTTCACTTCCAAATCCTAAATCTAATATTGGGTATGTTTGTAACAACTTTAATTATATTAGTGATCTTTATTTTTTAATAGTATATATATGTCATTCATTATTCATTTTATTTTTTTATATAGGGAAAACGATGTAGATTGGCATTGAATTCACATGCGAATGTTGTTGCGTCTAGGGTGTTTTTTGATCGTATTTCACCTAATGATACCTTCCATAACGTTCGCTTGGGGGATAATTATATAGGTGTATCAATAACTGACGTTCACTCTCCTGAAGCATATCTTCTTTTACCGGTACCTAACGTGGACATGTATGTTGTTAAAGACACATAGAATTCCCATGTTGCTTGGCCTAAAGAGTTTGTGTTGTCGTGTGCTGAGGTAACTTTTTTTTACATTCCTTGCCACATTTTGAATTCATTATCCATGCCACATTCAATAACTTGAGTTCATTTTTAATGATTAAGTGAAGCACCTAAAAGATTAAACGAAATCATTTTGATTGTTCATATATATAAAATAATAACATAATTAATAAAGTATAAATTATAATTAGAAAATAAAATGTAATGGTGCTATGTTTTCAACATAAACCTATTGTAATAACTCAAATGTTTTCACACATTAGATTCACAATAACAATAACACAATAACACTGTGTGTCCAAGTGTTAGTTATGTTGATGCGATTGTTCCTTTATTTCATTTTAGTCACGTTGTTTTTGTACCACATAGTTCATAGCTTGTTTGTTAACTCATTCAAATCCAGTTAGCTTGTTTGTACCACATATTCCGTATGTTCTTTGTATATGCATCTCTACATTGAATATGAATCCTTAATTTGGTTTCAGCAGTTAGTTGATACAATATTGTTGAAACACAACCAAGGGTGGCTGAGGACACAGATCGAATCAAATCAATTGAACCACTTAAATCTTTTATTGTCTTTACCATTTTACTTTTTATGTTCTTATTTAATTGTAAAATCGTTTGCAAGTTGATTTTATATTACTTTGGCAAAATTTAATGTTGAAAGAATTTGCTTAAAAGTCTCGTATGTCAGCTTTCATTGTGTTATTTCAACTATTTTCATCCGCTCATGTTTCATTGTGCATTGCTGATACGGACTGACTTTCATCTCACGATGAAAAAAATCTTCTTTAGAGACTATTTTTACAGTATGTTACATAAATGAAGTTCAATCTTTGGCCCTCATTCCCAAAGTCAAGAGTTCTAGTGAAATAAGGGAAAATCATGTTGCAATACCATTTGCAAATGAATTTATAAAGTCATTGCAATCGGAATAAAACATTTCATGTCTTCTCTGATGAATGAGAGTCAATTTTCCTGTGTCTCTTGAATATCCATTTTTTACAATGAACTTTTGATGCCAGAACGTCTGAGAAACTACCATAAAGAGCTCAATCCTAGATGTGCTCTTAAGATTGACATCATGAAAGCCTATGATACTATTATATGGGATTTTATCTTTGAAATCCTTAATAAAATTAGATTCCCTCCTATTATGATTGATTGGATTAAGAAGTGCATTACTACTATCAAGTTCTCTATTAGTTTAAATGGAGAGTTGTATGGTTTCTTTGGCAGTTCTAGAGGGATAAGATAAGGGTATACTCTCCCTATATCTATTCCTCTTTGTCATGGAATCATTTTCTGTCATTCTGGATAAGCAGTGATTTAATCCACTTTTCTCTTATCATAAGAGCAATGCATTAAAATTCTTTATTTTGCAAATCATGAGGTCATTTTGGATGGTAGTGAGATGCAATTAATTAAATGTATAAAAAATGCTTTGGGTGAGTTTAGTGAATGCTTTGGCCTCACTCCTAACTTGGATAAAAGAAATATTTATTGCTTAGGTGTTGAGGATGAAGTATTTAATTCTATGACTTCCAGATTAGGCATTGTGGTGGATAAGAAAACTTTTAAATATCTTGTAGTTCCCCTGATTTCCACTTGGTGCTTCCTATCCTTAGTAGGGTTTTCTCTACTGCCTTAAGAGTGTTTTAGGTTTATCTGATTAAGTTAACATGAATGTTTCTAATATACTATCCTTTCATAAAAAAAGAAATAGAGTTCCCCTGTTCTGAAATAGAGGACCCTGCAGCCTGCATAACTGAAGCTGAAATTGTCCCAGTTTCTAATAGAACGAGTTGACCTGAAGGAGGTAGGTTGAGAATCATCCGATTCAAACATGGTTCAAAGACAGTTTCAGTCAAAGACTCGACAGTCTAATTTTTGACTTGGTATCTATATCGATATTAGTACCGGGCAAGATGAAACAATACATTATTTGGAGGAACATTTAAAAAATTAATAGTTAGTTCAAGTCTTACTGTCTTATCCACTGATCAGGTGTCTAGATAAAAAATAACTCATAAACATAGCAATGGGATTTCATTGCGCATAAAAGAAAAGCTTGATAAATATTTAGTCTAACAACAGTTGCTGAGTTGATATTGGAATCGTGGAATATGGCATGACCCTTTGGTCATAGATAATCGCTTAACTTTGAACTTTAATGTCGAACTGGCTTACCTTGCTAGCAAATAGTAAGACTTGAACTTAAATGGGTATTTAGATACCTGATCAGTGGATAAGACAGTTACTTTTTATCTAGATACCTGAGTTGATATTAAACTTTTTGTACCACATATTCCATAAGCTCTTTGTATATGCATCTCCACGTTGAATATGAGACCCTAATTTGGCTTTAGTATTTAGTTCATACAATATAGTTGAAACACAGCCAAGGGCGGTTGAGGACATAGATCGAATCGAATAAATTGAACCACTAAATCTTGTGTTGTCCTTACCACTTTAGTTTTTATGCTCTTATTCATTGTAAAATCGTTTACAAGTTGATTTTATATGACTTTCGCAAAATTTTATGTTGAAAGAATTTTCTTAAAAGTCTCGTATGTCAGTTTTCATTGTATTATTTCAACTATTTTCATATGCTCGTGTTTCATTGTGCATTGCAGATACTGACTGACTTGCATCCGGGGATGGATTTTTTTTTCTTTAGAGGCTGTTTTGACGGTATGTTACATAAATTATATTCAATCTTTAATTGTTTGAATAAGGTAGATAGTAGATATTAAACTTAGCATCTAAAAGAAAAGGAATCTTCCAAGATAATCAGCCCCGGCTCGGAGTAAACCATTTCCATTTTTTACTAAAAGAACTGAGCAATACACATTGTTGAGTCTCATTCAGGCATATCCTAAGTAATCCCTCTGAGCAGTACACACTATTTCTACGTCATAAATTGAATCTTAATGGTTGTAATCAATGATTTGGGTACAGTTATAAATGCCCATAAGTAATCCCACGTTCATACAATATAAATATTCTATTTATTAATCCCTCACCAAGTTCACATTAATTTAGTTTAAATTAATGTGAACATATATCCGTAATTTATAGATACGGCTTAAATATCATACATATGATTTAAACATTTACAGATAAAATTGTAAATGGTAGTTTATAAGTTAGGATGGTGTAAAATCATATATGTTGTCTATCACAATATATGCTGATAACGAAGCTCTTGCGTGTGGTCGTTGTTTGAAGCCAAGTTAGTCAAAAATCCTCACATACCTACAAAATATAACAATCTAAAGTATAGAGGTAAGTAAGGGTATCAATCCACTTTCTAGGGAGTAAAGCAAATGGAACAAATTCACATGTAATTCACTTTTTATTTTCTTTTTGTGCTTTTTCACTTTTCTAATTTTTTTTAGCTTTTTCAATATTAAAACAATAAGGTGAGGTGAGGTCTAAACTAAAATAAACTAAAGTGTGAGATGAAAACTAACTAGAAATTTACTAAAATGAAAATTAAAGTCTAAACTAAAAATAAGAGATAAAGTGAGGTAACTAATTGTGAGAACAATCAAGGAGTGGTATTACACCACAAATTTTAGTTATTCTAATTAATTAATTTAATTATTTGAATTCTCCCAAATTAATATTAAAATTACAAACCAACTCTCGTTGCAAGTGTAATTAGAATAGTAATCTTTTAGAAAGTTAAAATTAACACCCCACAACTCTAGAAAATTAGATCTACACTCCTTTTAATTAATCACCCGTTAGGATCGATCAATTAGAATTTATGTCAATCTTAGAAATTAAATTTAGAGTTGAAATTCAAATGATAATACCCCACTTAAGAAACCCCTATCTCTAGTTCGAATCTAAAATGGGTATTATCACTAGAATTTCGATTTTCTCTCGAAAATCATTTACCCTCTCTCGAGGCGTAAATCTAAGGGTGAGGGATCAAATTTAACATTCAAAGGGAAATTTCAAGTAAACAAACTAATTAAACTAAAATAATATCAAATAAGGGTTTCACCCCACCCCTTGAAAGGGGATTTAGCCTAACATGATATTAAACATGACAAATTAGTAATCAAGGCATAAACAAATAAAATAGAAGGGTAAGAGGACAAATCTTCAAACAAGTCTCCTTGATTTGCAAAATTGGACTCTAATCCTCCATTGAAATTGAGCAACATCCATTCAAAATGAGCTTTCCACCATATTCAATTACATACAAATACTCATTTGAATCACTCAACAATTAATTTCTCACAAATATCTAAAAAAATGAAAACAAAATTATTTACAAAAATATTCTACCTAATTTAGTTTCTAAACTAAACTATCTCTCTTTCTAGAATTTTCTCTCTACAAAGCTCTTGATCAATCCCCCTCTTTGAAAGAGCATGGTCTTCTTTTATATCCAAATGGAGCTAAGGGATTAAATTGGTAAAATAAGGATGTGCACATGAGGGGTGTGAGGTCATGTGGGTGAGGGTGGTGAGGATAAAATCTGATATGGTTTGAGGGTATAATGGGTATTGGGGTTAAAAAGGTAGTTGGGGGGTATTATGGGAAAAATGGGAGTTAAAGGTTTAAGTGGGTTTATTGGCAATGGGAATTTAGTTGGCATTTGGTTTGTTATTTTACAGGTTGAAATCGTGCGAGGCTTGGGACAAAAGGTAAATGAAAAATGGGTCAAAGGCTTGGGTTGATAGAATGAGGAGAGAGAGGGTAATGAGGTCGGATAGTTATGGAGGTGAGAGAGAGGCGCCGGAGTTAAAGGGGTCGGAAGTGGCTGGCCGATGATGGGTTCGTCGGCGGGTTCAGGTCTGGGCCGTGCAGGGGTTTAACGGCGTCGGTTTCTGGTGTTGGTAAGGGGATCGGGTTTGGTTTGAGTGCGCCGGAGTTAAAGGTCGCCGGCGGGAGGTGGTGAGCTGTTTTCGGGTTTGCTCCGAGAGGAGAGAGAGGTTGCGTCGGCAGCAGCGACGGCTCAGGAGCGGAGGTCGGCGGGATTAGAGCGCTGCCGTTGTGGCTGGGCAGCGGGGTCAGGTTCGAAGGGACGGCGGTTTGGTGGTTCCGGGTATCTCCGGCGGGGGTAGCAGGGGTATGGGGTTTAAGGTCTTTCTGCCGGTGACAGGTAGGTCATGGTCGGATCTGCTGGTGGTATAAGGAGTTTTTGCAGGTGGCTTTTGGTAGTGGTGAGTTTGGAAGTTGAGATGGTGAGGAAAGAGAATGAGATGGTGGGTTTGGTGGTTGAGGAGAGAGAGAGTGTGAAGTTGGAGGTTGAAGATGATTGGGTGGAGGGTTAGTGTGGTGAGGTGTATGAAGTTAGGGTGTAGGTGAGGATGTGTTTGGGTGAATGTGAATGTGTATAGAAGTAGTGTGTGTGTGTATTAATTTGAACCCTTAAAGATAAAATTAAAGCTAATAAAATAAAATTTATAAAAACTAAAAATCTAAAAATTAAATTCCTATAAAATAAAAACTTAATAAAAATAAAAATAAATGAAAATAAAAATAAAAATGTTAATCTGTTAAACTTAAAAACTAAAGTCCTAAAAAGTAAAATCTAATAAAACTAAATTCCTAAAAATTAATCCTAATAAAATAAATAAGATAAAAACTAAAACTAAAAGCTTAATAAAATCCAAATAAAATAAAATTATATTAATAAAAATAGAAATAAAATCGAAAAATTCTAAAATAATCCTAAAATTAAAATAACTCAAAATAAAAATCTAAAAAAATAATAAAAGGGCACAAACTAACACACACGGGTTTCGGGACAAGTTTGGGCTAGGTTTAGGCTCGGGTTAGGGTACGAAAGAGGGAATTAACTCCATTAAATGCACAATTGTCTTGAAATACGCATTTGAACACCGCAACGTGCATTAACCTGCATATTGAACAATTAAGCGCATAAGACCTATATTACCGAGAATTAGCAACTAAAATACATCTATTCGGGGTATAAATTGTACAGTTTTGGGTGCTTATCATATGCTGAAATTCATTTTGAGTAGTAGTTGAAATTCATGTCCTGCAGTTCATCAATTTCCTGCCCTTTTTCACGGCTGACCGGAAAGACATGCAAATTCTGTAAACTGTTTAGGTTCCCCATTTTGGGCGGCAACATGTATGACTTGTACCAAAACATATCGTCTAGATAGAGATGCTGTAAAATAACCAATTTCCCGAGGTCATTAGGCAATTGGAAAATCCAGAGGCATCCCAACAGCTTTGGTGTTTGCAAGTTGTAGAGGCTGCATATTGAGTCTGAACGGTTTCTGATTTTAGTTTTGGAGAGGTCAAGGTAGCGTAGCAACTTTAACTTTCCAATTGATTTGGGCACTTCTAGCAGTGTCTTTGAACTCAAATCCAAGACACTTATGTATTTTAAAGTGTGGAACAACTTGTCGAGAACATTACCCCAGTCTTTTAAATACTCAGTTGGTGATATAAGTGTCCGCAACTTCTTGGTTTTATTAATTACCTCACAAATTGGTTGTTCATCATCTTGGCAAAGAAGAGATACATGGCATGATTTTTCAGAGAGTGGCTGCATGACTCTTTATCCTTGACTTGAAAGCAATGGGGACTTGAAAATTAATGCGCCAAGTCATGAATAAGATCATTATTGTCAATAAAACTTAAGAATATCTTCGAGTAATTATGACGAAACTATTACTAGTAGCATGTTCAAGTTAAAGAATGTTGATGAACTCCATCATGACCTTTTGTATTTTGACATTTTTTATCAGGAAAAAAGTAAGGAAGAAAATAAATATGATTCAATTATTTCATTTTCTAATATTCTTGATAACATCATGAAGATGGATACGGTGAAGATTCCAGTGAATATTTTTGTCGATGATCTTGAGTTCACATATTTTCCAAAAAATGAATTAATACGGTTTTGTAAGATGCAAGAACTAAATGGATTTTGCATTATCTCATACTTGAGGTTAGATTTATTTTTTACCATGTTTTATTTAATTCATGAATGCATACATGAGGTTAGCTGGAGTTTACTTTTTTGCATACATGAATGACCTTCTTACTCACGTGCGTTTGGTTTATGTATAGATGCCTATATGACAAATTTGGAAGGAATTTTGAAGTTATTAGATTAGTAAATCCCCTTTCCATTCGGGGTGAATTTTCTAAAAACATTGGGCATCAATTTATAACAGAAACTCTACAGAAGGCATCAGACAAACAAATATTTGTTATTCCATTCAATACCGGGTAAGTTTGGTAGATATGTACAAGTTTTTTAGCATAATAAATGTGTGTGTGTATGATATTCCTATTCTCCAATAATTCTTCATAATATAGGTATCATTGGGTTTTGCTTGTGATCGACTATATTTCGAACAATGTGTTTTGGGTTGATTCTTTACATTGGGAACCAAGCTTGGACCTTAAGCTCTATATAAACACGAAAGTAGTGTCCTAAGTAAATTCTTATAATAAAATTATTGATTTCATTTTACATAATTGTAATATAATTATGTCATTATGTTTTTTTTGTTAAAGTGGCATTAGATCATTTTTGACAATCAAAGGAAGAAGATCATTACTAAAGTGGGAGAAAGTTAAGGTATTTGTTCGATAAATTAAATTTAATATTTAGGTATTTACATTTGACATGACTAATATACTAACTCCTTTATTTTCAAGGCCCTAAACAACGAGGAGAAATTGTGTGTGTTTTTTTGTATTGAAGTTCATGTGAGAGATCTTGGAAAATTCATCGAAGTCTATAAAAATGAAGGTCACATGTTTTTTAATATTTTTTTACATTCTTTTTTTATTTAGATGTTATAAAAGATAAATGTAATTTTATTTGTCTTGTTTAGATGACGGATTTGGTTGGAAAGTCGCCATATCAAACTCATGAGATCAATGAACTTCAACATGAGTTCATTGAATTTATTCGGCCTTATATGATATGATTTGGAGCACTTTGTCGATACAATTTTTAGAAAGCGGAAGGAGTACCGACACATTTATGAATGATTTTTTTTATGTAGACATTTTTTTAAATGATGTACATAGTGGGTATATCTAGCTATGATACATGTAGTAGGTCATTATTTTTTGTGGATAATTAATTTAGATGGTTGGTAAATCTATTTATGCCCCACTAGTTTTTTATATGGACAAATGATTTGGTTTGATGCATTTTAGGTGTACGTGACTTCAAATACAAAAAAATTCAAGACTGTTTTATGTTATTGTAAATTTTGATTTGGGTTTAGATTTATTTGTCAACTATAACAATAATATTGGTTATTAATTTTTTTTTATTATATGTTTCATTTATGATCATTTATATTAAATCTTCATGTGATGAAATTTTTATATGACCTTTTTAAAAATTTGAAAATTGTTTATCATGATGCTTTTTAAATCAAATATGACATCTTATAGAGTATATTATTGTGACAACCCGATATCCGAAATAAGGGGTGGCCAGCCCGATACTCCGATAAAACATGAATCATGGATAGATATCATTCTCAGCATCGCAAACATAAAGAGTATATGGGATAACCACAAATATTCCAGAGAACGGGTTATCAAAAATTTTTGTTTTGTAATTTAAAGAAAGCACTTTTCAACACCCCATAATAGAAAAGAGGGTGGAAACTCCCACAAGCATACGTATATACCAACTATAATAAGGAAAGGACCGAATTAAACATCGGTCAATAGAATTCATACAATGTACAATAAGTTCCATAAGTTACATAATACATCCATTATACAATTATAATAATTTGGGCCACTCGCCCGAATAGGGACTGATCATAACTAGAAAACAAGAAGGGAGGCGTCTACACAAAATGTCCCGTGATATTCGCAAAATGTCACGGCTCCTCAAAAGACACTGGAATAGGAAGGTCATTACGGGCGACCTTACGGTGGAACACCTGAGCGGATATAATATATACATACACAACAAGAAAGAAGAACCGGTCAGAGCCCGGTTTTATATGATCACCAGATAAATGACAAGTATGACAATGATGAAATAATTAAGCATGGATGATAAAGATGACATTTTAGCATGATACATCATAAAAGGAGCTAAGACGGTTGAATGATTTTTAAAATGAAATTCAACTATACAAGAGAATAAAAGTAAACATAAGCCTTTTTCATCTTTCACCATTTCATCTTATCTTTCCATTCCTTATCAGGAATTCAATTATTATCAGGTGCTCTTTATGGCACTTATCTCAATTGTATGCTCTTTGTGGCATATACTTTGCTCTTTATGGCATTAATGTTCCATCGAGTCCAACTCGATAATAGAATAGTTATATATATATATATATATATATATATATATATATATATATATAACGATTCTAAGACCGCCCGTCCGGGTTTCCCCACTGTGCGCGCCCCTAAATAACCATCATCTTCCAGGGCTTAACATAAGATAACCTGGGATCCTATCGAAACGTCGGGAAGTGGACATATGCCTGCGGGGTAGTCAAGACCACACCCGGAATCTCCTACCCATCGCAGAAAAATATAAAACAAGCGCTCATATGGCCTAGGACTGTATCCACCCTGCATTCATTAGCCAGAGGGCTTCACCTCGCGCACGGACTTCCCTTAAGATGGTATTTAGATAGGTGTGTATCATCCATTTTATTAATTTCCATTACATGATTTAGTAAATTATCATTTACTTTATCCATTTTACATTTTATCAAATGCATTAAGATTATCCGGAACTATACATATTTCGTATCGTCATAACAACCTCGATAAGAAATCAAACTCCCAAGTTATTTCCCCCAAACGTCCCTTTTTGGACTTTATGATAATCCATCAAGTCAAACTTAGCTCACCATATATCCTAAAGTCTCCAAATTTGACTCTAAGATCTCCTAGATTATTATAAAACTATACGAGAAAAGTAATGCCTGAACATTACTTTAAATCCCCCCTTGAAATGAACCCTATATGAACCCCTTCGAGTCTAGGGAGTCGACCCACTCAACTAATACTCTAAGACCCTATATTTACTTCATTTAAGAAGGTCCCTAATTACTAATCCTAAAGAAAAAGGGTTAAAATTGAAAAAGAAAAATTTTAAAAAGTGCAAGGTTTCCGAATCGATTTGGCCTGGCCGAATCGATTCGGTTAGGAAAAATGGGATTCTGTATAATTACCGAATCGATTCAGACCAAGAAGAATCGATTCGATCGAGAAAAAATGGGGTTTCTGCATAACTGCGAATCGATTCGGACCAAGCCGAATAGATTGGGTTCATTCGATCCTGGAAATTGTCTAACAGCGAATCGATTCAGCCAGGCCGAATCGATTCAGTTCTGCAGAAATTCCTAATTGTTCTTATGGAGTCTTGGACTCCAATCTTGATTCCCAACTCAAATCCAATCAAACCAACTCATTTATTGTCACCAACACAACATAAATTCTCCTAACTACTACCACCACTATCAATAATCATCCAAATTATTCTTCAATGGCTCAAAACCAACAAATACACCAAAAACCCTAAACTAATCAAACCATAATCAATACACCATTATCACTACAAATCATTTATCTTAAACCACAAATAGCAAGTAGAAACTTGCCTCAATGTAGAAAATGCAGATTTTCTTTGGGTAGAAGCAAGAATCCTTCTCCAATCCTCAATATCTTCTTCTTTCTCTACACTTTCTCTTCCTCTCTCAAGCTCTCTCTCTAGGTTTAGGTAATGAATTTAGGGAAAATTAGAAGACTTAGTAAGACTAAGTCGTCGCTTAAGACAAAATCCCACTTAATTGATCAATATTGCGATAAAATAATACGCAACTGCATTTTTAAGGCATAACCAGTCAAAAGTGCCAAAACCTCCAAAATACAATATGGCACAATATTTGACTATCTCGCACGTTCCGAAATCAACTACGACCTCCAAATTAGCATTTGGACAATTTATAATTCATTTTAAGTTCCGGTCCCAATATTAAGCCAAATATCATTTTAATTCTCATGATATTATAAAACATAACATGGCAATATTCACCTATAGTTACGGTAAATATGCAACTTCATAGAAAATATTAACTTTTCTTCCTTAAATTAGTACTCAATTCATAACCCAACATTTTATATCTAATTACCATACCTAGTAAATAAATATAAAACATGTTCTCATAAATTATGACCCTTTTGTAGCAGATATGACACTTTAAAAAAAAGTTATATAACCGTTGCCTAATATGACACTTTTTATGGGTATCAATTATGACACACAAACTTATGACGCTTTTTAATGAAAATTAAAACGCCATAAAATGAGTTTTATGACACTTAAAAAATGTCATAAAAAGACTTTTTATGACATCCAAGAGACGAGAGTGAACTTGGAGAAAAACTCAAAAGATTCAAATGTGGACAAACAACTAGAGGCCTCTTATTGACTATAAGATCAAAAGGCGAACATCAACAATTATGTTCAAGGAATGGACAAGAACACTGTTGAAGATCACCCGAGAAGATGATCGGACCTTGGTTGAAAAAGAAAATATTCTAGTTTTGGGGATAAAGCCCAGCAAATTAATAAACCTAAACACCACTACTGGCCAAGAACCACCAAAATAAGGGAAAATCTAGCTAATAACCACCTAAAAAGGTTGTTGGAGATAGAAAAATGATCGAAAAACTAACAGGAAATAAAAACGCTTCAAGAAGTTTGAAAAGAGTAGAAAATAGTGCAAATAAGGAGAAATGGAGTACCTGGTAGAAAGGGACTCTCAAAAGACTAAGGAGTGAGAAAATAAACGGATGGAAAAGTTGGGAATTCTGAAAGCTCTAGATTTAGAGAGAATAGTTGATAAGTGGAAACATAATGGGTTTTGAAATCCATTTAAATATTCACAATCATTACACACAATTAACGAAGTGATGCACGACTCTCAAAGCAATCCATTATTAGGGCACAGAACCCCTAAGCACACCCTATAACCATCAGACTTAGAGAACACTCCATTCCACACAATTTTTGACAAATGTCACCCTCAGACACCAGGTCAGATCCTACGATTAAAAGGGCATCACCTCAGCTCTTATGTTCAAAGACTTATTACCCCTCACCCATCTCTTCACATCAATGGCTAAGGACTAGGGGTGATTGATATGTCATAATATGCCCTCGGTCTTACTTGGGATGTTATACTCGGCCCAAGTCGACTGTCCCCAATCAACCCAGAATGAGGAACTATACCTCGGCCTCTAGCTCAACTCCATTCACCTCGGCTCGGCCACTAGCATCTCACAGGTCTTCTTAACCCAACACCCAAAATGCTCTACAGAAGGTTATACACTTACAGCAGTATATCGAGTGTGGTCCCATCCTTGTCCTCAGTTAGCAAGGGCCAACCTTAGACAACACATAATCTATATTGATCCTATTAGGGACATTCATTAACTCGACCTCGACTAAGGAAAGCCGACCTAACCTGACACCTGACAGAGCGCGTGATTTGGGAGACGTATGGAGCTATGCGCGTGGGGTTGACTCATACACGTGGGCAAAATCGTTATAACAAGATCATTACGTTATGTAAGGGAATATTTCCATCATCATTACTTATACATTCATGTATAGGTGTCCTCATCTTAGTGGAGTCTACCCAGGAGCACATGTCTATTATATGCTTGGGGGCACTACACCCCCCAAGAACTATATATACACTTCATCTCTTACATTGTAAAGGATCCATGATTACAAACCCTAATGTTACTCTGTTGCAAATATTATACAGTGAGAGAGAGGATGAGAGATTGTATCCTTGGCCATTAGTGCCCTATTATAGTGGAACTCACACACTTACAGTGGACGTATAACAAGATTGGCTGAACCACTTATATGCTGGTGTTGTTTTCTCCTCTCCTTATATATTTCTTCATTTATATTGCTGTCATACTCCATTGTTAAACTAGTTAGAGCTCATACACTTATATTGACTTGGTGGTACCATTTCTGGTATCATCAGAAAGTATATCAAATTTTATTTTTAATGTTTTGTATATGTTAAACAATGAATGTGATGGGATTTTGTCAAAGTTGCTCCATTTTATGGGTTGTTCCTTTTACTTTTAATTTGTGCTAACATTACATTACTTCCTACTAAATTTAGTTGTTCATTGTTGCTATAATGGTAGTGAAACAATTCTGCAGCACATTAACATACAAAAAAGAAAGAATGTAAGAAACACAGTAATGAAATGATTTTGGAATGCATATAAGCATCATTAATGGCAATTGTTGATGAAAAAAACTAGACTAGATCTAATTATTTGGATAAGAGATAATATGAACAAATAAATAAAACGCGAGATTTTAAAGTGGTTCGGCTAAAAGAAATAGCCTATGTCCATTGTTGTTGCATTGTCTTGGTGTTATCTCTTTTTCTTGTTCGAGATTATCCTCCTTCAATTGTGGGGATTAAAAAGTATTTATAGCCATCAATGACTACCAAGAGTCATCATATGAAAGGATGGAATACCTTTACAAATGAGGTATTTACATCTGTACATTCATCAAGAAAAATAATGTATCTGATTGCTTGTCTTATACAAGTCTCCGACCTAGTTGATCGGTCTTCCTGAGTGTTGGCGCATTCTGTGACTTGGTCAGGGACTGCCTTGCTGACCTGGATTTGTAACACGTTGGATGACACATGATGAGTTATGAATGGTCCACCTCGATGGACTATTTTTGGTATCAATAGAAGTCCCCAATGTTTCATGTATGAGGCTTTAATTCATACATGGAATATTTATCAGTAGAAATTGCTCGGTCTATTTCCTGAGATTTAGTCGGATGCCGACCTTCCACACTTGTACATTTGTACCAATTTATTGTTTGAACTTTGAATCGTCAATGGAATTTTTTTAAATGTTTCAATCTTTAGTGGAGAACTTTAGGGTAAATCCATCTTTCTCCTTTTTGATGCTTTAATTTCTATGTTCTGGTACAGCTAATCATTATTTGCACGCTTTCCCAGGTAATCTATAAAAGACCCTACTTTCATTTTTGTTCTTCACCTTTTTTGATATTTTTTCAAACTCTCTTGTTCTTCAAGATTTTTGTGTCTTCTCTGTTCGTTCTTTCTATAATCCATCTTTTGAATAAGCCATGTAATAGTAATAGATTCCTTCTATTAGTTGGGCTTTCCTTCACTGTTGGTCAGGCTTCTCAGACTGTTGGTCAAATGTGAATATCATCATGTAGGATGACAAATGTCTCTTTCTCATTGGTCCTCATAGATGGATTATTTTTACATAAATAGAAGCTCCCAATGCTCCGTGCTTGATGGTTTAGATAGAGGATGGAGTATTTATTTTTAAAAGTTGCTCGTGTCGCTCTGAACAGTTTCTCGTTGTAGTCGTTCTCTCGTGGCACTATTTCTGGTATCTTCGGCATTATTCTCTTTGTAAGAAAATCCTCCAATGTGTGGAAGAAAAGAATATGAGCTCTGAGTTTTTCTGGGTCATGAAGTATGTTGGTCTTGCTAGGAAAGATAAGGCGGAGGAAATGTTCCTTGATGTAACCATGTCAACTATTGATGATTTTGTCGAGCTCCACGTTAAGGTGAATACACTCGTATGAGTAGGTATATGAATAATTCGTGATAGCCCAATGCCGAGTTTTAATGATATTTTCCAGAGTTTAAGATTATGGCCAAAAGTTAGTCAAGACTGAATCTTGTACTTGTGGAATGTAATAAGTTGCTAGAACATCTGTAGAAGCTAAATTGATCGATTATGAGAATAATTTATAAAAAATGTACTTCAAACATAATTTCAGAATATAATCTGATAGGTATTATATGATATAAGACTATAATTATTAAAAATTGTTGAAGTCCTAGGAATCCATGACATGTCTTATCTTTGAAGATGTCATGAAGGTTGTTGAGGCTACTCAGAGAATAATTAAAATTTCTCAGAGGAATGCTGAAGTTGTTCGGGGGATAACTGAAGCTGCTCAGAATACTGTTTGCAGCCTTATTGTTATTGACAATCTTGTTGCTCTTTGTTGTTGTTTTAATCTGTTGCGTTATTGCAGTCTTTATGCTTTGGGCAATCTTGTTGCTCTTTATTACAGTCTTATTTCTCTTGGCAATCTTGTTGCTCTTTATTGCAGTCTTGCCGCTTTATTACAGTCTTGTTGCGTTGTTGTAGTCTTGATGCTTTTTTGTTGCAGTCTTGCTGCTCATGGAAATCTTGTTACTCTTTATTGCAGTTTTACTTCTTTGTTACAGTATTGCTAAATTGTTGCAGTCTTACTGCTCTTGGCAATATTATTACTCCTTATTGCAGCTTTGCTGCATTGTTTCCAAGTCAACCAAGTTGATTAGGATTTATGTAATACCGACCAAAAAGTAAACAACACCGACCAAGAATTATAAGAGTTAATACAACATCAACTACTGGAACAAATAAACTTTTTATGGATATTTAAAATAGATTGAATACAGATGTACTTGAAATACTATTGTTCTAATTTTTTTGGAATTTTATAAATCCTAGGACTCTTGATCTATTGGTCGGCTATACCATATTCTTCTTTGGTTGGCCTGTAGGTTATTCTTTTGAGCTCTCCTCTGTCGGGGTCTGCTCGGGTGATCTTCCTACTCTGACTGGTTGCCATCAAGAATGAATATTTTTATAATAAAGTCCTCCTAAGTAGTATCTATTTGGTAGGTGGTAATCATCCTCTTCAATTCATTGATATCGTCTTACTCGGCAGAAGAATAATAGCATTCTCGAGCTAATTTTTGTTCACCTTTCACCACACCTACCCCGAAGTTGGTCAAGAACTTCAAACATTGATGAATAGTATAGGGCACTGCTTCAAACTTGTTCAATTCTACTCTTACCATAATCATGTTGAAAGCATAATGAATGTTTTTTACCCATCACAAAGAAACACATTTTTTTGTTCGGCTAATTGGCCAGGTGCCAAGCACAACTTCCAGTTTGATTGTTCCCAAGGGGTACACTTTTTCTCCAGAGAACCCTATTAGAGGTCTATGGTAGGGCTCCAACTGATTGATTTTCAAACCCGGTTTCTCAAAGCAATGGGTAAAACATGATTTCTGCTAAGCTTCCATTATCGACCAACATCTGGGGGACTACTATGTTGTGCATTCGAATCTTGACTATTAAAGGATCATCATGAGGATATAGTACGTATGCGAGATTATTCTTGGAGAAGACAATCACCAGTTTGTCTTTATTAACTTTCCTTGGGAGATTTTCCTCGGCTAGGTTGATTCTTCGAATCTTGGAACAAGCTTGAACCTCATTAAGGTAAGTTTCTCTCTAAGTTGTATAGTCTCCTCCTTCGGCATCTACACATGTAATCATTTGACATTGAATGGAACCAAAACTTAGCATAAATACCTCGTTGTTGATGCAAAAAACTGGATCGAATCCATTTTTATGATCACAGATAAATAGATGAAAGCAATACAATCAAGCACATGAGAGACAAATATTTTTAAAGTGGTTCGGCTATAAGGAAAAGCCTACGTCCACTGTTATTTTATTCCCAGGGGTTTACAATAGCACAATGTGGTGTAGAGAGAGAAAAAGGTATGGATCTTGTGTATGGTGTCTCTCGGTTCTTGGATCTCTTGGATCTCTCTCATAGTTGTTCTTAGATGTTTTGAATGAGGATGATACAAGGTATTTATAGCCCTTAGGCTGTACATGAAAGGGTCGATACATTAAATGATATACATATGAAAGGTTAACTCATTTAATGTTCTTCAAGCGTGTGCGTCAAGATGATAAGCAGTCAATGAACAGTTTTGAACTGTTGGTTATCTGGCAATCAATGCTGTGGTCGAGATGCAGCTCGAACCGCCTTAGTTGCTCGTCGTTCAGGAGTTCATCGGAGCGCTGGAGTTCCTCGGAGTGTTGTAGTTCCTCGGGGTATCCTTGTTGCTCGGAGCGAACATGACTTGGTCGGGGGAAATAAACTTCCTCATTGTTATTGTGCCATGTAGATTGACACGTGTCTTCTTATTATTGGTCCACGTCAGTAGATTAAATTTGGTATCAACAGAAGCCCCCAATGCTTCATGCTTGATGGGTTACTGGAAAGGATGGAGTATTTATTCTGCAATGTTGCTCGGTGCTCGTGAAATTCTTGATCTACCTTCTTGATTTGTTCAACATAAAGTGCATTATCTCCTGGAAGACATATGATGCAGGCTGATCGATGGTTGCTAATCTTTCTTTTGAGTAACTCCGTGTGCTATGTATCACCCCTGGGAATTTGGATGCAGCCATGCCATAGTATGCAGCTTGTAGCTTGTCATAATCTTTAAGTATGTTGATTGGTTTGCTAGATGACCAACTCCCTCTTGTGCCGAGCAACTGAATGCTAACTTTACTTGCTTGATTTTTCTGATTTATGATCCTCTGAATACTTTGTCGAGTAACATACTAGCTTTTGAACTCAACTCTTCAATCTGATTAGTACCAAGCAGGTGGTGGACTTCGAAACATTTTCACACAACTTCTTCTTCATTATTGGTCGAGACAGTAGTAGCAAAGATCTCATTGTTGTAGATGATGATTTTGACTTCTATCGAGTAAGAGGTTCTCGGGGACGAGCAAGAGCTGCTCGGACAGACCATCTGTGATGAACATCAGAATGCTAAAAGATCTTAACTTCATAAAACTCCCCTTATTCTTTGGATGATCCTCCTGCTGGAGAGGAACTTGTTTCAAAAGTAAAGGGAAAGAACCCAATAGAGTAGGAATCTCAATGTAATAGTTAGTATACATTTTCATTCTCAATGTATTTTATTTTTTATTTTAATGAAAGACTTTCATTTTTGTTCGCAATCTTAATTGCTATTGTCTTGTAAAATACTCTACATCTGTGCATATGTATAAGTTAAAAAGATAACAATATTGTGTTGTTCATCGACCAACTTAGTAATAAAAAAGTTACAAGTATTAGTAATGTTGCTCGATCACTTAATAATAAAGTAATGAGTATAAAAATGTTTAAAATTTTTCCAACCAACCAAGGTTGTTAAATTGTGCTCGTCGACCAATTATAGTTAGTGAGAGTTTAACCCCAATTAACCATACTTGGTAAATTTTTGGAATATTTTTTCCTCGTCGACCAACTACGTTGGTACAGTTTTTATCCCCGACCAACCATACTTGGTACAGTTTAGAATATGTTTTCCTCGTCGATCAACTACGTTGGTACAGTTTGGAATATTTTTTCCTCGTCGATCAACTACGTTGGTACAGTTTGGAATATTTTTTCCTCGTCGACCAACTACGTTGGTACAGTTTGGAATATTTTTTCCTCGTCGACCAACTACGTTGGATGCAGTTTGGAATATTTTGTTCTTCAAAGAACTTTTTGTAATAATATTACCTCCCGACCAACATAAGTTGTAATGTGAGAATATATTTTTATCTTACCAACCGTAGTTGATCATGCTGGTGTACACCTCCTAACCAAAGGAGTAGTAGTGGTTCTTTCGAACTTTTTGGCTCATTCGAGCTGTCCACTAGATATCTTACCAACCGTAGTTGGTCACACTAGTGTCGCCTCCTAACCAAAGGAGTATTTTTTGGCTCCTTAGAGCTTTTGGCTCCTTAGATCATTTTTTGGCTCCTTAGAGCACTTTTTGGCTCCTTAGAGCTTTTGGCTCCTTAGAGCGCCTCCTAACCAAAGGAGTATTTTTTGGCTCCTTAGAGCTTTTGGCTCCTTAGAGCACTTTTTGGCTCCTTAGAGCTTTTGGCTCCTTAGAGCGCCTCCTAACCAAAGGAGTATTTTTTTTTTTGTTCTTGCCCTTTTACCAACCGGAGTTGGTCGTGGGTTTGAACTATCAGGTCCATTAGCTCTGAGGATATCCTGGCGCTGAGTGAACCTTCAAAATGTTTGACTGATGATAATAGGCAGCAAACTCCTCGTTATCAAATTGTGTTCCATGGTCTGTGATGAAGGCATGAGGGAGACCATATCGGCAGATGATGTTCTTCCAAACAAACTGGTACACCTTCCTTCTCGTATGTCATGTCAATAAGTGGCTCAGCTTTTATCCACTAAGTAAAATAATCTACTGCGATGACGAGGTATTTGAATCTTCCTCGAGTCGTCGGCAATGGTCCAACCAAATCAATCCCCACATGGAAAATGGCCAAGGATAAATGATGGGTGTCAATAATGTTTGTGAAGTTCTTCGGATGGAGGAAAAGCGTTGGCACTTGTCACATTTCTTGGCATAAGCTATACAATCAGCTCTCATCGTTGGCCAGTAGTATCTCTGCGTCATCACCTTTTGCAAAAGTGTCCGACCTGCTACATGGGCTCCATAGGACCCTTCATGGATCTCTTTAATCAATTCTTTCACCTCGGAGGGATGTACACATCTTTGCAAACCTGCCATAATTCCTCGTCTATACAAAATACCATTAATTAGTACATACCGAGCAGCTTTAAACTTCCATTTCTTGGCAGCGAGCTTATCCTCCGGTAATTGTTCCTCCTCAATATATGCTCCGATGGGATCCATCCAAGATGGTCCTAAATCAAGGGTAATAATATTCATTGTCAGGTCTTCATCTATGCTCCGACTTTCTAATACTTCAATTGGTATCGTTCTTCGCAGCTCGGTACGAGTAGCTGATGCTAATCGGGCCAAGGCGTATGCTCTCACATTCTCCATTCTTGATATTCTTACCAGTTGAACAGCAACAAACTCTGATACTAACTCCATCACCTTTGCTTAATACTTGATCATCAATTCTCCTTTGGTTGCATATATTCCCAACATTTAGTTTACGATCAATTGAGAATCACTGAAGACAATAACCTGCTGTGCCTCCATAGTATTTGACAAATTAAGACCTCGTCTGGGCTGTTCAAAACGATCCCTGCCCCACAGCCTGTAGTGCAAGATGAGCCATCTACATATAGCCTCCATATAGGCAATTTGTCTTCTAATTTTTGGTCTGACAGAGTTCCTCGGTGGAATACTTGTCGCTTTCTTTCATCATGTCCTGATACTTCTGAATACACCTCTTGAATTTCAATATACCTCCTGAACTTCAATATTCCTCCTGAACTTCAATAGACCTCCTGAACTTCAATATTCCTCCTGAACTTCAATATACCTCCTGAACTTCAATATTCCTCCTGAACTTCAATATCAAAAGTAATTCCTGAGCAAGAAAAACAACTCCTGAATGATGATTAGTCGGGGCCCTGTCCATGTGAGTTTGTGGAGTTAAATTTGATGCTCGATTGCATGATGTTATAAGAATGTGCCACCAAATGAACAAATATATCTGTAATAGAAGCCCCCAACTGTGGAATGTGAACTTTGAATGAGATTTATCGACCAATACCAACCGGAGTTGGATTTTATCTACCAACCGGAGTTGGATTTTGTCTACCAATCGGAGTTGGATTTTATCTACCAATCGGAGTTGGTGGTAATTGATAATAAATGATGAAGACTTCCTCGAAGCTGACCAACAGATTATTGGGAATAAGATAATATAAATGCTGGAGACCTCCTCGGCGCTGACCAACAGATTTGTTGGGAATAAGATAATATAAATGCTAGAGACCTCCTCGGCGCTGACCAACAGATTTGTTGGGAATAAGATAATATAAATGCTAGAGACCTCCTCGGCGATGACCAACAGATTGTTGGGAATAAGATAATATAAATGCAGGATACCTCCTCGGCGATGACCAACAGATTGTTGGGAATAAGATATAATAAATGCAGGATACCTCCTCGGCGATGACCAACAGATTGTTGGGAATAAAATATAATAAATGTTGTCCTCAACAGATTGTTGGGAATAAGATAATATAAATGTTGGAGATATCCTTGGAGCTGAATATATGATTATAAATATTTGTCGAGCTCCATGCTGAAATGAGAATAGAATATGCATCCAAATAGATATAAAGAAAAAATAATAAAGTGCCTCGCCGATCAGTCGAGGTAGAATCATATAATGCCGAACAAGAATAAGATCTTTCAGAACATAAGAATATGGCCGAGAACGTTGTCAGGCCTGAATATAAATAAGAATTATCCGAACGAATGTTGTAATTCTCCTTAAAGCTGAATAAGTATCTTGTCGAGGCATAATTGCAGAATGCCGAATAAGAATAATATTTTCCAGAATATAAGAATATGGCCGAGAACTTTGCTGGGCCTGCATATAAATAAGAATTACCCCGACCAACTATCCGTTGGGGGTGAAATATAATAAATGTTACAGTTCTCCTCAGAGATGAATATGATAATAAGTATCTCGTCGTGCTCCATGTTGAGATGAATATAGAATATGAATCCCAATGGATATATAGAATAATTTGTGCTTCAGCATTCGTCGGCATTGAATCTTGTGCCTGTAAAAATTAATAATTTTCTCTACCATATGTGTAGGCTGAATTGATTAGTCATGAGAATAATTTACTCATCCAATCAATATATGATATGTATATGCTTGAGAAATAAAAATATTAATTTCAAAATATCAGGGGTGCTTAGCATTTCTTAATACCCCAAGATTCTACTGCTGCCGACAAACAACATGGATGTTGCCGACCAACATTTAAGGATATCTCAAGTAATAGAATATATGGTTGGATGACCAGAATATCTCGAATCTTTAGATCAAAAAATAACATTCAATGTAAAATTTAAGCCTTAAGAATGTTAATTAAATGAATAAATAAATAATCCGCTAGATCGTGTGATTTCGACAAAGAAACCTTGTGATGTGATGAACGAGGGGCCAACATATCAAATTTGTGCCCAGAGTTTTGATATGGTCATGATTATTTTACTGATCCTCTTTTATAAGAGGTGGGTAATGATTTTTCAGTTGAGAGAAAATTATTTTTTATATTGATCCCTTCCTATTCCCAATTTGTAGAGATAAAAATATGGTGAATGATTAAAGTTATTACCAAATAAAAAATCAATCAATTTGACTTTATTGACATAGATGGAAGATGAACCAAATTAAGTATATAATTCATAAAAGTGAATGCAAAGAGACTCAAACTTGAAGAGAGAGAATATATATGGGTCATGATTTCCATGAGAAGAATTTTCATTGTCTTTAACCTTTTCCCATTCTTTTATTAAAAATATGATGGGAATTTGAATAGACATCAAAGATCTTACAAAATTTATTTCAAAATCAACAATGAAAATGATTAAATCTTACCACCGTCATATATATTGGCATATGTAATCATTTACAATATTTATTCCATGATATAAAATAGAAACTTGAGAATCAAGCAAAAATTTATGATTTATGAAATTCATTATTTTTCAGATTTCTAAATAAGAATGAATCTAACAGTTATGATTTAAAAATCATGATATGCAATATTTTGCAGATAAAAATTGGATAATTAATTTATGTATATAAACATAAAAATCATGGTTGAATCAAAAGATGTATGTATAATTGATTATACGTAGAGAAAATAAAAACTTAGCTTTTGGTGGAGAACAACGCTTGTAACACGATTCCCACAGACGGCGCCAATCTGTTGATGCAAAAAACTGGATCGAATCCATTTTTATGATCACAGATAAATAGATGAAAGCAATCCAATCAAGCACATGAGAGACAAAGATTTTTAAAGTGGTTCGGCTATAAGGAAAAGCCTACGTCCACTGTTATTTTATTCCCAGGGGTTTACAATAGCACAATGTGGTGTAGAGAGAGAAAAAGGTATGGATCTTGTGTATGGTGTCTCTCGGTTCTTGGATCTCTTGGATCTCTCTCATAGTTGTTCTTAGATGTTTTGAATGAGGATGATACAAGGTATTTATAGCCCTTAGGCTGTACATGAAAGGGTCGATACATTAAATGATATACATATGAAAGGTTAACTCATTTAATGTTCTTCAAGCGTGTGCGTCAAGATGATAAGCAGTCAATGAACAGTTTTGAACTGTTAGTTATCTGGCAATCAATGCTCTGGTCGAGATGCAGCTCGAACCGCCTTAGTTGCTCGTTGTTCAGGAGTTCATTGGAGCGCTGGAGTTCCTCGGAGTGTTGTAGTTCCTCGGGGTATCCTTGTTGCTCGGAGCGAACATGACTTGGTCGGGGGAAATAAACTTCCTCATTGTTATTGTGCCATGTAGATTGACACGTGTCTTCTTATTATTGGTCCACGTCAGTAGATTAAATTTGGTATCAACACTCGTGGTCCGATTTCCTTGGCTTTTGAGGTAGGTTAGGATCATCTTCCTCATCATGAGTTATCATTTTATCCTCCCTTGGCCTATATGAGGATGTTGACCTACGTCGAGTTCCTCCATCATCTTGCCTAGAAATAAAATTGTTCAGTTTTCCTCAGCGGATAAGTGTCTCTACCTCATTATGTAAGGAAATACAACTTTCTACGGTGTGACCATGATCTTTATGGAAATTACAGTATTTGGACTGATCTCTCTTCATTGGGGAAGTTTTCATTTTCTCTGTCCAATTAATCTCCCGACTATATTTAATTTCCTCCAATACGTGGTGAATATCCATTGTTAATGGAGTATAATTAGTCTACTTCCAGAGTTGTTCATCAATTTTTGGCCTTGAATCTTTCAACTCTTTATGCTCCTTCTCCTCTTTCTTCTCATTTTTTCTTTCCAATTTTACCACCAAACTACGCTTTGCAGCCATGACTTCCTCAACGTTCATGATTTTTGCTGCTTTAACCATCAACTCTATCATCTTTTTGGGAAGATATTTGGCAAGAGTGTAGAAGAGTATCTTGGGAAACAATCCACTCATGAGGACTATGATGGCAGTCTTCTCTTCATAATAAATAACTTCCAACTTCTTATTATTAAAATGAGTGATATAATCTCTTTTTCTTTCCCCTATCTTCTGTCTAACACTCAGCAAGTGAGTCACCTTCTTCATCGGTTTTGCTCCGAAGTAAAAATTGCCAATAAAGAGTTCGGCTAATTCCTAGAAGCTGTCAATCTATCCTCGAGGAAGATTATTATACCAAATTTGAGCAGAGCCTATGATTGTACCTAAAAATGCCCTACACCTTATCTCATTAGGGACAACATATATATTAGCAGCTGTTTGATATTGTTATATATAAAGAATGGGATCATTCTTTCCTTTATATTTTCGAGTAACCACAAGTGCTTTGAACTTAGTCGGTATGGGAAATTCCATAATTGCCTATGCAAATGGAGATCCTTTCATAAAAGTTCTTTACAAACAATTCTTAGCCTTAGCCACCTCCCCCAATCTATCCTCCAATTATTGAATTGATCCCTTACAGGAGTCTTCATTACCAGCATCGGTAGATCTATTTACTGCAACTCTCTAGGAATAACTTTCCTCTTGGGAATGTTGCTCAGATGGAGCTGTTCATCGGGGGTTATTCCTGGATTGGGATGATCCTTCCCTAAGATCGAATGGTCATCGAGAATTACCTGACGCAACCCTTTGGGAATTTTTATTCCCTCTGGGTCCCAATCACTCAAAAGGAGATGCCCTACTTAGCCTTTGTAAATCACTCTGTCTCTTCGGGGTGAATGATTGCCCCTCATAAGAATAATATGTCTTAATAGTAGAAGTTTCCCATGGAAGGTAATATGGATCTCTCGAAGTCCTGGACTGTCTAGGCCCACCATTCCTTTATGGGGGTGGCAGCATACTTCTCTGAACGGACTGGGCTAGAACCCCAGTTTGCAACGTATCGATCAACCGTTGCACTGTTTCCTGCACGGCCTCTTGCAATGCTGGCCAAAATTCCAGTCAAATCGTTGTTTCTAGGAGGAGAAGAAGGATAAGGTGTAATACCCTCATTCCTGACACTGTTTTTAGGAATATCATCCATTTATAAAGGATTAGTGAAAACAGTTTAGCCAATCGTTTTCCACAGATGATGCCAATCTTTTTATGCAAAAAACTAGACTAGATCTAATTATTTGGACAACATATAATATGAACAAACAAATAAGATGAGAGATTTTAAAGTGGTTCAGCCAAAAGGAATAGCTTACCTCCGTTGTTATTGCATTGTCTTGGTGTTATCTCTTTTGCTTATTCGAGATTGTCGTCCTTCGATTGTGGGGATTACAAAGTATTTATAGCCATCAATGACTACCAAGAGTCGTCATATGAAAGGATGGAATACCTTTATAAATGAGGTATTTACATCTTTACATTCATAAAGAAAAATAATGTATCTGTCTATTTATCTTCTACACGTCTCCGACCTAGTTAGTTGGTCTTCCTTAGTGTTGGTTGGCATTCTGTGAGTTGGTCGGGGACCGCCTTGCTGACCTGGATTTATGACATGTTGGATGAAATGTGTTGAATTATGAATGGTCTACCTGGATGGAATATTTTTTGTATCAACAGTAATATTTTTTTATACAAGGTCCAAGAGTGAAACATCAAATCTGTAATAAAGAGTGTTCAATAACTGACCTAGTTGTTTTGGATGTAACATGGTAGACAAAGACTTTTGAGGGTCATGTGCATCCAACACCACACTTTCCATAGGCGTATAACTACACAATATACTTACTGTGTGTGTTTTCCAGATCTTTATGAATTTCACTACTTAAATATATAAGTTGGATCGAACTATATGTTTAAGAATTACCTTTATAGTATATTGTGTAAACACTGCCCTGTAAGTTATAATATCTTTATTTTTTTTGTACAATTCACTCTAATTATGTAACCATAAATTTTCAACATGTTTTCTCAGAGGACTCTCCTTAGCCATTGAACCACCTAAGGATTGTCAATTATGGTAGCTTTGACTATAGGGAAATGACGACAATCATCTATAACTGAACACATTTTTTCGAAAAAGAAATCTTGAGAAAATAAAGAAAACTTAGAGTCCTATGATATATTGGACACTCTCATGTTTTCTTGAACTTCATTAAGATATCTTTTGCACTATTGAATTAGTTTTTATTTTTTTTCTTGAAGTATGGTCATATCAGTTAAATGTTTATTGTTAAATTGAAGTATGGTCATATGTGCTTGTTTTCTTTAGTTAATTAAGAAAACTGTATATTGTATGATTTGCGGCCATTTTCTGTGCCAACTTTTATGGAAGTATTCAACTAATGTGATTCCCTTTTTAAAGTGAAATGATTGATTTTAGAACCAAGGAAATAAGGACAACTTACTGATGAATTATAAGAATATTTTTCTTTAGGATGTTATCATGCACGACTATAGATAAAGGATGAGCACAATCAGATTACGCAAAAATTGTATGTTCGTGTAAAGACACACTTGTTGTTTGGTTTCCCACAAAAAAATAAACTATGACTACACTCTTCACGGGAGTATAATGACTCTTCCTAGTATTGAATCGACATGGAATAATGATAGATGTTAAGTGACTTATTATTTCTCAATAAAAGTGTAAAAGATGAAAGGGTTAATAAAAAATTAATCAAGGCATGTATTTAAACTAGGATTAATCAAAACGATTAAAAATTACATATTAAGAAAAATATCCCTCACTTCGGGTTAATTAGTATAAATGGTTACATGGGAAGACAAGTGTTTCAAGATTAAATATCATTTTATAATCTAATTAAATTTAGAGTTGTCACCCCCTAAATTGTCATAAAAGTCTACTATGATTTTGGCGTCAACAAATATCCAGTATATTACGCACGCAAGGTCGTTAATAGGGCGGCATACACGATATACACCGTTAAATATCCTAGGTGTAAAAACAAGAACATCCTAACCCATTTAAACTAATCTAATCCATTACCAAAGCAAATCAACCCATCATTTCAAGGTGAGTTCCATCAATCTCAACCTAAACTAAATTAGTTATAAAAGCATATTAAAGCATCTAATTAAATCAAGAAAGTAAATAAGCAAGAAATTAATGAAAGCAAGTAATTAATCAAAGCATAAAACAAGCAAAGAAAACTTATATTGATAAGGAAGATGATGCATAGTGAAACTTACATTACAAAAGTAATTGAACCCTAGGAGAGAGGGAGAGAAGATCTCAAAAACCAATAAATATCTCCCAAAATATGACCTCTCTATATAAGAAAGAAGCCCTCACTTTCTATTTATACTAAAAATGAAAAAACAAAGAAAAATATCTCAAAATTAGACAAATTTCGTAATTTAATTGTACCCCGAGGTAAACCTCTGATAAGGAACTGATTGACCTAGTATTGAAAATTTACTTCGAGTTGTTGGCAGTCTTTTTTTCACTTTTATCCAATTCTGACACGTCGCACGAAAAAGGCTATATAATTTTCTTATCGACTCATAATGATGCACGGTCAGAACCCATGCAAAGATAATTAAATTCTCGACATGTTTGTGTTTTTAAACTCTCCAAATTTTACGATATTAAATTACCAAATTACCTTTAAAGTAGAAGAACATGTAGAAACTTTCCAAAAAATGACCATAACTTTCTCATCCAAAATCGGAAGAACGCACGATCGACGGTCACGCAAAGATAATTTGATGACATATATGTTGGTAATTCTATACCATCCGTTCAAAAATACCAATTTCACTTAAAGTTGCATCTTGCGATGAAACTTTCCTAAAATGTATCCAACTCCATGCTATGTATTCATAATACCCATAAAACATTCCCCACAAAACATATAGATGGAAAGAATATGTGTTATCCAATATATGAGATTAAATATGGGAATTAACGAATACGAGAATACTAGAATATACAATAATAAAGGGTACTAAACGTAATATTCATGACTAATCACACCCCTTAACTTACACATTGTTAATCCTTAGTAATAAATATGAATAAAAATGATCAAAAGAGGTAGAACAACCAATATATATATATATATATATGTGTGTGTGTGTGTGTGTGTGTGTGTGTGTGTTTGTTTGTGTGGAATAATAGTAATCCACTTTTGTAGGGAATAAGATTGCATTTAGTATATGAAATAAGTCATTAAACTCCTAGGTTACCCTAGTGGACGAGTGTTGTCTCGTGAGGGTTTTTAGGGATAAAATCCACAAACATCAGTTTTCCTCGAAAGTATACCCAAATAACCAAAAGGACAAGCTGAACTATATAAAAAGGATTTCAAGCAGTTATTATCATATCAAATCATAATTTATCCAATAATCAAAATCATTAACATTATTGGAATAAATTCATAACAATTGAAACCCTAAATATGAGAGGAAGAGCCGCGTGAAAAAAATATAATTTAGAAAATCTTTATAATATGGAATAACATTAAAGCATGCATGACATAAAACCTTCACCGGTAATTACACTCAACAAATGAAAACATTAAGAATGGAGTGTAACGCACATAGGACATGGGAGCATAAGGAGTAAATGTAAATGGAAACTAATCCACACCAATGTCATCAAAGAAAAACGTTATATATCAAATGAAAATTTTACCATCTCAATGAAAGATACCGTTCATTAAGGGAAGTCAAATGTATTTTCATAGATTATTGCAATTATTATGACTTTGAATCGTGATTATCCTAATATGACATATAGGACTTGTATGGGTTATATTGACATATTTTTTGAATGTGGGCAGAAAAACTGGTGACAAATTCTCTCAAATCTGGGCAGCTTTTCTGTGACAGTTTGCTGAAAACTGGACAATAGCTTATGCCTTTATTATTTTTTTTTCTAGAACTAAGTCATTATGTCTATAATTTGTAAACACATATTCGATAAATACAAGTTTAAATTCTATTCATATTGTCGATATGGTATCAAAGTTTAGTATTCTCTCCTAGGATCATCTCATATCTTTATTATATGGCTTCTAAACAATACTGGGCCTTCATTGCCAATTTTTTCTTCTTAATTGCCTTCACCCAAAAAAATCATAATGTTTGTTATTTTTGAAACCTCAAAAACAACCAAAACTTAGATCAATCAGTCAGATATAGGTACATTAAACAAAGAGGAAATTTAAAAGCTTTAGAGGCCTCTTACTTCAATAGAAAAGTACGTTGATTCGTGTTTATTGTCAAACTCAGGTAATGAAATCCGAGCTATTGATTCTAATGCTACCGATCACATGACCAACTCATCACATCGCTTCACTACATACAACCATGTCCCAGAAACTAAAAAATAAAAGTTATCAATGGTACATTAATATCCATTGTCCAAAAATGAATCATTTCCCTTGCTTCTTATCTTTCATTAAAATATGTTCTTCATGTGCCTAATCTTTCTGTAAACTTGTTGTTTATTCATAAATTGACAAAGGATCTAAACTGCAAAGTTGTACTATCCTCTAATCATTATGTCTTTCACAAATTGATTATGGGGAAAATGATTGGGCTTGCTAAGGAGAAGGAATGAATTACTTTTTGGATACTTGTGGTGGCAATGATGGATATCTACTACCTATATCTCATTTCTCTAAACAATTTTCACGAAATAAATCTCAAATTTGGATTCATCATCTTCACTTAGGATATCCATCTTTTTTATTTTTAAAAACTATATTTCATACTTTGTTTAAAGGTGTGGATGATAAATCTTTTAATTGCGAAGTAGGTTAATTTGCCAAACATCAATGTGTTTCATTCCCTTTGAGTGATAAGAAATCTCTATGTCCATTTTCATTGATTCATATTAATGTATGGGAACCTTATAGGATTCCAAACATTACTGGAGCTCATTGGTTTATTTATTTTATTGATGATTGCACTCGTGTTACTTAATTTTTTCGTATGGTAAATAAATCTCACGTTACTATAATTTATTCCCAATTTTATAAAAACGATTCAAAACCAACTTGGTGCTCACACTCAAGATAATAGATGAGAATATTTTATTCACTTTTTGTAACTTAAAAAAAAGGGGATCATACACCAGTCATCATGTGTAAATACACCACAACAAAATGGGGTTACGGAACAAAAAATCGTCACCTTTTTTAAACAATCCAAGACCTACTATTTGAAAAACAAGTTCCTAGACACTATCGGGGGAAGTCGTGTTAACTATAACTCATCTTATAATCTAACTACCTTCAAGAGTGTTGGGAAATAAAACACCAGTAAATGTTCTTTCACAATTTTACCTATAATTCAATAAGTTTAGTTACTTACCATCCAAAATATTTGGTTGTGTCTTTTATGTTCACATTCATACACAAAATCGTAGTAAAGTAGACTTGAGATCTCTTAAATGTGTCTTTTTTGGGTATTATTCAACATAAAAAATGTATAAGTGTTATCACCCAAATTCAAAGAAATTCTTTGTTACAAAAGATGCTACCTTTGCTACAAATAAATATTTCTTTAGGGAATCTTATCTTCAGGGAGAGAGTTCATTAGAATATAAGAGCAGTTTGAGTCTTGAATTCCTTGAAATAATTCTTTCACCCCTTGAAATAACAAAAAAGGTCCTAAAATTACACAAACAACCCATGAAATTCTAGAATTAGCCCCTGAAACAGTCACTACTCCACCATACTATGAGCCTCTTTCATCTCTTCTATCTTCCAAAAATATCAATAATGACAAAATAGGTAAATATAGTCCTACTTCACCACTGCAGGTCTATTCAAGTAGTAAAGTTGAGCCCGAACCAATGCAAGCTCAAGAGTTTGATCCTATAACATGTAACAAAAGTCTTCCAAATTCCTCTTCACCATAAAATATTCCTCTTGATAATGATATCAATATTCCAATTTCCATTAAATCTGGTGCACGAAAATGCACACAACACCCCATAGCTAAATTTATCTCATTTAATACTCTCGTCTTCACATGAAGTGTTTCTATCAAAGCTACACACAATTAAAATTCCACAAACAGTCCAAGAGGCAATTAAGAGTAAGGAATGAAAAAAGTCTACGAGCGAAGAAATTAAGGCCCTAAAAAGGAGTGAGACGTAGGATGTAGCCGAAGGCCAAAAGGAAAAAAATACTGGGATGCAAATGGGTGTATAATGTTAAATATAATAATGATGGGACTTTGGAGAGATATAATGCAAGGCTTATAAAAAGAGGTACACTAAAATATATGGGCTAGACTATCAAGAAACATTATCCCTAGTTGTTAAAATGAATACTGTTAGGGTATTGTTCATATTGTCTATAGGTTGTAATGTAGGTTTGAGGTTAAGGCTATGAAATGAATGTAATATGTATGGATTCAAATTTGTTTGGTGAAACATTTGTGATAATGGAAAATTGTGGAAAATTTCAAAATTAGAATATGATTTCCACAACAAGCATTGAATATAATAATGGAGAGTAACAAATATTATTGAACATTATCTACGATATGGAAACACTTTAGCTTTATTTTCTTTTCTTTCTTTTATTTGTCTTTCTTCTCAAGTCTCACGTGCTTTTATTTCAACCACATAATAAGAACATCATTTAATATCAAGTATCATTCCAAACAAAGGTATGAAAGGTGTATATATGGTGTAAAAACTCCAATTTGGAGTTGGTTATGGGATTTTTGGGTAATGAAGTGAAAGGTTATATTAAGTCTTGAAGGGGTTGACGAGGGGAAACATATAAGGTGAGTTCAAGGTCAATATGGGTTAAATAACAAAGATGTCCTATGATCCTTTCCTAAAGTTTACACAGTTTTTGAGTAAAAATAACTTCAAAAATCGTGATCAAGTAACACATTTCAAGATGACCTCAATTAATGAACAATCAATGAAAGAATGGTGATATTACCAAAAAATTTAACATTTTCAAGGAGGAAAGAGGAATGCATAAACACTCGCAAATTAAGAAAATAAAAAAGCACACTTGGTGTATGTATATACAAATATAACAAAAGATTATCGAGTTATAAAGACCTTAAACTAAATCATTTAAACATGAAAAGTGAATGTGCTCATGGGTTTAAAGTTTAATTAATGAAGTTTTTAATAATATCAATGATGCGAGGACAAAAGTCTAATAACTTCTAAAATCAATAACATGCATCATTGAATTATCTATTGGATTGGGCATTTATTGAAATTTATCATCGAAAACAAACTTAAACGCCCAACAAAGGCTAAAAAGAAAATATTTTTGAAAATTTTAATGTTTTACAACAAAAGCATGCTTGGTAGAAGTATGTGATCAAATCAAATAAACTCCAATGAATGGGGAGAATATTCCACACCCATAACATAAACATTGCATTGTCCTCAATATGAATCAAGAACCAAGTTAAAGGGATGAAAAGAAATATATTACCCAAAATAGAGTGATGTTCAAAAAGGATAAGTCCGAAGATTCTACAAAACATGTTAGCGCCAATCATAACAAAAAATAATGATAAAACCTTAACTATTTACACTAGATAAAAAAAAATTGAAGAAAGATCAAACTATTATGTACAACTAATAATTTTAAATTCTAACTAACTATACACGAGAATTTGAAAATTTTTAGGGTCCACCCATAAAATTATTTGACTTTGGAAAATTAGTGGGGGATCCCCCTAAAAATGATGCCTCTCGAAAAATAAGAATTGTGTTTGAACAATGGAATACATGTGTAAGGCGGAAGAAATGAACCATCACTAATTAAAGTTTTTGGAGGATGATGAGGGGGTTGGATTTAACATTTGAGGATGATAGGGGGTTTGGAGTGAACGTGTGATAAGTACTCATGGGATCCAACAAAATATGAATTTAGTCCCAAATATTTTGCAAATGGAATAGGAGGTGGTGCACATGGAGGAGAAATTTTTCTTAATGAAAATCAACATAATAAAGTAATCATCATCCGTGAAAGGGTTAAATGTTTTAAAGTTTTGACTAGAATCGTGGGATACTAGTAACGGTCTAATAATGTAGAATAAATATGGATATGAAATAAATTCAATCTCAACATATGACTCTTCATCACTCAAATATGGAATTTCGAAGGAGATAGGATCATTTTCAATGAAACTTTCTTCTTTAATTACCAAGGAAGAAACCATTTCATTGTAAATGGACACAACATTCATTTCATCCTCACTTTCATTATCTATTATGTCCTAGGCCAAGTGAAGAATGGTATGTTTTAAAGTAGGCATCGATTACTCATTTAGTTCAAAATATTCCTTAACTTCAAAAGTATCATTAGAAAAATCATTGTCGGATTCAAATAATGCATCTAATTCTTTTTTTTCCTAATAATGATTTTCTTCCCAACAATAGTTTTTACATTTTTCATTCTCAAGAATGTGGATGCCCTCACGTAAAGTAATAGATGGGGGCACAAATTCTTAAAAATGAGAAGTTCGAAAACTATCCCTGAAACTACTATCAAAATCATTATTATAAGAATTTTGAAAGATGTTGCAATTAGTTTGAACGTTCTTATTTTGAGTTTTTGTGTCCTTTTAACGAATAAGTCATTCTAAAAATCCCCATAATCCGTTACTTGGCTTTTGAATAATCACCCAAAGACAATTTAAATGTAATAAGCTTTTGACTTTGAGAGTATCAACCAAAAGTAATAGGTTTAGGGGGATTTTGAGAATTATTGTTGGTATTACCGAAAATATTAGAATATAATATGCTTACCCCCAAAATATCTCAAGATAACAAAATTCCACAATGTGATGTGTGGCCGATAGATTCAAGCTTTTCTTGGCGCTCAAATGTAGAAGTCCTGCAAAACTAGTTAACAAAGAATACAAATGGAAAGAAAAGATTACAAAATAGTGAACCGATTACAATCTAAAATAAAACACTCCTTGACAACGATGCCATTTTTATTAGGTGAAAATCGTGTGTTCGTGTAAGGACCCATCACAATAAAAAAAATCTAAACTATGACTATACTATTTGCGAGAGTATTGCAGCTAGTCCGATTATCAAATCCACATGGAATTGTGCTAGACATTAATTGAATTATTATTTATTAATAAAACTGTAAAAGATAAAAGGGTTAACAAATGATCAATCTAGGCATGTATTTAAACTATAATAAATCAAAATGAGTAAAACTATAGATTGGGAATAATATCCCACACCTGGGTTAATTAGTATAAATGGTTACATAAGAAGACAAGGGTTTCAAGATTAAATATCATTTTATTAATTAATAAAATCTAGAGTTGTCACCCCCCAAATTATCATAAAAATCTACAATAATTTTGGCATTAACAAATATCCTAGAAATTACATACGTAATGTCGTAAATATGGCATATACATATTATACACCATTACATCTCCTCGGTGTAAAATCAAGAACAACCTAACCCATTTAAACTAGTATAATCCATCACTAAAGAAAAAAACCCTATTAATCTAAGGTGAGTTCAATCATTCTCAACCTAAACTAAATTAGATACAAATCATATTAAAGCATCTAATTAAAGCAAGGAAGTAAATAAAATAAGAAATTAATGAAAGAAACTAATTAAACACAGCATAAAACAAATAAAGAAAGCTTATATTAATGAGGAAGATGATGAATAGTAAAACTTACATTACAAAAGTAATGGAACCATAGGAGACAGGGAGAAAATCTATAAACACCAATAAATCTCACCTAAAATCTGATCTCCATATATAAAATAAAGCCCTCCCTTTCTATTTATACTAAAAATGAAAAAATAAAGAAAAACAAAGCAAAATAACTCAAAATTAAAAAAATTACGGTAGTGTAAAGTAACCCGAGTTCGACCTTTGATAAGGGACATATCAACCTCATATTGAAAATAATCCTTGGTCTCTTGGCAATCCTCTTCTCCCTCTAATCCAATTATGACATTTTCCACAAAAAAGGTTATATAATCTTCATATGGACTTAAATTGATGCACATTTTGAAGTCATACAAAGATATTTCAATTATCTTCATGTTGGTGTTTTGAAACCCTCCAAATTATGTAGTATTAAATTACCAAATTACCCTTGAAGTAAAAGAACGTACCAAAATTTTCTAAAAATGACCATAACTTCCTTATTCGGGATCGGAATAACGCACGATCAGTTGACACGCGAAGATAATTTGAATATATAAATGTTGGTAATTTTATACCATCAAAGATATAAAGTTTAAAGATATCAAATTACCCTTGAAGTTGCATCTTACGACTAAACTTTCTCTAAGCGTATCCAACTTCACTATGCATCCATAATGCCTATAAAATCTTAAATATGCCTCATAAAACATATAAATAGAAAGAATATATGTTATACAATATAAGAGCTTAAATATTTGAATTAATGAACGCGAGAATACTATAATGTGCAAGAATAAATGGTATTAAATGCAATATTCATTACTAATGACAATCATATAAGTGGACATGGGTGGGATTCAAGTGAGTGAAGTTATTTACTAAACTATCAATTTGGTATCTATATATCCGTCGTTTAGATTGTATGAGGTTTATTATATTAATTAATGATTTCATGATATTTCTTAACGAAATAAGATATTGATTTTATGAGTTAAATGTTACTTTAATTTATACGTGACTAAACAGATTAAAGCTCGAGTTATTTTGTTGAGCAAAAAAATCTTGAGTTATTTGTAAGAATTGAAATTTAATGATAATTTAATTTTTACACTTTCTCGTGCATCGCACGGGTTACCCTGGATTTTTGGTACATTTTTATTGGTATACAAAAATTCTTTCTGGTATGTTCCCTTGGCTGGTATCTGGTTGCCTCAAATTATGATTGTGGGTTTTAGGTTAGTTAAAAATTTATTTTTACAAATCGTCATAAATCAAACACGGGGACATAAATATCTACATGTTAAATGTATGTGTCCAGAAATGAAAGAATATAACTTTTATTTATACTCTCACGTCAAAAAGAAATGGGACATGTGTACTCCTATTGTTAGTTCTTATTTTCTAAAGCGGGGGATAGGGGTGACAATTTTTGACACGACACGATAACCCGACTCGAACTCGACACGAAGTTAGCGGGTTAGGGTTGACGATTTCTTGACACGAACCCGAATATGACGCGACCCGCCAACACGAATAATAAAGGGGTTGGGTTAGTGTCAAACACATATAACTCGAAAATGACACGAATAGACCCGCTTAACTCATATTTTATGGAGAATATATTAGATAATTTATATATCTTGATAGGCATTCTATAAAATTCATGGAGAATAGGATGATAAATTATTTATGTGTTGAAAGAAGTTGAAATTAATTAAATTTAAGTTATTGTAGGCCTATGATTGGTATGATTGATTAAGAGAGAAGAAAAACATTATTCTATATTTTACTTAATGGGTTATGCGAGTCAACCCGAACACGACACGATAATAAATAGGTCAGGTTAGTGTTTGCTCATCTGACACGATTTGTTAAATGGATCGGGTTAGGGTTGACTAATACTTGACACGAACCCAACATGACACGGCTCGAATACGACACGACGCACACGAATTGCCACCCCTAGCGGGGGAATGGTTAGTTCTTTATTTCTCACTCTTAGGTAACTGACCGACATGTTATTATTTGATTGAGTGTGGACTCACTAGTTACTAGTTGATTTTAGATTTTTCCACAACTTGGTTAACCGGGCATCTTAACTAAGTCAATGCTTAAACTAGAAAACTGTACAAAGATATTACTTTTTTCCAAATATTATTCCTTTACTAATTCAAACTAGCAAACTGTACAAAGATATCACCTCTCGTGTTAGCTATAATGTTAATATTTATGTATGTAGTATTGATTGAGCTTAATCTTAATACATTCCCATCTTCGTAACCAGATTTCCCATCCTACACCTCATCTCCCATCTTATCCGGTTCATCTTGACCAATCTGCCTCGTTTACTGTGAAAAAAGGAAAGTTCTAGATGGATACATCATAGTTCAACTCATCATGGAGCCCATCGATGTTGTCTCAGTCTACGAGCGTGCTCATCAATGTGTTATACGGTCTACCTAAATGTCAGCTTTTCATTTACATGCTCAATCTAACTATGAGATTAAAGGTCTCAATAGATACACCAGGATTTTTTTAGGTTGTAAACTTATTACACGATTTACTCATATATAGTATTTAGGTTGATGAATTTTTTTTAAATTATATACATCTATGAGTAATTTTGTAATTTTGTGGATGCATGAAATTATTTAATATGATTAATAGTTTACATATTTATAGTACTTTTATTATCGAATATGATTATTAGCTAACTAGTTTTTTCTTTGACCTTCCTTGCATCTATTTCAGAAAATTTGGAAGAACCTAGTGTATGTAGTGTTTTTTATTGTTCTTGATTTGAATGTATATTAGTCTCTCTTATTTATTTCCAATATTTAGTCTTACAAGTGTGTACATCCATATGCTGAAATATGCATCAAGTGTAATGTATTGAATTAGTTGAACTGGTTACCTTCTATTGGTCAGGAATGAATGTAGAGTTAAATTGTTTGTTATTCCCTATCTCATTATGAAGTAGCTCAACAAACCATGCCCAAATTTACTTATTTTCCTTTTCCACCACTGCATATGCGATAGGCCAAATTTCATTATTTGCATCAACACCAACTGCTGAAATAAGTTGTATGAGGTAAGGACCTTTCAAGAAAAAACCATCCAAACATACCAGGTATTATTTTTATTTGTTTTATGCTTCATTTCTAAGTCAGAAGGTCATGTATTGCATTTTTTATATATTATAACCCAACTATCAACAATTTATTAATTAAGTCTTCCTTAGAGAGATTTATAATGTCACCCACGTAAACCTTTTGTACTTAACTAATTCATAAACTCAACCTCAATCTAAAAAAACATATTGACTTAATCTTTGATGCACTTTGTGTGACAACCCGCTTAAAATAATAACGGGTGGCTAGCCCTATACTACAATAAATCAGGAATATGGCTCATTCTCAGCATCAACAACTATACTAAAATAAATAAGGCTAACTACCCAAAACTATTAAAAGCGGATGCCAAAATTTAAAATAAAACATACAACAGACAACCAACCAACAATATAGAACTAATAGAAACAGTAGAGTACACACGAGTACCATGATAAAAGAAAATGCTCGAATTAAAATGAAACGAGTACACCGTAAAGAAATAAACCCGAATAAGCTGTCGGGTCACAGACAGTATAACAATCATAAAGGAGAAATATAAAAATCTATAAATATCCCTTGGGTATAAACGCGATACAACATGAATCCTATCAAAGATTTTCAAAGAAGTAAGAGGCGACTACAATCTAAATCACGTAACAGTCCACACCTGTTACGTCCCTCAGACTCTGGATAGAAGGGCATCCGGCATCCATGCGGTAGGACACCTATAATAGTATACATACATATATATATATATAGATATATATAGCAAAAGAGAAATATAAACGGGTTAGAGCCTGAGGTGTAAAAATGTTTAGCAAGTGTGTTAACCATGCATAATAAATATAAATGCACTATTTCATAATTTAAGTGGAGTCGCACTCTCGTGAAACCCCCAACTCACCTGTCATCTAAAAGCGCGCACCTATTCGCGTCCTCGAATCTTAATTAAGTTAAATCACCAATAAGGACAACCTACCATACAATAGGTACGGTCTATACCTGGGAGACCGGCCATTCCAACATAACCCAAGAATCCTTCCCATTCTAATCACACTTAAATATATATACGCATATATGCCATACTAGGCTTATTTGATTCTGATTATAGCTTATCAGTTATCCATTTCATTACTTCACATATTAACATTTAGCTTCAAATTAAGAGTTCATTCTCTAAATAACATGCACAAATTCAATAAGGACAAAACTTCTCTCTACTCTCAACATTGCACTACGTTTCATGCATGGGTCGTCTCGCAAAGCGAAATCCAAATAAGGAACCCCCCCGATACACTACTCCTTGACAATGTCGATCGTAGGGATCCATTATGTCATCTACAAAATTACTAATATAATTTTGATTACTATCTAAGAACGACCTCAAAACCTCCACTAAATCCTTGGGTTGATATATCCGAAATCTTTCCTTAAGTGCGATACATCAACCCCCAACAATCTAGTACACCATAATCACCCAAGACGTACACCATAGAAATTTCAAATCCTTTTTCACCTATAGGATATATGTAACCATTCATTCGCATAGCCAAGTGTACATAACACATATAATGTACAATTGCCATACACATAGTATAACCGGCTATAGAATGCCAATATACTGCACCATACTATCATTTTCCAGGGCATCATTCATATACCATCCTGGGGACCACCGGTGGGACTAAATATCACCCACTTCGCGGCCAACACACACACACACACAACGTTCGGGAAGCGTTCATAGTTCCTAACCAGTAATGAGACGAAACATACCCACCACGTCTCATCCCCAAAATAATGTATATCACATAATAACACAATGGACGACTATGACCTAGGGAATATCCACACTCTACTCCTCGAGACAGGGTGCTCACCCTCATCGCGCAACTTCCCAATGATAGCATGTGCGGGGTATGATTCACAATACAAGTGTATATATCATTCACATACAAAATATATATACATCCGCATGATCCCATCATATAATTGAACCATCACATACGGTTTAGATATTCATGCCATGAGCACATACATATATACATATTCATACCGATATATATATATATATATATATATATATATATATATATATATATATATCACCTCTCACGCGTATGTATGAAATTTACAAATTCGGCTATACGTGTATATAATCCTATTTATACTAGCCGTAGTTTCAAACGTATTTAATTTAATTCCTTATTTAAATACGATCCCTCACTTGAAGCCTATTCATCCATTAACCCTATGATATGAATAGTCTTCCAATAATCAACATTAAGGTTATCACCCCAAATATTAATGTGTATAACAATCACTATACATTCCATTAATATCTGAAAGTACATCAACCCACGATACTTATCTCGATCATAGGTAATCACCTAATCAATAATCGATAAGCCTCAAGCTCAATCCCAAATTCATTTCATGATCCCATCAAGTATGGGAATCTCCATTATAAATCACACATAGTCATATAACCACTCTCCCGACCAATCATTAGAACACAACCTATTCTAGTTGATAGTATGATTCCATCGTTCACAATTTCGCCTACGGTTCAATTGCTCTTATGAACCCTTAATCTTATTACATTACAATCTATTCCTTAAGTTACACATTACTAAGGATACGCGACCACTTTATCTCGTCGGTCCTCAGTCATATCTTAAATAGAATCCTATCACTATAAGTATTCGACACAATTTATCGACCTACAATGTCACACAATACCCTCACCACTCTCCCAAAGAGTCCTAAACCTTAAATTATATCTAAACTCACTTATGACCTCAATCTAGAACTACCGTCCTCACTGAGATCCCCCACTATACCTCAGAATATCCATTATTAATATGCACATAAGCAAAAGGGCACTATCTATACCATTTATAACCATTTCATTATAACCCACCTCTATCATAATAAAATAATTCGCCAATCACTTCAGGTCCATATTCATTTCATTACTAAAAGAGGCATCTCACCCTCCTCAATCAATTTAACATAGGCCTGCAAGACCCTATTCGACCTAGATCCCTATTCCCTTAATCTAATATCATAACCCTCCATAATAAGCCCATCAAGAAAGCCCCTAAGAATAAAACCCCAAAAGAAAAGGGGAAGTAAGAAATCCAAATCTTGAGCTAAAATAGGGGACCGGTCAACCGACCCCAGACCCCTGGGCGACCGCGGGTCCAAAATTTTCCTTCGAAAGAAAGCAGTAGGTATTTTCCTTAGGGCGCGGTCGACCGGTCCCCAGACCGCGGTCGACTGGAAATACTAGATGGCTCGACTATTTCCCATGTAAAATGAACCCTAGCGCTCCAAATACCCAATTTATCCCCTTCCAACCCTTTAACCTTCTACCCAATTAGGTTTCCAACATCAAAACTCATAGAAATCAACCCCATTCATTATACAACTCCAAATCCAATTAAAACATCAATTTCTAAGATTTAACCTATAAAATCTAGGTTTTGACATATAACCCAAAATCCAATTCTTTTACCCACAAATTATGAAATAAATTACACAAATGAATTATTTAGAAAGATTAAACACTTGCCTCGGATTTTTATAGGTTGGATCATCCCCGGGATCGCGTTTTGGTCGGAGTTTCCAAGCTTTTTCTCTTCCCTCTCTCTTCCTTTCTTCTTCTTTCTCTCTTCTTTTCTCCCCTTGGGGCTTTTCTCTCTTTCTCATAAATGAGAATGGCTTGATCCGTAAGCCTCTTAAACCTTTAAAATAATAAACCTAGTTTTAAATTTTAATACACACTTTAAATGCCTCGTTTACTCTAATTTGAGTCAAACTAACTTAAAAATATTTCGAAACCGAAATAAAACCCAATGACAGTCATTTCGAATATCTCGACCCTTCTGAAATCGATGACGCAGTCAAAATCATCATCTGGAATACTTTTAAATGTCCTCAATTTTTGGACCTCAATTTCCAAAATTTAAAACTCTCCAATTTAAATGAATTTAATTTCTCCCAAAAATTTAATTTCTCAGTCCCAAAATCTTGGGGTGTTACATATTTCCCCCCTTACAAGAATTTCGTTCGTGAAATTTAAGATATGCCTAGGACTTCAATCTCATCTAGTCCTTACATCTACCCTTAAGATCACTATACCCATCTCTACCAGTTCTCCCATCGAACTATATAGATTTTTAAAAATCAAACTAACTACCCAGGGCGCCCATACACCCTATACCCGTGCTCAACTCGTAGCAACATAATGCGGCTCTACAAGCCTCAAATCGTAATATAACTCTCAACAACTTAATCTATAATAGCGTACTAAGTATATAAAAAGTTTAAAATTTTCAATGGTTGAACTCTTCTCAATTCCTGACATTCGCTACATTCATACGGGGGAGGTCTCGCAAGAGAAATCCAAACAAGGTCCCCTTCCAATACACTACTGTGTAGCTATGTCGGGGGTTGAGATCTGTTGAACCAGGGTTAAGTTTTTAATAAAAGATTTTTGAACCAGAAGTATTGCCCGAAGGCCTATATAACAACATACTATAAAAAAATTCCATACCTTACGACACGCCAATAAAATACCTTATGTTCAATACACAAGGCCCTAACAGATACAATACTCTAACCAATTAACTATCTCATAACTAGCGCAACCATGAGCTAAATTCTTCGCTCAACAACGAATCTTCTAAACTCTGAACCTCATCAGTTCTCCAAATACTTTACATCACATTAAAGCATTGCCACAAGTAAGTCCTTCCCTCATTGGAACACTACAATTACTAGCACTAGTCTATCTATATAACAATAACCTAATAACTATTACTGAACAAACCTTAATAGTCCACACTTTCGGAACTCACTATTATAACTCTCGACTATCTCCTCACGAGATGGTCTATTTTCTCAAAATATGCCATACAAAGGCCATACTTACTCATTCCTTCCTTGGATGAAATTCTTTACACCTTAGGGGTGTAGCGGCTAACCACTCATTATACCTTACGCGCGACGTTCCCGATATCGCATAAAGCGTGACTTAAAACCAGATAAAGGTATTCTACCTTATACTTCCATAATCCAATTGCTTTACTTCATTCTTGAATCCCTATTCAAAGTCCTTTACTTCTTCCAGGACAATATTTCTTCCTAAAGCCTAATTCTCCTCAAAGAGACCTCTTCTAGAAAATCCTTCTTAGTCATTTTGAAGGACAAAGCGCGGTTGCGACCCCTGATAACTCCTTCGGTCATACTCAATGAACCCGACTCTCCAAATTTCTTACTCCCTTATTAAATAAAGACGATACTCCTAACAATAGGACAATGCCACCTACCTTCCACCGGTAAAAGTCAGCATCACTAGGCTTCCTAACAAAGGTTAACGGGTTTCTCAATATAAACCTCCCAAGGACTTCACTATATGCCTCTCCTAAGAACTTACCTTATTAAGTCCAAGATTCGCCATTCGAGTAAATTTCCCTTTCTATACTCAACCCCCGATTGATCACCTTGAGTCACCGCTAGAAATCTCATCCTTATCTCCTCCCTAATCGGGGAAAACAAAGACCTCCAATCAAAGCGTACCCAAAATATGTTATGGGTATTGTATCTCTAATCTTGTCCTTTCCCAGACGACTTATTCTTAGCGATGTCTGATACGAAAGAAACTGTGTCAAACCATCATTTAAATGAGTACAGCTCATAGAAGGAGATAAACGTAGGGAACACAACAATCCTAATAGTAGGCATCTATATCAAGAACGCTTACGGAAGAACGCAGAAACTCGCACAGATCCTAAAGTCAATAGAACCTGATGCTCTGATACCATCTGTGACAACCCGCTTAAAATAATAACGGGTGGCTAGCCCTATGCTACAATAAATCAGGAATCTCAGATGGCTCATTCTCAGCATCAACAACTATACTAAAATAAATAAGGCTAACTACCCAAAACTATTAAAAGCGGATGCCAAAATTTAAAATAAAACATACAACAGACAACCAACCAACAATATAGAACTAATAGAAACAGTAGAGTACACACGAGTACCATGATAAAAGAAAATGCTCTAATTAAAATGAAACGAGTACACTGTAAAGAAATAAACCCGAATAAGCTGTCGGGTCACAGATAGTACAACAATCATAAAGGAGAAATATAAACATCTATAAATATCCCTTGGGTATAAACTCGATACAACATGAATCCTACCTAGATTTTCAAAGAAGTAAGACGAAACTACAATCTAAATCCCGTAACAGTCCGCACCTGTTACGGCCCCCACGACTCTGGATAGAAGGGCATCCGGCATCCATGCGGTAGGACACCTGTAATAGTATACACACACACACACACACACACACACATATATATATATATATATATATATATATATATATATATATATATATATATATATATATAGCAAAAGAGAAATATAAACGGGTCAGAGCCCGAGGTGTAAAAATGTTTAGCAAGTGTGTTAACCGTGCATAATAAATATAAATGAACTATTTCATAATTTAATTGGAGTCGCACTCTCATGAAACCCCAACTCACCTCTCATCTAAAAGCGCGCACCTATTCGCATCCTGGAATCTTAATTAAGTTACCCAACCATAACGACAACCTACCTTACAATAGGTACGGTCTATACCTGCGAGACCTGCCATTCTAACATAACCCAAGAATCCTTCCCATTCTAATCACACTTAAATATATATATGCATATATGCCATACTAGGCTTGTTTGATTATGATTATAACTTATCAATTATCGATTTCATTACTTCACATATTTACATTTAGCTTCAAATTAAGAGTTCATTCTCTAAATAACATGCACAAATTTAATAAGGATAAAATTTCTCTCTACTCTCAACATTGCACTGCGTTTCGTGCGTGGCGTGTCTCGCAAAGCGAAATCGAAACAAGGAACCCCCTCGATACACTACTCCTTGACAATGTCAATCGTAGGGATCCATTATGTCATCTACACAATTACTACTATAATTTTGATTACTATCCAAGAACAACCTCAAAACCTCCACTAAATCTTGGGTTTATATATCCGAAATCATTCCTTAAGTGCGATACATCAACCCCCAACAATCTAGTACACCATAATCACCCAAGATGTACACCATAGAAAATTCATATCCTTTTTCACCTATAGGATATATATATATTTGCTCTAAACATATATTCATTCCCATAGCCAAGTGTACATAACACATATAATGTACAATTGCCATACACATAATATAACCGGTTATAGAATGCCAATATACTTCACCATGCTATCATCTTCTAGGGCATCACTCATATACCATCCTGGGGACCACTGGTGGGACTAAATATCACCCACTTCGCAGACAACACACCCACACGACGTCCGGGAAGCGGTCATAGTTCCTAATCGGCAATGAGACGAAACAAACCCACCACGTCTCATCCCCAAAATAATGTATATCACATAATAACACAATGTACGACTATGACCTGGGGAATATCCACACTCTACTCCTCGAGCCAGGGTCCTCACCCTCATCACGCAACTTCCCAATGATAGCATGTGCGGGGTATGCTTCACAATACAAGTATATATATCATTCACATACACAATATATATACATCCACACGATCTCATCATATAATTAAAACATCACATACGGTTTAGATATTCACACCATGAGCACATACATATATACATATTCATACCGATATATACATATATACATACCACCTCTCACGCGTATGTATGAAATTTAGAAATTCGGTTATACATGTATATAATCCTATTTATATAATAGCCGTCGTCTCAAACGTATTTAATTTAATTCCTTATTTAAATACGATCCCTCACTTGACGAATATTCATCCATTAACCCTATGATATGAATAGTCTTCCAATATTCAACATTAAGGTTATCACCCCAAAGATTAATGTGTATAACAATCACTATACATTCCATTAATATCTGAAAGTACATCAACCCATGATACTTATCTCGATCATAGGTAATCACCTAATTAATAATCGATAAGCCTCAAGCTCAATACCAAATTTATTTCATGATCCCATCAAGTATGGGAATCTCCATTATAAATCACACATAGTCATATAGCCACTCCCCCGACCAATCATTAGAACACAACCTATTCTAGTTGATAGTACGATTCCATCATTCACAATTTCGCCTAAGGTTCAATTGCTCTTATGAACCCTTAATATTATTACATTACAATATATTACTTAAGTTACACATTACTAAGGATAAGCGACCACTTTTTCTCTTCGGACCTCAATCATATCTTAAATAGAATCCTATCACTATAAGGATTCGACACAACTTATCGATCTACAATGTCACACAATACCCTCACCACTCTCCCAAAGAGTCCTAAACCTTAAATTATATCTAAACTCACTTATGACCTCAAGCGAGAACTCCCGTCCTCACTGAGATCCCCCACTATACCTCAGAATATTCATTATTAATACGCACGTAAGCAAAAAGGGACTATCTCTACCATTTATAACCATTTCATGATAACCCACCTCTATCATAATAAAATAATCCTCCAATAACTTCAGTTCCATATTCATTTCATTACTAAAAGAGGCATCCCACCCTCCTAAATCAATTTAACATAGACCTGCAAGCCCTTATTCGACCTAGGGCCCTATTCCCTTAATCTAATATCATAACCCTGCGTAATAAGCCCATTAAGAAAGCCCCTAAGAATAAAACCCCAAAAGAAAAGGCGAAGTAAGAAATCCAAATCTTGGGCTAAAACAGGGGACCAGTCGACCAGCCCCAGTCGACCGCGGGTCCAAATTTTGCCTTCGAAAGAAAGCAGTAGGCATTTTCCTTAGGGCGCGGTCGACCGGTCCCCAGACCGCAGTCGACGGTCATACTAGATGGCTTGACTATTTTCCCATGTAAAATGAACCCTAACTCTCCAAATACCCAATTTATTCCCTTCCAACCCTTTCACCTTCTACCCAATTAGGTTTCCAACATCAAAACTCATATAGAAATCAATACCATTCATTATACAACTCCAAATCCAATTAAAACATCAATTTATAAGATTTAACCTATAAAATCTAGGTTTTGACATATAACCCAAAATCCAATTCTTTTACCCACAAATTATGAAATAAATTACACAAATGAATTATTTAGCAAGATTAAACACTTGCCTCGGATTTGTAGAGGTTGGATCGTCCCTGGGATCGCATTTTGGCCGGAGTTTCTAAGCTTTTTCTCCTCCCTCTCTCTTCCCTTCTTCTTTCTCTCTTCTTTTCTCCCCTGGGGCTTTTCTCTCTTTCTCACAAATGAGAATGGCTTGATCTATAAGCCTCTTAAACCTTTAAAATAATAAACCCAGTTTTAAATGTCAATACACACTTTAAATGACTCGTTTACTCTAATTCGAGTCAAACTAAAATATTCCGAAAGCGAAATAAAACCCAATGACAGTCATTTCGACTATCTCGACCCTTCCGAAATCGATGGCGCACCAAAATCATAATCCGGAATACTTTAAAACGTCCTCAATTTTTGGACCTCAATTTCCAAATTTTAAAACTCTCCAATTTAAATGAATTTTATTTCTCCCAAAAATTTACGGCGTTGTCTTTAGTTTCCAAATTTTATGTCCTGCTTGGTTTTCATAGACAATATGGCTAACGTATTACTTTCTTGCAGACTGGCTTTGATCGGGGATAAAATAGTTAAAGCTCTTACTACGAACAATGAAACATTTGAGAAGAAAAAATCACTTTCACACGTGAGTATGGGTGTGTATAGTGTAGAGATTTGCATACTGAATTGAAGTCCTTCTTTAGGAAAAATATAAGGTTAAGAAGCAGAAGAAATATGACCCCAGAGTACTCTCGAGGTGTCCTTTTTCATGAAGATAAATTCCAGGTCTCTTATATGCACTCCTCGAAAGATAATATCAAATTAGTCTTCATGTTTTCATAATTTTATAAAATTATAAATGATGTAAGCAAAATTATTTTCACAACAACATATGATGTTTCCCTCTCCCTCTCTCTCCCTCTCACACACACACACACATTCATCTCTAAAAGTAAATCGATTATAATGAATGACTAGTGATATTATTATAGGTATATAAAATGGCTAAAGAGGGCACACAAAAGACATTTCGAGGAAATGTCTCCCTCTAAACTAATATAACAACTAAAAGAGACAAAACTTAATAGAACATGAATAAAGATACAAAAAAATCAAGGATTTTGTTACACTCCTCAACTGAGAAAAACTTGCCCATGAGAGTTAAAACATGATAAGTGACCAATACATTCAAACAACACCATTCTCCCCAACTGAGGAAGGAAAGCATCAACCGAAACGCCCGACATATCCACTTGCACGCGGGTGGGATCGACTAATCAAAAATCACAATAATGGGCATTGGGGGTGGAAATCGAAAACAACAACCTAACAAACACATCAAGCAATACCAAATTAACTTGTTTAAACTAACTCCATCCTCATCAGACTCTCGGTTGGCCAAATTGACTAGTTTGCGGTTATTTTTAGGGTTAAAAATAGGAGCCGGGGAGGGGAAACTAAAAACAACAATCTAGCGGCCTAAAAAAGGTATAAACACATCAAACGATAATAAAGTAATTTATCTAAACTAACCACGTCCTGATCAGACTTTCGATTGGACAAATTGTCAAGTATACGTTTTCTTTTTGTTTCATTTTTTTTTTGTGGGGGGGGGGGGGGGGGGGAGGTAAAAATGAGCCTTGTGGGTGAAAACTGAAAACAACCACACAGTGACCTAGAAATAGGTACATACACATCAAAAAAATCAAAAGTAATTTGTCTAAGCTAACTACATCCTCATCGGACTCTCGATTGACCAAATTGAGTAGTATACGCTTCTTTGGGGGGGGGGGGGGGGGGTAAAAATAGGTGTTATGGGGCGAAAAATGAAAATAACATCCTAGTGGCCTAAAAATAAGTACAAACACATCAAGTGATACCAAAGTAAATTATTTAAACTAACTGCATCCTCATCGGACTCTCAGTTCACCAAATTGACTAGTATACGCTTCTTTTCAGGGTTAAAAATGGGCATTGGATGTCGAAAACTGAAAACAACCTATCGAACTAGAAATAGGTACAAGCATATTAAGCGATACAAAACTAGCTTTTCTAAACTAAATGCGTCCTCATCGGACTCTCAATTGGCCTAATTAACTAGTATACACTTCTTTTGGGGGCTAAAAATGGGCGTTGGGGGTGAAAAATTAAAACACCAACCTAGCAATCTATATTTAGGTACAAACACATCAACCGATACTGAAACAACTTGCCTAAAAAAACCGAATCCTAATCGGACTCTCTATTGGCCTAATTTATAGGCATACATTTCTTTTTTTTGGTTAAAAATGATCATTAATGGGAGAAAACTAAAAACAACCATCTAAACGGCCTAGATTTAGGTACAAACACATCAAACAATACTAAAGTAACTTTTCTAAACTAATTACGTCCCCATTGGACTCTAGATTGGCCTAATTGACTAATATACACTTCTTTATGGTTGAAAATGGGGGTTTGGGCCGAAATATTAAAAGAGAAACCTAATAGTGTAGAAATAGGTACAAACACATCAAGTGATACCAAATTAACTTTTCTAAACTAACTGCATCCTCATCAGACTCTCAATTGGGCTAATTGACTAGTATACAATTTTTTTGAGTTTTAAAATAGGCATTGAGGGTGAAGATGGAATACAATAACCTAGTGTCCTAAAAATAGGTGCACGTGTCTAAACAAATCGTGCCCTCATCAAACTATCTATTGGCCTAATTGACAACTACACACTTCTTTTTGGGGTTAAATTGGGCTCTGGGAGGTGAAAACTTATAACAACAACCTAGCAACCTATAAATAAGTTCAAAATCATCAAGCAATATCAAAGACTTGTATAAACTAACCGCATCCTCAATGAACTCTCAATAGGCCTAATTTATTAACATAGACTTATTTTTGGGGTTAAAAATGGATGTTAGGGAGGGGGGTCGAAAACTAATAACAACAACCTAGTGACATCAAAATATGTACAAACATATCAAGCGATACCAAAGTGAATTGTCTAAACTAACCGCGTCCTCATTGTGTATGGTCGTTTATTGTGTATAAATTATTCGCCAATAAAATTACATGCATGCCAATTGTAAGGGAACGCATTAGTCTTTTATTTTATTTACTAACTAGGTGTAAGCCCGCGCGATGCGCGGGCGATTCACAACAGGCAAAACATATTCTAAGTCTTATTAGTTGTGTTTAAAGTTATAATTTCACACTCAAATCAATTACGAGGATTATTCCGATTTATAAATATGCAGTGTCGAAAAAACCTTGGGGGTCAACAAATTATCTAAATCTTTTAATCAATTAGAAATTGGGAAGACAAAAAACTCAACCTTAGTTATGTCATAAACATTTGACTATATAAAACTCAGCGACTAGGTCACACCAACAACATACTCCAGACAATAAAAAATTCATCCACCACACTTAAATATGTAATGACCCCACTTTTATATATATAGTTTGTTTTTACACTCTTGTGTTGCTTATTATCTTATAAATGTTGTATTATTAGATATGTGGTATTATTGGCTATCCATATAACAAACCCCATTTTTAATTACGAAGAATCAACTATAAATTGGAACAAATCGAAGTCTTCTGACATATCTTAAGGCAAATAATAAGTTTTGGGGTAGAAAATATAATGTTATAAAACTTTAAGGACTAAAATAAAAATATAAATGAGCCATTTTGTAAATAAAATATTTTCAAGTACCTCTAAGAAATATTCAAAATATATAGTGTGAAATTACCAAAATACCCTTCATGTGTGAAATGACCCTTATCACCTTTCCACCACGTGGTGGTCACTTCCACCTTACACATGTCACCTTTAGAGAGAAAGCTAAAACACTTGTCATCATTTGGTGATATTAACACTGCAAGACCACTCCGGATCGCGACACCTCGGTGTTGAATCACCACTCCAAAAAGCCTAGACATTAGACACGTGTCAACACCGTAATACTTTTGGAAACCTATAAATAGGGCCTTAGGGTTCATTTGAAACTCGCACCAATTCCTTGAGAGTTATAGTAAGAAAGAGTGATAGAAAGCTTGGGAAATATCTTAAGAAGAAGTTCTATAATTTCGAAGAAAGAATTCATTTCGTAGGTATGATTTTATTTAAATGTTATAATGTATTTTTATAGTTTTAATTTTGTGTTTTATAGCTTTACTTAGTAGTTATGCTGATAAAATACGCTAAGGACTTCACTAATCAAAACTTAAAGTTTAGAAGAAATCCAAGTTGATTTTATTTTCATGTAAACTTGTTTGAAATTGTATATACTCTTTTAAAAATGATTTTTTTTAAGAAATTGCTCATTATTATGGAATCTCATTTAAGTAATTCCAATGTGAGGCCCGGTGATATTCTGTCTAGACGAGATGGTATTTAAGTGGTGCCCCTGTGACCCTCCATCTCTACTAGGAATGAATCCGGATATGTTCGGTCTAGAGGAGATGGTGTTTAAGCGGTGCCCCTGTGACCCTCCATCTCTACTGGGAACCGACTGATTAGGACGAACTATGAATTGAATCCTTTAATTATGATCAATAAGTTTTAAAAGTTAAGAAAATGGTTTTTAGTAATCCTTTGAAACAAGTTACCATTAACATACAATATATAGACTGGACCTTGTTTAGAACATATACTTAAACCTTTATCGTATTTGTTAGATTAACGTGCGATCGAAGACTCATTATCTATAATTTCGACCTCTATTTTAGGTGAGTACTCTATGCAATTTCTTGCGCATTTTGATTATATTATATTATGAAAACTATGTCTATTTTGTGAAATGCTTTTATTCTCAAAATGCATCTGATACCGATGATTTCGTCGTTTGTTATATGTTTATATCTCTCTATATAAACATCTGATTTGAATTCTGAAATTATTGATTTGGCCTATGGAAACTCTCTTACTATATTGGCCTTGACTACCGGGTGGAAATATTTGAGTGGTACCTTCCCAGCTGGTTTATCGCTGGTGTGCCCTAAACAAAGCGTTGTTTCAGATATCATGATTATCTGTCTGTGATGTTACTGGGTGGAACCATTTGGTAACACTATCTGTCTGGGTATTAGAGCGTACATGGCCACTAAAACTGAATAACTGACACATGCTCAATTGTTTTATCTTCTCTGTTCTGAAATGTTTATTCTGAATATATATATTGTCATTTAATTTATATATATTACTTGAAATTCCTATCTATATGTATATACCTTATGTTCTAAATTGAATAGGTATCCATTTTCTGAAAAACCCTGAAATGTTTGGAGATTGAATCTCATTCGGCTTTTAGCTGACGTTGTATAAATAACCATTTTTCAGGAAATAATTAAGCTCATGGATGGAACGAAAAAGGACTATGTTGAAGATTTAACTTTTAAATCTTTTTTTGTTACCTTAAGTAGAAGTTTATTTAATTAGATAGAGCATGTTTAGCTTTTTGTGTCAAGTTGTAACTCGTTGATATTTTAATACAAATGAAGTTCCCTTTAGAAAGCTCTGATGATGTAATTCCTTCACTTTCAGTATTTTACGATTCATAACCATGTGATTATACTTCCGCTTCATATATTTTAATAGAAAAAAATAATTTTAAGGCCAGAATATTGGATGACTTAGTGGCATGTCAAGACACTCGTTCCCTACTATTTTCGGGTCGGAGTTGTGACAGAGGTGGTATCAGAGCATAGGTTATGAACCCGTAGACTACTGAGCATAGGTTTCGAATGTTATAGATTCTATGTTTCCATCCTTAGGAGATAGTATGAAAAATCTAATTTATGTGATAACCCTCCCTATGTGTTATATTATTTATAATTGGTCTTTTAGTTTTCAATATTGATATAGTATAGTAGATCTTACGTTTGGCCATGACTGTAGAAAATGACCAAGAGAAGATCATCAATGGGAACTAGTGATTCGTGTATAGAAGGACTGAAAGGTGCATACAAGGCAATTGAAAGCCTAGCAAAGATTGTGGAGCAGTAGGTGAAGAATGTAGTACCAAAGAATCTTGAACTAAGTAGATGTACTATTGAACAGTTCAAGAAGTTGAATCCTCCATCTTTTAAAGGTACTCCTAACCCCACCGAAGCAGAAAGTTAGGTGATGCAGATGGAAAAGATACTCGATGTTATTAAGTGTACCGATGAACAAAGGGTGTCATTTGCAACATTTATGTTAGAAGGGGAGGCCGAACACTGGTGGAGAATGACTAAGAGAATACATGGGGAAAGGAATACTTACATAGGTTGGAATGATTTCTTAGTAATCTTTTATGAGAAATATTTTTTGGAAACGGTGAAAGACGAAATGGCAGCTGACTTCATGAGTCTGGTGCAAGGGAATATGACGGTTAGTCAATATGAGGCAAAGTTTACTGAGATATCCCATTTTGCACGTCATATTGTAGCAACTGATGTTTTAAGAGGGAAGAAGTTTGAGCGTGGGTTAAGGTTGAATATTCGTAGTCGAATTTCCATCCTGAAATTAACATCATATATTGATGTCGTGACTAGGGCTACAATAGCTGAGAGGGATGGTGAGGAGTACAATCGAATAAGAGATGGCAAGAGGAAGTTTGGGGAACAAAAAGGAAAGAACTCGGATAATAGAAATTCCTTTAAAAACACATCCAATGTTGGGGGATCTAGTGATAACAAACAGTATAATAACCAGATATGCCAACAATGTGGAAAGATGCATGGAGGACGACCTTGTTACAAGGATTCAGGAGCTTGTTTTAGATGTGGACAGAAAGGACATTAGATAAAAGACTGCCCAAACCCAGCAAGGGTTCCGATAAAGCCTTCAAGTGCAAATAAGGATCAAGGCAGATAGGGTAGAGTTTTTGCACTTTCTGATACCCAAGCTTCTAATGCGGTAGTGTCAGGTACACTTTCTATATGTGCACAACCTTTTAAAGCTTTGATAGATCCCGGTTCTACCCATTCATTTGTATCTATACATGTATTAAATCTCTTTCATAAATTGCTTGAACCCTTGTATCATAACATACACGTTTCTACTCCTTCGGGTGAGTTATTGATGGGTAAATTAGTATACAAGGCTTGCCCCATAGACATTGATAGTCATAAACTATTTGTTGATTTAATAGTTTTAGACATTAGAGATTTTGAAGTCATTTTTGGGGTGGACTGGTTAGCATCATATCATGCTAAGGTGGATTGTTTTGAGAAGAGGGTTACTTTCCAAATCCCTCACCAACCAAAATTTAGTTTTGAAAGAACTGGCATCATATCTCCGATGTTTATTATTTCTACAATGCAAGCCTATAGTTTTCTTAAGAAGGGATGTCAAGGATTTCTTGCAACTGTTACTAGTTTGCAGACGATAGGGCCTAACTTAGAAGATATTCCTATCGCTAAGAAATTTACGGATGTTTTTCTAGATGATTTACCAGGCCTACCTCCTAATAGAGAAATATAATTTACCATTGACCTTATTCCTGGAACTATACCAATCTCAAAACCATCATATCGTATGGCACCTTTAGAATTACGAGAGTTAAAATTTCAATTGAAAGACCTTTTAGACAACGATTTTATCAGACCAAGTATATCTCCTTGGGGTGCTCCAGTGTTATTTGTGAAAAAGAAGGATGGGACAATGAGACTATGTATAGATTATCGTGAACTGAATAAGGTAACCATTAAGAATAAATACCCCTTACCTCATATAGATGACTTGTTTGATCAATTAGAAGGTTCACAAGTATTCTCTAAGATTGACCTTAGGTCAGGCTATCATCAATTGAAGGTTATGGATGATGATATTTCAAAATCAGCTTTTTGTACTAGATATGGTCACTATGAATTTCCTGTAATGCCATTTGGACTAACTAATGCACCAGCCGCTTTTATGGATATGATGAATAGAGTCTTTAGGAAATATTTGGATCAATGTGTTGTTGTTTTCATTGATGACATTCTCATTTATTCTAAGTGTATTGAAGAACACAAGAAGCATTTAGAGACAATATTACAAATCCTTAGGAAAGAGAAATTATATGCAAAGTTAAAGAAGTGTGAGTTTTGGATGCCTAGTGTTTCTTTTCTAGGACATGTCATATCCAAAGAGGGAGTGTCAGTTGACCCTCAAAATATTGAGGCTATACTAGATTGGCCCAGACCAACTAATGTGAGTGAGATTCGTAGTTTCCTTGGATTAGCAGGTTATTATCGAAGATTTGTTGAAGGATTTTCTAGCATTGCCAAACCTTTATCTAGGTTAATACAAAAGAAGGTAAAATATGAATGGTCTGAGGAAGTCAAGAAAATTTTTCAAGAACTTAAGAATCGATTAGTGACTGCCCCAATTTTGACTATTCCTTCAGGTACGAAAGGATTGGTAATTTATAGTGATGCTTCAAAAAATGGTTTAGGATGTGTGTTAATGCAAAATGGAAAAGTAGTTGCTTATGCCTCAAGACAGTTAAAACCACATGAACAAAATTATCCAACCCATGACCTAGAATTAGCAGCTGTAATTTTTTTAAGATTTGGAGACACTATTTATATGGTGAGATTTGTGAGATTTATACCGATCATAAGAGTTTGAAATATATATTTACTCAGAAAGAATTGAACATGAGATAAAGGAGGTGGTTAGAATTGATGAAGGATTATGATTTGAATATTCATTATCACCCAGGGAAAGCTAATGTAATAGCTGACGCTTTAAGTAGGAAGCCTACACCAAATTTAGCATGTCTTATTACAAACCAGGAGGCTCTATTGAAGGATTTGAGAAATATGGAAATAGATGTTCGTAATTATAGTAAAGGTGGAATGATTACAAACTTACAAGTACAACCCATATTGATGGAAATGATCAAAATGGCACAAGTAAATGACCCACAACTGAAGAAGATTAGAGAAGAGGTTATTGAAGGGAAGCGAATGGAATTTTCGATACGGGATGATATATTGAGGTTTGGAAATAGAGTGTGTGTTCCACATGATGCCCAACTAAAGAGGCAAATTTTGGAGGAAAGTCATTACTCGAGATTCACGTTTCATCCCGGAAACACCAAGATGTATAGAGATATTCGAGAAGTGTTTTGGTGGAATAACATGAAAAGGGAAATAGTGGAATTTGTATCTCAGTGTTTGGTTTGTCAACAAGTAAAAGCTGAGCATCAGAGACCATTAGGATTGCTACAACCACTGCTTATCCCTGAGTGGAAATGGGAACATATCACTATGGATTTTGTGACTGGTTTACCAAGGAGTTCAAGTGGTAATGATTCTATTTGGGTAATTATTGATAGGCTAACTAAATCTGCTCATTTTCTTGTCATTAAGATTACCCATTCTTTAGAAAAGTTAGCTAAGTTGTATGTGAAGGAAATTATTAGGCTTCATGGAACCCCAATTTCAATTGTTTCTGACCGTGACCCTAGATTTGTGTCTCGCTTCTGGAAAAGCCTACAAGAATCCATGGGAACAAAATTGAATTTTAGCACTGCTTTTCATCCTCAAACGGATGGACAATTAGAGAGAACTATTCAAACCTTAGAGGATATGCTTAGGGCATGTGCACTTGATTTAAAAGGGAATTGGGATGATCATTTACTGTTAGTGGAATTCGCATATAATAAAAGCTATCAAGCAAGTATTCAAATGGTTCCGTATGAGGCACTCTATGGTAGAAGGTGTCGTTCCCCAACATATTGGGTGGAAGTTGGGGAAAGAAAATTATTGGGACCAGAATTGATTCAGATCACAATAGAGAAGGTGAAATTAATACAAGACCGACTTCAAACCGCTCAAAGCCGTCAAAAGAGTTATGTTGGCAATCGACACAGACAGTTAGAATTCCAAAGAGGAGATTATGTGTTCTTGCGAGTATCGCCTGCAAAGGGAGTAATACGATTTGGGAAGAAAGGGAAGTTGAGCCCAAGATACATAGGACCTTTTGAAATCCTTGAAAGGATAGGATCTGTTGCGTATAAATTAGCCTTACCACCGAAACTCTCTAGTGTACATAATGTGTTTCACGTATCAATGATAAAGAAATATGTCCCCGATCTAAAACATATCTTAAGTCATGAGCCTCTTCAAGTTAGAGAAGATTTTTCGTACATTGAGCATCCAGTAGAAATTTTGGACCATAAAGATCAAATATTACGGACCAAGGTTATTCCACTAGTTAAAGTATTATCGCGGAATCATTCTGTTGAAGAAGCAACGTGGGAGGGGGAAGATGAAATAAAGGAGAGATATCCATACCTTTTTGGAAATTAGTGCAAGTAAAGTTTGGGGACCAAACTTTTTATAAGGAGGGTAGGATGTAATGACCCCACTTTTATATATATAGTTTGTTTTTACACTCTTGTGTTACTTATTATCTTATAAATGTTGTATTATTAGATATGTGGTATTATTGGCTATCAATATAACAAACCCCATTTTTAATTACAAAGAATCAACTATAAATTGGATCAAATCGAAGTCTTATGACATATCTTAAGGCAAATAATAAGTTCAAAATATATAGTGTGAAATTACCAAAATACCCTTCATGTGTGAAATGACCCTTATCACCTTTCCACCACGTGCTGGTCACTTCCACCTTACACATGTCACCTTTAGAGAGAAAGCTAAAACACTTGTCATCATTTGGTGATATTAACACTGCAAGACCACTCCGGATCGCGACACCTCATTGTTGAATCACCACTCCAAAAAGCCTAGTCATTAGACACGTGTTAACACCGTAATATTTTTGGAAACCTATAAATAGGGCCTTAGGGTTCATTTGAAACTCACACCAATTTCTTGAGAGTTATAGTAAGAAAGAGTGATAGAAAGCTTGGGAAATATCTTAAGAAGGAGTTCTATAATTTCGAAGAAAGAATTCATTTCGTAGGTATGATTTTATTTAAATGTTATAATGTATTTTTATAGTTTTAGTTTTGTGTTTTATAGCTTTACATAGTAGTTATGCTGGTAAAATACACTAAGGACTTCACTAATCAAAACTTAAAGTTTAGAAGAAATCCAAGTTGATTTTATTTTCATGTAAACTTGTTTGAAATTGTATATACGCTTTTCAAAATGATTTTTTTTAAAGAAATTGCTCGTTATTATGGAATCTCATTTAAGTAATTCCAATGTGAGGCCCGGTGAAATTCTGTCTAGTCGAGATGGTATTTAAGTGGTGCCCCTGTGACCCTCCATCTCTACTGGGAATGAATCCGAAAATGTTCTGTCTAGAGGAGATGGTATTTAAGCGATGCCCCTGTGACCCTCCATCTCTACTGGGAACCGACTGATTAGGAAGAACTATGAATTAAATCCTTTAATTATGATCAATAAGTTTTAAAAGTTAAGAAAATGGTTTATAGTAATCCTTTGAAACAAGTTACCATTAACATACAATATATAGACTAGACCTTGTTTAGAACATATACTTAAACCTTTATCGTATTTGTTAGATTAACGTGCGATCGAAGACTCATTATCTATAATTTCGACCTCTATTTTAGGTGAGTACTCTATGCAATTTCTTGCGCATTTTGATCATATTATATTATGCAAACTATGTCTATTTTGTGAAATGCTTTTATTCTCAAAATGCATCTAATACCGATGATTTCGTTATTTGTTATATGTTTATATCTCTCTATATAAACATCTGATTTGAATTCTGAAATTATTGATTCGGCCTATGGAAACTCTTTTACTATATTGGCCTTGACTACCGGGTGGAAATATTTGGGTGGTACCTTCCCAGCTGGTTTATCGCTGGTGTGCCCTAAACAAGGCGTTGTTTCAGATATCATGATTATCTGTCTGTGATGTTACTGGGTGGAACCATTTGGTAACACTATCTGTCTGGGTATTAGAGCGTACATGGCCACTAAAACTGAATAATTAACACATGCTCAATTGTTTTATCTGCTCTGTTCTGAAATGTTTATTCTAAATATATATATTGTCATTTAATTTATATATATTACTTGAAATTCCTATCTCTATGTATATACCTTCTGTTCTAAATTGAATAGGTATCCATTTTCTGAAAAACCCTGGAATGTTTAGAGATTGAATCTCATTCGGCTTTTAGCTGACGTTGTATAAATAACCATTTTTCAGGAAATAATTAAGCTCGTGGATGGAACGAAAAAGCACTATGTTGAAGATTTAACTTTTAAATCTCTTGTTGTTACCTTAAGTAGAAGTTTGTTTAATTAGATAGAGCATGTTTAGCTCTTTGTGTCAAGTTGTAACTCGTTGATATTTTAATACAAATGAATTTCCCTTTAGAAAGCTCTGATGATGTAATTCCTTCACTTTCAGTATTTTACGATTCATAACCATGTGATTATACTTCCGCTACATATATTTTAAAAGAAAAAAAATTTAACGCCAGAATATTGGATGCCTTGGTGGCATGTCAAGACACTCGTTCCCTACTATTTTCGGGTGGGGGTCGTGACAAAATAAGTTGGCTCTTCAGGTAAAATGTTATTTTTTAAAAATATTTTTGGTGATTTGTAAAACATTTGTAGTTCATAGGGGTTAACTATAATTTAGCCTAAAAATTACAAAAACCTCCATTGATTTTGAAAGAACTAATTTATGTTGTATTTGACACCATCCATTGTTAATTAACCTGTTAAAGAATATTGAAATATAATAAACCACTAATAAACAATATTAAAAAACGAAGTAACTCCAAGAACTTTTGGACTTCAACTTTCAGAAGGATGTCTAAACCTTTCTCGCTCCATTATAAATGTAGACCCATTCATGTTTTGATATCTCCACCAAGATCATAGTACACGCCACTTCCTCAACCACCCTGCAACCCATGGAAAGAACACTATGAATTGTCACAAAATATCCAATAGATTATCTAAAGCATCAAAAGTTAAAATGTTAGCAATAAATTTTTTTATAGACCCAATAGATGAAAAAATTACTGTGGATGTGTTTAGAAGCAATATATGATGCAACTTATTAGTTGTTGTTTTCTTATGTTTGAATGGAGATGAAAAAGGAGCAAAATACTTAATCTAAACCAATATTGAACTTCCAACCATGAATATGGGGTAAAATCAGTAAGAAAAGTGGGTCTATATTCCATAAATAGAAAACCCACAAAACACACATTGTTATATAAAGTTGTATAGAAAAATATTAGAAAATTCATGACTTCTAAACATATTATTTTTCGTACGCGAGAGAGAAAAAAATAACATACATAAAATAAAATAGAAAACATAACATAAAAATACCTTATTATTTACACAATAGAAAACACAATCATGTACATCAAATAAAACATCCCATCCCCCCAAAAAGTAAAAATAAAAATGCGAACCTGAAGATTTGGATCCGAACTCACATACATCAAATAAAATAGAAAACACAACAAAAACATACCTTATTATTGCAACGAGTTTTGTTGGTTATATAATAACAAATGATTTAAGAAGAATTAGTAACATCCATGTCTGAATTACAATGTCCAAAGAGTGGACTCGTGTGAATTACAAATACCACCCAATGTGTGTTTGACACATAAGCATATCTACATAAAAAGGTCACGAAAAAAAAAGTTTCCCTAATTTTACTCTATGAATAAATGTTAATCGTATCAATACTTTTTTTCCTATACGACCAAATGTTATTCATTCAATTTGTTCATATGAAGTGAGATTTTAAACTTAAAGCTTTCTACCATTGTGGAGAAACTCACTCAAGAAAAGTAAAATAACTTATTGAATCTGCAACTTTACTTGTCGAGAGCATTCATTACTATGGATGCTCTAAGTCCGTAATTTTTATATTGGATTGGACAAAAGTGTCTTCACGTGCATGACATATGATGATTTTTCCTTCCAGTATTTAATTTCGTTAGGATTATGGGAGTAATTTAGGTCGTTTAGATATGTTGGGACGGTAAATCCAAAAAAATGAAAGGAGTGGTGGTGAAGTAAAAATGTAAGGGGGGTAATATTTGCAATGTGAAGTGTATTTTTTTTAGAAAACACCCCAAATTTTATAGAATATAACATTTTCCCACCTTAATTTTTCCCCTCCCAAATAAATTATAAACTAAAAACTTTTGGGTCGTTTCCCTCGACAATTTTTGTGATTAACGTTTAGTCCAATCATTTTTCTTTCGCAAAACAACTAAATATGCACATATGACATGTAAAAGATACTTCAGTTTCTATGAAAATCGATCGTCAAATTAGTAAAATGTACACTCACCCAACTTAGTTTACCCCAGTTCATCAATCCATTAAGTTATTAACGAAATCAAAATCTTGGATTTGTGAAGGGGTTTTGTTCCATCCACTTTACTTATACCCAGTATATTGTTGAACTAAAAGTGAGTTTCAATAGGGTAAAATATCAACCATGCTCTAATTATAATTAGGAGTGGATGAATTCTCCGTCGTTACATTAAATATCGGAGCGTAGAATCAGGTGATCCATAATGGATCAATGGACAAAACTCACAAATACCAATATAATGCCTAAATCGTTCAAAAGACAATCCTTAATAAGTAGTTATCATATACCTAACCTAATTTTCTTATTTAATAATTTTTATTCAATATAACTTTGTTTGTAACATTATTCATTTACGGCATGACTCACTCCTTTTGGGTGCCAACAACAAAACAAAACAATTACAATCACCTTTACATCACACATTCACTCTACCACTGGAATTGAAGAGGCTGGTTAATTTTTAATATTAAGAAACCGAGTTGAAGATCTAAATTCCAATTGGGAAAAGTAAAAAAGTACCTATGATCTGGAAGGCGGCGAAGGTACTTTGAGAGCCTTGGGAGACGGTAAGGTTATCACAACTGCTATGGCCACCTCCGTTGCCACTACTTACGTCCGTATCATCCATTATAACCCCAATTCCACTTTTCTTTTCAACAACATAGGAACAACCTCTTTAACAAATAAAAAAGATTCAGCTCGCCCAAAACCACCAATAACACTCTCGTCGAGGAACGTTGCCGACAAACAGTTATGGTCATATATTTGGCCGACCGTGTAACCTTTTATTTTCTTCCCATCCTTTGCATATTGAACTTGCTATCGGGAGGCAGTTTAGGCAAAAGTAAAAGATGTTGTTGGGGAGGTACGGTGAGATATACTTTGATGATGAACATTGAAATTATGCATCTATTATTATAAATACACCTTGAACTTTTATTATTTTTGTAGATAATGTCGGGCGGTAATGTAAATAACACTCCAACCAAGGACGTAACACCTATTATCACCAATTGGTGAGAAATACTGAACTCCACTAACGGTTCACATCCTTACTTCGAGTTACAGCAAGCAAGGTACTCCCACTATTCCAATAGACACGCCCAACGCTCTTGAAACTGTCGGGTCAGTTGAGAAGAAGCCCATTGAGTTCTCTTTATTGACAAATAACCCCACGAGGGATAAGAATCACGTTCAATAATTTAAAGCCCATTGTTTGTCCTTGGTAAAAATAAATGTGGGAGTGGGAGGAGCTAACAATTGGAACCTCATAGATAGAGATATTAAAGATGACATCTACGAGTAACTCAGAAAATAGTTTTCATTTGACCCAAACTCAAAAAAGAAGGTGCTTTGTCGAGTTACTGAACAACTCCGAACGTATTGAAGAAACCTCAGGCAGAAGCATTTCCCTAAGGGATCATTGAGCTCCGACATTTTGGTGCTAAAAAACAAAGTCCCTTCCAACAATAGATTCCAGTCGGTCAATGGAATGAATTTTTAGAGAGTGAGGCGAAGGACTCCAAAATGATGCAAAGGGAGAAAAACAAGAAGAACAGAGCCAAAAAAACTGATGTCCACCGTCTTGGCTCGAAATCTTATGAAGATTTAAAGAATTAGTCGTCGAGCAAGACGAAAGGCATCCCGTATGAAGGAAAGATAAGGGCCAACTTGTACATGCACGCGAGAAGAGACAAAGATAATAAATTCCCTCTTCACTTGTCTAAGACTCTAAAATCAATAGAGTTTGTAGTTAGTCATTCAGCTTCAAGTCCATTCGACGACATTGATAATGATGCCCTCGCACAGAACTTGGGGAAGTACCATAGAGGGAGTACAAGAGGTTTGGGGTCGCATATGTCCAAAATAAGATTCAAACACACCGCACCTCTCGTGGATGATATTTATTCTATTTATAAGCATTTTGCGTCCATCGATGAACTATAATCTAAGACTCAAGGGGATGTAATGGGGCTTCGAAATGAATTGGGTAGCGTGAATGAGAAATTGCATAAATCGTGTCCCTTTTAACCGATCGTATGCCCTTGCATCCCCCAAAGCATCCCCTCACAAATGTCGGTTCCTCCTTCTCCATTCCCTTCACAGATGCCAGTTCCTCCTCAAAATTTTCCTCCTTCATTCCCCCCACAGAGGTTGGTTCCTCCTTCAACATTCCCCTTCTCAGTGCCTCAGCATTTCATAGGTTCTGGATCATCGTCAGCAACCCACGGTGACCATGGTGAGAAATACTATATAAAGGAACTGAGCGATAAATTTGTTGTTGGGGTCTTCACGCTCATCTCCACTCATGTAGGAACTTTGGTACATAATGGACCTTTGCAGGAGGGTGAGTGTTAGATTATGGTTGATAACGTATATGAGGGTTGCGAAGCTGTAGCAGCGCACGTCGACAATGGAGAAGGGAATTTGTTGAAAAATTATTTAAACTCTTTTACCACTCGGCTAGTTTATCATTTGATGAAGATGTAATAATATTTTTAACATGTTGTAATAATATCACTTTGAGAATTTATTTAATTTGAGTTTAAGTGGTTGTATAGTATCGTTGATTGACGTGTTCTTATATTTAAGTTATTGCATAGTTTGATTGATTAGTGCGTTGTTGATTATATTAGTGCTTTGATTTTATACTATATTAGTGCTTTACTATGAAAAATGATATTTATGCAACATGATAGTTATTTTATCATCTTAACACATGACTGTAATTTGAAGATTATTAAATGGATTTTCCATAATACAAAGAATGGATGGGGGAGACTGATCGAATATGTAATCGTTATGTTAAAGGCGTTCAAGAATTTATTAGATACGCTTTTAAGAACCTTAAAAGTGAGAAGATTCCATGTTCGTGCACCCATTGTGTGAACGAAAAATATAAATCTTTGGAAGATTTTGAGTTACATTTAATTATGTGGGAAATTTGTCAAGATTATAACAAATGGACACACCATGGTGAAAAATATGTACCTTATACTCTCGAAGAATTATCGGTAACCGACTGCGTAACAGAATACAACCGAGTGGAAGTCGTAAATGATTCGCCAACACATCGTCCATTAACCAACCTAATTGACGATGTTTACGGAGTCCACCACGACCAAAATCACCAACCTATGGAGATAAATAATGCGCACAATGAACAATTTGATACTGAACTACCAAAAGATCGAGAATATATATGGTTGAAAGCCGATGAAGCTAGACCGTTGTATAAAAATTGCGATGAAAAGCACTTGGTATTATACACAATGATTGGTTTGCATAATTTTAAGATTCAATTTAGCTTGTCTGGGAATAGCATAACCGGAATTCTTAAGTGGGTTAAAGAAATTCTCCCAAAAGAGAACACATTACCATACAATTATCCTACCATGAAAAAGAGCTTAAAGGGTTTAGGATTGAAATACAAATCTATTCATGCATGAAAGTGTGATTGCATGTTGTACCGCAATGAACATGGAAAGAAGGATGAAGGTCAAGTATGTGGTGAGCCTAGATATGTCATTTGTGAGAAGGTAAATGACAAACCTGCAAGATATCAAAAGAGCTCGCAAGTACCATAAAAGGTTTTGAAGAATTTTTCACTTGGCCATGGTTAAAATAATTTTTTACTGTACAGGGGCTAGCGGAGGCCATGACATGGCACACTCGATGCGAGGTCGGTGGGAATCTGATGCGTCATCCGCTTGATTCACTCATCTGGAAAAATTCAAATGCACGACACCTTAAATTTTTAAAAGAACCGCAAAACGTTCGTCTTGTAATCTCAACCATTGGGTTTAACCCGTTCGGTAATTTAAGTACTAGTCATAGTTATTAGCCAGTTCTCATGGAGCCTTTAAGTGTCCCTTAGACACTTGCATATGAAAGGAGTTCACATTGTTATCTTTAATAATACCCGGGCCAAAGTCTCCAAGCGATGATATTGATATATTCTTATCACCATTAATCAAAGAACTTAAAGAGTTGTGGGATAAAGGCGTGATGGTGTTTGACTCTCACAAGGGTGAAGAGTTCACACTTAAAGCAATGGTGATGTGGGCGATCCATGACCTTATTGCTTATGGGACCTTATCCAGTTGTAATGTTCATGGTTATTATGGATGTCCCATATGTAGGGATGAAACTAAAGCCACTTGGCTACAACATAGTAGTAAGATGAGTTACACGGGTCATCGTAGACTTCTTTTGACCAGTTACCCTTTCAGTAATGACAAGTCTAACTTTTATCCTATTGGTCACGAGTGCCATATGCCACCTGTACAGATTTCTGGTCAGTAGATCGAGGAGAAAGAAGCGGCTGAGATCGCAGGGAATAGGTACATAGGTAAACACCCCAAGTTTGTAAACCTGAAGTGTAAAGTAAGGGGAGATCCTAAAGACCCTAGTAAAGTAAAACTATGGTCCAAGCGATCAATATTTTTTAATTTCCGTATTGGAAAGATCATTGTGTAAGGCATGTAATTGATATGATTCACATAGACAAGAATGTTACAGAACATCTGAGAGGAATATGTCTGAGCGAATATCATTCCTAAGATGGAGAGTAGGCCCGCCGATATCTACAGGATATCAATCTAAAGAAGAAACTCTAGTTAAAAAATGATCCTATAACAGGAAGAATTTCTTTCCCTCCGGCTGCTTTCACTTTGACTACTAGTGAGAAAAAACTCCTCTTAGACACATTATTCAACTTAAAGACTCCAATTGGTTATTCTGGTAATTTACATAGGGTCATAAATGACTAAGCAAATGACTTAAAACAGTTCAAGTCTCACGACTGACATGTGATAATCCAATTAATCCCTTTGTTATTTTGGCATTGCTTCTCTTAACACAAAGATCTCCATCGGGTAACTATGCAAATCAATTTGTGTTTTACCCTACTTTGTGCAGAAGTGGTAAACAGAAGGCACATTAAAGCTGTAAAATCAACCTTAGCTGAAGCAGTTTGTGTATTAGAGAAATATTTTCCTGTGTCGTTCTTCGATATCAACATCCACTTGCTTGTGCATTTATGCGATTAAGCTTTATTATGTGGTCCCATTAGGTATCATTGGATGTAACCTTTTGAGGACTTGATGAAAACCTTAAAAGATTACGTAAAGAATACACGGCATATTGGAGGGTCAATTACTGAAGAATATGTAACTGTGGAATCATCGTTACACGCTAGGGAATATATGGCTGAACAAGAGGTGGGTAGGTTCAATCCTTGAGGAGGAGGAGTGATAGAAGAACCTGACAAGTTTGAGGATGAATTATCGTTTGGAAACCATAAAGAGGTGAAACTCACAAATATACAATACGAGCAAGAAACTCGTTATGTCTTCGAATCGTAAGATGAAGTCTAAGACTGGAGATAGTGAGTATTTACTGAATTCTTCTTCATTGGTTATATGTATTTTAAGTTTTATGATCTAAACTCTAAAATTTACCTGTAGGAAGTACGAACAAAATTTCCCAAGATCAAAGGAGAAATTACACGACAAATTATTTTAGGGCATGGGTATCAAAAGAGGTAAATTTCACATCTTATGTGTGCAGTTATTTATTCGTGTGTGATAAAAACATGCCTTGATACAAATTCATTAATAAATGCAGCTTTTAAAAAGAGGTGATGTCTCTTCCAGGCTTGCATGCCTTGCAAAAGGCCCTAGTTTTCGTGCGAAGGAGTTTAAGAAATTCCTCACCAATAGTTTTGATTTCATTTCATATCCATGTGAGGAGAAGATTTTAATGCAAAATAGTAGAATATCACTTTCTCCCTTGACCACCTGTAGTACTAGCAAAAGCGATAAAAATTCAAAGAATATGGTGCTAACCTATTATGGGATAATCCAAAAAATCCTATAACTTGATTAATTAGATTTCACACAAATCGTATTCTATTGTGATTAGGTAAAGGTGGAGGATACTACGAATGCTTGTAAAGTTGACCCTGGCTCCAAACTTATTATGGTAGATTTATCAAAGCTGAAGAGTAAAGATCGCATAGTCGACGAAGCTTTTATATATGCCTTTCAGAACGTAAGGAAGGTATTATACTCTAAGTTCATAAACGATGGAAATTGGTATATTATTGTGCATGCAGCAAAGGCTATGACTACTGAAGTGGATGCATTAAAGGCTCCAAAAGAGTTCCAATCAGCTCTTAATGACAACCCTAATTTGAAAGATCTTTTAGTTGATTTAGAGGAAAATTGAGTATCAAAATATTATGTTATCCTTGTCAATCTTATTTTTATCCTTTTATGATAATGACATTATATTAGCGCTTTACTTTGATGTATGAATGTTTAGTTACCTTTACGAATGTTTAATATGATTTATGTAAGTTAACTTTTGATAATATGTTATGCTCAGTCGAATGTTTAGTTACTTTCACAAGACGCTCAATTTGAGAATAGAGTCATTTGAGTTTGTGATTGGATCAAATTAACCTAGGTGAATTTCCACGTGTTCCTGTACATATACATTTGTTGATTATTTTCATTTATGCAGTGTTTATAAAATGAAGTTAAACTATCTTCCTTTTGTAAAGATCGTATTAAAGAAATTAATCAACAAATGTACATGTAAAAGAATACATGGGGGTTGCCGAATCAATTTGGTATAATCACACATTCAGAAGACTCTATTTAATGGCCTTCTTGGATCGCGGGAATCATGTACTCTTTGCTTTAACGAATTAGTTATATAAATAACATGCATTATCTTTTAAATCTTTTAGATGATAGAATGATTACGGGATAGTTATTGATTTTGTTTGGTTTGGTTATTGGATAATTACTGGTTGTTGGCTTGTATGTTAGAAGGGGTATAGGATAATTATTGGTTTTGTTTGGTTTGGCTGTTGGATAATTATTGGTTATTGGCTTGTTGTTAGATAGTATGTTAGAAGGAGTATGTGATAATTATTGGTTATTGGCTTGCTGTTGGATAGTATGTTAGAAGGAGTACGGGATAATTATTGGGTGTTGGATAATCACGGGACCCCAATTTGAGAACATGCCGTTAATTTCAAAATATATAGACTTGTGCTTAAAAACATGCGATTAGGGGGCGAAACCGCAAAACACCTGCCAAACGGTCCCGTAAGAGGCACCAACACTTCGCTCCAACACCTCTCACGGGGCCGCTTGGGGGTGCTTTGGGTTTTAGTCCTCTAATGTCATGTTTTTAAACCTAATGCTAGATATTTTTAAATTATCGTCATATTCTCAAACCGGGGGTCCCGTGACCATGCAGTCAGTTCTTTCCAGTTATGTTGGTCCCGTGCGAGGAGTTCAAACTTCTCACGGGGTTGTTCGGGGGTGTTTGGGTTTTCACCCTCTAATGGCATGTTTTCAAGCCTAAGTGTAGATATTTTCAAATTATCGTCATATTGGCAAACCGGGGATCCCGTGATGACGCAATTAGTTCATCCGTGTTTGCGTGGTCCCGTGCGAGGTGTTCACCCCTCTCACGTGGAAGTTTGGGGGTGTTTTGTTTTTCCGCCCTCTAACGGGATCTATATATTTCAAATTATAGACATATTCTCAAACCAGGGGAGGGGGTGTGACCACGCGATCGGTTTGTGTGAGTTACATTAGTCCCGTGCGAGGTGTTTGCACCTCTCACTGGGCCATTTGGGGGTGCTTTGGGTTTTCTCCCTCTAAAGGAATGTTTGGCAAGAAAATATGCCTTATCTGGCATTGCCAAATGTAGCGTGTTGTAGAGCTACTTGAAATTGTTTTGGAAAGGACTCCCAGATAATATGTTGTGTTTTCCCATTTAGAGTTTGATAGAGTATTCCAAAAGAGGTGCAGGAAACTTAACATTACAAAAGAGTAGTAGCTTCCCGACCCCACCTTTGAATTTGTAAGGCTGCTACTATAAATTTTTCAAAATGGTAGTAGGGCTATTGTCAAGCCACAACCATTTTGAACAATTTGTAGTAGCATTTTAAACTGGTAGTCGAGCTTCTACTACCAGCGTTACAAATTGTTTAAAATGGCGTTGGCTCGATAATGTGTCCACTACCATTTTGAACAATTTGTAGTAGTAGCCCTATAAATTCAAAGGTGGGGTCGGGAAGCTCCTACTCTTTTGTAATGTTAAGTTCTATGCACCTCTTTTGGAATACTCTATCAAACTTCAAACGGAAAAACACAACATATTATTCGATAATCCTTTCCAGAACAATTTCAAGGAGCTCTACAACATGCTGCATTTGGCTAGGCCAGAAAAGACAGATCTTCTTACCAAACATGCCTTTAGAGGTCGAAAACCCAAAGCACCCCCTAAACGGCCCCGTGAGAGGCGTAAATACCTCGCACGGGACCAATGTAACTCGTATGAACCTATCACGTTGTCACCCCCCCCCATTTGAGAATATGACGACAATTAAAAATATATAGACTTAGGCTTAAAACATGCCGTTAGAGGGCAAAAAACTAAAACACCCCCAAAAATTCCACGTGAGAGGCACGAACACCTCGCACGGGACTAATAAAACTTGCACGAACCGATCACATGGTCACGGGACCCCTGGTTTGAGAATATGATGATAATTTGAAAATATCCACTCTTAGGCTTGGAAACATGCCGGAGGGTGAAAATCGGAAGCATCCCCCAAACGGCCCCTTGAGGGACGCGATCACCGCGCAGAAGACTATGCCGTTAGAGGGTGAAAACTGGAAGCTTCCCCCAAGCCTAAGTGTGATCATGGGATCACTTATTTTAAAAAACGATGATAATTTTTTAATATCCACACTTAGGCTTAAAAACAAGCCGTTAGTGGAAAAAACTGAGAAACACCACCAAAACGGCCCCGTGAGCATCTTCGACACCTTGCACGGGACCAACGTAGCTTGAAAGAACCGGCTGCGTGGTCACGGGACCCCCAGTTTGAGAGAACATTGATAATTTGAGAATGTCTACACTTAGGCTTGAAATAATGTCGTTAGAGGGAGAAACACCGTAACACCCCCAAAATGGCCCCGTGAGCGTCACCGACACCTCGCAGAACCGATCGCATGTTCACGGGATCCCTGGTTCGAGAGAACAATGATAATTTGAGAATGTACACACTTTGGCTTGAAAACATACCATTAGATGGAGAAACATCATAACCTCACCCCCCCCACACACACACAAAGGGCCCCGTGAACGTCGTCGACACCTTTCATGGGATAAACATAACTCGCAGGAACAGACCGCGTGGTCACGGGACCGCCGGTTAAAAAGAACGATGATAATTTGAGAATGTTTTCACTTTGGCCTTAAAACATGCCATTAGAGGGCGAAACACCTAACACCCCCCCCCCCCCCCAACGTCCCCTTGAGCGTCGTCGACACGGGACCAACGTAGCTCACAGGAACCGACCGCGTTGTCATGTGACCCCCAGTTCGAGAGCAAGACCCATATTTGAGAATGTTTAAACTTTGATGGGAAAAATGTAACCCGTAGGAACTAATATCGGAGTCACCCAAAGGGCAGTCGCATCAATTGTCTGATTACTCTCCCGGTTCGAGTTTTTTTATTATTAAGCCTCGTCACGGCCTAAAGCTGTGACTCTATTTTTGTAGAATTGAATTTGGTCACAGCCTAAAGATATGACAATGTTTTTGTAGAATTAAATTGAGTCATGTCTCAAAGCCGTGACAACGTTTTTATAGAATTAAATAGGGTCATGGCTCAAAGTCGTGACACGATTTTTATAAATTTAAAGGATGGTCACGACTTTGAGATGTGACTAGTCTTGTTATGTGGGTCGAGAACAATGGCCATGGCCATAGCCATGACTAATAAAGTCCGTGACCACCTAAAATGGTCACACCGAATTTGGTCACGGACCAAATCCGTGACCCATTGCCCATGGTAGGATAAAGTTTGTGAGTAATTGCCCAGTTTGGTGTAGTGTTTATCAAGCTCTCGATTTCTTCATTTCTATTTTGACCTCCAAACACTATATTAGTGATCCCACACTACATCAAAACTGGCGATTGGTCACGACAAAAATCCCTGACCAAGATTGTGGGTCGCGGACTTGGGACGTGACCATTTCGGGTGTGACCAATTTCGTGGGTCGCAGCCCAACTCCATGACCAAAAAATGGTCACAGCCCGCAGGGATTCATGGCAGATGGTCACGGACTTGGGACTTTGGCCGCGACCATTTTTATGCGTCCAATCCTAAAATTGGGGGTCCTTTGAGTCCACTGTCGGTTGCTACGTGTAACGTTGGAGGCGTACGAGGTGTTACAAATATTTATTATTGGCAAAATAATAAAAAAATCACAAATTACAAATTGAGAACGTTGTTAATAAACTAATATATAAACAAACTTAAAAATATTACACGTCTTAGTATTTCACAGACAAAAAAAAATTGGGCAGAGTTTCCTCTATTTTCTTGACATTCCAAACCCTCTAAATGTAAAACCTTTTTATTATAAAGCCCGCACGGCCATAAAATTTAACAATCAAATTATAAAAGCCCGCACGGCCATAAAACCAAACAATAAAAGCCCGCACGGCTGTAACACATAAAAAACACAATCCTGAATGTCCACAACATTATATAAACAATCTTAATGTTGAAAACCATTGCCTCCTTCATTTGTTCCACGTGCAAAAATCCTACAATGATAGGATAAAAAAAAATGATATCAGTAGCCAAGTAGTTTTACAAAAAATTTATTCAACATGAAAAATTGCATATAAGAGTTATAATTATCAACATATAAATTTTAATCTCAAATCGGGAGTCCCGTGATCACGCGGTCAGTTCCTGCGAGTTACGTTGGTCCCGTACGAGGTGTTGGTGCCACTTACGGGGCCGTTCGGGGGCTGTTTCGGGTTTTCACCCACTAACGCCATGTTTTTAAGCCTAAGTATAGAAATATGCAAATTATCGTCGTATTCTCAAACCAGGAGTTTAGTGATCACGCAGTCATTTCGTATGAGTTACATGGTCCCGTGTGAGGTGTTGGTGCCACTCACGAGGTCGTTCAGGGGCTTTTTCGGGTTTTCACCCACTAACGCCATGTTTTTAAGCCTAAGTCTTGAAATATGCAAATTATCGTCGTATTCTCAAATTGGGAGTCTCGTGAACACGCGGTCAGTTCCTATGAGTTACTTTGGTCCCGTGCGAGGTGTTGGTTCCACTCACGGGGCCAATCGAGGGCTGTTTCGAGTTTTTGCCCACTAACGGCAAGGTTTTAAGCGTAAATTTAGAAATATGCAAATCATCATATTCTCAAACCAGAAGTCCCATGATCGCACGGTCAGTTCCTACGAGTTACATTGGTCCCGTGCGAGGTGTTGGTGCCACTCACAGGGCTGTTCAGGGGCTGTTTCGAGTTTTCCCCCACTAACGCTATGTTTTGCCTAAGTCTTGATATTTTTAAATTATCATCGTATTCTCAAACCGAGAGTCCCGTGATCACGCAGTCAATTCCTACAAGTTACATTGGTCCCGTACGAGGTGTTGATGCCACTCACGGGTTCGTACGAGGGTTGTTTCATGTTTTCACTCTCTAATGCCTTGTTTAAGCTTAAGTCCTAATATTTTTAAATTATCATAGTATTCTCAAATCGAGAGTCCCGTGGTCATGCGGTCAGTTCCTACGTGTTACATTGTCCCATGCGAGGTGTTGGTGCCACTCACGGGGTCGTTCCGGGGCTGTTCTCTAACGCCTTATTTTTAAGTTTAAGTCCTCGTATTTTCAAAATATAGTCGTATTCTAAAATAGGGAGTCTCGTGGCTACGCGGTCAGTTCCTATGAGTTACATTGGTCCCATGCGACGTGTTAATGCCTCTTACGGGGCCGTTCGGGGGTCGTTTCGGGTTTTCACCCTCTAACGCCTTGTTTTTAAGCTTAAGTCCTCATATTTTAAAATTATCGTCGTATTCTCAAACTGGGAGTCATGTGATCTTGTAGTCTGTTTCTACGGGTTACATTGGTCCCGTGAGAGGAGTTGGTGCCTCTCATGGGTTCGTACGAGGGTTGTTTCGTGTTTTTTCTATCTAACACCTTATTTTTAAGATTAAGTTCTAATTTTTTTAAATTATTGTCGTATTATCAAACCGGGAGTCCCATGATCGCGCGTTCAGTTCCTACGTGTTACATTTTTCCCGTGAGAGGTGTTGGTGCCATGTTTTTATGTTTAAGTCTAGACATTAGCAAGTTATCATCGTATTCTAAAATCGGGAGTCTAAAATATTTTTAACATATTATCCAACAATGAAACCAATAATTATCCCGTACTCCTTCTAATATATTATCCAACAACAAGCCAAGAACCAATAATTATCCAATAGCCAAACCAAACAAAACCAATAATTATCCCGTACTCCTTATATCATCTAAAAGATTTAATATATAATGCATATCAATTATATAACTACTTTAGTTAAAGTACAGAGTACCTGGTGTGTAATGAAGAACTGGTATGTAATGAAGAACCGGTATCTAATTAGTTACATCTGCAATACGTAAACAATGTGTTATGAAGAACATGTATGTAAAATTAAATAAAGTACCTCACAAAACCACTGAATTATTTTTGAAAATTAAAGAAAGTACGGGACCGTACGGGGGCTGCTACAAAACTTCCTTCAAACAAAATAGGGGTTGGGATTGGCTTTTACGTAGGTAGAGGAATGTTTGAGTTGGATTCTTTGTTTTTCTTGGGTTGGGATTTGAAGATGCAATAATCATACATATGATTTTTGTCCATATACTAAGAGAAGAGGGATGGAATATTTTTACTTGAGTACTGCAATTCATCCGCAACACTTGTCCACGAATGCCATTGATCCTCATGGCGACGGCTTTGCTGTGCTAACCTCCACTGTACCTGCGACGTTCATGTTTATGAGTGGATGGACTATAGACCTGCTCGATCATCTTGACTACTAAGTTATTATGCTATGTGAGAAGTAAATAAATAAATTACATAAAAAAGTTTTTAACAGTATACTCACATTAAAATGACTACTAAAAGACTTCTCATGTATGTGATTACTAAAAACGACTACTAAAAGACTTCTCATGTATGTGATTACTAAAATGACTACTCATGTATGTGAGCAACCCATGTAGGTATCTAATTGTGTCTTGAAAAGAAATAATAGAAAAAAAACTTCAACAAAATGACTACTAAAAATAAACTTGAACAATTTCCTTATATTTAAGATTGCACATGAGGTTAATGATTACTAAATGAATGCTCATTTTATGTGATTACTAAAATATAGAGGTTAAAAAAATGACTACTAATTCCACACTACCGTGAGAAATAATTTTCTTCCCTCCGAACCCATGCTTACTTCGTAGACCACTGCGTTGCTTCTGTTAATAGAAGTCTGCATTGATCAGTAAACATTTAGATATTGTAGATTGCCAGATTGTACAAATAAAAAAAATACTAACGAAATCTATTTGGTAAAAATAAAATTCATGTCATAAAGGGATAATTAGGGTGCAAAAGTCATTAAGTAGTCTTGAATGTAATCTTGATACGGACCGTTCGTTGTGCCTAGAAAAATGCTAAAATGAAAAAGTAACAGAAATGCAATAAATGACTTGTTAAAAATCAAATAAGTTGACCTTCACTTCAAACTACACTTGCAATAAAAGTCCTAATGACCTGTTAAGAAATAAATAAGTAATAGATAAACAGTTCCAAATGGTCAATATAATATAACATTGGCGACTATTTTTGTTAATTAAGACAGATTTAGTTACACACCAAAATAAATGATTTTACCTAAAATTGGCGATTATTTTTGTTAATTAAGACAAATTTAGGTACCAAAAAGGCAAAAACCCATTTAAGCTTGTATTAAAACAGATTTAGGTACCAAAAAAGTAAAAACCCTAAAACTAAGCTTACACCCTTATGTTAAACAAAAAAAATATGGAAAAATTATAGAAGAGAACAGAAATTAGATCCGAAAAAGTTAGATAAATGATTATACCTAGAAAATGCAAAACAAAAGTTCATAAATAGGTAACAAATTATACCTCCAACCAAATTCAAATTGAACTAAACAAGACAAACTTATAATTTTGCTCAAAACATAATTTGTTTAACTGAACAAACAAAAGTTCATATATACGTTAAAAAAACATAGAATTAACAACCTCAAATGGCATCGAAATGTCCATAGAAATCAATAATTGCATTGATAACTAACCATTGTCATCATCCTCTTTATAATCATATAATAGTCTCCGAAAAACAACAGAACAAACCACCCAACTCAAAAACACTGGAATCTTAAAATCGCTTATCACATATAAGGATTCAACACATAATTTAGAAATTTACTTCAATAATCCGTAAATTAACCCCAAAATAAAAACCCAAATGAAGAACAAAAACACCAATCACAACGCTACTAAATAAAAAAAATCTATGTAGCAACGTATAAATCATGGATGGGTGTACCATTTTTTACAATTTATGTAATGATGCTACATAAGGAAACTGTTCTTATAGATAAAATTGGGCATTAGTTCTGATTAACAAAATTGTAAATAGAATTATTAAACTATCATTCTAAGAACTAAAATACACAAAAATACAACTATTAAAGAACTAACACCCTAATTTAAGAAGTAAAACTAATACATAATATGTACCCAACCTCAATCAATACAAATATGTACCCAACCTCACTCAAAACAAATCTCACAGTGTAGGAAATGAAAAAAAACAAAAAAACAAATCTCACAGTCTCCGTTCAACCCTAACTGATTCAACTTCAACATCTATTAAGAAATGGAAAAAAATAAAAAAACTCTAAAAAAGTTCCAATCAGATCTGTTGCACCTGCTGCGTACGAAGGAGGATGTACCTGTTGCGTGTGCTTGTACCTGCTTGTACCTACTACACTAGGAGGAGGAGGAGGAGGAGGAGGAGGAGGAGGAGGAGGAGGAGGAGGAGGAAGAGAGCATATATGGGCCGCCTCAAGGGAGGGGGAGGGGCCTAGACGTGTGCGAAGGAGGAGAAGAGCATAGACGTGTGCGAAGGAGGAGGAGAGCATAAACGTGTACGAAGGAGGGAAATGAATTAAATTGGTCACGTATGAGAGAAATGAAGAAGTGTTTTTTTTTTCAGAGTGAGCATGGTCACGGACAGAGCCGTGACCCATCAGTGAAACACATTAGTGAAACCAACCAACCCATCAATTTGGGAATGGTCATGGCCCATAGTCGTGACCCATGCTAAGAAATGATCACGGCCCGCAGCCGCGACCCCAAATGTGTGCGTTTTATGCTTCATCATGCCTATGGTCACGGTCCAAGTTCATGACCCACCCGTAACCAAGCTTTGAGGCAATTTTGGTGCGAATTTGGTGCCAAGAAGGTCACGTCCCAAGTTCGTGACCCACAGTCGTCAGAGATTTGAGCTTGACCACTTCCAGAGCATCCATGACTTAGTGTGGTAATGAATATGGTCACACCAAAAAATGAGATGGTCACGACCCAAGTCTGCGACCGCTGGTCACGAACTTGGGCCATGACAAACTGGGCGTGACCGTTCGCAGGATTTGGTGTAGTGACATTAAATTATTGTAACAATCAATATCACACAATCTGCACAATATAAATGAATATGCAAGAGATAATACATAAATCCAATCCATGAAGAATGGCCAAAATAGTTTACAAAATAATTAATAAGATCCATATATGATTTGAAAAATCCATAAATAAATAAACGGTCCCAAAATATGATTTGCACAGTCAAAAGAGTAATAACAATAAAAATAAATAATTTTTAAAATCTTCATCCTCAAACAATTTGCAAATCCATAATGAAATCGGTGTCTTTATCTTCAAACGATTTGCATTTTTTTTCAAACTATTAACAAATTTGGTCACGGGACTCCTGGTTAGAGAACATGACCAAAACATACAAGTAGGTAGACTTGTGCTTTAAAACATGTCTTCAAAGGGAGAAAATGCAAAAAAAATGGCCTCACGAGAGGCACGGACACCTCGCACGAGACAAACGTAATGAGTATCAACTAATCGCATAATCACGGGACTTTGAGTTAAAGAACGTGATCAAAACCTGTAAGTAGGTAGACGTAGGCTTGAAAACATGACGTTGAAAGACGAAAATGCAAAAAAAACCCCAAACGGCTCTACGAGAGGCACGAACACCTCGCACGGGACCAACGTAACACGTAACAACTGATCGCATAGTCACGTGACTCTTGGTTCGAGAACATGATTAAAATTTCTAAGTAGGTAGACGTCTCTTAAAAGTATGCCTTTGAATGGTGAAAATGCAAAACAACCCCAAACGACCCTACAAAAAGGCACAAACACCTCCCACAAGACCAATGTAATATGTAGCAACTGACCGCTTAGTCATGGGACTCTCGGTTCTAAAACATGACCAAAACTTGCAAGTAGGTAGACTAAGGCTTAAAAACTAGCCATTGAAGTACAAAAACACAAAATAGTTCTCAAACGGCCCTGTGAGAGGCACGAACACCTCGCACAGGGCCAACGTAACACGTAGCAACTGATCGTGTAATCACATGACTCTCGATTCGAGAACATGACCAAAACTTGCAAAAATTTAAACTTAGGCTTGAAAACTTTCCATTGAAGATCGAAAACGCAAAACAACCCTCAAACCACCCCAACCTTGTAAATTTTACTAACTACGTAGACTTTGATGCCATTTTTTGCTATGTAGGTGTTTCAAAGTTTTTTTTGGGATTCAAGTCCTTTGTTACTTACCAACTGTGAAATTTTTGTAGTTTTATGTGCATGCCTCAATGGACAAGGAAGATTTGGAACATATTCTTGCTAGTATTCGTTGTATTTTTATTTATGTTATACATATTCATGCAAACATGCGTTGTATTTTATTTTGTAGTGTACATATTCATGCTTTGTATTTTATTACATATTCCCGCAACACATGAGTTAGTTAACTCGGGTTGTATTATTACATATCCATGCAAGCGTACGTATGTTAACTTTTATTAAATGTTAGTGAAATATTGAATTTCTGGAAATGTAAATAGGTTTCTAAAATGTACAGGTTTTTTGGGATGCAAAAAATAAATTTATTTATTTTTAATTTCTTTATTGGGTCATGGTTATCCCCTATGGGTCACGGCTATAGACCGTAACCGACTGTGGTAGGGTGGTCATGGTCCAAACCGTAACCCAAGTTCTCCCTTATGGCTCACTAGTAGGGACCGTGATCCATTTTTTGTCACGCTAAATATTGTCACAAATAATGACCATGACCCAATAGGGTGGTCACAAGTCAAAACCGTGACAAGTGGTAATAGTTGGTGTAGTGATTTTATTATCGTATTTCTTAATCTAGTATATACACGGTTGAAATAAAACAAAAAAATCCCAAATTTTATTTTTATTGACTAACACGAACACATTCCAATTAAAACATGACATGGCATGAAATCATATGATCGCTAACGCTAACATGGCTTAAATAAAATACAAACCGACATGATTTTTCTACCTATTATTATCATGACCTAACTAAATCAAACACCAAACCATGTTTATTGTAATATATTTAAACATTATACATATGGTAAAAATATACATGCTTAAACTACGTGTTAAAAACGACACAAAATTATATTTTTGTACGTAACACGAACCAATTAAAACATGACAAAAAATGATATTTGGATCATATTCGTAATAGATAAAAATATAGTGTCGTATCGTATTTTAGTCGGGTCGTGATAATATTAGGTAAAAATGGACAATGTTGTCCCACGTTTTATTTGGGTCATGTTCATGTTATTTAAAAAATAAAGGGTAAATTATATCTTAACGACTACAATTTTACCCTAATTTTTACTTAGCCGCCACTCCTACTTTTATTTTCCATACTTACCCCGACAGCCTTTTAAAATGATCCAAATTACCTTAAACCTTAACAGTGTTATGCTTTAGATGAAAAATTGGTCATTTATATGATACATGTATTTTTGTAACCAATTTTCCAAATAGAAGATAACATCGTATGGGTTTGTGGTAATTTGATCATTTAAAAAAATTAAGGAGGTTTTGTGTAGAAAATAAAAGTAGGGGTGGTGACGTGAAAATAAGGGTCATACTCGAGCGGTGAGAGTGTAATTAACTCAAAAATAAAACTCTCATGTCTTGTCGAGTTTTAATTAGATCATGTTTATGATAGGTAAATATATATGTGATAATAAAATTTGAATTGAGCAAATTGTGTATGAACAAATGAAGTTCGTATTAATTGGATTGTGCTTTAATTGGACCACGTTTAATTGATAATAAAATATATGTGTTTATGTTAGGTTATCTTTATTAATGGGTAAATTTAGTACAAATTGTGTATGAGAATAGGTCAGGGTTCTCTAACCTTGGAAAATGTTTACCCGATTTGTAAAGTTAATACGAACTTCATTTGTTTAATTGATATAAATGTGACAACCCGCCTATTAAAATAATAGGTGATCAACCCAATACTCCAATAATCACAGGAATCATAGATGGTCCATTCTTAGCATCACTGTCGATTAAAATAATAGTATGAGATAACCACCAATCATTTTAGAAAAACGGATTGTCATAAACAAAAAATTATAAAAGTAAAAGAAAAACACTTAGACAATCCCATATGTAAAAACGGTGGATATCAAAAATCGATAAATGAAGTATGACAATACAATAAATAATCACCGAATAAGCTGTCGGTGCACAGACCAATACAAATAATACATTAAGTATCACAATCCAATATTTACAGTATAATGAATGAGTGCAATACCTTGGGCAAACACGCCCGAATAAAAATGTACTGAACATAACTAGAGTACAATGGAGAGGAGCGTCTACTACAAGTATCCTACAACATCCGCAACATGCTGTAGCTCCATGACAACTGGAATGGAATATGTAAATACAGGTGTCTATGCGGAAGCGCACCTGTAACGGCAAGGAATATGCAGCACAAAGAAATATAGATACCGGTCAGGGCCCGGTTTGATATGATTACCATGTGACTAAAATGCATGACAGTTAAGTGCATAATTCTCTCGCAGATAACAATAATATTCCTCATCTCTCAATCTAGCAGCAACCTAACGCAATATCGTGATATGTTCTAGTTAACCCTAAGTACTAAGGGCTAACTTTTCCCCATTCTCAACACTATGCCCTATTCGTGCGTGGGGTGTCTCGCAAAGCGAAATCCAAACAAGGAACCCCCCCGATACACTACTACTTAGGCAAGGTTGATCGTCGAGATCCATTAGACCCTAAGCACGAAATAATAAATAAATACATGTGTGTGCATAAGTGTGGGAGGTCACAACTACAACTACTCAAGAAATATAAACATAAACCCAATCCATAATCTAATGGCACAAATCCTAATTCTTTCTTTAGGAATATACATATATGGTAAATTCATTTTATCAAATGTTTACCAATAAATCTCATTTCAAAACTTTCTTTACCAAATTTTATTTCCTTTCTTCTATCCAGGAAAAATACATAATTTAAAGCAAGTTTTATTATCATAAAAATGCTTTACTTTCATATCATATCATCCATTTTCCTTCTTCCATCCGGAAAATGTATTTAACATCCCATTTCCCTTCTTCTATCCGGGAAATGTAAACTAAAGCCATTTTATTATCATAAAATGCTTTAATAACCAATAATGTCCCACATTATTGAATCATAGTTATATATCATATAACATAACGCAATCTAAGACCACCCGTCCGGGTTTCCCCACTGTGCGCGCCCCTAAATGGCTATCATCTTCCAGGGCCGCCAAGACAACCTGGGATCCTATCGAAACGTCGGGAAGCGACCATGTGCCTGCGGGATAGTCAAGACCACACCCGGAATCTCCTAACCAGCGCAGAAAATGTATATATATATAAACGCTCACATGGCCTAGGGACTATATCCACCCTGTAATCATTAGCCAGGGGGCTTCACCACAACGCGCGCGACTTCCCTTATGATAGCGATTTAGAGAGGTGTGTATCCATAAATTATCATTTATGAAAAACATTACTCTTTCCATTTTTTGAAAACTCATATTTTACATTTCCAAAAATCATTCACTTAGCCATTAAGCACCAAGTTTTAGAAGGTGCATTTCATTCTTATTAAGTCATACTTTATTAATGACCTAAGACCCAAAGTGCCACTATCCTCAAAATAGCCTCGAATAGTTTATATAATCCCATAAACCCTCAAAGTGAGTCTCCGTAAGGGAGTGTCTCCCAAAAGCTCAACATTAATATTTTAACTTCAAATATATCTTTAGGTTAACCTCCTATATCAATTGGACATTAACCTAATACAACTAGTCCTCGGGTAAGCCCAATTTTCCATTCTTAGCCTAAGACATTAGTCTATCCAATACAACCCTCTAGGACTCCCATTACTTCCCAAAGCAAGGTTCCTAAACCTTGGACCTAAAAGGAAAAGGGCTAAAAATCAAAATAAGAAAATCTCACAAAAATAGGGGAACCGAATCGATTCGCCCCTTGGGCCGAATCGATTCACCCTTGCGAATCGATTCGCTAAACAGCCGAATCGATTCGGTGAGCAAAAACTGACTTTCTGCAATTGCCGAATCGATTCGGTTTCAACCCGAATCGATTCGGTCTGCAAGACCTGTAACCCTCTCCTTATCCGAATCGATTCGCCCCTAGGGCCGAATCGATTCGGTCCTGAGATTTTGCCCAGTTTGGGCGACGGGTTATACAAACCCTAAAATCCCAAAACCTCAAATCTTTGCTTTTGCCCAACATAAACAACATTTAATTCTACCAAATCATTCCTACACCATTTACAACTAATAATATATCCTCAAATCAAATTAAAACTAAGATTTAAGGGTTTAATCATCAAAATCAACAAATACCCATTTATGGGTTAAATCTCCAAAACCTAACTATACATGCAATTTATCACATTAAATCAATATCTAGCAAGTAAGAAACTTGACTCGAGGTTCGTAGTCTCGGAACACCTCCGGTAGCGACGGATTCCGGCCCAAATCCTCCATTCTCTCTCTTTCTCTCTACTTCTCCCAACTCTCTCTCTTCTCTCTCTCTCTCTCTCTCTCTCCTTTGGCTTTCTCACACAAATGAAGAAAGAAAAAGGGGTGGGGGGGACTTATACGGGTCTTAAAATACAAATGCCCTCTTTTAATTACTAATACACCATTAAAATGACTCGTAACCATTGATTTGAGTCATAGCCCCTTAAAATGCCCGAATCTCAAAAATTACAACTGGGCACTTATTCCGACTATCTCGACTCTTCTAAAAACAACCGCACCCCCTATTTTGGCATTCGGGAAAGTGTGAACTATTTTTACGTTCCAAATTTCATTAATTATACCCAATTTCATATATAGGTCATAACCGTCGTTTTACATATAACGATGCAAAATACACAATATAACACTATTTACCTTCTCATAACGGTAAATAGACAAAGCATAGTAAATATTATCCCTAAGTCTCACGGGAAATAATATTTACTCCAACCTTCCCTATTTTATAAAATTAGCCCATTAGGCAAAATAGTATAAAATAGTCGCTCGAAAACCTGGGTTGTTACATACTCCCCCCCTTAAAGGGGAATTTTGCCCTCAAAATTCAGGCGTAACCCATAACCATATAAAGGGTATACTATATTAAAAACCGCTCTATCATACTAGCAAACCCCTCTATAGAAATGCCCCCATAGGACTCCGACTAAGGTCATCACTAACGATCTCAGAAACTATCGATCCTACCCTTCTACTACGGGAGGAGATACCCACACAATCTCGGCACAAATTGCCTTACTTTCCGAAACACGTTATACCTTTACTAGGGAATAACTACACTATCTTTCAATCGTTAACCCCAACACTACTTACTCCTATTCGCGTTGGCGTAACCCTCAAAAGTCTACTTGCTCACTGAGCCCAATCTAAAGGAAGGTTCCCGGACCACTCCCAGTCCCAGGAATATACGATTCGCTATTTCCATTCCAACGAGTAGACAAGGTATATTGCCATCTATACTAGGCTATGCACGGCCTAACGTTTATCGGAAACGATCCGAATTATTGCACGGAAATTCGATCCATAAAACTACTACTCCGATCTCTCCTTTAAATCAAATCCACCCTTCCACCTACGGGTGGTAGGATATACCCCATATCCCAACAGTTCCCATTTCTCCCTGGAGACTTTACCTGTACCTTGATACGAATGTCTCGTCTCGGTTCACTACCGTTTGATAGGAACCGCATACAGATCTAAAACTCCTACTAAGAAGAGTTGGGCGTACACCTCCCGCTTAGTCCGCCCATTTCCATCGAGCAAGCAGCGATTGATCAAATGATCCACAGTTTCCTCAACTAGAATCATGACTGTTGCATTATCGACAATTCGTTAAAATGTCCACGGATATACCCATCCTCTCTCCACACTACTCTCTACATACCAGTAGGTGAAAGGGTCAATCATGGACCTGAATGCCCTTACAATAGCGTCCCCTCGGTGAAGCCCACTCCACTTGGCATTCCATGCCATGAATAAACTCTAAGACGGTATCTACTCGGCGCCTATACTACTCCCATTCGCATTGCCTTAGCGAAAGGGAATGTCCTATCGATAGTCCTTTACGATCACAAGCTTGCTATTCGTAAAAGGACTTCAAATTCCTGCCCAGGAGAAATGCCTCTAAGTCTTTAAGGCCAATACTACCGCCATGAACTTTAAATCAAGCGTGGGATGACACTTCTTAAAAATGTGAGACACACGATCAATATGTCCATGTTCCCATATTCATACTTCCCGTTCCTGGCCAAGACTCGTTCGTTAAATCCACTCTCTATCATAGCAACACGAGTGCCATGTAACCCTATAACTACAAGAGGCCTCACCACTAATGGCCTAACATTCTAACGAGCTCGAAATCCCATACTTCTCGTCTAGGGTCCAAATCCTACTTAGAGTTAACCCACAACCTATTGTGGTCAACTCCCAACCATCTTCCTAAAATAACGCCGCATGCCCTAAGGGCCTAGCATCCTAAGAATGCTAAGGTCAATCTATCTATCCTAACCTAGTCGTATAAGTATAATACTAAATATCCCTAGTGTCCAAGACCTTTCCCGACTTCCGACATTAGCTCGGTTTCATGCGTGGGACGTCTCGCCGAAACAAAATCCAAACAAGGAACCCTCCTGTTACACTACTACCTCGCATTGTCAGTTGTCGAGAAGTAACGATCGAAGACACATGATCGGGATCGACGGAATCCTAACTCGAAACTCTACTAGTACACATACTTCTACGTCCTACCATAACTATCGACTGAGGCATTTACTTTCAGTAAGATGCCACCAATACTCTACCCCAAGAGACACATATACCTCTACACAAATGGCCTTCTCGTTAAGGCACAACCATAAGTCCCTATCGAACTTTCATCATCATAGTCTTCCCCACATCCATTCAGAGGAAAACCATCATCGCGCTCATATATCGCACATGAACTTAGCCCTTAATCACTCATATACGTGATTCTTGGCTAAACCTTCCAACCCCGCACTTAATCAACAGAAAAGGAAAGAAAGAAGAAAAAAACAGAAAAGAAAATGCACATCTCTCCACTCCCAACGTCGTTAAGGTTCATGCGTGGAGCGTCTCGCCGAAGCGAAATCCAAACAAGGAACCCCTCCACACAGTCACCTTAACTAGCCGGTCATGGAGATAAGGCAATAGCATACACAAGCAAAGCAAACAAAATAAAAACAAAATAAAGGAAACTATCTACATACCATAAACCACCTCTATGAAGTCTCAACCCGTATCCAGGAGAGATGTTATAGACCCACTAGTCCTCCTTCTAGAACTAGAATTGGGATAGCCTCACAATATATTCGCTTGCTACCACACCAACCAATCTAAAACTATCTCTACTCGTATAATATATAATACAAGTAGCACGTACCACACATATCACCAATCGCCCCATAACGAGTGAGAAGGAAAATACAGAACTCCCCCATTTTGGAAGCCATATAAATATACTTACTACATATAAAAATATGCACCGATACCATCACAAGCTCGATATACGCACCCGAATCTAGGGCTAACACCAAACTACTTCCATCAATGACTCAACTAGGAGTCCCATCCTTGCCGGTTATCTTCAATCGACAAGATCAGAACGCATAGTTCCCTTGACTTCTTCAGCAAGGAGAACATTCTGCCAGCCTCCCCGACCTTAGCTCCACGAGCCTTCCCCGGGTGGATGTCCACCAGTGGGGTCTCATGAACACTACTTCTCCAAAAAGTGTTTCCAACACTTACTTACGAGCCTAGCATTTCCACTGAAAGGCTCTCTTTAGGGGCAAAAACATTATGCCCCTACCATAAAGAAGCGACTATCATAACCGCCACTTCAACTCCTAAGGGTGAAAGGTTCTCCTCAAATCCTCACACCTGGTCACTTCTATACCCATCTTCAGGCTAAAACTCTCGGGCCTTACGTTCTCACCGAACGAGGTTACTCTTCCTCGATCCAACCAAACTTCAACATGTGGTCCTAATAAAGAACCTCTCAACTCCGAATTGACATTTCTTGGAGTCCCAAGCATAGTACCACTCTCTACCGACAACGGTACTTGGGAAAACTATTTTCACTGTACTTAGTAGTCACGGCAGCATTATAAAATAATGCTACAAAGGGGGAGACTTTCAAAGCGGCCCTTATTCCCGACCACAGTCTACAGCTTATAGTAATCCCCTCATATGACGCCTTCACAATGGCCTTCCTCAATGCCCTTCATCTAACGACTTACAAGTCTCACACGAACGCGTAGAAGATCTTCGGGGTCCTCATACCATAGCAGGAGAACGAAATCTCACAAGAGAATTCAACGACCTTATTCTTAAGGCTCTACATCAAACAGAGAGAAACGCAGAAGACGTAAAACATCCGCACAGATTCCTAAGGACTCTAGAACCTAATGCTCTGATACCATCTGTGATAACCCGCCTATTAAAATAATAGGTGGCCAGCCCAATACTCCAATAATCACAGGAATCATAGATGGTCCATTCTTAGCATCACTGTCGATTAAAATAATAGTATGAGATAACCACCAATCATTTTAGAAAAACGGATTGTCATAAACAAAAAAATTTAAAAGTAAAAGAAAAACACTTAGACAATCCCATTTGTAAAAACGGTGGATATCAAAAATCGATAAATGAAGTATGACAATACAATAGATAATCACCGAATAAGCTGTCGGTGCACAGACCAATACAAATAATACATTAAGTATCACAATCCAATATTTACAGTATAATGAATGAGTGCAATACCTTGGGCAAACACGCCCGAATAAAAATGTACTGAACATAACTAGAGTACAATGGAGAGGAGCGTCTACTACAAGTATCCTACAACATCCACAACATGCTGTAGCTCCATGACAACTGGAATGGAATATGTAAATACAGGTGTCTATGCGGAAGCGCACCTGTAACGGCAAGGAATATGCAGCACAAAGAAATATAGATACCGATCAGGGCCCGGTTTGATATGATTACCATGTGACTAAAATGCATGACAGTTAAGTGCATAATTCTCTCGCAGATAACAATAATATTCCTCACCTCTCAATCTAGCAGCAAGCTAACGCAATATCGTGAGATGTTCTAGTTAACCCTAAGTACTAAGGGCTAACTTTTCCCCATTCTCAACATTATGCCCTATTCGTGCGTGGGGTGTCTCGCAAAGCGAAATCCAAACAAGGAACCCCCCCCCCCCCCCCCCCCGATACACTACTACTTAGGCAAGGTTGATCGTCGAGATCCATTAGACCCTAAGCACGAAATAATAAATAAATACATGTGTGTGCATAAGTGTGGGAGGTCACAACTACAACTACTCAAGAAATATAAACATAAACCCAATCCATAATCTAATGGCACAAATCCTAATTCTTTCTTTAGGAATATACATATATGGTAAATTCATTTTATCAAATGTTTACCAATAAATCTCATTTCAAAACTTTCTTTACCAAATTTTATTTCCTTTCTTCTATCCAGGAAAAATACATAATTTAAAGCAAGTTTTATTATCATAAAAATGCTTTACTTTCATATCATATCATCCATTTTCCTTCTTCCATCCGGAAAATGTATTTAACATCCCATTTCCCTTCTTCTATCCGGGAAATGTAAATTAAAGCCATTTTATTATCATAAAATGCTTTAATAACCAATAATGTCCCACATTATTGAATCATAGTTATATATCATATAATATAACGCAATCTAAGACCGCCCGTCCAGGTTTCCCCACTGTGCGCGCCCCTAAATGGCTATCATCTTCCAGGGCTGCCAAGACAACCTGGGATCCTATCGAAACGTCGGGAAGCGACCATGTGCCTGCGGGATAGTCAAGACCACACCCGGAATCTCCTAACCAGCGCGGAAAATGTATATATATAAACGCTCACATGGCCTAGGGACTATATCCACCCTGCAATCATTAGCCAGGGGGCTTCACCATAACGCGCGCGACTTCCCTTATGATAGCGATTTAGAAAGGTGTGTATCCATAAATTATCATTTATGAAAAACATTACTCTTTCCATTTTTTGAAAACTCATATTTTACATTTCCAAAAATCATTCACTTAGCCATTAAGCACAAAGTTTTAGAAGGTGCATTTCATTCTTATTAAGTCATACTTTATTAATGACCTAAGACCCAAAGTGCCACTATCCTCAAAATAGCCTCGAATAGTTTATATAATCCCATAAACCCTCAAAGTGAGTCTCCATAAGGGAGTGTCTCCCAAAAGCTCAACATTAATATTTTAACTTCAAATATATCTTTAGGTTAACCTCCTATATCAATTGGACATTAACCTAATACAACTAGTCCTCGGGTAAACCCATTTTTCCATTCTTAGCCTAGGACATTAGTCTATCCAATACAACCCTCTAGGACTCCCCATTACTTCCCAAAGGAAGGTTCCTAAACCTTGGACCTAAAAGGAAAAGGGCTAAAAATCAAAATAAGAAAATCTCACAAAAACAGGGGAACCGAATCGATTCGCTAAACAGCCGAATCGATTCGGTGAGCAAAAACTAACTTTTTGCAATTGCCGAATCGATTCGGTTTCAACCCGAATTGATTCAGTCTGCAAGACCTGTAACCCTCTCCTTATCCGAATCGATTCGCCCCTAAGGCCGAATCGATTCGGTCCTGAGATTTTGCCCAGTTTGGGCGACGGGTTATACAAACCCTAAAATCCCAAAACCTCAAATCTTTGCTTTTGCCCAACATCAACAACATCTAATTCTACCAAATCATTCCTACACCATTTACAACTAATAATATATCCTCAAATCAAATTAAAACTAAGATTTAAGGGTTTAATCATCAAAATCAACAAATACCCATTTATGGGTTAAATCTCCAAAACCTAACTATACATGCAATTTCTCACATTAAATCAATATCTTGCAAGTAAGAAACTTGCCTCGAGGTTCGTAGTCTCGAAACACCTCCGGTAGCGACGGATTCCGGCCCAAATCCTCCTTTCTCTCTCTTTCTCTCTACTTCTCCCAACTCTCTCTTGTCTCTCTCTCTCTCTCTCTCTCTCTCTCTCTCTCTCTCTCTCTCTCTCTCTCCTTTGGCTTTCTCACACAAATGAAGAAAGAAAAAGGGGTGGGGGGACTTATACGGGTCTTAAAATACAAATGCCCTCTTTTAATTACTAATACACCATTAAAATGACTCGTAACCACTGATTTGAGTCATAGCCCCTTAAAATGCCCGAATCTCAAAAATTACAACTGGGCACTTATTCCGACTATCTCGACTCTTCTAAAAATGACCGCACCCCCTATTTTGGCATTCGGGAAAGTGTGAACTATTTTTACGTTACAAATTTCATTAATTATACCCAATTTCATATATAGGTCATAACCGTCGTTTTACATATAACGACGCAAAATACACAATCTAACACTATTTACCTTCTCATAACGGTTAATAGACAAAGCATAGTAAATATTATCCCTAAGTCTCACGGGAAATAATATTTACTCCAACCTTCCCTATTTTATAAAATTAGCCCATTAGGAAAAATAGTATAAAATAGTCGCTCGAAAACCTGGGTTGTTACAATAAACAAATAAAGTTTGTATCAACTTAAAATTACTAATTTATTATTTTTTGAGTTCTTCCAAACAAATGAAGTTCGTATTAATTGGATCGTGTTTTAATTGGATCGCGTTTAATTGATAATAAAATATATATGTTTATGTTAGGTTATCTTTATTAGTGGGTAAATTTGGTACAAATTGTGTATGAGAATAGGTCAGGGTTCTCTAACCTTGGAAAATGTTCACCCGATTTGTAAAGTTAATACGAACTTCATTTGTTTAATTGATATAAATAAATAGAGTTTGTATAAACTTAAAATTACTAATTTATTATTTTTTTGAGTTCTTCCAAATACAATCTTATCTTCAATTTCCACCTTTCACCAATGTGTATTGTTGATATCATAATCTCTAAATTCAGTTATCTAGATCATTCTCAAATTTGAAGATCCACTTTTCATGGTGACCGTCAAACTTAATTTGCTGAAAAATTAAAATAATAAATAGTTACGTTGTGTTTCACTATCTACACTAATATTATATAATGCAAGACAAGGGTTAATATTGGGATGCTTTCAACCTATACACATGGCATTTGACAATACTATTGTCTCCCCTCACTCTTTGACAAAAGCACCTTCAAAGAAACCTCTTCCCCTAATTAATTCAACTAACTTTTTATCGAAGTGTGCCTCCCGATTCTTCTCTTTCAACCCATTGAATATTTTTAATCCATTTCATCTTCCTCCTGTCTCTTCAAATCATTTTAAAACGCAACCTATTTTAAACAAACCAAACTAAAAAAATATAAATATCATTTTTTCTCTCACCATCGTGCCGACCTCATATTCGTCTTTGTCGCATGGGCCTCATCTCTAAGACATTATTCGTCTAGAGTACCGTCGCCTATGTCACTACATCTGTTGTCGCCGGTGATCTCACGATCGAAAATATTAGCAGAAAAGATTGAAAATTTCTAATCCTACTAATGTTTTCCACCCAAAAATGATATGGAATTGACTTTCTTTTTTTGGTGAAAATATGGAATTGGATTTCATTCTATTGTAGTGGTATGCATTTCTAATGTAGTGGTATAGATTTTTTGCGACTGTTCGGTGGGGTCCAAAAATGGGTTACACAACTATTAATTTTCGTTAGTAAAAAATTATGGTATTGTACAATTATAAATAATTATTGATGGAGGTTCGTTGAAGTGAGGATTGAACTATTACAGATGAAATATTGCATTCTTGTTACTTTAACTATTATTTTGGTGGTATAATCCTGGGTGATTTTTACATTTTTGTTAATTGTCCTATACATGGCTTTACAGGGTTGTATAATTTTTTTCTCTATCGAGGCTTACTTTTTTATGTTTTGTTCGTTGAAAAAATGGGGACAATATAAAGGAATTGTGTTATTTGAACATTGTAATTCTCCTTTATGATTATTCTTTTATTTTCCTATTATGAAAAAATTGGATGATATATTCATAGGCGGACCGTGTTAATTTTATATATATTTTGTTTCGTAGGAATTTTGGACATTAACTTGAAACTTTTTTAATAAGAATGTTATATTGTTTGCTTGTGATGACAAGCATAATAATATTTTTTATAATACATTCATAAGACATTATATCACAAAAACTATACCCTAATCTTGCACTCATATTTTTTTTTAGGATTCCCTCATGAATGATAATCCCCAATCCTAACAACACTAAGAGTACAATTCTCAACCCTATAAATACTAAAACTACGATAATCCTTCTAAAAAGAAGCAATTTTCCTATCTTTGGGCCTGAACCGCAATGCCATGTGGCAAGAAGTATCGTTGGTTATGCGGACGGGTTTTCCAAAAAGATAAAAATGAATGTCTTTGAAGTATTTTATAGCAGCCCTCATGATTAAGTGAAAAACCTCGGGGTCCGTACAGTCTATGGGTTTGTCGATTTCGGGCTTGCAATCGAGAGTTTCAGAGCTGGGTTTGGAGGAGTCGACGTATGTGATGTCGATGAAGGTGGCGAAAGCCGATTGGTTGGCGGACATAAATCCCTCTCTGTGTCTAACGAGAGTGATGTGGGATTTGAAAGTGTCATTGGAGGATGAAGTTAGGATGGTTGTAATTTTGGTGGAGGGGTGGAACATAGGGTCTTCCGATTCGTAAGTGACGGCGATTACGGGGAATATTAAAACCCCGAGTGGATTTTATTAACTTTAATCTAAAATCGTGTCTTAACTTTAATCTAAAATCCACTTCAACTTTGATCTTAGCTTCACCTGAACCCTTCATATGCCTCTTGGTGAACGTCTAATTTTGATGGAGGAAGATGTACAATTACATACTCCTCCCTATTTCAATGCCCCTTTTATGTTCTCCCCCTTAAATCTTTTTGTATTTTTTGTATTTCTTTGATTTTTTTAACATTCCACTGATTTGAATAGTTAAAACTGAAGAATATGCCCAAACATCCCAATTATTAAAATAATTACAGAAAACCTTATGAGGAAGAATTAGTCGAGTCTAAGAAAAAATCTCAAATATAATTTTTTTTTGTGAATTAATATATGTGTTTATTAATGTTGAATTTGTTCAAAATTAACATTTTCATGTGTATGCATGTTTTTAATTTTTTATGTTGTCATACCATTTTTTAAATGCTCTACAAAAGATCAATTAAAACATATGATTTAAGCAATGGATTACATGATTAGTTATATTTCACTCCATGTTATTGTATTATTTTTCATTTTGTTGAATTATTTAAGAATTTATGATGCGGGGGTTTTCTAATAAATTATGCGTCGCCTAATCCGCGCAACGGGCGGGTATAGACCTAATTTTTATTATTTTAACTGACTAGCATGCAACCCGCACGATGCGCGGGCGCCTATTATTAACATTCGTAAACCAACTATTATAAAAATGACTTGCATCAACCAATTTTTTATGAGAAAGAAACCTTAATATATGAAATAATTTTGTTTTTATTCCTCTACAATAACGATGATCTCTAAAACAAAAATGTTATTTTTTTTCTAGGATTACTTGGAAAAAATATTCTACACTAGTCATGTGTTAATGACAGTAGTAAAATCAAACTTTCAAAGTCAATATCTTTTGATTGTTTTTTTATATATTTTTTAACAACGTATGTTTTTCATTTCCAAAACCACATTAGCAAGTATATTATATATTATTGTACTATGTAAAAAAGTGTTTTTTTTCAATGACACCTACTAAATTCTCAACAATAAAGACGCATCTATCATCTTAACGACTACAATTTTACCCTAATTTTTACTTAACCACCGCTCATACTTTTATTTTTTATACTTACCCCGCCAACTTTTTAAAACGAGTAAAATTACCCTAAACCCTAACAGTGTTATGCTTTCGATGAAAGTTGGTCATTTATATGACACATGTATTTTTGTAACCAATTTTACAAATAGAACATAACACCATATGGGATTGTGGTAATTTGATCATTTAAAAAAATTAAGGAGGTTTTGTGTAGAAAATAAAAGTAGGGGTGGTGAAGTTGAAATAAGGGCAACACTCGAGGGGTGAGAGTGTAATTAACTCAAAAATAAAACTCTCATGTCGTGTCCTGTTTTAATTGGATCATGTTTATCTTAGGTAAATATATGTGATAATAAAATTTGAATTTAGCAAATTGTGTATGAACAAATGAAGTTCGTATTAATTGGATCGTGTTTTAATTGGATCTCGTTTAATTGATAATAAAATATATATGTTTATGTTGGGTTATCTTTATTAGTGGGTAAATTTGGTACAAATTGTGTATGAGAATAGGTTAGGGTTCTCTAACCTTGGAAAATGTTCACCCGATTTGTAAAGTTAATACAAACTTCATTTATTTAATTGATATAAACAAATAAAGTTTGTATCAACTTAAAATTACTAATTTATTATTTTCTTGAGTTCTTCCAAATACTATATTATCTCCAATATCCACCTTTCACCAATGTGTATTGTTGATATCATAATCTCTCAATTAAGTTATCTAGATCATTCTCAAATTTGAAGATCCACTTTCATGGTGACCGTCACACTTAATTTGTTGAAATATTAAAATAATAAATAGTTACGTTGTGTTTCACTATCTATACTAATATTATATAACGCAAGACAAGAGTTAATATTGCGATGCTTTCAACCTATCCACGGGGCATTTGACAATACTATTCTCTCCTCTCACTCTTTGACAAAAGCACCTTCAAAGAAACCTCTTCCCTTAATTAATTCAACTAACTTTTTACCGAAGTGTGCCTCCCGATTCTTGTCTTTCAACTCATTAAATGCTTTTAATCCATTTCATCTCCCCCCGGTCTCTTCAAATCATTTTAAAACGCAAACTATTCTAAACAAACCAAACTAAAAAAAAATATAAATATCATTTTTTTCTCACCATCATGCTGACCTCATATTCGTCTTTGTCGCATGGACCTCATCTCTAAGACATTATTCATCTAGCGTACCGTCGCCTACATCACTACATCTATTGTCGCCGGTGATCTCACGATCGGAAATATTAGCAAAAAAATCTAAAAATCTCTGATCCTACTGATGTTTTCCACCCAAAAATAATATGGAATTGGCTTTCTTTTTTTGTTGAAAATATGGATTTGGCTTTCATTCTATTGTAGTGGTATACATTTCTAATGTAGTGGTATAGATTTTTTGCGACTGTTCGGTGAGGGGCAAAAATGGGTTACACAACTATTAGTTTTGTTAGTAAAAAATTAAGGTATTGTACAATTATAAATAATTATTGTATGGAGGTTTGTTGAAGTGAGGATTGAACTATTGCAGATGAAAATTTTCATTCTTGATAATTTAACTATTATTTTTGTGGTATAATCTCGGGGTGAATTTACATTTTTGTTAATTGTCTTATACATGCCTTTACATGGTTGTATCATTTTTTTTCTCTATCGAGGCTCACTTTTTTTGGTTTTGTTCATTGAAAAAATGGGGACAATATAAAGGAATTGTGTTATTTGAACATTGTAATTCTCCTTTTTGATTATTCTTTTATTTTCCTATTATGAAAAAAATGGATGTTATATTCATAAGTGGACCATGTCAATTTTATATATATTTTTTTTCGTGGGAATTTTGGGCATTAACTTAAAACTTTTTTAATAAGAATATTATATTGTTTGCTTATGATGACATGCATAATAATAAATTTTATAATACATCCATAAGACATTATATCACAAAAACTATACCCTAATTTTGAACTCCTATCTATTTTTGTAGCATTCCCTTATGAATGATAATCTCTAATCCTAACAACACTAAGAGTATAATTCTCAGACCTATAAATACCAAAACTACGATAATCCTTCTAAAAAGGAGCGGTTTCCCATCTTTGGGCCTAAACTGCAATGCCATGTGGCAAGAAGTATCGTTGGTTATGCGGACGGGTTTTCCAAAGAGATAAAAATGAATGTCTTTGAAGTATTTTATAGAATCCCTCTTGATTAAGTGAAAAACCTCGGGGTCCGTACAGTCTACGGGTTTGTCAATTTTGAGCTTGCAATCGAGAGTTTCAGAGATGGCTTTGGAGGAGTCGACGTATGTGATGTTGATGATGGTGGCGAAAGCGGATTGGTTGGCGGACATAAAGCCCTCTTTGCGTCTCATGAGAGTGCTGTTGGATTTGAAAGAGGCGTTGGAGGTTGAAGTTAGAAAGGTTGCAATTTTGGTGGAGGGGTGGAACATAGGGTCTTTCGGTTCATAAGTGACGGCGATTATAGGGAATATTAAAACCCCGAGTGGATTTTATTAACTTTAATCTAAAATCGTGTCTTAACTTTAATCTAAAATCCACTTCAACTTTGATCTAAGCTTCACCTGAACCCTTCATATGCCTCTTGGTGAACGTCCAATTTTGACGGAGGAAGATGTAAAATTACATACTCCTCCCTATTTCAATGCCCCTTTTATGTTTTTCCCTCTTAAATCTTTTTGTATTTCTTTGATTGTTTTAGCCTTCCACTGATTTGAATAGTTAAAACTGAAGAATATGCCCAAACATCCCAATAATTAAAATAATTACAGAAAACCTTATAAGGAAGAATTAATCGAGTCTAAGAAAAAATCTCGAACATAATTTCTTTTTGTGAATTAATATATGTGTTTATTAGTGTTGAATTTGTTCAAAATTAGCATTTTCATGTGTATGCATGTTTTTAATTTTTTATGTTGTGATATCATTTTTTAAATGCCCTACAAAAGATCAATTAAAACATACGATTTAAGCAAAGAATTAAGTGATTAGTTTTATTTCACTCAATGTTATTGTATTATTTTTCATTTGGTTGAATTATTTAAGAATTTATGACGCAGATGTTTTCTAATAAATTATGTGGCGCCTAATCCGCGCAACAGGCGGGTATAGACCTAATTTTTATTATTTTAACCGACTAGCATGCAACCCGCACGATGTGCGACCGCTTATCATTAACAATAGTAAACCAACTATTATAAAAATGACTTGCATCAACCAATTTTGTATGAGAAAGAAACCTTAATATATGAAATAATTTTGTTTTTATTCCTCTACAATAACGATGATCTCTAAAACAAAAATGTTAGTATTTTTTCTAGGATTACTTGGAAAAAAAATTCTACAATAGTCATGTGTTAATGACAGTAGTAAAATCAAACTTTCAATTTCAATAACTTTTAATTGTTTTTTTTTATATATTTTTTACAACGTATGTTTTTCTTTTCCAAAACCACATTAGCAAGTATATTATATATTATTAACAATGTAAAAAGATGTTTTTTTTCAATGACACCTACTAAATTCTCAACAATAAAGACGCATCTATCATCTTAACGACTACAATTTTACCCTAATGTTTACTTAACCGCCGCTCCGACTTTTATTTTCTATACATACCCCGTCAACTTTTTAAAACGAGTCAAATTACCCTAAACCCTAACAGTGTTATGCTTTAGATGAAAAGTTGGTCGTTTATGTGACACATGCATTTTTGTAACCAATTTTCCAAATAGAACAAAACACCTTATGGGCTTGTGGTAATTTGATCATTTAAAAAAAATTAAGGAGGTTTTGTGTAAAAAATAAAAGTAGGGTGGTGAAGTGAAAATAAGTGTAACACTCAAGAGGTGAGAGTGTAATTAGCTCAAAAATAAAACTCTCATGTCGTGTCATGTTTTAATTGGATCATGTTTATGTTATGTCAATATATATGATAATAAAATTTGAATTGAGCAGTGTTCGTGTTAATTAACCATAATGAAATGAGAATTTATTAAAAAAGGTAAATACTTTTTTTAAAGAAATTATTTATAATGATGTTTTTGAATTTTGAAAATCGTAAATTTTAAATGAGGAATGAGATGAATTCAAAATATTAACGTGCTTTTGTTTGAAATTTTAAAGTGGACCGTAATTTTTAATTAGTCAAATAATGTTGAACTTAACATTTGTAGTTTTGAATCCAAAATCGATTAATAGCAATTAGTAAGAGAGGGAAATATACGTAATGGGGTAAGAAAGATAGCCAAGATAAGTAAGACATGCGGTCGGTTGAGTAAAATGGGTAATAACGAAAATTTCAATTTTTTTTATCTACTACCACCACCACCACCATTACATAGCCTAGCTATGCCAGGCAGAGTTAACAAAAGAAAATAAGATTTTGGAAAACCATAACTAGTGAAGAAGGATGGAGAAAAGCATAGCAAACTTGGACTGTCGAATGTACGAAGGTAGGTAACCAGAAGTTGACACACCCGTTATGATCCAAGTGAAAGAAGTCGGTGACGTGTTCAGCCAAGTCTCACTCCTGGAATACAACAACATTTGGTGAATACAACGTGTTCAGCCATCGAGGTTGTTTATATATTTAGGAGAGGGAGAAAAATATATGAAAAAGGAGTGGAGAACTATTTGGTGAATGGAACTCTTTTATTAGAACTCACTAAATTTTTCTTGATGCAAAATGTGGAGACAACACCCCTATTTATACTATCCTCCAACTCAAATGAATGGTGGAGAATAAATTTACATCAAGGGTTAAGATTGAATCTCTAGAACCTTCTAAATCTATCTCCACTAATCTACTATTTCTTACACTCTCCACAATACACAAGAGGGATCTAGAATATTCTAGGAAAAATATTACTCTTAATGGATCTAAATTTATGGAGGCCCAATACTAACTAATTAGACAACCCAAACATTAACCCAAAAATAGAAACTAATAAAGCCCAATTACTTCAATTCAAAAACAAGTTTAATTTTCAACAAGATATTCACACCTGCGAGGACAGGTACAATACAAGCAAACTTGTTCACTCCATTATGTGACACATTGCCGAAACTATGCACCTCGATCTTCAGGTACTTCTTTCTATTTACTACATACGCTAGGTTTAAAAGTTTTATTCTTCTTAAAATAGCGTCCATGTTGGGTAAAATTGATACTGACTTTGGGTTCTAAATGGCAGATCATGGAAATTTAAGTGGAATGTTCTCCTGCGACTCAAATTTTCAGCATTTGTTGATTTCATCACTCTTTAAAATTTATATGCGTAGCAAGGAAGGTCCAGTGCATCTCGAGTAATCTTGTAGTTAATTCTTCGAGGGGAAGTTGTGTGTCAAAAAATGCTGGCACATTTACGAGGGTAACAATTTCCCCTAATCGTGGAGAGCAGAGACTTCCTCGGTAGTGACATGCTCTGCTCGGATGGCCAAGAGGTACAACCCGAGTGGTAGGGGTCACTCATCATGCCTGATAGCCAGTTTAGCATTTGGTTATAGCCATGATACATCTCTGGGTGTGCTTCTCAAGGTGACTTGACCTGTTTTAATATTATTTAGTTTTAGGGGACATATTTTGTATGACAAGAGGGATATCTTGTGTAAGTTCCTTATGGCGTCTTTCCTTACATTTGGAATTGGACAATCTGCGATGTTATCTCAGCTGCCCCCCTTTCCCTGGGCAGTATTGGGCTATGATTTAAAGTTTTAGAATCTAACAATTTGTTGCATTTCAGCATCCTTTTAAAATGGCTATAATTTAAAATTCTCCTATGCGAGAGAGAGTGAGAGACTTTGATGACCATTCAGCCTCTAGATCTACTTGGAGTCATTTAAGGAAGGTGAGGACTTTCATTTAAGTGTGGGGTTGATGTGTTTGCTTCGAAAGCGGCGGCGGAGACTCCATATGTAGCATTGGTCAATTATGTAGAGATGAATTTTAACATTCTCACCTGAGTGAAATGCTCATACCACCATCATCACACAAATCTTTTATGTTTGTGTTCAGACTCTATGGAGATTTTAAAGTTCAGTTATATATATAATTTTCATGGTATACACATAGTGATGAGCTGTGCCTGCATGAGAAGTTACTGTCTTGAAAATGGAATGAAAGAATAAAAACACTCATTTCATTGAAACAAATCCAGAGAGAGAAAATGATGAAATCTCAAGTATTTTAAAGCAAATAAATTAAGGTCTTGGACTATGAAATCTAAGATTTCAAAATTCTACAATTTGTAATTTAATGACTTCTAACTTTTGTCAAATAAATAAAGGCTTGTTCTTTCTAACGGTTCTTTTACTTAATATTGTTGGTGTTTAAAAATTTAGGTTTCTTATTAAATAAAGAGAAGAGACTATGATGCCACTTTTTAGTGTTAAATGAAAAGAGGCTTCTACCCTTTGTCTTACCTTCCATGGTGTAGTAACTAGTAGGCACCCCTGTTAATATTCTTTAATTTATTTATTTAGTTTTTACATTCATGTAGCCGACCCCAAATAAATGGGAAAAGGCCTTGTTGAGTTGAGTTTTTATATTTTTCATAATCAATTATCTATATTGGCTAATTCTAGAATCTAATGATCTATGACAGGATCTGTATATCCATGTTGGTTAGCCTTTATACCGAAAATATGGTCATGCTTTTGAGGTGGGTTTGTGTATTATTTTTTAAGCCTATAATTTTTCCGCACCAAGAATTTACAGATCTTCACCTTTCTTTTTGGAGATGTGTGTGCAGGCATTCAAGTCAATTGTTAATGATCCTGACCAGTGATGTAAAAGAAACTGGTCCTGATGGACAAGTGGTAGTTTTTTCATAACAAAGCTAATTAGGTCGCCACCATATTCTTCTATTATTATTATTATTATCATTATTATTATTATTATTATTATTATTATTATTATTATTATTATTATTATTATTATTATTATTATTATTATTATTATTATTATTATTATTATTATTATTATTATTATTATTATTAAAGGCTATTTCTCATCTCCTTATTCTCTTCTCTAGGTGACTAAGGTAGTTCCTGCTATGTCAGAGGAAGTTAAAGATGCTTTAGTGAAAAACATTAGGAGAAGAATGACTCCGTAACCATTGAAGATTCGGGATGATATTAGGATGATATGTTTCGAGTTTGACGGTGTTCACATTAAGGTCATATATTGCTATTCCTCTGCTTCTGTATCCCTTTTCTGATCTATTCGAAAAAATAATTACATAATGTATTCTTAATTGCAATACCCGTTTTGAATTTGATTTCATTTCTCATTTTGAAGGATGGCATGAGGAAGGCTGAAGCTGCTGGTAATAAGGATTACCTAGTGAAAATGAAACTGGTAGCTGCTCCATCATATGTTCTTATTACTCACACTCTTGACAAGGTAACTGCACATCTTCACATAGTCTTACTTTACCAACTGGGTTTAGATCTTATTTGATTTATTAGATCATAATGATTTCTTTAATGTGAATCCTTACGTTCCTTTCAACGTTTTTCGTTATTGTTGACCACTTGTTATACTGGAAGTACAACTTTCAAATACTCATAATTGCTTGTATTTTTTACGCTAGCATAGCTGGCACTTATTTAGTTCATTGATGAAAATGTTATCTATTCATGTTTATATTTTACATCCTTGTAATTGGTTTGATAATTGAACGACCCAATTATATGCGTCAGTGATGAAAAATACTATATATGCATATTTTGTACATTTCTTGTCTCGTAATTGGAGTGATCGTTTATTTGGATTGTTAAAACTAAATTGCAATTTATATGTCACGACTACCATTCGATTTGGTGGATGGGGAGGATATTGTTTTGGGCTTCTAAGAATTTATTATTCTTATTTTTGTCCACTGTTTCTGTAGACTGGATGGGACATAATAAAATTTATCATGAGCGCAAAATTTCTTTATTACTTTTCCAAGAGTTTAGAACTAGCAGACTGCATCTGCCCTTTTTTCATCTTTAGGGAACATGTTATGCGTTCACGTATTAATGAAAATTATTTAAAGTTAGGTGTTGGGCTAGGTGAATGATGGATGGAGAGGGAAAATTCTGGGTGAGGTGGTTCAGGAGTCGAAGGCTTCGATAGATTGGGGTGGGACCGGGTGAGAAGGAGTGCTCTATATAGTTAAAAAATAGTTCAAGAGTTTTTGGAGGTTCCTACGAGTTTCTATTCATCAAAACCTAACATAACTGTCAAATTCGATCAATTAATGAAACCTTGCTGTTTTTGTTAGTCTAGAGCACTTTCAAACCAGTTTTTGGAAACCATCATACTCTTTTCATTTCCCATTACAAGAAATTTAGACCTATAAAAGGAGACTTTTCTCTCATTTTCATCTATGTTTGTGAATTGATTATAATCTAGATTCAGTATAATTTTTGGAAAATCGCGTGCATTAATTAGATAAGAAAACCCTATACTCTATCATGTTTCTTAACTTAACCATTGTGAGGAAAGATGCTGACACCATTGTAATTAAAATTGTTGTGGACACATGTAGGTGTTTGTGTAAGCGCAGTTATCTTTTAACTTGTGAGTCTCGTTGTTCATAGCTGAGTTCTGAATATTTCGAATCCGTGTTTTTACCCACTTTGGGGGTTTTTCATCTTAAATTTAGATTTTTAATTTGGTTTTTAATTTTTAATTTTCTATGCATGCTTTTCCATTTTATCTTCTAGCATTGTGTGAATCTGATCACTTTTCACTTACTTTGCCACTTAGTGTCAGGTGTTAGTTTTGTTTTATTAAGTGCCTTGTAAATTCAATTAAAAATTGTATCGAGTCTTTGAATTGGTCGTATACATCCCCTTTAGGTCCATTTTCACTTCTATAAGTTCCTTCGTCTCGCTTCTATTAGAGTACTTGACGAAAATGATGACCGAGTACACTATTGTGATTATGTCATCAAATGTGGTGATATCTTACCAAATTGCCCAATTATTCATTGACATGTGGCAAAAATTATCTAAATCCTTTTTTATCTTCTCCATTAACTATTCAAACCTAAATTTATCCAACCCTAAAATGTACACCTTCATCTACAGACCACCAACCTTCATCCCACCGCCAATGCTGATGACCATTCTCTTCTCCTCCCCTCACTGTTGCTTCAGCCATGGTTTACTTTAGCAGCAACCCCTTTCCTTCCCATCACTACCGGCCCTTGTACCAACCAAAAACCTAGCCCCCACAATGTAGAACATATCAAGAAATCAACCAAGATATCAGGAAAAAGGTTTGATTATTATGTGTTTCTGTTATTAATAGTCTTTATCTTGAATTATGATGTGCTAACTTATAAATAGGTTGTAATCTCTTTTATGATTCAGAGTTAGAATTGTGATTTGAGTCTTGTGAGTTTTGCAATGGGCATGTATTATCTTCCGCTTTCTCTATCCAGTGTTATTCTACATCACCCTATCCCTACCCTCAAACCCACATATGAGATTAGATATATATAGAGATAATAGGGGGCTTGCATATACTTCTTGATATAGGTAGGGATTGAAGTAGAAACTTGATTTAGGGGCTCGAAGCATCTCCAACATAGGGCTTAAAACACCCCCGATTATTTCAGAGAAATTTGGGGGAAGGGGGAGAGAGAGATTTGTTGGTGGGAGGATAAGGGCGCTGGAGAAGAAAAGGGGGGGGGGTTGTCACTGGAAAACCAAGGTGGTGGGAGATGATGTGGGCGTTTATAGTTTGGATATGAACACTTTGGAGGTTATGCTGAATAAGAGGCCACATCACTGCCACACCAATTTGCATCATATACTCTTATCTAAGTTAGATAGATGGTCTGCATGGAATAATTTAACCTACTTCAGTGTTGGAGTTCCAACAATTAAAACTGGCCCCTAATTTCATGGTCAAATTTGTAATTTAATTAACTTTTGATCTGAAAGGACTTGGAATAAACTTCGCCAGAGTATTTTTAGTGAATGGAACGTCAAGTGAATTTAATGCAGGCGGTAGTTTCATTAATAGGAGGGGGCTTGCTCAGTCTGCCTAGGTGGCTCATCCCTGACTGGTGGATGATTGGGTCTTTACCAAAAGTGGGTTCATGATCACTGTCTTATGCGGAAGGGCGAGTCTTCTGACATGTTCCTTCTTTTAGTTTTTTTAAAAGATGAGTTCTGACTTCTGAGACCACCTCAAAAAAATGCTTCTTTGGCTAACAATGCTCAAATGTTATCTATTTACATTGTTATAACCCTTTATATTTATAGTTTATCATCTTCAATATATGCTATGTTGTTTTGATACTGAAGCAACTTTTAACTCATTTACCTTTTTCCATGCCAAACCAAAATATCCAATCACACCTTTACGTAGACGCCTTCATATGCGTCATGGTGATTATTATTTCTTTGTGTACATGTTTACATATGTTTGTTACTTGTTGCGGTGAGCATCAATTCCCTTTTATTTGATATAAAAATTAATGTTATATTGCAATGGCTACCTTCAAAATTACTGGACTTTTGTCAAAGATTCCATTGTTTCTGCTAAAATTTTCACAGAATATATATTGGGTATCTAAAATTGTGTGTGTGTTGATTTAGGTGAGTGAACTGGAGGACAAGTTATTTGTTGAACAAATGGATAAGCTAATTCTAGAGAATGAGGAGGTTAGTGGAGATGAAGACAGCGCAGAGGAGGAAGATACATGATTGGGAGACGTTGATTTGGAGCATGCCAACTCTGAAATTTAGGTTAACAAAATAAATTTGTGTGCTCAAGTTAATCTGATAATTCATTTTCTTGAGGTAGTTACATTTAATCCCTTTCAACTTATCATTCTAAAATGCACAAGTCCGTGATACAGAAGGGCCGAAGTTACAGATTTTGTTTTGACAATTGACTGGCATGTTGAGGTTCGATACGTTATTTTTGCGATTATGTGGTGATCTCTCTCTCTCACACACACACACACATACTTTTGCGTGTCCGCGTGCACACATACATACTTCGATTGTTTTGCTTATTAGTGCAACATGATCCTTGTGCATTGGCGCTGCCAATATTATGTACACGGGAGATCTAAAATCTATAATTGTCACTAATTTTATCGCACACTTCTCTTTCTGTACCCTATATCTTAAATTTTCAATATTAAAGAAAATTTATCCTAATTAAGTCACCTTTATTAGTTTTAATTTTCAACAATTAATTAATTCCTTCTCGCATACAACTTATAATTTTGAAAATGAGTAAAAGTTGACAATTTAACTAGTATTAATGCAACCACATGCAATGCACCCGAGCGATGAGTTCATACTCACACTTAACTAATATTACGATTCCTTCTTCAAGTCTATTTCTTTATTTATAATTCATCTTTAATCTCATTTATCTTAACCCCATGAGACCGCATTTACTTGAACTACAAATACAACCCCCATTTTCCCTTCCCTTATTATATTTATAAAAATATCCCATTTAACCACATACTTTAATGGGATCCACACCACCGGAAACACCACCATATGCTATGGCCAATGGTTTAGGTTTTCATCCTAAGGCTCCGGGCCCTTCTTATTTTTTTCCCGGTGTCATCCGAGTCTAATCTGTTTATGTGTTCTTAACATTTTAGTTAATGTCCACATTATTCCAGTTTTGTTCTACTGTGTTGTCACGTTATGAGTTAAAAGCATGATTCATTTCATTAATATGCTAAACTCACTTAAATCATTCATTTTTCCCAAAATAGACCGATAAGGTCTCGAGAAGGAACCCAACCCTTAGGCTCCTCAAGTTTGTCAAAAATTTCCTTAGTGCCATGACTTTGGGAAAAAAAATTAATTTTTATTTCCTCTTGACATTAGAATTTAACCACTTACTTTAGACATCATATTTTTCATGAATTATATCCAAACCCTCATTTATCCTTTTCATGTTTTTGCTACATAAAATAATAAACAACCCTTTTTAAGACAATTTTAACTAAAACCCATAGTTTTCCTTTTTAGCAAATATAAACCTTAACATTCACTTTCTTTCTTCTTCCTTTCATTATTACTCACTTAGGGTTATTTTCTTTACCATTTCTCAATTGAGCATTTAACCCCTTTGAACATACTCATTCGAGTCCATATCTTAACCATTTGGCACCCTACATATTTCTACATGCCAAGAGATGATTTCACCCTAGAAATACCTCAAATATGCATTTGTCCTACACAAAATGGTTATATAAATTCTTTTCTTAAATTTTTATCAAGATATAAGATGTCAATTTAGTGTACTTGCAAAAGACCCATTAGGGTTTGTTTTTGAGAAAACACAATTTTCTTACCACAAAATTGTTTATAGTCAGCCACAAAATTATCTTGCATAATTATTAATTAGCACATCCTATATTAGGTTTATAGCTAGAAACTAGGCAAGTTCAAGAAGGAACCCCATACATTTGGTGTTGAAGAGGAGGACTAAAGAGAGGGGTGACTTGAGAGCTCCAACTCCTAATCTTTGAGACTCAAACTCCACAAATCCTAGCTTCCCCGAGCTCCACTACTTATACGGTTTTCTTCTTAAAAAATGGTGTGGAGATACACTGGGCGTGTATGACTTGTGAGTGTAGCTACCAATATTCACCAAAAATGGTGAATGTTTTTTCTCAGATACTGTATGCTTCTTGAGAGAGAGACAGAGGGGATAAAAATGGTTTTTGGTGTGTCGAATACTAGCCTACCTATCCTTTTATACACAACAAATAACCCATGTAATCATATAATATACATATTGTTTTTCATCCTCGCCGTCAAGCTCCATGAGCTGACGAGGAACCTTGATCAATGGACTATATTGTGACAGCCTAAATGTCAGAGCTGATCTTGTACAGGTCGTTCGAGCGATAATTATTTATCATTAGAGCGATGAGTCCCATCGTTCGAGCGACGATGGGTTTTTGTTAGATAAACTGACATACACATCTCTCTTGATTGTTAGAGAAATCAAAAACTAAAGATGTCTTTATTTTTAAGCTCTTAATTTACAACGGTTTATATATGTTGCCCTTGATATTATATAACATTGTGTGCGGTCTTTAAAAACTAACATAACATTGTGTCCGATCCCTATTTTATATTAAGTCATTATTATAGCATAATTGTGTTTTGCTATATTTATCAAAAACCTTATATGAAAATATATTTTTATCATAATAGACCAATACATATTATATTAGATTACAATACATGATAATATCGCAGCCAGAACCGCACATAACCCTATGAGGCCGAGGCATTATGAATTGTTCTCTTTCTCTTTCTCTCTCTCTGTATGTGTGTGTGTGTATGCAAAACTTAATGCACGTTTTAAATCCAAATTTCATATTCTTTCACACTAAGGTATTCAAGATTATAAAGTTTTCAAAATGTCATATTCCTTGCACGGTTGAATAAAACCATTAGTATGGAATCGTGGAAAATAAATTGGGATTGAAATTTGTTTATGAAAGTTTTTGTTAATGATTTCCTCATTATGTAGATGATCTATACTAAGTTTGATTTTTAAAAAATCATTTTTTTATTTTTAAAAATTAAAATGGTCTTTAACTATGTTTAATTAGGTATGTTGGAGTTATATATATAACACTAATTATTTGTGTCTAGTTTTATATATTCTTTTAATAAAGTGTATTCTAATTGTACAAGTAAAGAGATAATATTAGTGATTTGTTATATATTTATCAGTGTTCTAAAAGGCGCACCTAGGCTTGAGGCTTGGGAGAAATGCTCCGCTTAGCCTTTTATGCCTTATTCTTGGTAAAAGGCTTAAGGCGCACTTTTTTTAAAAAGAAAAAAGCTTTTGTGAAACGATATCTCCTTTTAAAGACTTTTTTTTAACCTAACTAATATCTCATTCGAAAAAATCAAAATAAAATGGTATCCCAAACCTCTGTGCCTCTCGTCCTAAAAAAATGTGAATTTTTTCTTTATTTTTTGCTTTTCTTAGTATTTAAAAGAAATAGTATTTTAGTTTGCATATATTCAAACATATTTTAAGGTATGTACCATTTTAGTATTTTTAATAGCCTTGTTATAGTTAAAAGTGTTAAAAAATATTTAAAAATGCCTATATGCCTTTTCACGCCTAAGGCTGGCCTAGGCTTCTAAGGTTTAAAGCTTGGCCTCCACGCCTCGGTCACTCCCCGCGTTTCTTAGAACCTTGATATTTATATAAAGTAAAATGTTTATTTATATTGATTAAGGCCATGGATAAACCATGAGTATGGGAATGTTGAATAACATTCTCAGAGATTTTGCTTCACGAAACTATTAATTTTAGATTCATACCTGTTATTCATAAATATTAGAAAAATAACACATTAGGATTCTATGGAACACATATCACATGAGTTGCTCTTGCTCCAATAATTCAATCATGCATCAAAACCATCTCATCATTTGGAGGTGTGCATTAATGTATTATCCCATCCCCCACTAGTCTAGAGGGCCCACCTCTGAATTAAATTGGGTTAATAGGACACCCATTTACAATTTACAATATTTTAATGTGAGCAATTCTTCTATTTGAATTTCAACTCATTTTGTTTGACACGTGTCGTGTATACATTGATTTTTATATGAGTTTATCGATTAATATTTAAAACACTAACAATACATACACGATACACTGGTATATCACACAAAATAAATCGAAATCCTGAGTTGATTAGAATTACTTGCCAAATTTGCTCGCTTTATTTTACTGATAATAAAAGATCTCAAAATGTGAAAAAATAAGTCAAAATGAACAATATTATCATTCTCAATAAATTTAACAACACTTCTCTCTTGCGTGTTAGACAAATCAAAAAAGAAAGGGGCTTTTAGTTTTAAGCCTCTAAATTTTAATAGTTTTCAAACGTTGCCTCTGATATTATATAACCTTCACATTAAAAACTAATGTAACATTGCATGCGGTCCTCAAAATTAATGTAATATTGTATGTGATCCCTATATTATATTAAGCCACTATTATATTAGAATTTTTTTCTTATCATTTAGAAATATTTGTGTTATAAAAAGTTGTGTTTTTTCATATTATACTACAATACGTACTATATTAGATCACCATATGTGATAATATCTCAACCAAATAGCACTAGTGGCCGCACAAAATCACTTACAAACCTAACTACACTTGCTTGTTAGACAAAACAAAAAATAAAGGGGCTTTTAGTTCTAAGCCCCTAAATTTCAGTAGTTTTTAAGTCTTGCTTCTTATATTATATAACATTATCCTTTAAAAACTAATAAAACATTGTATTGCAGCCCTTAAAACTAATATAATATTATAAGCGGTCCCTATATTATATTAGGCCAATGTTATATTGGAATTTTTTTGTCTTTAGATATATTTATGTTATATTAAAATGTATTTTTGTCATGTTATACCATAATACATATTATATTAGGTCACAATACATGATAATATCACAACCAAACAGCACAAGGATCCGCACAAAACGACTTACAAACCTAAGGAACACACATAAATACCTCTATGATTGCTTTGTTGTAGAATTTTTGTACAAAAGGGAGGGCTACTGAGGATTTTGAACTCATTATGTGAACTCATTATGAGTGAGATTTGTTGAAGTGGAAATATTTGAATTTCAATCTAAGACAAAATACATCACTAGGTATCATAGGTTGGTGACATATTTTCATCCTGAAATTACTTACATTCTAACACATAATGAAGGACAAAGTGCAAAACAAAACAAAAAAAAACAAAAACTAAACTTTCATTTTTCGCAAATAACCCCTTCAATCGTGCATTTTGTTGCAAATTCCTCTTTCTAACACATTTTGGCGACTTTAGGGTTCCCATATGGAGGGGTTTATTTCAAAAGGGTTATTTTTCTATTAGTTCGTCCCAAATTAAGAATCATTATTTGACTTTTGCTTTTATTAAGGATGTACTAATTGATGGTCAGATAAAAACATATTAGTTATTGTGACATTTGATCCATTGATACTCGATTTTAATTCGGGGCGGAGGGAATATGTAATAAATAAATCTCCTTCCATCCCAAATTAATAGTCCATGTTTGAAAGTCGAAACAATTTAAAAAGAAAAATAATACCTTTGGAATACAGCACGCACTCATATCATTGTTTTCCCATGAATCCTGTCAGGATGGGTAAAAATGGAATGTCACCTAGATTTATTGCTATTATTAGAAAGAAGAATCTTAGTTTGGTATTGCCAAAAAAGAAACACATGGCTCTATAACAAAAATGAAAAGTATTATCATTTTAGTAAATAACAGAAATGAAGACTGGTGCATTTCCAAATGATAAATCATATTAACTTCTCAAGGAATGCAAACTCAAGCATGTTTATTCTCACAAACAAGTTTCTAACCAATATTCTTAGTTACAAAAAAAAAAACTATTTACAATTTCTATGTATTCATCAACCGTTCCATCATCAATTTGACAACCTTATGTGCATCAACGGTTACCGCCACCTTGACTGGGGGTTTATCGGACCATTTAGTGACTTCTTCAAACCTTGTTAAATATGAAAAAAGTAGAAGAAAAAAACTTAATTATGAAGATGGATCTAAAATCTTTTAACCAAAAGACGATCCATTTGTGGGCACTTGATAATGAAGAATACTAGTAAAAGGATAAATTGAAGAAGCATGTGATATGAAAGTTGGGTATAAATGAAAAAAGTTCATTTTACAAAAAAAAAAAAACTTAGGAAAAGAGATGCACTAAAAAATTATTATATTTTACCTCCTTATTATGTGGTGCATCATAATTTGACAAGGTTTCATTAAATTAGTTAAAGAATTAGTTTCCTACTCAACATTTATCTCAATGGGTGGTAAAGATTGTAGGATTATTATGGAAAAATCGGTCATCCCTCTACCTGTAAATATCTGAAAACAGACACGAAAATTTTAACACAACACATTAGAGTTTACAGGCCAAGATAGTTTTCTATAGTATCAACCAGGAATACGTAAGGACTGGTAGCGGCTTGTTCTTGGATCTGATCGAAGGGTGATTAATCAATGAATAAAGGTATGATTCCTTATTTAATTATTATGTTCATATTTTGTTGAGGTCATGGAGGTGTAAGATCCATAAAATCATATTATGATTCAAGGCTTATTTGTGTTCTTAATCCTACCTGACTATATATGATTTACAATGTAGTTTTTTTGCTTTAGTTCCATTTTCAAAGTTTTGTTGGCTTCCATCCCATGTATTTTCTAAATTGTACCAAGTCCCATAACAGCCCAAAATTGCCTCTATCCTCTTTGTAACCGCCTCCAACATCCCATCTTCCTTTTTGGAGAGAATGATACTTATCCCATAGTTGTTACAACAAGATAAACAACTAAAAACACAAATATATGGGAATGGCTACAAATGAATTTTTAAAAAATGGGACTAATTACTTAAAATCCCCTTTACGACGTTCTCTCACTTTTTTTCTATTTCCCTGAAATCCAATCTTTGGGGTGGGTAAAAATTGTTATTCATATAAAATGAGGAAAAAATGGAGCATATGTCACATTTAAGACTAGTGCTCCCATACAATGTATTTAAATTAAAAATTACAAAAGTAAAAAATGAGTGAAAAAGTAGTATTTTACATGAAGAAAAATATTTGACACGATTCAAAACACTTCACAGCTTTATATAGCCAGCTTGGTATCAATTAATATTTCGATATATTATTTCGTTTTCTTGAAGTACTTTGAATGAAAATGAAGAAAATTAGACGACAAGTTCAGAGTTATTTCAATTATTCTTGTGTGTATGCTTTAATTATGTTGTGTTTACATCAAAACGCGGCTCATTTCTTAATATCATTTTGCAACTAAGTTTGTAACCCACATTATGTTGTTTTTGCATCAAAACACGATTTATTTCTTAATATAACTTTGTGTGCGGTCTCTATTTCATATTAGTTCATTATTATAGCTGATTTTTTTTTGTTGTGTTAGAAGTTTTTTTTATCATATGAAAAAAAAATTGTCGTATTAGAATTTTTCTTATTATATGAAAATATATTTTTATCATATTAAACCACAACAAATGATAAAAGGTCGTACCTTGGAGCAATGACAGGTGCACTCGCCCAAACTACGGTTGGTCTCGGTCTCCAGACTTGGGAGCAGTCTTTTCATATTATAAAATAATATGGGGGTAAGACCAGCCGACTCTACCTCTCCCAGACACTGTAGTGAAGCGGGAGCCTTGTGCACTGGGTACGATATTTTTTAACAATACATGATAATATTGTACTTGGGGCCGCACAAAATCACTAACAAACCAAAGGGCCATATATAATAAGCCCTATGAGGCCGAGGCCTTATGGGAGGTTCTCTCTCTCTCTCTCTCTCTCTATATATATATATATATATATATATATATATATATATATATATATATATATATATATATATATATATAATAAAGTAGAAAAGATATGTATGTCACAAGTTGAGTTGATGATGTCACGAGGGTAGAGTAGTAATTGCACCCATTCTCTCCCTTTACCTAATCTTCCAAACCTAGCCGTCACTTTCCAATACATCACTCCCACACTCCCTCTCTCCATTTCTCTCTCTCCCGGCTGTGCGATTTTAACCTAGGTAACGACGTTTTTCAAAATATGATTCGTACGATGTTATATTTTTTGATTTTGCACATGAAAACCCATTTGGTCCAGATTTAATGTTTGATTTGTGATTATTTTCATCTTCAGATTTTTTTTTGTGTTCATTTTCATTGTCTATCTCAGATTTGAGAGTAGAGAACTATTTCGATTTGGAAAACCCATTTGGTCCCGATTCAATGTTTGATTTATTATTGTTTTCATCTTCATCTTAGATTTGTTTTCATTTTCATTGGGTATTTCAGATTTGAGAGTAGAGATCTATTTCGATTTGGTTCAATTTGTTTTAGATCGGTTTATTCTTAGGAAATAATTATTTTTTGGGTTTTGTTATTTATTTTTCTTTTGCAGGTGACATGATTATACATGTATGTGCGATTTCAAGCAAGGTAATGTCGCTTTTGAGAATATACATACGATTTTATATCTTTTGATTTTGTACATGAAAACCCATTTGTAGATAGTGGTAATATTGATAAATATAGGGATTTATTCATTTTGATTTCAGTTAAGTTGTATTTCGATTTGGTTCAGTTTGTTTTAGATCTGTTTATTTTTAGGACCTAATTATTTTTTCGATTTTGTTATTTATTTTTCTTTTGCAGGTGACATGATTATACATGAACATCATAAATAGGTATGGAACTTCAGGGGAGTAGCTAAGAGTAGTGATATGTGTAGAATCAATTTTTTTTTTTATTACATAAGTTGATTATGTTTATTTTCATAATTTCAATGCTTGATGTTAGTAGAATGGAAGAGTTCATGAGGAAGTTTGGTTTTGAGAAGCTGTTGCAAATGTAGTTCATGAGGAAGCTTGGTTCTGAGAAGCTATTGCAAATGTAAACTCCATTCACTATTTTTTCTCAGTTGATTTCCATGTAAGATTACCTCCCAAATGATAAACCTCGAGGTCTTCCATGTAATCGCCGCATAATATGAGAACTATTTTCGGGGCTTTCGAATTCGCCATTTGATTCTTCTCTTATCTGTAGGTTTTGTGCTAGAAAAGGTCATGATGATCATCAGTGTAAGAGAAGCATGGGATTCAGAAATCAAAAATCATCTCTGAGACAGGTAAAAAATCAATGAAATGAAAAAAAGTGAAGAAGGGTAGATTAGGAATGTGCTTATGTGATAGGTTGTTGACCTTTTTTTCCCTTAATGTTTACCTATTAAATTTGACGATTAATTGTTCATTTTATATTAAAGGTGCCAATGGAGAGAGATGCAAGGGTCAAATATGCTAATTTTTCAAACATCAAGTCATTGAGACCAAAAATTTGAATATTGGCATATTAAGTTTTTTTGTAAAATGTTAGTTTGACCTTATCATTTTCAAAGTTTATCCATTGAGATCAAACATTTAAAGGCGCGATATTAGTGTAATAAATTCAAACTTATTAGTGATGATGTAGATTAAAGCTTGGAATTGAGATTTTGAATGTAGGCATTTGGATACTTTGAAACATGGATGTAATTAAAACTTGAAGGTAATTTTGTTGAACTACTTTTTTTAGGAAATCATTAATTGGATTTACTTGAAACATGGGTGAGTTCAAACGTGGGTGAGTTGAAATGAACTACTTTGAAACAAGGCTGAGTTTATATGAAGTACTTTGCTTATAGCAGGTATGATAATAAATGATTCTTTTTTTCCATGAGAAAACCTTGGGAGTACCATTTCTAGGTTTCGAACCAATTAAAGCTTGGATTAGTGATTTTATTAAGGAAAATTTTGAGAAGTACAAATGGACTGGATTGTATGTTGTGTCTGTACAGGGACTATGCCTGTTATTGTCTATAATTCTCAAACATCTTAACCCACAATCGCGAGACATGCTATGATAGTGATGATGATTATACTCCAGACCGGGTCCCACTCTTGAATAATTACGTCAATCAACAACTACCACCAACGAAAAGCAGAGCCACGGGAGAAAACATTTTGTTTGCCATCCACCAACAGTAACCCGAAAAGCATACAAGGATAAATATTGACATTTCTGAAAGGCTTAGTAGAATGTGTAAATTGTGCATAGACTGTATATTTAGTATTTGTTATAATGAATACTATGAGTGAAAATAGATTTATAGATTCGATTTTTACAAATATGTTGAAAAAAGAGCACTTCTTGCACTCCTTCCTGCTTCTCTGCCTTTCATCACACAATCAGGCTTGAAACCAGTTTAAGAACCCAACTTCTATGCATTTTTTTCTCTTTCATAACTATTGATGCCAATGTTGGAAATTATACTCGAGACACGGTGATGAAATTTGACAAAAGCTATACACTCTCCACTCTTTTTTCCTATATTATTATTTGTAAAGATGGAGGATCTATGAAGCCGATTACAATGAGTCTTTGCATTAATCTCTTTGATAACAGTGTATGTCAACATTGGAAATTATACTCGAGACATGATGATGAAATTAGACAAAAGCTATACACGTTCTCCACTATATTTCCATATATTAGTGTTTGTAAAGATGGAGCTAGTGTTGGCCTGGCTGAGTATGAGACCTTCAAGATGTTGTTGGGTTGCACGTTGGTAACTGCCAGGTGTAGTCTCGACTAACTTGCACCAGGTCGAGACGAGTGTGCAACAAGGTCTGATCAAGTGTCAGCTTTCCATAGGTGGACGAGATGAGACAGCAGACCCTTTGAGGTGGTAAGTGGTCTCATCCTAAAGGAAGGCGCTTCATAAGGCCGACCTTAGTTGAGACTGGCTAAACTGTATATGAGGTCACACCTGGGCATATTAAGAGTACCTTTTATTAAATGGAAAAGTCATTTTTTTTAAAATTAATAAGGAAAATAATTCAATTTTGCATTATTAACAGACCCTAAGTGACCAAGAGAAAGTAAAGACTTTAGACTACCAACAAAAGTATGGCCTAAATGGTCATGCCACAAGCTAAAAGAAGGTGTTGAGGATGCATAGGCTACAATCATAACCAGGGCGGGGAGTGATTATGGAATATGAAGGTTAATGAGCTCATAGAGGCGGCTAACTTTACGGCCTATCCCAAGTGTTTGTCCCATCTTTAGATCCTTCACATAATAATTAAAAGGAGAAAAAGTGATGGTTAGACCAAGATCACAAAGTTGGCCAATAGATATAATATTTAGTGTAAGTTTATGAATCAAATAAGTATCAAAATAAGAGTTATTTATTGTGAAGATTGTTCCAATATGAGTGAATGACGTATGTGAAGCGTCAACAGTGTGAATAAGTGATGTGTGAGAAGAATTGGTGGTATGAAAGAAAGTATGATCAGAAGTCATGTGATTGCAATAGGCAGAATCAAAGAACTATGAAGAATTACCTAAAGTGACTGATAAAGCAGTAGATGGAGTATTACCATAATGGGCAAGAACCCATTTAAAGAGATCCTTAAGATGATCAATCCTATCAATAGAGGTAATGAGAGATGAACTGTAGGCAGTTGCATCACCGAATTTAGAGGGACCCCCTTGTAGGATGGAAGACGTCTGGGATCATAGACATAGTAACTTCGAGTAATCTTGGTGGATGTGAACACTACCCATCACATGATAAAACTTGCACACTCGAGTAGGGAAATTAATAAGATGATGTTATGTTAGCTTACAATAGTTTCATGTCTTGTAAGACTTCCATTATTTATCATTGGATTTGTAATGTAAATATCTGAGAGTAGCAAGAACAACTTCAAAAGAGGAGGTTGAATGAGTAGCAAGGCGAGTTTCCTCTGAGAAAAGTTCAGAAATAGCTTGCGCTGGTGTAGAAAGATGATCTTTATAAAGAAGAGAGGAATGAACATGCTCAAATGTATCATAAAGAGCCATAATAAAGATAACTAATCACTAACGATCCTGAGAGTCAACAATATTAATAGCATCATTGGGATCCTTCTAGCTGGGTTTTGAAGGGGTCAACTAGTCCCAGACATAGGGCATCTCGGAAAGAAAATTATTAATGGTTTGTCTGGGTTGCTGTTTAATGCGGTGAAGGATTCCTATAAGCTAATGTTGATTACAGAGTCCAGTAGTGGTATATCTCTTTGGAAAAATATCCCAAAGAGATTTGGCGGGGGTAAATCTATCATATTAGAGGCTAATTGAGGGTGAACAAGAATTATAAAACCATATGATTACCTGTTGATTTTTTCACTCCCATTCCTCAAGATGAATTTCAAACTTATCGTCAACTTCCCCAGCAGCCTGTGTGGGTTCAGTGACACTTCCAGTGATATATCGCCATAGTTTTCGGTCCTTGAGAAAACTCGGCATTGCTTGAGACCAAGGGATGTAGCTGGTACCATCGATATTGATAGAGATGGATTGAGTGATGTCTTGGCAGACCATAACTCTGAAAAAAGGAGAAAAAAAGTGAAATTGAGTTTTAATTTACCAAAATTAAAGGTCGAAAATGGATTCAAGACGTCCAAAAAGCCCATAAATGAATTCGAAATGAAGAAAAATGGAGTAAAAATGGGGTGAAAACTCAAATAAGCTCAAACAGATCCAAAAAGAAGGTAGGTCGGATCTGGGTCATTTCAGATCAGTTCGCAGGTCGAGGAACGAGTCTGATCTCAGGCAAAAAAAAATGGGTCAGCTCTCGAGTGATGGTTGTAGCGAGAGGAAAAAAGACTCGGTCCAGGCGCAAGAATCCCACCAATGAGGTTGTGTGGCGGAGAATTGAGCACCGTAAGCGGAAGGCTACTAAGAGTGTTATAGCTCTAATACCATATTACGATATGAGAGAGAGGGGGGGGGGGGGAGATAAAAAAAAATAGAGGAAAGGAGATATATTAAATTTATTTGTGTGATTCTACAAGGAGATGCATGGCCTACATATAGTTAAACTAGGAGTACGATTGTATAATGTGGTAGTATAAATATAGTATGGTAGTACGAGTGTAGTACAATAATATAAAGTACACTATGTACACTAACATACATAATTTTAAGGGTGGGTTTGATTAAAAATTAAAAATAAATTACGTTGGTTTAAGCATAATTGAATTGTTTTTCTTTGGCAACAAAAATGTTTGTTTTGTTAATGAAATGTTTTTATTTTATAGTTTAAGAAAATAGGTTGAGTATGTTGGGGGGAAGTTTTACGATATGAAACATCTAATAACAAACATCACTAGAAACCCTTATCACATTGTGAAATCTTTTATATTAAAGAATTTGGTTCACAATAAAGAAGCCATTCTTTTTTTAAACATTTTGATTTTACTTTGATAACTACTGACATTTATATATGTGTGTGAGTACACTCTTTAGGGTGAACTTGATTATAAATTTGGGGAAAAAATGTATTTAAAAATAGTTCACGTAACAATAGTATTTTATTAGAAAAATTAAAATACAATTGAAAATGTCAGAAAATATAGAGGTACGGGTGAGTCTCATCCCATAGTTGTTGAGAAAACAACCATGTTATTTAAAAAAAATATTTGGCAAATGTTTTCGTACCTCCTTTGTTGCTTAAGAAAACTACAATCAAAATGGAAAAGAAGTAACTTTACTTAATTGATACTATCATAAAAGTCATTTGAAATAAATGTGGGTTTATTACTTACTGAAAATCTTTATAGTTTACTACATCTCTCCTGCTTATTTATCACATTTGATGAGTTTTTCTTCCTTTAGTTTATTTAGAGTGGCCATTACAGTTTATATTTCTTTTGTGTGTTGAAATCCATAAACTTATCACCATTTTATGTTCAAATTGAAGTATAGAAGTTATTCTTTGTCAACAAAATGAATGAAATAACCCACACCAAAAATTGGATTGAAGGGACTGGGTGGGTATGCAGAATGTTATAACATGACATAATTCAAAATTGATCTGGTTTGATGAGTTTGTGTTTGTTTTATTTAATTACTTCAATTTTAATATTTCAATTACATGTAATTTACGTGTAGGTCAACGAGGGAAATCTTACTGCCCACCTTGCTGAGCTCAAAAACCATGGGTAAATAAATCGGTTTGATTGACTCGTATTCTACTATAGGATGTGATAGAATTTATGTGATTCTATATGATATTGAAGGGACTTAAATGTAAATTTCAAAGATATATAATTTGGCTTTATGTTGAGTTTGCGTTTTCTGGTTAAAAAATAAATAGAAAATTAAGGAAAAGGTTATGTTCCTTCCTATATTTGGATTTTTAGGACAATGCTTTCCAAGTTTATAAATTTAGTCCCTGTGGTACAATATCATTTATAAATTTAGTCCCTATTATACAATACCTTTATTTTTTTTATCCGCGCCAGCGGCACTATTTTTCACCATTTTTCATGGTATTTTTAACACAGCGACTAAATTCATAAAATTATATGGAGTGTCCTATTTTTATACACTTTGAGCACTATAAGGACCTTTTCCCAAATCTCCCAAAAATAAATAAAAAATAAATCTATTATTCATCTTTCTTTTTTATTTTGTCGACCGGGTTTGTTATGATGATTTTAGCAATGGTTTTTGGTTGGTCCACTTGTGTGCCACATTTGAGACTCAAACACATGAGGAGAAAATTTATCTAGAGAATACAATACAAAATTACATTCTATTGAAGATTGTCAACAATAATCAATGCTGATACAATTAATAATGGACTTCCTCCAAATTGTTGACTTTTAAATACTTGAATAAATAATGGACTATAAACTTAGTTAAAATCCTTTAATTGTGTAGTATATTACAAGACCAACTATTAAATAACTCATTTGGAAAAATAAGCTTTAATTTAGGTTCAAATGTAGAAGTTTATACTTTCTTAAATTTCAATGTCATTGAAGCCTAAAATGTAAAATAAACTTAATTATACCGAAGTCCACATGAAAGATGGTAGTTTTCTCACCACTAGCCTTAAGCAAAGGTCATTTTAACCTGGGGGCGAGGGTGTGATGTGTTCACTCATTGATTATGTGAGTTATTGTTGTATTATATAATATACTTAACATTGATTGAAATAGTGATTGGAGAAGGGGACCTTTATGTTCAAAAAATAATAATAAACAATAGAATGATCCTATCGCTTAATTACGCTTTTTTAGGCGAAAAGTTGATAATTAAACTAACATACTTTATGTGTTCCCTGTGATTTTTTTACCTTAGGTGGTTAAAGAGGGAAAAAAGATTTTTTAGGGTGGATGTACAAGTAAGACCTTGTATCAGTGAAGTGTTTATTTAGTTATTCTTTAAAGGTAAAATAAATTATCGGGCCTTTTTTTCCTTGTAATGTCAATTGGTTTGTAATAGTTTCTTTTATAGTAATAAAGTTTTGTCTCCCAATTTTCTCTGGCTGAATTTATCACTGAACGTAGTTAGTGGGTGGTTTTAAATGTAAGTGGATAATGCGATATCTATACATTTATTTATAAATTTGATTACAAAAAATTATATGTAAATATACAATTCGCATTATTCTTAATTGTATCCATAATTTGATGACACACTACCATGTATGTGCTATGTGATCTATTTGATAAATTTGATAATACAATTCGATATATGACGTTGTAAGATATATGACAGACCAATTACTACATTTTATGGTTGTTGCGTACACTTAGTTTTATGATTAATTGTATTCTTTTGGAAAAAGGCCAAAGTTAAGAGTTTTTTGTTAAGGCCTATTGCATAATTGATTTTTTTATGCGACGTTTGGATTTTGGGACATGCAAATGGAACATGTGAATAAAAGAGCAATTGGTACAACTTATTGTGTACTAAATAAAATAAAATTACATTATTTCACTTTTGGCATTGATAGTCAAAATTGATGTAGTTTGGCCTATAAACTTGGCCCCCAATACCAATTGAATAAAAAAAGAAAATCATGCATGATTAAAGGCAAAAGTAGTAGATGAATTCTTCGGCCTCATTTGGTTGTCCCATTAATTTTGTTTGGTTTCATTAATGAAATGATTTGTTAATTTCCCTATTTTATCTCATATGTAAAATCTGAAGTTGAATCATTTCATAAAAAATGTGAAATGCATCAATTTAAAACATGGGTCACATAAAGTGCAGTCTCCTCTCTCTCTTCCCCCCCCCCCCCCTCTCTATTAATTTTTTTTATCTTTTTTTTTCTCATGAAACCTTAACATCAATTTTAAATTACCAAACATCGCATAAAAATGGATTTATACTCCTTTCAAATCCACTCATTTTCAATTCAAATTCACTCGTTTATAATTTACTAATTCACAATCAACCAATTTACATAATTAAATAATTTGTGCAACTAAGCAGACCTTCGTCTTTTGCGATAAAGTGAGACTAATTGAGCACGTATATGGCATGACCTATACTGACTTGATATCATCCCACACCTTCCTCCAAAGTATCATTGTGGAAAGTACATTTTATTTGTTTCAAAGCCGTTTTGCCAGGGCTTCATTGCATAAGTTAACTCTAAAAAGTTTAATTTTTTTAGGCTTCGGAAAACAACTTCATTTTAATTTTCTATTTTACATGTAGTACGAAATCAACCAAGGCCTCGTTTGGTTGCGTAAATTATTTGAGTATGTAAATTGGTTCATTGTGAATTAGTGAATTGTATATGAATAGATTTGAAATGAGTTTAAATCCAATTTTAGGCGATGTTTGGTAATCTCAAGTTGATGTTAAAGTTCAATAAAAAAAAAAGTTATAAACGAATTATGAGAGTGATAAAAAAAGATGGGTGGGGGAAGGAGAGCGAGAAAGGGGCAACCGAATGAACCTTTTGTAATTCCATGCATTTAATTTTTTTTCTTGAGATGCTCCAATTTCAGATTTTACACATGGGCTAAAATGGGACAATTAAGAAATCATTTCATTAACGAAACCAAACACAATTAACAAGACAATTTGTAAATGGGCTAATTTACTGTAATACCTCAACCCAAATGTCGTACCTCTTTTCATGTAATTCGTAATCATGGGAAATTAAATAAAGAGAATAACTTCTATCCTTTCATTGATTTAATTTGGTGCCTCTTTTGTGATTTTGGAAGTTGTTCAGGCAGATTGCGAAAAATATAGAAAATTAGGGCCTCAATCAAGAATTTTGTTGTTCAAACGAGATTCCTGTCTCGTTCAAATGAAGGTGAATGACGTTCAGACGAGGGTCTACTATCATTCGAGCGATCCTGATAAATCAGACTTGCTAATTACATTGTCAAACTTTCAATCATGGATCAAGACATGGTGTCAGCTCTTGGAGCCTGACGATATGGATGAATCTCTTAGTATATATAATATGACCTTGTGGAGTGTAGGATGTATATATGAGATAAAAACATGGGATGATAAAACTCACAAAAAAGTCCTACCAATTTTACTGTCAAACTTTAGAACCGTGGATCAAAATATAGTGTCAGCTCTTAGAGACTGACGGTCTGGATGAATCGGATGGGGTATTTTATATGTTTATATGGGAGTTTGGTTGTATATAAGAGAGAGAGGTGTGGGATGTATAAACCCCTAAACAGTGCCATCATTTTCTTCCCTCTCTCAAGACATCACGACTCCCTCTTCCTTAAATCATCTTCCACTATTTTTCTTGGGTGGTAGTAAACTACACTCGCACCAAAAATTAACCATCCCCAAACATCTCCATTACATTACAAGTTATTTTCTTGAAGAAGAAGACAGTATGGCAATCTTGTGTGGAGCTTTGAGGAAGTTAGGTTCTGTGGACATAGAGGTCTTAAAGCTTAGGAGTTTGGGAGATTTTAAGTCACACCTTTCTTTAATTCTCCTCTTCAAAATCAAGGTAGGGTTCCTTTCCAGAATCTCAAGGTTCCTCTAAAATCATGTAGGTTGTCGCTAGATGAAATTTAATTCCTATAAATGTAGTGACAAATAATAAATAATTGGTCTTGCAAAAAAATGGGATTTTCTTCAAGACAAGCCCTAATGGTTTTTTTTTTAAAAGAATGGCATTTACCTTGGTAATTGAAAGAAAGCATGTGAATTTATACGAGCCCTTGATTAGTGTTGATTAGAGTGCATATTTGAGGTATTTCAAGGTTGAAATCCTCTCTTGAACATATAGTAGGTTAAATGAAGGGACTATAAACTGAAATAAGCATGTTAAAATGGGTTTATATCCAAATGACAAGGGTGTAGAAAAACAACCCCAAATGTGATTAATATTGATATGATAATGATGAAGTAAATATTGGGGCTTACATGTGATCACAAGACAGGGCTATGGACTTTAGTTAAATTTGTCTTAAATGTTTAACATCATTTTATGTGGTAAAACACAAAATGGGTAAATATGGGTTTGAGCATAAAATGATAAACGTGATCTTGTAATAAGGGTGGCTTAATTTTAGTGCCAAATGAAACAAAATCAAATGTTTTTTCTTCGCAAAGTTATGATGAAATGGGGTGAAAGGGGAATTTTGACAAAACTTGAGGGTCCATAGGGTTAGGTTCCCTCTTAAGATCTTATCTAATTTTTTTCGGGTGAAGATGGAATAAAGTAAGTTTGGCACGTCGATGATATAAAGAATGCTATAAACCTATGGTGTGACGAAAATGGTAAAAGGGAAATAGAATAATGTGGACATTGGATAAAATGTTAAAACATACAAAAAGATAGACTTGGATGACACCGGGAAAAGTAAGAAGGGCCCGGAGCCCTAAGGTGAAAATCCCAAAATCACTAGTCAGAGCATATGGTGGTGTCGTCGGCGGTGTGGATCTGATTAAAGTACGCAGTTATTGGTGAAATTTTGAGATGTATAATAAAAAGGCAATTAAATGGGTTATCGTAATCTTAAGTTAAATAACTTAATGGAAATACGATAAGTGGGACTAAAAGGCAAATGTGAATAATTAGTCTCTAAACCCGATGCAAATGGTGCCAATATTGGTTAAGTGTGAGTATGAGCTCATCGCTCGGGTGCATTGCATGTCATTGCATTAGTACTAACTAAATTGTTATCGTTCATTCTTCTCTAAAAAATATACTAGTTAGGTGTATACGATTTTATGAAAACTTATAGCGTAGTGTTAACCACTTTGTTGAGCGTTCATTCACCACCTGCTTTACTTTTATGTTAAAAAAAAACACCCACCCTAGGTACACCCAATAGGAACACTGGACAGTATTCAAGTAGGGTCCCAGGGGGTGATAGTCGTTAGTGAAATGCTTTGTACTTGCTTTTCCAAATAATAGACATTTGGTATTTTGCACACTTGGTGCTTGAACTTTTATTCGGGACTTTGGTCATAATTTTATAATAATCCAGGATGGTGGTTCATTTCCAGTTTAAATGGCATTGTGAATTAACTCGGATTTTCATAAACAAATATTGCAAATTAGTAAATTACGTCATGTGATCATGCTTTTCTTAAAACTATAAAAATTTAGATTTTATATTCTAATCAAATAAGGTATACTCTAGGACTTTTCTTAATTAAAATCTACCCCTCCCCTTTAACTCCTTGACTTAGTGCGAGTCGACCCAACGGTGACCCAAAGTCGGGCCGGGGCGTAACATTTACAAATGGGCCAATTTACAGTTTTGGGACAACCAAACGGGCCCTAATAAAGCATAAAAAGTCGAAGAAGAACTTAGTGTCCGTTTGATTGGCGTGATCTATTTTCCATGGAAAATGCATATTTTAGTTCATTTTTTAACTTTACGGTGCTTGATTTTCAATACATTCGATGAAAACAATAGTTATAAATATGAAAAGTATTGCATAATTTTATCGTTTTTCATGGAAAACATTTCTTACCCATTGCTAAATAAATTATTTCCATTGAAAGTAAAACCAAATAACTCTTGTATTTTCCACTCATTTTGCAACTTCTCATAAAAATAAACTACTTTTTAATAATTTTCCAACTTTGTAATCAAACACACCCTTAGTAAACAAATTAATTGATGCATTTATTTATATTCTAATTAATATTTTGCAAATGAGAAATTCAGTATTTAACATAACGTTTGTGTAAGGTATAACTTTTGTTAACTAATGTATTTACGTCAATAAATAAATAATGTTTTTAATGCTTAAAATCTATACTAAAATTATAAAATGGAAGACAATAGTTAAGATGGCTCTTTGTTTAGGGTGTCCACGTGGCAACATCCACTTATTCTTCTCTCTATCAATTTGCTTATCCATATTTTCTAACTTTATTTTTTACAACTCCACCGATTGACTTTTCACATCCTATATACTCCCATTAAAATCAATAGTTTCAAAACCCAAAAGTCTCTATCCTTCCTCGCTATAACTCCAAGTCGGCATATCTCTCTCTATTTAACACCCTTATAAAATGTTTATAGATACCCCACCAAATCTACTACTACCACCCTAGGGTTGATCTAGATAAGCTCCAAAATCAACTGCCCTTTAAAACCACCCCAACTGATGACCGGATTTAGAAATTGCAATTGTTGGTTTTATGGTTCAAATTTGGATCTACGAAACAATTGACGATATTTGTACCAGGGGGCAGAAACAATGAGGTTTCTTCACTCCTCCGATAGCCGGGGCAAACTTATGGGAAGCCTTTATGGCCAACTGCTTTCTTGGGGACTTGCCTCCAATCGACTTATGGGAGGTTTTCTTGGTTTGGGCCATTGTGATCAAAGAGAGAAATAAACTTGAAACGATAAATTAAAAAGAGATAGAAATTTAGGCATTAGTAATATGCGTTTGGAAGACGAGTTTGTTTTACATAGTTGAGGAGAGAGAGTCAATTAACATTGACAAACTTTTTTTTATATTATAATATTTTTTCTTTTGGCAAACATAGTTAATTTCTCATGTTTTTGTTTGGGTTCATTCAAAAGAAATTAAGTTGGTTGGGAAAAAACTGAATGCGTTGTTATAATTTTTTTACGTATATATTAATGTTTATATTTTGTTAATAATTTAATATTGTGTTTATGGAGATATTTATTTTTACCTTAATTTTGTCTTTGAGTGTTATGTTATTTGTGGAAGATATATATTTGGAATGTATTTTCTACATTTTGTACAATAGTATTAGATTACTAAAAGTTAAAAGATTAAAAATTCTTGTATCATATTATTTTAGTTGCAAATAAAGTTGCTAAAAATATCACATATTTGAGTTTATTGTATGTAGTGCAACATAAAAAAGGAGTATCGATATAATGTTTTTAAGATAAGATATTGAATTCATATTATAGTAAAAATGTTCAATTTCGTAATTACATATAGTATTTTTTTTGCAAAATAAGCTTTTAAATTATCTTTATATTTTTGCATAATATAAATCATAGTTTATATATATAACTAAAGATGCGTTTAGTTGGCCAAATTATATATGTTAATGAGACAACATTTTAAAAACTTATTTCGAACACATTTCTGGAAGGTATTTAGGACCTCTTTGGTTATCAATTAGAATTATGTTTTCTGTTTTTAAATATAATTCTGATAAGAATTTGCGTTTGTCACACCTGTTTTTAAATACTGAATTATAATATTTATGTGTTATAATCAAGTTTTTCAGTCAAACAGTAAAGGGTGTTTTCTAAATTCTATTTTTTATTTTTCAACTCACAATTATTCATCCTTAATATTTTTATGCATTTATAGCTTAACATATAATATACATACATAATACATTAAATATGTGCATAATTATAATAAATAAAAAATATAAATGTTGTGCACAAAATTACACACACACACACACACACACACACACACACACACATATATATATATATATATATATACATATACACACTATGATATTGCATGTATAATCCACAATAAAATTATATACATGTATGAATTGATGATATTATTATAAAATTATATACATGTATGAATTGATGATATTATTTAATGCATATGTATTATATGTTTATTTTATATTATTCCATACATTAATAATACATGTTTAAACTATATATAAGTATCAATTCATACATGTATGTATATATATATATATATATATATATATATATATATATATATATATATATATATATATATATATATATATATATATATATATATATATATATGTGTGTGTGTGTGTGTGTGTGTGTGTGTGTGTAATATAAATATACATATTTGCCAATTTTACCAAATTTTCAAAAAACTATATTTAAAATTAAGTACTGTGTTTAAAAATAAATTTACCCAAAGCACACCAATATTTATTAACACATAAAACTGAATTTTAAAACTGTATTTAAAATTAGTGTTTAAATCGAATTTTCTGAATACATAACCAAACGATCCTAAGTTTTTATTAAAAAAATATTTTTATAGGGGCATATATTGAATAGTCCTCGAACGTTTTTTAATACGTGTTTAGTCCATGCCTTTTTATTTTGTTCCAAAAAGTCCATCACTACATAAAAACACTCAAAAAGGGATACACACAAACCCATTTACCAACCTCCCTCCCCCTGTCGGAGCTCCAATAGGTTTCGTCGAAGCTCTGACAATCCTCATCGAAGCTCTGGTGAGGGTCGTCGGAGTTCAGTCGATGACTGTCAGATCTTCGATAAAGGTCATCAGAGCTCCAATGATTCTCACTAGAGGTTCAACAATGGTGGTTGGCTTGGAGTGGGGGAGGTGGGGAGGGGAAGAGGTGTCACTAGCGTGAACTTTTTAAAATAAAAGAATATTAAATAAATGAGTGTTTGAGAGACTAAATGGATTAAACTATATATATATATATATATATATATATATATATGTTTTTATGTCGAGGAGTGTGTTTCGATTTTAGAAGTGATAAGTGATGATCCGCTATGAACCCCTAGTGATGGCTTTTTATAATCCTCTATCAAACTAACTTTGTGATGTAGAAACTTGTGATAGTACCATTGATTTTCCGAAGAGGATAGTTTCTGGTTTAGATTATGGAATTAGAGGAATTTTTCTATTAACTCGACGATTAACGTTTTCCTCAATGTCTCTCTTAGTTCCTTTAGTTCTTCAATTGGAAATTTGTCTGTACAAATATTGTCATCTATGTCCCAGTTGTGTTCCTATTCTTTTTCTTCTTCATCAAAATCTTCTATGTCATCAAAGTTTATATGCCTTTAATTGGGACATAACTACATTAGTTTATCCCTCTATAAAAAACCCTATTTTGGGCACTTTTTAATAGCTGTCAAGTTATAGGAATCTGTCAAGTTTAGAGTTTTGAATTTTTTTTACTTAGTACAGGAGGTCAAGAGATGATTGTGATTGTGTATAACTCTGTTTCTTTGTTGATTTTATTATGATTTGTCTTAAATTTTATATCATGCTGCTTTCTGGTCTAGTATCTCATAGTATTTCAAGTAGGGGTGTGCAATGAAACCGAAAATCTGATAAACCGAACCAAATCGATGGCAATTGTTCGATTCGGTTCGAGTTTTTGTATTAATGGTTTGGTTCTGATTCCCCCCCCCCCCAAAATTGATGTTTCAGTTCGATTCCCAGTCCCACCCCTCCCTCCTAAAAAAAATAATCCAATCCGAAAACTCATCGGACCGACCGAGATATACTAACTTAGGTTGCGTTTTTTTTTTCTGAATCTGAAAAAGTTGTTTGTTTGCTGTCTGAATGAAACTTCTAAATGTATACTGTTTGTTTGCAGATTTGTGTCTAAAATCCGAATGCAGAATATTTGGACCATTATATCCTTACATTTATTTTATAAAGAAAACATATATTTAAAACATCCATGACCTTAAATAAATATTATTATACATAATATGCAATTTAATAGGTAAATAATATTTGGCATTCCAAGTAATAGGAAATTTGTGTAGTTTAAATGTTTAAAAATATGTAAAAACTAATTAAGTAGCTATGAAAAGTCACGAAAATACTAATAAGGTTGAACTGCTAATCATAATTTCTACTGAATAAATCGACAATGTGATCACGTAAATTAATCATTTCTTGTTGCGGTGCTTGTCCAAATATTTAATTATAATTTGGTGGAGTTTCTACATGTTCACTATCTACTGAAGGCTCGGATGGCAAGTCCACTTCATCATCTTCATATATCTGAAACATTGGATCATTAAGTGATACTCCACGAAAGAAGTTATGTATTGCCATGCATGCAACAACAATGTGTACTTGGGTTCGATAACTATAAGGAGCAATTCTATGTAATATCGCGAATCTATTCTTCAAAACAACGAATGTCCTCTCAATCACATTTCTTAATCTATCATGTGCATGGTTGGATTTCTCCTTTTTATCTCTAGCTTGACCATCATGACTAAAATCTGACACCCAGTATCGTGTACCTTTGTAGGGACACATTAAGCCCCTAGCGTGTGTGTCTATGCAACATCACACAAATAATACATACCTACAACAATACAAAAATTCAAATAAGACAAATAGTAATAAACAAATATAATTGTTGTAGAAAAAATAAAATTAACAACAAATATCACCTTGAGGAGGTAATGGAAATTTGCTGCTTGGATGGCGCAAAGTCTCATTTAACACTCGTGAATCGTGCACTATCCCCTCCCATCCAGCCATAACATATATAAATTTCATATTAAAATCACACACGGCCATAACATTTTGAAAACGTTCCTTTCCGCCTCGTCCTCTGAAAGGGATTTGTTTATCCACCGGAATATGTGCGTTAATTAGTGTATCGTCAAGTGCTACAATAGCCCCTTTGAATGGTCTCTACAAAAGTCACAAAATTAAAATTGGTAGCTATTTACAAAAAAGGACAACAACTATGACATATGTCAACAACTGTTTTCAATAAGCAAAAAATGGTAGCTATTTTAGAGAGCATACATCACTTGCTATTTTACCCCCCCCCCCCCCCCCCCCCCCCAAAAAAAAAAAAAAGGAAGAAGATGTTGTACGCATAAAGGGAAAAAAAGGAAGAAGAAGAAAGCGTTTGACACTAAGGTCTGATTTTTTTTTTTTTTTTTTTTTACGTTTTTTTTACAACTCTGCTATGAAGCTCATCTACACGTTGAAAAAAAGGAAGAAGAAACAAGAAGGAAGGAAAAACATACCTCTTGAATTTTTTTTCCGGAGCTGTGCAGCTCTTCGACACCATTTTTTGTGTATTTTTGTGACTATATATAGATTTGTTAGAAAGAGTTTTGTTGTTTCTAAACTCTTTGTTATCTTTTTTAACACGATTCTAATAGATATGGGCTATCTACACAATTGTAATTGCAAAAACTAATAAGGGTATTGTTGTAAGGGACTTTGTAAATTTATGACCTATTGTAATATGTATTTTGAAAATAGGACAACAAACATTTTATTTATAGTTTTAGTCTCTATTTTCAAATAAAGCCGCTGGCGCGGATCCATATTAATAAAATATCAACCAATCACTGCATGCCACGTATCCCATTATTTTGAAAATAGGGACTAAAATGGAAACGAAATATTTGTTGTCCTATATCCATAATGAATATTATTTTAAGTCCTAAAAATACATAATCTATTATAAATAAATGTATTTTCATTCAGATATTAGTTTTCAGATTGAGAGGCATCTGATTAGTTAAGAGAAAAATATGATCGATAATGCCTAAAATGGCTAAAAGACAAACACATTTCTTTCTTCCTCTAAAATTTGAATTTAAATTTCAGAGATGAAAACAAACGACCTCTTAGTGAACCCATATGTAGGGGTGGACAAAAAAAAGACCGACCCGAATGGACCGATTGGACCGATCCGGACCGAACCGAAAATTAAGGCTATTTTGAAACCGGTCCAAAAATCGGTTCACAAAAACTAAAAACCGATTAAACCGGTCCGGTCCGCGGTCCACTATATTAAAAGACCGATTTGGACCGGACCGGACCGATTCCCATATATATATAATAAAAATAATGTTATTGTGTTTCTTATGTACAGTTTTTGAATTAATGTATATAACTTATGAATTTAATTTGGAACATTTTATATATGTATAGACATTTTTTTATTTGGGTTAAAAAAACCTATGTAAATATCACTTGGAGTTTCGAGTATTATTTTTTTGTATATATATTTGTGAGAAATAGATAAAAACATTCATAAAATGTACGTATATATAAAATAGGGTCAGGACCGAATTTTACCCAGACCGGACCGAAAAAAGCCTGAACCGAATTAATAGGTTAACCGAATTAATCGGTCCGGTCTCGGTCCAAAAAAATTGAGGACCGAATATTCGGTTCGGTCCAAAAAATAGACAAAACCCGGACCGGACCGGACCGTGCCCACCCGTACCCATATGTATACTTCCTTACTAAAAACCCTTACTCATAGTCGCTCTTCTCTCTCTCTCTCTCTCTCTCTCTTCCGAAAACCCCATGTCTAGAACCCTCTATGACCCACCGGACCTCCACCTGCCTTACCCACTTCAGGCAGACCTCTATCCGGCCAGCCTCCTTTTACCCTAACCCACGGCAGCCCTTTCCCATACAAACCCGCTGCTGACCTGGTCAAAACCGCCGGTGACCCGATCCGTCCCATAAAAAGTGATTAGAACCGAGAAATCAAGGCATACTTGGTTGGCTCATGGGACGATTGAGAAATAGTTGCCCAGCAATTAAGGCATGTTGTATGTATTTCACGTTCACGTTTGTCCATCAACAATCAACAAAGTTCTTTTCTTTATACTCAACTTCAAAGCCTTGTTTTATATAATATTTAAGGTGAATGTGTGAATTGGTTGTCTTTTGGACAGTAGGAAAGGTAAAATTTGATTGAATGTATTTTTCGGCTCGCACTTATGAGGCTTGCTTCATATTATTATTCTGTTCGTTTTGTTCGTTTTATAATTCTGCATAATTTGATTAATTAGAAAGAGGTGCATAATTTTATTATTCACACTTAGTAGGAATTTTCATCATTTCATGTTTGAAGGTAGTTTTTAATTCCAGAATATACATAATAAATTTTACATAATTTTATTATTCACACTTAGTAGGAATTTTCATCATTTCATGTTTGAAGGTAATTTTTAATTCCAGAATATACATAATAAATTTTACATAATAAAAAGTGATTAGAACCGATAATCGATCCGAACTAATCCAAGAACCATCCCGGACCCCGGTTCTGGTTCTGGTTAAACAGAACCAACTCGAACCGTGTGCACCCCTAATTTCAACTATAAGATGGAGTAATCATTGACAATTTCTATCTTGGAAGCTCAAAATTATCTTAATATTATGCTTATTTCTACATTTGTTATTTATTCTTGCAGATTTTGCTACATTTTATCTTCAGCAACTAGTTGTCAAATGATAGCCAACAAGATAAGGATTGCAAAATACAATGGGGTGAATCTTCATTCTAATCTGAAAAGAGACAATGGGGGTCAAAATCTCATCAAATTTTGCAAAATACAAACGAATAACTATTGCCGTCATCCGTTTTTCCACTCACCCTACAAAAACGCCAACACCTTACTTTTTTTCTTCTATACCCCTCACACAAGAGCAAGAATACCAAAAACAGAAACAAGAAGCTCCTCCCTCCGGGACCTCAATTGGGTCTCCAGCTTGAATTCAAAAGCTCATAGCCTCCCATTCAGACCCTCTCCTTGCTAAAGAAATTTTTGACTTGGCCTCTAGCCAACCTAATTTCCGCCACTCTTACTCCACATACCACATTCTCATCCTCAAACTTGGCCGATCTCGCCACCTTTGTCTCATGCAATCCCTCCTCTCTCGCCTTAAGTCCGATCGTTACCCTGTCAACCCCTCCCTTTTCTCCCACATCATTCGAATCTATGGAGATGCCCGATTTCCTGAAAAAGCCCTCAAAACATTCTACACGATCCTTGAGTTCAACATGAAACCCCTCCCCAAGCACTTGAACCTCATCCTTGAAATCCTCATCGCTCACAAGAACTACCTCCACCTCGCTTTTGACCTCTTTAAATCCGCACACCGGTATGGAGTCTCGCCCAACACCGAATCTTACAATGTTCTAATGCGTGAGTTCTGCTTGAATGGTGATTTGAGCATTGCATACTCTCTATTCAATCAAATGTTTAAGAGAGATGTCATTCCAGATGTTGAGTCGTATCGAATTTTAATGCAGGGATTGTGTAGGAAGAGTCAGGTGAATAAGGCTGTTGACTTGTTGGAGGATATGTTGAACAAAGGGTTTGTTCCTAATACTTTGAGTTACACCACTCTGTTGAATAGCTTGTGTAGGAAAAAGAAACTTAAAGAGGCTTATAAGCTTCTTTGTCGAATGAAGGTTAAGGGATGCAATCCCAATATTGTTCATTACAATACGGTTATCTTGGGATTTTGTAGGGAAGGTCGTGCTTTTGATGCCACCAGGGTTCTTGAGGATATGCCCTCAAATGGTTACTTGCCAAATTTGGTGTCTTATCGCACTTTAGTTGGTGGATTATCCAATCAGGGTATGTATGATGAAGCAAAGAGTTATTTGGACGAGATGATTTCAAAGGTTTTTTCTCCACATTTTTCGGTCTTTCATGTCTTAATGAAGGGTTTTTGTAATATTGGTAAAATTGAGGAAGCTTGTGTCGTGTTGGAGAAAATGCTAGGGTATGGGGTAGCTTCGCATTATGAAACCTGGGTGGAAATAGTAACTAGAGTATGTGAGGTGGAGGCGATTGTAGACACGGGAGAGTGGCTCAAAGAGATTTTGAAGGTGGAGATAAAGCATGACACACGAATTGTGGAGGTGGGTGTTGGTTTAGAGGAATACATGATTAAGAAGATACGAGCTCGATCAAGGAGGGTTTGAAGTTCTTTTTCCATTTGGTTTATTGATCCATCTGTACACCTTTGAACCTGATTGTCTTGTGGGTTTCCAGGTATGTGCACGCCGATCCACGTTGCTTGTGACCTTTCATATTGAAGTATATATGCTGTTGATTGCTCACTTCTTGTATACACGTTTTTTACTTAGATGTTATTAGTGCAGTATAATATTAGCCTGTGCTCAGTAACATTTTGTGATATGGTGTCAATCTTCTTTGTTTGCTCACTTTTTAACGTTTGTGTTTCTAGATATATGTGCATGCTTTTCTAACTTTCTTCTCTATTTCTCCATTCCCCTTGATGCCATTGTGCAATTGCAATTAATTTGACCAAGAGCGAAAAACACATCTTGTGCAAATACATTTGCCTTCAATTATGGATGAATTATATTTATACTTATTAATTATATGTGTAAATATGTGTGCACATATCTACAAATATGTAGTGTAGTATACACACACATCTATGACAATCATATACTACTATATAAAAATGGGAGCTGTAATCCGAATGCATGCCACGTGCATATGTTATCAATTCTATTTTGTATTACCTATTAGAACTCCACTGTGTTTGAATATGCCCATTTGTCTCTTCCCATTCCTTAATTGGTATCCACTGATCTTTCTCTAATAATTTTCTTTCATTGTCGTAACTTTCACTCTCATGACTTTTCTTATCTCCTCTTTCCTGTTCTTTCCCCGCCCCTCACTCCTATATAATGACCCCTTCTGTTAATTTTTTTTCCTGCGTTTTTTTTGGCTGTACAACCGGTACAGTAACAGTATATTTTCTGACCCCTCTTTGTCTCTCTCTCTCTCTAACCTCTGTTCTCCTTTTTCTCCCTCGCAACTCTATCAATCACCCCAATATTTGTGTGTAGATGTGACTAATAATATATGTATATATATTACAATCAATTGGATGTTTTGTATATTAAAAAATTATGTGGATACAAGATTGATATCCTTTTACTAAAGAATTATTTACTTATGCTCTTCGATGAACTGATTTCCAGATCTGGGTTTTGTTCGTCGACCTTATTTTTAGATCTCAATTGAGATCGGTTATTACATAAAGATCGATTTGACAGAGATATATTTGTAGTCGTGACTTGGTTCTCATCTCAATAGAAAAAAAATGTTTTTTTTTCTCTAATATTTATATTATGTTCTTTTTAATTTTTTTTTTTATTTCTTTTCCAAGTGCCCCAATTCATTCTCTTATTTTCAATGAAGGGAGGAACTTTCTAATTTCAAGAAAGAGTATTCTTCAACTCTATTTCCCCCTTTGCTCTGTAGCTTTAATTTCAGCCTTTACATTATTGTTTGATGAGAATAAAGGAAAGAAGACGGGAATGATATACAGTGAAAAATATATGGAGCTCAAGAGTTTTCTTTTACGTAAAAACAAAAAATTTAAGGTCACATCATTTTGGAGACCTTTGCTAACAGATTTATCGTAGTAAAATTGTATTAGGTATTGTTTTTTGTTTAAATATTTGATGACTCCCTATGTATCGTGGTTAAAATTGTTTGCCATAATAATTTTGTCTGGATATTGGATGATCCCGTTTGTCTGTCTTTTCCTTTAATCCCAGTCTTTACCATACTATTAAATTGAAAAAATAGAAGTTATGCTCCCATAATTGTTCTCTCAATCTGCTTAATTTGTTAAATTAGTAAATGATTCTGTTTGTATCATACTGAAATTTGATAGGTGAATTGATTTGGGATTGAAATGTGATTGGAATCTCAACTAAGGGGTAGTTAAATCTTTTGCATTTCTAAAGTTTTTATTGACAGAATTGAATGTATTTAAGCATCCAACAGTTCTTTCATGTTTTTTCCTCGGTGTCTGTAACTATAGAAACTTTGCTAATTATCATTGCCTGATCATCTTCTACTAAGATAAACAATATATCCCACTACATATCACATACTACAATATAAAAATGGAAGCTTCAATTAGTATCGTTCCACATGCCCCACAATAAATTGACGAAGCTAACTATCATTGACTTTGGTATCCTTTGGGCCTCTCCTCTCCTCTGTTTTAACTGTAACGCCTTTTTACTCTCTTTACGAACAAAGCCCTTCCTACACCCTCTTTCTCTCTCTTCGATCGTTCACCTTCCCCCTCTCCACTGGCGGTGGCGCCTAGCTTTCTTATTTCATTGATATCATGTCTTTGCAATCTTTATTACATTTTGGTTTTGACGTATTATTTTTGGAAACCAGGTTATACGGCTAATTCTTCTCACATTCCTCACTTTCTCCCCCATTTAATTTGTGTGTTTTTGATCTCTGTGTTCAATTATATCATGTTGGCATGATGTAGGAAATGAATAAAATGTCATGCGACTTATTATTGATGCATTTATGCTTCATGCACCCATTTACGTTATGCTATTCTCAATTCCTACATTATGTTTTGTTTAGGTCTTTCCTTTGAAGAGTACAATCACTTGCCTTCATCAGTTTTTACATGTTGCATATCAGTCATTTGACAAAATGACACATGATGGAAACTTACATGGCATGTATTTCATCTCCTTTCATTTTAATTGTATGATGGAATGTCACAAAGAACATGTCTTTCAATTTCTTTTAATTATTTACAAATATTATTTTTGGTTATTATTTTATATTTTGAGGAATTATATCGCTCCTTAAATAAATGTCTTTTGTCAACATCTCTTTCACTTTAGTTTGGAATAAGATTTGCTTAATGACATTGGTCCCGTGCGAGGTGTTGGTGCCTCTCACGGGGCCGCTTGGGGGTGTTTTGCGGTTTTGCCCTCTAACGTCATGTTTATGTTTTTAAGCCTAAGTGTGGATATTCCTAAATTCGCGCTGTGCTCTCAAACCGGGGGTTCCGTGACTAAGCGGTCAGTTCCTACGAGTTGCATAGGCCCCGCATGAGGTGTTGCCGCCTCTCATGGAGCCGTTTGGGGGGTGTTTTGGGGTTTCGCCCTCTAACGATATTTTTTCAACCGTAAGTGTGGATATTCTCAAATTATTGTCGTGCGCTCAAACCGGGGGTCCCGTGATCACACGGTCACTTCCTACGAGTTACATTGGTCCCGCGCGAGGTGTTGGTGCCGCTCATGGGGCCGTTTGGAGGAGTGTTTCGTGGTTTTACACTCTAACGTCATGTTTATGTTTTTAAGTCTAAGTGCGGATATTCCCAAATTAGCGTTGTGCTCTCAAATCGAGAGTCTCGTGATCACGCGGTCAGTTCCTACGAGTTACATTGGTCCTGTACGAGGTGTTGACGTCTCTCACGGGGCCGTTTGGGGGGTGTTTCGGGGTTTCGCCCTCTAACGACATTTTTTCAACCGGGGATCCCGTGATCACACGGTCACTTCCTACGAGTTACATTGGTCCCGCGCGAGGTGTTGGTGCCGCTCACGGGGCCGTTTGGGAGAGTGTTTCGCGGTTTTACCCTCTAACGTCATGTTTATGTTTTTAAGTCTAAGTGTGGATATTCTCAAATTATCTTTGTGCGCTCAAACCGGGGGTCCCGTGACCACGCGGTCTATTCCTACGAGTTACATTGGTCCCGTGCGAGGTGCGCCGCTCATTGGGTCGTTTGGGGTGTGTTTCGCGGTTTTGCCCTCTAACGCCATGTTTATGTGTTTAAGCCTAAGTGTGGATATTCCCAAATTCACCCTGTGTTCTCAAACCGGGGGTCTCGTGACCACGGGTCAGTTTTTACAAGTTGCATTGGTCCCATGCGAGGTGCTGGCGCCTCTTACGGGGCCGTTTGGGGGGGGGGGGGGCGTGGTTGTTTCAGGATTTCGCCCTCTAACGACATTTTTTCAACCCCAAGTGTGGATATTCTCAAATTATCGTCGTGCGCTCAAACCGGGGGTCCCGTGACCACGCGGTCAGTACTTACTAGCTACATTGGTCCCGTACGAGGCATTGGCACCTCTCACGGGGCCGTTTGGGGGGTGTTTCGCGGTTTTGCCCTCTAACGCCATGTTTATGTTTTTAAGCTTAAGTGTGGATATTCCCAAATTCGCGTCGTGCTCTCAAACCGGGGGTCCCGTGACCACGCGGTCAAATCCTACGAGTTGCATTGGTCCTGTGACCACGTGGTTTTGCCCTCTAATGCCATTTTTATGTTTATGTTATTTCCTCTTCTATTATTCTTCCTTTTATTTTGATTGGGCCTCTTACCTCTTGCTATGGAAATACATGGGTTGTCAACTTGATGAGTTGGGTTGTTTGAAACAACTTAGAGGCGAACTTGAGATACACAATCTTGAACAAGTGAGTGGTATATATAGAGGAGGCTCAAAGAGCAAATATTTTTGCAAAGACAAATTTATACAAACTGAGATTTGTGTGGAGTGATTACAGAGAAGAAAAGTTTGACGATGAGGTTGTGTTGGAAAGCTTCCAGCCTTGCTCGAATCTGAAAATCAGTTCCATTTCAAACAACTTAGGTGATAAGTTCCCAACATGGATGATGACATATAACAACTCCTATTTTCTAACGTAAAGGCTGGCCAGGCACGATATGCCGAAGATAGGGCTTGCTTGTCAATTAATACCATTCTTAGCACCATTTACGAATATAAATAATTTATTATTTAACGTCCAAGTTTAAAAAGTTACAACCACATTTATAATGAATAATTAGATCCAAACCAACAACAATAATATGAATATCTAACTAAAGTAACATGAATCTCCACCAACATAATATAAAGGTTCGGGCTTATGCCCTTACAAAGCTTCAAATAAATAAATACTAAAGCGGAGAATCACCTATGCTAGAACAAACTGAGCTGAAAACGGAGAGCAAATAAGGCTGCAAGACTGCTATGCACAATCTCGCGGTTCCTGTCTATGAGCACCTGGGGGAAAACATTTAAATTTGGGTCAGAGCGCGAGGTGTGCAAGAATTAACTTGAATAATTTATGATTACAATAATACAGTTAATGCACAATAAATACCCCTTTTGTCACTAACATGCGTATAACACCTCACCCCTCATCTAAGTGTGATATTATTCGCACCCCAATACGCCCCAAATAATAAATGGTGACATCATCCCAATTATAAAAATGGTAATGACAATAAATAATTAGTTAAATGTAATCCCTACATTTAAATTGTCAACTTACATTAATTGCAGTCTCATCAGTATCAGGTATAAGGCATAAACATCTATTATGCATTATAGGGTCAAAATAATATTTATTGTCCATATCCTTAGACAATTTAATTTATTTTCATAATATCTAGGTAATTAATAATATACATGTTCTCCCATATATATGACACACAAGGGCATCTACCATTGGTGTCTAATTCGTGCTTTATCGGCAATTCCGGAGAAATTTCTTATCCTAAGCGGACAACACAAACACTTGCAAATTTGGGGGCGGTCCCTACGCAGGACACTCGTACACGGCCCATACCCAACGGTGATACAGGATCGGTCAGTTCCAACCCTACCTCTAGTGGGTGGAGCCTCCACGTAGTACTTATATGGCCTACACATTGTCGAGCCCACCTGTGCCGACGTGTGGTACGCGGCCTGAACGCGCGAACCCTCGAGCCGATAGGACAGTCCACTGGTATGTCCACACACAAATATATAATAATACATATTAATTTCCCATATAATATGTAAAGGTAATTACTCTATAATTACCCAAAGTTCATCTAATAATGGTAACCTTTCCATTTATTAATAGTTTACCATTCTAATAAATTATTAATTTCCATTTCATAAAATAATTACTGAACCGTCTAGTTACTTGTAATTATTATTAACTCAAATGTGGGTATAACAATGTTCCATCAATTTATTAACCCATAAATCAATATTCCCTTTCTTTAACATTTCTTTACTTACTGTGCACGAATTAAAGTACATTCAAAAGTTCAAGCCAAAAAGCTACAGCAACAAGGCTAGAGCAAAAAGGGACGAAGAGAGAGAAAATGCCCCACGTCGCTCGAACGATTGTGGATCTCGTTCGCGTGACATGGTGCTTCGCTCGAACGACCCACGGCGTCGTTTGAGCGACCCCTTGTTCCTTCTTTTCTCCGTTTCTCCACTTATGTTCACCGTCCATGAAATTTCCACGCAGTTTTTAAACATAGAAATCTATGCTAATTCACCAACAGGCAAATAACAATTTCCAACTTTTATAATCATATTCAATGGGATTCACCTGTTAAGGGCTTCCAAAATTTGGATAGTTCTTTTCCAGTTTTCCAACGTTAATTAAATGCAGCAACAAGGGATATCCATTTGGGGATTTACAGTAAGATTTCAGTCCTAATATTTATCTAATAGTCTCTACGTTAGTTATTCACTTTTCCCCAAATTAGCTATCAAAACTTAAAGAATCTAACATCACAAATAAAATTTTCGATACCTAATTTCTGGGACTATTCCTATATGTAATTCATTCCTCTACATATGTGGTTCATCATCAAATCAACATTTTTATACCTAATTCCCAAAAATTTAAAAGAGGTAATTATATGTATCAAGAAATAAATTGTAGAACATAAGTTGTGCAAAAAATTCTTGCATTAAAATGGTAGAGGAGATCCCTTTTGATTTTCTTCTTTGGTTCCTCTTTTGTTCTAGCGTTTTTCTCCCTTCTTTGGTGTTTTTCCTTTTTCTTTTCGTAACTTTGATTTTAGGTTTGGTGGAATAATAGGGGGGGAGTGGTTTTCCCCCACTTAAACTGACGTAAACCACACGTCAAAAGGCTCCTAAAATATCTAACACACACTTTTAGAGAGAGAAATACTCTTCTTCTAATATTCAAAAACAAGGTCTACCTCAAATGAGGTTACAAGGGGTGTATTTATAAGTGGGGAAGGGGAGCACTAAATCGGTCTCTAACCAATGTGGGACTCCCCCTTTACAAATAAGTCTAATACCCATTTGTGCTCACCTAGACTTACAAATAAACAACAAAACAAAATTAATAAAAATAAAGAAAAATAACAAAAAGAAAATAAAACTACTAATATGCTCAAAAAAGGACAATAATGCCCTCGATTCACATCAATCTCCCCCTCTTAAAACCAAGCTCGTTCTCGAGCGTTAAAAAAATGTGGGGTTCATGAGTAAATTCCCCCAAAAAAAGAAAGGTACCAAAAAAACTTGCAGGGGATCAAAAAGGAAATTTCTGAAACTTGAGGGTGCCCATCCCACAAATCTTCTTTATTTTCTTCATCTACTCTCTTCTTCTCCACTTTATTCACCCCATCAAGCCCACCCGGGTCAAAAACCATAGTTTGGAGGCAGGTAGAAGGTTTTGGTGAGGGGTAGGGCTGTTTAGGGGGTTTCCGAGCAAGCCTAGAAAAAACCCTAGGTTTTCGGGGTCTATTTGGAGCTGGGAGGCCTGCCTGACCACAAGGGGTGGTTGGCGAGCATGGGGGAAGGGGTTAGGGTGGTCGGAGGTGATGCGGGAAGGCAGGGGGTGTAGGGCTGCTGTCGGCTAGGTTTTTTTTAGCTGAGGGGGTGGTCGGCGGGTGGGGAGGGGGTCGGGACAGGGGTGGGGCTGCAGGGGTGGGTTTTGTGGTGGGAGTTGTTATTTTTTTGGATTTTGGGATCTGTTGGTGGCGGGGTAGGGCTGAGGCAGCGGGATGGAAGCTAGGGTTAGGGTTTGAAAAAGAGGGGGCTAGGGTTTGTGGTTCTTTTGGGGTTGGGGCAGCCATGGGGGTGGGAGGGTTAGGCTTTAGCCCTAGGTTGGCAAAAGTTGAGCTATTTGTTGTTGCAACTCCGCAATTTGTTGCTTTAACTCTCGATTCTCCTCTTGTTGTTGTTTGGATTTCTTGGGAGCCATTGAGAGTTGTGTACGATTTGAAAAAAAGAAAAAAAACACCAATACACTAGCACCAATGTAGAGCATCACCCGCTCTGGTACCAATTTGACGTAAACCACCCGTCAAAAGGCTCCTAAAATATCTAACACACTTTTAGATAGAGAAATACTCTTCTTCTAATATTCAAAATCAAGGTCTACCTTAAATGAGGTTACAAGGAGTCTATTTATAAGTGGGGAAGGGGAACACTAAATGGGTCTCTAACCAATGTGGGACTTCCCCTTTACAAATAACCCTAATACCCATTTTTGCTCACCTATGTCCAAACTTACAAATAAACAACAAAACAAAATTAATAAAAATAAAGAAAAATAACAAAAAGAAAATAAAACCACTAATATGCTCAAAAAAGGACAATAGTGCCCTCGATTCACATCATAAATTCTAATCAGTTATTAAATCCCGAGTTGGACCCTAAGTCCAACTTTTTGACCCCCAAATGAGCCCGAATTCATTATTTAATTGGCCCAAAACTTCCCCAACCTATATATTATTGACCCAGGACCATTTTTAAAGGTCTAAACCATCTAAACGAGCCCATATGAGTCCCAAAATATGTTCCGAATTACTTATACCAATAATAATCACTTTTAATTTGTGTCGCACATAAATTATGTATTTTCTTTTATTATATTCAAATATCATAATCATGCACATAAAAAAAATGAGTCACACAAGTATACTAAATAACAAATTTTCACTTGACATTTTCGAATGAAAATATTTATTTAGGTCCAACTTCCAAAATTAATTATTCATTCCAAAAATAATATTTCATCATTAATTATTTATAAAAAAATACGGGGTATTAGATGACAATGGCTGTGAGCATGGATGGTAATGGTGATTGGTTGCCACTTGACAACTTGATACAAATAAATTTAACAGGGTGCAGAAGCTCTGAGAATATCCCAATGTTTGGCCCACTAGACAATCTTCAAAATTGAGTTGAGTGGAATGTATAATGAAACACACATATATTTGTCATTCGGTGGTCATCATAGTGATTATCCCAACAATACTGGTATTTATGAGGCGTTGGATCGTTTCCAATTAGATTAGTTTAATTTTTAAGATTCATGCCCAATCTGGAGGAATGGATGGAAGCAAAAGATGAGTATGTGGTGTTTCCTTTCCTTTAGAGGTTGAGTAACTAGACCTGTTCCAAATTGACCACATTTCCGAGCCATTTTCCATGTCTCAAGGAATTTAAGGTTGATGTGAATTGCGGATCCCCAGTATTAAGGATAGTCACCAACATTGCCTTGACCACTCTCATATACTTCTCTTCTCTTCCAGATGAGCTATTGCAAAACAATAAATATCTCAAAACCCTTATTGTAAGGGGTTGTTGCATGTTAACGCCTGTAGTCCCCACAATGTGAAGCTACTGCGGAAGCTTACTTCAAAAGCTGGATATTTTTTGTGTCAGAAACTGAGTTATTTGCCGGATGGGCTCCCAACCCTTTTATTTCTCGACAATTTGGAGATAGGGCTCTGCGATAATATAAACTCAATTGATGGCATTCTAGGCCTCACATCCCTTAAAGAGTTGGGTATTTGGTCCTGTGATGGGTTAACATGTCTACCAAGTGGCCTACTAGAATTTTTCACCTCTCTAAAAAATGAGCATAAGATTTTGCAAGAATCTCATCTCTGTACCAGATTTAAGGATACGTTTTCTCGCGTCTTTAATATTAATTGCCTGCAAAAAATCGAGTTTGCCAGAGGGATTAGGTTTCCTTACTCGCTTGATTACCTTTAAGATTGGTCCCTTCTCAGATGATCTAATTTCATTCTCGACTCTCAACGGTATCCAACACCTTACTACCTTAACAAATCTAGAAATATGTGGATATGTGGTGGAATCTTTGCCAGTCTGGTTTAGCAACCTGTTGTCTCTTAGATACCTAGGGCTAAATAATTGTCAGAAACCAAAATGTCAAACTTGTGTATCATTTATATAGATGACTGTATGTGGGGCTAAATAATTGTCAAAAACCAAAATGTCTGTTTGACAGGAAACTACTTGCCAAACTAAGATGCCTTTTACATTAACGAATGCCCTCTAGATTGCCCCACATACAGTCATCTACATAAATGATACACAAGTTTGACATTTCTAAGTACGTTCCTCTTCTTTGATTTTCCCTATTCTAACTATGCTCATTTATTTCTTTACCATTTTTTACGTTTACATATATATATATATATATATATATATATACACCCCAACTCTCTCAAGATTTGTCACATCTAACTGTGCACAAAGAACGACACTGCTCATCATAGGCTGCAAACTTGTCCTTACAAAGAAATCGAAAGGTGGATACCAGCTCAATTAACAAACTTAAATTTAATGCTCTACTGTAACTAATCAAAGTGAATTCTATACCCATATCCAATTTTTATTATTGTCCGTTATGAAACGTTACATTTTCAACTGCCACTTTCCCTCATTTTAGAAACAACATTTCATATATGCAGTTTTATATTTCCAACTACAACATATAATTGATCATTACCCTGTACTATAGTATTTAGGTAATACCCTACTCATATAACTATTTGACCAAACTATGCGTCAAAATGTTTATGAGTCTCCTTCATTTGTTGTGATACTGTTTTTTTTCTCTATCTAAAAGATATGATCTCTTATCTACACACATGTAAGGCCTTTGTAAAATTGTCGCGAAAATCATGTCTATTTTTCTCTGCATAGGCATATGAATGACTTTGCCCCTTTCATATTTCAATAAAAAAAGTTTTCCTCGTCTATTAAGAAATGATGGCTCATTCGAAGTAGAGAATTGAGATTCAAGTGTTGATTTTCACACCAACGTGCTGAATGAAATTAAAACCCTAAATATAACATGAATACATAATAAAAGTTGTATCTAAATATTAAGTCACAACAACTTAAGTGATACCATAATAGAGTATTTTCTTCAAAACATTAGTTTTTGAATCTCCAAACCCCAATTTCTAAGACTTGGAGTTGGAATTGAAGTCGTATTAGTTCAAATTTTAAACAAAATTTTCTTCAATTTCATTTCCAAATCATAATAATGGAGCTCCTGAACGTAGCCTTGGAGCATCTCTGTGATATCTTTAATAAGGATGGTCTTATTGTTCACTTCTTTTTATTTCTCCAGTTTCTTTTGGTTGAAAATGCAAGATGTTGGACTTGAGTTATTTGTGCATTTATTGACTAATTTTTGTATTATAATTGAATTGACATGCTTGCATTTTTACATCTTGCTAACTGAGCGTTTTGATAATTCTTGAGATAGTCAACCAACTCAAAACAAGTTGTTCGTCTTACTTAACATAGTTGGTGAAATGCAAAGGGAAAAATCTTTGCAGTCCTTTTACTTTTTGTAATTATTGTAAATAATTTGTTTCATTTTAATTTCCCAATAATATAAAAAATAAGAGAGGATTTGAAGGAGAAGACATTTCCTTCTATTTTTCCCCATAAGCCCACAAAATCGAGGAGCCAACATGGAGAAGGGGCAAGTATATGTTATATGCCTGAATACAATAATTATAGATTAAGGACCCAAACATTGTGTATGATAAACGACATATTAGTTTGTGATTAATGTTAAAAATCCCAAATTTCAATATCTTCTATGCTCCATTTTTGGTAATGAATGGCGGAAAAGCGAAAGGTAAGAAAAGCTGGATATATGGAGTCTCTTGTCATTTTAACAAGTCCTCTTTGGATGTTGTTTAGCGTGATGTTGTTGCTATCCGTTATTTCTTTTCGGGAGACTAAAACTGTTATTTATTTACAAAATTCCTTTTCTAGCTATCCACTAGGGGTCTTAACGGTCAGTGTAGGGTCAGTTTTGTATCTGGTAATAAGGTATTGTTTATAAATTCTTTCATCCTTACATGTTTCGTTTAGTTAACTGATGAAAAATACATTTACACATGATTCGTTAATGGGTGATGAACAGAATTGTTAACACACAGTATGCAAGCTTATCCGGTAAACCCGTTTACAACCCTTCACCAGTATACAACCTGTCAACAGTTTACACCTACAAATCGATGTAGGAGTTGAGACTTGATAGGGATAGTTATTTTAAATTGGTTGACAGGTAGTAAGGTGTAATGTGTCACACGACTTGTAACTTTAACATGTCTGATGGGTCCATAGGATTATGATCCAACCACTTTAAGCCTGCACCCATTCCAAGTTACTTCATGACGATTTCGTTTTGTGTTTAACGGGTGGTGTAAAAAATTTCCACCCCCACTTCACAAGTTCTATAGAGGTGTACATGGCTCAAAACATGCTAGGGATACTTCAACAACCCTTTGAGGCTTATTTAAAATGGGAGGACTAAATTCCAATAATGCATATCACCTATTTCATTTAATAATAATAATGGATACCTACTAAGATATGTCTTTTATTTGGATGTTTGACTATTATTGTTACATTTTTAAGCACTGATGCTACTTCTCGACATAACATGCACGATCACACAGTTGATTATAAGAAAGAGGTAGTATGGATAGTTGACGTCATGGTGGACCCCCCACCCTCCACCCCCCCACGTGATGCTTCTCTTTACTTGTGCTGGGAATCTCGGAGATATTGGTACTGGAAGTTGGGTGGTGAGAAGGAAGGTTAACCGTATGGGATGATTGTATTTGATTCAGATTCTGATTACTTCATGTATTTAATTTCTATTAGAAACTTGTTGCAAATATGCTTGTTTTGTTTACGCTTGTTATGTTTTAATTTAAACATATGCTGATGGTGCACTTCATGTTTCTAATTTTCATTAGGGACTTCTTGGTGAATATGCTTTTATGTTATGCATCTTCAGATTAATAACTGATTATTTTTTGCTATATTTGGTAAAACCTTTTAGAGCTCCGCCGATGCAAGGATTTATTTTGCATTGCTGGTCCCAAACCCGGATAAAGGAAGGGGAAGAAGGTCAAATTGTATAATGAAATGAGAACATGTTGATTGTGCCTGAATTTTTCTTGAACATTATGTGAAGGTATGTAGTTTCTCTAAATGTAGCAAGTTATGTTTCCTGTATCTTGTAAGCATTCATTAAATCAAGTACCTTATAGCCCTACAATGTGACATTGTATACTGAAAATTAAGCCATAGATAATGGATGGAATTAGGCTTTGGTTGAGTTGATTTGTGTGGTTTCTTTAATGTAGTGTTTTTATATTTGCTAATTATAGGCAAGGGGGACATTACCCCCTTCGTTTTATTAATACAAAGACGGAAAAAAACCTCCCCATGGTGGATTACAATGAAAAGGGAGGGAGATGTAATCCTTTGCCTCCTCTACTAAGGAGCCAATACCTAAAGCAACCTAAACGATCTTTATAACTTCATAAAGAGCTCAAGATCCAATTACAATAATAACAAGACTGGAACTGTATGACAAAAAGGGCTAAAGAAACCTTAATGAGGGAAACACTTTAAACCTCTTCATCTTGACACCATGATTGACCAATGCATCTGCTATATATAATTCACCCCTCTGTAACAATAAGAAAAATTCACATCTATTCCTATAATACCCTCTTATTTGATCTCAACTGCGTAGTAAATAGCCCATGGGTATTCCACATCTCTTCTGGGAACTTGGACTAAAATCTTTAAATCAGACTCAATATCAATCTTTTAAATTTTTTTTTGAAAACTTCAGCCCTGGATAAAGGATTTTTTTCTAAAATATTATATTGGTAATATCCCATAAATTCATTATGGAACAATGAAACAATGAATAAGCCCCATGTAATCTCTAAGAATACCCCTCCCCCAGCCTCACTTGGATTTCCTTTAGATCATCCATCTGAATTTTAACATATTTTCACAAAAAGAGGGGGACTCCTTTTCAAAATCAAGTAGCACCTTAGTATTGTTGAGGAATCATTTTTGCAAAGAAAGGATCAATGGAGACATAAAGGCACCACAATATGAATCTTCCGTTCAAACTACTGTTGGGAATATAAGCTCCATATACTGAATTAAAATGATCCCAGCCAGTTGTAGCAATAGGAGCAGTAGAAAATACATGAGAATCGCAACATTAAGACCTGGAGGCCATCCTTATGCCCACATCTTAAATATTTTCTCCCTCAACAGCTTCCAATTGAAGAATAGGGCTTTTGGAGAAACATATTTATGCCAAAAAGGAGAATCAGATACTGCTAGAGCTTTTCTATTCCTTAACATATCATAAATAGAGAATATAATAAACTTGTCAATAATATTTTTATGGCCAGCCAGGGGAGCGTGGGAGCTTGCAAACAGTGCTTAAAATATGTAGCATAGTATTTTTAGTCAACTTACCTATATCCCAAATATCATCATGATTGAATAATTATTTAAGCTTAAAATCTTGACCAAACGGAGAATTAACAAAAACTTAAGGAGACTTCAGCTTTCTTAGTTGAATCAGGAAGGGTTTGTTTCCTTTATTTTTCATTGAAAAATTACGTCAGATAGTATTCTGCCAGCAGATGCAATCTCTTCTATATTGATTAATTGGCAATAATTTTTTTAAGGAACCTTGAAATGTAAATTGTGGAGTGCATACTAGTGTATAATTTATTACTTGTATATTTTTTATCATTACATCTGCATTGTTTTGTTTCTTAATTTATGTATTTTTTAGATTATATATTCTAAATATTGTGTATTGTTTGATGCGCGTTCTTTGATGAAAGGACATAATAATAGTCTGGGACCTTGGTTGAAAGGACAAAATATTAGTTTGTGAAACCTTTACTATATGCAGACCCCATCCCCTTAAAATTGTCTAGCAGATCTAATCCTAGCCACAGACAAATGTTTTCACCACTTTGGAGGCAGAGCATAGAATGTAACTAAGTGATCTTAAGGTTCAATAAATTAATTTGAAATTCATCCAATTGTTACCCCAGTCATTTGAACTATCGGTGGAGAGTCCTAACTCAAATTGATATTGTTGCATCTGTGATTTATCCACTTTAGGCTCAATAATAACAATAAAAAAGACATTATGAAACTTAGTAATGTTTTTTAAATTTCTTAACCTTTCTTCTTCTCAAAATGTCCAAAATGATGGGACATATTCATTGGAACTTACGGTTTGTAAAGGATTAGTGTCCTCAGTTCATCGAAAGACTCTCTCACTAGAAGCTTTAGTATTAACTCTACTTTTTTCTCTCTACCCTTCTACAAATCAGCATTATTGATGAGACCCAAGAAATTCACCACACCAATTGGAATAGATCTGGGAGACCGACTAAGGGCTTCAATTGGGTAGCACCAGTATTCATAGAAGATTTTGTAGCTTGAAAGGAATTGGCGATCTGTAGAGAGATATGTTCCATTACCTCAGATAGGATAGTTACAAAGGCTAATGACTTTATCACCTGGTGTGGCATTCGCAACCGGCTAGGGATCAACCACAAGACTTCTTTAAAATTTCAGCGATGTGACTATTTGTAAATTTTAGGCCTTCACCATCCTTTTTGAAAATTTAAAAGATACACCTATATGGCATTTCACTAAAAATGGTGTCTATATTATAAAATTTGGATACCAATTATAAAATTTGGATACCAATATTCTTTTATTCCTTGTATTATAGATACTATTAATGTTTTGTGAAGCCATAACTAATGGTCAGCACTAGGCTTTTGTAGAGTTAACTTGATGTGTATGGGTATGGGATATCTAGCGACATGTGGTGCGTGGTTGTGCTCGTGAGAGAAGATTATCTTTATTTTCTATTTTTAGTTTAGGGTTTATTGTCATTTTCTTTTATTTTTAGTTTTTAATTAGTCTCCAAGCATGTTTTGGGATGAGTCATTTTTAGTTATTAGTCCTTTTTAGTCTTTTTGAGCTTTAACGTGGTTAGCAAGTTAACCTCTCCTATGAATAGTCCATTGACTTTCATTTGTAATCACACTTGAATATTGAGAATTGAGAATAGAGAGAGAAAGGAACCCATTTCATTAGTTTAGATTTAATTGTTGTTGTTGTGTAGTTAATAGTTGTGTAGTGTAATAATAACTCTTCCGCATTCTTAGATTCGTATCAAATTGGTATTAAAGCTGCATTTATTCTTGGTGTTTGTCGAGGTGCGAGTTGTGATTCCAACTCCGACAATCTTTCAATCGATAGATTATTAAATGTCCAAATGGGAATTGGGTGGATGGAAACCCTAAATTCCATCACCGTTAAAAGGGGGCATACTAACCGTTTAGCCTTCTCCACCCTCCACCTCCTACCGCCACACAACCAACACCTCGTTTACATGAATCTCCGTCTTCTATCTGACCCTAACCTTAACCCTAATCCTTAAGAACCCAAGAATCTACAAACCCTAACCCCAATTCAAGATGGCGGGGAGGGTTCAACAGTGCCTCCGATTGGCCGGAACGAGGGAAACGACATCCCTAGGACTGCTGGGATTTCAACCGGGTTTTGTCGGTCCAGCCACCTTCCGAAAGAGGCAGATTACCACCGGAAGCCTCTAGAAGCTTCTACAGACGCCGATGGCAATTCAACCCATGCGGGTCAGCCACCAAAACAACACTCCCTATCATGTCAGATCCTCCAACTCAATAGGCCAGCAGTTCTGGCCTACAAGATTGACACATGACTGCCTCTCCAACACTATTTCAGGCAGGTCGCATGCCTGAAATGGGTGGTAACTCACCGGAATGGCAAGATATTGTTGTAATCGATCAAGAACTGAAGTTTCCCTACCCCAATCTGCCCTGAGCACCCCCAAACCCAATTTTTTTTTTATCCCGGACAACCTTCCCCTTACCCCTAGGGCAGTCCACTCTTAGGGTTTGTCCTCCCACCCTTTTTCTTGCCCACAAATATCAAACCAAACCCCACCACCTTCTTAAAACCCCAAAGAAACTAGCCCCACTCTTTCTTTTACTGATGGAAATGGGCCATTTTTAGGGATTATTTGTCATTTTTATTTTCTTTTGTATTTTCTTTTATTTTTTTATTGTATTTCCTTTGTTTTACTATAGTATTTAGAGGTAAGGAGTATTAATGACATTTTTGTAATTAGGGCCTTAGCTACTCCAACCGTTTAAATACCCACTTGTAGCCTTTATTTGGGAGACTCTCCATTTTGAATATAAGAAATCTTTTGATTCTCTCTCTAAAGGTAGGATTTAGTGTATTTCTATTAGCCATTGACGTGTAGTTTAAGTCACATTGGTATCAGAGCGGGTGTCGCTCCACATTGGTGTTGGTGTATTGATGTATTTTTGTTATCAAAATCGTACGCTATAATTAATGGCTACAATAAGATCCGAACAACAATCCAAAGAGCTTCAAAAACGAATGGAAGATGGGTACAATCACAACAAATCTATACCCATTTCCAAAATCCAAGCCCGAACCCTAGAAATCCCTACCCAGAACCCCTCCCCTACACCACCCTCTACCCCAAGCCCCTCCTCGTCAACACCTCATCCTCTGCCCTAACACCACTGTTGCTCTGCCCCTAAAACAACCCCTGATCCACTCAAACCCATACCCTCAAGGAGGGGGAGGCCTCCCCGGTCACTTCCGTAGGCAGCCTAACCCGGGGCAGACCCCGCAACACTCCCCAGCCGCTGTCGACTTCATCCCTCCCCTGTTCTGACCCCTTCTAGTACCCACCGGCGCAAAAAAAAACTCGACCACCCCTACCTCTTCCCAGATTTCCCCACCCTTGTCCCACCCTGGTCGGCCCTTCACTCCCACCCCACTCCCCTCTCAATAGGGGTGAAAATGAGGCGAGCCGAGCCGAGCTTAAGGTTGCTCAAGCTTGATTTGTAAATGTAAACGAGACTAAATGTATGTTCAAGCTTGTTTCATTTATCTTATGATCCAAGCTTGAACGAGCTTCTAAAAAAATGAATACGAGTCGAGCTCGAGTAGCTTGGTTATTTTACACTAGTTAGTATGGATATCGGTGATCGAGCCGAATCCGAGCCGAGCTCAATAAGATAATGAGCTTAAACTTTTATTCAAGCTTGGCTCATTTATTTTACAAGCTAGGCTCGAACGAGCTTTTTCCCCAACGAACACGATTCGAACTCGAGTAGCTTGGTTCATTTTATAGCCCTACCTCTCAACTCCGAACCCTCCAACCCACCACCCATTTTTCAAACCCCAATCATCAAAAAAATTCCGTTTCCGCCCCGATTAACTCCCAAGGCTCAATTTAAGATTATTAATGGTTAGTCCAAGATTGGTTGCTCCACCTAATCATTCTTCCACCCTCACTCACCCAAGAGGGTCAAATCAATGATAAAAACTCCCCTCCCAAGCTAGTTGATTGCAAGAAAGATCGAAATGACGAAATTGGATTGTGTATTGGGGATTTTTTTGACATTTTTGATGAGGATGGTTGGGGGAATCGCACACACTTTCACAAGCTAGAAACATTTGATTTGAGAGATTTTTTTCCAATCTGGGATGATGATTTTGATGAGGTTGAATCGGAGCTTATCTCTCTTGGGGTTGATTTAGAGATGGGAGGTGATGTGTTAGGTGGTGGGTATGTGGTACATTTATGATAGCTTTTAATATGCGCTCGGAGGAAATTTTCTGTGGCGTACATTAAGGAGGTTCATCACGGGAATTTCGGGTCGCGATTTTTCTTGGTTGACACATTTGGATTGTGTTCCTATTCTCCCGGGAGTTATTGCAAGCCGGTACAAGGGGTGCTTTCGAAGACGGATCTTCCTAGTGAGGAGCTCTTTGATGGTTGCCTTGCTTTCTTACCATTCATCTCCTACGCTCGAGGACGAGCTTTTCAAAGCAAGGGTGAGTGAGGGAAATGGGCCATTTTTAGGGGTTATTTGTCATTTTTATTTCTTTTGTATTTTCTTTTGTTTTACTTTAGTATTTAGAGGTAAGGAGTAGTAATGGTATTTTTGTAATTAGGGCCTTAGTTGGGGCCTAAGCTACTCCAACCTTTAAATACCCATTTGTAGTCTTTATTTGGGAGGCTCTCCATTTTCAATAGAAGAAATCTTTTGATTCTCACTCTAAAGGTAGGGTTTTGTGTATTTCTTTTAGCCATTGACGTGTAGTTTCTATCGAATTGGTATCAGAGCGAGTGGCGCTCTACATTGGTGTTGGTGTATCGGTGTATTTTTGTTATCAAAATCGTACGGTATAATTAATGGCTCCAAGAAGATCCAAACAACTATATGAAGAGATTCAAAAACGAACGGGAGAGTGGGTACAATCACAACAACAAATCTATACCCATTTTCAAAATCCTAGCCCTAACCCTAGAAATCCCTACCCACAACCCCTCCCCTACACCACCTTCTACCCCAAGCCCCTCCCCGTCAACACCTCTTCCTCTCAAATCCTCTGCCCTGACACCATTGTTGCTCTGCCCTTAAAACATCCCCAGATCCACTCAAACCCATACCCTCCACCCTAAACCTTGGTCGCCCAAAGAGGGGGAGGCCACCCCGGTCACTGCCGTAGGCAGCCTAACCCGGGGCAGATCCCGCAACACTCCCTAGCCGCTGTCGACTTTATTCCTCCCCTGTCCCCCCGCCCCTGTTCCGACCTCTTCCACTACCCACAGGCCCAAAAAAAACCCGACCACCCCTACCCCTTTCAGATTTCCGCCCCCCTTGTCCCACCCTGGTCGACCCTTCACTCCCACCCCACTCCCCTCTCAACTTCGAACCCTCCAACCCACCACCCATTTTTCAAACCCCAATCATAAAAAAAATTCATTTTCCTCCCCGATTAACTCCCGAAGCTCAATTCAAGATTACCGATGGCTAGTCCAAGATTGGTTGCTCCACCTAATCATTCTTCGGCCCTCACTCACCCAAGCGAGTCAAATCAATGATAAAAACTCCCCTCCCAAGCCAGTTGATTGCAAGAAAGACTAAAACGACGAAATTGAGTTGTGTATTGGGTATTTTTTTAACATTTTTGATGAGGATGGTTGGGGGACTCATACACACTTTCGCGAGCCAGAAACATTTGATTTGAGAGATTTTTTTTCCATTCTGGGATGATGATTTTGATGAGGTTGAATCGAAGGTTATCTCTCTTGGGGTTGATTTGGAGATGGGAGGTGATTTGTTAGGTGGTGGGTATGTGGACCGATTTTTTATGGCTTTTAATATGCGCTCGAAGGAAATTTTCCGTGGCGTAGCATTAAGGAAGTTCATCGCGGGAATTTCTGGTCGCAATGTTTTTAGTCGGCCATGCTAGGATTGTGTTCCTATTCTCCGGATAGTTATTGCAAGCCGGTACAAGTGGTGTTTCCGAGGACGAATCTTCTTCCTAGTGAGGAACTTTTTTATGGTTTCCTTGTTTTCTTACAGTTCATCCCCTATGCTCGAGGATGAGGTTTTCAAAGCCGAAGAGAGTGATGGGAATGACCCTTTTTAGGGATTATGTCATGTTTATTTTTTTTATTGTATTTTCCTTTGTTTTACGTTAGTATTTAAAGGTAAGGAGTAGTAGCTTGGAGCCTATGCTACTCCTACCCTTTAAATACCCACTCGTAGTCTTCATTTGGGAGACTCCATTTTGAATATAAGAAATTTTTTTATTCTCTCTAAAGTTAGGATTTGTTGTATTTCTTATAGCCATTGATGTGTAGTTTATGTCATTTACCCTTTCCCCACTCATTTATGTCCAACCACAATAAAATCCAACAAAAATGTGCTTCCCTACTTCGATCCAATCCCCCACCCTCTAATTGACCTCAAATCCGATCAAAATTGGTTTTAGGGCCTTTTTGTGACACAAAATATGACTTCCCCGAAAAATGCGTCTCACTTGGGATCCTTTTTCTGACTATTTGTCATTTTGGGTCCGGCTTTTCGGAATGTTGCTGCCTTCAGTCCGCATGTTTCGCCATCGTACTCGCAAAGGTGCGATCGTCGGAGTTTCTGTCCGTCAGATTCAAGGCCCACCACTCCATGCTGCAACCATGTACTCGTGGTGTCAAGAAGGTGTGTATGGTCGTCAGTTTTTGGTTACTCGGATTTCATAGAGAGACATTGTCGGAATTCGGGTTTATTAGACCCATGTTTGATGAAGTTCATTCGTTTGGGACTAATTCCAATTGGGCAACCCACTTTTTGTTGATCTTGATTGGGTTCCGAAGCTTTTTCGTGGTTTATATCATGTGGCATTGATGATTCACCCTCCAATCTCGAGGATGAGCTTTTTTGAAGACGGGGAGAATGATGTGTATGGGATATACAGCGACATATGGCGCGTGGTTGTGCTCTGGGGAGAAGACTATCTTTTATTTTCGATTTTTAGTTTGGGGTTTATTGTCATTTTCTTTTATTTTTAGTCTTTAATTAGTCTCCAAGCATGTTTGGGGCTAATGAGTCATTTTTAGGTATTAGTTGTCCTTTTTAGTCTTTTTGAGTTTTAGCTTGGTTAGCAAGCTAACCTCTCCTATAAATAGGCCATTGACCCTCATTTGTAATCACACTTGAATATTGAGAATTGAGAATAGAGAAAGAAATAAACCCATTTCATTAGTTTAGATTTAATTGTTGTTGTTGTTGTGTAGTTAATAGTTGTGGTGTAGTGTAATAATAACGCTTCCGCATTCTTAGATTCACATCATAACTTGTGTCTTTTTCTATTCCATTTTAGAAGGTTAGAATAACTATTTTGCAGAGAGGTCTATCATTGATCTAACGACTTGAGTCTATATTAAAATACGACTTTGAAAACTCTATTAATATTTTACAAAACTCAACTATGCTTATCTATTTTATCTTAGGAAGTTTGGGTTGAAAGCAAATCATTCATGATTGACTCAATGTGATTTGAAAATGATTGGAAAAGTCAAGGATTGAGGACTAAAGTAGATAAATAATAATCATTTCGCTCTCTAAGATGAACAGGTATGAGGAGGGACACGTCCATGACTTACGATGAGTTGAACTGGTGAGTCGAAACATTCATCTACAAGTTACCCAACATGTGGTTACAAGAATTGATATCACTGTACCGACGATCTATCAACAAAACCAAGAGTCCTATAGTTTATTTTTAGACAATTTACTAGACACCAAAAAACAATTTTTCATGTTGTTAGCCATATGACTCCATGCCATACATATTAAAAAAAGATTTATGATATTTAATATATCTCTTCCTACCATTGATTGAGTTTTTTTGTTCATTAACATATCATGAACAAATAGTATAGTAAACATTCCATTAGAATTCAGAACCCAATAAGGAGAGTTTGAGAGATAAAAGAGACTGCAATTAGTTTTTATTATCTGGTGCACAGTATTCTGTCGCAAAATAATGTCATGATTGAAAATGAATTCTTGGGTGCCTTGGGGATGCTCTTTCAAAGTCAGATCCTCTTAAATTCTTACTAATTTGATCTTATGGTGACAACCATTGACACTAAAATACAAGGCAATGTGTTTAATGATATCCTTTCATCGTAGATCTTCACAAGAAATTTTAATCAACATTCATATCTTTTGGGCATCATATATAAAATAGACCCTTCCAATTGGTTTAATTGGGTGCATGTGCCAATAATTGAAAAAGTCTTGAGAGGGAGGTTGAAGAAGGCTATGAATGTATTTCATACTCGGATGTTGTGGTTATGGAGAATAAGTGTCTGAAAGCCATATGCCAGGTAGAATTGAAGGAATTGTTTGTATAATTGTTATTAAGAAGACCTATAATAATGTGAATTGGAATATATCTCCTGCAACCACATTCGATTCTCGTTTAGGTAGTCTTTGGGCTCCCCTAAAATTTCAGTTTCCCCTTGTTTCACATGATTAGATCAAAAGATCACACTAGAACCTAAAATTCATTTCTTAGATCTCGATCAAACCGAACATGAACTGATCGAAACCTGATATTCATATCTAACTCAACTCAAGTGAGCCTTCTCTCCCCTGATTTTGGAGAATATAAAACCATACTAGTCAGGTTCTAACCTCTTAGTAGTGGGATTGGGGCAGTGTGTATATGTCAACTATAACTGAAAAAGTTATAAGAAATTATAATATACGAAAACGTCACTAAAATGTACAACTAGATGTCTATGATTAACACAAACAATTGCAAAAGTATAGAAATACAATTAATTATATGCAATTATGCATAATGAAATGAACCGCCAACTTTTGTTTGATCAGATTCCACATAAACTAAATTTGATGATCCATGTAATTTTATCTCTCTTTAAAGGAATCCTTATAAGTATCTCATTACATTATTCCTTAATCTATTCCTAACCTATATACCCATGCCTCGTTGTAATTTTGTAAGGACACAAATTTCCAATTGAGTCCATGTATAGTGTTGGCTCAATTCCGGACAAAAACATTTATTCATAGGATAGTATGTCATTGTAATATTCTCAAGCCTATGAAGTGTTTGTTGAAGACGTAGCGGCAAAGAGTATAAAGCTTCATCAAATGTGCCGATTTGCGTGCCTCGTTTCTACGTCAACAACTATGGTTCCATGCTCCCAAGGTATGAATGCAATTATATTTATATAGGAGCTTGGAACAAAGTTTATTGGGTGTTAGGTTTAATAAAAACTGTGTTTTACTTTCAGAAAGAATTAATTAGAACTTTCATTAAAAGTATATAAAAGTTTATGGGCCAAAATCAAATTTTATAAAAATTCTGGAAGTCGTTCGAAATGTCGTTCGAACGAGTTTTTTCGTTCGAACCAAGTTTCGTTCGAATGAGTCTGCCAACGAAATCCCACTAAGCTATACTGGTCTGTCGTTCGAAATGTCGTTCGAACGAGATTGTTCGTTCTAACGAGATTTCCAACGAGTTTCTAACGATTCCAAACTGGAGTGTCGTTAGAAGTCTCGTTCGAACGAGAGTTCGTTCGAACGAAATGTCGTTCGAACGAGATGGCCAAGCGGGAACAGTTTTTGGCAGTTTTTGGGCAGTTTTGCACCCACTTCCCCACTTGGTTTTTAACCAACTTTTTCAGACTTTAATATGTGCGGGAAACACATTTTCCTAATTAACTTTTCCATACCATTTTCATCTCTTAGAGAGAGTTTGAGGGAAAAAATTGTTTAGGAAAATGTTAATGTTTTGAGTGTTATTTTCAAAGAAGAATTTACTTATCACTCTAGTTTACACCCAAATATTGTTTATCCAAGTTTACCTATATACATATTATTTGCTTGGAGTTTTGGCACCGGTTTATCTCTTCCATTTCAAAGATAAGTTTTGGTTTGCTTCTACATCCATCAAAGAAGAAGACATTTTGTTACGATTCTACCCACTTGGAGAAAGGTTCCATGCTCGGGTGACGGTGACCATATAAAGTCCGATCGGTCGATTCCGAAACCGCGGTGGAGCTCCGTGGTTGTCCGCTAGGAATAGGTGTCTACAAGAAGAAGCATCAAGGCTTGAGAGGGTTCTAGTTGAGGAAGTAAGTCTTTTGTCTTGTATGTGTAAAATCCATATTTAGTGGACTTGTGGCTAGGGCCGTCCGAGGTTTTTTTCCCGTCTTGGGTTTTTCCTCGTACATCGCGGCGTAGTGTGATTGGTTTATTTTATCTTGCTTAAATAATTTAGAACGCATGCTTAAGATAAATCAAGATAAAATTTGGTTTTAATTATCACACTCACTTTAAGTTGGACTTTAATTAAATATTGGGTAAAGTTGTTTTAATTCAAGTCTCTTGCTAAAATTGTTTTGGCCTAACTTTGTTTAAATGAAAAATATGACTTAGGCAAATTTCTAGGGCTTGGATTAATGAATTGATATTTGGCTTGGTTAGATTAATTGGTTTAGGTGAAATTAATACTTGTGTGTGTTTCATTAATTCTCACTTTGTTTAAGTTAACTAAAATTTGGAATTTAGTATATTAGTTGAACCATCACATACTTTATACGCTTCCGCATCTTGAAAAGGAAATTACAAATTAATTTGATTTTAATTGAGATAATCAAAATTCCGGGGGTTACAAATTGGTATCAGAGCCGGAGCACTAAGTTATCGCGTTAAAGATCCGTTTTTCGGCTTTTGTGTTTCCTTACCTGTTTAGGTGGTTCAAATTTTTATCACTCTCATATTTTTGTTTTATATCTCTCGATGGGACGTCTTAATGAAAATTTGTCCAATTTAAATGAAAATGAAATTTTTGATTTTCGAGAGGAATTAAATGGGCTTTATAAATGTAACGAAAATTTAAAGGAATTAAATTTGAGATTTGTAAAAAGAATTAAATTTCTTGAAAATGAAAATTCTTATTTTAAAGCTCACATTGAGTCTTTGCAAATCTCCTTATCTCAAAAAGATATTTTTCGTGAAAAGCTCATGGACTTACATTCAAATTTTGATATTTTAGAAAAGTCCAAGAAAGAGAGTGAAAATCGAGATAAGACTCTTAGGGATATGTTTGCTCACATTGAGGGGGAGCGTGATAACCTTCTAGGTGTTATTGAAAATTTAAAGAAGGAGTCCTATAAATTTGAGGAGTCTAATTTTTTACTTGAGTCCGAAATGTTAAAAATGAAAAACGATTTACAAGACTCTAGTAGTAGTTTAAATGGTTCTAGCATATGTTGTTCAAATTCTTCCATTGATAAAGCTAAAACCATAGTTTGTTTTAGAGGATCAATTTTGTCCAAAGACTTTAGAAAAGGTCACACCTTAGGTAACATTCCTCGTGTTTACACATGCTTGCATTGTGGTAGGAAAGGTCACCTCAGGTCATATTGTTTTGATCTTAAAAGAAGTCCAAGGAAATCCTTATCTAGCATTTCATTATTTCCTCATCCCCATCATTTTAAATATAAATCTATATGGGTTAGGAAATCACTTTTAAACGCGCTAGATACAAGATTTGTTGATTCTCATTTACTATCACATGAAACCTCTCTTGCTAAATTTAAAGGTTGAATGTGTTAGTATTATTTGCATACTTTAGCGTTTGTACTTCATGCTATATTCACATGCTAAATGTATGCTTGTTTAATCATGTTCTAGTTTATGCTCCATGTTTATCACATGCTAGAATTATGATTTTTGTTTATCTTTTGTATTATATTTCCTTCATTTTGTTTGCATTAAATGAAAAATACAAAAAGATTTTTGTTTATCATTTGGATTTTATCTCTTGGTAATTTAAGCTTATTGAAAAATTCAAATGATTTTTGTTTATCCTTTTGAGTATATATATTTATTTTTGGTGAAAAATGTTAAAAACTCAAAAAGATTTTTTATGTGTGTATTTTAGTTTGACACACTTTATGTGGCATATACATGTGTTTGAATCCCTCCTTTAACGCTCCCATGTGGCTAGAACTTTTGGTTTATATTGTCAATCCTTAAAATGTTCTTTACCATATTTTATGGAGTAGTTGGATTTTGTGTTGTTTAAATGGAATCTATTTTTATATGCCTCTATTCATACATGGACGAGCTCTTTTGAAATTTTAACTTCATATGTATATTTGAGCTATGCGAGATGTTCTCCTTCCAATCTTGTCATCTACATATTTGTGACTTAGGAGGACTAGTGCATGTCAAAATCCGTTGCATGTGAGATTCGTGTGAAAAATGAAAACATGATAAATTTAAATATGCACGGGGAAGGGCTCCGAAAGAACCAAGTGATCCTTTGCGATTGTAAGCCACCGTTTTAATGGACCTAAAAGAAATGCGTGGTCCAAAGGACTAAAAACAGAATATATGGCATTAAAAAGAAAAATTAATTTGCCCAGGCCTATGTTTGATTGATTTATTCATTCAAATTTAATATAAATGCATATTGAGGGAGATTGGATGGTATATCAACGATTTGCACAATGTCCGTTTATCCTAGTTGCGTATTTAATGTCATGACTCTATTGGTTTGTAGAATCATCATTATGCTAGGCTTGTATGCATTGTGTATGTTTGTTCATTGAGTTCAATCTAAATTGTCACATGAGGTTATATTTAAATGTGATGAAGTTTGCAATCAAATGAGAACTCCGTGAACGTTTCTTAAGTGTTTGGGTCTAAATTTAATTGTTGTTAGTTCACACCCCTACACTTCCGTTTCCATATGACACATTTTTTCCATATGAGTGTGCAAACTTATTGTATTTTGTGTCATGTGTGTGTTTATATCTATATATATATATATATATATATATATATATATATGCAAGTACTCTATTGGTATATTTCTAGTATATATATATATGATATTTTGTTTGTCTTTGCCTTGGTTTCTAGTTCATCCATGCTTATACTTCATGATTGGTATTCATCTTGGATTAGTTATGCTTTTGGTGCTCATGTGCTTTAATGTCTTAACACTTTAAGCTTCAACGTGTTTATTAATTCTTTATCCTTTGCCTATTCCTGAACAAAATGGGGGAGAAATGATAGGGGAGAAATGGTATCTAATCATATTATTATCGTATCTTAGTTTGGGGAGATTTATCTTAGGGGGAGACGTCTTTCTAAGTAGGTCATGTGTTTGATGAAGGGGAGAATTAATTGAGGGGGAGTAATTACTTAATTGCATTTTATATTTTGATATTACCTATGCATTTGATGAGTTTGCTTAAGTGTGCAGGAATTCTTCAAAAGCGGCATCCTTCAATGGCAAAGTGTTTAATCCTTGGGTTGAGTCAAGTTTGGGTGGGTTATGTTTTGAGTCTAGTAGAGCTTGACGGCCCTTTAGGATTTTTTTTTTGGTTTTTGTCCCGGAATATCCAAAGGGGGAGATTTGTAAGGACACAAATTTCCAATTGAGTCCATGTATAGTGTTGGCTCAATTCCGGACAAAAACATTTATTCATAGGATAGTATGTCATTGTAATATTCTCAAGCTTATGAAGTGTTTGTTGAAGACGTAGCGGCAAAGAGTATAAAGCTTCATCAAATGTGCCGGTTTGCGTGCCTCGTTTTTACGTCAACAACTATGGTTCCATGCTCCCAAGGTATGAATGCAATTATATTTATATAGGAGCTTGGAACAAAGTTTATTGGGTGTTAGGTTTCATAAAAAATGTGTTTTACTTTCAGAAAGAATTAATTAGAACTTTCATTAAAAGTATATAAAATTTTATGGGCCAAAATCAAATTTTATAAAAATTCTGGAAGTCGTTCGAAATGTCGTTCGAACGAGTTTTTTCGTTCGAACTAAGTTTCGTTCGAACGAGTCTGCCAACGAAATCCCACTAAGCTATACTGGTCTGTCGTTCGAAATGTCGTTCGAACGAGATTGTTCGTTCTAACGAGTCCAAACTGGAGCGTCGTTAGAAGTCTCATTCGAACGAGAGTTCGTTCGAACGAAATGTCGTTCGAACGAGATGGCCAGGCAGGAACAGTTTTTGGCAGTTTTTGACAGTTTTGCACCCACTTCCCCACTTGGTTTTTAACCAGCTTTTTCAGACTTTAATATGTGCGGGAAACACATTTTCCTAATTAACTTTTCCATACCATTTTCATCTCTTAGAGAGAGTTTGAGGGAAAAAATTGTTTAGGAAAATGTTCATGTTTTGAGTGTTATTTTCAAAGAAGAATTTACTTATCACTCTAGTTTACACCCAAATATTGTTTATCCAAGTTTACCTATATACATATTATTTGCTTGGAGTTTTGGCACCGGCTTATCTCTTCCATTTCAAAGAGAAGTTTTGGTTTGCTTCTACATCCATCAAAGAAGAAGACATTTTGTTGCGATTCTACCCACTTGGAGAAAGGCTCTATGCTCGGGTGACGGTGACCATATAAAGTCCGATCGGTGGATTCCGAGACCGCGGTGGAGCTCTGTGGTTGTCCGCTAGGAAGAGGTGTCTACAAGAAGAAGCATCAAGGCTTGACAGGGTTCGAGTTGAGGAAGTAAGTCTTTTGTCTTGTATTTGTAAAATCCATATTTAGTGGACTTGTGGCTAGGACCGTCCGAAGTTTTTTTCCCGTCTTGGTTTTTTCCTCGTACATCGCGGCGTAGTGTGATTGGTTTATTTTATCTTGCTTAAATAATTTAGAATGCATGCTTAGGATAAATCAAGATAAAATTCGGTTTTAATTATCACACTCACTTTAAGTTGGACTTTAATTAAATATTGGGTAAAGTTGTTTTAATTCAAGTCTCTTGCCAAAATTGTTTTGGCCTAACTTTGTTTAAATGAAAAATATGACTTAGGCAAATTTCTAGGGCTTGGATTAATGAATTAATATTTGGCTTGGTTAGATTAATTGGTTTAGGTGAAATTAATACTTGTGTGTGTTTCATTAATTCTCACTTTGTTTAAGTTAACTAAAATTTGGAATTTAGTATATTAGTTGAACCATCACATACTTTATACGCTTCCGCATCTTGAAAAGGAAATTACAAATTAATTTGATTTTAATTGAGATTATCAAAATTCCGGGGTTTACAAATTTGTGTCAGGTTAGACGACTACTATGTTAAGTTAGAAAGCCTCAACTCATCCTTGTCCAAGATTTGTACAAATAAAGAAAGATAATCTGGTAATTCCTACCACAAGGGAGCCTACCATGCAAGAAACGCAAGCTCGAGCTACTAGATGTCAGTTGTCTAGTTTGTCAAAGCAGCAAGATCAAAAACGGATTTTATAGAAAATTGGTATAAGATCAGCCTTGGATGAGGAGTAATTGCATGAAGATTATGGGGATTAATGTTAAGGGAATGGGGACTATGGCCACTAAGATGGGATGAGGTCAAATCTTAGGGGCCAATGGTATGAATAAAAATGAAAAAATCCATTCTCTATATGGTTTGTTGATCCTGAATTAAAGCATAGAATCTGAGATTTTTGTATGCTCTTCCTTCTTTTAACGATCCTTGAAGGTTTTTAAACATGATTTTGAACCTTTTGCATGATCTTTTTGGAAAACCAACATGATCGTATATAAAAACTACTAAAAATTAAGACGAAATTAAAATCTAATAAATCAAATGTAGTTGAGATCAAGGCTTGGCCTAATGATTCTTGGGCCAATAAACACTTGCTATGGCGTAGCTTCACGTATTGTCCTCCTATGAATAAAATAGCTTGTAAAAAATTTAATTTCATGTGGTGGATTGTTTATAAGTATGGGAAAAAGCAATATAAGGAAATTCTTACCTTATAGATACAGCATTTCGTTCTCATTTTCCTTTTCTTTATGCATTCAAATGATGAAATTCCCTTTCACTGTTGTTTGACACATCAACCATGTTTGGTTCAATTATTGTGTCCATCTTTTCTACACAGGCTTATCCTTGAGTTTTGCTTAAAAAATATTTTATTTAATCCTATTTGATTAAAGATTGAATATCACCAAACATTTACTTATAGTAACCATATGCCAGTTTAGTTATGAGCTATTTAGTTAGAAATGTGATGTTATGTTAGATAGATAACCTAAGAGTGCTAGAGATTATTGCACTAAGGTTGTGTTTAATTGTAGTGGGTTGAAAAACATTCCAAGGAAAAATTTTCAATGGTAAAATTTCTAAACTGTACCTCAAAATATATTCAATGGAAAATTTTCAAAATGTGCATTTTCAGGTTGTGCTTTAGGGCAACTTAGAAAAAAACTTTAAGGAAAATAATCAAGCACAACAAAACTTATAATTTTTTGGATCTTCCTTGAATGCCATTGAAAATGTTCTCAATCAAACATGCCTAAGATTTTGTTATATTAGATGGATATTATTTGAATTTCTCACTTTGAAAAGCACTCTGGACCAACTGACCATATTTATTATAGATTATGTACTTTTAGGACTTAAAATAATATTGATTATGGATATAGGACAACAAACATTTCTTTTATATTTTTAGTCCCTATTTTCAAATTAAAGGGATACATGGCATGCTGTGATTGGTTAACGTTTTATGAATATGGATCTGTGCCAGCGGCTTTATTAAAAAATAGGGACTAAAATTATAAATAAAATGTTTGTTGTCCTATTTTCAAAATACATGTTACAATAGGTCCTAAATTTACAAAGTCCCTATTTATTAAATGTTTCTAAAGGGTAAGAAGACATTAGAGTTCTAAACACACGATAATAGGATTTCAGGCTTGGCATTCTCTTATGAGTGCTCAGTTTATTGCTTTCTTGAATAGCTTAGATGTTTCAATAACGTATCTGGAAAATTCACTGCCCTTGTGTATCATTTCATGGAGAATTGAATAATGCCAACACTTTCTTAACCATTTCACTATAAAGGTCACTGGTTCTTGAAATAACTGACAGTTTCTTGAAAGAATTAAATGTTTAAGTTGCTTAGTCATCAAATCATAAATTTTTTCAATCACTGGAACTAAAGTTTGTATGGGCTTTCCCATTTTGCCAATTTCTCCTATAAAGAATCTGCAAAAGGAGAAAAAAAAAGTTATTAAAATCATGCGATAATTACACCTGGCCCGCTCGAACTTTACCCGCCTTTTACTTCACCACCCAAACTTCAAATTTCTAGACTCAACCACCCAAACTTTCAAAAACAATAACAATATTAATTTTTTTAACGGATGTTTGGTCATTTGCATGGCACCTGTCATGCACATGAGGGTATATCGGTCCAAGCTAATATAAATATTTTTAAAAGAGAAATTGCAAAAAAAAAACATTTAAGAAATATTTACAAAATCTTATAATTAAAAATAAAAAATTAAAACTTGGAAATTACGAAAAAAAAATTAAAAACTGGAAATTATACAAAAAAGTTCAAAAAGTCTGAAAAATATTTTGGATATTACATAAAAACATTAAAGAATATAAAAAATACTGAAAATGCGTAAAACTTGAAAACAATTTCCAGTAAAAAAAAATCCAACCATAATAAAAAAACATAAAAAAAATCAGGAAAAGGAAATTTCCCCCCAAAAAATGAAGTCCTGAATCAAAAACAATTCATCATTTAAAAAGAAATTGAAAATTATAAATAAATATTTAAAAAATGTAAAAATGATAGAAAACAGTTAATTGTTTTCAAATTACAAAAAAAAAATCTTAAAAAAAAGATTTTTAAAAAGATTTTAATAATTCTTTGAAAAAATCTGTAAAAAACAGAAACTTGATAAAAAAATAATGAAATTTCTGATAAAAAAATGGAAATTTTTATCCTTGATTAAAAAGGGAAAAAACAGCCCCAAAAAACGAATATCTAGCCAAAAAACATTCCACAATATTAACACCAAGTCCTCAACAAATTATCTACAAATCTATATAGTGAGAAAGTAAGCAAAGCCCATGTAGTAATTAAAATAATCTGTTTAAATAAAAAAACCTTCTAAAAATCTGGAGAAGATTTTATCAAAAATCTAGATATATTATAGAACATATTTAAAATGTTTGAATTATATTGTCATTTTTTTTGAAAAAAAAAGGAAAAAAACAGATCTGGGTTTTTGAAAAAATAGATCTAAACACAAAAAAAAAATGATCTTAGATGAGAAAAAAAGTTCTAAAAAACGCGGGGCGTGACCGAGGCGTGGAGGCCAAGCCTTAAACCTTAGAAATCTAGGCAGGCCTTAGGCGTAAAAAGGCGTGAAAAGACGTTGAGGCATTTTTTAATATATTTTAATATTTTTTGACTATGACAAGGCTATTAAAAATACTAAAATGGTACATACCTTAAAAATATGTCTAAATATTTGTAAATTAAAATACCATTTAAAAAAAAAAGAATCATTTTTTCACGCCTTACTTCTAAAAAACTCGCGTTTTTCCATGCCTTACACCCCCAAAAAACTTGGACCACGACTTGATCCACGCCTAGGGCCAAAACTTGGTGTATCTAAAAAGCCTCGCGCCTAGGCGCATTTTTTAGAACACTATAAATAAATCTTTGAGTTTGAAGGAAAAAACCGGCACAAGCCCATCACAAACCATTCGACCAAATCCATTCTCCCCTCCGACCAAATCCCATCCAAACATGGCACAAACATTCCCCCCACCCCCATTCGGTAGCAACAAACTTTCAAAACCAAACCCACCATTAATGGAACTCATATATGTTTTTATGTGTATGTTTGAACCCGTGTGCGTGTGCGTATGAAAGAGAGAAAGGGAGGAAAGGAGATAAGAAGAGAGAAAGAGTGAAGGAAAATGATTATAAAAGGATTTTTGGAAAATGACTAAAATAACCCTTTAAAAAGTCACATGTTTATCATGTGAAACTTTTTCGTCCAAAAATTTAACGGTGTTAACGGTAAAGGGTTATTTATAGTCATTTTGAAAGTTTAGGGTTGGTAAATACAAAACCTGAAATTTTGGGTGGTGAAGTGAAAGGAGAGGTAAAGTTCGGGGGGTCCAAGTATAATTAACCCTAAAATCATTCAAAGAACAATTAGGTTTAATTTTTGGGGATCTATACACTCCATGAAGATGAATTAAGAGAAAAACACAATATTTAAAATTTTAAAGTTAATTATATATCTATATTGACTTATGTTTAAGACCATAAATATTGAAGATAACAATTGCCATTGATGAGTGCAGTATTTTGTATTCTTTATGACAAAATCTAAGATTTGTTAGACCCGTTATATAATATTTAGTTAGTTCTTAGAGTCTTTTTGTTATTTAGAAAAAAATGCAAGTTTGAAAACAATTTGAGTGAAAAATTAACCCCGGGGGGTAAAACTATATTTTCAAAAACTTTCTGGGCTAAATGGAATTTCAAAATGTTTATATGGGCAATATAAACTTCTCCCTTAAATTTTGTTGAATATCGGGTTAAAACAAAGAAGCTACGAAGTTTGGGGGCTAAAATTCAATTGTCGATAATTCTGTAATATTCTAAAGGACTTTAACCCATTTAACCCCTTGAACAAATATTAAAAGATGATTAGTTCAAATCTTTTATTTTGTCCTAAAAAGTCCATCATCACATAAAAACACTCAAAATAAGGACACACAAAAACCAATTTACCCAGCTCCCCCCAGCCCATTGATGGAGCTCCGGTAGTGGGGGGAGGGGGGCTACTAGTGCAGAGCTTTAAAAATAAGAGAATTTTAGATAAATGAGCGTTTGAGGGACTAAATGAGTTAAAACTAAAAGTATGTGTCTTTTTTATAAAATATACATTTATGTTGGGGACTATACAGTAATTGACCATTTTGTAAAATTAAATTAATTATATATATTTTTCGATTTTACAGGTATCCCAAAATAATGGTGAAGATCGAAAGTCAAAAGAAGAAGTTAGGAAGTTTTGGGGTTTAAATTGTAAAAAGGTGAAATGTTGAATGTACGTGAATATAAATAAAATGGGGTAGAATCTTCAAGAAAGGAATACTTGGTCCAATGGTACCAGGCGTGTGAGACTTGAGAGGTCTCGAGTTTGACTCAAGCCAGAAGTTTTTTACTAATGTCCTGAATGAAATTTGAACTGTTGGGAATCCTTTAAATTAGGGACCTACTATTATCACCTAATAAATAACTCCATAATACCATACAAAAAACTAAAATGACTTTTGCTATTAACACCCACACCATATATAATATTTTTTTTCAAACAAATCAAGGAACCCACACCACACAAACCAAGCCAACCCTTTAACTCTCAATTGTGAACGTCCTTTCTCACACCATGGAAACGCAAATCAAACTTGAAAAAAATATTATTTTGTTATTTGTATTGGTTTATACATTGGTAGTAGATCCTTTTCTGATCATTTTGATACTTTTTTTTAAATCATATAAACTATTGTAAGCCATGGAAAGTGATCAAAATGTCAATACAAATGCTGGTGACTTGGGGGCTTCAACATCTCATCAAAATGGTCCTGAAGTACAAGAAGAGGTATATTACTAGTTTTTTGTACTTATTATGTTGTTTGGTTAATGTAAAGCTAGGTGAAAAAATGGCGATAAAACAAGTACAGTTTCATTCGGTATCACGGTAACGACAATGATGGAACTTTTTAGTATCTCGATACCGAATTAGCCTTGTTATTTTCTAAATAATAAGTTCATATTCAACATCTTTGTCCTGAATTGTTGTCTTTTCCATTCGTTATCTACATGCTGAACTAGTTCCATATAACTCGTTATGTACCTGGCGAATTAGTTGTCTTTTTGTTTTTTTATACAACTTACCATTCGACACCTAAACCCCGAACATATAGCTTAAGAATCGTGACATGAGACCCAAATCTCTTTTAATCCATTTGTCCCTTATATGACAAATGATCTTGTAGTCATTCGTCATTTTCGTCCCAAGTTCCAATTCTTTCATTCATCATTTGCATCCCAATTTCCAATCCTTGCATGAATTAAATGTTCTGTCCTCATTAAATGCTAAGGGTACAAAAGATAGTGCATTAAATGCATGAGATATTATATATATTGGCAGGAACACTGTTTGTGTTGTCAAGGGTCTATTTGCATTGATTGGAATGTGATAGGTTGACAATAAAGTTTATTTTATGACGCCTAATAGGACATTCCCTTAGATGAACTAGTGGTCTAAGGAATAAACTTACTTGAGTGCCATTTTTTTCGAGTTCCCAAATTATCAGAAATCACGACGTCATAAAGGAAGTAAATAATGAGGTATGAGATGAGAGCCAAAAGACAATTTGAACAACCGTTAGAGCTGAGGTGCCTCGGGCGAGGTCTCTTAGATGATGGTGTTTTAGAATGTTTTTTTGAGCATATTGAACAGAGGTTTTTCCCAAGTGTGTAAAGGAGAGTGAAGTCTCTCAGCTGGTGGTGTTTTGGAATGTTGTTTTTGAGCTTATTGAAAGAGGTTTTGCCCAAATCTACAAAGGAGGTTGATGTTACTTTTTCAACGTTGCCTTGTTTCCAATCCTCCAAACCAAGTCCCTGTTAGATTCCCTAAGTGAGGTCATTCGATAGATCATGTGAGCTCTCCCATGTCCTTCTAGACATGGTCTTTCGTAGGTACTGAACAATCTTAATGTTGTTACAAATTGGTTCCAAGTATTTTTTTAACGAAAGGAAGTAAACATAAATCACCGTTCCTATTATACTGGGGAGGTCTCTCAAGTGACCATGATCTTTTTATGAGTGTTTGAGAGAGCAGTCTAGTTTGTGCTACCTTCTAGGAATGACCATCTTCTGAACAATCTTGGTTCTTCCAGGGAGTCTCGATCAATCTTGTTCCTTATTTGAGGTCTCTTGAGTGACTATTCTCCTATTGAGGTATTTCTGAATAATCTTGATTATTTCATTAATCCTCTATTATGAAAGATTAGTCTTTTGATCAATAGTTAGCCTAGACCTCCCCTACAGTACCTATTAAGGAAGGAAACTCTGAAGCTACCCCAGTTTATAGCCTCTATAATACTTGTAGAGTAGGCACTCCACCAACACTGTGCTTGCTCCGTAAGCTGGAACGTAGCTATCTTGACTTTGTACCCCATTGGCACGTCAAGAATCTCCATTACCTTAGTTACTTCATCGAGGCACTCCTCTACAATGTTGGGCCCAACTTCCCCGTTAAAGGTGGGTGGGTTAAGCCTCCCAAACTCCTTAAGGATGGAGGCGGAGTAGTGTTTTCAACCTTCCCACAACGGTTGGCCCTCTGCTATTGCGAGAGGGGGTCGACAAGCTGGCGCATTGCTTGCTCCATGCGTCTAAGCTCATTTGACCCGACCCACTAGCTACATCACGATGTGGAGGTATATATACACGAAAGGAGAGTTCAATACACAATGATACGAATTGAAAATGATAGAGGAAGCGGTTTACTTAAATAATAACTAAAGCATTAGCCATACAAAATGTATAAGGAAATCGTAAACACTCTGTCACACATGAGGTTCCTATTTCTTTGATACCACTTGTAACACCCCGACCCGAATTTGGGTCACCGTTGGGTCAACCTGCACCGAATCTAGGAGTTAAAGGGGGAGGGGGAAAGTCCAGTTTTATTATCTGAGAAAAAACCTTTATGTACACCATTTATTAGAGGCTAGCATTACCAGTTTTAAGTTACAAAAATAAGTGACCATTTTAAGTAATGAAGTCAATTTATAAGGTTTATTTATGCAAATTCAATTTTATCCATACTGCTAATTGGATATGAAATAAACCACAATCAACCCTGCGTTATTAGAACAAATGACATGAGGCCCTAATAAAAGTTTAAATGTCCCAAATTACCATGTTTTGAAAGAAAATTTAAAGTAAAGTCACAGAGCCACTAATGACGTTGACTACTCTCTGGAGCCTTACCCGCGTCCTTTATGTCTTCCCTATATGAAGTACCTGGGGCGGGGTTGGATTTTTAACATAAAAAAATAGGGGTGAACGAATGCTCAGCAGGGTGGGTAATACTTAGCTATACGTTTTCAACAAAATACTATACATATAACATGTATTTTAACAATTATGAAAACGTTTAACAATTTAGCTAGTATTAATGCAACTTCCATGCAATGCACCCGAACGATGAGCTCATACTCAGACTTAACCATTTATTACCACTCTTTACCGGGTCTAGAGACTATTCATCACATTTTATTCATTAGTCTCCTTTCATCACATTTCATTAGGTTGTCTTACTTACACATTTCGAGCTCAATCAATATCATTTTATTTTTCCATTATCTTTTTTCATAATCTTCCAATATCCGCATACTTTAATGGGCTCCACACTACCGACTATGCTATCATATGCTTTGGCCAATGATTTTGAGTCTTTCACCCCAGGGCTTCGGGCTATTCCTAATTATTTCTGGTTTCATTTGAGTCCATATTAACGTGTTTTTAACATTTTTACTAATGTTCACATTACTCCATCATTTTATCGTTTTCATCATTTCCATGAGTTATGTCACAATTTCACCTTATTAACATGCCATTTTATCCTTTTATTCATTTTCCCCAAAAAAGTGACCTATTAGGTCTTATGAGGAAATCCAACCACTAGGACCTTCAATTTGTCAAAACTACAATTTTGCCCTTTCTTTCATCATAACTTTGTCAAAACATATTTAAAATTATTATGGCACTAAAAATCCACATTTTCTTTTGAAACATCTTTTTTTATGATTTTATGTAAAAAATCATGCTTTATCAATTTATGTCTTCTACATAAAATACATTCAACAATTTAGAGGCCATTTTTAGCTAAAGGTCCACTACTTAACACTATTATTTCATGTGACTTAAAATATCCCTTTTCTTCATTCTAAAAATATTTGGGGTGATTTTTCTACATTTAGTCATTTTCTTCTAAAATCCATTTCAACATGATTCATTAAGTCTAAAATTCCATGTTCTATCATACTACGTGATTCTACACACGTTAAGGAGGATTTCAAGCCTAAAAATTCCTCAAAATGAACTAAATAAGATATAAACCACGAATTCACATTTTTCATGCTTTCTTTCCATATTTCAAGGAAAAAATGCCATTTATTCATAAAAGACCCATTTAGGGGTTGTCTTCTTTAAAAATTCATTTTGCAAGACACGAATATATATTAACAAATATCTTCTTTTTTGTCATTATATTTTATCTAGCATGCATCCTACACATTTTTCGTAGCTATAATCCTTGAAATATTAGGAAGAGGAAAATCCTACCTCAAAGTTTAAAGAGGAGACAGACAGAAGATGACTATAGAAGCTCCTAACTCCAAAGACCTTAAAAATCTCTTCAAAATACTTTAAAGCTCCTCCTACAAGCTTGGCTCTACCGAATTCCTCCCTTGATAATGCTTGAAGATGATGGATAAGGCTTGGAAATGGTGTACAATGGTGTATCAAAGTGATGGCAAGGTGTAGCTATGGTGGGAAATTCATGGGGGAAGAAGATAAACTCTTGAACTTAGAGAAATAGAGAGATAAATGCTGATAACCATGGTGGTGAAGGAACCCACCCCCTCTCTCTTCTAATAACCTCAAAGAAACCTACAAAATCATTTAAAAACTCAAGCACCACATGTTATACACATTTTAAATCATCAGATGCTCTTAGATGTCGACACATCATCAATCCAAAGGTCACAAATGAGACAACATATAGGGACAACTCGAATTCTAAAAGTTCAGGTTCGATCGTACGAATGAAATTTGGTATCGTTCAAATGAGACCCCTCCTCATTCGAACGAATCATCTAACAAGGTTCTAATGAGGTCAAAAACTAAGTTTAATATGGACGTGCGAAGAACCTCGTTCGAACGAGAAAAGGCCCCTCGTTCGAACGACAAGTGACTTCGTTCGAACCAATACTTCCAGTAAGATTCCAAAGGGAAAGGAAAGATGACATTTTCCAAGTCGTTTGAAGTTCATTCGAACCTCGTTCAATCGACTAGATCGAATGAGAAGGACCCTCATTCGAACGACTTCTAATTTCCTTGGAATAAACTTTATGTTATGAAAACTTTGATTCGACAAGCATGAAGGTTATGATGACAATTAAATTTCAATATTCATTTATAATTACAACTTTACAAGGAAAGATATAAAATTGAGGGCATGGGTATTACATTTTTGTAACTCCCGAATATTGGCCTTATGGTCATTTGGACACATTTGGGCCTATTGTGGCTCATTAGGGTAATTTTGGTAAATTTTAGCCTTTGGTCATTTTGGTAACTTTTGGATGATGGTGGCTCGGATAAGCCATTTTTGTAAATTTTGATCTATTATGGATCATCGAGGTCTTTTGCAGCCACAGATGGTTTAACGTTGAAATTGAAGCCATTTTATTCATTTGATACCCCCAAATAAATTGATGATATGAAATTTTAATTTTTGAAGTGTTGTATGTGTTTAAGGGCATACAAATTGAATTGTAAGTGTGTTTAGTTTGTTGTGGCTGAGTCATCATGGATGGATCCACCACAATTTGTGGATAGGCCCATAGGAAAAAAAATTCCTAACCCTTTAGTTTAACACTCGTATATAACCCATTTCAACACAGCACGACAATCATAACCAACCTCACTAATATACTCTACACTCCACCACACATTACATACATTAACCACCCAAACATCTTATATCCCCTCTCAGATTCCATCCATACTATTAAGAACACCCACCCCAAAACAATTAACCTCATTACCTCCACACTGATACCTCCCTTCATCCAAACCATTAAACCACATCCCCCATTTCATTGACCTATTAACGCCCTCACCTGGCCCTAATTTTTTCAAAAGAAAAAATAACAACAAGAAAAAAATTGAGAAAAACCAACCAAAAGAGAACAATTTGTTAAAAATGTTAGGTGTGATTTTATCAATTGAATTTGGTGAAGTGTGTTGTAAAATTATATGGTTAATTTTTAGGTTAGTTTTAACCACACTTAAGATCCATCAAACACGTATTACCATAGTTGAAATTAGATTGACCCCCATAGGTGCATCATCCCTCTTGTACCTTATGCATTGACATGCTTTTACCTTATGGATATGGGGGTTAGTCATATTAAACTCCTAAGGGGATATCTCTAAATATAACAGTATTTTAGGGATAAAGTGAAATAAATCCTAGAAAATATTAGGAAACTAGAAAACATGTTCATTTTCGTGAAAAATATATTTTATATTCAAATGTAAAATATATATAATTTAGGGGCTAACATCTAATTTACTTAAGGTTTGGGGTTAAAATGTTATTCCAAAAGGTTCAAGGGATAAAATATAATATACAGAAATTCAAGTGGTTAAATCTGATTTATTAAAATTTCAACGGTCAAAATATATTTTATAAAAAAATAGAGGTTAAAATGTAATTTACCACATGGTAAAACTATTAGCAATCCACTTTGACACTCTACCAAGGGCGGGGTCAGAATTCTCGAGAGGAGCAGGCTAATATTTTTGGGTGACTGTACTTATCAATATCTACCGTTACTTCCACGTTATGTTAAGTAAAGGCGACACTTTTAGAGACGACACGAATTTGATCCAGAATTGACACAATGTTCTTGTCGAATCTTTCTGACACAGAGTCGTGTCGTGTCATGTTCGTGCTAAAATTATGGGTCGTGTTATTGTGTTATTGTAACACTCGCCCCGCGACTTCGATAGTACTTGTGTGATTATGTAACTTGGTACGGCCAATTGGGCATTAGTCATTTTGAGGTTAATCATAAGTCAAAATTGGGTAGCGTTGTAGCCTTCGTGCTTGTCGAAACGGAGTTTTTATGGCTTAAAGTTCACTTAGTGGAATTTTTCACTTGTTCGAATGAGGAGTACTATCATTCGAATGAGTCGTTCGAACAACTTCTAACGACTTGGAAAATGGTCGATTTCCTTTGCTCTCTGGAATCTATTTGAAATCCCTCATTAGATGTCATTCGAACGAACCAGGATCTCATTCGAAAGTGGAGGGGCATTTAGGGAATAAACCTTAGGGCTTTGGAGGTGTTTAGATGAGGTTTTGGCTCATTTGGTGGCATTTTTCACCATATTTTACTTCTCTCTCTACCACCTTATAGCTCCTATGGAGATCAACCACCACACACCACCCTAGAACCACCATCCCTCCACTCAAAATCACCATAGTTTAACCATCTTCTTCCATATTTAAGCTTATAAAATCGATCTACACCATTGTTAGACTAAGCTAGGAAATTTGGAGATGTTATTGGGGGATTTTGGAGAGAACATGGAGAAGAAATCATGGAGTTTGAAGGGGGTTTTCATGGGGATTTCATGGAGCAAGCTTAGTGGAGCTTGTCAACCTCTTTTAGGGCACTTTAGGAGGTGGGAGGTTGCCATCTTCTTCCACATTTTATCCACTATTGTTGAAGCTTCACTTGAGGTGGGAAAACTCTACTCTTAGCTTAAATTCCATTTTCCCATAGTATTGGTCTTATAGCTAAGAGGAGGATTCATATATGGTTTAAAGAGGTTATTTCTCATGGTTTTTTGTAAACGAATAAAAAGGGATGTCAAGAGTGTTGATTAAATGATGCATTTCAAGAAAGTTTGGTGTTAAATATTTTATGAAATAAAATGTTTGAAATAATGTTTAGCTCGTTAAAGATATTTTGTGAACAAATCTTTTAAAGTTTTCTTGTAAAATTTGGTGTTTTCACAAAGATAGGCATTTATTCAAGTTTTGAATGGTCAAAACTGTCTTTTAGCTTGAAAATCATGTTTGTGAAAATAATATGAAATTTCTAGAATAAATCACGTGTAAAACTCATTCTTATGGATTTTTGGACTTAAATCCATCTTCTCGTGTATATAAACTTGTGGTATTTTTATGATGACCATATAAACAAGTTTAATGAAGATTTTATTGGGTTTAAATTTGAAATAAAGAAAAAAAAAATCCAGCCCTTAAAGTGTGTTAATAAGTGTAGAGAATGTGACGGGTGGGTATTTCAAGACCACATGTGAAATTGAAGGAAACGTGGTGTTTTCTTGCAAAGTGGTCTTTAAAATGTCAAATGATTTCTCAATAAATAAAGTAATGAAATAAAGATGTTTCCAACTTGAAAAAGGTGATAAATCCAACTGTTAAATAAGTGTTAACGAGTTATAAACATTTGCGAAGTTAGTGTGCATAACTTAATAATATTTTGAGATATAACACTTGTGAAAATTAAGGAAAAGATGGGTTTGAAAACAAATGGGTAAAATGATAATTTTACATAAAGTGGAACATTTTTTATGAAATAAAAAATGTTAGAAACAGTGTTACACAAATAGTCCTAAATGGAAGTGATTTGGGAATGAAATCAATGTAAGTATGTAAAGGACAAGAAATGGTAATTTTTTTAAGTGTAACATAAGGTGGGGTGAAACCCTGGGTTTTGGCTTCGGTCGGTGAAGAATGGAATAATGTGGATATTCGATAAATTTTAAAACACATTAATGTGGCCTCTGATGACAATGGGAACAATCAAGAAGGGCTTATGGTAGCATATGTTAGCGTAGCTGGTGGTGTAGAGCCCGTTAAAGTATAAGGATAATTGGAAGATTCTGAGAAAAGATAAAATATAGTGAAATGTGTCAAGAGATGGGTTGTGTAGTGAATATGAGAAAAGTCAACCTAACTTGAATGGAATTAAAACATGTTCAGGTTGAAAGATAACATGGACATGTAAAGTGTGAAATTGATTAATGTTCATGAAATACTAGGAAGGGTAAAGTGAAGTTATCAAATGGTTAATTAAGCAACTTTAGGAGTTTTAATCCAATAGCGTGTTTATGAATGGTTCTCAACAAACAATAAGCATTTTCTAACACGTGATTGCATGTGTTGAAAGGCGATTTTCAAGGAAAATACTAAGGTAAATTTGACGTAAGTAAATGGGAAAACTTCAATAAAAGAAGTGCATTTTTCTACTAAAATGGTATTTTGCTCAAAGTATTTAAACGGGTGCGTTAAATCGGGAAATGAATGCCGAGTCAAGTAAAAAGGGGTTCTTATAAGATTAAGGTGAATTAATCGGAACAAGGAACATATTTGAAATAAAACGGTTTCATGCATATATATATATATATATATATATATATATATATATATATATATATATATATATATATTCGAAGTAATTGCATGTGCATGTAAGTAAATGTGTTAGAGTCTCTTTTATACCGTTCGATTCTATATTACATTGTTGTATTTTTCCATTGGGCATTCGTCTTATCCCATCATCTTTATTACAAAAGGTTGTATCCAGTTCCGTAATTTTTAGAACGTTACTCAGGCAAACACTCTTTTATTTTAAGTTAGTAGCTCTGTATGCTTGGATTCTGAGGACGCTTCCCACATGTCCCTCACGTATCTTGATTTTGAATTAGAAATGCATGTTAAACAAGTGAAATGTTAATTAAATAAAACTGGACTAGCAACATTATGTAGGTTGCCTTATTTCACTTCACATCTAACGCTCGGTCCAGACCGGGTTGACCACGGGTAAGTCATAAATTCAGGTCGGGGCGTTACAGTTATTATTCAGGTTGTTGTGCTTATTTTATTTAAATTAAGCATAAAATCAAAGAAATAATGTTAGTCGTGTTATGTCATGTTCTATACGAGTCGTGTCAACTCAAAACTCGACCCAAAAATACGAATTGTCATTCCTAATGTTACATGGAAGTACATTTATGGACGTAGATGCCCTAGATCGACCAAAATAAATATATGCAAAATTGATAGCGACGGTAATGCATCTATATAGTTATATTCCACAAAGGGAAGCATTCTCAATGCATTTGATACATAAAATAATCTTTTAATTACAAAACATAAATATCATTAAGTTTATATAATTAACAGGGGTGTTTGTATAATTTATTGAACTGTTATTTCCATAAAGAAACATAAAAATTGATAAATAAAATATTTGTAACTATTAATATATCGAGATTTCTCTCTGTAATTAGAAAAATACAAAATTATTAAGTAGTTCTTTTGATTATTTTTAATAGTTTGATCATTAAGGCCATTTTATCATTTTAATTATAGATCAAATAAGGCTCCCATCTCTTGGTGAGGCTTAGGATATAATAGCAAATTTATATATGTTAGATTATAAAATCAATAGTTATTATAAGTTTTACCTAGCTATATAGATAAAAAAAATTTAATATAAAGCTAATTTATTTAGTCCTCGAGTTTTTAAAGCGGAGTCTGAGTAGTTGTAAGCAAAACTAAAAAATTTCCACTCACATAAGGAATTAAAAAGCTATTTAGGTTAGTAAACTATACGGTTTAAACCTCTATCCAATGCATCCTGTCTCTCATACCTCATTTAGGTGGAAGACTAGAGTATTACATGGGGTGGGTTGTACAGTTAGTCAGTTAAAAGAACTGTTGATTGTTTTTGAGTGATTTTTTTTACCATTGTCTCCCTAGGGCTCCGTCTTTGCTTCCACTTACAAAATACTTTTATGAACGCTTTTGAGGACACGTGAGACTTTAATAAAACTTGTGGTGTTCTAGATTATAGTGCTAATAGCAATATCCTTTACTAAAAGTCAAGGGTCTAGATCTAAATTATAAAAGTTTAGGGATCCAATTGAAATTATGGGGCTTATGGTATTTTGAAAATTGTTAGGGAACTCTAATTTCAACTCTCATGTCATTTTAGTTTAAAAACTCTTATATCCTCCATATTAAGAACCACACAACACTCATAACCAACCTCACACATACTCCACCTCACTTCACATACATTGTCCCTTTTTTTTTATTTATTTACTTAACCCCCAAATATAAATGCTTACTTGACTTAACCTCTACTTTCAACGTAACCTCAAAATTTTAACACCATTATAATTGTGTTAAAAAAATCATATTTGAATTTTTTTAGTTGTGTGAGCGAAGTGTTCGACGAGATGCGACAATGAACTTTTTCACCTTTTATGTGTAGATTTATCGTGCTATAAGATTCCCAACCACATTTACTCCTCTCCCACTCCGCCACTCCACCCCCTGCCAATTAATACATCGTCCACTCAGCCATTCCAATTTCGCCCGTCGTCTATTTCAACATCATACATATAAATTTATTTAGGATAATTTTGTTATCATTTTGTTCGATGGATACATATGTTAGCTCTATTATTATGAATTTATTGACACTATAATCTATTTATGACATGTGTTTCAATAAATTCTTCTTGCCATATATTCATGATTGTTTTGTTTATATTCTCTCTCCATGGTGTTTGACCTACATTTTTTTCAACCTTACACCAGTAGTTCTATCCTTCTCATTCATATTTTTCATTGGTTTCGTTGGGCATAAAGCAATATTTAAGTCATCTATTTTATTTGCGAGTCTTATTAACATAACAACTTTGTTTCCAAGCATTAAAAAAATTATAAAATTAAGGTTAAACTACCAAAAATAGTAATGTGCTATCCCCAATTTTACTATTGAGGTATGTATTGTACTTCCTCAAACGTGACATTTTAGGAAATCATTAGATTTTTCAACATGAAATTCCCATATATTTAAATGCTTTGTAGTTATATTTATATGTGTGTGTATGTGTGTGTGCGTGTGTGTGTGTGTGTGTGTGTGTGTGTGTGTGTTTGGTAACAAATATTGTAAACATATCCATAATTATATGCTTTATTAGACACCCCAAATCACTCCGTATTTCCCCAAATGTAATGTTTTAAAAATTAAATTGTCTTTTTGGTTGAAAAAATACATTTTTCAAAAATGAAAAATTAGGGAAAGTACATTACCCTTTTTGGTATTTCACCCAAAAATTAACTAAAAAAACCCAAAGAATTTATAAAATAAAAAAACTTTCATTGACCATTTAAAAAAATCATTGTAAAACATTTTCAAGTTATTGATATTCTCATTATTCTTTCATTGACCGTTTATTATATGAAAATCACTGTGAAATGTAAGAACCTAATATGCTTGTCGAAATAAAAATGCATTACGATCGAGTTGTATTGGTGAAATGTCTTGTGTTTTTTACTCCTTATTTTTCCTTAAATGCCCGTTTAGTTCAGCCTTTTGAACCTTCATCAAAATTGGATTGTCCAATTTAGAAATATTTTTGTGATACTCTGTATATTTTAATACTTGGGTTAATCAAGTCTAAGTATTAGATCATACACGACAATAAACAATATAATAACATTCTCAGTATGAAGATATCGAACGATATATATGACAAGATATCAAACGATATGAAAGTCATCTAATAAAATTTCATAATGAAATGCCCATAACAATTATAGAAAAGAGATGATAGTATCCAAACACAAGTCCTCATATACAACTCACAAAATATAAACAATAAATGGCAAGTCGTGTCCATAATACATGCCAACTAAATGTCTCAAGATAACTAGACTGAAAGTAAAGTAATAGTATAACAAGACAAAGACATGCATCATCTTTGTGGATGGAAAATCTGACAAAAGGAGATATGGGGAATGCATGCTAGACGGAATGAGGATAACTAAGTTGGAGGTCGAGCTCTAGCACTCGGAAGTCACCACAAATAAATATAAGTCAAAACGCTAGCAAGTCCCTAAGCTACTCGGCTCAAATAAGTTATATATGTAGATGATAAATACTCACTTTATATCATTAATAAGAACGACCCATCATATAATATGCAAACTCACAATGCTTTAGAATCATCTCAATTCATTCTTTTGAATTAATTAACACGTAACCAAAGTGCGCCCCTTTTCCCCAACCATCTCAAGAACATGTGGTATACAATATCAAACTATCACATATACCACAGTCGCCTGCTTCCCAGTTTCAGTAAACCCGTAGTCACCATGTTACGAAGTTTCAAAACTCCTCAACACAATGTGATTGCAATAAAAAATCTATAATAAATCATACTCTTCATGTAACTCATCACAAGGGTGTTCCTTCTCGACACTCACCCATTAATTCATGTTTCACATGTTAAATTATCAATGACATTCTCAATTCACTCCGTGTTATGTCATATTTACCCAATTACCCAACCCTCAGAATATTTTCAAGCAGATCCTTTGAACAAGTTTTAAGCAATTAAACAAGGATTCAAAAGGGATAGAAAGTCTATATGGAACTACTCATAATTCGAAGCTTAAAGTAAAGGGATATTTATTTTATTAAAGGTTTATAGTCACCACTCCTAACCATCTCTAATCTTAGTGCGTGGGATGTATCATTGAAGTGAAATCCAAACATTGACCCCCCACCCCCGCGTACGCTTTCGTTTATATATAAGATAGTTGTTAAGACAAATTAATTAAGGGTTTAATATGAGATGTTAAAGTAATGGAATAAGAGTCTAAATATCCAATTTCTATAGCCACCCCAACCGTTTATCACAGTTATAGGGGATATCGAGCCCGTAATAATCGTAATATTATGAATTAGCCCCAAGAATATGAACGCGGTAAAATAAATAACACTATATGTACGTGGTTTAGCATACCGTCCTGCTTACGTCCACGGGAAGGGAGGGAGAGTTGTTTATTACTTGGTAGCACAAGAGACTATTGGATTAGTAGGGGTTCCTAGATGGGAGTTCAAGTCGCCGTGAGAAAAATACAAACCAATACCCCAAAATAGGGCGATGTCGCGCTTATTTATAAGTACAAGATCCCTACAAATGAAGGTTTCTCCACTTTGATATTATCTATGGGTTGGTAGAATTGTATTAGAATTAATCATATGTGATGTATTGTGATTTTCTTAGATTTTGAGTTAGCCTTCCCTTGGTATTCGACCGACTACATCGTCTTGACATGTAGGTGACACGGGTTGTCCCACGTGGCATAATCGATAAGGTAGCCCTTTAATTTCTGCCAAGATTGGGGTTATTGGTCTTTTAGATCAAGTCGGCCTAATATTGTTTTTTTAATTGGACACATGTATATATGGGTTTGCTCAAACATTGCTGACTGCTCCACATGTGCCCACTCAAGTGAGTGGGAGTATAATCATCCAATTAAGATGTATATAATCCCCACAGTTAGGGTTTGTGTGACATTATTGATAAACCCAATGTAATGATTGCGCCTGAGCACATGGCCTAGGGGGCAACTGACGCATGGCTCCCTTCCCATTATCCATCCGTCATTCCATTTTCTTTGGCGACCAAAGGTATAAGGTCTTGAAGGAGCCTTATACCTTCTTCATTTCATTCATTCCCAGGGTATACTCCCATTTCCTTTTCCCTATATATTTTTCTTACTGTAGAGGTCTTTTTATTTATTTATTCATCTTCTCTTTCATTACACTCTCTCACTATGTCTAGGCGCTTGGGAAAATATGAAGTGACTTCAGAGAAGGATTTTGAATCATTTTATACAGAGTATTTAATTCCAGACAACGTATTTATTAGGACTTCACCGAAGGAGGATGATACATTTCTAATTGAAGGTGAAGTCTCTTTTTTGATGATTACCATAATTAAGGGTGGAGTTTGGTGTCTCCTTCACCCAATGTTGTTGGAAGTACTCTGCTTCTATGGAATACTTTTAATCTGGGAAAATGGTAGTTTTATCGAATTTTTATGGGTGCAATTGCCATATATAAAATTTATGGGACGAACCTAGTTTTAATGAAATTAGGTACTGTTATTTGATTGAGGAGCTCTCCTCGCTCAAATGTGTACCATTTACAAGCTAGGGATACATCCCGTAGTTTGGTTATGTGGATGCCCAGATAATAGAAAGACACTAAGAAGGATGTCCTAGTGTTTTTTGGGCTTTTATATGGTAAGAAATACAAAGGTCTTTGTGTGCCACCGGTGGCCGGATCAGATAGGTCATCCATAATTTTTTTATATTAAAATGTATTTTTCATTTTGCTATACTTGTGTGAAGATATTCATCATAACATAAAACCTTAAGGTTATCAATTGGAGCGATGTTGATATTTCTTAGAGAATGAGAAATCTGTTTGGTGTGAGTCCACATTGGAGAACGACCCACGCACTACTCGTCTAAAACCTTAGTATCATTTTTTCCAACAATTTCAAAGCGATCCAAAAGGTAAAGGCATTCGGTTTGACCGTGATCGGCGATTCCTCTATCCCAACCGCCACCACAGTTCCAAGCGAGGCTACAAGGGGTGTCTACCTTGGTGAGTTTTCTCCATTTACATTATTTACACCGACTCTCAAAAAGACGAGGAGCAGTAAAAATGGAAATAGAGGGGAAATGAAGAAGAGGAGCAATATAAGGATCATATTGCCAAAATTTATCTTTTTTTACAATCTTGACCCTTTTTTTGTTCGAAGAGGTCGATGAATCTGGTAACCTGTAGGAAGAGGTTGAAAAAGAATAAGACTTTCAACTAAAATACTTCACCTTTCCCCCCTCCTAGAGAATTTTGAAGAGATGACCAATCGTCGAAGATGAACGGTTGATTTGGCAACCCTCGTCGGCAATCATAAAAAATAGGGTGGACAAGTGGATGAGGTCACCCAAGATGCAACTGACACTAAAAAAGGGTAATCAACCTTGGGGAGAAGGATGATCTTGATGTGGCACCCCACTCAATGAAAAATCAGATGATCAGTCCTATATCAAATTAAAACAGGAATCTCATCTGGTTCATTCTTAGAATCACTGTCGAAAACTTTTTTAGACATACTAACCACCTAGTATTCAAAAACTGATGTCAAAATTTTAATCTTTTTATTTAACAACAATAACCATATAAATATCAATACGAACCATTCACACAAACCATGAATCTAAAGCAGTACTGAATAAATCAATAAATGACCGACCGAATAAACCATTGACAGAAAACAAACATCCACTAATATAATCCAACAAAGAATAGTAACCAGTACAAAGTCCGACTGGAATGAAAATAGTTGGGGCAACATACCCGAAAGAAATACCAAGCTGCATCCTACTCTAAGAATGAAATGACTGAAGCGTCTATGTCTAAATCCTGCAGCATCCACACCTGTTGCAGTTACGCATCCTTGGAATAGATCTTCAAGTTTGGCATCCCTGTGTCTGGATACCTAAAAGGTTATGAAAATATTTTTGCAAGTATGGGCCAGAGCCCAAAGCCCTTTTGAAAATATTTTACAAGTGAATTAAAATGCAACAATTAAAATGTATGAATGCTCTTCATATTTAAGTTAGTGTCGCTCCCTTGAGATACATCTCACCCCTCCTATAAAGTGCACACCTAACGCTTTCTTTCGGGTCCTCCTAGTTACACCACCCAGTCTAACTAGCATTGTCATGAAACTCCTTGAACTCTACTCTAACCCGAGTAATTTGTATCTTTACTTTGTAAATTATTTATCACATTAACTTAATTAATCATTTCTTAAAAGTCATATAACATTCACTAGTTATATAAGTAATACAAATTCTCTTCATGTATTTGATTACCCGTATATAATTATCTACTCCATTATATACGTAGAACTATATTCCACAATCACACATATGTTGAATATAAATAAAACCGCTCTTAAAAGCCATATAAGATTCACTAGTTATATAAGTAATACAAATTCTCTTCATGTATTTAATTACCCGTATAAAATTATCTACTCCATTATATAAGTAGAACTATATTCCACAATCACACATATGTTGAATATAAATAAAACCGCTCTTAAAAGCCATATAACATTCACTAGTTATATAAGTAATACAAATTCTCTTCATGTATTTAATTACCCGTATAAAATTATCTACTCCATTATATATGTAGAACTATATTCCACATTCACACATATGTTGAATATAATTAAAACCATCCTTCCGAGTAATACATCATCTGATGCATTCTCTAAAGTGCTATCTTCCCAGGTTTACTCAGTCCCACCTGGATTTTTGAGACAGCTAGCCACCGCCGAATCACAACATAGAAATATAAACGTATTGGAGGCGGTCATATTCCCCCGAGTGTGAAGACAATCATCTCAATGCCCACCTCTATTTGGACGCTATGACCTGGGGAAATACTCGCCCTACTCCTCATGCTAGGAGATTCACCCACATCGCCCAACCTCCCCCGATGGCCCTAGAGCATATAATTCTAAATAAATACCTAGTCACCGGTATTTACGAGCACACAATATATATATACTATCACACTACTGTATATATATATAAATAAAATTTAATCCAGGCTTTACCGTGCAAAAAGTTCGTAACACTAGCCAACATATTCCCGAGTCTATGGTCCGACTCTAAATTTAATTAATTTACCCATTAATTAAGTTAATATCTCCCCGAGTCTATGGTCCGACTATAATTTAATTAATATTCCCATTAATTAACTTAATATCTCCCCGAGTCTATGGTCCGACTCTAATTTAATTAATATGCCCATTAATTAACTTATTATCTCCCCGAGTCTATGGTCTGACTCTAATTTAAATAATTTACCCATTAATTAAGTTAATATCTCCCTCGTGTCACACAACCAATGTACCCGGACTTGCTCACCTGACCCGAATTTCCATATGTTAGAGCGTACTCCTGAAAATTCCATTATAAAGAGAACGCTCCTAATTAAATAATATTTAACAATTTATTATATCATCCTATAATAAATTATTCCAACTATATGCTTTAATTAATTAATCCCCCATTAATTAATATATTGTCTTGGCATCACTCAACCAAAATATTCGGACACCCCTTTGGTCCATAATACAATATCCCCAAATCTGAGGTTTTCAATTTACTCAACTGCCCAGATTTTTAAAATGCCGTTTTGGGGCATTTTGGGGCCGTTTTGAAACAAGCGTATTAGAGAAGGAAAGTTAGAAAATACCATTTTCTAGAGGGGTTAGCGAACAGAATCGCCATTAACAGCTTTTGTGAAGCTTTTTACCCAGAATTATCCACTAAAATCCTTACAAATCAAAACCAGTTCGAATAACTTGATTCGTAACTTCCCCAAATGAAAACCCAATTTGTATTAACCCAATCCAAAAATCATTGGTATAACACCTACTATGATATGAATTGAATATCACCAATTTACATTAAAGCAATTTGACCACTTGCCTTATAAATTCGTAGTGTCTGGTTATCCTTCGGTGTAGAGATCGTTGTGTGACGAAGAACACCTTCCTTGTTCTTCCTCTTTGGCTCTCAAGAGTCCTCCCTCTTCGTCCCTTATGTTCTCAAATTTCTCCCAAATGAGTTATGGCTGCCCACAACTCCAAAACTTAGGTTTTTATCTCCAAATCCCGTTTTTAATCATATGGGCCTAATTAAAATGGCCCAAATATCTCCGAGTGGGATCGGTTATGTCCAAAAATATCCCGTGACCCATTTACCATCTCCGGGTACACTTTTTTGACTATCTTCATCCATTCGGACTCAACCGTGCACTCAGAATTGACATCCGAATTAATTTATAAAAAGTTCCTATCTCACGCCCAACTTAGTCTGTATTCGACTTCCGACTGAGATAAATGAATACCACGTCACTTATACACGTTATGATGTAAATAAATTATTACTGTTCACTTAGTAATTTAATTTTCGTAAATATTAACCATCTTCTCTACGATTAGTATTTAAATAAATATTAACATAACTAATTCAATTAAATTACAAAACACAAGTAATTTAAAAAAAAATTCGAATTAATTAAGTTAAAATCTTCTTGGTGTCACACAACCAAAGTACTCGGACTTGCTCACCTAACCCGAATTTCCACCTCTTATAGCGTACTCCTCAAAATTCCATTATAAAGAGAATGCCCCTAATTGAATAATATTTAACAATTTATTATATCATCCTATAATAAATTATTTCAATTATATGCTTTAATTAATTAATCCCCCATTAATTAATCTATTGTCATGGCATCACTCAACCAAAATATCCGGACAACCCCTTGGTCCACAATACAATAGCCCCAAACCTGAGGTGTTCAATTTACTCAATGTGCCCAGATTTTTAAAATGCCGTTTTGGGGCATTTTAGGGCCGTTTTGGAAAAAGCGTATTAGCGAATGAAAGCTAGAAAATACCATTTTCTAGAGGGCAACGGGGACATAATCGCCATTAACAGCTTCTGTGAAGCTTTTTACCCAGAATTATCCACTAAAATCCTTACGAATCAAAACCAGTCCTAATAACTTGATTCGTAACTTCCCCAAATGAAAACCCAATTTGTATTAACCCAATCCAAAAATCATTTGTATAACACCTACTATGATATGAATTGAATATCACCAATTTACATTGAAGCAATTTAACCACTTGCCTTATAAATTCATAGTGTCTAATTATCCTTTGGTGTAGAGATCGTTGTGTGATGAAGAACACCTTCCTTGTTCTTCTTCTTTGGCTCTCAAGAGTCCTCCCTCTTTGTCCCTTATGTTCTCAAATTTCTCCCAAATGAGTTATGGCTGCCCACAACTCCAAAACTTAGGTTTTTATTTCCAAATCCCGTTTTTAATCATATGAGCCTAATTAAAATGGCCCAAATACCCCCGAGTGGGCACGGTTATGTCCAAAAATATCCTGTGACCCATTTATCACCTTCGGGTACACTTTTTCCACTATCTCGGTCCATTCGGACTCTACCGTTCACTCAGAATTGACTTCCGAATTAATTTATAAAAAGTCCCTATCTCACACCCAACTTAGTCTGTATTCGACTTCCGAATGAGATAAATAAACACCACGTCACTTATACACGTTATGATGTAAATACATTATAACTATTCACTTAGTAATTTAATTTTCGTAAATATTAACCATCTTCTCTCCGATTAATATTTAAATAAATATTAACATAACCAATTCAATTAAATTACGACACACAAGTAATTTAAAATTTTTCCGAATTAAATAAGTTAAAATCTTCCGGGTATCACACAACCAATGTACCCGGACTTGCTCACCTGGCCCGAATTTCCAACTATTAGAGCATACTCCTCAAAATTCCATTATAAAGAGAACGCTCCTAATTAAATAATATTTAACAATTTATTATATCATCCTATAATAAATTATTCCAATTATATGCTTTAATTAATTAATCCCCCATTAATTAATCTATTGTCATGGCATCACTCAACCAAATATCCGAACACCCCCTTGGTCCATAATACAATATCCCCAAATCTGAGGTTTTCAATTTACTCAATCAGCCCAGATTTTTAAAATGTCGTTTTGGGGCATTTTGGGTCGTTTTGGAAAAAGCGTATTAGAGAATGAAAGTTAGAAAATGGCATTTTCTAGAGGGCTATGCGGACAGAATCGCCATTAACAGCTTTTGTGATGCTTTTTACCCAGAATTATTCACTAAAATCCTTACGAATCAAAACTAGTGATAATAACTTGATTCGTAAGGTCCCCAAATGAAAACCCAATTTGTTTTAACCCAATCCAAAAATCATTTGTAAAGCACCTACTATGATATGAATTGAATATCAACAATTTACATTGAAGCAATTTAACCACTTGCCTTATAAATTCGTAGTGTCTGATTATCCTTTGGTGTAGAGATCGTTGTGTGATGAAGAACACCTTCCTTGTTCTTCCTCTTTGGCTCTCAAGAGTCCTCCCTCTTTGTCCCTTATGTTCTCAAATTTCTCCCAAATGAGTTATGGATGACCACAACTCCAAAACTTCGGGTTTTATCTCCAAATCCCGTTTTTAATCATATGGGCCTAATTAAAATGGCCCAAATACTCCCGAGTGGGCTCGGTTATATCCAAAAATATCTCGTGACCCATTTACCATCCCTGGGTACACTTTTTCGACTATCTCGGTCCATCCGGACTCAACCGTGCACTCAGAATTGACATCCAAATTAATTTATAAAAAGTCCCTATTTCACACCCAACTTAGTCTGTATCCGACTTCCGGTTAGATAAAAAAATACCACGTCACTTATACACGTTATGATGTAAATAAATTATTACTATTCACTTAGTAATTTAATTTCCGTAAATATTAACCATCTTCTCTCCGATCAATATTTAAATAAATATTAACATAACTAATTCAATTAAATTACGACACACAAGTAATTTAAATTTTTTCTGAATCAATTAAATATTAAAATACACAGAAATACGGGGTGGTACATACTTTCCCCCTTATAAAGGAATTTCATCCCCAAAATTTGGTCATAACTTCGGCGAATAGCTTTAGATACTGCTCTCACATATCCTACTACCGCTCCCACGTATACTCATCAATACTGTGATGACCCCACTCCACTACACTCTAACTGGTAGTACTACCTTAGACTGCAGCTTGCGCTCACATAGCTGCTAGTCCCTCCTCATATGAGGTGTCTTATTGCAAGTCATTCTCCTCGAGTGGAACGTTCCCAAAAAGCCCTATCGTTCCTCTTGTATCTCTCCAGTTATGCCACGTGGGACACATCATGTATCCACTTAAGATGTTCTAGAAAACCCAATCGATAAGCCACCGGTCCCACCCTCTCAAAGATAGGGAAAGGACCCACATACCTCGATGCTAGCTTCCCTTTCTTGTCGAACTTCACCACTCCTTTCATAAGAGACACCCGAACCAATACCTGGTCACAAATCTTTTAACTCGATGGCCCCTGAAAACATAGTGCCCCAAAAGATGAACCTATACTCCACTGACTCCACTATCTCTATGTTAGGAAATTCCCCTCCTTACGTCCCTGAACTATACGAAAGGATACAACTTACCTAATTCTGGCTGCTGGACTATAACCCATTTCGGGTCCTAGCAGCTTGTTATTTCCCCATCTCTTATCAACCAAAGGTGGATAATGAAACATTTCCCATAAAGTCTCCCAAGGTGTCACGCTGATACTAAATTGTTACGAGGCATCACACGTAACTCTACCTGTGGTAATTACTACTCCCGAATTACCCAAAATTTGGAATGCACAATCTTCGCTTCCCGTCTACCCATGAACTTATGGGTGACACATTCAACCCTATATGTAACTCTGTCCCTATCACCTCCTGACACTTTTTACCAGAGGTGGGACTGAAAGGTCTCACCCAAATTCCCAACAATATTGAATGACACCTTGTTTTGTTGCACTCCTTCCCATTAATAGTAAATTTGGGCATACTACTCGATAGTATAACCCATTCTGAGACAACAATTTGTGTTCAGGTCAAATCATTCAACAACACGATGGAAACCTTGACCCCTCCACGATTTTTACTAACCAGAGCATTAATTCCATCTCTAGAACCATAAAATTTCAAAAACTTCTTGGTTGATACCCTCAAATCAACCTTTTTCCCATTCATAAATGGTCTATTCGGAGATAAATTCACCATGTCTCACTCAACACCAATTCCCATGCTCAAGAATTATATTCCTTGCGTAGTTTTCGTCAGATAGGAATATACACATTGTCTATGCGTAAGATCACTCTAAGCGTATAACTAAGTGATACTCTTTTCTATTTTCCCAGAAATGTGACTTCTTTCTTGCCTTAAGATATTTTGTTACATGCGCCTCCACCGTCATTACACTACTTACGGTGGAGATAGTTCACCTTGATACGCATATAGTCGGATTGTTTCATCTTTCAAACGGATTTCAGTTCACTGCACTTGCCCACTTATTTTTTGACTGCCCTGCAGACATACATTCAATATGTTCATTCACACATCCCTTTATTTAAGATGACTCTGAAATCACACTAACCAGGGCACCCATACACCCTAAATCCCATGCATATTTTCACAACATCACAGACATCACATACGCAATATTTTTCTTTCAAGGTTATCCCATAGATCACATTATATCATATGATTACATTCGATATTTCACCAAATCGCAAATTAATCTTCTCGATGTTTCCCCGCCCATTAACTTGCGTTTCAAAAGTTTTCTCAGTGCTTCTTTCGTAGCACTACCCGGCTATACTGGCCTTATAGCATAATAGCTTTCACCTCAAAGTGTAACTCCAGACGTTCAAAACTCACCCTTTAAACCGGTGTCCTAGCATCATATAACGTCTTTCCACTACTGACGTTTATTAGGGCTTATGCGCATAACATTTCGAAACAAAGCCAAAAAAAAAACTTTCCCCAATGCATTAAACACTAGCATTATCGTTCATTAATTTTTGTAGACCCGAGCATATAGCTGGGACACCTAAAACTCTGTCCCTATAATCAAAGGTCTAATAGTCGACTCCTGCGTCTCTAAAGGAGTTATATAATGCCGCACTCACACTATCACTAAGTCCTCAGTGCTAAGTCACTAACGAGCTAAATCTCTTTGCTCCATGGTCAATCCGCCATGCCCCGAATCATATCAGTAAAAATCCCTACGCATTGGGATATAATATACGAGACAACCCTACCCTCTGAAGTCTATTTTATAAAATATTTTTGCGAGCCCAACCTTCTTTTGAGTGGAAGCTCGCAAAGAATATACATACTACCCTGAAATAGCGAACACGATAGTCTTGCTGTAACCACCCACTATCGCTTACCCGTCGCTAACCAATCTGTACCCAGGATAAAATCATGATCAATTTAGCCTTATAATTAATGTACCCTCTCAGTGTTCACACCTGCTCCTCTGCAGGTAAAATAAAAGAGATCCCTCTTACCCCGCGATAAATATATACTTAATAGTAACACTACGATACACCCACTATACTCGTCTCCCTTGCGAATATAATGTTAAGAAGAATACTGTGACCGCTCGTGTCATAAATTTCACCCCATCTATCCGAGGATAAAAATCATACATCCACTCGCCTATACACCAGTGCCCCAAATGGTTCCTGGACATAATATTCTCATCCAACTGAACCAAAACTTCATAATTGTTGTCCCTACTAGGCATCTTACTCCTATCCCCTGATTCATTGTGGACATAATCAATTGTTGTGGCCCCACTTTCCACACATAAGACACTTCTCTGTGTCAATCCCCTGCCTCTGGCCCCAATGGCCATGTCGGGGTTGTCCCTCTCGCGTACTTGGTAGTCTTGATCCAAATTCTTACCCTCGTTGTCCCTTTGTCTTTGCTATCCCTATGGGACTCGTTGTTGGCCTCGACGACCCGGATTAAATCCACTGCCAATTGGTAGGAATTTAACTAATATAAATCATATAGATGGGTTCCTTTACTGGGTATCCCCTTGTGGTGTACGATCTTGCCTTTTGGTCAGATACTCCACCTCCCTTGGCTTCCTTCTCACAGAAGTCCTAGCCAAAATTTTCCATCCCCGCTTGTGTATTACCCATGAGTTCATTATTAACTCATGGAACCCTTATTGACCTCCGCATCCACCTCGTTGGGTACGAATTTTGTTGCATAATTCAACTTTCCCTTATGTCCTCCCACTATCCGGCCCTTCTGAAGTAAGTACTGAAATCTCCTTTTGCCTAACGGTTCAAACGGATGATGCAAAGATTTGTGGTCAAACTCTACCCTAAATTTCTTCTTATTTATGGTATTTATCCATGGTTATGGTGACTGACTCCTACCACTACAACACCGCCCTACTGGGCCAAAAATTTCATTCAAAATTTAGTCCTGGGTGCCACCGCACACCACCCTACACAATTGTCTTTAGGTTATTTCCTCCCATTGACTTATCGCGCTACTCTTCTAATCAAATCCTTATAGATAGCCCTTCCAAAGGGGTCCTTCCACACTTTACTCACCCTTTGCTGACAATGCTGGGTGAGACTAAAATTGTACCACCGTTATCTTGATAGTGCTTTCGGAGACTATCGCTCCCGGGTGATTATTCTATCCCGACTGGCCTGAATAATAATCAAGGTGATTCCTATCATGATCACCATTTCCAGAATACCCTACGTCTTCTATTGAGCCCCTCCTCCTACAATTCTCCCATGGCCCTCGTTAATCTCCCAAAGAATGTTTGACAAAGCCCAACCGAACTCGTGTATGAATCACCTCACTATACTTGATAGCAGGAGAATGTAACTCGCATACGTAAAGGAATACAACAATCCTATCATAAGGCTCTACATCAAAGAACGCTAAGCTGAACGTGAAAAGACGCACAGATCCTAAGGACACTAGAACCTAATGCTCTGATACCATCTGTGACACCCTGCTCAATGAAATACCGGGTGATCAGTCCTATATCAAATTAAAACAGGAATCTCGTCTGGTTCATTCTTAGCATCACCGTTGAAAACTTTTTTAGACTTACTAACCAACTAGTATTCAAAAGCTGATGTCAAAATTTTAATCTTTTTATTTAACAACAATAACTATATAAATATCAATACGAACCATTCACACAAACCATGACCCTAAAGCAATACTGAATAATCAATAAATGACCGGCCGAATAAACCATCGAAAGAAAACCAACATCCACTAATATAATCCAACAAAGAATAGTAACCAGTACAAAGTCCGACTGAAATGAAAATAGTTGGGGCAACATGCCCGAAAGAAATACCAAGCTCCATCCTACTCGAGGAATGAAATGACTGAAGCGTCTATGTCCAAATCCTATAACATGCACACATATTACAGCTACGCATCTCTGGAATAGATCTTCAAGTTTGGCATCCCTATGGCTAGATCCCTAAAAGGTTTTGAAAATATTTTTGCAAGTATGGGTCAGATTCCAAAGTCCTTTTGAAAATATTTTTCAAGTGAATTAAAATGCAACAATTAAAATGTATGAATGCTCTTCATATTTAAGTTAGTGTCGCACTCCCTTGAGATACATCTCACCCCTCCTCTAAAGTGCACACCTAACGCTTTCTTCTTGTCCCTCCTAGTTACACCATCCTATCTAACTAGCCTTATCATGAAACTCCTTGAACTCTACTCTAACCTCAGTAATTTGTATCTTTACTTTGTAAATTATTTATCACATTAACTTAATTAATCATTTCTTAAAAGTCATATAACACTCACTAGTTATATAAGTAATACAAATTCTATTCATGTATTTGATTATCCGTATATAATTATCTACTCCATTATATTTGTAGAACTATATTCCATAATCACACATATGTTGAATATAAATAAAACCGCTCTTAAAAGCCAAATAACATTCACAGGTTATATAAGTAATACAAATTCTCTTCATGAATTTAATTACCGGTATATAATTATCTACTCCATTATATACGTAGAACTATACTCCACAATCACACATATGTTGAATATAATTAAAACCATCCTTTCGAGTAATACCTCATCAGATGCATTCTCTAAAGTGCTATCTTCCCATGTCTACTCAGCCCCACCTGGATTTCTGAGACAGCTAGCCAGCGCCGAATCACAACATAGAAATATAAATGTATTGCAGGTGGTCATATTCCCCCGAGTGTGAAGATAATCATCTTAATGCCCACCTCTATTTGGACGCTATGACCGCGGGATATAATCGCCCTACTCCTCAAGCTAGGGGATTCACCCATATCGCGCAACCTCCTCCGATAGCACTAGAGCATATAATTTTAAATAAATACCTAGTCACCGGTATTTATGAGCACACAATATATATACTATCACACTACCGTATATATATAAATAAAATTTAATCTCGGCTTTACCGTGTACAAAGTCCGTAACACTAGCCAACATATTCCTAAGTCTATGGTCCGACTCTAAATTTAATTAATTTACCCATTAATTAAGTTAATATCTCCCCGGGTCTATGGCCCGACTCTAATTTAATTAATATGACCATTAATTAACTTAATATCTCCCCGAGTCTATGGTCCGACTCTAATTTAATTAATTAACTTATTATCTCCCCGAGTCTATGGTCCGACTCTAATTTAATTAATTTACCCATTAATTAAGTTAATATCTCCCTGGTGTCACACAACCAATGTACCCGGACTTGCTCATCTGGCCCGAATTTCCATCTCTTAGAGCGTACTCCTCAAAATTCCATTATAAAGAGAACGCTCCTAATTAAATAATATTTAATAATTTATTATATCATCCTACAATAAATTATTCCAACTATATGCTTTAATTAATTAATCCCCCATTAATTAATCTATTGCCATGGCATCACTCAACCAAAATATTCGGATATCCCCTTGGTCCATAATACAATATCCCCAAATCTGAGGTTTGTAATTTACTCAATCTGCCCAGATTTTTAAAATGCCGATTTGGGGCATTTTGGGGCCGTTTTGTTAAAATGTATTGGAGAATGAATGTTAGAAAATGGCAGTTTCTAGAGGGCATTGCGGACATAATCTCCATTAACATCTTATGTGAAGCTTTTTACCCAGAATTATCCACTAAAATCCTTACGAATCAAAACCAGTCCCAATAACTTGATTCGTAACTTCCCCAAATGAAAACCCAATTTGTATTAACCCAAGCCAAAAATCATTTGTAAAGCACCTACTATTATATGAATTGAATATCACCAATTTACATTGAAGCAATTTAACCACTTGACTTATAAATTCATAGTGTCTGATTATCCTTTGGTGTAGAGATCGTTGTGTGATGAAGAACACCTTCCTTGTTCTTCCTCTTTGGCTCTCAAGAGTCCTCCGTCTTTGCCCCTTATGATCTCAAATTTCTCCCAAATGAGTTATGGCTGCCCACAACTCCAAAACTTAGGTTTTTATCTCCAAATACCGTTTTTAATCATATGGGCCTAATTAAAATGGCCCAAATACCCCCGAGTGGGCTCGGTTATGTCCAAAAATATCCCGTTACCCATTTTCCACCCCTAGGTACACTTTTTCGACTATCTCGATCCATCCGGACTCAATCGTGCACTCAAAATTTACATTCGAATTAATTTATAAAAAGTCCCTATCTCACACCCAACTTAGTCTGTATCCGACTTCCGACTGAGATAAATAAATACCACGTCACTTATACACGTTATGATGTAAATAAATTATTACTATTCACTTAGTAATTTATATTTCCTAAATATTAACCATCTTCTCTCCGATTAATATTTAAATAAATATTAACATAACTAATTCAATTAAATTGCGACACACAAGTAATTTAAAATTTTTTCGAATTAATTAAATATTAAATACACAGAAATACGGGGTGTTACACTTGATCTGGAATAGCAAAGAGAAAGGGAGATACATGCTGAACATGCAAAAAAGAGGAGAATTGTCAAGTCTTCCCCCACTACTCATCCTCAACTCCCTTATAGTGATATCGAACCAACCTGTGGTCATTCATTCATAACCACAAAGTCGTCAAAATATGCCTCCATCGACCATATTCATGATATATCCCTTGATGATTGCCTTCAATAATGGCAGATATCCGTTCACCTATTTTGATTTGGCTCATTGTGATCCAAAAGTTGGGTACTCCATTTCTCGAGCAACTATGTTTCCTTTTGACATGGATGCTTTGAGGACTTTGTCCCTTGATTCCTTCACAAAAAAAGGATGATCTATAGTGTGATGGTAAGTCTTGATCTTAATTAAATAATTTTTACATATCTTTTCTCCCATCCAACTATTGCTTTCCTTTCCACATGCCATGCAAGTTATGCAGGGGGTCCTAACAGAATCGACCACTTAAGAAATCAAAATGACATTCTTCATCATAATAATAATGTCTTGAAGAATGCCTTAATTGAGAATAACCACGAGTTACTAACCTATGGACCAAAGTAAAAGAGGAGATAATGGCCAAAGATAAGGTTGTCAAAGCAGTTGAACGAAGTTTAGTCAAATCAACAACGAACTGGCTAAACTTAGAAAAGAATTCCGCCAGAAGAGCTTGCAGAATATAATTTGTTAATGATAAAAGTGAGTTCTAGAAAAGAATATGGAGGACGACCTAGAGAAGGCCTATGAGGAGGTTTTAAAAATGGACGTTCAAGAGGTTGCTTTGTAATTGTACTATCACGATTCCATTGAGTTTAGTAGGTTGTTGCTGAGGTTGTTCATAAGGGAAATTTCCTTGAAGGAGACCCTACCTAAGCTGAGAACACCCTCTTGGAAAACCCTACATAAGGGGGATAATGTCCCTGTGACTCCTGTTGTTGGGGATAATCAATTCGTTATTGAGTCCGACTAGGTTATCGCTGACCCTGCAGCTCCAATTGAGGGGGTAGCAAACGATGCTTTGGAGAATGCCCCTAACTAGTTATGGAGAGACCCCACTCAATAATTGTCTTTTTAGAGCAATTGGTCATTTTATTTTGAACTTTTATAGACCATTCGATCAATTTTTATAGTCCTTGAACCGTTTATTTTTTATGTGGCAAATGATACTTTGGAGAACGCCCCAAGCCAGTTAGGGAGAGCCCCCCAGGACACTTGATTTTGTAGACCATTTTTTCATTTTATTTTCCACTTTTATAGACTAGTCAGTCAATTTTTGTAGGCCCTAAGCCATTTTTTTATGTGAAATGAAACTTATTTATGTTGGAGAATTTTTAAAATAAGTGAGTAAGAGCTTTGGGAGTAAAAGCTTAAAAGATTGTCCCACATTGGAAGTGTGTGGAGAAAAGTGGGAAGCTAACCCAATATAAAAGAGAGAGTGTCCCACATTGAAAAATGAGTAAAGCTAAGTGATACCCACTAAGTTATAAAATGAATGGGTAACCTTTGAGTCCCACATTGGAAAAATATTAAGAAAGTGCGCACTTAATAAGTAGAAATGGAAGATTGTGCACGTCTTGTCTGAATTGAAACCAAATGAAGAAGAAGATGAACCATGGAACAGATGAGGCAACGCACAAAATGGGAGACCGATGATTACTTGTGTCGTGGTCACATTCTCAATGCACTTGCTGATAATTTGTCCGACTTGTACCAAAATGTTGGGACTACAAAAACTTTATGGGACACATTGGAGACCAAATATCTTACGGAAGACGCTTCAAGTAAGAAGTTCCTTATTGGTCAGTTTTTAAGCTTTAAAATGCATGATAATAGGCATGTTCTAGAACAATTTCATGACATCAAACGCATCTTAAATCATTGCAAGCTTAAAAATTTAAATATGGATGATAATGTTGTTTATGCCATAATTGAAAAACTTCCTCCTTAATGGAAAGATTATAAGAAAGAACTCAAACATAAAAAGGAAGATATTTCACTTGAAGAATTAGAGACTCATTTAAGAATTGAACAAGAGTCTCGAATTCTAGATGGTAAAGAGGAACATGAAAATTCTGTTTCTAAGGTCCATGTGATGGAGGAAGGAAATGAACAAAAATATGGCAATCATAGAAAAAATAACAAGCAGAAGAATTTTTCAAATAATTCTAAAGCAAACAAAAAGAAGAAAGGAAATTATTTTCATTGCAACAAACCCGGTCACTTAAATATGGATTGTCGTGAGTTTAAGAAACTAAAGGAAAAAGGAGAGACATCAGACACAAAGCAAAAGTTTACTGCTATGATATTCGAGGCTAATATGCTTGGAGAAGACAACTCTTGGTGGGTTGATTCTGGTGCCACAAGTCATGCTTGTAAGGACAAGATCTTGTTCTCTACCTATGAAACCATGGAAGGAGATGTTCTCTATATGGTAAATTCTTCAACTGTTGCGGTTAAAGGCAAAGGGACAGTGGATCTTGAATTCACTTTCGAAAAAATCCTTAGTCTCACCAAGGTTGTTCATGTTCTTGATGTTAGGAAAAATTTATTTTCTGGAAGTCTTCTTAACAAATTTGGCTTTAAGCTTGTATTTGAGTCAGACAAATTTATTCTGACTAAAAATGGTACCTTTGTAGGCAAAGGTTATTTGTATGAGGGCATGTTTAAGCTCAATATCAATGAAAAAGATTCTTCTGCTTATATCATTGATTGTCTTTCATTATGACATAGTCATTTAGGACATGTTAATACAAAGAAAATGCATTTCATGGTTAATTTAAATTTAATTCCTAAATATGATAATGATATGAATGAAAGTGTAAAATATGCATGCAAAAAAAAATAACAAGATTGCCATTTCCAAAAATAGAAAAAACTACATCTTTGTTGCAATTAGTACATAGTGATGTTTCTGATTTGCATGGAACACATACTAGAGTGGTAGTAAATATTTTGCTACATTTATCGATGACTTTTCAAAATATTGTTACGTATATCTTTTAAATTCTAAGGATGATGTGCTTAATATATTTAAGACATATAAAAATGAATTTAAAAATCAATGTGATACTAAAATAAAATGTCTTAGATCTGATAGAGGTGGTGAATATCACTTTCCTCAATTTTGTGAAGATATGGGTATTATATATGAAGTTACTGCACCTTATACACCACAAAAAAATGGAGTAGCAGAAAGAAAAAAATAGGAAACTAACTAAAATGGTTAACTCTATCCTTTCTTATTCTGGTTTAAGTAAAGCGTTTTGGGGAGAAGCACTTTTAACTGCATGTCATATTCTGAATAGGATACCTGTTAAAGATAATAAGAAAACTCCTTAAGAATTATGGAAGAATAGAAAACCTAATTTAGGTTGTCTAAAAGTTTGGGGTTGTAGAGCTATTATAAGACTACCTGAAACTAAGATAAAAAAATTAGGAAGCAAAGGTGTTGAGTGTATTTTCATTGGTTATGCACAACATAGTAAAGCCTATAGATTTTGGGTTAGTGAACCTAATGATTCTGTTGAGGTAAATAAAATAATTGAATCGAGAGATGCAATTTTTTATAAACAAAGGTTTTCTTCTATTCCTAGAATAAATAATGAAAAAGAAGTAAACACTCATTCACAATTACCTGAAACTCCACCAGTAGAACAAGAAGAGATTAGAAAAAGTAAAAGACCTAGAAAAGAAAAGAGCTCTGGTCTTGACTTTGTAGTCTATCTTGTTAAAGGAACAACAGACACGCATTGTAATCAATTTGCCTTGACTCTTAATGTTGACACAGACCCACAAACTTATAGTGAGGCAATTGATTTGATAGATTCAACATTTTGGAAATAAGCCATAAATGATGAAATGGATTCAATAATGGGAAATAAAACTTGGAAGTAAGTAGACTTACCTATAGGATCTAAACCTATCAAGTGTAGATGGATTTTTAAAAAGAAAATGAAAATATATGGAACGATTGATAAATTCAAGGCTAGATTGGTTGCTAAAGGTTTTACACAAAAAGAAGGAATTGGTTATTTTGATACCTATGCACCAGTTGCTAGAACATCTACTATTAAAATTTTAATTGCATGAGCATCTATATATAATTTTGAAACTCATCAAATGGATGTGAAAGCTGCCTTTTTAAATGGTGACTTAGAAGAAGAAATTTACATGGAACAACTTGAAGGGTTTGTTATGCCTCGACAAGAACATAAAGTATGTAAATTAATTAAATCCTTATATGGCCTAAAATAAGCACCTAAACAATGGCATGAAAAATTTGATCAAGTCATCATTTCTTATGGTTTTAAAATTCACGAATCTGATAAGTGTGTTTATAGTAAATTTGTTAATGGTGTGATCATTTATTTATATGTAGATGACATGTTAATTCTTGGTACTGATTTAGAAAGCAGTAATAATACAAAGAGTTTTTTATCTTCTAAATTTGATATGAAAGATATGGGTTTGGCTAATGTCATATTAGGAATGAGAATAAAAGGGAAATATAAAAATATAATTCTCACTCAATCTCATTATGTTGAGAAGATTTTAAAGAAATTTAATCAGTTTGATTGCACACCTGTTAGTACACCTTTTGAGCCACAGCTAAAGATGATCCCTAATACTGGTAGAGCTATTTCACAATTGGAATATGCACGAGTAACTGGTAGTTTAATGTATGCCATGACATGTACTTGACCTGATATTGCTTATGCTGTTGGTAAATTAAGTAGATATACTAGTAATCCAAGTTTATTGCATTGACATGCTGTCAATAGAATATTAAAATATTTAAAAGGAACTATGGACTATGGTATATACTATAGTGGATATCCTTCAGTATTATAAGGTTTTTCTAATGCCAGTTGGATAACTGAGCGGGAGGATCATTCCTCAACAAATGGATGGATTTTCACTCTTAGTGGAGGAACTGTTTCTTTGGGATCAAAGAAACAGACTTGTATAGCTGATTCTACAATGTCAACTGAGTTTGTAGCATTAGCTGCAACTAGTAAAGAGGCAGAATGGTTAAGGAATTTGTTAATTGAAATTCCAGTTTGGCCAAAACCAATGCCTCAAATATCTATACATTGTGATAGTGAATCTACACTTTCTAAAGCTTATAACAAAGTGTATAATGGAAAATCTAGACATATTGGCCTGAGACATAGTTATGTCAAACAAATGATTATAGATAGTGCAATCACAGTAGATTATGTAAAATCAAGTCAAAATTTAGTTGATCCATTTACAAAAGGTCTTGCAAGAGGACTGGTGTCTAAGACATCATTGGGGATGGGACTAAAGCCCATTAACAATAATCACTCTTAATGGAAACTCAACTTGATACTTGACATATTCAAGTCTCGAGTTCAGTGATTAAAGTACATCATACGACATGATTGTAAGCACTACAAAATGAAACATCCCAAGGATAAGTGCTTAGAACATCTAATGAATAATAAACGAGGATGAGTTTAATCTTAATAGATTTATGGTGTTTTAGTTTCATGGATACTTATGATAGTCTACGTATATGAGTGTGGAAGTGGTGCCTCTTCCTATGAGAACTAGGCTTGACTCTAAAGCCCTCGTGAAATCAAGGTATAGACACAAGGCCTAATACATGTGTCGGCTTATATGGATAATCAATGACTAAAAGATTTGTGTGTGTAGACAAATCCGACTGATCAATATAGATTGATAGTTCAATGACAAGTCTACTATACTTTCGTGGTTAGCCTTGATGAATCTTCACAGGGTATTGGTTCAAGTCGTGAGACACCAGTGCTTATACACAGTCTTACAGACAATCAAAGATTTACAAAACTTATTTTGAAAATGGTGGAGGAATGTTGGAGAAATTTTAAAATAATTGAGTAAGAGCTTTGGGAGTAAAATTTTAAAAGCTTGTCCCACATTGGAAGTGTGTGGAGAAAAGTGGAAAGCTAACCTAATATAAAAGGGAGAGTGTCCCACATTGGAAAATGAGAAAAGCTAAGTGATACCCACTAAGATATAAAAGGAATGGGCAACCTTTGAGTCCCACATTAGGAAAATATTAAGAAAGTGTGCACTTAATAAGTATAAATGGAAGATGTAGAGTTACTTCATCTAGCATTTAAGATGCTATTAAAGAGACCTTCAATACAGTGCAAAGCATCATACGGACACGCACGCGCGCACGCTTGCGGGGCAGTGGGCTATAGAGGGGCTAGTGGCGTACTGGCATGCCGCGTGTGCGCAGTGGTAGCGGGTTGTTAGGATTTGTTCGGGTCGGCTTGTGGTAACTCGAGCGCGGTCACTTTTTGGTGGGTCCGTGTAAAGCTATTTCGGTATTACTTTACCTATTCGAATATGGTTTAAGAGTGTTGGTAATTAACAATCATACCATTTCAGAATTAAGTAAAGACTGTTAAAACTCAACAGTCATTTCCTACAAATAAAGGCACCCTTTCGAAATTGCATATAATTAAGATTAACCCAGTTCCAAATTTTCCAACCCTTGCAATTACTCTCTTACAATTTTCAGGAGATATAAATTATCTTATTCTATTTTGTGCACAAAAACAGAATAAGAACTTGATTGACTGTTCTTCTCTACTGCATCCAAAGGCTGTCTACAAATATACAAGTTGCAGATAGTGCAAGTTGCTTCATTGTATCTTGAGTACGTATTTGCGGATTCCCCTTTATATATCGAAGTTATTCGTGTGGGGAAAATACTGTATTTAGAAAAGTGACATCACGCCTTGAAGTTTTCCAGAATCTATTCAGAAGTTATATTATTGTATTGAAGTTTACATTAATGTGATATATAAAGAGCTCCGTTTCTGTATTTGCATACATATTATCCAACAATTTATTTTCTCTTATGTTTTTCATTTTTGTATTTTATGACATGCTTAATACTGTTTGCCTTCGTATGGAAAAATTAGTTGTTAAATCTAACTTTGGTTCTTTAAGTCTAGAATTAAAGATTCAGTTAACTTTTCTGAGTTAAATATGTATTAAATATAAGTTAAAGTCAACCTTAGTTACCAGTTGATTTTAATGGAGTTTATAGCTTATAATTTCGCTGAATTAAATGTAAGTTGATAAAAACATAATAGGGACTGATCATCCAAATATTAAAGATCATTGGATCTGTAGACCCCAAACTTCAAGGATAAGATGGCTAAGTGTTTGATGCAATCATTGATCTCATTTTACAACTCCCATTAACACTACTCGTACTGCATTAGTAATTACCCTTTCTTTATCCTGAGGATATTAATCAATCTACTTATTTAACTGCTTTGATACTAGTGATGAAGCGAGCCATAAACTATACCAGGCCAACTCTCTTAACGAGGAAATCGACCTGGAGGTAAATTTTGTAAACCACTGAAGTCCGATATCCCCTAGAGTATAAGGGAAAATACAACACATAAGGGTATTATGGTGACTTGACATAGACATCGCATGTCAATAGTGTCTAATATGATGTGCAGGGTATGCCATTCTATCATATGTGGTGATCTTTAGGATATAAAACTTCTTTGGTGATTATGACATTTCTATCTCCCTAATAAGGCGAGGTGGAACCGTACCCCAATGCAATCCCAATAAGATCATTTGGTGCTCATGGAAAATTGAGGTTTATCCTTCTTTCTAATGAGTCCCCTAACGTCAATACTTTCGATTTTATTTGATGGAAACTTAGGCTTGGTCTACATGCTACTTTGTGATGATTTGATGGCTTAACATGCGCAGATGGTGACCAGCGGAAGTGATGAACTGACACATGAATCTTACATCATTGGTAAAATTGCACTGCATGTGGTCTTTATGGATTAGATACTCTTCCATCAAAGTTTGATTCTCCATGCCCAGGGGAGAAAATATAGCATCTCCTGCACCGCTCCAAACCATGAGAATTGGAGTTGCTCTACTCTGACTGCCTGGTTAACTATCTCCTCAAATGAGCGATCTCCTCCTCATGACTGTTTAACCTTCTTCATAAAGACTGACTAGTGGTGATATTGCTCTCCCAACAGGTCACTATGTAGAGGGGGTATAACGTCACTAATTGGGCCAGAATATTCTTAGTTCCCCTCCACTTGACCTCCTTTCATCGAGAGGTGGATGGGACCTTGAAGGAGTTTGTTCCCTCTTGACAATTCATATCTCGGATTGGATAGGACTTATGGCATACGAACAATGAGACTATCGATCAGTCATATTATTGTTGAGTTGATTTTCATAGTGGTGAGAATTCTAATCTTCCCACATACGACATCAAATTGTAAGGGATATAGAATCCATAATAAATGCAATATTATGAATTATCGCCAAAAATATTAATGTGATAAAATAAATGACATTGTATGTATGTGGTTCGACAAATCTTCCTGCCTATGTCCACGGGAAGTGAGGAAAAGTTGATTATTACTTGGTAGAACAAGAGATGATTAGAGTGCTAGGGTTTCTATTTGAAATTTTAAGTCACCGTGAGCTAAATACAATTCAATACCCCCCAAAAGGGTGAGGTCTCCATTATTTATAAGTACCAAGTCCCTACAAATCTAGGTCTCTACTTTGATATTATCTTTGGGTTGGTAGAGTTATATAATGATTAATCATCCGTGTTGTACTGTGATCTTCATAGATTATGAGTTAACCCTTACTTGGTATTCAACTGGCTGAACCGCCTTGACATCTAGGTGTCACGTCTTTTCCCACATGTCATAATCGTCTAAGGCTCCCTTAAACAATCACACAACCACAAGTCCAACAAACCAACCCAATTTTTTTCCCTAACTCCTTCTATCTCATCGACGCGATTGTTTCGTTATCTACAACAATAACACCACTAGTAAAGACTCGTATTTAATTCTCGCATAAAAGCGAGCATGTAATCATAATTCCAAGGGTATAATTTAACATAAGGGTTTTATTCATACTTCAAAAGTTCCAACGTAATATAATCATAATAAAATGAGCTCCCATATTTCCTACACCATTAATAAAGTCCACATTTTAAAATCTCATTATTTGGGTGATTATTACCATGAGTACTACCATTAGAGGATAAGGTACAATCCAACTAACCATGTGCATATTTCAGAATTTATTTAAGTCTAAAATAAGTTCTAAATCTCACAAAACGTTTTTAAAACCTTAGTAGAGAAAATGAACCTCATGCGCGTGACGATGTTGTTATGTGCGTGGTATCCCACACAATGCTTTTAGGGCCTCTGTTTGGCGTGTGCTTGGTGCCCATAACTGTCTCGTCGATACGATTCCAATGATATATTGTGTTCTCATAATATAAATATACATACATATATGTCTGTATGTGTGTATATATATATATGTGCGTGTGTGTGTGCGCGCTCGCGCGAGCGCACACGTGTGTTCATGTGTGGGCGCGCACATGTGCAATTGAATTAAAAAGAAAGTGATTCTTAACAAATGTTATTATTCATCTTCATCAAATTTATCCACACTTTAAAAAAAATAAAAACACCTTCAAGCATGGTTCTTTACAAGACCAATCTTCATCATTATAAGCAAGTGTTGTTCACATTTTCAAGCATGATATGGACTTGGGCAATGTTTGCCTTTTCATCTACAGTCTGAATTTAAATATGAATGATATGTTTATTTTGTGTCTAAATGAATCTCTGAATGAATATATATAACCAGATTTAGAGTTAGTTTTACATCATAATCATTTAGAAACGAAGAAAGCCTTTAGACTCTTATGTTAAAAAACACAATTTTTTACATCTTAAATCTATAAGGTTCAGAATCAGACTTAGGAGATAAAAATAAACAACCTCATAATATCTCTACTTAGGTGTCATAATATTACAATTATGAGAAAAGTTGACACGACATACAAAATATTATGACGGTGCAATATTTTGTGTTTAGAGCTATGTCGTAAATTAAAAAACAAAATAATATGTTAAGATAAGTCAATTGAGCTTTTGTTAAACCCAAAAAGTTTTCACAAGATATGGTCCCCAAATGCCCACCAAGTAAGGGTGGGGAATTCTAGTTGAACTAAATAGCTATAATTTAGGAGAAGAGACAGAATAGGGGGAGAGAGGCTCGTGTGCAGACCAAGGTGCAGACCATTTTTTTAAAATACCCAAAAAAATAATTCTGAATTTATTTTTTGCGTGGTATTTAAATATTTCAGGGATTCCTTAAAAAAATCAGCTAAAACTGTTTTTTTCTATTTTAAAAAAATAATTGGTCAAAATATGCCACTTTTTAAGTAGTTTAAAAAGTGGCATATTTTGACCGATACTTTTAAAATAGAAAATAAATTCATTTTGAGCTGATTATAATTTTAGGGGTTAATGTTAAAATATGACACAAAAAAAATCAACTCAATTTTTACTATTTAAAAAAAATAGTTTGCTCGGTTGGTCCGCACAAAGAGGTAGGCCCATGAGCCTCTGTGTGTGTGTGTGTGAGAGAGAGAGAGAGAGAGAGGGGTTGGATCATATAAGTACCAACTTAATACGAATTAATTTTTTTTAAATAGTAAAAAAAAATATTTTCTTTTGTATTTTTTCTAAGAGATAAACATTTCTGGTTCCCTACAAAAATTAGCTCAAAATGAATTTACTAGTATTTTAAAATTAACATATTTTGACCAAGAAAATTAATTTTTTGCTATTATAAAACTGACATTTTGATCGATTTTTTTAAAATAACAAAAAATCATTCTAAAAGTTATTTTTTTGGATCCGCTTAAATGTTTAAATAACCCCCCAAAATCATCTCAACGGGCTATTGTGTCGTGATCGTGTTAGCACCACCTCTATCATCTTCGTAACAAAAAATAATAATTCACACTTTCATATCCCTCAATACATCTTCAAAATTCATTAATGGTCCGTTTGATAGCTTTATTTGCCATGGCAAATAAGGAATCTTTATCATTTTTATCTTTTATGGACATTTGATAGCATTTACTTGTCATGGCAAATACACTAAGGTACTAACACCTTATTCACAAAAAGTTGATTTGTCATGGAATTCAATTGTTTGTGTGTGTGTGGGGGGGGGGGGGGGGTGTTTAAGAATTTAATTTCAACTTTTCAATGACTTGAAAATAAATTCCAACTTGTTCTATCAAACGGGCCTAAGTGTTTGCACATTGGGTTTGACCGAGATATGTTACAATATATTTTTAGAATGTGAAGGAATATTTTTGGACGCTTACCATTACTCCTAAAATATTTGTAATTTCTACTCTTCTTGGTCTTTCGAGCCGCCTCTTATGGAGCCTTGCTAAATTCGGCATATGGAAAATCTGAATTTACACCGAATATAATAACTTGAGTAACTTTCCTTGCGCAATAGGGAAAAAGATTGAATCGGAGTTTGAGTTTATGTATGAATTGGCTACATATATTATTTACAAAACACACAATTATTGGTCCCCCCTCACTTTTTCTACAACAACTACGATTGTCTCGTCTGGAATTTGTAGCTGACAAATAATAATACTCATAAAATTATTGATGAAATGTCCATAATAATGCATTGGCTACATATATTGTTTACCAAACACTTTAGTTGGTTTTAATTATCCTATGTCCGCATATGAATACAATAATGAGTATATTTACAAAATAGTCAAAAGCTTTGGTGGATAGCTGATGACAAAACTACATAGGAGACTACTCCACTGGGTCTCTTTTTTCTCCAACCCATTATACAAAATCTAAGGATTATCTCCATCTCCTTTTCTAATCTAAAAAAACGGAAGAAAAATGGCTGAAATTCTTCTTCAAGTGGTTGCACGGGCGATATTCAAAAAGGTAGATTCACTTCTTACTGAACAAATCATCCTGGTATGGAGTTTCAAGAAACAACTAAATAGCCTGAAGGGATCGTTAACTATGATTCGGGCTATGTTACGTGACGCTGAGAGAAGATAATCGAGTGATGAGGGCATTAAGGAATGGTTGAAGAGGCTTAAGGATGTAGCGTATGGAGCTGATGACGTGTTGGATGAGTTTGATTATGAAGTTCTTAGACGCAAGGTGGAGATCAAAAATCAAATGAGGAGGAAGGTATTCTTCTTCTTTTCATCCTCTAACCCGATTGCATTTTATCTTAAAATGGGTAATAAGATCAAGGACATTAATACATCCTTAAAGAAGATTAACAAAGAAGCCATTGAATTTGGACTCGAAAGGGGAGGTGTAGGTATAGTTCCTCCACAAGTTACTTTAAATCGTGAGAGTGAATCATTCATTGATAATTCAAGAGTCAGAGGAAGGGAAAATGAAGCGTAAAAAATAGTAGACATGTTGCTTAATTCTAGCGATCAAGAAGCTCTTTTCGTTATTCCCACAGTGGGAATGGGCGGCCTTAGTAAAACAACTTTGGCTAAGATAATATACAAAGATGAGCGAATAATTAGTCATTTTCATGTCAAAATTTGGGTATGTGTATCTAATAACTTTGATACCAAGAGGCTTCTAACAGAGATCCTAGAATCTTTGAAAAAATCGAAGTGTGACTTACGTAGCAAGGATGTAATACTTGGAGAACTTGAAAAAGAGTTGGGAGAGAAGAAATATTTTTTGATACTTGACGATGTCTGGAATGAAGACCACTATGATTGGGAGGATTTTAAAAGTTGTTTATTAGGAGTTAATAAAACTAAAGGAAACAACATCCTTGTCACCACCCGTAAATGAGGGGTGGCATCCATTATGGGGACGCGTGAAACTCATTATTTGGAAGGACTATTAGATGAAGATTGTTGGTTGATAGTTAAACAAAAAGCATTCGTAGCTAGAGGAACACAAATGACTCCTGAATTGGAGACCATAGGAATTGAGATTGTGAGAAAGTGTCACGGGGTTCCATTAGCAGCAAATGTCATAGGGGGTATGTTGTTTGCTAAAAAGGAAAGACACGAGTGGTTGGAGGTTCAAAATAGTCAAATTTGGTGTTCGGTGACAGATGAAAGGGGCGTCTTAGGTATACTGAAGTTGAGTTTTGATAATCTTCCATATTCATCCCTGAAGAAATGTTTTGCATATTGTTCAATATTCCCGCAAGATACCTACATAGAAAAACAAAGACTAATCCAACTCTGGATGGCGGTAGGATTCCTTCAATCGGATGAGGAGATCAACAAGTTAATGGAGGATACATGTAATGAATTTTTTTAATGTTATCTTGTGAAATTCCTTGTTTCAAGATGTAAAAAAGGATGAATGTGATAATATTATTGGTTGTCAAATGCATGATCTTGCACGAAGTATTTCAAAGTGTGAAAGCTATAGTCTGGAGGATGCTGCAGTGAAAGTCATCCCTGATGTTCGGCATTTAGCATTATATTCGAGTGGAGATACAATCGACATGTTGAAAGAAAAGGCTGAATATTTACAAACATTGTTCTTAGAGAGTGGTATGCCTCAGAATACAGAAGATTTTAAATGCTTGCGAGTTTTGGATTTTGGCGGGGCTAAGATAAAAGAGTTATCAAATTCAATTGGTGCACTGATACACTTGAGGTATCTTGATTTTTTGGACACTGAAATAGAAGTTTTACCCGTATCTATTTGCAAGCTTTATAATTTGCAGACTTTAAGACTCGGTGGGTGCAAATCATTAAAGGAGCTTCCAAACAAATTGAGTAATTTGATAAGCCTGAGACATCTCCATCTCAATACATTTCCTCATCGCTTCAAGATTCCAGCAGGGATTGGGTGGTTGGTTTGCCTTCAAACACTATCATTCTTTAGTGTAGGGCAAGTCAATGGTCATCAACTTAATGAGCTGGGTTTTTTGAAACACCTCAGGGGCGAGCTAGAGATAATCTTGAAGCAGTAAGTGGCAGAGATAAAGCTCAAAGAGCATATTTATATTGAAAGTCAAATTTGTACAAGCTGAGATTTGTGTGGAGTGATAACAGAGAACGAAGGTTTAACGATGAGGACGTGTTGGAAGGCCTCCAACCTCAATCGAATCTGAAAAGCCTCTTTGTTTCAAACTTCTTGGGTGATAAGTTCCCAACATGGATGATGAAAATGGCTGTGAACATTGATGGTAAGGGTGATTGGTTGTCTCTTGACAGTTTGATGGAGATAATATTAGTAGATTGCAAACGATGTGAGCATATCCCAATGCTTAGCCAACTAGAAAATCTTCGATATCTTGTGTTAAGTGGAATGAATAACGTGACACGCATAGATTTGTCATTCGATGGTCATCGTAATGATTCTCCTAACAATACTTGTACTAATGAGACCTCGGCATCATTTCCAGTGTTAATTAAATTCACTCTACAAGACATGCCCAGTCTGGAGGAATAGATGAAAGCAAAAGATGAAGATGTGGTGTTTCCTCACCTTGAGGAGTTGTCAATCGAGAGGTGCCCCAAATTGACTACATTTTCGAGCCATTTTCCATGTCTCAAGAAATTGAAGGTTTTTCATTTGGATGAGTTAGGCTGTCTATCGGATGGGCTATTTGAAAATAATAATAAATACCCCGAATTGAGCACCATGTGGAGCTGCTGCGGCAGCTTTCTTCAAGAGCTAGAGATACGGTTCTGCAAGAATCTCAATTCCATTGCAAGCATTCAAGGCCTCACATCCCTTAAAGAGTTGATTATTGGGGAGTGTGATGGGTTAATATGTCTGCCAAGTGAGCTACTACAATTCTGCACCTCTCTCCAGACATTGAGAATAGAAAATTGCAGGAATCTCCTCTTTGTACCTGAGTTAACGACATGTTGTTCTCTCTCGTCTTTAGAGATAAGTGGTTGCAGGAATCTCATCTCTATACCAGAGTTAACGACATGTTGTTCTCTCTCTTCTTTAGGGATAAGTGGTTGCAGGAATCTCATCTTTGTACCTGAGTTAACGACATGTTGTTCTCTCTCTTATTTAACAATAAGTTATTGCAGGAATATCATCTCTCTACCTGAGTTAACGATATGTTGTTCTCTCTCTGTTTTAGAAATAAGTGGTTGCAGTAATCTCATATCTGTACCTGAGTTGACGACATGTTGTTCTCTCCAGTCATTGAGGATAACATATTATGAAAAATTGAGTTATTTGCCGAAGGGATTAGGTTGCCTTAATCACTTGAACTTGTTGGATCTTGGTCCCTTGTCAGATGATGTGACTTCATTCTCGGCTCTCAATGCTATACAACAACACTTTACTACCTTAACAATGTTGTACCTAAGTGGATATGGGGCGGAAGCTTAGCCAGATTGCTTTAGCAACTTGTCATCTCTTGAATACCTAAAGATAAATAACTGTCTGAGACTAAAATGTCTGCCAGCCAGAGAACCCCTTGCCAAACTAAAATCCGTGGATATCAACAACTGTCCTCCATTAAAGGAAAGATGGTCTGAGATTGCCCCACATGTTGAAGTTCACATAGATGGTACAACAGTCTCTCATACGTCTAAGTGAGTTTCTCTTCTTCAATTTTCCTTATTAAAACTATACTCGTATATTTTATTTACTATTTTCACTTATATTTATATATATATATATATATATATATATATATATGTGTGTATATTAATACACTCTCTCATTTATGCAAGTAAAGTGTACACACAAAAAAGTTGCTCAATGGTAATTACATTACTTTATATTATTTTCTCCTTTCTATTATACTAATTTCCTGCTCAGTGGTAATTAAATTACATTCTTAGCAGTTAGCTATCCTTTGTTTTTAAAAACATTTTATTTATGCAATGTTTATACAGCTACAACACATATAACATGTGTGGAGTGACAATGCGAGAGCTACTTTCATATATTCTTCCATTTTTCTAGGGATTGTTATATTGTAGTTAATGAGCCTCATATCATTTGAATGTTCGACTCTTCACTCGTTTATAACCCGGTAAAACGTTTTCACCCACAAATCGATATGGGAGTTGAGGCTTTCTAGGGATATATACAACTCGTCATACGATGCGTAACTTTAATGTATTCGATTATGACCCAAGAACGTTAAACCTGCTCTATACCCGATAACTTCATTTTGTGTTAACAAGTGGTGTCATATTTCCACCCTTACTACCCACCTTCTATAGAGGTGGACAAGGTTCAAAAAATGCTAGGGATTGTTTCACACCCTTTCAAGGCTGATTTAAAATGAGAGGACTTCCCCTAGTTGTGCATCTCTTCTATTTCATTTAAAAAATGGATACCTACTACGATATGTGCCTTTACTTGGAAGTTTGACTATCATTGTTGCCTTTCTAGGGACAGACGCTACTTCTTGATGCTTTTTTTACTTGGGAACATAAGGATGTACTGAGAAGCTCGAAGATCTTAGTACTGGAATCTGGGTGGTGTGGCACAAAGGCTTTGTCAACTACGTTGGAACTTGGATGGTTGTGCTTGATGTATAGTTTGATGACTTCATATTATTAATTCCTATTAAGGACTTGTTATAGTTTATGCTTTCTTTATTTATGTTCATTAATATTTGTTAGGGACTGGTTATTGTCCACGCTTGTTATGTAATTAATAAAAACGTCGCAAAAAGTCTCGGGCACACAAAAGCAATTTAACGTAGATTTCATTATAGTTTATGCTTGTTATGTTAGGGACTGGTTATTGCCTATGACTTAGAATATGGAATTCTAATTAATCGAGGTGAAATACATGACTGATGAGCATCTTAAATAGCATAAATTGTCATATGCATGAACATGTAAAGAAGGTGCTGAGCTCAACACGAAGCAAGGCGCAAGGATAGTGCATCACCTCCGGTAAGACGAGACGAATTTAATAACTGATAGGCCACCACCTTTTAGGCTAAGGCACAAAAAAGATTTATTAAATTTCATTAAAGAAACTCAAAAAAAGTTTTTGTTTTGTTTTGGTTGATTAGATTTGTTGACTGCTTTTATTTTTGTTGAATTTTTTAGCCTCCGATTCACTAGTTCTCTATCTAAGTACATATAACTATTCAATAAGCCCTACTTTTAGTTTTTACAGGAAAAAAAAGCAAAGACCTTGAAATGTTTCGCCTTAAACAACAGTGTCCACTCATTCTTTCAACTCCCAGCAGAACTGAGATTTAAATATTTGAGGTTATTCGATAACAAGAAGATTTGAATGTAGGATTTGGCAAAAATTTGAATTTCATATTGATTTGACCTTATTTCTGCCATCCAAATGTGGTTGAAAGAGTGAAGTATGTAATATATGAAACATGTCTTTTATAAATATGTGAATTATGTTGTACCAGGAACTGAATAACATTGCATAGTAATAAATTTTATTGATTCCTATGGCAATACAAGGTCGACTACTTAAGTATGTCAAAAGGTCCAGATGTTTGGCTATAGCAAAAAACAGAGAAGGTTTAAAGTTCTATGTATTTTCTTCTGAATATGCTGTGAAGGTATGCTTTAGATGGTAAAAATTTCTTCTCCACTATCAAGCAAGTGGCGCTAGGTTTCAAGTTGAGTTAAAAAAAATCTGCAGAGAGGTCTATCGTTGCTCAAACCAATTGAATCTATATTAATATAATAATTTGAAAACCCATGTAATATTGCATAAATTTCAATTATACATGTTTTTCAGAACTGTCAAGTAATGCAACAGACCACAATCTCAATTTGAGCTAAGCTTGTTCGGCTTCAAAAGAAACTTTTCATGATTCGGAGGATGATAATATCAATGTAATGGATCAACATTCGACCTCAACACGATTTGAAATTGATTGGAGAAATTAGGGATATAGGTCTAAGGTAAAAAAATACTAATCATTTCAATTCTAAATTACAATACTGACATGCGATTATAAAGACAAGATCCCGATCAGTGTTTCTTAGATTATGATTGATGGACTAATTTAAGATTTTCATTACCCTTACTTACGATCTTTTAACAGTAAGTAAGCACTACTACTATTTCTTAGATTTCTTACTCAGTGAACAAGGTTTCAACAGTATCTAGGATATAAGGTGTTAGACAAAAAATAATTTCATTGCTTTTAGACCTCGGTTTTTAAATAACGTGAACAATTCATTATCAGAGCATGATTGAGAACAAGATCAAAACATATAGCATCAAACATTCAAACTGTGGGCAAATGTTGTCTTAATGGTTATAATTAGATCATATCTGAGAATAGGGTAATATAAGTATTTCTGTATTGTTAAGGATGAGTGCTGAACAGATACAATTTCGTAGCATTAAGATATGATTTTCGAATGTGTTAACTTTATATTATCATATTCTTTCCCCAAGCATAATGCATTACCCAAATGGGAGTTTTATTGTAGCTCAATTAGCCACTATTTTTAATATGCTAGCAAAACTATAGAGGTAGATTGATAAAATGATATTAGCCACTGCTCATCTTTTATGATATTATGTATCGATTCGCCTCACATACTTCTTGTTTGATTTGTCTATGAAGTGCATGAAAATTTTAAAAATAGCCATTAATGAGCCTTAGAGAACTCTGGTGAGTTTGGGATTTGATTGTACGATCTTGATCTAAGATATTTTAAAGAAAGAAACAAAAATATGAACGTAAATGACAAGGTTATATAGCCCTTAGATGTTGTCTCAACTTGATTGAATTGTTATCCGGGTAAATAAATGAGTCCTGAAAACGCTGATGAAATATTTACCACCGAGATGACTTGAGAAAATCCAAGGTGTTAAGTCGTTTAACTAACTCAAAGGTCATTCGAGTGACCTATGGGATTAGCATGTCATCAAATGATATATGGTCAAATATTTGCTAAAGGTAGACCTTATCAATTTTTAGTTGGTTATCCATCTCTCCGGAAAAAACTCTCCTTTAACTAAGAATGAAAATATATATTTTTTCAAATTATACTCAAATTCACACCTAATTCAGTTGAACTGAAAATCACCTTAATCAAACCAAATTAACATCAAATGGAGATTCCAAATTAACCCTTCTAAATTAATCTGAAGCTAATTATTGAACTGATATGATTTGCGGTAACTACAAAAGGACAACGCGTATTGCTCTCCTTCATCTTAGTTTGAGGTATTTCATGTTGAAAAAAAACAGTTGAAGATAACCAGAATATGCATCCTTGTTGTTCTGTAATTTTTCTTTCATTTGTTTAGATTCAATTTTTCTATAAGCATACATTAGATGGTGGTCATTTGCAAAATTATTTCTAGACGGAAGAGAGAATCTTTGGCTTGAAGGCAACTCAGGTTTAAGTCCCTTAGTCCCATCCACCTTAATAGTATCAAAATGGCTTTTCCCTCTAGAAAAAGATGAACTTTATTGACCAGTGCATATTTAGCTCCTGATGAATATAGAACACCTCTCAACAAAGATTCTTTGTGTCATGGCTAGAAATTAAATTAAGAATTCTAGAACTGGAATTATTTCTTTTCTAGACCACAACCAAATGACCAGAGGAGGATAGTGATATAATAGTATTCTAGTATATTAAATATTCATAATTTCATTCAATATTCTTAATTAAACATCACCATGTTGTGCATTCCATTCTACCCTCACCCTCTATGAATAGGATACACATCCCATTATACAATTTAAGTAAAAATTTTCTTGTTGATATAAACATTTATTCATTCAGTACACTTTCTTGTTTGATGTAATAATCTTAAATACAGGAAAATATATGTTCATGTGTGTTCTCAATGACATTGCTATTTTTATATTTGATCTCCTTGTAAGTGGTAAGTACTATTTTCTCATGAAACTATAAAAAAATATATAATTCACCCTATAAAAGTTTTCGTATAGCCAAAATAGGGGCTGTAACAACCACAGTAATTGCCAAATGGACAGATTGCATCGGATATTTAAACATAGTAAAATTCCATGTTTTCATATAGCTGTGAAATGAATAAAAAGTCTATTACAAACAGAACCACTAGTTTAATTTCTTGAACCTTTATATGTTATAATATCATAAATAGTCTCAAATTCTTTTATGGCTATGCATTTGTAACACAGTGTCACTATTTTGTTGTAATAATGAAATTAGTGATGCAAAGGCATAAAATTTCTCTCTCTCGTGGATTAGGACACTTTATTAAAACTCATAATTAACAATATTTAAACTAGAAAGAGACGGAAGTAATTTTGACTATCACCTTAGATTAATCTCCATGCAATCATATAAGTAAGAAAATCATGTATTACTTATGACACGTTACATTTCACAATGTAGTTTTCAATAAATTTAGTACTCTTTATCACTTAGAAACATTAAGAACAAATATAATTAATGGTTTAAAAACATAGAATAAAAATTCACAATATGAATCACGATTTGACCACTATGCACCAAAGATTGAGTAATTTGATAAGCTTGAGACACCTCCATATGGATATAGCTTGGATTGGGTACGTAGACCCAATAATTCAAAATGCGTAGATATGGAAGTCCTTTCATGCATTATCTTTTAGTTTGAGCGGATAAAGTTCAAAAGGAATCCATCATTTGAAATTTGAAGTCCCTCCTGGCACTAATGGTCTTCAAATTTGAGAAATGGGTAACTTTTAATTCTTCTAGATAAATTTTTGTGTAATGATTGTTGATGATTTATTTGACACTCCCAGTTAATTTTTATATATTTTGAGATATCCCTTTGAAATGAGGGGACAAGTCAAATGATAATGATATAAGGGATTCTCAAATTTTGAATAGCTGACAATGGTAAGTTAAAACGTCATCAAATTTTTTCCTTTAATGCAAACGAAGAGAAATATTTGATGGAGACATGATAAATTTTCAATAAAGCTGAGGAGGACCATGGGAAAGGCCTCTACTTTTTTATGCATTCAAACACATGTCCTTGCCACATAAGCATTTGATTTCAAGATGGTTCAACATGACGGTATGTGTAGAACAAATCAACGGTAAAAGTTTCATGACATGACATTTGACAAAATAGGGTGTAATTAGGGTTTGACTCTCATTTCTGGGAATAAAATAAAAATAAAATTCTAGTAGGAACAATAATTATGTAAAATTACTGAATCATAAGCAATCCTTTTGTTAATTCTTATTAGCCTTTTGTTTGGCAGGATCCTCATGTATAAAAGTATGGTTAAACTAGATATAAAGCATTCTAATTTATGAGTAAGAAATAGATGTTGGACCAGATTTGGAAGTGTACCTATCTTTCTCATATCCCTTTTCTCCTGTTGAGAAAGCTTGAAATAATACTTCATTTGGTTTGACATTAGTAACTGTGAATAATTGTTGAAAGCTAGAACTATAATGTTAAAGTGGACTTCTAAAATTTAGATGGTGAGTGGCATTAATTTAATTCTATAAACATCGTAGAGTGGTATTTTTTTCTGCATAGTGTCTATTGTTGGGCTACAAGTGTGTTGTAAGAAAATGTGTCTTTTTCTGTCAACTGCTGTTTGTATGCTATAGTATGGCAATTGTAAAGAAATACATAATAAATAAGGGAATTTCTCCACTCTTTCCCCTTGCATAAGAACTCCTTTTATACCAGCTCAATATAATCTTCTTCAAAGTCATTATTACCAGAAATTGGAAAAGTAGGGATGAACATGTTTCCTGGGAATTGGACACATTGATATCAAATGGTCCATGGAATATAAGAGCATTAAATAACTTCGAATGTCACTGAGACTGTTTGATACTCACTCATTTTCCAAATTAAAAGTTGTCAAACATTTTAAGGAAATATTGGCATTGATGTAACTAATGGTCAAAAATTAAATTTAATTTGTCTAAGAAATGTCTAAGAAATTTTAAGTGGATTCTTAGTTTGAAATGTCTAAGAAATTTATCCCCAGTGAAGAGAATAATGTAACTTACTGAAGTTTGAGGATTATCTTTGGTTGACCTATTAGTCTCCAATTATAATTGTAGGTGAATGAAGTGTTTCCATTTTGGTCCCTATTTAAGCAATCAATCTTCTTGGGGCCTCAGAAAATAGGATTGGTGGGATCCCTGAAATGGAAAAATCCATGAGAGATACAAGTTGCTTTTGTCATGAGATGTATGTTCATATAGTGTGATCTGAAAACATCACCTTGGAAAATGTATTTCATTGTAGTGCTACTGATGAACATGTCATCTAACCTCTCAGTCCTTCACAACAGGGCCAAATCATCGGATATGGGGCATTTATCATTACTTTTCTTCCACCTTATTCCACCACATCATGCATATATGCACGAACAAATTGATCATTTCATCATGGATTCTCATTATCCATGATTTGATATCACAGATCCACCAGGTAGGCCTTTAGGCCAGTGGCAGGAGTATGCACTAGTTTTATATACTAATAGGTGAAAAGTACTGCATAAAAAATTACTTATACCGAGTAAAGGTAGTTATGGTAAAATTAGTGCATACAATTTATACAATAGCTTGGTGCAAACTTACTTTATGCACTTATGTGCTACCCATCATGAATGATGAGGAATCCATGTTTAAATATTCATACTAATATTTGAGTGTAATGAACTTTAAAGTTAAATGATCTGTTACATAGCTTACCAATAGTTAGAGGTAATGTACTTCTATTTTATAGACAGTTTATCATTAGCATTCTGAACTCTCATACTTCCCCAACTTTACTATTATATGATTGGTTTTTTATGTTCAACATGGTCTCCTTAGTCGTGCATTTGTTGACACACACATTTAGATAGAGAGAGAATAAAAAAATAAAAAAAATGTGTAGTGATATTTTCTGTACATACGAGGTTATTTTATTTAAAACCGTATATTTAAATTCGTATAGTTGTCCGCATTTGAGCTGTGCACTTCAATTCCACACGAGAATTACTATACAAAACCATATGCATTATTTCAAAAAGTTCTCCAAACATTGAAGTGAAGATACATTTGGAAATAATTTAGAAAAGGCATCCTAAAGTGATGTTCATAATAATGAAAAATAAAATTGATTGCATCATGGTAAGTTGGAAAACATCAGTATAATTTAATAATGTTCAGTTAAATGACCACTAAAACCAACCAATATTTATCTACATTTGAATTCCATCTGCGTTGCCAGTATTAAAAGGAACAATTTTCTATCATTGAGTTTTGCAAAACATTAAGCATCATCAATGTAAAAGAAAATGCTACAACAGGATAAACATGAGCTATAATACACAAGTTACAAAACGTTAGTGCACAAAATGATGTCTCATTGGTTTCATTTTAAGCGTCTTACTAAAAAAATATTGAGTGTAATAGTTGCATGGATGGCATGATAATGGATTGAATGAGAGTTTAGACCTTTTCCCTATCAAACGCTTCTCTTTTTATTCTTTACACCATTTCTAGTTTACAAGTGTTACACTCAATATTTACTCCATATTTTCAACCTCAATATATACGCCTACTTACAGATAAAAACCCATTGACCAAGTCAATGGCACTTCATTTTGTGTATTAACTATTCGTACTTTCGTCCTAGGATCATTGTATGTGTACAACTTCGATCCTGTCTAGATTTTCAGGATTGGATCCACATTCTAGAAAAAGTATGCTTAGTATGAGACAATATGCTCAAGTCATTACCACATTCCAGAAAAAGCATGCTTAGTATCATTCCTTTACAGCTATTTCTACAAATAATGTCCTTAACTGATCATCCACTTTTCTCTTTTTTGGCTGGGGACTAATAACAGCTCTTTGCATTGGCTACATGATACGCAATAACAATATTTAATGTGCACATAAAAGTACTTCATACAACCTAAGCTCTTTGCTTCACGAAAGTAGAGATCTGCTACCCTTAGGTGCATCTCATTCCCCTATTAAGTCAAATGATGTGTTGATATCTTGCGGGAGTATACTATCTAATGAACTTGATCTGAACTAGAAGTTCAAATTTCAAAACAATAATAATAGGATGAGAATGTGATATAACATGCAGTTATGTGTCAAAACTCCAAAGAGTTGAGCAGTTTATGCAATCCTTCACTGGTGTTTCATACTCAACCCAGTGTTTTAAATTGTGAAGAACAATTGTTTCATTTAGTTGTTTCATACTCAACCAAGGTTGTTGGAACAATTGTTTCAGGTATTGGTAAATTTATTTCATTTAGTTGTTGAATAGAAAATAAAAAGTAAATTAGTGAACATGTAAGGAACAATGATGCGTGATCACTATTGACGGTACTAAGTGAAGAGGTAGAGCTAAATTGGCATGGATTATATGGTAAACATAGCATGTAGTTCAAAAGAAGATAAGTCCTAGGGCAGAAGAGTAGAAAAACATGAATCATTACCTAACTCTAAGCATTTGGAAGCATGACCGTAATTTGAGGCCAATTATTGAATATAAATAGGAATTTATTGCATAACGGCTTAGGAAGAATAAAGGAGAATATTTCCTTTATCATTTCCTTTTTTTTGGTACATTAGCTCTGATTATGATTCTTTCTTTATTAATTTCCTTATAAAGTTAATGATTTCCTAGTACTCAGCTGTAAATATATAACAAGTCTCTCTTGTAACGGGGATTATTATCATTAATACAACTGTGAAGAGATTGAACACAAAGGTCAAGAGTTGTACTCATTTTTTATTGCGTTAATACACAGTGGTATTAGAGTCATGTTCCCTTGCGTGTTTCGACTGAGTATTGTACAATATTAGTAGCTTAGAGATAATCGGAAAGAACCGTAATAAAATGACGACCGCTTGATGCCTGGTAAGGTAAAAACTTTGATCATAGAATGATGTATATGGATGACAAGTGGCGCATGGTTGTGCTCCCGGGAGAAAACTATCCTTTTTTTATTTTTAGTTTAAGACATTACTATCATTTTCTTTTATTCTTAGTGTTTAATTAGTTTCCAAATATGTTTGGGGCTAATTAGTCAATGTTAGACAATAGTCGCTCTTTTTAGTCTTTTTGAATCTTAGCTTGGTTAGCAAGCTAGTGGATCCAGAAATATGAGTAAGAGGGGGACAAATAATATATATCAATTTTTATCGGGGCCAAAATTACTAATATGTAAAGAAAATTTGAATGAGACTTGAAATTCTTAGGGTTAAAATTTGAATTTCTTAGAAGTTTTTTTTGGGGGGGGAAGCCCCCCATTGGATCCGCCTCTGCAAGCTAATCTCTCCTATAAATAGTCCATTGGCCTTCATTTGTAATGAGACTTGAATATTGACAAAAGAATATAGAGAGAGAGTTTCTTTTTCTTAGTTTAGTTTTATTTGGTGTCGTTAATTGGTATAGTGTAGTGTAGTTGGTGTGTAGTGTAAAAAAATACGCTTCTGCATTCTTGATTCACATCAAATTGGTATCAAAGTTGCGTTTGTTCTTGGTGATGAGCTGCGTTTATTCTTGGTGTTCGTCGTGGTGTGTGATGTGGTTATCGAGTTGAGATTCCAACCCGGGCAACCCTTCAATCAGGTGGATTGATAAATGTCCAAATGGGAATCGGGTGGATGGAAACCCTAAATTCCATCGCCACTAAAGGGGGGATACCAACCTTTTTAGCCTCCTCCACCCCCACCCTCCACCATCATCTTCCTTTACCTTTATCTCCTACCGCCACACAACCACCACCATGTTTACATGAATCTTCGTCTTCAATTTTTTTCCCAAACCCTAAACCCTTTCCCTTTTTAGCCCCAAAACAGCCCCACCCCTATTTTTTTATCCCATTTTCCTTTTTTCCCCTCATTAATGCCCAACCACAATCAAAATCGATAAAAGTGTGCTTCCTTACTACGATCCGATTCCCCACCCCCTATTTGACCTCAAATCGGATCAAAATTGGTCTTAGGACCTATTTGTGACACAACATATGACTTCCATGAAAAAAATGCGTCCCACGTGGGGATTCATTTTTCTGACTATTTGCCATTTTGGGTCCATCTTTCTGGAATGTCGTCGTCTTTAGTCCACTTATTTCGCCATCGTACTCGCAAAGGTCCGGTCGCCGGAGTTAACATCCAGTCAGATTCAAGGGTCCACCACACCAAGTAGCAACTATGTGCTTGTGGTGTCCAGAAGGCGGATATGGTCGTCAGTTTTTGGTTGCTTGGATTTCATAGAGAGACGTCTCCGGGATTTGGATTTTTTAGACCCACTGCTGATGAGGTTCATATACATGGGACTACTTCCAGTGGGCAGCCCGCTTTTGGTTGACTTTGATTGAGGTCTGAAACTTTTCTTGGTTCATATCATGTAGCATTAATGAGTCACCGTACACGCTCGAGGATGAGCTTTTTCGAAGACGAGGAGAATAATGTATATGGATGGCACATGGCACGTGGTTGTGCTTCGGGGAGAAAACTATCCTTTTTTAATTTTTAGTTTAGGATATTATTATCATTTTCTTTTATTTTTAGTGTTTAATTAGTTTCCAAATATGTTTGGGGCTAATTAGTCAATAGTTTCTCTTTTTAGTCTTTTTGAATCTTAGCTTGGTTAGCAAGCTAATCTATCCTATAAATAGGCCCTTGGCTTTCATTTGTAATTAGACTTGAATATTGACAAAATAATATATAGAGAGAATTTATTTTTCTTAGTTTAGTTTTATTTGGTATAATTAATTGGTGTAGTGTAGTGTAGTGTAGTGTAGTTGGTGTGTAGTGTAAAAAAATACATTTCCGCATTCTTGATTCACATCACAGAATCTCCTCGGCAAAATTTCTCTTCCACATAATCGAAGGAGTACCACCACCAAATGCTACAACGATCAACCTTTGGTTGTGTCGGCACCAACTCATCCATTTCCACAAAAACATGATAATGGTAAACATTACAGGAGTGGGTACAACAAATGTCTCATCAATCAAAGACTCCAACCCATTCCATATGAGGAGAGATATAAACAAGGTAACCCATATGCTCCCATTCGCGATTATGTTCGATTCATTTGTAGAAACATGGCTAGATGACCATGGAATCCCTAACTAAGAAAGTTCAAAGAAAGAAGGTCAATATCCACCCCATTAACCTTAAGTTATCCCATCCCCCCTTACAAGTAGTTGAGCAATCCTTGTGCTTTGGCCATTTGAGGTAGATGATAACTCCTTCAACAATGAAAATGATGAACCTATAAAAGGTCATGGTGGGGATGACCCAAATAATTTAGCCCCCGTCCTATATTTAGTTGAGGAAAGTATGCATGAGCACATTTTTTTTATAGATGTTCATTTCTTTAGTTTAGTGGTTGTCGTCGTTGTTGTGTAGTGTAATTGTTGTGTAGTGTAACAATAACGCTTCCACATTTAAAGATTTACATCGAATTGGTATCAGAGCGAAGTGTGTTCTTGGTGTTCGTCGAGGTGCGTGAAGCGGGTCACGAGTGGAGATTCCAACTCCGATAACCCTTCAATCGAAAGATGAATAAATGTCGAAATGAGAATCGGGTGAATGAAAACCCTGAATTCCATCACCATAAAAGAGGGAATACCACCTTTTTTAGCTCCACCACCATCCTCCATCTCCACCTCCTACCGCCACATAACCAACACCATGTCTACATGAATCTCCGTATTCAAATTTTTTTTAAACCCTAACCTAAGTAAACCCACTACCCCAAAATTGAAACCCTAACCCTCGAAAATTCAAACCTTACCCAAGAATCGACAAACCCTAACCTTAACTCCAAGAAACCCTCATCCCACCAAATAAACCCTAGCCTAGTCGAACCCAACCTACCCACTGGCCGAAAAAAAAAGCCCCAGAATAGATCAGACCACCTGCTACAGTCGAACAGGTCTGGTTAACCTCTTTTTTGTTTTTTCCTGCTACTTTTGACAGGTTACCCAGAAAGGTACGATGCCATTGAACCTACTACAGGACCAGTCTGTCATTGTCGGGCCGACAGCCTTCAAGAGGCAGCGAAATGCTGCCAAAATCTGTCCGGAATTTCTGCCAAAGTAGCCTCTGATATGATCCATGTGTGTCAGCCTCCTTTTATCCCTTAACAGCCCCAATCTTGCTGTTTCTATCCCTTGTGCATGCTGATAGCCCTTTTTACAAGAATCGACATCTTTCACTCCCAATCAATCCAAGAATCACCTATCCATAAATCCCAAACCCTACTTACCCCAAACTTAGTTTTTATTTACCCCAAAACACCCCCACCCCAAATTTAATCCAACCTTTTCCCACTCATTAATGTCCAACCACAAGTCAACTCAACCAAAATGGGCCTGCCCTACTCCAACCCGATCTCACCCACCATATTGACCTCTATTCTAGTCAATTTTTGACACAATGTATGACTTCCATGAGAAATGTACCCACTTGGGATACATTTTCTGACTATTTGCCATTTTCGTCCTGGTTTTCGGGATGTCGACGTCTTTATTTCTCTTATTTCACCATCGTACTTGCAAAGGTACCGTCGTCGGAGTTATCGTCCGGCCGGGTTTAAGGATCCACCAAGACAAGTTGCAACCATGTGCTTATGGTGTTGATAAGGCGGAGTGGTCATCAGTTTTTGGTTGCTCGGATTCTGTAAGGGGGCATTGTTGAGATTTGGGTATATTAGCCCATTTTTTGAAGGTCCATATGGGTCTAATTGAAGTTTAGCCGGTCCATATACGTGTCAGATTTGATTTGGGGTTTTGATTTACGTTGGAAGATAACACTTGTGCCGACACGTGTTCATGTGGCATTGATGACTCACCCTCCAAGCTCGAGCTCGAGGACGACCTTTTTTAAGACAGGGAGAAGGATCTGTATGGGATCTTTAGTGAAACGTGGCACGTGGTTGTGCCTACGGGAGACTACTATATTTTATTTTCTATTTTTAGTTTAGGGTTTAATTGTCATTTGCCTTTATTTTTAGTGTTTAATTAGTTTCCAAGTATGTTTGGGACTAATATGTCATTTTTGGCTATTAGTTGCATTTTTTAGTCATTTTGGGTATTAGCTTTATTAGCAAGCTAATCTCTCCTATAAATAAGCCCCTTGGCCGTCATTTGTAATCAACCTTTGAGTATTGAGAATAAAGAGAGAAAGAAACCCAGTTCATTTCTTTAGTTTAGTTATTGTTGTGTAGTGTAGTTGTTGTGTAGTTAATAGTCGTGTAGTATAACAATAACGCTTCCACATTTGAAGATTTGTAAACAAGGTGGTTAAATATAGGGGCATCGTGGGGGTTAAATGTGGTTCAACCAACAATACGCCAAAGGTTGTTGGAACTAGTTGGTGAAACAAGAACTTAAAGGAAGTCCCTTATCTAGTCTTGGTGCGAAATGAGGAAGCACATGAAAGTTGCGTTCATCCCCCATTACCATGGTTCAAAGTCATGGTTAAAACCGAGATAATATATCCGACACTAATCCAGAACAATAACCCGTACATATATACCTACTAAAAAAACTTGACACGCTGCAACAAGGCGAGTTTTCTACCAAAACGACCGAAATTTTGACTCGCCCAGCCGATTCACCAAATCGATACACAAGTTGTAGTATTGTCTAAAACTAAAAATAAAATTTCCCCTCCATATAATGTAGTTTTCTGTCTCCCTAAAAACTGATATCGATACCGAGCTAAAGATTTGGTTGTCAAGTCTTTGAGCAAAAATGTGTCTTTGAACTATGCACGTTATAAAAGGGATTAAATTGCTAGAGTGCCAATCCACTTTGCAACTCGACACCCATGATGGAATCCGAAGAATAAAAAATTAGCAGGTATGTAAGTGGGTTTACAAAAAAAAACAAAGTGGATTGAGCATTACGAAATTTCCAACCGCGAAAGAAAGAAGTGGAGTGTGCCCTAAAGCTAGAATTGAACTTTAAAAGTTTTGAGAATGTCACAAGACCCATCTCCAACTAAGTCGAGTGAAGCCACGAGTACATGTTTTGGTAGTGGAGACTTTGTTCATCGATCTAAGGAGGGTAACAAAAAGAGGAAGCCTGGAGTTCTTTCTTGCTGATGAGAAGTGCTCCATGCCCCAACCCTATGAGTTAGGACCGTGCCTTACAAATAGGAGGAGAGAGGTGAGTGTGGGCCCCGAGGGGATGTGAGTCACGGGAAGAATGTTTTATTTTTACTAATTCCATCATTTTATTATTAGATTTTTTTATTATGGTTATTTTCTCACCGATCAGTTGCTTTGTAGAAATATGATTTTTTGTAATCGTCAGTTATAAATAATAGTAAATCTTTCATAAAGAGGATTATTATCATAAATTTGAAGGTTTATTTAACCTAAAGATTGACAATTTTCAAATTACATAACTTCATATAGTTGGTTGATGTGAGTGTAATAAATAGTACTGTCTATATCTTGGAATTTTCTGATGGGAAGAAATGACAGGGGATGTGGAGTTTGTACAGGGAAAAAAAGTAGATTCTTGATTTCTTTACAGGCTTATTTGTCAAATCCCTTCCCTGACATAATTTCAATATATATAATCTACTTGGATGGAAACTTTAAACTAATTGTGGTAGAGTTTTATCTTTTCCCATTGGATTTTTTGTGTTACAAGTAGGTGGGGCATCTTGTCCCCCAAACATATGCACTGCGCTTTCTATCTATAATATTTTACGTTTCCTGTGGGGAAAATGACTAATTTAGTTTACAAATGTTTCAGCAATATTATAAGCATTTTTCATCATTGTGGCAGGCTTTAATGATATCAGTTTAAAATTGATTGGCAATCATATTTCAGTGCCTGCTCTTTCCAGTAGTGTTGAACAAAATAAATAAATTAAAGTTTAAACTTTTTATTCCTTTTGAATACAAATACAAAGCCTCTTTAGAAGCATGTCATCTTGTCCTTAACCAATTGGGAACACCCATTTTTATGCTTCAATAATCAAGCAGATGTAAGTTGGGATCACCAATTATGGATGATTGATAAGGAAATGATGCATTCAATCATATTATTTGTTTTATAAATATTCAGCAAATAGGAAATTTTACCTTTTCTCCAGAAAGGCCTTCCAGTACATTATTTATCTGATGGTCCTCGACATCCATGTCTAGTGCCCTCATTTGATTGAACATAATCACTGATGTTTAGCACTGACAATAGTTTTTTATCCCTAGATCCAAAATCTGTTACAAAAGTTGAACGTGTTGTGGGTTAGTGTTACTTTCCATAGGTAACTGTAGTGGAGTTCTATAATATTTATAGCTGTATAGGTTTTTCTTTGCTATTTGGTTGCTTCTTCCTATTTCTTTGCATAGGTTGCTTAGTCCAGCTTGTTTGTTCCTACTTTCTTATTATTTTTTAACTTGGGTTTTATGTATGAATAAACTGGTTGGTAATACATAAAGGGTCAGTTGCAAATCCATCTGAAAAACAGAGGCTTTGGGTTCCTCCATTAACCCATCCTTTTATAGTTCTCTCTGAAATATTCAAAAAAGGAAAAGAAAACCTCAGTTCATACCAGAATCTCACTGATTATAACTGAATTATCTCAAGGATGCTACATTCCCACTATCTAAGAGCCTTGTGAGAAGCTACCTCTCTGTTCTTTGGAAACCAATGCTTCTCGATGATTTGGAAACCAAATCCAAACAAGAGTATAAATTACAAGAAAAATAAAAAGGTGAGGTACAAACAACCAACATAATACACTACAGAGGGAATAATCATTACTTGAATGAATTACCTATTTTGACTTCTATGACCTTTTTTTTTTACTCAGATTTCAAGAACGAAATAATTAGGGTCACTGGAAAAACATATATTTTAAGTTAGAAGGATCACTATATCCCATTTTGACAACTACCCCACCCCCACCCCCCAAAGAAAACAAAGAACTACTTTACGCTTCGTTTGGTTGAAGATGAAATATTTTTCACCCAAGCATAAAATAAAATGGTGAAAAGTATTTTGACCCATTTGGAGTTGCATTATTGTCACTATTTTAACCAAAGTCACAATAATTATACAGAGTGCACCTATTTATAATTTTATACAGTTAAGAAAATTAACCTTAAATAAGTAAAAATATTTTTCACCATCTTACTTTTCACCCCAAACCAAGTGGTGCCTTAATCTTTTTCAATGAAACGACAGGGTTTTGGAGTCCAACGTCTATTCACAAATCTGAATTCCCATTTATCCATACAGATTGTAGAGGAAAAGCTCCAATGCCCACACATGTATAGGAGTCATTCAATTGAAACATATCATTACGATCACAAGAAATGGGTGGGTAGAGAAAAGATGAATACACTTAAAATTAACATATAAAAATATAGTGAACTTTGCAAAGAAGGCCTTCCTTATATGGGATTGGATGCACATAGTTAAGATCCGGAGCTTTAAAACCTCAAAAAATGGATTCAAAATGTTATAATTGATTAACTAAGGGCAGGTAAACATTTAATTTCTAAGTACCATTAGTGTTGGCATGTGGGTAGATCATGAATGAAGTCTTTTATTAACAACTAAATATAGCACCAAAGAAAAGACGATGAATAAATCTCTGTCACTAGATTAAAAATCTAGAGAGAAAATTCCTGAAAAAGAACATATATGGCAGAAAAAGAGAGAATAAATAGTATAAAAAAGCTTTACAGAGGTTAAATTGAAGACTATTCTTAACAGGACGTACCTGAATGTCACAAATCAACAACAATGAGGCAAGATATCTGGAATCGGCCACAATGGCTGAATCTTCCACTAATTAATCCGCCAAAAATAAAATCTATACAAAAAAGAACAACAGCAATATAGTCCAACTTAAGAAAATAACATAGTGATCCTTTGTCTGCCCAATAAGTGGCAGGTAATATCCCCCAGATAAAAAATATTAATAATTTAACAAGTCATCAAAATAATTTCATGACAGTGATTATTTATTACGGGGAAGGTTCACTGGTCTTAAAAGTCTCGTCCTGTAAATTTACTTTTTCTTTAGCAGACCAGCTTGGGGTTAAATTACTTACATGCATATCCTGAACCCTCAAAACAATGGACATAGGGATATTAACATTTGATGCTACGCAATATAATAGAATTTCTGATGTATATTAGAGACACGTGGCACGTGGTTGTGTTCCCGGGAAAAGACTATCTTTTTTCTATTTTTGTTTAGGATATTATTGTCATTTTCTTTTATTGTTAGTATTTAAATAGTTTCCAAATATGTTTGGGGCTAATTAGTCAATAGTTGCCATTTTTAGTCTTTTTGAATCTTAGCTTGGTTAGCAAGCTAATATCTCCTATAAATAGGCCCTTGGCCTTTATTTGTAATTAGACTTGAATATTGAAAAAATAATATAGAGAGAAAAATAGACTCTTTTTCTTAGTTTAGTTTTATTTGTTGTATATAGTTGGTGCATTGTCGTTGGTATTTGGTGTGTAGTGTAATAGTAACTCTTTCGCATTCTTGATTCACATCAATTGGTTTCAGAGTTGGGTTTTTTCTTGGTGGTGAGTTGCATTCGTTCTTGGTGTTTGTTGTGGTGCGTGAAGAGGGTTTCGAGTTGTGATTCCAACTCAGGCAACCCTTCAAATAGGTGGATTGATAAATGTCCAAATGAGAATCGGGTGGATGGAAACCCTAAATTCCATCACCGTTAAAAGAGGGGATACCAACCTTTTTAGCCTCCTCCACCCCACCCTTCACCATCATCTTCATCCACCTCCATCTCCTATCGCCACACAACCACCACTATGTCTACATAAACCTCCGTCTTTAATTTTTTTCCCAAACCCAAAACCCTTTCCCTTTTTAGCCCCAAAACAGCCCCACCCCTCTTTTTTTTATCCCATTTTCCTTTTTCCCCTCATTAATGACCAACCACAATCAAAATCGATAAAAATGTGCTTCCTTACTACAATCCAATCCCCCACCCTCTATTTGACCTCAAATCGGGTCAAAATTGGTCTTAGGACCTATTTGTGACACAACATATGACTTCATGAAAAAAAAATGCATCCCACGTGGGGATCCATTTTTTCGACTATTTTCCATTTTAGGTCGGGCTTTCCGAAATGTCGCCGTCTTCGGTCCACTTGTTTCGCCATCGTACTCGTAAAGGTGCAGTCGCCGAAGTTACCATCCGGTCAGATTCAAGGGTCCACCACACCAAGTAGCAACCATGTGTTTGTGGTGTCCAGAAGGCGGATATGGTCGTCAATTTTTGGTAGCTCGGATTTCATAGAGGGACATCGGCAAAATTTGGGTTTTTTAGACCTATTATTGATGAGGTTCATACACATGGGACTAATTTCAGTTGGGCTATCCCACTTTTGGATATTTCGATTGAGGTCCGAAGATTTTCTTGGTTCATATCATGTGGCATTGATGAGTCATCCTACACGCTTGAGGATGGGCTTTTTCAAAGACGGGGAGAATACTGTATATTAGAGACACGTGGCGCGTGGTTGTACTCCCGGGAGAAGACTATCTTCTTTTTTTTTTTTTTAGGATATTATGGTCATTTTCTTTTATTTTTAGTGTTTAAATAGTTTTCAAATATTTTTGGGACTAATTAGTCAATAGTTTCCCTTTTTAGTCTTTTTGAATCTTAGCTTGGTTAGCAAGCTAATCTCTTCTATAAATAGGCCATTGGCCTTCATTTGTAATTAGACTTGAATATTGAAAATGGAATATAGAGGGAAATAGATTCTTTTTCTTAGTTTAGTTTTATTTGTTGTATTTAGTTGGTGTATTGTAGTTAGTATTTGGTGTGTAGTGTATTGTAGTTAGTATTTGGTGTGTAGTGTAATAGTAACGCTTCTGCATTCTTGATTCACATAATTTTCCTTCCCTATTAACCACTGATATTCACCAACCAGTTGATGTTGAAGCCACCAATAATAAGCTTCTATTCCCTCTCCTTTTCAGGAACTTCACTCAATATCCACAACTCTGAACCAAATGCTTTGAAGATATCCAATACCTAATACACATAGCAGTGTCTCAAATATTGATATTGAAGTTTTACAAAATATAAGGTATTTCATGTCTTTTTCTTGCAACAAAATGATAGATGTAAGTGAAGGATTTCCTAGTTGGAAAATTTAATAGAATTATAGCATGTTGAGTAAAGATGCTGTGAGGAAAAGTTCAAAGACAGTGTCGGCTAATGACTCAACAATTCAATTTTTTAGTCAGTATTGATCTCGAGATGTAATCATAACATTAATCAGAGGATAAAAACTGTGGATTCTTTGGGGTTTGGTCATCATTTATTTTGCCACATTTAGTTTGACCCCCATAGTTTCAAATGAAGTAGATATTAAGGTGAATCCATCTAACGTGGAAGACCAAATCGAGTCAAGTTATACATATTTTCACTCATTGATTGGCTTTTGGGTGAGTTTGATTGAGTAGGTTGTGGGTTAGTAAGAGTTAGTGTTTATTTCCCATAGGTGACTGTAGTGGAGTCATAGCCATATAGGTTCCTTTTTTTTGTTATTTGGTTGCTTCTTCCTATTTCCTTGCTTAGGTTGTTTAGCTTGTTTGTTCCGACTTTCTACTTATTTTTAAACTTGGGTTTTGTGTATGAATAAACTGGTTGGTCGTGAAAAAAGGGCCAGTTAAACAGAGGCTTTGGGTTCCTCCATTAGCCCATCCTTTAATTTTTCTCTTGAAATATTCAAAAAAGGAAAAGCAAAACCTTAGTTCATACCAAAATCTCACTGATTAAAACTGAATTATTTGAATCCTGCTACATCCCCCCTATCCAAGAGCCTTGTGAGAGGCTTCCTCTATGTTCTTTGAAAACCAATGATTCTTTGTATTGCAGACTCTTATCCTACAAAGTCAAACAAGAGTGTAAATTACAAGAAATATAAATAGATGAGGTAAAAACACCCGACATAATGAACTACAGAGGGAAAAATCATTACACGAATATATTACTTATTTTGCCTCATATTACCTTTCTTTGTTTTTTTAACTCAGATTTGGAGAACGAAATAATTAGGTCACTGAAATCCTTCTGAAAATGGGAAAAAACATATTTTTGAGGAAAAAGGATCACTATAGTCCATATCTTCAATTGTTAAGAGGATTTCAACACCCACCCCGAAGAAAAAAAAGTACTCTACACTTCGTTTGGTTGGAGGTGAAATATTTCTAAGTAGAAATAAAATGGTGAAAAGTATTTTTTACCTATTTGGAGTTACATTGTTGTCATTATTCTAATAAAAATCACAGTAGTTATATTGTGTGCACCTATTTATAATTTTATATGGTTAAGAAAATTAAATTTAAATAGGTAAAAATATTTTTAACCATTTACTTTTCACCGCAAACCAAGTGGTGCCTTAGTTTTTTCCAATGAAGCGAAGGGGTTTGGGGGTCCAAAGTCTATATGCAAATCCGAAATCCCATTTATCCATGCAGATTTTAGAGGAAAAGATCTGAGAGACACACATGTTTAGAAGTATTTCAATAGAAACATATCATTACAATCACAAGAAACGGGCAGGTAGAGAAAATATTGACTCAAATTAAGGTTAACATATAAAAATAAAGTGAACTTGGGAAAACAAGCCTTCGCTAGATGGGATTTGATCCAGAGAATTAAAGCCTCAAACGGTGGATTTAAAGTGGTATAATTGATCTAGTGTCTTAACTAAGGGCATGTAAACATTGAATTTTAAGTATCATTTTTGGTGGCAGGTGGGTAAACCATGAATGAAGTCTTTGATTGGCAATAAATAAAAATAGCACCAAAGAAAAGACAACGATTAAACTGCTTTTTTACTAGAATTAAAATCTAGACAAAATATTCTGGTGAGAGAAGAACATATATGGTACAACTTGAAAGAGAAAGAATGAATGGTACAATTTTTTTACAGAGGTTAGATTGAAGATTATTCTTATTATAAATCAATAGCAACCTGGCAAGAGATCTTGAATCGACCCGAATGGCTGAATCTTCCACTGACTCAAGAGCCAAAATTAAGATCTATACAAATAGAAACAACATCAATATAGTCCAACTTAAGAAAGTAACACAGAAATCCTTCACCGGCCCTAATAAGTAGTACATAATATCTCCCAGATAAAAATTGATAATAATTTAATAAATCATCAAAACAATTTCATGATGGTGTAAGGTCCAGTAGTCTTAAAAGTATCATCCTGTAAATTTTCTTTTTCCTAAGAAGACAAGCTTGAGGGTTAAAAATTAATATACTTGCACGCATATCCCGAACCCTTGATACAATGAATAATAGGAGATTAACATTTGATGCTACTTATTAAATCAAAAACACCAAGAGAAGGTTTTTCAGGTGACGCAATATAACATTTCCTTCACTATTAACCACTGAAATATTCACCAATTGGTTGATGTTTAGGCCACAAATAATTAGCTTTTTTCCCTCTCCTTATCAGGAACTTCATTGAGCATCCAAACTCTGAACCAGATGCAAAAAAGGAACCCAATACCTAAAAAAAACATAGCAGTGTCTCAAATATTGATATTAAAGTTGATAAAAAAAATAAGGTAATTCATGTCTTTTTCATGTAGGTGAAGGCTTTCCTAGTTGGAAAGTTTGATAGAAATAATGCATGTTGAGTAAAGATTCCATGAGAAATGGTTCAAAGACAGTGTTTTGACCTATGATTCAGAAATTTAATTTTTTGGTCAGTATTGGTCTCAAACAAGACAGAACGATAACATTAATTAGCGGATAACAAAATGTGGTTTCTTTGGGGTTTGGTCCACATTTAGTTTGCCCCATAATTTCAAATGAAGTAGATGTGAAGGAAATTTATCTAACGTGGAAGACCAATCAGTTCAAGCTACTCACGCTTTTCACTCATTGATTCAGTATTTGGTGATTTTGATTTGGGTACTTCATCAATTGGTGCATATATATAATCGTACCTTTCTTGTCTGACTTGTCTCATTTTTCTTCCAAATTCCATCAAAGTTAATGGTGACATTCACAAATGATGCAAATTTTCATCACCGAAGGTGACATTCAGCGAAAAAAACACAATTTTTTGCACCAAAGGTGAGATTTAGAACTAAAGATTTATGAAACTGTTTCCAATAATTCTTGTTGTACTGTTGACAGTGAATTAAGTAAGTCTGATAAGAAATAAAAGAGCTACACTAGTATACCCATTAATCGACAAAAATACCCAAATTCACCCTACAATATATGATGTGAATCGAGGGCATAATTGCTATTTTTAAGTCATATTTGGACATAATAGTATTTTACTTTCTTTTGTTATTTTTCTTATAGCATTTTCTCTTGTTTAGTTTTAGTATTTAAAGGTTAGGAGTAGTAATGACATTTTTGTAATAAGAGCCTTAGCTTGGAGTCTAAGCTACTCTTTCCCTTTAAATACTTCCTTGTAGCCTCATTTGAGGGAGACTTAAATTTTAAATATAAAAAGAGTGTTTCTCTCTCTAAAAGTATGTGTTAGATATTTTTAGGAGGCTTTTAACGTGTAGTTTATGACAAATTGGTATTAAAGAGGGTGAAGCTCCACATTGGTGTTAGTATATCGGTGTATTTTTTTATCAAAATAGTTCACTACTCTTCAATGGCTCCCAAAAGATCCATACAACTACATGAAGAGGCTCAAGAAATGAAACAAAAAATCGAATGGAAGGGATCACTCAAAAGCACCAATAATAAATTGATGCTCTTTTGCAACTCTTCTCCAAATTTTAACTCCCCACTACCACGCAAGAGCCACCATAATCAACCAATCACCGGCGTGGGAAGGAGGTTTCCTTAGAAACCCTATATAGAGCCACCACCCTCCACATCCCTGTTGGCCAAACTCTCTATCCCACCAGTCGTGCCAATTCCCCTCAAACCCTACCTCCTCCCCCTAAAAAACCTAACCCCGATCTACCCAAACCCGTGTACCCCCTACCCGACCCATTGCCTAGCCCAAAAAAAGACCTAGGTCGTCCTGTTTCAGACCCAAAAGAAGCCCCACCCACTGCGGATCAACCCATGGGCACTACCCTACCCCACCGACCACCTTCCGACCCATCACCTCACAAGACGACCTATCGCGAGCCATTTCCACATCCACCTGAAGCCGGAAATCTCCCCAAACTGAATGGAAATCATTCAAACCCTAACCAACCCATATTCACCACCTATCCACACCATCCCGATCCCAAAAAATTCCCTTCCCACCTACTAGGTCTCGGAACCAGCCCCTGCCCACCCCCCGGCTTGAACCCGAACCCCAAAAATGGCCTACCCCTATTCTGACCCGACCACCTACTTTGACCCACTTGGGTCACTGGTCCACTCCACCTTTGCCCAAAACCCTCGACCAAACATAAATCCCACTCCCCACGAGTTTTTCGACCATCTCGGAGCCCCCAACCACTATTTTAGGCCTCCCAATCAACCATTACCCCCATTTTCTCATCATACGCCTCCTCACCACACTCTCTGGACACTCCGATCGAGTTCCTCCGAATTCAGGGATAGCCATCCCGACGTTTGAGAGTGGATACCCCCACCCCCACTCCCACCCGCACCGGACGCCCACCGCTTAACACCTCGACGGGATCAGCAGTGTTTCTACTGCGGGGAGTGTGACCACTTGATTGGCACATGCCCTCACTACCCCTGCGACCCTCCAGCGCCTCCCGTGCCCCAACATGCTTACCATATTCATCCACCGCCTGCATAGATGCCACCCCTTCCTGCTGATGTAGTTCCACCAGTGCCAGGTGATGTGATGGGTCCAAATGCTCCTCAGGACGAGAATCCTCTATATATGTCTCTTCAACATCTTTCCCGAAGCCTCCATGGGAATATCTGCGTAGACGTGCCCATGTTTGATGGGGTGATTTTCTCTCAATGCCATTGTTAATTGGTTGGCATAGATGGAGACAGTTTTTGTTGTGTTCTCACGGCCACCAAATTTTTGAAATTCTCCCGGGTTTGATGGAACGACTTTAGCTACCGCCTGACAACAACATGATTGCCCCTTATTCAGACTTGGCCTGAGCTGAAGGCAACCCTCCAGGCATCATTCATTCCTCCCACCTATGAGCGCGACCTTTTTTCTCGCATTCAGTCTCTCCGACAAGACATCTCATCAGTGGTGGAGTATACAAAGCAGTTTCAACTTCTGTGCACCTGAGCCCGTCTTTCCGAGACGGAGGATCAGTGGATCATCCGCTATGTATTGGGACTGCAGTCGTACATTCATCATGATCTAGGCTTGAGGAAGATACCGACCTTTCTGAAGGCAGTTGAGTATGCAGTCAAAGTTAAGGCCTATCACTCGACGTCCACAGTCCTTCCGACCTCACGAACTCCACCTACACCGGTTTCGACTCCGTATCCTCCTCTAGTGATAGCTTCAGTCCCTACCTCCACTACATCCGTTGCTCCAAATTCAGGGCCTCCTACCTTCCGGTGCTACAACTGTGGCAATGTTGGGCACTGAGTTACGGAGTGCTCCCTCCCTCGACACCGTGCATTATTGGCGATGGATCATCTACCAGAGTACTTGTTCACCATCTTGGAGGGTGATTATGTTGGTATCCCCTTTTGAGTACGAGGACGAACTCATTTTCAAGGAAGGGAGATTGATGTGAATCGATGGAATAATTGTCATTTTTGGGTCATATTTGGACATAATAGTATTTTTTTTTCTTTTGTTATTTTTCTTATAGCATTTTCTCTTATTTAGTTTTAGTATTTATAGGTTAGGAGTAGTAATGGCATTTTTGTAATAAGGGCCTTAGCTTGGAGCCTAAGCTACTCCTTCCCTTTAAATAACCCCTTGTGGCCTCATTTCATGGAGACTTGAATTTTGAATATAAAAAGAGTGTTTCTCTCTCTAAAAGTGTGTTAGATATTTTTAGAAGCCTTTTGACGTGTAGTTTACATCAATATATCTTGATGACTAAAAAAAGTGAATTTCAAATTGCATAATGAATTTCAAGTACAATATTATTACATTCTTGGTTACTCTCTCAAACTGATCAAATGCAGTTTTTATAATATCAAACATAATATATGATTAGACATAGGAAAAAGGATTCAAAATTAAAAGTATAGTGCCTTTTGACTCAATCTTTAATATAATCCAACATAACTAAAGATCACCTGGTGAAATACTTTATTTTCCTTTACCAATAAAAACAGTTCATGACGCACACAAATAGAGATTCAAATGTAGAAAAATAAGATTTGTAAATGACAAAAGGATTTAACATAAAATGATTTCATACCAAAATACAAAATACATATATGAAAGAAACTGCTTAATTGATGTCAATTATTCTTGCCTTTTACATTCACTATTACTAATGTTAATTAATCAATTATGGGTGATATACATATACATTTATACACACCAACATAGGTGTATGTGCAAAAAATGTGTTTTTAGTTTTGGAAAATGTGTGATGGACAATTCCATTCGAAATTTATGGGTGTAACCCTCTTTTATTTATTTTTGGTTTTTATTTATAGAAAATAAAGTATGTGCAATATACTTATAAAAGTTTGGCTGTTAAAATGTGTGAACTAAAGTAAGAACTAGATTATGAATCTAATGTAATTTATGCACAATCAAAGAGTTTAAAGAGAGGGATAAGGAATTGGACCTTGTTTGAAGTTTGATCTTTGATCTTGTATGAACTCCCCTGAGTGTGGAGGAATGTTGATGAGAAAGAAGGATATTTTGCCAAATTGGGTATGAAAAGGATGGGGATATAGGCTTGAATGGAACTTCACATGTGAAACTTCGCTTATTTTGAGAGGATGTTGCTGAGATCACTGACGTTGATCGATTTCTTCCTTTTTTGTTCATGATCTGGGAATGATGTCATGGCCTCTATTTATAGATCTAATGGGGGTACCAATCGTCCTACCCCAGGGTGTGCCTATCGGCAGGTAACCCTTGACACTGTGCCGATTGGTAGGGTTCAGGACCTGTCGATTGGCAGTCTCGTGCAAACTTTTTTGGAAAAATGATCGTAGTGCACTAACCGTTGATCCGAATCATGCATGGGGTATACCGTTAGAAAGATACTTTAAATACCTTTGAGAGTCCTTTGGACCATTCCTGGGTCCAAGAGTTAACTTTGGGTCAAATTTGGCTCGAAAGCGCACGTCAATCTTTTGGACGGGAGATCATCGAATGGAAACGAATCGTTCGTCCGTATGGTAAATTAGTATCGTGCATGGGGAAGACCATTAGAAAGGTTAGGAGATGTACTTCGACATTCTAATGAGTTTTTCTCGATTCAAAAGGTTGACCTTGGTCAATCGGGGCCCGAAAGCACCGGGGACCTCTCAGAGTAAAACTGATCATTCATCCGTACCGTAGGTCAGAATCATGTACGGGGCAGACCATTAGAAAGGGTATTCAGTTACCTTCGAAATTCATTAGTCTCATTTGAGAGGAAGAGTTGGATTTGGTCAAATGGAGCTCAGGAGTGCTTGGTGTCCTCCGGATCAATTTTTAGGGGAAAACTGATCGTTCGTTCGAACGGTTATGCTATTTTTCGCATGGGGTGGACCGTTGGGGGTTTTAGTGCCCTTAGAAGATTAAAAAAGCTTTCACTCTGATGGTAGTGTTGACCGGAGTCAAATGGGTCCCGAGGGTGCTCGACGAACTCTAAATTGATACTTAGAGTGTGACCTAGAGTTTTTAGTGAAATGGGAAAGCGCTAGGGACCTAAGGGAAGACTTAGGGGGTCCTAAAATGTGGTGTTTATAGATCCCCTCGACAGGTGAGCTTGGAACAAGTGATGGTCGTCAAATAGACACCACATGATAGAGGGAGTCCGTTTTGTGGACTTAAGGAATGTGGATGATAGATTTAGAGGGTCGAGGTTAATTCTAACCTAAAAGAGGAGATGACCAAGAACCGAGGTCAATTCTGACCTAACAAAGGTGATGATCCAAGATCGAGGTCAATTCTGACCTAAAAGAGGTGACGATCGAGGAGCGAGGTCAATTCTAACCTAACTGAGGTGATGATCCAAGACTGAGGTCAATTCTGACCTAAAAGAGGTGACGACCGAGGACCGAGGTCAATTATGACCTAAAAGAGGTGACAATCCAAGGTCAAGTTCAATTATGGCCTAAAAAGGTGACAACTGAGGACCGGGGTAAATTATGACCTAACTGAGGTAATGATCTAAGATCGAGGTCAATTTTGACCTAACACAGGTGACGACTGAGGAACGAGGTCAATTCTGACCTAACAAAGATGACAATCCAAGATCGAGGTCAATTCTGACCTAAAAAAGGTGACGACCAAAGACCGAGGTTAATTCTGACCTAAAAAAGGTGGCGACCAAGGGCCGAGGTCAATTATGACCTAACAAAGGTGACAATCGAAGACCAAGGTCAATTATGACCTAGAAAAGGTGATGATCGAGGACCGAGGTCAATTCTGACCTAATAGAGTTGATGATTCAAGACCGAGGTCAATTTTGACATAAAATAGGTGACGATCGAGGACCGAGGTCAATTCTGACCTAACAGAGGCGATGATCCAATATCGAGGTCAATTTTGACCTAAAAAAGGTGACAACCGAGGACCGAGGTCAATTCTGACCTAATAGAGGTGGCGATCCAAGACTAAGGTCAATTTTGACCATAAAAAAGGGTTTATTTTTCCTTCGAGAACTTGGGGACTCCATTGGGAATGTGTAGTCTTCCTCTAGGAATTTTGGGGAAGCATTGGATTTTAGGTTCCGCTGGGGAATTTTTTTGGAGTGTCATTTGGAGACATTATTGGGGAGAATGATTCTTTGGAATTTCATTGGAGATATAAAAAAAATGTTTTCCTTGGTGAACAAGGTTCAAAAATGAATTTTGCAATTTTTAGGAATTTTTTGGGAATTTCTGGTATTTTTTTTCAAACTTTTTGTTCAAAATTTTAAAGGGTATGCCGATCGGCACAGATGGAGGGGTGCCAATCCGCATTGGCAGTCTTTTGGAGTACCTCGAGTAGTTGAAGGGTCAGTGTCGATCGGTTGGTGGTAGTGGACTACCGATCGACATGACCCTTAGCCTCCTATGAAAAGGGGGCGGGTTCTCCTCATTTTCACATCTTTCTGAATTCTTTTCTTCTGCTACAGACTTCTTCAAATTGTCCTAACATCCAAAAGGGCTGACTTATCAAACAGTGCAACCCATATGGCATGGCTTAATGCCAAAGACTGGGCATGGTTAGAGTGGAGGGCTAAAGTTCCCCTCGCATTGGGTAGAGAGAACTCTTTTGACTCGTTTAAGCCGGTAGTGGATGATCAGACTCTTTTGCGTGAGCCTTCACGTCATCACTCTTCTAGGGTGGTGAACCTTGGTGGCTATGTAAGTATTACATAACTCTTGGTATTATTTTACTTTTTTTCTTAAGGAGATTGCTTTATTTCTTGAATCTGACAAGGGTTTTCTTCATCTCTTTGACAGTCTGACGTCTCCTTGTCGACTATTCGTGCCCGCGGTATGAAAGGGCTTAGGGATGATTGGGAGAACCTTGCTATTGTGGTGCATTGGATGGTGTCCTCTCCTGGATTTGGGAGGCTGACATCTTCTTTAGATGAGACGTCCCGCTCCACTGCAGTTCTATGTGCTTTGGGAGAGAGGTGGTGGGACACTACCCACACCTTCCATTTTGGCTTCAGGGAGATAACGATGACTCCCATTGATGTGCAGTAGCTACAGTAGATGGACTATGAGGGTGCCCAGATTGAGGTTGACTGTACGTTGAGGGTGACGATGGCTTTAGGTGATGTGGAAAGGGTGGTTTTCGAAGACTCTCTCTGCTTGTATTCTTTGAGGGAGCTTTTTGCTGAGGAGGAGGGTTGATGAGAATGATGGACAGTAGGTGCGACATATGGCCTGCTTGTTTATTTTGTTGGTATTGGGAGGTTTTCTGGGGGCGACGTCGTCCACTTGTGATTTTTGCCATTTCTGAGGGTGTGTTCAAACATCTGCTTCTGTAACAGGGGGAGCCTGACTTTGGAGACCCTTTATTATTCTTTAGATGCATTCAACCGGTGCTGCCGGTCGACTTTTACTGGGGCCACGTATCTTCTGGAGGTACTCTTTATTTTCATTTTTCCTTTATGTATTCGCATTTTCCGTTCATGCGTTTCTTTTTTGTTTCTGGAATGCTGATCCTTGTACTTTGCATACGTGGTCATATGAGGTGATTGGGTTAAACACCCAACTAATTTCATTGAAGGATGACTCCGTTGGGGATTTTTGTCGGATTTACCAATAGCGGAGGTCCAACCAACAATCGAAGAAGACTCTTTCTCTTGAGACAATGCGTTAGGTCTTAAATAGCCTGACGAGTGATCGTGTAAGCATTCTTTTATCTTGAGATTATTCTTTTCCTTTGATGATATTTTATTAATACTGATCCTTTGCTTTTATTGGGGATTTATAGGTGACCTTTTATCGTCGGGGGACGGTTATTCATCACACCAGGGTGACTGGGGGACATGCACCGATGTGGCACCTGCTGGCGCATGAGTTCGGATACTCCTGGTATCTTGGGGAGAGGTTAGTCCGACAGATCGTGGAGGATGAGGTTGAGGTATGACCGGTGAATCCCCTATGTTCATGAGGCGGGTGCGGGATATGTCTGAAGATTTACAGGTGGCTGTGATAATGGGAGATTCGTACTCTTTATATACTGAAATAACGGTGATATACAACTATATGGGCTTCATCTCGAGTTGGCTGATGCCTACTAGTATATATGATGTGATGCCTCTCCCTAGGGTAGGATCGTGTTGGTAGGAAGGGTTCTCTCAGAGCGCAGGTGGTGTGGCTACGTCAGCGGTGACAACGACGATGTCATACCCTTCTTTTGTGCGTCTGCACTTCCCTAGTTACAACCTTAGACGAGCTGATGGAGGGTTGGTGCATTTACAACATCGTCCTCATGTAATGGACCTGGAGGAGTTGGGCCTAATGGAGGAGGTCCTTCAGCCTGCGGTATATATATTTTTTATTTCCTTGATTTCTTTCTTTTCCTCATACTTGACTAATTTGATTTTTTCCATGTAGCATATCAGTGTTTCAACCACTTGGCTGAAGGACATTAGGGATTGTATTTCTTCGATGACTGCCCATATTCGTGAGGTGGTTCCTATCCCTTATTGCTTGGTGTTATTCGCCTCGTCCAAGGAAGGGTAGGGCTCTGGAAGTGGGGGCACATCGTCTCGCCGTAGGGGAAGAGGGCGCGTCGGAGGGATGGAGGCTCTTAGAGAGAGAGAGAAGAGATAGAAAGAGAAAGTTGGGTGAGAGAGAGAGAAAATTAGGTTCAGACTTATTCCCGTTATTTTTCCTACAAAATACCGATGTAATACAGAAAAAATATATGCAATTGAAGAAGGAAGTTTTTGTTAATTTTCTTTGATTTTGTGATTAGTGCATATGCTCTTTTTACTTTGCTGATGAGACCGTAAAAAGAATTTGAAAGTTGAGAAGGATTTTATTTTAAAAATGAGATAAGTAAAAGCAAAAGCATAAAAGAAATTCGGAATTTCCTTAAGATGAAAATTTATTCTTGTTGGTTTTTTTATTATTACAAAAAAGGAAAAAGGAATTTTCCCAAAATAGGGGGTTGTCGATCGGCATGACCCCTGTCCTGCCTATAGGCATACAAGTCCAGTCCAATCACCTAAGGCTTTGATTGCACTTGTTTGGTACTTAGTAGGGCATGCACTCCTTCAATTTTTGCACATTTATTTGTCTTAGTTTGCTGATTTCTTGGCTATAAATAGGGGTGTAGATGGGTTTTTCTTCTCACACCTTCTTTTCCTTTCTTTCTTACATTCTCATTTGCTTATCATCTCTTAGTTTTGTAAGATGGCTCTCCCTGGTAGCATTAAGTTCTCCAATTACCCCGAAGCCTTAGAGGTGATATGTTCATACAACATCAATTATGACGCTTTCCACATGTGTTGAGTTTCTTTGTGGTTTAACCAACCCATAGAATGGAACATGCTGATGGAGGCAGTCAAGTTTTTTGTATTTCGAGGATCATGTCTTTCACTTCGGGTTGGATGAGATTTGTCCTACCTACGAGGAATTTTCCGCCATACTGGGGATAAATCCAAGCGTTGCTGCGACTTTGCCTGAATTTTCTCTTTCTCCCAGGGAATTGCTGGCTGGACTTCTTCATATTTCGCACTCAGTAGCCAAGTTGTTGGTTATGGGAGGAATGATTTCCCTTTCGGTGGTATTACGGTCCATGCATTTTCAGGCGTGGGTTATGCTGGATATGTCAGGGCTGTCATCTTAGTCCTTATTTCAAAAATTATGTTGGTGACTGGGGAGATGCTGGTGGATCCCCAACTGGCGGCTATTATTTCTTGGATGTCTTACTGTCGTAATCCTGTGGTGGTAATACTATATGAGACCATGAATGGCCTGGATACCTGGCAGGAGGGTCGTTCTGACTTTCTTTATATGGTTGTCTGAGAGATTTTGCATGGTGGTGCACTTGAATACCCCTTACCGGCGGTTCCAAACTTCTTCTTGCACTATTTCATCAGTGTAGGTTTGGACATTGAGAGTTGGGTGAACTAGTTTGTAGAGAACGGGGCTCTAGGCTTGCGCTGGTCTGTGAAAAGGTGAGGGGAGTTGCTACCCATTCTAGAGCTTGAATAATATCAATACGTCTGACTGGTTGGCCTTAGGTAGACCTCTTTCTACTTTCCTTGGTGGCTTCTGCGCCAATACGATTAGGAGCAAATCGTGCCACCGCGAACACTGGATTTCTTTCCTATGGAGGACCTGACAGAGCGTATGCGCATGCGTCTGGTCTTTTTGTGGGAGAATCATCATCCGTCGATTCGTCCCTCCCAATATGCTAGGCGAGTTTGGCATGTCTTAGAGGATTACATGAAATGGATGTGGAGGAGAGTGGTCGCCCAGATGGTGGCGGTGGAGATTGGTCAAAGGGGGTTTGCCTTATTTGATACTTTGTAGGGAGGTATTATTGTCTTCCCGAGGCTGGTTCGGGCTTATCGCTCAATGGAGCATCAGTGGCATTCCCTCTAGTCAGGGTAGGTTTGGGGACCCCAGGATGTGTTAGATGGAGGCATCTCTTCTGGTAGCTGTGGGTAGTATTTTTGTGAAGATTTTAGTAATGAGTTTGGTTCTTGTTTTAGGAAAGTAGGTGTAATATGGCAAGGGAAGTCAGTTTACTCCTTACGCCAATGTAATTGTACTGAAATTTGAATAATGAAATAAAAAAGCTTTTAATTATCTAGTTGTGCCTCTTGCCGAATTTTTTGCATTTGAATTATCTATACCAAATCGCTAAGGCATACATAATCATTTTGTTCATGTATATGTTAAAATGAACTGTCATTCTCGAGGATAAGAAAAGAATAATATTTTATGAAAAAGAAGGGGGTCATGTTCATGTAAATAGATGAGCTTCCTACATACCTCTGAGGGTTTTGAAAATTTTTTGAATTTCATTTTTGAAATTTTTTTTAGAGGATGAGGCCCACGTAGTGCTGGGTAGGGAGAAATGAAGAGATTTTTTTTGGAATAGAAGGGAGATGATAAGATTCGTAGCGCGCTGAGATTTTAGACTAGGGGTAGAATTTTTTGAGTCGATCCAGGTTGACTGGACGCGCCATTTCTTCTCCATCAAGGTCGATGAGCATAGCGGCGATGCCTAACAAGATCTTATTCTTGATGTATGGGACAATCCAATTGGGCTTAAATATCCATCCGGGGTCCTAATTGGGCTTTACTATTTCTTAGAGAGCTAAGTCCCCTTTTCGAACACCGTGGTCGTTAACTCTTTTTATTGAATGATCGCGCTGTACGAAGATGGTATCCTTGTATATGATATAGAGCTTTAAGCCTCTTTTCATCTAAGAGGGATAACTCGTCAAGACATATTTGGTTTCAGTCTTCCTCGTTAACCTTGCTTTCAAGCATGACGCGTAGCGAATGGATTTCTAGCTCTACGGGCAGGACTGTTTCCATGCTATAGACTAGAGAGTAAGGGGCACTCCCAGTAGAGTTTCAAACTGAAGTGTGGTATCCCCAGAGGGCGTAAGGGATCCTGTTGGCCCAATCTCAATAACTCTTGGTCATCTTGCTAATGATGGCTTTGAGGTTATTATTGGCTGCCTCGACCGCCCTGTTGGTTTGAGGTCGGCATGGATAGGATTTGTGTCTTTAAATTCCATACTCGTCGACCAACTCCATAACTTCTACCTCGAAATTTAACCCATTGTTTGATACCAGTTCGTGTGGTACCCCATATAGGTAGATGATATTTTTCTTAATGAATTTGGCCACTTTCTTGGCATTCAAAACTGCGTATGACTTGGCTTTGACCCATTGGTAAAGTATTCAGTGCCGACTAGAATAAACCCATTCCTGTTGGATGCTTTCGGTGTAACTTTCCCTATAATGTCGATGCCCCATGTGGAGAACGGCCAAGGAGAGGTCATATTATACAATTCTCGCGGAGGTAAGTGTTGTAGGTTGGAAAACTGTTGGCATTTGAGGCATCTTCAAACGTGAGTTATGGAGTCCTGAACCATGGTAGTCCAGTAGTAACCCTGTTAAATGATCTTTTTAGCGAGGTTATGGCCGTTTATGTGGAGTCCGCATTCCCTGCTGTGGATTTTCTGCATCATTTCTTCAAATTCAGCCCCTGCAATGCAGTGCAAATGGGTTCCGTCAAAGTTTCTATTGAACAGTGCTTTATCACAGATAATGTACTGGGCAACCAGTCTACAAAGAATTTCTCAATCTTTCTTATCAGATCCTTATGGATACCTATCATGTTTAAGGAGGCGTCAAATATCGTAGTACCAATAATCAGTTATTTTAGGTTCTTCCTCCGTGTTGAGCTCGATGTGGTAGAAATGGGTTGATTTGTCTTATTTCTAGATAAGGAAAGGGGCCATGGTTATTCTTTCAGGCATGTCAATCAGGGAGGCTAAGGTAGCAAGGGCGCCAGCTAGGTTGTTCTTTGCTCGGGGTAGGTAGTGGAAGGTGATTTCTTGGAATTAGGAAATTAACTTTTCTAGGTGGACATGGAAGGGTAAGAGTTTCTCATCCTTGACTTTCCATTTTCTAAGCACTTAAACTATGATAAGGGTTGAAGCCCCATAGACAGCGAGGTGTTGAAATCCTTTCTTGAGGGCAACTTTGAGGCCTACTGTGCATACCTCGTATTTAGTCATGTAGTTGGTACACGGGAAATCCAATTTGATGACAATGGGAGTGTGGGAGTCATCAAAGGAAATTAGGAGGATCCCAATGCCATTGGAGGTCTTCTTTGGAGGCACAAAGGATATTTTCTTTTGGGAATTTGGAAATCCGTACATCGACTTCTTCTAAAGGGTAGTCTGCAAAGTAGTCAGAGATGGATCTTTCTTTCATGGCTTTCTGTATTAGATAGGTGATATCAAACTGAGCTAAATACATCAACCAATGGGCCATTCGGCTGGATACGGGGGGTTTCTCGAGTAGGTATTTGATGGGATCCATTTGGGATAAAATTCTGATAGGGAAGGCGAGCATGTAGTGCCGTAACTTTTGGGTAATCCAGACAAGAGCGACATATGCTTTTTCCAAGGCGGTGTAGTTAACTTCATAACCGACCAATTTTCGACTAGTATAGTAGACGGATTTCTTTTTGTGGGTTTCTTCAAGGTACTGGGCTAGAAAATCTTCGGCGGTAGTATTGATCCCGGTTAGGTATAGGAATAAGGGAAGACCAGGCTACGGTGGCATGAGCACCGGTGGTTGGGTTAGGTATTGCTTAATTCGGCTGAATGCTTATTGGCAAGCCTCGTTCTAGAATTTAGTTGAATTATTTCGAAGAAATTTGAAGATGGGTTCATAGATGGAAGTCAACTGGCTGATGTACTATAATTTCCTAAGGAATTCTCTAACTTCTTTCTCCGTTTGAGGTGGTGGCATCTCAAGTATGGCTTTCAGCTTGGCAGGATCTGCTTCTATCCCTTTCTCACTAACCATGAATCCCAAGAGTTTTTCTTTGGTAATGTCGAAGATACATTTCTATGGGTTAAGTCGCATCTGGTACTATCACAGTCGTTCATAGAACTTCCGGAGAGAGGGAAAATGGCCTTCCCTAGTCTTGGAGTTGATAATCATATCATCAACATAGACCTCAACTTCTTTGTGTATCAGATTATGCAGAATTATTGTGGCAGCCCTTTGGTAGGTAAGTGTAGCAAAAGGTTCCCCAAGGGGTGATGAACGTGGTTTTCTATTGATGATAAGGGTGCACCTTGATCTCGTTATATTCGACAAATGAGTTGAGAGCGTGACCGGCTGTATTGTCCACAATCATATCGATGTTGGGTAGCGAGTAATCATCCTTCGAAGAGGCTTTGTTTAAGTCTCGGTAGTCGACACACATGCGAACCTTCCCTTCTGATCTTGGCACGGGTATGATATTGGCTAGCCATGTGGGATATTCAATTGCTCGAATGAATCCTACGTTCAGTTACATAACTACTTATTCTTTTAATTTGAGTGACCATTCGGTGTGGAGCTTTCGCAGCTTCTGTTTGACTAGTTTATATTTCGGGAGAGTTGGAATCTCATGCTGAGCTATCTCAAGGTCAATATTGGGCATATCATCGTAGGACAATGCAAATCCATCCACGAATTCCTTCAGTAGTTCTTCGAGTTACGTGTGCTGGTGCTCATCAAGGGCAACTCTATCCTAATCTCGCGCATTTGGATACTAGAATCGAGATTAATAATGACAATTTCATCTTCATTAGCTGAATGTGGTTATGTTATTTGTTATTAACCTTATTTAGATCAGTTAATAATTGTTCATTTGCAAAGTCATCATCATCAAGAATTTGATTATAATGAAGATAATTAATCTAAGGCACAAAGATATACTCAAAATCTTTTTTATTTCATTGTTAGGAAAAATAACATTGAGAAAATCATCAAAGGAGGCGGAGTTAGGGGAATAGGTTGAGTATTAGTAGGTGGCATAATTACAGCATGCCATTTGAGAAGAGATGTGTCAACATCTTTGATGAGGTAAGATGGATCTGATGATATATTACCTGAGTGGATCATATAGAGTGCCTGCCCCAATGTCTATAAATTGACAGAATCCTCGAAGTCACTACCTTCAGAATCCCCTGTATCAGCTATAGTCTTTTAATGATTGGTTGTACACGGTGCTAGGAATTCTCAGCCCATGGGTAACTGTCTTGAAAGAAGATCTCCATTCCTGGTTTCATCCTCTTGCCTACATGATCATACCGAGGTTCATGGAATTCGCAGAAGGGGAAATATTCACCCTCTCTCATGAATCTTCCATTTAGGTAATCTTTCGAGACAGTTGTAGCGCATTCTAATTTTCTCTTCGGTTGAGGCTGACGGATTAATCTAATTTCTTCTTTTGACGGCTAATAGCCCAAGCCACAGGGAGTAAAGACCTTCTTCAATGCAATAGGTTTAATTATCCCTTGCTGTCTTTGCCCTATCCCGAGTCCAGGAATACAGTGCATGTTCTTGAACATTTAGATTGCATTGATGTTTCCATGGGGGTCATATTCTAGACTAACTATATCTTTGAAGTCACCCCCTGCTGGGAGTAGGAGTGGTTCGACTTGGAAACCTGATAGCAGCACATCGTTCACCCCGTGTTGTATCTCAAGTATGGAATTTTTGGTGCTTTCATTCTCAGTGTTATCACTGTCTCCCAAGATAGTGATAACTCGTCCATTGGCGAAGAACTTTAATTTTTTATGAAGGGAAGAAGACACCCCTTTGATGCTATGGAGCCATGGTCATCCAAGCAGTAGATTGAAACAAGCTGGGATATTAATGACTTAAAACTCCACAATGGGGTTTATAAGGCCAACCCCTATTACAAGCTTGATAGATCCCATTACTTCTCGGTGGGTGTTGTTGTAGGCACGTATGATAGGAGAGGTTGGAGCGGGGTCGCTCACTTTTAATCCCATATAATTTAGAGTTCTTAATAGGCACACGTTCAGACTTGATCCATTGTCAGCGAGAGAGAGGGGGACAGTTTTTCCCATGACTTCAATAGAGATATTAAGAGCATGATTATAGTTTGGACCAATCTTGGGGATTTCTTCTTCTGAAAAAGAGAGCATTCGAGTAGAGGTCAGGGATCCAACTAGGTTTACTGCTTATTCTGGTATGGCTGAGGGAGGAACTGTGGGTCCTATGAGTAGCTTGATTAGGGCATTTTGGTGTAGTTGGGACAACATGAAAAGTCCCTATAGAGTGATGTTGGCTTTGGCTTTCTTCAGTTTATCCAGGACCTTACTTTCTTTAAGAGTTAATTCTGGCATAGGGAGGTTCTCAACACCCTTTCCATTATTTCTTGCTAATGGGTGTTGGTTTGGGTTCTGGTAATGTCTCCCCGACTCGATTATGTGGTTTACGGAAGAGGGGAAGAATAGAAATCCTATTTCTTCATCGATATCAGGTTGTTCAGATACTTAGTTGATCTCTCCTAGAATCTCCTCGAATGATATCATCTAGCATAGGTTGACTATCAGACTAGGCTTTTCTGAATATTTCTCTTCATCTAGACCTTCAAAATTTTCCCTCCATCCGGTGGCAACAATATTATCTTTTTATGCAAATTCAATTCACTCTACAACTTCGATGGCCTCTTCGTATAATTCTTCCCACATGACAGGGAGATGTAGAATTAAAGGGACTAGGCACCCTTATAATTTTAAAGCATCAAACAGCTCGGATATACTACATATATCACCAGTTTATTGGAATATATCTGCCATGATCTAGGCCATATTATCTAGACTAACTTCGTTGGTTGGCACTATCCTGTTATCTGACTTTCGGGCCCATTTTCGAGCTTCTAAGAATAACCCATTGAATCCTTGACAGTCGAAGGTCGGATAGGAGGGAAATTTTAGCCCGAACTCTAGGAATTGGTTCAACACTTCTGACAACTCCATATCATTACCTCTAGAACGGGTGCGGACAATGATGCATGCTCTGGTGAGGAGGGATAAGGCCTGATCGGCAAAGATGGAAGGGTGTAAGAGGAAATATGGGCATGTTTGGAGAGGTTTAGAAGAGTATATGGGTATGAATGGTGATTTACTTGGCATGACTTGGGTGGTTGGGTCGAATTATGAGACTTCTTCTAAGAAAATGGTGTTTGCATGATTCAAGAGTGGATTATGGGTAGTGTTTGGTTTAGGAATACCTGGCGGGGCGATGATACCTCGGTATATCAGGCTTTGGATCGTATTTTGGAGATAGAAATATTGGTCCGTGGTATGGCCAGCAGTTTGGTAAAAGTCACAATGGGCATCAGGTTTGAAGTTTTTCAGAAGGGGATTTAGTAACGGACGAGGGTCCAGGGATTTGATCAGGTTTTGGTTCAAGAGGGCCTGGTAGAATTTGGAAGGAGGATAATAAAGCTCGGTGTATTTCTTCCAGATTGGGTTAGGGAGACTTTCTGGTGCCCATGAAGTGGTAGACTAAGAGATATTATTAATGGCAGAAATCGTGATATTAGCAAGCTTTTCAAATTTTCTAGGAACAAACTGTCCATAGGTTTTATTTGGTTCAGCTTCTATCTTGGCAAGACCTTCTTCGATTTCCACTCCTGCTTCTCGGAGGGATCGAAAGTGAGGGTAATATTATCCTCCCATTTTCGCTCGAATATGGGTAGGAAGTTCTTCTTCAAAATGATGACTTGTTCTTCTCTGAAGGGTCGATTGGTCATGGTAGCTGCTTTTTCTCTCCATCTTGCTATGAAGTTGTTGACTGATTCCCTCGAATTCTTCTTAAGTAGCTCTAAGTCACGACGGGTAAACTCTAGCTCCGTATTGTACTTGTAATGCGATATGAACTCACGGGAAACATCTTCCTAATTGTGGATTCTGGACTCCTCAAGGGATAGGAGCTAACGAAGGGTGCTATCTTTCAAAGTCTACCGGAACATCTGAGCCATTATTTCTTTAGAAGCCCCTAAGAGAGTCATGGTTCGATGATAATTAAAGAGATGAATGATTGGGGGACCACTGCCTCCAAACTTCTCAATATTGGGCATCTTAAATTTCTTCAGTAACCTGGCTTTAGGATAGGGAGACATGTGGGTGTAGTCAATGTAGTTCCCAAAGATTATAACTTGGTTAAATTTCTTGGTCAACATCTTGAGGTTTTCTTGACCTTGTTCAGTTCTTCCTCTTTCAGATCAAAAGCTACTGGTAAATTAGGCCCTGTCTGAGCAAGGTTTAGCATAGGAAGTTGGGCTTGTGGAGGCCCATTAGCAGGATGAGCATGCCGGTATTCTTCAGGAACCCAAATAGGCTCGGGTGTAGGCGAAACCATGGCGCAAGGGAAAATGACTGCAGGATCTTCAGGGATAGGGACCCAATTTCTTTGTATCTCATGAACCTTGGTTTGATGGTTGTCAATTATGGTAGTGAGATGAGCCATAACCGTCAATAAATCTGATTGTACATTTGGCACTTGATCCGTGTTCTCCATGGAAGGCGGGTGAATATCAGACTCGGAGGAAGTAAGGGGACCAACAAAGCTTCGGGGCGGTTCGACTGAAGACTAAAGGCAATAGGGAGCCAGGCCAGGGCATGTGATCGACCTGAGAAGGAGAAAAATTGAGATTTATTTTTGAAAAAGGAAAATGAGGAAAATATTTTTAACATTCTTTTTTTTAAAAGATGAGGATAAAATGTTTTTTGGAGGATAAGAAAATGTTTTTGGTATTTTTCATAAAGGAGGAAAAGTGTTTTTGGACATTTTTTAGAAAAAGAGAGAGGAAAAAGGTGAGACACGGGTCTTAGCATGATTATTATGTTTATTAGGTTCTCACTTGCATTATGTTCACCTAAATGTAAAAAAAATGTCGGGCAGGCCCAAGCCTGGAAAAATTGGGGTTTGCAACATATGTAAAAACTATGGGTGGACTTGTAGTTAGCTCACGCGCAGAGTCCAATTTTAAAAATTACGCAAAAATTCGGGCGACATGCACCGTCATTTCGGTCGAGTTTCTGGGAGAAACCGGCAATCTAATATATTTGTCCTAGGCTTGACACCTATATGCGGATATGCATTGGTTGGGTTAATTGGAAGGTGTTCTTCCATTTGGCGTGACTTCCACGATATACGTCTTGATTTTGAGGGAAATCGATACGTGTGGTCAAGCCATTTGATATACATGAGTATTTACCTCGTGGGGACGGTACATGTGAGAGCGAATTCGATATACTCAACGTACGTGAATGGGTTCTATGTGATATACCTCCCGTCATGACTTCGGTCAAGTAGTACGATGAGAGGGGAACCGTTCGATATACGTCGAAAGTACTTGGCCAATGGAAGGTGAGAGTAATATCACTTAGGCTAATTACGACCTGCTAGACCAGCGAACATCACGAAGTGAGTCCACAGTTACGAGAAAAAAATTGGTCAATAGAAATTCTCTTTGGTGATGTTGTGTTTATAATGCTTGATTTTTTTATTTGTATTTTATGGAGAGAGTATCTTTCTTTTAATCATGCCAAATAGGGAGTGATATGCCCCAATTGTCACCTCGGCCCAGAAACTAAAGCCTCGGCCAAGACATTGCCAAGGTGGGAAGTGCTCTGGGACCGTGACAACAGCTCTCGGCCATAGCAAGGTCGGTCCAGGCCGACACCACCACCAATCTCATCATGGGGGGCACTTCATGTACCATAAGGGTCAGCGACACTTTAGTTCACATGGGAATGACAAACTCAGCTTGGAGTTGGCCGAGGTTGCAGGAAGCCATACTTCTACCAAGGTCAGCCTCATCAAGAAATCAATCGATGTTCCAAGCACATGCCAGCTCAACCTTGGCTCTGGCCGACCCCAATCCTTTGTCTCGGCTTAACTTAAGCCGAGACCTTCATGGTCCATCTCGGATTGAACGAGCAATTAGACTTTATCAACCTTAGCTTTTCTCAGGCCGAGGTCATGACCAAGCACGATGGTCGAGCACCTATTGACATTTGGATAAGGACACGTGGACACAAGTCAGTTATAACGAATCATTCCCCACACGTGGGGAGAATATTTCATCATCATTCTCTACATGTGACAGTGACAGATGTCTTCTTCATATTGGCTAGATCAACACACACATGCTCATTGCATGCATGGGGGTACATTACACCCCCTAGGTACTATATATAGAGGTCATCCTCTACCTAGCAAAGGATTCAAAATTGGAAACCCTAGCTGAAACTCTATTCGAATACACAGTAGAGAGAAAAAGCTTGACAGATTGTATCTATGGCCATTAGAGCCTTCATACAGTGACATGCATCATACACTTGCACAGTGGACGTAGGCCTAATTGGCTGAACCACTTATATTCCGGTGTAAATCCTCTTCTCCTCACCTCCTTCCACTATATGCCTTCATGCTGCCATAGTTAACACCGAATTGAGCTTACAAACACCTTGAAGGGTGGTGCTATTTCCAGCATCATCATTTTGGCACCATCTATGGGAAGCTAAAGCTATCTTTTCGTCTTTATTCGCTCAACCTCATCGGAGACTCTGGTGGTGAACCAGGCCTCCCCCCTTTGTGCGGAGCTGTTTCACCATTGAAAGAGGTCCTCTAAGGTATTAAGCTCATCTACTACTCAAACTCTTTAGTGTTAACATATGGAACCAGAATTGCCACCACCTCTTTCGCCTCCATGTGGGGGAGGGCCCAGTTCCAGCCAGGCACCGCCTCAGTCTGAAATGGAGGAGATTGCCGCAGCTTTGAGGTCTTTGGCTGCAACACAACAAGCTATGCAGGAGCAGTTTGCACAGCTCAGCCAAACTATGATGAGGCCACCTGGATTCTCATCGGATATGATCACTCCGACGGATGTCCAGCCTCATCCTGGCTCCAGGGGACCACCCCAGGCACCAATAAAGGACCAGCCTACGCCGCAGCGGAGGAGGGATGTTGCTGACCCTAGGCGCTTACACCTGGGGAGGTAAGGAAACCCTTTCCTGGAGGACAGGTATGACAATCTAGAGGCGGAAGAGGTCGTGAAAGATTATTGGGAGCCATATGAGGTTTCAAATAATACGATTCGTCCTCTTCAGCAGAGCCGAGGATGTGTTGGCCGAAGAGTTGAAGAGGCCCAACAACGAGGATCAGCTTTTGATCGATTGAGCAGAGGGTCAGCCTTTGAGAGGTTGGGCCCAGTGAATGACCTAAGACAAAGGTTATCCAGGTCAAGAAGTGTTGTCGGCTCGCAAAGAGGGGACATACCAGGTCGGCCTGACCAAGGCCGACCCCATGAAAGAAGGGGTAGAGACCAGGAAGAGGTCAACAATCGATGTTTTGCTGCGGCAGGGGAACCCTCAATCCATCCCTTAGAGGTGGATGGGGACAACCTCGGTCAGGCCGATGGCAGGAGACCGTGGAATGACTCTATCCAATTCCTTGAGGAGAAGATAGGAGACCTCATCAAAAGCAGGGATCCATTGCAAAGGGGTTACTCAGAGGGCTCTCCATTTGTGGCTTGGATAGTGAGCTTCCCGACTCCTGCTAAGTTCAAACCTCCCGTGGTGTCTCCTAAGTATGATGGCAACACCAACCCTGTACATCACATAGAGATGTATCAGTCGACAGCAGACATCTACTCAATACTCGATGAGATGAAGTGTCAGCCTTCTATGGTACTTTGACAGGAGCAGCGCACAGTTGGTTTACTTCTCTTTTAAAGAATTCGATTGAGAACTTCAAAGGCTTGGCTAAACGATTCATTCACAACTTCTGATTTGGGGTAAGACCTCAAAAGAAGACCACTCACCTACTGTATGTCAAGCAGGGCAAGGACGAGAGCCTAAGAGGCTACATCGCCAGGTTTAACAAATAGAAACTTGAGGTTGAAGACTACGAAGAGAATATAGCCATGACCGCCCTCATAGGAGGGCTTCAGAAAGGAAAGTTATTATGGAAACTGGCGGAAGACCCTCTCAGGTCCATGGCCGAGCTACTGGAAACTGCGGGGAAAGTCATGAATGTCGAAGAGGCAATGGCCACCAAGTAAGAGGATGAGAACCGCGGTAGTAACGGGAAGTCCTAGAGAAAGAAAGATGGGAAGAAGAGGTCAGCCGATGACAAGTTCGCTCACTATACTCCTCTAACTGTGAGTTGTGAGCATATCCTCAACAAGATCAAGAATGACAAGAATCTGAGGTGGCCAGAAAAATTGAAGGCTCCACCACATAAGAGGAAAAAAAACTTATGTTGTGAGTTCCACCAGGGCCATGGCCATGTCACAGACAGATGCTTCGCCTTGAAGGATGAGATTAAAAAAATGTTAAAATACGAAAAATTGAAGAAGTACGTTGATGGTAAGACACCTAAAGGGGGAAGAGATGACCCTAGAAAGAGGCGAAACGACAGATGCCGTGACGATGTCCCAGCTAGGAGAGATAATGATTCAGAAGGTGATGATGAAAACGATCTAGACCTCCCGTCGAAAGATGACAACACCCCAATGAAGAGGGTTGGCATGGTCTCCTTTGGTGTTGACACCATATGCGGAGGACTTGCAGGAGGTGGCTCTGAAGTGGCTGATAGGAAATCCCATGTGGCAGAGTCCAAGTCAGCGGCCAAACATGAGGTTGTCAATCTAACGTCTTCTGATGCAGTGCAGAAGAGAAAGAAGGTGGACATAGACACCCTTATAGTTGAGTTATCCTGACTCGACTTTAAAGGTATCTTAGCCCCCCATGATGACCCTTTGGTAATAACAAGGGTGCATGGGTGAGAGGTGCAGAGGATCCTCGTGGATGGGGGGAGCTCAGCAGACGTGATGTTTTGGCCTTGCTTCAAGAGCCTAGGTCTTAGCAGAGCTAGGCTGGTACCCTATCATCATCCTTTGATGGGCTTCAGCGGTGAAAAGGTCCACCCATTGGGCATGTATGAGATGGATGTTCGGATGGGTGATGAGTGGCCCAAGAGGTTGACTCGAAATATAAATTTTTTTGTGATGGACGAGAACGTCTTCTCATCCTATAACGTCATCATAGGAAGAGTGTCCCTTAAGGAGTTTGAAGTTGTGCCGTCGATGGTCCACCAGATGCTAAAATTCCCGACCTCCTATGGGGTAGGGGAAGTGCAAGGTGACGAGACCATAGCACGAGAATGTTAATTCAACTCGGTCGAAGATAGAGAGGCCTATAAGAGGGCAACCACCACCTACAACATTGATACATTGGACCCGAAAGATGAAATAAAGTTGAAGAAGGGAGAGGATGCGGAAGAGGTAGAATCCATCATCCTCAATGAGGATAAGTCTGAAAAAACCATCCAGGTCGGTAAAACCCTAAAGACAGAAATCAAGGAAGAGCTGATAAACTTCCTTAGGAGGAGGCAGAGTGTCTTCGCCTGGAGTCACACGGACATGCCCGACATCAACCCTGAGGTTATGAGTCACAAGCTCAACATGACCAAAGATGCCAGGCCTATCAAACAAAGATGAAGAGTTTACTCCAGGTAGAAGTATGAAGTCATCCGGGAAGGGGTCAAAAAATTAGAAGAGGCTGAGTTTATAAGAGAAGTCATATATCTGGAGTGGTTATCGAATGCAGTCATCGTGCCCAAAGCTAATGGGAAGTGGAGGTTGTGTGTTGATTTCACAGATCTGAATAGGTCTTGTCCAAAAGACAGCTATCCCTTACCTCGAATAGATCAGATGGTGGATGCTACTGCAGGACATGAGCTCATGAGCTTCATGGACGCGTATTCAGGCTATAACCTGATCTTCATGGATGCGGAAGACTCAGAGAAGACAACCTTTATTACCGATAAAGGGACGTACTGTTACAAAGTAAGGCCCTTCGGTCTGAAAAATGCAGGGGCAACATACCAACGTCTTGTGAATAAGATGTTCGAAGATCAAATAGGAAAGACTATGGAGGTGTATGTAGACGATATGCTAACGAAGATCTTAAAAGATTGCACTCATGTGGCAGATCTCGAAAAGACCTTCGATACTATGGACTTATACAGGATAAAGCTCAACCCAGCGAAGTGTGTCTTTAGGATAAGAGCTGGGAAGTTCCTGGGATTCATTGTCAATCAAAGAGGAATTGAAGAAAACCCTGAGTAAATCAAGCTTTGCTTGATATGAAGACACCGAGGAGTATCAAAGACATCCAAAGACTCACGGGGAGAGCGGCTGCACTTAACAGATTTGTTTCCAGTGCAACAGATAAGTGTCTTCCGTTCTTTAAAGTGCTTATAAAGGCCTTCCAGTGGGATGAAGAGTGCTAAGAAGCATTCAACCAACTCAAGTCTTACCTTGGGTCTCCCTTGCTACTATCTTGGCCCATAGTAGGAGAGAAATTATATGTGTATCTAGAAGTCTCTGAATCGGTGGTCAGTGCAGCCATAGTGAGGGAAGATGTTGGAATCCAAAGACTTGTGTATTTCAACAGTAAAGACCTTTAAGGGTCTGAACAAAACTACCCTCGTATGGAAAAGCTATCCTACGCCCTGATTCACGCTTCGAGGAAGATGAAGCCCTACTTCCAAGCCCACTCCATGGTTGTCCTTACCGACTCACCACTAAGATAGGTCCTGCATAAACCTGAGAAATTTGGAAGGTTGATGACTTGGGCCATTGAGTTGGGGGAGTATGACCTTACCTACCAACCTAGGACAACCATCAAGGGGCAGGCCCTCGCAGACTTTGTTGATGAGTTCACTTGGGAAGAGGCTGAGGCAAAGAATGATCTAGACAATGCAGAAGGGTCAAACAACAGTATCTTCTGGGAGCAGGAAGAGATGGCACCAAATGTCTCTCGGGATCAGGAAGAGGTCGCATCCAAAAAGATCAGGAATAAAGTAGCGGAGAATGAGGAGGATCGGTACCTCTTCCATAAAGGAATCATGTCAGAAGGAGCCTTCGCAATGGATACAGACATTTGGAACCTCTTCGTTGATGGTTCTTCCTGTGATAATGGAAGCTGTGCAGGGTTGATACTTTCAGCTCCAGATGGTGCCAACATTGAATACGCATTGAGGTTCAACTTCAAGGCATCTAACAACGAGTTGGAATATAAAGTTATGATAGCAGGTCTCTCGTTAGCAAAGACTATGGGTGTAAAATGACTCCTACTCCATGGCGACTCAAGGTTGGTTGTCAATCAAGTATTGGGAGTCTATGAGGCCAAAGATGAAAGGATGGCCAAGTATCTAAAGAGGGTGAGAATGATGTTAGAATATTTTGAAGAGACAAAACTGAAGAGAGTACCTCGATAAAGTAATATCCATGCAGATGCGTTGGCAAGGTTGGCTTCAGCGACGAAGACAGACGTCAGAAGGACAGTTCCGGTCGAGGTCTTAGGAAAAGCGATCATCGAGGAAGAAGAGGTATGTAACCCTTGTCACAATTTGAACCTAGGGGACTCGTGGATGGACTCCCTCATCAGATATATCAGAGAGGGAGAGCTACCCGAATCCAAGTTAGAGAGGAGGAAATTGAGATACAGGGCTGCCAAGTTCTCGATAATAGGAGACGTCCTGTACAAGAAGGGATTTCTGTTGCCTATCCTCAGATGTGTGCATCCCACCGAAGTTCCCCGGGTCTTATAGGAAGTTCATGAGGGTTCTTGCTCCAGTCACATAGGAGGAAGACCCTTGGCCAAGAGAATCATTACACAGGGATACTGGTGGCTAACCTTGGCCAAAGATGCTGCAACTTACGTAAAGAGGTGTGATAAATGTCAGAGATTCGCCACTATTCCACATCAACCTATGACGTCAATCACCTCTCCATGGCCATTTACAGTATGGGGGATTGACTTAGTAGGACCTCTACCAAGAGCTGCCAACAGTTATTGATTGCTGATAGTTGCCATTGACTACTTCTCAAAGTGGGTGGAGGTAGAGCCGATGATAACGATCACAGAGCAGAAGACCTTCTAATTTATTTAGAGGAACATCATATACAGACACGGCCTCCCAAACACTCTCATCTTAGATAATGGAACCCAGTTCAAGAACTCCTCTTTAGAGAAGTATTGCGTAAGAGTTGTGATAAAGCAGTTCTTCTCATCTCCTGGCCGACCTCAGGCAAACGGTCAGGCCGAGGTCACGAACAGAACAATCCTCAATGGAATCAAGAAGGGGTTAGAAGATGCGAAGGGAAGACGGACTGAAGAGGTCTACGCTGTGTTATGGGCCTACAGAACCACGACAAGGACACCTACAGGAGAAACCCCGTTCATGCTTGCACATGGCTCAGAGGTCGTCATACCAACAGAGGTGGGACTCCCTACTCACAAGGTTCAAACTTATGAGCCTGACAAAAATGGGGAAGAAAGGAGGCTAGACCTAGATCTGATTGAAGAGAGAAGAGAAGATGCAGAGATCAGACAAGCAGCTTACCAGCAGAGAGCAGTGAAATTCTACAATCAGAGGGTAAGTCAAAACCCATCACTGTGGGAGACCTAGTGCTGAAGAAGACCTTGTAGAAAACAAACAAGCTCCACCCAAACTGGCATGGTCCCTATAAAGTGGCTGAAGAGGTTGTGCCTGGAACCTACATGCTAGAAAATCTAGAAGGGGAACCTTTCGCTAACCCATGGAATGCTAATCACCTAAAAAAGTATTACATATGATGTTGCAAAGAGTTATGTAAATATACCATCTTATTATGAAGAAGTTATTAATGAAAGATCAGTTTCCATGACGGTTCTTGCTTCATTGTGCTCTAATGTCAAAAATTGTGAGGATAACATCTTAGGTGATGACTTCAAACCCTTATAACACCATTTAGTGGTGACAAGGTCTGAGGTCAGACACCATAATGAGATGACCTCAGACCCTTAACATCATTAATTTGGAGAGATTAATTATGAGGATAGCATCTTAGGTGATGACCTCAGACCCTTATAACATCACTCAGTGGTGACAAGGTCTGAGGTCAGACACCATAATGAGACGACCTCAGACCCTTATAACACCATTCAGTGGTGATAAGGTCTGAGGTCAGACACCATAATGAGATGACCTTAGACCCTTAACATCATTAATTTGGTGAGATTAATTATAAGGATAGCATCTTAGGTGATGACTTCAGACCCTTATAACACCATTCAGTGGTGACAAGGTTTGAGGTCAGACACCATAATAAGATGACCTCAGACCCTTAACATCATTAACTTGGTGAGATTAATTATGAGGATAACATCTTAGGTGATGACTTCAGACCCTTATAACATCACTCAGTGGTGACAAGGTCTGAGGTCAGACACCATAATGAGATGACCTCAGACCCTTAACATCATTAATTTGGTGAGATTAATTATGAGGATAGCATCTTAGGTGATGACTTCAGACCCTTATAACACCATTCAGTGGTGACAAGGTCTGAGGTCAGACACCATAATAAGATGACCTCAGACCCTTAACATCATTAATTTGGTGAGATTAATTATAAGGATAGGATCTTAGGTGATGACTTCAGACCCTTATAACACCATTCAGTGGTGACAAGGTCTGAGGTCAGACACCATAATGAGATGACCTCAGACCCTTAACATCATTAATTTGGTGAGATTAATTACGAGGATAACATCTTAGGTGATGACCTCAGACCCTTATAACATCACTCAGTGGTGACAAGGTCTGAGGTCAGACTATTGATTGAGTTTAAACAAGACATCATTGCAATTAGACTTCAGAGTTAAAACATCATAAAGACAGAAGCATTCAACAAATAAATGAAGTGAAAGATCCTCCTCAGAGGTCTCCATACAGTGTTAAGATACAAAAAATAAGTGTCAACCATGTTCTTCATAAATTACAAACATTGAAGGGTTACAAAATAAAGCTTTACAATTGAACTTAAGGGTTGGAGGGGAGAATGCTTGTGTCTTCGGCTTGGTCCTGTTGGACAACCTTGGTCACCTCGATAGTATTTTCCCTAAGGCCAATCCCTTCAATCTCTGTGCCATCCAGTGTGGCTGTCTCGGCAGGCGCAGCAACCTCCTCCTCAACCTCTTGAAGGTCCTGGGCAAGTTGAGGGTTGGCAAAGCCTAGGCCTACGAAATCAGAGGCCTTCAAACTTCCAGCCTCCTTCTCCTTAACAGCCGCCCATTTGATAGTGGCTTTGATACCTCTTTCAAGTTACTCAAAGCCGAAGCTCATAAATTCATCAGAGGTTTTATAGTCAGCTAATATCCCCTCAGAGGCATCTTCGAGGGCTCCCTTCACCACCGAGTCAACTTTCTGCTGAAGGACATCGCCCTTGGCCTTCAGAGCGGCAGTATGCTCCTTCTTGAGCTTGGAGACCTCCTTCTCCAACACCTACACCTTTTTCTCAGACTCTTTAGCCTCAGACTTCAAGCGGTCTATTTTGGCGTTCAGTGTGCTTTGTGCCTTCTCGGCCTCTTGCCCCTTCTGGATGAGGGGAAACTTCCTCAGAGTCCAGTTGGAGAGATGGTGCATAGCGGCCAGGCCCTGCAGAATTGTGTGGTCATGTATGAGTTGAAGATCAAATCAGAGGATACACTTGGAAATTATAAAGAAATATGAGAAGTCATACCTGAATGGATTTGTGGAGGCCGAACTCAACCAGTAGGGGCGTATCCAGTGATCGGAAGAAATGTTTATCAGCCTCAATCATGGTAGAGCCGAAGGAATCTAGAGCCTACAGACTGTGGCCTACAATGCTTTCGTTGATATTCAATTGCTCTATACGAGCTGCCAACGCGTCTACAGAAGATATGGGGATAGAAAAATTCCCACCCTTTTTCTTCTGCCTCTGGTCCTCAGGGGCATATTCGGTAGAAGCCCTCTTCTTGGTGGCTTGAGGCTTCAAGGTTGAGGGTACTGGAGGAGGAGCATTAAGACCTGCCTTCTTCGCGAGCTTTGATAAACTCAGAGCTGCCATTTCCCAAAGCTCGTCTGAGATATCCTTCGGATGCTCTACAAAATTGAAAGGTTTGAATTAGAAGATCAGACTTGCCTAAACTCAGAGGTTTAACTTGGAATAAAAAACTCTTACCAAGATTGGCAAGAGGACTTCCACCTAGACCAGTCTCAGAGAGGTAGTGGGGGGTCATCAAGTGTTCGAATTTAATGAGCAGACCATGCATCCCCTGATCTTGAAGGGCTTTCACCTTCGGAAGGTTATGCAGGCTCAGACCAGGGTCGGCCTTCGCAGACATTATTACCTTACCCCATCTTAGGGGAATCCTCGGATCTAGCAAGGAACAGGGAACATATGGAATAAATTCCCATGGTCCTAAAGCGAAGAAGTATCGAGGCTTCCAGTTGTGGTTGGAAGTCTGAGTTATCTGAAGTATCTTTTTATCAGGCTTTCGAGCTACAAAATGATAGTAGCTCGGATGATTTTTGGCAAAGAATGGGACATAAAAGCCAACAAAGACTTGAACTGGAAGGTCTGAGTGGCGGACAACCCTCCATAAGACTATGGCCCCTATTATGACCCTCCAAGCATTAGGGGACAATTGGGAAGGGGCCAAATTGATGTAAGCAAGGATGGACCTAATAATGGGATGAATGGGAAAACGAAACCCTAACTTGAACATCTGCTCGTACAAGAAGACCTCACCATCTCGGCCATGGTAAGCCCTCTCTTCCCTCAGAGGCCTTCTAAGATTTATGGAGGGGCTGATAGAGTACAGATATCTGAAGCAAAGAAGGTCTACCTCAGTAACGTTACTCTCGATCTCGGCCGCCTCAGAGACGTCAACATCACCGTCATTGTCTAACTCAACGTCGGCCTGAGCAGACGCTGATGGATTACTGGGGAACCTCTGAGCTAACTCAGCCCCGGTGACTGCTGACAGGGGAATGACATCAATAATGGGTGGAATAGCCACACTCGGCTCAACAACCTCAACCTCTGAGGAAGAGGATGAGGTGCTTGAATTAGTATGGGACGAGGCCCGGCTAGAGACCTCGGATTGATCAGGGGCCTGATCTTACCGAGTTGTGAAGTCCATGGCCTCCTGGAAGGAATCCACAGACATAGGGTCTGAGGTGGAAGACTCAGACTCAGACATCGGTACTGGTTCGGCAAGGACCTCTGCTTGGTTAAATGGTTCCAATAGATCAGGGTGTATCACCTTCAGTGGTGGTGGAAAAATGGGTCTAAGAGGGAATTCTTGTGACCTACGAGCCTCCTCCTATGCTCTCTATTTGCCTAATTTTTTCTAAAGTCCTCTCTCTGAGAGAAGGGAACTCCTCAAGAAGTTGGTAGAGGGGTATGAGCATCAGAGGCAGACACTACACTTATACAGACCTCCTAAACTACAAACAGGACTGGTAAAGGGAATAACGTAATCTAAGGATCAAACTGCCAAACTTAGCAAGAACAGTTCGCCTGAAAGTATGGAGATCTCACCGAAAAAATACAAAACTCGTCGAAAAACACAAAAGTAAGGGAAAAAGCAGGGAAAATAAAGGAAAAGGAATGGAGGAAGATACCTGAGGATGGAATGGTAAGGAAAAATGAAGAGGACGCGAAGAATGTCCACCAAGGACTTCGAACAAAAGCTTCCTAGAGAGAGAAACTACTGCAAAAATGAAATTGTTCCAGGAAAGAGAAATGAAGAAGAAGGAGGGGAAAATGGGGGTTTAAACCCTTAAATATGGGGGCACGTTTCCCAAGGCCCATCATTGCCTTGGGAGCCCTAAAGGGAGGCTGACAATACATGCTTGCCAGGCAAGCCACGCTCCAGCGACGGACAAGTGTCAAGTGAACATTGACACATAAGAGAAAGACCTCGGAGGTATAGAGACCCCACAGTCACCTGCTCTCACATGTAACTAAGGGCTTGGGGGTGATTGATATGCCCTAAATGTCACCTCGGCCCAGAAACTAAAGCCTCGGCCAAGACATTGCCGAGGTGGGAAGTGCTCTGGGACCGTGACAACAAATATCGGCCATAGTAAGGTCGGCCCAGGTCGACACCACCACCAACCTCATCATGGGGGCACTGCATGTACCATAAGGGTCAACGACACTTTAGTTCACATGGTAATGACAACCTCGATCCGTAGTTGGACGAGGTTGCAGGAAGCCATACTTCTACCAAGGTCAGCCTCATTAAGAAATCAATCGATGTTCCAAGCACATGCCAGCTCAACCTCGGCTCTGGCCGACCCCAATCCCTTGTCTCGGCTTAACTTAAGCCGAGACCTTCATGGTCCATCTTGGATTGAACGAGCAACTAGACTTTATCAACCTCAGCTTCTCCCAGGCCAAGGTCATGACCAAGCACGATGGCCGAGCACCTATTGACATTTGGATAAGGACACGTGGACACAAGTCAATTATAAAGAATCATTCCCCACACGTGGGGAGAATATTTCATCATAATTCTCTACATGTGACAGTGATAGATGTCTTATTCATATTGGCTAGATCAATACACACACGCTCATTGCATACATGGGGGGTACATTACACCCCCTAGGTACTATATATAGAGGTCATCCTCTACCTAGCAAAGGATCCAAAATTGGCAACCCTAGCTGAAACTCTATTCAAATACACAGTAGAGAGAGAAAGCTTGAGAGATTGTATCTATGGCCATTAGAGCCCTCATACAGTGACACACATCATACACTTTCACAGTGGACGTAGGCCTAATTGGCTGAACCACTTATATTTCGATGTAAATCCTTTTCTCCTCACCTCCTTCCACTATATGCCTTCATGCTGCCATAGTTAACATCGAATTGAGCTTACAAACACCTTGAAGGGTGGTGCTATTTCCAGCATCATCAGGGAGTAAGGTACAAGTACAAATAGTAAATCTATACTAAGCATGGATAAGTGATGTGTAATTAACTACAAGTGAGTGTGTGATAAGTGAGCATGGATATATACAAGTGGAGGAGTGTGTTAGTTACACCTAAGCATGGATTTCTAAGTGATGCATGCAACATGCGGATATACATGATCCTAGTGCATGTGGTGTGAAGTTTGTGAATATTAGCATAAGCATGAGGTTCATATGAATAATAAAGGAAAACCTACATATAGGGGGATATACAAGAAAAATAAAACACCCATGTAAATAGAGTCTAGCCCTCTTAAAATAGTCCCGAGTGGAGTCGCCACTGTGGCCATCCCGGGCGGTTCGCGCACCATTCCGCTCCCTTGTAGGGATGAGGGAAGGGAGGAAAGATCCCCTTCGAAACAGGAAGGGGCCCCTGCTGTCGTGGTCTCGTATCCCTCTCTTGGAAGGTTTCTTCGGACGTCGTCGGTGTGGGGTGAATGTAAAGAGATGGAGTCGCCAGCCTATTTTGCACAAAACAGGTAAAAAAATATGTTGCCACTTCGAGAGAGCGGCACCAAGGACAAACTAATGCATACAAAACAATTAGATCAGAGGTACGAGGGCTAAATTATGAGATGGGAAGGTGTTAGGCACCCATCTCGCCCTTTCGGTCTCTCATGGGCTAGTGTTAATATTTTCCTCTATCCTCGTAAAGTGTGTATGTATGTGTGTTTATAATGGATATCGGAATCGTTCAACCCATACCATGGACAAGGTAGGATGAAGTCATCCATAGGAATGTTTTAAAGATAATAAAAAATATAGAAAATAGAATTTGGGCGTTCATTGCGATATTGATCATTACTAGGAAACGATAATACGTGTTGGATGAAACAAAAATAAGCATATATATATATATATGTAAAAATATGATCATTATGAAAATAAGGAATTTTGATGAAATGAAAAAATTGGACTCGAATCTTGGATTTTAATCCGGGATGCCTACGTAGCCTATAACGGCATCAAAGTCCACGTAGTTCGAATGTAGCATAGGGGTGGGGTATATCCCATAGATTCTAACGTAATTTTATTATATATGTATGTGTAGAAAATGTGTTTTTGGTTTTGTAAACTGTGTGATGGACAATTCCGTTCAGAATTTACGGGTGTAACCCTCTTTTATTTATTTTTATTTTTATAGAAATAAAGTATGTGCAATATACAAATAAAAGTGTGGATGTTAAAATGTATGAACTAAAGTAAGAACTAGATTATGAATCTAATGTAATTTATGGACAAACAAGGAATTTAAATAGAGGGATAAGGAATTGGACCTTCTTTGAAGCTTGATCTTTGATCTTGGATGAACTCCCTTGAGTGTGGATGAATGTTGATGATAGAGAAGGATATTTTACCAAATAGGGTATGAAAAGGGTGGGAATGTAGGCTTGAATGGAACTTCACATGTGGAACTTTGCTGATTTCGAGAGGATGTTGTTGAGATCACTGATGCTGATGGATTTCTTCCCTTTTTGTTCATGATCTGGGAGTGAGGTCATGGACTCTATTTATAGGTCCAAGGGGGTGATGATCGGCCTACCCCAGGGTGTGCCTATCGACAGGTAACCATTGACACTGTGCGATTGGAAGGGTTTAGGACCTGTCAATTGGCAATCTCGTGCAAACTTTTCTGGAAAAATGATCGTAGTGCACAAACCATTGACCCGAATCATGCACGGGGTATACCGTTAAAAATGTACTTTAAATACCTTTGAGAGTCCTTTGTACCGTTCTTGGTTATGTGACTTTAATTTGGGTCAAATGTGGCTCGGAAGCGCACATCGGTCTTTTGGATGGGAGATCATCGAATGGAAACGGATCATTCGTCCATATGGTAAGTCAGAATTGTGCACGGGGCAGATCGTTAGAAAGGTTAGGAGATGTAATTTGACATTCTAAAGAGTTTTTCTCGGTTCAAAAGATTGACCTTGGTCAATCAAGTCCTGGAAGCACCCGGTGACCTCTCGGAGTAAAACGGATCGTTCATCAATACCGTAGGTCAGAATTGTGTAGGGGCAGATCGTTGGAAAGGGTATTCAGTGACCTTTGGAGATTCATTAAGTTTTGTTTGATATAAAGAGTTGACTTTGGTCAAAAGGTTCCCGGGAGTGCCTACTATCCTCTAGATCAATTTTTGGGGAAAAATTGATTATTCATTTGAATGGTTATGCTATTTTTTCCATGAGATAGACCATTAGAAAGGTGTTTCAAGGCCCTTCGAAGATTCAAAAAGCTTTCACTCTGACGATAGATTTGATCGAAGTCAAATGGGGCTCGGGGGTGCCCGATGACCTCTAAATCGGTACTCGGAGTTCAACCTAGAGTTTGTAGTGAAATGGGAAAGTGCTAGGGACCTAAGGGAAGACTTAGGGGGCCCTAGAATTTGGTGTCTATAATCTATGAAAGATATTTCTTACGAAGAAGTCTACTTAGATTTGAGGGTTGCGCTCTCTCTCGAAGGAGTCTGTTTAATGGCTTCTCATCGTACGTGAATTCGACTATGAAACCTGCGATAACTTCCCCTTCATACCCATCCTTGGTTTATATTGAATGTCGTATTCACCCATATTTACTTACCAGGCCATTAACTGACGTAATTTTTTTGGTTTACGTAATACCTACAATAAGGGTAGGCATGTATAAACCATAATCTCGTGTGCCTGGAAATACGACTTCATTCTTCTTAAAGCTTCTATGAGTGTGTGGTCTAATTATTCCATCCTCGGGTACCAAATTTTAGCTCCTCGGTATGCTTTGATGGTATTATAAATTAGACTCTGCATGCTTGCATCTTGTATCACCTGAGTTGAGCTGATAACTGATTCGAACACGATCAAATATAGGTAAAGTTTTTTCCCAAACACGGGTCTTGACAAGAGTGGAGCTGACCCCGTGTAATGCTTTAATTCAAGAAATGCAGTCTCACATTTCTCGTTCCATTAGAAATATTTCCAGAGAAATATAAAGAAAGTGAGAAATTTATCAATGGTTATGGAAACGAACCTATTAAGAGTGGTGACACACCCTGTCGGTCGCTGCACATCCTTTTCATCGTTAGGGACTGCATATTTATTAAGGCTTGAATCTTCTCAGGGTTTGTTTCGATGCTCCATTGGTTGATGATGAAACCTAAGAACATTCCTTCTTTGACTCAAAATACGCATTTGTTGAGGTGAAGCTTAATCTGATGCTTCTCTAGATGGTTGAATGTTTGCCCATGATCCTTGATGTGGTCAACTACGATTTTTCTTTTGGTCATCACGTCATCGACATAGACTTCTCCTCATAATTTGATCTTCGAACACCTTATTCACCAGCCTCTTGAGGATAAAGATCATGATGATTAAGTTCCCCTTCTGGTGGTTAAATATATATTTTCCCTATCCTAAGTCTTCGTTCTAATCTGATTATACCCGGAGTACGAATCCATGAGGCTGCGAAGTTTGTGGCCAGAAGTTGCATCAGCTAGTTGGTCAATTCTGGGAAGAGGGTAATGATCTTTAGGACATGCTTTGTTCAGATAGGTGAAATCCACACACATTATCCACTTATTATTATTCTTGCGAACTATTATCACATTGGAAAGCCATTCAGGATACTTGACATTATTTATGAAGTTAGCCTTCTATAATTTCAACACCTCTTCCTGCATGACCAGGTTCTTCTTAGCATCAAAGACCCCTCATTTTTACTTGACTAACTTAGTGCCCTCAATTATGCTCATCTAGTGACATATAAAGTTTGGGTTGATTCCAGGCATGTCCTCATGGATCTATGAGAATACGCATTTGCATTGTCGTAAGAAGCTCAATAACTCCTTCTTCAGGTGGGGGTCCAGAGATGACTCGATCTAGTATGGTTCTAGCGTCGAGGGGGATAGTTTCGATCTCCTCAACCGCTTTCCCCTTGACCAATTTTTCCTTATCTCGGGGGTCGATGGTCTCTATTTAATAGGTGGCGGTTAATCTCCTTTACTTTTTTTGGTCGACCGACGTGTAATAACACTCACATGCCTCCCCCTGGTTGCCTTGGCAACTCCCACTCCGTAATGGATTAGAAACTTTAGGCATTGGTGAACCATGTAGGGAAAGACCATAAACTTCTTTAGATTAACTCCCCGAGTATAACATAATAATCTGATAGGATATTTTTATCCAAGACAAAGAACCAGACCATTTATGTTCAATATGTGGGCCAACACCCCAAAATAACTTCCAAATGCACTGTCCCCATGGGGTATACCTTTTCTCCTGAGAAACCAATCAAAGGTATATAGTACAGTATTAGATTGTTGTCTCAAAGGTTCAATCTTCTAAAATAGTTGTAGAACATTACGTTTGTCGAGCTTTCATTGTTTACTAAAATTCGAGCAACCTTGCTCTCATGGACCATCATGGTGATGACCAAGGGGTCGTCGTGAAGGTATAAAACTCCAGACATGTTATCCTTAGAGAATTTGATAATAATACTATCTTTGTTTACCTTTTGAGGACGTGTGTCCACATTTCCTATCAGGTTCAGTTGTCATATATGGGAGCAAGCCAGGATAGAATAACGGGTCCCACTGTGACCCTAATATCGAGAGGATCTCCTATCCTCACTTGATCCCAAGTTCAAGTTTTTAGGATTTTTAACGGCTCTCCTTTGGTAAGATTTCCTCCTAACTTTGTAAGGGTATGGAGGTAACATTTCTCCTCAGTTTGGAGAGTTTAAGTCAGCTACTTGACACTTTTCTGCATAGATTCCTAACCATTTTCCAGTCTTATTAGTACTACTTGAATATCACCCATTACCACAGGGGTGGTAAGAGTCTGGATCTCCACCATACGACTTCTTTTAGGGTTATCATCCATTCTCCGAAGTAATGAGTAGGTGAGAGATAGAAAAGAGATTAAGAAAAATAGGGCAGGAACAACAATGACTTGTCGATTTCCCATAGACAATGCCAATTTGTTATTGTCTAAATATGGTTTAGGAAATTTATGCCTTGGCTAAGGGTTTAATCAGTAATAAATAATAACAAACAGAGAAAGGAAGTGATAGACAAGTAAAGAAGATAGGATTTACATGGTTTTCTCTAAAAATGGTACCTACATCCACGGGTGCAATGATGGTGTCAATTTTATCTCTAAAAATGGATACAAATTTAGGGTTTGTACAAAAGAGAGGACGAGAGTCCACTTTTCTGTGATGTTTCGTGCTATTTATAGTTAGTTAACCTTCCTCTATTAAGGGACAGGGGGATTTCCTTTATGGGTCAGGTGGTTACACCATTTACACATGATATGACAAATAATGGTGAATTAGTTTCAACCCAAACAGAATGGGAAGATGTGCGCATTTACCACATGCTCAGGTATCACCAGCGTGACTAGTGGACCTTCTTTACATGTATAGGAAAGTACGGGAACAACAATCATCAGTTCAATAAGGTGGGCTCTTTAGTTCCACTGGACAACTGTGAAGTTAATGGACAAATCACTAGGCCTAACAGATGGGCACCTGAGCTGAGCACAATTAATGATGCATTCGACCTATTTTCTTACTTCAAAGGAGGATATTTGCCTTGCCACATAGGATCCACATGTCCTATTTTATTTAAGGCATAACAGTTATCAACAAGATACGAGCTATGAGTATCAACTAACTAAATCAATAAAATTGAATGAGTCTCACTATACAAATTACACTAAACTTTTTCAAAACCAAAATGGAATGTAATAAACTTTGTAACCCATCACGGATAATAAAAGTATTTTAACAACAAAATTAAATGTACAAGGTCATACTACAAATAAATACGATGATAATTAATTCCACTTCTCATGCTTTAATAACTGGAAAAGGTTGACCTTGTAATTGGTCTGCTCATCTGCTCTTGTAACTGTTGAATACCTAAAAAGTTTTTTTACAAAAATATCACAGGTTAGATCCCACAAATAAGAGAAAAATAAATTACTTTACATAATAATATAAATTGGTATCATTTACGTCTCATTCCACCATACTGATACTCACACCCAAAATACATTACCTACTTGTTCTAAGGTATATCCTAGATATATGTAGAACTACACTAGGTATAATTATCAAAATAAGCATCATAATTACACGACTAACTGTTTAGCGTATGCAACTAACTCATAATACTGTATAATATCATCACCGATAATGATACATGAAGACTATTATACACTTTTAGTATCCTCACCCCACATAACATCTAAATATACTAAGTCCTTCAATACAACTAATGACTACAGTACCCACATAAGCTCTATTAATTGCTAGACTAGCTACAATACTATCAAATATCCTAGTATAATGTTACCAATACAATAAGAATAGTAGAACAATCCAATCCTCACTTGAATACTTCCATTATTGGACCAACTACATATAAATAAGGATCATACGAAGGCTCTAACCTTAGGGGACATCTCTCGTGCCTATAAGGGTTCAATACATAGGAATCCCCACACCAACGAATTATAAATCATATACACATAAAGAAAATGGGAAATCATAAAAACATCACACCACCGTGTAATAACATACCAGGACTACTTGATGGATCAAGCCTCCTAATCCTTCCACTTGTGATACAGTTGACCAATAACCACGTGATATCGGGATACTAAAAAATGCATAACTTATGCCATCAGTCAAGGTGATAGTAACCGGTTATGAAATACAACCTCGTTAATTCATCATCGATAGATTCCCTATGAATAAACACATGCAGTGATATCCACACAAATAGCTCACAAATCATAATCATCGAATATACATATAGGAATACAACAATGATCCTCAATCATTTAACTCCGTTAATATCTCACCATTTACCATCTTCGTATCCATAGGTATCATCACCTATTAAAAGTTCTATCACATGCAATAAAGAACCCTAATAATCCTCAAAATATCCCTAAAAAAATATGCAAGCCCAAACCCTAGGAGAAAATAAGAATTAAAAAAAATAATTGTTTCACTACACCAAAAATAGGATTCTGGCACAGTTTAAAACCGTGCCAGATCAAATCTGGCACGGTTTTGAACTGTGCCAGAATCAGGTGTTCCAAAATGGGAATTTTTTTCTAGCACGGTTTAAAAGTGTGCCAGAATCAGCCAAACAGGAACACTTCTGGCACACTTTTAAACCGTGCCAGAATTTGATATTTCTGGCACACTTTTGGCACAGTTTTTAACTGTGCCAGTTTCAGCAAAATAGGAACACTTCTGGCACACTTTTAAACCGTGCCAGAATTTGATATTTCTGGCACACTTTTGGCACAGTTTTTAACTGTGCCAGATTCAACATAGTTTAAAAAAAATTAGCACAGTTTAAAACCGTGCCAAAATATGATACACTTTTGCCACGGTTTTGAACTGTGTCAATTTTTTATTTTAAAAAAAATATTTGAAAGCACAAAATTCACAAATTAATAATATTTCGCGTTATCAATAAACTAATGTACATACAAACTTCAAAATATTACAAGTCTTTAACTGCTCACAGGCCCAAAAAAAATTGGGCAGAGTTTCCTCTATTTTCTGGACATTCCAAAACCTGTTAATACAAATCCTGCCTAATATAAAGCCCGCACGGCCACAAAATATAACAATTAACTTACAAAAGCCCTCATGGCCATAAAAGTCAATAATAAAACAACAAAAGACCGTATGGTCATGACACAAAAAAATGAATTCATTAATAAACCCCTTGTTGTAAACCATTGAGTTCTTTGTGTGTTCCACGCGAATAAAAGCCAACGATAAACTGTTATCCTGCAAAAAAAATAGAATACAAAAAAGATACGATATTAGTAACCCAAAAATTTACAAAAAAAATACTCAAAACAAAAAAATTACATATATGAATGGAAATTATCGTCATACTCACAAACCGGGAGACCCGGGACTACGCGGTCAGTTCCTAAAAGTTACATTGGTCCCGTGCGAGGTGTTCGTGCCTCCTACGGGGTCGTTTGGGGGGTGGTTTGGGTTTTCACCCTTTAACGACATGTTTTTAAGTTTAAGTGTTGATTTTTGCCAATTATCTTCCTATTCACAAACCGGGAGATCCGGGACAATGCGGTCAGTTCCTACAAGTTACATTGGTCCCGTGCGAGGTGTTCGTGCCCCCTACGGGATCGTTTGGGGGGTGGTTTGGGTTTTCACCCTTTAACGGCTTGTTTTTAAGTTTAAGTGCTGATTTTTGCAAATTATCGTCATACTCTCAAACCGAGAGACCCGGGACTACGCGATCAGTTCCTACAAGATACATTGGTCCCGTGCGAGGTGTTCGTGCCTCCCACGGGGTCGTTTGGGGGTTGGTTTGGGTTTTCACCCTTTAACGGCTTGTTTTTAAGTTTAAGTGATGATTTTTGCAAATTGTCGTCCTATTCACAAACCGGGAGATCCGGGACAACGCGGTCAGTTCCTACAAGTTACATTGGTCCCGTGCGAGGTGTTTGTGCCCCCTACGGGATCGTTTGGGGGGTGGTTTGGGTTTTCACCCTTTAACGGCTTGTTTTTAAGTTTAAGTGATGATTTTTGCAAATTATCGTCATACTCTCAAACCGAGAGACCCGGGACTACGCGATCAGTTCCTACAAGTTACATTGGTCCCGTGCAAGGTGTTCGTGCCTCCTACGGGGTCGTTTGGGGGTTGGTTTGGGTTTTCACCCTTTGGCGGCATGTTTTTAACTAAGTGTTGATTTTTGCCATTTGTCATCCTATTCACAAACCGGGAGATCCGGGACAACGCGGTCAGTTCCTACAAGTTACATTGGTCCCGTGCGAGGTGTTCGTGCCCCCTACGGGATTGTTTGGGGGGTGGTTTGGGTTTTCACCCTTTAACGGCATGTTTGTAAGTTTAAGTGTTGATTTTTGCCAATTATCGTCCTATTCACAAACCGGGAGATCTGGGACTACGCGGTCAGTTCCTACAAGTTACATTGGTCCCGTGCGAGGTGTTCGTGCCTCCTACGGGGTCGTTTGGGTGGTGGTTTGGGTTTTCACCCTTTGACGGCATGTTTTTAACTAAGTGTGATTTTTGCCATTTGTCGTCCTATTCACAAACCGGGAGATCCGGGACAACGCGGTCAGTTCCTACAAGTTACATTGGTCCCGTGCGAGGTGTTCGTGCCCCCTACGGGATCGTTTGGGGGGTGGTTTGGGTTTTCACCCTTTAACGGCTTGTTTTTAAGTTTTAAGTGCTGATATTTGCAAATTATCGTCATACTCACAAACTGGGAGACCCGAGACTACGCGGTCAGTTCCTACAAGTTACATTGGTCCCGTGCGAGGTGTTCGTGCCCCCTACGGGGTCGTTTGGAGGGGGGGTTGGTTTTCACCCTTTAACGGCTTGTTTTTAAGTTTAAGTGCTGATTTTTGCAAATTATCGTCATACTATCAAACCGGGAGACCCGGGACTACGCGATCAGTTCCTACAAGTTACATTGGTCCCGTGCGAGGTGTTCGTGCCCCCTACGGGGTCGTTTGGGGGGGGGAGTTGGGTTTTCACCCTTTAACGGCTTGTTTTTAAGTTTAAGTGCTGATTTTTGCAAATTATCGTCATACTATCAAACCGGGAGACCCGGGACTACACGATCAGTTCCTACAAGTTACATTGGTCCCGTGCGAGGTGTTCGTGCCCCCTACGGGGTCGTTTGGAGGGTGGTTTGGGTTTTCACCCTTTGACGGCTTGTTTTTAACTAAGTGTGAGTTTTGCAAATTACCGTCATATTCACAAATCGGGAGACTCGGTACTACGCGGTCAGTTCCTACAAGTTACACTGGTCCCGTGCGAGGTGTTCGTGCCCCCTACGGGGTCGTTTGGGGGGTGGTTTGGGTTTTCACCCTTTAACGGCTTGTTTTTAAGTTTAAGTGCTGATTTTTGCAAATTATCGTCATACTCTCAAACCGAGAGACCCGGGACTACGCGCTCAGTTCCTACAAGTTACATTGGTCCCGTGCGAGGTGTTCGTGCCTCCTACGGGGTCGTTTGGGGGGTGGTTTGGGTTTTCACCCTTTAACGGCATGTTTGTAAGTTTAAGTGTTGATTTTTGTCATACTCACAAACCGGGAGACCCGGGACTACGCGGTCAGTTCCTACAAGTTACATTGGTCCCGTGCGAGGTGTTCGTGCCCCCTACGGGATCGTTTGGGGGGTGGTTTGGGTTTTCACCCTTTAACGGCTTGTTTTTAAGTTTAAGTGATGATTTTTGCAAATTATCGTCATACTCTCAAACCGAGAGACCCGGGACTACGCGATCAGTTCCTACAAGTTACATTGGTCCCGTGCGAGGTGTTTGTACCCCCTACGGGATCGTTTGGGGGGTGGTTTGGGTTTTCACCCTTTAACGGCTTGTTTTTAAGTTTAAGTGTTGATTTTTGCCATTTGTCGTCCTATTCACAAACCGGGAGATCCGGGACAACGCGGTCAGTTCCTACAAGTTACATTGGTCCCGTGCGAGGTGTTTGTGCCCCCTACGGGATCGTTTGGGGGATGGTTTGGGTTTTCACCCTTTAACGGGTTGTTTTTAAGTTTAAGTGCTGATTTTTGCAAATTATCGTCATACTCTCAAAACGAGAGCCCGGGACTACGCGATAAGTTCCTACAAGTTACATTGGTCCCGTGCGAGGTGTTCGTGCCTCCTACGGGGTCGTTTGGGGGTTGGTTTGGGTTTTCACCCTTTGGCGGCATGTTTTTAACTAAGTGTGATTTTTCCAAATTATTGTCATATTCACAAACCGGGAGACCCGGGACTACGCGGTCAGTTCTTACAAGTTACATTGGTCCCGTGCGAGGTGTTCGTGCCCCCTACGGGATTGTTTGGGGGGTGGTTTGGGTTTTCACCCTTTAACGGCATGTTTGTAAGTTTAAGTGTTGATTTTTGCCAATTATCGTCCTATTCACAAACCGGGAGATCCGGGACTACGCGGTCAGTTCCTACAAGTTACATTGGTCCCATACGAGGTGTTCGTGCCTCTTACGGGGTCGTTTGGGTGGTGGTTTGTGTTTTCACCCTTTGACGGCATGTTTTTAACTAAGTGTGATTTTTGCAAATTATCGTCATATTCACAATCCGGGTGACCCGGGACTACGCGGTCAGTTCCTACAAGTTACATTGGTCCCGTGCGAGGTGTTCGTGCCCCCTACGGGATCGTTTGGGGGGTGGTTTGGGTTTTCACCCTTTAACGACTTGTTTTTAAGTTTTAAGGTGTGCCAAATTATCTTTAAACCGTGCCAAAATCTGGCACAGTTTTAAACTGTGCCAGATTTTTAATATCAGGGTGTGCTAAAATGCTGTTTTTGGTGTAGTGTTTTAGGATCGGCTCGATTCGGATCTTGGGCGGTTCGATCCAGATTCCCTAAATGGGGGCCTCCTTCAAAATGATGTTGTATTATAAATTTGACCCGTAATTCATTTTTCTTAACTTTCTTCAAATGAGGTCGTAATTAATGACTAATCTACCTTATAATTAGTCCAAAACATCTAAAATATGATTCCTAAGTGTTTTTAAATTTGTTTCCAACATTGTATGATCATTACCTAGATCAATCCACCAAAATAAGGATGAAATCATCAATGTCATCATGCATTTAATTAAGGTTAATCTTAGTTACGAGTTTAATCATTAAAATATATTTAAATTATCAAAGTATCATCCCAATTATGTGGTTTATCATATTAAATCATTCCTACAACAATTTTAATTATTTAACAACATTAAAACTATGGCACAACTTGATTATGCATAAAATCTCCACCCAGCATGTGACTAATCCCAATTTAATTCAACATAATAATCAATCACAAATAAGTTACATATAATACGTAGTAAAACAAGTTATTAATTGTCGTAATACGAAAGATGAAATATCTAGATTGAATCCTCTTAGTGATCCTTTTGTTCTCCCAAAATCTCCTTCTCTAGTTCTCCCCAAATCTACGCTACTAGTTTGGTTTTTCTTATGATTGAAATATGATATTACTGAGGGGTAAGTCTTTATTTAACTCTCTAACCCCGTAGGAATCCTATGGGACTAAGCAAAACCTCAAAATAATATCAAATCACTACCAAAATTCTCCTAATACCCCAAAGGTGTACCTACCCCTGAGGCCTAAACTAACATTCTAAAAACACCAGTCGAGGCTTTTGTGTCCCCTTAGATCATAGTCTAATTATACTAACTCGAAATATATAGATAAATCATAATGTAATTATCAAATCACGATTCGTTCCCACATAATTAAAATTTCTCAATTTAAATCCAATTATTATATGAAATCAATAGCTAATAAATGACAACACGAACAAATTGAATATAATTATTAAATAGCCATTTATTTAATTAATAAAGAATGTGGGTTATTAAATTCTTCCTCTTAATAACGGAATTTTATCCTCGAAATTTGACTCATTCCCAATTTAAAAAGTCATGTACATAACTCTAACATCTCTCTCTCTCTCTCTCTCTCTCTCTCTCGTACGTAACTAACATCATGCAGAAAATCTATGTTCCCTAACCTGATATATGATTAGTGTCAAATATTGTATTTTATTACCCCTTCTTCTGTGAAATATTGAAGTCCCATGCTCGTTAAAACCCACGTTTTATACTCTTTACTGTATAACCTTAATATCCACGGTTAATCACTTATATAAGGTTTATTTGAGTATTTTCAAGGTTTTGGAAGCTAATGGTGAAGTCGAAAGAATTCTTAGAAAAAAACAATTCATAAATACACTTTTAGGGAAAGAATGGTAATTTTACAAGGGTAGTAATAGAGTCAGACTCTACACGAAAATTATCTATCTCAAAGAGAGGAATGTTCGAGTTCAAATGATGCGTCAATTTGATTTGAAACAAAAAATGATGAAATGTCAAAGTTTAGAACCGAAAGAAAGTCCAAATTAAAAAATTTGGGTCAACTCTAAAGTCAAACCACATGACCCGGACAGTATTGGAAATATATTGGCCTTTTAACGAGGGTTACGTTGGTTCAATCTTTGCATCAGTATGAAGTCATATGCGGAAGAAATAAAGTTTTAGGGTTAATTTACAAATCATGAAACATGCATTGAAATAAAGGTTAAATATTATTGGATGCATTATATTACTCATTAGGTGTGTGGTTCAATTATTGCTAATAGAGAGGGGAGGGGGAGACGAGGGTACGTGTATTACCACATCCAAATCCATTTTAAAGCATAACCACACCAGGAGTTGTCACTTAGCACCGTGTCACTTACGCAGTCAACAAAGTGTGCACCATGGGCCCAACTTCCTTCATCAATAGCGCACCCTCATTTGCCACTTGGACGACCATGGTCATGCTTTATGGCAGCATGCATGTACCTTCCCCAGTGCCATGGGCGCACCATTCTGTTCCCAGATTTCAATTTACCTCTTGTTTTCCCATGAAAAATTTCCCAACTTTTATTTGTTTCATCCCTTTTGGTTTTTAACTATAAAACCCATTTTCTGCACTATCCCCCATTTGGAATTAAAAAAGAAAAATCCAAGATTCCTTTTAAAAATGACTTCTACGAGAGAGGGACACACTTAGGGCATGCATCTGGGGACACGCGATATGTGTCCTTATATTATTTGTGAACAATTTAGTGGAGTGTGTCCCACTTAAGGTTTCTACCAATGACATAGGTACATGTGTCTTGGACCCCAAATTGTGTCCTCAAAGTGTGTTAACCTAGCACTACCATTTTAAAAAAGAAGGAAAGCTTGCCCATTTTAAGGATCATTTTGACCCCACTATCCCTGATATACCCAAATATGACCTCGGCCTAGGGACACCTACCTCGGCCGAAATAAGAGCCGAGACAATGACCGACCCACCAGTGGGTGGGGGCCCGCGATATCATCCCTCGGCCAGGACTACCACGGCCTCAGCCGACACTACTGTATGCACCTCCCCAAGGACACTTCACACGTCGCAGATATCAACATCGACCTCATGTACCAAGGAATAGTAACCTCGGCCAACAGTAGGCCGAGATAACAAGGAGCTCTACGCGTTCATCTTCAACATGGACCCTACCTCGGCTTAGGCTGAGGTTGCCAGAGGTGTTAATAATCATCAGCATGCCCAGCCTCGGCTCAGGCCGACACCGACATATACCTCGGCTGATATCAGGCCGAGACTCCTCATGACACTCCGCGGATTGAGCGGACGACCAACCTTTATAGCTCGGCCTCATCTAGGCCGAGGCCATTCACCAACATGACTGTCGAGCATCTGTTGACATTTGGATAAAGACACCTGGGCACAAATCAGTTATAACAAGATTATTCTCCACATGTGGGGGAATATTTTATCATCATTGCTTACATGTGACAGGGAAAGGTGGCGTTCCCACATTGGTGAGGATACCACACACATGCTCACTGCATGCATGAGGGGTACACTACACCCCCTAAACACTATATATAGGGATCATCCCCTACCTTGCAAAGGGATCCAAATATTAAAACCCTAGCTGAAACTCTGTCTAAATATACAGTAGAGAGAGAGAGCTTGAGTGAATTGTACCCATGGCCATTAGTGCCTTTGTTCAGTGAAATTACTCACACACACTCACAGTGGACGTAGGCCAGATTGGCTGAACCACCTATATTCCTGTGTTCATTCCTCATATCCTCACCTCTTTCTCTTGTTCCCTTATATAGCTGTGCTACCATTGTTATACTTGTATTGAGCTTGGAAACACCTCACTTGGCGGTGCTGATTCTCAGCATCATCATTTTGGCGCCGTCTGTGGGAATTCGAGAGGCTATCTCTTCCTCTTTTTCTACTTTACCTCACCGGAGACTCTGGTGGTGAACCAGAAACCACCCCTTGTGTGGAGCTGTTTCACCATTGAAAGAGGTCCTTTAAGGTATTAAGCTCACCTGCTACTAAAGCTCCATACAGTCTAACACATGGCACCAGACTTGCTGCCGCCTCTTCCGCCGCCCGGAGGTGGAGGAGCTAGCTCCAGTCAGGCTCCTCCCCAGTCCGAAATGGCGGAGGTGGCAGTTGCCTTGAAATCTTTGGCCGCAACACAACAAGCGATGAAGGAGCAATTTGTACAGCTCAGCCAAACCATGATGATGAGACCGTATGGGGCCTCACCGGATATGATCACTCCGGCGGCGGTTCATCCACAGCCAGATGCCAGGGGACCACCCCAGGCACCGATGAAGGACCAACATGCACCTCAGCGGAGGAGGGACGTTGCTGACCCTAGGCGCTTGCGCCTAGGGAGGCAAGGAAACCCTTGCCGAGAGGACAGGTATGATGACCTAGGAGCAGAAGAGGCCCCAGAAGACTGCTGGGAACCATATGATGTGTCAAATAACACCGTACGACCTCTTAGGCAAAGCCAAGGATGTGTCGGCCGAAGAAGAGATGAGGCCCAACAGAGAGGGTCAGCCGTTGGTAGGCAGAGCCAAGGATATGTCGGCCGAAGAAGATATGAGGCCCCGCAGAGGGGGTCGGCCTTCAACAGGTTGAGCAGAGGCTCGGCCTTCGAGAGGTTGGGACCAGTCAATGACCTAAGACAAAGGCTATCAAGGTCAAGGAGCGCGGAAGGCTCCCAAAGAGGGGATAGGCAGGCTCGGCCAGGTCAAGGCCGACCCATGGAAAGAAGAGCCAGGGAGCAGGAAGAGGTCAACAGTCAGCGGGTCGCGACTGGGGAACCCTCTGTCCACCGCAGAGAGGTGGCAGGGGATAATCTCGGCCAAGTTGATGAGAGAAGACCCTGGAATGACTCAATCCAACGTCTCGAGGAGAAGATAGGGGACCTCATGAAGAGTAGGGACACATTACAAAGGGGCTACTCGGAGGGCTCCCCGTTTGTAGCTAGGATAGTGGGGTTCCCAACCCCCGCTAAGTTCAAGCCTCCTACGGTGACTCCTAAGTATGATGGCAGCACTAACCCAGTGCATCATATCGAGATGTATCAGTCGGCCACAGATATTTACTCGATACCTGATGAGATGAAGTGCAGGGCCTTCTCAGGGACCTTGACAGGGGCCGCGCATAGCCGGTTCACCTCTCTTCCAAAGAATTCAATCGAAAACTTCAAGGGGTTGGCCGAGCAGTTCATACATAACTTCTGCTTTGGGGTAAGACCTTAGAAGAAGACTACTCACCTCCTATATGTCAAACAGGCTAAGGGTGAAAGCCTAAGAGACTACATAGAAAGATTCAACAAGGAGAAGTTAGAGGTGGAGGACTATGAAGAGAGCATAGCCATGACCGCCCTTATAGGAGGCTTCCAGAAGGGAAAGCTCCTATGGAAGCTGGCGGAAGACCCCCCCAAGTCTATGGCAGAGCTGTTGTCCACTGCAGGGAAAGTGATCAATGCAGAAGAGGCGATGGCCGCCAAATACGAGGAGGAGAACCGTGGTAGTGCTGGGAGGTCCCAGGGCAAGAAAGAAGGGAAGAAGCGGTCAGCAGATGACAAGTTCGCTCATTACATTCCTCTGAATGTGAGCTGTGAACACATTCTTAATGAGATCAAGAGTGACCGGGCTCTGAGGTGGCCAGAGAAATTGAAGGCTCCGCCACATAAGAGGAATAAAAACCTCTGGTGTGAGTTCCATCAGGATCACGGCCATATCACAGACAGATGCTTTGCCCTGAAGGACGAGATTGAGAAGATTCAGAAATCCGGGAAGCTAAGAAAGTATATGGATGGCAAGGCCCCAAAAGGTGGAAGAGAAGACCCTAGGAAGAGAAGAGACGACAGGTGCCGTGGCGATGTCCCGACTAAAAGGCATGATGATTCAGAGGGTGATGATGGAGACGACCCGGATCTCCCACCTAGGGATGACAACACCCCAGTGAAGAGGGTAGGAATGATCTCCTTTGGTGTTAGCACCATATGTGGGGGATTCGCAGGAGGTGGCTCTGAGGTAGCCGATAGAAAGGCTCATGTGGCGGAGGCCAAGTCGGTGGTCAAGCCTGAGGTTGTGAACCTGACGTCTTCTGACGCTGTGCAGAAGAGAACAAAGGTGGACATGGACACCCTAGTGGTGGGGTTCTCCCGGCTCGACTTCAAGGGCATCTTAGCCCCCCATGGTGACCCCTTGGTCATCACGACAAGGGTGCATGGGTGCGATGTAGGGAGAATCCTCATAGATGGGGGAAGCTCAGCAAATGTGATGTTCTGGCCTTGTTTCAAGAGCTTGGGTCTTAGCATATCAAGGCTAGTGCTGTACCACCACCCCTTGATAGGCTTCAGTGGTGAGAAAGTGCACCCATTGGGCATGTATGAGATGGATGTGCGCATGGGGGATGAGTGGCCTAAGAGGCTGACTAAGAAGATAAACTTTTTTGTTATGGACGAGAATGTCTTCTCGGCCTACAACCTCATCATCGGAAGAGTAGCCCTCAAGGAGTTCGAAGTCGTGCCATCAACGGTCCACCAAATGCTAAAATTCCCGACTCCTTATGGGGTAGGGGAAGTGCAGGGGGATCAGACCACGGCACGGGAGTGTTACTTCAACTCAGCTGAAGAGAAGGAGGCCCATAAGAGAGCAACCGTCACATACAGCATAGACACCCTTGACCCGAGAGATGAAACAAAGCTAAAAAAGGGCGAGGCCGCGGAAGAGGTAGAATCCATCGTCCTCAATGAGGATGAGCCGGAAAAAACCGTCCAGGTCGGCAAGGCCCTAGAACCAAAGATTAAGGAAGAGCTAGGAAGCCTTCTCAGGAAGAGGCAGAACGTCTTCACCTGGAGCCACACCGACATGCCTGGTATAGACCCTGAGGTCATGACCCACAAACTCAACGTGGACAGAGATGCCAGGCCAATCAAGCAGAGGAGAAGAATTTACTCAAGAGAGAAGTATGAGGTCATTCGGGAAGAGGTGAAAAATTTGGAAGAGGCCGAGTTCATACGAGAGGTCACCTATCCAGAGTGGCTCTCAAATGCAGTGATCGTGCCTAAGGCCAATGGAAAGTGGCGGATGTGTGTAGATTTCACAGACCTGAATAGGTCTTGCCCGAAGGACAGCTATCCCCTACCTAGGATAGACCAGATGGTGGACGCAACAGCAGGGCACGAGCTCATGAGCTTCATGGATGCTTATTCAGGTTATAACCAAATATGCATGGACGTCGAAGACTCTGAAAAGACAGCCTTCATCACTGACAAGGGGACGTACTGTTACAAGGTAATGCCCTTTGGTCTGAAAAATGTGGGGGCAACATATCAGCGTCTCGTCTATAGGATGTTTGAGGAACAGATAGGCAAGACCATGGAGGTGTACGTGGACGATTTGCTAACGAAGAGCCTGAAGGCATGTACTCACGTGGCAGACCTTGAGAAGACCTTTGATGTCATGGACTCGTACAGAATGAAACTCAACCCGGCAAAATGTGTCTTCGGGGTAGGAGCTGGGAAGTTCCTGGGGTTCATCGTCAATCAAAGAGGGATTGAGGCAAACCCTGAGAAAATCAAGGCATTGCTCGATATGAAGACTCCTAGGAGTATCAAGGATGTCCAAAGACTCACTGGAAGAGTGGCATCCCTGAACAGGTTTGTTTCCAGGGCAACAGATAAGTGTCTTCCATTCTTCAAGGTTCTAAGGAAGGCCTTTCAGTGGGATGAAGAGTGTGAAAAAGCCTTTGATCAACTCAAGTCCTACTTAGGGCCTCCCTTGCTGCTGTCTCGGCCCATTGCGGGAGAAAGGTTGTTTGTGTATTTAGCAGTCTCTGAGTCGGCTATTAGCGCGGCCATCATACGAGAGGAAGGTGGAGTTCAGAGACTTGTGTACTTCAATAGTAAGGCCCTTCAAGGGTCTGAACAAAACTATCCAATGATGGAGAAGCTAGCTTATGCCCTTATCCATGCTTCAAGGAAAATGAAGCCTTACTTTCAAGCTCACTCTATGATAGTCCTTACGGACTCACCACTAAGGCAGGTTCTGCACAAGCCTGAGAAGTCCGGCCGATTGATGGCCTGGGCCATTGAATTAGGAGAGTATGATCTTACTTACCAGCCCAGAACAGCCATTAAGGGGCAGGCCCTTGCAGATTTTGTCGCTGAATTCACTTGGGAAGAGACTGAGTCAGAGAAGAGCTTGGATGGCAGCAAAGAAAAGAGCCGAGGTGTCTTTCGAGATTTTGAAGAGACAGACCCGTACGTATTCCAGGGCCGAGAAGAGGTAGTCCCAGGCAAGGCTAGGGGAAGAGTAGAAGAAAACGAAGAGGATCGATACCTCTTCGAAAAAGGAGTAATGAGAGAAGGGGTCTTCTCTTCAGATGAAGACGTGTGGAGTCTCTTCGTGGATGGATCCTCGTGTGACAGTGGAAGTGGCGCGGGGCTGGTACTCTCGGCTCCAGATGGCGCCCACATTGAATATGCCTTGAGATTCAACTTCCAGGCTTCAAACAACGAGTCAGAGTATGAGGCCATGATAGCAGGTCTCCTGCTGGCAACAACTCTTCGAGTAAAGCGGCTTCTACTCCATAGCGACTCGAGGCTGGTTGTCAACCAAGTGTTGGGGGCATATGAGGCCAAAGACGAAAGGATGGCCAGGTACTTAAAAAAGGTAAGAGGGTTGCTAGAGTTTTTCGAAGAGGCCAAACTGAAGAGAGTGCCTAGACTGAGCAATAACCACGCTGATGCATTGGCAAGACTGGCCTCAGCAATGAAGACAGATTTGGGAAGAACCATCCCAATTAAAGTCTTAGGAAAAGCAAGTATCGAGGAGGACGAGGTATGTAACCCTTGTCACAATGTAAACCTGGGAGACTCATGAATTGACCCGATTGTCAGATACCTAAGAAAGGGGGAGTTACCCGAGTCCAAGATAGAAAGAAAAAAGTTGAGATACAGGGCTGCCAAGTTCTCATTGATAGGAGACGTCTTGTACAAGAAGGGGTTCCTCTTGCCCCTCCTCAGATGTGTGCACCCCGTGGAGGTACCCCGGATCTTACAGGAGGTCCATGAAGGCTCTTGCTCCAGCCACATAGGGGGAACGCCCTTAGCCAAAAGGATCATCACTCAGGAATACTGGTGGCCCACCTTGTCTAGGGACGCTGCTGACTATGTGAAGAGGTGCGACAAATGTCAGAGGTTCGCCACTATCCCTCATATACCCCATCAGCCTATGACGTCAATCTCTTCTCCATGGCCGTTTGCGGTATGGGGAATTGACTTAGTAGGACCTTTGCCAAGAGCAGTCAACAACTATAGATTCTTGATAGTTGCTATTGATTACTTTTCAAAATGGGTAGAGGCGGAACCAATGATAACAATTACGGAGTAGAAGACCTTTCAGTTCATCTGGAAGAACATCATATGTAGGTATGGCCTCCCAAACACGCTCATCTCGGATAATGGGACCCAGTTCAAGAATGCCTCCTTGGAGAAGTATTGCCGAAGTGTGGGGATCAGACAGTTCTTCTCATCCCCCGGTCGACCTCAAGCAAATGGCCAGACCGAGGTCACAAACAGAACCATCTTGGATGGAATCAAGAAGAGGTTAGAAGACGCGAAGGGGAGATGGATAGAAGAGGTCTACGCTGTGCTGTGGGCTTACAGGACTACGCAAGGACACCTACAGGAGAAACCCCATTCATGCTGGCACATGGCTCGGAGGCAGTCATACCAACGGAGGTAGGACTACCAACTCATCGGATACAGACCTACGACCCTGACAGCAATGGGGAGAAGAGAAGGCTAGACCTGGATCTCATTGAAGAAAGAAGAGAAGACGCAGAGGTCAGGAAAGCAGCCTATCAGCAGAGGGCAGTAAGATTCTACAATCAAAGGGTGAAGTCAAGGCCCATTGCGGTAGGAGACCTAGTGCTTAAGAAAACCCTACAGAAGGCAAACAAGCTACACCCGAACTGGCATGGCCCCTACAGAGTAACGGAAGAGATTGTGCCTAGCACGTATAGGCTAGAGAACCTAGAGGGATAACCCTTCACCAACCCGTGGAATGCCGACCATCTAAAGAGATATTTTATATGATGTTGCATCTATTTTGTAAATTGTAAATGTACCATCTTATCAAGAAGAGGTTGTTAATAAAGATCAGTTTCCCTGGCAAATTTTTGTTCCATTCTTAACATCATTAATTTTGTGATTTATTATGAGGCTTACCTCGGCCCAGGGATGACCTCAGACCCTCATAACATCACTCGGTGGTGACGAGGTCTGAGCTCAGACCCCTGGGTTAGAGGACCTCAGAACCTTAACATCATTAATTTGGTGATTTATTATGAGGCTAACCTCTTAGGTGATGACCTCAGACCCTCATAACATCACTCGGTGGTGATGAGGTCTGAGCTTAGACCCCTGGGTTAGATGACCTCAGACCCTTAACATCATTAATTTGGTGATTTATTATGAGGCTTACCTCGGCCCAGGTTATGACCTCAGACCCTCATAACATCACTCGGTGGTGACGAGGTCTGAGCTCAGACACCTGGGTTAGATGACCTCAGACCCTTAACATCATTAATTTGGTGATTTATTATGAGGCTTACCTCGGCCCAGGTGATGACCTCAGACCCTCATAACATCACTCAGTGGTGACGAGATCTGAGCTCAGACCCCTGGGTTAGATGACCTCAGACCCTTAACATCATTAATTTGGTGATTTATTATGAGGCTTACCTCGGCCCAGGTGATGACCTCAGACCCTCATAACATCACTCGGTGGTGAAGAGGTCTGAGCTCAGACGCCTTGGCTAGAGGACCTCAGACCCTTAACATCATTAATTTGGTGATTTATTATGAGGCTAACCTCTTTTTGGAGGACCTCAGACTCTTAAGTAGTGGTTATGGCATCATATTAAGTAATGACTTCAGAGAGTGCACAACATTCAAATACATTCACAGATCAAGATAAAGGAAGACCTTGGCATTAAATAGAAGAAATTACATAACATTTAAATGTCTCAGAAAAAATAGAGGTATAGAACATTTATAAGCAAGATTACAAGTCAAAAATCAGAGAAACAAAGGCCAAGTCAAGCATCTGAGGGAGGAACATTTGATGTCTCGTCTAGATTGGTCTGCTCAGCATTGGTCACCTCAGCCACTTCATCTGCAGGGTCAATCCCTTCTAGATCAGTCCCTCCCAGAGTAACAGTCTGACCAGGGGCAGCAGCCTCGTCCTCTATCTCTTGCAAGGCCTGGGCAAACTGGGCGTCGGCAAGGCCGAGGCCCACAAAGTCTGAGGCCTTTATGGTACCAACCTCGGCTTCCCTGACCTCGGCCCATTTGGTAGTGTCCTTGATACCCCTTTCAAGGTATTCAAGACCAAAACCTACAAACTCGTCGGAGACCTTGTAATCTGCAAGAGAGGCCTTCACAGCAGCATTAACCTTCCTCTGCAGGGCGTCATCCTTGTCCTTCAGGGCCTTGGTGTGGCTTTGGACGAGTGCAGAGATGTCCTTTTCCAGAACTTGGGCTTTATTTTCAGCGGTCTGGGCCTTGGTCTCAACATTCTGTAGCTCTGACCTCAGACGTTCAACCTCGGCCTTCAGGGTGCTCTCCACCTTCTCAGCCTCTTGCCCCTTCTGAACCAGAGGCAACTTCCTCAGGGCCCAGCTAGATAACTGGTACATGGCAGTCACAGTCTGCACAGACAATGAAGAGGTTAGAGGGAAAAACTCAGAGGTTGCACTTGCAAAATTATTGACAAAAAGATCAAGCCATACCTGAGCGGCTCTGTGGAGGCCGAACTCAACCAGCATTTGAGTGTCCATGGCCCTGTAAAAGCGCTTGTCGACATCAGTCATCACGTTGGCGAGGGCATCCACAGCTTGTCTTCTATTGCCGACCACGCTGTCGGTAAGCTTCAGCTGGTCCAGACGAGCAGCTAATGTGTCGGCTGTGATAGGGATCGCAGCATCTGGAGTCTTCCTTTGCCTGGAGCTCGGCCTCTGATCCTCAGGGGGAGGGACCTCAGGGGCCCTCTTCTTGGACTTGGACGTTGAGGGAGCAGGTGGAGGAGCATTTAAACCGGTCTTCTTGACAAGCCTAGCCAAGCTTGGGGCTGCCATCTCCCACAACTCTTCTGAAATGCCTGAGGGTCTCTCTGTAAAAGTGAAGATAAGACTCAGAAATAAAGTATGTATGATAAGAGGCTACACTTTGAGAATAAAAAGAAAAATCCTTACCAAAGTCAGCTAAGGGACTTCCACCCAAGCTCGTCCCCGAGAGATACTAGGGGGTCAGCAGATGCTCGAATTTGACAAACATCCCATGGGCTCCCTGGTCTTGCAGGGCCTTCACCTTTTTGCCATTTTGAACACTTAGTCCAGGATCGGCCCTTGCAGACATGGTGACTTTTCCCCATTTAAGGGGTACTCTCGGCTCGTAAACAGAAGAGGGAATAGAGGAACCAAATTCCCACGGCCCTGAGGCAAAAAAGTGCCTGGGTTTCCAATTATGATTGGAGGTCTGAGTCACTAGGAGCATCTTTTTCTCAGGCCTCCGAGCCACAAAGTGATAGTAGCTCGGATGATTCTTGGCCGAGGTGGGGACGTAACAACTAGCAAAGATCTGCACTGGGAGGTCAGAGTGGTGGACCGCCCTCCACAGGATGATGGCCCCTATAATAACTCTCCAAGCATTGGGAGAGAGCTGTGAGGGGGCCAAGTTAATGAAGGAAAGGATGGACCTGATAACAGGGTGAAAGGGAAGACGAAAACCCAACTTGAACATCTGCTCATACAAGAAGATTTCTCCCTCATGGCCATGGTAGGCCCTCTCCTCCCTCAGAGGTCTCCTTAAATGGATAGAGGGGATGATGGAGTACAGGCACCTGAAGTGCAATAAATCCACCTCAGTAACTGTGCTCTCATACTCGGCCGCCTCAGATGTGTCAATTTCACTTTCGTCATCCTCACTGTCGTCAGACTCAACGTCGGCTGGAGCAGACGTGGATGGATTATCGGGGAACCTCTGAGAAAACTCGGCCTCAGAAACGGCCGACGGGGGAATAGCATTTAGAATGGGAGGCACAGCCACACTCGGCCCAACAAGTTCAACCTCTGAAGAAGAATTTGAGGTACTTGTGCCATTTTGGGACGAGGCCCGGCTGGAAACCTCGGCCTGGTCAGGGCCCTGACCAGCCTGAGGTGTAAAGTCCATGGTCTCTTGGAAAGAGTCCACAGACATTGGGTCGGAGGTGGAAGACTCAGACTCCGACATCGGCAAGTTATTGGCAGAGACGTCTGTCTGATAGAAATTCTCAGGTGGATGAGGGTATACCACCTTGAGAGGGGGAGAAAAGAGAGGTCTGACAGGGAACTCCTCCGACCTACGAGCTTCTTCCTGAGCTCTCTCTATTTGCCTAATTTTCTCTAAGGTCTTTCCTCTAAGAGATGGGGAATCTTCAAGAAGTTGGTACAGGGGTCTAAGCATCAGGGGACGACCCAAAGCTTGGACAGACCCTAAACTTAAGGAAAACTCCTAAAAACTACAAAAAAACTTCGCTGGAAAAGTTAAGGGGACCAAAGATCAAATCAAGGAATCTATGCAGAAAACCTGGCTCACCGGAAAACTCAAGTGTTCTCCGGAAAACTCAAGTGTTCACCGGAAAACTCAAGTGCTTACCGGAAAATTCAAATTAAAAAGCACCAAAAATGAAGGAAATGGAGAGGAAGGATACCTGAGGGTGAGTTGATGAATAAGGTGGAAGAAATCGCGCAGGAAATAAGGTATTCCCCAGCAAGAACAAGCACTGGAACAAGGGCTAGCTTCGGAGCGAAAAAGGTTGCAGAAAATAGTTGGGCGCTTGAACTGGAGAGAAATGAGGAAGAAGAAGAAGAAAGGTTTTTAACCTTTAAATACTTGGGCACGATTCCCAAGGCTCATCATTGCCTTGGGAAGCCCAAGAGACAACTGACAGCATGTGCCAACCAAATGGGCACGCCTTGGCTTAGGACAAGTGTCATGCGGGTGTTGGCCTTGGGGTGAATAGACCTCGGAAGCAAGAATCCCCTAGCCACCTGCTCTCGCAAATGACTAAGGGCTGAGGGGTGATTGATATACCCAAATATGACCTCGGCCTAGGGACACCTACCTCGGCCGAAATAAGAGCCGAGACAATGACCGACCCACCAGTGGGTGGGGGCCCGCGATATCATCCCTCGGCCAGGACTACCACGGCCTCGGCCGACACTACTGTATGCACCTCCCCAAGGACACTTCACACGTCGCAGATATCAACATCGACCTCATGTACCAAGGAATAGTAACCTCGGCCAACAGTAGGCCGAGATAACAAGGAGCTCTACGCGTTCATCTTCAACATGTACCCTACCTCGGCTTAGGCCGAGGTTGCCAAAGGTGTTAATAATCATCAGCATGCCCAGCCTTGGCTCAGGCCGACACCGACATATACCTCGGCTGATATCAGGCCGAGACTCCTCATGACACTCCGCGGATTGAGCGGACAACCAACCTTTATAGCTCGGCCTCATCTAGGCCGAGGCGATTCACCAACATCAATGCCGAGCATCTGTTGACATTTGGATAAAGACACCTGGGCACAAATCAGTTATAACAAGATTATTCTCCACATGTGGGGGAATATTTTATCATCATTGCTTACATGTGACAGGGACAGGTGGCGTTCCCACATTGGTGAGGATGCCACACACATGCTCACTGCATGCATGGGGGGTACACTACACCCCCTAAACCCTATATATAGGGATCATCCCCTACCTTGCAAAGGGATCCAAATATTAAAACCCTAGCTGAAACTCTGTCTAAATATACAGTAGAGAGAGAGAGCTTGAGTGAATTGTACCCATGGCCATTAGTGCCTTTGTTCAGTGAAATTACTCACACACACTCACAGTGGACGTAGGCCAGATTGGCTGAACCACCTATATTCCTGTGTTCATTCCTCATATCCTCACCTCTTTCTCTTGTTCCCTTATATAGCTGTGCTACCATTGTTATACTTGTATTGAGCTTGGAAACACCTCATTTGGTGGTGTTGATTCTCAGCATCATCAATCCCTCTTTCAACTACCTTTTGTATATTTAATAAACTCACCAAAAAATATCAATTCCCATTTTATCCCCTAACTAAATTGCCTCACATATAGAAAGGACCATTGGGTACATTACTTGACACATTGGAGAGTTGACAATTGACACCGAAAAATTAATTGTAGTCTCGTTAATATAGCGTTGAAAGTTGTAGTAATTTATGGTTTTTTTGCCAAAGATTACGAGATTTAATATGAGGTTTTCAATGGATATTTAAGCGTTCATTCTATATTATTCCTTTATATATTTCTTCCTTATTCAAGTAAGTTGTAATTATAGTTTTGATATATGTTGCATGCATGAATTCCAATTATATCCACTTTTTAGTCATTTTTATTGCCATTTTATCATTTTTATTGCCATTTTATATGTGAGTAACTAAGTTTTTTAAGGTCGCGAATTATGAACCCACCTAGAATTTATTGTATTGGTGCGAATTAAATTATCATTTAAGATAAAATCTTAGAAAAGGAAGTTGAAATAAATACATGATGACTTCATATTTAATGTCACACATTAATTATTGTTGTAGATCCATAGATATATTTCAACATACTTTTGGATTTATTTTCAAGATGTCTAGTAAAGTTTTTATCTTTTATGTAAGAATTATTTTTTCATATTTGAATTTTCACTTTAAAAGATTCCTACCATGTTTTTAATCTTAAAACAAATTAAATTAACAATTATTATAATTCAAAGTGAGGGACTGATCAACAATCCTTCTTTTATCATAATTACAAAACTCCCTTTTTAAACATTGTTAATCTTTTTATGAGGCTTTCAAATCTAATCTTCATTCAAATATTTAGTATTAATAAAAACCATAACAAATAATTTTTTCTTTATTTCTTTTAGAGAATATTTTTCAAACTCAGTTAGTATTAATAATTCCCTTTAAAATTCAATCTTTGTGGATTCGATTCCTAACTTATCATTATACTCTTAAATAATTAAGTTATGGAAATAGGTAAAGTACTTTTGCAAAAATACTTTGAAACATTACTTCTCACCATTTATTTGGTTAGAAAGTGGCCGTTTTATATTTTAGAAAACAGTAAAAAGTGCTTCGCAATGTACTAATACATATTGTCGTCTCTTAACGAACTATTAGTGACCAACTCCACTCGGTTAAATCTTTACTTACTCTCAATGGTCATCTTATTATTCCTAATAAGGGTCACCTTTTCTGATTTGTCCTTAACTCTAGATTATGTAACTTGTTTTCCCTTACCTCAGCTCTAACGAATGAGTAAACTAGAAGGCCACTCATCCAATATCGTATAGGGCGTCGTGCTAAAAAGTACGATAAAATATCTCGTTCTTGCTGAACACCCATAAGATTATGTCCATGTTAATATCTTCCCACCAATACTAATGCATCATATCTTACCCTATTTAAAGATATATTATGAATATGAACTTGTGCACCTCCATCAGAATGGCTTTTGAAACCCATTACTCATTACCAATCAATCATTAGTCAATCATATATACCAATGTAAAATGTGTGCATGTTCTTTTAGGATGAACAAAACGATTTCCCCTGTCAAAACCCTTTTAAATTTTAATTGCACACCAAGTTTGTGAATCAATTTCAATTAAGTCCAATTTTATCTTGTTTAATCCAAAACATGCATCTAGGTGATTAAAGAAAGTAAAATAAAAAATGTCCACACAACGCCGGATGTACGAGAAAAATAAAAAAGGGTAAAAAATATCGGATGACCCAAGCTTGAGGTCTAATGTCTCATTTTGTTCCATGATGCAAAGGGCTAATATTTTTGTTTCCCTAGATGGGGTGGAAGGTTCGTTGGGCATTCCTCGAGCCCATGATTCCACCTATCCCCGAACCCCTCAAGGAGCATATCCTCTTATCTACCATCATTACTACCATTTTTGACAGACCCTGATTAATACCCTAACCCTATATTACTCGAAACTTCACCCTAACTACAGGATACTTAATTGGGTCACATGCTCATCCTTCCTCCCTAGGGCTAACTCTACACAGTTTTCTGAGTACATTGTTCACTTTATGCATATGATTAACCAGTAGAGGTTCATCGACCTTACCAGGAGGATAGTGATCTATATGGACTTTGTGTCGAAATCAGGGACGAATCCTCTCCATTTGGGTCTACCTTATGGGGTTTTGTTTACTCGCATCTATATTGCTATTGAGGTTCCTGCTTTACAAGATAAAGTTCAGATGAGCTCCATCTCCATTATTGACACGAACTTTGTTGTTCGTTCTAAAAACCATATGCCTCTTGAGGCTCATCGAGGGTATACTACATCACCTCCCTCTTTATTTTCCAGTTCGGGACATACTTTAGAGGTCACCAGTCCCTTACCTCCCTCGTCAGTCATTCCACATGAGGTTTCCCCAATTATACAAGATTTTTCTCAACATGATCAGTCCTTATGCACACTTCAATAAGAGGATTTCATGAAGTGTTGATGCTTTGAGGTTGCGCTTGTTGAGTCCATATGGATAAAGACCCATTTTATGGCACATCTTGGTTTTGAAAGTGAGCATAGGGTTCAGATGGAGTCCCATCTTATAGCATATATTGATCAGATGTGGCGTACTGAGCAGAGGTGAGGCATTAGCTCATTTAGAGATGATACGGACAATGTTGGGATGGGTGATGGCTTACCTTCATCTGGGAGTTGATTACTTTTGTTGAGAATCAATTTATCCAATTTTTGAGACTGTATTTTTATTTTAGATTGTTATACTCGATGTATTGTTTTTCAAACAATTATAGTTTATGTTTTGGATAGATGTGTACTTGATGAAATGTATGGATTATATTCTATTCATGCTTATTCATATCATACACCGTATCTCTTTACCTTTATTTGGCACTTATGATGATATCTCACATATGTCATTTCATATTATATACTGCTACATTGTATCTGTCATTTCATATTCTCTTTTTTATTGTGTACTTATTAATTCACTACATGGCATGCTTTTATTCACACTTATATAGATGCATATCGTGACTCTTGTTGACACACCCCAACCCAGTTACTTATAATTATGTTTGAAAGTCAAAATGAGTCAAACCATAATTAATCTAACCAAACCACAATCACGAGTTTTGATTTCAGAGTCGTCATTGTAAATCCATATAAGTAAACACCTTTTTACAACATCAGAGTAATAATGCCCATAAAAACTTTCTTGAAGGATAAGTTAACTCAATTACATCATTTACATTTAAGCAAAATCTTTGTTTCTCCCATTCCTGGCTAACCCAACCCGACTTCCTAGATTTGGCAGTGACATCGCATTACCTGTAAAATGTGAACATAGGAACCATGAGCAAAAATAGCCCAGTGAATGCATCACTACTATACTATTGCATGAATTTAAATGCAATAGATAATGTCCATATAATTATGTATTAACTTATCCGGCTCATTCATAATGAATGACCAACTTTTCCGAATCATGATTCACATATCCTGTCTAAATAGACAATTCTCCCCCATTCCTGGTCGAGGAGTAACCCCTTGTCATTAATAGACAAATCTCCCCCATTCCTGGTATAGGAGTAACCCCTCATTTCGGTAAACCGAAATGAACAATTTTATATTCATAACATTATGATCACATTTGTAACAGTATACAAATACATCATTCCAGTGAGTACACTCACCTTGGGTTGTCAACTACGTATTCAGGTCTCCTTCTGGTCGAGCTGAACTGGGTTTATTAGACCTTACACCTGTCAATCCAACTAGATCAGTAAGGAACCTCAATCATAAATATTATCCTAACATAATTATGTAACTTTCCATGACTATACATCAACAATATAATTCCAATTAAGTCACATTCCATAAAACATAGGTAAAGGCAAAACAATGATATACATGTTGATAAAGTTATGAACATTCAACCGTAGGAAATACCTTATGAGGAATTTATAACCAAAGTCAAGTAAACATGAAATTATACTCCTAAATGTATATACACATGAAACATGTACTCAAAGTACCCTTTGTAAGGACGAAATACAAACATTCATTCAAGGGGTATCCAGTATAGCCTGAAATTATTGTCCTACATACCTGACCATCCTATATTCCTAAATTGTACAAATACAGGGGGTCCAAACTCATCAATATGAAAACATATATGAATATACTATCCATTAAAAGTGACGGTGTAATTGTTCAAGCTTCCTAGGGCAAGTTATGACCATTTCTCTACAACACAAGAAATCTGCCCTACAAGTTCCTCTATTGTTCCTTCAACTTGCAAGAATTTTCATAATTTTTGTACAGAATAAATTTCCATGATTTTCAAACCAGTTACACTAAACATACTTAATAGTACAGAATTAAAGTTTCATAATTTTTTGACTTCATTTGCTATCTCAAAATCTTGACAAAACTTAGGGCATACCGAAGTCAAGTATACAAACAGCAACTATACACCAACTTGAAATCATCACTACGGCATAACTACAAGGAGATAAATTCTAATTTTCGGATATGATATGTATATATGAGTATAATTTCATATCCAATTGGAATTTCTCAATTCCAGTAATCACACAAAGAGATATGCAGGTTTGAATACAAGGGGTTTCAATACAAGGCAATTTTAAGGGTTTATGCATTCAACTTAGCTTAAACTTGCATATATTCATACATATGCACCCAAGCATGAAAGTTCAATAAACAAATCAGGGATTTATATCATATAAATCATAAATATATGAAAAATAACAAGATTTTCAATTAGGCTTACCTTCAGGACTTTTATGTAATTTCTACGGATTTTTCTACACTTTTTCTCCTCACTTTTCCTTCCTAAACATCTACTTTCTCTTTCCTTAAGCCAAACCCTCTTCAAACTGAACCTAGGATTTGTTTTGCTGAAGAAATATGTTAGAGGGAGGGTTTTAAGTCGGCCAAGTCTGCCTCCCAAGACAACCAATCAAAATAAACCATTTGGTTTAATAAAAGACAAAATCCAACTTAAAGGGAATGGACAACTTTGCCCTTTGTTCGTAATTTCGGTATAACTCCTTACTCGGACATCCATTTGATGATCCGTTTGTTGTGTTACAACCCTAACTCACATGTCTACAACTATTTAGTTTTCACCTCAAGTCATTTATAATGTTGTAAAGGTCAAAACTAGTCTCTAACAGGAACATTTCTACCGAAAATAACAAAAATTTGTGTCTGTAAATAGTTCGACCTTTCATGATTTATGAAAGTAGGATTATAATAAACATAATCACTTAACATTAGATATACTAATATCACATTATTCATATCACATAAGATAAGCATGATTTAAATATAATTTATCATAATTATATTCGGGTTGTCACACTTCTTCTCTATTTATCTAGTTTTGTGAGCTTTTATTGTAGGATACTTTCTTTCCAAGTCCCCTTGTCTTTTTGGACAAAAAGGGGGAGAGATTTATTGGACGCAATGGTAGTTTTTGATACTTTATTTCATTAACTTTTTATTCTCCCATACATCACATGTATTTTTATTTTGTGTGTAGGTTTTCGCCTTCATTATTTTCAAATTAAGGTATACAATGGAACTTGACTTTCTGAGTAGCTGTTAGTTTGTTCATGTACATTGTATTTTGGGGGGGTTTGGGATGGGAATAGGTGGCTTGATGATTTGGCTTATCATTTTTCACTTTGTCTCATATTTTATCCCGGAATGGCCAAACGAGAAGATTTGTAAGGGCAAATTTCTAATTGAGTCTTATGTATGTTTTGGCTTATTCCATTTGTAAAAACACGTAAGTTATAAGAATGTCAAATACTTGTTATGCAATCCTATGAACCGAGACACGCAAGCCTATATACCGGGTTTGACATGTTTGATGCACTTCACAATTCTCGAGATCTAATGGTATATTGTGATTTATGATCAATATTATGTTTATTGTAAATGGATGTTTTTTAGTCTAGTTTTCTTTTAAAACAAACATTCTATTTTTTATGTCGTTTTAACGATAATAATGTCTCATTTTAACGAGATGCAAATCTCATTCGAACGAGCATCTAACGAGATTTTATTCTCGTTCGAACACACTTCACACGCTTTTAAGCAAAGGTGGCTCTATCTAGAAGGTCATATATCATTGGAAGCTCGTTAGAAGGTTGTTCAAATAAAAATGCATTATCATTTGAAAGATTTTTTCTCTCATTCGAATGAGATGCGTAAAGTCGTTTGAACGTCCTGGTCTGGTTCAAATGAACGCTCGAGATTTTACAAAAGTTTTTTACCTGTTCAAAATGGCCATTCTCATAAAAATTAAGTTGCCTACCAATCAGAGAACATCCTCTTTTGTAGAAATATTCACAACCCTCTATATTGTAACTATTTTCAAAATAAAAATATCCAAATATAAGATCGGATTTTTTTATCATATTTCAAGATCAAACCCCTAAACTTTATCATTCATTCTTCCATGTTGTGGATTCCACACAAGCGGGTGACAGTTAAGGCTATTGGAGGAGTTCGAGGCATGGAGTTGTTATGAAGCTGATGCTAGATTGTGCGGTGCTATCAAGGAATGTAGAAGAAATTCATCTGCATGGGTTGAGGAGTAAAGTATTGTAAGTTTTTTGTATCTTTATAAAAAAACTTCTCTATAATGAATTTTTTCTAAGCTTGGTCGTCCAAGGTTTTTCCCATTTGGGTTTTCCCCGTACATCGCCGCCTCATGTGATTATGCTTGTTGTTTATTACCTAACTTATCCTGCATGTCTACCTAGTAATTAGATAAATCAAGATTAAAATTCGTAATATTTTTACTTGCTTGCATATGAAGGATTAGACTGTCTGCTTGTCGTGTGGGTTACTTTAGCATCATTATTCGATAATAGAAAATTAGTGTTTCATAACCACACACACACATACACACGTATATATATATATATATATATATATATATATATATATATATATAGAGAGAGAGAGAGAGAGAGAGAGAGAGAGTAAAGGAACTAAGGGTTGAGATTATATCTTGGGGGTTTGTATCTAATGGTTTAAAGTTATGCGGCGGATGAGAATTACATTAGGGGGAAAATTTTCAGCGAAATTTTTTTAGATTACAGAACGGGTGGTTAGAGAAGCATTGGTTAGTGTATTTTCATTTCAATTTAAACCCCACTCTCCCACATCATGATTCCACTTTACAATCTGATCTTCCATATAATTTCGACAACAATCTCAAGTTCTTAGTTTATTTTATGATCTTAACCATATTTATTTTAATGTCTTTGGTGGTGTTGGCTTATATGAAATGACATTAAGGTTATTACTCATTCTTTCGAGTTCTTGGTTTAGAATTTTTAGGCTTATTTATGTTTGTTGTTCGGTTGGTGTAAAAATCACATTTGTTAGATCTGTGTAAATCATGATTTAGGCTTGTTTATAAGTACTAATTTTTTAGGCATGTTTAGCTGAAAAGGCGGGTTATGTATAGAATAGTATTTGTTTTTAGTCTTATTAAATTTTAGATTTGTTTAGCTGAGAAGGCAGGTTTTTTACTTCAACTTGAGTTATGGAACAGTATTTGTTTTAATTTTGTCTCTGGAGAAATGTACAGTTGGCTAAGAAAATCTTCACCTATATAAATATTATAAAATGGAGAACCAAATTAAAGTTTCCAAACTATCTATGCAGCCACGTGTTATCCTAGTATTGTATTTTGTCTCTCTCTAGATATTTACACTCTAACCAACTCTACATTTTATGAGGCTCCTATCCTATAACTCCCACCCATCTCTTTCCCTCTCTGAACTTTCTTTTATTCTTCCATAAAACTTTTAACTTCCCTCTTTATAGGATCCATACATATTCGATATGTACCCCTTTCTAACTCTAATATAATATCTTATGTTATTATGTTTTCCCTATCTCACTTCATTTATTTTTCCAAAGCCTCCTTTGGCCTTTGTTGGACCCGTTGGTGAGGAGAATATCATGGGTTTCACTGACATTTTTGAGCTTAGATGCTATTGGAAGTGGGCCACCACAACCACTGTTGTAGCAGTCGTTGTGATATGTTGAAAGTGGGCCACCACCTCCACTGTCTATATATTTTCGTTATGAAGTGAATGTCTCACAAGGAAGATGGTGATTACATTGGATGATTTTAAATGTAGGTTGTCTTATAAAATTTGCTCCATCACAATATTGTTTTTCTTTATCTATTACTTAGGCTTTCTATTATTGCAATTTCTTATTTTAGAAATTTCCTTTTGTTAATTACCCTTAGCGATGAAGTGTAGGGCGATGGAATCCATAGATTTACATTTTAATTAGATATGCTGTTACTTTTACATTAGCAGGTTCTTTTAAATTTGATTAGGGTAATCAAATATGTAGCCAACTCTTATAAAGATTTCATTAAATACAAAAGATTGTCTGAAGGTTTAAAAATAGCAACTACATATATTCCTCAACTTTATAATATATTTGATACATTAAGGATGAATTTTCTTTCACGAATATGGTTCAAATACATTAGAGGGGTTGGAAATTTCTGAAATTTGAGAGAAAAGCATTGAGTTTGCTATGAGGTAAGCATGTATCACAATGTGGTATCTCACTTACATTGAATCAGTTAAAGCTATAAATCTATGGTGATGATGTACAACTAACAAGAGTACTTTCAATGGTTTAGTTATTCATAAGATATGGATGGATCGGGTCTAATAAGAGATTGTGTCTCCTTTACTATGATAAGATTTATGTTGATATAATTAAATGATATATCCATTTAAGAATTTTATTTTTTAAACTATGAATTATTTTATCTAAATAACTACACATAAAGGGTAACCCCTCAAGTTTGTATAATCTTTTCTTTTACATTTAAAGTGACCATTCAATAAGGTTCTTGTTAACATTCTAACTTTGTATTTGTTTTTGTTAAGTTATTCTTAATTTATTTTGTATTTGATTATTTTTTTCTTACTTTTTCATACTCTATATCAATTTTTATTGTAGGTATTATATTGTTAGGTAGATAGATAAATAGATAGATAGATAGATGGGTCCACATGATTATCATCTCATAAAAATGATAGGTATTATGGGTTCGCTTGATTATCATCTAAAAAACCCTACAATCTAAAATGAAGGATATTTTCTCAAGAAACAAAGAGTTATAAATTGTTTGATGGGTTTAAAGAGAGAAAATAAGGGGAGAAAGTGTATAAACTTTATGTGATTTAGAAAGTATGGCCATCATGTATTGATATTAAGGTTATGATCACCATATTCTTCGTTTATTTGAAATGTTGGGTCACTCAAAGTGAGGAAACAAACACAAAGATGAAAATAAAAAAAACGTGTTAAAAAGGAAAAGGTGGGTTATTCAATGAAAGTAAAATGTAGTAAAACTGACTAAAATGTTGTTTGAGAAGTTTTTTTTTATTTACAGGGTGTGTGTTATTGTGTGTTGATATAGTTATAGATACATGGTTGTGTATCTATATGTGCTGAAAGTTATAAAAACAAGAAGTAATGCTAAGTTGGGGTAAGGCGTGTTTGGGTTTAAGGTCGGGTACATTCCGTGTTGTCCAATTTATGGTATATTTATTAAATTTATACTTCATTTGGTTACAAATTTTATGTCTATGAGATTTTAAGATCATGTTATGTATGTTGATAAATTGAGTGCATAAAAGGAAATTTTAAATTTGAGGGAAGGTATAAATTTTGTACCAAAACAGGGATTGAAGTTTATGAAGAATTGAATGTATGTTGAGACTATTTTCAATTATGCTTAAAAAAAATGGGTTCACAAATGTAAGGAAGTTTTTCAAGGTAAATAGATTATAGTAATATATACTATTGGTTGTCTGCGGTCCTTTGCTTAATGAGTGTAAGATTCACGGGAATACATAATTAATAAAATTTATTGTTAAAAAGTTAGTTGAAATTAATCCAGACAGCGAGGATTACGAAATAATGTTAGCTAATGTTTATGTGCATTTATGGAAGTGGGATGAGGTTAGGAAAGTGAGGAAGTTGTTAAAGGAGAAAAATTCTTATAAGACAGTTGGTTGTAGTTGGATTAAGATTGATAATTAGGTTCATCAGTTTTATTTTGTTGATAAATCACATCCTAGAACAGATGATATATACTAAGTTTTTCAATGTCTGTTTTTGATTATTTTAGTTCCATTGTGGTGGAAAATAAATTAGCTGTTCAATTTTGTATATTTTAATTCAATGTGTATTTTTTGAATGTTTAACCTCATTATCTTTAACATCTTTACTTATGCTTTTAATATATTTTGAATGTAAAGACAAAATATATGAATTGCATTACGATAGAAATTATATAAAGGATGCATGATCAATAAATATTTTAAATAAAAGTGTAAATCCTATCCTATCCTACTAATATATTTCAACGTTATGGCTAAAAGTCATCAAGTAATTTCAGAATAAAAAGTTCAATAACACCATAAGAAACAAAATAAATACATTAGATGTTATATATGTAAGGTGGCCAAATAAAATTAAAATTAAAATTGAGAAAAATCTCGTCGAACACATACAAGAAACAAAAATTACTTTATTTAATATGTTGCTAATTATAATGTGCCTGCGCATCACTCGGGTTGCTTGCTAGTTCACATAAACGTGTTGAAATGTAATGACTATTATGGAGGGAGAAGAGAGAAAATTTTGCAAGCTTCTTCATATCTTAACAATGTTAACTTTTCAATGGTTGGAGACTAAGTTATATTTATTTGTTATGTGAAGTGTTCTATTTTAAGTATGCGTATTTATTTCTATGCTATATAAAATGATTAGAACGTAATATTTAAGTTTTCCAACACATTTATAAATGATAATCTATTAAATTAGAGAGACTTATCAAAGCATGTAGCATCATAGAATTCTACTTCTTGGTGTTCATTCATATGAATTGGGCCTCTTCTGCTAGGCGTAGGTGCCTTTAACGCTTTTTTTATAATTAGTCAAACAAAATACTACATATATAAGAATTAATCAAGAAATGATCTTAATCATACTCACTCTAAGGGCAAGAAAATTATCTGAAACCATAACATCATATAAACCCCATATAACATAATTAGTGTATTTAATAATCTTAAGAAACTTTATCTAGGATAGTTTTCTTAAGAAATGTGTGTATCCTAAATGCATAAGCTATTGACAATGTCAATATGTATAAATTCACAATTTAAAGTATAAATGTTGAAGCATTTTAGAAGGAAAAATCAGTTTGTACCTTTACAAAGATAGTACGTGAGGTTATATCATATATGAGTTTGCAATGATTGTACGTTCTCATCATTATATCGGTTTGTACCTTTGCAAAGAAGATTTTTTCGTGTAATTGTTTCTACTTAGAGACTTAAAGATTATGTCAGTTTTTGTTATCCATTTATAATATATGTGAATTTTTCGGCTGTCACTTATTTAGGGTTTGATTTTGTAGGCATGAATCTAAAAAGTTAGATGTATTTCGTTTATGTAGGATGAAAGGAAACAAAAATTGATCTTTATGTTGGAGATGATAGGCACAATGAGTTAGTATAATATAAGTTTAAATAAGTTTGTATGCAAGCTTTAGATGGATTTTGAAAAGGTTAATTTAGTTTGATTTGGTTGTATTTCACTTCATGCATCTACTCTTTTAGATGTATAAGTCATAATTTTTGTTAATTTAACATTTAGGACTTTTGAATCTCAAGTTGTAAATGAACATTTGGAATCATAACGTAAGTTTAATAGTCTGTTTTAAGGATTTAAGTTTTTCTTCTTTTTCATCATTTTTCATTTTTTTCCCTTTGTACTAGGCTCTTGCGAGATCACCATATGAAGAATGTTATTCTTTGTGTTCTCTAATCAGTGTTTACCCCAGGAGGCAAAAACCTCTCTTATCTCCCCTATTTTTTCTCGAGTTCTAATGCAAATTGTAAGTGATTTCATTATTTTTCTTTTAGCCTCAAACTATAGATGGACATGAATCTCAGACCATTAGGTAATTTTTGGTAATCTCATCAAGTTATATATTTTGGTGTTCTACTTTTAATTTTTTGTGTGAGTTTAATTTCCACTGTGTTTTTTAGGGGAAAATACATACAATTTCCATTACTTGATAATATTCACATACATAGAGAAATGGGCTAGAAATTTCTGCCCAAGTGAGATCTGCATTCTCGTCTTATAAATTTCTATCTTTCTTGCTTCTATAACACGAAAATTATGAATCAAAAGTTAATGAAAACTAGGAATTAGTTTTTTCCTTTTTTCCTAAACAGTTATATCTTACCACCAAATGGGGCATGAGTGGGCGAATGTTGAATAATAAAATTTATTTGGTTACAGATGTCTACGTATGAATCCGAATTTGCATTTGAGGTATATTTATCCACCCGTACTTGCTGTGGTAGAGTTGATTGAAGTTTGACTCTATGCATTTGGGTGCTATATTACTACTAGAATTGAATTCTTTAAGTTTTCACCATGTGAAGAAGTTAGAAATCCAATGTGTCATTTGTGACTACTTAATACTTTGAATGTAGCTACATTCATTCATTTTTATTATGTTATTATGCTTTATATTTGACAAAAGCATTATGTTTCTAATGTACATTGATATTATATTCGTAATGTATGTACTCCTTTGCTATTTTATTATAAATCCTAATGAATTTGTTTAAATTTTGACTATGCCATCTGTGACACCGCACCTATTTCAATTGTGGGTGATGAATCCTCTACCGAAATAAAATAAGAATCTCATTTGGTTCATTATTAGTATCACTATAAAAAAAACTTTTAATTACTAATAACCTATTAGGACTGGTGTCAATTTTTTAAAACTTGTTATCATGCTTATACAAAATTTTCCATACACATAACCCATCATTCAGATAAGAAGATCCACATTAACCACTATAACACACTGCATACAAAATAATATGGAATAATTAAATTAACTGATAACTTTCGATGAAAGTCTAATTCACAATCCGGTTAATAAAGGAAATAAATGAAAACTGAATAATACATCAACCGGCTAACTTGGCAATATACTCGAGATAACTCCTGAAGCATATCATATCTTGGTCATAATGATAGAAGTGGCTAATCAATTCCTACAGGCATCATCCCCAGTTGTTGCAGCATCGATTGATTAGAAGGATAGCTAAGTCAGGCGTTCATGTGGTTGAGCACCTAAAAGTTTTGAAAATATTTTGATACGGGTCAGAGCCCAAAACCTTTTGAGTTTTTTTTTCAAGTGTTAAAAATACATTAATACATATGTAATGTAGTTTTTCATATTTAAATCGGTGCCACACTCCCATGAGATACCCCTTGCCCCTCATTTATAGTGTGCACCTAACGTATGTATTTTAAACACCCTAGTTGTGCTATCCAGCCTAACTAGTCTCAGTGCTCATCTTAGTCTCATACGTTGCCTTTTTCCCCATGTATACTTTCATAAAACTTGGAATTCACATTAAGCTTTCGCATCTTCTTATTCATTATAAATCTCACTTATAATCTTACCAATTCATTTCACATAACTTCACTAGTTATTAATTCAATATTCACACATTTGTTTCATGAACCAGTATATATTTATATCACACTTATACACGTATTTCCACATATCATCCCCAAGTTGTCCTCCCGAATGCATATAATTTACTATTTGTGATATCCTTTATTTCGCCTATATAAATATTTACACACACATATCACATCAAGTATATATACATATATAACACTCACTATATACATATAACAGCAATCCCTCCGGGCATCACCTCACTAGATTGCAAACATCCTTTGAGAATTACCTCGTTGGATGCAAACTTCACTCTGAGCATTACCTCGCTGGATGCAGATCTCTAGCATGCTATCAGGCTCCAAGGATATATACCTCAACTTGGGCCAGCGCGCCACTGAACCCGAATCATAAATATAAAATTGGAGGTGGTCATAGTCATACATATATTGATCATAACCATACCAAATTACCCCACTAGACTCAAAACTCACATAGGATGGTCTTGCAACATACCTATGACCTCGGGGACCGATACTACACCTGCTCGGATTCAACAGGGTAGACCGACCACTGCATGCAAGCTCCATCGATAGCATCCCCTAGAGTATGTATGTTTCACATATATAAATCACACAAAGATATATTCATACATATATATGCACCTTAATATTCTCAGCATACGTGGAGCACATGTGGCACATGAATATTCTCATACAATTTTATGTTTGATGTCGGCCTCATACGACAAGGAGATCGGTTCAGGTACTCAACAGGTCATCCATGGTCAGTAGACTCCTATCCATGACTGGTGCACTACAAGTATGTACGTATCTGAGTAAAACTTATAAACCCCATGATAAATGTGTGAGATGCAATTATAACCTACTCACGTCCTGGATACCTCGGATATGGGTGATTAATATTTATCTTTATAACATATGTAATCAGGTTTAATCGCCCAACTGTCACCTAGGAGAACGGTTTAAACTCGTATAAATAGAGCGTGAACCCACACGTAAAAGGGGATTGACTCTGTAAATAAAAAAAACTAATTGTATTCACAATATCACCGATTAAACCTTCACACCCGTGGACGTAAGCTTCCTTAGAGGTTCGAACCATGTAAACTTACTCTCATATAAATTCTCTGTCTCATCTTAATTATTATCTCTTTACTTGTTATCAGAATTACCTGACTAAGATATATATCACCTTACCATTTTTAGACGATAACAAATTGGCGCCGGCTATGGTAATTATTCAACAAGCCATTGTAGTTCCTACCCTATTTCATCCCTATCAACCATTCACCCTAAACACCAAGAATGGGAGACAATCCAGAGAGTAGTCGTATAGTAGAGGTCCAGACTCTGCCTATGATTAGGCACATATTCTTCACATTTATTCCCTTAATTTCGGTATTTTTATGATACCGTGCAGAGTAAATATCTTGAATTTGTCTCGTATTTATGCTACTAACCCCTTGTATTAAGTATTTCGTGTTTTGTATATTTCTCATGTGTTTTACAGGTATTTCATGCAAGTTAATACGAAAGAGAACACAAAACAGTGAAAGAAAGAAAGAAATGGGGAGTTAAATGGCATTTTCGTAATTTTACATATATATTTCGGAGGTGGGGAAAAATAAAAAGTTTAAGAGCTCTAAATTACAAGAACACCGAAAAAATGGCAGTCAAATCGGAGCTCTGGATCAAAAAGATATGGCACGTCAAAGTTGAAATTAATTGAAGAAACTGAAGAGTCACAACTCTTGAAATTTCTTGTTTTTTTTTTTTTTTTTTTTTTTTTTTTTTTTTTTTTTTTTTTTTTTTTTTTTTTTTTTTTAGAAGAGGAAATTATCCCCCTGAGATTTTATTAAAGAAAGCAAGAAGCGAAGAGATTACATGAAGAGCTGATGACTTTATAGAAACAGTCACCTTTACAACATCATAGAAAAGACTAATTGACTCTAAAATTGGGAAAACCCCAAGCATCCATGTTTATGAGTCCTTTCAAATCTTTTGGAAAGACATCTAGAGAACTTGATTCAGTATATCTTTGAGAAGACCAGCCATAAGAAGCAAGCAAATCAGCACATTTGTTTCCCTCCCTCAGAATATGACAAAACTGCACATTATGCTCTTGAATCTTGTTTTTGATCTTTGCAATGTATGGCATTAGACTCCATGGGCATTTTATATGATCATTCAACACTTGGATAACAATAAGAGAATCTGATTCTATAATTATGCCCTCATTCAAAATAGACTCACACATTTCCATACCTCGAAGAATCGATAGGGCTTCTGCAATAATATTAGTACCATTCCCAAAACTCGATGAAAAAGCTTTTATGAACTTTCCTGCAGCATTTCTAAGAACTCCTCCTCCTCCCATAGGACCTGGATTTCCTTTACAGCATCCATCTACATTTAGCTTGAACATATTTCCCTTTGGAGGCCTCCATTGAACCAGTCTTATTGAATGTCTCTGCTGCTTTTGATGCATTCTTGAGGGATGATTCTGAAAAATATCCACTCCTGTGTATAAAGTTAATAGAGAATGTATCTCTTTTATGGCTCTGGAAGGTTGCATTCTCACATCTTCAAATCTCCATTTGTTTCTAGCTTTCCATATACCCCAGTTTATGAAGGCAGGAATGACTTTGCGGATTTTATCGGAATGAGACATAGAATCTGAAGACCACCATGCAATCAATCTACCTCTGATTGTGGAATTAGTGTTATGAACCCCACAAAGATTGTTAAAATGATTCCACACATCTTTGGAAAAATCACTGGTACCAAATAAATGGTCTGCAGATTCTATTTGAGGATTAGAACAACAGCCACATTTTGAGGGGCCTCGAATACCAATTCTCTTTATAGCCTCATCTACAGGAAGGCTATCTTTGAGGAGTCTTAAATTAAAGAAAGAAATTTTTATAGGAATCATCTTATTCCATATAAAAACATTTGTCCAAGATGAACAATGGTGCTGTCTTATAATATTCCATGCAGAATTTAGAGTAAATATCCCATCACTGTTGGGCATCCATATTAATTTATCTAAGTATTTTCTTCCCATAACTTCTACTGTGGAACACTTAGATGCAATATTATGAGGCAGCAGCTGGCTAATCTTATTGGAGTCCCACTCTCCTGTGCTCTGAAGTAAGTCTGTGATTTTAAGATTCTTGGGAATGTCAGATGTATCAAAACTGCTTTCTCCTGACCAATTATCCCATTTCACATTGATTTCCCCTTTACCTATGATCCATTTGCTGTTGTTTTCTGTCACATCTCTGGCTAAAACCATTCTTTTCCATACATGAGATCCTCTAGATGCCTTCACCTCCATAGGATGCTGAATTCTGCAGTATTTATTCTTCATAAACTGAGACCATAAAGACTTTTGGTTTCTGAAGTTCCACCAGAGTTTTATGCTGAATGCTTCCACTATCTCTTTCAAATCTTTGAAATCTAGGCCACCCTCCTTTACTGGTCTGCATAACTCCTGCCACGCTATCCAATGATGTTTTGTTGTACCTTCTGAAACTCCCCATAGGAAATTTGCCATGATCTTCTCTATAACTGATAGAACTTTCTTTGGAGGTTGCATCGCAGCTAGGGTGTAAATGGGAATCGATTGAAGCACATGCTTTATTAAGATGATCTTACCACCCATTGAGAGAAAATTAGATTTCCAACCTTCAAGTTTACCTCTAACTTTGCTTATCAGATTCTCGCAGAGGGAACATCTCATTCTCCCATTATATATAGGGCACCCCAAATACACTATAGGAAGCTTCTTAACTGGCATTTGCATAATCCTGGAGACTTTCATAATCTTGGCATAATCCATCTTCTTAGAGCAGAATAAAGAACTCTTAGACTTGTTCACTTCTTGGCCTGAGCTTGTTTCATATCTGTCTATCACTGATCTGATTCGTTTTATGGCTTTGGTACTCCCAGATGAGAAAATAATTAAGTCATCTGCATAAGCTAGGTGAGACACAAGAGGGCAGCTGATAGGAGTTTTAAACTTGATTATGGAAGTTGATTGGAAAACTTTATCAAGGTTTCTGCTCAAAACTTCAGCACATATTAAAAATAAGGCTGGTGAGAGGGGATCTCCTTGCCTCAAGCCTTTGAAAGATTGGAAAAATCCACAAGTAACCCCATTTATCATCACTAAGAAGAAGTTCTTTGAAATAAGCCTCCAAATTAAGTCTATGCATTCCTCATTAAAACCAAATTTCCTCAATACTTTCATCAAAAATAACCAGGAAACTTTGTCATATGCTTTATGCATATCAATTTTGATAGCTACATTACTCCCTTCATTCTTAGAGTTTATCATTGAGAACATCTCTTGGGCTAAGAGAATGTTATCAACAATGCCTCTCTCTTTGACAAAACCACTTTGGTTAGGAGAAATAATTTTTGGGAGAATTAAAGATATTCTTGAAGCTATGATTTTTGAGAGAATTTTATTAAAGAAAGTGCATAGACTTATTGGCCTATATTCTGCAAAATTTTGAGGATTCTCTTTTTTTGGAATTAGAATAATAAGAGTTGAAGTAAAAAACTTAGGTATCTCCATACCATTGAAAAATCCTTCCACTGCTTTACACACATCCATACCAATAATATCCCAGGCTGCAGTGAAGAAAGTGCCAGTGAAACCATCCATTCCAGGAGCACTGTCACCACTAAGATCCCATACAGCATTTTTGATCTCTTCTGCATTAGGCATAGCTGTCATATGAAGATTATCTTCTTCTTGGATCAGGTCAGGAATGGCAGCCATGAATTCTTCATCCTCAGGTCTGATATAATCTCTGCCAATCAGGTTTCTGTAAAAGTTGACAGCTTCCTCTTTGATGAGATTTTGATCTTCCAGCCAAACCCCATCATCATTTTTAATCTTGTGAATGTAGCTCTTGTGCCTCCTAGCTTGAACAGACTTGTGAAAGAATTTTGAGTTAATATCCCCTTCTTTAGCCCATTTGCAATTTGCCTTTTGTCTCCAAAATTCTTCTTCCAACTTCAAATGATGAGCTAACTTGGCTGCACTTCTGTTCATCTCCTCTCTATTAACATCTGATGGATCATTTTCAAACTGGATTTCACTTCTAAGATATTCATCTTCAGCCTTGATGGTGTTTTGAAACAAATTTCCATATTTAGCCTTGTTCCAGTTATAGAGCACTGTTCTGAGATTCTTGAGGTTGGATACCAAGCTATACATCGGGTTACCTCCTTCAAAGTACTTCCAATTGGCTTGAATGACTGCTTTAAATGAAAGGTGAAAAGACCAAAAATTTTGAAAGACAAATCTAGTTGGATGTAGGTCACAACTATTAGAAAGAGTAAGCAATAATGGAGAGTGATCAGAAGCTACTTTACTCAGGTGTTCAACCACCACTTTTGTAAATAAATTCTTGCAATTCAGGTTCATCAGCATTTTATCTATTCTCTCCCATATTGAAACACTAGACTTTCTTTTATTCCACCAAGTATATCTTGAGCCCAAAAACCCCAAGTCTAGAAGGCCATTATTCTCCATACATTGATTAAACTCTTCAGCAGCATTGAAATCATAAGGTAACCCTCCTACCTTATCCAACGAGGCAGCTACTGTATTGAAATCTCCTCCTACAAACCAAGGTTCCACAGTATAGATCGAGTTTAAGTAACTCCATAAATCAATTCTTTCTCTTCTAGTACATTTAGCATACACCAAAGAAACTTGAATTACTGAAGGTAATACAGGATGAACAATCTTTAAAGTCAGGCACTGAGGGATTTGAGAGACAATAGTAGCTGAGATGTCAAGAGAGAAAAAACACCAGATGGTATTAACTTCATTCGCAATAGCATTTTGAAAACCAAATTTGATTCGAAATTCCTCAAGTCTTCCAGCATCCACTTTAGGCTCTAAGCAAACTATCATGGCAAGATTGTGAATTTTAATAAACTTTTTAATTCTTCTACCTGCTCCTTTTTTCCCAATTCCCCTCACATTCCAAATCATCAGCTTTATCATTTAAAAAAGGGTTTTGATTGATTCTTAGTTGAAGACCTTAACAGCTTAGTCTCTGTAATCACTGTGTTATTAGGCTTGAAGTTCTTCTTCTTCTTTGTAGACACTTGGGTCCATCCATCTTGATCTCTGCTAGGTTGATTCCCCTCATCAGTGGGGATTTTCCTTGGAGATAGATTCAAGTGTTCAATTACTTCATCATCTTTCAGAGCATCTCCTGTGCCTTCCTCTATATTGCAAGTTGTTCCTTTATTGACTGTTGCCACTTCTTCTATAACCAAACTAGTGTTATCTTGATCAGATGGATTTACTAATGCTTCCTCACTTGTTTTACATTCATGTTGAACTGGAACAATTTGGCCTTCTTCTATTTCTTCATCATCTTGATTTTGCTGCTCTTCTTGGATTTCCTTTTCAAAAGTCTTCTTCACCCATTCTTTTGTAGACCCTTTTGAAGGATCTTTAGTGGTAATACCCTTATCTCCTTCTTTTATCCGAATAATTTCTTGTCTTCCTGTATTTCTGGCTTCTTCTTGATTTTTCTTTAGCAGGCACTTGACACTTTCATGACCTTTCTTGTAACATTGATTGCAAAAGAGGGGAATATCTTCATATGTACAATTTTGCCAGAATCCTTTGCCTTCAGTCCCATAACCTATCCAAACTCTATGAGTTAGAGATTTGGTGAGGTCAATTTCAATACATACCCTTGCCAAACTAGGTCTGGTTAATGCTGCAGTTGGACTATCAAGTTTTAAAGGATTGCCAAATGCACTTGCTATCGAAAAAATGCTAGATTTGTTGTACAGGTGAATAGGAAGAAGTGGAAGAGTGATCCAAACCGGAGTAATTGAGGATTCCTTCTCTGGATGGAAATCGAAGGTCCACTTGAAAACTCGCATGGGATATCTTTGGATGAACCAAGATTCTCGCAACCAAAGCCTGAGAAAGTCTTCTTCATGATAGCATCGAATAAGAATATGTTTGGCATCAATAACTCCTATATTGTAGGCTGCTTTGAGTCCCATTGAAGCAAATACTTTTCTGATGTTATCAATCGTAGGCCGTCCATGAGAAAACTTGCCTATAAGAGTGTATTTGAAAGGCTCTGACAGCTTTGTGACATCTTCCATAGAAAAGAAAATAGCTGGCTCTCCTCTATAAGAATCTATCTCCTTCAGTTGTATCCTTGAATCAGACTCAACCTTTCCAACAATCTCAGCAAAAGACTTGTTCACGTTTTTCTCCTTTTCTATGGATCCATGACGATTAGGGTTTGACGTGCTAGCCTCCAAGATGGAGGCTGCATGGGTGGCCATGCACTAGGGTTTGGAAAACGCCAAAGAGAGAGAGAGAGAGAAAAATTCAAGAAGGATTGTCAAATTTCTTGTTTAATTCCTTTTTATTAGTTGTAAAACGCGGGGAGGCAAGGGAAGAGTCATATTTAGGTATTATAAAAGGGAAAACCCTAGTAGGAAGTGTGGGGAGTTATTTTATCAAGTTATAAGAGGTTAATAGTTAGGGTTTCTTTGTTGTTAGTTTTTAAAGGATTCTTGTATCCAAGAACCCTAGTTTTGAAGTTTGGCTACTATTCAAGATTCATCATTCATCCATTTCAAGTAATTTTAATTTATTGTTTCTACTGCTTTCATAGTTAGTTTAATTAATTGTTGCTTTCTAGTTTTCCAATCCCAATTCAAGTTATGTTCTCAATTTTTTAGATTTAGTTATGAATACCTGCACTTTTAGTTTTAAGTTTTCTTTTATATTAATCATGTTAAGCTAAGTTTTTAAGGGTGGGGATGCATGAACCCAACCCTATGTGGTATGCATAGATATATAATTTTTCCTCTAAATTAAATAAATGATTAGATCGTGTTGTATAGTTTCACAACCATTGTAGACCTTTTGACCTCATTTTCCCTAAGTAACCGGGGTGCTTAAGGATGCAATGCGCATGAAATATTGCAACACTTCTTTACTCATTCTTTGATTATGTATGATGCGGGTTTGAACCTCATATATGTAATGCTTTGGAGTACTAAAGACCGGGTCTGATCAATTATCTAATTTATGACTAATTTTGTACTGGCATACACACTAGGGTTTGGGGGAGTGTATTCTTAACCCATTTCTTCATTCATATTAATTCCTTCTTAGTTAGTTAATTTTTCATGCGTAGGTTAATTTAATTGAATTTAGTTAATTTTTTGATAAAATAAAAAAAATCAATCATCGCTTTCTTTTCTTTTCTTTTCTTTTCTTTTAACATCAACTTTAGGATTAAACTACCTTACATTTGTCATCACGTTCACACAACTTAACTCCCTGTGGATTCGATACCTAGACTCACTACTATACTCCTTAAAAGTGTAGTTACAAGTTTAGTTTTTTTTGTATTGAGGTTAGAAGCCGATAACAACGACTAGCATATTACATGGACACTCGGTTTACACCTCGATCAGCCTACCCCCACGAGAATGGGTGACCTGCAAAGCTTATTGATGAGCTTGACCAAGGGGTAAAAGGCGATGAAGGAAAGTGTCAAATAGATGACTCAAACCCTTCATGCTGGAAAACCAAGATCCCCCACAAACATCATAACCCCGAAGGGGCTGTACCCGAAAAAAGAAGAAAGGTTACCTCGAGCTCCCTGCAATGATGGGAGGCTCAAATATCGTAGGAAAGACCTAAAAAATCGAAGGAGATTGAGTTTGGAGACTCGTGAAAGAAAAGGATCCACCTTGCAGATAGGGTCACACCAAGACTGATTATACCGCCCCGACGTAACCTCATTCATTCAGTCCCCAAGTTATAATGATGAGAAGTACTTCTCCAAGGAATGTCCCAGCGTGCTAGAAAGTTTAAACAAGGGCTCATATTTCGATCGATTAGGTCCTAGTCACATTCGGGTGAGGCAACGGTAGTGACAAAGAATACCTATAAGTAAAGGGGTGAGCCGCCACGATCAGCTACAAGAGGGTCGCATCAATCAGCTAGGGTATTGTCCAAGTAGACTCCCTAGAAAGAGAGCTCGACCAAAATCTGAGGTTGAACAGCCAAATCTGTCATAATCAGAGCCGACCGAGAGAGTCAACCATGGAAGGGGTCCATACAGCATTTGGAGGATCGTCTCGTTGAGATGGACAAAATTAAGAATCCAATTCATAGGGACTTTGCTAAGGGTTCACCTTTCATCCCATCAATTGTTGCTTATCCAACACAAACAAAATTCAAACCCCATGTTACTACCCCAAATTCTTATGGAACTGTAGACCCTATCCTACATATCGAGCAGTATCAAGCCATCGCGGATATATACTTTGTACCTAATGACATGCGATGTAGAGCCTTCTCTAGTACTATCACAGGCATGACTAAGATTTAGTATAACGGCCTATCGCGAGGTTGAATCTCAAATTTCCAGTAGAAGGTTGACCTATTCATCAGAAAATTTTTCTTCGGCAATAAGACTGGAAAAGGGTGGCTCATATCTTTAGCATAAATCATAAATTTGATGAATCTATGCGTGATTACATCATGCTCTTCAACAGTGAGAAATTGGAGGTGGTAGACTATAATGAGAATACCACTATAACTACCCTGATGAGCGGTCTACGGGACAAGATACTATTCTTGGCCTTGATGAAAGAACCACCTTAAATAATGATGGAAATACTAGAAAATGTCGATAAAATTATGAACGCCAAAGAGGCCATGGCCTCCAAGGAAATCGACCACTCCAAATCATTGACTAGCAAAGGAAACGATAAAAAAGAGCACAAGGATAGAATGCCTGACAAGCCCACGGAATAAAAAAAGTATACTCCCTTAACGGTGGGGGTACATCATATCCTCAAATAAATACGGGTAAATAAGGTCCTCAAGTGGCGTGGAAAACTGAAGGCACCGGCCTACAAACGTGATAATAGCAAATACTGCTAATTTCATAAAGATCATGGGCATAATACCGACAACTATGAAGAATGAAAATGAAGGTCTAATTATAAGAGGCAAGCTCTCCAGGTATATTGACATGGACGACCGAGCTAATGCGAATGAACGCAAACCCAGAAGGTGATCAGAATCACTTAGCTAAAGACTAGACGATAAGAAACGAAAACGAAAAGACAACACGGACGATGAGTTAGAACTCCCTAAAAAAACTAAAAATCTAGTGAATGAGGTCGTCATAATACTTTTGGGTTATCACTTCATCGCCGGAGGAGATGCAGGCAGTGGAGAAGACCTGGCAAAAAGAAAAGCCTATCAGAATGAAGCTAGAGCGTGTACTTATGAGTGGAAGATAAACCTGATCACCAAAGAGGATATATGTCCTCTCAAAGTGAATAAAGAAAAACTGATCATCGTATTTTCAAATGACGATCTCTATGGGGTCCTTTTATCCCCACGATGATCCGATAATCGTCAGCATGATGATCCACGAGGCTGGAGTTCTTAGAATATTGGTAGACAATGGCAGTTCGACCGATGTCAGTTTCCACCACTGCTTCAGAAGATTAAAATTATGTTATATGAATCTAGCACCTTATTATCGACCCCTGATCGGATTCTCCAAAGAAAAAATATACCCGTTGGGAATGGTGGAGTTATAAATAATAGCAAGCACCTGGCTTATGTGTCGAACAGAAATGGTACATTTCTTTGTCTTAGATAAAAATGTGCTCTCTTCTTACAACGTGATACTTAGAAGGGTCGGTCTGAAGAAATTTGAGGCCATCGCATCCACAATACACCATTGCCTCAAGTTTCCTGCCCATTATAGAGTAGCGTTATTAAGGGCAATCAAGCCGAAGTACAGGTGTGTTACTGCACATCTTTCGATCAGGAGGAGCAACATAAGCTAACCACTACCTTTTAAATTGAAACCATTGATCCACGGGATGAAAAAAAGCTGGTGAATGGAAATCCTATCGAACAAATTGAAATAATTCCAATCGATGACAATCACCCTGAAAAGACCATCCAGATCGAGTCGTCCACAGATCCAGTATTGAAGGGGGAACTAATTGAATTCTTATAAAAGCGTAAGAACGTATTCGCATGGAGCCATAAATACATGCTTGAAATTGATCCTAAGTTCATCTTCCATGACCTGAGAATAATAAAGGGCACAAAACCAGTAAATAGAAGAGAAGGGTGTTTAACCCCGAGAACAGCCTTATTGTACAAGAGGAGGTCCTCAAATTCTAGAAGTCCAACTTCATTAACGACATTATGTACCCAGAATGGTTGTCTAATGTAGTGATGTTTCGATAAAATAATGAAAAGTGGAGGATGTGTGTTAACTTGATTGATCTTAATAAAGCCTGCCCAAAAGATCATTATCCCATGCTGAGGATAGACTAACTGGTCGATATAACTTTAGGCCATGAACTCCTCAGTTTCATGGATGCATACTCCGACTACAGCCAAATTAGGATGAACCCTTTAGATAGGGAGAAGACATCTTTCATCACTAGTCGAGGTACCTACTACTATAATGTCATGCCCTTTGGTCTAAAAAATGCAAGGGGCCACCTACCAATGTCTTGTGAATAAAGTCTTTGAAGATCTAATCGGAGTAAACATGGAGGTGTATGTGGATGACATGCTAATGAAAAGTCAAAAGGTAGCCGGACATTTCAAATACCTCTAACAGACGTTCGATCAGCTCGAAAGACATCAAATGAAGCTCAACCCAACCAAGTGTGTGTTCAGGGTAAGGAAAGGAATGTTCTTGGGTTTCATCGTCAACCAGCGAGGGATCGAAGCTAATCTTAACAAGATTCAGTCCCTCATAAACATGTAGTCTCCAACAATGAAGAAATAAGTGCAATGGCTAATTGGATGCGTCACCACCCTCAATAGGTTCGCCACCAGAGCCACTAATAGATGCCTTCCTTTCTTTAAAATTTTGAGACAATCTTTCGAGTGGAATGAGGAGTGTGAGGAGGTTTTCCTTGAATTAAAATGATACTTGGGGTTGCCCCATTACTGTCTTGACCAGTTGCTGGTGAAAAACGTAACTTATATCTTGTCGTATTAGAATCTTCCATCAACTCAGCACTAGTACAATAAGACAAAGGCATTCAAAGACTACTCTACTACACCAATAAAGTTTACCGAGGAGCAGAAATATAGTACCCCCGAATGAAAAAACTAGCCTTGGCATTAAGAGAAGCTTTAAGGAGGATGCAGTCGTGCTTCTAGGCTTATATTGTCATAGTATACACAGAACTCCCTTTAAGACAAGTTCTGCAGAAGCCCAAAAATCTGGTCATCTGATGACCAGGGCAGTAGGTCTTGACAAATAATATACCTAGTATGAGCCCTGAATGGCTATAAAGGGAAAGGTTGTGGTGGATTTCATCGCTGAGTTTACTTATGAAGAAAAACCATCCGAGCATACCCCTTCGGGAGACAACTCCCTCACAAGAACTATTGAGCAGACTCCCACAGGAGAGAGATCATTAAACAAAATGAAAAACTTTCACGATGAAGCATCCCAAAGAAAATATTCCAAATTTGGTCACTCTATGAAGTAGAGTTCAATCATAACAACATTATGTGGAAGTTGTATGTCGATGGATCTTCTTGTGCATCTGGCAGTGGGGTCAAAATTATTATCAACACACCTGATGAAATAGATATGAAATATGCCCTTCTCTTCCAGTTCGACGCCTCTAACAATGAAGAGGAGTATGAGGATTTGATAGTAGACCTCGGACTAGCCTCATCCTTAGGATCCGATCACATCACGACACAGAGTGATTCCCAACTCGTGGTCAATCATCTGCTCAAAATCTATGAGGAAAGAGAGGAATCCATGATTAAATATTTGGCCATAGTACAACACTAGCTGGGAAAGTTCATGGAGTTCAAGATTGTGAGAGTACCTTGATCGAAGAATGCTCGGGTTGATGCCTTAGCGAAACTAGCCTCAACTATAAGGACCAAATTGAGAAGGACGGTGCTGATGAAAATACTGCACCGGAGGAACATGAAGGAGATAGATTGGGTATCATGGAGAAAACCCTTGGCTCATCATGGATGGACCCCATAAGAGCATACATAGAAGCTGACGAACTCCCTTTAGACATAACAGAAGCCAGAAAGTTACGTTACAAGCCAGTCTACTATATGGTGGAAGCTGGGATACTTTACATGCGAGGGTACATTATCTCTCTATTCATATGTGTCCACCATGGTGAAGTCATCTATCAGGTCAAAGAATTGCACGATGAATATTGGGGGCACACTCCATCAGGAGAGCGTTAGTGAAATGAGTCACGACCTAAGGCTACTACTAGCCGATCATGAAAGTTGACTGCACAAATAACTCTAAAAAATGCGACAAGTGTCAGAAATACATAATGATTCATCGAACACCAGGGGCACCAATACCACCAATCACTTCCCCTGGTCATTTACAATATGGGGAATCAACCTGGTTAGCGCAATTATAAATACTAAGGGGAGATTTAAGTATTTTATGGTGGCAGTGCACTACTTGACCAAATGGGTCGAAGCCGAGTGGTTAATAGTGAAGCCTTATGAGAGAGTCTTCCAATTCATATGGAAAAACATCATATGCCGATATGGCATGCCCCACGCATTCATTAGTAACCATGGTAAACAGTTTGATAACCAAGATTTTGAAGTCTCTTTCACTCGATCCAATATTCGTAAATTGCATTCTGCCCCGGACATCTACAATGCAATGAACAAACTGAAGTAACAAACAAAACATTTCCATATGGAATGAAGAAAAGATTAGACGATGCTAAAGGAAATTAGATCACTGAACTGCACAGCGAGTTTTGGGCATACAGAATTACCCCTTGTAAAGTGATAAGAGATACGCCATACATATTCGCATACGGAACAGAAGCAGTAATACCTAAAGAAATAGGACTTACAAGAAATAGGCTACTCAACTTCGATTCCCCTAAGAAAGATATGATTAGTAGGCTAAATCTCGACCTGATGGAAGAGGTAAGAGAGAATGCGACCTTTTATGTAGCAACCTATCAGTAGCGAACTACGAGGTACTATAATTGACGGGTATAACTGAGCAATCTAAAGGAATGAGATTATGTCCTTAAATAGGTCATCCATAAATGTAACAAGATAAAACATAATTGGCATGGCCCATATCAGGTCACAAGCATAGTAAGGCCAGGTACCTATCGCATCGAAACACTCGAGGGTGAATGTTAAAGAATCCTTGGAATTCAGAACACTCGAGAAAATACTACCCGTAGCATGCTAAGTTAATCATGTAATCAACACTTTTATATGAATAAAATATCAAATTTCCCTTTTTCTTTAAGTATGAGTATCTCTTTTGTTCCTTCTTTTTGCTTAAAGTTTTTTGGTCATGAGATATGAACACACACCTGATCCGAACAAAATGTGAACTGTATAATCTCCCTCGGATTATGAACAGAATATATAACATTTTATTTTATGACCTCAAAGGTCACAAATAAATATAATCCTGTACGACCTCATCACGAACAAAAATTGTATGATTGCCAAATAAACAAGTTGTGAATAGGACCCATAAGACTTCGTCAAAAAAACAAAAAACAAATAGAACCTATACGACCTCGTTAAAAGTTACAAACATAACTTATATATCCTCGACAACAAAAACTGGTCACTAAACAAGAACTAGCTTCATGTACGATCTTGCAAATAATAAGGCTGACTTAACACTTGTACGACCCAACGGATAGAGAAGAGAAAATGGTCACCCCTAATAACACACTATGAGACACCCTCATAAAATAGACACGTGTATAAAAAAATTGGGAAAATAAACACATAAAAAGCAAACACTTCACCAAAAAGAAGTCTTAATTGACGATTATGAGCAAAAAATTGCTACAAACTGTTCCACAAGCATGAATTACAAAAATAACATTAAGCACCATACATAAAGATCTTGAAAAAAATGATAATTCAAGTAGCAGGAACATTTCCAGGACCCAGAGCATCTTGTGCTGGCAAAGGAACATCCCCTGCAGGAGCATCATCACCACCATCTTCCCCTGCCAGAGCAGTTGCTTCCGCATCATCGCCTTGACATGTGATGACAATGGAAGTAATCTCCAGATAATGGGTCAAAACCCTCTTTTTTATCTCTTCATACCCATTCAAGAAGAATATGACACAATCTACATTGTACTCAGCTGAAGATTTGTACTTCTACACCCCCACCTCTTCGGTAGAAGCCAAAGCCTCACGAGCATTCTACAAGTCGACCACCATGGCTATATTATCCTATTCGTCCTTCTACAAAGATTCTTTAGTTGTGGCTAGAGCTTCATTAATAATCTTTATGGTAGTGTCGTCAGTAACGGACTTGTCTTTGAGCTTAGTAATGTCTTACATGGCCGAACTCAATTCAGTCATCTTTAGGACATATTGGCCATCCCTCCCCTCCAACTCTTCACAAGTTTTCCTCAAATCACCCGTTGCTTGCTCCATATCTTCTTTATGCTTCTTATTCTTGCCAAAAATCTCCTCAAAGGACACATAGTTGACAACGACTTTTTCCCTTAAGATTGTACATGCGGTGGTAGTCTAACACAATAGGAAGAAGAATCGTTATCAGTTCAAAAGAAAACATAATTAACTGAGCATATAACCAAAAATGAAACTTACCACCAAGAGCCTGTGTTGCATCAACCTCCATAGGGAATCTAGGCCCCTTGGGAATTCAAAATACCTATTATGGCCATGGTAGCCGAGAAAATTAGTAGTGTTGTTAGCATGATGGAAGATGGATTCAGGGTAAATCTTCAACTCCTCAGAGGTGATCCTATAAGCTAAGTCAAACTTAAATTCTTCAACCTCCCCATATCGGGAAGGGGGAGCTTTCCCCCTCATAAAACTATGAAGGGGAGGTCTTGACTCTTCCACTCGGGGTAACTTACTGACATTTTGAGAAAGAGGAGGATCTAGGGGACGTTTCTCCCTAATAGAGGGGGCTTGTGTATGCATAATGGATTTACCCTTTGCCTTATCCTAAGCAGTATTAGTCTGATCAGTCTTTTATCGAGCATCCTGCTCGACCTTCTTTTTCTCTTTAACAAGAATTTTTTAAGCCTCCACCCTAATCTTACACGCCTTTATTCTCTTCTTCTTAGCCAGCTCTATCATTTTGTGATCAATATGATGAGGTGCAATGTCAAGTGACTCTTCAGAATTGAGATTTACAGAAGCTAGGGAAGGACGAGCAAAATGGTCAGAAAACTAAGAGAAAACGTGTTGCAGACCAGAAAATAAAATTCTTACCTGCTTTAACACCTCTCTCTCTCTATCTCTTGGAAGCTCGTCCTCTGGAAAAATAGTCTCCAATAGAGTGTACCTCTCTATAGAAACCTCAATCTCAACTAGAGGGGCACCTCTCGGAGGAGTATGATATCAAACCTTTATAAACTCCTCTATGAAAATGAGCTCTAAAAATTTAGGGGGTTTCTTCTCACAGTAAGACTTGATCAGATCAACCACGGATGTCGACAGTATGGGAGGTTTCTTAACTAAAAAAGAGAAAGTTGAACAGTTCATTAATCTTAAAAGACAACCAAAAATACACAACCCAGTCAGAAGAAGAGAAGAATATAATGCCTTTCTGGTTGGGATCGTTCTATTCCCGAGGAATCCCACACTTCCTATCCATCTGTTGACGCTTAAACTCCCACTCTCCTTTTATAGAGATGTTCTTCACTTTCCATCTATGGTTGTTGGTTTGCACTACTGTCACCATCCTATATTGAGATTTACGAGGAGAAAAATAGTAGTCACATTGTCCTTAGCATTATCCTTCAGCCCATGAACATATTTGAAAATATCCCCCATCAGATCAAATCTAGTCCTTAGCTTCCAGAACATCATGTCCCATAATATCGTCTAATAAGCATTAGGTGGAAGTTGGGTCATGGTCACGACATACCCCCTTAAAATAGATTTGATCATCAAATGAAGAGGCAATCTAAGTCCTACTTGCAAGGCCCAAAGAGGCAAGGAAATCTCATCAGCGTTGTTCATATTATAGACCCTCTCCTCCTCAGAGGTAACCCTCATCTGAATATCCATAAGAATGCCATACATCTCCTTTAAAGTGTCCATCTCATCCTTGGTTGTAGTAAAAGGATACCACTGAGCATTCATTTGAACTGGATCATAAGAATGAAAGGATTCCTAGGATCTCTCCTCATCCTCTTCTGCTACTTTAAGAAAATATCCCTCCTCTTAAGAAGTTAAGGGAATATAGCCCACACTACCAGGTCTAGCATCTTGAGCTTGGTATGAACTGGTAACTTTGGAAGGCAATTATAAGTTAATGGTTGACGTGGACTCCCTATATACGAGGTCTATATCTGAGAAAAGAGGTATGGTACCATTTACTTCTGGACTATCTCTAGGGGAATTAATGAAAGGTTCGCCTAAGCAAGGAGCGGAATCACTACTTGATGGGATTTGAGGTGTATATCTAGGGTGACCCAGTTCATCCTTGGGTCTTACTACCTATAAGGTATAGGGCAAAAGTCATGCTATAATTCTTGGGCAGTCTGCCTCTAATTTGAGTGCGTAGTTATACATCAACTGAATGTCGGGTGGAAAATTCATAAAGTTGCCAAATTGGTCCCTAATGTAGGTAAAGAACAAGGTAACAAAGATATAGTGGCAGAAACGAAACACACACCCAACATTCTTAGCAAATCCTCCCTTACTCTACACGACACTCAAATCCTAGGCCAACCAACTCAATGGTCGTTTAAACCGCGGAAATCCACCAAAAAATCTACACAACTATCGATACACCAATCATAAAAGGCAAAACAATCTAAAAAATACAGAAAACCCTAAAATGGAGGGTTTCACGGGGCGTACCTGATTGATGAAACTAAAATATGAAGGGAATATACTAGAAGGCACACCAAAAAGACCCACAGTCACAACAAAAATAAAAAAACGACTACAGAAATCAAAAATCAAAAATCGCCTTCGGAGAAGATGAACGAAGAATGATGGTTTCTCTTTTTCTCTCTCTCTAAACTTCAAAATGATAAGTTGTTGTGAATTTCAAAAGTATCACAAAGACGTGTATTTATAGTCTTAAAAGATTTGAAAAAACACCTCTGGAAAGATGAAAACTCTGCCCCTCAACCGACGATACAGAAAGTTTGTCTAGGCGACTGATAGTAATCATTGCATAAAGACGAATCAATTATTTTCCACGTGTCATCATTTTCTCCATGAATAACTCAAAGTAATCTGCTCGGTGCAAGACGATCAGGAAGAGGTTATAAAGATTAGAAAAATACTCAATCCACTCGCTCTCAAATCTCATGCACGAAGTCTTGCGGGGCTTATTGTTATACATTTATATTCTTAGCATACGTGGAACACAGGTGGCACATGAATATTCCCATACAATTTTATGTTTGAGATCAGCCTCACACGATGAGTAAATCGTCTCAAGTACTCAATAGGTTTTCCATGGTCAGTAGACCCTTATCTGTGGTTGGTGCACTATATGTATGTGCATATTCGAGTAAAACTTATAAACCTCCATGAGAAACGTGTGAGACGCAATGATAATCTACTCACGTCCTGGATACTTGGGAGGATGATACATATTTATATTTATAACATATGTAATCGGGTTTAACTGCACAACCTATAAAGATTATCCACCTTTCACCTAGGAAAATGGGTTGAACTCCTATAAATAGAGGGAGAACCCACACATAAAAGGGGACTGACCTCCACATACAAAAACACCATAACTATATTCATAGTATCACCGATTAAACCTTCACACTTGTGGACGTAGGCTTCCTTATAGGCTTGAACCATGTAAACTTACTCTCATATCCATTGTCTCTCATCTCCATTCTCTATCTCATCTTAATTATTATCTCTTCATTTGTTATCACAATTACCTGACTAAGATATAGATCACCTTACCATTTTTTGAAGATAACAGTCACTATACCCGTATATATATCCAATAAAAACAGACTAATCGTTTTGATGTCACCCATAGCAGTAGCCTATCTTTCCTAAGTCTAAATACGACTCTCGAATACACTACTTATTTGTATGTCACTATTATATTTTATTCAGGACAATAAGCCTATCTCAATCTATCCCTTATTCCAATTCCATACAAAAATTCCCATTCGAATCCATTAATATATTTTTGAGTGGTATTCATCCTAAACACTCCTACTTCCATACCCTGGTTTATCCCGGCTATCCCAAGGCAATATTATATTATATAAAATCCCAAAAGTCCTAAACACCCTCTATGGACCTTCCAAAATAACCTGGACCCAAACTAATCTGCAACGCTATTAAAATAACCATCTTGGGGCAAGCAGGTGGCTCGAAAAATTCGAGCCCAGGCCAAACCAGTTCGCCCCTGGGTTCTGCACAAGGACGACCTGCTTTGTTCTTTAATGAATTTTCCCCACTTCCAAACCCCTAAATGAGCCTCAATCTTCATTCCAACCCAAATTCACATAGCCTTATCAATGTTACACATAAGGGTGCATGTTTCTATGATCTAATTCCCCCAATATCAATCCAATTTATGGGGTTTAACCTCAAATTATCTAGAATTAACCCACCTTAATTCCAATACCCATTTACACTATTTTCCAGATTTATAAATTTGAGATCACATTTATTCATCATCATTCAAATTCAAATTTCTCATAAGGATTCTCACTTTTATAACGAATTCAATCTCAGATTTCATATGCAATACTCACAATCAAATTCTACGAAATCCTTTTCCCAAAACCCATTTTGACATGTGAATCCCACACAAAAGTTCATATTTGTTTTTCACCAATTACGATATGAACTAAAGAACAAAATATAATATCAAACAAGTTAAACACTTGCCTGTAATTATAGAAAATTATGAGGTTGCTTGTTGATATCCTCAACGAGCAATGTTCCAAACCCCGAAATTGTTTAATCTCATCCCAGACTAGTGTTCTTGAGTTTTCCCTCTCTTTTTCCCTCTCTCTCAAGCCTAGGAGATTTACAATCATATAATGGTTGCCTCTATTATCCCACGCTATTTATTCTTCTCCTAATCCTATTTTTACATTAAGTTATAATATTAAAATGACTTGAATACCCCTGTACGAGTCCCATATAGCTTAAAAAGTCCCCCAAAACCAATTACAACTCCCGAGTACCTAATTATGACTATCTGGACCCATCACGGATCATCCGTGCACTCGAAACCACCATTCAAATCACCTATCATCAATTTACCATCTCATTTCGAAAATGACCCCCCACGCGCATCCCAAATAAGATATCCGCAACCCATCACCTTTACACATGACGTAATACAAAATAATAAAATTTCATTTACTTATCACACAAGTAAATATAATATTGAGAATGCGGTGAGATATCAATTATCTAGGATTCGCAAATTTTCAATTTTAACTTTATTTAATTAGAGTCAATATTTTATCCAAATAAATTGTACCCTAATCATGCATCTATTAAATTATAAACAATCACAAATTGTCGGATATGCAGATTTAAAGAAAACCCCTTCGGGTAAAACCTTTATTTTATTATAAAGAGTAAATCGTAACTTGCAATAATTACAATGAAATCAGCAATAAATCTACCGCAGCAAATTCACATAGACACGCATCCTAGAACCAGAAATGAATCCCTCAAGACCCATAAGAATCTCAGCTCCAAGTCAGTAAAAAACACTCATGAGCATTCCCAAGTTACCGCAGTCATCTTTAACAAGCACCTCCCTCAAGACTTACCAAGTCAACAGTAGAGATCTTTTCTACAATAGAAACTTTAACAAAGTTGTATCTTGGGTTTCTAACAATTCACTTAAAGCAATTGGGATGATTTGTGAATTGAAAACAAAGATAAAACACCCTAAAAGGAGAAGATAAAAGTTCTGCAGAATGCAATTTTTGTATATTAAAAATCTTAGGTCTCTCAAGTAAAATGGACTCATAAAACAACTACTTATAAAAAAGTTGAGTCGGCGAGGTCATTTGAATGACAATGGCAAGTCGTTCGAATGACAAATGATGTCGTTAGATACCACTTCGCGTGACCTATCAAACGAGGTAAACATCCCACAACTGTAAGCTATCGTTTGATGAAAATCTTCAGGCGGCCTTTAAGAGAGCTTCGCGTGACATAGCAGGTCGTTTGAAGAAGTCGTTCGAGTGACTTCTCAATGTCGTTTGAATGACATATCAATGTTGTTTGAACGAACAAAGTGAAAAAATATTTTTTATTAAAACTCCGCCTTCAGGTTTTAGAAAATTATTTTGACAAAAAATGATGCCTCAAATGTTTAAAAACATTTTCAAAAAAATATCCGAAAACTTTATATGAAACATTAAGGGACTTTAAACACAACCTTACCAAAATCAAATTTGTTGAGGCTTGTTGTTGAAGAAACTTCGATATTCGGATCCGTCTCGTTGCATATATAAACTTGAACTTCTTCGACAGTTGTAACGGTATACGACATATGCAATGTAAACTAAAGACTATGTAAAATATATCCTTATAATAACACATAAATATTAATCCAATATTCGCTAATTATTATATATTCAATTCATTTTATTTCTTAAATTAATTAAATTACGAGCAGAAGTGTAATTTAAATATTCCTAAAAATACAGGGTGTTACACCATGTTGTTCCAGATTTATATTGTCTCCTTTGATTGTTTTTATTATTATCCTTTAAGATATGGATTAAGTCAACATGTCATACTTCATATCCCATTTTTAATTTATGGAGGTTGCATCTAAAATGGATTTTGATTTTTCTCTAAACTAAGGTTACATATATCCCTCTTCATGTCTTTATGGTGTTTGTTCCTCTTTATAGGTTTTAATGCGAGTTTTGCGCTAACCAACCTCATTAATATTGTTATTTTTTTTTGTAATCTTTAATTCTGAAATGTATTTTCGTGTATGTCATGGGTATAAAAGTATATGAAGTTAAAGAGGTAAGACCCCTATTATTTCCTATAGTGTAGAGTTTTTATCTCTTAACTTTAAATCCTTTTGACAGCATTTCCAATTAAATTTTTTGTTGGTCCAAGAAACTTTTTGCATGTATATGCATTTTCATTTTGAGTTATTTAATAGTACAGCTTGTCATCGTTGAACGTGGTGCCATAGGCACAGTTAGTACTTGAACCTTATTTTTTTATGGGTCTCTCTAGAACTCAACTTATTGAATGAGATCCAATACGCTTCACCAGTTTGATGGATCTTTCTATTTTTGTGTGTTTTTCTTTAGTGTTGGTGTACAAATTTGAATTCCTCATATAGTGTAGGACATAAACTTGAATTGCTTTAATCTTATGGTTACTTTTGTTTTTAGTAGGTGATGTAAAGATGAAAAGAATGGAAATCGAAATAGAATTTGTTATCGAAATCAGATGAGAGAAATTGGAGAATCATCAAAGTCATCATTCTTTAGGAAGAAGTGGTATGTACAAGGATTTATGGAGTGAACATTTCTCCATTCTGGAAAACTATTCCATATTCATCAAGAGTGATCAACATCTCTGCTCTTGGTCTGATGCCAATGTAAAGGCTTTCATCATCCTCGATCCCATTTACGACCCCACTCTGAAGACAGCTCACAAAACTGTAAAATATGGTGGTGTAGAAAGTATTGTTAGAGTTGTTTCAATTGCAAGTGTTGCATGGAAATATTCAAGGGTCTCCATGGTGCGGCATTGTCCTTTGGAGAGGGAGTTGTGCTTGGCTAGATTTTTGGACATGAAATTGGTTTAATCTAATAATAAAGGGAGTATGGGGTTTCAAGGGAAGATCTAAACGATCATTTATACTTTTTGACAAGTTTACATAAATAATCCTTATATACACAATCTTAAACATAAATAAAGAGGTCTAGAATCTTAAAAATATTAAAATATATTTATTATTATCATTATTTTGTGGCTTTTTAATAAAAAGAATCCAACTTTTTTGAACAAAATGACTTGCACAAGCAAACCCCCATCATATCATATTTTTCATAATATGGCTTATAAAGTTATAAAGGCTTAATAGGGTGCTCTAAGAGGTGTATCATGTATTTTTATTATTTTAATATCTCTCACTCAGCATATATGATCTTCTAATTAATTCAGCAAGCATAACGTGGAGAAGTCGGGTTCGATTGTCTAACCCACTTGAAAATCACCAAAAGAGTGGCAAAGTACTTGACTTACCACCACAAGGATCTCTCGAGTGTAATAGTACCCCCACGATCACCGCAATTCCTCCAACATGCTTCTCGATAAACCTTTGAACCCCTATTGATGGATTTCTCTTTTTTTAACTTTTAGTGAAATCAGAACAAACCCACCACCTCATGGTGGACTACAAATCACCCAATTTCTTTAAACAATGTTGAGCTACAATTAAAACTGATGTTTTGTAATACTAATAGAGTTGCTAGTTAGTAAGTTCCCCGCTATGGTACGGTACAAGATAATTCATCCACAAGCAGTAGTTGGGTCAACTTTACTCAACATCAAAGTTGAGATGATTTTGATAAGGAAATGGGTGGGAGAACATTAAATTTACAATGGGAAATGCTTAAGCTTTTGAGGATTGGAGTGTCATCTCAAGAAGAGGGTTCAGAAATGTGGTTGGATTTAAAAGAGACTGTTGGGGGGATTGGTTCAGTAAACGAGAGGGATAACTGGTTGTGATTGGCTAATTTGAAGGATGTACAAGATATAATTACATTAATTGTTTTCTATTAAAAATTGAAAAAAGAAAAATGCTTTAAGTCCGTATTTGGAATTCACGGGGGAGTAAAATCGATTTTATGACCATTAGTGCCAGTTTGGAATGAATTTTTTGTGGTTTTCGGGAATCATTTTCTGTAAATTCACATAGGAAGTGTCGTGACAAATGTCTGTCCTTTTCGGTTCGTTTTAAATGATTCCTACGTATATATATATATATATATATATATATATATATATATATATATATATATATATAGGGCATGGTTGTAACACTAGCAATCAAGAAGGTGTGATAGAAAGCCACACTAGTGTCCTCGAAAGCTTTTAAAAACTATAACAAAAAAAAATTGGAGTGAAAGAGTACCAAAATGGAGTGCTAATAACCACAAACACACACACACACACACACGTGGGGGGGGGGGGGATTAGGTGTGTACCAAGTTCCTATGAGCATGATGCCAACTAGTTCTTGTAAAACACTAAAATTATTTATTTTGAACACACGATTTTACCGATTTTTTTTAAAATAGTAAAAAAAAAATCGTTTTTGAGTTGTAGGATGAAATGATTAATTACCCTACAAAAAATCAACTCAAAATATTTTTGTTGTAAATAAAAAAGGTTCGCACCTAATTGATACTTATGTAGTCTGTAGTCTCAATCTCTCTGGCACGCTCCTGTGCACACTAAAATTTGCACACCATTTTTTAAAATAGAAAAAACAAAAAATTTGACCTGATTTTTTTATACGGGTTACTTGAAATGTTTAAACATCACACAAAAAAATCAACTCAAAAAAACATTTTTTGCTATTTTAAAAAAATCGGTCAAACTTTCGCAGCTTTTAAGCACTTTAAAAACTGTGAAAGTTTGACCGATTTTTTAAAATAGAAAAATAAGTTCTTTTGAGCTTATTTTGTTTATATGGGTTCCTTAAAATATTTAAATATCACAAAAAAAAATCAGGTCAATTTTTTTTTTGCTATTTTAAAAAAATGATGTGCAAACTTTAGTGTGCACAGGAGCCTCTCTCTCTCTCTCTCTCTCTATATATATATATATATATATATATATATTAAAGAGAGTTTGAAATGGAAGAGTTATGTTATGCCATATGAAATGTTAAACACCAAAAATTTGGTTGTTTAAAACTTCATAAAGTGAAAAAGTTGTTCTTTAAGCTCGGAATACTTAGTTTTAGACCACCTACTATGGGAAAATTTGTTTGGTTAACATTATAATAATAATTCAATCCATGAATAATCTTATTCAATCTAGATACGTGCTTACCATAAACAATTATTGTTGTATCAGTTGTTGGTGCATGAGGTAGAAATTGTTCTAATTCGCCTATAATTGGAAATGTGTAAATGTGAAAATTTTAAGATGCAAAAGAGAAAACCTATAATAAATTGAAGTTGATTAAAAACAATTAAGACAATTATTCTTATATTATTAATAATAATGAGTGTAGGATTCAATGAATCCTTTAATCAACTTTTTTATTACATTTCATTCAATACATAAGAATTTTATAAGCACCAAAAATACTTCGAAGGTAATAAAACATTAAAAAAAATATTCTATCAGCATCATCTAGTGTAAGGTGTCAATTTTGTCCGAATTTTTAAGTTTTTTGATTTGATTTTCCCAATTTTAGCATCATGTTTACTTTTCTATTTCTGAAGATTAAAAAATAACATTATGTAAAAGTTAAAAAATGCAATTTCTCTTTTATAATCATGAGTAGGAGTTTGACAATTTTCTAGGGGGGAAATGAGGGTAAGACAAATCAATTATAATTTATGGGTAAACTTCAGACGAGCCCTTGTGTCTATATGCATTTATGTTTTGATTTGGATCATTAGTGTATTAATGCTACCCGTCCTGACAAATTGATCAAGTGAACAAAATAACTGATGTACATAGCGGGTTGGATTAAATGTTGGATCATTTTTGCAATTCACATATTTGAACTTAGGAGTTTGTTTACGAGCCCTATATTTCTTATTAAAAATATTATCATATGAAAGCTATTATACAACATAATCTTTTAGGTGTGTTATCACATGTTAATTATTTCCAGCTCTTAAAAGTAAAATAAATATTTTTACTAGGGAAAATTTTATTTTTTTAACTAATGTATATTGTATATTATAACTGGTTTTAATGTTATTTAATTTTAAATTAAATAATAATGTGACTAGTCTATTGGCTAGACACAATACGCTGAATATAGGGATTGGTTATCAACTTATATAATTCTTAGCATTAGACTGATATAAAATGTTTTATCATTTTTAAAACCACATGCACAATAAACTGATTTAAACCACTACCACAATAGTAATATTAAAGCACTATTAACATCTAGGTAAAACAAATCCAAGATGAATGTAACTGTCTCCAAAAAATGGAATAATAATAACTTCGGGCCTATACCCATACACTATCCCAAAAATAAAATACTAGAAAAACTAGCAACCGAAGCTAGAATCAATAAACTGATTTTTCGAAGAGCAAAGTGTGATAGCAAGCTTGATATCCATCCAGCTCCTGAGTTACAAGAATTAACGTACTAAAATTAAGATGAAGTTATACATTTAATTCAAAATATGTATCTCCCATCAGCACTCACATACGATAAATATCTCGCCTCTCATCTAGGTCCTATACTATACGCATAAAATCTTAAATCCCAAATAAAGTAAAGGATATTGTACCATTATTTAACATGTAATGAATCTAGAATAATTCTCGTACTCCAAATTTAATTATCTACGCCACTGTTTCATTTTAAGAATACCCCAATCATACTAGCCGCAAAAGTGACATCACCATCGTTTATGCATACTACGTAGTATTAGGGCAGTGATTAGTTGTCTACATTATTAGATTAAGTAATTAACTCCATTTAATTCACATGATTATATGTATATATAGGTATGTACATATATATATGACACCTCATAACATCTATCGTTTGTGTCCATTTGTGCTCTACCGGTAAGTTTGAAGGTGTCCCTTATCCAAATCCAACATCATAAAACACACACAAGGGGCGGTTCTACGTTTTACACCAATGCACGACCTATACCCAATAATGATAATGGATCCTAACTTCTACACCTACCTCTCATAAGTGGCGCTACTACGTAATACCTACAATAATGACCTACACAATGCCTATCCCACCTGTGGAGACGTGTGTCATGGTCCCGAATGCGTGCAACCCCAATCGATAGGACTGTCCATGAACATAGGTATGTTTACACAAATAATTAATTACATATTTTTTATCACATAATATGGATAAGTAATTACCCCCACGAAATACTATTGATTAACCCATCGATACTTTCCCATTTAATTAACATTCTCGTTAATTATCAGTTTCTCTATTGATTTAGTACTCCAAACATTACCAGAAATTATTCACATCTAATTTATGTGTTTACTACCATCCCGTTTTATCCCCAGAAGTCCAAATCCAATCCTAACTCCTGGACTTTACCTACTAACTCGTCCGGTAAAGACTCAAATTCTTATACCCTGGATTTTATTTCTAGCTAACCTGTGGTAGTACAAAATCCTAAGTGTTTCCCAGAAGTCCTAAGTTTCATTTATGGACCCTCCAAATTGCCCTAGACCCTAAATGATTCACTAAGTAAGCAAAAGTACCAACTTGGGCTAAGCAGGTGGTCCGAATCGATTCTCCCCTTGACTGAACTGGTTCCCCCAAGTTCTGGCCAAGGCGGACCTGTTATGAATTTTGATGAATTTCTCATGTTATCTTACACCATAAGCACTATATTCTTCCCCCAAAAATCTTATATGATACCTAAACAATTTTCCATTATCAACCAATAATTTTTCTACATAAAAATATCTCTAGAACGTATCCAATTCCTATGGTTACAATTATCTTAAGAATTATAAAGTGGGTGGTTCCTAGTTTTCAAGATTTATTTATTTTTCATCAATTTGAGTCAAGAACCATTTTTTCTTATGGGTTAATATTAGATTTATACTATATCATAATATTAGATCATAAGATCCATCTCTAAATTAATATAATTATCACCTTTTCTATTTTTTCTCATCAATTCTCAATTCCTAGTCATTCAAGATGGTATCCTCTACATGATTAAGGTGAATTTTCATTCTATCATCATCAACTTATGTTTTTAACCCAGAATTCTACATGATATATTACACAATTGAGTTAAGAAATTAATTGAAAATCAATTTAAGCAAGAAAAATATTGCCTTAAGATAAAGGTTGAAGTTTCTCTTCTTGAATCCCCAATGTCCTTCTTCCTCTTGACCTTGGTATCTCCTCTCTATGGGTGGGGCTAATAGGGTTTCTTTATATGAGTTAAATGTGTTTATCAAACTATCACTTAACTTATAAAACCCTTAATCCCGAGTTTAGCCTAAACCTCCATTTTCGGGCCCCCAAATGAGCCCGAACCCATAACTGAAATAGTCCAATAGCTCCCCAAATAATATACCTATACATCGGGACCATTTATAGAGGTCTAAAACATCTAAATATGTCCCCAAATCGTCCGGGAATGTTCCCGAATAATTATTACCCAACACATACATTTTTCTCAATTAAATTGAATATCACATATCAATATAAATTAAATGTTACATAATTTCACGAGAAATTTAACGTGCGTAAATAAATTAACATAACATGCAATTATAAATAATCAATTTATTCACGACTAATTTGTTTCAAAATTATTTAATTAATTACTGTCATAATATTTTATTTAGAAAATACGGGGCATTACATTCTTCTCCCCTGACAACGAAATTCCTTCCTCGGAATTATCTGAAGCCTAACATAAAAACTTAGTCCGCACAAATATCATAAGTTTTATACTCAAGCACTCCATACTCATATCACGTGAGATAAAAGAAAATGTCGTATATACGCCTATCATAATGTTACTAGGATGTCCATACATCATATATTACATGAACACACACGCATAATCATCAAACATGGATGACATCTATACATCAAACTTGAACGGACATACCATTTATATCTATAAAGCAAAGTATTTTCAAATAACCTGTTGACCGTGACTCAATTAGTCTAGAGATTGTCCCACTTACTTTACTAGTGGTGTAACCGTTACTAAGTGCTCTCCTCAATGGAGTCCCTGGCGCCCGTTAGCCTTAACATGTATCATATCACATCGCTCGATGCGTTATATCCCCAGACATGTAAAACGTAGCAATAAAACATCATAGAACCCAACATCTCTCAACTCCCGGCGTATGCCAATTCGTGCGTGGGACATCTCGTAAACGAAATCCATATAAGGAACCCTCCCGATACACTACTACATAGCTTAGTCAGTTATAGATATCCGTCAGTCCAAGACTAAAATAAAAAGAATACTAATCAATGGATTTCAACTTGTGCCAATTTTAACAAAAGGATCACCACTTCCAAGGGATATACTAAATCCCGCTAAATTTATTTATTCGAAAATGATAAGAACATCGTGTTCTTTTTTTACCCATACGATAAGACATATGTCCATTCTTAAGTCTAGCAGAGAGGATA